>CM053787.1:802108413-806908413 GCA_028749045.1 Cupressus sempervirens | reverse complement strand
TCCATGGTCAAATTGATCAATTGATTAATATGCCATGATTTTACATAAAAAGACTAAATGATGTCAAATATCAGAAGACATAAATGATAGTTTGACCTAGTACTGAGAGCCATGATAGTACTAAGGCCAGATTGATAAGATTTGATAGATTGATAGGTTTCCAAGGCATTAAAAGGCACAAAAATGCCTAGGATTTGATAGATGATGATTTATTTGATATTTTTACCCATTCTAAGATGATTAGGATTGATTTTGGGTCATGCTAAGTTGATTTGGGGTGATTTCGAGTTGATCTGAAATGGTTTCCAATGATGTTGAAATGGTTCCAAAATGATGTGCAATTGATGTGAAAGAGGATATGAATGATGATAGACATTGTTGAGATACAATTAGGTTGGCCAAAAGATCAGAGTTAGTCGAATTAGAAAATGGGATGAATTAGTATGCAAAGTGATGTCGATTTAGGGGCCCGAGAGTATTTTCAAGGGTTACAACTCAAGATAGTGACCAAATAAGGAGAGTGATAGGTCAAATTGTTCACAATGAAGATACAAATCCAATACAACTAACAATTCAAAAATTAGAGTTGAAACGCAAAATTTATGGCCTCGAAAGTGTAATATAGGGGCTCCAAGAGTAGTTCTAGGCATCCTACTACCCCAACTGTGCCCAACATGCACCTAATTGTACTCAATGTGCACTTGGTAAGCCCAAGTACACGATGGGAGTACTAAGTGCACCCATGGTGCACTTGGGAACTCTAGGTGCACTCAGAAGGTGCAGATTGTGCCCTAGAAGGCTTCGAGGCCAAGAAATAGCCCGACTGGACTTGGAATGACTTGAAATTTTGTGTGCATGCCCCGAATGGTGGAAAGAGGTTAGAACTTGAGTGAAATTTGTCAAGCATGGTCACATTTGGTCAAAATTGGTCAAAAAAAGGGTCAGACTAAGGCTACACTAGGTGGGAAGCCCTAGAAGGTTGATAGACAGTGTAGGATAGTGCTAGAATGTAGGAATGAAAGATGAAGTTGATTTGGTGCATTAGAACACATGATAATGGTGATGAATGAAGACATGAATGAAAGAAGATGAAAGAGATGAGATGTGGACTAGTTAGAATGAAGTGAAGAATTTCTAGTTTCAAAGAGTGCGCTCTATGTCAAATGGAGCTTCATTTTGATGGAATCGTAGATGTAAACCATTTTTTAGCATCTACAGCTTCTATTTCACACATTTATCCTTCTTACTCTTTTCTCATTTCATACTTGCTTTCTTACTTTCTCTTTTTGGATATTATACAATACATTACATATATATCAATCTAGTTTACGTAATTACAAAGTTGGCCAATATATAAGTTAACACCAATATTACAAAGTCAGCTCAAATGAAGACACTCAGGTTCTAAAGATTGACTTGGTGAAGTTTTGATACATGACATCCACTATCACTACTCAACATCATCATGCATTTGGTAGAAGTAGAAGCTTGGTCCATACTAGTCATCTTAGAGTATTCTCAAACTTGGCCTACACTAGTCACTCGGTAGATATTGTGTAACTTGGTAGAACCTAAGTTACTTGTTTCACATGAAATGCTAGTTCAGTAGAAACTACAAAGATTGGTAACCATTGAACTGCTCGTGTTGAACTTCTGGACTTCACACCACCTGATTCTACTTAGTTTGAACTATTGCACTTCTCACTAACTAAATTCACTTAGTAACCACTAGAATGCTTGGTGGCTATGCTCATTTAACACTGTAGACTATTCAATGAGCTTGATAAACATATAGAATGTAAATAAGTATTGTCTCTAATAAAAAACTTGACTGAATGTCAACAATGGATAAGGTATTGATCAATTAATTTAGTTACAGTTTGATATGTTCATGTGATTGCACAACATAAATCAATTAAAATCAAATTTCCATGATGTAATGAAGAATCAAATTATTTGTCATTACTTATTTGTAATGGTTCTCCTCTGAGTTATATTTAGCTATTGTAATCAGGGAACCAATTGCAAATCCAAGAAGAATATTGACCATTTTATGATATAGGGGATAGATCTAAAAAGAAGAGTGTGAGTGAGTGAGTTTTTGAAGAAGAATCATAAAATAAATCATTTCCATCCCTAAGATGTACCTGCCTTAGCCCTATAGAGCCTAAAGTGTAGAGAGTCCTTTGTACTCTATTGAAATTTGTCTATTGAATATAGGATCTAGCTAGTCCTTAGTCTTATTTTTTTCTTATGTATCCTAGTATTGGTTTAAAGAAACCTAGTAGTTCCCAAAAAGACCTCCAAAATAACCAATAGATTATCTTGTAGGGAACTATTGGAAATATGAGGTAGGAAAGTTTTTCGAGGGGGTGGGGGGTGTGAATCAAGAACCAATAAAACTTTAACTTATTTCACCAACTAATCCTCCTTAAAATAGTTTGATCTAATTGCATGCATGAGAGAATGAAAGTAGTAAAACATTCATAACACTTTGACACAAGATATGGTGACCCAAAAACCTTCCAAATAGAAAATCAAACTAGAGTGGGGATGATACCCACAAACTTTAGTATTGTAGTATAAAGTTGGCCGGTTAAGGCTTACAATTGATCAGTTTTGGACTGTTAGGTCCACCTTGTGAAAAGATTTTCAAAACATAAAATAAAGCATGCACTTGGTAAATAGATTTGTCAAAGAATTTTAATTCTACCCTATTAAAGGATTTAACTGATACACCTATTAGGATGAACCAGTGGCTAATCTTTGATTTGCAACTCTGATTTGCTAGTTGAGATTCCTTTGAAATGTAAAGATCACCTTGTTGCGATATATAAATCTTTTCTATCCCTTTTACTACTTGTAGCTTTCACACTTTTGCTCTCTATATTCACTTCATACTTTCTTCTCATTATTTTGATGTGATATAATACATTACATATATACCAATCCAAAATAAAATTCATCAAAGTCAGCTACAACATAGATTTCCATCAAGATCACAAAGTTGACTCAACTATTGGCACTCGAGTTTTAAAGACAAAGTTACTGAGGTTTTGATACTTGACAAACATTGTAAACACTCAACATCATTACACACTTGATAGATGTATAAGCTTGATTCATACTAATCACTTATATGTAGCTTGAACTTGGTCAACACTTGTGACTCAGTGAAGACTGAAACTTGACATACAAACTAAATCACTTGGTTGACTTTGCATGGCTTAGTCAACATTAACACTACAAGCTTGGTATAAATAGAATCACTTGGATGACACTTCTTGGATTGGTCAACACTAGATTCACATCATTGACACTACAAGTTTAGTAGACACTAGGGAACATGGTTAACATTATGCAACTCAATTAATACTATGAAGCTTGGTTTTTACTATCACTAATCAACTTGGTAGATACTAATAGGCATGAACTGAATGTAGATTTTGAAACTTGAAAGCAACTATAGAACTTAGTAGTAACTGGATTACTTGGTTAACACTACATTTTTCTAGATAAATTTGGTTAACCAATTGACTAAGTGTGAGTCACTAATAAACAAACTTGACCATATTGTCAACAATATTTCCCTTTGACATTAATGAAAAAAACACCTATCAATCCAAAACTAAATAGTCAAATTTTTTAGGTGAAAACATTCTTTTTATCTCCATCATCTATCTTCAAATCGATAACATTCTCTATTTTTGAGATTTTTCAAAGTTGCTTTTGTCAAAAATGTTTTCTAATTATCTATACATGTATCTATATAATATTATGTTTCTCCCCATACATATATCATATATATACCTCATATTATGCTTTTCCCAATATTCTTCATATATAAATTCATCTTATATTATGCTTCTCTTCCATATATATATATACTTCTCCCCCTTTTTGATATAAATGTAAAAGGTGTATACTACATGGTAATGCCAAAATGTGACAAGAAGTTAGAATTTACCTTCAGAATAATGCCATTGTCTAGTGCCAATTTTCCTGTAATACCTTGCTTACATGTAATGTAATCTGTACTTTTGGTGATAACTCCATCATGTGATCAGCTATGGAGAAGTTATTGTCATGGATGCATGTATTGACATGTACAATGTGTTTTTGCAATGCATCCATGTTGGGAAGAATCATGCCTTGGATTTCTACAAGTGTGGCCCTTATCCTAGCTTCTTCACTTAATAATTCTACTTGTGAATTTTTCAGATATCTAATATTTGAGTACTGAGTAGAACTATAGCTTGGATTAAGTGAACTAGTGTGCACTTTCCTTCAAGTCTTCATCTATCTTAGATAATGTTTCCTTTATTCCTTGGGTGAAGATAGATTTATCACATAACTTAATAAATAATGAAGTTACATTATTTGCAAAGGTTTGCAATGAATTGAGAATAGTAGACAATTCTACGTGGTTTATTGCTATTTTATGTGCTACTTGCTCCAGTACCTTGTTCTTAAATTTTATCTCTGCTATTTGTAGCAATTTTTCTTGTCCACTTAGATATTCATTGAATTTATTTAACTTCTATTAATTGAACCAAAATAAGTTTTGTACTATCAACCTCAATATTTAGTGCATCTACAAATATGTTCTTTACATCTTCAAGCACTTGGTTTTCCCTACTCTTTTCTTCTCTAAGCTTCTATTACTTAGCTCTCTTTTGTAATAATTCACCAATGATGTTCATATAATCAGGATTCAATGTAGAGATATCCCAATTTGAGATAACTATATCCTTATCTAGATATATAGACGCTCAAAAATGGTTCACATCTATGACCTCATCACTTCTTCATACTAATTTTTCCCATTTTCTCATTCTGCTAACTTTGATCTTTTGACCAGATTGACCATATTTTGTCATTTGTATCCCCTTTCACATCAATTTCAAAATCATATCAAATCAACTCAAAATCATATCAAATCAACTCAAAATCACTCCAAATCAACTTGGAATCACTCAAAATCAGTCCTAATCAACCCAAAACATATCAAACATCCCAAATCAATCATCATTTATCCACTCCTAGGCATTATTGTGGCTTTCGGTGTGTTGGAAACCTATCAATTCATCAATCTTATCAATCTAACCTTAGTAATATCGTGGCTCTTAGTGCTAGGTCAAACTATCATTCATGTCATTCAATATTTGACATTGTTGAGGCTTTCAATGTCAAATCATGACATCATCAACCATTTTAATAACATTGAAAATATTTGTTGATGTTATTATGATCAAACCTTATCAATCAATTTCAATCCTGTAGCATTTACAATGTTAGTTAAATGTTACATATCAACCAATTCATGTCATGTGTCCTTGGCATGTTGTCAAATTCAACCAATCAATCTGACAATGGCTTTGGTCTACCTTCCATCATCTTATTCGATATCCATCATTGTCACATTTTCATCAAAGGGTACAGTCGCATTCATTTAATCATTTGGCCAATCATCTGCTAATTTTCTCTATAGAATTAAATAACCTATAATTTAATCCTATTCATTCTAATTATTCTTCCTAATTATCATCCTTAATTAATTAATTTTATTAATTAATTGATTCATTATCTGCAAACCATGGAAATTCTTAATTTCCTAAGTTCCATTTTCCATCATTAATTCCATTTTCTACTAATTCTTATTTTGTGAAATAAGAGGATTTTTTATTCAAATATTTCATCATCATGAGACTTGGATATGACACCTCGTGGATTTTCCTTTGACACTTGTTTGAGATTTTTTATAATCAAATATTATTGCCTCTTACACATGTCCCTATTTGGCTTATTCATTATAGATTCTTGGATTTAAGTGGGTTGAGCTGTCTTATGATGCATCATAGATTCTCTTCCACATTTAGCCAAGTTTGACTCTCATGTGTCATAGAATCTCACAATTGTCATATTCTTTCATATGCATCATAGGAATCTCTTGCCACATCACATATCTATTTGTGACAAATCCAATGCTCTCACCCTCCATGTCAATTATAAAATGGACACCCTTCCTCTCATTTGAGGATCTGAATACTTATGTTTTAAAAATCCAAATCTTTGAGTTTTTGAGTCTCTACTTCTTTGCATGTTGCATTCTTGCTCTCACATTAAGTCACACTTCAAGTATTCTCATGGTATGATCCACATCATAGGCTTTGGCTTCAACCTTGTGTGCACTATAGGAAAATTGGAGCTACAATCATTTGGAGAAGAAATAAGGACATGAGAGCTACAAACGAAAAAGGGAGTTTTTTATTATGTTTGCTTTCTTTTAATTAGTTTGGCTTTCATGGTAGACTAGTGGGTGCTAATGTATGATTATTGAGTTTTTTGATTTTCTCATAGTATGTTATGCATTCAACCCATTTTTCTGGTCCTGCATTTGGTGAACCCGACGTGAACATGCATATCTAACTTGGGTTTTCTTGTTTTGTTCTTGTAGGTGCAAGGAAGGAGCTCACTTGGAAGGGTATAATGACTATCTTCTCTTCCTCTTCACACCTAGATTAATCAGGGGGTCTAGTAAAATTCCTATATGCTATTGTTTCATGCATTCTATTAGCTTGTTGTCCTAGGGCACAGTCTATTCTGTCAGGGTGCACTTGGGACCCCTAGGAGTAGTTTTAGGAGCCTAGAAGACACCAAAGCCTCTTTCTATTGTTTCCAACTTACCAACTATGCCCATATAGGCCCCAAATATGTCATTGATGTAGTCTACACTACTTGGGCACACTTGGGAGTGTAGCTTTGAAAATTTTAGTTTTTGGGTCTTGACTAGGCACCCATTTCCCCACACCCTGCACTTGACTTCCCAACTGTGCCCTAAAACTACCAACTATGCCCAACTAGGCCCCAAATGCATCATTGACATAGTCTGCACTATTTGGGTGCACTTGGGGATGTTCAAAGCCATTTTTACCTTCTGGGGAGCAATTTGCACTATCGAAACACACCTAGGTTCACAGTAAGCACATGCATCAATCAAAATCAACATTTCAAGCTCCTACCACTCTCTAGGACATAGATTAGGTGATTTTGTGTTATTTATCATCTATTTGCAATTTTTGGCAATCATTGGATGAAGATGTGATCATAACAAACTACTGATGTGTGTGTTTTGCAGGACGTTGTCGAAGACTTTGTGTGTCTTTCAAAACTCTGTGTGTGGATTTCCTAGATTAGATAACATTTCATTTGGTGCTTAAAAAGAACCTTTTTCTTTTCTTCCTGGCGTGTCTATAGTGTTACATCCCTAGGAGTTGCATTGGATGTATCCTCTCCCCTCACCATTCATGGATCTTGGGTGTAAGAGAAATTCGTGTAACTTCTATAGGAGGCCTGCCTTGGACCAAGATACTCGATATTGGGTATGCCAGGGGATGACCTAAGAGAAATAATAGCCCAAAGCTAGGTTAATGTTCCAGCTGCTATATAAAATTTGATTATGATGAAAGCTATGTCGACGGTATTGCTGTGTGATATCTCTCCCCCAGTACCCTTGTGGTGCATCAAACCTCAATTCTCGAGGCTAGGAGACCTTCTGTGAAAGTTTATCATTCACTTGCCGAATGGAATGCCCTTACTAAAAACCATTTTGTAGTGGCCAAAATCCTTTCTATCCACTGGCTCAAGGGGTCACCCATGCCCGTGAAGACATCCTACATTCTCGTGGTCCTTAGTAGAGGCAACACTCCCTTGGGAAGTCATGCCCCTTGGGAAGCGAATCTTGGTAGCCTTGAGAAGTGAGTGTATTGTAAGGGGGAGCCTGTGGTGCCAAGATCCTAGGTTTTTTTCTCTAGATAAGTGTGGCTAAACTTTGGTTCAAGTAGGAATTCAGTGGATACAGTCCTAAAAGCCTAGGTTGTGGTGTGTTTGTTAAATTTTACAATAGCTATTCTTGTCTTAATGTGTCTTGCGTGTGTGTAAAACATAATCAAGATAAAAGAAAAACTTTTAAATTTACACCTTGGATATCATTTGAACTTTTCAAAACCTCACACATTGCCAAAACATTTCAACCTTTATCAAACTTTGCAAACATTGATTCAACACACTCGAACCTTGGAAAACATGTTGACTTATGCTCTTAAATGTGCTTGGCAAAACGTAGATCTCACACTTTCATAGACTTCACTCGCATTTACCCTAGTATAGGCCTCATTCATACATCATATATACTTTATATTGCACCTTTTAGTCCTCATTTAGTATCTATTACCTTTCATGTTGCATCCTTTTAGGTTCAGTTTACCTCCCTTAGTCTTTTGCATTCCCATCTTAAATTCAGCACTTTGCATTCACCACCTTGCATCCTTGCATACCTATTCATCATCTTTACCAATTTATCCATCATTCCAAGTGTCCTAACCATCATTTTTATTATTCATACTGGCCCTAACACTTTCCTCTACTATTTACCTCTTTGTGACATCAATCTTGAAATCATAGCTTCCAAAATTACTTCAGTTTCAGTTGAAATTACCAACTGCACCCAAAAACTACCAACTACACCCAGCTAGGCCCCAACTACATCATTGATGTAGTCTATACTATCTGGGCACACTTGGTGGTCCTGAGATCTAGTTTTGGGTTCTAGATAACATTTTAGGGCTTCAATATTGTCCTTAGGTATCTGGTTAGCTCCCCTTGCACTAGCTTGCCCAAATTTGCATTCTACAACACCTAATCTTCATCACCTTCACTTAATAAATCATTCTATACATATCAACCTTCATTTCTCATATCCTAACCCATCCTAACATCAACCCCAACATCCTGGCTTCTTGGCATGTCAGTTTGGTAACCATACCCCTTAGAATCAACAAACATTCTTCCTAGCTTACCAGTTGTGCCCAAACTAGCTCCATGTGTATCAGTGGCACACTTGTTACTGCTAGGGAACACTTGGCACTGTTAGGGATCACTTAGCTACTTGCGTGATCATTTTGGGCCTCCAAACTGCACTTTAGGACCCCAAAACTGCATTTAGGAGCCTCTAGACCTCCCTGTTCTGCACTTGACCCAAAATCGTATCTTGCACCCAAAATCCCCTTTTGCATCATTGGAATTGTCCATATCACATATCCACTTAGCATCACCATTATTTGAAGTCCTCAAAACATCATTTTGAACCCCCAAAACCTTTGAATTTAGTCAAAAATCTAGACAAAATATAAGTCTTAGAGTATCTCCTAGTTTTGACGGATAATGGATCTTGACTAGTATTTTCATCTTTTTTTATCATTTTCTTTGGTCAAAATATATCTATTTCTTGATATATTTGACCTTTTCATCTTTTATCAATTTGATCTTTTTTTCTTTTATCAGTTTTTGGTCAAGATCCTAAGTCCTTTATCACAAGGTTAAACTCTTAGGCAAAATACTTTCAAAAGGTTTTATCTAAGTTCAAAACTTTCCATATACCCTTGTCATAGAATAATCATATCCCTAGCATCCCCAAATGTCATTTTGACTTACCCTAGTGGTATATCCCCTTCATATTGCATTGATCAAAATCCTTAGCATTGTTTTCACTACCAAAACCTATCAAATTGTCCATCAACCAAATTACCTTCTTGAGCATTTACCCTCATTTTGCATGTCCCAAATGTCATTATGAACCCTAGAAAACCATCCTTTGCATAGTATACCTTGAATACACCTACCTTTAGTATCACTACCAAGTCCAAAACACAACCCTAATTGTCATTTTGCATACTTTAGAGTCATTTTCATTCCCTCTAGTCAAACCTCAAAACATCACCTTACATTTGCATTTGCATGACATCCCTAGGACATTTTAACCTTGCACATCAAAATCATAATTCATCCATCATTTTTTCACATTGCAAAACATTCCTAAATACTTAAAAATCCCAAAAACACTCATATCTTGGATACCTACCACTCTTTGCAATCTTAGGTATCATGCCAGCACTTACTAGGAGACAAGCAGCTCAAAGACCTGAGGAACTCTATCAACCTTTGCTTTTTGAGGCACAAGAACAACCAAAACCTCATCCAAGACAAAGAAAGATCAAGAAAATACAACAAACCTTTGACTAAGACCAAATTGAAGCATCACAACCATTACTAGCGGACCCCTTGAATATGTTTCCGCAAGATCCTAGTAATCAAGCTATGACACAACAAACCTTGAGCAATGCACCTTCTATGAGATTTCCTCCAAACACTTCCCCCACACATGGGATGGTTCAATGGAGTCCTAAATTTGAATCTATATTTGTGCCAATGCCACCAGGAGAAGGAAGTGTACCAACCTCACCTGAAGATGAACAATCACATTCCTTTGAATTCATCCAACCTAAAACATCAAACATAAAACAAGGTATTGTACACCTAAGTGATGACTCTGACACTTATTATGGCATCACAAATGAAGAAATGGCTAGGGCATGTCAAGACAAAAGTTTTCGCAAGAACTTCAAATGTTTTGCAGCACAAGAAATTGTCAAATTTAATCCAAACTTGGAAGGTCCTAGGTCCAAAAATCAAAACAACACAACAATTGAAAACATCCAACCCATGATAAAATTGGACTTAGACAAGGGAAAACAACCTTTGGAGTTTTCAAAAACAATAATGGCACCTATAAGGTCCCATCAAGAACCAACAATTGAAATCCTCCAAAGTACATTCTAACACATCAATGTCAACCCCTTGTTTGATGAAATACCACCAATCCCTAAACACCCCAAAAGGACATTAAGACTTGATTTTAGTCACATGATGTAACAACAAGATGCACCTAAAGGGACCCGTGCTCTAGGGATGCTAGACATACCTTCTTTGGAGGCAAATCAACAAAGTACACCTTTGCTCCTAACTTTACCTAGTGCTACAACATCAAACACTATAGAACCTCTCATAAGTACAACATGTGAAACATCAAGTGCAACCATCCCTATGGACACACAAAGGAAAAGTCTTATTGACATTACACCCATTCCCAATATAAATGTATCTCATAGTCAAGTCAATATGATGTCGCAAGCAGGAACATCTAAAACATAAAGGTACCAAAACAACAATACAAACATGACGTTCAATTCTCAAGGACTTAGTCAACCCCCACAACAACAACAACCTACAATGGTACAAGGACTCAACACTTCCAAGGCACAACAAGGTCTACATCCACTTGACACACATCCCACATATCAACAACAACATCAAACACAATGACAACACCCACAAGTGGGGAAAACATCCAACATGCCTAACACACAATTTATCAAGAACAATTTCAGCAACAATTCCAACAACAACAAATGATGTTTGCTAAACAACAAGAGCAACTCAAGCAATAGTTGGAATACCAAAGATGGCTTGAGCAACAAATCGCATACCAGAAACATTTGTTACAACAACAACATGTGCCACAAAAACCTCAAGAAATACCTCTACAACAACAAGCATGCACATGGTCTCACATACAACCAATAGATGTATCCCAACAACAACCACAACACATGGCACAACAACAACAAATGGTAGAAAAATTGCAGTCAATCCCACAACAAGTGCCACATGAAATAATACAAAAAATTCCCCAACAACAGGGACCTTTCTATCTTCGAGGTGCCAACATACCTCCACCACCTAGCGACACTTCATCAGACTCATCATACATAGAAATGTTAGAACCAAGTAGACATAGTTCTCGCCACAGCCAACAGTCTACTCATAGACACAAAAGACTTGAAGGAAAGACCATCATGCAAAACCCCAATGAAGAACTATTACAACAATTCAAACAACTTTCCAAACAAGTTGAGGCATTGGGAGTCTAAAAGAAATAGGCTATATATACGGAAAGGGACCTATGTCCTAACCTGTTCGATAAAAGTTTGTATATGCCTCCATTCCCAAAACACTTTGAAGCTCCAAGGTTTGAAAAATACCAAGGAAAAGGAAACCCTATTGATCACATTCGATAATTTTTTGCTTCATGTACTGAACTCAGTGATGAGCCCACTTACCTTATGAGATTGTTCCCTCATTCTCTAAGTGGGCCTGCACTTGAATGGTACTCCAAACTTCCTAGCAATATCAAATCTTGGTCAAAGCTAGTAGACAAGTTTATCTCCCACTTTTCCTTTAACATTACAAATGAGGTGACACTTTCTAATATGTGCTCAACTAAATATAAGATAGGAGAATCATTCATCACATTCTTACTGCGTTGGAGAAGCTTAGTTAGTCAATGCTCACTAGACATTTTTGAAGAACAACAAGTAAACCTATGCATTGAAAACTTAGTGCTGGACTTAATGTATGAACTCAAAATCAAGAGTCCAAGCACCATTTCTAAAATGATGAAAAAAGGCGCTAGTATTGAAGATGCTCTTATCTATAAGGGAATCCTCGAGATAAGCAAAGAAAACACAAATGCCAACTCATCTAATGACAAGAAAAAAATTTTCTCCAAAAAAAAGAATGCAACAAATGATGGCATTGTGGATGCTCACACGATTAGCACAACACAACCTAAATTGACTTTGAAAGGTGCAAATGCCACAAATTCACAAACTCCTAATCAAACAACACCTCAACAATAGAAAACTAAGACTTCCACACAAGAAAAAAGACATCCTAGAACCAAGGATAGAAAATTCACACCATTGGGGATACCTCTTGAGACTGCATTACAATAGTTACTGAGTAATAACTTTTTGCAGCTAGCCCTAATCGAAGATGAACCATTAACCAAAGAAGATTGGTGGGATGACAAAAACTATTATGATTAACATCGCACCAAAGGACACAAGACTTCATCATGCTTCCAATTGAAACATGCAATACAAGACGTTATTGATGATGGTGTCATCACAGTTGATCCATCACTATTAGCATCCAACTCTAATCACACTATTTTCAAAGATCCTTTGGGTAATCATGAAAAAGAGAAATCCTCAAGCCCAAACTCAAACTCGCAAGGTAATGTGAATTACACACATACCAGCTATGACTACACCATCAATTGCTTTAATGAGTCTGAATTTTGCATATCCACATTCACATTGAAGGCTAAAAACCCTCGTTGTGTTGTCACTACACACCATAGCAATATTACCCTACTTGGAGCCCCAGCTAGACCTACTACTTCTAATAGACTTGTACACCCATCTAGACCTACTACTCCTACTTCATCAGATTATAGCCTTGTTGAACAACTCGGCAAAACCCCTACACAAATATCTATTTTGGACCTACTGTGTGCATCCCCCCAACACCAAAAGATCTTGGAGCAAGCCCTTAAAGAGTCAATAGTCCTAGATAACATGGATGTTGCTCAATTCCAAGCCATGGTTGGGAACCTATCTGTGTCACAACATATCACATTTTCACCCCGAGATATTCCTAAGGAAAAATCTAACCACAATGATCCCCTCCACCTTGAAGTCTTTGTCCACAATGTTAAAGTTAGACATGTCTTGATAGACAAAGGAGTAGGACTGAACATCTGTACTCTTAAGGTTGTCAATAGTTTGGGTTATTCTAAAGATGATGTGGATCCATCTCGAAGAATCACAATAAAAGCTTATGATGATGGTGAACGCTTCTCCAGGGGCATCATCACACTACATATCAGAGTTGGTCCAGCTACTAAAGATACATTGTTCCATGTCCTAGATATAGAAATGAATTGCAATATGATACTAGGACACCCTTGGCTTCATGCTATGAAAACAATCCCTTCTACATATCATCAATGTCTGAAGTTTTCCTATCACAACATAGAGGTTACCATCCTTGGTGATCCAGATCCTTTCCAGTTTTGTGCTAATCTAAGAGATGCTACTACATTCCAAATCCCAACAAACAATGAAGCACAACCCAGAAATTCCTCTAAGTATGTGGATGCTAATATACTACTTAGTAAAGCCAAGGAAAAGATGGAGATTGAGGACAATGGGTGTGGAGAGTACTTTATGTCTCAAGTCTCTCACATTAGGGAGTCACTAGTTTCTCCCCAATCTCATGGTAAATCACAACCACTTCAAGAACAATCAAAGGTCAATACAAAGAATGATACTTCTATCAATGAGAATACATCTGTATGTATTGAGAAAGCGCAAGCAGAACAAGAACCCACTTTGATGTCTCCTAACAAGTATGGACTTGGGTTTACTATCATGTAAAAACAAGGCTATGATGTCTATAGCAGTCTTGGATCTCAGAAACAAGGTATAATTGAACCCATCACTACAAAAGGACAACCTCCTAGTTTGGGGCTTGGATTTAAACCATTACAAATAGGTCCTCCCAGTACCATGGTACCTACATGTAACACTATGGATTTTTTTAATGATGAAAAGGTATCTAAGGATATTCCACCTAAAACCAACAATCTTCTCCCTTTCGAGCATAGCCCCAATGATACAACCAAATCTAATACCCATATATCTACCTTCAACCAAAGCCCATCCCATACTAATGATGACATCCTCTCAAGTTATCCTAAACTATTGGATTGGGACCAATGTGGACAACCAATTTTTGATCAATTCGATGATGGTGACACTCTCATAATAGACTTTGAAGGCATTATGACTGAAGATCATAAAGAAGTAGTTTCTCCTAAAGAGAACACATTGGCATACTTTAGTGAGCCTACTCCACTTTCTACTTACAAAGTAAGAAGAGAAAGAAATAACAAGCATAGGTCTCTTGGTGAAAATCAAAAGGCACCATTAGACCATAAAAAATCAAAAGCTAAGCAACTCCCAAGGATACAAGATGAAAAATATGATGCCATGAATATCAGTGTTCCAGTGTTCAACATGCCACAAAGTCTTTTGGTCTCAACCCTTCCAACCCTCCCTTATATCCATTTGTTTATCCCCAAATCTAGCTACCTAATTTGTCCAATAACCAAGATCAAATCCTTCTCCAATAAGCCTTTGCATATGTCATCATTAGTGACATCCCACATGACATTTCTATTGACCCAATTATCCTTAGATGCCTTGATTCACAAGGGACAGACATTTTCTTACATATGGTACATGATGGTATATCTCGAGGCCTTTCTAATGGTTTGATTTTAGCTATAGACTCAGAACAAATCCTATCTAGTTATGGTCAGTCATGGATTTAGAGCTCATCAGCTAGAAACACCAACAACAGATATCTTCTCGGCATTTGTCAGTGACATTCTTGATTCCATCTAAAAGTCCTGAAAAAATACCAAAAAAATTGAAAAATGTCATTAAATATATATATATATATATATATATATATATATATAATGGATGCCTTGATGAAAACTTGGAAAACAAGCATCATGGCACAAAAATTTGAGTCAAGAGAAAAATTTCGTCCAAAAGTGAAAACTTGGTGAATAGGCGCTTTAGGCAAGTACCATGGTGAAAACCTGGCAAATAGGCACCATGTGTAATCAGTTATTGCTCCTCCATCTATCAGGATTCCATCTAGTCTTTTTCCACTCTATCATTCCTTGATCATACCCTTCATATTGCAAGAAATCCTGGGTTTCTTATCATGGCTCACAAACTGGTTAATGTCCCTCGTTACCTTGCTTAAGCATCACCAGTCTACACATACACTCTATCATTCGCCTTTGTACATAATTTGCATCTTGTCTAGGGACATATTACCTACATGGTGCATAAGTTTTAATTTGAACTAGGGACATACCCCTAAGTGCTTTTTATCCATTGGATCAATTGCATAATGGATTGGAGCTAACACTTGTATATGCTTATACGATCCTAAAAAAATCCCTAAAAATCATAAAATGATCCTAAAAAAATCACCAAAAATCACATAATGTACTGAAAAAATCCTAAAAATTCAAATATGATCCTGAAAAAATCACTAAAAATTACATAATGTCCTGATAAAAATCCTAAAAATTCAAATACAATCCTTAAAAAATCCTTTAAAATCATAAAATGTCCTGAAAAAAACCTTAAATTCATAAAATAACCTGAAGAAATCAGTTACACAAAAAAAATCAAATATTTGCAAAAAAACCCTAAAAATCACAAAACTCATAAAAAATTTGCAATAAACCTTGAACATTTTCACTATGGATAACCACCCCTTTTGCATAAACACTTGCACTTTGTAGACTGAAACTCAAAGCACTACACTTTCAAGACAATCACACTATCTGACCAACATGAACCAACATTCAACTCAACATATCACTATGAACCTATCAACTGAATCAATGAACAAAGCTACCACATCATCAACATGTCAAACACCATCTCAAGACCTAAAACACTAAAAAGAAAGTAATAATGGACAAGGATAGCTATTGGCTCATGCTGTTTAGTGAGTGATTTATTTTTTGCTTTGTTTTTCTTTGATCATGTTCCTATGCCACTCGACGATATAAATTGATCTATGAGAGTGGCCGAGATCGTTCATGGTCATCTTTTCCAATTTTCTATCTATTATAATGTATGTTTGAGAGTCTGGGGCATGTAAATATGTCTCAGGAAGGACAAGTTCATTCTCTATATGCATCGTGTTTGTTTACGCAAAAGGATTGCATTTGCGCTCTGGCCCTTTATGCCATGATGTGTTGCATTCCATTTGCCATATCAAAATAAAGCTCCATTTGACATATAGTGCACTTTATAGAAGCAAAATTATTTCCATCATACTAACATCTCCTCATCTCATCTTTCTTCGTCATCTCGTTCTCCATCACCATGATCATGTCTTCTAATTCACCAAATCATCTTCATCTTGCATTCATGCATTCTTGCATCATCCTACGCTGTCAATCAACTTTATATGGCTTTACACCTGGTTCAACCTTAGTCTGACATTTTCCTCATCATATTTGACCAAATACAACCATTTTTTATGATTTCCCTCATGTTATGACATCTTTCCATCATTTTGGGCATGCATGCATAGTTTTCGATAATTTCGAGTCCAATCGAGTTGATTTTGGGCCTCAGAGCTTTTTAGGGTGTAGTTTGCACTTTCAAGGTGTAGCTGGGGTTCCCAAATATTTCATTGATTCACTTGGTCATTTGAACTATGTCATTGACGCACTTGGTAAAGTTTGGGTGCACTTGGGAACCTAGGTTATCCAGAACTACTCCCAAAACCCCTAGGTTGCACTTCAGAGGCCATAACTTTTGCGTTTCAACTCTGATTTGTGAACTGTCAATTGCGTTGGACTTTTATCTTTCTTGTGAAAAAAATGAGCTATCATTTTTATTATTTGGTCACTATATGGAGTGTAAATCCTTGCAATTACTCTTGGGCTCCTAGTTGCCCCCCGTCATGTTGATTTTGGCCCCTAGGGCCTTCTTCAGCACATTTTACACTTTTTGAGACCACTCGGGCTTCCCAAGTGCATCATTGACGTACTTGGTACTTTCATGGTGCACTTGGGCTTACCAAGTGCGTCAATGATGCACTTGGTTGAGTTTTGGGCACAGTTGGGGACCTAGGATACCCAAAACTGCTCCCGGAGCCCCTATGTTGCACTCTTGAGCCCATAACTTTTGTATTTTAACTTGGATTTGGAATCTGTTAGTTGCGTTGGATTCATATCTTCATTTTGGAAAACATGAACTATAATTTTCATCATTTTGTGTCTTTCTTGAGTGGTAACCCATGCAATTATTCTTGGGCTTCGGATTGACCGTGTTCTACACTCTAGGCCTCATAACTTTCACATTTTAGCTCTAATTTTCATTCCATCAATTGCTATTGTTTTTTCTTCTTGTTTTAAATAAATTGACTTATCATATGCTTATATTATTCAATTTCTCAAGGGGTTACCCATATATATCATCCCTACTATGGCATGTTGTGGCTTTCTCATCAGTTATTCTTTGATACAATGCTCTAAATCACATTGTATCAAAGAGGGAAAAATGTAGATGCTCAAAAATAGTTTGCATCTACAACCTCATAAATTCTTCATACTAATTTGTCCCATTTTCTCATTCGAATAACTTCGATCTTTTTGCTAGATTGACCATATTTTGTCACTTGTATCCCCTTTCACATCAATTTTAGAATCATATCAAATCAACTCGGAATCATATCAAATCAACTTGGAATCACCCCAAATCAACTCAAAATCACTCAAAACTGGTCCTAATCAACCCAAAACATATCAAACATCCCAAATCAATCATCATTTATCTGCTCCTAGGCATTATTGTGGCTTTCAATGTCTTGAAAACCTATCAACTCATCAATCTTATCAAGGTGACCTTAGTACTGTCGTGGCTCTCACTGCTAGGTCAAACTATCATTCATGTCATTCAATATTTGACATTGTTGAGGCTTTCAATGTCAAATCATGGCATCATCAACCATTTTAATAATATTGACAATATTTTTCAATGTTATTATGATCAAACCTTATCAATCAATTTCAATCTTGTAGCATTTACAATGTCAGTTAAATGTTACATATAAACCAATTCATGTCATGTGTCCTTGGCATGTTATCAACTTTAATTAATCAATTCGACCATGGCTTTGGTCTACCTTCCATCATCTTATTCGATATCCATCATTGTCACATTTTCATCAAAGGGTACAGTCGCATTCATTTAATCAATTTGGCCAATCATCTGCTAATTTTCTCTATAGGATTAAATAACCCATAATTTAATCCTATTCTTTCCAATTATTCTTCCTAATTATCATCCTCAATTAATTAATTTTATTAATTAATTTATTCATTATCAGCAAACCATGGAAATTCTTAATTTCCTAAGTTCCATTTTCTACTAATTCTTATTTTTTGGAATAAGAGGATTTTTTATTCAAATATTCCATCACCATGACACTTGGATATGACACCTTTTTGATTCTCCTTTGACACTTGGCTGAGATTTGTCATAATCAAATATTATTACCTCTTACGCATGTCCCTATTTGGCTTATTCATAATAGATTCTTGGCTTTAAGTGGGTTGAGGTGTCTTATGATGCGTCACAGACTCTCTTCCACATTTAGCCAAGTTTGACTGTCATGTGTCATAGAATCTCACAATTGGCATATTTTGTCATATGCGTCATAAGAATCTCTTGCCACATCGCATATCTATGGGTGAAAAATCCAATGCTCTCACCCTCCATGTCAATTATAAAATGGACACCCTTCCTCTCATTTGAGGATCCGAATACTTAAGTTTTGAAAATCCAAATCTTTGAGTTTTTGAGTCTCTACTTCTTTTCATGTTGCATTCTTGCTCTCAAATTAAATCACACTTCAAGTATTCTCATGGCATGATCCTCATCATAGGCTTTGGCTTCAACCTTGTGTGAACTATAGGTGAATTGGAGCTACAATCATTTGGAGAAGAAAGAAGGACATGAGAGCTACAAACAGAAAAGGGAGTTTTTGATTATGCTTCCTTTCTTTTAATTAGTTTGGCTTTCATGGTAGACTAGTGGGTGCTAACATATGATTATTGAGTTTTGTGATTTTCTCATATTATGTTATGCATTTAATCCATTTTTCTTGTCCTACAAGATCAATATCTTCTTCTTTACACTTTATCTTTATTTGAAACTTTAGTACTTGGTTGAGACTTGTTCTCAACTGTCCTTGTAATTTCTATATGTACACTTGGAATTGTAACAATAGTAGAAATAGAGGGCCTACCAACAAAATTAGATATTGCACTGATATGAGAAATACCTTGTTGCATTGTCAAATTTGATAATGGTGGCACTTGTTGCTTGGTAGATGAAGTGTTGATCACTTCAGTCAATATGGTACTCAACTAAATAGGTGAAAATATTAGTTGGGTACTTGGTGTTGTAATGGTTACCACAACCAACTTGACAAAAGCTTTCTCAAAGCTTGATGGCATTGAAGCTTTAATTTAAGAATGAGAAAATGAGGCCATCTTGCTACTGTAATCTTTTCTGATTCAATTTCCTCAATACTTTGAATCTCAGGGAGATTCTCCTTTGTAGCTTCTTGTTCTTCCTCCTCATCATCCAAATTTACATCATCTTTTTTTTCCTCATATTCTTCATCATTATTTTCATCATCTTCCTTCTCAACTTCATCATCTTTATCACTAACATGAACAAAAAAGTTACTTAGCTGATGAAGGCTATAAATGTTCTTCCATGTGGTATTGGTAGATTTTACCACAAATTCTATGTCTTTTATTAGCACAAGACATGTTGAATTTCAGAGTGAGTTTTTCCTCATTTTTCTTCATAGATTCTTTCACCTCTTTGTCACTAAGACTCAGTATGAGTGATCTCAGAGTCTATTCAAATATATCATTTATAGTCTTCTTAGCATGCTCCCATCTAGGCTTGATTTCTTTCATAAGCTCATTAGGAAATTGCTATACAAGTTGATTAGGAGAGTACTTCTATTTACCTAATTTTTTCCTCAACTTGCTTTTTCTCATCTACATACCTAGTTTCACATATAAAAAAATTGAATTTTTCCATTCCATCTCTTCTTTTTGTTTGACTTAATTTTTCTTGAAATGTAGGTGGAGGCTTTTTGAAAATAATTTCCTTGACATACTCCTAACCTATGTTCAATTTCTTCCTAGTTTTTGGTGCTCTTCTTGTAAATACATCAATATAAGACTTATTAGGTTTGGTTATGATAACCTTACCTTTCTTCCTTATAGGCTCTTCTTCCTCAAACTTTTCTTCTTCTTCTTCATCTTGTACTTCATCTTCTTCCATATCATCTCTTTTTATTTTAGTCAATAGAAGAGTAGAGCTTGCTTCCTTTAGCTTTACTATCCTCTTCTTTCCTTTGTTAACTTCTTGAGAAAGTTTAATTTCAAGTTCTATCCTCACCTTGGCTTCTTCATAAGTATGAAAATATGTGGCCTTGGGATCCATAGGTTCATTCAAAAGTTCCTTAATGATATCTTTGTTATCATCAATGTTAACCTCATAGTTTAAAGGCTTAACCCACACCACTCTAGGTCTGACTACTTGAATATACATTTTTTCACAGTATATCATGAAAAAAATACCATCCTTGTAGTCTTCTATAAGTTTATTTGGTATTCTATATCTGCTATTCATATTTTCCTTGAATAAATAAAAATATTTGCCCAAGATACTAACAAAATTTTCACCCATCTCTGCTATATATTCATTAATCTGATATAAAACTAGTACATCTTTTCTCCATATGACTAAACCTTTAGAAAGGAATACTTTTTTCACATAAAAGAATAAACAAGTTAAGAGTGAACCAACCTTACATGGATTATTTTTGAAAGTTTTGATGCTCTCCACATTCTTGTCAAACTGATTCAACATGAACTTGGCAAGGTCAAGGGTCATGTTGTTCTTCACTACTTTGAGAGCTAGATCAACTGCCTCACATGACACACTATTGAGATGACTGGAGCTACAAATCTTATGAGTGATCACATAAATTCCAAATTTTAGTTCTATTTTAGTTACATCTCTAATCTTAATTCCTCTTCCATCCCACTTAGCAAGAGTCTTGTTTTGTAGTTCTACTGACTTATTGTTTTGGTAGTCTTGGCTTTGTTCAACATTGGGAGCCGTGTGATTCTATGAATCATTTTCTTTGTGATCTGAATAAGTTGCTCCAACCATAATTTCCCATTGTGTACATGACCAAGGATAAACATTATCCATTTTATTTTAAAGTCTCAACACATATGCGGAATGTGTGTTAAACCCTTGGTCTCCAAATGTTGATGTTCAGCTTTCAACACACCATTCACACATAAATTATTTAGAGAACCATCCATCTCTAGGGTTCCAAGTTCTTGCATCAAATAAAAAAATATGAACAAATATCATGAATGAGTAATACCAACATTTCATATCCTTTCCTAGTTTTTCTACTGGAAGATACCATGCTTAGTAGGGTCTATGAAAACATGAAAATATTCAACAAAAAACACACAATATTCCCACCCAACTACAACTAAGAACCACTACATGACCCAACAAATATTAAATGCATGATTTAATAAAATTTCCACAAACTTCTAGAATTCTACCTACACACCTCGATAATTGAAATGACAACAATTTATTTAATTTTCTATTTCCACCACCTAGGCACCTCGAAAATAGAAATTCCTTTTTTCTCCTTTTCCTTTATTTATTTATTATTTCTCCTCTAATTTTTATCTCTCTCTCTCTCTCTGTATATATATATATATATATATATATATATATATATATATATATATATATATATATATATATATATATATATATTCTCATGCAAGATGCTCCTGCATCATACTCCCCAAGTAGATAGAAAAGTGTGCCCCACACTTTGATGCCAAAAGAGAAATTTGCAACCATCTTCATCTTCAGCAAAGTTTTCCACCTCAATAGGCAAAAGAAAACCAATATGTACATCATTCACATCTGCATCCATATGTCAAACACCAAAATCTCAACCATCCAATCAACATGCTCACTCCCAGGAACAAACAGAACATAATACTTCATCAACAAATCCTCATCCACATTAGCAACTAGTGAATCCCTACCAACAACATCAAACTCCACTTGAAACCATAAACTCATAATAGAAACAAAGAAATAACAACCACTATGAGAAAAAAAAATTGGACTTCTTATTTGCATCATAAATGTAGATTTACAAAATTCTCAAGTACAATATACTAACCCACATGGGTGCCTTCATTACAATAATCTACAAGACAAGGTTTGAACGATCACCCAGAGCTATCCTTGACAATGTTCGGGCCTTTCTTAAATAGGCATTTTTATGTCGCTTGGGAAGGTTCTAGATGCTCAAACTTAATACCTAGGGTTGACAGACCCTAACAATACACATAGAGTCAGCCAAATACATCCTTGAAAAATTATTTTAAAAATTTTGGTAGCATAACTTTTGAAGGCCATAACTCATGAACCATTGCTCTAATTGGCTATTATAACCACTTTTTAAAAATGCTAGCTCTTGATCTATAGGCTTGAAATTGTGGTAGAGCTCTTCCATTAAGTTTTTGGACCTCATCTGGACACTCTAAGACCTCCAATGGTGAGCTCAAAGATTTTTTTCTACAAATTATTTCACCAAAAATCTACAATAGTTTCTTTAATACTTAAGCTAGACCAATGGGATTTTTATGGTAGGCTTATAACTTTAAAATGAACCTTCCTATAGAAAAGAGCTCATATGAAAAACTTACTAAAAATAGTAAGTTCCCATAAATAGTAACCACCCTATCTACTAGTCCTTATTAATATATAAAAGACTAAAAAATAATATTTTTTTGGGTGACGTAGGATTGCCCTTGCACCTAGGATGCTCCTGCATTAGACTGAAAAGATAAATATTAATTATTGTAAGTTGTATTCAGGCCAAATTGATAGTGTAAGATATAAATATAAGGTCAAGTTGAGGATTAAATGTGTAGAATAGAATGGAAGATTTGATGATGCTTAGAGGAAGCAAATTAGAAGGATAAGAAGAATATCCTTATTGAGATGAAAAAGTACATTCAATTAGGAAGGATCAAGTATACAAGAAAAAATTGAGATTTGTAATCAGCAATTCAGTTGCATTAGAAATGAGGTCATCTCATTGTTACTCTCTAACCATTGTAGTAGTGATCTAAATCTCTTAATAGAGTTGGCTTAGTAGCTATTTGTAAATCCTCTAACAAGGTGGCATTTCTATTGAATTGTCTAAAGACATCTAACAAGGACACTCCTAATCGAGTGATTAAATCCTCTAATAGGGTCACACCTAAAATTATGTTTTGTAACATTTAATAGGGTTGGCTCCTAGTAGGGCTCACTTGAAAAGAGTGAAAATCAATAACTAGTTGCAATTGGTTGTTTTTCCCAAATTGGGTTTCCATGTTAAAATCTTATGTTCATGTTATTTATTTTATGTGTTTGCAACTAAAATAAAGCAACATCAATCATCTCAAGGTTTTTATGTTAAGCATTTGCCAAGCTATTTTGGTGTCTACTAAGTTACAACATTTTTCTTGTGCGTTTACCAAGTTTTAGCAAAGTTCAATTTTAATTTATATTGACATCTAAGGCATTTGAATTATTTTTTTTGTGGTAACTAATTCACCCCTCCCCTCTCAGTTACTCCTCTTATATTTCCAAAAATTGGTATCAAAGCTTTTGGTTCTTGTAGAAAAGGTTTTTAAGGACCAAAGCTAAAGATCATGATGCCTTACAAAAGAGAGATTCCCAACTTGAACCGAGATAACTTTGCAACATGATAAGGACTTATGAGGTCACATTTGTGTTGGAATAATGATACATTTGTCATTAGTTACAACACTTATTTTATTCTGAATGCTTACCGAGTTCATCACTCAGTTTACAATTCATACTGAGCATTCGTTGGTTACCAAGTATGTTCAGCAGTATTTACTGAGTCAGGAAGGTAAATGAAGGTTTTAGTGTTTACCGAGTCAGGAAGGTAAATGAAGGTTTTAGTGTTTACCGAGTCAAGAAGGTAAATGAAGGTTTTAGTGTTTACCGAGTCAGAAAGGGAAATGAAGGATTTAGTGTTTACCGAGTCAGGAAGGTAAATGAAGGTTTCAATGATTACCAAGATAGAAAGGTAAAAGAAGCATTCAGTGCTTACTAAGTGAATTGAAGGAGTTAGTTTCTACCAAGTGACACAATGTTTACTGAGTCACCAGTGGTCACCAAGTTCCAAGCTACTCAAAGTGATTAGTATGGACCGAGTCCCTACCTCTACCGAGTGCATGACGATGCTGTGTAATGTAGTGGATGCCGAGTGTCAGAAGGTCACCGAGTGAGTTTGAGGAACCTGAGTTTTCTACTATCTGGCCAACTCAGTAATGTTTTGTCCACTTGTGTTTGGCCGACCTTGTTGCTATAAATATTGGAATGGTATATATGTAATGTATTGTGCCATTTGCAATAGAGACATATTGAAGAAGAGTAACAGTCAAGCAAGAGCGAAGTAAGAATGTAATTGAGCGAATTGAAAGAGAATCAGCAGCAGTGTATTCAACAAGGTTATCAAGGAGTAGCAAAGATATATCCATCAAATCAAGTGATCAGTACATAAGATCTAATCAGCAAACCAGTTGCAAGAAAATCCACTGCTTCATCCTAACAGGTGAATCAGTTTTGTAAATCCTTTAACAAGGTAGACTTAACAGTCTTTTGTAAATCTCTTAACATAGTGCATACTTCATTGTATGTTTGTAAATCCTCTAACAAGGTGGATCTAGTAGTCCTATTTGCTCCTAACAGGGCAGATCACCAGAAGTGATCATTGTAAGCCTTAACCGGCCAACTTTATAATAGAGTATTGAAGTTTCGTGGGCATCATCCCCACCCCAGTTTTACTTTCAAATTGAAAGGTTTTTGGGTCACCAAATCAGTGTGTTAATCTTTTCATGTGTATAGTAAAGTAGGTGAATGAATGATGAATTTTTTATTATGCTGAATTGGTTTAATTTTTAAAGCTTACTAATTCACCCCTCCCCTCTCAGTAACATTGTTAGTCCTAAATATTTCCAACAATTTGAAAACTATTAGTGATTTAGGGTGTAAATATCATGATAGTGAATACAAGACTCCTACTAGAACATTATTAGTCAAAGATATTGCTAAAAATAAAAATCATAACATTATGATGATTGACATTGCTTCTCTTAATTATGTTGAATTTGATGAAGTTAAAAGTCACACTACAACTTATGATATGTGGGTCAAAATAAAAGCCATACATGGAGGAGATGACAATGCTCAAAGAGCTAAAGCCAACAATTTTAGAGGATAGTTTGATCATATGAAGATGAGAGAAGATGAAACCATTGCAAAATATGTGAAAGAATTAAAGCAACTGTGAGCTCAATGAAAGCATCTGGAGGAGACATTGATGACAAAATAGTTGTAAGCATGATACTTAGAACCCATCTTCCTATCTTTGAGATTAGAGTGTCTACTATTCAAGAAATGAGATGTGATCCAAATAGTATTATAAATTTGGATGCTTTAGTTGGAAGATTGATAGGTTTTGAGTTGGATAACTATGATAACTATGTCCCAAGCTCCGAAAATATTAAGTCTACATTTGGAGCCAAGATTTCACTCGAGAAAAAGGGTAAGAAATGAAAAGCACTACTTGCAAGGAAATATTCCAAAGGTAGAGGAAAGTACAAAGGTAAGATTCCTCTAATCTATTTTCATTGTGAAGAAGTTGGTTACATTGTTGCAAGGTGCCCAAATATAGAAGACAAGGATGAAAATAAAAGCAATAAGTTCAAAGGCAAGAAATAATTCATAAACTACAAGGACTACAAGGAAAAAGGTAAGAAATTGTGTTTTATAGCCAATGATTCTAATAACGGTGAAGATGAAATGGTATATATTGCAATAAAAGATGAATTTGAAGTTGAAGGAGATAAAATGACACTTATATCTCATGTTAGCAAAAATCATACATGGATTATTGATAGTGCCTACTTACATCATATGATAGGAGAAAAAACAAAGTTTGATCACATAGAACATTATGATGGTGGTAATGTGAGATTTGGAAACAATGAACCTTGTTGTGTAAAGGAAAAATGATGTATCTTGTTAACCAATGAACTTATATGTGACAATGCTTATTGGGTTGAAGGACTAAAGCATAATCTACTAAGTGTGGTATAGTTGAATAACATTGGATTCAAGGTAGAATTCACGAATGAGAAGGAAAAACTATTGGATGTAAAAGGAAATCTAGTTGGATCTGACAAAATTCCAAAAGGTAATCTATTCATACTTGATCTCAATAAAAGTTCATGTTTTATTGCTCAAGTAGAAGAAAGCAGATTATGGCATAGAAGATTATGTTATGTAAACTTTGATAATCTGGTCAAGATAAGAAAAAATAGAATGGTAAGAGGTATTCCTAGGTTGACTAAACTTGATATGGGCCCATGCAAAAATTGTCAAATTGGTAAGATGGAAAAACTAGTTTCAGAAGCAAAAGTTATCATTTAGAAGAAGTCTTAGAGCTTATACATACAGACTTATGTAGACCTACTAGAATAGAGAGTTACAGTGGAGATAATTTTTTCATTCTTTTTGTTGATGATTATTCTAGAATGATGATTGTAATGTATCTAAAATAAAAATCTAAAGCTATTCAAAAATTTAAATGGTATCTAACAAGAGTAGAGAGACAAATTAGAAAGAAGATAAAATGTTTAAGATCAGATAGAGGTGGTGAATTCATTTCCAATGAGTTCAATGAATTCTATATTAAAAGAGAAATTAAGAGATAGGTATCAATCCCTAGTGCACCTTAGCATGATGGTATAACTAAAAGAAGGAAAAAATCTATCATGGGTTGTGCAAGAACATTGATAATAGAAAAGAATGTTGGAATCAAATACTAAAAGGAAGCAATTAGTACTACATTGCATATCTTGAATAGAGTATAATTGAAGAAAGACTCAAATAAAACTACTTATGGAAAATGGTATGGATATAAACCTAATTTTAGTTACTTGAAAGTATTTGGTAGCAAATCTTATATCTTGAAATAATCTAGGAAAGGTAAATTTGATGTCAAAAGTGATGAAAGCATATTCTTAGGACACTCCTATATATGTAAAGCATACAAATGTTTGAATATATTTACATATAAAATCATAAAAAGTGCACATTTTAGAATTAATGAGTTTACAAAAAAGAGTGAAGAAGAAAGCAACAAAGAACCTAAGAATCATAGAAGATTTCTTTACTATGAACCTAATGCTTTGCAAAATCTATTTAGAAGTCAACAGGCCTCACCTCCCAAGTCCCCATAGTCCCCAAAATCTACTCAATTGAAATTAGTGCAACTTGAGTTATAGTTTGAAGGACCCAAGTTGTAGTCAGAAGCTATCGAGCTATTGTTAGACTAAACCAACTTTGAGGGACCCGAGTTATAGATAGTGGGACTCGAGTTTGATACAAAAGATCATGAAGAAATCAGTAAAAAGAGCTCCAAATCCAACGTACCTATGTTAGTAACATATGTCAGAAGGCATCATGCACTTGAATAGATCATTGGAGACAAGTCAAATGGAATAATGACAAAAAACAAATTAAAAGTTACATGTTTGCTTGCTAAATTTTAACCTAGAAATGTTAAAGATTTGTTGGATAATAAAAGTTGTATTAAAGTAATGAATGAGGAAATAGAATAGATAGAGAAGAAAAAAAGTTGGACTCTTGTTCCAAGACCCAAGGATAAAAATGTAATTGGCACAAAGTGGGTATTCAAAAATAAGCTAAATGTAGATAGAGAAGTTTCTAGAAATAGAGCAAGGTTAGTATCTAAAGGTTATTCTCAAGAAGAAGGTATTGATTATGGTGAAACTTTTGTTCCTAGTGCAAGATTAGAAGGTGTTAGAACTTTACTAGCATATGCAACTCACAAGGATTTAAATTTTATCAAATGGGTGTAAAATCTATATTCTTGAATGCAATTCTCGATGAGGAAGTCTACATAGAACAACCTGAAGGTTTTGTAGATCCTAGGAAAAGATATATGTTCTACAAATTAAATAAGGCATTATATGGTCTCAAGTAAGCTCCTAAAGGTTGGTATGAAAGACTTCATAACTACTTGATAAAGATTGGTTTTCAAAAAACAAATGATAACATAATTTTGTATATCAAAGAGGGACTAGGCAAGAAGATTGTTTTGGCATAAATATTCATGGATGACACCTTATTTATAGGGAATGATGACTTGTGCAAGGCATTTTTGGAAGAAATGAGTAAAGAATTTGAGATGTCTATGTTTGGGTAGATAAATTTCTTTGTTGGATTCTAGATGCAACAAAAGAAAAATGATATCTACATTACTCAATCTAAATATATCAATGAGATACTAAAGAAATTTGGAATTGAAAATTCAAGGCCAATTGGAATTCTTATCTTTTCTGGACATAAGCTTGCCAAAAATGATGATTCCAAGGAGGTAGATTAGACCACATATAGATCAGTGATTGGAAAATTGCAGTATGTAGTGCATACAAGGCTTGATATTAAATTAATAGTCAGTATGGTGGCAAGATTCTCAGAAAATCCAAAAGAAAATCACATGATGTCAATCAAAAGAATCATGATATATCCAAAAATTATTGAAGACTATGGTTTATGGTACAAAAAAGGATGCAATTTTGATTTAAAAGTATTCATAGATGTTGATTGGGCTTGATGATAGAAAGAGCACCAGTGGTGGAGCATTATTTCTTGCTAAAATACCAGTGTCTTAGATAGTAAATAAATAGAATTACATTTCTCAATCTATAGTAGAGACAGAATATGTGGCAGTAGTAGTGAATTCTTCTCATATTGTTTGGTTCAAACAATTATTGGCAAGAATGAAAATAGAGATCAAGGATATAGTGGTTATATACTATGATAACATCAGTGCAATTAATATATCAAAGAATCTAGTGATGCATACCAAAATAAAATACATTGATATAAAATATCATTTTTTAATAGAATTGGTACAAGATAAAGAGGTAAGATTGGAATATGTGAATACAAAAGTAAAAATTGTAGACCTATTCACTAAGCCATTACCTAAGGATACATTTTTGTATCTAAGAGGTAAGCTAAGGGTCATTCTTCTATCTGAAGCTCTCTAAATGAATTTTAGTGATGCATCAACTGAAGCATGTTGAAGATCAATCAATTGATGTAGTATTCACAAAGGAACCTTGCAAATGAATTAGTACATAAGGTACATTGATATTTACTGAACATTGTCTTTGGCATGAGATATCAAAGAGAGAGAAGTTTTTTGTCAAATCTCACATAAATTTTATCACTTCAAGAGATGACAAGGAGGGAGATATCAAAGATAGAGGTTTGTTGACAAAGGGAGAAATTGAAGGAAGAGAGAGTTCACACTGATAGAGAGAGTTCTCATAGATGAGAATTAGAATGAAATGAAGGATACATTACTTACTTTATTCTTGCTCTAAAATTTCATTGCATTATGACATGTTGTGTTGCCATCAATGCCAAAGAGGGAGATTTTTTAGAATAATTAATTAATTGCATATTATCTTTGATGTTACAAAAAATGTCATATCATTGCAGTTAGTGTATGTCAAGCTCACTTGGGCATTGAAGATAGTTTTCTGTGTCTAATGAGCATTCTAGAGTTTGCCTAGTTTAGAAGATAGTGTCTACCAAGTTCACTTAGGTGAGAAAGGAAAGTTTGTGGAAGTTGAGTGTTAACCAAGCTCACTTGATTGCCAAAGGAACTTTGAGAATATGCAGTATTAACTAAGTTCACTTGGTTAACATAGGAAGATCACTTTGAGTTAATATCTATAAAGTAGGGTTAGCTAAAAAAGGATTTTCTTGCTTTGGCATATTGAGTTAAATAGTTTTGTTTGTTGTTCTAGCCAAGTAATTAGGTGAATATTAATTATTCTAAGTTGTATTCAAGCTAATTTGATAGTGTGTAAGATATAAATATAAGGTCAAGTTGAGGATTGAATGTGTGGATTAGAATTGAAGATTTTATGATGCTTAGAGGAAGCAAATCAGAAGGATAAGCATAATATCCTTTTTGAGATTCAAAGATACATTCTATTTGGAAGGATCAAGTATACAACCCAGAATTGAGATTTTTAATCAGCAAATAAGTTTCATCAATAATCAAGTCATCTCATTGTTACTCTCTAACTATTGTAGTAGTGAACTAAATATCTTAATAGAGTTGTCTTAACAACTATTTGTAAATCCTTTAACAAGGTAGAGTTTCTATTGAATTGTCTAAAGACCTCTAACAAGGCCACTCCTCACAATGTGATTAAATCCTTTAATAGGGTCACACCTAACTATGTGTTTTGTGACCTTAAATAGTAACTAGTTACAATTGGTGGTTTTCCCCAAATTGGGTTTCCACATTAAAATCTTATATTCATGTTATTTATTTTATGTGTTTGAAACTAAGTTAAAATAACATCAATCACTGATAATATCTTAGATTTTCATGTTAAGCATTTGCTGAGATATTTCAGTTTTTACCAAGTTACAACATTTTTGTTCTACTTTTACTGAGTTTTAGCAGAGTTTAGTTTTTATTTATATTGACATCTAAGGGATCTAGAATTTATTTTCATGGTAACTGATTCACCCCTCCCCTCTTAGTTACTCCTCTTACATTTCCAACACTTCCTTGACAAAAAAACTACAAGGATCACCTATAAACTTCTTAGTCTTAGAGGAAGACTCACTCAACTTAGAAGGTTTACTCTTCTAATGGATTTTTGAGTATCTAATCTAGGAGATGGCTTGGAGGAACTCACACTACTAATTGAATCTTCTTTGGACTTTAAGTTCTGCATTGGCTTTCCTATAAATGTTTGTGAAACTAATGTATGGTTCTTTAACCCTATTAGAAAGTTGAACTATGTAATATTCACATTCTCTATAGATAACCAATCACATAATACCTCAAATGTGGGAAAGGTAAGTCTAGGTCCCAAAGCATCCACAGTGGAAATCTAAAAGTTCCCTTGAAGCTTTGATTGAATTAGATAGATGCACTTTGTATCAATCTTGCTCTTCCCACAACCCTATAATAATGATATCTATTTTTTAAATCTTTTTAGAAAGTCCTCAGTGGAGGAAAAAGAATCAGGTACCGGCGATGTAAGCTTTGCCTCTATCTAAAGTACTCTAAATTCATAATAGTACCAAACAAGTTGTTGAAATTGGCCCACATCTCTCAAGAAGTATCACACCCATTAAGATGAATTTTTAATATATCTAAAACACTCAAATAAATCAAACCCATGGCCTCATCCATCTTATTCCTATGTTGCAAGGTTTGATAGGTACTTAGAAATATTGATTGGACTTCATCTAAACAAGAAAAAAAACCCTTTGAATGGAGAATTTGTGTCATGCTAGTTGTCCATCTATGATTGTTATGTGGGTTTATAGGAACTAGACAAGAAGAGGTCAAAGACATTTTTCATAAGGTGTTTGTTTGATATAGTTCTAGTTTATTGATGTAAATGACAAAAACAAGAATAAGAAAACACCCCCTAGAATGCAAAAAAATGAACCCCTACTAGAAGGAATGTATATACAATAGAAAAAATAGCTTCAATTGAGTCTCATGTATACCTTTGAAAAATATTATGAAAATAATAGAGAATTTGAAGAGACCTATTTTAGACTTCTTTCATATCGAAAAATGGAGCTAAATTGAGCAATTTATGCCCTCCAAATACAAAAAGGATCATTTGACTTGAATAAAAAAATGTATTATACTAGAAAAAGCTAGAAACAATCTACACTAATCTACCCATCTAAAAATCAACTTTCCAATGGTATCTTGTTTTCTATTGTAGGGCCTCAAAAAAGAAAAGAAAATATTTGAAACCCCCTCATACCTTAAAAATTAGTCCAATGTCCTTGTATATGACTATCCGCTAAGAAAAAAGGGCTTGGTGGGTTTTCCTGGCAAAGGTGATATGGTGGTGACTCCTCAATGGCAGATTGGGGATAGACCGGTGGTGAACTATTTGTGGTGGTGCATTGGTGGAGTAGCCTATTTTGGTGGTGGCCAACCAATGTGCCATTGGTTGTGCTTTTATTAAAAAGGGAAACACTTTTCAAAATTAAAAAAGTGTATTGTTTTTTCTTTTTTAATTGATAAAAACTACCCTGGGGTGAATGTAGAGGCCATATGGCCTTGGTAGGATAAAGATGTTTTGCATCATAATTGCCCAGTCTCCAAAAATGAAGTTCTTTATATGGAAATATAAGTTTCATGCACTTTGAATCCAACTGTGATGTACATTTGGACTCGAAGTTCTCTAAATTTCAAAGAGACCCCTATTTTTGAAAATGAGTACAGAAAAATGCTAGATCTAATCCAAAAAACCCTTGTTCATGATTTCTTTAATAAACCCAAACAAGTTGTAGTAGATCCAACTCTAATTCTATGAAGGATATGATAAGAAAAAATCCACATATCCCATAAAACATCTTCATGCAATAACTTGTCATAGAGAAGAAAATGACAAGAGAAGGCCAGGATTTGGCTCTAAACTGTGCAAGAGTATATTATTCGACAAAAAGAAAAAGAAAAATATACAATGGATCAATCCTTATAGAAGGAGATCAAAAAATATAAAAGGGAAACCCTAAGAGGTAAATGACATTTAATAAGAATGCATGTGCATAAAGTGAGATCTTAAGCAAGGAGGAATGATAACTTAATAATTGTATTTATATTAATCCTTTACTCTAATAATTTGATTAGTACGATTAATTTTGTTTCTAAAGATTATATTTAAGTTGAGTCATATATTTTTTACTTTTATTTAACATTCATTTAACCTAATTTTACATTTTTTTATTTACATTTATAGTGAAGTTTAAAAAAATAATAATTTATAAACAATAAGAAAATATGTTTGTTGGCTAGAAAAAGTAGAGATTTTATTTATAAATTGTTTTGAACACGTTAAAACCGAATAAATTGTGTTGCAATATCCACAAAAAGGGGAAACATCTGAAAATTTGGTTTTTATAAATAAAAACTACAAGAAAAAAATGGATGGTGTAAAATATTTTTAAATAAATAAGATATTTATGAAACTATGATTAAAACAATGCATTCCCTTATTCAAAAACCAACTTAATGCCTAAATATGTGTTGTTATATATGCCCACTATCATATAAACACAATTGTAAAATAATTGGTCCTTGTATTTAGCTACAAAAGATAGTTTTGTGACTAATGTATTCATATGAAATGAAAATATGTTGAGAGAATGTATTTTGAACAAGCACCTGAAAAATAGGAAAATGAGATGGTTCAAATAATTTTAATCATCTTGCATCCAATATTGGTCATTGTTGATCTTTGATGCAATTTTGAGGTTGTAACACTTCACAAAGGGTATGGCATTGGCATAAGAACGTCAACCATAGTAGAGATAAACAATATTGCACAAAGTCAGCTACCAAGAGCATTCACACTTAACATGGTCAACCTCAATAGATAAAGAAAAGAAAAATACAATATAATACACCTACCATAAATTATTTAACCAAAGAATGCACACTGCATCATCCTCCAAAATTAATTTCAAACATAACTTTTTGCACAAAAAAGTTCTCTAATGCACATAGCTCCATGCAGATCTCCACATGGCATAAAAGATCCATATCAACCACTTAAATCTTTCTCGAAATCACATCCAAATCAATAAATTTTTGTAAATAAAAACACCAAAAATAATTAAATTAACCAGAGACCAACACAACTAAAAATGTCAAAAAAAAACATAAATTTAATTATGGAGCCAAACAATGTCATATATCTAAATTGGAACATTGTGAAAATGTTAAGAACATGTCCAAAAAATTGCACACCAAGAAACATTCATGTGGAAAATTCTCCAAACTAATTGTAACTATTCCTAATAGCCAACCATATTGTTAACAAACAAAAAAACATAATTCTAAATCCTTGAATCTTTGTGATCCAAAGATTAGGATAGTGAAACATTCACATACTTACATGTGAGATCACCAAAACTACAAACCTCCAAATTCCTACATAGAGAAATCTCCCATAAAGATTCAAAATACTCTTCTTACATATACCAATTTCATATACTTTTCATCTTCTAGATATATAAATTTCTAACTATTGACTTATCATCACCACCAAACATCAAAAAAGTCATCTAAACATCTAATACTATGTTTCAAATGTTATTTCTTGCACATTTTAGCTTTTCATACACATGAAACTTCTCTCCATTAGGTACAAAATTGGACTTTTACGGATCTCCACCAAGTGGAGAACAATATACAAAACAAATTGACATCAAAGAAAACATTAAATACACATTTCGAACAATCTCCCCCTTTTCATTGATGGTAATACCAATAAAAAAATAACACCATGATGACACGCTATGAACTTCTCCCCCACTTTGACATCAAGGACAATTGGCATTACATTGGAAAGTATTTTGTCAACATCTTTTTTATATCTTCCCCTTACAGGGATATATTTGTATTGTTCTTCTCTCCACATATTAACAATCTTCTAATTGGTACAAAAAATAACTCCCCTCCTCCAAGTATAGTTCTAACCAAAATTTTTGTCCAAATAGGAACAATTCATCTTTGCAAGGAAAAATTACAACTAAGAAACCATAACTTTCATTTCTCTCCTTGAGAGTATCAACCACATTAATCTAAGAGACAAAAGATATGAAATATGTTTTCCCTTGGAAATTGCACCACTCTTAGACATCTAGTTTGAAGGAGGGGCATTAACTCCTAATTTCTTCTTAGGGATACTTAAAAGTATCCTTTGATAGTTCATTTGCAAATATGTCTTCAATTTGATCATGTATGGGTGGGTGTATACTCTAATTTAACTTCCTTCTCTACAATTTTATCTCTCAAGAAATGATACTAGATATACATGTACTTAGTCCTTTAATGCATCACTAAATTATTTAAAATATTAATAGCAATATTATCATACGTAATTGGAATTACTTCATTATATGCAACCTTAATATCTTGTAGGGAAATTTTCACCCATAACACATTTGTGCAACAATATTATACTACAATACACTATGTCTCTATAGTGCATAATGACATTGATTCTTGCTTCTTACTCATTAAGAGACCAATTTATCTATAGATAAAAAATGCACCTTTACTTGTAATAGTTTTTTCATTTTGTACATCCTACCCAATCTATATCACTAAAATCATTCAAAGTGAATTGATTATCCCTTTTGAGAAAATCCCTAAAGTTTGAAGCCTTTTTCAAATATTTGAATATTCTTTTTCTCACTTTCTAGTTTGATTACTATTGGTGTAAATAAGTATTTACTATTTATACTTTATTTAATTTTACTTAGGTTAATGCATTTTCATATTAGTTTTCATGTAGACACCTAGGAGTTTTCATATTCATATGAGTTGTCATGTAGACAACACAGTAGTTTGCATTCTAATTGAGCACATTTTGTCTACTATAACTCTTTATGAGATACACTTTTACATTCTTATCCTCTCATTATTGCACATGCATTCATGCACAATGGAGGATAATCCACTCTTGGTGGACATGTGCTTAGTGGTATGCTTATCTCTTTGTTGACTCCTAGTCATATCAGTTTCCTTTATATACAAGGTACTTCTATGATGTATTCAGGAAATTATTTGATTAATTCATTCTCATGGTACCAGAAGTATAGAAAATTCTTACATGATAAGAAAGCCATAGGAGTTTCATTACATAGCCATTGGAAAGAGTTTTTTTTTGAAGGTCAAGATTGGAGCTTGCTAGTGCAAAATAGATATTGGAATCACATTTAGAAGGTCAAAAAACCCCTAAATCAACTCTTGTTTCATTAAAATTGGAAATCTGACATGAAATATAGATTCATTTTTTTTGGAGGTGCGATGAAGATGATTCAGGAAAAATAATTATAGAGGCAATTTTCAAACAATAATATCTCTCTCATAAAAACTCCTTTTTTAAAGATTTTTTTTTTTTTTTTGTTTTGGGGTAGAATTTCATGATCTACAGATTATTGTAGGTTGTTTGCAATCGCTTTTCCTCATTTTTTTTGAAAATCACAAATCCTAATTTGTCCAACTTCAAAGGCTTAGTTTAGGCTCATCTGAACAAATTTAGGTGCTATTTTTTGGAAAGTGCATGGTTTTTTGTCTACTTTCTAGATTTGGTATCAGTTTGGAGTAATTCTAAGTAGACATAGTACTTTTAGAATTTGGTCATTTTGGACCTATTTTGGCATTTGTAGTTAATTAGATCCTTGAGAGGTCTTGTTTCTTATCTTGTTGAGTCTTATATAGATTCATATTTCTTTTTCTAACCATCAAAATTAGAAGTCCACTTTGGCTCACTTTGACAAGTGGAAATTGTATACACACTAAATATAAAGTGCCAAAATCATCTATTTTTGGGGGTTCTTTGATTAAGTGATTTTGGTGGGGGGCGGTGTGCCTTGGGTGTTTGTGCTTCTCTTTCTCCTGTGTTCTTTTATTTTGCATCATGGGTTATCCTAGGTTTCCACTTTTAACTCCACATAATTATGCTACATGGAAAATTAGAGCATGGAGTAAAATGATGAAAAAAGGTTTAATTGATTGTGTTGATGGAACCATGGTTGCACAATCTAATTTTGATAAACTAAATGAATGGAATCATAACAATAAGTTTCCTTTTGGTACGTTGGAAGTATGTACATGAAGATCTTATCTCCCATATTGATAATTGTAAAATAGTAAAGGAAGAATGAGAAAAGTTTGCTAGCTTGTATACAAAAGTAGACAAAGCTAGTGATTTTAAATTGATGAAAATCTCATGTCATTAGATCCAAAGGAGTTTGACAAAATTCAAGACTATATCACCAAGGCAAACGGTCAACGATTGTGGAATTACCATAGAGGATGAAAAATTGATCTATAATTTGATGACAAAACTTCCTCCACCATATGCATCATTTTTTTCAAGCTTCAACACTCATGAGTTGACCTTAGGTTCTTCCTACACCATGCCTTCATTTGATTCCTTCATAGAGATGTTGATGGTAGAAAAATCAAATTTGATGAGCATGGGGATTCTCAAGTCTTCAAAGTCCAAAGCATTGGTTGCTAGTAAAGGGAATTAAGGAAATGGGTCTAACAAGAAGCAGAAATCATGGAAACAAAATTCACAACAAGAGAAACAACACTCAACCTCCTCACCATGAGAAAACTCCAATAGTAAGGGTAAATCATCCAAGAAGGAGTTTCTTACTTATGCATATTGAAAGAAGAATGGACATAAAGAACACCATTATCATAAGAAGGAGATAGATGAACTCAAGAATCTTCTTAAGAAGAATCAACTTGGTCTACTATCAATAATGACTACTTCATTCTCTTCTTCACATTTAGATTTTGATAAAGGAAAGGATCAAATGGGAAAAGGTCAAGCCTTAGCAGCTACGTCAAGTCAAGATTTAGGGAGATGGCTTCTAGATTCAAGGGCTTCTCATCATATGACATCTTCACAATCTATGTTTTCATCATTTGATCCTTTTCATACTCCACCTATCTTGATGGGAAATCATACTTACATGAATGTTGTTGGGAAAGGAAATATTGATAGAGGGATACTTCAAAGATGTGTATTGTGTACCTTACCTTAGTCATAATCTTCTTTCTATCTATTAGCTCACTTAGGGAGATAGAAGAAGGCTATGGAATTCACACCTAATTCATTTTTTATCAAAGACTTGGATACTAAAAAAATCATTACTATAGGGGTGGTTGATCACAAATCTTGGTTATACTACTTTTGAGACTTTGGTCATGATGATGGTAGTGATTTATTAGCGGATTCTTTAGTAGATTTTGATCACAATTCTATTATTGATTCAAACTTTGAGGAGAAATTTGGCTACTTGAACATAGGTGTTCTAACATATGATCAAGTTCTTGAGCCTTCCATTTCTTCTCCTCCTACTAATATTCCATCTACAATTGTTCCTAATTGTATAAACACTAAAATGGTCGCCTAGACTATGGGCCCCCATTATTCAATTTATCAAATTTCTTGAATCAATGGTTTGCAATATTTTATTAAATCAATTCAAATCAATTTCCTTGATCAAATTCGATTATTTTATTTCTAAGGTTGATCATTTTATCCTAAGTCTTATTTAATTTAAAAAAAATCTCCTCTTTTAATTAAATAAAATAAGTCCCCATTTAATTAAAAGGAAACCTCTCTTTTAATTAAATAATTCATCCGCATTTAATTAATAAAGAGAAAAACCCCTCTTTTAATTTAATTAAATATCTCCTATTTAATTAAAAGAACTTGCTCCCTTTTAATTAAATAAAAATCCCACTTAAATATCTCTTGTTGACGAAAGGGAAATAAAATAAATTCTTTTATTTAATTTCTACACTTAAATGCACATATTTTAAAGTGGAACTTATCTTTTCACTTTCTTCTCAACCACTCCTCTTTTCTCATTGGTGGAATTTCGTCTCACATGGATCAAACTCTATTATCCCATATTGGTTGTGAGAAGCCTCTCACCTTCATAATTTCCTTTATAAGGGAGAGCCCTCTCCTCATTTTAGACACGGATGATGTTATTGTTATGCTGCAAGTTTGGAGAGCAATTTTTGAAGAAGGAGTTTTTGAATGCTAAAGCTTTTTGTGGAGAACTTCTATCTTCTTGTCTAATTCTCTCTTGCACCCATGGCTTTCATCATGGGCTTTTATCATTGCATTTACATGTTAGTATAGAGTCATATTTTCTTTCATAAGATTAGATCTTGCTTTCATAGATTAGATTTTGCATTGATCTTGCATTGTTATCATATAGATTAGTTTTCATCTCCATTTGCATACATTTTGGATCTTTGAATCTCTCATTTCATGGTGTACTTGCATGGGCATGAACTAGGTCGAACTGAGGGCCTCCATTGCAAAACCCTTGCACTCCATGACTAGAGAGCTATGAGTCACCATTTCAGACCTCATTCTTGAGTAATCTTGAATATAATGATTCATAGAAGTGTGCTCACATTTTAGGCATACACTAATGATAGTTGTATTCACATAGCCATGGATTCAAATTATTTAGTGCAACATGATATTCATTGTCTTCCAAACTAAGTTCCATGGGATGAATATTTGACAAACATTTCTAATTTATTTATGGAGTCCTAAATTATAGATTTGAGAGACACTATTGATCACATTCATCTTCTATTCGGTGAAGATGATCCTTCTTTAGTTGTTGTGAGGGAACACTGTGACCCTTATCTTCATTCTCTACTTGATCATTCTTTTGAGGTTGACATGATGGTAGATCCTTTGATACAACAGTTGGAGAAGGTCACTTTCTCTTCAAAGGAGACACTTGAGTCCTTGATACATGTTCTACATTCATCCTCAATTGAGCCTAATTTGTCTTTTTTAGCATAGTGGCATTGTACACATGATTTGGAGGAGGCACTTTTCAATATTGACATGGGGACACTTGAGTAGGTTTTAGAGATTTCATAAATTTTGAGGTTTCTTCCGATAGATGGGAGAGGCTTCATTGGTACACTTTTGGTTCTATTTCTTCCTAAGGGGAAGAATGTTGTACCAAACTCATGGAGGAGTTTCTACATTGATCTTGTATCATCTATCATTGGTGTACATTCTACATTGAGTGGAGGTTACTTGTTCTATCTTCTTCTTCTTCTCTCTTATGAACGGATTGTTTCATCACATGAGGTCTTAATCTCTCTCATTTTCTTTTGTTTTACTTATCTCTCTTTTTGGAGGGGGTTTTTTCACATGTGGTTTCCCTCTTTCTCCACTTTATGAGAGATTCCATTGCATATCTTTTGCACTTGCATCTTGTAAATGGGTACCCAACATGGCCTAGTAGCCAGGACGCATCTTGCATTATTATATAGCTTTTGTGAGCTTAAGTACATTCTCATAAGTTTCACTTAAGGGGGTGTTGGTGTAAATAAGTATTTAATATTTACACTTTTCTTAAGTTTACTTAGGTTAATGTGTTTTCATATTAGTTGTCATGTAGACACCTAAAAGTTTGCATATTCATATGAATTGTCATCTAGAGAAAATAGTAATTTGCACTCCAATTGAGCACATGTTGTCTACTACGTCTCTTTATGAGATAAACTTTTATATTCTTATCCTCTAATTTTTCACATAGATTCATGCACAATGGAGGGTAATCCACTCTTGGTGGACATGTGCTTAGTTGGTATGGTTATATCCTTGTTGACTCCTAGTCATATTAGTTTCCTTTATATACAACTCACTTCTATGATGTATTATTTCAATTATCTAATTAATCCATTCTCATTTGATCATATCTTGTATCTCTTGTGCTATCTCTTGACCTTCTAGATGTTGGCATTTCATTGTTACCTTAGGAAAATTCTTACATGGTATTAGAGCTATACCAAATTATTACAATTACTTTAAACTACCTAGATATCTTCGAATTAAGAAAATTTCATGCATAATATCTAGGCATGAAGAAATCAAATACAACAATCTACTAATCATAAATATATAGAGATTGTGATCAAATTTTGGAGATTGATCATCCTTACGTAAACAACTTCAAGTAGTCATAGGAGTCCCAACTAGTTTGTAATCCCCATCTCTAGTTTTTTCAATATGTCCCTAATCCACTTGGTGTAAGAAAAAAAATGGCATCTTAAATCTAAGTAATTTGAAGACTAAAAATAAAGTTGCAATTACTATCACCAAAAGAAGTCTCACAAAAGAGTTAGGAGAATATGGAAATAGTGATAAGTTTATCAATGCATCTTGTAATAATTATGATGGTAGTTTCTTTTTGAAAGATACATTGAAATCACATCTTTTAGGTTCTCATTGATGGAAACCATACATGTTCTAAAGATCACTTGTCTTATTTTGGTAGTACCAAAGGTTAGATTGTTAAATTGGCTAAATATAGAAGAACATGGACTATATATATATATATATATATATATATAGTTTAGTATGTGGATTGGTATTGTCAACAAAGTTTGAGTTTTGAGTTTTGATTCTAGGAAAAGATCCTATATTTGCACATATTGATGATATCATTCAGTTGAGTTATGAGATTCAGAGTAGTAGAAATCAATTTGTAGTGAAGAATAATCTCGGTCAGCTACTAGATTAGTAAGAGACCCCCACCATAACAATTAATTTATGTATTTATGAGTTTGATATGATGAATTTGACATGATAGAAGATATTAATGACATTATTTGAGGTTACCATTAGGATTTACAAATAGATTTGGTTGAGAATTTATATGCTACATTTTTGTGTTCTTGAGGTTGAATAGTTAAATTATTATTTTTGCAATTGGGTATATATAAGATCAATTTTTTGAGTTAATTTGAGCTAGAGTACAGTGAAAATGATATATTGGCATGTTATGTGTGTAAAGAACCTACATGCATATGTTAGGTTGATGATATTTTATCACACCTACATGGAATTGTAAAAGAATAGACTATTTTATTTCTAAGTTCCCTATTTTGGGTTCTAGTTCAATCATTTTGTATGAGAGATAGCCTTTATATGTTTTAATTTGAGTAGTGAGCTTTAGGAGGTGTGTCTTAATGCAAGTGAATTCCCTATTTTGTAGTCAAATATTTAACAAGGTTATTAATTATACAAAGTAATCATTTTTGGGTTCCATCTCTGTCATTATTTTTTCTTAAGAAGGTTTCCATGTAAAAATCATGATGTCATAATGTTTTGGATGATTCATTTATGCTTTTGTTGTTTATTTTCATTTATATTTGATTTATGGTTGTGCAATCAACTTAACAAGGTTTAAAAGTTTAGAATACTAATTTACACCCCCAAGTGTTCCTTAATCCTACTAATTGTTATCAAATCTTTGAGCTTTAGTTTGATTCTATATCCTAAAGGAGATCCTAATGAGTGATTCAAAAATTTCTAGTGGTTCTTAGAGATAACTCTTGATTTCATTTTAAGATATTGACAAGTTACTCAAGGAGGTTTAATGTTTCATTGATAATATGAGGGGAAAATTGAACAAATAAATAGACATGAGGAGGGATCTTGTTTATTAGTTAAATAATAAAGGAACCAATGATTACTCATAGGCCTTAAAGGGAAAATTATATGAATTTGAGAAGCCAACATAAAGAATAATAGTGAATTATGTAATTGGATAAATGAAACTTGATCATGAAGAATCTAGACAAAATGAGAAATAACTTAAAAGAGTTCATGAGATTCTTAGGATTTATGAACTTTCTATTGCCATTGAGCTCATGGAAAAATTCAAAGCTAGTTAAATAGATCTTGATGAGAAACTTGAGAGCTAAAGAACAGAGGGAGATGCACAAAGGACTTGGTTTTGAGAAAGTGCTTTTTTAGAGATATGGTGAGAATAAAACCTTGTTGGAAAATTAGATGGATAGAGCCAAGAGTTCACCATTGAAGAAACCTAATACACAAAATTTCAATCATATGTATTTTTCATGCAACAAAGTCAGTCATAGAGAAAACTATTGTAGAAGAAAACCCAATATCATTCCCTTTTATGGCTAAAATTTTACTTGCTACAACTATGGACACAAATCCAATGAGTGACGAACCAAATTGAAAAACTATATGAACATAAGGAACATTATATAATAGAAATGTAATAATTTTGGTCACATATGGAAATAATGTAGATTGAGAAACAATCCAAGGTATGGAAATTCAAATGTTATGTGTTTCAAATCAAAAAATTTAGGTCATATAGTTGAGTATTGTAGATTCAATAATGCAAATGTGAATATGAGAAGATCATTTGAAAGGAAAAATATGTGAAATAATGATAAATATAAGAAAAATATTTATGTTGAAGAAGTTAGGAAGAAAATGTGCAAGACATGGATTAGAAAGATTAGATTAATGCCAATGGATGGATCACACCAAGTGTTGGTGTGGAATCTTCATCAGTGAATTGATTAAGTCAATAACCTAAGGGGGATTTTTCATGAAAAATCCTTGCCCAAAACCTAAATTATAATGATCAATTTAAATCATTGGTGTTATTAAATGTAGACTTGAATTTACATCATGATGAAATCATTATTGAAATATTTATGATCAATTTTGAAGGATTGTTGACATATTTTTGAACCCTAGTCTTTAAGTAGCCTATTGAGGTATGGTATCATGCATTAAAGGGGGGATTTAAGAATTCAATTATAACCTTTATATAATGAGATTTAGTATAGATCAAATGGGATATTTTCATATGATCTATTTGATATCTCTTAAGAAAGAAAGTTTACTACACATGATGAAGGTCAGAAAGATGGAGAGAGGACATTGGTCAATCTATTTCCTATTATTGGAAAAGAAGAAATTTATGTTATTGTTAATTAGGAAAAGAAGGAATTTATGAGAAGATAAATCTATTAAATAAGCTCATGATTAGTACAACTAAAGAATATTATGGAAATAAAGTATATATCTATATCTATATCTATATCCATATCCATATTTGTATTAGTATTAGCATTAGTATCTATATTGGTATATGTATCAGTATCAATATCAATATTGGTATTGGTATATGTATCCATAACCATATCCACATATGGTCACATACCTAGTCTTTGCAACATCCCTTCACTACCAAGGATATATTCTAGAATTTTTTACCATGCTAGGAGACATAGAGTCAAGGCACATACAAGATTGAATTTGAAATTCAAATTATAGTTTAATTTATATCTAAAATAAGAAGAATTTCTGACCATGCTAGGAGACATAGAGTCAAGGTACCTACAAGATTCAATTTGAAATTAAAATTATAGTTTAATTTATAACTGAAAAGATAATAATCATGGTTTGAGTTTTTTTTGTGCATGATCCTTTGAAGCTAAAGATTTCATATTGAAGATGCTTCTTCTTGATGATCTATCAGTAGCCCAGTGTGACCTAAGTATTTAGATTTTTAAAGTATTTTTTTACATGTTTTGAAATGGCATATGCCACATTTAGTAAAAAATTGTTTTTGATGTAATTTTGTCATATTCTATATGTATATACATATTACATAGTTTAATAAACAGAACATGACTTTTGCTATAATTTGTTCCTTATGTGAACTATATGTACCAATTATGTTTATGGAATCATTATGTGGCTTTTCTAATGCTAGTGTCATTGTTCCTATGATTAAATAATATTTGATGTGTTTGGAAAATATTTGTTTCAATATTTTTTTCCATATGTGTTTCAATACATGTTACCATAATATTTGATATGTTTCATTTTTCAATGATACACATTTATCACTATACACTAAAATTAAATTAAATTAACAAGTAATGAATGACCTATAATACATTTTGTAGTTGTCATACATAACATACATAATTTACAAGAAATACCCTACAACACAACACTAAAGTGTGAGCCTCTTATGCGAGCTCTTGGGTTCAAGTTAACTCAATATTAATTAAAAAAATAACAATATTAAAGTACAACACCTTATAACAATTATTCTTATCTTTGGTCTCTTACCAATTAAAAAAACATACATACTTTATAAAATCAACCACAATGTTGCCCAACAGAGCTGTGTTCATCATGGGGTCAAAAATTAGTGCAAATGTATCCGGTTGGACAAGTTTATCCTAGGCATGGTCTTGTTTTTCCTCTCCATGTGTCAGAACTTTTAATGCCACACCCTACCAAAAATGTTGCTTAAGTGCCCTTAAGTGCCCTTAAGTGCCCTAAGTGCACAAAATTGTCAAATTTTACATACCATTTCCTACAATTTGTTGAACCTTTGTGTAATCTATTTAAATTTATAGGGTCATGTTATGCCCCTTTGCAATAATATGTCCCAATTTTTTAAGACATACTATCAATTTTGCATGTAAATAATATTTTTCTTCATGAAAAAAGAGTAAAATCCATTCAATGAAAAGTTTCAAGGTAGCACAAAAGGAGTTGTGCTTTTCATAGGGTTTAATCATTAGTAAATTTTTTTTTATTAGAAAGATTAACACTAAGTATGTTCCCACTTTTCCTCTCATCATGTCAAAACTCTTAGTGTTATTCTCTATTGATAATATCTCGTAAGTGTTGTAAGAACACAAAATTTTCAAACTTTGATACAACATTTATTTCAAATTTTGGAACCTAAAAATGATATATTATATTTATAGCTTTATGTTAGGCCCCTCTACAATAACTTCTCTTTGTTTTTGGAGACTCAAAGTCATTTTGGCAAGGTAACAATTTTTTTGTTCATCCAAAAAGTGTCAAATGTATTCACTTAATAGTTTCAAGATAGCACAAAAATTTTGTTTATATTGTAGGGTCAAATGATCATAATGAATACATGTGAACAGGAATATTTTCCCTATGAATAGTCTCATTTTACTTCCCCACACATCAAAACTCTCAATGTTATACATCATTGGCATGTTGTCCCTTAAGTGTGCCAAGTACACAAAACTGTTGAACTTTGATAGACCATTTATTCTAGTTCATGGAAATTGTGTATGATCTATTTATACATATAGGTTCATGTTAGTCCTCTCTATAATAGCCTATCTCAAGATTTTAAGACTTGAAGTCTTTTTTTGTAGGAAATAACTTATTACAAATGCTTTCAATGAAAAATTGCAAGGTAGAACAAAATGAGTTTTGTTTATTGTGAGGTTGAACCATCTAATAATTTCATTTGGAAGGTTTATCCAATCTTTTTTCGGCATGTGTAATAACTCTCAACACCATGGCCGACTAGTAATGTCTATTAAGTGTCCTAACTGTACAAAATTGTCAAATATTAATCCACCATTTCTTGCAATCTGTGACACCTACACATGATCCATTTGGATGTATATGGTAATTTCAAGCCTCTCTATAATAACTTATCTTGTTTTTCTAAGCATCAAAGTCTTTTAGAAGGGAAAAAATTATTTTATTTGTCAAAAAAGTGACAAATGTGTTCAACGAAAAGTTGCAAAGTAGCATAAAAAGACTTGTGTTTCTCATGGGGTTGAATTATCCAAGAAAACACATCTATTTATGTGTGTTTATCCTAGAAATTGCCTATTTTTTCCCTCTATATGCACCTACACTCTTAGTACCATACCCTACCTCTGATGTCCCTTAAGTTTCCTAAGTGTACAAAATTATTGAACTTTGAGAAAAATTAAGCTAGGTGTAATGTAATCATTGGTTATAGAAAGAGAAAAAGTCTTAAGAAGATGGTATGAACATCCAGACATATTATCATAGCTTTGCATTCCATTCAATAGTGCCTTAATATGATTGGTTACACACACACACACACACACACACACACACACACACACACTTACTTATATATTTATATTGTGATAATAATTAATGACATGTTGTTTCTTAAAATTTCAAGTTCTCCTTCTACTTGGCTTTGAAGAAGCTTCTAGAAGAGACTTCCAACTTATTTTCTTCATTGATCTCATCCTAGCCTTCATATATTGATTGAATTGAGAATCCTCCAAACACTCTGGTATTTCTTAATATAACAAATGGCATTTTTCTATAACCCAAGGTTTAAATTTAGCTGAAAATTTTCCATCTATAGTTCTCGTGTATTTTTAAAAATATTTATCAATTAGGAAATCATTTTTGTGCTTAATCAACACATATTACTTTGTTGAAGGTGATAATTATTTTATTATTGAAATAGAGTATACATTTTACAATACAAAAATTAGCCTAAAAGACTTATTTAAAATTTATGCCCTTACATTGCTATCATGCCACCAACCCTCCAACCCTTACTAGACATCAACAATATTGCAAACAAACACCTAACCATAAAATTGAAATGAGATAGTCCTACTACTGAAAATGGACATGTAAACTTGAAGGACCTTGGACTCAAAATTACATGTTATATCCCCAATGAATTAACATCTCCTCCTCATATTTGTTCACCATAATTACTCCTTTTATGTCTACTTTGCCTTGTTTGCAGCCCAAAATCATCTCTACCAATACCACCATGGAAGACTCGTCTAAATTTTTTATCCCAACCTTAGTTAGAACATGTTTATGCTTCCTCTTCCTCTCTTCTTCCATTCATTGGTTGTTCTCCTCTCACCATATTATGAAATGCAATAGATACTTCTAAGATTTGTGCACTTCTCCTACTCATTGAATAATAAAAACCAAGTATTCAAGACTATGAATGACTATAGAAATTAAATATAACACCTTTAACATATCGCCATAAACCATCATTCACGTGAAAAACTTTTACAACCTTAGAAATTTCCAACCACCTCATCATACCATCACACTAGACTGGCTACATATATATTAATGCAAAGATATTTGCACAATCCATAATTATTTTTAGTATACTATTTTGTATTATATTTTCCACAAAATCAAATCCATAAGCTCACACTAAAATCTATACATATTTCTATAATTTTCTTTACATCTTCTTTTCTCTCAGACAAGAGTAAGGCTCGTGCTCAAAACAATAAGAAAGTATCAACATTCCTCCTTGGATGAAAGTCCTTACTAAAAACTTATCTTCCAAAAAACCTACATATGATTTGAAAAAACTCCTCTTCATCTACATTAAAAACATCTTCATGATTCCTTGGTGATATATCCCCTCAAAATCTTCGAGCTTACTTGTTTTCAAACATCTATAGGTTGAAATTATCTTCCATTTTTATCGTCCTCAACTTGATATAGTATACATTATTCTACAATAGTGACTTATGCTATGTGGGTCAACTTTAAAACTTCATTAGGTCTATAAATTTATACCATCATTCCTTATATTTAAAAGGTATGAAAATGTAAAAATTATTTTAAAAACATTCATCCACTTTATATCCTTCTTACATGCCCAATGTCACCTTTTCTTTGGCTAACTAATTCCATCATTACTTACCCATGCCAACAAAATTTAAGAGTATTTCTAAATAATAGAATATAGCACCCAATTAAGAGTAGTATTTAGATCTCAATAATCCTCCACCAACTTAACTCAATCATACAATCTCACTCCTACATTGGTCATCTTCTCAATTATAACATTCCCTTCTCTCAAAGTAAGTATAACTTTAAATTCCTCAAATTCCTCCAATAGCCTTCTAATCCTCCTAATGTATTTATCCAAAAAGAAGGATTCCATATTTTATTTTTCTATTATGTTGATCACTATTTGAGAGTATCCTTTGAAATGGATTCTTTTCCCAACACACTTATTTTCCAATCAAAGGGAAAACATAGCCACTAAACAATCTACTACATTGTTAGCCCCTTCTAGAAACAACATTGCTCCTAGCATCAAGGCATTGTCTTCAACATCTAGAATTGCACAACCTGCACCACATCTACCTAGGTTTCCTTTGGATGCCCCATCAAATTTCACTCTTTTCCATCTCACCCCAACTTTTCTTCACTATCATTCCAATCTCTATTCTCAAATGAAGAATTAACCCTTAAATTGTGGTGGGAATACCTAGGCTTCCCTTATAATTTTTTGGCTTGTAGTGGTTTTAGCTACACCACTAGGTGAATATTAAAGTTAGTCTAGTCCTTAAGTGAGGTTTAGGCTAGATTGCTCTTAGTTGTTCAATTTTGCTCAATATGGCTATAGAGAGAATTTTTAGGTTTTGGAGGATAAAAAGGTAAAATTAGTGTTTGAAGGACCTTATTAGGTGTTTTATAACCATTTAAGTCTTTTGGAATGGTTTGACATCATTTAGAGAAATTTTGAGGGTTAGATACCTAAGATTGCAAAAATTGCTCAAAGTTGTCAATGATGTCATTGACAACATGTTGAAAACTTTTCTCGCATTTCAAGAAAATTTTTCAAGAAGGTATTTTAACTATCTAAAATAGTTAGGGGCATGCGTGGAAATCTTATATAGGGCTATTCTCAACCTGTTCAAGGGGTTGAAAAAGTCAATTATTGCATTGTACAGCCTGGACAACAAGATATGAACAACAATTTTTTGTGTTTTTGAGTACTCTTGGCATGCAGATGGATTAAATCTAGGATTTTTAATATTGGAAGTGTTAGTTTAGATTGATTTGAGATTATGTACATAGATAGTTTGTTATTTTGTGAGGTTTTATGTGCTTGTATTAAGTATTTAGGTTTTCACTAGTATGTTGTCTTGAGATGGACTGTTTGCACAAATAGAGTCATAGGGCCATTTCTTACGATAGGTATAGAAAATTTTCTTAGGATTTAGAATATGAATCCATGTACATCCTGTACAGTGAAAATGGGGCCCTAGAAAGCTAAAGAGCTACTATTGCAATGATGCCCTAGGCAAGTCCTAGCAACTTGGTTAGGCATCACAGGTTGTTGTAGAGCAAACAAGTGTGGTTGAATGTATAGATAATTTGAACTAATCATGGAATACATTGCAAGAAGTGATAAAACCCCAAGCCAAGTGGGAAGTCTTGGTGGATGCCCTAAGGTGTGAAAATAATTTTTTTCCATTAGACAACATATAAACCCTTAAATCCCTTAACTTTAGGCTAAAATTATGCTTATATAGTACATACAATTTGGAAACCCTAGACCTCCAAAATCCTTAAGGTAGCTGAAAAGGGTATCCATAATTGTGGTTTTTTTGATCCTTTGTTAAGGAGATTTTCGAGATATTTTTGTTTTAGTGCATTTGGAGGGCTAGTTCTAGTAGCCTTTTTACAAACATTGGAATGCATCTTCACTTGTGGATTGGAACTTGATTAGGGTTTTAGTGTTGTTTTTGGTTTTGAAGCTTGAAGGAAGTCCATAGACATTCCAAGGTGACTATCCACCCATTTGGAAGTCAAATGAGCATTTGGAGTTACTACTTTTGATGAGGATTAGCAAGAAAGTTGTTCTAACTTATTGATGTGTGCAAATTGAATGGTTAGGATATATTGTATAGAGTCTTGAGGACTATAGGGTGGGTAGAAATCCTATTTTGTCAAGTGTAATACCTAAGGAGACCCTGGGAGATCTTGGGGAAGAAGCAAGATTGGTTGTCACATCAAAGTGGTATTAGAGCAAGTTAAAGACTTGGGAGAAAGTGGTGCATGTCTCCAGCTACTGGTGAGTTAGTAGGCTAGTCTAGCATGGTGACTAATGCAGAGTTAGCCAAAGAAGTTAATGAGAAAATAGAGAAGAATAGGCTCCTTGAAGTATGCTTGGAAGATGTGAAGAAAAAATGAGAGGAAGTTGTTGATGCAACTAAAAGGGAAGAAGAAGAAGATATTGAGAAGGGTAAAGAGGTAGCAGAAGATGATGTGGTACTTGAACCTAACCCTATCTTGAATATAGAGCCCTTTATGAAAGATATCAAATCCTTAGGAGGGAAAACTTTAGAAGATGTGCCACTATTCAATGGAAAATTAGATATTGATGCATTGATGGATTGGATAGATGGAATGGAGAACCATTTTGAGTGTGAAGGAGTGTTAGAGGTATAGAAGGTCAAAGTGGCTAAGTCAAGGTTTAGAGGATCAACATTGACATGGTAAAATATTTCCAAGATGAGATGATCAACATGGGAAAGAATCCTATAGCCAATTGGAATGCCATGGTTACTAAGTTTAGGGAGAACTTCCTACCAGAAGACTATGAGATTCAGATCCATAGAAGGTGACAAGGAATGAAGCAAAAAGGCCTAGATGTGGCCTCCTACATAGAGGAGTTTTAGAGACTATGAATTAGATCAAAGAAACAAGATTATGAGCCAATAAAGGTGGCTAGATACTTATGAGGTTTGAAGTGGAATATCCAAGAAGAGCTTGGTTTATGGGCACCTACCACTATTCAAAGATGCAATCAACTGGCTTTAAAGGTGGAGGAAAATAAAAAGAAGAAAGGGTATTCCAAATTCAAAGCTAGAGCTTAGGTTAGAAATCAAAGAGGACAAAGAAGAGGTTACCAAGGTAGAGGAAATAAGTAGAAGCATCAAGGTGAGAAAAAATCACTATGAAGACCAATGAAGGAACTTATAGAGAAGGTTATGGTAGAGGTAGGAGTAACCAAGGATGCTCAAACAGAGGTAGAGGATCAAGTAGGATTAATTCCTATTTTTCTACCATGAAATGTTATAAATTATGGGCAATTATGTCATCCAACATATAGATGCCCTAATAAGCCTTCCCTTCTTCTGGTAACCCTGACAAAAGGATAACATATGTTCAAGAGGACAACTACAACAAGGACTCTAAAATGGATCATATTGAATTATAAAAGGGAGAGAATTTAATTTTTAGGAGGGTATTGATTAAAAAACCTACTCCTTATGAGCCTAAGCATGGAAGAAATCTATTTAGGACTAGATGTAAGATCCTAGGGAAAGTGTCCAAAGTAGTAGTGAATTCTAGATCTATTAACAATATCATATCAAAGGAGGAAATAAAAAATCTCAAGTTTACTAAGATACCTGATATCAATCCTCATAAAGTGACTCATCTCAATAAGTGTAATACTAGTGAATGAGAAAACTTGGGTGGACTTCTCCATTGTAGGAGATAAAGATGAATTGTTGTGTGACGTCCTAGCCATGAATGTTTTCCATAATCTATTGGATAGACCTTGGAAATTTGATAGGGAAGCAATATATGATGGAAAGCAAAAATGCATCTCATTTAAGAAGGAAGGTAGAACATTCAAAATCCAATCTTTATTAAAGGGATAAGAGCTACAGATCAAGGTACCTAGTGTAATATTTTTTAGTGGTAAGGAATTTGTTAAGGACCTCAAGAATGAGGAAATTTAGAGTTATGTAGTAGTGTTGAAGTCTAAAGGAGAAGAAAATGTAGTCAAAGAACCATTACTTAATGAAGTGCAGGAGTTCCTTGAGAAATACAAAGACACAATGAGTGATGGGGCTCTTGCTACACTACCTCCTAGAAGGGTTATAAGTCGCCAAATTAACTTTTTTCCAAGTGCATCCCTACCTAAAAAAGTAGCATACAAGCTCACTATAGATCAAAACTTGGAAGTAGCAAGGCAGGTATAAGAATTAATGGACTAAGGTCTGATACAAAAGAGCATAAGCCCATGTGCAATCCTTGTTGTGTTGGTATCTAGGAAAGGGATAATAGAAGTTGTGTATAGACTCAAGATCCATAAATATGATCATAATTAGGTATAGGTTTCCCATACCTAGGAAGTAGGATCGCATGGATTATCTTAGAGGAGCTAAGTAGTACATTAAGTGGATTTGAAGTGTGGATACCACCAAATTAGGATAAAAGAGGGAGATGAATGGAAGACAACATTTAATATTTCAAATGGACTATATGAGTGGCTACTGATCTCATTTGGCCTCTCTAATGCTCCTAGGACATTCATGAAGCTCATGAATGAAGTGCTTAAAGACATAATAGGGAGATTTGTTGTTGTGTACCTAGATTATATACTCATATTCAACACGACTAAGGAGGATCACATCAAGCATATCAAAGTAGTATTACAAAGGTTGCACGAAGAGAAGCTTTCCATCAGTCTTAAGAAGTGTGACTTCTTCAAGAACAAACTGGTGTACCTAGGCTTTGTGGTGTTCCAACGAACATTGAAGATGGATCAAGAGAAGGTTGTTGCAATTCTCAACTATCCACCACCTACTACTTCAATTGAGGTAAAAAGTTTTCATGGTCTTGATCAATTCTATAAGAAGTTTATTAGAAACTTTAGTGGCATATGTGCACCTTTGTTAGAGACCATAAAGGATGGGGCCATGTCCAAGTTTAGGTAGAATTTGGAAGCTGAAAAATCATTTGAAATACTAAAGAAGCAAGTAGCTACCCAACCTATTTGTCAATTACCTAGCTTTGAAATACTATTCAAACTAGAATGTGATGCAAGTGGCCTAGTAGTAGGGGGAGTATTGAGTCAAGAAGGTAGGCCATTAGCTTTATTTAGTGAAAAAATTAATGAGGCCAAAAAGAAATATTTTTCCTATGACCTTGAACTCTATGCCCTAGTTCAATTAGTTAGGAAGTAGAGGTATTATCTCTTTCCTAGATAATTTTTTGTGTTTACTAATAATTAGGTCTTAAGATACATCAACAATCAAGAAAATTTGAACAATAGGAACTTGAAGTGGACGGGGTACTTGCAGGCATTCACTTTCACAATCAAGCACAACAAAGGTCTAATGAATAAAGTGGAAAATGCATTAAGCAAGAGAGTGTTGACAATTCAAGAAGTACATTTTTATAGGATTAGAATAGAAATTTTTAAGAGTCTTTATAAGGAGAATGAGGACTTTGGATAAGAATACAAGGTATGTTCAGATTTTGAGAACCATTTTCATAGTAAATTTGCAAAGTTTACCTTGTAGAATGGGTTTCTCTTTAAAGGTGATCAATTGTGTGTGCCAAGGGGATCCATAAGAGAGAAAATTATACAAGAGAAACACAATGGTAGTCTAAGAAGTAACTTTGGAGTCAACTAGACATTAGAATTGGTCCAAAGGTTTTATTATTGGCCTAAACTAGTTAGATATGTGACTAAGTATGTGGAATAGTGCATGGTGTGTATGAAATTTAAAGGAGGGATGATTACTATAGGTCTTTATTAGCCTTTATCAGTCCCTAATAATCCATGGGAATGTATGAGCATGGATTTCATAGTAGGATTTCCCAAAACAAAACATGGCCATGATACTATCTATGTGGTTGTTGATAGATTCAAAACAATGAGGCACTTCATCCCATGCAAAATAAGCAATGATGCAAGCCACATTGCTCATTTGTTCTTGAAAGAAGTTGAAAGGATTCATGGCCTTCCACTAAGCATAGTTTTAGATAGGGATTTGAAGTTTATGAGAAGATTTTGGAAGACTTTGTGGGGCAGACTTGGCACAAATTTTCCATTTGGCTCATCATACTATCCTCATATTGATGGTCAGTCTGAGTTGGTCAATATAGTTCTCATTAATCTCTTAAGAGACCTAACTAAGGAATGTAAGCATGTTACAAGATAGGGTTACCATTGCACCAAAATATTTATGCATTAATTCCCAATACAACCACTAGACTTATAGAATGCAGGAGGCAATTAATCCATATCATGAATCTAGAAGCGGAATGTTGGTGGATAGTCCAACAATCTGTTACCTCAACAGATTTGAACCTGTGAACAAGCTTTGATACCACTTGTTACAATATAGGGTTTTCGTTACACCAAAAGATCAATTTGTTAATGCATGATACAACTGTTATACTTATAGAACATAGGAGGTAGCTAACCCATGTCATGATTCTCGAAGGGGAACATTGGTGATTAGTCCAATTGGGAAAACTTGATATGTCATTATTCCCCAAGAAAAATATGCCTAGAATGCTAGTATGAATAGAACCATAGGTTGAAGTCCCTTTCAAATTGTATATGATATGCATCCTATAGGTGTGTGTGAGTTGAGGGATCTTGGAGAAATGGAACATAGGAGTGGACATGCTGATGATTTTTCTCACACCACAAGAGAGATACAAGACCAAGTCAAAAGAACTATACAAGGAAATACCCAAAAGCTCAAAGAAAAGATGGATGAAATGAGAAAGGATGTTCAGTTCTCTATTGGGGATTATTTCATGGTCCATTTAAACAAGGCTAGGTTGCAAAAGGGTGTCCCTACTAAACTGTAAATAAACAGAGTAGCATCTTGCAAGATCATGGGAAAATATGGGGCAAATGCATATAAAGTTTATTTTCCATCAGATTTGCACATATGTTTAATATTTAATGTACAAGATTTGGTATACTTTAAAGGAGCATTGTCTATTGTGTTGGAATTTTTTTTGAAAAGTTAATTGTAAAAGAAAGATTGTTCCAAAGAGGGAGATTTCTATTAAAGAATATTTTCAATCATTATTTTTCCATTGATGTTAAACATGATATTTGATGGAATGAAAATTGCTTTTAAGATCCAAGTACTATCACTTAGTTGATTAATGAAGAGGATTTAATCAACAAGATGTAACAAGAGCACCTAAGGGAAAGGTTGAGTTATGGTTTTGTAATGAAGTGCAAGGATAAATTAAGACAATGGTAAAATGATGTATTGATTAAAAGATACAGAAGTTGGCCACACTTAGAGATGTTGGGGGAATAAATTGTGACAAGGTTGAGTGCAAGGCTTAACTAAGTTCATTAGTGAGTGCCCAGAAAGCTAGTTCAAGCCAAGAAAATTTTTAGTTAGTGCTAAGTAAATGAAAAATCTAGTGCGTGTTGAGTGATAAAGAAGGAGTTGAGTGTGTTAGGGGTCAAGCAAAGAAATAGGTGTCGAGCATCAGAAAAACTTAGTGGATGCCGAGTGAATCCATAGTAGGTGCCAAGCATTAATAAAATGTAGTTGATGCCAAGTAACACAGTATGTGTCGAGCACCAAAATTTCAATAGTGTCGAGTTGCTGCATTATTGTAAAAGTCAAAGATTCACCGAATCTGAGTTGACAAGTTTGTTACCTTGAATTTTGTGAGCCAAATGGAGGATACGAATGATGAGTTGGAATCACAAAATTTTATGTAAATTTTTTTTGAGCAAATTCAAGAGGATTCTTCACGATGTTTCTAGAAGAAGCAAGATATGGGTTAGATTCAATGAATCCTACCTAATCCATTTGAACTAAAATTAAAAGAGGGAAGAATTGAGTGGAAAAACAATTCTAGACTTCTATTTAAGGAGTCACAGGCTAAGAAGCAAGAGCTGTTGGTGTGCCAAAATTGCAAAGTGGTTGAAATGTGTTAATGAGAAGACATCAAGACAAGAAGGAAGAACAAAGCACAAAGACTCTAATTTGATAAGTGGTCAAAAAGAAGACTACACTAGTACATTGAGAATGAAGACTTAACAAGACAAATCTTGAAAGGAGAACAAGCTATTAGAGCTACAAAGACTGAAGGCTAGGAAATGTGAAGAGTTGAATTGTGATATGAAATCTGCAAGTTAAGTTGTGAGTTATATTAGGTCAAAAGCCCTTGTTGTTACACTCTAACAATTGTATCAGTTAGGGTAAAAATCCTATGGACTTAGGTTGGTCTAACAGCCATTTGTAAATCCTTTAATAGGGTGGCATTCCAAGTGAATGTTCTAAAGTCCTCTAAATAGGCCCACTTCTAATAGGGTGGTGAAATCCTTTAACCAGGTCATATTTAATAGTGTGTTGTAGCCTTTAATAGGTTAGGCCTTTTGCAAGGCATCACTTCAGAAGTGTGAGAATTGAGTAGCATGTTACTAGTGTTTTTCCTAAAATTGGGTTTCCACGTAAATCACTATGTTATGTGTTGATCTTTCATGTGTTATGTTTACATGTTGATTTACAGTAACTTGTTAAGTAATAAAGTTTAAGCTTGGATGAGTGAGCAGTTTTAAAGGCTCACTTTGTTAGTGTAGTTTTTTATTTTTCCTATTTTGCTAGGTTTTTCCTACACTTTTAATAATCTCGCTTAGGTTAATAAAGCATGTCTTATTAGGTGAATGGTTGTGAGGTGTCACCTTCCTGCATGTGAGAATCCATTAGCTATCTTAGGAAGATACTTTGCTATCTTTAGTCTGATAGATGGTTGCTCATCATTGATTGGTGTTGCCACCTCCTCCCTCTTCCTAGCCTATATAAGCATGCTACCTGGCTTGTATTTGCATCTCTTATTTTTGCTTTCTCTTAATGCTATTTTGCTTCCAGCATTTGCATTACTCTCTTGGAGACTAACTCTATGATGCTATTTTGATTTTGTATCATTTGCATTCATAGTTTAGATATTTACTCTTTGCACTAGTTTTCTGGGTTATTAATCTTTTCACATTCTAACATGGTAACAGAGCTTTTCTATGTGCAAGAGTAGATTTTAGTTTCCTTATTTGAGAGATTCGAGGGGGGGGGGCGGCAAATAAACTTTATTGTAGTTTTTTGAAAAATGAAGTATGCTCTTCTCTTGCATCTTTGGATGATCTTGAGAATCAGAAAAGTTTTGACAAAAATGGTTTTTCTCTGGGGTTTCAATCTCAAATTTGACAACCAACTTGCATATTTGGAGTTTTCAATCAGTTTTGCAAGTTCCAACATGCCATTGATGGACTTAGGAAGTTGATCTAGCATTTACATGTCATATTCTAGTTGTTGGGGTCATTTTTTTATTTTTGGTCATTTTTTACTATTAAAGGCATCTGATTTACACTACAACAACATCTTTTGTACATCAGCAAGAAAAATGCTTTCTGGGTTTTGTTTGCAGCCTAGGAAAACCATCTGAGTATATTTTAGATTTTGCATGCAAGCTGTATATTTTGCAGAATTGAGCATGCAAAGCTACAGCCATACCACTCTCCATTGGTAGTCGCAGAGTTGAACGTAGTTTTCAAATGTCTCATTCTTGCTCATACGGACTCTGATTTTGATGATTCTTGTTATGAACTTGGCTATTTTTTTGTGCTCTATCCACTAGTAGAGTTTTTTTCTAATTTTCATGCATGAATTCTTTAGAAATTGCAGATTCTCAGTTGTGACTGTGCACAGTTCTCATTTTGAAAACTTTAAAGGATCATAACTTTCTCATACGACCTCGTATCAAGGTGATTCTTTTTTTGAAAGTGCATAATTTTTTGAGTAGATCGCAATGGTACTATTTGTTTCCTTGATTATTGTGCCCAAGTTTCACTTTATCATATGCTGTTCATGAGGGTTTGTAATGCATTGAAATCAAGATCACTAAGTATTTCTTTCTAGTGGTAGTTGAAAATGCACTAAAATAAAGTGCCAAATCATATTTCTTTGGGGGGGGTTCTTTGATTGAGTAAAAAGTGGGGGGCATTGTCATGGCTGGGTTTTCTTCTTTTTTAGCATTTCTTCTCTGTATTTTTTCATCATCGATCAAAAAAATATACCCATCCTAACTCCATACAATTACTTTGAGTGGAAATCACGCATGACAATTCACTTAAGGAAAGCTGGATTAAATAGGATAACTATGGGACTTGAAGCTGAACTTGCTAAAGATGAAGATAAGCCTAAGTGGTTTAACAAATGTGATGAGGCATTTGGAACATTGTGTTTGTCTATTTCTCTTGACTTGCTATTTCACATTAAGTCTTTGGATACACCAAATGAAGTATGGACAAAGCTAGAAACACTATTTGGCACACAAGATTCAATGAGGGGTCATATGTTGGAAAATGAATTAATTAGTTTGAGTCCAGGCAATTTCAACACAATCCAAGATTTTTTTACCAAATTAAAATCACTAAGGCTATAGTTAAAACAATGTGGAATTGAAAAGAAAGATGAACAACTGATTCTTAGTATTCTCTCTAAGCTAAGTTCAGAATATTCTATGTTTGTCTCTACCTTCTATGCTACTAAGGGTGCACTTGGTACTCAATTCACCATGCCATCTTTAGATGATTTTGCTATCAATCTCACTCAAGAACAAGACAAGTTGATCCAAATGGGCACTCTTACATCCTCTAAGTCACATGCCTTGGCTGCCAACCGAGGCACAAAAGAACAACAAGGACAAAGTAGTAACAACAATAGTAAGGACAAGAAAGTAAATAATAGCGAGGAGAAGAAGGATCATATATCAATTTCTTCAAAAGCAACTATTGATACACCATCTTCCAAGGGTGATAAGCCTAAGAAAGAAAAGGTCAAATGTGCCTATTGTGAAAGACCTAGTCATGATGAACATAAATGTTTGCAGAAACAACTTGATCACTTGACATACATTCTTGAGAAGAATAATATCAATGTTCTTGAGTCTATCAAACAAAGTTCTAATGAAGGGTCTAACAAAGAAAAAGAAAATAGCAAGGGGAAAGGAAAGGGCAAGGCCCTTTTTGCAGTTGCTTCCTCACCATCCACTTGGGTTCTTGATTTAGGTACTTCACACCACATGGCTTCATATAATGAAGAACTTGCATCCTTGGAGCCATGCACTATGCCTTCTATGTTGATGAGTGATAACACTCCTATTGAGGTGTGTGGGAGAGGGTCTGTTGATGTGGGGGATGACACATTCCATGATGTTCCTTGTGTACCCTCATTGTCAACTAATCTCCTATTAGTAGACTAGATCACTCACACAAGATTAGGTAAACAGGTTGAGTTCACTCCTGATTCAATGGAGATATGTGAGTTGCACAATGATTCTACAATTGCAGTTGGGAGAGCAGATCATCAGTCATGACTCTATATGTTTTCTCACCTTGTTCTTGATCCTCCTTTGACTATTTTGCTCACTCACTCTAATGATGTGAGCAGATTATGGCATGAGTAGTTTGGCCATCTTAACTTCCACTACTTACATCAGCTTAACCAACAGAGCATGGTCACAGGGTTTCCTTCTACTTTGACATTGGAGTCACTTGGAATACATGATAGATCTTCTAACAGGTCAAATTCACTTGAGAAGTCTTCTACCTCCACTTTTGATGCAGAGAGTGATTCAGAGGACTCACCTCCTTCCTCTCCTAGTCATCATTTATAGGTTGATGATTCTCCTCTAGATTCTCCATCTTTTGGTCCACTTTGGGCTAGACAGACCTTGTAGTTTGCAGGTGATTGGGTTGGGGATCCATCTAACACCAAGCAGACTCGTTCACAATTCTAGGATGCTCTACATATCTTCATTGCTACTGCCTCAAATCCATAGTCCCTTCATGAGGCTTTTGGTATTTCTAAGTGGGATACAGCTATGTAGGAAGAGTATAGTTCCTTGATGAGGAACCACACTTGGGATCTTGTCTCTTTTCCTAAGGGAAGAAAACTTGTTCTATGTAAGTGGATCTACCGAACAAAATTTACAAGCTTTGTTGGAGGTGCAGGATGCTTCATCTTTTGGGGGGGCCGCTTCCTCTCACTTGGAGTTCTAATTTTCTTTGGGGAATCTCTTTTCTCTCTCTTTTGGGGGAATTTTATGTACATGGGTACCTCATCAGGCTTGACTTGTCGGGACCCATTTCTACATCCACCTAAGCTTCGCTTATGGAGGGGTTGTTAGTGAAGCTTTTTATTTTTCCTATTTTGCTAGGTTTTTCCTACACTTTTAATAATCTCTCTTAGGTTAATAAAGCATGTCTTATTAGGTGAATGGTTGTGAGGTGTCACCTTCCTGCATGTGAGCATCCATTAGCTATCTTGGGAAGATACTTTGCTATCTTTAGTCCGATAGATGGTTGCTCCTCATTGGTTGGTGTTGCCACCTCCTCCCTCTTCCTAGCCTATATAAGCATGCTACCTGGCTTGTATTTGAATCTCTTATTTTTGTATCCTCTTAATGCTATTTTGCTTCTAGCATTTGCATTACTCTCTTGGAGACTAACTCTATGATGCTATTTTGATTTTGTATCATTTGCATTCATAGTTTAGATATTTAATCTTTGCACTAGTTTTCAGGGTTATTAATCTTTTCAGATTCTAACACACTTTACTTGATGAAAAAGTTTTAATTTGGCATTTGGAACTTGAAAAATTGATTCACCCACCCTCTTAGTTATTCTAAATCATTTCTAACGTATTGATGCTACTAGTAGTCAAGGAGTTGAGAATGATCTGGACCATGCAATAGTTCATTCCACTACCAAGTTAGAAGTTGACAAGGTGATAGATTCTAGAGTCAAGAAAACTACTAGAAATAGAGTAAACATGGAGTACCTTCTCAAGTGGAAGACTAGACTAGACTCACAAGCCACATGGGTTTCTAAGGAAGACTTCAAGAAGCTAAGCATCAACAAAGACATATTGTCCATAGGAGTGACATGATTTCTCTCTCTAGGGGAGTATGGTGTAGTAGTACCTAGGTGGGATAATGAATACCTAGGGTTACCTTAGAGGTTTTGGCTTGTGGTGGTGCTAGCCACACCACTAGGTGAATAATAGAGTTAGTCTAGTCCTTAAGTGAGGTTGTTTAGGCTAGATTGCTCTTAGTTGTTCAATATTGCTCAATATGGCTATATAGAGCATTTTTGGGTTTTGGAGGCTAAAAAGGTAAAACCAATGTTTGAAGGACCTTATTGGTTTTTAAAAAAAATTTAAGGATTTTTAAATAATTTAACATCATTTAAAGCAAGTTTGAGGGTCAAATACTCAAAATTGCAAAAATTGCTCAAAGTTGTCAATGTTGTCATTAACAACATTTTGACAACTTTTCTTGTATTCAAGAAACTTTGTCAAGAAGGTATTTTAACTATCTAAAATAGTTAAGAGCATGGGTGGCAAGCCTATATAAGTCCATTGTCAATCTATTCAAAGGGTTGGAAAAGTGAGTTATTGCACTGTACGACCTAGACAACAAGATATGAACAATAATTTTGTGTTTTTAAGTACTCTTGGCATGTAGACAGATTAAATCTAGGATTTTTAGTGTTGGAAGTGTTAGCTTATATTTATTTAATATTTTTCACATATCTAGTTTGTTAATTTGTGAATTTTTGCATGCTTGTATTAAATATTTTTGTTTTCACTTGTCTATTGTCTTGAGATAGATTGTGTGTACAAATGGAGTCATAGGGCCATTTCCCACTGTAGGTACAATATGGTATCTTAGGATTTGGAATATTACTCCATGTAAATAATGTATAGTGGAGATGAGGCCTTAGAAAACTGAAGATCCACTATTGCAGTGATGCCCTAAGAAAGTCCTAACAACTTGGTTAGGCATCACAAATTATTGCAGAGAAGATAGGTGTGGTTGAATATGTAGATACATCAAACTATGCATGGAAAGTGTTGTATAAAAGAGTGATGTAACCCCCAGACAAGTGGGAAGTTTTGGTGGATGCCCTAAGGTGTGAAAATCAAGTTTTTCCACCAGATAGCATACAATACCTTGAAACCCTTGATTTTAGGCTAAAATTGTGCCTGTACAGTAAAAATAATTTGGAAACCCTACACCTCCAAATTCCTTAAGGTCTTCTAAAAGGGTATCTAGAATGGTTTTTTTTGACTCATTGTTAAGTATTTTTTCAAGATATTTTGGTTTTAGTGCATTTGGAGGGCTAATTCTAGTAGCCTTTTTACAAGCATTTGAATGCATTTTCACTTGTGGATTGGAACTCAATTAGGGTTTTGGTGTTGTTTTTGGTTTGGAAGCTTGAAGGAAGTCTATAGATATTGCATGTTGACCATCAACCCATTTGGAAGTCAAATGAACATTTGGGGTTACTGGAGAATTAGCAAAAAATTTGTTATACCTTATTGGTGTGTGCCAATTGATTGGTTAGGATCTATTGTATAGAGTCCTAAGGAGTATAGGGTGGTTATAAACCCTATTTTGTCAAGCATAAGACCTAAGGAGACCCTAGGAGAGCTTGGGGATGAAGCAAGATTGGTTGACATCAAATTGTGATAAACGAACCTTCTTAATCAACACATTTCCATAGCTTAATAAGAAAATTAGGTTACATAATAAACACATTAAATGCGAGCTTCATCAATACATTAGTAGGAAATCCTATTAGATTTTTTCTTCATGTCACATAAAAAAATAGAAATTTACTAAACCACTACAAATACATGAATTCTATCAAAAATTTCCATATACTCACATCCTCATGCACAAATGCATTATTTATGAACAATACGACTACATCATGTATAAATAAATTAAATCTATCAAAAAAATCCTAGATTCACACAATTAATAAATTTGGTTATTTTTTTGTTCTTTTAAGTTTATAGTTCCAACCACTTGTACTCTTGAAGATGCCTACATTAAAGTAGTATAAAAGAAATTGGTATTAGAGAAACAATACTAACTAAATGTAGAAATAATAATATCTATGTGCCTATGGACTATGTGGGAAAGGTAAAAATTTGGTCACACATTTGATATGTAAGAAATTTCCATCCTTACCATCCTTGGGTTTTAGTAGGATATTTCAATTTAGATATAAGTGTTGAGGAGAAGGGTGATTTCTCTTGGTTGGGGCCTTCCTCTAATCTTCTTCATCAAACTATTGATATGTTGCATCTTTTTGATATCGAACTAGCTAATGGGATATTTAATTGGAATAATAGAAGATTTGTGGCTCAAGATAGCTCTAAACATTTGGATAGATTATTGGTTTCCTGCTTTTGGGTTAGTTTCTCTCTTAATCTCTCTTTTGAAATTTTTTATTGATGGGGTTTTTATCATTAACCAATTAAAATATTTGTTGCTGGAGTGATTATTCCTAAGAATCCTCCATTCAAGTTTCAATTGATGTGCCTTCAAGACTCCTTTCTTTATGATCTTATGGTTAGCTGGTAGAGAGATGGTGCCCCTACATATGGTACTACTATGTATTCTTTCACTAAATATCTTCAGTATGTCAAAAGGAAGCTCAAAAAATAGAATGGATAATGTTTTGATAACCTTCATAACATGAAAGGGAAAGTTCAAGAGTTTCTTGACGTCATTACTAGGAAGATTATGGATCTTGGTTTCTCTATGTCTTTGGGTAAAGCTAAATCCCTTTTGTCTAACATCTCGAAGAATGGTGGTTTCATGAAGAAATATACTAGAAGAAAAAGGTCAAATTTGATTGGCTCTAGGAGGGTGATAAGAACATTTCATTTTTCATAAAACTATGCAATCTCGTTGAAATTAGAGGTATAATTCTTCTTTAGTTAACTTTGAAGGTCTTCAGTTGTCTTCCTTGCTAGCTTTGTTCAAGGAGGCAACCATGTACTTTTCTATCCTCTTTTCTGAGCACTTTCCCATTTTAGTAAATGAAGAGACTATTATTTTGTCTTATATTCCCTCTCTTGTTACCCAAGAAATGAATGATTTTCTCATGCAACCACTCTCTTTGGTTGAGTTGGAGTAGGTGGTCTTCAGTACACATAAAGAAAAAGCTCTTGGTCTTTATGGTTTTCCTGTTGAATTCTTCCAAAAAATTTGGGATTTTATTAGTCAAAATTTGTTGGAGGTGGTTAGAGAATCTTATTCTTTTAAGTAGATACAATGGGCCTTGAATTCTACCTTCTTGGCTCTAATTTTGAAAAAAATGAGGCTAATAAAATGGATTTTTTTAGGTCTATTTCTTTGTGTAATGTGGTCTTCAAATTTATTACTAAGTTGATCATTGAGAAGCTGAAAAAGTCATTCCTTTCTATTATCTCAAAAACAAGGAGGTTTAGTCATAGGAAGTTGAATTTTAGATGGGGTTGTTATTGGTATTGAAGCTATTCACTCTATGGCTCATTTAAGGGAGAAATCTATGTTTATTAAGTTAGACATGGCCAAGGCCTATTATAGAGTTATATAGAGTTTCCTCAAGAATATTATTCTTCTCTTTGGATTTATCCTAGAGTGGGTAAGTTGGACTATGAGTTATGTTACTACTACATCTTTCTCTATTCTTCTTAATTATGAACCTTCCCAATTATTTGGTGTCTCTAGGGGCATGCTCCATGGTGACTCTCTCTCCCCCTATCTCTTTATTATTAAGACTACAGGCCTAGAAATATTCATCAAGTATTAGGTTTCTCATAATTCTATTCATGGTTGCCATTGTGATAATGGACCACCCTCAATTTCTCATCTTTAATTTATTGGTGAGATTGCTCTTGTGAGTATTGCTTGGATCTAGGAAGCTGAGGTGTTTCAACACACTCTTGACATTTATTTGGTGGCACCAAGATAGAAAATTAATGAACTTAATTCCTCTATTTATTTTTTAATATGCTTGAAGCTATTCAAGAAGGATTGTTAATATCCTATAGTTTCATATTGGGTTGCTACCCTTGTTATATCTATTTATTCTTAGTGTTGTTTCTAGAAAGCCACGTCTCTTCTAGCAGAATATGCTTAATAAGATTTAGAAGATATTAAAAAATTGGACTCATGGATGAAATTCTACTATTTTTTAGGTTACTATTGTTCCTATTTATTTGGTGTCTCTAGGGGTATGCTCCGTGATGACTCTCTCTCCCCTATCTCTTTATTATTATGACTAAGGGCCTAGGAATATTCATCAAGTATCATGGTGTAGGAGCGCCTAATCCTAGAGGTCACTATGAGATATATAAGGTTTTTGAGTGATTTAAATTCAATTATATGATGTATTGATTCATTTTGAATTGATTTGTAAAGGTGTTGACAAGAAATGTAAGCATGTGCACAATATTGCTCAAGTTGTTAAATAGGTCATGTTTAGGTCTACATGGTCAAATTTGTGTAAAAGACCCATGGATGGGTAAAATAATTATAAAAGGTCTTAAATATTTCATTTGGATATGTATAGAGAGGTATGAAAAAGTTTTGAAGTCATTTTGTCAAAAACGTAAAACCTGCATAAAAAAGCTGTAAAATGCAACATTGAGAAAGTTGCTAATATTACAAAAATGATGTGAAAAGGTAGATGGTTGGTCTTGGTGGTAGTTAGGAAGGTCTATAAATTTAAAATGGATATAAATACCATTTTATGGTCAAAAAAAATAATATTTAAGAAGAGGAAATATTTTGATACATTTTTGGTTCATTCTATTGTTGTTGTTTTGATTGGTTTCTTAGTTTTAGTGTTGTTTCTAGGCCTTGTACAGCCCTGTAATGCATGAAAGCCATGCAATATAGTAATGGATATATAGAATGATGAATATTAATTCTCATTATTTTCCTTTGGTTCAATTTTGTAAATAAATGAATAAGTTATGAATATTTTGATGAAAATGGTTATTTGCAGATTTGGGATTCCCTAAATATAGTCATGTTGTAGTGTTTAGTATAGACATATTTTGGAGACTCAAGACATATAATAATATTTTATAAAAATATATATGAATTATATTTCATTTAATTTTGGTTTTAGTTAATTATATGAAGATTTGTGAAGGTTATGCATATTTTAGTGGAAACTAGCTTTTAAAGATCTCCATTGAAATTGTAGGTAGTGATTTATGCTTCAAAAATTATTAATGACTACAAAAAATAAATGGCTTACATATTATTAAACTATATTCATAATTTTTTCACTTGTAATTTTTTTTGTATCATTTGGATTCATTTTGGTGAATGTATTGTATGCCCTAGGCATGGTTTAGTGTTTTAATTCTGAATTATGATAGGGATATGGACCAGAATTTGTAGTTTGAAACAATAATTGTTTTATGAATTAAATTTGGTTCTAAAACCTCAAGATTTGGTGAGGATATAGTTAATGTAGTTATCTACAAACTTTACTACTTCTAGAAATTTTGGTTTTGAGTTTTTTGGGTCAAATAACTCAATTCTTGGAAATTGTAAAACTTGGGACAGTATTGAAGTTTTTTGTTAAAGGAAGGAAACAAGTAGTATTTTCCTCTTTTAAATTATCTCAATGACTAAATGAAGATTATATCACCAAGATATTAGATGATTTTTTGGTTTATAAGATTCTCTACATAAAAATAGTATCATATTTTGAAGATCTTGAGTGTGTGGGTAGAGTACCGAGGGAGGCAATCCACACCAAGACCTTGGAGATTTGGTATTTATTTCGCTAATGAGTTTTGGTTGTACGTACTCATCCATCTTGATACATGTGAAGTTTGGGTTGTGTGTACATACACTAAAAGTCGATCAAGGTCCAAGGGAAGGTCTAGGGCAAAGGAGTGGTCCATTTGATTTCCAAGAGACTACAAAGAGAGGCAAAGAGGACTCCTAGGTGAGGTACAAGCGAGAGTTATTGTCGTGAGTTTGAAGTAGCATGGTAAAGGTGGATCTCTAACTAATAAGGTACTATGGAAGTTGCAACCATTAATGCTCCATTGATAGGAGTATTTGGGAATATAATTTTAAGGACAGTCATGTGTCCTTAAGGGAAAATATGGCAGTGATAAAGGCATGAAGAGGAAAAGGCAAAGGAAGGTAAAGATGAAGACTTTTTTTTTTTTTTTTCCAGGTTATAGCACACCTTTCCAAGAGACTTGAAAAATTCTCAAGGCTAGTAGTATGGTGTAGAAGCACCTAATCCTAGAGGTCACTATGAGATATATAAGGTTTTTGAGTCATTTAAAGTCAACTATATGGTGTATTGATTCATTTTGAATCCATTTGTAAAGGTGTTGACAAGAAATGTAAGCATGTGCACACTATTGCTCAAGTTGTTAAATAGGTCATATTTAGGTCTACATAGTCAAATTTGTGTAAAAGACCCATGGAAGGGTAAAATAATTATAAAAGGTCTTAAATATTTCATTTGGATATGTATAGAGAGGTATGAAAAAGTTTTGAAGTCATTTTGTCAAAAATGTAAAAGTTGCATAAAAAAGTTGTAAAATGCAACATTGAGAAAGTTACTAACATACAAAAATGATGTAGAAAGGTAAATGGTTGGTCTTGGGGGTAGTTAGGAAGGTTTATAACTTTAAAATAAATATAAATAACATTTTATGGTTGAACCAAATCAGATTTTAGAAGAAGAAATATTTTGATATATTTTTGGTGCATTCTATTGTTATTTTTTTTATTGGTTTTTTAGTTTTAGTGTTGTCTCTAGGCCTTGTATGGCCCTGTACAGATTAGAAACCATGTAATATAGTAATTAATATATATAATAATGAATCCTCCTTCTCATTATTTTGGTTTGGTTTAATTTTATAAAAAAATATTAAGTTATGAGCATTTTGGTGAAAGTGGGTATTTGCAGATTTGAGATTCCTTGAATATAGTCATGTTGTAGTGTGTAGTACAGACACATTTTGGAGACTTAGGATCTCTAATAATATTCATTATAGATATATGTGAATTATCTTTCATTTCCTATTTTTTTGAGTTGGTTTTATGCAGATTTGTGAAGGTTATACATATTTTAGTGGAAACTAGTTTTTAAAGATCTTTGGTGGAGTTGCAGACAGTGATTTGTGCTTGAAAAAATATTTATGATTGGAAAAAAAAAATGAGTTACATATTGCTAAACTATATTCATAACGTTTTCACATGGAATTGGTTTGGTATCTTTTCCTAGGCAGGGTTTGGTGTTTTGATTCTGAATTATGATAGGGATATGGACCGTAATTTGTAGTCAAAAACAATAATTGTTTGAGGAATCAAATGGGTTCCTTAGACCTCAAAGTTTGGTGAGGTGATATTTACTTTAGTAATCTAAAAAATTTATTGTTTCTAGAAATTTTAATTTTGAGTTTTAGTGGGTCAAATAACTCAATTCTTGGAAATTGTAAAACTTGGGATAGTATTAAAATTGTTTGTTAAAGGAAACAAACAACTAGTATTTGCCTTTTTTTAATTATTTCAATGATTAATTGAAGATTAGATCATCAATATCTTAGAAAATTATGTGGTTTAAAATATGCTCTACATCATATCAGGTTTCTTAGAATTCTATTCATGGTTGGCATTAGGATAATGGACCACCCTCACTTTCTCATCTTCAATTTATTAATGGCACTACTCTTGTAGGTATTGCTTAGGTCCAAGAAGTTGAGGTGTTTCAAAATACTCTTGACATTTATTTGATGGTGCCAGGCCAAAAAATCAATGAACTTAATTCCTATATTTATTTTTTAATACTCTTAAAGCATTTCAAAGGAGGATTGCTAATATCCTATAGGTTTGAATTGGGTTGCTATCCTTGACATATCTTGGTATTCCTAGCATTGTTTATCGGAAGCCATATCTCTTTAGGAAAAATATACTTAATAAGATTTGGAAGAAGGTAAATAATTGGACTCATAGATTAAATTCTACTATTATTCAAGTTACTCTTCTTCAATTTTTTATTCCAACTCTTTCTATTTATAGAAGCATGGTTTAGGCCACTCATTTTTACTTTATCAAGAAGTTTGATGATCTTTCTTGACAGTTTCTTTAGAGTGGTAATTTATGTAATTATAAATGGATTTTAATTAGTTAGGAGGCTATTTGTTGGACTAAGAAGGAGGGTGGTCTTGGGTTTTACTATGCTATCCTAAGTAGCCAAGCTTGGGTTGTTAACCTTTATTGGCATTGGTGCTCTAGACATAATCAACTTTGGGTCTGTATAATAACTCATAAGTATTTCAAGGGTGTTGATTAACATTATATTTCCTTGCTTCCTTTAGAAGTTCATAGCACTATGATCTAGAAGACTCTTAAGAATGGTACTCAATTAGTTAAGATAGATCATTTTTGGATATGTAAATGAGGCTCTAAGGCTTTATTCTGGTTTGATGCTTGGAATGACAACCCTCCTATCTTGTCTATGTACCCTCATCTTTAGATTCTTTGTGATTCTTTTCTTATTTTTGGATGGGATAAGGTGGTTCATTATAAGGCCCCTTATCACTTGGGCCTTATTTTTTTCCTATGGATGGAAGGACTCCTTAGATTGGCTACTTAGGGGCTTAGAAGAGGACTGCTAGACACTCTCTAGAATTTTATCTTCTAGGGAGCGTTTCTCATTGTTGGAACCAAATATTTTGGATTGGAGTGGTGCTTTGTCTAGTAAATACTCCATTTCTATTGGGTACCAAGAGATTACTAGAATTTTTTTGGAGATGACATGGTGCCTTAGTGGAAACCTATTTGGAAAAAAATTTCTTAGTCCAAATGTAATTTCATCATGTGGCTAGTGATTCACAGTCAGTGTCTTATGTGGGATAATATTTGTAAACATGGATTTTAGGAGACCTCATTCTATGTGTTGTGTGAAAGGAGAGTGTCTCTTACATTTTCTTCCATTGTTCCTATTCTACCCACCTTTGTAAAGGAGGCTTAGAGGCTTTATTTTGGTCTGATTCTTGGGATGATAACCCTCTTATCTTGTCTATGTACCCTCATATTTAGATTCTTTTTAATTATTTTCTTATTGTTGGATGGGGTAAGGTGCTTCATTATAAGGTCCCTTATCACTTGGGCCTTGTTGTTTGCTATATATGAAAGGACTCTTCATATTGGCCACCTAGGGGCTTAGAAGAGGACCACTAGGAACTCTCTAGAATTTTGGCTTCTAGGGAGTGTTTCTCATTACTAGGGCTAGATGTTTTGGATTGGGTTGGTGCTCTATCTAGTAAATACTCTATTTCTAATGGGTACCAAGAGATTACTAGACAATTATATGGAGATGATATAATGCCTTAGTGGAAACCTATTTGGAATAAATTTTCTTGGTCCAAATGTAATTTCTTCATGTGGTTGGTGACTCAAAACCGGTGTCTTATGTGGGATAATCTTTGTAAAAATGGATTTTAAGGCCCCTCACTCTATGTGTTATGTGATAATGGAAATGAGTCTATCTCCCACCTTTTCTTCCATTGTTCCTATTCTACTCAACTATGGCACCTTTGGTAGAATTCTTGGGGTTTTCCTTGTAGGCATGCTTCCTCCTTGTCTTCTTTATGGGATCACTTGGGTAGTTTCCCCACTAAAGCCTTTCCTCTTTAGGTTGCATGGTTTGCTATTCCTTCATTCATTCTTTTGCATATTTGGTTGGAGAGGAACATAATACTATTTTAAAATGTTTGAACCAAAGTTATGCAACTCTCATGGAATATTTCTCACTCTCTACATGAGATAATTATGGCTAAGTGTGTTTTAGATGCGGGTATGTGTCCTGGTGACCTTACCATCTACAATCACCTCAATTTTCATCTTCAAGGAGGGTTACTAGGGGTTTTTGGTGAATGATTGCATGTGTTGACATTATGGTCAAGTTTGTTTATTAGTGACTCACACTTAGTCAAATGGTTAGAAACTATTGAGTTTATCTTGCAATTTATAGTGTTAACCAAGTAATTCAAGTTCTACTAAGTTCTAAAATTAGTATTTAGTTTGCACCTAGTAGTATCTATCGAGTTGATGAGTATTAGTGAAAACTAAGCTTCATAGTTTTTATCAAGTTGCATAGTGAAAACTATGGTCTCTAGTGTTTTTTGAGTTTGTAGCATTAGTGATGCAAATCAAGTGTTGACCAAGCTAGAAAGCATCAACTAAGTGATTCAATTTTTACTGAGCTCATAGTATTAGTGTTCATTGAGTCTTATAGTGTCAACTAAGTGATTCAATTTATATGTCAATTTTTATAACATTCATTAAGTCACCAATGATGACCAAGTTTAGACTACTTGGAAGTGATTAGTATGAACTAAGCTTCTATGTATACCAAGAGCATGACAATCTTGAGTGTTGACAGTGGTTACTGAGTATTAGAATCTCACCAAGTTTGTCTTTAGAACTTGATTACTAGTAGTTGAGCCAACTTTGTGTATTTCAATGAAAATTTTATTGTAACTAACTTTGATGTATTATATTTTGGATTGGTATATATGTAATGTGCTATATAACATCAAAATGTTAAGTCATAGAAGAACACATGATGTGAATATAATAAGAGTAGATGTATGAATTAAGAAGGCTACAAGAAGTATAAGGAGCAGCAAATATTTATCTATCACAACAAGGTGACCAGTACACTCCAAAGGAATTTGAACTAGAAAATTAGAGTTGCAGATCAAAGATCAGCCATTGGTTCATCCTAATAGGTGGAATAGTTAAATCATTTTGCAAGGTAGGCTTAACATTCCTTTGCAAATCTCTTTATTGAGTGTATACTTCATTGTATGTTTTGTAAAATCTTTAGCAAGCTGGACCTAGTAGTACTTATTGCTCTTAATAGGGCAGATCATTAGAAGTGATCAATTATAAGTCTTAACTGGCCAACTTTATACTATAGTACTAAAGCTTGTAGGTATCATCCGCACCCCAATTTTACTTTCTATTTGGAAGGTTTGTGGGTTACTATTGTCACTTAGGTTTACACCCTTGTCCAAGGCCTATGCATGAGGACAACCTAGTGAAACATGGAAACAACCTCCAAGCTGTGGGATTTGAACTGCGAGGTTGAGTCTCTAAAGAAGGCTGGCTTCCTCTTACTATCAGGGTGCACCTATCTACTCTTGGAGAGGAAAAGGGGGAAGAAGAGCATGAAAGCAAATCTACCTAATCTGATCTAAGGAGGTGATGCACCAAAATAGAGTGTTTGGACCAATTCTCTACCCATACATGTGCTACTGAACCAGAATGAAACTAAGGATATTACACATCCAGACTTGCTTTAATCAAATAACCACATCCAGATCAAAAAAAAAAGATGAATGATACAAGGAAGAAGTTCACTCATATATCATTCACAGGCCAGCAAAGATACAATCATGCAAATTACAGATTTCCACAAAACAATGGCACAGACAGGAATTCTTGCACTTTAACACCAATGGCTGAAGGAGATAAGTATAGAATCAGACAGTTCAAAGGCATAGGAGAATTCACGCTAGAATTGCAAATCAAAAGTAGAGGAAAATTAGAGAGAAAGGTCCCATTCCAAAAAATGAAAACAAAACTTGCCTTTATAGTTCAGGCATAACTAAGATCTTTTTGCTACTGAAATGACCTAGCAGCTACCTACCATTAAGTCCTGTGGAAGACAATCATGGAAAAATCTCAAGAAAATCTAATTTTTGTTGCCAATAATGCCCTGAGAAGACTAAAAATGGCACCATCGATGTTCTGACTGGGTAGATGGATCAACTGAGATGGTGGAGTGCTCTTCCTCATTCTGCATTCACTTCTGGTAGGTCGGGATTGATCATGAAGATCATATTGCATAATGAAATTGATTATCTTCATTTTCTGGCCCATGAATTAGCCGAGTCAAATTGGTCTTACAGCCAACTGGGCCACCTAGGCCAATCACATTTCTTCGTTCTATCGCCTGAGGAAGTCTTTTGTGGTTGATCTTCCATCATCAAACTAACTATGCCACCCTTTGAGATATTAGTATTAACTGTGATGGTCATACTAACCATCAGCTATTAATTGCCAACCCTAGCCGAGCCAACGAGACATGTGTCAACAAGGTGCTATGTCACCATGGTATCCACTATGCAACTTTGGAAGGCAAGATAGTGCTGACCATCAATCTGCCTTAAATCTGATGATTGTGGAGACTCATCATACCATTATATTGTTCTTACCTTGGGCCAATCATATCTGGTGCCACCTTAGCAACTGCTCTATTCCAAAACAACACCTCAGTGACCACACCCTGGTGAGACCTAGCCCAACTAACATGTGGCCAAAGGGCACCATGTCACTATGGTAAAGATCGTGCAACTTCATCATGGCGTCATGGTGACATCCGTCGATTATCCTTGATCCGACGACAAGCAAGATGGACATTGCCCCCTATCCCTTAGTGTATTAATCAATCAAAATCGGCCACATGCCAACCATCTATATTTCCTATGCCTCCAAACCTAGACCCACCAAACACATGTCCTTCAAGCACTTTGTCATTAACATAAAACTCACACAGCTTATCTATAGCGCAATGGCACCTGCCATTGATCTCTGTAGATCCGACAGTGGAGATCTTAACCCTTCCATGCACTGGTGATGCTAACCATATTCTGACCTGGTGCACGTGGTTTCTCCCCATTGGCCTAACGAAGCACCACTTGGAAAACTTGAGACCTTACTCCACAGAGTAGCCATGTATCGACTAGGCGCCATGTCGCTATGAAAAAATTGAGGGAAAATTCCCATAGCACCATAGCACCCAACTGATGACATGTCTTCTCTTGCATGTGGCTCCCCCTAATTCACCACCATGACACCAGACTTTGCCGACTAGGCAGATGAAGTACAAAATGGGACCCAACCACTTGCCTGAAGCTCTTACCATTGGTCTTCTCCATTGTCACGAACCTTGCCACTGACACAGAGGCTCACCGTAGAACACTACCTCCGGCTGGCCGGGTGCTATGTCACTATTAGAAAACTCATGATTTTTTCGATGGCAACATGGTGTCTTGCCATCTTTTGGACTTTTCGGCTTGTGAACCACATACTTGCTCGACTGTCGCAAACATTTTTTGGCGACACAACCTGTCCACCATGAGTCCTTTTTTGACCCGCCGTGAGTCTTTGATGACCTGCAACTGGACCCATCAAACACGCATCAATAGGGCATGATGTTGCTAACATAAATCTCACACAACTTCACCATAGCGAGATAGTGCCAACCGTAGATCTGCCTTAGATCTGATGGCAGAGAACCTATGGGCCACAAAATATATCATAAGACTCGACATTAAAATAGTATTATCCTTGGGAATTAGCCGTTGGACAAGCTGATCATTTGAAGTTTGAATCCTTGGTAGGGCCAAAAAAATGTGGTAACATTCTGGTGACTCACAGGGGATGCAAGCCTGCTATGCATCAGACCAGTGCCTACAAAAAATCCATTGGGCTATGGAGTCAAAAAATTGGGTCTGCGCATACTGTGAAACACTAACCCCTCTGCAAGGAAATCAAAACATTAAGAAACCCTAGCCCTACCTCTACAGCTGAAACAAAAAAAAACTTCCTTTGCAACTTGAGACACCTCAAAATTTGGTACCTCATAGGGAGATGGTTGTGCCCGCGCACTTCTTGAAAAGTAGGAAACAATAGGAAGAACTAAAGTACTTATGTACATGGATTCTCAAATCTTTAGAAATAGGGCTTCAGATAGATCCCATTGACTGGAATGGGCAAAATCTCTCCATTGGGCCTACTCAACTAAAACACATTGACCTATTTGCAACTAGCAATCAGATAGGGGCCACTCCATAGTGGGTCAAACTTGGAATGTCTTCCTGGTTTCACTCTGTCTGAATCCCACTTCGAAACTAGATCCCCTTCTTTGAAAGTCCTGACCCTGGCCTTCTTATCAAAGTTTCTTTTCACCTATTGCTGATGTATCTGTAGGGTCTTCATAGCTTTATCCCTTTTTTCATCTAGCTCCATCAGCTCTACCATTCTTACTGACATGGCATCATCTTCAATTAGTTCCAGCTGATGAGCCAACTCCAAGGATGGGAACTCCAATGAAATTGGGAGTCTAGCCTCCCTACCATATACTAGCACAAAAGGTGAATTCCCAATAGACCTCTTGGGTGTTATCCTATCAGCCCACAGAGTAGACCTTAATTTCTTATGCCAGACCCTCTGATTGTCTTCTATTGTCCTCTTCATGATTCTGATCAGATTCTTGTTGGAAGACTCAACCAAACCATTACCCTGGGGATAGTAATTTGATGATGTGCTCAGGTAGATATTGTGATTCATTGCCCATGAACAAATTCAGGTTCCAACAAAAGACTTGGCATTGTCCAAAATGATAGTAGAAGGAGCACCAAACCTAGATACAATTCCATCAAGGAACTCAACAACTGATGGTTCTATGGCATCCTTCAAGGCAACTACCTCTGTCCACCTAGTGAAATAATCAGTTGTAGCCAAAATCCATTTATGACCTACACTAGATGGAGGATTAATGGGACCTATAAAATCCAACCCCCACTGGTAAAGGGCTGATCCACCTAGATAGGACGAAGGGGGAGAGCTGCAAGCATTTGTTTGCCTGAGAAGAAAGCACATTTCTCACATCTTCTCACATATCCATAACAATCATGGAACAAAGATGGCCAATAATAACCAGCCCTCATGATCTTCATGGCAGTTGTCCTTGTAGAGAAATGGCCACCATTAGGGCCATCATGAAGTTCCTTAATCATCCTCTCAGCCTGATCCTCTTCAATGCATCTCAACAGAGTCCCATTAAAATCTTTCCTAAATAGGATACCATCAATCACAACATAGGGAATGGACTGCAGTCTATATTGTCTCCTTTTGGTCCTATCCAATCCCTGAGGGTATCCATTCCCTGATAAGAAGCTCTTCATGTCATTTATCTAGCTCCTTGGACCATTAACGTTTCTTACCTCCTACTACTCTATTATTACCATAGCAGCCTATTCATCTGAATCCTAGTCTGATAACATTTCTTTGCATAATCCTCTCCCTCTTACCAGCTTGGTAATTTGAATATCAACATCATATTCCATTACCCTAGTGATACATCCATCTCTCTTCTCATTGATATCTTTGCTTAATAGGAAGTCTTTTACACTGGCATGGGGCACCAACAAATGGATCTTACTGTGGGATAAGAGGTACTTGAATTTCTTCAAGGCTCTAATCACTGTAAGGGCCTACTTCTCAACAAAGTTGTACTTATCTTCATATTCCTTGAGCCCTTCACTAAAAAAAGCTATGGGCTGCTCCTCATCCTTGTCATTTGTTTGAGTCAAGATAGCAGAGATACTTGACTCACCACCTAGAGTGTAGAGGATGAAATCTTTCTCAAAATTTGGATTCATGAGAGTAGGGGCTGAGGCTATGGCTGCCTTGATCTCTTCAAAACTCTCCTTCCCTTCCTTGGTCCATGAGAAGATTATAATTTTTTTAAGCATAGCTGTAAGAGGTCTCACCATGATAGCAAGATTAGGAATGAACCTTCTTACAAAATTTATTCTACCAAGGAAACTTTGCAGCCCCTTCTTGTGTTTAGGAAGAGGAAGTGCAAGTATTGCCTTTGTTTTTTCTGGATCAATGGTCAACCCATCCTTAGATACAATGTGTCCCAATAATTTTCCTTGGCTTGTAGCAAAGACACACTTGGCTGGGTTAAGGGAAAACCCAAACTCTCTACATCTTAGAAATACCTATCTTAGGTGAGCAAAATGATCTTCTAAATTTTTTGAATACATAGTTATATCATTAAGGTATACTAAGACAAACTTGTCAATTAATTTTTTAAAGGCCATCTCCATTGCCTTTTGAAATGTGGTGCCTACATTTGTTAATCCAAATGGCATCTTGCAATAAGCATAGGTGCCCCATTTAGTAGTGAATGTTGTCTTATATCTGTCAGATTCTTTAACCAGCACTTGATTATAACCAGAAAATCCATCAAGAAAAGAGAATCTCCTTGAACCACTGACCTTGGATAGAATTTTCTCCATGGAAGGGAGAGGATGGTGATCTTTAAGAGAAGCTTGATTAAGGTCTCTAAAGTGCACACACAATTTGATTTCTCCATTTTTTTCCTTACAGGGACAAGGTTGGCTACCCATGATGAGTGCTTGATAGGAAATATTATATTAGCCTCTATCAACTTGGATAGCTCCTTTCTCATTAGAGGCTCAATCTTAGGATTCATTGGCCTCTATTTTTGCCTTACTGGTTTGGCCTTATCAATTAAATCTATGGTATGCTGAAACAAACTAGGGTCAAACCCTTTTAAATCATCATATGTCCAGGCAAATACATCATTAAATTCTTGACATAGATGAATGAAATTTTCTTGCTTAGTTTTAGAATATACCTTCCCCATATTCAAAAATTTTCCATCAGCAATTGTAACTGGGGTATAATCATCCTTTTCTATAGCTAGATTCATTCCTTTGCCTCTTGTTTGATCATCGGGATTAAAGACACTCTCCAAGGACCCTTAGGAAACTTGTTAGAACTAAGATGAATGATCTGATCACCATAATGATCTTGCAGTCTTGACTGGTTTCTATTTGAGAATTTTGCCTCATTCTGCAAGAAACTCACAATTTGCTCATTAGAATCAAACACCTGCCAATGAGTGTTGTTATCGAGGATGGCAGGCCTCACCACCACCCTTATTTGTTGCTTCTTCTTCTCTTCAAGATTCCCTAGTACATCATAAGCTGCACCCATTGCTATAAGTCTATCAGCATGTCTATTTTCTTTCCTAGGAATGCTCTGAATATTAAATGCATTGAAGCCCTCAAGCAAGTCCCAGACTCTGTATTTGTAAGACTTGAGCAGGCCACTTTTGGTGACGTTTCAATTTCTCACTTGGTTCACTACCAACTCACTATCTCCATATACTTTCAAGGCTTGAATTCCTCTCTTTTGGGCTAGTAAGAGACCTTGAATCAAAGATTCATACTTGGCCACATTATTGGTACAACTGAATTAGAGCCTAAAGGAGAAGTAGTATCTTATTTTTGCAGGAGAGATCAACATAACACCAGCCCCTAATCCATTTCTATTTCTTGAGCCATCAAATTAAATATCCATATCCCACTTCCCCTTATATCATCATTAATCCCAACAAGATCAGGAACTTGAGCATCTTTCTCTATTATGCAATATGTACTAAGGCCTGTCTCAAGAGTTTTTGACATAGGTTCAAACTGATATGCATTCACCCACTCATCCAAAAAGAAATCAGGGATCTCTACTATGGAAGTGGTAGGCTCATTTACTATGCCATTTTCATCCATTTCTAGAATAGGGCAATTCATGTTGATGGGATTGGGGGTGTAAGATTCAGTGTGATGAAGGGCTTGAGGCTCTACTCTAATTGAGGCATTGGCTCCATATCTGGTCTTAAATGACATATAAGACCAATCAGTAGATATGAATCCACCTATTTGGGCAGTGAAGTCTCTTGACAGACAAATAGCAAAGTATGGCTTGACTTCAGCAATGGATATGTCTTGAAACACAGTACAACCAGGGCATGCATGTAGGGCCATCTCAACATTCCTAAGGATACCTACAATTTTGATGATACTAGCATCTAATTGTAACACATCCCTAACAATGGGCTCATACTTCATTCCTAAAGCATCATCAACACACCTAGGCATTACTGAGCTACTAGCCCCCGAATCTATCATACAATTGTGGACTAATTTGCCCCATATAATCAGAGAAACATAGAATGGAGGAGGTCTAACCTTTTTATTTGTCTCCACATCTTCTACTAGTTGTACTAAACTTGTGGTACTCTCCATGATAGATGACTGATCCTTGGGTTCAATCTTTTCCAATTCTTGTTGCAGCATCCTCTTCTGTATTAGTATGGTAGCAAGAGCATCCCACATAGAAATATTCACATTTCTCTTCTTCATTTTCTCTACCAAACTAAATGGTGCATTAGGGGCTTTGGTAGAAACTTTGGGAGCTTCACCTATAAGAGGTTGAGATGGGGCAACATAAGGATCACTTGCATCTTTCTTTCTAGAATCTTGCCTTTGCTGCTATGAAGTACTTGGTTGTTTATTTGCTACTTGTATATGAGGTGTAGCATTTGAAGTTGAGGCCTGCTTAGGAGAAGGAGGGGCAGCATGTTCCATAGCTCTCTTCTTACTTCTAGTGTTATGAGCAACAAAATCCTAGTTTACATTACAATGCTCCCCAATCTGATGATTCATGAAAGAGAAATCATCACATCCTTGAATATATGAGGCCTCCTTGGGATGATCCTCCTTGTATGATTGCCTTGCTATAGGTTCTTGGTCAGTTAGGGCCAAATAAGATTCTGCCTTCTGGCACATGCAATAGGTATAAGAATAGTTGTAGGGAGGACAGAAATCTTGATCTTGGGCCAAATTATTTTGAGGGACTATAGCTCTGTTCTAATTTGGGCTTGAAGCAGAAGCATGACTATTTTGCCTACCTTGATCAAAAGAACTATTCCACTGATTAGGAGGCCTACCACCATTTGGAGCTTGATATTGCAATTGGGGAGGCTTGCCACCTTGAGCTTGTTGCCTTTCTAAGGCCACCACCTTGTTACTCATTTTTTTTATCATAGAGAAACTATCCTCTAATCTCTTTCCTTGGTCCTTCAACTCCTTCCCCTACTCTTACAATTTAATATCTAGGGTCCTCTCCCTCTTATCTATATTCAACACTAGACCTTGGAGCATCTCTTTCAGTTCATCTATCCCATTTGAGGATGTAGAAACTTGGGGAACTAAAGTAAGGGCTTGTGATGTAGAAGTTGTATGAAGAGGGGCCATTGCTGGTTGGTGGTTGGGAACATCAGGAAAGAAAGGCATAGGGGGCCTTGGAGCTAGTTTTCCTACTTGTATCAGGATGTTCTTAGCTTTTATGGCTATCTCATAGGCATCCGACAAGGTATCTCCCCCCATAGTTTGGATTGTAGTGGCAATATCGCTCTTAAAAGCTCTAAGGTAATGCAAGAAGGCATTACCAGGGGTAGGTTTCACCAAAGTAGGTATTCTATCCTATGTCTTTTGAAATCTATAATTAAAATCAGTCATACATTCAAGGGGGGCTCTTTTTATAGTAGTCAGCTGCTCTAAAAGTGACAGATAGTCACTTTTATCCTCAAAATGTTTGCATAATCATGCTCCTAGTCCATCCCAATTAGTTATAGAACCATGAGCTAGGCCTCTATACCATTGTAATGCTTTCCCTTTTAAAGATGAGGATAGAAGTCTAATAGCAACATCATCCTCTTTAATACCATGAATATTACAGACATTTGCTACCTCTTGGATATGCTCTAAAGGGGAGATGGAAGTTTCACCAATAAAATTAGGTATACTTTTTAGTGTAGATACTGGTATATCATGTCTTTGGGCTAGAAATAGAGGACTTCCACCATTAAAGGTGGCAAAAACATGAACTCTTGGTTGTGCCATGTAAACAAGTGTTCTATTGATGAGTGTTGATGGCAACCTAAGCTAATTTTGAATAGTAGGAGGAGTAGAGATAGATCTTACAGGTATATTAACTATTATTCCACCCCTAACTAGTGATAATGAAGTTCTAGTCGTCCTTCTTCTAGGATTTGAAAGGGAAAGCTCTTGATATTGAAATTTACCTCTAGAAGACACCCTTATTTCAGCTCTGGGCATGAATTACTACAACTTTGGTCTAGAACTAGATTTTTTGATGTTCAAAGTTGCCAAGTACTTTGAAGGATTAGCCTCTTGCTTGAATACTAAAGCCATCACTACCTCTTCAACATTAATCTCTAAAAATCTTTCTTCTTGACATGAGTAGACTTTAAATTTTCAATGGACGAGTCCGGCCGAGCGTGCCAAAAATTGTTGTCACTTAGGTTTGCACCCTTGTCCAAGGCCTATGTGCAAGGACAACCTAGTGAAACATGTAAACAACCTCAAAGCTATGGGACTTGAACTGTGAGGTTGAGTCTTTGGAGAAGGTTGACTTCCTCTTACTATCAGGGCGCACCTATCTACTCTTGGAGAGGAAAAGGGAGAAGAAGAGAATGAAAGCAAATTTACCTAGTCTGATCTAAGGAGGTGATGCACCAAAATAGAGTGTTCGAACCAATTCTTTGCCCATACATGCACTACTAAACAAGAATGAAACTAAGGATATTACACATCCAGACTTGCTTTAATCAAATAACCACATGTAAATCAGAAAACTAAGATGAATGACACAAGGGAGAAGTTCACTTATATATCATTCATAGGCCAGCAAAGATATAGTCATGAAAATTATAGATTTCCACAAAAAAATGACATAGACAAGGAATTCTTGCACTTTAATACCAATGGCTGAAGGAGATAAGTATAGAATCAGAAAGTTTGAAGGCATTGGAGAATTCACACTAGAATTGTAGAGAAAAAGAAGAGGAAAATTAGAGAGAAAGGTCCCATTCCAAAAAATGAAAAAAAAACTTGCCTTTATAGTTCAGGCATAATTGAGATCTTTTTACTACTGAAATGACCCTGCAGCTACTTGCCATTAAGTCCTGTGGAAGACAATAATGGAAAAATCTCAAGAAAATCTGATCTTTGTTGCCAATAATGCCTTGAGAAGACTAAAAATGGTGTCATCAATGTTTTGACTGGGTAGATGGATCGACTGAGATGGTGGAGTGCTCTTCCTTATTTTGCATTCACTTCTGGTAGGTCAGGATTGATCATGAAGATTAGATCGCACAACAAAATTGATTATCTTCATTTTTTGGTTCATGAATTAGCTAGGTCAAACTAGTCTTATAGCCAACTGGGCCACACAGGCCAATCACCTTTCTTCATTCTACCACCTGAGGAAGTCTTTCATGGTTAACCTTCCATCATTGAACTAACTAAGCCACCCTTACAAATGTTAGTATTAATTGCGACGGTCATACTAACCATCAACCATTAACCGCCAACCCTAGCCGAGCCAGTGACACACGTGTCAACAAGGCACTGTGTCGCCATGGTATCTGCTGTGCAACTTTGAAAGGTGAGATAGTGTCGATCGTTGATATGTCTTAAATCTAATGATCGTGGAGACTCATCGTACCATTATACTATTCTTACCATAGGTCAATCATATCTGGCACCACCTCAGCAACTGCTCTATGCCCAAACAACACCTGGCAATACCTCAGTGACCGCACCCTAGCAAGACTTGGGCCCACTAACATTTGGCAAAAGAGCACCATGTCACTATGGCAAAGATTGTGCAACTTCATCATGGTGACATGGTGACATCTGTCGATTATCCTTGATCTGACGGCAAGAAAGATGGACATTGCCCCTTGCCCCTCAGTGTATCGATCAATGGGAACCAGCCATGTGCCAACCATCTATATTTCCTATGCCTCCAAACCTGGACCCACTAGACATGTGTCCTTCAAGTGCTATTTCATTAACATAAAACTCACATAGCTTATCTATAGCACGATGGCACCTACCATTGATCTCTGTAGATTTGACAGTGGAGATCTTAACTCTTCCATGCACTAGCAATGTTGATCGTATTCTAACCTGGCACACGTGGTTGCTCCCCATTGGCCTAACGAAGTGCCACTTGGTAGACTCAAGACTAGACTCCATGGAGTGGCCACGTGTAGACTAGGTGCCATGTCGCTATGAAAAAATTGAGGGCAAATTCTCATAGTGCCATAGCGACCAACTGATGACATGTCTTCTCTTGCATGTGGCTCCCTTTGATTTGCCACTGTGACATCAAACTCTGCCAACTGAGCAGATGAAGTACAAAATGGGACCCAATCACTTGCTTGAAGTTCTTGCCATTGGTCTTTTCCATTGTCGCGAACCTTAAAGTCGATAGAGAGGCTCACCATAGAACACTACCTCCAACTGGTCGGGCGCTATGTCACTATTGAAAAACTCGTGAGTTTTTCGATGGCGACATGGCGCCTTGCCATCTTTTGGACTTTCCGGCTTGTGAACCACATACTTGCCCAACCACCGCAAACATTTTCTGATGATGCAACCTGCCCGTCATGAGTCTTTGACGACCTGCAACTTGACCCACCAGACACGTGTCAACAGGGTGCGACGTCCCTAACATAAACCTCACACAACTTCACCATAGCGAGACAGCGCCAACTATAGATCTGCCTTAGATCTGACAGCAGAGAACTTGTAGGCCACAAAATATATCATAAGACTCAACATTAAAATAGTATTATCCTTGGGAATTAGCCATTGGACAAGCTGATCATTTGAAGTTTGAATCCTTGACAGGGCACACAAATTGTGGTAACAGTTACCATATCTTTTATCAAAGTGTTACTTGTGTTTTAATGCTTTCATTTTTTCATGCATGTAATTAGTTTAGAATACATATGACAGATTAATTGGTGAAATAAGAATAAGTTTTATTGGTTCTTGATTCACCCCTCCCCTCTCAATAACCTAGCCTATCCTCTATTTCTAACAATTGGTATCAGAGCATTATGGTTCTCAAAAAAATTTTTTTATAGCTTCAGAAAAGATCAAAAGTAATAGAGGTATTTAGGATAGATAAGGCTATTGACAATGAAATGATGGATTTAGAATTGGATATTCCAACTTAAGAAAGAAAAGAAGCAACTATCTCAATCTTTGAAAAGAAGAAAAGATCTTGCAATACAAATGAATGATAAACTCTATAGTGAATAAAGAATTGACGATATCTATCTAGAAAGAAATTTAGATGAATCAAATGAGGAAATCAAAGACCTATTAGAAAATAATTGTAACCTTCAAGAAGAAGATAGAAAACTAAAAAGAGAACAAGAAATTTAGTCAGTAAATTGTGTGAAGTCATGGAAGAAAAAGACAAAGCCAAAGAAGAGATAGAAGGAAAGAACAATGAAATTCAACATCTATCCCTTCAATAGGTAGACTTCATTGACAAGCTTACTAATGCAAATGAAGAAATCATGAATATAAGATTAGAGAATGAAAGATTGCAAAATAATCTAAACATTGAAAAGAAAAAAAATGAGAGGTTGATGAAATATCAAATAGACATGAATCTGTTGAATGAGCAAAGCCAATACAGATAGACAGGCAAAGCAAGGATAGGATACACAAAAGAAGGTGAATCATCCAAGCAAGAAGTTCAAAAGAATCAAAGGCCTACTTACAATCACTATGGTAAGTTAAGTCATACATCAAACAAATTTTTAAGTAATAATAAAGAAATATTCAATGGAAAGTGTTACAATTGAAATAAGCATGGCCATAGAGCTAATGAATGCAAAGAGAAACCTAAATTTAAAGGTAAATATCATAAATGAAAGAAGCATGGGCACAAATCCTTTGAATACAAAACCAAGATATTGAAACTAGCATAATAGATTAAGAAAACTATATTTGGTTGGGACTACAAAACATGGTGTAGATGCCATGACTATGAAGAATTTGGGCACATTGGAGAAAATTGTGTGAAACATCACATGAGAACAAGAGACACCACTACAAGATGTTTTATTTGTATAGAACTTGGATATCTTACCAAGAACTATATGAACACTCGAAGGATTGAATATGAAAAGAAAGACAAGGTTGATAACATCAAAAAGAAAATGAGGTAGTAATAGATTCCAAAATCTTCTAAGAATACAAGTCTGAGTCATGAAGCACATGTCACTCAAGAATTGGTTGACTCAAACATTTCTACTTGATTTCCCATAAGGATGACTAGGACTAAAAATTTGAAGTAGACATCTTACATTAGTTCCAACTACCTAAAAGGAAAGATGCATATTAGAATTCAAGATGCAAAGGGATCATTGAGTATCTAAGGAAAATCTACACCTTACCAAGCTAGGCCAATTTGCAAGACCCTACCGAGTAAGGTCAGGATACACTAAAAATATTCTGAGGATACTGAGTTATGAATGAATCTACTGAGCACTAAGGTCAAACCAAGTGGAAGATAATCTATCACCAAATAATCAATCATACCAAGAATTTATTGTGATTGGAAAGTGAAAATTTGTTAAAAGGAAGATAATCAAAATCATTTATCATTGTGAATTTTTGAAGAGCTATTTACAAAGGGCAATTTCTGTGCTTCCAAGTGATCTATGCATCTATTGTTGAAGATCTTCATATTTTCATAACCCCTACTAAGCATTGCCCCCTCTAGTAGTAAGAAAAAGAAAGGATCTAAGATTGGTTCAAGGAGTCAATTGGAAGGCACCAAACTTCAAGTTGAGTCCAAAAATTGTAGAAACACTTGATCCAACTGGAGCTTAGTTGTAGATTCCACCAAAGGTATTACTTGTTAATGATATTCATTCATATTTTTTTGTTTTATAGAAGATAGCATAACCCTATAGATGGATGGAACTCTAGAAAATTTATGTGTGAATGGTGTGTTGAAACTCGAGCATCAACATTTGGAGACCAAGGCTTTAACACACATTGCACATTTACACATGGACTTTCCAATAAAATGGATAAGGTTTATCCTTAGCTATGTACACAATGGAAAGCTATGGCTAGATCAACTTATTCCAATAACAAAGAAAATGATTCATTAAATCATAAGGTTCCCAATGTTGAACAAGGAAAAGATTAACAAAACCCCAAGTTAGGTAGAACTAGAAAGAAAAACTCTTGCCAAGTGGGATGGAAGAGGCATGAAGATTAGTAGTGTGACTGACATGGAACTAAAATTTGGAATTCATGTGATAACTTATAAGATCTATATCTCTAGTCATCTCAAAAATGTGTCATGTGAGGTAATTGATCTAGCTCTCAAGGTGGTGAAGAAGAACATGTCCTTTGACATTGCCGATCTAATGCCAAATCAATTCAACAAGAAAATGGAGAGCATCAGAACTTCAAAGAATAAACCATGTAAGTTTGATTCACTCTTGACGTGTTTATTCTTCATTGTGAAAAAGATTTTTCCTTCAAAATGTTCAGTCATATGGAGAAAAGATGTACCAGTACTATATCAGATTAATCAATATAGAAGAGATGGGTGAAAATTTTGTTAGTATCATGGACAAATACTTTGGTTCATTCAAAGAAAAGATGAATAACAGATTTTAAATCCCTAAGAAACTTGTAGACGATTACAAGGATGATTTTTATTTCATGGTAGACTATGACAAAGTGTACATTCAGGTGGTCAAAACTAGAGTGGTGTGGGTTAAGCATCTAAGATATGACGTTAACATTGATGACACTATGGATATCATTGAGGCAGTATTGAATGAATGTCTGGATCCCAAGGCCACATATTTTGATACTTTTGATGAAGCCAAAGGTAGAATGGAACTTGAAATTAAGCTTCCTCAAGTAGTTAGCAAAGGAAAGAAGAGGATAACAAAATTGAGGCAAGAAAGATCTACTCTCCTATTGATAAAAGGAAAAGGAGATGATGTGGAAGATGATGATGGATAAGATGAGGTAGAAGAAACTAAATTTGAAGAAGAAGAGCCAATAAGGAAGAAGGTTAAGGTTATCATAACCAAACCTACCAAATCATCTACTATAGTATTCACAAGAAGAACATCCAAATCAAGAAAGAAATTGAAATTAGGTGAAAAAGATGCTAGGAAAATTGTAAAAGTTGTATTTGAATACACTTTGAGGTAGCTAATGTTGATCTTAGTGATAAAGAGGTGAACTAATCCATTAGGAAAAATGAAGAAAAACTCACTCTAAAACTCAACACTTGCATGATATTGGTTAACAACATTGAACATGTGATGAAGACAACTAAAACTGCATGGAAGAATGTCTACAAACTTCATCAACAGAGTGATTTTTTTGTTTATGTTAGTGATGTAGATGATGAAGATGACAAGGAAGTAAATGAAAATAATGATGAAGAAGACATAGAAATAAATGATGTAAATTTGGATGATGTGGAGCAAGAATAAGAAGCTAAGGAGAGGAGAATCTCCCTGAGATTCAAAGTATTGAGGAAACTAACCTAGAGAAGATTGCAGCAATGATCATGGCCCCATTTCCTCACCCTCCAAGAAAAGATTTAATATCATAAAGTTAGGAGAAAGCTTCTGTCAAGTTGGTTATCAAAAACAGTGCAACACCATGCACCCAACCAATCTCTACACCTATTCAACTAAGTACTTTAGTGAATGAAGTGATCAACACTTCATTTACTAAGCCATCATAAAATTTGGCTAGACAACAACTAAGTATTTCTATTGTCAGTGCTATATCTACTTTTATGCTAGCCCCTCTATTTCTACTATTGTTACAATTCCTAGTATGCAAATAGCAAGAACAAAGATAGTTGAGAGCAAGCCTCAATTGAGTACTAAAGTTTCAAAAAAGGAAAAAGGTAAAGATGAAGATATTAATCTTGATGAGGATATAGTTATCCTCAATTGGGATATCTCTACTCTAAATCTTGATCAAATGGACATCGTAGGTGAACTATTGCAAAAGAATGCTAAGTGGTAAAAGCTTGGAGAAGCAAAAAAAAGAGAAAATCAAGTACTTGAAGATGTGAAGGACATACTTGTAGATGTAATAAGTATTGAGGTTGATAATACAATACCTATTTTGGTTTAGTTAGAAGAATTTTTTTAGAAATTCAATGAAGATTTAAATGGGGAAGGAAAGTTGTTACAAACAAGAGAGAGAAAATTTGAGAACAAAGTATTGGAGAAAGTTGCACAAAAAATTGTAATATATCAAATAGACTTGTCTACTATTCTCAAATCATTAGAAACCTTTGCAAATAATGCTACTTCATTATTCAAAAAGTTATGTGATACATTTATGTTCACTTAGGAAATGAAAGATAAAGTATCTGAGATAGATGAAGACTTGAAGGTGAGTGCACACTAGTTATCACTTGACCTAAGCTATACTTCTACTCACTACTCAAAGATCATATTTCTAACTAATATGCAAGCAAAATTACTAAAGGAAGAACCCAAGATTAGGGCCACACTTGTAGACATCCAAGCCATGATTCTCCCAAACATGGATGCATTGTAGAAACACATTGCACATGAAAAAACTCTCATCCATGATAACAATTTTGCAATAGCTAATCACATGACAGACTTATCAATAGAAGTATAGATTGCATTACATGCAAGTAAGGTGTTACAAGAAAATTGGGACAAGACAATGACATTGATTTTGAAGGTACATTATGACTTCTTGTCACATTTTGGCATTACCATGTAGCATACATCTTTGGCATTTATGTCAAAAAGGGGGAGAAGATGAGACAAGATAAAAAGGGAGAGAAGATGTGATATAAAGATATGAGATGTATAGTAAGTAAAGTATAATTTGTGCATACATACATACATAAATACATATATATATGGGTGAGAAACATAATATTCATGTACAATTATTTAGAAAACATCTCTTACAAAAGCAATTTTGAATAATCTGAAGAAAAAAAGTATGTTACCAAGTTGAAGACACAGGATGGAGACTAAAGATTATCTTGAACTTGAAGTTTTGAGAGTTCAGTTTTTTTATTTATAAGTGTTTTGTCACTAATGCCAAAGGGGGAGATTGTTAACATTATGGTCAATTTTATTTATTAGTGACTCACACTTACTTAGATTATTAGCAACTACTAAGATTATCTTGCAATTTATAGTGTTAATCGAGTAACTTAGGTTCTACTAAGTTCTATAGTTTCTATCGAGTTCCAAAATTAGTATTCAATTTGCACTGAGTAGTATATACTGAGTTGATGAGTATTATTACAAACCAAGCTTCCTAGTGTTTACCAAAGTTGCACACTACAAACTGTGGTCTTCATTGTTTACTAAGTTCATAGCATCAGTGATGTGAATCAAGCATTGACCAAGCTAGGAAGTGTCAACCAAGTGATTTAGTTTATACTGAGCTTGTAGTATTAGTTTTGATCAAGTTTTGCAACATCAACCAAGTGATTAAATTTATATGTCAAGTTCCACAATATTCACTAAGTCACCAATTCTAACCAAGTTCAAACTACTTGGAATTGATTAGTATGAACTAAACTTCTACATCTACCAAAAGCATGACAATATCGAGTGTTAACAATGGTTGCAGAGTATCAGAACCTAATCGAGTTTATCTTCAAAACCTGAGTACTAGTAGTTGAGTCAACTTGGTGTATTTTGGTGAAAATTGTATTGTGGTCAACTTTGATGTATTATAATTTTGATTAGTATATGGTTAAAAGCACAAACCTATGTCACCCTTTTGTAAAGGAAAATGCTAACAAAAGTATAACTATTCACCTTCAAAGACATAAAATTAGTATTATTAATTTGAATTTGAAAATGAAGTAAATTAAATAAATGTTTAGAAATGGATGAAGTTTAGGATTATAATTTTTAATAATTATTTGGAATAAGAATTGATATATTTTCCTAATTTTTTAGTTGCTAAAAAATACTGAAAATTAGCGGTATAGTTCACACCACAAAACTACATGGAAATAAACTTATTTCCCTTTTATCTCAAACTATGTTATAGATAACATATATAGCTAGAACAATCAAAAATAAAAATCAGCTTTAGACCTATATTTTCTCTTTTATAATAATTCAAGTTTCAACTCACTTAAAATTGATAGTTTTCATCTCCCACCACAATTTTCAAAACAAATCTACTCTAACTAGGAGAAAAATTATACATTCTAAAAGAGAACTTTCTCCTCTAGAATGCCATATAATTTTTAAAAAAATTTGATATGATTTAATATTTTTTCTTTCTCAAAATTGACACCTTTTTGAGTATTAAAATACATGCTTTTAGAATATTTTTATTACAATATACTCTTAACATAATCAAATTTCCACAATCCATTAGTATGTGAGCAATGTTTCTGGATTAGATTGTGTGAGTTTTTTTAGCATCAATGTTTCAGATCATACTAGATGATCCATCATCAGGATGATATGATCCACATTACATATTCTGATGCTCTCTCATCCTGATGATGGATCATGTAGTATTATCTGAAATGTTGATGCTAAAAAAACTCACACAATCTAATCCAGAAACATTGCTCACATACAATATTCTCTATCTAATTAAGACACTATAAACTCTATATGAGAAAATTCTTGACTTTGAGCTCTATAAAATGGTGTCTATATGTTATTAAAAAATATCATAAAAATTAGTAAGAGTTATTGAAACACCGCTTTTTTGAAATAATTGTATTTCTTTAGTAATTGGATATAAACTAGTGTAAAACTTGCATTTAATAGACATTTCCAATTGAAAAAGTGTGAGACAATATATAACATAGCTAGAATAAATTTATATATACCATATGTTTGGGGAAAATTTATTTTTAGATATAAATACTCAAATTTAGTCATTTTGATAAATTAGCTTGAAAGGTGACACAACTTTGTACTTTTACCCATATATGTAATGTATTGTATCACATCCAAATGTGAAGTCATAGAAGAACACATGATGCAAATATAATAAGAGAATAAGTATGAACTAAGAAGGCTACAAGTAGTATAAGGAGCAACAAAGATTTATGTATCAAAACAAGGTGATCATTACACTCCAAAGGAATCTCAACTAGCAAATTAGAGTTGTAGGTAAGAGATCAGCCACTAGTTCATCCTAATAGTTGAAACAGTTAAATCCTTTCACAAGGTAGACTTAATAGTCTTTTGCAAATCTCTTTACTGAGTTCATAATTCATTGTATGTTTTGTAAAACCTTTAGCAAGGTGGACCTAGTAGTCCTTATTTCTCCTAACAAGGAAGATCATCAAAAGTGATCAATTATAAGCCTTAACCAACCAACTTTATATTTTAATACCAAATCTTGTGGAGATCATCTCCACCCTAGTTTTACTTTCTATTTGGAAGGTCTTTGGGTCACCATATCTTGTGTCAAAGTGTTATTAATATTTTAATGCTTTCAATTTTTTATGCATGCAATTAGATTAGAATATATATGAAGGATCAATTGGGGAAATAAGAATAAGTTTTATTGGTTCCTAATTCACCCCTCCCCTCACAAAATGCTAGCCTGTCCTATATTTCCAATAGCATTGTCTACCTAGATGACATAGGTGAAAAATGAAGTGACGGGTGAATCCTGAAAGGAATTGGATGACTCCTCCAACTGGAGTCTTAAAATTCAACATTGATGGTCCTTCTTGGGGGAATCTAGGTCCTAGTGGCATTGGGGGAGAGGATCATTTTAGTTCTATTAATGTTCAATTTTTTTTCTTGGTGTATAAGGATTTCCATACTAACAATCTTTGGGAGGTGTTAGCCATCTTACATGCTATAGAACAATTTTGTTTGACGGGATATAATAGGATTATCTATGAGTTTGACTCCCAAGTGGTGTTGAAATTTCTTACTTTAAAAGTGCTTGCAGACGTTAATTGACCTCTAGCTCTAGTTGTTAATCAAAATCTTCTCTCTTGTAGAACTTTGGAATCTATTTGTTTTACTTACATCCCTTGAGAGTGGAATGAAATTATGAATTTCTTGGATAAATGAGCTTCTAATCATGTACAATATTGTAATTTTATGGATAGGTAGAAATTACCCTCCAAATTACCTCATGAATTTGATGACCTTATTGATCGGGATAGAGCTCTTTACTAAACTCTCATTTTTGTATCTCTTATTTTCTTACTAAATATTTTACCCCTCTTTTAGTAACTAAAAATATAACTTATATGAAAGTAAGATAATTTACATGGTATGGTAGTGTACTCTAATATGTCCATCATATTGTAATATGTACATTTGAAACCATGAGAAGCCTAAGTTTACTGACCAAAAATGTTAAGTACAAAAACATAATGAACATAATGAACCACAAAAAAAATGATGAAACTAAGCATGTTCAACATTCTCATAATTTTCTATGAGATATTTAAAAGTCCCTAGATCATGTCCATCATGTATTTGTGACCAACTACATTTACAATTAATAAGATGAATCAATTTATTGAGAAAAAAGTGTAATTAATATACTAAATACAACCATGATAAACATAATAAACATTACAGTCATTTGATATGAGCTAGTCAAGCATGCCTCAAGAGTCATCTCTCCATAATGTAATGTTATCTAATATTTCTTTATGTTGATTAACTTTTCTAATAGTACAAAGTTCTTTAGTCTTTGGTCTCCTTTGATGCTTCAATAACTTAACATTTACTTCTATAAAAAGGAACAAATACATGAGAATGGTTTTATACTTCTCACAGTCTTCAATGTAGGTGTGTCATTCTTTTGAGTCATGTATGTTTGCAACCATGTTCCTATTACAACAACTGAAAAAGTAGGATACATGAACACATCATCTTTTGTAGTTGATTGTGTAATTTTTCTTTCTCTTGTACATAATGTGTCAAGTAGTAATTTGATCTCTCTTCATTCTCCTATGATGAAAACAATGAAAACGTATGTCCTAGCTATAGAAGATTTGAAAGATGGTTTTACTAAACATAACTTTCCATGTCATCATTTCTCAAGGAGATTGTTTGAGATTGATGCAGGAGCATCTTGAGTACTCTGGAAATCTTGCATCGCTAAAAATATTTCCTTTTTTTTTGTTCCTATTTTCTCTTTCTAGGATGACCCTTTTTATTTGTGCTTTCTCTTTCTATCCAACTTCCTAATCAATGTGTCATCACCCTTATAGGGTTTCCTTCCATAACTCTTAACTATTTTCCTTCCTTTACTTCTTTGGTTAATGTTTTGGATAGGTGGTGAGTTCAGGTTGTACTTATTTCTTCTTTATTAGCTAGTATATTTTTAGTTGTCTTTCAATTGTTAATTCACTATTGATCTGAACCTATAATCTACATGTTGTAGATCATGTGGTTGTGTGAGTCACCCCCCTCTTTCCTTCTCATTTATCAAAAATATTGTAGATATTTGAATGAAATATATATAATAAGTTTCCAAATAAATTATTTAGAATAAATGGAACACTTAACACTTAACACTCATTGGATCTAGGTGATACTCATAGGGGTGAAGCATGGGGACTTCCTACTTATCAAGGTATCAGTTATTGATGTTATGAAAAAAATTGTTGTTTCTAGAAAAAAATATTTGGATGTTAAAGTGGTTATATAGTTCATTTTCTAAAACCTTTCATGATAAAATAATAGTTGAATCATATATTTAAATTATTGAATAGATGATTCCTAACATTTATTATTATTATTAATTGATAAATATTATAAATTAATTAATAGTTATTTAAGGGTCTTTTATTTTGAATTTACTATTATTATAAAATATTTAAGAAAATAATATCTTATAAATCATTTTATTTAAATGTTATCTCAAATGAAAAATTAGGGGGATTTGCATTTAGTGTGATTGTGGATGTTTTTTGGGTGAAATATGTATACCTTCTACATCTCTCATCCAACTAAAAATATGGGGTATCTGTTATTCTAATTTTGGAGAGCATTATCCATGGAGTTGAGATCTTTTATGTAGATTTTCAAATTTTAGTCCCATATTTGGTGGAGGTGACAAATGTGATTCTAAGTTCTAGGCAAGAAGTAAATTTGGAGCTGAAGCCTGATGCAGGAGCATCCAGAGGTATAAGGGCAATCCTGTGTCACCTAAAAAATGTACTTAGACTTAGTTTCTATTTTATGTCTTTGCATTTTTGGATACCCATTTGGCTCAAATAAAGGTTCCAACTCTCATAGTTCAACTATCAGTGCATTTAAAAATCCCAAAAAAATAGGAGCATGCAATTTGACCATCATTTTGGTGACCTAGAAGGTGTGACTTGGCTAGATGAATGTAATCAAGATTTAGAGCATTCCAGAAAAAGAATCAGGTCAAAAGGCCCCACGGTTTGAAAGTTATTGCAGTTTTTCAGGTTTTGGAGACCCCCTAAGAATGCTTCAAAGTCAGGTTTGGGGCATTAAATGACCTTGAAAAGGGTCGAAAAATGGGGAACGAGTGAAGCTGGTCCATAGGGCTATAGAGCGCTTCAAGAGCTTTCTGAAAATGTAAATGGTTCGTCAATCAGAGTTACGGTTCAAAAGTTATGCCTCCTAGAAGTTCGGCTACCGTTTCTGGATTCTTCTAGAATTGCACCGACTTCTAACATAGCTTCCGGAACCTTCTATTTTGTCGGTGGATGCCTACTAGCACTTTCTAGAATGTACTCCTAGTCCTTAACCCTCTGGGGTCTATTTAAGGAGATTTTTGGCATTGTAAAAGGCAGTTCGGATTGGAGCTTGAGAGGAGGTGCTAAAAGGAGAAATATTCTCCAGATTTATGCTATTGTAAGCCCGTAGGGCATGTTTTGAGTTTATTTTCTCTGCATTGTTTGTACCAGCTTATTTTCTCAGTTAATATAATTTCCCCTTTCTATTGTGTCTATTCTGGTTGTTGGGTTGTGTTCCCATCAAGTGGTATCAGAGCGGGTTTTCCTGAGTGTGTAGATAGAGCGCTGACTGTGAGGCAGTTTGCACCAGGACTATGTGGTTGTGGGTTCGAGTTAGAAGATGCCTCCACGAAGAGCATTTGGTGGAAGGGATAGAGTTGTTGATCCTAAGGAGGTTAGAGCCATCCAGAGACAGGTACAAGCATTGCAAGAGGAGCTTCGTAGAGGAGCAAATAATGCCACAGATGATAATAGTGAGGATGACAATGAAGAGGAAGTAATGGAAGTTGACGGGGAAGTTCTGAATCCTGTAGAGGAAAGGCTTTTTAGGGCCATTTCTAGGTTTGGGAAAAGACCTACAATTGAAGTGGGTATATTTTCAAGAAATTTGAAACCAGATGAGTTGATCGATTGGATCAATGAACTGGATGAATACTTTGAATATGAGGATATAAGGGACCCAGATAGGGTTAATTTTGCAAAGGCCAAACTAAAAGGCCATGCCAAAATTTGGTGGCAAGAGATTCAACTGGAAAGACTTAGAAGAGGAAAGGAGAAGATCACAAGATGGGATCGCATGGTGGACAAATTGAAGAAGCAGTTCATTCTTGTGGACTATGAGCTTGATCTGTTTAAGAAGATGCATGGGTTAAAGCAAGCAGGAAGATCAGTCCAAGAATATACAGAGGAGTTTTACCGACTCCTGATTAGAGCGGGGCATGCAGAAGCAAATAAGGAGAAGGTTGCTCGTTATATCAGTGGGTTACGACCTAGCATCCAGGAAGAACTAAGTCTGGTAAGAATGACCAGCATTGAAGAAGCATACCAGTTTGCCCTACGAGTTGAAGAGAAGCTGAGTAAAAGGTTTGAAGGAAGACAAAGAGGGTGCGGTCAAGGACGAAGGGGAAGCGGTAGATCATCTAGAGGCCACAATGAAACTCAAAAGAAAAATGAAGATGAGGGTACTAGCAGGAACCAAAGGAATGAGGGTTTCAATCGCTCCCATGATCAAGACTTTGGAAATCAAAGAGGAAGAGGTAGAGGACATGGGCAAGGAAGAGGAGGCTTTTGTGGTACCTGTTTCCATTGTAATGAAGAAGGTCATCGTGCCTTTGAATGCCCTCAACAACAAGGAAGGACAGATAGGAGAGCTGAGGGCCAAGCTAGGGTTGCTCATGTGGATGAGGATGCACAATCATCACATTCAGAGGATGCAGAAAGAGGAGAGACCTTGGTAAATGAAAGAGTCCTACTAAGTGGTGAAAATGAACTAGGAAAATGGAGGAGCTTGTTCCGTACTAGATGCAAGTGTGAGGATAAATGTTGTGATGTGATCATTGATGGTGGTAGCACTGATAACTTGGTATCCGAAGAGATGGTCTCTAAGATGAAGCTCAAGAGGGAGAAACATCCCCAGCCCTATCGGATTTCTTGGGTAAAAGATGATCATAAGGTCCTGGTAAGTGAACAATGTTTAGTAAAATTCAAAATTGGGAGTTACCATGATGAAGTTCTTTGTGATGTTATTTCGATGGATTTTTTCCATCTATTGTTGGGTAGACCATGGCAGTTTGATAGACATGCAATACATGATGGACATGCAAACACATACTCTCTGACAAAGGATGGAGTTCACCACAAATTGAAGTCCATGAAAAAGGAAGGTGAAAACGTATGTAGCAGTGCTAGGATTTGTCTTGTTGATGGAAGGAAGTTTTTAGATGGCATGAAAAATCAGCGCATGTGCTATGCTTTGATTCCTAGAAAAGATAAAGAAGGTAGTAGTGAAATACCATTTGAAGTTTCAGATTTACTAGGAGAATTTGGAGATATTATCTTTGATAATGTTCCAGATGGATTGCCACCAGTAAGGCAAATCAGTCATCAAATAGATCTGATTCCAGGAGCTAGTTTTCCTAACAAGGCTACTCATAGGATGACTCCTACTGAAACAGAGGAGCTAAATAGACAGATTTAGGAGCTGTTGAGGAAGGGCTTGATTCGAGAGAGCCTAAGTCCATGTGCAGTACCTACAGTACTCGCACCAAAAAAGGATGGAGAGTGGAGGATGTGTACAGATTCCCGAGCTATAAATAGGATAACCATCAAGTACCGATTTCCTTTGCCAAGGATGGATGATCTTATGGACTGCTTGAGTGGAGCTGAGTACTTCACAAAGATAGATCTAAAGAGTGGCTATCATCAGATATGGATTCAAGAAGGAGATGAGTGGAAAATAGCCTTCAAGACCAAGGAGGGTCTTTATGAGTGGTTAGTCATGCCCTTTGGATTGACGAACGCCCCAAGAACCTTCATGCGGCTCATGAATGAGGTACTTAAGAAGTTCTTGGGAAAATTTGTTATTGTCTATTTGGATGATATTTTAATTTTCAGCAAGACTTTGGAAGAACATTTACTGCATATTCGTAGTATCCTTGAAAGGCTAAGGGAAGAGAAACTGTTAATTAATCTAAAGAAGTGTGTCTTTGCAAAAAGGGAGTTAGTCAATTTGGGATTTGTTATATCACCTGAAGGTCTCAAAATGGATCCAGAGAAGGTAAAAGCCATCTTGGAATGGCCTACTCCAAGGTCTGCTACTGAGGTAAGATCATTTCATGGTCTGGTTAGTTTTTACAGAAAGTTTATTAAGAATTTCAGTGGCATATGTGCACCTCTAACTGATACAATAAGAGGGGATAGAAAAGAGTTCAAATGGACTGCAGTAGCCGCAAGAAGTTTTGAATTGCTAAAGAAGAAGGTGACTGAACAGCCTGTGTTGGCACTTCTAGATTTTAGAAAAGTATTTCAGGTGGATTGTGATGCTAGTGGTAGCGCTATTGGGGCTGTATTAAGCCAAGAAGGTAAGACTATTGCATATTTTAGTGAAAAATTGAATGATGCAAAGAAGAAGTATTCTGTTTATGATCAAGAGTTCTATGCAATAGTTCATGCCTTAAAGAAATGGAGGCATTATTTATTGCCAAAGGAATTTGTTTTGTATACTGATCATCAGGCATTATAGTACCTAAATAGCCAAGGTAAATTGAATCAGAGGCATATGAAGTGGGTAGAATTCTTGCAGAGTTATACATTTGTGTTAAAGCATAGAAGTGGAAAATCTAACAGGGTTGCAGATGCATTAAGTAGGAGACAATTGTTGCTTACAACAATGCAGGTTGAAGTAGTTGGGTTTGATGAACTCAAGAATTTGTACCCTGAGGATCCTGATTTTGCTGAAGCATGGAAAGCTTGTAAAGAACCTGTTGCTGTAGATAGAACCAAGTGGTTAGACTATTTGATTCAGGATGGCATGTTGTTCAAAGGTAGTCAATTGTGCATTCCAAGGAGTTCCATGAGGGAAAATCTAATTAAGGAGAAACACAGTGGAGGGATGGCAGGACATTTTGGTCGGGATAAGACCATTGCCATTCTTAGAGAACATTATTTTTGGCCTCAAATTACACAGGATGTGAAGAAGTTTGTACAGAGTTGCCAGGTTTGTCAAGTGGCCAAGGGGTTTAGTCAAAATACTGGCCTATATCAGCCATTGCTTGTTCCATCAAGGCCATGGGAGGACATAAGTATGGATTTTGTTCTTGGATTGCCAAGGACCCAAAGGGGTAATGACTCAGTATTCGTGGTGGTTGATAGGTTCTCCAAAATGGCACATTTCATTCCATGCCACAAAACTCATGATGCTGTCCATATTGCAGACTTGTTTTTCAAAGAGGTGGTAAGACTACATGGTCTTCCAAGAAGTATAGTTTCTGACCGAGATACTAAATTTGTGGGGTATTTCTGGAGGACATTGTGGAAGAAGTTGAGAACAGACTTGAAATTCAGTTCCACGCATCACCCACAGACTGATGGCCAAACAAAAGTGGTAAATAGAAGTTTGGGCAATTTGCTGAGATGTTTAGTTGGGGATAAGCCCAAGGGATGGGATTTGATTCTACCACAGGCAGAATTTGCTTATAATAACTCTATAAATAGGAGTACTAGAAAATCACCATTTCAAATTGTATATGGGAATAGCCAAAGGACTACACCAGAATTGAGGAAGATAGAACAAGGGGAGAGAACAAGTGCTGAAGCTGAGGAATTTGTTGAACACATCAAGCGTCTACATGAGGAGGTTCAAGCACACATTATCAAGATGAATCAAGAGTATAAAGCTAGGGAGGATGCAAGGAGAAGACATAAGGAATTCCAAGTAGGGGATCTAGTCATGGTGCACTTACGAAAAGAAAGATTTCCAGTTGGTACTTACAACAAGCTGAAAATGAAGAAATTTGGTCCCTGCAAAATTTTGAAGAAACATAACTCAGGAAATGCATATGAGGTTGAGCTGCCACATGGTATTCACATTTCTCCCATTTTCAACATTGCAGATTTGACAGAGTATCATGATGATGGTACTGATGAGGAGCTGGTTTTAGAGCCATGTCCAATTCCTGCTTCTAAGAAGGAGGAGATAGAAGACATTCTAGATCATCCTGTGGGTAGGAGTACCAGAAACAGGCAGTATGAAGAGTATTTGGTCAAATGGAAAGGACGACCGATCGAAGACTCAACTTGGATTTCAGCAGCTAAGGTTTCCCATTTGGGATTTCCTCTACCATCCATAAAGTGACAGGGTCACTTTTCAATCTACCCTGGGTGTCTGATGCAAGAGCATCCAGAGGTATAAGGGCAATCCTGTGTCACGCAAAAAATGTACTTAGACTTAGTTTCTATTTTATGTCTTTGCATTTTTGGATACCCATTTGGCTCAAATAAAGGTTCCAACTCTCATAGTTCAACTATCAGTGCATTTAAAAATCCCAAAAAAATAGGAGCATGCAATTTGACCATCATTTTGGTGACCTAGAAGGTGTGACTTGGCCAGATGAATGTAATCAAGATTTAGAGCATTCCAGAAAAAGAATCAGGTCAAAAGGCCCCATGGTTTGAAAGTTATTGCAATTTTTCGAGTTTTGGAGACCCCCTAAGAATGCTTCAAAGTCAAGTTTGGGGCATTAAATGACCTCAAAAAGGGTCAAAAAATGGGGGATGAGAAAAGCTGGTCCATAGGGCTATAGAGCACTTCGAGATATTTTCAAAAATGTAAACGGTTCGTCAATCGGAGTTACAGTTCAAAAGTTATGCCTCCCGGAAGTTTGGCTACCGTTTCTGGATTCTTCTAGAATTGCACCGACTTCTAACGCAGCTTTTGAAACCTTCTATTTTGTCAGTGGATGCCTACTAGCACTTTCTAGAATGTACTCCTAGTCCTTAACCCTCCGGGGTCTATTTAAGGAGATTTCTGGCATTGTAAAAGGCAGTTTAGATTGGAGCTTGAGAGGAGGTGCTAAAAGGAGAAATATTCTCCAGATTTATGCTATTGTAAGCTCGCAGGGCATGTTTTGAGTTTATTTTCTCTGCACTATTTGTACCAGCTTATTTTATTAGTTAATATAATTTCCCCTTTCTATTGTGTCTATTCTGGTTGTTGGGTTGTGTTCCCATCAAAGCCTATAAATTTCCTTGTCCTTGACATTTTTGGAGTTAGTTCTTATATTCTGTCTCCTTGGAGAGATAGTATTGTTTGTACAACTCATTTTCTATTGTATGATGTAGTTTTGAGCATTTGCTTCTTCTAAATATTATATAGCAATGATCCTCTTTGTCTCTATTTACATTATCTTTATCTTTTAAATATTTTAGCTTCTAAGTCAATGTGATCTCTTGGGTCCTTTACTTAAAGTTTGATGGTTAAGAGGCATTTAAGAAATATTTTTTTGGTTAATTAGTGTGATTTGTGTGGAGTCAAGTTTGAAAGTTGTAAACCTAGTTTCCTTCTTTTAAACATCCACACCTCTTGCATTAAATGCACCCAAAACTAGTAGAACCACTCTTGAAAGGGTTGTTGTGTACTATTTGAGTTGTAATTTTTCCCTTCAAAGCTATATTTCTCTCATAATATCACCTCAGTTTTAAAGTCCAGTTCATGTTATTCATTTACTTCTATACCTTTTCCTACCAAATTTGTTGATCTCATATTGGTTTTGACAAGTGAGTGTCAACACACTTAAGCCATTTACTTAGTTCATGTCAAACTAGTAATACATGATGAGCACAACATATAAATATAAGACCATGCCAATTTGCAATGAGTGTCAAGTCACACATGTGTTGAGGCACTTAAGTTTTGAGAAAATAGACCATTCTAAGTGATTCAAGAGACAAGTAAATAATGAATGTCAAGTAATGCAGGTGCTAAGTCATAGTATAAATAACAGTGCATGCTTAGCATCAGAGACTTCATATTTTGAGTAACATAGTTTTGACATATTTGTTTTTAATGGCGCAAAAAGACTATGTAAAACATTTTGAAGCTGACTTAAGATTATATTTTGATATTATGGAGATAAGGACAAATCTATATTTGGATTCCCTATGCAATTAGAGGCAAACAATTAGAAAAAGGGAAGGTATAAGTGGCAAAATGGATTAATCTCAGCCATAGATTCATACCTAATCCTAAGCCACCTAAGACTTCTTAAGGAGTATGAAGCCAAAAACTCTTAATGATAGAGGAGAGTGAATGTGGAAGGAATTGAAGGAGCAAACAAGATAGTTTGCATGTAGAGCATTCCAGGTGAGTTAGAAGTTATGATGAAAGAGTGAATTGTAGAATCAATTAGAAAAGAAAAAAGGATAGAGCAATGGATACAACATTGAGACATTTAATCATGATGGATCAAGAAGATATTGTTTAGAGGTGATATGTTATCAGGCAAGCAAGTGCCAACCATAGAATCTATGTTGAGACATTTTAATAGGTGATTTTAGTTAAATATCTTAACAAAGTAGTACCAACAGACTGTATGAATTCCTTTAAAAGGGTGGTTACTTAGTTGTAAGTTGAAGTCCTCTAATGAGACACACTTCTAATAGGGTTTTAAAATCCTCTAACAATGTGAGACCTAACAGTCTTTCTAAGCCTTTAACAAGGTAGACCTTTCAGAGGGTAGATCATGTTTCATGCTCAAAAAATTATAACCTTGATTGGATACACTTTATTACTATAATAATGAAGATTTGTGGGTTTCATCGACACCGCAATTTTATGTTCTCACTTGGAGGGCTTCTGGGTAATCGTATCTAGTGTTATGTGTTTGAATGCTTACATGGTTATATGTTTTAGATGCATATGCTTTACATGTTATTTTAGCTTACTTTTTAATATATGTAATGAATAAATGGTGAAACTTTTATGGGTCCAAGGTTAAGGAAAGATGTTGAAATGGAACTCTACAAGTTGGAAAAGACTATTGAAAACTAGGAGATTGAAATACATCTCATACTACATAAACTGAATGAGGCAAAAGAGGAACTAAATAAATCCTTGAAGAGAAGGAAAGAGGTTTCTATTGCTGAGAATGACACACTATACAAAGAGATAGACACTACTAAGCTATTTGTAGATGGTGACTCCAATAAATTTGATGTAGCAGTTGTAGATCTAATGGAAAAGAATATAATCTAGGCTAAAGAAATCATAAATCTCAAGTTAGAGAAAAAATCACAAACTATACTATTAAGTGAGGTGACTAAAAAAAGATGAAAGCTATAAAAGACAAAGCCATGATTGAAGAAGAAAAAATAATTCTTGCCAGTAGATTGGAAGAGAAGTCAACAGAGCTAACCAAGATTTCTAACATATAATTGGATACCCTAAGTCAAATGATGAATGCCAAATATGAACTAAATGCCAAGGACATTGAGATAACTATGTTGAAGTTTCAAAATGAACAATTACAATGTGACCTAAACAAAATGAAGCCATCAAATACTTTGAACAATTATTGAGATCCCCTAGATCCAATAATGATACACTAGGACTAGGCTATACAAGCACTGAAGAAGGAGAATCATCCAAAGTTGTAGAAGAAAGGAACATCAAAGGTAAGAACTCCAAACCTACTTGTCATAGGGTAAAAGGAAAAAGTTGTGTCACCTTTTAGGCTAACTTACCAAAATGACTAAATTTGAGTATTTCTTTCCAAAAATCATTTTTTTCTCAAACATATGATCTAGATAAATTCATTCTAGCTAAGTTATATATGGTCTCACAGTTTTCCAATTTCAAATGTCTATTAAATGCATGTGCATCTAATTACTAAAGAAATAAAATTATTTTAGAAAGCTAGTGTTTCAATAACTCTTACTATTTTTTATGATATTCTTTTAGTAACATACAAACACCATTTTATAGAGTTTAAAGTCAACAATATTCTCATAAAGAATTTATAGTATTTTAATTAGATATAATATATTGTAATTAAAAAATTCTACAAGCACGAATTTTAATACTCAAAAATATGTCAATTTTGAGAAAGAAAAAATATTACATCATATCAAAAAATTTAAAAATTATGTGATGTTCCAGAGGAGAGAGTCCTCTTTCAAAATGTATAATTTTTCTTTTGGTTAGAATAGATTTGTTTTGAAAAATGTGGTGGGAGACGAAACCTATCGATTTCATGCAAGTTGAAATCTAAGTCATTATAAAAGACAAAATGCAGGTCTAAAGAAAGTTTTTAAAAAAAATTTCTACCTATATATGTTATCTATAACATAGTCTAAGTTCAAATGATTTTTTTTTAATTCCATATAGTTATGTGGTGGAACTAAACTCCTAATATTCAGTGTTTTACAACAACTAAAAAATTATCTATTAAAAATAGAAAAATATATCAATTCTTATTCCAAATTTTTTTTGAAAATTATTATCCTAAAATTCATTCATTTCTACACATTTTAGTAGTTCATTTCATTATCAAATTTTAAATAATAATACTAGTTTTATGTCATTGAAAGTGAATAGTTATACTTTTTTTAGCCTTTTCCTTTACAAAAGGGTGACACAAGTTTATGCTTTTATCCCATAATTATGGTAAGAAAGGACATACTGCTAACATGTGCAGAAGCAAGAATATAAATCAGAATGCCAAGCCCAAGAACATGATTCATTGTCATAAGTGCAACAAGCAAGGTCATTAGACACATTAATGTAGAACTAGGACCATGCATACACAAAGATTTGAAGGATATTGCTACAATTGTCAAAAGTATGGACATAGAGCTTTTGAATGTAGATCCAAATCCATGTGGTCAGCAAATAAGCCAACAAAGGTAAGATTTAATGGGAACTCTTACAATTGGGATTATAACACAAGATATAGCTATCATTATTGTCAATAATATGTACATGTTCCTAAGAATTGTATTAAGACACACTTCAAGTGCAATTACAAAAAAAGATGGTTAAGTCAAACTACATGTTTTACCTATTTGAAGATTGGTCACATCAATAAATACTATCCAACCAAGTCAAAGGCACCAAGTTGTGAATTTGATAAGGGTAAAGGAAAGACAGATGTTGAACACATAAAAAATGAGATGAACAAGACATGTAAGAAGAAAGGTGTTTGCAACACATCAAATGGAGAAGGGATCACATCTCATCAAACTAGGCAAACATCAGGTATGTGGGATTGATATTTAAAAGTTATATCAAGCAGTAGTTCCAAAAGAAGATAGTACTGAAAATAATACATTAGCATAAGTAAACATGTAATATGTTATTAGAAATTTAGGAGAAATCTTTAAAAAATTTCATGTTGTTTTCAAGTATGAAAAGTTTCTTGTATGTGCTATGTGGAATGGTAGTTGATGCTGAGCTATCAGACTAGATAGTTGATGTCGATCTTGTATTAGGTGTCGAGTGATGGAAATATCAATGGATGCCGAATGAACTTGAAATTGGTTATTGTTGAGCTTACAACTATGTAAGCACTTAGCATTAAATGCAAGATTTTCAAAGGGTATATGATCGATTTGAGCTCATTTTTCATGATTTCAAAATCAAGAAAGAGTGAGAAGAGCTAGAAGTAACCTAAAATATGTCAAAAGAAATTACAAGATATTTGTGTAGAGATTCATCGCCAGTTCATCAAATTTTCAAGTTATTTATCAAAGTCGAGCTACGTAGTTTAAATTTTCATAAATCCTAGCTTGTCACAATGGCATCAAGTTCAAAAAATGTTGAAGGGAAAGAAGTCTTAAATGTATAGCTAGTTATTAATGAAGTTAACTAGCCTGTATTTAAAGCCATTCCTAACATTTCCTATAAATAAGACCCTTTTGGCACACTGTCAATGATTTTGCCAAATGTGATAATAGTTCAAGATGTGAGGAAATGTTGCAATTACAAGATAGGAAGTGAGATGGAGATAAGAGGTGTGTATAATAGATTGTGTGATAATGGTGTTTTGAAAGAGGAATACAAAATTGTTGAGAAAAAGGGTTTAACACAAGCCCTATATTTTCCAAATGTATTTAAAACTAAGTGGATATGAATTTTGGTATATGATTGAAAAGATCATTTGAGTAGAAAGATTGTTATTGTTGAAGAAGTATTTTCAATCATTGTTTTGTCACTAATGTCAAACTTGCTATATCTTGGTAAGACAATTGCTTATATGTTTCAAGCACTATCACTTAGTTGATTGATGAAGATGATTTGATCAACAAGATGTAACAAAAGTACCTAAAGGAAAGGTTGAGTTATGATTATGTATTAGTAAAAGAATTAATTAAGACAATGATACCATAATGTATTGATTATCTACTTGAGGTTAGAAAATGATTGGCTACACTTAGAAAGTTTAGAAGAAAAAGTTTGGACAAAGTTCATTTGCTTCATTTGCTAAGCTTGAACAAGTTGATAGAACGTGCTGAGAAAAGTTAGTGCAAGCTGAGTAAAAATTTAGTTGGAGATGAGTGAAAGCAATTTCTAGTGGATGCTAAGCAAACTAATAGGTGCTGAGAAAGTTAGTAAATGTTGAGTGATTTTTAGTAGATGCTGAGCACCAGTAAAATCTAGTTATTGTTGAGTATTTTCATAGTAGATGTCGAGTAACAAAGTATGTACCAAGCATCACTAAATTGATAATGCCAAGTTGCTGCATTATGAAAAAGATTGAAGATTCATCGAATAAAAGCTCAAAAGTTTGTTTTCTTAGAACTTGTAAATTAGGAGCAAGATAAGATTGATGAGCTGGAGGCACAAAATCTTATGTAAAATTTTCTAGAGGTAAATTCAAATAGATTCTAGGAGAAGTTTCTTGAGAAGACGAGATATGGGGTATATACATTATATCCTACCTAATCCATTGAAAGCCCTAATTCTTGAGATGGATAATTAATTGAAAAAAGAGTTATAATTCCCTATATGTAGGGTTTTCTAGTCATGAAGAAAAGTTAGTTATAGGTCAAAAAAAATTGGATGTGAAAATCTGACAAGGTTAAGGAAGAGGGTTTGCTTCATCAAGTGACCCAAGAGGAGAAGTTTGCAATGGTGAGCTAAGCAAGAAGGCTAGAGAAGGATGAATGCTTGTAGTGTGAAAAAACTATCATAATTGCAAAGATAAGAAGCCAAGTAGAGTTGAGGACTGAATAGAGATCTGTAAACTACAAGTAAGGTTGTAAGTTGTATCAAATCAAATTTTACTATTATTCTCTAACAATTGTATCAGATTATGGTAAATTATTTGGAGAAAGGTTGACTTAATAGTCATTAGAAAATCCTTTAATAGGGTGGCATTCCAAGTGAATGACCTAAAGTCCTCTAACAAGGTTCACCTTTAATAGGGCAATTGAAATCCCTTAACCAAGTCACATTTAATAGTGTGTGTTGTAACCTTTAACAGGGTTGGCCTTTAATAAGGGCATCACTTAAGAAGAGTGAAGAAGGAGTAGCATGTTACTACTAGTTTTTCCCAAATTGGTTTTCCACATTAAATCATTGTGTCAAGTGTACTGATGGATGTGTTGTGTTTTATGCTTTATATTTCTACACATTAGTTTAACAGTGACATATCAGTTTTGGCTAACACATAATGAATGCATGCATGGTTAAGAATGTTATATGGGTTCACTGAATTGAAAAGAAGGTTTATTTAGACATCTGGACCTTGATTAACTGATACACCCCCCCCCCTCCCCCACCCAATTAATCTAAAAATAATTTGAATAATTAGTATTAGAGCACAGTTACTTAAGAGGATTAGTTTTAAGGTACTAAAAGCACAAAGATTAGGATATCAAAAAGAGAGGTACCCAAGCTAAATACTGATAATTTTTCTACATGGAAAATTTTGATGAAGCTACACCTTGGAGGACTTGGATATTATGCACAAAGTTACATTACAATAGAACATTTTGATCCAGCAGGTGCCCTAATGATTGAAGACCTAAAGAAAAGAAATATTACAATTAGGTGATGTTGGAGATTGCCTCTTCCCTAAGCTATGCTAAGTTTGACGATATCAAAGAACTTAAAATGAAAATTAGATGTGGGATATCCTAACCACTATCTATGGAGGAGACAAAAATGTTCAAAGAGTCAAGTCAAAAAGCCTAAGAGGTAAGTTTGATGACATCAGAATGGAAGAAGGTGAAAACATTTCTCAATATGTTGCTAGATTAAAAGAAGTTGTTAGTGAAATAAAAGGTGCTACTGGTAAAATAGATGATGATACTATGCTAAGTAAAGTCTTGAGAACAATGTTGCATGTGTATGCCATTAGAATGTCTACAATTCAAGAGTTAAGATTTATACTTGGAAATGATCTAACCCTTGAAGGTCTGGTGGGTAGATTCACTGCATTTGAGTTATCTAATTTTGACAACTACCAACTAGAGACTATTGAATCAACTTTCAATGCAAAATTGTTACTGAAGAATTTTGAGGAGGTAAAGCCAAAGAAGAAGAAAAGAAAGATAAAGTATGCATCCAGTGACAATAGTATAGATGAGGAAGAAATTGAACAATTGGAAGCATTACTAACTAGAAGATTTCACAAAGGAAAAGGTAAATTTAGATGTAAGCTACCTATCATTTGTTTTAATTTCAATGAAGTTGGTCATATTCCAGCAATATGTACATAGAAGAAGAAGTTTAGAGAAGGTAACAAGCAAAAAAAATAGAAGAGAAGATGATGGAAGAGACTACTATGACAAAGGCAAGAAGTCATGCTACATTGTTGATGAAAATAACTCTAATGAAAATGATGATGAAGTGGTATATGTTGCAGTGAAGAATGAATCTGATGAGGATGAAGCTATTAAACTTATGACTTGTGTGAACAAGAATGACAAATGGATAATTGATAGTGGATGCTCACATCACATGACTAGAGACAAAATTAAGTTCATTACCTTAACTTGTTATGATGGAAATAGTGTAAGATTTGGTAATAACGAACCATGTTCAATAAAAGGAAAAGAGTCTATTAAGCTTATAGACAAGATCTCATGTGACAACGTTTACAATGTTTAAGGACTAGATTATAACTTGTTAAGTGTGTCACAATTGAATAATTTGGGATGCAAAGTTGAGTTTGAAAAAAAAAAAGCCAAGATACATGATACAAATGCAAATCTAATAGGAAAAGGTGATCAAACAAGGAGTAATTTATTCTATTTGGATATAAAAGATGCTACTTGTCTTATTGAAAAATTTGATGATGTATGGCTTTAGCACAAGAGATTATGTCATGTTAACTTTGATAATCTGATTAGTATAAGTAACATGAAAAGAGTTAGAGGTTTTCTTAAATTGAAGAAACTAGAAAATATAATGTGCAAACAATGTCAGCTAGGCAAGATGATAAAGTCAAGCTTTAAAAGTAACGCTTACATCTCTAAGGAAATACTTGAAATTGTTCATACTGATTTGTGTAGAACTATTGAGGTACAAAGCTACAAAGGAGATAGGTATATTACACTACTTCTTGATGATTACTCTAGAATGATGACAATCATGTTCCTAAAGAAAATATCAAATGCTTTTCAAATGTTTAAATGGTATTTGGAAAGAGTTGAGAAAGAAACAAGGAAGAGCTTGAAATGTTTGAGATCAGATAGAGGAGGTGAGTTCACTTCACATGAATTTGAGATGTTCTATAATGACAAAGGAATCAAGAGACAAACATCAACACCTAGGACTCCTCCACAAAATGGAATTGCTAAAAGAAAAAATAGGTCAATAATGGACTATGCCAACACATTAATGATAAAGAAAAATGTTTCCCTAAAATATAGGAGAGAAGATGTAAGTACTGCAGTATATACTTTGAATTGTGTGCAAGTAAATAAAGGTACTCACTAAACACCTTTTGTACTATGGTATGATTATCCACCTAATGTGAAATATTTTAAGGTATTTGGAAGAAAATGCTATATTCTCAAAGATGTTAGGAGTGGAAAATTTGATGCAAAGAGCGAAGAAGGTATGAATCTTGGTTACTCCACAAGAAGTAAAGCTTATAAGTGTTTAATTACTAACACTAACGAAATTGTGAAAAGTTCAAATGTGAATTTTGATGAGCTTACAAAAGCACATACGATTGAAACTACAAAAGAACCAGAAGACTACAAGATATTTGCATAATATTACTAAGGAATTCCTATTGAAGAAGATATTACAAATCATGCAGCAAGTCAACAAAAAGTTTCAATAATTGCTGAGTCACATCCTATGAATGCGAAGTTGCATTCAAATGTCGAGTTGCAAAATGAGGAAAATGTATAATTTGACTCTGAGATTGGCACATATGAAAGAGATGTTGAAATAATTGACAAAAATGCACAGAGTGATATTGAAGCTAAGAGATAGAATGCAGCCACAAGAACTCAGCCTAGACTATCCAAATATGTCAAAAGACACCATCCTATAGATCAAATCATTGGAGAAAAGGATGCAATTCCAATGAGAAGAAATAGGTTGAGAAGTGAAGCATGTTTGCTAAGTGTGAAGGAACCTAAGAAAGTGAGAGATGCATTGCAAGATGATGATTGGTACAAGGCTATGGAAGAAAAAATTCAACAAATAGAAAAGGACAAGACTTGGAGCCTAGTTCCTAGACCAGAGGACAAGAATGTGATTGGTAGAAAATGGGTATTCAGGAACAAGCTAGATGAGAATGGTGAATTGACAAGATACAAAGAAAGATTAGTTTGCAAAGGGTATGCTCAAGAAGAAGGAATTGACTGTGGTGAAACATTTTCCCCTGTTGCAAGAATGGAAGGAATAAAAATTTTTCTTTCTTATGCCGCATACAGAGGTTTTAAAATTTATCAAATGAATGTTAAATTTGCATTTTCGAATGGAATATTAGAAGAAGAGGTCTACATAGAATAACTAGAAGGTTTTGTGGATAAAAACAATAAGAACATGGTATGCAAACTACACAAAGCCCTATATAGATTGAAACAAGCACCAAAAGCATGGTATGAGAGACTTCATGCTTATCTTGTTAAGATTGAATTTGAAAGGATAGATGATAACAAAAATTTGCACATGAAAATAGAAAAAGAAAAAGATATACTATTGTCTAATTTTTTTTTTTGATGACATAATATTTGGAGGACAAGATGCTCTATGTAAAGATTTTGCAAATCAGATGAAGCAAGAGTTTTAACCATCAATGTTTGGTGAAATCAAATTCTTTGTGGGACTAAAAGTATATCAAATTAAGTATAGTGTATATATCACTTAGTCAAAATATATCAAGCAGATATTGAATAGATTTGGACTTGAGGACTCAAAACCAGTAAGTACACCTATGGTAACAACACTCAAACTATTAAAGAATGATGAATTAGCTAAGGTCAATCAAACATTATACAGATCCATGATTGGAAAATTGCAATATGTAGTACACAATAGGCCTAATCTTGCATTAGCTGTGGGGATATTTGCTAGATTCTCTACAAATCCTAGAGAGAATCACTTGATGGCCATAAAATGGATAATGAGATACTTGAAAGGAAAATAAGAGTATGGCTTATACTATAAGAAGAATGAAAACTTTGAACTCAAAGCCTACATTAATGTTGATTGGGTTGAAAATATTGATGACAGAAAGAGCACTAGTGTAGGAGCATTTTTCTTATGTAGAAGACTTGTTACATGGACAAGAAAGAAGTAGAGTTGTACCTCCCAATCTACTACTGAAGCAAAGTATGTTGCTGTTGACATTAACTGCACAAACATTGTATGGATCAAATAACTACTTAGGGGAATAAAGGAAGAAGTCATGAACTAGTGACATTTTATTTTGATAATACAAGTGCTATAAATATATCAAAGAATCTTGTTATGCATACAAAGACAAAGCACATTGCAATAAAGTATCATTATGTAATAGAGTTGGTTCAAGACAAAGAGGTGAAGATGGAATATATCAACAAAAAGGAGAAAATTTTTGATATCTTCACCAAAGTATTACCTAAAGATTACTATGAGTATCTAAGAGGAAAATTATGGGTAATACCCCTATCAAAGGCTATGTAAAAGATAGAGGTAGTACCCTACATCAAACAAGCTGATATTCATTTCATACACATTGATGCAATAGATCTTACTTTAGGAATTGCCTAAGGTAATTATAGAGCTTGAATATCAAATCAATTAGAAGCAAGGTGACGGAGGGAGAAAATTGAAGAGCCTGCAAAATCCTATGTCTAGATATATAAAGATGCACGGTATTGAGTACATCTCTTTGGCATTGTTATCAAAGAGGGAGAAAGTACAAGAAATTGATCAATTGCATACTAATTAAGAGGAAGAAGATAAAAGTAGAAAATCAAGTTAGAAGGAGAAAGTACAGTGCAAAAGAGTAACAATAAAGTAAAGGTACGTCATCAGAAGATCAAACGGCTACAAGCAAGAAAGAGGGAGAAAGTAGAAACAAAAGAGGGAGATATTCTGATATTCTAGGAGACATTTTGTAACCTAAGAGGGAGATGCTGATAGAGGGAGAATTTTTATTCACAAGCTTTCTTTTTGGTATTGCCTTACTATTTTAACCTAGTTAGTTTGATAGAATAAGATGTTCATCAGTTGTTTGATTGGTTGATCAGTTTGGTTTGCCATCAATGCCAAAGAGGGAGATTGTTGGTATATGATTGAAAAGATCATTTGAGTAGACAGATTGTTATTTTGTTGAAGAAGTGTTTTCAGTCATTTTTTTGTCACTGTTGTCAAACTTGCTATATGTTTGTAAGACAATTGATTATATGTTTAAAGCACTCTCACTTAGTTGATTGATGGAGAGGACTTGGTCAACAAGATGTAACAAAAGTACCTAGAGGAAAGGTTGACTTATGATAATGTATTGAAGTGAAAGAATCAGTTAAGATAGTGACAACATAATGCACTGAAGATCTACTTTAGGTTAAAAAATTATTGGCTACACTTAGAAATTTTAGAAGAAAAAGTTTGGACAAAGTTCAGTTGCTTCATTTGCTAAGCTTGAGCAAGTTGATAGAAGGTGTCGAGCAAAGGTAGTGCAAGTCGAGCAAAAAGCCAGTTGGAGTTGAGTGAAAGAAATTTCTAGTGGAAGCTAAGCAAAGTAATAGGTGTTGAGCAAGTTAGTAGGTGCCATGTGATTTTCAATAGATGTTGAGCATGAATAAATCTAGTTAATACTAAGTGTTTTTACTTTAGATGTTGAGTAACACAGTATATGTTAAGCATTAGTAAATTGATAATGTCAAGCTATTCCATTATGAAAAAGATTAAAGATTCATCAAATAAAAGCTCATCAAAGCCTAAGCTCATCAAAGGTGGAAAAGGTAATACATTATGCATACATAAGCCTTGATGAAGACATTGTTATTCCAAAGTATGACTATGATACTATGACATTGGAGAAAACAAGCATTTCGCAGTAACCCTTAGAAAGGAAAAAGCATCAAGAAATACTTAGGAGAGAACACAAGAAAAAGCAAGCACTTCAAGATATAAAGGACATCATTTTGGATGCATTTAGCCTATCAACTCCTTATGAGACCAAGCCACTAATAGAATAATTGACAGATATAGTGGAGAAGGTCAGTAATTAAGATCTTGATACAAATGCAAAACTATTGGAATGGTTTGAAAAGAAGTTTCAAACAAGTAAATGAGAAAATATCTAGTGAGATAGCACACAACAAGTTGCACTGGCAACCAAGGTTGAGGATATGAAGAAGGTAATTGAGAATATATTCTCATTGTACACAAAACTATGTAATCCTATACACTTCACCCAAGAGACCAAAAGTCACATTCTATGTCTAGAAAGAAAAATATATGCATTAGGTGCAAGCCTACCTACAAATCTAGCTTATAGTGAGAAGCATTTAAAAACATTTCTTTAGACACAAATTTAGTTAGCTATCTTAACAGTAGATGAGGCTAATATTAGAGCCAAATTGACAAGTATTTAGGCTACCCTCACCCCATATATGGAGATAATGCAAAAGGAGCTAGGCTATGCTGAAAATATATTGAAGAAAGACCCCAATCTTTCTACTTTAGATGATCTAGTAAACATTGTTGTTGAGATTGCAATCCAAATTAAATCATTGGATTTTGCATGTGATAATTGGGATGTAGCTCTAAGGATAATTATGGATGTCCATAAATCTTTTCTAGAGAAACACACCATAGGTGTATAACCCATTTGACATAAGTGTTAAAAAGGGGGAGATATAATATGGGGGAGTATGAAAAAAAAAGAGATATACATTTTTGGAGAGAAAGTAGTAAATAGATACATATATTAGCTAAAGGAGAGCATATCAAATGAAAGAGTATTAGATACAACATATTGAAGTCAAAGCGAGCACAAATTTTGGAACCAAATATGACACATTAACTCGAGGGGAATTATAAAATTTTGAGGTATACAAGTTAGAACACAATTTTGAAAATTTGAAGTTTTGTATATAAGTTGAGTCATGGATATGTTATGCTCAAGAGATTAAGCATAATATTGTATATTCAAGTGTTTTTGACACTCATATCAAAGGGGGAATTGTTTATCTCATATTAGTTTTGACAAGTGAGTGTCAACACACTTAAGCTATTTATTCAGTTCATGTTGAACTAGTAATACATGTCGAGCACAACATATAAATATTAGACCATGCCAAATTGTAATGAGTGCCAAGTCACACATTTTTGAAGTCACTCAAGTGTTGAGAAAATAGGCCATGCTGAGTGATTTAGGAGCTAAATAAATAGTGGATGTTGAGTAATGTAGGTAATAAGTCACAGTATAAATAATAGTGCATGTTGAGCATCAAAGGCTTCATATGATGAGTAACACAGTTTTGACATATTTGTTTGTAATGGCACAAAAAACTATGTAAACCATTTTTGAGCCAACTTAGGATTATATTTTGATATTATGGAGATAAGTATGAATCTATATTTGGATTTTCTATGCAATTACATGCAACCAAATAGAAAAAGGGATGGTTTAAGTGGAAAAATGGATGAATCTCAACTGTAGATTCATAGCTAACCCTAAGCAACCTAAGTCTTCTTAAGGAGGATGAAGCCTAAAACTCTTAATGATAGAGGAGAGTGAATGTGGAAGGAATTGAAGGAGCAAGGTGACTTAGAAGTTATGATAAAAGAGTGAATTGCAAAATTAGTTAGAGAAGAATAGAGGATAGATCAAGGGATACAACATTGAGACATCTGATCATGAAGGATCAAGAAGATATTGTCAAGACATGATCTGTTATCAGGCAAGCAAGTGCCAAGTGCAAGATCTATGTTGAGACATTTTAATAGGTGATTTCAATTAAATCTCTTAACAAAATAGTCTTAACAATCTATATGAAATCCTTTAACAAGGTGCTTACTTAGTCTTAAGTTCATGTCCTCTAACAAGGCACACTTCTAATAGGGTGTTGAAATCCTCTAACAAGGTGAGCCCAAACAGTCTTTGAAAGCCTTTAATGTAGGGTAGATCTTTCATAGGGTAGATCATGTTTCATGGTCAAAACACAGTAACCTTCATTGGATACACTTTATTACTATAGTAGTGAAGATTTGTGGGTGTCATCTCCACCCCAGTTTTACCTTCCCACTTGGAGGGTTTCTAGGTAATCATATCTGGTGTTATGTGTGTGAATTCTTACATGGTTATATGTTTTGTTGCATATGCTTTACATGTTATTTCAACTTACTTGTTAATTCATGTAATGAATGAATGGTGAAAGTTTTATGGGTCCAAGGTTAAACTACTAATTCACCCATACCCCCACCCCACCAAGAAGTTTACTCTTTCCCCTTGCAATTCCACCAAAGTTTAGTTAATTTTCAAAAGGTTATTCAAGAGAAGTTGACTTGTTATACTGGAGGTTGATCCTTATCATGACATACCCACACACCAAGGATCAGTCCATGTTTCACTAGAGTACTAAAGGTTCATTTCAGTATAAGGTTGCAATCTAGTTGACAAAATTAACCATATGAATATGCATTCAACCTCAATTCATTTCCTATAGTGCCCGCACTAAATTGAGTACCCAAAATATAAATTTAATCTTAATCAATAAATCAAAAGACCTAACATTGTTTATTTATTTAAACAATTTAAAAATATTGAACAAATGTTTTCATTCATCTAAATAAAATTAATTGATTACAATTACATTTTTAAAGAAATCATTTATTTACCTTTTTTCCCTTCAAGTTGTTTTGTTAAAATAATTCAAAGGCATTTTATATTAAAAAATACTAAATTAAAAGAATCTTGCTATATCAAATATTACAAAAAATTATATCATTAAAATACAAAAATTTCTTATTAGTCCTTACTAGGGATTAATGTTTTCACTAGTCCCTAATTATTAATTATTTACTTTTTGAAAGTAAAAGAATCTTACTTTCTAAATCATGAAGTCTTTTATTTTTAAAATATATTTATGTATATGAATTTCTAATTTCTTATTAGTTAGAACCAATTTTGTTGGGGTTTAATTATTAATTTTAACTCAAAAATAAACAAAAAAGTTACTTTAATTCTCGAAACTTCTAGTCAAAGTATTCAATCTATTTTATTTTTTCCAAACCTTGCTAAGGATTAACTCTAATTATTATACTTGTGTGTTGGTGTATGAATGTGATGTGAGAATGAAAAAGAAAATGACATGTATATCCTCTATTCTAGACTAAGATAACCCACTGAGTTGAGGAATCTCAACCAATTGATGAATCTCCAAATTCAGAAAAGAAACATGGTTGGGCATTAGGGTCTTGATAGAATAAAACTATAGTGGTCCAAGTTTCTTACAAAGAAGGTATGAACTTAGGAAACTTCCAAACATTCATCTACCAAGATTTCTTTGATAAATCCTAGCTTTTTTTCCTTGAAAGATTAAGAATAAAATATTTAACATAAGCAACTAATGCAAGAAGATAACAAATTAAATTATTTTTTGAAGCCTAGGTATTTGGCAACAAAGGTTAATATAGTTGTCCACTGTGAAACTTAGATGAACTATAGTTGTCCATCTTATGCTTATGCTAATTCATTGTTGTGGGGGGCCTATACTTTCCCATTCACCATTCCATAATAGATTTGTTGTTGTTTTTATGATACAAGTTTTTGGAGAAAACATTTTCTCATTAACACCAATTATAGACAACACTTAGATCTAACAACCCTCAAAACTTTATCATTTCTTTTACATGTTTTGGGCTTTTCTTTTTGTTTTAGAAATTTATTCAAGGAATAGATGCTTAAATTTAGAACTATAATTTAGATCAAGGCAAGCATATGAAACTAATTACATATAAATTAACCTTATCCTCTAAGAGAAAAAAATGTTACTCCTTTAAATTCAATGGGTGAGTAATTTAGAGGATACTTCTTTTCCTCTAAAGAATTTTCTCTTGTAGTTAGTTTCTCTTATGTTATCGCTCTTTTGGTTTTTATTTACATTATTTTCCTTATTGGATTATCTAGGAAATTTTTATATGTTCCTTTTAAGGTTATAGGTGCAAAAGAGATATTCTTTAGACACTAGATAATGGAATTTAGAAATAAATCTATGACTAATATTATAGTTGAACACGATAACCAATTAAATCTAAGTATGGCTATGCAATCATAATATGCTTTACTAGATTTGAGATAGCTATTGACTATAATACTACATACTATTTTAAAAACTGAAAATGTCTAAACATATGGCTATATTACATAATTTAAATATAGATGTATGGGTATGGGAACAATATCCTCTATCATCAAACTCCAAATTTATGAAGATTATTATTAATATAAGGGATGATATTTTGATATAGAACATCAATACATATGCCAAAAGAATAATGCACTATATTTTTAAAAAATCACTAAGAGAATTGGGTACATGTATGGAGGACAACAACCTTGTCCCACAACCTAAGTTTCTAGAAGACATATACCATTTGATAGACCCAAGTTTCCTCTTATCAATGAGATACAATAAAACATCTAGCATGACATTTCGTGCCAAATTACATCCACTTATAATGGAGGCAGAATTGATAGAGTTTTAAATTGGGTCATCATGATGGTAAGTTTTCTGCTTTACCACAAAGCCACTGTCTATAGCACATTTCTAGTGTTCACAAATCAAGCAATCTAATGATCTCCAAACATTATCTCACATAGTGTGATGACCCCTTTCTCGAAAGCTGTCAGTAATCAATTTTTAATTTTTAATTATACATAGGGAACTTAATTAGATTAAGTCAACAATATCACATTATAATATATCCAATAATTAATATGGTAAAGTCATTGATTTCATATTTCTCGTACTATACCTATCCTAAGGAGAGGGTGGGTTTACTTATCATAGGGCACTTGACACTAGTAAACCATCTAGTTTTACTCCACCTCTTCCTATATAACACAATCTATCAACTCCCATGAGTATAGTGAAAAATCAAAGAATTTTGTTTTATCAATTATATTCCTTCATTTAGAATTTATAAATATTAATCTATTAAATACTCCTCTCATTAAATCTCAATGTATACCATTATATATATATATATATATATATATATATATATATATATATATATATATATATATATATATATATATATATATATATATATATATATATATATAATACACACAAGATGCTCTATATAATATATATGGTGTTTGTTTATTACTTGTTATAGATGTCTATCTCATTCTTATATATTAACCTGATTTCAGATTAACACAATGTCGCATGCCCCTTTAATTATATGGTAGAGTTCTACAAAAATTTTATATTCACCCAATGTTCAATCTCAAGTATCACAATGTGTGAGGGACCTATCCTTACCTTATCTACTTGGTAGCTCGATTAGTGTATATTTGGGTAGCTTGTATTTTTTGATCAACTAGTAATGCTCCTAATGCCCGACTCATCCTAAAGCACTCGATATGTAGGTTTGTCTAATCAACATGTGATGAATTGCTCCTTTTGTGTGCTATAACTAGTCCTCTACTTGATCAATGATGTGGGAAGTTATCACTATTTCATTAAATTTTCCAACATCCAATATTTCCTTTGATTTTAGTTACAAACATGAATAATGGTTGCATTCTTTGATGCCTATGTCATTATCCAATCAACCTTTTCTCTTTCGTCATAGTAATGGTATCAACTTCGATGTTGATGTGATTATGGGTACCACCTATAATTAGGTTGGTATGAACAATGTGAAGAGGCACATCCTTTTATACACGCTATTATTTATGCCAACACCATTAAGCAATAGGGTAAGATTTTTATTAATTATTTAATTATAGGGTAGGACCTATTTGTAGATTGTTATATTTATAGAACAAATTATTTGTTTTTTTTTTAACTTTTTTTATTAGTTGTATAGTTATATAACATATTAACTATTATGATTAGTTATGTGCCTTGAATCAATACTAGATTAATTATTTCAATAAGATAGATTGATATGACATGGATTACTATTGGTTAAAACATAAATGGATTACTATGGAAAACTCCAAGCTACAACCATATCGATAGAAAAGTACTAGAACACCTTACTATGCCAAATGGAAATACCAAGTTTGAAGCCTAAAATAACAATTTAGATTTCATACCTTATTTTAGAATAAATCCATATTTGGGGAAATGATGCAGGGGCATCCAAGGGTCAAGGTTGTGGATTCAGATGTGGATTTTGGTCAAGATTTACTTCTAGGTCATAACTTTTGACTCAGATGTAGGTTTTGGTTGAAATTTTACAAGCAGTTGCGTTAGAAGGAGTTATTTGGATTACCGATGAGCTCAGCTCAATAGGTGGCTATTTAAAAAAAAAATTGGGAGCCTAAAATATTGTCTTGACCTCTAAATTTTGCTTTTTGTATTTTTTCCAATTTTTTTGGAAAGTTGTGTTTGCAATAAATTTGAAATCGTATTTTTGATTTCATTGATTAATTGGCAATTCATCTTGCCTTAGTTGGGGGCTTTTCTTGGGAAAAATCAAGATTTATAGGATGAGTTTTTAAAATTACCAAAAATGGAAAAAAAATTCTCAAAAATCTGCCAAATATAGTAATTTTCAAAATTGTATTAAGTAGGCATTCTATTTTATTGTAGAGGTAGATTAGAGTTGCAAAAAAAGTTGTAATAAAGAATTATGGTATTCTGAAACATCTATCTTGTGTCAATCTCTGATTTATTCATTGACGAGATTAGATTACATTAGAAAACTTCAATTGAATTTAGACAATGATTTTGAAATATTTTTTATTTTTTTTGCGAATTTCTTTGTCATCAATAGAATATTAAGATCACTTCAACAAAACTCTAATGTTATATTGTTGATGGATCATACTATGATCCAAATGTTAATCGATAAGATTCATATTTAAAATCATACTATAAAATATGTTAAAGTTTCAATAATTTGAAATATGTCTATTATACTATATTGTTTTACGCTTTTTTGTCTACATTCCTTTTTTGGCTTTGTAATTATTTTCTAATATAAAATAGTTTCTTAATCAATTTAAGTCACAAAAACTAAGGGTTGTTATAGTAGTTGAGAGTTTCCTCTGCTTATTTAATAAAAAATAGTGAATTCTATCTTTTGTCCCTAACAATTGCTCACCAATTTTGTTATGATTTCAAAAGAAAAGTCTATGAAGCATCTCAACAATTAAATTCAACAAATTATTTAAGCTACTTAAAATTTTAGGTAAGGTATATAGTCTTCAAATTCTTCAAACAATTCTTGTTAACAATAAAATTTAAATGATGTTTAATATTATTTAAGAAGTTATTTATTTAATATCACTTACCTCTCACAAATATAATTTAATTGTTAAATTTGAATATATATATATATATATATATATATATATATATATATATATATATATATATATATATATATATATATATATATATATATATATATATATATATATATATATATAGCTCAAATGCAACTATATTTATCTTTCTATCTTTCCACATCTCCCTATCATATCATCTCTCTCTTAACCTATATCTTCCTATATATCTCTAAGATTTTTCTTTTATATTTTCCCCTATCTAACCCTTATGTCACGATTAGTATTTAATGTTTGGGTTAGGATAAGGTCAAAATTATGATTTAGGTTAAGGTTGTGAATAGACTTTAGGTTTACAATTATGATTAAAATAAGGGGTTACATCATGAAATTAGAATTTTGATTAAAATTAAGATTAAATTTAAGGTTAAGATTATGATGAAAGTTACATTTTTAGATATTAAATTTTAGTTTTATGACCAAAATTAAGATCTACATTAAAATTAAAATTAGAACAATATTTAAGTTTATATCATAATATGAACATAAATAAGATTAGAATTATGTCTATTATAATTATTATTTAAATAATAACATTGTAATAGACCCATTTTTCCTTCATCAATATATCTTCTCCTACTCTAACAATCGCCATCAAGCTTTCCTCTAGTCAAGCTAATTTTTTTAATCAAATACGGTTTATAGATTGGAGAGATTTAGGTTTATCATAAAAATAATAAGAATTGTAATTCAAATAGAATTTCTTTTTTAAAATTGAAGAAAGCTGATAAAAAATACAAATAAATGATTACAGTTAAGAATATACACAGAGCAAACTAATAGTGCTGAACAAATAGCATTCATTCATGCCTAAAAAAGAATTGAAGACGATTTGACATGCATGAAGAGTAATATCTGTCTAATTCAGGAAGGTTCAGAAAATCTGAGTCAAGCTATAGGCTTTATTACGCTTCAAACAATTCTTAGGACGCCATTTATGGTGAAGGCATAAATAAATCCTGACAGATCCTTCGATATGTTCCGTTACACAATTTTTAGGTCACCATCGAGAACAAATTTTAGCTGGCATTGCAATGAATTTTGACATTACAAGGATACGATTTGTTTTCAATGGCGACCTAAAATTGTTTCTAGGAAAAATAATTGGGAGGGTTGCCATTGATGTCCCTGTGTGACAGACCGACGGATCTCAAACGCACGTAGTTTTAGATATTTTGAAATATGACTATTCAACTGCCTCTTGTCATTTCGAATTGTTATATTGTTGCTCTATTTTTTTTTATGTCTCCTTGCATGGTTGCTCTATTTGTGCATTGTTTTTGTATTGCATTGCTGCTCTTTTTTTTCCCTCTTTGTGTGCGTTCCTGCTTCTTTGCATCGTTGTCCAACTGGGAAGAATGGCTAAGGAGAGCTTCTCAACACCCAATTCAAAGGAGGACGCGGATACATTGGCAACGTTGGAACCCCTGTCTTCAGAGGAGTTGCAGAGGAGATTAGAAAAAATAACAAACATGTTATCCATAGATAATAATAAAGATCTTTCTGATTTTGGGAGTTTTGGAGGAGACCAAGACCTCTGACGTTATGACCCACTGGATAAATCTACGTATACATTTCCTAGGCCACAATTCTTGCACTATCGGCCAGGCAGAATGGATGATGATGAAGGCCTCAAGGATACAGATGAAGGAATGGAAAGAAGTCATAGATCTCCTTGTTTCAAAAATAAGATTTTGATTTTCATGGCGGTGCTCTTTGTGCTTATTTTCTATATATCTGCATGGCATTCCAGCAAGTATTATGCCGGTCTTAATTTGCAAGCTTTCAATGAATATGCAGATGGATTCAGTCTGCCAATGAGTGAAATAGTAGAAGAGGACTTGGACCTATCAATAAGTAAATATGGCAATGAATTGGGATTTTTCATTAACAAGGATTTAGTTGAACATAGCCTACCAATCAATGAAAATATAGAGAAGTTCAGCATGGCGATTGACGAAGATGAAACCCATGGTCTAGCAGTGCTTAAGCAGTTTGGCACACTAGAATCATGCCAGTCTAAAACTCTAGCATTGGAGAGCCCCAAACACATAGAAACTATGATGTTAGAGGGAAAAAAGGCCAAGGATTGGGTATTGGATGTTCTTGTTGCAGAAAACTGCAAACATTTGGACATGTTGGATGTCCTTGTTTTAGAAGATTCCAAACACTTGAGGGTATTGGATGTTCTTGTTATAGAAGATTGCAAACATTTGGGAGCAGGGTTATCTAGTATTCCAGTGAAATCTATAAGAAGTCCCCTGCTTTGTGGAGTTACAGGTGCATTCATTTGTGCAGCTGCAATAGTGCTTAATTGGTACAAGAAAAGGACAACATATGCCTATCCTAGGACTTCCCTAGAAGTTGTTAAAGAAATTCAGACAAAGAACACTCGTGCTCAACAAGGTCCTTTAAAGAAAATGTTGTCATTGCATCTAGAGAAAACATGGCATCTAGAGAAATTTATTTGGAAAATTTGTTTTATGGAAGTCTCACAATGATGATAAATAAGGTGATTTTACATTAATACTGTTTCCCTTTCTAATGCAGTAGAATCTAATGAGCTGCTTTATCTTCATATTATTATCTTTATTGCTCTTGGCAATGAAACATTTCAATGATTTTGAAGTATTTTCTCATAAGAGTTCTTCCTTGATTGATTCTACATATGGTATAATGTAACTTATTTTACTAATGCTCAAGGTGTCATATACATCTCTATTATTTTTGTTATCCTTGTCAAGTATCATATTGTTGTCATTTCAAACATTACTTTTAATTATTAAGAATCCTGTTGCTGATGTTCTATTTTCTTTCCATGCTCAATGGGTAATGATTCACATCTTTATATCCCTAGATGCGAGTGCCATGCAAATATGCACCTTTTCAATGAGCTTGCTTTGGTCTATAGGTTATGGATCTACTAGATCTACTCAGTTCTTTTTAGAGGGTTAGTTTTGTTGTCTAGAATGATAGTTACATTTAAATAGCATCCAGTGCTATAAGTTCCATTTAGAGAGTAAGTTCAGGTTATAGAGAATGAGTTCAATTGTGATACAAGAGGATTAGTCATAGTAGAAAGGAGAGCAGGAACTTATTATTTTGGGGATAAAGAGGAGTCATGAGAGTTCTTAAAGAAATGTATCCATAAAGAGTCTAACATTCTACATGAGCTAAGTCTGTTTCTTTGGTTCAAATTTTTATTATGATAAGATTTCTACATCATTTCTGGTTTGTTGTGTAAGGATTTTGTTAACAGTAGTCCTCTTTCCAGAAGGGATAGCATTTTGTTGTCTATCTAATTATGTTTTGTCTAAATTAGTATGTCATCTCAAAAATTTTCCCCTTTTAAGAATAAAACGCTACTGATCTTTCGGGGAGCATTCCACAATGAATAATATCTTCTTTAACTACTCAGTATCCTCATCCTTCCTACATTAGTTTTCTGTGTACCTAGTCTTAGCTATTTTCATGTAATTTTCTTCAAAGAACATTTCTAAGAAAAGAGTGTGTTTGTATAATGCAAGATAAAAATAAAGAGCAGCAAAAGCTAATACTTGTGAGAAGATCAAATTGGGTATGCAACCCACCAAAATCTGATTGTATTCTATATAAGGAAGTATGCCATTGTCACATCATCCTTCCTACACAATGGGCATGAATGTGTTCCCTTTTTAGTGGAAGTGCTCCTATACTTTCAGGGAAGCATTCCATGATGAAAAGGATCGTCTCTAACCACCCATGATCTTTGCCCTTCCTACAATGTTTTCTTGTATACTCAGTCTTGCTATTTTTACTTTCTAGTTGATTTCCCTCAAAAGGACAATTTCTAACAATAGATTGTGGTTGCACATTTTAGGATGTAGATAAAAAGAAGCTCAAAGAAATGCTTGTGAGAAGATTGGATCAGATACAGAACCCAAAGGTGTCAGATTGTGCTCTATATAAAGTATGTCAATCTTCCTACACAATAAGCACGTTCCCTTATAAGTGGAAAGTGCTACTGATCTTGGGGGAGGGGATTATTCCATGTGAACGAGATCATCTCTAACCACTCAAAATCCTTGCCCTTCCTACTCTATTTTGTTGTTACTAGGCTTTCTATGTTTCTTTGATAGTTTATTTATTTAAAGCACATTTAGTAAGAATAGTTTGTATTTGTATAATGCAGGATGCAGATAAAAAGCAACAAAAAGAAAAACCTTTTAGAAGATTAGAGCGGATCAAGAATTTGAACAAATCCTATTGTGCTCATAGACAACATGCATGAACTATTTGATATAATTCCTCAAAGGGTGTCATTTCAATGAAGTAGCTATAACACTTGTTGGTTATGTGCAGAACTAATTGGTTGAATAGGCTTAAACCTTCAAGCAAATGAAGTTGGTAGATGATACAAATAATCTCCATGGTTTATGCCAGCATCGTACATACTACACATGAAGTCCCTCAAATTGGATTCATTATGGTTGTATGATATTTGATGAAATGGATCTTACAAAATTTAATGCAAAGGAAATTCCCCACTTAACTAACATTTCCTTATATGTCTACCTATAAATGGAAATTCTATAAAAAATTCTGACCACCGATGAAGTATAAGGAATGGTGTAAATTTATGAAAATTTTGGAAACTTAGATAGCATGTGAACTATATGAATGCTTGCAAGAGATGTCATCTAATCGTACATCAAGAATTTAGAAAGTTTTGAAGTTCCTATCGAATTGGTATTAAATTTGTTTATAGAGGTACTCCTATGTATTAACAATTCTATGAATTGAATCGCGGAGTTAATATAATGGACACAACTCATGAACCTCTTAGAGATACTTTTGAAAGGGGTAGATTATCATTATCTGTGGTACAATTCTTATTTTATATTGAACAAAGAAATTAAATAGTTATTAATAATTTCTAATATAATTTTTCATTTCTTATGTTTAACCATCTTGCAAAATAATTTCAACCAAAAAATAAAACAACTAGATAACTCTCCTAAACCAAGTAAAATGCAACTACAAGATATTCTCATTTGCACAATCTGGCACATGATCTTCAAGATGTGGTGATGGTAATAGTCAAGCATTCATATGGGGAAAGGGTATGCTGGTAGAATCTAGAGGGACATTTGTGACAATTACCCACATTTTCTCAAATGAGAACATCGACCCTATTGATTTCTATAGTAGCTGTCCAAGCATAGCTTTGAATAAAATCTCACCTTATAATCAAAATCTTTGTCTACCACCATTCTCCAGATTTTTTAATGAAACTAGAATTTCATTGCCATTATCACCTCATAGACTTATGCTTAACTTAATTATTAACCTATATGTTAAGTTACAACCTAATGAATTTCTTGGCAGGGTTATGAACTAAAAATCAAAGAAATTGAATTCTTTTTTAAGGACATCGTCTTCCTTTTCAAGCAAGTTGCTAGTCATGGTATGGTTCAAGCAAGTTGCTAGTCATGGTATGGTTCTTTGGTACGACTTTGCACTAATTTGTTTACATTGGTACATTATGTCTGTAGCAAAACATGTGAAATATGAAAATTATAAGAGACTAAATACTAAAAATATAATACTTCTTGCCAATAAATATGTTTAACATAATGTGCATAGAATAAACAAAAGAAACCACAAAACACGAATAATATATTGATAATTCCATGGTTTTATCATTAAGTTAAAGCTTTCTTTTTTGTTTGTTTTGGCTGCTTTAAACTATTTTTATTGAATTTTATTTATTTTTGTTTTTGACCATTTAGGGTTCTGGATTAACATCAAGCCTTTGCCTAGGTATGACCAAGACATGAGGCGCTCTCCCTAAGTACACCTCAGACAAATCTAGTATGTCTCAAGGATTGGGTATTGAAAATCAAGGCTTTGCTAGAGAAGATGTTATGGCAATCCCCTATATTGATGTCAGATTCATTATGATGGCGGCATTTGCTCATGGAGCTATATTTCTCATTAGAGATTATAATCCAGAATAAAATAAGGATAATGCATTGGTGAGAATGTTGGATCATAAGGAAGCCATAATATCTCATTTGAGTTGGGTTAGTTTATTCCTAGGCAACCAAAGATTTGGTGAACAAATTGGTTGAGTGTGAGCAACTTTTATTGCTAATATTAGTTATCATAATTTTCAATGGCCATGTCTAGTTTATGCAACTTAAGATTAAAAAATCATTTTTATCAATCATGATAATTGAGCAGTGTCACATCGAAACATATCACAAGTTCTGAGTAGTAGGTTACAAAATTCCTTTAAAGAATGCTACAAGGTACTACTCTGGCTATGAAATTTGAACAAAATGTTTGGAGTTGGGCTTTCTACACTAAGTATTGGGGTTATTCCTCTTGAAAGTGTGAAGGGAACACTCTTATTGTTGTCAAGGATTAAATTTTTGATAGATTTGAACTAAGAAAAATGGTTTAGCTATGGGATGCAAGAAACAAAACATACATTTTGAAAAGAATTAGTGGTAGGCAATAAGTGCTTCGCACAATATAGTTTTTCTTTTACATTTGCATTTTCTAATTGTATTCCACACATGTTTTTCTAATATGTTCTGTCCCCAATCATTGATGTGTTACATCCACATCTACTGCTTGCAATGCTTTTTTTTTATAAGGACCAATTTAGAAAAGAAAACCATACACAATAAAAAGAGTTATAGCACTCTATGGCCGAGTCTCTTAATTAGAAACAACTTAGAAATTAAGCATAAGATTACTTAGCTAATATATACCATCAAGGTCCCCTCACATGGGAGATAACATGTAAGAATACATGTATAGAACCAAAATCAAAATAGTAAAGTTTACTCCTCCACAAGGACATGCCCCATATCTCACTATGCATGTGCCTAAACATAGACTTTTATATTTAATTAAACTTTTGTTGTTCCTTGAGGTTCTTATCAACAACTAAAACCTAATGAATGAATTCATAGATGTATGCTAGTATATTGGTAATATTCTTTGATCATTCCTAGTTTTTTAAATTTACAACTATACTTTCATATGCTTCCCTAGTCTAGTATATTAAATTAAGAGTCTTGCAAGAATTTGGATAGGCTATAAATTTAAAACATACTAGATTAAAGCTTTTGAATGACTATTCGAGGGATACAAAACTCCAATAAAAGCAGAACTACAATGTGCTTTCATATTTTAAATAATCCACTTGCAAAAAGGTTCAAGAACAACTTTGTAAAATTTGTGAAAGTAAGGACAACTTGTTTGCAAGAAAGCTTTTAATGAAAGAAAGCAAGAAAATAAATTCCATTTCTATGCCTCTAAATTTACATAGGTGAAAATGTGGTAGGCCTGGAAATTATCCCACCATCCTAGGAAAAAAATTATGCCACATGTCAAAGATTTGCACATTTTATTCCCACCAAAACCAAATAAATCTTGCCAAAAAATTAAAATTAGAAACCTTATTAAATTTAAAAATTGAAGCTTTAACCTGAAACACATTATAAATTTCATAAGAAGGCTCATACTTATGAGACTTAAAACATGTCATGCTAGATCTTTAAAATATACTTAAGAGACTCAAAACATACTTAAGATACTAAGGAGACTTAGAACATGCCATGCCAGATCCTTCTTCCATCTTCTTCAATCTTTCTTGAAGTGTAGGTGCAAACCTTTTAAAGCTGACTTGTTCTACTTCATCTTCACCTACCTTCAGTTTCCTTTTGGATTTGGCTTCTCTTCTTGTAAATATTGCAGGGGATGACTTAATAGGTCTAGTTATAATAACCTTCACCTTCTTCTTGGAAGGCTCTTCCTTCTCATATTTAGATTCCTCTGTTTCATCCTCTTCATCTTCTACATCATCTCCTTTTCTCTCGGTAATCATAAGAGAACTTGATGATTTTGCATTCTTGATTATCTTTTCTATCCTCTTTCTTCCTTTTCTTACCGCTTGATGTAGCTTGATCTCAAGCTCAATTCTTTCCTTGGCTTCATCATAGGTTCCAAAATAGGTGGCTTTAGGATCCATGGGCTCATTCAATACAACTTTAATGATATCCTTAGTGTCATCAATGTTAAGCTCATAGTCTAGAGGCTTAACCCATGCCACTCTAGGTCTGACTGCTTGAATATATACTTTTTCATAGTTAGCCATGAAACATAAATCTTACTCATAGTCTTCTACAAGCTTCTTGGGTATCCTAAATCTACTTTTCATCTTTTCTTTGAATGATTCAAAGTAATTATCTATGATGTTGCTAAAATTCTCACCCATTTCTACCATGTACTCATTGATTTGGTATAAAACTAGAACATCTTTTCTCCATACAACAGATCCTTTGGAAGGCAAAAACTTTTGAAAAAAGAAAAACAAACATATTAAAAGAGAATTGAGTTTACACCGGTTGTTATCTAACACTCTGATGCTCTCCATATTCTTTTTGAATTGTATCAGCAATAACTCGGTAAGGTTGAAAGAGAAGCTATTCTTCACCACCTTGTATGTCAGATCAATAGCCTCACATGACACATTGTTGAACCAGATAGAGCTGTATATCTTGTGAGAAATCACATGGATTCCAAACTTCAACTCAATGTCTATTAAATCACTAAGCTTCATGCCTCTTCCATCCCACTCAACACGACTCCACTTTGTCAATTTTTCCCGACCTAGGGATTTAGTGGCCTTAGCTTTGTTCAACATTGACAATCCAATGATTCTATAAATCATCTTATTTATCAAGATAGGGTGATCTAGTCACATCTACCTATTTTGAGTGCTACTTAGAATGAATATGATCCACTTGACTTGAAAGTCCTTTGGCATATGAAGAATATGTGTTAAGCCCTTTGTTTCCAAATCATTGTGCTTAGGTTTGAGAGCTCCATGCACACATAACTCATTGAATTCTTTGTTCATTTCAAGGGTTCCAAGTTCTTGAATAGAACTATGATATAATGAATGGATATCGTGCACAAGAAGTACCTTGGGTGGAATTTGTGATTGTACACCAACTTGAATGTGGGAACCTTACAATCCACTCTACAAAAAAATTTTTTTGATCATTTCTTCATTTTGTTTCTCGGTGATGAGATCACTCAGTAGGGTTTCAAAAATGGGAAAATATTCAACAATAATTTTCTCAAATCACTTGGAAACACTAAATTTTCTCTTCACTTTGCACCCTAAAAATTTGTGGTGAAATAATGCATTCGATTTCTTCCTTTTAACAAATTTTCTCCTTTCAATCACCATTAATGGTTTGTATGTATACTTTCTTAGTGACAAGACATACTCCACTTAGTTTGGTCTTTAATGCTTGGAAGGCACCTTTAACTTAGTAAGATTTCCTAACTCAGTAGGAACTACCAACTCAAAGAACTTCAAAACTCCTTAGCATTATCACCATTCAATCTAACCTTGGTACTTGGTAGAGTCACCAACTTAACGTTTGTTGATTCAAAGGATATTTTCATCAAAAATTGAAGTATGTCTAGATCTCCAATAATTAGCATCATGTCGAAGTTCTCACAATTCTAAATCCAATACAACTTGAATGGGCAAAAAAGGTGTCTGTATGCTCGAGTTATGGCCAATCAAAGTTGGATCAAAACTTGGACCAAAGGCCATAAAAAAAGTGAAATTTGGAACTCTCTAAAATTGGCCAAAGTTGACACCAATTCAAAGGTCTCATCAAGAGTTTTCCAGAAACATTTGTTTCATCAAAATCAGAGTCCATACACAAAAGTTATGCCTGGTCAAAGTCATGGTCAAATAAGCATATCAGGGGTTGACCAAAAATAGGCATGAAATTTTGACCATCTCCAAATCAATTGGAAATGGCATCAAGATGAAGGTCTTATCGCTATGATTCTAGTGCCATTCATTTTGTTGAAAATGAAGTTTGTATGTAGGAGTTATGATCGATGAAGGATGCCTAGGAAAAGGGTTGACTAGTGACTAGCATGTCCATACGATGACATCAACATGTTGAAATGGCAAGTAAATAGTTAGTTGACTCCATGTAGGAAGGACATAGTCAACATAATAAGGTGGCATGAATAGTCAGCTCTAACCTATCATTTTGTGACATGTGTCATTACGAGGTTAAGTGAATTAGTGCCATGTGGCACCTACGTAGCAAGGGACCAAGTTTGTTCTATCAAAAGTATATATTGGAAGCTAGTGGGGTCAAACTCATGACCACCAGGTCCCAAACCCAAGTTGGTGGCTAGTGGGCTATCGATCCACTTCAAAATGGATGTGGTACAGTTTGTATTTAAAGTTTATCTCGTCGAAATCAACTTTTAAAAGGCTCTTGGCGAGGCTAGAACCCCTGACCGATAGCCCATGAAAAATCTTAACTGCTAGTGCACCAAATGTGGGATTGAATATGAATATAGGCAAGTTTATATTCAAACTTTTACTATCAAAACTGCCACCTTATAAAATAAGCTTTTTTTTGTTATTTGGTTAAGATATATCCCCCAAATTTGATGTAAGACAAGTTTATTAATTAACAAAGGGGTAAATTTGAATAGGTAGTTTTTTTAAGAGGCCTATAATTAAATATTATTTTTTTGGCCTATTTTAGGCTAAATTCATGTATAAAAGAGGGGGGAGTTTTTCTTATGAGACCCATTTCGGATAAGAGATTTTCAGAGGAGCCATTTCGAAGAGGCCATTCTAGAGGAGAGAATTATGGACATGTCAGAGAGCATTCTAGAGGAGAATTTCTAAGAGTAGATTTTTCTAAGAAGCCATTCTAGGGCCACTTAGAACACACTTACATGGGATGTAATGATTTTCTATGTCTGTAGTCAAACATTTTCAGGTAAAGTCTTCCTTGCTCTTTACTAACTAGTCTTGCACCTTGAGAGCTTGTATGCAAGATGGTTCAAGTCAGGATTTGTTAATAAATTTATGGATGGACTATAGTATGTTGTAAATCAACTTTTAAGAGCATAAATTATACATTAGTCACTCAGTTGAGCTAGACCTAGAGATGTAGTCCGCTTAGTTCAGATGAACTTCAATCTTCAAATTGGTTCTCTTTTCTCTCCATTCTCTATCACTGGTCATATAATTCTCTCTTACTATTGATCATGTCATTTTTAATATTTGATATCTTTTCAATTATACATTAGAAATTAAGTATCTATATACTTTGATGCAATTTTCACTAGTATATAATTGCCTAGATTGTAATCAGATCAAATTTGGTATCAGACCTAGTTTGGCAAGTTGTATATGAAGTGATTGTAGGTGTACTTTCCTTAATGACATCAAAAAAGAAAGAATCATCTAAGATGGAATTGACTCCATCTATGGTGACAAGTATCCACTCTATCATAGAGAAAGTGGGACTACTTATTCAAGACCGTCAAGATAAAGATGAGAGAGTCCAAAACCTGGAAGAAGCTAATCACTAGCTTCGATTAGAGAATGTAAATCTTTGAAGGGTTCTAGAAGAGGCTAATAGGTAGAAGCAAAGCCTGGATGAGATGTTTCAAAATGATAATATTGAAATAAGTCCTCGTCATTCAAAAAGTGTTGGCATGTGGGCATTGAGCCCATAATTAGAAGGAACTTATTCATACTCTCCATTCACCCCACCTAGAAGTATGAATGCTTTGTTAGCTATGAATTCTTCACCAAAGAGAGGATTCCCTTGAGGCCATGGAAAATGCACTAATTGTGGCTCAAAATATAATGTAAGCCATTGTTCTTTTTGTGAACAAATGGACTATCTAAGATAGTTCCAAGCCCCTACAAACCACAGTGGTCAGATAGAGGCATCTTCTACATCAGAACAAGAGCAGGAACCTGGACACCACTCTATTGGGAGCTTTGAGAAGTGCACTAAGGGTATCAGTAAGAAACTAATGTCCAAAATGGGGTATATCAACAAAGGCTTAGGCATCCATGAGCAAGGCATGACCCATCCTCTTGAGGCAAAGCAAAGGCCTCAAAAGAAAGGATTGGGATATGGAGGAATTGACAAGAACTATGAGGCCTTGTTGAAGGAAAATTCCTTGGATAATATGGAAGTTGATTCTTCTCTGAAGAAAAAAGTCAAGACACATGAAAAGATCCAAAACTTCTATGACCATTGTCAGATAAGTGGCCACTAGATAGAGAAGTGTTGGAAGTTGCACCCAGAACTTTGACTCTCTCCTAGGTTCATTTTAGAATCCAGTTAGCCAAAATAGACAAGGAAGGAATCAAGGTGGTACTCGATACCACCATGCAAGAGACTAAGGCACAAGAAGCACTAGTAGTTTCCACCACTCTTTAAGCAACACTAGTAGTCTCTACTACTCCTAAATCAATCTTAGTGGAAGCACAACAAAGTAGTGAGAAACCCAAGAAGAGAGGTTCCATTGAACAATTCCATAAGAGTTGGGAACAAATTTCAGCTAAATAGCAATATCAGCTTTGTGGGTATTACCTTCTTAGTAGGGTAAATGTTGATAGTAAGCTAGAGCATTTAGAGTATATGACTATAAATAAATTTGTATGTAACAAAGTTGTATAATCCTAGGGTTGAGATGTTTGTATGGCTATTAAAAGCCCTATCTCTTGTAATCCAAAAAGGAGGATACTTTGAACTTCTTATTACAGAATTTGTTTAGTGTGAGGCTCTTTAGAAGAATCACCTATTGCAACTAATGTGATTTAGAGTTGTACAGAACAATTAGCCAATGCCTTTAAAGTTCTTTTCTTTATGACTTAGTTAAAGATGGTCAGTTGATGACCAATGTTCCTAAAGGTTTTTATCATGACTTCAATGTGTATGCAAATATTTGGAGCTCTTTGGTGATGCCTTTAATCAGCTTTTCCAAAATACAAAGGTGAAGGAATGTTTCAAGATGAGGCTTTATTATCATCACACGTGCAGTTTGCAAGAAAAAAGGAGCATCAAAAGTGACTAGGCTGGAACACAGATGTAAACTACCATCATAAGAATCATTGAGTGACAAATTTATCATGCTCAATTTTTCTTCTTTCTTTATGGCTTTTCAAGTTCCATTTGAACTGCATTCCTTCCTTTAAAAGTCCTAGTGTGACTCAAGTATGAGTCCCCTTATGGAAAAATATGACATGAATGTTTTCATGATATTGTGAAAATGTAAGATCCTGAGAAGGCAGAATAGACAATATTGAGCCACACGTGTATTTGACCAAGACCAAAGGCTAAATCAAGCATTGCAGTGGAGTTTCAAAAATGGTAACAGAATTGAGATCAGTGATAAGGGAGCTAAAGGTTCTACTATATACACTTTTGGAGGACCAAAAGCCTTTTTAGTGGGGAGGTTTGATCTAGAGGATATTTTAATAAATAATTGAAGTATCTCTAGATCTCGCATAATTAGCACCATGTCAAAGTTCTCACAATTCTGAATCCAATGCAACTTGAATGGGCAAAAAAGGAGTCCATACACTAAAGTTATCACTAGTCAAAGTTGGGTCAAACCTTGGACCAGTGGTTGTAAAAAAGGTGAAATTTGGAACTCTCCAAAATTGGCCAAGTTCAACACCAATTTGAAGGTCTCATCAAGAGGTTTCTGGAAACATTCATTTCATCCAAATCAGAGCCCAGGCACAAAAGTTATGCCCGGTCAAAGTTGTGGTCAAATAGACATATCAAAGGTTGACCAAAAATAGGTATGAAATTTTTACCATCTCCAAATCAGTTGAAAATGGCATCAATATGAAGGTCTCACCTCTATGATTCCAACACCATTCATTTCACCGAAAATGGAGTTCATATTCAAGAGTTATGATCAGTCAAATATGCCTAGGAAAAGGATTGACCAGTGACTAGCATGTCCATATTATGACATTAGCATGGTGATGTGGCAAGTACATAGTTAGCATAAGAATGTGGCATGAATAGTCATCTTTGACCTATCATTTTGTGACACATGTCATTATGAGGTTAAGTGAATTAGGGCCATGTTGCACCTATGTGGGAAGGGACCAAGTTTGTTCTTCCAAAAGTATATCTTGGTAGCCAATGGGGTCGAACCCATGGCCATCAAGCCCCAAACCCCAACAGATGTGGCGCAATTTGTATTTAAAGTTTATCTCACCAAAATTGGCTTTTAAAAGGCCATGGATAGGGTTGGAACCCCCAACTGGCAACCCAAGCAAAATCTTAACTGCCAGTGCACCAAATATTGGATTGAATATGAATATAGGTAAGTTTGTATTCAAAATTTGCCTATCGAAACTACCACCTTATAAAATAATTTTTTTTTTGTTATTTGGTTAAGGTATATCCCCAAAATTTGATGTAAGACAAGTTTATTAATTGGGAAAGGGGTAAATTTGAATAAGTAGTTTGTTTAAGAGGCCTATAATTAAATATTATTGTTTTAGCCTATGTTAGGCTAAATTCATGTATAAAAGAGGGGGGAGTTTTTCTTATGAGACCCATTCTAGAGAAGAGATTTTTGGAGGAGCCATTCTGAAGAGGCCATTCCAGAGGACAAAATTTTGGACATGTCAGAGAGCATTCTAGAGGAGAATTTTTGAGAGGAGATTTTTCTGAGAAGCCATTCTAGGGTCACTCAGAATGCACTTACATGTGATGTAATGATGTTCCATGTCTATAGTCGAACCTTTTTAGGCAAAGTCTTCCTTGCTCTTTAGTAACTAGTCTCACACCTTGAGAGCTTGTATGCAAGATGGTTCAAGTCAAGATTTGTTAATGACTTTGTGGATGGACTATAGTATGTTGTAAATCAACTTTTAAGAGCATCAGTTATACATCGGTCACTTAGTTGAGCTAGACCCAGAGATGTAGTCTGCTTAGTCTGGATGAACTCTGAAATCAAATTGGTTCTCATCTCTCTCTCTTGTTCTCTATTTATTGTGTTTATATGTGCTATTAGTTTCACTTAACTATCATTTAAGTTCTTTATTCCACATTGAGCTAAATTGAAGTGGTTGAGTATGGTGGCACTGAACTCAGTGTTTTAACACATTGCACTAGCAAATTAGGATACTCAGTTTCTCTATATTCACCTTTCATCTATTTCATGTCATTCTTAATGTTTAATGTATTTTTAGTTAAACATTAGACATTAAGTATTTGTACACCTTGATGCAATTTTCACTTAGTATATAATTGCCTAGATCTTTATAATCAGATCAAATTTGAAACTGGGTATCCCAATTTGCTAGTGTAATGCATTAAAACACCGAGTTCTATGCCACCATACTTAACAACTTCAATTTAGTTCAATGTGGAATAAAGAACTTAAATGATAGTTAAGTGAAACTAATAGCACATATAAACACAAGAAACAAAGAATGAGTGAGAGATGAGAACCAATTTGATTTTAGAGTTCATCCGAACTAAGCAGACTACATCTCTATGTCTAGCTCAACTGAGTGACTAATGTATATTTGATACTTTTAAAAGTTGATTTACAAAATACTATAGTCCATCCACAAAGTCATCAACAAATCCTGACTCGAACCATCTTGCATACAAGCTCTCAAGGCACAAGAGTGGTTAGTAAAGAGCAAGGAAGACTTTTCCTAAAAAGGTTCGGCTACAGACATAGAACATCATTACATCGCATGTTTGTGCATTTTGAGTGCCCTTGAAATGGCTTCTCAAAAAAATATCCTCTTAGAAATTCTCCTCTAGAATGCTCTCTAACATGTTTGGAATTCCCTCCTCTAGAATGGCCTCTTCAGAATGGCTCCTCCAAAAATCTCTTCTTTGGAATGGGTCTCATAAGAAAATCTCACCCCTCTTTTATACATGAATTTAGCCTAAAATAGGCTAAAAAAATAATATTTAATTATAGGCCTCTTAATAAAACTACCTATTCGAATTTACCCCTTTTCCAATTAATAAACTTGGCTTACATCAAATTTGGGGGGATATATCTTAACCAAATAAAAAATTATTTTATTTATTTATAAGGTGGCGGTTTTGATAGGAAAAGTTTGAATACAAAATTTCCTATATTCATATTCAATCCCAAATTTGGTGCACTAGTGGTTAAGATTTTTCTTGGGCCACTAGTCGGGGGTTCCAACCTTGCTGGCAGCCTTTTAAAAGCTGATTTTGGCGAGATAAATTGTAAATACAAACTGCGCCACATCTGTTTTGAAGTGGACCAGTAGCCCAATGACCACTAACTAGGGTTTTGGGCCTGGTGATTGCAAATTCGACCCTGTCGACTACCAAGAAATACTTTTGGTAGAACGAACTTGGTCCCTTGCCACATAGGTACCACATGACACTAATTCACGTAACCTCATAATGACACGTATGTCACAAAATGATAGGTTAGAGCTAATTGTTCATCCCACCTTATTATGCTGACTATGTACTTGCCATGTCACCATGCTAACATTATCATATAGACATGCCAATCATTGGTCAACCCTTTTCCTAGGCATCTTTGACCGATCATAACTCCTACATATGAACTCTATTTTTGATGAAACGAATGGCATTGGAACCATAGTGATGAGAACTTAATCTTCATGCCATTTTCAATTAATTTAGAAATGGTAAAAATTTCATGCCTATTTTTGGTCAACCCTTGATATGCCTATTTGACTACGACTTTGATTGGGCATAACTTTCACATCTGGGCTCCAATTTTGACAAAATGAATGTTTCTAGAAACCTCTTGATGAGATCTTCAAATTGGTATCAAGCTTGGCCATTTTTGGAGAGTTCCAAATTTCACCTTTTTAATGGCCTTTAGTCCAAGGTTTGACCTAACTTTGACTGGCCATAACTCGAGCGTACAGACTCCTTTTTCTCCCATTCGAGTTCTATTGGATTCAAAATTTTGAGAACTTTGACATGGTGCTAATTATGGTAGATCTAGAGATACTTCAATTTTTTATGAAAATATCCTCTAGATCATCTACATAATGAAATGATATGTAACTTGACCTTGCTTGGTAAGGTCTTGTGACCCAACCTTGCTCGATGATCGTTTTGCATCTTGAATGTTGATATGGATCTTTTTGCTTGCTAGCTGAAGCCGATGTTAGATGACTTGTTCTAAATCATAGTTCTGGTGATCTGCATAGGTAACTAAGTTGAAATGACTATGTCACCCAACTCATTGACTTGGGTGTCATTCACTTCATGATTTTGTCTTACATTCTCTAGAGATTTTGGTATCCATTTCTACCTCATTTGTTTTATGATCTTCTCAACTTTTTCTTTCTTTTCATCTTCAATTCTTCTCATGTTCATATAGTTCTTTGCAAGATGTCCAAGTTCTATACAAATAAAATATCTCTTTGTAGTATCTTGTTTCCTCATGTGATGTTTCACACAGTTTTCTCCAATGTCCCCAAATTCACCACAGTAGTGACATCTACACCATGTTTTGTAATCTCGTCCAAATATTGCTTTCACAATTTGTTCTACTAGGTTCCACTTCTTGATTTTGCACTCTAATTATTTGTGTCCTTGTTTCTTGCAATGGTGACACTTTCCTCCAAAATTAGGTTTCTTTTTGCATTCACTTGCTCTATGACCATGCTTGTTGCAACTGTAACACTTTCCATTGAATTTTGCTTTACCATTGCTCTAGCATTTGTTTGACGTATGACCTATCTTACCATAATGATTACAAGTAGACCTTTTTTTTTTTTCTTTTGAGCTCCTTGCTGAGATGATTCACCTTCTTTTGTATATATCCTAATCAAGCTTTGTCTTTGTGTCTATATTGACTTTTCTCACTCAATTGATTCATGTTTTCTTGACATTTCATCAGTATTTCATCAGTTTGTTTTTTCAACGCTAAGATAATTCTAGGGTCTTTCATTCTTTGTCTTTAGATTGATAAGCTCTTGATTTGCATCATTGAGTTGATCAATAGAGTCTACTTGTTGAAGAGATAGTTGTTGAAATTCATTGTCCTTTTCTTATATTGCTTCTTTGGCTTTGTCTTTTTCTTCCATGACTTCACATAACCTGACTAATTGGATTTCTTGCTCTCTTTTTAGCATTCTAAGTTCTTCTTGAAGATTGAAATTTTTATCCAATAATTCTTTGATTGTTGCATGAAATTCATCTGAATTTCTCTCTAAACATAAGTCTTCAATTGTACTTTCACTATAGAGATTCTCATCCATTTGCACTACAAGATCTTTCCTTCTTTTCAATAATTGAGAGAGTTTCTCCTTTGCTTTCTTGAGTTGTGCAATGGCCAATTCTAGATCCAACTTTTCATTCTCGATAGCGTTATCAAGCCTTATACCTCCATTGCCTCTGATCTTATCTCAAGCTATTTGAACTTCTTCTATGAGAACCAAATGCTTCCATACCAATTGTTGAAAATATAAGTTAGTCTAGGTTACTATGAGGGGAGGGGTGAATTAGGAACCAATGAAACTTTATCTTAGTTCACCAATTAATCCTTCATATATTATTTTGATCTAATTGCATGCATGAAAGAATGAAAGCAATAAAACATTCATAACACTTTGAGAAAACATACGGTGACCCAGAAACCTTCCAATTAGAAAGTTAAATTGGGGTGGGGATCATACCCACAAGCTTTAGTAATACATTATAAAATTAACCTATTAGGGCTTATAATTGACCATTTTTGGTGATCTACCTTGTCAGGAGCAATAAGGACTATAAGGTCAACCTTGTTAAAGGATTTACAAACATACAATGAAGTATGAACTCACTTAAGAGATTTAGAAAAAGACTGGTCTACCTTGTTAAAAGTTTTGGCTGATGCACCTATTAGGATGAATCAGTGGCTAATCTTTGATCTACAACTCTAATATGTTGAATGAGATTCCTTCTATTACAATGATCACTTGGTTATGATAGATAAATCACTATTCTCTCTTATACTACTTGTAATCTTCCTTAATTCACACTTATCCACTTCTCATTAATACTCACATACATACTTGGATATGGTGCAATATATTACATATATACCAATCTAATTCATGACCTTATGGAATTGGCTACAATACCAACTTCATCATAATTCACAAAGTTGTCCCAACTATTGTAACTTGGGGTTTGAAGACAAACTCGATGATGTTTTGATACACCAAAAACACTGTCAATGCTCAACAAAATTTGGCACTAGTTGAAGTTGAAACTCAGTTCATGCTAATCACTCTTCAAGTAGCTTAAACTTGATCAACACTATGTGACTTAGTGAACACTAATAAAATCGGTAACAACTGAATCACTTGGTTGACACTGTATGACTTAGTCAACAATAGATTCACTTCATTAACCTTGCAATCTTAGTAGAGATTGTAGAGCTTGCTTAACATGAAAAAATATAGTTAAGACTTGATTCTCCATCACTTCCATTCAATAGATCAATAGATATTGCTATGCTCGAGCTATACTATAAACTATCTCTAATGCTTGATAGATGTTGTGTAGCTCGACATGAGCTGCAAACTATCTATTTAGCATGGTAGCAACTAAGACACTTGGTTAACGCTATTGGATGAATGATAAGCTTAATAGCAACTATAGAGCTCGGTAGCAATGTAACCATTTGACTAAGTGTTGAATCATTGATAGACAAATTAACCTTAATGTTAACTATAAACATAAGTAGAGATTCAAGTGCATGAATATCCTTGTAGAAGTCTTATCCTCAATGCACAATAGATGTCCTAATTGAAGAAGATAAAATACAAATAATCTATATAATATGGCAAATAGTTGAGACTTTGGAAAAGACGATGAACTAGGCATCGATATTCTTATCAATTAATATTATAGGCAGAAAATAAAACAAACAAATGTTAATACTTGATAAAGGGTGCTCCCCTTAATACCATAAACACATTATAGAAACAAAGAAATAACAACAATTTGTAAGAACAAATATGGGCTTCTTATTATGCGGTAAAGAAGAAATACAAAATTTTGAAATATACTATGCAAACCCACATGGGCACCTTCCTTACAATAATTTGCAAGCTAGAGATATGAACTATCACCTAGAGCTGTCTAAGCATCACAATGGGCCTCCCTTATATAGGCAATTTTTCATTGATCAAGAAAGTTTTAGATACAAACCCTAAACATTGAGGCCAACAAAATCTCAATTAAAAATTATTTTCTAATTTGTTACATAGGGTCAGCCATAAATATGTTTTTTTAGGTACCCCAACTTCCTAAGGTCATAACTTTTGTAGACGAGTTCTGATTTTCAATTATAAGTACTGTTTGAAATCATCAGCTCAACTCCTAAAATACATAAATGAACTACAGTGCTTGACATGCATGAATGCAAGCCATCCCAATAAGGACCTCATTCTAGAGCCTCTAAGGCCTTCAAATCTGAGTTCAAATGTACGATGATGCAACTCCACCATCAGACTGATATGACAAAGATGAACCTCCATCTATGAAATTAGAACATTCTAAGATCATATGGCCCACTTACTAAAAATAGTAAGTTTCCATAAATGGTAACTATGTACTAAAATAACCCTTATTGAAAATGACAAAATAGAAGTATTTTTGAGTGATGCAAAATTGCCTTTACACTTAGGATGCTCTTGCGTCAGACACTCAAGGTAATTTAAGAAGTGACCTTGTCATGTCTTAGTTGTTCAAAGAAAACCAAGGTAGTTAGTTCTTCCCTTGTTAGTCATGATGAATCCTCAATAGGTCATCCTTTCCACTTGATCATATATTATTCATATTCCTTATTCCTTATACTTCATCCAACTTGGCTATTTACTATGCCCTCAATCTCATTTGTAGTTGACGTAGCCATTGGAATACTCTACTATGCTTCTATAGCTTCATCTCCATCACCTCCTTCATGATACTCTATCAAATCTAAAATGTTGAAAAGTGGTAAAATATTTAGTTCAATATACAACTTTACTTCATAATCATTTCCATAATCATGTCCTTTTAGTATGTTGGATGGTCCAAACTTATTCATTTTCACCTTATTATATGTACCCACTAGAAATCTCTCTTTTGTCAAATGAACCATGACTTCATCTCCAACCTAAGATTTGTTACACCTCATTTTCTCATCTACTTTAGCCTTGTAACATGTATTCATCTTTGTGATGTGTTTCCTCACCTCTTATGGAGGTTCTTCAAATGTTCAACAAAATCTCTAGCTTTAACATTACTTATCTCTCCTTTATCCAACTACCTCAATAAAGAAGCATTTTTGGGATTGCTTCCATATACAATCTACAATGGTGATTTACTAGTACTCTTGTTGACATAATTATTATATGAATATTCTACCTATGGGAAAATCATATCCCAAGCATTTGACTTATCTCCAATCAAACAACTCAACAAGTTCCCCAAAGTCTGATTCGCTACCTCTACCTATCCATTAATTTGAGGATGATGTGATGAACATAACTTTGAATTTGACTTCAATTTATTTTGCAATGTATGCCAGAAATATCCATCAAACTTGGTATCTCAATCTGAGACTATGCTCTTCGCCAGACCATGTAATCTCACCACTTCTATGAAAAATAACTCTACCACATGAACAACATCACTAATCTTCTTATAGGGAATAAAATGTGTCATATTTGGAAACCTATCAGCCACTATAAATATTGAATCATGCCCCTACTAAGTCCATGGTAAACCAAGAATGAAGTCCATTTTGACATTATCCCATGGCTTCTCTAGAATAGGTAATGACTGATACAAACCTATATTACTCTTCACTCCATTTTCCATTTGACATACTCAAAAAATCTGTACAGACTTCTTGACATCTTGTTATAACTGTGGCCATTAATAATTTCCAACAACCAAAGAAATGGTCAAATCACTACCAAAGTGTCCAACCAATCCTCCACTATCTTTATCCTTGATGAGATTCTCTCTCGTAGAACTTCTTGGAATGCAAAACCATTATTTTATTTGAACATCATACTATCCTAGAATATGAAATCCAACCATTTCATCTTTTCAAGTGTAACAAGTTTTGTACAAGCTTTCCAAGCTTCACCAAAATCAAGATCCTCTAGATGCAAATTGTTGAGTTCCTTGAACCAACCACCTCAATATGCATCTCTATCGATAAAAAAATTTTTACGGTAAGAGCATGTGTAACTATGTTAGGCTTTCTACTTTTTTGTTCCAAAACAAATGTATAACTCTGTGAAAAATGAACCAATTTCAAATGACTTTGGTTCAACTTTCCTTGAATATTCAAATATTCTAAAAATTGATGATCAATAAACAAGAAAAATTTCTTAGGAATAAGATAGTGTCTCCACTTCTTCAATGCTTGAATTATAGCACAAAATTCTTAATCATAAATATAATATTTTCTTTTGACATCATTCAACTTCTCATTGAAATATCTTCCTTCTTGGCTCAAAATAACTCCTATTGTAGTACCTCTAGCATCAAAATCTACTTGTTAAAATTTGGAAGTTCTAAATGAAGTTTCTCTATAACTTTCTATTTTAATAGATTAAAACTATTATCTTCTCCTAGAGCCCACTTAAATTCTTTCCTATCCTCTCTAATTGTTTCAATGAAGGGTCCACAAACACTACTAAAACATTTCATGAGATTTCTATAAAAAAATATCTAGTCAATGAAAATATTTTACCTTAGTCATATTCTTTGCAGTAGGCCATTCAAGGATAACCTTCACTTTATTAGGGCCCATTTTTAGACCTTCTACTAAAACTACAAATCTTAGGTACACAAACTCCTTAACAAAACTACACTTCTTTTTGTATATGAGCAATGTTAGTATGCTAATAGAAACCAAATTTAAATAAAGCTTCTACAAACTAAAAAAAATTCATAAACTTCAAGATAGACTAAGATGAGCTCTCAATTGAGAAAATGAGCCATTAATGGACTCTCTCAATAAGAAGCTCTCTTGTTGAGTAGCTTTATCTAAATGGATAGGATGTATGCTCAATATGCTTCCAAAGGCTTCAATGGATGATTGTGGATTTTTGGTGTGGATAGATGGCTTTAGTATGGATTTGGCTCTCAAAATAGCATTATAACTTTACTTCATGGATTGTGTTATTTTGCAAAGGGGAAGGATCCAATTTATAGGCAAGAGGCTTGAGGGATTGAGGGCTAAGATGCAAGGATGGGAAAAAGCTTATGGAAGGCTCAGATTGCATGAGAGGAGAGCACATGGATTGTGCTTCCTTATAGCCAATCAAGGAGTGACACATGTCACATGGTGAGAGGATGGAGGAAAGGGCAAGGATGAGTCAACAAAGGAGGCTCAAGAGATAAAATCTTCATAAAGACCGTCATAATGACTTGTAAGAGCAATAAAAGGGCTTGTAAGAGTCATTTATGACCTAGTGGACTTCATAAAGTTTTATGGTTGAGATATTTTGAGGGTGATGAGAGCAATTTCGACTTGGACTTGATTAGGAAGGTTCTAAGCTTGCTTAGGCTTGTGCAAATGATTAGAGGATGGATTAGGATGGTTTAGGATTAGCTTAGGGATAGGCAAGTGGATGGCATTTAATAAGGGTGGGTGAAGGAGGAGATATTTGTTAACTTTGGCTTGGGTTAGTAAGTTTTAACCCATGTTTAGGGAATGTGACAAGGTTAGGAGGGGATTAGGATTAGGTTTAAAGACATCTTCTAGAAGAGTCTAGATTTTGGATGAGGATAAAGACTTTCTAGAATAGTCTAGAATTTCCTAGGATGAGGATAAAGACTTTCTAGAAGAGTCTAGAACTTCTTAGGATGAGGATAAATTAGATTTTTAGGAAATAAATAAAGTTTTATTTATTTCAAGGGTTTGGGTTGAGGAGATATTTATTAAAACTTTTTTAATAAACATGAGGATTAATATTTAACTTTAATTAAATATTTTGAGTTGGGATTAGGGGTAGGAAATGATGGGATTAGCCTTTAATCAAAATTAAAGAAGGATTAGAAGATTTTGGAAGAGGTTATTGGTCATAAGGAAATTGGCCAACTTTTGGGAAAAAAAAAATTTTTTTATTTATTTTAGGATTTTTGGTCAATTTATTAATTAAATAATTAATAAATAAGGAAATAATGTTCAAATAAGATTTAAACATTTTTGGGAGGGATTCCTTAATTAAATATTTTTAATTAAGATAAAAGGATTTAATGGCATAAAAATTAATTAATTAATTAATTAATTAATTAATTAATTAATAAATGATGATGTCATCGGGAATTTTTCAGAAAATAAAAATACTTTATTTTCTAAAGGATTTTTAGGTGTCTACATTTTGCCCCTCTTTGATGTGATGCCGCAAGTGGCATGACATCAAAGATAAGAAAATAAGATGCCCAAGGCTAGAGCAGAAGAGGAGAGAATGGACTATGAGATGCCCCCTCAAGAAGGCAGCGGGGAGAGAAAGCGAGGCTCGATGGCTTCTTGAAAAGTACAAGAATCTGGGATGAGCAAGGAGACTCAGATTGGCAAAGAGAAGGGGCTGAATTAGCTCAAACTCTCACTATGGGAGAATGATAAAGGAAAATTAGATGCACAAGAGGAAGCAAGCTTAAGACTTTAGGGAAGGTGGAGGATGAAGGAGCAGAGTGCTATAAAAAGGAATCCAAGATAGGGAGATGGATGAGGGGGTTATAAAGTTGATGCAATAGGATTTCAAAGAGCTAGATTGGCGGAAGATGGGTTTCGGAGATCCCTAGGACTAGGATTGTGGATCTCAAAAGGTGAGGCTTGGTGGGTTGATTTGGATTGGTGGATCCCTAAGACTAGGATTGTGGATCCCTAAAGCTAAGAGTGATGAGTGATTCAAAGAGATACTGATGCAGCAGCTAGGGTAGGAGAGACAGATGCTGGATATGGATGGGGGATAATGGAGATGAAGGAAACCCATTGAAGCTTTTTGAGCGGGGGGATACTTCAAAGAGAAGTACCACCATGTAGTTGAGCACTAGATTTGCTATAGGACTGTTGGTTAATTGCCAAGGTTACCAAGAACATCAAGGCCTTTTCACCAACCGTCCAGAGGACTAACAAACTAACCCAAAACAAACACACAAGGATTGCCCTAGCATCACACATGAATCCTAGAGGAAGCAGCGTGGAAATGACACTGGAGAACCCACAAGCAGAAAAGAAAAACAAACGAAAGACTTGATCAAGACCTTACGCTCTAATTGCCCCATTCGCAGCATACCATGATATGGAAGATCGTGGCAACCTTGAGGAGGGAACAAGGAGATTGTTTGGAAAAGATACCTCAAGACCCAAAAGGGAAGATCCCAAATCAAAAGAAAGTGAAAATCCAAAAGAGAGCCGTTTGCCAACGAGATGGGTAGGACAAGGCACTAACGGACCAAGATCAGACATGAGGAAAGCTATATCCTGCAAGGACCTATTGGAGAGCACCGAAGCTGGTGGATTTGGATGAGTGATGCGTCTGGCAAGCTAAACTAAGAAATATAACACTTTGGTGATAGGAAATCTAGCTAAAGGATGCGTTGGAATAGCTAACCAAGATGTGTGATGGGTGCAAGATGCTGATCAAGGATGAACTGACATGAACGCTGGATAGATACAATGGTACTAAGCTAAAGAGGATGTACAAGCTGATGGACCAAGATATGTACAAGCGGACTAATCAAGATATGGTACAAGCTAACAGACCAATGATATGTATGATACAGATGGATAAAAGCTCAGGATGAGAGGATAGCGAGATGGTTCGATGTTGTGCAAGATGCAAAAGCTAAGGGTGGGGTGATAGCGAAAGATATGGATTTGGCAGGATGCATCCAATGATGATGAGATATTTTGTGACCAAGGATAGCTAGAGGAGCAGGATGAGATGGCTGGATTGGATGGTAGATAGCTAGGATTATGATGGATATAAAGAGGTGACATTGGGTTTGCATGAGGATAGCCTAGAGCTAGATACCAATGACAAGGGAGGATGGACATGACAAGATCTCCAAGGAGTATAGTGCCCCCAATCAAAAGATAACATGCAGAAGGAGGTCTTATGATGGATGTGATAGGATTGAAGCTAGGATGGAAAAAGCTGAAGGGGCTAGGGAGATGGATGATAGCTGGGATGATTGGCTGAAGTTGTAGGAGATTAGTGGACAGTGTGAGATGGAAGATGGAGGGTGGAGGATAGGTGGATAGATTGGAAGATGGAGTTGGATGTCAAGAGATGACCAAAAGCATGAGGGTCATAGGCTGAGCTAGGGATGGTGGGATTACGCATGACGCTTGTTTGCCAAGTTTTCATCATGGTAATTGTCCAAGGCACTTGAATTGCCAAGTTTTCACCAGTGGATGCTTTATTTTTCTTTACTTTTTTTTTGACTTTTTGACTTTGGACTTAGCTAGAATGATTTTGGCTTTCTTCAGCTATTTTGGATATTTTGGAATTTTTCACTAGCTGTTGGAATGTTCAATTTTGTTGCTAGTTGTTGGTACACCAGATGTGTGATTTATGCAATATATTGGATTAGATGGGATTGATGGTAAGAGATGGAGGGATGAAAAGGTTGGAAAGGAGCATGAGATGGGGATGCTTGCAAGAGCAACATTGGCACATGTTAGGATGGGTGTGAAAAGAGCATATGGGGGATAGATGGTAGATACGGGCGTGATGGAGGATTTGTGGAAGCGTGCTTAGGGATATAGGCACCCAAGATAGAGTTAGGAGATGGGGGACATGAGTCACTAGATGGGGGATTAGCAATGGTGGATGCCATTATGCATTGGGTTTCAACTTTTTTCTTGGGGATCCACATGGTTTTGGATTTTCTTTTCATAGGCTTTTGCATTGTTTTGCATTCTTTGATTGGATTTTGCCTTTTTGGAGTATGTCTTTTAGAATAGACATATGATTGCCTAGGATGTGGATTTTTAGCTTTATGCATTTTGAAGTTGGCATTCACATTGCTGTGGTAAGCTTTGGGAAGATGGTTAGGAGAAGCTTTGTGAGATGGAGAGGATATGAAAGAGCATGTAGGGGGATGATGATGGATGAGGTGCCCTGATATGTGCCTTTGTTGATCTTGCATAGAAATGGATGGAATAGGATTTTTATGATGGCTAATAGGAGGATGGAGGATGGTAGATTTTGGGACATAGGGACCCAAAATGGATTTAGCGGATGAAGGGGGGATATGGTATGTTGTTTTGGGTTGCAAAGATGGTGGAGGGGGGATGACATAAGATTTCTTGAAGGAGTGATGGGAGGTTGGCATGGTGGGCTTAGAGATAGGCTTGGTTTGGGGGTGTGGTGTACCAAGACCTTTAGATGGTGAGCCTTTGGATACATATCCAAGACCATGAAATCCTATATTTTTTTGTGCAATAATAGGCTCTCTGATTCCTTGCTCTTGTGGTCCTAAACCTTGACCTTGATAATGCCATTGATTGAGCATTTGAACAAGCTGAGGAAACTTTTTGCTTGCAAAAAATGGTAGAAGTGATTTATTAGGTGTATTGCAATGGGGAGATACTGTTCTTAATTCTTCTGCTGAGAGAGGGCCACCGTGGATGAATGTAAGTGAACCAAGAGGGTAGATTATAGATGGTGGAATAGCTTGGATAGGTGGTAAGATGGAAGCATGGAGCGGGGGAGATGGAAGGATAGGATCTTGATGTAGCTGGTGGGATGACAAGATATCTTGTAGTGGAGGAGATATGGCTTGAGGTTTTGGAGATGGAGGAGATGGTGACTGCACTATGGATGGAAGACATGGTACGATGATATCTTCATTTATGCTTTGGGGGATGTCAACATGCTTTTGGGCAGGATCTTGATAGGATTGGTTTGGAGTGGATGGTGCAATAGGAGGTGAAGGGATGGATTCTTCAAAGGTAGCGGATGGATAGATGGGAGATTCAGTAGTGGAGATGGGTGAGTAGAAGATGGATGCATAAGGGTCATTACGAGAGATTTGGCAAATGCTTGGAGGCGATGTGGATAGGATTTGGAGGGATTTGATAGGTGGTGGGATTTTGATGCTTGCGAGAAGTGGAAGGATTTTAAGAAATTTGATGGATGGTATGGGGATGATAGCTATGGGAGATGGAGGTGATATTATAGATGGGGAAGCTTCATCACTGACTACTTCACATGGTTGGATTAGATGACATGGCTTATCGACTGTTGGAGGCAACTTTTCTTGTATTTCCTCTAGGAGATTCCTTGGAGACTCGTGTGTCGACGGTGGAGGTGGATTGACAGGAATAGCTAGTGTGATGGGGGTGGAAGATTGGAAGCTTGGTTGATGGGGTGATGGAGGGGAAGCTGGAATATCAGATGGCATGACTAGATAGTTTGGAATAACTCTTGGATTTTGGGGGATGCTTGGGGGAATGTTTCTAAGGCTTTCAATATACCCGTCATAGTCAACAAGATTTTCATCATCATTGGAATAGGAGGTGGCGGGAGCAAGGACAATGCGACCAAACACATCATGATAGGATTGGTACTTCATGCTTTGATGATGAGTTTGATGGGGATGGGGTCTTGCATATGGATGAACACGGAAGCTCATGGTTTGATTTGGATTAAGCACAGATTTTGGATTGGCTGATGAAAGATTTCCTAGGGAGAGTCAAAGCTGCATGACAAACCTAAGGAGGATTGGCTGGAGATTTTTGGCTTTCCTGTGGATGGAAGACTTCAAGGGTATGTTGTCAAAAGGTGAGAGTTTTGCTTTCCTATGCGCTAGATTTGGTGGTGGCTGTGTCAACTTGAAGATAGACTAATGATCCTATGGGCATGACACGAGATTGACCACTTGTGGATCCCAACCTTTAGCTCAAGGCGATGAGGGATGCAAGTGACAAAGCTAGATTACCCTAGACAATGCTCTGTCAGAGGGATATCCTTGATGAGATTGGTTGATTGGTAGGATAGATTGATTGGATAGCAAATTTTGGCAAAGTGACAACAACTCTTTAAAGGCTTGGGTGATTTTGGATTGGGTTGCTAGCTGGCTAGGGGGATGATTTGGATGGACTTTGGATCTGGGATTGTTCTAAGGAAAAGAACTAGATAGATTCGGTTGCAGCGAGGGAGCTTGGATAATTTTCTGATAAGGCAGTGACTACGCTAAGTATGCCTTGAGCTGGGAGATTTCTACTTTTCTGGGATTTTGACCAAAATTGGCAAACATTCATTCAAAAGCTATGAACAAATAAGTAGACAAAAGTTTTGAGCAAGCACGTCAAACAAACCAACATCCTAGGAAGCTTTCTACAAGGATGAAATTTGGTTTAGGTAGGGAGTCCTCGATATACACAAGGTACGTGAGGCCCAAATCCGTAGATGAAACCAAAAAGATGTCACACAGCCGAGAGGAGCGGTAACCCACTTCTCCTCTTTCACTTCTCAAGGGTATAAAGTTCCTTGAGGCTTAGCCCGAGTGACAAAATTTTGATCCCAAGAGAGGTGTCTTTGGATTCACCTCCCGATCTTTATACTCCGTCGGAACGCTGGAGTTGAGGTCGTCCCAAGGGGTGATGAAATCCCCAAGCAAGACTCCTAAAAAGCTAAGACAAGATTTTGGATCCTAATCTTATGCACCCAAGGTGGCCTCGAAAGACGACAAGGGGAGAGAAGACTTGGATGATCTTGGGCTAAAAAACACGCTTGTTCTTTTACCAACTGACACTTAAGTTTTCTGATCTAGACTTTGCAAGCACTCATGTTTAAGAGACAATGTTCAATTCCAACTTGAAGCGCCAACAAAATTAAATCAATTGAAGAATGCAAACAATAAGAAGAGTTAGGGTCAACAAAAGAAAACTCGCGCGCCCGGAGGCCCTCCACGTCAAGTATCGATTAATTTCCTTTAAAGCATTCAAGAGTTGGTGTGATTTTGTTTTAAGCCCAAAGCAAAGGTGTGTGAGATTCGATTTCAAGCGCGCGCCCGGAGGCACTCCACGTCAAGATTTGTCCAATTTTTATGCCCAAATGAAGTGTTTCATATTGCAATGGTTAATTGATCCTTGGAATTCAAGATTGGATTTGTTATTTTAATCATGCATTCAAGAAAAATTTGATTTTAATCCATAGCATTCAAGAGTGTGTTTAGCAACATGCATTCAAAGACAAGTGATTAACATTCAAGTTTTTTTTCCTTTGAGAATTCAAGATTGAGATTTTGTGTGTTTGTTTTAAGAACTTTGAAGTGCTTTGTTTTAACCTTAGATCATTCAAGATTGTTTTTTGGACTCAAAAGTGAAAATGACTTTTGGACTTTGCTTTTCATTCAAGATTTTGTGTTCTAGTTTGCATGTTTTAAGCCCAAAAATGATATTCCTAGATTGTTTTGATGCATGAAAAACCTAAGCAACATTCAAGATTTTGCAAAAAGACATTTGTTTGGAACAAATAACAAAGCTTTTAGGACAATTTTTGGAAACCATTTATGACTCTTAGTTTTCATGAGATTTTTAAAAAAACTTTAGTGTGCACTTAGTGTTGATTTTGAACTTCTTGAAATGGAAACTTGAAGTTCTTTTTAAATTCCCAAAAATGAAGTGTTCCTAATGTTGCATGAATGTATCTAAAACCTTGATGTTGCAAGGATGCAAATGATTAGATTGGTTTAGTTTCACTTGTTAAAAGATTTTTTCTTTTTTTGCAAATTTTTAATTTTTCAATGGATTTAAGTATGATTTGGGGGTTCATTTTAAGCACTAAAAAGAAGTGTGTATGATTTTGCTTCCTTAAAAAAAAAATAGCCAAGATCTCCCACAAGAAGAAGAAGAAGAAGTAGATGGAATAAGAAGAATATAGACAAGAAGAGGAAGAAGAATTTCAAGTTCTTTGTCCACCTATAAGCTTGAAAAATCTGCAAACACTATGAGATAGATTATGAGTTCCTTTGTCTTCTTCATGCTCATGTGGACCTACAAAACCAATTTATACAATCCTACCAATCACAAAAACAAGTAAAATTAGCCAAAATCAGCAAATGAAATACAAAACTTGACTAAAAAAGCTAATGAAGATGACCCATGCGGGGTCCCACCGAGCGTGCCAAAATGTATATGAGCAATGTTAGTATGCTAATAGAAACCAAATTTAAATAAAGCTTCTACAAACTAAAAAAAATTCATAAACTTCAAGATAGACTAAGATGAGCTCTCAATTGAGAAAATGAGCCATTAATGGACTCTCTCAATAAGAAGCTCTCTTGTTGAGTAGCTTTATCTAAATGGATAGGATGTATGCTCAATATGCTTCCAAAGGCTTCAATGGATGATTGTGGATTTTTGGTGTGGATAGATGGCTTTAGTATGGATTTGGCTCTCAAAATAGCATTATAACTTTACTTCATGGATTGTGTTATTTTGCAAAGGGGAAGGATCCAATTTATAGGCAAGAGGCTTGAGGGATTGAGGGCTAAGATGCAAGGATGGGAAAAAGCTTATGGAAGGCTCAGATTGCATGAGAGGAGAGCACATGGATTGTGCTTCCTTATAGCCAATCAAGGAGTGACACATGTCACATGGTGAGAGGATGGAGGAAAGGGCAAAGATGAGTCAACAAAGGAGGCTCAAGAGATAAAATCTTCATAAAGACCGTCATAATGACTTGTAAGAGCAATAAAAGGGCTTGTAAGAGTCATTTATGACCTAGTGGACTTCATAAAGTTTTATGGTTGAGATATTTTGAGGGTGATGAGAGCAATTTCGACTTGGACTTGATTAGGAAGGTTCTAAGCTTGCTTAGGCTTGTGCAAATGATTAGAGGATGGATTAGGATGGTTTAGGATTAGCTTAGGGATAGGCAAGTGGATGGCATTTAATAAGGGTGGGTGAAGGAGGAGATATTTGTTAACTTTGGCTTGGGTTAGTAAGTTTTAACCCATGTTTAGGGAATGTGACAAGGTTAGGAGGGGATTAGGATTAGGTTTAAAGACATCTTCTAGAAGAGTCTAGATTTTGGATGAGGATAAAGACTTTCTAGAATAGTCTAGAATTTCCTAGGATGAGGATAAAGACTTTTTAGAAGAGTCTAGAACTTCTTAGGATGAGGATAAATTAGATTTTTAGGAAATAAATAAAGTTTTATTTATTTCAAGGGTTTGGGTTGAGGAGATATTTATTAAAACTTTTTTAATAAACATGAGGATTAATATTTAACTTTAATTAAATATTTTGAGTTGGGATTAGGGGTAGGAAATGATGGGATTAGCCTTTAATCAAAATTAAAGAAGGATTAGAAGATTTTGGAAGAGGTTATTGGTCATAAGGAAATTGGCCAACTTTTGGGAAAAAAATAAATTTTTTATTTATTTTAGGATTTTTGGTCAATTTATTAATTAAATAATTAATAAATAAGGAAATAATGTTCAAATAAGATTTAAACATTTTTGGGAGGGATTCCTTAATTAAATATTTTTAATTAAGATAAAAGGATTTAATGGCATAAAAATTAATTAATTAATTAATTAATTAATTTATTTATTAATAAATGATGATGTCATCGGGAATTTTTCAGAAAATAAAAATACTTTATTTTCTAAAGGATTTTTAGGTGTCTACACTTTTAATTTATCATCAATGTTTATTCACTCAACTAATCAAACACCTTACTAATATGCATCAAATGTTTCTCCAAGGTTTAACTAAAGATAAAAATATCATTTAGGTAAACAATGAAAAACTTACCAAGAAACTCCTTTAGTACCTCATTCATGAGCCACATAAGAGTGCTCTGTTGGTGTTTGAAAATGTTACCTATTTCCAATTACCCTGATGAGAACAAGATGCATCTAGGGGCAGCTAACTCCCATTATCAACACATCCATTCAGACACCAGGCCAACTATAAGGCTATACTCCTTCTGCACTTCAGGCTCTGCAAAACCTAGGCGGGTGGACCTATAGATTCTTTATATGGTACCAGTTGTCAAAGCATACACTGAATCTAATATGAAGCAGATAAAAACCCCTAAATCTTCTATACTCAACCAGGAATCATAAGCATAAAAAAGCTAAGAACATAACTCATGAAACTGGCAAGCTAAGTGCGGGTTAACATTGAATAGCTTTCAACATAAAAGGGAAAATTGATTTAATATGTTGATAACAGCAAGACCCAAGTATGAACAACAGAACTTAATGATCTTATCTTTGACCAGTGCCTTATTTATTGGGCAATTAAATGAATCATAACCATACATCTCCTGAAAACCTCAGATGTATCTCTACATCAAGATCCTTGATCTATATTTCACCTTGTGAATAGACATCTGCTACAGAATGAATCTCATACTCAGAACATCCTATCATGAAATCTGCAAACCCTGTGACAAATATCAAGCAATTACATGGTTCTTTGTTCCATAAGCAAGACATTTTAACCCCATACATTTCAAAACGAAATGCAACCTAATTCATGCTCTTTGATCACAAATTAGAAGAATTAACAAATCCATAATCAGGAGACAAGATTCAGACTAAACTTCAAACCTTTGCTGCTCTTTATTTGCTTTCCTTGAAACCAAATACATGACATGTACAGGAAACAACTCATAAATCACCTAACAAACCAGAACTATCTGCATAAAACATGAATGTTGCTTAATACAAAAGAGAAATGCTGGGTGTGTGGCTTTCACAGCCTGAGCAGAGCTCCAAGAACTGGAAATAGAAAACCAACCAACAACCTTTTTTCAGGGAAGAAGACAGAATATGTATGGAGAAGGCAATTCCCGGATTTGATTTGCAATTGACACTTGTCTATCTGAAAAACCTTCTTAACAGGTTAAAACAACTCTTTAATCTTTCCCCTCAACTGGTGAATCAAATCTTTTCATTTTACCTCTCAAGAGCCTCAAATATCTCAGCAACCTAATGATGAAATAATGTAACTGATTTTGATAAAAAAAAAAAACTCAATGTAAAAAGTGAAAATCAGTTCACAGTGACCTCCAAAATGCAAGAAAATTGCTGAGAGTTGATTTTTCTCCATATTCAGATCCCGAAAAGCTTTTAAAATTTCCCTCTAACCAATTTTGATGCTCTAGAATCAAGTTTGCTCATTCTGTCGCTAATGGCCCAAGAAACAAAAATTGACCTATAACTCGAACTGGTGAGCACCTGTGCAAGAAACAACCTCAAATTCAGAAAATTCAGATCTTCCCGGTTCCGATGGTATATTGGAGTGCCCAATTTGGTTAAAAATTGCCCCAGATATTGCCTTTTGAAAATCTCAGTCTTGTTCATGACTTCCATGTAGTTTTGCAAAAATTTCAACTTTTATATAGTTTCAAACTATATGATAAGTGAAAATTTATTTTAAAAAAATCTACCCCACATGATCTTTTAGAAAAAAAATTAAAATTTTTTTTTTTTTTAACCTTTGAAAATTCCACCATATGTTTCACTCGGGTCAAACTTGGTTTGACCATATCGCCATGTGTCACGTGTTGATTCGCTGATTTGACTCTTGCCGGATTCTTGAGTTTTCCGGCAACCTCGCTATATCGCTAGCCGGATTTTTGAGATTTTCCGGCAAGCGACATAGCGACCTGCCGGATTTTTGACTTTTCCGGTCGGATTTGCTGACGTCATCATTTGGGCATGCATTTTTATTTAAAATTTATTATGTCATTTCACCAGGTTGGATGACTGGGACCCACGCAGTCAAGCTTTGCCTTCAAAAGGCTCACATTTCAATTCACAATGTTATGTGAGTGCAATTGTATTTAAACTATGAAATAGCTTCTCCACTTACCAATGTGGGATAATGCTTTTTGACTGGTTCCTCTCTGTGCACGGCCTTCTCATTGAATATCCATCTCTCACTAAAACATGAGCTCCTCTTTATTTGCCCATGGCTTCTATTTTTAATATGCGTGGGTCTGATTGTCACGGGCTTCATATAATTCTTGGACTACCCTTATTTGCTGGCTTCTCCAATCAACTTGCTATTAACGTTTTTTATTTACTACAGCTTCCAATTTTGGCATCCCTTTTAATGCACAGACCTCTATTTGCTTTGCCATTTGCTTGAGTTCTTTGGTATTTGCTGTGGCCTGTTCCTGTGGCTTGCCTTTTTACTTGCAACAGGATTCCTTTTAACAAAGTGTGGTTTGTTTCTTTTGTATGGTTGTGCAAGCTCTCTTGCTGCAAACTCTGCCTACGTGGATATTTTTCTTGCATGTTTTCCCTTTAAATGCATTTGGGACTAGTTTTTTATGCTATGAGCTATGTTTTTGTCTTAAACCACTGGAAGCTTGTTTCATGGCCTGCTCTTTGATTGTGTTAGTGCTCTGCTCTCTTCATTTGTTTTGATGTTGAAACTTCCTTATGATGGTGTTGACTACTGCTCACTGCCCTTTATCTTTGTCATTTTGTGGCTGTAGGTAACTCCTTTTGTATTGAATGGCCTGCTTTGCTTGAAAGCTGCCCTGCTCTGCTCACGTGGCCTTTTTCTTTTATGGTGTGTGCCTTGAGAAAGGCTACTTCTTTGACCTGTGTGCATGGGGTCTCCTGCATTTCACTCAGCCTTGGAAGGCTCTCTACTTTTTGTAGCCGGCTGCATTTTTTATGTCTAACCTCATTCTTCTCCAATGCAACTTACTTTCAATTTCACCGTGGTGGTCCAATTCATTTTAGAAAGTAAATCATTTTGTCTCATTGTAGATTTATCCAATGACTCCATAGCAATGACTGCAATTAAAAACAATCATAGGAACATTACTTTAAAACTCCATTTTAATCATTTCCGCACCATTGTGCAAATTGTGTCAGGAGGTTTGCCAGGTGGCTGTAAAAGCTAACTTAATCAAGTAACCAGATTGTAAAAATTGGCATGAGTGTTCAATCCTGTATACTTTACCACACTGCAAATTTTTAGCCCATGACGAATTTCGAGTCAAAAGATTTTAATTGCCGAACATCCATACTTCAAATATCCTGCAGGCAGACAATGTTAAAAAACATAAACTGGGCTCGGATTTGGCATCATAAACTAGGTTATTGATCACTTGGGTTTCTGAAAATTGGGATATAGGTTCTTTTCCATGAGGAGAATGGAATTCTATAGTTTGGGCTCTTGACGAATCACCGGGCACATTTGGCGAATTTCCGAAAATAGGCACTTGGAAATTTTAACTGGCAAATGTGTCAAAAAGTGATTTTTGGCAAATGTACGGACATAAGAAAGTATGCAAATGGATTCATCATGACTTAAGAATTGGCATACTTCAAGGATTTCTAGGACACAACACAATGGTACAATCCATTTAGGCTAGCCAATCACAGGATCAAAGTTATAACATGCCGAACAGGGGTACGGATCAATCTGGATACCTTAGTCGTAACAAAACAATGCAAACTGGGTTTTTGATCATGTTAGCAAACTGATCAAATGGATTTGACATGATCTCAAAATTGGAATATATGAAGTGTCTTACCGTTAGAACATAATGTAAAAATAATTTTTTCATTTGGGTCAACTGGGTCAAAGATATGATTGGTCGAACAGGGCTTCCCAGAATTGTGAACAACTAGTTAAATGCACAAAGCAATGAATGACCAACTTTGTGGGGTGCAAAACCTAGTCAAACGGATTCGAAATGACTTGAAAATTGAAACATAGGTTCTCTATTATGGACACTAAACATCCCCAAAGTGACTAGTCATTACACAGTCCTGGGTAAAAGATATTCAGATGCAAACTGGGCCTCTGATCGCTATTTGACACTTGGGCAGAATTGCAAATTTTGACACTAGCTCAAAATGGGCCTTCACAGAATGGTTCGAAATGTCAGTTTAACTTCATAGAACACATAGATGCACTAAATGAAAGGTGTTAGAAACATTAAACACCTCTTAGGCCTCAAACTAACAACCGGGTACAATCTCATTTAAAAGCATTTATAGGGCTAATTTTTCTCAACAGGGTTCAAAATTGACCATGCAAATTTTAGCGCCAACAGTGGCTCTGTCTGGGGATGCATGTCCCTTGCGGGCATGGAAAGGATTCAGATCTCTGGAGGAAGCAGACCACACAACTGAACAGAAAAACTCTCTCGAACAGCTTTATTGAAAACAGGGAAACAACTACAACTACCAAGACTATGTACACACGATGGCCCCGGGCCACTGAACTTCAGCAAAATTGTTTACCTCTGTCATAAACATGATTCTTATCTGAACTTTCATGAGGTAAACTGAATTTTCTTCTTCTATTAGTTTCACCAATCATATTATCATCGTATGACAAATCACTTGGCAAAACAAAATCAGCACTCTTACTTCCATAATGCATATAAAAACTATATTCATCTTCAACCGTTAGCTCATTATGAAAGTTCTGATCAGCATGCTCAAAAATATCAGACTGAAAGTGAAAACCTTCTCTAACAAATGACTCATGCATGCTATCATTTTCAAACATGAAGGCTTCATATTCAACTTGGGGAAAGGGATCACTCATACCTTGAAAATGTGTTTCCTTATACATAACTGGACGATATTCAAACGAACATTCTGACTTGTACTCACATATATCATCAATGTCAAAATCTGAGACTAATCTATAATCTTCAAATGGTTCTTCACAATTAGCAAACAAATTAGTCTTCACATCGGAGAGTTCATCATGAATCTCATTGCAAGGTATAGGTAGATTTTCAATAACCGTCTTATTAAACACCTTGTTATCATAATCAGATGCAACATCATGATCATATTCACTGTCATATTTGGAAGAAGAACAGTTTGACCTCTTACAGCAGTAAGACAAAGTATCATCATTAAACTTATTCTCTTCTAAATCTGAACTATCCATGTGTTCTTCAAAAAGAGGATTGATAACTCCATGCAAAGCGCCTTTATAGACATTAGGACAAGTGATGTGCTGATCAACATCAAGCTCCTCACCATATAACGGATTAGTGAAAACTTTAAAATCATTTCTAACATCACTGTCATGGACACTTTCAACATATGAAGAAAAATTAGAACTACATGAAGAATCAACATCCACTCCGTCAACGAAGCATGTAGAAAATAGATCAAAGTTACTTTCATTGTCTCCATATAGGTGATTCAAATGTCTTGTAAGAAAATCATCATTTATCTTACCAAAAGGTGCTGATGTATTAATCTCAGAGTCAATCACGTACTGATCATCATTACACTCATCCTCAAGACACTCTTCTACACAATTAGGCAATACGTCTTTATGGATAACCTCTTTGTCTTCATATTGTGTAGACACATTTTCTTCATAACTTTCAATTTCAAACTGGTTTACACAATTCTGATATGGAAACTCACTTTCAGATTCAGAAACAGCATTTGTACCTTTATTAGCAAGAGAACACTCACTTCCATCATTGCTCTCTTCTTCCCAATCAGCATCTGATTCACATGAAGATGAACACATACTAGCACTATCCTCTTCTTGACTTGAGTAATAACTCTCATCATCAGCTTCATATGACACCTCTTGATAATATATTGGATCAGCAACATAATTATCACTTGGAAAATGACTCTCAGCTTTATCATACTCACATTGATATGATTGTCTTCCAACTTCAGATTTAATAACGTTCTCAACATGATGCAATCTCTCAATGAGATAATTCATTTCTTGCCTATCCTGTTGGTCAAGAGAATGCATCTCTACCGCTGAAACATTATCAACATATGAGCTTAGTTCTTCTAACTGTGACTGAGATACATATGATTTACATTCTTTATATTGTGTCATCTTGCCATGACATGTCGGATCAGCAATTTCACCTTTATCACTTGATAGATAACTTCTGGTTTGCTCCTCCTCATACTGAGATGAATACCTTTCCTCTTCCTGATTTATTATGTTTTCAACACAATGCAAATTATCAATGGGAAAATGAATGGCTGGATTTATATCTTGCGTGGATGACTCATCAAGTGAATCAATTCTATCATTCGATGTTGTAATACCATAAACATGTGCATTCACTTCATCATGAATGGAATCATTTCTTTTTTCCAACAGAGAAATTTCATGTTCACATGTTTTTATTTCTGAGGCTTCAACAAAACTATTTACAACAGCAGGAGTGCTTATTTGTTGATCTGAAATCAAACACTCCTTATGACATTGGCTTGTGCTTTGCACCTCATATTGCCAGCCAATATTTCTAGAGAAGTGACTACGGGTTAAGCCATATTTTATGTTATTCTCAATCTCTATAGCTGTCATGAATGCATGATGTAGAGTTCTAGGTTCCTTATCTCTCAACAGATAGTTCATCTTTTTATCAAAAGCACCGAGATAAACCACTAAACACATTTGATCATCCGGCTTGTAACTTTCAGGAAATTCACTCAAAATCTTTGCAAATCTGATATTAAATTCAGGAACTAACTCAACATTCTTGATTTCAATTTTCAAAAACTTATCAAAATATTCAGAGATGCTTACTCTTTCCCCGAACTGCATCATGAAGGCTGATAATAATTCATCCCAGGATGAAATTGAACATGCTGGTAAAAATGAAAACCAGTCCCTAGCATCATCCTCTAAAGTCTAAACAAACAATTTCATCTGAATGTCTTCATGAGCAATTTCAAAATCACCAACCAAGTCACTAAACAGCTGAACATGATGACTGGCTGAATTTTCATGGTTTCCACCAAACTTAGGCAAATACTTTCTGAGGTTACAAGGCATAGTATTCGGGAAACCATGAATACCATTAAAATTCAATGGCATATACCTCCTGGTAGAAACAGATCTAAAACTTTCACTAACAGGCTGCATATTAGATGAGATAAAACTTAACATTCTTCAAAGTCAAGACTCATTCACCATTAAACACTTCCAGAATTTATTAATTGCAGCAGATTTGGAGTTCTTTCTACCAATTCAAAACTTCAAATACACTTCACAACTTCAAAACAACAATTGAAACTCATTCTAATGAAGTGCATAAAACTTATCAAATCATTCTCCTCTTCTTAGTGCTAAAACTTCACTTGATGGAGAACACATATGTGGAACTCACTTTCATTGAAAATAAATCATATGAAAGCATAAAATACCTCAAGTGTTGCTGCATGAAACCATTGATCTGCTGATTGGCCTGGTGCTAATCTAAATTCTTTACACCACTGATCAAACCTTATAGAGTCGCCATCTCCTTGAGGAGAATTAAATGACATCACTGCTGTGATTCATCTTTATCATTACAAATTCTTATAATAGCAAATCAAACAACACTTACTAGTCAGAAACTTATAATAGATATCTCTTCTTGCTTGCAAATTCACCTAATTTTCAGATCTGCTTGATTACACTGAAAACTCTTGAAAACAATTTATACATCACTGATCTACAATGATTTAGAGATCCTTTAAGTAGAGTCGCCACTCACTATTGTGAGAAAGATTTGAAACAATGATTTATAACATGCCAGATCTGTACTGACAATTCAACTTGAAAATTTTGAAAGTCACCAAACACCTTGAAGAGAAACAAACTTTTAATCACAATTCTGACTCTGAAATTACAACAGCACTTTGAAAACAAGGTCCAGTTGAATTGATTGAAAATAAAACTTGAGGAGAGCACAATCTGAACTCAACCAATAAGTCACTGTTGCAAGTGGATAAAACATATTGGGGTGCATGATTTGGAGTAAGAAAACTGGAAAGAACATCAGAGAACTTACTGCTGAAATTTTTTAATGCACTTCTAATGCTGTATTGAATCTCTTCTTTTCAAATTCTCAAGGTTTGTCTTGAATCTGATCCAATACAGTCCCCAGCAGAGTCGCCATTTTGTTGGTGTTTGAAAATGTTACCTATTTCCAATTACCCTGATGAGAACAAGATGCATCTAGGGGCAACTAACTCCCATTATCAACAATCCATTCAGACACCAGGCCAACTATAAGGCTATACTCCTTCTGCACTTCAGGCTCTACAAAACCTAGGCGGGTGGACCTATAGATTCTTTATATGGTACCAGTTGTCAAAGCATACACTGAATCTAATATGAAGCAGATAAAAACCCCTAAATCTTCTATACTCAACCAAGAATCATAAGCATGAAAAAGCTAAGAACATAACTCATGAAACTGGCAAGCTAAGTGCAGGTTAACATTGAATAGCTTTCAACATAAAAGGGAAAATTGATTTAATATGTTGATAACAGCAAGACCCAAGTATGTACAACAGAACTTAATGATCCTATCTCTGACCAGTGCCTTATTTATTGGGAAATTAAATGAATCATAACCATACATCTCCTGAAAACCTCAGATGTATCTCTACATCAAGATCCTTGATCTATATTTCACCTTGTGAATAGACATCTGCTACAGAATGAATCTCATACTCAGAACATCCTATCATGAAATCTGCAAACCCTGTGACAAATATCAAGCAATTACATGGTTCTTTGTTCCATAAGCAAGACATTTTAACCCCATACATTTCAAAACGAAATGCAACCTAATTCATGCTCTTTGATCACAAATTAGAAGAATTAACAAAGCCATAATCAGGAGACAAGATTCAGACTAAACTTCAAACCTTTGCTGCTCTTTATTTGCTTTCCTTGAAACCAAATACATGAAATGTACAGGAAACAACTCATAAATCACCTAACAAACCAGAACTATCTGCATAAAACATGAATGTTGCTCAATACAAAAGAGAAATGCTGGGTGTGTGGCTTTCACAGCCTGAGCAGAGCTCCAAGAACTGGAAATAGAAAACCAACCAACAACCTTTTTTCAGGGAAGAAGACAGAATATGTATGGAGAAGGCAATTCCTGGATTTGATTTGCAATTGACACTTGTCTATCTGAAAAACCTTCTTAACAGGTTAAAACAACTCTTTAATCTTTCCCCTCAACTGGTGAATCAAATCTTTTCATTTTACCTCTCAAGAGCCTCAAATATCTCAGCAACCTAATGATGAAATAATGTAACTGATTTTGATAAAAAAAAAAAACTCAATGTAAAAAGTGAAAATCAGTTCACAGTGACCTCCAAAATGCAAGAAAATTGCTGAGAGTTGATTTTTCTCCATATTCAGATCCCGAAAAGCTTTTAAAATTGCCCTCTAACCAATTTTGATGCTCTAGAATCAAGTTTGCTCATTCTGTCGCTAATGGCCCAAGAAACAAAAATTGACCTATAACTCGAACTGGTGAGCACCTGTGCAAGAAACAACCTCAAATTCTGAAAATTCAGATCTTCCCGATTCCGATGGTATATTGGAGTGCCCAATTTGGTTAAAAATTGCCCTAGATATTGCCTTTTGAAAATCTCAGTCTTGTTCATGACTTCCATGTAGTTTTGCAAAAATTTCAACTTTTATATAGTTTCAAACTATATGATAAGTGAAAATTTATTTTAAACAAATCTACCCCACATGATCTTTTAGAAAAAAAATTTAAAATTTTTTTTTTTTTAACCTTTGAAAATTCCACCATATGTTTCACTCGGGTCAAACTTGGTTTGACCATATCGCCATGTGTCACGTGCTGATTCGCTGATTTGACTCTTGCCGGATTCTTGAGTTTTCCGGCAACCTTGCTATATCGCTAGCCGGATTTTTGAGATTTTCCGGCAAGCGACATAGCGACCTGCCGGATTTTTGACTTTTCCGGTCGGATTTGCTGACGTCATCATTTGGGCATGCATTTTTATTTAAAATTTATTATGTCATTTCACCAGGTTGGATGACTGGGACCCACACAGTCAAGCTTTGCCTTCAAAAGGCTCACATTTCAATTCACAATGTTATGTGAGTGCAATTGTATTTAAACTATGAAATAGCTTCTCCACTTACCAATGTGGGATAATGCTTTTTGACTGGTTCCTCTCTGTGCACGGCCTTCTCATTGAATATCCATCTCTCACTAAAACATGAGCTCCTCTTTATTTGCCCATGGCTTCTATTTTTAATATGCGTGGGTCTGATTGTCACGGGCTTCATATAATTCTTGGACTACCCTTATTTGCTGGCTTCTCCAATCAACTTGCTATTAACGTTTTTTATTTACTACAGCTTCCAATTTTGGCATCCCTTTTAATGCACAGACCTCTATTTGCTTTGCCATTTGCTTGAGTTCTTTGGTATTTGCTGTGGCCTGTTCCTGTGGCTTGCCTTTTTACTTGCAACAGGATTCCTTTTAACAAAGTGTGGTTTGTTTCTTTTGTATGGTTGTGCAAGCTCTCTTGCTGCAAACTCTGCCTACGTGGATATTTTTCTTGCATGTTTTCCCTTTAAATGCATTTGGGACTAGTTTTTTATGCTATGAGCTATGTTTTTGTCTTAAACCACTGGAAGCTTGTTTCATGGCCTGCTCTTTGATTGTGTTAGTGCTCTGCTCTCTTCATTTGTTTTGATGTTGAAACTTCCTTATGATGGTGTTGACTACTGCTCACTGCCCTTTATCTTTGTCATTTTGTGGCTGTAGGTAACTCCTTTTGTATTGAATGGCCTGCTTTGCTTGAAAGCTGCCCTGCTCTGCTCACGCGGCCTTTTGCTTTTATGGTGTGTGCCTTGAGAAAGGCTACTTCTTTGACCTGTGTGCATGGGGTCTCCTGCATTTCACTCAGCCTTGGAAGGCTCTCTACTTTTTGTAGCCGGCTGCATTTTTTATGTCTAACCTCATTCTTCTCCAATGCAACTTACTTTCAATTTCACCGTGGTGGTCCAATTCATTTTAGAAAGTAAATCATTTTGTCTCATTGTAGATTTATCCAATGACTCCATAGCAATGACTGCAATTAAAAACAATCATAGGAACATTACTTTAAAACTCCATTTTAATCATTTCCGCACCATTGTGCAAATTGTGTCAGGAGGTTTGCCAGGTGGCTGTAAAAGCTAACTTAATCAAGTAACCAGGTTGTAAAAATTGGCATGAGTGTTCAATCCTGTATACTTTACCACACTGCAAATTTTTAGCCCATGATGAATTTCCAGTCAAAAGATTTTAATTGCCGAACATCCATACTTCAAATATCCTGCAGGCAGACAATGTTAAAAAACATAAACTGGGCTCGGATTCGGCATCATAAACTAGGTTATTGATCACTTGGGTTTCTGAAAATTGGGATATAGGTTCTTTGCCATGAGGAGAATGGAATTCTATAGTTTGGGCTCTTGACGAATCACCGGGCACATTTGGCGAATTTCCGAAAATAGGCACTTGGAAATTTTAACTGGCAAATGTGTCAAAAAGTGATTTTTGGCAAATGTACGGACATAAGAAAGTATGCAAATGGATTCATCATGACTTAAGAATTGGCATACTTCAAGGATTTCTAGGACACAACACAATGGTAGAATCCATTTAGGCTAGCCAATCACAAGATCAAAGTTATAACATGCCGAACGGGGGTACGGATCAATCTGGATACCTTAGCCGTAACAAAACAATGCAAACTGGGTTTTTGATCATGTTAGCAAACTGATCAAATGGATTTGACATGATCTCAAAATTGGAATATATGAAGTGTCTTACCGTTAGAACATAATGTAAAAATAATTTTTTCATTTGGGTCAACTGGGTCAAAGATATGATTGGTCGAACAGGGCTTCCCAGAATTGTGAACGACTAGTTAAATGCACAAAGCAATGAATGACCAACTTTGTGGGGTGCAAAACCTAGTCAAACGGATTTGAAATGACTTGAAAATTGAAACATAGGTTCTCTATTATGGACACTAAACATCCCCAAAGTGACTAGTCATGACACAGTCCTGGGTAAAAGATATTCAGATGCAAACTGGGCCTCTGATCGCTATTTGACACTTGGGCAGAATTGCAAATTTTGACACTAGCTCAAAATGGGACTTCACAGAATGGTTCGAAATGTCAGTTTAACTTCATAGAACACATAGATGCACTAAATGAAAGGTGTTAGAAACATTAAACACCTCTTAGGCCTCAGACTAACAACCGGGTACAATCTCATTTAAAAGCATTTATAGGGCTAATTTTTCTCAACAGGGTTCAAAATTGACCATGCAAATTTTAGCGCCAACATGCTCAATGCATTGGTTAGCCCAAAAGGTATGACTAACTACTCATACAATCCTCCCCTTCTCTTGAAGGTAGCCTTCCCCCCATCTCCTTCTCTAATTCAAATCTAATGGTACCCACTCTTCAGATCTATCTTTGTGAAACACACAACTCTTCTCAAATAGTCCTTAATATCATCCATCTATGGCAATAGAAATATGTACTTGAATTGTGATCTTGTTGATAGCTCAAAAATATGTGCACAATTCTAGTCTCCATTCTTCGTTAGTGCCAATACTACTAGTACAACGCATGGACTCAAACTCTCTCGAATCAATCCCTTTTGTAATAACTCTTGTACTTCTCTATTCAACTCCTCACTTTCTATTGGTGTCACTCTATGCATTACCTTGTTTGGAAAACTAGCTCTTTAAATCAAGTTTTTCTAGTGACTTATTTTCCTTACAAGAGATAATCGATTAGGTACATTATCAGATAAAATATTTGGAAACTCTTCCAAAAAATATGCAATTTCTATAGGTACCTCTTCTACTTCTTTACCATTTAATGGAATTATGAAAATCCATGCATATACTCACACCTCATACCGTCTAGGATCTTCTTTTCATCAACAAAACATACGCTAGCAGCATTACATACCTTTTAAATTGTATCCTTCAAAGACTTCAACTTATGTTGTACTCCATCCTCTGTCAGAGTATATTCCTTTTCATGCAAATCATGTATACCATGTCTGTCAAACTACCATGTCCTACCTAGAAACATATGACATATGTCCATAGGTATGATATAACAATGAACATGATCCTGGTCGCCTCTAATCTTGAACTTCACTAGGCACTTCTCATTGACCATGACCTTGTGGTCATCTGACACTTAGGCAAGAATATATGGACAAGAGTGCTTTTGCCTGTTGAGCTTTAAATTCATGACCATCTTTTATGACACCATATTGTTAATGCTTCTACAATCACAACACTTATCTTCACAATTGCACCTAGTGCAAAAAAAGCTCATCATTTAATCAGCTTCGTTCTTACCACTCAATGAGACTCTTCTATTATTTAGAACTTCTCCTCTTTTAGCATCTTTAGAATGTGCTGATTTGACATCTTTATCAACATACATAACTTTTGCCTAACCTTCAGTTCTCCTATGTTTCCTTCCTTGGGGTTGGGAAAATTCAAAGGCCCTATGTCCTTCTCCATAGTGGAAAGAGGTTCCACAAAAACCTCCTCTACTAGATCCTTGTTCTATTCTTCTTCCTCTTTGGTCTTTGTTACCCTAATCATGGAAACTATTGGAATTGTTTACCCTCTAGTTTTGACTACTAATTTTGGCCTCATCCTTCTTCTTTGGATCCTCAGTTTAGCCTCCATAAGAAAATATATTAGATTTGGCACCACAACCTCTACCACTATTCTTGTTATCAAACTTCTTGTTTAACTTTTCATCAACTCTTAGGGAAATTTGGTATGCCTCTTCAATACTGTTCATTCTAACCAAACTTAATATCTCCTAAATGATAGGCCTCAACCCATTGAGATAAAAGACAACTTTATCCATGTCAACTTCTACATGGCCAATTTTGATGAGACCACATTAGAACTCTTGTTCATACTCCCGAACAGATCTTCCTACTTGCTTCAAACCTTTTATTTTCTCTAGTAGATCAAGATCATAATCTATGAGAATGAATTTTAACTTTAATTTAGCTACCATTTAGTCTCATATTGTAATTGTGTCCTTCCCTCTTCATTTTTTTTCAATTGGATCTCTTGCCACTAGATCTTCACATGACCTTGAGTTTGGCCTTCACAAATTTGACCCTTCTAGGATCCTCAATATCTTCATACTCAAAGTATTATTCTAATTTTTTGATCCAATTGATCAATTCCTCTAGATTAATATTTCCCAAAAATTTGGGAAAAAAAAACCTGTCTTTTTCCAATCTTAGAGATGGCCCTAAAAAGCCTTTTGTCTTTTGGGTTAAGAACTATCTCTTCTTCAACATTTTTTTCTTCTTCTCTTTCATCCTCACTTTCATCTCTTATGACAAGGTTCATCCCTCTACAAAGTTGTTCTTCCAATGTTTTTATTTGTCTCTAAAGGGCTATAAAGCCCTCAAGTGTAACACCTATGACCCTTCCATCACACTCTCTTCAATGAGGCATTTTAGTGCTTTCTCTAAAACCCTAGTACAAACTACCTCACAATTGGTGATTTGTCTACACACTCAGCCCAAACCACAATCCTCATTCAAACTATCTCATGGTCAGTGATCTATCTACACAATCAGGAACTCTTGCTCTGATACTACTTGATGAAGGGTGCTCCCTTAATACTATTAAAACATTATAGAAACAAAGAAATAACATCAATTTGTGAGAACAAATATGAGTTTGTTATTATTGCTACAAATGTAGAATTACATAATTTTGAATTACAATATGAAAACCCACATGGGTGCCTTCCTTATTGTAATCTCTAAGAAATAGTTGTAAAATATCATCTAAAGCTTCCTAGGCATCATAGTGGGCCTTCCTTATATGGGAGTTTTTTCATTGCTTGGGAAGGTTCTAGATACTAACACTAACCCTTGAGGCTAACAAAACCCCAATTAAAAATTATTTTCTAATTTATTACATAGGGTTATCCATAATTATGTTGTTTTAGGTACTCCAATTTCCTGAGGCCATAATTTTTGCCTATGAGCTCTCATTTTTAATTATGAGTACTTTTTAGAATCGTAGGCTCTTGAACCACAATGGTTGATATGTGCAAGCACTAGTCATCCCAAGCATATCATTCTAGAGTCTTTCAAGCCTTCAAATATGAGCTCAAAGGTTTTGTACCAAACAACCTCAATAAATTTTGCAATTTAGATGGTATGAGGACACAACTCCACTGACAGACTGATATGACTAAGATGAATCCAAACATATGAAATTAGAACATTTTGAGATTGTATGAGCCACTTACTAAAAATACTAGGCTTCCACAAATAGTAACTATATACTAAAATAGTTTTATACTAAAAATGTTAAGTTTTAACAAAATAGAAGTATTTTTCTATGATGCAAGATTTCTCTTATATGTAGGATGCTCCTGCATCAATACTAAGTATTATTATTAATTAGGAGGTAAAATTATAATGAATTGATCAAATTAAACTATGACCACATGGATCAAAATTGAACAGACACTTTGTTCAACTTAAACCACCCAAAAAAATTTGAACTTGTTGCAAATTGATAGGGTTTTCTAAAATTGTCAATGGTCTAAAGGTGGTTTCAAATAAGTGGAAGGGAAATAAGGACTATATGATAGATCTTAAGAAATACAAGACAAAACACACAATAATGATGATAATACACTAATAATACACTAAGACTAGACTATACAAGAAGCGAAGGAGAATCATCCAAAGTTGTAGAAGAAAGGAACACCAAAGGTAAGAACTCCAAACCTATTTTTCATAGGGTAAAAGCACAAAGTTGTGTCACCTTTTAGGCTGACTTACTAGAATGACAAAATTGGAGTATTTCTTTCCAAAAATCATTTTTTCTCAAACATATGATCTAGATAAATTCATTCTAGCTAAGTTATATATGGTCTCACAGTTTTCCAATTTCAAATGTCTATTAAATGCATGTTTTAAACTAGTTTGCATCTAATTACTAAAGAAATGAAATTATTTCAAAAAGCTAGTGTTTCAATAACTCTTACTATTTTTTATGATTATTTTTTAGTAACATATAAACACCATGTTATAGAGTTGAAAGTCAAGAATATTCTCATAAATAATTTATACTATTTTAATTAGATATAATATATTGTAATTAAAAAATACTACAAGAACATATTATTATACTCAAAAATATGTAAATTTTGAGAAAGAACAAAAATTAAATCATATAAAAAAAATTAAAAATTATATGATGTTCTAGAGGAGAGAGTCCTCTTTCAGATTGTATAATTTTTCTTTTGGTAAGAATAGATTTGTTTCAAAAAATGTGGTGGGAGATGAAACCAATCGATTTCATGCAAGTTGAAATCTAAGTCATTATAAATGAGAAAATATAGGTCTAAAGTCTTTTTTTTTTATTGTTCTAGATATATATGTTATTTATAACATAGTATGAGTTCAAATGAAAATAATATTATTTTCATATAGTTTTGTGATGGGAACTAAACCCATAATTTTCAGTGTTTTACAACAACTAAAAAATTATTTATAAAAAAATAGAAAAATATATCAATTCTTATTCCAAATAATTTTTAAAAATTATTATCGTAAACTTCATCCATTTCTACACATTTCATTAGTTTATTTCATTGTCAAATTTTAAATAATAATATTAGTTTTATGTCATTGAAAGTGAATAGTTATACTTTTGTTAGCCTTTTCCTTTACAAAAGGGTGACACAAGTTTGTGCTTTTACCCCATAATTGTGGTAAGAAAGGACATACTGCTAACAATTTGCAAGAGCAAGAATATAAATCAGAATGCCAATCCTAAGAACATGACTCATTGCCATAAGTGTAACAAGCAAAGTCATCAGGCAAATGAATGTAGAACCATGACCATGCATACACAAAGATTTGAAAGATATTGCTACAATTGTCAAAAGTATGGATATAGAGCTTTTGAATGCAGATCCAAGTCCTTGTGGTCAGCAAACAAGCCAACAAAGTTATGAAACAATGGAAACTCTTACAATTGGGATTATAACACAAGGTATAGCTGTCATTATTGTCAAGAATATGGGCATGTTCCTAAGAATTGTATTAGGACACACTTCAGGTGCAATTACAAAAAAAGATGATTAAGTCAAACTACATGTTTTACCTATTTGAAGATTGGTCATGTCATTAAATACCATCCAACTAGGTCAAAGGTACCAAGTTGTGAATTTGATAAGGGTAAAGGAAAGACAGATGTTGAGCACATAAAAAATGAGATGAACAAGACATGCAAGAAGAAAGGTGTTTGCAACACATCCAATGGAGAAGGGATCACTTCACCCAATGGGTCAAGTGATCACACGTCATCAAACTAGTTATCCAATGTATTTATCAAGAGTTGAGCTACATAAGTAAAGATGTGATATGTTATTAGAAATTTAGGAGAAATGTTTAAAGATTTTCATGTTGTTGTTGAGTATGAATGGTTTCCTATATGTGTTGAGTGGAATGTTAGTTGGTGCCGAGCTATCAAACTAGATAGTTGATGCCAATCTTGTAGTAGTTCTTGAGTGATGGAAATATCAATGGACGTTGAATGAACTTGAAATTGGTTATTGCTGAGCTTACAATTGTATAAGAACTTAACATTAAATGCAATGTTTTCGAAGGGTATATGATCAATTTGAGCTCGTTTTTCATCATTTCAAAATCAAGAAATAGTGAGAAGAGCTAGAAGTGACCTAAAATTTGTTAAAAGTGATTACAAAAGATTTGTGTAGAGATTCATCACTAGTTTATCAGATTTCCAAGGTATTTATCAAGAGTTGAGCTACATAGTTTAAATTTTCATAAATCCTAGATTGTCACAATGGCATCAAGTTCAAAAAATGTTGAAGGGAAAGAAGTCTTTAATGTTTAGCTAGTTAGTAATGAAGTTAACCAACCTATATTTAAGTTCATTCCTAACATCACCTATAAAGAAGATCCTTCTGGCACATTGTCAATGATTTTGCCAAATGTGATAATGGTGCAAGATGTGAAGAAATGCTACAATTGCAAGATAGGAAGTATTGGTGACATGGGGATAAGAGGTTTGTATAATAGATTGTGTGAAAATGGTGTTTTGAAATAGGAATACAAAATTGTTGAAAAAAAGGGTTCAACACGAGCCCTAGATTTTCCAAATGTATTTAAAACTAAGTGGATACGAATGTTGGTATATGATTGAAAAGATCATTTGAGTAGGAAGATTGTTATTGTTGAAGAAGTGTTTTCAATCATTGTTTTGTCACTGATGTCAAACCTGCTATATGTTGGTAAGATAATTGCTTATATGTTTCAAGCACTATCACTTAGTTGATTGATGAAGAGAATTTGATCAACAAGATGAAACAAAAGAACCTAGAGGAAAGGTTGAGTTATGATTATGTATTGAAGTGCAAGAATTAGTTAAGATAGTGATAACATAATATATTGATGATGTACTTGAGGTTACAAAATGATTGGCTACACTTACAAAGTTTAGAAGAAAAGGTTTGGACAAAGTTCATTTGCTTCATTTGCTCAGCTTGACCAAGTTGATAGAAGGTGCCGAGAAAAGTTAGTGCAAGCTAAGTAAAAAGTTAGTTGGAGCTAAGTGAAAGAAATTTCTAGTGGATGCAGAGAAAAATAATAGGTGTTGAGCAAGTTAGTAGATGCCGAGTGATTTTCAATAGATGTTGAGCACCAATAAAATCTAGTTAATGTTGAGTGTTTTTACAGTAGATGCTGAGTAACAAAGTATGTATTGAGCATTGATAAATTGATAATATTGAGCTCTTGCATCATCATCAATATCTTCCTAAAAGGATAAATAATCATGTAGAGAAGAAGAGGAAGTATTGGGAAGTGAGGGAGAAGCTGGTGATGGAGGTTCCATCTAAGGATAACACTCATCAAACTAAACATCTCACTAAAATAAGACCTCTCTAGAATTGGGATTAAACAACTTGTATTCTGCCACATCCTCATAGTAGCTAAACCATATGAGTGGATGACTCTTCCTCTATATGGATTTCCTCTAAGAAATTTGGAATAAATGCCCAAGCCTCACTACCAAAAATATGGTATGTAGAAATATTGGACTTGACATGAGTTCAAGCCTCCTTGGGAGTCAAATGTCACAATGCCTTCTAAGACATCTGATTCTAAATATAGTTTTTACAATTGATAGCCTCATCCCAAAAAGGACTCGTATCTCAAAACTGTATAATACAATTAGCCATCTCCCATAATGTTTTGCTCTTTCTCTCAACAACCCCATCCTATTGAGGGGTATGAGGAACTGTGAACTGATGATATAAATCATGCTCAATGATAAAATCTCTGAAAGACTAATTCACATATTCCCCACCTTTGTGAGTGCATATATGACTAACAAAAAGACTAGATAACTTCTCTACAAATGTTTTAAAGATTCCAAATGAACAAAATACATTAGACTTGTACTTCAAAAGGTACACCCATATACATCTAGAGAAGTCATTTATAAGCATAAGCACATATTGGGCACTTGAAAAAGATTGAGTGGGGAATGACATAATATCATTGTGTATCAACTCCAATGGTGCCTTAGTATGTGTGGATCTACCCACTAGAAAAGGATCTCTATGTTGTTTTCCAAGTGCACAACCTCAATAAACACTGCTAGTACAAGATATCTAAGGTAGCCCAATCACTAGCTCTTGTATGCTCATCTATTGTAGATATATGTAGTTGACATGGCCAAAATTTTCATGCAAAAGTTTACTCACTATGTCTACATGAGAAACAAGAAAAAAATCTATAGAATTGGATCTCTCGATGCCATCAAACTGATATAAGAGAGATTGTAAATCAATATTCCTAGTGGTAACAACCAAATTAGGATCATGGAGGTCTCAAATAACCACATCATGTGGTTAGAACTCAACTATATTACTAGAGCTACAATGAAAAATCTTGTATATTGACAAGAGGTTCATAGAAATGGTTGGAACCTAATAGCCCCTATTTTCACTGTGCTGAAACATTGGAGTTTATTGTGAAAATATTTTGAAATGTGTTGTATTGTTAGGGTTTGTTCTTTAGTTGTTATCATTTTGCTAGAAAATAACCCTAACCTAATGATTTATCCCTAGCCCAGTGTTGAAAATCTTGCCCTTGAGGGATAATTTGATATCCTAAGATTTATGTCTTTACCCTTCCATGGAGAAATTTCTTAAATTGGCAATCAATTTTAAACTTTATCCTAGATTTTATTTTAAGTGGGAGATCGTATGTCATTTTCAAATTTTTTTATCATGTGATACGATCTTATGATTAGGGTTTTAGGCATTTTTTTGTGAGCTTAAGATTTCCCTCTCCTGATGTTATGAAATGTATGCTAGTGGAGGATCATAAGGGTAAAGTTTTGAGTCTCCTGATCTCATGATGCATCATATAGTCATAGCATTGTAGATGTTTATAATAAAGTTTTTGATCTTATGATTACCCTTTTGTCATGTCATTTCAATTTTCTCATGGGAAGAGTTTGTAATTAAGTTATAATATGATATGAAAAGCTAACAATTGTGTAATTGTAAAGGCAAAAAGGGAGACTTGAGACCATACGAGAACAATAGGATCGTAAGATTGCAAAGATGTAATGTGCAAAGGTTTGTGAAGAGTTTCAATCCTACAATAAATAGAGGATCATGAGATCATAAAGGTTCCTAAAGAGATTTTTGAAGTTATGATAAGGAGGCATTTGTAAGATCATAAGAAAGGAAGTGGTAGGTGATATGATGCAAGGTGGGGCCAAGCGTATGAGTATAAATTGTTTTGAGACACATGGCAATTGATATCTTATGATGCTATGAAAAACAATAGATTATATGATTGAGAAGGAAAATCATGAGCTTTTCAAAGCTACCAGGCAATGCTAGATCACAAAATTGCAATGATAGAAGTTGAAACTTTTGAGGCTATGATGAAGAAAGCTAATGAGCAACATATGGTTGGGAGTTAGAGGCAAAAATTAAAGGTAACTCCTAAAGTTAGTTAATTGACTAAGATAGAGAGATTGTAGGGTAAGAAAAGTTGAATTTTGATGTTATGGCAAGATGCAATCATGAGATTATAAAGGTTTCTAAGGCTATGATGAAGAAAGGTGATGACCAATGTACAGTTGGGAGTCAGAGGCAATAGTTAAAGGTAACTTTTGAAGATAGTTAATTGACTGCAATCGAGAGATCATACGGTAAGAAATGTTGAAGTCTGATGTTATGCCAAGATGTGATCATGAGATTGTAAGGGTTTATGGGATAAATTCTGAAGTTGCAAAAAGGTTTAGTTAACAATGATCGTAAGATCGTAAAGCAAGTAAAGCTGAGGTAAGATGCATAAGTTCAAAACCATTGAAAGTGAATTTTTTTCCAGTGTTCCAATCTTATGGTGTGTTGTGTCTTGTAAGATTATGAGAAACTTGAGGGGCCTCTTTGAAGATATGATAAATGACATATCGTAAGATTGTAGAGGCTATTTTTTAGGCTTATAAGAATGTGATAAGGGTTGAATTCAAAGTGATCATAAGATCATAAAAGCCATGTTCCTCGGCTAAGATGATGTGAAGGGTTTACATTTCAAGGATGATCATAAGATTGTAAACCCTAAATTAGACACGAAAGCACTATTTCTTTTTGTCTAAGCTAGAACAATGATGCATGTTGTTAACCAATGAGATTTGAGTAAAGTACAATGATTACAGAGTTGGATGAGTTATTTTGGCACTCCATGGAAGTGATAGAGAACACTGAATTTAAGGTTTGAACAAGTAGGAAATCAATGCATAGGGAACATTGGTAAATTATGCATTGCATAAAAACATTCTCTAAGCTAGTAATAGGTTACCATTTGCAAAGAGAAGAGATTACCAATAGTTGTAGACATTTCAGTGTGAAGGATTATTGTTTTTAGTACTAACTATAGAGTTTCCTAGTGTTCTCAATCTACAATAAAGATTTTTGACAATGAGGTTGAGCAGATTCAAGCTACAAAAATGGAAGTTTCAAAGATGTCTATTGCAAAAGAAGGAAAGAGGTAGAGGAAGCCAAACTAGTTCGCAGATAAATGGATTAAGTTATTCACTGAATCTTCAAATACCATCTCTACAAATGACCATGACTTATGTGACCCTTATGCTTTCTATAGGGATCCTATTTTCCCTAGTGTTTATGGGTTATGAACTATTCAGGTACTTTTACCACAATTAAACAGACAAAATTCCTTTTTGCAACCAGTGGAAGAAAAATCTAGCAAAGCTAATCTTTCTAGAAGTATTTGTGGATGTTAATTTGTTGAAGGCCCTTATTAAATCATACAACCTAGCTACCAAATTATTCCACACATGAGATGGGACCATTGTATGTATATTAGATTGTGCTTCTTTCATTGAAGCTTTTGGATTGGAGGTTGCAATGAGCAAGCCCATGGATTTAATTGGCCTTCAATAAAAAAAAATTGAAAGGAATACCAAGGCTTACACAAGGAATTCTATGCTACAAGACATCCCCACAGACCTCAAGTAGGCATGTGATTATCCTAAGAAAGTGGATAAGGAGTTTCCTTTGGAAAAATTCAAAAATTATTTGTAAAGATAGTGTATGGTCTCCACAAAGTGGTTAGTATAGATGGAAATAATATGGTATATGGGGCAAAGATAATTATTTCCAAAGATGTATAGGATTCATACCATGGTAGAGAGTATGACTATGTGGAGTATATTCTAGAGAAGATGAAGGATAACATTCGGCTAGAATAGAGTGGGGAAATGGGAAATTTCAAATTCCATCATTACTCACTACTGATGCATTTGATTTTGTACAAGAACATGGGGTATATTAGCTCAAATTTCATTGATCGCACCTCTGATGGAGAGCTACCAGTTTAGCTATGGATATGGTTATGGGATAGTTCCTATCACTACTCTAACTTTGTTTCTTTTTCAATAATTTTAGTACTATTATCATGAAATGTTAAACCCTAGTTACTTTAGGGCACCTAAGATTTTGAAAAACCTATTAAGGCCGGACCTTCTACCTAAAACTAAAGGATTAGATCACAATTGGGGGGGCATCTTCTTATTCCCAACATTTTCCCTCATGAGAGTATATGGTTTCCCTCAACCTCATCATATATTGCCCAAATTTATCCCTCTTAGACTATTCATCATTAAATTCATGTGGTAGTTGATGATGGTAATCGAAGAATACTTAGGACCTAAAGTGCATAGATGCACATTTTTGTCTAGGTGCTTTAGAATAGGGGACTTTTCAATTGGAAAAGAATCCATGAATCATATATATTCTTTCCTCCACTATTTTAATTTATCAACTACCCCATATAGGATGTATTATCTAGATAATTGGATGAGGAATACCCTCAAAGAAATTAGAAATTATGTGTTGCCAAACACAAAAGAGTTACCTCATGAGGACCTCATTCCTAACATAGTAGTTGAGGGGGAGGCTGGTGATAAATTTAAAAATTTTGATGATATTCTGAGGGTGGAGAGGGAGTTGAAGAGAGAAAATCAAAATTTCAAGGGGTTTTACATGTATGTCCCTTACCCACAAAGGATAAGGTAGATGGTTGTTAATCATGTTGAGATCATGGCACAAATGCTAGAGGGGCCAATCAAAGAAGAAGAAAGGGTAAACCCTAATAGCCCAAAACCATATGTGACCTAGAAATTGAAGAAGATGAACATGTAAAGGAATCATGGCTTACCAAGGGTAACAAAAGGAAAAAGGTAGTTCACATATCAGAAAACGTGAAACAAAGAACTCTGCAAATCCTGCCTAGTAAGAATCAATATTTTGCTGATTCAAGGAAAAGTTATATACATGATAAAATAAATGCAGTAGAGAACACTTTGACTAATATAGAGCTAGCAGCAATAACATTGGATGATAGGATCATCTAGGATCAACATTTTTTTGAAGATGATGAATTGATCAAGTTTAGTAAGTTCAAGAGCTTCCTCTACAAGATCAAACAATGTGAGCTAGTACTGAAGATGAAGTAGGAGAATTTGATGAGGAAAAGTAAGAATTGATTAAAAAACTTCATGCTTATAATCATGAGAGTGAGGTGATCATGTTGGAATTTACAAGTTGGAATGTTTATTTCTAAGAATGGGGGAGGGGGGTGGTGAATCAAAAGTACCTAACTTTAACCTTTTCAAACTTTCAACTGACATCATTCACATGCATCTAACATATCTATTCAACATGAAGAATAAAAACATGCATAAAAAATAGATAACAAAAGATTTTGGTAACCCAGAAACCCTCCAAAAATAAGGTAAAACTAGGGTGGGGATGACACCCACAAATTATCACTACAAAAATATGTAACTATTCAAGGTTACAAAGTTTGACCACTTCCAATGGTCTGTCTTATGAAAGGCCTATCCTGTTAAATACTTTGCACCTTGCACCTTGTTAAAAGTGACCTGGTTAGAGGATTTACAAACACTCTCTGAGAATGTCACCCTGTTAAAAGATTTTGCACCTTGTTAAAAGGCTTACAACATGGCTATTAGACCAACCCATCATCATTGGATTTTCATTCCTAATAGAATGGCCAAAGTGTCTTAGAAAGTCTTGACCTAATGACTTGCAATCTTCAATTACTAATTCTAGATCCTTGTTCTGCTCTTGTCTATTCTGATCCTTCTTTGATCTAATATGTCTCTCCTTGAGGTTCTAATACTTTGTTTTAATCAACTAAATTTTGCAATATTGTTCATCTTTTTCTGAGTCTTTATACCCCTCTTAACTTCACTAGCATTCTCCCATAAACTCTCACACATATTCAAATAATGGGGTTTTTTCCTCCTTTTAAAAGTTTCAAAGACTTAGGGTTAGGTATGAATCTACGATCAATATTCATTCTTCTTTTCATGTTCAATTCTTTCACTTTTCCTATTGGTTGCATGCTTTCTCCATTTTTCTTATTGGCTACATGCTGATTACATAGGAAATGCAAAAGATTTGATCTTATCTTCAAGATCCTTTGAGATTCACCCTGGGGTGGCTCAAAAATAGTTTACATCTGAGTTTGTGAAGACACAAACTCATATGTTGATTCTTTGTTACTTGGCACTTACTAGTTATTGATGCTCGGCACATATAAGAATTTTGTCTCACTCAGCCCCTATAGTAATTCTATTTTGCTGGACATCTATACTTTTCTCGACACCTATAGTGACTTGGCATCACTTATCACTCAACACTTGATACTTTCTCAACACCTATTGAATCTCTAGCTTGACACATAATATAGCTTGGCATCTATATTATATAGGCATCAACTTGAGAATTGGTTAAGTGTGTTGACACTCAATTGTCAAAACCAATCTGAGACCAACAATCTCCTCCTTTGACATGAGTGGGCAAAACACTTAACTAAGCATTATGAATCTGGTCTCTATGAGTATATTACACATTTTGTTCAACATATATACAAAAGTTCAAAAACTTGTTCAAAATTTGGTAGAAGACTATATACCTTAAAATTTTGTAACTTCCCCTAAGCTAATGTGCCATTTGCTATATCCACAATTCCTTAAGCTAAATTTGTCTCATGTTGATGTGTCTGATACTCTTTGCCTTATATGTATCTGTTTTGTTTGTACTCTATATGTACTCCCCCTTTCACAAATCTTCTTGCTATTTTTGCATCCATTTGGCTTTATCCTTTTAAGATTCAAAATTATAATATATAATATCTCCCCCTTTGGATATTCTTTATTATCTCCATTAAAAAATGTATTATCTCCCTTAAATATCTTCCCCTTATATGAATATCTCCCCCTTTTTGACACTTATGTCAAAGGGTCCTAAGAATGAATGGAATATTTAGCCAAAAATGTCTTATTTACCTCCATTATTATCTTCAGAGACGCATCCCAATTGTCTAATTCCATTTCTAGTGCTTTGAGCTAGATGGTTGTCTCTGCTGCAAGATGTACTAGGCCTTGTAAGGTAGAAATATTTGGATCTTTCTTTAAAACATTCTCTACATAGGCCATTTCTTCATGCAATACTTCTAGATGTGGGGTAATAGAAAAATGTATCTATATTTATTTGGCCTTAACATTAGCCTCTTCTACTATTAATATAGGTAACTCCTTCTAGGTGTGAAGTGTTGTTGCAAAATGCTTCTCACTTTGAGCTGGATCCTTAGGTAGCTGTGTGGTAGATATCTTAAGGTTCCTCTCAAAGCTTATTATTCTGTGGCTAGTCTCTTGTGTGAAATATGAAGAGTCACATAGTTTGGAGTACAATGAGAATATGTTCTCAAGTACTATTTTCACCTTTTCTACCTTCTTAGCCAGTTCAACTTGTGATAGTTCTATCTCACTAGATATCTTCTCATTGACCTTCATTTGAATTTTTTTTTTTAGACCATTCTAATAATTTAACATTAGTATCAAGGTCTTCATTTTGTACCCGGTCCACTATGTTGGACAATTACTCCATGATGGGCTTTGTTTCATCAGGTACTGGCAAGCTAAATACATCAAGGAATATGTCTTTGATTTCTACTAATGCTTGCTTTTGTCTATACTCATTTCTAAGTATCTCTTTCTTCTTCTTTCTCTCTAGTGCCTCTTGCACTTCATTTATCTATTCTAGGTTCATTTTCTTATAGTCATAACTTGGTATGACTATTTCCTCATCAAGTGCAAGGCCTCCATAGTGAAGTACCCTTGCTACCTTGGTGGAGCTCAAGCCTGGTGCTGTGATTTATAATGGTACTACATCAGTGCTCAATTACTTGGTAGGAGTTGATGTAGTAGGAAAATTAACCAATATCTATATTGCCTCTTTCTCTCTCTCCTTAGGGGTTTTCTTCTCTTCCTTATCTTCTCCTCTTCTACCTTGATCAATGAAAATGATTTGAGGAGGTACACCTTGACTTTGTGATGTAGGAACATTTTGTGCTATCTATTCTTTTGTTGACTCTTCAATAGTTGTTGTTACTATCACTATGGGATCAACCTTAGTAGTTGTGTCTTGTACTACTTACTCTTTTGGTTGATCATCTGTAGCTATGGAAGGTTGTGAAGGTGGTTCTTGTGAGTTCACCTTCTCCTTGGTTATTTTTGCTACAAATTTTTTTTAACTCCTCTACACTCAACAAAATAGGATTTGTGCACTATTGTGATTATAATGTTGTTTGGTGAAGGATCCTTTTATGATCTACAATTAATGGATTGACATTTTGACCTAAGGTGTTAGAAACATCTTTCACAATTACTATTTCTATAGATGTAGGTACTATATGTGGAGAACTAGGTGGTGGCAATTGGGTGTCTCGGACACTCTGTTCTTGCCACTGCTCCTCTACTATTGCCTCATCACCTTTATGTGTCTTCTCCTCCACTATTACCCTTTCTTCCTCTTTTTCATTTTCTTCTCCTTCCTCATCATCATTTATTCCCTCAAAGGGATTTTCTTGCCCTTCTTTGATAGTAGTCAATCCATATATCAATTTCCACATTTCTATGGATTTCTTTACAAGATTTTCTATTTTATTTTGCAAAATACTAAAGGCTTTGTATTTGGGTGAAAATTTGCTCCCATGTTTCTTACTAGCCTTACTTAATTGACCTTTTATAAGGTCTGGCTTCACATGAACCAATGTTGATTACCTTATTTCCTTCTCCATATTTAGGCAGTAATGCCATTTATTTTTTACAATGGAGCTTAGCTCCTTAGGCATAGAATTGTCAAGTTCAAGTGAAGTAGTCTTGAACTTGGGAATCATAGTGTAGATAGATTCTTCCACTATGTTTTGTTCTTCTCTGCTCAACTTATTAAAATTAATGGTCTTTAAACTAGTTAAATCTGCATTATCTCTAATATTATCACAAACATTTTCCAAATTAGATTTGGTGGAATGTTTTACCACTCTAAATTGATCATTGTCAAATTTTGTCTTCTCTTCATCTGACTTTGGGGGTATAATATATTTTCTTCTTTTCTTTTGGCCTTCCTTGCTCTATGGCTTTTTGCTTCTTTCCTATTACTTTGCCACTTTTGTCATTGCCCTAATGTTTTACCTTATAGTTGGCTTGGTTGGGCTTGGCTTAGCTGCTTTCTTCTTTCCTTTGGGTTGTGCAATAGGTTGTTTTTGTGATTTTCTCTTCTTAGGTTTAGCCTTGGGTGCTTCCTTCTTGGCACCTTCTTCTTATCCTTCTACATCCTCACCCATACCTTGGGTCAATGCTAACGGTTCTTGACCTTGTTCATCTTCAGCACCTTTAGCTTCTTCATCTTCTTCTTCTTTAGTAGTGCCCTCACCAAATTTTTCCTTTAACTTCTTAACCAATTTGTCCTTTTTCTTTAATGTAGAAGCAATCTTCAATTCCATGTACACCTTTGATCTCACTAAATTAAAAGTCCCAAAATGTGGTGTACTTTTGTCCACTTCTTCTACTAATAGTGTAGTTATAGCTACAGATGCCTCATCTATGTTTATTTCATATCCAAAAGGTCTTAACCATCTAACCCTTGGTGTTGTTTCTTGTATGTAAGTATAATCAATATCTACAAGAAAGAATACATCATTTACATGTTGTTCTACCAATGAAACTGGTATCCTTAATATCTACTTCATGGTCTTCTTGAAATCTCCAAAGTAACTTGTCATAAGGGTTTCAAAATTAGCTCCCATTTGTTCTATATATTCATTTACTTAAGCTATTATTGACCTATTGGTTTTCCTGCTCACTTTTCCAAGGATGGAAATTCATTCTGTACATAGAAAAATATGCATATCAAAATTACACCAAATTTGCACTGTGCTCCCTTGGTTCTTCTTACTGCTACTAAATTCTCATTGATTTGTTGCAATTGTAGTTCTGCAAGATCATATGTATGATCCTTTTTCACTAGCTTGTAGCCAACATCCATTGCAATGTAGGGTACACTGTTAAGTCTATTGGATTGATAAAATTTGTTTGAAATAAGCCTAAAAACAAAGTCAACAAGAGGGTCTTGGATAGTATCTATAGTCATTCCTCTCTTGTTCCATTTGGCACCTGTGTTCTTCTTAATTGCTTCCTTAAAGTCACTTCTAAGGGCCTTTGGCTAATGTAGGGTTGGATACCCTATTACTTTGTGTACAATCCTCTTTGTATTTTTTATTGGACCATCCTCTAGCCACAAACTTCCATCATGAATTCTGTTGAGCACAATTCTAATTCATTCAGTTTTAAAAATAGTGGGGAATTCTAGGGCATGAGTCAAACCCTTCTTCTCAATGATTTGGTACTCTTCCTTCCAAATTTTGTTTTCACACAACTTTTCATTGGCTTCCCTCATCTCCATATCCTCTATGGCTCCAATTTTTTAGTTGTAGCATCTCCTAACATCCTAAACCATAACAACCTTAGGAGGTTATAATAGATAGGGCTCTGGTTGGGTCATTTTTGTATGCCAATTTAGGGATTGGCCTAAAGTTATGTTGTTTTAATTTGTTAGACACAAGTTGAACCTCAAATGGTTCTTTCTCCTATGGTATCCTAGAACTGGAGGCCATGTGTGTGATCTAGGGTTTGAACACAAAGAAAATGTGAAACTGCATAGCTCAGCACTAGTATAAATGCCTTGAATTGATGAAATTGTAGTGAATCACTATTCAAATTTTCCCAAATGCTGAATTCCCTACTTTGAAATCATTTTGCACTCTTCTTCATCTTACCTCTTTGTTCACGATGAAGAAAAATAATTCAAAATGTGATAATATACCCTATTTTCATAGCATTTAATGCTTAGTGCATTTATAACTATCCACTAGGCTTCTTAAGAATTTTTGCATTCTTAGCTTCCATTATCTTTCCACCACTCGACATCCACAAAAGTATCCCTCACTTAGCTTCAACTAAAATTTCTCTTCACTCGACTTTCACTACCAACTTAGCTATAACTAATCATTCGGCTTTTAATGACTTTGGCAATCAACTTAGCATGTATTAAAATATTATTCGACATCTAAGGGCAACTCAACAACACTTATGAAATCTTGAAATTTTAACTTTGCATCTCTATTCATGCTGATCTCTTCTTTTCATTACTTACTTGTCTTGGAACTGATGTACAATAAATCTTTGTATATAAGTCCCACAAACCTTTTTGTGCTTAGTTGGATGAAGTGTGACCACTTGACCTTTTAGGTGAAGTGATCCCTTCATTTGATGTGCTACTTCCATCTTTCTTCTTCCATGTCTCATTCATTTCTCCTCTGATGTGTTTGACATCTATCTTCTCTTTTCCTTTGTTGAACTCTGAGTTGGGTGATTTTGACCTTGTTGGGAAATTCCTGCTAATATGACCAATCTTCAGACAATTGAAAAATGTGGTTTGACTCAACCATCTATTTTTGTTTCCACTAAAATGTGTTCTTATGCAATTTTTAGGAATTTATCCATATTCCTAATAGTAATGACAACTGTACTTGCTTTTATAGTCCAATTTTAGTGATGTCCACGATTATTTTCTCTTACTAGCTAATTAAGTTTCTGTTGTCATTGAGGTTTGCACCCTTGTCCAAAGTTTCTACCTAAGGACAATCTCGTGAAACATGGAAACACACTCCAAGCTGTGGGACTTGAACTATGAGGTTGAGTCTCCAGAGAAGGTCAGCTTCCTCTTACTATTAGGATGCACCTAACTACTCTTGGAGAGGAAAAGGGAGAAGGAGAGCATCAAAGCAAATCTACCTAATCTAATCTAAAGAGATGATGCACCAAAATAGAGTGTTTAGACCAATCTCTTCCCATATATGCACTATTGAACCAAAATGAAACTAAGGATATACACATTTAGACTTGGTTTAATCTAATAATCAAATGCAAATTAGAAGACCAAGATGAATGACACAAGGAAAGAGAGATTCACTTATATTATCATTCATAGGCCAAGGAGATACAGTCATGTAGATCATATATCTCTATGAAACACCAATAATAGGCAAGGAATTCTTGGACTTTCATACCAATGGCTGAAAGAGATAAGGAAAAAAATTCAAAGATCAAATTCACAACATTCATTCTAGCTCAGTTGGGATTGATTACAAAGATCAAATTCGCAACATAATCTTGGTTTTCTACCATTTTGGCTCGTGAATCAGCAAGTCAATGAGTCAAACTAAAATTGCAAGTAGGACGAGCTACGTGGGCCAATAATTTTTGTCCTTTTTGCCACCTCACAAGGTCTTCCCAAGTAGACCACCTCTTTCATTACTAACCACACCATCTTCTTTCAAAAATCCTGACTGCAATGTTATACTATTCGCTAGCCACTAACCGTTAATGCCTTAACTGCTATTTATACCTTAGCCAGACCCTGTGATCCTAACTAGCACCAACCAGTGATTGCATAATACTTGGCCCCACCCTACCACGCATCACCAAGGCACTATGTCACTATGTGTATCCTCTGAGCAATTTCCCATAGCGAGATAGCGCCCACTATGGAACTAGACTAATCTGACGATTGTGAAGACTCATCGAATTACTAGGCTATCTCCGTTAAAATTTTTTGAAAACTTGGGCCCACAAACCACTCAACACACCTGTCATCTTCATCTTGGTGTGACCTAGCCCCATTGATCCACATGCCACAACGGCGCTATGTCGCTATGGGTAATATCCTCACAACTTTCCATAGCAAGATAGCACCCACCATTGATTTTTTGAGATTTGGCAGTGAGCTAGATGGATCCGACCTATTAGTATACCAACCAATAAGAAACTAGCCACATGCCAACCTGTCTGACAAATTCTCATTTGCAGCCCGCCAAGTGAAGCAGGACCCACATTCTACACAATAATACCTCAGCCAATGAAAAAATTGACCAAGTGCCAATGTGTGCCAAATTTCATCATTGATATTTGACGGGGCATAGTTGGGACCCACCTTCCTTTTGATGTTGCTGCAGTATCACTTTTCATCTAGGCGTTATGTCGCTAACAGTGAGGAACACTGATTTTCTAATAGTGCTATAGTGCCCTATAAGGATCTGCCAAAATTTGGCATCGGAGAAACAATCAAGGAAAAGGGAGGATCCATTGGCCATGTGGCCAAAAGGTGCTATGTCGCTATGGAAAAATAACATGCGACTTCCCATAGCAATGTAGCACCAATTGTAGATATCTTTTAATCTGACAATAGGGACTTGTGGGCCCGTAGAAAAATTAAAATGGGTAGGGAAGAAATATTATAAGGTTCAATCATTTAATTTAATTTTATATTCCTAGGATGTTTAAAAAATAAAATTAAACTGAGAAGTGACCGTTGGGCGGGTAAGTATTTAAAATTCAAATATTTGGTGGTGGGCACAATATGTAACATTTTTGGCTACTCATAGGGGATTCTAGCCTGCTATGCATAAGACTAGTGGCCTAAGGCATCCATTGGGCTACAGAGTAAAAAAGATGTGAATACTGTGTATATTGTGAAACCCTAACCCTACCTCTGAGAGGAAAACCTTGAAACCCCTGTCTCTAGAACCAGAGACCAAAACCTCCTTCTGCAACCTTGAAAATTTCAAAACTTGTTGTCTCATGGAGATAATCTTGTGCTCGTGCACTTCTTGGAAAAGTAGGGAATAAACTAGAAATGAAACTAAGCTAACTATGTACATGGAATCTCAAACCCTTAGAAACATGGCTTGAGATAGATCGAATTGATTGGAATAGGCAGAATCTCACCATCAAGCTTTTTTAACTGGAAAGCATTGGCTTGCTTGCAAGTAACAATAATATAGGTACCACTCCATAATGCATCAAACATTGAGTGTCTTCCTAGTTTTGCCCTATCTGAATCCCATTTCAGATCCAAATCTCCCTCTCAAAAGATTTTGACCCTAGCCTTCTTGTCAAAACTCTTTTTTACCTGCTACTAGTGTGTCTCTAGGGTCTGCATGGCTTTACTTCTCTTCTCTTCTAGCTCCATAAGCTCTGCCATTCTTATTGTCATGGCATCATCTTCAATCAACTCTAGCTACTGAGCTAGCTCTATGGATGGGAACTCTAATGAAATTGGAAGCCTTACTTCTCTAACATAGACTAACACAAATGGTGAATTCCCTCTTGACCTTTTAGGCATTATTCTGTTAGTCCACAGTGTAGTCTTCAATTTTTTATGCGAACACCTTTGGTTATTTTCAATTGTTCTCTTTATGATTCTGATTAGGTTCTTGTTGGATGACTCAGCTAGGCCATTACCTTGAGGATAGTAGTTTGATGACGTTCTCAAGTAAATGTTGTGGTCAACTGCCCATGGATAGATCTGAGCTCCTACAAATGACTTTGCATTACGGCACCAAACCTACTCACAATTCCATCAAGGAACTCAAAAATTGAAGATTCAGTGGCATCCTTCAATGCAACTGCCTCTATCCATCTGGTAAAGTAATCTATAGCAGCTAAAATCCATTTATGACCTGAATTAGGAGGAGGATTGATAGGGCCTATAAAATCCAATCCCCATTGGGCAAAATGCTGGTCCACCTAAATGGGATGAAGGGGAAGAGTTCCAAGCTTTTGTTACCAGAGAAGAAAGCACATTTCTCACACTTCCTCACATACCTATGACAATAATGAAACAGGGACAGCCAATAATAACTAGCCCTCATGATCTTCATTGCAGTTGTCCTTGCTAAGAAATGACCACCATCAGTACCATCATGAAGCTCTTTGATCATTCTTTCAACTTGGTCTATATCAAGGAATCTTAATAGAGCTCCATTAAAATCTTTTCTAAAGAGGACACCATCAACTATGACATAAGGAATTGACTATAATCTATACTATTTCCTTTTAGTTATATGTAATCCTTGAGGGTATCCATTGCCTAATAAGAAATTCATCATATCATCTATCTAACTCCTTGGGTCGCTATTTCTTACCTCATGTTCCTCTGTCCGTATCATAGCAGCTTCCTCATCAAGTTCTTGAGATGATAATATCTATTTACACAACCCCCTCCCTCTTATGAGCTTGGTAATCTAAATGTCAATATCATATTCCATCACTTTAGTAATCTAGCTAGCTCTTTTCTCACTAATATCTTTGCTCAAAAGGAAACCCTTCACACTAGCATGAGGTACTAACAAATGAATTTTATTATGAGATAGGAGGTGTCTAAATTTCTTCAAAGCTCTAATGACTACAAGGGCTTGTTTCTCAACATAACTGTACTTATCTTCATACTCTTTAAGCCCTTCATTGAAGAAACCTATGGGCTACTCATCACCTTTATCATTTCTTTGAGTTAGGATAGTAGAAATGTTTGACTCACCACCTAGGGTATAAAGGATGAAATTTTTCTCAAAATTTAGATTCATGAGAGTAGGGGCCAAGGCTATGGCTGCCTTCATCTCTTCAAAAATTTCCTTTCCTTCCTTGGTCCATGCAAAGACCATACCTTTCTTGAGCATAGCTATAAGAGGTTTCACCATGGTAGCAAGATTTGGAATAAATCTTCTCACAAAATTTATCCTACCTAGGAAACTTTGCAGCCCTTTCTTGTTTTTAGGAAGAGGAAGGGCAATTATTGCTTTTGTTCTATTTGGATCAATGGTTAAGCCATCTTGAGATATAATATATCCTAATAATTTTCCTTGGTTAGTAGCAAAGACACACTTGCTTGGGTTAAGGGAAACTCCAAACTCTTTGCATCTTAAGAATACCTATCTTAGATGATCAAAATGATATTCTACATCCTTTGAATACACAGTGATATCATCAAGGTAAACTAAGACAAACTTGTCAATCCATCCTTTGAAGGCCATCTCCATTGCCTTCTGAAATGTAGCACCTACATTGGTTAGCCCAAATGGCATCTTAGAATAAGCATAGGTACCCCATTTAGTGGTAAATGTCATCTTGTAACTATCACACTCTTTAACCAACACTTGATTGTAGCCACAAAATCCATCAAGAAATGAAAATTTCTTTGAACCACTGACCTTGGAAAAAATTTGCTCAATAGAAGGGAGAGGATGGTGATCTTTAAGGGAAGCTTGGTTAAGGTCCCTAAAGTCCACACACAATCTAATTTCTCCATTCTTCTTCCTAACATGGACAAGGTTTTCTACCCATTATGAGTGTTTGATGGGAAAAATTATATTTGCCTCAATCAATTTGGATAGCTCCTTTCTCATTAAGGGTTCAATTTTAGGATTCACTAGCCTCTACTTTTGTCTTATTGGTTTTCCATTATCAACTAAATCTATAGTATGTTGAAATAACCTTGGGTCAAAACCCTTTAAATCATCATATGTCTAGGAAAATATGTCATTAAATTCTTGACATAGATGAATAAAACTGTCCTGCTCAATTTCAGAACATACCTTACCCATGTTCAAGGATTTTCCATCAGAAACCATTACTGGAATATGATCGTCTTCATCTATAGCTAGGTTCATGTCTCTACCTCTTGCTTGGTCATCAGGATTGAAAAAACTCTCTAAGGTAATGAGACCCTTAGGCAATTTGTTAGAACTGAGATTAATGATCTGATCACCATACTAATCCCACAGTCTTAACTGCTTTTTACCTAAAAATTCTACTTCATTATGAAAGAAGCTAACAATTTTCTCATCAGATTCAAACACCTACCAATGGATGTTGTTATCAGGGATAACAAGCCTTACTACCACTCTGATTTGTTTCTCCTTTTCCTCAAGATTCCTTGGCACATCATAAGATGCACCTATTATTGCAAGTCTATCAGCATGTCTATTTTCTTTTTTAGGGATGCTTTGAATATTAAATGCATTAAAAATCTCAAGGAAATCCCATACCCTATGTTTATAAGACTTGAGAAAACCATTCTTGGTTATATTATGATTTCTCACTTGATTGACCACAAACTCACTATCTCCATAAACTCTTAAAGCTTGAATTCCTCTTTTTTGAGCAAGTAGGAGACCTTGAATCAAGGATTCGTACTCGGCCACATTATTAGTGCAACTAAACTAGAGCCTAAAGGAGAAATAGTACCTTACTTATGCAGGAGAAATTAACATCACACCAGCCCCTGATCTATTTTTATTCCTTGATCCATCAAAGTACATACTCTTTATCCCACTCATATCTTCTTTAGTCTCCACAAGATTGGGAACTAGAGCATCTTTCTCCAATATAGAATATGTACTAAGACCTTACTCAAGTGTTTTTGACATAGGATCAAATTGATATGCATTAGCCCACTCATCTAAGAAAAAATTAGGTATCTCTACTAGGGAAGTGGTGGGCTCATTTACTATGTCATTCTCATCCATCTCTAGGACAGGGCAATTCATGTTGATGAAATTAGGGATGTAAGATTTAGTATGATGGAGGGCTTGAGGCTCTACTATGATTGAATAATTTGCTCCATATCTCATCTTAAAAGAAATATATGACCAATCAGAAGATATGAAACCACCTATTTGGGCAGTAAAGTCTCTTGACAGATAGATGGCAAAATATGGCTTGACCTCAACAACAGGGATATCTTGAGTTATAGTACAACCAGGGCATGCATGTAAGGCCATCTCCACATTCCTAAGGATCCCTATAGTCTTCATATTACTAACATCCAACTATAATACATCCCTAACAATGGGCTCATATTTCATTCCCAAAGCATCAACAACACACCTAGGCATCACTGAACTGCTAGTCCCTGAATCAATCATACAATTATGGACTAGTTTTCATCCTATAATTAGAGAAACATAAAATGGAGGAGGTCTAATAGTTTTACTTGTTTCTACCTCCTTTGATGGTTGTACTAGGCTTGTGGCACTTTTTGTACTAGGTGGCTGATCCCTTGGTTCAATACTTTCCAATTCTTGCTGCAGCAACCTCTTTTGCATGGGTCTAGTAGCAATAGCATCCCACATAGAGATATTCACATTTGTCTTCTTCATTTTCTCTACCACACTAAATGGCATAGTGGGCACTTTGGTAGAAGCTTTGGGAGCTGCAATTATATGAGGTTGAGATGGAGTAACTTGAGGATCACTTGTATCTTTTCTGCCATGATTTTGCCTTTGCTGATTAAAGGCACTTGATTCATTATTTGCTTCTTGCTCATGAGATATTGCATTTGAAGTTGAGGCCTTCTTGGGAGGAGGGATAACATCTTCCATAGCTCTTCTTCTGCTTCTAGTGTTATGAGCAATGGAATCTTGGTTTACATTACAATGCTCCTCCATCTGATCATTCATAAAAGAGCAATCACCCTATCTTTGCATATCTGAGGCATATTTAAATTGGTCCTCCTTGTATGATTGTTTTGTTGTAGGTTCTTGGGCTATCAAAGCCATAAAAGATTCAGCCTTTTGACACATATAATAGTCATAAGAGTAGTTACAAGAGGGACAAAAAAATTGATCTTGAGCCATATTGTTTTGAGGGACTATGGCCCTACTTTGATTTACATTTGAGGTCAAAGCATGGCTACTCTACTTGTTCTGATCAAGGGAATTGTTCCAATGATTAGGGTTTGGAGGCCTACCACCATTGGGAGCTTGATATTGTAATTGATGAGGCTTACTACTTTGAGCTTTCTATCTTTCTAAAGTCACCACCTTGTTGTTCACTTTCTGCATCATAGAGAAATTATCCTCTAGCCTATTTCCTTGATCTTGCAATATTTTATCAAGGTTCTTATCTCTTTTTTCCATGTTCCACATCAAAGATTGCATCATCTTCTTGATTTCATCTATCCCATTTGAGGATGTGGAAGCTTGAGGGACCAAGGAAAGGTTTTGTGAGGAGGAAGCTGTGGGAAGAGGGGCCATTGCTGGTTGGTGGTTTGAGACATCACGGAAGAAAGGCATAGGAGGCCTTCGAGCTAACTTAACTCCTTGTATTAGGATATTCTCTGATTTTATTGCTATATCATAAGCATTAGGCAAGGTATATCCTCCCATAGTTTGGATTGTAGTGGCAATATCACTGTTAAAAGCTCTAAGGTAATGCAAGAAGGCATTACCAGGGGTAGGCTTCATTGAAGTAGGTATTCTATCCCCTGTCTTTTGAAATCTATAATTAAAATCAGTCATACATTCATCGGGGGCTCTTTTTATAGTAGTCAACTACTATAAAAGTGACAAATAATCACTTTTATCCTCAAAATGTTTGCACAATCTTGCTCCTAATCCATCCCAATCTGTTATAGAACCATGAGCTAAACCTCTATACCATTGTAGTTCTTTTCCTTTCAAGGATGAGGCTAGGAGCCTAACTACAACATCATCCTCTGTAACACCATGGATATTGCAGACATTTTCAACCTCTTGAATGTGTTCTAAGGGAGAGATAGAAGTTTCACCAGTAAACTCTGGTATACTTTTAAGTGCAGCTATTGGTATGTCATGTCTTTGGGCTAATAAGATAGGGCTCCCACCATTAAAGGTGGAAAACCTATGAGCTCTAGGGAATGCCATATAGACAAGTGATCTATTGATATGTATTGATGGTAGTCTTGGCTGAGATCTAACAGTAGGAGGAGTAGAGATAGATCTTGTAGGTGTATTTGTTACTATTGCACTCCTAACCAGTGATAAAGATATTCTAGTCTTCCTTCTTCTAGGGTTTGAAAATGAAAGCTCTTGATACTAAAACTTACCTCTAGAAGATGCCCTTGTTTCAACTCTGGGCATAAATCAGTGCAACTTTGGTTTGGAACTAGATATGTATTTTAAGCTCAGAATCAGAAAGTACTTTGAAGAATGAGCCTTTTGAAGGCTTAAACACCAAAGCCAGCACTATCTCCTCAATATTGATCTTGAAATCTTCCCTTTTGACACAAGTAGGCTTGAATTTTTTTGAAAAGAGTCCCATCTGGCATGCCAAAAATTATTGTCACTGAGGTTTGCACCCTTGTCCAAAGTTGCTACCTAAGGATGACCTCGTGAAACATGGAAATAACCTCCAAGTTGTGGGACTTCAACTATGAGGTTGAGTCTCCCGAGAAGGCCAGCTTCCTCTTACTATTAGGATGCACCTAACTACTCTTAGAAAGGAAAAGGGAGAAGGAGAGCATGAAAGAAAATCTACCTAATCTAATCTAAAGAGGTGTTACACTAAAATAGATTGTTCAGACCAATCTCTGCCCATATATGCACTATTGAACCAGAGTGAAACTAAGGATACACACATTCAGATTTGCTTTAATCTAATAATCACATGTAGATCAGAAGACCAAGATGAAGGACACAAGGAAAAAGAGATTCACGTATATTATCATTCATAGGCCAAGGAGATATAGTCATGTAGATCATAGATCTCTATGAAACACCAATGAGAGGCAAGGAGTTCTTGCACTTTCATACCAATGGCTAAAAGAGAAAAGGTAGAAAATCATGTAGTTCAGAGGCACAGGGGAATTTACATTGAGAATCTACAGAGCAATAATAGAGAAAATAGAGAAAGGTCAACCCCCCACAAAATTTTACAAAATTTGCCTTTATAGTTTAGGCATAACTGAGATGTCCTCTCCCTGCAATTACCCCACAATCATTACATTGAAGTTCCATAGAGAATAATCGAGGAGAACGTCTGATTTGGGTATAGATCCAAACATAATGATATCAGATCCTCTATGTCAAATAATGCCTTGAGAAGATAGAAATGGTGCCATTAAGCCACTCTAACTAGGTAGATAGATTGGATCAGAGGTGGAATGTTCTTCCTTGTCTTGCATTCATTCTGGGTTGGTTGGGATTGATTATAGAGATCAAATTTGAAAGATAATCCTAGTTTTCCACCATTTTGGCTCATGAATTAGCAAGTTAATGAATCAAACTAAAATTGCAAGTAGGACGAGCCATGTGGGCCAATAATTTCTTTCCTTTCTACCACCTTGCAAGGTCTTCACAAGTTGACTGCCTCTTTCATTACTAATTGTGCCATTTTCTTTAAAAAATCTTGACCACAACGTTGTACTAACTGTCAGCCACTAACCGTTAATGCCTTAACTACTGTTTATACCTTAGCTAGACCTTGTGATCCTAACTAGCACAAACTAGCAGTTGCATAATACTTGGCCCCACCTTGCCATGCATCACCAAGGTGCTTTATCGCTATGTGTATCCTTTGAGAAATTTCCCATAGTGAGATGGCACCCACAATGGATCCAGACTAATCTAACGATCGTGAAGACTTGCCATATTAATGCACTATCTCCTTTAAAATTTTTTGAAAACTTGGGCCTATGAACCACTCAGCACAACTAGCATCTTCATCTTGGCATGACCTAGTCCCACTAATCCATGTGGCACAATGGTGCTATGTTGCTATGAGTAATATCCTCACAGCTTTCCATAGCGAGATAGCACCCACTGTTGATTTTCTAAGATCTGGTAGCAAGCAAGATGGATTTGACCTATTAGTATACCAACCAATAAGAAACTAGCCACATGCCAACTTGTCTGACAAATACTTGGTTGTGGCCCACCAAGTGGAGTAGGACCCACATTCTACATAGTCATACCTTAGCCAATGAAAAAATTGACCAAATTTCATCACTGATATCTAACAGGGAATACTTGGGACCCACCTTCCTTCTGATGTTGCCATAGTATAACTTTCCATCTGGGCACTATGTCTCTAATGGTAAGGAACATTGACTTTTTGATAGCACTATAGTGCCCTCTGGGGATCTACCAAAATTTGGCGCTAGAGAAACAATCAAGGAAAAGGGAGGACCCACCGGCCACGTGGCCAAAAGGGGCTATGTTGCTATGACAAAACATTGTGCAACTTCCCATAGCAAGATAGCACTAACTATAGATATCTTTTGAACTGACAATGGGGACTTGTGGGCCTGTAGAAACATTAAAATGCGTAGGGAAGAAATATCATAAGGTTCAATCTTTTAATTTTTTTGATATTCCTGGGATGTTTAAAAAATAACATTAAACTAGGAAGTGACCGTTGGTTGGGGAAGTATTTAAAATTCAAATATTTAGTTGGGGGCACAATATGTAATAGTGTCCACATATGCTTTGATCTACACTCAAAAGCTCTATGTCCATACTTCTTGCAATTTTAGTAGCGACCTTCAAATCTTGGTGTTCTAATAGTCCTAGTCCCGCAATTATGTTCTTGATGTCCTTACTTGTTGCACTTATGATAGTGACTCACATTCTAAGGTTTGTCATGATGATGGGTATTCTTGCTCCTACAAACATTAGAGGTATGTCCCTTTTTACCACAAAAATGACAGGTAGGTTTAGTGTTTTTACCTTTGTTACTTCTTTGTTCTACAGTCTTGGAAGACTCTGCTTTTTCAATGTTGGTGTATCCTAATCCTAAAGTATCATTACTGGCTCTTGGTGATTTTAGTAGCTGTTCAAAGTACTTGATAGCCAAATTAGGTTTTTTGGAGATCTCTGCAATCTCCTTCTCTCTTTTTAGGTCATTTTGTAGTTTTTCATGTTGCATATTTAGTATGAAGATCTTAATATCCTTAACATTTAGTTCATGATGTGCTTTCACTATCTAGCTTAGGGTGTCTAGCTACATATTTGAAATTCTCGCAAGCTCAATTAATCATCTAGCTTGTGATTCTTGTTCAATTTTGAGTGTTTCTGATTTCTTCTACTTGAGACCTATTCTTCCCAATTAGGTCTACTATTGCTGCATCAAATTCTTTGGAATATCCATTTGCAAACAATTTTGAGGTGTTAATCTCCTTGTATGTGTATCATTCTCACCTATGACAATCTCTCTTCTTCTCTTTAAAGATTTTCTTAGTTCTTCCCTAGCTTGTTCCAAAGTATGTAAAGCAAGTTGTATATCAATCACCTAATTTTCTATGACCTTCCCAAGTTTGTAGACTTCCATTTCTAGATCTTTTCTCCAAGATATAAGGCTCCTCCTTGTGAGAACTTGCCTCTAATACCAATTATCAGAATACTTTAACCTTTTAAAAATTTTAGTTGAGATCATTCACATGAATCTAACATATCTATTCAACATTAAATATAAAGACATGCATGTAGATAGATAACAAAATATTTTGGTAACCTAAAAACCCTCCAAAAATGAGAAGGTAAAAGTGGGGTGGGGATGACACCAACAAATTATCATTGCAACAATATTTAACTACTCAAGGTTAAAAAGTTTGACCGCCTCTAATGGTTTGCCTTGTGAAAGGCTTGTCCTGTTAAAGAATTCACACCCTATTAAAAGTGACCTAGTTAGAGGATTTATAAACACTCTCTGAGAATGACACCTTGTTAAAGGATTTTGCACCTTGTTGAAAAGCTTACAACATGGCTGTTAGACCAACCTATCATCATAGGATTTTCATTCCTAATACAAAAGCTATAGAGTATTAGAAAGTCTTGACCTGATGACTTCCAATCTTCAATTGTTGATTCTAGATCCTTATTCTACTCTTGTTTGTTCTAATCCTTCTTTGATCTGATATGTCTCTCCTCAAAGTTTTGATACTCTATTCTGATCAACTGATTTTTGCAATGTTTTTTTTCTTTTTCTAAGTCTTTATACCCCTCTTCACTTTGCTAGCATTCTCCCATAAAATCTCACACATATTCAAATAATGGGGTCTTGTCCTCCTTTTAAAAGTTTCAAAGACTTAGGGTTAGGTATGAATCTATGATCAATATTAATTCTTCTTTTCCCACTCAATTCTTTCACTTTTCCTATTGGTTTTATACTTTCTCCATTTTTCTTATTGGTTGCATGCTTATTACATAGGGAATGCAAAAGATTCGATCTTATCTTCAAGATCCTTCAAGATTCATACCGAGTTAGCTCAAAAATGGTTTACATCTTTATGTTGATTATGTGTTACTTGACACTTACTATTTGTTGATGCTCAACACATATAGGAATTCTATCTCACTTGACTCCTATAGTAATTCTATTTCACTTGGCATCTATAATTTTCTTGACACCTATAGTGACTCAACATCAATTATCAAGTGACTTGACATCACTTATCTCTTAACACTTGATACTTGCTTGGCATCTATATTATACTTGGCATCAACTTGAAAATTGATCAAGTGTGTTGACACTCAATAGTCAAAACTAATCTGAGACCAACAGATGACTCCAAAGTTGATGGATATGTAGAACACTTCCTAAGGAAACATGATAGTATGGACTCTACATAGTACCTTAGGTACAAAAATCTCCAAGGCTATGAAGAATTTCTCATTCATGAATGAGGCCAAAGTGGAGGAAATAGAGACAAAAATAGCTTAAAAATTCCATGACTATATAGATGTCAAAAATTTATATGAAGATGAACTCAGAAAGAGCCTTGTGTATAAAAATAAAATTAAAGAATTGGAGGTGAAAGCTCAAGGCTAAAAGTTGAAGTTGCATCTCTGACAGAGCAACTAACTAGTGTAGAGAAGAATAAAGAATAGAGCCTTCAGGAACAACCAACCAGAATCATAGTAGAAACAACTATTCAAATAGAGGAGTTAGAGGTAGAGGATAAAAAACCAAGAAGAATGAGCATAGATGTTCCATCTACATAGTAGTTTGGTGAGGTAAGGACAACTATCCTTAAAAGTATGATAGACCATAGAGTGGAGACTCTAAAAAATATATCCCAATAGGCCCATGCTTTTTATATTTCTCTACAAGATGCTGATCAAGTTTGCATTAAAACACTTTCATGGCTATCACCCACTTTTAATCTATGGGTGCCATATACTCAATTTTTGGAGAGGCTACTTATGTTGATGGCTAAAAAGCCAAATTTTCTTGATAAAACCATTATAATAAAGGAAGGCATAGAGATAATAAAAGAATTAATAGGCTTCTTTAATGGAAAGCTACAAATTATCCAAGGAAAGATGAAATTTTTGTCACAGGAGATTGAGCCTTGCATTCCTCCTATTTTGGATGCTAACAACAAGTTGAGATATTGGCAAGAGTGGTCAAATTCTTTTAGTGTAATGCTAACTCTAGAAGCCATAGAATCAATTTTTGAAGATGGTAGTGATTTCCCATTCAATAACCCAATTGATTCCTTATTTAAGGTTGAGATAGACTTAAGTAAGTTTTTAGTTGAATCAAGGGCTATAATGGATGCAAAATGGAATAAGGCAACAAAGGAGTTAGATGAAGTTAAAGGTATTGAGTGGCCCAAAAAGAGGGAAATCTATGTCTAGGAAGTGGTGGGAGAGATAAAAGATTTGCCAATGGGAATTAGTTGTAGAGTTACATGCTAAAGAAATAGAAGAAAAAAGGGATTAAAGTAAACCTCCTTTAGTAAATTATCACCTGTCGATCTTGCAACTGCCTTCCTATTTTGGTTTCAACATAGAGAATGTTTTAATTATAAAATTTCAAACATATCATTCCTTTCTTTCTTCTGTTAGGGTTTTGACATGTGTCCTTCTATCTAAAGCTTTTTGCAATCCTCTATATAAGGATTTCTAGGGTGTGGAGTGAGGGTCCAATGTCTATAGAATTTTTAGTATTTTATGTTATTCATAGGCAGTCTAGTTTTTGTGTGAATTATATGATTGTATCTAGCTTTGCAAATATAAGAATATAGTGAATATTGAATGATTAAAATTGTCAAGTTTTGAGTTATACTTTGATTTAATATTAGCAATGTATTTTTCTCAAGGAAATTAATACAAAGAAGAAGTTTTGCATATCAGTATCTCTGAGTTTTGTCTCCACTTTTATATATCTTTTGTTGATTTCTTTTAGTTCAAAGAATTAAGTTCTTTCAATAATTGATAGGGCTTCTAGATAAATGAGAGGGATAGAATAAGAATGAAATTTAAGGTTAGTTTCTAAAAAAATTAATTTCAAGTCAATTAACTAGGTTGAGGTTTATTCTTATGAGTCTATGTAATAGTTGGAAATATTCAAGACTATGCTAGGTTGCTGAGAGGGGAGGGGTGAATTAGTAACCTCAAAAACTTTACTGAATTCAAATCTTAATAGTAATAATTCAATTACCATTTAGTTCATTAAATGCATGATAAGCTGAAAACATAAAACATTCATAACACTTGAACACAACAATTTGGTGACCCATAAACCTTCCAAATAGAAAGTAAAACTGGGGTGAGGATGATACCCACAAAAATTTACTACTACAAAATAAAGTTAGTCTATGAAGGCTTATAATAATCACTTCTAATGATCTACCCTATTTGGGGCAGTTAGGATTGCTAGGTCCACTTTGTTGCTCCTTTGCTAATATGGCCTTAAAATACACTTTGTTGTTGATTCACATTTGCATGCTTCTATTTCACACATTCATCATTCTTACTTGCTCTTTTTGGATATGATAGAATACATTACATAAATATCAATCTAATTAACATAATAACAAGGTTGGCCAATATATAAGTTAACACCAATATTACAAAGTTGGCCCAAATGAAGACTCTTGGGTTTTGAATATTGACATGGTGAAATTTTGATACATAATGTCCACTATCACTACTCGACATCATCATGAATTTGGTAGAAGTAGAAGCTCGGTCCATACTAATCACTCTGAGTAGTCTCAAACTTGGTCTACACTGGTGACTTGGTAAACACTGTGTAACTTGGTAGAAATTGGGTTACTCATTTACCATGACTGCACTTGGTAAACACTAATCTTCACATAGCTTGGTTAACACTAACTTCACTTCACATGAACTACTAGCTTGATAGAAACTGCAAAGCTTGTTTAACCACTAAAATTATTGAGTTGAACTACTAGACTTCACACTGCCTGATTCTAGTCAGTTTGAACTATTGTAGTTCTCACTAACTGAATTTACTTGGTAACCACTAGAATGCTTGGTGTCTATTGAATTGCATGGAAAACACCGTATACTATTCAATGAGCTTGTTAACCATATGAAATCTAAATAAGTGTTGTCACTAATAAAAAACTTGACTTAATGTCAACAATCTCCCCTTTTGGCATTAGTGACAAAAACACTTATTAGCGAAAACTTATATACATCATAGTGTGGTACTAGCTCGGTGTGGTATACTATTTTTTTTTGTTGAGATTTTTCAAAAAAATTCTTTGTAACTATATACAATATACTATATCTTCAAATTCTATACTTTCTTTTCCTTTGCATGATTCTATTAAGTGTCTCTCCCCCTTTTATTGTCTCACCCCATATATAGCATACTATCTCTCCCCCTTTTTGACAACAATGCCAAAGATTTATTCAAAATTTATTTACATGGAGACACCAATATAAGAAAGAAAATTAGAATTTATGTTAAGTATGAGTGATAAAGTCTTATCCCAATTTTCTTGCAAAAATTTGTATGGATATAGAGCAATTTTCACTTCTGCAGAGAGTTCTATCATGTGATCTACAATCGAGAAGCTATTTTCATGAATCAATGTTTCAGAATAAACAATATGTTTCTGCCTTGTATCCATGATGGGAAGGATCATATTCTAAATATCTATCAGTGTAGACCAAATCCTTGCTTCTTCTCTCAACAACTCTGCTTGCATATCTGACAATAATGTAGTTTTCATATGATGTGTAGAGCTTGAACTAGTGTCAAATTGCAACTGTTGTGCACTAGCCTTTAGGTCTTCATCAATCTTTGTTAGTTTTCTCTTTATTTCCTTTGTGAACTTAGTAACATTACATAACTTTTCAAAATGTGATGTTAAATTTGTATAAGAAATTTCAAGATTGATCAAAATTGAGGAAAGCTCCACTTAATGAATGTCAATTTGTTGAGCAATGTGCTCAAGCACTTTATTATCAAATTTATTTTCTGCTTTCTTAATCAATTTTTCTTGACCACTGGAGTCCTCATTAAATTTATGGACTACCTCTTCGAATTGAAACAAAATGTGTTCAGGAGTATCAACTTCAACACCTATCACCTCAACCAAAATATTCTTGGCATCTTCAATGATTTTATATTCTCTATCACTTTCCTCCCTCAATTTCTTGTGTTTTTCTTTCTTTTGAAGGGGTTGATCAACTATTTTCATTTTATTTGTAGTGGTATTATTGAAATCCCATTTTGGAATCTCAATTTCTTCATCTAGGTCAATATCCTCCTCCATCTCCTTTCCTCTACTCAAAAAACTTGTCCTTGATTGAGCCTTAGGTTCAACTACCTTTAAACTTAATGCCTTAGAATTTGGAATGGAAACAATTGTAGAGATAGTAGGACTAATAGTGAAAATTGATATAATACCAATAGATGGAATATTGACTAGTATGCTTACTAAATCCAAAACTAAAGTACTTACAATAGTATCCAAAACTATATCAGACAAAATTGTAGAATCCAAAATTGTAGAACTCAAAATTGTACTTACTATTGAAGAACACAAAATTGTAGAACATACTATACTTATTGCTGATAATGCTGACTCAGGTGCTAAAGAAGAGGGAGGGTGCAACTCGGTAGATAAAGTGATAGAAACTTCTATCATTGATGTGCTAAGTTGTGAGGGAGTGTAGACTGATTGGACATTTGATGTGTCTACTATGTTCATAATCAAACTTGTTGAAGCTATCTCTAAACTTGATGTAGGTACTAATTTTCTTGGAGAGTGAGGAAATAAGGCAATGACTGTGGCTTCTATCTTCATAGGATTAGTCTCCTCATCATCATCTTTGTAATCCTTAGTAGCTTCTTCCTCTATGTCTTCTTCAACTTCTTTATTGTCAAAATGTGTTGGCTCAAAGTATGTTTCTTCTTCCTCATCATCACTATTATCATCCTTGACTTCTACTGGGAAGTCACTTTGTTTATGCAAGTGATAAAAATTCTTCCACATACTTGTGGCATTCTTGACTACATGCTCTATATCTTTTAGCAAAATTAAACAAGTATTAAATCTAAGAGTCATCTTGTCTACATTTTTCTTCATAGACTCTTTTACCTTGGCATTTGTGATAACCAGTAACAACTACCTCAAGGTTTTTCCATAGATATCTTTTGCTATTTGCATAGTTGAGTCCCATCTTGGCATTAATTTCTCTAATAATTCATTAGAGATCTAGGAGGCTATCTGTTTAGGGGAATACTTCCATTTTCCCATCTTGGTTAGCACCAATTCTTCAACCTTTTTCTTCCCAGCCTCTATCCTAGTTTCATACTTTAATCATTTGAAGTTTGTTATGCCTACACCTTCTTCCAATTATTTCAATTTTTCCTAGAAGGTGAGAGGAGGCTTGCTGAACACAACTTCACTACCTTTCTTCCTAGATCTCCTAGTGAAAATTGTGTTGGATGGCTTGGTGATGATCACTTTGCCTTTCTTCTTTACTAATTCTTCTTCCTTTTCTAACTCCTCCTCATCCTCTACTTCTTCCACATCTTCTCCTTTACCCTTAGTCAACAATAAACTAAATTTACAAGGGTTGTTCCTAGAAGTCCTTATGCTTTCCATGTTTTTGTTAAAATACTTTAACAACAAATTTGCAAGATCATATGAAAGATTATTCTTCACAACTTTGCATGCCAAGTCTACTACTTCACATGACACACTATTTAGACAACTAGAACTATAGATCTTGTGAGCTATCACATGTATGTTGAATTTCACTTTTTCATTAGTTACATTACTAATCTTCATACCTCTATCATCCCACTCGGCTAGGGTTTTCTTTTCTAACTCCACTTGACCTAGGGTTTTAGTTATTTTTTCCTTGGAGAGCATGGGAAGGTTGGTGATATGATGAATCATCTTCTTAGTAATCAAAACTAGTTTCTCAAGACATAACAAATTTTTGTGAACTTGACATAGGATGTATTTGATCCATTTGATTTGGAAACTTTGGGGCAAGTGGGGAATGTGGGATAAACCCTTATCTTCCAAGTGCTTATGTTCAAGTTCAAGAACACCATTTACACACAATTCACCTAGGGCATCATCCATCTCTAGGGTTCTAACTTATTGAATTGCACACTTAAAATGAATTCAGATATTGTTAATGAGTAGTACCTTAGGAGGGATCTATGATTGTGCTTTGTTTGGATCAAGGGTTTCAGCAATCACTGACACTAGTTTGAAATCTAGTGGTTTCCATTTGATTCCTTAGACCAACATTTTTGACCCTTTTTTTGCCTTGCTACTACTACTTGATGTTTCCATGGCTATTTAGTAGGCTATGGAAAATTTTTGAAAAACTTTACAGCAAATTTCTCTTGAAATTTCTTGGTCACTCTATAATTTTCTTGATTGCAATAACACTTTAGAATTTTAGGTGAAAATGATTTTGATTTCTTTCTTTTTGTTAAAATTTTTCAATTAATGCTTGATACAAAGGTAATTATCATCTACTATCTATTCAAAATGCTCGATGAATGCTTCATAACTCAATAATCGAACACGTGTGACTTGTTACTCTTGACCTTGCTTGGTAGAGTCTATGACGCAACCTTACTCGGTAGAGAAAGTAACTCGGTGATAACTGATATTGATATTTCATGATGATCCTTTTGTATCCTAAATATTAATTTGGATCTTACTTCTTTTAAATTTGGAACTATTTTAGATGTGATCATGATAATGTAGTTCTAGTTCTTCCTTAGGAAATTAGTTGGAAATGGTGGAGTCACCTACTTCTTGAGTGACATGACAATCATTGTTTGAATTGGCTTCCTTGGTGGATTTAGGAATCCATTGCTACCTCATCTACTTTTGAATGTTATCTACTCTTACTTTCTTTTCATCTTCAATTCTACCTATATTGATGCAATTCTTGGCTAGATGACCAAGTTTTGTACAAGTGAAACATTTTATTGTGGTATCTCTCTTCCTTGTGTGATGTTTAACATTGTTCATACCAATGTGTTCATACTCTTCATAATAATATACACTAGGTGTTAGAGTCCTAACTAAATATTGCATTTACACTTGCCTTCAAATTTTGGTTTCTCTTTGCATTCATTAGCCTTGTGACCATGCTAATTGCAATTTTAGCATTTACCATTGAATTTTCCTTTACCATTACTCCAACATTTATTTGATGTATGACCTATCATACCACGATGATTGTAAGTAGATCTTTGATTCCTTTGAGCACCTTGTTAGGAGGATTCACCTTCTTCTTTGTATCCAATTCCTACTTTTCCTTTTTGTCTATAGAGATTCTGCTCATTCAGTTGATTCAATTGATTCATATTTGGTTTGGATTTCATCATTCTTTCATTGATTTTATGTTTAGTTTTTAGGTCATTTTTCAAATTTTCACTGATTTTCTTTTCAGATCTCAGCTCACTTCCTATTCTTTCATTGATCTATCTTTCTAAACTTAGATCATTTTGTAATCTTTCATTGATCTATTTTATGCTAATGATTTCCTCATTTGCATTAGAGATTTGATCTATAAGATTTGCATGTTGAAGAGATTGGTTTTGGATCTCATTGTTTCTTCCATCCATTTCTTCTTTCATCTTGTTCATTTATTCCAAGATTTCAGAAAAACTTATTGACTGAATTCCTTGTTCTCTTTTAAGCTTTCTTATTTCTTCTTGTAGGGAACTATTCTTCTCTAAGAGTTCTTTGATTGCATCATTTGCTTCATCTGAACTGCTTGAAGGGAAAAAGTCTTCAATCTTTTCTTCAATGTACTAATGATCATTCATTTGATTTGCAAGTTCCTTCCTTCTTTTTAGGGATTGGAAAAGTTGTCCTTAGCTTTCTTGAGTTGTGTAATGGCCATCTCTAGATCTAGCTTTTCATTGTCAATTACTTTATCAAGTCTAAATATCTCCATCATCCTTGATCTTTGCTCAAGCTATCAACCTTTATCCTAAGAGCCACAAAACTCTAATACCAATTGTTGGAGGTGAATTAGTAACCTCAAAAACTTTACCAAATTTAGATCTTAATTGCAATAATCCAATTACCATTTAATTCATTAAATTAGATCTCACTACATGCATTAGAAACTCAAAACATAAAACATTCATAATAGTTGAATACAATAATTTGGTGACCCAGAAGCCTTCCAAATAGAAAGTAAAACTGGGGTGATGATGATACCCACAAAACTACACTACTACAGCATAAAGTTGGCCTATTAAGGCTTACAATGATCACTTCTAATGATTTTCCCTATTAGGAGCAATTAGGACTGCTAGGTCCACTTTGTTAAAGGTTTTACAAACACACAATTAAGTATGCACTTGGTGAAGAGATTTGACAAAATACTATTAATTCTACCTTATGAGAGGATTTGGATTAGTTCACCTGTTAGGATGAAATAATAGATCTCTAATTTAAAACTAGATTGTTAATAGAAATTATTTGAAATACTAATCACCTTTATGTGAGAGATATGACTCAGCTACTCCTTTGCTGATATGGCCTTACAATACACTTTAGTGTTGATTCACATTCACATGATTTTGTAGGAACATAAAATGGGCTAATGTCTAACATGCTATGAGAAAATCATAAACCCAACAAACATACGTTAACACCCTCTAGTCTACCATGAAATCAAAATGAATCAAAACAAGAAAGCAAGTATAAAACCCCCTCTTTCATTTGTAGCTCCCATGTCCTTCTTTCTTCTCCAAGTGATGTAGCTCCAAATTGGCTATAATGCACACAATATTGGAAGCAAAATCCTATGATAATGATGGTGCTATGAGAATACTTGAAGTTGTGATTTGAATGTGAGAGCAAGAGTGAAAAAAAAAGAGAAAACTAGGGACCAAAAATGAAAGAAAGAATGCTCATTTTATAATCAACACAGAGGATGAGAGCATTGGAATTTTCACCTTGGATATGGAACATGGCAGGAGATTCCTTAGAGAATCCATGATGCATATGACACAAGATGCAAAGTGTAGGATTGTATGATGGTTGGAATTCAAACTTGGATAAAGATGGAAGAGAATCTATGACACATCATATGACACCTCAAACCCACTTAAAGTCAATAATCTATGACAAAGGAAGCCAAATGTGGATGTGCATAAGAGAATACAAATATTGGATTATGACATATCTTAGCCAAGTGTCAAAGGAGAATCCACAAGGTGTCACACCCATGTGTTATGATGATGTCAATATTTTGTGGAATATTTGAATTAAAAATTCATTATTCCACACAAATAGGAATTAGTGAAAATGGAATTAGTGGTGGAAAATATGACTTAGGAAATTAAGAATATCCATGGTTTTTAGATGATGAGCCAATTGATTAATAAAATAACAATTAATTGAGAAGGTTAGTTAAGATCAATAATCAACAAAATGACATAAGACTAAATTATGGGTTATTTAATCCTATAGAGAAAATTAGTAGATGATTGGCCAGTTTTATTAAATAAGAGTGATAGTATCCTTTGATGAAAATGTGATGATGATGTAGATTGAATAGGATGATGATGGATGGACCAAAGCCATCATCAAATTGATCAATTGATTAACATGCAAAGGACACATGACATGAATTAAAGATGCACAACATTTAACCGATATCATAAATGCTACAAGATCGAGATTGATTAATATGGTTGATCATAATAACATTGATGGATGCTATAAATATTATTAAAATGGTTGATAATTCCATGATTTGACATTGAAAGACTCAATGATGTCAAAGATCAGATGATATGAATGATAGTTTGACCTAGCATTGAGAATCATGACAGTACTAAGGTCAGATTGATAAGATTCAATAGATTGATAGGTTTCCAAGGTATTGAAAGCGACAACAATGCCTAGGATTTTATAGATGATAATTTATTTGAGATGTTTGATGCATTATAAGTTGATTAGGACTGATTTTGGGTGATTCTGAGTTGATTTGGGATGATTTTGAGTTGATTTGAAATGGTTTCAAAATGATATGAAATGGTTTTGGGTTGATTTGAAGTGGTTTCTAACGATGTTGAAATGGTTCCAAAATGATGTGCAATTGATGTGAAAGAGGATATGAATGATGATAGAAACTGTTGAGATACAATTAGGTTGGCCAAAAGATTAGTGTTAGTGGAATGAGAAAATGGGATGAATTAGTATGGAAAGTGATGTCGATTTAGGGGCCCAAGGCTATTTTCAAGGGTTACCACTAAAGTTAGTGACCAAATAAGGAAAATGATAGTTCATAATGAAGATAAAAATCCAACACAACTGACGATTCAAAAATTGAAGTTGAAACACAAAAATTATAGCCTCTAGGTACAATATAGGGGCTTCGAGAGTAGTTTTGGGCATCCTACTACCGCAAGTGTGCCCAAAATGCACCCAAGTGCACCCAATGCACACTTGGTAAGACCGAGTGCACTATGACATACCAAATGCACCCATGGTGCACTTGGGAAGCCCAAGTGCACTCAAAAAGTATAACCTAGAGGGCTCTAGGGACCAGAAATAGCTTGATTGTATTGAGAATGACTTGAAATTTTGTCTGGATGCCCCAAATGGTGGAAAGATGTTAGAAATGAGTGAAATCAGTAAAAAATGGTCACATTTGGTCAAACTTGTTCAAACAAGGGTCAAATTGAGGTTGGACTAGGCAGAAAGCCCTAAAAGGTTGACAAACAATGTAGGATGGTGCTAGAATGTAGGAATGCAAGATGAAGATGATTTGGTGCATCATAACACATGACAAGGGTGATGAATGAAGATGTGAATGAAAGAAGACCAAAGAGATGAGATGAGGACCAGTTAGAATGAGGTGAAGAATTTTTTCTTTCAAAGAGTGCACTATCTGTCAAATGCAGCTTCATTTTGATGAAATCATAGATGTGAACCATTTTTGAGTATCTAAATTTTCCCCCTCTTTGATACGATGTGATTTAGAGCACTGTGTCAAAGAACAATGATGAGAAGGCCATAACAAAATGCCCCAGTAGGAATGATATATATGGGTGTGCCCTTGAGAAATTGACTGAGATATGCATATGATAGGTCAATTTGTCAATAATGAGATGCAAGGTAGTAGATAAAGAAGACATAGAAGATGGGGGAGATGAAATGAGAAATTGTTAGTATGATAAGAAAACTTTTGCTTTTGTAAAGTGCACTACATGTCAAATGGAGATTTTTTTTGATATGGAAAATGGAATGCGACACATCATGGCATAAAGGGCTAGAGTGCTAATACAAACCTTTTGCATAAACAAGCACAATGCAAATAAAAAATGACCTTGTCCTTCCTAAGACATATATACATGCCTTTAGACACTCAAATGTACATTGTAATAGACAAAAAATAAAAGAAGACCATGAACCGTCCCAACTACTCTCATAGATTAGTTTATATCATCGAGAAGCATAGAAACATGATCAAAGAAAATAAAGAAAAAATAAATCACTCACTAAACAATGTGAGCCAAAAACTATTCTTGTCCATTGTTACTTCCTTTTTAGTGTCTTAGCTCCTTAGATCATAGTTGATAGGTTGACCATATGATAGGTTTGATTGTTGATTCACTTGATCGGTTCTTGGTGACGTGTTGGATTGATTATTGGTTCACATTGCTCAGATAGGTGTGATTGTCATTGACGTGTAGTGCTTTGAGTTTCAGTCTATGAAAGTGAAAAATTTTATGCAAAAGGGATGATAATGTATAAGGTTTATTATAGATCTTTGATGGGTTTTGTGATATTTAGGGTTTTGGGGATATTTGATGTTTTTGGTGTGACTAGTTTCTTTAGGACATTTCACGATTTTCAGGGTTAATTTCAAGACATTTTCTTATTTATAGTGATTATTTTAGGACATTTTATGATTTTTAGTGCTTTTTTAGGGCATTTTATGATTTTTAGTGCTTTTTTTAGGACATTTTATGGTTTTTAGAATTTTTTTTAGGATCATATTCAAATGTTTAGGATTTTTTAGGATCGTATTTGAATTTTTAGGATTTTTTCAAGATCATAAAAGCATATACAAGTGTTATCTCAAATCTATTATGTGATAGGTCCAATGGATAAAAAGTACTTAAGGATATGCCCCTAGTTTGAGTTCAAACTCATGCACTATGTAGGTAATATGCCCCTGAACAAGATGCAAACTATGTACAAAGGCCAATGACAAAGTATTTATAGGCTGGTAATGTGCTAGGTAAGATAACAATGGATATAAACCAGTTCATGAGCCTTGATAAGGGGGGAGAAACTAGATTGAATCCCGATAGATGGAGGAGCAACAACTGATTACACATGGTGCCTGTTTGCTAGGTTTTCACCATGGTACTTGCCCAAAGTGCCTATTTGCTAGGTTTTCACTTGTGGACAAAATTGTTCTCTTGACTCAAATTTTCATGCCAAGATGCCTATTTTCAAGGTTTTCATTAGGGCATCCATTTTTTCATGACCTTTTAAAACTTTTTTCCTTTCCTTTTTTCATGACATTTTCCTATTTTTTTGATATTTTTTTTGGACTTTTTGTGATTTTTAAAATATTTTTTCAGGACTTTTAGATAGAATCATGAATGTTGTTGACAAATGCTAAGAAGAAATATGTTGTTGATGCTACTAGCTGATAATCTCTTGACCCATAACTGATTATAACTACACATGAGTTGTTCCAAGTCTATAGCTAAGATCAAACAACTAGAAAGGCCTCAAGATATACCATTGTGTAGCATATGTAAGACAATGTCTACCTCTTGTGAATCAAGACATCTAAAGATAAATTGGTCAAAGGATTCTTTTTAAAGGATTTCATTGAAAATGAAATATTCAAAGGGCTATTGGATAAGAATTTGACTTTGGGTGTTGGACAAGCTAGGTGGCTGGGTTTGGGGATAGGCATCTAGATATAAGGAAGGATTGGGAAGATTGAGACGAATGACTTCCCACATGAATGCTGATCACGAGTGCTCAAAAATAATTTGTGGCATGTTGAACATTGGAACACTAATATTCATGGAATCCTCTTTTTTATCTTGTATCCTTTGGAGTTTCTTAGCTTCTTATTTTTCATGGTCTAATGACACCTTTTAGTTTTCACCAAGAGACCTACTTTTGTCAAAAAAATTCTCTTTTTTCTTTGCAACTTTACATCTAGAAGATAGAATTGACTCCCCAAAATATGCCAATGTGTTCTCTTGAGGAGAAATTAATTCTTTATGATCACCAATTTTAATGCCTTCATAGATTTCAAAATCTGTTGTGAGAGTGTCATCATTGTCAAATTGATCAAAAATTGGTGGTCCAAATTGGTCCCAATCAAATAGTCTAGTATAGGTTGAGGGGATTTCATCATCAGTATTGAATGAATTCTGGGTGAATGCAAATATATGGGTATTTGATTTAGTGGTATAATTGGGGTCATGCTTAGAAGCTAGAGGACTATTGATTTTAGGTTGGATATATTCAGATGCCTTTTCATCATTTAAAACATCCATAGTCTTACACATAGGTACCATAGTACTAGGAGGACCTATTTGTAATGATTTAAATCCAAATCCAAAATTAGGAGGTCATCCTTTCATAGTGATAGGTTCAATTATTCCTTGTTTCTGACATCCAAGACCACTATAGCCATCATAGCCTTGTATTTGCAAGATAGTAAACCTAATTCCATACTTATTAGGAGCTATCAAAGTAGGTTTTTGTTCTAATTTTAAACATTGATGATATGTGGAGGGCACCACTTTCATAGCATGAAGCCAAGGGTTTCCTCCTATCATGTTATAATTCATTTCTACATCTGTGACATGGAATAATGTATCTTCAGTAGCTGGACCAACTCTAATGGGTAATAGGATGATGCCCTTGGAGAAGAATTCCGCATAATCATAGGCCTTTATTGTGATTCTATGAGAGGGATCCACATCTTCTTTAGAATAACCCAAACCTTTGACTAGTTTAAGTGTACAAATATTTAGCCTTGCTCCTCCATCTATCAAGACACATTTGACTTTAACATTGTGGACAAAGACCTCAAAAGTGAAGGAGAACATTGTGTTTTGGTCTATCTTTAGGAATACCTCGAGAGAAAAAGGTGATATGTTGTGATAAAGAGAGGTTGCCAACCATGGCTTAGAATTGGGAAACATTGATGTATCTACGACTATTGACTCTTTAAGGTCTTGATCCAAAATCTTCTGATTTTGGGGAGATGCACGGAGTAGGTCCAAGATGGATATTTGCATAGGGGTCTTGCCAAGCTATTCAACAAGGCTATAATCAAATGAAGTAGGAGCAATAGGTTTACTAAGGGGTGTAGCTCTAGTAGGAGTAGTAGGTCTAGATGGGGCTCTAGGTATGGTGATCTTGGTATGGCATGTAGTGACAGTGCAACAAGGGTCTTCAACCTTTAAGGTGAATGTGGATATGTAGGAACTAGACTCATTAAAGAAATTGATGGTGTAATCATATCCAGTGTGTGTGTAATTCACATTATCTTGTGAGTTTGAGTTTGAACTTGAGGGTTTATCTTTGTCATGATTACCCAAAGGATCTTTGAAGATAGTGTAATCAGAGTTGGATGCTAGCAGTGATGGATCAACTATGATTATACCATCATCAATGAGGTTTTGTATTTTGTTCTTTAGTTGGAAAGATGATGAGGTCTTATGTCCTTTGGTGTAGAGGTAATCACATAATTTTTTGTCATCCCACCAATCTTCTTTAATTAATGGTTCATATTTGATCAGAGGTAACTATAGGAAGTTATTATTGAGTAACTATTGTAGTGCAATCTCAAGAGGTATCCTTAGTGGTGTGAATTTCCTATCCTTGGTTCTAGGGTACCTTCGGTGTTTGTCCTATGTGGAGGTCTTGATCTTTTGTTATGGGGCTGGTGTTTGATTGGGAGTTTGTGAATTTGTAGGGTTTGTATCTTTCAAATTCAGTTGAGTTTGTTCTATGCTAATCGTGTGGGCATCCACAATGCCATCATTGGTCACATTCTTTTTTTTGGGGAAAAACTTTTCCTTGTCATTAGACAAGTTGGTTTTTGTTTTCTTTGTTTATCTTAAGGACTCTCTTATGGATAAGAGCATCTTCAATACTAGCCCTTTTTTCCATTATTTTAGAAATGTCTAGTGAGCATTGATTGACTAAGCTTCTCCAACATAGTAAGAATGTGATAAATGGTTCTCCCATATTTTTTTTAGTTAAGAAAAAATTGGAAAGCATCACCTCTTTCATAATGTTAAAGACAAAATGGGAGATGAACTTTTTTGCTAGCTCTAACCAAGATTTGATAGTATCAAGAAGCTTAGAGTATCATTCAAGTGTGGGGCCACCTAGAGAATGGGAGAAAAATCTCATGAGGTAAGTGGGCTCATCGCTGAGTTTGGTACAAGAGGCACAAAATTCTCTGATGTGATCAACAAGGTTGCATTTTCCTTGATATTTTTCAAACCTTGGAGACTCAAAGTATTTTACGAATGGAGGCATATATAGTCTTTTGTCAAATGGATTAGGATGTAAGTCCTTTTATGTATATAAAGCCTATTTCTTTTGGAATCCCAATGCCTTGACTTGTTTGGAAAGTTTTTAGAATTGTTGCAATAGCTCTTCATTAGGGTTTTGCATGATAGATTTCCCTTCAAGTATTTTATTCTTATGCATAGACCATTTGTTGTGGTGGGATCTATATCTACTTGGTTCTGACTTTTTTGTGTCTGAGGAGTCTGGTGATGTGTCACTAGGTGGTGGAGGTATGTTAGTACCTCAAAGAAAAAAGGGTCCCTATTGTGACACATGTTGGGGTATTTTTTATGGTATTTGATGTGGCACTTGTTGAAGTATAGACTAAAATTGATGTACCATGTGTTATTATTGTGTCATTTGTTATGGTTGTTGTTGGTGTACCTCCATTGGTTATATGTTAGAACATGTATGTGATTGTTCTAGAGCTATCTATTGAGGTTTTTGTGGCACATATTGTTGTTGTAACAAATGTTGTTGCTATGCAATTTGTTGCTCAAGGTGTCTTTGGTATTCCAACTATTTTTTGAGTTGCTCTTGTTATTTAACAAACATGGCTTGTTGTTGTTGGAATTGTTGTTGACACATTACATGTAAGTCAAGCAGATTTACATTAGATTGTGTTTTAGGGATGTTGATCCTTGCAACACTTGAGGCTATTTCTGTTGTGGTTGATTGTTCTATTGATATGTTGAATGTGTCTTGGAAACATTGGATCCTTGGACTATTGCAAGTTGATGTTCTCGAGGTAGTTGGTTACATCCTTGTGAATTGACCACCATGTTGGTATTGTTGTTTTGGCACCTTTGTGTATTAGTGGTTTCTCCTTGGGACATCATGTTGATTTGACAAGGTGCATTCCTTTTGGGAATAGGTCTAATGTTAATAAGAAATTTCCTTTGTGCATCAATAGGGATTTTTGCAGTTGATGTTTCACATAGTGTACTTTTGGGAGGCTCCATAACATTTGATGTCATGACACTTGGTAGAATTAGGAGAAAAGGTGCACTTTGTGGATTTTCATCCAAAGGAGGTATGTTTGGCACCCCTAGAGAACAAGTCCCTTTAGGAAAATCTTGTTGTTGCACCATGTGATTCAGATCAAGTCTTAATGTCCTTTTGGGATACTTGGGAAGAGTCTTGTTTCCCTTCATTGGTTGTGGTTCATCAAATAGGGGAATAATGTTGAAGTGTACAAATGTACTTTGGAGGATCTCGATGGTTGATTCTTGATGGGACCTTATAGGTGCCATTATCATGTTTGAAAACTCCAAAGGTTGTTTTCCCTTATGTAAGTCCAAATTGATAATGGGTTGTATGTTTTCAATTGTTGTGTTGGTTTGATGTTTGGACTTAGGTCCCTCCACATTTGGGTTGAATTTGACAATTTCTTGGGCTACCAAAAGTTTAAAGTTCTTGCAAAAATTTATTCTTGACATGCCCTATCCATTTATTCATCAATGATGCTATAGTGAGTGTCAAATTCATCACTTAGATGTACAATACCTTGTTATGTGTTTGATGTATTATAGTTGAAGGCATTTGCATTGGATTTGCTGAATTCAAACGTGTGTGTTTGTTCATCCTTAGGTTTGGTTGGTACACTTCAACCTCTGGGTGGTATCGACAAAAATATAGGTTCAAACTTAGGATCCCATTGAACCATCCCATGTGTAGGGGGAGTGTTTGGAGGAATACTCATGGTAGCTGCATTTTTTAATGTGTGTTGGATTGTCCCTTCATTTTGGTGATCTTGTAGATACATGTTTAAGGGATCCACAAGTAAAGGTCGTGGTGCCTTGATTTAGTCTTTGTCAAAGGTATTTTGGGTTTTCTTCCTCTTCTTTTGTTTTGGATGAGGTTTTTGTTGTGTTGGTGCCTCAAAAAACAAGGGTTTGTAAAGTTCTTCGGGTCTCTGACCTAATTGTGTCCTTGTGAGTGCTGGCATGATACTTAAGGATGCAGATGAAGTGGAGGAAAACCTAAATGTACTCCCTACCTCCTAAGTGTGCACCTAAACTACCAACTATGCTTAGATAATACCAAGTGCACCCTTGGTGCACTTGGGGCCCTAAAGGTAAGAAGTTGGTAAGTAAGAGATATGCAATTAGTAAATAGAGGTCTTAGGATGCCTAAAATGCAAAATGTGAATGATTTGAGTATTTTGAGTGTTTTGCGAGGTTTATGGATGCAATTCAAGGTGTGGAAGTATAGATTAGGGTTCTAGAACATGAAACCCATAATTATCAAGTGCACTCTGAAACTATCAAGTGTACTTTGAAACTACCAACTACGCACCTGAAGTGTGTAGTTAGTAAAACAGGGGTGTAGTTGGTAAAATAGGTCAGAGCTTGATAATTAGGATGTGGGTATGCAAGATATGACCTTTTTTGGACTTTTAGGTGTTTAGGGATGTTATGCAACCTAGGAAAGTGCCAAATGAAGTACAATTTTAATATGCAAGGTGAAAATATTCTAGAGAAACTATACAAATGCAAATGCAAAGTGACATCTTGGAGGTTGACTAAAGGAGATGAAAATGACCCTATAGTATTAAAAATGAAGGTTAGGGTTGAATTTTGGACTTGATAATGATGCTACGGGTTGATTTATGCAAGGTGGATGATGTAATGAATGTTTTTCTAGGGTTGATAATGAAATTTGGGATATGCAAAATGAGGATAAGTGACCAAGAAGACAATGTGGTTGATAGACAACTTGATAAGTTTTGATAGTGGGAATGGTGCTAATATTTTGAAAAATGCCAGATGAGGGGGATATACCACTAGGGTAAGTCAAAATGACATTTAGGGATATTAGGATTATGATGATGCTAATGATAAAGGCATATGAAAGGCTTTGGACTTAGGTTAAATCTTTAGAAAGTATTTTGTCTAGGAGTTTAACCTTGTGATAATGGACTTTGGATCTTGACCAAAACGAGTGATAAAAGACAAAAAGATCAAATTGATAAAAGATGAAAAGATCAAATCTATCAAGACATAGATAGAGTTTGACCAAATAAAATGATAAGAAAATATAGAAAGACTAGTCAAGATCCATCATCCATCAACACTAGGAGATACTCTAAGACTCATGCTTTGTTCAGATTTTTGACTAAGTTCAAAGGTTTTGAGGGTTCAAAATGAAATTTAGGGGGCTCAAAATGATGATGATGCTGGGAAAATATGCAATATGGAAAGGTCCTAAGATGAAAAATGAGATTTTTGGTGCAAGATGTAGTTTTGGGTCAAATGCAGAATGAGGAGGTACAAAGGCTCCTAAATGCAGTTTTGGGGTCCCAAAATGCAGTTTCAACGCCTTAAATGGTTGTACAAGTGCCCAACTATAGCTTGACAGCACCAAGTGCACTCCAATAGTGCCAATTGTACCTATGGTGTATTTGGGGCTAGTTTGGGAATAGTTTATAGTTTCATGGTGCAATTGGGAAGCTGGGTTGAACGTTTTTTGAATGTGAGAAAGGTGGTTGTCAAGTTGCTATGTCAGGAAGCTAGGATGCAAGGGCTGATGTTGGGATAGGTTAGGAGATGTAGAATGTTGGTTATGACCTAAGGAATGATTTTCTAAGTGAAGATAATGAAGGTTAGGAGATCTAGAGTGCAAATAAGGGCATGCTGAGACAAGGGGGCCTATCCAGGTACCTAAGGACACTATTGAAGCCTCAAAATGTTGTCTAGAAGCCAAATCTAGGTTATGAAACCACCAAGTGTGCCTAGATAGTACGAGCTATGATAAGTAAGAGATAATTTCCATAGCTAGTCAAATTGTGATATTGCTATTAGGATTTAATTGTGTGATTTTTGAGTCAAACTCATTGACCCATGTTTCATGAGTAGTGATTCAACATGAATCCATCTCTCAGGAGAATACATGGAACACTTAGCCCTCATTGGATCTAGGTGATGCTCATAGAGGTGAAGCACAGGGATTTCTCAAGAGGTCACCCATCCCAATACTACTCCAGCCTAAGCACGCTTAACTATGAAGTTTTCTCCATGGTTAAAGCCAAAGCTTGCAACCTCATTTACAATAAAAGACCTTCACCAAGTGTTGTGCCTTATGAACCATTCATTAGAAAGCCCCTTAAGAAAATGGGGTTGCAAGCTTTGGCTTTAACCATGGAGGAAACTTTGTAGTTAAGCTTGCTTAGGCTAGAGTAGTATTGGGATGGGTGACCTCTCAGGAAGTCCTAGTGCTTCAACCCTATGAGCATCAACTAGATCCAATGAGTGCTAAGTGTTCCATTTATTCTCATGAGAGATGGATTCATGTTGAATTACTATTGATGAAACATGGGTCAATGAGTTTGACTCAAAAATCACATAGTTAAATCTTGATAGCAATATCACAATAGTACTAGTTATGCTTATGGTGTAGTTGGGGCTAGTTTGAGTGTAGTTGGTAGTTTCAGAGTGTAGTTGGGAGCTAGGCTAAAACTAAGGTAATATTGAGTGCTCAGACTTCTAGATTGATGCCATAGTGAGGTAAACAATAGAGGAAAATGTTAAGACTAGAGTGGAGGCTTAGAATTATTTTTACGACACTTAGAATGATGGTTAAAGTGTTCTAGATGAAGGTTGGGTAAGCAAGGATGCAAGATGGACAATACAAAATGCAAATTTTGGGGTTGAAATGCAAAGACTAAAGATGCAAACTAAACCCTAATGAATGCAATGTGAAGGATGAGGGATGCATAATGAGGACTAGAAGATGCAAGATGAAACCTATATGATGCAAATATGAGGCTTAAACTAGGGTGAGTGCAAGAGATTTGTATGCAAGGATGAAATCTATGTTATGCCAAGCACATTTAGGATCACAAATGGCCATGTTTTCAAAGTCCTAAATGTATCGGACAAAGTTCAAAAAGTCTTGATAATAGTTGCAATGTCTCAATAGTGTTTTATGTTATCCAAGGTGTAAATTTGAATATTGGATTTATCTTGATTAATATTTTACACACATGTAAGACACATTAAGACAAGAATAGCTATTGTTAAAAGTGAACAAGCACACCACAACCTAGGCTTTAGGACTGTATCCATTGAATTCCTACATGAATTAAAGTTCAATGGTGCCTATCCAAAGTTGAAAACCTAGGATATTGGCAACACAAGCTCCCCCTTACAATGAACTCACTTCTTGAGGCTACTAAGATTTTCTTCCCAAGTGGCATGACTTCCTAAGGGACTTTTGACTCTACTAAGGACTGCAAGAATGTGGGATGTCTTCACAGGAATGGGTGACCCCTTAAGCTAGTGGATAGAAAGGATTTTGGCCACTAAAACATGGTTTTTAGTAAGGGCATTCCATTTGGCAATTAAATGATAAACTTCCATAGAAGGTCTCCCAGCCCTGAGAACTGGGGTTTGATGCACCACAAGGGTACTGGAGGAGAGCTATCATGCAACAATATCACTGACATTGCTTTAACTATAAATGAGTTTTATATAGTAGTTAGAACATTGACCTAGCTTTTGCCTATTACCATTCTAAAGTCATCCCCTGGCATACCTAATATTGGATATCCATGTCCAAGGCAAGCTTCACTATAGAAGTTACACAGATTTCTCTTACACCCAAGATCCATGAATGGTGAGGAGAGAGGATATGTCCATGCAGCTCCTAGGGATTTAAACACTATAGAAATGCCAAGAAAAAAAGAAAAAATTTATTTTAAGCACCAAATGAAGTCTTATCTAATCTAGGAAATCCACACACATAGTTTTGACAGACACACAAGATCTTTAACAACGTCCTTAAAAAAAGAATTAGTAGTTTTCAATGATTATTCTTCATCCAAAAATCACCACATGCTACAAACAAACCATCAATAACACAAAAAACCTTAATCTAGGTCCTAGAAGAAAACATAAACCATAAGTGTAAATTCTGATTGAAATAGGTGCTTTCTATGAACTAGGTGCTCTTTGATAGAGCAGACTACACTGTAGAAGGCCATAATGGCTTAGAATGCCCCCAAGTGTTCTTTGAAAGTGCTAACTATGCCCATGGTGTAGTTGGTAGTTTCTAGGCACAGTTAGGAGCCCAAGTACAAATTTTGGGGAATTGTGCCCTAAATGATACCTAGAAACAAAAATTTTGAACTCTACCCTCCCAAGTGTGCCTAGATAGTGCAAACTATGCCCATGGTGTAGTCAGGGCTTAGAAGGGCATAGTTGGTAGTTTCTAGGCATAGTTGGTTATTTAGGAACAACAAACAGGGGTTATGGTGTCTCCTAGGCCCCTACAACTACCTCCTAGGGGTCCCAAGTGCATCCTGACAGAGTAGAGTGCACTCTAGGGTAGAAAGATAACAAAATGCATGAAACAAGAGCATATAAGTATGTTACTAGGCCCCCTAATTATACTAGGTGTGATGAAGGAGAGAAAATGAGGATTATACCCCTTCAATGAGCTCCTTCCTTGTACCTATGAGCACAAACACAAGAAACCTGAGTTAGCTAAGCATGTTCATGTCAGGTTTAGAATTTGTAGGACCAAAAAATGGGCTAATGTCTAACATACTATGAGAAAATCACAAACCCAATAAACATATGTTAACACCCTCTAGTCTACTATAAAAGCCAAATGAACCAAAACAAGAAAGCAAGTCTAAAATTCCCTCTTTCATTAGTAGCTCCCATGTCCTTCTTTCTTCTCCAAGTGATGTAGCTCTGAATTGCCTATAATGCACACAATATTGGAAGAAAAAGCCTATGATAATGATGGTGCTAAGAGAATACTTGAAGTTGTGATTTGAATGTGAGAGCAAGAGTGTAAGAAAAAAAGAGAAAAATAGGGACTAGAAATGAGAGAAAAAATGCTCATTTAATACTCAACACAGAGGATGAGAGCATTGGAATTTTCACCTTGGATATGCAACATGGCAAGGGATTCCTTAGAGAATCCATGATGCATATGACACAAGATTCTAAGTGTAGGATTGTATGACACTTGGAAGTCAAACTTGGCTAAATATGGAAGAGAATCTATGACACGTCATATGACACCTCAAACCCACTTAAAGTCAAGAATCTATGACAAAGGAAGACAAATGTGGATGTTCATAAGAGAGTAAGAATATTGGATCATGACATATCTTAGCCAAGTGTCAAAGGAGAATCCATGAGGTGTCACACCTATGTGTCATGATGATGTCAATATTTGAATTAAAAGTTCATTATTCCACACAAATAGGAATTAGTGAAAAAGGAATCAATGGTGGAAAATTGTTGAAATACTCAAAATGGGAAGAATACTTCTAAGAGGGGGGGTGAATTAGAAGTAGCACACTTTAGCCTTTTCAACTCCTTTAAAAAAAAAAATTGAAAGTGAATTGCATGCATGTAAACACATTAAATAAACATAAAGCAAACACATGCATTAACACACATAACACTAGATTTGGTAACACAGAAACCCTCCAAGAATAAGAAGGTAAAACTAGGGTGGGGATGATACCCACAAACATTACTACAACAATAATTGTTTGACCACTTCTGATGGTCTGCCCTATGAAAGGCTTGCCCTGTCAAAGGCTTTACATGTGTCAATAGTGACCTAGTTAAAAGATTTATAAATACTTTACATGAAGTGTCATGATGTTAAAGGATTTAGTTACCTCTTCAAAGGATTTACAAAATAGTTGTTAAGCTAATCTATCAACATAGGGTTTTCACTATCTAACGCAATGGTAAGAGAGTATTACATATCTTTTGACCTAATTACTTACAATCTTCAATTGTTGATTTTAAGCACTTGATCTACTCACTCTAATGTGATCCTTTCTTGATTTGATATATGTTTGTATCCCATTTTCTATTATGGTCAATTGAATGTGTAATTATTGCTCAATTCACTAAGTCTGTGATGCCCCTATTGTTTACTCTTGTTCTACAATTTTCTATTTGCTTAGCAACTTCCTTGACTTCCCTTCAGTAGCATACAATCATGGGGTCTAAGCATTATTATAAAGACTTTGTAGAATTAGGGTTAGGTATGGATATATGATCCATATTGAATCTTGACTTCGCACTCATTCCTTGCATTTTTCTCATTGGTTGCATGCCTTCTACATTTTTTGATTGGTTGCATGCTGATTGCATAGAAAATATAAAAGATTCATTCTTATCCTTATCATCCTTCAAAATCCTTCTATGTTGGCTCCAAAAATGGTTAACATTTGAGTTTGTGAGGGTATAAACTCATATCTTGATTCTATGTTACTTGGCACATACTAGACTACTGGTGCTTGGTACATATACTCTCCTACTTTCTTTGGCATCTATTGCATTTTGTCTTGCTCGACACATGTATGACTCTAGCTTACTCAGCATACATAACATTATGACTTGCTCAACATCAAATATGACTCAAAACCTCTATATCACTTGGCAACCATATAATGCTCAACACCTAAAGTCACTCGATAACTATTGAAAATATGACTTGACACATATTGTGGCTTGGCATACATAGTGTACTCGGTTTCAATGTAGAAAGTGGTTAATGTTACCCTCATAATGGTTTTTGACACTTGAGTGCCAAAACACTTAATCACATTCTACATTGGAGTCAAGTACATGATGTAAGCCAAGTTAGGAAGGTATTCTGGTGCTAAGTGATCTTTAGGTGCCAAGTAAAGTTTAGATGCCGAGTGAAGATCAGGTGTCGAGTAAAGTTTAGATGCCGAGTGAAGTTCAGATGTCGAGTGAAGAATAGATGCTGAGTGATATCAAGTGCCGAGTAGCATAAAGTGCCGAGTGACATAGTTTTGTGTAAGTGCTGAGTAATCTAGGAAACAACATGTGCCGAGCATCAGGAATGCTTTAGGAGCTGAGAACTTAGGATATTAGCATAAGAATTTGTACTTGCACAAATTATGATGTAAATCATTTTTACAGCCGACTTGAGGTAAATCTCGAAGGATTTAATGATAAGATCAAATCTTTTATCCTTCCTATGCAATCTACATGTAGCAAACAAGAAAATTGATAGATGCATGCAATCAATAGAAGAAGTGTAAATAATAAGCAGAAAATGAAGATTGAATATGGATTGTAGATCCATACCTAACCCTAAATCCTCAAATGTCTTTATAAGGAAGAGAAAATTTCATTTGTAAATATAATATGATATGTGTGGAAGAATGAGGGTATGAAAGAAAATCTATTTTCAAAAGCCAAGGTTATCAAATTACAAAGGGTCAAGATCAGACAAAGTGGAATAGGAACCTGCATTTAGCAATCAAGGATTGTAAACTATCAAGTTTATTATACCTAATACTTTCTAGCCATTGTATTAGAATGAAAATCCTATCGTGATAGGTTAGCTTAACAACTATTTCATAGATCCTTTAAATAGGTGACTAAATCCTTTAATAGGGTGACACTTCATATTAAGTGTTTGTAAATCCTCTAACCAGGTCACTATTGACATAGTGTAAAGCCTTTAATAGGGTAGGCCTTTAACAAGGTAGACCATCAGAAGTGGTTGAACAATATTGCTGCTGTTATTTTTGTGGGTATCATCCCGACCCAAATTTTACCTTCTTATTCCTGGAGGGTTTTTGGGTTACCAAATTCCAGTGTTATGAGTTATTGATGCATGTGTTTAGTTTTATGTTTACTTAATGTATCTACATGCATGTAATTTACTTCCACCTAAAAGTTTTATTGGTTAAAGTTTGGTACTTCTGATTCACCTCCCCCTCTCATAAGTACTCTTTCCATATTAGAATATTCCAACAATTAGTATTAGAGCTCTATCCAAGTTCTCTTAAGGAAAAGCCTAACAACTTGGATGAAAAGGTCTAAAGATGGAAGCTTTCAAACTTGGGTAGATCATTGAAAATCAAGTGATAGATGTGCAACTTGCTCTGCATAGCTTGGAGGAATTTGAAACAAGTTGAGAAACTCATTAAAAAAGAGGAAGGATCTGGCCATAGTCAAGAATGAGATAAAGTACAAGGATATAGATACCACCAACATATTTTCCAATAGAGATACCAAAGATTTTGATGCAACAATAGCAGAACTGATGGAGAAAAACAAAATTCAAGCAGAAGAGATAAGATCTCTTAAGATGGAACATGAATCATAGGCCATAATGATTTGTGAAATTATTAAACACAAGAAAAGAGTAGTTGAAGACAAAGCGATGTTGGAAAATGATAAAAGGAATCTTGCAAATAGACTTGAAGAAAAATGTACTGAATGGACAAGGATCTCAAACATACAGATGGATACACTTGCCCAAATGATGAACCTTCATCATGAACTCAATGTGAAAGATATTGAGATCTCTACTTTGAAGATGCAGAATGAACAAATGCAAAATGAATTGAATAGAGAAAAAGAGGTGGCAGAGAATCTCAACAAGTCAAGTGAAGCCATCAAATATTTTGAAAATTTGCTAAAATCTACAAAATCTGCCCATGATACATCAGGACTAGGTTATAATAGTACTGAAGTTGGAGAATCATCAAAGAGTGTTGAACAAAGAAGTGACAAAGGTAAGAATTTGAAACCCACTTGTCATTACTGTAATAAGAAGGGGCATACAGCTAATGTGTGTAGGAGCAGAAGATTCAATCAATCAAACACATCCAAGAGTAAAAGTTTCTATCACAAGTGCAACATGCAAGGACATATGACACAAGATTGCAGATCCAATGTTACAAGGACTCAGAGATTTGATGGAAATTTTTATAATTGCAAAAAGTATGGACATAGGGCATTTGAATGTAGATCAAAACCTATGTGGACATCAAATCAACCAAAAAAAATAGAAGGGAATGAAAGTCATCATCATTGGGATTACAATACTAAGTACAGTTGTCATTATTGTGAAGAATATGGACATATACCACAAAACTGCATCAGAACACATTTTAGAGGGAACTACAAAAGATGGTTGAATCAAACTAGATGTTTCAGTTGTTTGAAAATTGGTCATATCAGCAGAAACTGTCCTACAAGATCAAAGGAACCCAAGACTAAAGAAAACAAAGGAAAAGAAAAGGTTGATGTTGAAAAGATAAGGGAGCAAATGAATAAGATTTGGAAAAAGAAAGAGTGCAACACATCAAGTGAAGGGATCACTTCACCCAATGGGTCAAGTGATCACACTTCATCAAACTAAGCATGAGAAGTATATGGGATTGATATACAAAGCTATATCACACATCAGTCCCAAGACAATGAAGATATGAAAATTATAAATCTACATGAAACAAGATGTCAACTCAAAACTCCAACAAATTCCAAGCTCCTAACAATGACCGAGTTGATAACAGATGTCGAGTTGGATAACTCTAATGGAAGCCGAGTAAAGAGGAAATGCAGTGGATGTTGAGTTAGGTTAAATTTCTTTAGAAGATGAGTTGGTAGTTGAGCATTTAATGCGATGGAAATAGGGTATATTATCGCAATTTCAATTAGTTTTACTCATCGTGATAATAGAGAAAAGAAGAAGAAAGAGAGCTGAGTGACTTTATAGCAAGAATCTAGCATTTTCAGCAGATTGCAACCTCATTCAACATGTTTTTCGTTGATCTTAAGGTATTTTCATTTGTGCCGAGCTACGCAGTTTTGTATCCGTTTGTTTTGAAAACCCTATTTTGGATAAATGGCATCAAGTTTGAAGAAGACCCAGGTCAAAGAGTCTTTTGAAGTGCAGTTAATCTCTAATGAGGTCAAGCAACCTAATTTTAGTCCTATACCCGAAGTTGCCTACAAAAATGACCCAGTCGAAGTTCTCTCCCAAATTCCCCCAAAAGTTGTAATGGTTCAAGACGTGAGGAAATGCTACAATTATAAGATAGGAGCCCTAGGAGACATGGAAATAAGACAAGCCTATGAGAAACTATGTGTAGATGGAGTCTTGAAAGATGAATTCAAAATCGTTGAAAGAAAGGGTCTGACCCGAGTTTTAAGTTTTCCCACCGTGTTTAAAACAGAATGGATTATACTTCTAATGAGTAGAATTCATGGTGGAAATTTGTGGTTAAAAGATATTCCTATCAAACTAACCAAAGAAATCATACATAGAGTAACAGGGTACCCAACCCTAGATCGATACAAAACTCTAAGAAGTGAATCAAAAGAGGTTATTGAAAAGAACACTAGTGCCCAGTGGAACAAAAGAGGAATGAAAATTCACACCATACAGGATCCTCTAGTTGAATTTGTTGTCAGAGTCATCGCCCACAAGTTCTACCAATCTAGTAGACTCAACAGTGTACCATGCATTGCAGTAGATGTAGGATACAAATTGGTGAAAAGGGATCATACCTATGATCTTGCAGAACTGTAACTACAACAGATCAATGAAAACCTAGGTGCCATAAGGGAAACAAAGGGCACTCAATGCAAATTTGGAGAAATTTTAGTTTGCATATTCTTTTATGTAGAGAATGAGTTTTCTTCTTTTGGCAAAGAGGCATGGAGGAATGACAGATCAATCATTGCTCAAATTAATGAATATATAGAGCAAATGGGAGAAAATTTTGAAACTTTGATGACAAGCTATTTTGAGGATTTCAAGAGATCCATGAAGCAAAGATCAAGGATAATAGTTCCATTAGTGGAAAAACATACTAATGGTATATGTTTCTTAGTTGATATTGATTTTACTTATATTCAAGTAGTAATACCAAGAGTGAGATGGCTAAGGCCATTTGGATATGAAATTAATATTGATGAGGATTCAGTAGAAATAACTACATTATTGGTAGAAGAAACAGATAAAAGTGCTCCACATTTTGGCACTTATGATGTGGTAAGGTCAAAGATAAACATGGAATTAAAAACTACCTCCACATTGAAGAAGAAAGACAAATTATTAAAGAAAATTAAGAAAAAATTTGGCAAAGAAACTGAGGCTGATGCAGAAGAAGAAGAAGATGACAGTGATGGTGAGGATGAGCAAGAAAAAGGGCCAATAGAATTAACCCAAGGTCTTGGAGAAGACAAGGAGGAAGGTGCCAAGGAAGAAGAAGCCAAGGAAGCACCAACTAAAGCTAAGCCAAAGAAGAGAAAGGCAACAAAACAACCTTCAACTAAGCCTAAATCAAAGAAAGCTGCTACTCCTTCACCTAGAAAGCCAACAACACGAGCAATAACAAGGGCCTCCACTCAAAAGGCCAAAGAGAAAGTTAAAAAGAAGGAACAAATCAAGGAAACATAGGAAGAGCCGAGAAAAAGAAGAAGATATGTGGCTCAACCTGACACTGATGAAGAAGACCAATCTAAAAAGGTAAATCATTCTTTAGTTGATACCTTATGTAAAAAGATTGGAAATGGTGATTTAAGTAATGTAAATAAAGTAGATTTCAATAAATTTACCAAGGAAGAACAAAATAGAATAGAAGAAATAGTCTATGGAATGATGGCACAGTTCAAGTACACTCCACTTGAACTAGATGGACAATTGCCAAAAGAACTGTCAAAAATTGTAGAAGACAGATGGCATTTTTACTTAAAAATGGAGAAGGAGATGAGGGAATCAACCCTAGCAAGTGTATTTCCAGATTTGACTAAGGAACAAATAAAGAATGCAGTCAAAAGGCATAATAATAGGTTCATACCTAAATACAGGGCATTCTTCATACTCCAAAACAAGATAGAAGAAATTGTTCAAAGAACAATGAAATCATGGAAGAATTTATACAAAAAGATTGAAGATCTTTTAGAAGAAGAATAAAAGGAAGAAGTTGTCGTTCCAGTAGAAGAGAGGAGAAAAAGAAGAGAAGACAAGATAGTAATAGAAAAAGGAGAAGAAGAGAAGAAAGTGGAAGAAGAAAAGAAGGAAGAACAAGAGAAGAAGGAAGAAGCAAAGAAAGATGGAGAGGAGCAAGAGACACAAAAACAAGATGAAATGGCAATAGCTAAGCAAGAGCAACAACAAAACCAGAGTGTACAAGACACACAATTTCCACCCCCTAGCCCTCCTCAAGCATCGATCTCACCTGCAGACATTGTAACTATTGTTGATGTTACTGATACTTTTGATCCGAATATCAATCCATTAACTATAGAAGATGTTAAGAAAATCCTTGACCAATCTACACAACAAGAAATATTATGTGCAAATGCAGTATTGGTCAGTTTGGATGAATTGCAAAAACTAGTAGAAAGTATAGTTAGAGATAAGGTGAATTCACAAGAACCACCTTCTATCATCTCTACAACTACTAGTAGTCAACTTCAAATGCCAACAAGCATAGTTGATGTTGCAAAATAGAAGCCTAGTGCAACTGTAGTAGAAGGAATAGAACAAAAAGAACAAACAAAACAAATAGGATAGACTATTACATCTGATCCTATAGCACAAACACAAGGTTCACCTCCACAAATTACAATAATTAATCATGGTAGTCAGTAGGAGGAGGAAATAGTGAAAACCCCTAAAGAATAGGAGGCAATACAAACATTAATAAATTTGCCTACCTTAGGAACTCCTTCACACTAGCCATTGCAGATATCTGTACCAACATCAAGCACTACCAGAGTGGCAAGGGTACTTCACTATGGAGACCCTAAATTAGATAAGGAGATAGTCATACCAAGCTATGACTCAAAATTAGTAACCATTGATCAAATCAATGAGGTGCAGGAAGCACTAAATAGGGGGAAAAGGTAGGAGATACTCAGGAAGGAATATAAACAAAAGTAAACACTATATGAGATTAAGGACATCTTTATGGATGCCTTCAGTTTGCAATCACCAGATGCATCAAAGCATATCACTGAGCAATTAACAGATATTATTGACCAGGTGACAAATGAAGACCTAGAAACTAATGCAAAACTTATGGAATGGTCAGAAAGGAAATTTCAAGGGAAAGTGAATGACAAAATATCAAGTCAAATTGCACTTTCACAAGTTGAATTGGAAAAGCTTATTAACAAAGTGAAAAAGGTACTTGAGAATAGATTCATTGTACAAAAAGTTGTGTTATTTCTCATATTTCACACAAGAAACAAGCCAAAAGATACTAATCTTGGAAAGAAATTTAAATGTCTCAAGCATGCAACTACCTCATGATCCAGCTGAGAGTGAAAAGCATTTTGCTCAATTGCTTCACATTCATAAAGAAATAGCTGTACTAACAATAGATGAGGCTAATATCAAGGCCAAATTAATACAACTCCAATCCTCCATTACCCCACATTTAGAGATACTCCATAAAGAGCAAGTATATGCTGAAACTATTCTCAAGAAAGATCCAAATCTTTCTACAACAAATGGACTTATTCATCTTGCTCCTGAGACTGCCATCCAGTATAAGTCACTGGAAATTGCTTTGAACAATTGGGATGCAACTCTAAGAATGATTATGGAGGTAAATAGCACATTTTTGGCTAAATATGGTCTTAACCCTTAACCAATCTTTGACATAAGTGTCAAAAAGGGGGAGAAAAGAGTTAATAATAGGGGGAGTTATACAGATATTGAATGGGGGAGAAAAGATAAGAAAAGGAGCATGATATATAGATAAGGCACAATCAATTAGCTCAGGGAGAATTACAACATTATTGAGGTATATATTGTAAGGCACAAACTTTGATCAAGTTTTCCTTAAAGCTGTGTATATACCAAATAGATTAGTTAATGTACTCATAAGGTCAGTTAAATGTTTTTGTCACTCATGTCAAAGGGGGAGATTGTTACCCTCATAATGGTTTTTGACACTTGAGTGCCAACACATTTAATCACATTCTACATTGGAGTCAAGTACACCATGTAAGCCAAGTCAGGAAGGTATTCTAGTGCCAAGTGATCTTCAGGTGCGGAGTAAAGTTTAGATGCCGAGTGAAGATCAGGTGCTTAGTAAAGTTTAGATGCCGAGTGAAGTTTAGATGCCAGGTGAAGAACATATGCTGAGTGATATCAAGTGTTGAGTAGCATAAAGTGCCAAGTGACATAGTTTTGTGTAAGTACTGATTAATCAAGGAAATAGCATGCGTTGAGCATCAAGAATGCTTCAGGAGCCGAGAACTCAGGATATCAACATAGGAATTTGTACTTGCACAAATTATGATGTAAATCATTTTTATAGCTGACTTGAGGTAAATCTCAAAGGATTTAATGATAAGATCAAATCTTTTATCCTTCCTATGCAATCTACATGCAGCCAATAAGAAAATTGATAGAGGCATACAATCAATAGAAGAAGTGCAAACAATAAGTGAAAAATGAAGATTGAATATGGATCATAGATCCATACCTAACCCTAAATCTTCAAATGTCTTTATAAGGAAGATGAAATTTCATTTGTAAATATAATATGATCTGTGTGGATGAATGAGGGGTATGAAAGAAAATCTATTTTAAGAAGTGAAGGTTATCAGATCACAAAGGATCAAGATCAGACAAAGCAGAATAGGAGCCTGCATTCAGCAATCAAGGATTGTAAACTATCAGGTTTATTATACCTAATACTTTATAGCCATTGTATTAGAATGAAAATCCTATGGTGATAGGTTAGCTTAATAGCTATTTCATAGATCCTTTAAATAGGTGACTAAATCCTTTAATAGGGTGACACTTCATGTTAAGTGTTTGTAAATCCTCAAACTAGGTCACTATTGACATAGTGTAAAGCCTTTAACAAGGTAGACCATCAGAAGTGGTTGAACAATATTGCTGCAATAATTTTTGTGGGTATCGTACCCACCCCAATTTTACCTTCTTATTCCTAGAGGGTTTCTAGGTTACTAAATTCCAGTGTTATGAGTTATTGATGCATGTGTTTAGTTTCATGTTTACTTAATGTATCTACATGCATGCAATTTACTTCCACCTAAAAATTTTATTGGTTAAAGTTTGGTACTTCTTATTCACCCCCCCTCCCCCTCTCATAAGTACTCTTTCCATATTTGAATATTCCAACAGTTAATTGTGTTGATGCTGAAATGTTAAAACCATTCTAAGACCAAGAATCCCCCCCTTTGAGATGAGTGTCAAAAACACCTAACCAAACATTACTAATCTATCCTTATGAGTACACTATCTAATTTGTTCTCCATATGTACAATATTTTAAAATTTGTTCAAAAATACCTTATAACTCCCTTGAGCTGATTGTGCTATTTCATTCTTGTACCCCAAAATTTTGTGCTAGATGTGCCTGATGCTCTTTTTCTTTACCTTGAACTTGTGTGTTGAGCAATTTTGTTGACTTTGTCTGTTCTTGCTATTTTTATTCATATTTCCCTCAAAACATTATTTCTCCCCATGAAAGAATCTAATCAAAACTTAGTATTCTCCCCCTTAGATATATTTTTCTTACTATTATTTCTCCCCTAATCTTCCTTATTATTTCTCCCTCTTTTTAACACTTGTGTCAAAGGGCTCTAAGGAGTAATACCATATTTTACCAAAAATGTGTTGTTCACCTCCATTATTATTTTCAAAGTTGCATCCCAATTCTCCAAAGAAATGTCTAGTGATTTGTGTTGGATGGCAGTCTCTCTAGCAAGATGTACAAGTCCATCTAATGTAGAAAGATTAGGATCTTTCTTTAAGATAGTTTCAACATAGACATGCTCTTTGTGGAGGACCTCCAAATGTGGGGTTATGGAGGACTGAATCTACATTAATTTGGCCTTTATATTGGCTTCATCACTTGCTACTGCAACTAACTCTCTTTGAGTGAGAAGCAATTGGGAAAAATGCTTCTCACTTTGCACTAGATACCTTAGTAGTTGCATGCTAGAAATCTTCAAATTTCTCTCCAAGCTCAATATCCTTTGATTTGTCTCTTGTGTGAAGCTAGAGAAATCACACAAATTATTGTACAACATGAAAATGTTCTCAAGTATAGCTTTGACCTTGTCAATTTTCTTGGCCAATTTTACCTATTCAAGTGCTATAGCACTTGATATTTTCTCATTCACCTTCCCCTAAAATTTTCTTTCAGACCATTCCATAAGTTTAATATTTGTATGATGGTCTTCACTAGTCACCTAGTCAATTATATTAGATAGATGTTCTATTATGGGCTTTGCTTCATTTGGTGACTCCAAGATGAAGACATCCATAAAGATGTCCTTAATCTCATGCAGTGCTTGCTTATGTTTATACTCTTTTTTGAGTATTTCCTGCCTCTTCCTTCTGTTTAAAGCATCTTGCATTTCCGTGGTCTAATCCATGGTGATGGTCTTTGAGTCATAGGCAAGTATGACTCTGTCTTCATCTAGCTCAGGGTCTGCATAGTGAAGTACCTTGGCCACTTTAGTTGAGCTTGAGCTTGGTGTTGAGATTTGTAAAGATATGTCTTCAGTGCTTAGCTTCTGAAGGGTCTTTGTAGGAGTGCATGTCTTTGGTATTTCTACAAATGTTTTAATAGCAACCTACTCCTTTTCCTTTGATATATCCTCCTTCTCATTAGACTTTTCTTCTTCTATGCTTGGCTTCTATAAAGTATCACCTATTGCTGTGGGTGGTGGAAGCATCAAAATTTTAGTGCTAGTAGTTTTATAGGTGAAAGGTGATTCTTGTGGTTTCACCTTGTCTCATTTTGGTTCTACTAATACCTTTTGTAGCTCATCTACACTCACCAATATAGGTTTTGTGCATAATTGTTCTTGTAGAGTGGATAGGTGAAGAATCCTTGAGAGATCCTCTATAGTCAGAGGATTGATGTTCTGAGCTGAATTGTTAGGAACATCCTTAATAATTAATGCATCTACAGGGGTGATGATTACATGAGGAGGGCTAGAAGGTGGTATTTTTATGTCTTCCACACTCTATTCCTCTTCTTATTTCTATTCCTCTATTGCCATATCTTCTTCCTTTTGTGTTTGTTCCTCCTCTTTCTTCTTTTCTTCATTTACTTTTGTTGTTTCTTCCTTCTCTTCCTCTCCTTTCTTTTCTTCTACTTTTTTCCATTGGTACTAGCCTCTGCCTTATTTGCTTCCTCTTCCTTCTCATTAGTTATTTTGTAAATTTTTTTCCATAATTGTGTGGATTTATTTACTAAATCCTCAATCTTGTTTTGTAGGATGCTGAAGGCTCTACATTTAGGTGCAAATTTTCCAACATGTTTCTTATTAGCCTTTGTTATTTGACCTCTTGTTAGGCTAGGTGTCACTTGTGCTAAGGTAGATTCTCTGATCTCCTTTTCCATTTCTAGATAATAATGCCATTTATTTTCAATTATCTCATATAGCTCTCTAGGCATGGTACTGTCTAGCTCTAGAGTTGTACTCTTAAATTCAACCATCATGGCATATACTGATTCCTCTATTCTATTTTGTTCTTCTCTACTTAACTTGTTGAAATCAAGACTTTTTAGATCATTCAAATCTATATTCCTAACATTTTCACAAATTTTGTCTAAGGAAGATTTGGGAGGATGACTTACCATTCTAAATTGGCTGAGATCCTTTGACTCTGCTCTTTCCTCATCATCTATGTATGGTTGTGCCACATATTTTCTTCTCTTCTTTGGAACTTTGTCAAGTTGTTTAGTGGCCTTCTTCTTCTCTTTTTTTTGCCTCTTTGGCCTTTTGTGTGGATGCCCTTTGGGTAGCTCTTGTTGCTAGTGCTGGATATGCTTGTGCAGGCCTAGTGACCTTCTTGGGCTTGTGTTGAGCTGGAGGCTAAGTTTTAGCCTTTCTTTTCTTTTGCTTGGCTAGTGTAGGTGCTTCCTTGGCTTCTTCTTCCTTGGCACCTTCCTCCTTCTCTTCTCCTAAGCCCTGGGTCAACTCCATTGGGCCTTGCCCTTGCTCTTCTTCTTCTTCACTTTCTCCTCCTCCTCCTCCTTCTTCTTTACCACCTACTTCTCCTTCAATATTTTCTCCAAATTTCTTCTTTATCTTCTTTACTAATTTATCTTTCCTCTTAATAATAGAGGATGTCTTCAATTTAGTTTCAACTTTGGAATTGACAACATCATATGTGCCAAAGTTAGGAGCTTCCTTACCTATCTCTTCTGCAAGAAATGCTATGATTGCTACTGAGGCTTTATCTATATCAAGCTCATATCTCAATGGCCTTAGCCATCTTACTCTTGGTATTTCTGCCTAGATGTAGGTATAATCAATGTCAACCAAAAAACATATGTCATTGATGTGTTTTACCTCTAGGGAAACTAGTAGTCTCACCCTTTGCTTCATGGATTTCTTAAAATCCTCAAAATGACTTGTCATTTGGGCCTCTAAATTCTCAACCATCTAATCAATGAACTCATTGATTTGTGTAAATATAGTTTTGTTAGGGTTCCAATTCACCTTTCCAATAGAAGGAAACTCTTCCATAACATAAAATAATATACACATAAGAACTGAACCAAATTTGCATTGAGCACCTTTTGATCTCCTTATTGCTCCTAGTTTTTTGTTTATTTGCTGCAACATTAGTTCTAACAAATCATATGTTTGACCTTTCTTTACTAGTTTGTCGGCTACATCAACAGCTATACATGGCACATTGCTCAATCTATTGGATTGATAGAATTTATGAAAAATCACTCTCACTATGAAATCTAGAAGAGAATCAGTTATAGTATCAATAGTCATATCCCTCTTATTCCATTTGGTTCTTGTATTCCTTTCAATGATATCTTTGGAATCACTGTGCAGGGTCTTAGGCTAATCTAGGGTTGGGAAACCTATAACCCTATGCACAATCCTTTTTGTAATCTTTACTAGTCCTGTTTCCAACCACAACCATCCATTATAATTTTTATTGAGGAAAATCCATATCCATTCAATTTTGAAACCTATAGGATAAACTAGGGCATTGGTCAAACCCTTTTTCTTGACTATTTGGAATTCATCCTTTAGAAATTTATTTTAACATAGTTTGTCATAGGCTTGGAATATCTCAAGACCACCTACCACACCTATCTTGAAGTTATAACATGTAGTTTAACTTAACCATCTACTATAATTCCCTCTAAAATGTGTTCTTATGCAATTTTCAAGAATGTGTTCATACTCCTGATAATGGTGATAGCTATACTTGGCATTGTAATCCTAGTTGTAGTGATAACTATGGTTGTTTCCTTTTGTAGGCTGATTAGGTGTTCACATAGGCTTTGATCTATATTCAAATGCTCTATGTCCATATTTTTTGTAGTTTTAGTAGTGAGGTTCAAATCTTGGTGTCCTCATGGTCTTGGTTCTACATTCATGTGCTTGATTTCGTTGCTTTTTGCACTTATGACAAAAGCTTGCATTTTTAGGCTTATCATGCTGATGATTATTCTTGCTCCTACATACATTAGAGGTATGTCCCTTGTTACCATAGAAATTACAAGTAGGTTTAGTGTTCTTACCTTTGTAACTCCTTTCTTTTGCAATCTTGGATGATTCTCCTTGCTCAGTGCTATTGTAACCAAGTAATAAAGTATCATTACTAGCCATTGGTGATTTTAGTAGTTGCTCAAAGTACTTGATAGCCTCATTGGGTTTTTTGAAAATTTCTACTATCATGACCTTGTCTTCAATGGCTCTTTTTTTTTTGTTCAGTCACTTCACAAAGCATTATGGCTTGTTATTCTTGTTCAAGCTTGAGTATTCTGATTTCTTTAGCTTATGCTCTATTTTTCTCCATCAATTCAACTATTGCTGCATCAAATTCCTTGGAATCTACTTTGGAAAACACTTGTGCAGTATCAATCTCCTTGTAGTGTATGTCATTTTGATCTATGGCTATATCCTTCCTTCTTTTTAAGGACTTTCTCAATTCTTCTTTGGCTTCTTCCAATTTGTGTAGAGTGAGGTGCACATCAATCACCTGATTGTCTATGATCTTTCCAAGTTTGAAGACTTACATCTTTAGACCTTTTCTCTAAGCTATTAGGCTTCTCCTATTGAGAACTAGGCCCTAATACCAATTGTTGAAATATTCAAAATGGGAATAGTACTTCTAAGAGGGAGAGTGAATACGAAGTACCACACTTTAGCATTTTCAACTCCTTTACAACCAATAACTAAAAATAAACTACATGCATATAAACATATTAAATAAACATAAAGCAAACACATACATTAACACACATAACACTACATTTGGTAACCCAGAAACCCTCTCGAAATAAGAAGGTAAGACTGGGGTGGGGATGATACCCACAAAAATTATTACAACAATAATTGTTTGACCACTTATGATGGTCTGCCCTATGAAATGCCTACCCTGTCAAAGGCTTTACACTGTGTTAATAGTGACCTGGTTAAAAGATTTACAAACTAGTTACATGAAGTGTCACCCTATTAAAGGATTTAGTTACCTCTTCAAAGGATTTACAAAATAGATGTTAAGATAACCTATCAACATAGGGTTTTCACTATTTAATACAATGGTAAGAGAGTATTAGAAATCATTTAGCCTAATTGCTTACAATCTTCAATTGCTGATTTTAGGCACTTGATCTACTCACTCTAATGTGATCCTTGCTTGATCTGATATCTGTTTGTATCCCTTGTTCTATTCTAATCAACTAAATGTGTAATTGCTGCTCAATTCAATAAGTCTATGATGCCCTTGTTTTTTACTCTTGTTCTACAATTTTCTATTTTCTTAGCAACTCCCTTGACTTCCCTTTTGCAGCATACAATCATGGGGTCTAAGCCTTCTTATAAAGACTTTTTAGACTTAGGGTTAGGTATGGATCTATGATCCATATTGAATCTTGAGTTCCTACTCATTCCTTTCATTTTTTTCATTAGTTGCATGCCTTCTCCATTTTTTGATTGGTTGCATGCTAATTGCATAGGAAATAGAAAAGATTTGTTCTTATCCTTGTCATCCTTCAAAATCCTTGTAAGGCCCACACTAGTACCCTAAAATGGATCTTGATGAAATAAATATGATTAGGAGTTAATTAAGTTAGAATTAACATTTTTATTACCAATTAGAGACTAAAGAGGATTTTTCTTATTATAAGTGTAATACTCATTCAATAATATCAAGGATGAATAGATAAGACCACATGAAAGATGAGACTCAATGTGTTATAGCTAAGAACTTGGTCACGAGATTCTAGGTGTGACCCACCAAACAATTAGGAAAGATAAATTAACATTCACTTTAGTAAGAACAAAAATGAATGTAGGTTATAATGCCAACAAGACATATGGTCACATTCAGAAATTGGTATGACATAACTATGGAACATTCCAATAGTCTAAGTAATTAACCCTGGAAAATTCACACACAAAACCCTCATAATGTGATAAAGGGTTATTGCTAGGAATGTCGCTACATTTAACTTCATTGAATGGATACTTGTTAAAAAGTCTACATATTAGTGATTTGTGTTTAAGACATAGTTATACTAAGATCCATTTTATACATTTTTAGTAGATATGACTTCAGTGTTTCATGATTATAAGTATGGTGATAGAGTTTAGAATGGTAATTTAGTTATGATAAGAAAGGTAAATGTTGATACACATATTTGATATTTCAATGTTTTGAATATTTTATGAAAATGATTAGATGAAAATTAATTGTATATGTTAATGCAAATTTTGTGATATTGAATTATTTTGCACTTACTTGTATATATTTCTATAATATTTCATTGGACTATTGATGCTTGAATTTAATGTGCAATAAGTGGAACCATGGATACTTTGGGGGGAAACAAGTTCCAAACCTATGTGAACACAATTTAATCAAGGTCAATCTTTTGAAGGTTCAAAAGCCTCATTGTGAAAGTATTTTTCTTCATAAATGTAAGGTGTCTTGCTTGTAAAGATGTTTAATCATAAAGATGCAATAGGGGTTTGTCATGGTAAGGTGAATGTGTTTTTATGTGTCACTTAACACTTGTGAATTTTGTGTGTGATTGACATGTCATTTTGGGTTGGAACATGATGGAAATTTACCCTAAAACTAATTACCCTGTTAATAAGTAATTAATCCCACTTGACAAGGGAAGGATGGGTTTCAATCATAAGAAATTCGAATCTGGACTTGACTAGGGTTTTGAGGGGTCATTAGGTGGTCCCAAAGTGTCCTTTATGTGAAAATAAGATTTCCATGTGATAGAATAATATGTTAGGGACCTAATTTTGACCATGATAGTGACTAGATAGCCTAGAGGGCCCCTTTATCCATGAATTCTTCCACCAATTCGAAAATGGACTTGTCACATGTGTTCTCTTCCATGTTCCCACTAAGTCAAATATAGAAAAATTAGAAGAGACAAGTTTGTAAGGGGGGATGGATTAGTGTTTTTGCTAAAAATGGTTAGTGAGAAAGCCTTATTATAGGATCTTGGAAAAACTAGTGGGGGTGCCCATCCACTCTCTAAATTTAGAGACAGTTAGATTTTGGAAGGGAAAGGGAGCTCTACTACAACTATCATTACCCTAGCTTGGATGAAGGCTAGTTTTTCAAACTATGCTTCATTCTTATTCTTCAGTATTATAAAGAAATCTACAAGTGTGAAGTGTTATCTATGGAGTATGCATTGTAATGTGAATATTGTGTTATGAGCTTTGTCATTGTGTTGTGGAGAGGTGAATGTGTCTTTTGATCTTGAAAATTTTCCCTTGGTTTTGCTTTTCTTATTCTTGCTTTTTCTTTTCTTGTTCTTCTTCTTTTTATTCTTGTTTGAATGTAAGTATTGAATGTGTTTATGGGTGTGAAGGATTCACTCACCCTTTGGAGGGAAGAGAAGCCTTGGGTGAAGGGCATAAGTTGGGTTTGATATTCAGTTAAGAAAATTACCTCATGAAGAGGGTTTGTTAATATCATGGAGTATGGGCTCCATTAAGGCCATGAATCTTGTTGTTTTGGGAGGTACAAGGAGGTGTCGGTTGGGAGGAACAACAAGGTTTTGGTGAATGAGGAGGAGATGATATGTTTTGAAGGCCGTGTGAGGCAAATGCAATGGCAATATGTTATTATGTTATTGTTTTCTTGAGAGGCAAAATGCATTGGCAATATGTTGTTTATGTTGTTATAATATCTCCTCTTTGAAGAGCCAACCTTCACCCAACATTTTATGTTTCGAATGGTGAATCATTGTGCAAGCCATGGGAGGGTGTTGATTGTGTTTGTGTTGTGTTTTCATGCAAAGTTTTGTGAAGTATGTGTGTAACTTGTTTGGTTCTTGTTTCCCCTACTCGGTGGGTGGCTTCTTGAAAGCCTAGGTTGAGAGGTGAGCCCCCATGGTTCTATATTATTTTGATTTTTTTTGAAAGTTTTTTTGATGAACTTGGATACTTAAGAGTCATGAAGATTTCATTGCATGACAGAAGAAAATACTGTTGTAGTTTGTTGATAATGGAGCAGAAAACTCCATCTTTTTATGTGTATCCATTTGCGATTGTAAGAGTGTTGATATTGCTCCTATTCATTTGTCACTCACTAGTGGGATTGTGTATCATCTTGTGTAGAGATTTTTACATTATGTAATCTTGATAGGAAGATTCCTACCACCCTTTGGGGTATTGTAAAAACTATTGGTAGAAGCTTGTATTGTGTGTAGGAAGGTAGCTATCTTGGTTCCTTAAGTTATTGTGCTTCTTCACTCCTATGTAAATTGCAAGATTGAATCCAATTATCATGGAAGAATTGTATTAATAGGAGAATTAGTTTTCATGGAATGTTGTTATCTTTTCAACTCTCTTGAATAATGATCGTATATCCATCATTGAATTGAATCCTTGCAAGTGAGTACAATGTTAGATATTTGATCAAATGGATTGCCAATTTTTATTACTTATAAATTAGATTAATCAGTTTGTCCATATAAGACTTTTGTCATGCTTTTTGTATGTACTTTTTTATTGGGTTTATTGTCTAAATGGATCAATAAGTCCATTGATTTAGACCATCATAACATATCAAGTAACCCCTAATGTAATAGTGCAATAATTATGGGTACCCTAGACAATAGAAGAAGAAAATCAAATAGAAGGAATTATTGTATCTTGATAGTTTTAGTATAATCCTAGATTAGAAAACATTAGCAAGTCATCAATTTTACTCCTTAAATGTTCTAGGTATGCAGGGAAGAAATTTAACATATGTAAAGACTAAAATTCATAATAAGATAAACTTGTTGTAGATGCATATTTGTTCTCTGGATTTTGTATGAGGAATAGGAAAAATAACACCTCTCTATTACAGTCCATTAAAATATTGTCAAGGAATATTCTCTAGAATCATCCACTTGAATAAAAAGATATATTATATACTATTCACCTCTCACAAAAAATAATAATAGTGGTATACTATGTTATCTTCTGAAGCTTCACTCAAAAAAAAAATAAAAAATCACGTGCTCCTTGTCATATTATTCCTCAAATAAATTTGTGTGCATAAATCATGTCAGGGCTATACCCCCTTAACACTAGGTGTTAATGGTTAAAAAATAATAATAATAAACAATGGTTACAAGTGCCTCATAAGGCTGTACCCCTTATACACCTCTAACAAGCCAAATTCAATTAACCTCTAAGAAAATATACCCTAGCATACAAGAAAAGGAGCCTAGCTTGAAAAATTGCCCCTACCCACTCATCACTGCTGGACTCTACAAGCAAACCACCTATCACCTTAACCAATGCCCGTGGCTATATAGCCATGAAAATTCACTCCATTTACATTGTTATTTTAACTTTTCAAAAAAAAAGTCTAAGTCCTCTCCTTCGTAAGGAAGTGCATTTTCATGGCTGTATAGATGTTGCCTTAACCAAGGTGCCTCCACTAGCTATAGATCTCTTTGCTTGCATAGACCTTGGTTCCTGTGCATGAACCATGTATCGACTTTGGAAGAAGTGCTTTATTTTTAGGAAAACGGGAGTTCTATGTTTATAATAAAACATGATTTCTTCCCCTTCTTTATGGCACCTTCTCCTAGGCATGCTAAGGCAGGGTGCCCAAGGAAGATATGCCCCCTCTGCTAGCTCCTTTACACATGCCAACTCCTTTATACCAACCAATGATTTATGATAGAAAGTATGAGTGTGGGGTGTTAAAAGATAAGGGTGGAAAGTATTTAGGGTAGGAAGGTAGTGGGATAGGATAGTAAGAACTCTTTTAATTTTTTCTATTGTTTGGATGGTTAGGATAACATTGGAGTTTAATCTCTTAAGAGGGTTAATGTGTGATAATGATATGTAGATAAAGTGAACATTTTTTGTGTATATCTAGAGAGGAAATCTTAGGGGTTAGTCAAATATGTAAATAATATTGGTAAATAAATTGTTTAGGGATAATGAGAAATGGGAAGCATGTGAATAGAAATAGTTAGTAGGAAAGGAATTATGTAATTTAAAACTATAATTAGTAGCTAGCACTATCATAGTAAGAGTTAAGTAGTGTGCTATTCTATTTAAGTAGTAAGTAAGTTGGATAGTTAATTGACATTGTATGAAAATTGACAAATCACAACGGACAAATGTATAACCACATACAATTCATAACTAATAGTAAAATGAATCCACCTAGGTTAGAGGGCAGGTTACCCACCATCCTCATATTATAATTATTTGACTAAAATAATACAAATAATTCCATATAGGAACAATGTGAACCATTACATTCATATAGTAAATAATATTCAGATAGAAATTATCTCATTTGAGTGGCATTCTATATTTGATAGAGCATACATATATTGGAATGGAATGAACAACAATATGGCATCATTAAATAAAGTAGGAAAGTAATTTTTTTAGGTGTTAGTGTTAGTAAAATATTTGAGTCATGAGTTAGGAAGAAATTAGGCTTGTATTTAAATTTAGTAATAACTAAAATGATAGTTAGCAAGTATAATGGTATGGTTAAATTTGGAAGATAAGTGCAAGATTTAATTAATGATAAAATATTTTGCGTAAGATTAACGATCAAGTTAGAGATTAGTAAGCATGTCAAAGGATCTAGCTAGTAATAATATATGATCAAAAAAATAAAAATAAAATAATAATAAATATTATAATAATAATAGTAAAAATAAGATAATAAGTTAGTCAAGGTATGAGTACGTACATTCAACTTGACGATGGATATAAATAATTATAATAAGAAACCTAATATCTTTAATTAACATTAGGTATCATAGAGGAAGTCGATGATACATGAGACCATGCATTGAATAACAAAAGAGGCTAATGGAAATTCTTGGTTAGTATGAAATAATTATTAGAAATGTGTAAGCTAGTGTAGGAAGAGTTAAAATGTAAATAAATAATAACAATAATAAATGAGAAGATAAAATAGGAAGTAGTATAACAAGTATTTGTTGATAAGTATTCTAAAGAATCACCTACACCTTGTCAACATTATGTGCACTAGGGTCATAAGTTGTTGCGACATCTGGTTCTGACAATGCAATGATGTTGTGAAAGCACTAAGTAATGTTTAGCCTAAGTTGTTTGATCACAACATGGACTAGAATTGGATATTCTATCAACCAACTTGAGGTTCATCATTTATTAGATGCTTGAAAAATGCAAGACCAAATGGGCATAACCACAAATCAAATATATTGAGTGGTTGCATTAAGAAAACACCTAGCTATTGAAAATTCTAAACATGCATAGTTCTTTAAGCATACCTTTAAAAAAAAAAAAAAAATTGGTTGAGTTTTTGCCTCACAAATTTAGGGCATGAAAATCCTTCTATGTTGGCTCCAAGAATGGTTTACATCTAAGTTTGTGAGGGCACAAACTCATATGCTAATTCTGTGTTACTCGAAACATATTAGAATATTGGTGCTTGACACATATTCTATCCTTCTTTGCTCGGCATCTATTGCATTTTTCTCTGGCTTACTCGACATATGTAGTGTTCTAACTTGCTCAACATCAATTGTGACTCAGCACCTATGTATCACTTGGCACCTGTATAATGCTTAGCACCTAAAGTCACTTGGTACCTATTGGAAATCTAACTCAACACATACTATGGCTTGGCATACATAGTGTACTCAACTTCAATGTAGAAAGTGGTTAAGTGTGTTAACACTCAAATGTCAAAACCATTCTAAGACCAATAGAAAATATGACTTAGGAAATTAAGAATTTCCATGGTTTACAAATGATGAAACAATTAATTAATAAAATATCAATTAATTGAGAAGGTTAGTTAAGAAGAATAATTAGTGAAATGACATAGGACTAAATTATGCGTTGTTTAATCCTATAGAGAAAATTAGTAGATGATTGGCTAGTTTGATTAAATAAGTGTGATAGTATCCTTTGATGAAAATGTGATGATGATACAAATTCAATAGGATGATGATGGATAGACCAAAGCCATGGTCAAATTGATCAATTGATTAATATGCCAAGGACACATGACACAAATTAAAGATATGCAACATTTAACTAATATTGTAAATGCTACAAGATTGAGATTGATTAATATGGTTGATCATAATAACATCAATGGACACTATCAATATTATTAAAATGGTTGATAATGCCATGATTTGACATTGAAAGACTCAATGATGTCAAATATCAGAAGACATGAATGATAGTTTGACCTAGTACTGAGAGCCATGACAGTACTAAGGTCAGATTGATAAGATTTGATAGATTGATAGGTTTCCAAGGCATTGAAAGGCACAAAAATGCCTAGGATTTGATAGATGATGATTTATTTGAGATTTTTACCCATTCTAAGTTGATTAGGACTGATTTTGGGTGATGCTAAGTTGATTTGGAGTGATTTTGAGTTGATCTGAAATGGTTCCAAAATGATATACAATTGATGTGAAAGAGAATATGAATGATGATAGACATTTTTGAGATACAATCAAGTTGGCCAAAAGATCAGAATTAGTGGAATTAGAAAATTGGATGAATTAGTATGGAAAGTGATGTCGATTTAGGGGCCTGAGAGTATTTTCAAGGGTTACCACTCAAGATAGTGACCAAATAATGAAAGTGATAGCTCATTTTGTTCACAATGAAGATAAAAATCCAATGCAATTGACAATTCAAAAATTAGAGTTTAAACGCAAAAGTTATGGCCTCTGAAGTGTAACATAGGGGCTCTAGGAGCAGTTCTAGGCATACTGCTACACCAAGTGTGCCCAAAATGCACCTAATTGCACCCAATGTGCACTTGGTAAGCCCAAGTACACTATGGGAGTACCAAGTGCACCCATGGTGCACTTGGGAAGCCTAAGTGCACTCAAAAGGTGTAGATTGTGCCCTAGAAGGCTTTAAGGGCCAGAAATAGCCCGATTGGACTTGGAATGACTTGAAATTTTGTGTGCATGCCCTAAATGGTGGAAAGAGGTTATAACATGAGTGAAATTAGTCAAGCATGGTCACATTTGGTCAAAATTGGTCAAACAAGGGTCAGACTAAGGCTGGACTAGGTGGAAAGCCCTAGAAGGTTGACAAACAGTGTAGGATAGTGCCAGAATGTAGAAATGCAAGATTAAGTTGATTTGATGCATCAGAACACATGATAATGGTGATGAATGAATACATGAATGAAAGAAGATGAAAGAAATGAGATGTGGACCAGTTAGAATGAAGTGAAGAATTTCTACTTTCAAAGAGTGTGCTCTATGTCAAATGGAGCTTCATTTTGATGGAATCGTAGATGTAAACCATTTTTTAGCATCTACAACTTCTATTTCACACATTTATCCTTCTTACTCTTTTCTCATTTCATACTTGCTTGCTTACTTGCTCTTTTTGGATATTATACAATACATTACATATATATCAATCCAATTTACATAATTACAAAGTTGGCCAATATATAAGTTAACACCAATATTACAAAGTCGGCTCAAATGAAGACACTCAGGTTCTAAAGATTGACTTGGTGAAGTTCTGATACATGACATCCACTATCACTACTCAACATAATCATGAATTTGGTAGAAGTAGAAGCTTGGTCCATACTAGTCATCTCAGAGTATTCTCAAACTTGGCGTACACTGGTGACTTGGTAGATATTGTGTAACTTGGTAGAAACTAAGTTACTTGTTTATCATGACTGCACTCAATAAACACTAATATTCACATAGCTCATTTAACACTAACTTTTCTTCACATGAAATGCTAGATCAATAGAAAATACAAAGCTTGGTAACCATTGAACTACTCAAGTTGAACTTTTGGACTTCACACCACCTGATTCTACTTAGTTTGAACTATTGCACTTCTCACTAGCTAAATTCACTTAGTAACCACTAGAATGCTTGGTGGCTATGCTCATTTAACACTATATACTATTCAATGAGCTTGATAACCATATAGAATGTAAATAAGTATTGTTGCTAATAACAAACTTGACTAAATGTCAATAATGGATAAGGTATTGATCAATTAATTTAGTTACAAGTTGATATGTTCATGTGATTGCACAACATATATCAATTAAAATCAAATTTCTATTCTGTAATGAAGAATTAAATTATTGGTCATTACTTATTTGTAATGGTTCTCCTCTGAGTTATATTTAGCTATTGTAATCAAGGAACCAATTGCAATCCAAGAAGAATATTGACCATTTTATGCTATAGGGGATAGATCTTAAAAGAGGAGTGTGAGTGAGTGATTTTTTGAAGAAGAATCAAAAAATAAATCATTTCCATCCCTAAGATGTACCTGCCTTGGCCCTATGGAGCCTAAAGTGTAGAGAGTCCTTTGTACTCTATTGAAATTGGTCTAGAGCTGAGATTAATACTGCTAAATATAGGATCTAGCTAGTCCTTAGTCTTATTTTTTTCTTATGTATCATAGTATTGGTTTAAAGAAACCTAGTAGTTCCCAAAAAGACCTCCAAAATAACCAATATATTATCCTATAGGGAACTATTGAAAATATGAGGTAGGAAAGTTTTCTGAGTGGGTGGGGGGTGTGAATCAAGAACCAATAAAACTTTAACTTATTTCACCAACTAATCCTCCATAAAATATTTTGATCTAATTGCATGCATGAAAGAATGAAAGTAGTAAAACATTCATAACACTTTGACACAAGATATGGTGACCCAGAAACCTTCCAAATAGAAAATCAAACTAGGGTGGGGATGATACCCACAAGCTTTCGTATTGTGGTATAAATTTGGCTGGTTAAGGCTTACAATTGATCACTTTTGGACTGTTAGGTCGACCTTGTGAAAGGATTTTCAAAACATACAATAAAGTATGCACTTGGTAAATAGATTTTTCAAAGAATGTTAAGTCTACCCTATTAAAGGATTTAATAGATACACCTATTAGGATGAACCAATGGAAAATGTTTGATTTGCAACTCTGATTTGCTAGTTGAGATTCTTTGAAATGTAAAGATCACCTTGTTGTGATAGATAAATCTTTTCTATCCCTTTTACTACTTGTAGCTTTCACACTTTTTCTCTCTATATTCACTTCATACTTTCTTCTCATTATTTTGATGTGATATAATACATTACATATATACCAATCCAAAATACAATTCATCAAAGTTAGCTACAACATAGATTTCCATCAAGATCACAAAGTTGACTCAACTATTGGCACTGGAGGTTTGAAGACAAACTCAATGAGGTTTTGATACTTGACAGCCATTGTAAACACTCAACATCATTACACACTTGATAGATGTATAAGATTGATTCATACTAATCACTTATATGTAGCTTGAACTTGGTCAACACTTGTGACTCAGTGAAGACTATGAAACTTGACATATAAACTAAATCACTTGGTTGACTTTGCATGGCTTAGTCAACATTAACACTACAAGCTTGGTATAAATAGAATCACTTGGATGACACTTCTTGGATTGGTCAACACTAGATTCACATCATTGACACTACATGTTTAGTAGACACTAGAGAACATGGTTAACATTATGTAACTCAGTTAATACTATGAAGCTTGGTTTGTACTATCACTGATCAACTTGGTAGATACTAATAGGCATGAACTGAATGTATATTTTGAAACTTGAAAGCAACTATAGAACTTAGTAGTAACTGGATTACTTGGTTAACACTGCATTTTTCTAGATAAATTCGATTAACCAATTGACTAAGTGTGAGTCACTAATAAGCAAACTTGACCATATTGTCAACAATCTTTCCCTTTGGTATTAATGAAAAAAGCACTTATCAATCCAAAACTAAATACTCAATTTTTTTAGGTGAAAACATTCTTTTTATCTCCATCATTTGTCTTCAAATTGATAACATTCTCTATTTTTGAGATTTTTCAAAATTGCTTTTGTCAAAAATGTTTTCTGATTATCTATACATGTATCTATATAATATTATGTTTCTCCCCATACATATATCACATATATACCTCATATTATGCTTTTCCCAATATTCTTCATATATAAATTCATCTTATATTATGCTTCTCTCCCATATATATATATATATATATATATATATATATATATATATATATATATATATATATATATATATATATATATATATATATATATATATATACTTCTCCCCGTTTTTGACATAAATGCAAAAGGTGTATACTACATGGTAATGCCAAAATGTGACAAGAAGTTAGAATTTACCTTTAGAATAATGCCATTGTCTAGGGCCAATTTTCTTGTAATACCTTGCTTACATGTAATGTAATCTATACTTTTGGTGATAACTCCATCATGTGATCAGCTATGGAGAAGTTATTGTCATGGATGCATGTATTGACATGTACAATGTGGTTTTGCAATGCATTCATTTTGGGAAGAATCATGCCTTGGATTTCTACAAGTGTGGCCCTTATCCTAGCTTCTTCACTTAATAATTCTACTTGTGAATTTTTTAGATATCTAATCTTTGAGTACTGAGTAGAACTATAGCTTGGGTTAAGTGACAACTAGTGTGCACTTTCCTTCAAGTCTTCATCTATCTTAGATAATGTTTCCTTGATTCCTTGGGTGAAGATAGATTTATCACATAACTTAATAAATAATAAAGTTACATTATTTGCAAAGGTTTGCAATGAATTGAGAATAGTAGACAATTCTACTTGGTTTATTGCTATTTTATGTGCTACTTGCTCCAATACCTTGTTCTTAAATTTTATCTCTGCTATTTGTAGCAATTTTTCTTGTCCATTCAAATATTCATTGAATTTATTTAACTTCTACTAATTGAACCAAAATAAGTTGTGTATTATCAACCTCAATATTTAGTGCATCTATAAATATGTTCTTTACATCTTCAAGCACTTGGTTTTCCTTACTCTTTTCTTCTCTAAGCTTCTATTACTTAGCTGTCTTTTGCAATAATTCACCCATGATGTTCATATAATCAAGATTCAAAATAGAGATATCCCAATTTGAGATAACTATATCCTCATCTAGATCAATATCTTCTTCTTTACACTTTATCTTTATTTGAAACTTTAGTACTTGGTTGACACTTGTTCTCAGCTATTCTTATAATTTCTATATGCACACTTGGAATTGTAACAATAGTAGAAATAGAGGGCCTAGCAACAAAATTAGACATTGCATTGATATTAGAAATACCTTGTTGCATTGTCAAATTTGATAATGGTGGCACTTGTTGCTTGGTAGATGAAGTGTTGATCAATTCAGTCAATATGGTTATCAACTAAATAGGTGGAAATATTAGTTGGGTGCTTGGTGTTGTAGTGGTTACCACAACCAACTCGACAAAAGCTTTCTCAAAGCTTGATGGCATTGAAGCTTTTCTCTAAGAATGAGAAAATGAGGCCATCTTGCTATTGCAATCTTTTCTGGGTCAATTTCCTCAATACTTTGAATCTTAGGGAGATTCTCCTCTATAGCTTCTTGTTCTTCCTCCTCATCATCCAAATTTACATCATATTTTGTTCCCACATCTTCTTCATCATTATTTTCATCATCTTCCTTGTCATCTTCATCATCTTTATCACTAACATGAACAAAGAAGTCACTTAGCTGATGAAGGCTATAAATGTTCTTCCATTTGGTAGTGGTAGATTTTACCACAAATTATATGTCTTTTATTAGCACAAGACATGTTGAATTTAAGAGTGAGTTTTTCCTCATTTTTCTTCATAGATTCTTTCATCTCTTTGTCACTAAGACTTAGTATGAGTGATCTTAGAGTCTATTCAAATATATCATTTATAGTCTTCTTAGCATGCTCCCATCTAGGCTTTATTGCTTTCATAAGCTCATTGGGAATTTTCTATACAAGTTGATTAGGAGAGTACTTCCATTTACCTAATTTTTTCTTCAACTTGCTTTTTCTCATCTACATACCTAGTTTCACATATGTTAAAATTGAATTTTTCCATTCCATCTCTTCTTTTTGTTTCATATATTTTTTCTTGAAATGTAGGTGGAGGCTTTTTGAAAATAATTTCCTTCGCATTGTCCTAACCTATATTCAATTTCTTCCTAGTTTTTGGTGCTCTTCTTGTGAATACATCAATAGAATACTTATTAGGTCTGGTTATGATAACCTTACCTTTCTTCCTTATAGGCTCTTCTTCCTCAAACTTTTTTCCTTCTTCTTTATCTTGTACTTCATCTTCTTCCATATCATCTCCTTTTATTTTAGTCAATAGGAGAGTAGAGCTTGCTTTCTTTAGCTTTACTATCCTCTTCTTTCCTTTGTTAACTTCTTGAGAAAGTTTAATTTCAAGTTCTATCCTCACCTTGACTTCTTCATAAGTATGAAAATATGTGGCTTTGGGATCCATAGGTTCATTCAATAGTGCCTTAATGATATCTTTGGTATCATCAATGTTAACCTCATAGTTTAAATGCTTAACCCACACCACTCTAGGTTTGACTGCTTGAATGTACATTTTGTCACAGTCTATCATGAGAAAAATACCATCCTTGTAGTCTTCTATAAGTTTATTTCATATTCTATATCTGTTGTTCATATTTTCCTTGAATAAATCACAATATTTGTCCATGATACTAGCAAACTTTTCACCCATCTCTGCTATATATTCATTAATCTGATATAAAACTGGTACATCTTTTCTCCATATGACTAAACCTTTAGAAAGGAATACTTTTTGCACATAAAAGAATAAACAAGTTAATATTGAACCAACCTTACATGGAATTTTTTTGAAAGTTTTTATTCTCTCCATATTCTTGTCGAACTGATTCAACATGAACTTGGCAAGGTCAAGGGTCATGTTGTTCTTCACTACTTTGAGAGCTAGATCAACTGCCTCACATGACACACTATTGAGATGACTGGAGCTACAAATCTTATGAGTGATCACATAAATTCCAAATTTTAGTTCCATTTTAGTTACATATCTAATCTTAATTCCTCTTCCATCCCACTCAGCAAGTGTCTTGTTTGTAGTTCTACTGACTTATTGTTTTGGTAGTCTTGGCTTTGTTCAACATTGGGAGCCTTGTGATTCTATGAATCATTTTCTTTGTGATCTAAATAGGTTGCTCCAACCATAATTGCCCATTGTGTACATGACCAAGGATAAACCTTATCCATTTCATTTGAAAGTTTCAACACATATGCGGAATGTGTGTTAAAACCTTGGTCTCCAAATGTTGATGCTCAAGTTTCAACACACCATTCACACATAAATTATTCAAAGAACTGTCCATCTCTAGGGTTCCAAGTTCTTGCATCAAACAAAAAAAATATGAACGAATATCATAAATGAGTAATACCATGGATGGAGTCTATGATTGAGCTCTAGTTGGGTCAAGTGCTTTTGCAATTATCGAACTCAACTTGAAGTTTGGTGCCTTCGAATCGATTCCTTGAACCAACATTTCATATCCTTTCCTAGTTTTGCTACTGGAAGATTCCATGCTTAGTAGGGTCTATGAAAACATGAAAATATTCAATAAAAAACACACAATATTCCCACCCAACTACAACTAAGAACCACTACATGACCCAACAAATATTAAATACATGATTTAATAAAATTTCCACAAACTTCTAGAATTCTACCTACACACCTCGACAAATGAAATGACAACAATTTATTTAATTTTCTATTTCCACCACCTAGGCACCTCAAAAATAGAAATTCCTTTTTTCTCCTTTTCCTTTATTTATTTATTATTTCTCCTCTAATTTATCTCTCTCTCTCTCTCTCTCTCTCTATATATATATATATATATATATATATATATATGTATGTATGTATATACATATTCTCATGCAAGATGCTCCTGCATCAAACTCCCCAAGTAGATAGAAAAGTGTGCCCCAGACTTTGGTGCCAAAAGAGAGATTTGCAACCATCTTCATCTTCACCAAAGGTTTCCACCTCAAAAAGCACAAGAAAACCAATTTGTACATCATCCACATCTGCATCCATATGTCAAACACCAAAATCTCAACCATCCAATCAACATGCTCACTCCCAGGAACAAACTAAACATTATAATTCATCAACAAATCCTCATCCAGATTAGCAACTAGTGAATCCCTACCAACAACATCAAACTCCACTTGAAACCATAAACTCATAATAGAAACAAAGAAATAACAATCAATATGAGGAAAAAAATTGGACTTCTTATTTGCACCATAAATGTAGATTTACAAAATTCTCAAGTACAATATACTAACCCACATGGGTGCCTTCATTACAATAATCTACAAGACAAGCTTTGAACGATCACCCAGAGCTATCCTTGACAATGTTCGGGCCTTTCTTATAAAGGCATTTTTATGCCGCTTAGGAAGGTTCTAGACGCTCAAACTTAATATCTAGTGTTGATAGACCCTAACAATACACATAGAGTCAACCAAATACATCTTTGACAAATTATTTTAGAAATTTTGGTAGCATAACTTTTGAAGGTCATAACTCATGAACCATTGTTCCAATTGGCTATTATAATCACTTTTTAAAAATGCTAGTTCTTGATCTATAGGCTTGAAATTGTGCAAGAGCTCTTCCATTACATTTTTGGACCTCATCTGGACACTCTAAGACCTCCAATGGTGACCTCAAAGATTTTTTTCTAAAAATTGTTCCACCAAAAATCTACAATAATTTCTTTGATACTTAAGCTAGAGCAATGGGATTTTTATGGTAGGCTTATAACTCTAAAATGAACCTTCCTATAGAAAAGAGCTCATATGAAAAACTTACTAAAAATAGTAAGTTCCCATAAATAGTAACCACCCTATCTACTAGTCCTTATTAATATATAAAAGACTGAAAAATAATATTTTTTTGGATGATGCAAGATTGCCCTTGCACCCAGGATGCTCCTGCATTAGACTGAAAAGATAAATATTAATTATTGTAATTTGTATTCAGGCCAAATTGATAGTGTAATATATAAATATAAGGTCAAGTTGACATAGCAACAATATAACAATATGAAATGACAAGAGGCAGTTGAACAGTCATATTTCAAAATACCTGAACCTGCTCGCATCTGAGATCCATCGGTCTATCACACGGCGACATCAACAGTAACCCTCCCAATTATTTTGCCTGAAAACAATTTTAGGTCACAATTGAAAATGAATCATATCCTTGGAATGTCAAAATTCATTGCAATGTCAACTAAAATTTGTTCTTGATGGTGACCTAAATATTGTGTAACAAAACATATCGAAGGATCTGACAGGATTTACTTATGCCTTCGCCATCAATGGTGAACTAAGAATTGTTTGAAGTGTAATAAAGCCTATAGACCGACTCAAATTTTCTGAACCTTCTTGAATTAGACAGATATTACTCTTCATACGTGTCAAATCATCTTCAAATGCTATTTGAATTACAATCCTTATTATGTTTCAACTGTTTGAAATATTGTTTTTTTGAGGTATCAGATACTAAATAAACTTCTACCTTTAAAGGATCTACAAATCTTCTCATAGCCTTTGATCTAAGAGTTGTCCGTAAATCTCTCATTTAAGAATTGTAGCCTTTTGTAAATCTTCTCCGAACATTCTATAGAAATGATTTTTCCTTTCCTATTTGTTTTTGGTTTCCATGAAGTTCTCTCCCAAAATTATCTTTTCTTTTCCATTGGCTCAAGTGATCTTTTCAGGCAATATTTTTAATTTTTGCTCAAAAAAATTGACAAGAAATTGGGTTTAGGATTATGGCAAGTGGTTTTATATGTCTTCCATGCAACTCTTACAAGGTAGTTGTTAAAGGTGTCATCCATTGTTCTTGCTACAAGGTAGCTCCTCTAGAAGATAAATGTTCAACAAAATGTTACAAATAGCTCCTTAAAGAACTAAGTGTCATCCATGTTCCACTTCTTCTAGAGAACATTCTAATCTTTCAACTTTTTTAGCATATCAAAAAGTCCATCTGAATTGGAAAAGAGTTTCTCCAGAGAACACTTTTACCATTGTAGAATGAGTAATTGAATCCTTAATTTTTTTCATATAGTGCTTTTCATGCAAAAATAGGTGAGCTCTCTTTTTGGGAACAAATAGATCTTGTGGATTTTTAGACAGATAATTCTATTTTTGCATAGAAATAGCTTCAATTTTTTGCAAAAATGTTAATTGCCTAATTTCAAACATGTGATTTATTCCCAACAGTACATGAAGACTGTAGCCACAAAATTGGTTATATTAAGGTCATTTATTAAAAGACTAGAAATTTTTTCTATATTTGTTAGAAATTTGCAACCAAAACCCTTGTGAATTTACTCTCACTTGCTCATTTTCTTTCTAGAGAGCTTGCAACAAACATAGATAGATATTTAAGAACTCTGTTCTTTTTCTTTAAAAATATTTTATATAAAAGCTTCTGAATAGATCTTGGGCAGTAATATTTATAGTCAAATTTTGAAAACCTTGAGTGCTGAAATTAATGGTAATTTTTTCATGCTCTCTTTTTCTTATTATGAGAAAAACAATATGGTTGTCAATGTAGAATGTCCAAATAAGTAATAGGGTAAGTAATGGGCAACCAAATTAAGTTTATAAATGTTAGAAAATAATATTGAACTTTCCAAATATTTTACTTTCAATTCTAATATAAATTAAGAAATGTTGAGAACTCTTGGTGATTATTTAGAGATGATGTGCTCACATCTTTGTATTATGGAGGTAATTGAGGACACTTTAAATAAAATTTAACTTACATTATATCAAATAGTATCAATATCTTGATAGTTATCAATTGTTATATCTAAATAAATACCCTTTATATATACTATAAAGGCTATTTTTTAAACTTAAACATTCAGCAAAGTGAAGCTTCCAATTTCAAAGAAAATTGTAAAAATAAGTTCTAAGAGTTTAAACTCAAATATTTACTATAGTGAAACTTGAAACTTCACACTACAACAAAGTGAAGCTTCCAATTGCAAACAAAATCGACATGGTCCAACAGTTTAAACTCAAGTATTATTTAAACTTTCATTTGCAAATAAAATTCTAAATAGTTTCTCTTGTAACATTCACTACACTACACTACACTACAATGAAACTTCCAATTACAAAAAAGAAAAAAGGCTTCTCTTACAACATTCACTATAGTGAAACTTCCCATTACAAACAAAAAATTAAACCTCACTTTCTAAGGGTTTAAAATCAAACATTCTTAGAGTGAAACTTTCATTTGCAAATAAAATTCTAAATAGTTTAACCTAAAAGATTCACTAGAGTGAACCTTCTATTTTCAACCTAAAACATTTACTAGACTGAAAATTCTATAGTTTAACCTAAAACATTCACTAGAGTGAACCTTCAATTTTTAGACAATTTTAAATCTCATTATCACTTTCAAATTTTTTTAACTCAAACATTATTAGATCTCATTTTCAAAAGGTTTAAACTCAATCATTATTAGAGTGAAACTTTTGTTCTTTAACAAAATGTGAACCTCATTTCCTCATGCAATATTAAAATTTAAAACCTCACTTTCTAAACAAATATTTAAAACATTCACTAGAGTGAACCTTCTATTTTCAAAAAAAATTTTAAATCTCAATATCAAATTCAAAATGTTTAAACTCAAACATTATTAGACCTCAATTTCAAAAGGTTTAAACTCAATCATTATTAGAGTGAAACTTTTGTTCTTTAACAAAATGTGAAACTCATTTCCTCATGCAATATTAAAATTTTAAACCTCACCTTCTAAATAAAAATTTAAACCTCACTTTCTAAGGGTTTAAACTCAAACATTATTAGAATGAAACTTCCATTTGCAAATAAAATTCTAAATAGTTTAACCTAAAACATTCACTAGAGTGAAACTTCTATTTTTAGACAAAATTGTAAATCTCAATCTCACTTTCAATATGTTTAAACTCAAAACATCATTAGACCTCACTTTTGAAACGTTTAAACTGGAACATTATACTTTTGTTTATTAACAAAATGTGAACCTCATTTCCTCATGCAATATTCAAATTTTAAACATTAGTTTCTAAAGGTTTAAACTCAAAGATTATTTCACACTTTCTAAAAGGTTTTAACTCAAAAAAATTATTAGATTCAAACTTTAGTTCGAGAACAAAATGTGAACCTCATTTCCTTATGCAATTTTTTCAATGTTGATAGTTGTTCTATGCAAAACTAAGCCAAACCATGTGCTTCCTCCTACTCCCTCATCTACCCAAGGTAGGGACTCTAGTTGCATGCAACTCTTGTTATTTAAATAATAATTATAATATACATAATTCTAATCTTAATTATGATCATATTATGATATAAACTTAAATATTGTTCTAATTTTAATCTTAGTAAAGATCTTAATTTGGGTCATAAAACTAAAATTTAATATTTATAAATGTAACTTCCATCATAATCTTAATCCTGACTTTAATCTTAATTTTAATCAAAATTCTAATTTCATGATGTAACCCCTTACTTTGAATCATAATTGTAAACCTAAAGTCTATTCACAATCCTAACCTAAATCCTAGTTTTGACCTTATCTTAACCCAAACATTAAATTCTAATCATGACATAAGGATTAGAGAGGGGGAGATATAAAGGAAAAAACCTAGAGATATATAGGAAGATATAGGTTAATAGAGAGATGGTATGATAGGGAGATATGGAAAGATAGAAAGATAAATATAGTTGCATTGGAACTAAATTTATATATATATATAGTTTATTCATCTTTAACAATTAAATTATATTTGTGAGATAGCTAAGTGATATTAAATAAAAGTTCTTAATTAATATTAATTATTTAAATTTTATTGTTAACTAGAATTTTTTGAAGAATTTGAAGACTGTATACCTTACCCAAGATTTTAAGTAGCTAAAATAATTTGTTGAATTTAATTGTTGAGATGCATTATAGACTTTCTTTTGAAAGCATAACAAAATTGGTGAGCAATTGTTAGGGACAAAAGATAGAATTCACTATTTTTTATTAAATAAGGAAAAATGAAACCCTCTGTAACAACCCTTAGATTTTCTGACTTAAATTGATTAAGAAACCTATTTTATACTGGAAACTAATTACAAAGCCAAAAAATGAATGTAGACAGAAAAGTGTAAAACAATATAGTACAATAGACATATTTCAAATTATCGAAACATTAACATTTTTTATAGTATGATTTTAAATATGAATCTTTTCCATTAACATTTGGATCATAGTATGATCCATCAACCATATAAAATTAGAGTTTCTTTGAGTTGATCTTTGAGCTGATCTTAATATCATTGTTTAAATTCAATTGAAGTTTCCTGATGTAATCTAATCTCGTCAATGAATAAATCAGAGATTGACACAAGACAAATGTTTCAAAATACCATAATTCTTCATTAAAACTTTTTTTACAACTCTACTTTTCCTCTACAATGAAATAGAACACCTATTTATTACATTTTTTAAAATCACCATATTTTGCAGATTTTTGGGAAAAAGAGTTTTTTCCATTTTAAAAAATTTGTAAAACTCATCCTACGAATCCTAATTTTTCCCAAGAAAAGAATGACTGGGAGCGGTTGTGGAAATCCATAGCTAGAAGCTTTGTTTGTAGCTTGTATTTTCATCTTAATTCACAAAATAGTTAAACAGTTCTTACTTTTAGGAGACTTTGTGCCCTAATTGTAAAGCTTTTACCATATAGAAGTATGACTAGACTTAGAGCCAAACCGATATATTTTCGGCTAGCCTTTGAGTTGGTGAAAGCTTATCGATATCATTGTTTCCAACTCTTGATAGAAGTTTAGTTAGAGATTCACCCTACCCATTAGTCACTCCATGAGTAAGTGGATTCTTTCTTGAAAGTTAAGAATATAGGATATTGGTAACACCCTTTTTACAAAATCTCTCAACTTCTTGCTTACCTTGAGTTGATCCAAGGAATGGGTAGAAGTGGTAGCCTTCCCTTTAAGGTAAGAGAGACTTTGTCTCACATGTTGTGGCTGGTCATCATATTTTATGACTAGATTTTTCCCAAAAATTGTCAGTTGCAAAATATCCACCCAACAATCATCTATTTTACCAGTAGCACCTTTTATTGCACTAACAAATTCTTTTATTCGAGTAACATATTGAGCAATGTTTTCACCTTGTTCCATTCTCATGTCATCAAACTTACCTCTTAGGCTTTCTGACTTGGCTCTTTGAACATTATTTTCTCCACCATAGATAGTGGCTAGGACATCCCACATCTACTTTGTACTTTTAAATTATTTGATATCGTCAAACTTAGCATAGCTTAGGGTAGAGGAAATCTCCAACATCTCCTTATTATATTCTTTCTTTTCTTTAGGTCTTCAATAGTTAGGGCGCCTGCTGGATCAACATGTTATGTTGTAATGTATGTTTTTGCATAATCTCCAAGTCCTCCAAGGTGTAGCTTCATCAAACTTTTCCATGTAGAAAAGTTATCTATATTCAGCTTGGGAACCTCTCTTTTTGACATCTTGATCTTTATGGTTTTAGTACCTTAAAACTAATCCTCTTAAGCAACTGTGCTCTGATACCAATTGTTGGAATTATTTTTAGGTTAACTAAGAGTAGGGGGGTGAATCAGTTAATCAAGGTCCAGATGTCTAAATTAAACATTTTCTCAATTTAGTGAACCCATATAACATTCTTAACCATGCATGCATTCATTATGTGTTAGCCAAAACTGATATGTCACTATTAAACTAATATGGAAAAATGTAAAGCATAAAAGACAACACATCCATCAATAGAATTGACAGAATGATTTAACATTGAAACCCAATTTGGGAAAAACTACCAGTAACATGCTACTCCTTTTTCACTCTTCTAAAGTGATGCCTCTATTAAAGGCCAACCTTGTTAAAAGTTACAACACACACTGTTAAATGTGACTTGGTTAAGGGATTTCAATCGCCCTGTCAAAAGTGAGCCTTGTTAGAGGAATTTAGGTCATTCACTTGGAATGCCACCCTATTAAATGATTTTCTAATGAATATTAAGTCAACCTTTCTCTAAAGAATTTACCTTAATTTGATATAATTGGTAGAGAATAACAATAGAGTTTGATATGATATAACTTACAACCTTACTTGCAGATTACAAATCTCTATTCAATCCTCAACTCTTCTTGGCTTCTTATCTTTGTAGTTCTGGCACCTTGTTCACCCTTCAAGCATTCATACTTCTCTAGCCTTCTTTCTTAGCTCACCATTGTAGACTTCTCCTCTTGGGTGACTTGATGAAGCAAACCCTCTTCCTTCACCTTGTTAGATTTTCACATTCGAAATACTTTATGACCTATAACTAAATTTTCTTCATGACTAGACATCCCTACATGTAGGGAATTAGAACTCTTTTTCCCGCTCATTATCCATCTCAAGAATTAGGGCTTTTGATGGCTTAGGTAGGATACAATGTATGTACCCCATATCTTGTATTCTCTAGAAAATTCTCCTAGAATCTATTTGAATTTTCCTCTAGAATGGTTTACATAAGATTCTGTGCCTCTAGCTCATCAATCTTATCTTTCTCCTGATTTACAAGTTCCAAGAAAACAAACTTGTTAGCTTTTATTTGATGAATCTTCAATCTTTTTCATAATGCAAGAGCTTGATATTATCAATTTTTCAATGCTCAATACATACTTTGTTACTAGGCATCTACTGTAAAAACACTTAGCATTACCTAGATTTTATTGGTGCTCAACATCTATTGAAAATCAATCGGCATCTACTAACTTGCTTGACACCTATTAGTTTGCTCTGCATCCACTAGAAATTGCTTTCACTCAGCTCCAACTAACTTTTTACTCAGCTTGCACTAACTTTTCTCAGCACCTTCTATCAACTTGGTCAAGCTTAGGAAATGAAGCAAATGAACTTTGTCCAATCCTTTTCTTCTAAACTTTGTAAGTGTAGCCAATCATTTTGTAACCTCAAATAGATCATCAATATATTATGTTATCACTATCTTATCTAATTCTTGCACTTCAATACATAATCATAACTCAACCTTTCCTCTAGGTTCTTTTGTTTCATCTTGTTGATCAAATTATCTTCATCAATCAACTAAGTGATAGTGCTTGAAACATATAAGCAATTATCTTACCAACATATAGCAGGTTTGACATCAGTTACAAAAAAATGATTGAAAACACTTCTCCAACAATAATAATCTTTCTACTCAAATGATCTTTTCAATCATATACCAATATTCATATCCACTTAGTTTTAAATACATTTGGAAAATCTAGGGCTCGTGTTAAACCTTTTTTCTCAAATCAAGAGCTTATCAATCTAAAGACAAAGAATGAAAGATCATAGAATTATCTTAGAATTGAAAAAAAAACTAATGAAAGACTGATGAAATCTCAAGAAAGCATGAATCAATTGAGTCAGAAAAGTCAATATAGACACAAAGACAAAGCTTGATTAGGATATATACAAAAGAAGGTGAATCATCTCAGAAAGGAGCTCAAAAGAACAAAAGGTCTACTTGTAATCCTTGTGGTAAGATAGGTCATACATCAAATAAATGCTAGAGCAATGGTAAAGCAAAATTCAATGGAAACTATTACAGTTGCAACAAGCATGGTCATAGAGCAAGTGAATGCACAGAGAAACCTAATTTTGGAGGAAAGTGTCACAATTGCAAGAAACAAGGACACAAATCTTTAGAGTACAAAATCAAGAAGTGGAACCTAGAAGAAAAAATTGTGAAGGCAATATTTGGATGAGATTACAACACATGGTGTAGATGTCACTACTGTGGTGAATTTGGGCACATTGGAGAAAAATGTGTGAAACATCACATCAGGAAAAGAGATACTACAAAGAGATGTTTTATTTGTATAGATCTTGGATATCTTGCCAAGAACTATATGAACATGAGAAGAATTGAAGATGAAAAGAAAGAAAAGGTTGACAAGATCATAAAAAAATGAGGTAGAAATGGATACCAAAATCTCTAGAGAATGTAAGACAAAATCATGAAGTGAATGACACCCAAGTCAATTAGTTGGGTGACATATACCTATCCAGATCACTGGAACTATGATTTAGAACAAGCCATCTAACATCAACTTCAGCTAGCAATCAAAAAGAAAAATGATCATTGAGCAAGGTTGGGTCACAAGGCCTTACCAAGAAAGGTTGGGTTACATATCATTTTATTATGCAGATGTTCTAGAGGATATTTTCATCAAAAATTGAAGTATCTCTAGATCTCCCATAATTAGCACCATGTCAAATTTCTCAAAATTTTGAATCCAATAGAACTTGAATGGCCAAAAAATGAGTCTGTACGCTCGAGTTATGGCCAATCAAAGTTAGGTCAAACCTTGGACTAAAGGCCATTAAAAAGGTGAAATTTGGAACTCTCCAAAAATGGCCAAGCTTGACACCAATTTGAAGATCTCATCAAGAGGTTTCTAGAAACATTCATTTTGTCAAAATTGGAGCCCAAATGTGAAAGTTATGCCCAGTCAAAGTCATGGTCAAACAAGCATATCAAGGGTTGACCAAAAATAGGCATGAAATTTTGACCATCTCTGAATTAGTTGAAAATGACATCAAGATGAAGGTCTCATCACTATGATTCCATTGCCATTCTTTTCATCAAAAATAGAGTTCGTATGTATGAGTTATGATCGATCAAAGATGCCTAGGAGAAGGGTTAACCAATGATTGGCATGTCTACATGATAATGCTAGCATGGTGACATGGCAAGTACATAGTCAGCATAATAAGGTGGCATGAACAATTAGCTCTAACCTATCATTTTGTGACACACGTGTCATTATGAGGTTAAGTGAATTAGTGTCACGTGGTACCTACGTGGCAAGGGACCAAGTTTGTCCTACCAAAAGTATATCTTGGTAGTCGACAAGGTCAAATCTGCAATCACCAGGCCCCAAACCCCAATCAGTGGTCATTGGGCTACTGGTCCACTTCAAAATAGATGTGGCACAGTTTGTATTTACAATTTATCTCACCAAAATAAGCTTTTAAAAGGCTGCCAGCAGGGTTGGAACCCCCGACTGGCAACCCAAGAAAAATCTTAACCGCTAGTGCACCAAATGTGGGATTGAATATGGATATAGGCAAGTTTGTATTCAAACTTTGCCTATCAAAACTACCACCTTATAAAAAAATTAAAAAAATTGTTATTTGGTTAAGATATATCCTCGCAAATTTGATGTAAGCCAAGTTTATTAATTGGCAAAGGGGTAAATTCGAATAGGTAGTTTTCTTAAGAGGCCTATAATTAAATATTATTGTTTTAGCCTATTTTAGGCTAAATTCATGTATAAAAGAGGGGGGAGATTTTCTTATGAGACCCATTCCAAAGAAGAGATTTTTGGAGGAGCCATTCTGAAGAGGCCATTCCAGAGGAGAGAATTCCAGACATGTTAGAGAGCATTCTAGAGGAGAATATCTAAGAGAAGATTTTTCTGAGAAGCCATTCCAAGGGCACTCAAAATGCACAAACATGCAATGTAATGATGTTCTATGTCTGTAGTTGAAACTTTTTAGGAAAAGTCTTCCTTGCTCTTTAGTAACTAGTCTTGTGCCTTGAATTACAATTCTTATTATGTTTATGACAAACCAAAATCTCTCCAATCTATGAACTGTATTTGATTTAAAAAATTAGCTTGACTATAGGAAAGCTTGATGGTGATTTTTTAGAGTAGGAAACAATATATTGATGGAGGAAAAATGGGTCTATTACAATGTTATTATTTAAATAATAATTATAATAGAAATAATTCTAATCTTAATTATGATCATATTATGATATAAACTCAAATATTGTTCTAATTTTAATCTTAGTGTAGATCTTAATTTTTGTCATAAAACTAAAATTTTATATCTATAAATGTAACTTGAATCATAATCTTAACCTTAAACTTAATCTTAATTTTAATCAAAATTCTAATCTCATGATGTAACCCCTTATTTTAATCATAATTGTAAACCTAAAGTCTATTAGCAAGCTTAACCTAAATCCTAATTTTGACCTTATCCTAACCCAAACATTAAATTCTAATCATGACATAAGGATTAGAGAGGGGAAAATATAAAGGAAAAAACTTAGAGATATATAGGAAGATATAGGTTAAGAGATAGATGATATGATAGGGAGATATTCATCTTTAACAATTAAATTATGTTTGTGAGAGGTAAGTGATATTAAATAAATAACTTCTTAATTAATATTAAACATCATTTAAATTTTATTGTTAACAAGAATTTTTTGAAGAATTTCAAGACTATATACCTTACCCAAGATTTTAAGTAGCTAAAATAATTTGTTGAATTTAATTGTTGAGATGCTTCATAGACTTTTCTTTTGAAATCATAACAAAATTGGTGAGCAATTGTTAGGGACAAAAATAGAATTCACTATTTTTTATTAAATAAGCAGAGGAAACTCTCAACTACTATAACAACCCTTAGTTTTTGTGACTTAAATCGATTAAGAAACTATTTTATACTAGAAACTAATTACAAAGCCAAAAAAGGAATGTAGAAAAAAAAGCGTAAAACAATATAGTATAATAGAAATATTTCAAATTATTGAAACTTTAGCATATTTTATAGTATGATTTCAAATATGAATCTTTTTTATTAACATTTGGATCATAGTATGATCCATCAACAATATAACATTAGAGTTTCATTGAAGTGATCTTAATATTCTATTGATGAAAAAGAAATTCACAAAAAAAATAAAAAATATTTCAAAATCATTGTCTAAATTCAATTGAAGTTTTCTAATGTAATCTAATCTCGTCAATGAATAAATCAGAGATTGACACAAGACAGATGTTTCAGAATACCATAATTCTTTATTACAACTTTTTTTGCAACTCTACTCTACCTCTACAATGAAATAGAATGCCTACTTATTACAATATTGAAAATTACTATATTTGGAAAAAAAAAATTCCATTTTTGGTAATTTTTAAAACTCATCCTATAAATCTTGATTTTTCCCAAGAAAAGCCCCCAACTAAGGCAAGATGAATTGCCAATTAATCAATGAAATCAAAAATACGATTTCAAATTTATTGCAAACACAACTTTCCAAAAAAATTGGAAAAAATACAAAGAGCCAAATTCAGAGGTCAAGATGATATTTCAGGCTCCCAAAAAAATGTTTAAACAACCACCTATTGAGCTAAGCTCATCGGCAATCCAAATAACTCCTAATGCAATTGCTTGTAAAATTTCAACCAAAACCTACATCTAAGTCAAAAGTTATGACCTAGAAGTAAATCTTGACCAAAATCCACATCTAAATCCAACCTTGACCCTTGGATGCCCCTGCATCATTTCCCCAAATATGCATTTATTCTAAAATAAGGTATGAAATCTAAATTGTTATTTTAGGCTTCAAACTTGGTATTTCCATTTGGCATAGTAAGGTGTTCTAGTACTTTTCTATCGATATGGTTGTAGTTTGGAGTTTTCCATGTTATAATCTTACTATGTGTCATGAGCTTGAATAATGGATAATAGAAAATAAGTATATTTTTATAGACACAAATAATTATAATAATAAATACATTTATGTTTTAACCAATAGTAATCCATGTCATATCAATCTATCTTATTGAACTAATTAATCTAATATTGATTTTAAGCACATAACTAATCATAATAGTTAATATGTTATATAACTATACAACTAAAAAAAAAAGTTAAAAAATAAACAAATAATTTATCTTATAAATATAACAATCTACAAATAGATCCTACCCTATAATTAAATAATTAATAAAAATCTTACCCTATGGCTTAATGGTGTTGGCATAAATAATAGCATGTATAAAAGGATGTGCCTCTTCAAATGGGTCATACCAACCTAATTATAGGTGGTACCCCTAATCACATAAACATCAAAGTTGATACCATCACTATGGGGAAAGAGAAAAGGTTGATTGGATAACAACATAGGCATCAAAGAATGCAACCATTATTCATGTTCGTAACTAAAATCAAAGGAAATATTGGATGTTGGAAAATTTAATGAAATAGTGATAAGTTCCCACATCATTGATGAAGTAGAGGACTAGTTATAGCACACAAAAGGAGCAATTCATCACATGTTGATTAGAAAAACCTACATATCGAATGCTTTAGGATGAGTCGGGAATTAGGAGCATTACTAGTTGATCAAAAAATACAAGCTAGCCAAATATACACCAATCGAGCTACCAAGAAAATAAGGTAAGGATAGGTCCCTCACACATTGTGATCCTCGAGATTGAACATTGGGTGAATATAAAATTTGTGTAGAACTGTAGCATATAATTAAAGGGGCATGCGACTATGTGTTAATCTGAAATCATGTTAATATATAAGAATGAGATAGCCATCTATAACTAGTAATAAACAAACATCATATATATTATATAGAGAATCTTATGTGTATTATATATATATATATATATATATATATATATATATATATATATATATATATATATATATATATATATATATATATATATATATATATATATATATATATATATATATATATATATATATATATATATATATATATATATAATGGTATACATTGTAATTTAATGACAGGAGTATTTAATAGATTAATATTTATAAATTCTAAATGAAGGAATATAATTGATAAAACAAAATTCTTTGATTTTTCACTATACTCATGGGAGTTGATAGATTGTGTTATATAGGGAGAGGTGGAGTAAAACTAGATGGTTCACTGGTGTCAAGTGCTCTATGATAAGTAAACCCACACTCTCCTTAGGATAGGTATAGTAGGAGAAATATGAAATCAATGACTTTACCATATTAATTATTGGATATATTATAATGTGATATTTTTAACTTAATCTAATTAAGTTCCCTATGTATAATTAAAAATTAAAAATTGATTACTGATAGCCTTCGAGAAAGGGGTCATCACACTATGTGAGATAATGTTTGGAGATCATTAGATTGCTTGATTTGTGAACACTAGAAATGTGTTATAGACAGTGGCTTAGTGGTAAAGCAGAAAACTTACCATCATGATGACCTAATTTAAAACTCTATCAGTTGTGCCTCCATTATAAGTGGATATAATTTGGCACTAAATGTCATGCTGGATGTTTTATTGTATCTCATTAATAAGAGGAAACTTGGGTCTATCAAATGGTATATGTCTTCTGGAAACTTAGGTTGTGGGACAAGGTTGTTGTCCTCCATACACGTACCCAATTCTCTTAGTGATTTTTAAAAATGTAGTGCATTAGTCTTTTGACATATGTATTGATGTTCTATATCAAAATATCATCCCTTATATTAATAATAATCTTCATAAATTCAGAGTTTGATGATAGAGGATATTGTTCCCATACCCATACATCTATATTTAAATTATGTAATGGCTCCATATGTTTAGACATTTTCAATTTTTAAAAAAGTATGTAGTATTATAGTCAACATCTCTCTCAAATCTAGTAAAGCATATTATGATTGCGTAGCCATACCTAGATTTAATTGGTTATCATGTTCAACTATAATATTAGTCATAGATTTATTTCTAAATTTCATTAACTAGTGTCTAAAGAATATCTCTTTCGCACCTATATCCTTAAAAGGAACATATAAAAATTTCCTAGATAATCCAATAAGGAAAATAATGTAAATAAAAACCAAAACAGCGATAGCATAAGAGAAACTAACTACAAGAGAAAATTCTTTAGAGGAAAAGAAGTATCCTCTAAATTACTCACCCATTGAATTTAAAGGAGTAACATTTTTTTCTCTTAGAGGATAAGGTTAATTTATATGTAATTAGTTTCATATGCTTGCCTTCATCTAAATTATAGTTCTAAATTTAAGCATATATTCCTCGAATAAATTTCTAAAACAAAAAGAAAATCCCAAAACATGTAAAAGAAATGATAAGGTTTTGAGGGTTGTTAGATCTAAGTGATGTCTATAATTGGTGCTAATGAGAAAATGTATTCTCCACAAACTTGTATCATACAAACAACAACAAATCTGTTATGGAATGGTGAATGGGAAACTATAGGCTCCCCACAACAATGAATTAGCATGAGCATAAGATGGAAAACTATAGTTCATCTAAGTTTCACAGTGGACAACTATATTAACCTTTGTTGCCAAATACCTAGGCTTCAAAAAATAATTTAATTTGTTATCTTCTTGCATAGTTGCTTATGTTAAATATTTTATTCTTAATCTTTCAAGAAAAAAAAAGCTAGGATTTATCAAAGAAATCTTGTTAGATGAAAGTTTGGAAGTTTCCTAAGTTCATACCTTCTTTGTAAGAAAGTTGGACTACTGTAGTTTTATTCTACCAAGACTCTAATGCCCAACCATGTTTCTTTTGTGAATTTGGAGATTTATCAATTGGTTGAGATTCCTCAACTCAGTGGGTTATCTTAGTCCATAATAAAGGATATACATGTCATTTTCTTTTTCATTCTGACATCACAGTCATACACCAACACACAAGTAATATAATTAGAGTTAATCCTTAGCAAGGTTTGGAAAAAAAAAATAGATTGAATACTTTGACTAGAAGTTTCGAGAATTAAAGTAACCTTTTTTTTTTTTGAGTTAAAATTAATAGTTAAACCCCAACAAAATTGGTTCTAAGCAATAAGAAATTAGAAATTCATATACATAAATATATTTTGAAAATAAAAGACTTCATGATTTAGAAAGTAAGATTCTTTTACTTTCAAAAAGTAAATAATTAATAATTAGGGACTAGTGACAACATTAATCCCTAGTAAGGACTAATAAGAAATTTTTGTATTTTAATGATATAATTTTTTGTAATATTTTTTATAGCAAGATTCTTTTAATTTAGTATTTTTTAATATAAAATGCCTTTGAATTATTTTAACAAAACAACTTAAAAGAAAAAAAGGTAAATAAATGATTTCTTTAAAAATGTAATTGTAATCAATTAATTTTATTTAAACTAATGAAAACATTTGTTCAATATTTCTAAATTGTTTAAATAAATAAACAATGTTAGGTCTTTTGATTTATTGATTGAGAATAAATTTATATTTTGGGTACTCAATTTAGTGCAGGCACTATAGGAAATGAATCGAGGTTGAATACATATTCATATGGTTGCTTTTATCAACTAGATTGCAACCTTGTACTAAAATGAACCTTTAGTACTCTAGTGAAACATGGACTGATCCTTGGCATGTGGGTATGTCATGATAAGTATCAACCTCCAATATAACGGGTCAACTTCTCCTAAATAACCTTTTGAAAATTAACTAAATTTTGGTGGAATTGGAAGGGGAAAGAGTAAACTTCTTGGCGGGGTGGGGGGTGTGGGTGAATTAGTAGTTTAACCTTGGACCCATAAAACTTTCACCATTCATTCATTACATGAATTAACAAGTAAGTTGAAATAACATGTAAAGCATATGCAAAAAAACATATAACCATGTAAGAATTCACACACATAACACCAGATATGATTACCTAGAAACCCTCCAAGTGGGAAGGTAAAACTGGGGTGGACATGAGACCCACAAATCTTCACTACTATAGTAATAAAGTGTAACCAATGAAGGTTACTATGTTTTGACCATGAAACATGATCTACCCTATGAAAGGTCTACCCTGTTAAAGGCTTACAAAGACTGTTTGGGCTCACCTTGTTAGAGGATTTCAACACCCTATTAGAAGTGTGCCTTGTTAGAGGACATCAACTTAAAATTAAGTAAGCACCTTGTTAAAGGATTTCATATAGATTGTTAGGACTATTTTGTTAAGAGATTTAATTGAAATCACCTGTTAAAATGTCTCATCATAGATCTTGCACTTGGCACTTGCTTGCTTGATAACAGATCACATCTTAACAATATCTTCTTGATCCTTCATGATCAGATGTCTCAATGTTGTATCCTTTGATCTATCCTCTATTCTTCTCTAACTAATTTTGCAATTCACTCTTTCATCATAACTTCTAAGTCACCTTGCTCCTTCACTTCCTTCCACATTCACTCTCCTCTATCATTAAGAGTTTTAGGCTTCATCCTCCTTAAGAAGACTTAGGTAGGTTAGGGTTAGCTATGAATCTACAATTGAGATTCATCCATTTCGCCACTTAAACCATCCCTTTTTCTATTTGGTTGCATGTAATTGCATAGCAAATCCAAATATAGATTCATCCTTATCTCCATAATATACAAATATAATCCTAAGTTGGCTCAAAAATGGTTTACATAGTTTTTTGTACCATTACAAACAAATATGTCAAAACTATGTTACTCATCATATGAAGCCTTTGATGCTCAACATACACTATTATTTATACTGTGACTTAGTACCTACATTACTCAACATCTACTATTTACTCAGCTCCTAAATCACTCAGCATGGCCTACTTGCTCAACACTTGAGTGACTCAAAAAATGTGTGACTTGACACTCATTACAATTTGGCATGGTCTAATATTTATATGTTGTGCTTGACATGTATTACTAGTTCAACATGAACTGAATAAATAGCTTAAGTGTGTTGACACTCACTTGTCAAAACTAATATGAGATCAACAATTCCCTCATCGATATGAGTGTCAAAAACACTTGAATATACCATATTATCCTTAATCTCTTGAGCATAACATATCCATGACTCAGCTTATATACAAGACTTCAAATTTTCAAAATTGTGTACTAACTTGTATACCTCAAAGTTTTATAACTCCCCCTGAGGTAATGTGTTATATTTGGTTCCAAAATTTGTCCTCCCTTTGACTTCAATATGTTGTATCTAATACTATTTCATCTGATATGCTCCCCTTTAGCTAATATATGTATTTGTTTACTACTTTCTCTAAAAAAATGTATATCTCTTTTTTGTTCATACTCCCCCATATTATATCTCCCCCTTTTTGACACTTATGTCAAATGGGTTATACACCTATGGTGTGTTTCTCTAGAAAATATTTATGGACATCCATAATTATACTTAGAGCTACATCCCAATTATCACATGAAAAATCTAATGATTTAATTTGGATTGCAATCTCAACAACAATGTGTACTAGATCATCTAAAGTAGAAAGATTGGGGTCTTTCTCCAATATATTTTCAGCATAGCCTAGCTCCTTGTGCATTATCTCCATATGTGGGGTGAGGGTAGCCTGAATACTTTTTAATTTGGCTCTAATATTAGCCTCATCTACTGTTAAGATAGCTAACTGACTTTCTGTCTAAAGCAATGTTTTTAAATGCTTCTCACTATAAGCTAGATTTGTAGGTGGGCTTGCACCTAATGCATGTATTTTTCTTTCTAGATGTATAATATGACTTTTGGTCTCTTGGGTGAAGAGTATTAGATTACATAGTTTTGTGTACAATGAGAATATATTCTCAATTACCTTCTTCATATCCTCAACCTTGGTTGCCAGTGCAACTTGTTGTGTGCTATCTCACTAGATATTTTCTCATTTACTTTGTTTGAAACTTCTTTTCAAACCATTCCAATAGTTTTGCATTTGTATCAAGATCTTCATTACCGACCTTCTCCACTATATCTGTCAATTATTCTATTAGTGGCTTGCTCTCATAAGGATTTGACAGGCTAAATGCATCCAAAATGATGTCCTTTATATCTTGAAGTGCTTGCTTTTGCTTGTGTTCTCCCCTAAGCATTTCTTGATGCTTTTTCCTTTCTAAGGGTTACTAAAAATGCTTGTTTTCTCCAATGTCATAGTATCATAGTCATAATTTGGTATAACAATGTCTTCATCAAGGCTTATGTATGCATAATGTATTACCTTTTCCACCTTTGATGAGCTTAGGCTTTGATGACCTTTTATTTGACGAATCTTTTCCACCTTGCTAAAGGTTTTACAAAACATACAATGAATTATGAACTTAGTAAAGAGATTTGTAAAAGACTATTAAGTCTACCTTGTGAAAGGATTTAACTGTTTCACCTATTACGATAAACTAGTGGGTGATCTCTTATCCACAACTCTAATTTGCTAGTTGAGATTGTTTTGGAGTGTAATGATCACCTTTTTTTGATACATAAATCTTTGTTGCTCCTTATACTACTTGTAGCCTTCTTAGTTCATACTTCTTCTTTTATTATATTTTCATCATGTGTTCTTGTATGACTTCACATTTGGATGTGATACATTACATTACATATATGGGTAAAAGTACAAAGTTGTGTCACCTTTCAAGCTAATTTATCAAAATGACTAAATTTGGGTATTTATATCTAAAAATAAATTTTGTCCAAACATATGGTATAGATAAATTTATTCTAGCTATGTTATATATTGTCTCACACTTTTTCAATTGGAAATGTCTATTAAATGCAAGTTTTATACTAGTTTGTATCCAATTACTAAAGAAATACAATTATTTCAGAAAAGTGGTGTTTCAATAACTCTTACTAATTTTTATGATATTTTTTAATAACATATAGAGACCATTTTATAGAGCTCAAAGTCAAGAATATTCTCATATAGAGTTTATAGCGTCTTAATTAGATAGAGTATATTGTAATCAAAATATTCTAAAAGCATGTATTTTAATACTCAGAAAGGTGTCAATTTTGAGAAAGAAAAAATATTGAATCATATCAAAAAAAAATTAAAATTATATGGCATTCTAGAGGAGAAAGTCCTCTTTTAGAATGTATAATTTTTCTCCTGGTTAGAGTAGATTTTTTTTCAAAATTGTGGTGGGAGATGAAAACTATCAATTTTAGGTGAGTTGAAACTTGAATCATTATAAAAGAGAAAATATAGGTCTAAAGCTGATTTTTATTTTTGATTGTTCTAGCTATATATGTTATCTATAATATAGTCTGAGATAAAAGGGAAATAAGTTTATTTCCATGTAGTTTTGTGGTATGAACTATACCGCTAATTTTTAGTATTTTTTAGCAACTAAAAAATTAGGATAATATATCAATTCTTATTCCAAATAATTATTAAAAATTATAATCCTTAACTTCATCCATTTCTAAACATTTCTTTAATTTACTTCATTTTCAAATTCAAAATAATAATACTAATTTTATGTCTTTGAAGGTGAATAGTTATACTTTTGTTAGCATTTTCCTTTACAAAAGGGTGACACAAGTTTGTGCTTTTAACCATATACTAATCAAAATTATAATACATCAAAGTTGACCACAATACAATTTTCACCAAAATACACCAAGTTGACTCAACTACTAGTACTCTGGTTTTGAAGACCAAGTCGGTTAGGTTCTGATACTCTGCAACCATTGTGAATGCTCGATATTGTCATGCTTTTGGCAGATGTAGAATTTTAGTTCATACTAATCACTTCTAAGTAGTTTGAACTTGGTTAGAACTAGTGACTTAGTGAATATTGTGGAACTTGACATATAAATTTAATCACTTGGTTGATGTTGCAAAACTTGATCAACACTAATACTACAAGCTCAGTATAAACTAAATCACTTGGTTGACACTTCCTAGCTTGGTCAACGCTTGATTCACATCACTGATGCTACAAACTTATTAAACACTGAAGACCACAGTTTGTAGTGTGCAACCTTGGCAAACACTATGAAGCTTGGTTTGTAATAATACTCATCAACTTAGTATATGCTACTCAGTGCAAACTGAATACTGATTTTGGAACTCGATAGAAACTATAGAACTTAGTAGAACCTGAGTTACTTGATTAACACTATAAATTGCAAGATAAGCTCAGTAGTTGCTAATCATCTAAGTAAGTGTGAGTCACTAATAAATAAAATTGACCATAATGTTAACAATCTCCCCCTTTGGCATTAGTGACAAAACACTTATAAATGAAAAAATTGAACTCTCAAAACTTCAAGTTCAACATAATCTTTAGTCTCCATCCTATGTCTTCAACTTGGTAACATATTTTTTTTTTCTCAGATTATTCAAAACTGCTTTTGTAAGAGATGTTTTCTAAATAATTGTACATCAATATTATGTTGCTCACCCATATATATGTATGTATGTATGTATGTATGTATGTATGTATGTATGCACAAATTATACTTTACTTACTATATATCTCATATCTTTATATCACATCTTCTCTCCTTTTTTATCTTGTCTAATCTTCTCCCCCTTTTTGACATAAATGCTAAAGGTGTATGCTACATGGTAATGCCAAAATGTGACAAGAAGTCATAATGTAACTTCAAAATCAATGTCATTGTCTTGTCCCAATTTTCTTGTAACACCTTACTTGCATGTAATGCAATCTATACTTCTGTTGATAAGTCCATCATGTGATTAGCAATGGAAAAATTGTTATCATGGATGAGAGTTTTGGCATGTGCAATGTCTTTCTACAATGCATCCATGTTTGGGAGAATCATGGCTTAGATGTCTACAAGTGTGGCCCTAATCTTGGGATCTTCCTTTAGTAATTTTTCTTTCATATTAGTTAGAAATATGATCTTTGAGTAGTGAGTAGAAGTATAGGTCAGGTCAAGTTATAGCTAGTGTGCACTCACCTTCAAGTCTTCATCTATCTTAGATAGTTTATCTTTCATTTCCTAAGTGAAGATAAATGTATCACATAACTTTTTGAATAATGAAGTAGCATTATTTGCAAAGGTTTCTAATGATTTGAGAATAGTAGACAAGTCTACTTGATATATTGCAATTTTTTGTGCAACTTTCTCCAATACTTTTTTCTGAAATTTTCTCTCTCCTATTTGTAACAACTTTTCTTCCCCATTTAGATCTTCTTTGAATTTCTAAAAAAATCTTCTAACTGAACCAAAATAGGTTGTGTATTATCAACCTCAATACTTAGTACATCTACAATTATGTCCTTCATAACTTCAAGTACTTGATTTTCTCTTCTTTTTGCTTCTCTAAGCTTTTACCACTTAGCATTCTTCTGCAATAGTTCACCTACGATGTCCATTTGATCAAGATTCAGAGTAGAGATATCCCAATTGAGGATAACTATATCCTCATCAAGATCAATATCTTCATCTTTACCTTTTTCCTTGTTTGAAACTTTAGTACTCAATTGAGGCTTGCTCTCAACTATCTTTGTTCTTTCTAAATTTGCATACTAGGAATTGTGACAATAGTAGAAATAGAGGGGCTAGCATAAAAGTAGATATAGAACTGATAGTAGAAATACTTAGTTGTCGTCTATCCAAATTTTATGATGGCTCAGAAAATGAAGTGTTGATCACTTAATTCAATATAGTACTTAGCTAAATAGGTGTAGAGATTGGTTGGGTGCATGGTGTTGCAGTGTTTTTGATAACCAACTTGACAGAAGCTTTCTCCTAACTTTATGATATTAAAGCTTTTCTTGGAGAGTGAGGAAATGGGGCCATAATCATTTCTGCAATCTTCTTTGGGTTAGTTTCCTCAATACTTTGAATCTCAGGGAGATTCTCCTCTCCTGAGCTTCTTATTCTTGCTCCTCATCATCCAAATTTACATCATCTATTTCTATATCTTCTTCATCATTATTTTCATTTACTTCCTTATCATCTTCATCGTCTACATCACTAACATAAAAAAAAAAATCACTTTGTTGATGAAGTTTGTAGATATTCTTCCATGTAGTTTTAGTTGTCTTCATCACATGTTCAATGTCGTTAACCAATATCATGCAATTGTTAACCAATGTCTCTTTTATTTTTTCTTGAAATGTAGGTGGATGTCTTTTGAAAATAACTTCCTCTACATCTTTTTCACCTAATTTCATTTTCTTTCTTGATCTAGATGCTCTTCTTGTGAATACTATAGTAGATGATTTGGTAGGTTTGGTTATGATAACCTTAACCTTCTTCCTTATTGGCTCTTCTTCTTCAAATTTAGTTTCTTCTACCTCATCTTATGCATCATCTTCTTCCACATCATCTCCTTTTCCTTCTATCAATAGGAGAGTAGATCTTGCTTTCCTCAATTTTGTTATTTTCTTTTTTCCTTTGCTAACTACTTGGGAAGCTTAATTTCAAGTTCTATTCTACCTTTGGCTTCATCAAAAGTATCAAAATATATGGCCTTGGGATCCACACATTCATTCAATAGTGCCTCAATGATATCCATAGTGTCATCAATGTTGACCTCATATCTTAGACGCTTAATCCACACCACTCTAGTTTTGACCACATGAATGTACACTTTGTCATAGTCCACCATGAAATAAAAATCATCCTTGTAATCTTCTACAAGTTTATTAGGGATTTAAAATCTGTTATTCATCTTTTCCTTGAATGAACCAAAGTATTTTTCCATGATACTAACAAAATTTTCACAAGTAATGAATGAATATCATTAACAAGTAATACCTTTGGTAGAATCTACAACTAAGCTCTAGTTGGATCAAGTGTTTCTACAATTGTTGGACTCAACTTGAAGTTTGGTGCCTTCCAATCGACTCCTTGAACCAATCTTAGATTCTTTCTTTTTTTTACTACTAGAGGGAGCCATGCTTAGTTAGGGTTATGAAAACATGAAGATCTTCAACAATAGATGCATAGATCACTTGGAAGCACAGAAATTGCCCTTTGTAAATAGCTCTTAAAAAATTCACAATGATAAATGATTTTGATTCTCTTCCTTTTAACAAATTTTCACTTTCCAATCACCATAAATGCTTGGTATGATTGATTATTTGGTGATAGATTATCTTCCACTTGGTTTGACCTTAGTGCTCAGTAGAGTAATTCATAACTCAGTATCCTCAGAATATTTTTAGTGTATCTTGACCTTGCTTGGTAGGGTCTTGCAGATTGGCCTAGCTTGGTATGGTCTAGATTTTCCTTAGACACTCAATGACCCATTTGCATCCTGAATTCTAATATGGATCTTTCATTTTAGGTAGTTGGAACTAATGTAAGATGTCTGCTTCAAAGTTTTAGTCCTAGTCATCCTTTTGGGAAATCAAGTAGAAATGTTTGAGTCAACCAATTCTTGAGTGCCATGTGCTTCATGACTCAGACTTGTATTCTTAGAAGATTTTGGAATCTATTACTACCTCATTTTCTTTTTGATGTTATTAACCTTGTCTTTCTTTTCATATTCAATCATTCAAGTGTTCATATCGTTCTTGGTAAGATATCCAAGTTCTATACAAATAAAACATCTTGTAGTGGTGTCTCTTGTTCTCATGTGATGTTTCACACAATTTTCTCCAATGTGCCCGAATTCTCCATAGTCATGGGATCTACACCATGTTTTATAGTCCCAATCAAATATAGTTTCCATAATCAATTATGCTAGTTTCAATATCTTGGTTTTGTATTCAAAGGATTTGTGCCCATGCTTCTTTCATTTGTGATATTTACCTTTAAATTTAGGTTTCTCTTTGCATTAATTAGCTCTATGGCCATGCTTATTTCAATTGTAACACTTTCCATTGAATATTTCTTTATTATTACTTAAAAATTTGTTTGATGTATGACTTAACTTACCATAGTGATTGTAAGTAGGCCTTTGATTCTTTTGAACTTATTTCTTAGATGATTCACCTTCTTTTGTGTATCCTATCCTTGCTTTGCCTATCTGTCTGTATTGGCTTTGCTCATTCAACAGATTCATGTATATTTGATATTTCATCAACCTCTCATTTGTTTTCTTTTCAATGTTTAGATTATTTTTCAATCTTTCACTCTCTAATCTTATATTCATGATTTCTTCATTTGCATTAGTAAGCTTGTCAATGAAGTCTATCTATTGAAGGGATAGATGTTGAATTTCATTGTTCTTTCCTTCTATCTCTTCTTTGGCTTTGTCTTTTTCTTCCATGACTTCACACAATTTACTGACTAAATTTCTTGTTCTCTTTTTAGTTTTCTATCTTCTTCTTTAAGGTTACAATTATTTTCTAATAGGTCTCTGATTTCCTCATTTGATTCATCTAAATTTCTTTCAAGATAGATATCGTCAATTCTTTATTCACTGTAGAGTTTGTCATTCATTTGTATTGCAAGATCTTTTCTTCTTTTCAAAGATTGAGATAGTTGCTTCTTTGCTTTCTTAAGTTGGAATATCCAATTCTGAATCCATCTTTTCATTGTCAATAGCCTTATCTATCCTAAATACCTCTATTACTTCTAATCTTTTCTAAAGCTATAAAAAAATTTCTTTGAGAACCATAATGCTCTGATACCAATTGTTAGAAATATAGGATAGGCTAGGGTATTGAAATGGGAGGGGTGAATCAAGAACAAATAAAACTTATTCTTATTTCACCAATTAATCCTTCATATGTATTCTAAACTAATTGCATGCATGAAAAATGAAAGCATTAAAACATAAGTAACACTTTGATACAAGATATGGTAACCCAAAAACCTTCCAAATAGAAAGTAAAATTGGGGTGGGGATGATACCTACAAGCTTTAGTACTATAGTATAAATTTGGCTAGTTAAGACTTATAATTGATCACTTCTAATGATCTGCCCTATTAAGAGCAATAAGTACTACTAGGTCCAGCTTGCTAAAGATTTTACAAAACATACAATGAAGTATACACTAAATAAAGAGATTTGCAAAGGAATGTTAAGCCTACCATGCTAAATGATTTAACTATTCCACCTATTAGGATGAACCAGTGGCTAATCTTTGATCTGCAACTCTAATTTTCTGGTTGAGATTCCTTTGGGGTGTAATGATCACCTTGTTGTGATAGATAAATATTTGCTGCTCCTTATACTACTTGTAGCCTTCTTAATTCATACATCCACTCTTATTATATTCACATCATGTGTTCTTCTATGACTTAACATTTTGATGTAATATAGCACATTACATATATACCAATCCAAAATATAATACATCAAAGTGAGTTACAATAAAATTTTCACTAAAATACACAAAGTTGGCTCAACTACTGGTAATCAAGTTCTGAAGACAAACTTGGTGAGATTCTAATACTCAGTAACCATTCTCAACACTCAAGATTGTCATGCTCTTGGTATACATAGAAGCTTAGTTCATACCAATCACTTCCAAGTAGTCTAAACTTGGTCATCATTAGTGACTTAATGAATACTATAAAAATTGACATATAAATTGAATCACTTAGTTGACACTATAAGACTCAATGAACACTAATACTATGAGCTCAATTGAAATTGAATCACTTGGTTGATGCTTTCTAGCTTGGTCAACGCTTGATTTGCATCACTAATGCTACAAACTCAGAAAATGCTAGAGACCATAGTTTTCACTATGCAACTTGATAAAAACTATGAAGCTTAGTTTGCACTGATACTCATCAACTTGATAGATACTACTAGGTGCAAACTAAATACTAATTTTAGAACTCAGTAGAACTTAAATTACTTGGTTAACACTATAAATTGCAAGATAAGCTCAATAGTTGCTAACCATTTGAGTAAGTGTGATTCACTAATAAAAAAACTTGACCATAATGTCAACACATGCAATCATTCACCAACAACCCCTAGTAACCCTCCTTGAAGATGAAAATTGAGGTGATTGTAGATGGTAAGGTCACTAGGACACATACCCCCATCTAAAACACACTTAGCCATAATTATCTCATGTAGAGAGTGAGAAATATTCCATGAGAGTTGCATAACTTTGGTCCAAACATTTTAAAATAGTATCATGTTCCTCTCCAACCAAATATGCAAAAGAATGAATGAAGGATTGGCAACCCATGCAACCTAAAGAGGAAAGGCTTTAGTTGGGAAACTACCCAAGTGATCCCATAAAGAAGACAAGGAGGAAGCATGCCTACAAGGACAACCCCAAGAATTCTACCAAAGGTTCCATAGCTGAGTAGAATAGAAACAATGGAAGAAAAGGTGGGAGATAGACTCATTTCCATTATCATAGAACACATAGAGTGAGGGGCCTTAAAATCCATTTTTACAAAGATTATCCCACATAAGACACAGGTTTTCAGTCACCAACCACATGAAGAAACTACATTTGGACCAGGAAAATTTATTCCAAATAGGTTTCCACTAAGGCATTATATTATCTCCATATAATTGTCTAGTAATCTCTTGGTACCCATTAGAAATAGAGTATTTACCAAATAGAGCACCAACCCAATCCACAACATCTAGCCCTAGTAATGAGAAACACTCCCTAGAAGCCAAAATTCTAGAGAGTTCCTAGTGGTCCTCTTCTAAGCCCCTAGGTGGCCAATATGAAGAGTCCTTCCATATATAGTGAAGAACAAGGCCCAAGTGATAAGGGACCTTATAATGAACCACCTTACCCCATCCAACAATAAGAAAAGAATTAAAAATAATCTAAATATGAGGGTACATAGACAAGATAAGAGGGTTATCATCCCAAGAATTAGACCAAAATAAAGCCTCTAAGCCTCCTTTACAAAGGTGGGTAGAATAGGAACAATGGAAGAAAATATGGGAGACACTCTCCTTTCCATTATCACACAACAGATAGAATGAGGTCCCCTAAAATCCATGTTTACAAATATTATCCCAAATAAGACAGTAATTGTGAGTCACTAGCCACATGAAGAAATTACATTTGGACTAAGAAATTTTTTTCCAAATAGGTTTCCACTAAGGCACCATGTCATCTCAAAAAAAAATTCTAGTAAGCTCTTCGTACCCAATAGAAATGGAGTATTACTAGACAGAGCACCACTCCATTCCAAAATAGTTGGTTCCAACAATGAGAAACACTTCCTAGAAGATAAAATTCTAGAGAGTGTCTAGCGGTCCTCTTCTAAGCCCCCAAGTAGCCAATCTGAGGAGTCCTTCCATCCATAGAAAAAAACAAGGCCCAAGTGATAAGGGGCCTTATAATGAACCACCTTATCCCATCCAAAAATAAGAAAAGAATCACAAAGAATCTAAAGATGAGGGTACATAGACAAGATAGGAGGGTTGTCATCCCAAGCATCAAACTAAAATAAAGCCTCAAAGCCTCCTTTACATATCCAAAAATGATCTATCTTAACTAATTGAGTACCATTCTTAAGAGTCTTCCATACCATAGTGCTATGACCTTCTAAAGGAAGCAAGGAAATATAATGTGAATCAACACCCTTGAAATACTTATGAGTTATTATACAAACCCAAAGTTGATTATGTCTAGAGCACCAACACCAATAAAGGTTAACAACCAAAGCTTGGCTACTTAGGATAGCATAGTACAACCCAAAACCACCATCCTTCTTAGTCCAACTAATAGCCTCCTAACTAATTAAAATCCATTTAGAATTACATAAATTACCACTCTAAAGAAACTGTTGAGAAAGATCATCAACTTCTTGGACCTGAGAAATACCTACAAGAGTAGTCCCATTAATAAATTGAAGATGAGAAAGTGAGGGTGGTCCATTATCCCAATGCCAACCATGAATAGAATTCTAAGAAACCTGATATGATGTAGAGAATCTTTTAAACCACATAATTGTCTAAGATATTGATGATCTAATCTTCATTTAATCATTGAAATAATTAAAAAAATGCAAATACTACTTGTTTGCTTCCTTTAACAAACAATTTCAATACTATCCCAAGTTTTACAATTTCCAAGAATTGAGTTATTTGACCCACTAAATATCAAAATCAAAATTCCTAGAAATAATAAATTTTGTAGATTACTAAAGTAAATATCACCTTACCAAATCTTGAGGTCTAAGGACCCCATTTGATTCCTCAAACAATTATTGTTTTTGACTACAAATTATGGTCCATATCCCTATCATAATTCAGAATTAAAACACCAAACCCTGCCTAGGAAATGATACCAAACCAATTCCATGTGAAAACCTTATGAATATAGTTTAGCAATATGTAACTGATTTATTTTTTCCAATCATAAATATTTTTTCAAGCACAAATCACTATCTACAACTCCAACAAAGATCTTTAAAAACTAGTTTCCACTAAAATATGTATAACTTTCACAAATCTGCATAAAACCAACTCAAAAAAATAGGAAATGAAAGATAATTCACATATATTTATAATGAATATTATTAGAGATCCTAAGTCTCCAAAATGTGTCCGTACTACACACTACAACATGACTATATTCAAGGAATCTCAAATCTGCAAATACCCACTTTCACCAAAATGCTCATAACTTAATAATTTTTTTATAAAATTAAACCAAACCAAAAGAATGAGAAGGATGATTCATCATTATATATATTAATTACTATATTACATGTTTTTTAGTCTGTACAGGGCCATACAAGGCCTAGAAACAACACTAAAACTAAAAAACCAATCAAAAAAACAATAATAGAATACACCAAAAATATATCAAAATATTTCTTCTTCTCAAATATGATTTGGTTCAACCATAAAATGGTATTTACTTTCATTTTAAAGTTATAAACCTTCCTAAATACCCCCAAGACCAACGATCTACCTTTTTACATCATTTTTGTATGTTAGTAACTTTCTCAATGTTGCATTTTACAACTTTTTTATGCAACTTTTACATTTTTGACAAAATGACTTCAAAAAAATTTCATACCTCTCTATACATATCCAAATGAAATATTTAGGACCTTTTATAATTATTTTACCCTTCCATGGGTCTTTTACACAAATTTGACCATGTAGACCTAAATATGACCTATTTGACAACTTGAGCAATAGTGTGCACATGCTTACATTTCTTGTCAACACCTTTACAAATAGATTCAAAATGAATCAATACATCATATAGTTGACTTTAAATGACTCAAAAACCTTATATATCTCATAGTGACCTCTAGGATTAGGTGATTCTACACCATACTACCAGTCTTGAGAATTTTTCAAGTCTCTTGGAAAGGTGTGCTATAACCTGCAAAAAAAAAAAAAAAAAGTCTTCATCTTTACCTTCCTTTGCCTTTTCCTCTTCATGCCTTTATCACTGCCATATTTTCCATTAAGAAAACATGACTTTCCTCAAACTTATATTCCCAAATACTCTTATCAATGGAGTATTAATGGTTGCAACTTCCACAGTACCTTATTAGTTAGAGATCCACCTTTACCATACTACTTCAAACTCACCACAATAACTCTCCCTTGTGCCTCACCTAGGAGTCCTCTTTGCCTCTCTCTGTAGTCTTTTGGAAATCAAATGGACCACTCCTTTGCCCTAGACCTTCTCTTGGACCTTGATAGACTTTTAGTGTATGTACACACAACCCAAACTTCACATGTATCAAGATGTATGAGTACCTACAACAAAAACTCATTAACAAAATAAATACCAAATCTCCAAGGTCTTGGTGTGGATTGCCTCCCTCGGTGCTCTACCCATACACTCAAGATCTTTAAAATATGATACTATTTTTATGCAGAGCATCTTATAAACCAAAAAATAATCTAATATCTTGGTGATATAGTCTTCATTTAGTCATTGAGATAATTTAAAAGAGGAAAATACTACTTCTTTGCTTCCTTTAACAAATAACTTCAATACTGTCCCAAGTTTTACAATTTCCAAGAATTGAGTTATTTGACCCAAAAAAACTCAAAACCAAAATTTCTAGAAGCAATAAAGTTTGTAGATAACTACATTAACTATATCCTCACCAAATCTTAAGGTTTGAGAACCAAATTTAATTCATAAAACAATTATTGTTTCAAACTACAAATTCTAGTCCATATCCCTATCATAATTCATAATTAAAACACTAAACCATGCCTAGGGCATACAATATATTCACCAAAATGAATCTAAATGATATAGAAAAAATTACATTTAAAAAAATTATGAATATAGTTTAATAATATGTAAGCCATTTATTTTTCCTAGTCATTAATAATTTTTGAAGCATAAATCACTACCTACAACTTCAATGGAGATCTTTAAAAGCTAGTTTGCACTAAAATATGCATAACCTTCACAAATCTTCATATAATTAACTAAAACCAAAATTAAATGAAATATAATTCATATATATTTTTATAAAATATTATTTTATGTCTTGAGTCTCCGAAATATGTCTATACTACACACTACAACATGACTATATTTAGGGAATCTCAAATCTGCAAATACCCATTTTCATCAAAATATTCATAACTTATTCATTTCTTTATAAAATTGAACCAAAGGAAAATAATGATAAGTAATATTCATAATTCTATATATCCATTACTATATTGCATGGCTTTCATGCATTACAGGGCTGTACAAGGCCTAGAAACCACACTAAAACTAAAAACCCAATCAAAACAACAACAATAGAATGCACCAAAAATGTATCAAAATATTTCCTCTTCTCAAATATTATTTGGTTTGACCATACAATGGTATTTATATCCATTTTGAATTTATAAACCTTCCTAACTACCCCCAAGACCAACCATCTACCTTTTCACATCATTTTTGTAATATTAGCAACTTTCTCAATGTTGCATTTTATAGCTTTTTTATGCAAGTTTTACTTTTTTGACAAAATGACTTCCAAAATTTTTCATACCTCTCTATACATATCCTAATGAAATACTTAAGACCTTTTATAATTATTTTATCCTTCCATGGGTCTTTTACAGAAATTTGACCATGTAGACCTAAACATGACCTATTTAACAACTTGAGCAATATTGTACACATGCTTACATTTCTTGTCAACACCTTTAAAAATCAATTCAAAAGGAATAAATACATCATATAATTGAATTTATATCACTCAAAAACCTTATATATCTCATACTGACCTCTAGGATTAGGCACTCCTACACCATGATACTTGATGAATATTCCTAGGCCCTTAGTCATAATAATAAAGAGATAGGGGAGAGAGAGTCATCATGGAGCATACCCCTAGAGACACCAAATAAATGGGAACAAGAGTAACCTAAAAAATAGTATAATTTCATCTATGAGTCCAATTGTTTAATATCTTCTTAATCTCATTAAGCATATTCTGCTAGAAGAGACGTGGCTTTCTAGAAACAACACTAAGAATAAATAGATATAACAAGGGTAGCAACCCAATCTGAAACTATAGGATATTCATAATCCTTCTTAAATAGCTTCAAGGATATTAAAAAATAAATATAGGAATTAAGTTCATTAATTTTCTATCTTGGTGCCACCAAATAAATGCCAAGAGTGTGTTGAAACACCTCAGCTTCCTAGATCCAAGCAATACTCACAAGAGCAATGTCACCAATAAATTAAAGATGAGAAATTGAGGGTGGTCGATTATCACAATGCCAACCATGAATAGAATTCTGAGAAACCTAATAATTGATGAATATTTCTAGGCTTGCAATCTTAATAATAAAGAGATATGGGGAGAGAGAGTCACCATGGAGCATACCCCTAGAGACACCAAATTATTGGGAAGGTTGATAATTCAGAAGAATAGAGAAAGATGTAGTAGTAACATAACTCATAGTCCAACTTACCCACTCTAGGATAAATCCAAAGAGAAGAATAATATTCTTGAGGAAACTCCATATAACTCTATCATAGGCCTTGGCCATATCTAACTTAATAAACATAGATTTCTCCCTTAAACTAGACATAGAGTGAATTGCTTCAATACCAATAACAACCCCATCTAAAATTCAACTTCCTATGATAAAACCTCCTTGTTTTTGAGATAATAGAAAGAAGAAAACTTTTGAGCTTCTCAATGATCAACTTAGTAATAAATTTGAAGAAAATATTACACAAATAAATAGACCTAAAAAAATCCATTTGATTAGCCTCATTTTTTTCAAAATTAGAGCCAAGAAGGTAGAATTCAAGTCCCATTGTATCTACTTACAAGAATAAGATTCTCTAACTACCTCCAAAAAATTTTGATTAATAAAATCCCAAAAATTATGGAAGAATTCAACGGGAAAACCATAAAGACCAAGATATTTTCCTTTATATGTACTGAAGACCACCTCCTCCAACTCAACCAAAGAGAGTGGTTGCATGAGACAATCATTCATTTATTGGGTAACAAGAGAGTGAATATAAGACAAAATAATAGTCTCTTCATTTACTACAATGGGAGAGTCCTCAGAAAAGAGGATAGAAAAGTACATGGTTGCCTTCTTGAACAAAGCTAGCAAGGAAGACAACTGAAGACCTTCAAAGTTAACTAAAGAAGAATTATACCTCTAATTTTAATGAGATTGCATGGTTTTATGAAAAAGTTCAATGTTCGTATCACCCTCCTAGAGCCAATCAAATCTGACCTTTTTCTTCTAGTATATTTCCTCATGAAACCACCATTCTTCAAGATGTTTAGAGGCAAGGGATTTAGCTTTACCCAAAGACATAGAGAAACCAAGATCCATAATCTTCCTAGTAATGAAATCAAGAAACTCCTAAACTTTCCCTTTCATATTATGAAGGTTCTCAAAACATTATCCATTCTATTTTTTGAGCTTCCTTTTGACATATTGAACATATTTAGTGAAAGAATACATAGTAGTACCATATGCAGGGGCACCATCTCTCTACCAACCATAAGATCATAAAGAAAGGAGTCTTGAAGGAACATCAATTGAAACTTGAATGGAGGATTCTTAGGAATAATCACTCCAGTAGCAAAGATTTTAATTGATTAATGATAAGAACCCCATTAGTCCAAAATTTCAAAAGAGAGAGTAAGAGAGCAACTAACCCAGAAGCAGGAAACCAATAATTTATCCAAATGTTTAGAGCTATCTTGAGCCACAAATCTTCTATTATTCCAAGTAAATATCCCATTAGCTAGTTTGATATCAAAAAGATTCAACATATCAATAGTTTGATGAAGAAGATTAGAGGAAGGCCCCAACCAAGAGAAATCACCCTTCTCCTCAAGACTTATATCTAAATTGAAATATCCTACTAAAACCCAAGGATGTTAAAGAAGGAAATTTCTTACATATCAAATGTGTGACCAAATTTTTACCTTTCCCACATAGTCCATAGGCACATAGATATTATTATTTCTACATTTAGTTAGTATTGTTTCTCTAATACCAATTTCTTTTATACTACTTTAATGTAGGCATCTTCAAGAGTACAAGTGGTTGGAGCTATACATTAAAAAGAACAAAAAAAAACCAAATGTATTAATTGTGTGAATCTAGTGTTTTTTTGATAGATTTAATTTATTTATACATGATGTAGTTGTATTGTTCATAAATAATGCATTTGTGCATGAGGATGTGAGTATATGGAAATTTTTGATAGAATTCATGTATTTGTAGTGGTTTAGTACATTTCTATTTTTTTATGTGACATGAAGAAAAAATCTAATAGGATTTCCTACTAATGTGTTGATGAAGCTCGTATTTAATGTGTTTATTATGTAACCTAATTTTCTTATTAAGCTATGGAAATGTGTTGATTAAGAAGGCTCGTTTATCACAATTTGATGTCAACCAATATTACTTCTTCCCCAAGCTCTGCTAGGGTCTCCTTAGGTCTTACGCTTGACAAAATAGGGTTTATACCCACCCTATACTCCTTAGGACTCTATAAAATAGATCCGAACCAATCAATTGGCACACACCAATAAGGTATAACAACTTTTTTGCTAATTCTCTAGTAATCCCAAATGTTCATTTGACTTCTAAATGGGTGGATGGTCAACATGCAATATCTATAGACTTCCTTCAAGCTTCCAAACCAAAAACAACACCAAAACCCTAATTGAGTTCCAATCCACAAGTGAAAATGCATTCAAATGCTTGTAAAAAGGCTACTAGAATTAGCCCTCCAAATGCACTAAAACCAAAATATCTTGAAAAAATACATAACAATGAGTCAAAAAAAACCATTCTGGATACCCTTTTAGAAGACCTTAAGGATTTTAGAGGTGTAGGGTTTCCAAATTATTTTTACTGTACAGGCACAATTTTAGCCTAAAATCAAGGGTTTCAAGGTATTGTATGCTATTCGATGGAAAAACTTGATTTTCACACTTTAGGGCATCCACCAAAACTTCCCACTTGTCTTGGGGTTACATCACTCCTTGCTACAACACTTTCCATGCATAGTTTGAAGTATCTACATATTCAACCACACCTATCTTCTCTGCAATAATTTGTGATGCCTAACCAAGTTGTTAGGACTTGCTTAGGGCATCAGTGCAATAGTGGATCTTCAATTTTCTAAGGCCTCATCTCCACTATACATTATTTACATGGAGTAATATTCCAAATCTGAAGATACCATATTGTACCTACAGTGGGAAATTGTTGAGATAATGGGTGTTGCACACATTGCATAATATTGTTATTTTATTATTTTATTTTTATTATGTAATGTTGTACCTAGATGGACGTGCAACATGTAAAGATTCCAATGGAATATTCTTGATAAGTTGTATTGTAACATTGTGATAATATTTTATGTAATTATTTAATATTGGAGAAAAGAATTAAATGCCCAATATTAAATGGGGGGTCAGTGGGTTAGGTAGCACATGGTTTATGTAATACCACTTAGTGGTTTTGTGGTACTTGCTACTATATAAGCAGCCACAAGGGTAGTTGTTATAGAGAGAAAAAGAGTGACAAAGAGAAGACAAAAGGCAAGAGTCGAGTGGGACAAGGCTTGACAGTTTAGCCAAAGGAGCATTTGTGAAGGTTGAAAGCATGGCATGGGATGTGTGGATTCATGCTTGTTCACATAGTTTGCTTGGTTGTGGCTATGGCCGTGAAGGCTTCCATGGTTGTATGGAAATGGTATTTTTGTTGAATAATACATGGTGATGGATGCTTTTGGAGGCTGGGGTTTTCCCTCAATGAGGGTTTCCCAGGGTATATCTTGTGTCACAATTTTGTGGGTATGTTGTCTATTCTCTTGCATGTGGATTTTAATTTCGTATTTATTTTAAATTTATTATGGGTTATGTGAAAATGGTTATATTCTTTGTTGCCAAGTTTCCTTACAAGTGGTATCAGAGCTATGGTTTTATTATTGTAACCCTAGATTGAATCCATGGGAATGCATGAGAGGATAAAAGAAAGGGCAAGATATATGAATGATTTATTGCAGGTCTGAGGGTTTTGGATTTGCTATTATGATGGGATGTTAAAATATTTGGGCATGTGAAATTGTTGGACAAAAATATTTTTCGAATGTTTCATTTAAAATGAGGGTTTTGGGGGTAGCATGTAGAAATGACCTCCTGGGTAAAAACAGACCTCACCATTGGATCCGGGTCGACATTTCCATAAATTTTGATATATAATATGCCCTAGTTTGGCCATGTTCAAAGGAAATGAAAGATTTTTTTAGTTTCAGCCCATGATGGCTGTCAAATTTAATCCCGTCAGAATTTTCGTCATTGAAAAAAATAAAAAATGAAAAATCGTACTGAAAATGGTAAAAAGACTGTCTTAGTAAAATCGCCATAACTTTCTCTTAGAATATTGGATTTCAGAGTTCTTATAGGCGTTGGAAAGCTAATTCAGAGAACTATAAGATGGTGTAGGTTTGGTTCTATGATTTTGAGATTTTTTTAGGTTTTAAAAGCCCCAAAGTCAGATGTTGTTTATTTTGAGTATGGATTAGGGCATAACTTGGGCATACGGAGTCAGATTTTGGACTTTGAGTAGTCAACAGAAAGCTCTTGGACAGCTCTACACATTGGTTTAGATTTGCTATAGGTTTGGCATGATTTATTTGTTGATATATTGATCTAAATAGTTCATAAGTATATTTTGACTATGGTAACATTGTGAGTTTATGGCATTGGAGATTTAAGATTTGATATCATTGTATACTCAGTTCATATTTTAGATTGGTCTCATGATGATATAGTTATCAATGTTTGGATTTGGATATGCATGATGACTTGTTGGATCTACAAGTTGTGCAGTGTTGTAAGCAGTCTATACTTACAGGTTGCATTTATAGCTTGGTTATGGGTTGTCTTTGCCCATTGATCTTTCATTATTGATGCATATTCAGATTGGTGGCTTGGATTTGGGTTATCTATGCCCTAAGTCACATGATTTACTATTTTCTTCATGTAGAAGGGATGAGATGTTATTACCAGGTACAGTCATGGTGGAGGATTGTGGTTGACTATGCTGACAGGTTGGACATATTGAGAGCCAGATGCTCAGTTCATGGATGTGATCATGGTGTCATGGATTTTGGTATGACATGATTGGTTATACAGGTACATCCTTGATGTTCATTAGCTTGAATTTTCTAATTTGGTTATGGTGGTATATCTTCTTGGTTGAGGATCATGGTTATTTGATTTTTTTTTGAAGAGCTCATGATGTGCACTTTGAGTTCTTTGATGGTTTGATGCCTTGGTTGATTCTCATGGTTAGAGGATGGTTTTTCATCATTATGTCATGGATAGCTTGGATACACGGTTTAGTGAGAGCTTGTGACAGTGATGGGGTGATAGTGCAGGATTACTTCTTGGTTTGGTTTATATCTTCTTGGTTTGGAGAGGATGGATTTTATGATGCCATAGGTGAATTGGTACCATGGTTAAGTGGGAGTTGTTGGCATTGATGTATTTATTGAGTGTTTGTAGATGTTGGAGCTTTGTCTTAGATCCTTTTGCTATAGAAGCATCTTTGACATTTGCATGGTGCACTTTTTATCTTCATGGTGTTTGAAGATGGTTAGATCTTGAGGACTCATGGAGTTCTTGGTTATCTTCATGGTATGTGGAGATGGTTTTCTTCATGGTGTGTGGAGATGGTTGCATCTTGAGGACTCATAGGGTTCTTGGCAAAGGTGTGGTTTATACTTTTATTTGGCATGTTATCCTTGGTGTGAGGATGGTTTCATTATTATGTCATGGTATACTCTTGATACGCGTTTAGAGTTGTGACATGTTATAGTATGTTCATGTGGAGCATGTTATCTCTTTAGTTGAGATGGTAAGATCATGTTGTCATGTTTATGTTCCTGAGGCCATGGTTGGAACTTTGACATTGATCTTGGTTTAGTTTCTTGGTATTGAGTACACTGATCATAAGTTAGATACTTCATGATATTGCTATGTTGTATTTGGAGTTGGCATGGATTGATTGGTTACAGGTGCTCATGGATACTTAGAGATGGTGGTGATGCTGATTTCTCTTGGATTAGAGAAGTATTTGTTGGGATGGTTGATGGTTTCAGCAGGAAGTCTGAGGGGCAGTCACCTGATATGGACTTGAGAGGAGATTGTCCTTAGATGAGCCTTAGTTGGAGACTTGGGTATCTTGATGAGCATTCTCATTCCCCACTCTTGGTCTACTCGGCGGTTTGCTACTTGAGAGGTATAGCCCATTGTTTTTCTCAAGTGCATTATATTTATGCTTGTCTTTCATGGATATGGATCTTGAGCTATGGTACATGAGTTAGTTCTGGAGGGTTCATTTGAGAGATGGTTTAGCAATGGTTATCTCCATGTGCATATGTTGTTATTTTGGTTGAGTTTGAGAGATGGTTTTATATTGGGCATATTCCTTGGATTAGGAATGATTATTCCTTGGTTTAGGAATGGTTTTATTGAGTTTGATCTTCTTGTGAGAGGCTTACATCCCTGATGAGTTATATGGTATGGTTTGGGTGTTGTTGAGGCTTCTTGTTGGGTTTTAATGGAGGAGATCATACTTGCAAAGTTTACATCTAGAGGTGTGTGTAGGAGGACATGATACATGTTATGATTTGCATGGTTTCTCTAGTCTTGGTTATCTTCCTTGATGTTCAATTTTTCCTTGGATTTGATATTGGTTAGAGATTGTGATCACTGGTTTGTGCTCATGTTTGTCATGTGAGAGATGACATGGTTATTTCTTTCTCTTTCCTTTGTTGGTTGTGGAGAACTTGGGAGAGCATTGGAGACTTGTTATGAGAATTGTTCTTGCAGTATATCAGTTTATGTATTGTGGATGTCCTTGATACTACATGGATTCACTTCTTTGAGATGTTGTGAGTGGATTGGTTATAGATTTGACATTATCTTTTGCAGTGGGAGCTTCTTGGTATATATGTGGCAGGTATTGCTCTTGAGGCTTGTGATTGCAAGTTATAGATTGGATATGTCGGTGATATGAGATTCACTTGTTATACCTTTGAGGTATGGATAGTTGGATGGGTTTGGCACTTGCTATGGGTGCTATTTCAGTTATGGATATTTTGACAACTACGGATACATGTGATTACCTTTGGATCAGGTTATTTGTGCTTCGAATTTCAATTGGTACAGGATTTTATGATCTTCTAATGCGACAGGTTGGCTGGTTTTCTCTTTGGATGGCTTCTATGTATGTCCACTTGTAATGGCATAATAGGAGGTGAGATCATTCATGTTTGAGATGTTGGATACTTTGATTTTGTTGCAGGTACTAAGATGGAGCACTTCGTGTATTTTGATCCATGATGGTGGATGTGCATGGCATGGGATGTGTGGATTCATGCTTGTTCACATAGTTTGCTCGGTTGTGGCTATGGCCATGAAGGCTTCCATGGTTGTATGGAAATGGTATTTTTGTTGAATAATACATGGTGATGGATGCTTTTGGAGGCTGGGGTTTTCCCTCAATGAGGGTTTCCTAGGGTATATCTTGTGTCACAATTTTGTGGGTATGTTGTCTATTCTCTTGCATGTGGATTTTAATTCCGTGTTTATTTTAGATTTATTATGGGTTATGTGGAAATGGTTATATTCTTTGTTGCCAAGTTTCCTTACAGAAATGGCCCTATGACTCTATTTGTGCAACAATCTATCTCAGGACAATAGACTAGTGAAAACAAAAACATTTAATACAAGCATGCAAAAATTAACAAATTAACAAACTAGATATGTGAAAAATATTAAATAAATCTAAGGTAACACTTCCAACACTAAAAATCCTAGATTTAAACTGTCTACATGCCAAGAGTACTTAAAAACACAAAATTATTGTTCATATGTTGTTGTCTAGGTCGTACAGTGCAATAACTCACTTTTCCAACCCTTTGAATAGGTTGAGAATGGACTTATATAGGCTTGCCACCCATGCTCTTAACTATTTTAGATATTTAAAATTCCTTCTTGAAAAAGTTTCTTGAAATGCAAGAAAAGTTGTCAAAATGTTGTTAATGACAACATTGACAACTTTGAGCAATTTTTGCAATTTTGAGTATTTGACCCTCAAACTTGCTTTAAATGATGTTAAATTATTTAAAAATCCTTAAAAAAATTTAAAAAAACTAATAAGGTCTTTCAAACATTGGTTTTACCTTTTTAGCCTCCAAAACCCAAAAGTTCTCTATATAGCCATATTGAGCAATATTGAACAACTAAGAGCTATCTAGCCTAAACAACCTCACTTAAGGACTAGATTGACTCTATTATTCACCTAGTGGTGTGGCTAGCACCACCACAAGCCAAAAACTCTAAGGTAACCCTAGGTATTCATTATCCCACCTAGGTACTACTACACCATACTCCCCTAAAGAGAGAAATCATGTCACTCCTATGGACAATATGTCTTTGTTGATGCTTAGCTTCTTGAAGTCTTCCTTAGAAACCCATGTGGCTTGTGAGTCTAGTCTAGTCTTCCCCTTCAAAAGGTACTACATGTATACTCTATTTCTAATAGTTTTCTTGACTCTGGAATCTATCACCTTGTCAACTTCTAACTTGGTAGTGGAAGGAACTATTGCATGGTCCAGATCATTCACAACTTATTGACTACTAGTAGCATCAATATGTTATAAATGATTTAGAATAACTGAGAGGGTGGGTGAATCAATTTTTCAAGTTCCAAATGCCAAATTAATACTTTTTCATCAAGTAAAGTGAGCCTTTAAAACTGTTCACTCATCCAAGCTTAAACTTTATTAAGTTTAACAAGTTACTGTAAATCAACATGCAAACATAACACATGAAAGATCAACACATAACATAGTGATTTATGTGGAAACCCAAATTTGGGAAAAACACTAGTAACATGCTACTCAATTCTCACACTTATGAAGTGATACCTTGCAAAAGGCCTACCCTGTTAAAGGCTACAACAAACTGTTAAATATGACATGGTTAAACGATTTCACCACCCTATTAGAAGTGGGCCTTTTTAGAGGACTTTAGAACATTCACTTGGAATGCCACCCTATTAAAGGATTTAAAATTGGCTGTTAGACCAACCTAAGTCCATAGAATTTTTACCCTAACTGATACAATTGTTAGAGAGTAACAACAAGGGCTTTTGACCTAATATAACTCACAACTTAACTTGCAGATTTCATATCACAATTCAACTCTTCACATTGCCTAGCCTTCAGTCTCTGTAGCTCTAATAGCTTGTTCTCATTTCAAGCTTTGTCTTGTTAAGTCTTCATTCTCGATGTACTAGTGTAGTGTTCTTTTTGACCACTTATTGAATTAGAGTCTCTGTGCTTTGTTCTTCCTTCTTGTCTTGATGTCTTCTCGTTAACACATTTCAACCACTTTGCAATTTTGGCACACCAACAACTCTTATTTCTTAGCTTGTGACTCCTTAAATAGAAGTCTGGAATTGCTTTTCCCACTTGATTCTTCCCTCCTTTAATTTTAGTTCAAATGGATTAGGTAGGATTCATTGAATCTAACCCATATCTTGCTTCTTCTAGAAACATCATGAAGAATCCTTGAATTTGCTCAAAAATAATTTACATAAAATTTTGTGATTCCAACTCATCATCCTTATCCTCCATTTGGCTCACAAAATTCAAGGTAACAAACTTGTCAAGTTAGATTCAAAGAATCTTTGACTTTTGCAATAATGCAGCAAATTGGCACTATTTAAATTTTGGTTCTCGACACATACTGTGTTACTTGGCATCAACTACATTTTATTAATGCTTGGCACCTACTATGGATTCACTCGACATCCACTAAGTTTTTTTGATGCTTGACACCTATTGCTTTTTGTTGACACCTAACACACTCGACTCCTTCTTTATCGCTCAACATGCACTAGATTTTTCATTTACTTGGCACTAACTAAAAATTTTCTCAGCTTGAACTAGCTTTCTCGGCACTCACTAATGAACCTAGTTAAGCCTTGCACTCAACCTTGTTGCAATTTATTCCTCCAACATCTCTAAGTCTGGCCAACTTCTGTATCTTTTAATCAACACATCATTTTACCATTGTCTTAATTTATCCTTGCACTTCATTACAAAACCATAGCACAACCTTTCCCTTAGCTACTCTTGTTACATCTTGTTGATTAAATCCTCTTCATCAATCAACTAAGTGATAGTACTTAGATCTTAAAAGAAATTTTCATTCCATCAAATATCATGTTTAACATCAATGGAAAAATAATGATTTAAAATATTCTTTAATAAAAATCTCCCTCTTTGCAACAATCTTTCTTTTACAATTAAATTTTCAAAGAAAATTCCAACACAATAGACAATGCTCCTTTAAAGTATACCAAATCTTGTACATTAAATATTAAACATATGCCCAAATCTGATGGAAAATAAACTTTATATGCATTTGTCCCATATTTTCCCATGATCTTGCAAGATGCTACTCTCTTTATTTGCAATTTAGTAGGGACACCCTTTTCCAACCTAGCCTTGTTTAAATGGACCATGAAATAATCCCCAATAGAGAACTGAACATCCTTTCTCATTTTATCCATCTTTTCTTTGAGCTTTTGAGTATTTCCTTATATAGTTCTTTTGACTTGGTCTTGTATCTCTCTCATAGTGTGGGCAAAATCATTAGCATGTCCACTCGTATGTTCCATTTCTCCAAGATCCCTCAACTCACACACACCTCTAGGATGCATGTCATATACAATTTCAAAGGGACTGCAACCTATGGTTCTATCCATACTATCAGTGTTGGCATATTTTTCCTGGGGAATAATGACATACCAAGTTTTCCCAATTGGACTAATCACCAATGTTCCCCTTCGAGAATCATGACATGGGTTAGCTACCTCCTATGTTCTATAAGTCTAGCAGCTGTATCATGCATTAAAAAATTGATCTTTTGGTGCAACGACAACCCCATATTGTAACAAGTGGTATCAAATCTTGTTCATAGGTTCAAATATCTTGAGGTAATAGATTGTTGGACTATCCACCAACATTCCTCTTCTAGATTCGTGACATGGATTAATTGCCTCCTGTATTCTATAAATCTAGTGGTTGTATTAGGAATTAATGCATAAATATTTTGGTGCAATGGTAACTCTAGGTTGTAACATGCTCACATTCCTTAGTTAGGTCTCTTAAGAGATTAGAACTGTATTGACCAACTCAGACTGACCATCAGTTTGAGGATAGTATGATGATCCAAATGAAAAATTTGTGCCAACTCTACCCCACAAAGTCTTCCAAAATCTTCTCATAAATTTCACATCCCTATCTAAAACTATGCTTAGTGGAAGGCCATGAATCCTTACAACTTCTTTCAAGAACAAATGAGCAATGTGGCTTGCATCATTGGTTATTTTACATGGGATGAAGTGCCTCATTGTTTTGAATCTATCAACAACCACATAGATACTATCATGGCCTTGTTTTGTTTTGGGAAATCCTATTATGAAATCCATGCTCATACATTCCCATGGCTTATTAGGGACTAATAAAGGCTAATAAAGACCTGCATTACTCATCCCTCCTTTAAATTTCATACACACCATGCACTATTCCACATACTTAGTCACATATCTAACTAGTTTAGGCCAATAATAAAACCTTTGCACCAATTCTAATATCTTGTTGACCCCAAAGTTACTCCTTAGACTACCATTGTTTTTCTCTTGTATAAGGTTCTCTCTTATGGATCCCCTTGGCACACACAACTGATCACCTTTAAAGAGAAACCCATTCTACAAGGTAAACTTTGCAAATTTACTATGAAAATGGTTCTCAAAATCTGAACATACCTTGTATGCTTATCCAAAGTCCTCATTCTCTTTGTAAAGAATCTTAAAACTTTCTATTCTAATGCTATAAAAATGTTCTTCTTGAATTGTCAACACTCTCTTGCTTAATGTATTTTACAGTTTATTCATTAGTCCTTTGTTGTGCTTGATTGTGAAAGTGAATGCCTACAAGCACCCCATCCACTTCAAGTTCCTATTGTTCAAATTTTCTTGATTGTTGATGTAGCTTAAGGCCTAATTATTAGTAAACACAAAAAATTATTTGGGAAAGAGATAGTACCTCCACTTCCTAACTAATTGAACTAGGGCATAGAGTTCAAGGTCATAGGAAGAATATTTCTTTTTGGCCTCATTAATTTTTTCTCTAAATAAAGCTAATGGCCCACCTTCTTGACTCAATACTCCCCCTACTACTAGGCTACTTGCATCACATTCTAGGGTGAATAGTATTTTAAAGCTAGGTAATTGAGAAATAGGTTGGGTAGCTACTTGCTTCTTGAGCATTTCAAATGATTTTTCAGCTTCCAAATTCTACCTAAACTTGGACATGGCCCCATCCTTTATGGTCTCTAACAAAGGTGCACATATGCCACTAAAGTTTCTAATAAACTTCCTATAGAATTTATCAAGACCATAAAAACTTTTTACCTCAATTGAAGTAGTAGGTGGTGGCTAGTTGAGAATTGCAACAACCTTCTCTTGATCCATCTTCAATGTTCGTTGGGACACCACAAAGCCTAGGTACACCAATTATTTCTTGAAGAAGTCACACTTCTCAAGACTAATGGAAAGCTTCTCTTCATGCAACCTTTACAATACTACTTCAATATGCTTGATGTGATCCTCCTTAGTCTTGTTGAATATGAGTATATAATCTAGGTACACAACCACAAATCTCCCTATGAAGTCTTTAAGCACTTCATTCATGAGCCTCATGAATGTGCTAGGAGCATTAGAGAGGCCAAATGGAATCAGTAGCCACTCATATAGTCCATTTGAAATATTAAATGTTGTCTTCCATTCATCTCCCTCTTTTATCCTAATTTGGTGGTATCCACACTTCAAATCCACTTAATGTACTACTTAGCTCCTCTAAGATAATCCATGAGATCCTAAATCCTAGGTATGGGAAACCTATACCTAATTATGATCATATTTATGGATCTTGAGTCTATACACAACTTCTATTACCCCTTTCCTAGATACCAACACAACAAGGATTGCACATGGGCTTATGCTCTTTTGTATAAGACCTTGGTTCGTTAATTCTTATACCTGCCTTGCTACTTCTAAGTTTTTATCTAGAGTGAGCTTTTATGCTACTTTGTTAGGTAGGGATACACTTGGAACAAAATTAATTTGGTGACTTATAACCCATCTAGGAGGTAGTGTAGCAAGAGCCCCATCACTCATTGTGTCTTTGTATTTCTCAAGCAACTCTTGCACTTCATTAAGTAATGGTTCTTTGACTACATTTTCTTCTCCTTTAGACTTCAACACTACTACATAACTCTAAATTTCCTCATTCTTGAGGTCGTTAACAAATTCCTTAACACTAAAAAATATTACACTAGGTACCTTGATCTGTAGCTCTTATCCCTTTAATAAAGATTGGATTTTGAATGTTCTTCCTTCCTTCTTAAATGAGATGCAGTTTTCCTTTCCATCATATATTGCTTCCCTATCAAATTTCCAAGGTCTATCCAATAGAATATGGAAAACATCCATGGGTAGGACATCACACAACAATTCATCTTTATCTCTTACAATGGAGAAGTCCACCCAAGTTTGCTCATTCACTAGTATTACACTTATCGAGATAAGTCACTTTATGAGGATTGATATGAGGTATCTTAGTAAACTTGAGATTTTTGATTGCTTCCTTTGATATGATATTGTTAATAGATCTAGAATTCACTACTACTTTGGAAACTTTTCCTAGGATCTTACATCTAGTCCTAAATAGATTTCTTCCATGCTTAGGCTCATCAGGAGCAGGTTGTTTAATCAATACTCTCCTAAAAATTAAACTCTCTCCCTTTTATAATTCAATATGATCCATTTTAGAGTCCTTGTTGTAGTTGTCCTCTTGAACATATGTTGTCCTTTTGTCAGGGTTACCAAAATAAGGCTTATTAGGGAATCTATATGTTGGATGACATAATTGCCCACAATTATAACATTTCATGGTGGAAAAATAGGAATTAATCCTACTTGATCCTCTACCTCTATTTGAGCATCCTTTGTTACTCCTGCCTCTACCATAACCTTCTCTATAAGTTCCTTCATTGGTCTTCTTAGTGATTTTTTCTCACCTTGATGCTTATACTTATTTCCTCTACCTTGGTAACCTCCTCTTTGTCCTCTTTGATTTCTAACCTTACCTCTAGCTTTGAATTTGGAATACCCTTTCTTCTTTTTATTTTCCTCCACCTTTAAAGCTAGTTGATGGCATCTTTGAATAGTGGTAGGTGCCCATAAACCAAGCTCTTCTTGGATATTCCACTTCAAATCTCATAATTATCTAGCCACCTTTATTGGCTCATCATCTTGTTTCTTTGATCTAAGACATAGTCTCTAAAACTCCTCTATGTAGGAGGCCACATCTTGTTCTTTTTTGCTTCATTCCTTGCCACCTTCTATGGATTTGAATCTCATAGTCTTCTGGTAGGAAGTTCTCCCTAAACTTAGTAACCATGGCATTCCAATTGGCTATAGGATTCTTTCCCATGTTGATCCTCTCATCTTGGACATATTTTCACCATGTCAATCTTGATCGTCTAAACCTTGACTTAGCCACTTTGACCTTCTATATCTCTGACACTCCTTCACACTCAAAATGGTTCTCCATCCCATCTATCCAATCCATCAATGCATCAATATATAATTTTCCATTGAATAGTGGCACATCTTCTAAAGGTTTCCCTCCTAAGGATTTGATATCTTTCAAAAAGGGCTCTATATTCAAGATAGGGTTAGGTTCAAGTACCACATCATCTTTTGCTACCTCTTTACCCTTCTCAATATCTTCTTCTTCTTCCCTTTTAGTTGCATCAACAACTTCCTCTAATTTTTTCCTTCACGTCTTCCAAGGATACTTCAAGGAGCCTATTCTTCTCTCTTTTCTCATTAACTTCTTTGGCTAACTCTGCATTAGTCACCATGCTAGACTAGCCTACTAACTCACCAATAGTTGGAGACATGCACCACTTTCTCCCAAGTCTTTAACTTGCTCTGATACAACTTTGATGTGACAACCAATCTTGATTCTTCACCAAGCTCTCCCAGGGTCTCCTTGGGTATTACACTTGACAAAATAGGATTTTTACCCAACCTATAGTCCTCAAGAATCTATACAATAGATCCTAACCATTCAATTTGCACACATCAATAAGTTACAACAACTTTCTTGCTAATCCTCATCAATAGTAGTAACTCCAAATGCTTATTTGACTTCCAAATGGGTAGATGGTCACCTTGGAATGTTTGTGGAATTCCTTCAAGCTTCCAAACCAAAAACAACACTAAAACCCTAATGAAGTTCCAATCCACAAGTGAAGATGCATTCCAATGTTTGTAAAAATGCTACTAGAACTAGCCCTCCAAATGCACTGAAACAAAAATATCTCAAAAATCTCTTTAAGAAAGGATCAAACAAACCACAATTATGGATACCTTTTTCAGCTATGTTTAGGATTTTGGAGGTCTAGGGTTTCCAAATTGTATGTACTATACAAGCATAATTTTAGCCTAAAATCAAGGGATTCAAGGGTTTGTATGTTGTCTAATGGAAAAATTTTATTTTCACACCTTAGGGCATCCACCAAGACTTCCCACTTGGCTTGGGGTTTATCACTCCTTGCAATGTATTCCATGCTTAGTTCAAAGTATCTATACATTCAACCACACTTGTTTGCTCTACAACAACCTGTGATGCCTAACCAAGTTGCTAGGACTTGCCTAGGGCATCATTGCAATAGTAGCTCTTCAGCTTTCTAGGGCCCCATTTTCATTGTACAAAATGTACATGGATTCATATTCTAAATCCTAAGAAAATTTACGGTACCTATGTTAAGAAATGGCCCTATGACTCTATTTGTGCAAACAATCCATCTTAGGACAACAGACTGGTGAAAACCTAAATACTTAATACAAGCACACAAAACCTCACAAAATAACAAACTATCTATGTACATAATCTCAAATCAATCTAAACTAATAATTCCAATATTAAAAATCCTAGATTTAATCCATTTTCATGCCAAGGGTACTCAAGAACACAAAAAATTATTGTTCAGATCTTGTTGTCTAGGCTGTATAATGCAATAATTGACTTCTTCAACCCCTTGAATAGGTTGAGAATAGCCTTATATAAGATTTTCACCCATGCCCCTAACTATTTTGGATAGTTAAAATACCTTCTTGAAAAATTTTCTTGAAATGCAAGAAAAGTTGTCAACATGTTGTCAATGACACCATTGACAACTTTGAGCAATTTTTGCAATCTTAGGTATCTAACCTTCAAAATTTCTCTAAAAGATGTCAAACCATTCCAAAAGACTTAAATGGTTATAAAACACCTAATAAGGTCCTTCAAACACTAAATTTACCTTTTCATCCTCTAAAACCTAAAAATTCTCTCTATAGCCATATTGAGCAAAATTGAACAACTAAGAGCAATTTAGCCTAAACCTCACTTAAGGACTAGACTGACTTTATTATGCACCAAGTGGTGTAGCTAGAACCACTAAAAGCCAAAAAATTATAAGGGAAGCCTAGGTATTCCTTAGCTCACCTAGATGCCCTTGAACCCCAATTTAAGGGTTAATCATTCATTTGAGAATAGAGATTGGAATGATAGTGAAGAAAAGTTGGGGTGAGATGGACAAGAGTGAAATTTGATGGGGCATCCAAAGGAAACCTAGGTAGATGTGGTGTAGGTTGTGCAATTCTAGATGTTGAAGACAATACCTTGATGCTAGGAGCAATGTTGTTTCTAGAAGGGGCTAACAATGTAGTAGATTGTTTAGTGGCTATATTTTCCCTTTGATTGGAAAATAAGTGTGTTGGGAGAATAATCCATTTCAAAGGATACTCTCAAATAGTGATCAACATAATAGAAAAATAAAATATGAAATCCTTCTTTTTGGGAACATACATTAGGAGGATTAGAAGGCTATTCGAGGAATTTGAAGAATTTAAAGTTATACTTACTTTGAGAGAAGGAAATGTTATAATTGAGAAGATGACCAATGTAGGAGTGAGATTTTATGATTGAGTTAAGTTGGTGGAGGATTATCGAGATCTAAATACTACTCTTAATTGGGTTCTGTATTCTATTTTTTAGAAATAGTCTTAAATTTTATTGGCATGGGTAAGTAATGATGGATTTAGTTAGCTAAAGAAAAGGTGACATTGGGCATGTAAGAAGGATACAAAGTGGATGAATGTTTTTAAAATAATTTGGACATTTTCATACCTTTCAAATATAAGGAATGATGGTATAAATTTATAGACCTAACGAAGTTTTAAAGTTGACCCACATAGCACAAGTCACTATTGTAGAATAATGTATACTGGATCAAGTTAAGGATGATAAAAATGGAAGATAATTTCAACCTATAGATGTTTGAAAACAAGTAAGCTCCAATATTTTGAGGGGATATATCACCAAGGCATCATGAAGATGTTTTTAAGGTAGATGAAGAGGAGTTTTTTCAAATCATATGTAGGTTTTTTGGAAGATAAGTTTTTAGTAAGGACTTTCATCCAAGGAGGAATGTTGATATTTTCTTATTGTTTTGAGGATGAGCCTTACTCTTGTCTGAGAGAAAAGAAGATGTAAAGAAAATTATAGAAATGTGTATAGATTTTAGTGTCAGCTTATGGATTTGATTTTGTGGAAAATATAATACAAAATAGTATACTAAAAATAATTATGGATTGTGCAAATATCTTTGTATTAATATATATGTAGCCAGTCTAGTGTGATGGTATGATGAGGTGGTTGGAAATTTCTAAGGTTGTAAAATTTTTTCATGTGAATGAGGGTTTATGGAGATACATTAAAGGTTTTATATTTAATTTCTATAGTCATTCATAGTCTTGAATACTTGGTCCTTATTATTAAATGAGTAGGAGAATTACACAAATCTTAGAAATATCTATTGCATTTCATAGTATGGTGAGAGGAGAACAACCAATGAATGGAAGAAGAGAGGAAGACGAAGCATAAACATGTTCTAACTAAGGTTGGGACAAAAATTTTAGATGAGTCTTCCATGGTGGTATTGGTAGAGATGATTTTGGTCTGCAAACAAGGCAAAGTAGACATAAAAGGAGTAATTATGGTGAACAAATATGAGGAGGAGATGTTAATTCATTGGGGATATTACATGTAATTTTGAGTCCAAGTTCCTTGAAGTTTACATGACCATTTTCATTAGTAGGACTATCTCATTTCAATGTTATGGTTAGGTGTTTGTTTGCAATATTGTTGATGTCTAGTAAGGGTTGGAGGGTTGGTGGCATGATAGCAATGTAAGGGCATAAATTTTAAATAAGTCTTTTAGGCTAATTTTTGTATTGTAAAATGTATACTCTATTTCAATAATAAAATACTTAGCACCTTCAACAAAATAATATGTGTTGATTAAGCACAAAAATGATTTCCTAATTGATAAATATTTTTAAAAATGCACGAGGACTATAGATGGTAAATTTTCAGCTAAATTTAAACCTTGGGTTATAGAAAAATGCCCTTTGTTATATTAAGAAATACCAGAGTGTTTGGAGTATTCTCAATTCAATCAATATATGAAGGCTAGGAGGAGATCAATGAAGAAAATAAGTTGGAAGTCTCTTCTAGAAGCTTCTTCAAAGCCAAGCGGAAGGAGAACTTGAAATGTTAAGAAACAACATGTCATTAATTATTATCACAATGTAAATATATAAATGTGTGTGTGTGTGCATGCGTGCGTGCACACACATGCGTGCATGCATGTGTGTGTGTGTGTGATGCAGGAGCATCCAGAGGTATAAGGGCAATCCTGTGTCACCCAAACAAAATGTACTTAGACTTAGTTTCTATTTCATGTCTTTACATTTTTGGATACCCATTTGGCTCAAATAAAGGTTCCAACTCTCATAGTTCAACTATCAGTGCATTTGAAAATCTTGAAAAAATAGGAGCATGCAATTTGGCCATCATTTTGGTGACCTAAAAGGTGTAACTTGGCCAAATGAATGTAATTGAGATTTAGAGCATTCCAGAAAAAGAATCAGGTTAGAAGGCCCCACGGTTTGAAAGTTATTGCAGTTTTTCAGGTTTTGGAGACCTCCTAAGAATGCTTCAAAGTCAGGTTTGGGGCATTAAATGACCTCGAAAAGGTTCAAAAAATGGGGGACGAGCAAAGCTGTCCATAGGGCTATAGAGCGCTTCGATAGCTTTCCGAAAATGTAAACGGTTCGTCAATCGGAGCTACGATTCAAAAGTTATGCCTCCCGGAAGTTCGGCTACCATTTCTGGATTCTTCTAGATTTGCACCGACTTCTAACGCGGCTTCTGGAACCTTCTTTTTTGTCGTTGGATGCCTACTAGCACTTTCTAGAATGTATTCCTAGTCCTTAACCCTTCGGGGTCTATTTAAGGAGATTTTTGGCATTGTAAAAGGCAGTTCGGATTGGAGCTTGAGAGGAGGTGCTAAAAGGAGAAATATTCTCCAGAGTTATGCTATTGTAAGCCCGTAGGGCATGTTTTGAAGTTTATTTTCTCTGCACTATTTGTACTAGCTTATTTTCTTAGTTAATATAATTCCCCTTTTCTATTGTGTCCATTCTATTATTGGGTTGTGTCCCCATCAAGTGGTATTAGAGCGGGTTTTCTTGAGTGTGTAGACAGAGCACCGACTGTGAGGCAGTTTGCACCAGGACTGTGTGGTTGTGGGTTCGAGTTAGAAGATGCCTCCACGAAGAGAGCATGGTGGAAGGGCTAGAGCTATTGATCCTGAGGAGGTTAGAGCCCTCTAGAGATAGGTACAAGCATTGCAAGAGGAGCTTCGTAGAGGAGCAAATATTGCCGCAGATGACAATAGTGAGGATGACAATGAAGAGGAAGTAATGGAAGTTGATGGGGAAGTTTTGAATCCTATAGAGGAAAGGCTTTTTAGGGCCATTACTAGGTTTGGGAAAAGACCTACAATTGAAGTGGGTATATTTTTGGGAAATTTGAAACCAGATGAGTTGATCGACTGGATTAATGAACTGGAAGAATACTTTGAGTATGAGGATATAAGGGACCCAGATAGGGTTAAGTTTGCGAAGGCCAAACTAAAAGGCCATGCCAAAATCTGGTGGCAAGAGGTTCAACTGGAAAGACTTAGAAGAGGAAAGGAGAAGATCACAAGATGGGATCGCATGGTGGACAAATTGAAGAAGCAGTTCATTCCTGTGGACTATGAGCTTGATTTGTTTAAGAAGATGCATGGGTTAAAGCAAGCACGAAGATCAGTCCAAGAATATATAGAGGAATTTTATGGACTCCTGATTAGAGCAGGGCATGCAAAAGAAAATAAGGAGAAGGTTTCTCGTTATATCAGTGGGTTACGACCTAGCATCCAGGAGGAATTAAGTCTGGTAAGAATGACCAGCATTGAAGAAGCATACTAGTTTGCCCTACAAGTTGAAGAGAAGCTGAGTAAAAGGTTTGAAGGAAGACAAAGAGGGCGTGGTCAAGGAGGAAGGGGAAGTGGTAGATCATCTGGAGGCTGCAATGAAACACAAAAGAAAAATGAAGATGAGGGTACTAGCAGGAACTAGAGGAATGAGGGTTTCAACTACTCCTGTGATCAAGATTTTGGAAATCAAAGAGGAAGAGGTAGAGGATGTGGACAAGGAAGAGGAGGCTTCCGTGGTACCTGTTTCCATTGCAATGAAGAAGGCCATCGTTCCTTTGAATGCCCTCAACGACAAGGAAGGATAGATAGGAGAGCTGAGGGCCAAGCTAGGGTTGCTCATGTGGATGAGGATGCACAATCATCACATTCAGAGGATGCAGAAAGAGGAGAGACCTTGGTAAATGAAAGAGTCCTACTAAGTGGTGAGAATGAACCAGGACAACGGAGGAGTTTGTTCTATACCAGATGCAAGTGTGAGGATAAATGTTGTGATGTGATCATTGATGGTGGTAGCACTGATAACTTGGTATCAGAAGAGATGGTCTCTAAGCTGAAGCTCAAGAGGGAGAAACATCCCCAGCCCTATCAGATTTCTTGGGTAAAAGATGATCATAAGGTCCTGGTAAGTGAACAATGTTTAGTAAAATTCAAAATTGGGAGTTACCATGATGAAGTTCTCTGTGATCTTATTTTGATGGATGTTTGCCATCTATTGTTGGGTAGACCATGGCAGTTTGATAGACATGCAATACATGATGGACATGCAAACACATACTCTCTGACAAAGGATGGAGTTCGCCAAAAATTGAAGCCCATGAAAAAGGAAGGTGAAAAGGTATGTAGCAGTGCTAGGATTTGTCTTGTTGATGGAAGGAAGTTTTTAGATGGCATAAAACATCAGCGTATGTGCTATGCTTTGATTCCTAGGAAAGATAAAGAAGGTAGTAGTGAAATACCATTTGAAGTTTCAAATTTACTAGGGGAATTTGGAGATATTATCTCTGATAATGTTCCAGATGGATTGCCACCAGTAAGGCAAATCAATCATCAGATAGATCTAATTCTAGGAGCTAGTTTGCCTAACAAGGCTGCTCACAGGATGACTCCTACTAAAACAGAGGAGCTAAATAGACAGGTTTAGGAGCTGTTGAGAAAGAGCTTGATTCGAGAGAGCCTGAGTCCATGTGCAGTACCTGTAGTACTCGCACCAAAAAAGGATGGAGAGTGGAGGATGTGTACAGATTCCTGAGCTATAAATAGGATAACCATCAAGTACCGATTTCCTTTGCCAAGGATGGATGATCTTATGGACTGCTTGAGTGGAGCTGAGTACTTCACAAAGATAGATCTGAAGAGTGGCTATCATCAGATACAGATTTGAGAAGGAGATGAGTGGAAAATAGCCTTCAAGAAAAAGGAGGGTCTTTATGAGTGGTTAGTCATGCCCTTTGGATTGACGAACGCCCCAAGCACCTTCATGCGGCTCATGAATGAGGTAATTAAGAAGTTCTTGGGAAAATTTGTTATTGTCTATTTGGATGATATTTTAATTTTCAACAAGACTTTGGAAGAACATTTACTACATATTTGTAGTGTCCTTGAAAGGCTAAGGGAAGAGAAATTGTTAATTAATCTAAAGAAGTGTGTCTTTGCAAAAAGGGAGTTAGTCTATTTGGGATTTGTTATATCACCAGAAGGTCTCAAAATGGATCCAAAGAAGGTAAAAGCCATCTTGGAATGGCCTACTCCAAGGTCTGCTACTGAGGTAAGATCATTTCATGGTCTGGTTAGTTTTTACAGGAAGTTTATTAAGAATTTTAGTGGCATATGTGCACCCCTAACTGATACAATAAGAGGGGATAGAAAAGAGTTCAAATGGACTGTAGCAGCTGCAAGAAGTTTTGAATTGCTGAAGAAGAAGGTGACTGAACAGCCTGTGTTGGCACTTCCAGATTTTAGAAAAGTATTCCAGGTGGATTGTGATGCTAGTGGTAGTGCTATTGGGGCTGTATTAAGCCAAGAAGGTAAGCCTATTGCATATTTTAGTGAAAAATTGAATGATGCAAAGAAGAAGTATTCTGTTTATGATCAAGAGTTCTATGCAATAGTTCAGGCCTTAAAGAAATGGAGGCATTATTTATTGCCAAAGGAATTTGTTTTGTATACTGATTATCAGGCATTACAGTACCTAAATAGCAAGGGTAAATTGAATCAGAGGCATATGAAGTGGGTAGAATTCTTGCAGAGTTATGCATTTGTGTTGAAGCATAGAAGTGGAAAATCTAACAAGGTTGCAGATGCATTAAGTAGGAGACAGTTGTTGCTTACAACAATGCAGGTTGAAGTAGTTGGATTTGATGAACTCAAGAATTTGTACCCCGAGGATCCTGATTTTGTTGAAGCATGGAAAGCTTGTCAAGAACCTGTTGCTGTAGATAGAACCAAGTGGTTAGACTATTTGATTCAGGATGGCATGTTGTTCAAAGGTAGTCAATTGTGCATTCCAAGGAGTTCCATGAGGGAAAATCTGATTAAGGAGAAACACAGTGGAGGGATGGCAGGACATTTTGGTCAGGATAAGACCATCGCCATTCTTAGAGAACATTATTTTTGGCCTCAAATTACACAGGATGTGAAGAAGTTTGTACAGAGTTGCCAAGTTTGTCAAGTTGCCAAGGGGTTTAGTCACAATACTGGCCTATATCAGCCATTGCTTGTTCCATCAAGGCCATGGGAGGACATAAGTATGGATTTTGTTCTTGGATTGCCAAGGACACAAAGGGGTAATGACTCAGTATTCGTGGTGGTTGATAGGTTCTCCAAAATGGCACATTTCATTCCATGCCACAAAACTCATGATGTTGTCCATATTGCAGACTTGTTTTTCAAAGAGGTGGTAAGACTACATGGTCTTCCAAGGAGTATAGTGTCTGACCGAGATACTAAATTTGTGGGGTATTTTTGGAGGACATTGTGGAAGAAGTTGAGAACAGACTTGAAATTTAGTTCCACGCATCACCTGCAGACTGATGGCCAAACAGAAGTGGTAAATAGAAGTCTGGGCAATTTGCTGAGATGTTTAGTTGGAGATAAGCCCAAGGGATGGGATTTGATTCTACCATAGGCAGAGTTTGCTTATAATAACTCTGTAAATAGGAGTACTGGAAAATCACCATTTCAAATTGTATATGGAAATAGCCCAAGGACTGCACCAGAATTGAGGAAGATAGAACAAGGGGAGAGAACAAGTGCTAAAGCTGAAGAATTTTCTGAACACATCAAGCGTCTACATGAGGAGGTTCAAGCACACATTATCAAGATGAATCAAGAGTATAAAGCTAGGGCTGATGCAAGGAGAAGACATAAGGAATTCAAAGTAGGGGATCTTGTCATGGTGCACTTACGAAAAGAAAGATTTCTAGTTGGTACTTACAACAAGCTGAAAATGAAGAAATTTGGCCCTTGCAAAATTTTGAAGAAACATAACTCAGGAAATGCATATGAGGTGGAGCTACCAGATGGTATTCACATTTCTCCCATTTTCAACATTGCAGATTTGACAGAGTATCATGATGATGGTGCTGATGAGGAGCTAGTTTTAGAGCCATGTCCAATTCTTGCTTTTAAGAAGGAGGAGATAGAAGACATTCTAGATCAACGTGTGGGTAGGAGTACCAGAAATAGGCAGTATGGAGAGTATTTGGTAAAATGGAAAGAATGGCCGATCGAGGACTCAACTTGGATTTCAGCAGCTGAGGTTTCCCATTTGGCATTTCCTCTACCATCCATAAAGTGACGGTCACTTTTCAATCTACCCTAGGTGTCTGATGCAGGAGCATCCAGAGGTATAAGGGCAATCCTGTGTCACCCAAAAAAAATGTACTTAGACTTAGTTTCTATTTCATGTCTTTACATTTTTGGATACCCATTTGGCTCAAATAAAGGTTCCAACTCTCATAGTTCAACTATCAGTGCATTTGAAAATCCTAAAAAAATAGGAGCATGCAATTTGGCCATCATTTTGGTGACCTAGAAGGTGTAACTTGGCCGGATGAATGTAATTGAGATTTAGAGCATTCCAGAAAAAGAATCAGGTCATAAGGCCCCATGGTTTGAAATTTATTGCAGTTTTTTGGGTTTTGGAGACCTCCTAAGAATGCTTCAAAGTCAGGTTTGGGGCATTAAATGACCTCGAAAAGGGTCGAAAAATGGGGGACAAGCGAAGCTGTCCATTAGGCTATAGAGCGCTTTGAGAGCTTTCCAAAAATGTAAACGGTTCGTCAATCGGAGCTACGGTTCAAAAGTTATGCCTCCCAAAAGTTTGGATACCGTTTCTGGATTCTTCTAGATTTGCACCAACTTCTAACGCGGCTTTTGGAACCTTCTATTTTGTCGGTGGATGCCTACTAGCACTTTCTAGAATGTATTCCTAGTCCTTAACCCTCTGGGGTCTATTTAAGGAGATTTTTGGCATTGTAAAAGGCAGTTCGGATTGGAGCTTGAGAGGAGGTGCTAAAAGGAGAAATATTCTCCAGAGTTATGCTATTGTAAGCCCGTAGGGCATGTTTTGAAGTTTATTTTCTCTGCACTATTTGTACTAGCTTATTTTCTGAGTTAATATAATTCCCCTTTTCTATTGTGTCCATTCTATTGTTGGGTTGTGTCCCCATCAGTGTGTGTGTGTGTGTGTGTGTGTGTGTGACCAATCATATTAAGGCACTTCCGAATGGAATGTAGAGCAATGATAATATGTCTGCATGTTCACACCCTCTTCTTAAGCCTTTTTCTCTTTCTATAGCCAATGATTACATTACACCTAGCTTAATTTTTCTCAAAGTTAAATAATTTTGTACACTTAGGAAACTTAACGGACATCATAGGTAGGGTATGGTACTAAGAGTGTAGGTGCATATAGAGGGAAAAAATAGGCCATTTCTAGGATAAACACACATAAAGAGATGTGTTTTCTTGGATAATTCAACCCCATGAGAAACACAAGTCTTTTTATGCTACTTTGCAACTTTCCATTGAACACATTTAGCACTTTTTTGACAAATAAAATAATTTCTACCCTTCTAAAAGACTTTGATGCTTAGAAAAATAAGATAACTTATTATAGAGAGGCTTGAGATTACCATATACATCCAAATGGATCATGTGTAGGTGTCACAGATTGCAAGAAATGTTGGATTAACATTTGACAATTTTGTATAGTTAGGGCACTTAATGGACATTTCTAGTCAGGCATGGTGTTGAGAGTTATGACACATGCAGAAAAAAGATTGGATAAACCTTCCAAATGAAATGCATTAGATGGTTCAAGCTCACAATAAACAAAACTCATTTTGTTCTACCTTGCAATTTTTCATTGAAAGCATTTGTAATAAGTTGTTTCCTACAAAAAAGACTTCAAGTCTTAAAATCTTGAGATAGGCTATTATAGAGAGGACTAACATGACCCTATGTGTATAAATAGATCTTACACAATTTCCATGGACTACAATAAATGGTCTATCAAAGTTCAACACTTTTGTGTACTTGGTAAACTTAAGGGACAACGTGCCAATGATGTATAACATTGAGAGTTTCGATGTGTGGGGAAGTAAAATGAGATTATTCATAGGGAAAATATTCCTATTCACATGTATTCATTATGATAGTTTGACCCTACAATATAAACAAAATTTTTGTGCTATCTTCAAACTATTAACTGAATACATTTGACACTTTTTGCATGAACAAAAAAATTGTTACCTTGCCAAAATGACTCTGAGTCTCCGAACGCTAAGAGAAGTTATTGTAGAGGGGCCTAACATAAAGCTATAAATATAATATATCATTTTTAGGTTCCAAAATTTGAAATAAATGGTGTATCAAAGTTTAAAAAATTTGTGTCCTTAGGACACTTACGAGATATTATCAATAGAGGATAACACTAAGAGTTTTGACATGATGACACGAAAAGTGGGACCATACTTAGTGTAAATCTTTCTAATAAAAAAAAAATCATTATTGATTAAACCCCATGAAAAGCACAACTCCTTTTGTGCTACCTTGAAACTTTTCATTGAATGGATTTTACTCTTTTTTCATGAACAAAAATATTATTTCCATGCAAAATTGACAGTATGTCTTAAAAAATTGGGACATGTTATTGCAAAGGGGCATAACATGACCCTATAAATTTAAATAGATTACACAAATGTTCAACAAATTGTAGAAAATGGTATGTAAAATTTGACAATTTTGTGCACTTAGGGCACTTAAGGGCACTTAAGCAACATTTTTGGTAGGGTGTGGCATTAAGAGTTTTGACACATGGAGAGGAAAAGCAAGACCATGCCTAGGGTAAACTTGTCCAACTAGATACATTTGCACTAATTTTTGACCCCATGATGAACACAACTCTGTTGGGCAACATTGTGGTGGATTTTATAAAGTATGTATGTTTTTTTAATTGGTAAGAGACCAAAGACAAGAACAATTATTATAAGGCGTTGTACTTTAATATTGTTTTTTTTTTTTATTAATATTGAGTTAACTTGAACCCAAGACCTCGCATAAGAGGCTCACACTTTAGTGTTGTGTTGTAGGTTATTTCTTGTAAATTATGTATGTTATGTATGACAACTACAAAATGTATTATAGGTCATTCATTACTTGTTAATTTAATTTAATTTTAGTGTATAGTGATAAATGTGTATCATTGAAAAATGAAACATATCAAATATTATGGTAACATGTATTGAAACACATATGGAACAAAATATTGAAACAAATATTTTCCAAACACGTCAAATATTGTTTAATCATAGGAACAGTGACACTAGCATTAGAAAAGCCACATAATGATTCCATAAACATAATTGGTACATATAGTTCACATAAGGAACAAATTATAGCAAATGACATGTTCTGTTTATGAAACTATTTAATAAGTATTTATATACATATAGAATATGGCATAAATTACATCAAAAACAATTTTTTACTAAATGTGGCATATGCCATTTCAAAAAATGTAAAAGAATACTTTAAAAATCTAAATACTTAGGTCACACTGGGCTACTGATAGATCATCTAGATGAAGCATCTTCAATATGCAATCTTTACCTTCAAAGGATCATTCACAAAAAAAACTCAAACCATAATTATTATCATTTCACTTATAAATTAAACTATAATTTGAATTTTAAATTAAATCTTGTATGTACCATGACTCTATGTCTCCTAGCATGGTCAGAAATTCTTCTTATTTTAGTTATAAATTAAACTATAATTTGAATTTCAAATTGAATCTTGTATGTACCTTGACTCTATGTCTCCTAGCATGGTCAAAAATTCTAGAATATATCCTTGGTAGTAAAGGAATGTTGCAAAGACTAGGTATGTGACCATATGTTGATATGGATATGGATATATATACCAATACCAATATTGATATTGATACTGATACATATACGAATATAGATACTAATGCTAATACTAATACAAATATGGATATGGATATAGATATATATATATCCTTTATTTCCTTAATCTTCTTTAGTTGTACTAATCATGAACTTATTTAATAGATTTATCTTCTCATAAATTCCTTCTTTTTCTAATTAACAATAACATAAATTTCATCTTTTCTAATAATAGGAAATAGACTGACCAATGTCCTCTCTCCATCTTTCTTACCTTCATAATGTGTAGTCGACTTTCTTTCTTAAGAGATATCAAATAGATCATATGAAAATATCTCATTTGATATATACTAAATCTCATTCTCTATATATAAAGGTGATAATTGAAGCTTAAATCCCCCTTTTAATGCATGATACCATACCTCAATAGGCTACTTAAAGACTAGGATTCAAAACTATGTAAACAATCCTTCAAAATTGATCATAAATATTTGAATAATGATTTCATCATGATGTAAATTCAAATCTACATTTAATAACACCAATCATTTAAATTGATCATTCTAATTCAGGTTTTGGGGAAGGATTTTTCATGAAAAATCCCCCTTAGGTTATTGACTTAATCAATTCACTGATGAAGATTCCACACCAACACTTGGTGTGATCCATCCATTGGCATTAATCTAATCTTTCTAATCCATGTCTTACACATTTTCTTCCTAACCTCTTCAACATAAATATTTTTCTTATATTTATCATTATTTCACATATTTTTCCTTTCAAATGATCTGCTCATATTCACATTTGCATTATTGAATCTGCAATACTCAACTATATTACCTAAATTTTTAGATTTGAAACACATAACATATGAATTTCCATACCTTGGATTGTTTCTCAATCTACATTATTTCCATATGTGACCAAAAGCATTACATTTCTAATATATAATGTTCCTTATGTTCATATAGTTTTTCAATTTGGTTCGTCATGCATTGGATTTGTGTCCATAGTTGTAGCAAGTAAAATTTTAGCTATAAAAGGGAATGATATTGGGTTTTCTTCTACAATAGTTTTCTCTATGACTGACTTTGTTGCATGAAAAATACATATGATTGAAATTTTGTTTATTAGGTTTCTTCATTGGTGAACTCTTGGCTCTATCCATCTAATTTTTCAATAAGGTTTTATTCTCACCATATCTAAAAAAGAACACTTTCTCAAAACCAAGTCCTTTGTGCATCTCCCTTTGGTCTTTATCTCTCAAGTTTCTCATCAAGATCTATTTAACTAGCTTTGAATTTTTCCATGAGCTCAATAGCAATAGAAAGTTCATAAATCCTAAGAGTCTCATGAACTCTTTTAAGTTATTTCTTATTCTGTCTAGATTCTTCATGATCAAGTTTCATTTATCCAATTACATAATTCAACCTATGGCATTCATCACATATGTTTATTATGTTCTTCTCAAGACATTTTTCATTCTTTTTCTTCACTTAAAACTCTTTTATCATTTTTACTACCATGACTTCACTATTATTCTTTATGTTGGCTTCTCAAATTCATATAATTGTGCTTTTAAGGCCTATGAGTAATCATTGGTTCCTTTATTATTTAACTAATAAACAAGATCCCTCCTCATGTCTATTTATTTGTTCAATTGTCCCCTCATATTATCAATGAAACATTAAACCTCCTTGAGTAACTTGTCAATATCTTAAAATTAAATCAAGAGTTATCTCTAAGAACCACTAGATAGATCAGACTCTATGTACCATGACTCTATGTCTCCTAGCATGGTCAGAAATTCTTCTTATTTTAGTTATAAATTAAACTATAATTTGAATTTCAAATTGAATCTTGTATGTACCTTGACTCTATGTCTCCTAGCATGGTCAAAAATTCTAGAATATATCCTTGGTAGTGAAGGGATGTTGCAAAGACTAGGTATGTGACCATATGTGGATATCGATATGGATACATATACGAATACCAATATTGATGTTGATACTGATACATATACGAATATAGATACTAATGCTAATACTAATACAAATATGGATATAGATATAGATATAGATATATCCTTTATTTACTTAATCTTCTTTAGTTGTACTAATCATGAACTTATTTAATAGATTTATCTTCTCATAAATTCCTTCTTTTTCTAATTAACAATAACATAAATTTCATCTTTTCCAATAATAGGAAATAGACTGACCAATGTCCTCTCTCCATCTTTCTTACCTTCATCATGTGTAGTCAACTTTCTTTCTTAAGAGATATCAAATAGATCATATGAAAATATCCCATTTGATCTATACTAAATCTCATTCCCTATATATAAAGGTGATAATTGAATTTTTAAGTCCCTCATTTATGTTGGATACAATTGATAATTGCATGATTGTCTTTGATGTTACACAAATGTCATATCAGTCATCAGACAGAGTCTACCGAGCTCAGAAGGTAAGTACAGCTGTTGACAAAGTTTACCGAGCTTGCAAGGTAAACAAAGGAAGTTCAGTGTTTACCGAGCTCACTCGGTAATCAAAGGATTTGTTGCCGAAAGAAAGTGTTTACCGAACTCACTCGGTAAACAAAGGATATGAGATAGGTTGTCAGTATTTATCGAGTTGAATTGGTCATTGAAGAAAAGTAGCAGACACTGTTAACCAAGCTCACTCGGTCATCGAAGAAAAGTAGCAGACAGTGTTAACCGAGCTCACTCGGTCATCAAAGGAAAGTCGGAGAAATCGGTGTTTATCGAGTTCACTCGGCGACTGAAGGATTTCACGAAATTCTCTGTATTAACCGAGCTCAGTCGGTTAACACAAGAATTATTTTCTGTGCAGTATTTACTGAGTTAAGTCGGTCAGCGAAGGATTTCTCGAAGGTTAAGTAATTAAAGTTAATTACTTTATGTAATGTATGAAGCCAACTTATAGCACAATTATTTATAATTGTAACTTGTATTTGAGCCGACTTGATAATCTGAAAGGTATATATGAAGGATCAAGTTGCGAATTCAAGTATGGAAGTATGAATGTGAAAAAGCTATCAGATATGATTGAATATCTAATATACGAATTATAAGGAAGGTCAAAGCAAATGTTTGAAGGATCAGAGATGCAGAGTTGCATTTGATCAGAGAGGATCTAGAGGAACAGAACAGAGATCTATATCAGCAAAGATAAGTTGTATTTATTTTAGATCACTCATTGTTACTTTCTAACAATTGTAACAGTGTTTTCAAATCTCTTAACAGAGTGGGTTTTGTTGGCATAAAGTTATTTGCCATTAGTGACAACACTTTTCTCACAGTATTAACCGAGTAAAGAAGAACTCAGTGTTAACCGAGTTCGGTCGGTTAACATAGAACTTAGTATTAACCGAGTTCAGTCGGTTAACTAAGAACTCAGCATTAATTGAGTTCGGTCGGTTAATTAAGAACTCAATATTAACCAAGTAAAGATGGATGCAGTGTTAACCGAGTTCGGTCGGTTAACATAGGACTCAGTGTTAACCGAGCTTAGTCGGTAAACAAAGAAGTTTGTTCTACCGAGTTTGTTTTGCTATTTGGCCGACTCAGTTAAATTTTTTCTACTTTTATTCAGCCGACCATTGCATGTAATTTTAACTTGGATGGTATATATATGTAATGTATTGTATCATTCTAAATGTAATGTGAAGAATGTGTGCGAAAGCATGTAAGCTGAATTTTGAAGGTTTTCAGCAAGGTCAGCATTGGAGCAGAAATGTTTTATCTGTCATATCAAGGACAATCAGAGCATAGCGGATCTTATCAGCAATCAGTTGTATTCAGATCCACTATTTCATTCTAACAGGTGAATCAGTTTTTATAAATCCTTTAACAGGGTAGACTTAACAGTCTTTGTACTAAATCTCCTAACAGAGTGCATACTTATGAAGTATGTTTCAAATCCTTTAACAAGGTGGATATAACAATCCTTTATGCTCCTAACAGGGTAGATCACCAGAAGTGATCATTGTATGCCTTAACCGGCTAACTTCCTACTATAGTAAAGAAGATTTGTGGGTTTCATCCCCACCCCAGTTTTACTTTCTATTTTGGAAGGTTTCTAGGTCACCAAAATCTCTGTGCTTATGTGTTATGAATGTCTACATACTGCAGATTAGGTGATTAAATATTTTACTGGTTAATATGAATTGATTTAAGATTTTATGTTTACTGATTCACCCCTCCCCTCTCAGTAAACTGTTATATCTTGAATATTTCCAACAATTGGTATCAGAGCTAACTTGGTTCTCAGGAAAAAGCTTGATAGCTTGAGCAAAGATCAAAGTCAATGGAGATATTCAGATTGGAGAAAGTTATAGAAAATGAAAAGTTAGATCTTGAAATGGCCATGGTTCAACTTAAAGAAGCAAAGGAACATCTTTCTCAATCCCTAAAAAGAAGAAAGGATCTTGCAAAACAAATGAATGATCATCAGTATGTTGAAGTGAAGATTGAAGACCTGTTACCATCAAGCAATTCAGAAGAAGCTGACCAAGCAATCAAAGAACTTCTAGAAAAGAATGGATCTCTGCAAGAAGAGGTACGAAAGCTTAAGAGAGAACAAGAAATACAGTCAATCAGGCTATGTGAAGCTTTGGATCAAAGAAACAAAGCACAAGAAGAACTGGAAGATAGAAGTCATGAAATCCGCAATCAAACTCATCAGTATGAAGATCTCATAGACCAACTCACCAATGCAAATGAAGAAATCAGGATTCTTAGAGCACAAAATGAAAGAATAAGGAATGATTTGAACATTGAAAAGCAAATCAATGAAAGTCTACAGAATGACTTGAGATCAGAAAGACAAATCAATGAAAGCTTGGAAAATGACTTAATCTCTGAAAGGCAAGTCAATGAAAGGATGATGAAATCTCAGGTAGACGTAAATCAATTGAATGAGCAAAATCTTCAAAAACAAACAAGCAAAGCTGGTCTTGGATACAAGGAAGCTGGTGAATCCTCCAAGCAAGGTGAACAAAGAAATAAAAGATCCACTTGTAATCATTGTGGCGAGATAGGTCATACATCAAACAAATGCTGGAGCAATGGGAAAGCAAAATTCAATGGTAAGTGCTTCAACTGCAATCAGCATGGTCACAAGGCAAATGAGTGTAAAGAAAAACCAAAATTTGAAGGCAATTGTTACAAATGCTAAAAGCATGGTCACAAGGCATTCCAGTGCAAATCCAAATCATTCAATCCAGCTGAACAACTTGTCAAAGCCATATTCGGATGGGACTACAACACCTGGTGCAGATGTCACTATTGTGGAGAGTATGGACATACTGGCATGAATTGTGCCAGACATCACCTAAGGAAAAAGGACACAACTGTAAGGTGCTATACATGTACAGAACTTGGTCATATAGCCAAAAATTGCATGAATACCAAAAGAATTGAAGATGAAAAGAAAATCAAAGCAGATAACATTCGAAAGCAAATGAAGCAGCAATGGATTCCAAAATCTACCGAACAAGATAAGTCAGATAGGAGTGTCACTCAAGAGGTGGGTGACTCTACCATTTCCAATTATTATTCATATAAGAAACATTGGAACTGCATCTTCCAAGATTTATCCTATGCAGCTCCAAAGGAAGAAGATGGATCAAATTAGTATTGTAGATACACTCTGACTCCAGGACGGTTCAATACTTTACCAACTTTGGTTGGATGTAACAAAGCTTCATTAACCAAGTAGCAGTTACCGAGTTGAGTCGGTAAGAGACTTTGCTGAGTTCGGTCGGTCACAACTAAGTTTCATTGACCATGTTGTGTCAACCGAGCAAGGTCGGTTCATGACCTAATCGAGTAAGGTCGGTACTTCAATATTTTCTTTCGATCGCCGAGTTGATAATATCTACCGAGCTAGTGGATGACAACCTATCATTTCTTCTGCCATCATACCAAAACATTTATGGCAAATTTGTTATCAAAAGGGGCAAAATTTGATCTAAATTTTTACTGCGAACAAAGAGCTAAGGTATTTTCTGCAATTTTAGAGCGAGCTTAAGACATTTCCGAGTGAATTTTTCAAAAGAGTGAAAGAATCAATTCAAAATTTTTCTACACCTACCAAGTAACAATGGCATCTGAAAGTGGAAGCTCTAAGACTAAGAAAGGCTCAGAAATGCTGGTTAGAGGAGAGGAATGGAAGGCGCCGAACTTCAAATTAGCACCAGCTATTGCAGAATCACTGGACCCTAATGGTGCCCAATCTCAAATTCCTTCAAAGGTACTTCTTGTCAATGATATAAGATCTCATTTTAAATGCTCTATTCAAGAACTTGGAAACCTAGAAATTGATAATGCCCTAGGTGAAATGAGCATAGATGGAAACCTAAAACTTGAACATAAGCATCTTGAAACAAAAGGGTTAACCCACATTTCGCACTTGCCAAGGAAATTTCAAGTTAAATGGGTTAGGTATGTACTCAGTCGAGTTCACAATGGCCAATTGTGGTTAGAGCAACCAGTGCTCATCACAAAGAAAATGATTAACAAAATTACTGGACTCCCCATGCTGAGCAAAGCCAAGTCTACCAAAACCCTAGGTCGGGAGGAATTGCAGAAACTGACCCAAGCAGAATGGGATGGTAGGGGACTTAAGCTGAATACTGTAGCTGACGTCGAATTGAGATTTGGCATTCACGTCATTGCTCACAAAATTTATAGTTCAAGCCATCCAAACAGTGTACCCTGTGAAGCTGTGGATCTGGTGTACAAAATAGTGAAGAAGAATTTAGAATTTGATTTATCAGAATTACTTTTATCCCAATTCAATAAGAATATGGAAAGCATTAGAACCTCCAAGAACAATCCCTGCAAATTCGGTTCGCTTTTGATTTGTTTATTCTTCTATATTCAGAAATCTTTTTCATCAAAGGGATCAGTAGTATGGAGAAAAGATATACCAATTCTTTATCAGATAAACGAGTTCATTGCAGAACTATGTGAAAATTTTGATAGTATTTTGGATAACTATTTTGAAGAATTTAAGGAAAAGATGAATCATAGGTTCCGAATTCCACCCAAACTGGTTGAAGAATACAAGGAATACATATGCTTCATGGTAGATTGGGACAAGGTATACATTCAGGTAGCCAGGCCTCGAGTAGCATGGGTGAAACCTCTTCCCTATGAGGTAAAAATTGACGAAGCCAGGGATATCATAGAAGCACTGGTGAATGAACCAGTAGACCCAAGGCAACCAATTTTTGGAACATATGATCAAGCTAAGGCCAGATTTGAGCTCCAAATTAAAATCCCTCAGGCCATTAGCAAAGGAAAGAGAAGGATAGCCCAACTGAAGATGGAAGTTGGCTCTCTTATGATAACAGAAGGCAAAGGAGAAGACGAAGAAGAAGAAGAGGAAATCGAGTCAGACAAGGAAAAGGAGCCTCAACAAAAGAAAGGCAAGGTGATCATCACCAAACCTAAAAGGCAAGCCTCTGCAGTCTTCTCCAGGAGAACAAGACAAGGAAAGAAAGAACCTGTACTTGTTAAGCCTCCACTCACATTTGAGGATAGATTGAAGCAATTAGAAGCAGGTGCTAGCTTCACAAACTTCAAAGCATTGAAGTTTGAAACCAGAACAGAACAAGAAAAGATGCAAATTGAGGAATTGGTACTGAACAAGATGGGTAAATGGAAATACTCACTGGACCAGATAGCCTCCCAGATCTCCAAAGAACTATTGGAGAGGTTGCAAATCAGATGGGAAGCTGCAACCAAGACTGTAAAAGACATCTATGAGCAGACACTGAAGAATCTCCTGTCGAATTTCACTAATGCTGAAGTGAAAGCATCACTAAAAGATCATGAAGGCAATATGATGATTAGATTTCACACCTGTTTGATACTTGTCAAAGACATTGAGCATGTGGTAAATGATGCAACAAACATGTGGAAAAACATCTATCATCTACACAAATCCAGTGATGATACTGTTGAAATCAAGGACATTGACAACAGTGATGATGATGAAGATGATGATGATATTGAAGATATTCCAGGGGATCTTCATTCAATCATGTTAATAGTGGAAGAAGAGGCTGAGAAAGAATTAGAGGAAGAAGAAGCTGAAAAAGAAATGGAGGAGAAAGAAGATGAACAAGCAAAGGTGGAAGAAGATCTAGTACAAATTGCAGCTGAAGTCATTGCATCTCTTCCACACTCTCCATCCAAAACAGTTACATCAACTATGGAAATAGCTTCTACTGGTAAGTCCTCTCAGCTCCATGTACCATCTATGCAAGTTCCAATCACTTCATTAACCGAGCTACAGCCACCTTCATTAACCAAGTCTCCATCAGTCTCTACAGTAAGTTCATCATGCACATCAACCTCTACTGCAGAATGTATAATAAGTGTACCTATAGATACTACAATTTTGACTTCTCTTAATCAAATTTTGGCAACTATTAGCTCTTCCACTCCATCCTGTACAGCAACATCAATTTTTGATACCATTTGCACAACTCTTAGTCTTACTTTACATAGTCCTATTCCAGTCTTATCAGCCAGCCCTGCCTCATCAACTATAGTCTCAGTTCACAAGGGTCAAGATGGAGTCTTTGCTGGAAAAGCAAAAAGATACATGTTTTCCAGCAAGACACTAGATGAGGAAATTGATTTGGATAAGGACATTATCCTTCCTAAAATAGATCTTGATACAGCATCAGTTGATGAAATGAGAATGCTAAGTCAGCTATTGGAGCAGAAGGCTAGGCAGAAACAACTACGGCATGAAAGAGATCTGGAATATAGCATCATTGAGAGTGCTAAAAATATTATAATAGAGGCTATAGGTGTTGAAGTAGATTCTACTCAACACATTTTGATTCAGTTGGAAGAGGCTGTAAAAAAATTCAATGAGGATACCTCCGACCAAGAAAAGTTGATTGAAAAGGCAGAGAAGAAATTTGACAATAAGGTGCTTGAGCACATTGCTCAGCATATTGCATTAAATCAGGTAGAATTGTCTACAATTTTGAATAATTTTGAGAATTCTTTTAATAATGTAACTTCACTTTTTGGAAAACTCTATCATGTTACTAAGTATACCAAGGATATAAAAGAAAAGTTGAATAAAATTGATGAGGATATGAAGGTCAGTGCCCAAGTGCTGCAATCTGACCTCAGTACAAGTTCATCCCATCATCATAAAATAAGATTTTTGTCGGAGAAACAGGCAGAATTGCTGAGAGAGGAAGCAAGAATTAGGTCTACTCTCATAGATATCCAGAATATGATTCTTCCTGTCATGACTTCAATGCAAAAGCATATTGCTCATTCCAGAACATTGATTCATGACAACAATTTCTCAGTTGCAGATCATATGATTGAACTTTCTGCAAAAATTCAAATTGCACTCTCCTCCAGCAAAATTTTGCAAGAAAATTGGGATAAGACTTTGGCTCTTATTCTCAAGGTACATTCAGAATTTCTCTCTCATTTTGAAATCTCAGTGTAAATATATGTTATTTGGCATTATTGTCAAAAAGGGGGAGACAGAACTTCAGAGCTATCCATGCAAAGATATATGTATTGATCTGTAAATACTATGCATATTGTATGGGGGAGACATACATCTAATAAGATCTACAATTTTGGAAACTTTTTGAAATGTATGTCAATTTCTGTACATAAACTTTGATACATAATTGTTTTTGTCACTAATGCCAAAGGGGGAGATTGTTGGCATAAAGTTATTTGCCATTAGTGACAACACTTTTCTCACAGTATTAACTGAGTAAAGAAGAACTCAGTGTTAACCGAGTTCGGTCGGTTAACATAGAACTTAGTATTAACCGAGTTCAGTCGGTTAACTAAGAACTCAGCATTAACCAAGTTCGATCAGTTAATTAAGAACTCAATATTAACCAAGTAAAGACGGATGCAGTGTTAACTGAGTTCGGTCGGTTAACATAGGACTCAGTGTTAATCGAGCTCAGTCGGTAAACAAAGAAGTTTGTTCTACCGAGTTTGTTTTGCTATTTGGTCGACTCAGTTAAATTTTGTCTACTTTTATTCAACCGACCATTGCATGTAATTTTAACTTGGATAGTATATATATGTAATGTATTATATCATTCTAAATGTAATGTGAAGAATGTGTGCGAAAGCATGTAAGCTGAATTTTGAAGGTTTTCAGCAAGGTCAGCATTGGAGCAGAAATGTTTTATCTGTCATATCAAGGACAATCAGAGCATAGCGGATCTTATCAGCAATCAGTTGTATTCAGATCCACTATTTCATTCTAACAGGTGAATCAGTTTTTATAAATCCTTTAACAGGGTAGACTTAACAGTCTTTGTACTAAATCTCCTAACAGAGTGCATACTTATGAAGTATGTTTCAAATCCTTTAACAAGGTGGATATAACAATCCTTTATGCTCCTAACAGGGCAGATCACCAGAAGTGATCATTGTATGCCTTAACCGGCTAACTTCCTACTGTAGTAAAGAAGATTTGTGGGTTTCATCCCCACCCCAGTTTTACTTTCTATTTTGGAAGGTTTCTGGGTCACCAAAATCTCTGTGCTTATGTGTTATGAATGTCTACATACTGCAGATTAGGTGATTAAATATTTTACTGGTTAATATGAATTGATTTAAGATTTTATGTTTACTGATTCACCCCTCCCCTCTCAATAAACTGTTATATCTTAAATATTTCCAACAGGTTTAACAGCCTTTTGTAAAATCCTCTAACAAGGTGGCAATTCAGTTGAATTGATCTAAAGACCTCTAGCAAGGCCACTCCTAGCAGGGTGATTAAATCCTCTAACAAGGTCGCACCTAACAGTGTGTTTTGTAACCTTTAACAAGGTTGGCTCCTAATAGGGCTCACTTCAGAAGAGTGAAAAATAGTAACTAGTTACATTGGTGGTTTTTCCCATATTGGGTTTCCACGTTAAATCTGGTGTCTCTTGTCTCTTGTTTCTTGTGTTTTCAGTTTGATTATATGAGTATCAGCAATGAGTATTTCCTTTGACATCTTAAGGGACTTGTGGGAAAAGTTTTTGTAGTAACTGATTCACCCCTCCCCTCTCAGTTACTCCATTCTCATTTCCAACAATTGGTATCAGAGCTTATTGGTGCTTGCAGGAAAAGATTTCAAGGATCTAAGCCAAAGATCAAGATGTCTTACAAGAGAGAAATTCCAAGACTCAACAAAAATAACTTCTCTGCATGGCAAGGATTGATGAAACTTCATTTGGCTACTATTGGTGATACAGGACTGAAATATCTTGATGAAAAATACAAAGAACCTTCTGGCACATTATCTGTCAATGATATTGCTGAAAAGAAGACTCATAACAATATGATGATAGACATTGCATCTGCACTAAGCTATGAAGAATTTGATGATATCAAGGATTGCCAAACCACTTTTGACATGTGGAACAAGCTGAAAGAAATCTATGGAGGAGATGACAATGTGAAAAGAGCAAAAGAAGAAAGTCTAAGAGGACAATTTGACCAAATGAGAATGAGAGAGGATGAAAACATTGTAAAATATGTTGATAGAATCAAAGCATGTGTCAGTGCAATCAAGGCATCTGGAGGTGATATCAAAGAAGAGACGGTTATAAGCAAAGTTCTCAGAACCTTGCTTCCCATCTATGCAATCAGAGTTTCTGCAATTCAAGAAAGAAGGTGTGAAGCAAATCATAATATCAATTTGGAGGCTATAGTTGGAAGACTAACCGCATTTGAACTAGACAATTTTGACAACTATGTTCCAGCTTCCAAAAACACTGAATCAACATTTGAGGCCAAACTTTCACTCAAAGATAAAGGCAAAAAGAAATCAGAGTCAGAAAGTGATGATGAATCAGACCAAAGTTCAGACAGTGATCTTGAAGTAATTGAAGCTCTACTGGCAAAGAAATACTCCAGAGGCAGAGGAAAATATAAAGGTAAAGTTCCTCTAATCTATTTTTCATGTGAAGAAATTGGTCATATTGCAGCTAGGTGCCCAAACAAGCAGAACAATGATGAAAAGAAGGGTCATAAATGGAATAGAAAGAAAGATTACAAATCATTCAAGAACAAAGGTAAGAAATCATGTTTCATGGCTGAAAATTCTAAGGATTCTGATAATAGTGAAGATGAAATTGTTTATGTTGCTATGAAAGATGATTTTGATAGTGATGAGGAAGATAAAATGGCTCTTATCTCTCATATAAGTATGAATGATACATGGATTATAGACAGTGGTTGCTCTCATCATATGACTAGTGATAAAACTAAGTTTGATCAGTTTGAAGATTATGATGGTGGCAGTGTAAGGTTTGGTAATAATGAACCTCATTTCATAAAAGGAAGAGGAAGAATCTCTCTAACCAAAGAACTTATATGCAACAATGCCTATTGGGTTGAAGGTCTTAAACATAACTTGATAAGTGTGGCACAGTTACTCAATACTGGATTTAAGGTGGAATTCATGCATGGAAAGGCAAGACTGTTGAATGAGCAAGGAAAGCTGATAGGATCTAGCACACAAACTAGAGGTAACTTGTTCTACCTAGAACTTGGTGAATGCTCATGTTTTATTGCTCAAATTGAAGAAAGTTGGTTATGGCATAAGAGGTTGTGTCATGTCAATTTTGATAATCTAGTGAAGATAAGCAAATTCAAAAAGGTAAGAGGCATTCCTAATATAAAGAAACCTGAGGTCGGTTTATGCAAGAATTGTCAGATTGGAAAAATGGGAAAGACTAGTTTTAAAAGTAAAAGCTATCAGTCTGAAGATATATTAGAAATTGTGCATACTGATTTATGTGGACCCATTGGAATTGAAAGTTATACTGGAGAAAAGTTCATTCTTTTTGTTGATGATTACTCAAGAATGATGACTGTTATGTATCTAAGGAATAAATCAGAAGCTTTTGAGAAATTCAAATGGTACTTGGCAAGAGTAGAAAAAGAAACAGGGAAAAGATTGAAATGCTTAAGGTCAGACAGAGGTGGTGAATTCATTTCACATGAGTTCAATAACTTCTGCATTGAAAGAGGAATTAAAAGACAAGTTTCAGCACCAGGAACTCCAGAACAAAATGGGATAGCTGAAAGAAGAAATAGATCCATTATGGATTGTGCAAGGACCCTAATGATTGAAAAGAACATTGCTATCAAATACTGGAAGGAAGCTATCAGCACTGCAGTTCATACCTTGAACCGAGTACAACTGAAAAAGGACTCATTCAAAACTCCCTATGAATTATGGTATGGCTACAAACCCAATGTAAGTTATCTAAAAGTATTTGGAAGCAAATGTTATATTCTGAAAGAATCTAGAAAAGGTAAATTTGATGTAAAAGGAGATGAAGGAATATTTCTAGGTTACTCTTGTAAAAGCAAAGCATATAGATGTTTAAATCTATCTACTCACAAGGTCATAGAAAGTGCACATGTGAAAGTTGATGAGTTTGCAGAGAAATCAGAAGAAGAAAGCAAGAAGGTTCCTGAAGACTACAGAAGATTTATTTACATTGAACTTGATACTATACCAAGTACTCCAGTTAATCAGGAATCCTCAACTCCCGAGTTATCAATGACCGAGTTGCAGGAAGTTCAAACCGAGACACAGGAAGTTTTTACCGAGCTAAAAGAATCCGAGTCACTTTCAAACTCTACCAAGAAAGTATCTACCGAGTCTGAATCTACCGAGCCAGAACAGCAAAAATATGAAGTACAAAGGGACAACAATGAAACTCATTCAAGAAGTAAAGAACCTGTGTTAGCTAAATATGTCAGAAGGCATCATGCTCCAGATCAGATCATTGGAGACAAATCTGAAGGAACTCTGACAAGACGTAAGTTAAAAGGCACTTGTTTACTTGCTGATTTTGAACCCAGAAATATCAAAGATGCATTGGCAAATGATAGTTGGATTGAGGCTATGAATGAAGAAATAGAACAGATAGAGAAAAACAAAACATGGACTCTTGTATCTAGACCCAAAGATAAGAATGTGATTGGAACAAAATGGGTATTCAGAAATAAACTAAATGAAGATGGCAAGGTATCAAGAAACAAAGCTAGACTAGTATGCAAAGGATATGCTCAAGAAGAAGGTATAGACTATGGAGAAACCTTTGCTCCTGTTGCAATATTGGAAGGTGTAAGAACCTTACTTGCATATGCTGCTCACAAAGGATTCAAAGTTTATCAGATGGATGTCAAGTCAGCATTTCTCAATGGAATACTGGATGAAGAAGTTTACATTGAACAACCTGAAGGTTTTGTTGATCCAGATAAGAAGAACATGGTCTGCAAATTACACAAGACGCTGTATGGTCTAAAACAAGCTCCTAGAGCATGGTATGAAAGATTGCATAACTATCTTATTCAGATTGGTTTTCAAAGGACTAATGATAACAGTAGCTTGTATATAAAAGAAGGTCTAGATAATAAGATTGTTTTGGCAGAAATATTTGTAGATGACACTATTTTCATAGGCAATGATGATCTATGCAAAGAATTTTCAGAACAAATGAACAAGGAGTTTGAGATGTCTATGTTTGGTGAGATTAAATTCTTTGTAGGTCTTCAAATCCAACAAAGTAAGAATGGCATCTTCATCACACAGTCAAAATACATCAAGGAGATATTAAAAAAATTTGGTATGGAGGATTGTAAACCAGTTGGAACCCCTATGTGTACTGGATTGAAACTTACCAAGGAAGATGAATCCAAAGAAGTGGATCAAACACTGTATAGATCTATGATTGGAAAGTTGCAGTATGTAGTACATACTAGGCCAGATATTGCCCTTGCAGTCGGTATTGTAGCAAGATTTTCAGCAAAACCAAGAGAAACTCATATAATGGCAATCAAAAGAATAATGAGATATTTGAAAGGAACTGAAGATTATGGGCTATGGTATAAATTTGGAGGTAATTTGGATTTGAAAGTATTACTGATGCTGATTGGGCAGGAAACCTTGATGACAGGAAAAGAACAAGTGGAGGAGCATTCTTTCTTTGAAAGAGATTGGTTTCTTGGACAAGAAAAAAGCAGAATTGTACATCCCAATCTACAGCAGAGGCAGAGTATGTTGCTGCAGCAGTAAATTGTTCAAATATTGTTTGGTTTAAGCAGTTATTGCAAGGAATGAGGATGGAAATCAAAGAACCAGTTGTTATGTTCTGTGACAATACTAGTGCAATCAATATATCAAAGAATCCAGTGATGCATTCTAAGACCAAGCATATTGCAATCAAATATCATTTTGTCAGAGAATTGGTACAAGACAAGGAGATCAGATTGGAATATGTCAATTCAAAGGAACAAATTGCTGACATATTCACAAAGCCACTACCTAAGGATGCATTCTTGTATCTCAGAGGTAAGTTAGGGGTTACACCCCTATCCAAAATTCACTAAAAACAAGTTTTAGTGATGCATCAATGCATACCAAAATGAAAATCTATCTATTGATGCAGTCAAATCTGGAAGCTTTGCATATGAATCAGTACTAAAGGTACATTAAAATTCATTTAAGTTCTATTGTCTTTGGCATTTGTTGTCAAAAAGGGAGAGATTTACTTTACTGTCATATCTTTCTGAAATTTGTGTGAAAAAGAAAGTTCTTATGTAATTCCTTCACAGAGGGAGATTACTGAAAGAGGGAGAGTCTATCATCTTAGAGGGAGACTTGTTTTGATGACACATTGTGCTGATAAGGACTTGTTTTCAAATTTCATTCTGCTATGACATGTTGTGTTGCCATCAATGCCAAAGAGGGAGATTGTTGGATACAATTGATAATTGCATGATTGTCTTTGATGTTACACAAATGTCATATCAGTCATCAGACAGAGTCTATCGAGCTCAAAAGGTAAGTACAGCTATTGACAGAGTTTACCGAGTTTGCAAGGTAAACAAAAGAAGTTCAGTGTTTACCGAGCTCACTCGGTAATCAAAGGATTTTTTGCCGAAAGACAGTGTTTACCGAACTCACTCAGTAAACAAAGGATATGAGATAGGTTGTCAGTATTTACCGAGTTGACTCGGTCATCAAAGAAAAGTAGCAGATAGTGTTAACCAAGCTCACTCGGTCATCGAAGAAAAGTAGCAGACAGTGTTAACCGAGCTCACTCGGTCATCAAAGGAAAGTCAGAGAAATCGGTGTTTATCGAGTTCACTCAGCAACTGAAAGATTTCACGAAATTCTCTGTATTAACCGAGCTTAGTCGGTTAACACAGGAATTATTTTCTGTGCAGTATTTACCGAGTTAAGTCGGTCAGCAAAGGATTTCTTGAAGGTTAAGTAATTAAAGTTAATTACTTTATGTAATGTATGAAGCCGACTTATAGCACAATTATTTATAATTGTAACTTGTATTTGAGCCGACTTGATAATCTGAAAGGTATATATGAAGGATCAAGTTGCGAATTCAAGTATGGAAGTATGAATGTGAAAAAGCTAGCAGATATGATTGAATATCTAATATGCGAATTATAAGGAAGGTCAGAGCAAATTTTTGAAGGATCAGAGATGCAGAGTTGCATTTGATCAGAGAGGATCTAGAGGAACAGAACAGAGATCTGTATCAGCAAAGATAAGTTGTATTTATTTCAGATCACTCATTATTACTTTCTAACAATTGTAACAGTGTTTTCAAATATCTTAACAGAGTGGGTTTAACAGCCTTTTGTAAAATCCTCTAACAAGGTGGCAATTCAGTTGAATTGATCTAAAGACCTCTAGCAAGGCCACTCCTAGCAGGGTGATTAAATCCTCTAACAAGGTCGCACCTAACAGTGTGTTTTGTAACCTTTAACAAGGTTGGCTCCTAACAGGGCTCACTTCAGAAGAGTGAAAAATAGTAACTAGTTACATTGGTGGTTTTTCCCATATTGGGTTTCCATGTTAAATCTGGTGTCTCTTGTCTCTTGTTTCTTGTGTTTTCAGTTTGATTATATGAGTATCAGCAATGAGTATTTCCTTTGACATCTTAAGGGACTTGTGGGAAAAGTTTTTGTAGTAACTGATTCACCCCTCCCCTCTCAGTTACTCCATTCTCATTTCCAACAATTTAATGCATGATACTGTACCTCAATAGGCTACTTAAAGACTAGGATTCAAAAATATGTCAACAATCCTTCAAAATTGATCATAAATATTTCAATAATGATTTCATCATGATGTAAAATTAAAATCTACATTTAATAACACCAATAATTTAAATTGATCATTCTAATTTAGGTTTTAGGCAAGGATCTTTCATGAAAAATACCCCTTAGGTTATTGACTTAATCAATTCACTGATGAAGATTCCACACCAACACTTGGTGTGATCCATCGATTGGCATTAATATAATCTTTCTAATCCATGTCTTACACATTTTCTTCCTAACTTCTTCAACATCAATATTTTTCTTATATTTATCATTATTTCACATATTTTTCCTTTCAAATGATCTTCTCATATTCACATTTGCATTATTGAATCTGCAATACTCAACTATATGACCTAAATTTTTAGATTTGAAACACATAACATTTGAATTTCCATACCTTGGATTGTTTCTCAATCTACATTATTTCAATATGTGACCAAAAATATTACATTTCTAATATATAATTTTCCTTATGTTCATATAGTTTTTCAATTTGGTTCATCACTCATTGTATTTGTGTCCATAGTTGTAGCAAGCAAAATTTTAGCTATAAAAGGGAATGATATTGGGTTTTCTTCTACAATAGTTTTCTCTATGACTGACTTTGTTGCATGAAAAATACATATGATTGAAATTTTGTGTATTAGGTTTCTTCATTGGTGAACTCTTGACTCTATCCATCTAATTTTTCAATAAGGTTTTATTCTCACCATATCTAAAAAAAAACACTTTCTCGAAACCAAGTCCTTTGTGCATCTCCCTTTGGTCTTTAGCTCTCAAGTTTCTCATCAAGATCTATTTAACTAGCTTTGAATTTTTCCATGAGCTCAATAGCAATAGAAAGTTCATAAATCCTAAGAGTCTCATGAACTCTTTTAAGTTATTTCTCATTCTATCTAGATTCTTCATGATCAAGTTTCATTTATCTAATTACATAATCCAACCTATGGCATTCATCACATATGTTCATTATGTTCTTCTCAAGACATTTTTCATTCTTTTTCTTTACTTAAAACTCTTTTATCATTTTTACTACCATGGCTTCACTATTATTCTTTATGTTGACTTCTCAAATTCATATAATTGTCCCTTTAAGGCCTATGAGTAATCATTGGTTCCTTTATTATTTAACTAATAAACAAGATCCCTCCTCATGTCTATTTATTTGTTCAATTGCCCCCTCATATTATCAATGAAACACTAAACCTCCTTGAGTAACTTGTCAATATCTTAAAATGATATCAAGAGTTATCTCTAAGAACCACTAGAAATTTTTGAATCACTCATTAGGATCTCCTTTAGGATATATAATTAAACTAAAGCTCAAAGATTTGATACCAGTTATTAGGATTAAGGAACACTTGGGGGTGTAAATTAGTATTCTAAACTTTTAAAAATTGTTAAGTTGATTGCACAACCATAAATCAAATATAAATGAAACTAAACAACAAAAGCATAAATGAATCATCCACAACATTATGACATCGTGATTTTTACATGGAAACCTTCTTAAGAAAAAATAATGATAGAGATGGAACCCACAAATGATTACTTTGCATAATTAATAACCTTGTTAAATATTTGACTACAAAATAGGGAATTCACTTGCATTAAGACACACCTCCTAGAGCTCACTACTCAAATTAAAACATATAAAGGTTGTCTCTCATACAAAATGATTGAACTAGAACCCAAAATAGAGAACTTAGAAAGAAAATAGTCTATTCTTTTACAATTCCATGTAGGTGTGATAAAATATCATCAACCTAACATATGCATGTAGGTTCTTTACACACATAACATGCCAATATATCATTTTCACTATACTCTAGCTCAAATTAACTAAAAAAATTGAGATTATATATACCCAATTGAAAAAATAATAATTAAACTATTCAACCTCAAGAACACAAAAATGTAGCATATAAATTCTCAACCAGATCTATTTGTAAATCCTCATGGTAACCTCAAACAATGTCATTAATATCTTCTATCATGTCAATTTCATTGAATCAAACTCATAAATACATAAATTAATTGTTATGGTGGGATCTCTTACTAATCTAGTAGCTGACTAAGATTATTCTTCACTAAAAATTGATTTCTACTACTTAGAATCTCATAACTCAACTGAATGATATCATCAATATGTGCAAATATAGGATCTTTTCCTAGAATCAAAACTCAAAACTCAAACTTTGTTGACAATACCAATCCACATACTAAACTATATATATATAGTCCATATTCTTCTATATTTAGCCAATTTATCAATCTAACCTTTGGTACTACCAAAATAAGACAAGTGATCTTGAGAACATCTATGGTTTCCATCAATGAAAACCTAAAAGATGTGATATCAATGTATCTTTCAAAAAGCAACTACCATCATAATTATTACAAGATGCATTGATAAACTTATCACTGTTTCCATATTCTCCTAACTCTTTTGTGAGACTTCTTTTAGTGATAGTAATTGCAACTTTAATTTTAGTCTTCAAATTACTTAGATTTAAGATGCCATTTTTTTTCTTACATCAAGTGGATTACAGACATATTGAAAAAACTAGAGATGGAGGATTACAAAATATTTGGGACTCCCATGACTACTTGAAGTTATTTACGTAAGGATGATCAATCTCCAAAATTTGATCACAATCTCTATATATTTATGATTAGTAGATTTTGTATTTGATTTCTTGAAGCCTAGATATTATGCATGAAATTTTCTTAATTGGAAGATATCTAGGTAGTTTAAAGTAATTGTAATAATTTGGTATAGCTCTGATACCATGTAAGAATTTTCCCAAGGCAAGAATGAAATGCCAACATCTAGAAGCTCAAGAGATAGCACAAGAGAGACAAGATATGATCAAATGAGAATGGATTAATTAGATAATTGAAATAATACATCATAGAAGTGAGTTGTATATAAAGGAAACTAATATGACTAGGAGTCAACAAGGATATAACCCTACCAACTAAGCACATGTCCACCAAGAGTGGATTATCCTCCATTGTGCATTAATCTATGTGAACAATGAGAGGATAATAATATAAAAGTGTATCTCATAAAGAGATGCAGTAGACATCATGTGCTCAATTGTAGTGCAAACTACTATTTTCTCTAGATGACAACTCATATGAATATGCAAACTTTTAGGTGTCTACATGACAACTAATATGAAAACACATTAACCTAAGTAAACTTGCAAAGTGTAAATAGTAAATACTTATTACACCAACACCCCCTTAAGTGAAACTTAGGAGAATGTACTTAAGCTCACAAAAGCTATATAATAATGCAAGATGCGTCCTGGCTACTAGGCCATGTTGGGTACCCATTTACAAGATGCAAGTGCAAAAGACATGCAATGCAATCTCTCATAAAGTGGAGAAAGAGGGAAAACCACATGGTAAAAACCCCCCTCCAAAAAGAGAGATAAGTACAACAAAAGAAAATGAGAGAGATTAAGACCTCATGTGATGAAACAATCCCTCCATAAGAGAGAAGAAGAAGAAGAAGATAGACCAAGTAACCTCCACTCAATGTAGAATGTACACCAATGGTAGATGATACAAGATCAATGTAGGAACTCCTCCATGAGTGTAGTACAACATTCTTCCCCTTCGAAAGAAATAGAACCAAGGGTGTACCAATGAAGCCTCTCCCATGTATGGGAAGAAACCTCAAAATTTATGAAATCTCTGAAACCTACTCAAGTGTCCCCATGTCAATATTGAAAGGTGCCTCCTCCAAATCATGTGTAAAATTCCACTATGCTAAAAAAGAAAAATTAGGCTCAACTAAGGATGAATGTAGAACACGTATCAAGGAATCAAGTGTCTCCTTTGAAGAGAAAGTGACCTTCTCCAACTATTGTATCAAAGGATCTACCATCATGTCAACCTCAAAAGAATGATCAAGTAGAGAATGAAGATAAGGGTCACAGTGTTCCCCCACAACAACTAAAGAAGGATCATCTTCATCGAATAGAAGATTAATGTCATCAATATTGTCTCCCAAATCTACAATTTAGGACTCCACAAACAAATTAGAAATGTTTGTCAAGTATTCATCCCATGGAACTGAGTTTGGAAGACAATGAATATCATGTTGCACTAAATAACTTGAATCCATGGCTATGTGAATAAAACTATCATTAGGAACAATTGTAGATGGAATATTAGTAGGAGGAGAAGAAATGGGAGGCTCAAGAACTTGATCATATGTGAGAACACCTATGTTCAAGTAGCCAAAGTTCTCCTCAAAGTTTGAATCAACAATAGAATTGTGATCAAAATCTGCTAAAGAATTTGCTAATAAATCACTATCATCATCATGACCAAAGGCTCAAAAGTAGTATAACCAAGATGTGTGATCAACCACCCCTATAGTAATGATTTGTCTAGTATCCAAGTATTTGATAAAAAATGAATTAGGTGTGAATTCCATAGCCTTCTTCTATCTCCATGAGTGAACTAATAGATGGAAAGAAGATTATGACTAAGGTAAGGTACACACAACACATCTTTGAAGTATCCCTCTATCAATATTTCCTTTCCCAACAACATTCATCTAAGTATGATTTCCCATCAAGATAGGTGGAGTATGAAAAGGATCAAATGATGAAAACATAGATTGTGAATATGTCATATGATGAGGAGCCCTTGAATCTAGAAGCCATCTCCCTAAATCTTGACTTGAAGTAGCTACTAAGGCTTGACCTTTTCCCATTTGATCCTTTCCTTTATCAAAATCCAAATGTGAAGAAGAGAATAAAGTAGTCATTATTGATGGTAGACCAATTTTATTCTTCTTAAGAAGATTCTTGAGTTCATCTATCTCCTTCTTATAACAATGATGTTCTTTATGTCCATTCTTCTTTCAATATGAACAAGTAAGAAACTCCTTCCTGGATGATTTACCCTTACTATTGGAGTTTTCTCATAGTGAGGAGGTTGAGTGTTGTTTCTCTTGTTGTGAATTTTGTTTCAATGATTTCTGCATCTTGTTAGACCCTTTTCCTTGATTCCCCTTACTAGCAACCAATGCTTTGGACTTTGAAGACTTGAGAATCCCCATGCTCGTCAAATTTGACATTTATACCATCAACATCTCTATGAAGGAATCAAATGAAGGCATGGTGTAGGAATAACCTAAGGTCAACTCATGAGTGTTGAAGCTTGAAACAAATGATGCATATGGTGGAGGAAGTTTTGTCATCAAATTATAGATCAATTTTTCATCCTCTATGGTAATTCCACAATCCTTGACCATTTTCCTTGGTGATATAGTCTTGAATTGTGTCAAACTCCTTTGGATCTAATGACATGAGATTTTCATCAATTTAAAATCACTAGCTTTGTCTACTTTTTTATACAAGCTAGCAAACTTTTCCCATCCTTCCTTTACTATTTTACAATTATCAATATGGAAGGTAAGATCTTCATCTACATACTTCCTCAATGTACCAAAAGGAAACTTATTGTTATGATTCCATTCATTTAGTTTATCAAAATTAGATTGTGCAACCATGGCTCCATCAACACAATCAATTAAACCTTTTTTCATCATTTTACTCCATGCTCTAATTTTCCATGTAGCATAATTATGTGGAGTTAAAAGTGGAAACCTAGGATAACCCATGATGCAAAAGAAAAAAACATAGGAGAAAGAGAAGCACAAACACCCAAGGCACACCCCCCCCCAAATCACTCAATCAAAGAACCCCCAAAAATAGATGATTTTGGCACTTTATATTTAGTGCGTATACAATTTCCACTTGTCAAAGTGAGCCAAAGTGGACTTCTAATTTTGATGGTTACAACAACAAATATGAATCTATATAAGACTCAACAAGATAAGAAACAAGACCTCTCAAGGACCTAATTAATTACAAATGCCAAAATTGGTCCAAAATGACCAAATGCTAAAAGTACTATGTCTACTTAGAATTACTCCAAACTGATACCAAATCTAGAAAGTAGACAAAAAACCATGCACTTTCCAAAAAATAGCACCTAAATGTGTCCAGATGAGCTTGAACTAAGACTTTGAAGTTGGACAAATTGGGATTTGTGATTTTTAGAAAAAATGAGGAGAAGGGATTGTGAACAACCTGCAATAATCTATAGATCATGAAATTCTACCCCAAATCAAAAAAAAAAAATCTTTTAAAAAGGAATCTATATGAGGGAGATATTATTCTTTGAAAAATGCCTCTATAATTATTTTTCCTAAATCATCTTCATCGCACCTCCAAAAAAAATGACTCTATATTTCACCTCAGATTTCCAATTTTAATGAAACAAGAGTTGATTTAGGGGTTTTTGACCTTCTAAATGTGATTCCAATATCTATTTTGCACTAGCAAGCTCCAATCTTGACCTTCAAAAAAAAAACTCTTTCCAATGGCTATGTAATGAAACTCCTATGGCTTTCTTATCATGTAAGAATTTGGTATACTTCTGGTACCATGTAAGAATTTTCTTAAGGCAAGAATGAAATTCCAAGATCTAGAAGCTCAAGAGATAGCACAAGAGAGACAAGACATGATCAAATGAGAATGGATTAATCAAATAATTTCCTGAATACATCATAAAAGTACCTTGTATATAAAGGAAATTGATATGACTAGGAGTCAACAAAGAGATAAGCATACCAACTAAGCACATGTCCACCAAGAGTGGATTATCCTCCATTGTGCATGAATGTATGTGCAATAATGAGAGGATAAGAATGTAAAAGTGTATCTCATAAGGAGTTATAGTAGACAACATGTGATCAATTAGAATGCAAACTACTATGTTGTCTACATGACAACTCATATGAATATGAAAACTCCTAGGTGTCTACATGAAAACTAATATGAAAATGCATTAACCTAAGTAAACTTAAATAAAGTATAAATAGTAAATACTTATTCACACCAATAGTAATCAAACTAGAAAGTGAGAAAAAGAATATTCAAATATTTGAAAAAGGCTTCAAACTTTAGGTATTTTCTCAAAACAGATAATCAATTCACTTTGAATGATTTTAGTGATATAGATTGGTAGGATGTGCAAAATGAAAAAATTATTACAAGTAGAGGTGCATTTTTATCTATAGATAAATTGGTCTCTTAATGAGTAAGAAGCAAGAATCAATGCCATTATGCACTATAGAGACATAGTGTATTGTAGTATAATCTTGTTGCACAAATGTGTTATGGGTGAAAATTTCCCTACAAGATATTAAGGTTGCATATAATGAAGTAATTCCAATTATGTATGATAATATTGCTATTATTATTTGAAATAATTTAGTGATGCATTCAAGGACTAAGTACATGTATATCTAGTATCATTTCTTGAGAGATAAAATTGTAGAGAAGGAAGTTAAATTAGAGTATACACCCACCCATACATGATCAAATTGAAGACATATTTGCAAATGAACTATCAAAGGATACTTTTAAGTATCCCAGAGAAGAAATTAGGAGTTAATGCCGCTCCTTCAAACTAGATGTATAAGAGTGGTAAAATTTCCAAGGGAAAATATATTTCATATCTTTTGTCTCTTAGATTGATGTGGTTGATGCTCTCAAGGAGAGAAATCAAAGTTATGGTTTCTTAGTTGTAATTTTTCCTTGCAAAGATGAATTGTTCCTATTTGGACAAATTTTTTTGTTAGAACTATACTTGGAGGAGGGGAGTTATTTTGTGTACCAATTTGAAGATTGTTAATACGTGGAGAGAAGAATAATACAAATATATCCCTGTAAGGGGAAGATATAAAAAAGATGTTGACAAAATACTTTCCAATGTAATGCCAATTGTCCTTGATGTCAAACGGGGGAGAAGTTCATAGTGTGTCATCATGGTGTTATTTTTTTATTGGTATTACCATCAATGAAAAGGGGGAGATTGTTAGAAATGTGTATTTAATGTTTTCTTCGATGTCAATTTGTTTTGTATATTGTTCTCCACTTGGTGGAGATTCGTACAAATCCAATTGTGTACCTAATGGAGAGAAGTTTCATGTATATGAAAAGCTAAAATGTGCAAGAAATAACATTTGAAACCTATTATTAGATGTTTAGATGACTTTTTTGATGTTTGGTGGTGATGATAAGTCAATAGTTAGAAATTTATATATCTAGAAGGTGAAAAGTATGTGAAATTGGTATATGTAAGAAGAGTATTTGGAATCTTTATGGGAGATTTCCCTATGTAGGAATTTGGAGGTTTGTAGTTTTGGTGATGTCACATGTAAGTATGTGAATATTTCACTATCCTACTCTTTGAATCACAAAGATTCAAGTATTTAGAATTATGTTTTGTTGTTTGTTAACAATATGGTTGGCTATTAGGAATAGTTACAATTAGTTTGGAGAATGTTCCACATGAATGTTTCTTAGTGTGCAATTTTTTGGACATGTTCTTAACATTTTCACAATGTTCAAATTTAGATATATGACATTGTTTGGCTCCATAATTAAATTTATGTTTTTGTTTGACATTTTTAGTTATGTTGGTCTCTAGTCAATTTAATTATTTTTGGTGTTTTTATTTACAACAAGTTATTGATTTGGATGTGATTTCAAGAAAGATTTAAGTGGTTGATACAGATCTTTTATGCCATGTTGAGATCTGCATGGAGCTATGTGCATTAGAGAACTTTTTGGTGCAACAAGTTATGTTTGAAATTAATTTTGGAGGATGATGCAGTGTGAATTCTTTGATTAAATAATTTGTGGTAGGTGTATTATATTGTATTTTTCTTTGCTTTATCTATTGAGGTTGACCATGTTAAGTGTGAATGCTCTTGGTAGCTGCCTTTGTGCAATATTTTTTATCTCTACTATGGTTGACCTTCTTATGTCAATGCCATACCCTTTGTGAAGTGTTACAACCTCAAAATTGCATTAAAGATCAACAACGACCAATATAGGATGCAAGATGATTAAAATGATTTGAACCATCTCATTTTTCCTATTTTTTAGGTGCTTGTTCAAAATACCTTCTCTCAACATATTTTTATTTCATATGAATACATTAGTCACAAAACTATCTTTTGTAGCTAAATGCAAGGACCAATTATTTTACAATTGTGTTTATATGATAGTGGGCATATATAAAAACACATATTTAGGCATTAAGTTGGTTTTTGAATAAGGGGATGCATTTTTTTAATCATAGTTTCATAAATATCTTATTTATTTAAAAATATTTTACACCATCCATTTTTTTCTTGTAGTGTTTATTTTTAAAAACCAAATTTTCAGATGTTTTCCTTTTTGTGGATATTGCAACACAATTTATTTGGTTTTAAAGTGTTCAAAACAATTTATAAATAAAATCTCTACTTTTTATAGCCAACAAACATATTTTCTTATTGTTTATAAATTATTAGTTTTTAAAACTTCACTATAAATGTAAATAAAAAATGTAAAATTAGGTTAAATGAATGTTAAATAAAAGTAAAAAATGTATAACTTGGCTTAAATATAATCTTTAGAAATAAAATAAATTGTACTAATCAAATTTTTAGAGTAAAGGATTAATTTAAATACATTTATTAAATGATCCTTTTTGTATTTTGGGGGGCATAAATTGCTCAATTTAGCTCCATTTTTCGATATGAAAGAAGTCTAAAATAGGTCTCTTCAAATTCTCTATTATTTTCATAATATTTTTCAAATGTATACATGAGACTCAACTGAAGCTATTTTTTCTATTGTATATACATTCCTTCTAGTAGGGGTTCATTTTTTTGCATTCTAGGGGGTGTTTTTTTATTCTTATTTTTGTCATTTACATCAATAAACTAGAACTATATCAAAACAAACACCTTATGAAAAATGTCTTTGACCTCTTCTTGTCTAGTTCCTGTAAACCCACATAATAATCACAGATGGAAAACTACCATGACACAAATTCTCCATTCAAAGGGTTTTTTTTCTTGTTTATATGAAGTCCAATCAATATTTCTAAGTACCTATCAAACCTTGCAACATAGGAATAAGATGGATAAGGCCATGGGTTTGATTTATTTGAGTGTTTTAGATATCTTAAAAATTCATCTTAATGGGTGTGATACTTCTTGAGAGATGTGGGCCAAGTTCAAGAACTTGTTTGGTACTATTAATGAGTTTAGGGTACTTTAGATAGAGGCAAAGCTTACATCACTGGTACCTAATTCTTTTTCCTCCACTAAGGACTTTCTAAAAAGATTTTAAAAAATAGATATCATTATTATAGGGATGTGGGAAGAGAAAGACTGATACAAAGTGCATCTATCTAATTCAGTCAAAGCTTCAAGGGAACTTTTATATTTCCACTGTGGATGCTTTGGGACCTAGACTTACCATGCCCACATTTTAGGTATTATGTGATTGGTTATCTATAGAGAATGTGAATATTACATAGTTGGACTTTCTAATAGGATTAAAGAACCATACATTAGTTTCACAAACATTTATAGGGAAGCCAATGCAGAACTTGAAGTCCAAAGAAGATTCAATTAGTAGTGTGAGTTCCCCCAAGCCATCTCCTAGATTAGATACTCAAAAATCCAATAGAAGAGTAAACCTTCTAAGTTGAGTGAGTCTTCCTCTAAGACTAAGAAGTTTATAGGTGATCCTTGTAGTTTTTGTGTCAAGAAAGTGTTGGAAATGTAAGAGGAGTAACTAAGAGGGGAGGGGTGAATCAGTTACAATGAAAATAAATTCTAGATCCCTTAGATGTCAATATAAATAAAAACTAAACTCTGCTAAAATTCAGCAAAAGTAGAACAAAAATGTCGTAACTTGGTAAAAACTAAAATATCTCAACAAATGCTTAACATGAAAATCTAAGATATTATCAGTGATTAATGTTATTTTAACTTAGTTTCAAACACATAAAATAAATAACATGAATATAAGATTTTAATGTGGAAACCCAATTTGGGAAAAACCATGAATTGTAACTAGTTACTGTTTAAGGTCACAAAACACATAGTTAGGTGTGGCCATATTAAAGGATTTAATCACATTGTTAGGAGTGGCCTTATTATAGTTCTTTAGACAATTCAATAGAAATTCCACCTTGTTAAAGGATTTACAAATAGTTGTTAAGCCAACTCTATTAAGATATTTAGTTCACTACTACAATAGTTAGAGAGTAACAATGAGATGACTTGATTATTGATGAAACTTATTTGCTGATTAAAAATCTCAATTCTGGGTTGTATACTTGATCCTTCCAAATCAAATGTATCTTTGCATCTCAAAAAGGATATTATGCTTATCCTTCTAATTTGCTTCCTCTAAGCATCATCAAATCTTCAATTCTAATCCACACATTCAATCCTCAACTTGACCTTATATTTATATCTTACACACTATCAAATTAGCTTGAATACAACTCAGAACAATTAATATTCACATACTTAGTCAGCTAGAACAACAAACAAAAATATTTAACTCAATATGCCAAAGCAAGAAAATCCCTTTTTAGCTAACCCTACTTTATAGATATTAACTCAAAGTGATCTTCCTACGTTAACCAAGTGAACTTAGTTAATATTGCATATTCTCAAAGTTTCTTTGGCAATCAAGTGAGTTTAGTTAACACTCAACTTCTACAAACTTTCCTTTGTCACCTAAGTGAACTTGGTAGACACTATCTTCTAAACTAGGCAAACTCTAGAATGCTCAGTAGACATAGGAAACTATCTTCAATTCCCAAGTGAGCTTGACATACACTAACTGCAATGATATGACATTTTTTGTAACATCAAAGATAATATGCAATTAATTAATTATTCTAAACAATCTCCCTCTTTGGCATTGATGACAACACAACATGTCATAATGCAATGAAATTTTAGAGCAAGAATAAAGTAAGTAATGTATTCTTAGTTTCATTCTAATTCTCATCTATGAGAACTCTCTCTATCAGTGTGAACTCTCTCTTCATTCAATTTCTCCCTTTGTCAACAATTCTCTATCTTTGATATCTCCCTCCTTGTCATCTCTTGAAGTGATAAAATTTATGTGAGATATGACAAAAAACTTCTCCCTCTTTGATATCTCATGCCAAAGACAATGTTTAGTAAATATCAATGTACCTTATGTACTAATTCATTTGCAAGGTTCCTTTGTCAATACTACATCAATTGATTGATCTTCAACATGCTTTAGTTGATGCATCACTAAACTTCATTTAGAGAGCTTTAGATAGAAGAATGACCCTTAGCTTACCTCTTAAATACAAAAATGCATCCTTAGGTAATGGCTTAGTGAATAGGTCTACAATTTTTACTTTTGTATTCACATATTCCAATGTTACCTCTTTATCTTGTACCAATTCTATTAAAAAATGATATTTTATAGCAATATATTTTATTTTAGTATGCATCACTAGATTTTTTGATATATTAATTGCATTGATGTTATCATAGTATATAACCACTAGATCCTTGATCTCTATCTTCATTCTTGCCAACAATTGTTTGAACCAAACAATATTAGAAAAATTCACTACTTTTGCCACATATTTTGTCTCTACTATAGACTGAGAAATAAAATTCTATTTATTTACTATCTAAGAAATTGGTCTTTTAGCAAGAAATAATGCTCCACCACTGTTGCTCTTTCTATCATCAAGCCTAATCAGCATCTGTGAATACTTTTAAATCAAAATTTCCTCCTTTTTTGTACCATAAACCATAGTCTTCAATACTTTTTGGATATACCATGATTCTTTTGATTGACATCATGTGATTTTCTTTTGGATTTGCTAAGAATCTTGCCACCATATTGACTATTAATGTAATATCAAGCCCACCACTTCCCTAGCAAAAATACCTGATTTTTTCTTCGATGAGTGGGCTAACGCATATCAATTTGATAGTATGCCAAAAACCCTTCAAACATGTCTCAGTACATATTGTATATTGGAGAAAGATGCTCTAGTTCCCAATCTTGTGGAGACTAAAGAAGATATGAGTGGGATATGAAGTATGTACTTTGATGGATCAAGGAATAAAAATGGATCAGAGGCTGGTGTGATGTTAATTTCTCCTGCACAAGTAAGCTACTATTTCTTCTTTAGGCTCTAGTTTAGTTGCACTAATAATTTGGCTGAGTATGAATCCTTGATTCAAGGTCTTCTACTTGCTCAAAAAAGAGAAATTCAAGCTTTAAGAGTTTATGGAGATACTGAGTTTGTGGTCAATCAAGTGAGAAATCATACTATCACCAAGAATGGTTTGCTCAAGTCTTATAAACATAGGGTATGGGTCTTGCTTAAGAGTTTTAATGCATTTAATATTCAAAGCATCCCTAAAAAAGAAAACAGACATGCTGATAGACTTGCAGCAATAGATGTATCTTATGATGTACCAAGGAATCTTGAAGAAAAGAAGGAGCAACAAATTAGAGTGGTAGTAAGGACTGTTATTCCTAATAAAAACATCCATTGGTAGGTGTTTGAATCTGATGAGCAAATTGTCAATTTCTTGCATAATGAAGTAGAATTTTTAGGTAAAAACCAGTTAAGACTGTAGGATTAGTATGGTGATCAAATCATTAATCTCAGTTCTAACAAATTGCCTAAGGGTCTCATTACCTTAGAGAGTGTTTTCAATCTTGATGACCAAGCAAGAGACAAAGACATGAACCTAGCTACCAATGAAGATGATCATATTCCAACCATGGTTGCTGATGGAAAATCCTTGAACATGGGTATGGTATGTTCTGAAATTCAGCAGGAGAGTTTTATTAATCTATGTCAAGAATTTAATGATATATTTGACTGGACATATGATGATTTAAAGGGTTCTGACCCAAGGTTATTTCAGAAAAATATAGATTTAGTTGATAATGGAAAACCAGTAAGACAAAAGTAGACGCTAGTGAATCTTGAAATTGAACCCTTAATGAGAAAGGAGCTATCCAAATTGATTAAGGCCAATATAATTTTTCCCATCAAACACTCATCATGGGTAGCAAACCTTGTCCCTATTAGGAAGAAAAACGGAGAAATTAGATTGTGTGTGGACTTTAGGGACCTTAACCAAGATTCCCTTAAAGATCACCATCCTCTCCCTTCTATGGAGCAAATTTTGTCCAAGGTCAGTGGTTCAAAGAAATTTTCATTTCTTGATGGATTTTCTGGCTACAATCAAGTGTTGGTTAAAGAGTCTGATAGATACAAGACTATAATTACCACTAAATGGGGTACCTATCCTTATTGTAAGATGCCATTTGGGTTAACCAATGCAGGTTCTACATTTCAGAAGCCAATGGAGATGGCCTTCAAAGGATTGATTGAAAAGTTTGTCCTAGTTTACCTTGATGATATCACTATGTATTCAAAGGATGTAGAAGATCATTTTGATCATCTAAGACAGGTATTCTTAAGATGCAGAGAGTTTGGAGTTTCCCTTAACCCAAGCAAGTGTGCCTTTCCTACTAACCAAGGACAATTATTAGGACATATTGTATCTCAGGATGGCTTAACCATTGATCTAGAGAGAACAAAAGCAATACTTGCCCTTCCTCTTCCTAAAAAAAAGAAAGGGTTGCAAAGTTTCCTAGGCAAGATAAATTTTGTGAGAAGATTTCTTGCTACCATGGTGAAACCTCTTACGGCTATGCTCAAGAAAGGTATGGTCTTTGCATGGACCAAGGAAGGGAAGGAAAGTTTTGAAGAGATGAAGGAAGCCATAGCCTTGGCCCCTACTCTCATGAATCAAAATTTTGAGAAAGATTTCATCCTTTATACCCTAGGTGGTGAGTCAAACATTTCTACTATCCTGACTCAAAGAAATGATAAAGGTGATGAGTAGCCCATAGCTTTCTTCAATGAAGGGCTTAAAGAGTATGAAGATAAGTACAGTTATGTTGAGAAACAAGCCCTTGCAGTCATCAAAGCTTTGAAGAAATTTAGACACCTCCTGTCTCATAATAAAATTCATTTGTTAGTACCCCATGCTAGTGTGAGGGATTTCCTTTTGAGAAAAGATATTAGTGAGAAAAGAGCTAGCTAGATTACTAAAGTGATGGAATATGATATTGACATTTATATTACCAAGCTGGTAAGAGGGAGGGGGTTGTGTAAACAGATGTTATCATCTCAAGGACCTGATGAGGAAGCTGTTATGATACTAAAAGAGAAACATGAGGTAAGAAATAGTGACCCAAGGAGTTAGATAGATGATATGATGAATTTCTTATTAGGCAATGGATACCCTCAAGGATTAGATAGAACTAAAAGGAGATAGTATAGATTATAGTCAATTCCTTATGTCATAGTTGATGATGTCCTCTTTAGAAAATATTTTAATGGAGCCCTATTAAGATGCCTTGATACAAACCAAGCTCAAAGAATGATCAAAGAGCTTCATGATGGTCCTGATGGTGGCCATTTCTTGGCAAGGACAACTGCAACGAAGATCATGAGGGCTAGTTATTATTGGCTCTCCCTGTTTCATGATTGTCATAGGTATGTGAGGAAGTGTGAGAAATGTGCTTTCTTCTCTAGTAAATAGAAGCTTGGAACTCTTCCCCTTCATCCCATTTAGGTGGACCAACCTTTTGCTCAATGGGGATTGGATTTCATAGACCCTATCAATCCTCCATCTAATTCAGGTCACAAATGGATTTTAGCTACTACAGATTACTTCACTAGATGGACAGAGGCAGTTGCATTGAAGGATGCCACTAAATCTTCAATTTTTGAGTTCCTTGATGGAATTGTGACTAGGTTTGGTGCCCCTTCAACCATTATTTTAGATAATGCAAAGTCATTTGTAGGAGCTCAGATCTATGCATGGGTAGTTGACCACAACATTTGCTTGAGAACATCATCAAACTACTATCCTCAAGGTAATGGCTTAGCTGAGTCATCCAACAAGAACCTAATTAGAATCATAAAGAGAACAATTGAAGATAACCAGAGGTGTTGGCATAAAAAATTGAAGAATGCACTGTGGGCTGATAGAATAATGCCTAAAAGGTCAATAGGGAATTCACCCTTCATGTTAGTCTATGGTAGAGAAGTAAGGCTTCCAATTTCATTGGAGTTCCCATCTATAGAGCTAGCTCAACAGTTGGAGTTGATTGAAGATGATGCCATGACAGTAAGAATGGCAGAGCAAATGGACCTAGAAGAGAAAAGAAGTAAAGCCATGAAAACCCTAGAGACACACCAGCAGTAGGTAAAAAAGAGTTTTGATAGGAAGGCTAGGATCAGAATCTTCTGAGAGGGAGATTTGGATCTGAAGTGGGATGCAGATAGGGCAAAACTAGGAAGACACTCAAAGTTTGATGCATTATGGATTGGTCCCTATCTTATTGTCAGTTGCAAGTAGGCCAATGCTTTCCAGTTAAAAAAGCTTGATGGTGAGATTCTACCTATCCTAGTCAATGGGATCTATCTCATGCCATGTTTCTAAGAGCTTTAGATTCCATGTACATAGTTAGCTTAGTTTCATTTCTATTTTGTTCCCTACTTTTCCAAGAAGTGCACAAGCATAGGATTGTCTCCATGAGATAGCAAGTTTTGAAATTTTCAAGGTTGCAGAAGGAGGTTTTGGTCTCTAGTTCCATTGTAGAGACAAGGGTTTCAGGGTTTTCCTCTCAAAGGTAGGGTTAGGGTTTCACAATATACATAGTATCCACATCTTTTTCACTCTATAGCCCAATGGATGCTTTAGGCCACTAGTCTTATGCATAGCAGGCTAGAATCCCCTATGAGTCACCAGAAATGTTACATATTGTGCCCCTCGCCATATATTTGAATTTTAAATACTTGCCTGCCTAATGGTCACTTCTCGGTTAAACGTTATTTTTTAAACATCCCAGGAATATGAAAAAAATTAAATGATTGAACCTTATGATATTTCTTCCCTGCGCATTTTAATGTTTCTGCAGGCCCGCAAGTCCCCATCATTAGATCAAAAGATATCTACAATTGGTGCTATCTCCCTATGGGAAGTGGCATGTTTTTTTTCCATAGTGACATAGCTCCTTTTGGCCACGTGGTTGGTGGGTCCTCCCTTTTCCTTGATTGTTTCTTTGGTGCTGAATTTTAGTAGATCCCCATAGGGCACTATAGCGCTATCAAAAAATTTGTGTTCCTCGCCGTTAGCGACATAACACCCAGACAAAAAGTGATACTGTGGCAACATCAAAAGTAAGGTGGGTCCCAAGTATGCCTCGTCGGATATCAATGATAAAATTGGGCACACATTGGCAGTTGGTCAATTTTTTCATTAGCTAAGGTATGATTGTGTAGAATATGGGTCCTGCTTCACTTGGCAGGCCGCAAATGAGGATTTGTTAGATAGGTTGGCACATGGCTAGTTTCTTATTGGTTGGTATACTGATAGGTTAGATCCATCTAGCTCATCGCCAAATCTCAAAAAATCAATGGTGGATCAATGGGGCCAGGAAATGCCAAGATGAAGATGCCAGGTGTGTTGAGTGGTTTGTGGGCCCAAGTTTTCAAAAAAAATTTAAGTAGATAGTGTAGTAATACGGTGAGTCTTCACGATTGTCAGATCAATCTAGATCCACAATGGGTGCTATCTCGCTATGGGAAATTGCTCGGAGGATACACATAGTGACATAGCACCTCGGTGATGCATGGCAGGGTGGGGTCCAATATTATGCAATCACCGGTTGGTGCTAGTTATGATCACGGGGTCTGACTAAGGTATAAATAGCAGTTAAGGCATTAATGGTTAGTGGCTAGCGAATAGTATAACGTTGCGGTCAGGATTTTTTAAAGAAGATGGCATGGTTAGTAATGAAAGAGGTGGTCAACTTGGGAAGACCTTGTGAGAAGGTAGAAAGGAGAGAAATTATTGGCCCACTTGGCTCGTCCTTCTTGCAATTTCAGTTTGACTCATTGACTTGCTGATTCACAAACCAAAATGGTGGAAAACCAAGATTATGTTGCAAATTTGATCTCTGTAATCAATCCCAACCAACCTAGAATGAATGGGAGACAAGGAAGAACACTCCACCTTCAATCTACTTCATCTACCTAGTCAGAGTGGCTTAATGGTACCATTTTGATCTTCTCAAGGCATTATTTGAGACAGAGGATCAGATATCATTGCATCTAGATCTGTACCCAAATCAGACTTTCTCCTTGATTATTCTCTATGGGAATTCAATGCAGTGGTTATGGAGTAATTACAAGGAGAGGACATCTTAGTTATGCCTAAACTATAAAGCCAACTTTTGTATAATTTTGTGGGGAGTTGACCTTTCTCTGTTTTCTCTGTTATTGCTCTGCAAATTCTCAGTGTAAATTCCCCTGTGCCTCTGAACTACATGATTTTTTGCCTTATCTATTTCAGCCATTGGTATGAAAGTGCAAGAACTCCTTGCCTCTTACTGGTGTTTCATAGAGATATATGATCTACATGAATGTATCTCCTTGGCCTATGAATGATAATATAAGTGATTCTCTCTTTCCTTGTGTCATTCATCTTGGTCTTCTAATCTGCATGTGATTATTAGATTAAACCAAGTCTGAATCTGTATATCCTTAGTTTCATTTTTGTTCAATAGTGCATATATGGGTAGAGATTGGTCTAAACACTCTATTTTGGTGCATCACCTCTTAAGAATAGATTAGGTAGATTTTCTTTCATGCTCTCCTTCTCCCTTTTCCTCTCCAAGAGTAGTTAGGTGCATCCTAATAGTAAGAGGAAGCCAACCTTCTCTGGAGACTCAACCTCATAGTTCAAGTCCATAGCTTGGAGGTTTTTTCCATGTTTTACGAGGTTGTCCTTAGGTAGAAACTTTGGACAAGGGTACAAACCTCAGTGACAACAAAAACGTAATTAGCTAGTAAGAGAAAATAATCGTGGACATCACTACAATTAGACTACAAAAGAAAGTATAGTTGTAATTACTATCAAGAATATGGACAAATTCCTAAAAATTGTATAAGAACACATTTTAGTGGAAACTACAATAGATGGTTGAGTCAAACCACATGTTTCAGTTGTTTGAAGACTGGTCATATCAACAGGAATTTCCCAACAAGGTCAAAGGCACCCAATTTAGAGTTCAACAAAGGAAAAGAGATGATAGATGTTAAACACATCAGAGGAGAAATGAATGAGACATGGAAGAAGAAAGATGGAAGTAGCACATCAAATGAAGGGATCACTTCACCTAAAATGTCAAGTGGTCACACTTCATCCAACTAAGCACAAAATGGTTTGTGGGACTTATATACAAAGATTTATCATACATCAATTCCAAGACAAGTAAGTAATGAAAAGAAGAGATCAGCATGAATAGAGATGCAAAGTGAAAATTTCAAGATCTCATAAGTGTTGTTGAGTTTCCATTAGATGTCGAGTAAAATTCTAATACATGCTAAGTTGATTGCCAAAGTCATTAGAAGCCGAATGATTAGTTACAACCGAGTTGGTAGTGAAAGTCGAGTGAAGAGAAATTTCAGTTGAAGCTGAGTGAGGGATACTTTTGTGGATGTCAAGTGGTGGAAAGATAATGGAAGCAAAGAATGCAAAAATTCTTAAGAAGCCCAGTGGATAGTTGTAAATGCACTAAGCATTAAATGCTATGAAAATAGGGTATATTATCACATTTTGAATTATTTTTCTTCATCATGAACAAAGAGCTAAGATGAAGAAGAGTACAAAATGATTTCAAGATAGAGAATTCAACATTTGGGAAAATTTGAACAGTGATTAACTACAATTTCATCAATTCAAGGCATTTATACTAGTGCTAAGCTACGTAGTTTCACATTTTCTTTGTGTTCAAACCCTAGATGACACACATGGCCTGCAGTTCTAGGATACCATAGGAGAAAGAACCATTTGAGGTTCAAGTTGTGTCTAACAAAGTAAAACAACCTGATTTTAGGCCAATCCCTAAAGTGGCATACAAAAATGATCCAACCAAAGCCCTAGCTATTATAACCCCGCAAGGTAGTTATGGTTTAGGATGTTAGGAGATGCTACAACTACAAAATTGGAGCCATAGGAGATATGGAGATGAGGGAAGCCTATGAAAAGTTGTGTGAAAACAAAATTTTGAAGGAAGAGTACCAAATCATTGAGAAGAAGGGTTTGACTTATGCCCTGGAATTCTCCACTATTTTTAAAACTGAATGAATTAGAATTGTGCTCAGCAGAATTCATGATGGAAGTTTGTGGCTAGAAGATGGTCCAGTAAAAATAACAAAGAGGATTGTACACAAAGTAATAGGGTATCCAACCCTACATTAGCCAAAGACCCTTAGAAGTGACTCTAAGGAAGCAATTGAGAAGAAAATAGGTGCCAAATGGAACAAGAGAGAGGAATGACTATAGATACTATCCAAGACCCTCTTGTTGACTTTGTTGTTAGGCTTATTTCACACAAATTTTATCAATCCAACAGACTTAACAGTGTACCCTACATTGTAATGGGTGTTGGTTACAAACTAGTGAAAAGGGATCATACTTATGATCTTGCAGAACTGCAATTGCAACAAATCAATCAGAATTTAGTAGCAATAAGAAGAACTAAGGGAGCATAGTGCAAATTTGGTGTAATTTTGATATGCATATTTTTCTATGTATAGAATGAATTTCCATCCTTTGGAAAAGTAAGCAAGAAAACCAATAGGTCAATAATAGCTTAAGTAAATGAATATATAGAACAAATAGGAGCTAATTTTGAAACCCTTATGACAAGTTACTTTGGAGATCTCAAGAAGACCATGAAGTAGATATTAAGAATACTAATTTCATTGGTAGCACAACATGTAAATGATGTATTATTTCTTGTAGATATTGACTATAATTACATACATGCAACAACACTAAGGGTTAGATGGTTAAGACCTCTTGGATATGAAATAAACATAGATGAGGGATCTGCAGCTATAACTACACTATTAGTAGAAGAAGTGGAAAAAAGTACACAACATTTTAGGACTTTTAATTTGGTGATATCAAAGGTGTACATGGAATTGAAGACTTCTTCTACATTAAAGAAAAAGGACAAATTGGTTAAGAAGTTAAAGGAAAATTTTGGTGAGGGCACTACTAAAGAAGAAGAAGATGAAGAAGCTAAAGGTGATGAAGATGAACAAGGTCAAGAACCATTAGCATTGACCCAAGGTATGGGTGAGGATAAAAAAGAAGAAGAAGAAGGTGCCAAGAAAGAATCACCCAAGGCTAAACCTAAGACGAGAAAAGCACAAAAACAACTTGTTGCACAACCCAAAGGAAAGAAGAAAGTAGCTAAGCCAAGCCCAGCCAAGCCAACTACAAGGGAAAACATTAGGGAAATGAAAAAAGTGGAAAAGGAATAGGAAAGAAGCAAAAATCCATAGAGCAAGGAAGGCCAAAAGAAAAGAAAAAAATATATTACACCCCCAAAGTCAGATGAAGAGAAGACAAAATTTGACAATGATCAATTTAGAGTGGTAAAACATTCTACCAAATCTAATTTGGAAAATGTTTGTGATAATATTAGAGATAATGTAGATTTAACTATTTTAAAGACCATTGATTTTAATAAGTTGAGCAGAGAAGAAAAAAACATAGTGGAAGAATCTATCTACACTATGATGGCCAAGTTCAAGACTACTTCACTTGAACTTGACAATTCTATGCCTAAGGAGCTAAGCTCCATTGTAGAAAATAAATGGCATTACTACCTAAATATGGAGAAGGAAATAAGGGAATCAACATTGGCTCATGTGATTCCAAACCTTATAAAAGGTCAATTAAGTAAGGCTAGTAAGAAACATCAGAGCAAATTTTCACCCAAATACAAAGCCTTTAGTATTTTGGAAAATAAAATAGAAGATGTTGTAAAGAAATCCACACAAATGTGGAAATTGATATATGGATTGACTACTATCAAAGAAGGGCAAGAAAATCCCTTTGAGGGAATAAATGATGATGAGGGAGGAGAAGAAAATGAAAAAGAGGAAGAAAAGGTAACAGTGGAGGAGAAGACACATAAAGGTGATGAGGCAATAGCAGAGGAGAAGTGGTAAGAACAGAGTGTCCAAGACACCCAATTGCCACCACCCAGTTCTCCACATATAGTATCTATATCTATAGAAATAGTAATTGTGAAAGATGTTCCTGACACCTTAGGTCAAAACATCAATCCATTAACTGTAGATCTTAAAAGGATCCTTCACCAAACAACATTGCAATCACAATTGTGCACAAATCCTATTTTGGTGAGTGTAGAGGAGTTACAAAAAGTTGTAGCAAAAATAACCAAGGAGAAGGTGAACACATAAGAACCACCTTCACAACCTCCCACAGCTACAGATGATCAACCAAAAGAGTAAGTAGCACATGACACAACTACTAAGGTTGATCCCATCGTGATAGTAACAACAACTACTGAGGAGTCAGCAAAAGAATAGGTAGCACAAAATGTTCCTACATCACAAAGCCAAGGTGCACCTCCTCAAATCATTGTCATTGATCAAGGTAGAAGAGGAGAAGATAAGGAAGAGAAGAAAACCCCTAGGGAGAGAGAGCAAGACGCAATATAGATATTGGTTAATTTTCCTACTACATGAACTCCTACCAAGCAATCGAGCACTGATGTAGGGTATGTGCAGGATCATGGTGTGCCAAAAAGTGGCGATCTGAAAAATAAGTAGTTCTGAAATGCCTCAAAGAATTTTAAAATCTATTCCAACTTTTTTCCCACCCATCCTAATACTAAATGAAAATAATTAATACCTTTATAATTCCTACTGTATCTTTCAATAACAACCTTATATGGTCATCTTTAAAACATCTCGAAAATGTGTTTTTGGCATGTTCTTATGTGTTTTTTACTTCAAGCATGTAGCTGATGACTTTTTTTAAAAAAAAATTTGAAATAATGAAAAGGGTTTGTTAAGAATGTTCTTAGCTTTTCATAAATGTAAGCTTTGTCAAATTATGAGTTCACTAAGTAATTATTACTTATGTTCTAGTGGAGTTAGCTACAAAGTGTTGATTGACATATTGGTTGAAAAATAGCTATAACTTTCAAACCGTATAATATTTGTGAAATCCAAAAGATGCATCACATTTTATGCTTCGACTAGTATAAGAAAAAAATAAAAAATTGATTTTTTTTGAACTAGTTAAGGTGGTCAGACACGGAATTTTTTTAATTCTGAAAATAGTATAGTAAAAAATTCATAATTAATTATTTTTTTGGAATAAAATTCCCAAAATTATGCATCACATCTAGACATGAGTCTACTTTTTATATCTAAAATTATATTTAATAATATTATCATTTGATTATGATTAAGGTGGTCAGGCATACATCAACTTTTTATTTTTGCCCTAAAATTTTCATAGTACTACATTAAAATCCAAACTTTTTACCAAATCAAATATTTTTTTCTCCAGATAAGGCCTTGTATTTTAGAAACTAGAGTCAATTACCTACAGATTATTTTCTTACAAATTTTTGATATAAAGTCCATAACAAATTTAAAATTATGTGTCAAGTTGAGATAACCCTGATTTGTTGGTTTTTCACTGCCACTTAAGGCCATAGTTTGGTACACCATGATCTTGCACATACCCTATAGTACCATTATAAATCTTAGCACTAGGCTCGAGCTCCACCAAGGTAGCAAGGGTACTTCACTATGGAGGCCCTGCACTTGATGAGGAAATAGTCATACCAAGTTATGACTATAAGAAAATGAACCTAGAATAGATAAATGAAGTGCAAGAGGCACTAGAGAGAAAGAAGAAGCAAGAGATACTTAGAAATGAGTATAGACAAAAGCAAGAATTAGTAGAAATCAAACACATATTCCGTGATGCATTTAGCTTGCCAGTACCTGATGAAATAAAGCCTATCATGGAGTAATTTTCCAACATAGTGGACTGGGTACAAAATGAAGACCTTGATACTAATGTTAAATTATTAGAATGGTCTAAAAAAAAAAATTAAAATGAAGTTCAACGAGAAGATATCTAGTGAGATAGCACTATCACAAGTTAAACTGGCTAAGAACATAGAAAAGGTGAAAATAGTACTTGAGAACATATTCTCATTGTACTCCAAACTATGTGACTCTTCATATTTCACACAAGAGACTAGCCAAAGAATAATAAGCTTTGAGAGGAACCTTAAGATATCTAGCACACAGCTACCTAAGGATCTAGCTCAAAGTGAAAAGCATTTTGCAACAACACTTCACACCTAGAAGGAGTTACCTGTATTAATAGTAGAAGAGGCTAATGTTAAGGCCAAATTAATATATTTACATTTTTCTATTACCCCACATCTAGAAGTATTGCATAAAGAAATGGCCTATGTAGAGAATGTTTTGAAGAAACATCCAAATATTTCTACCTTACAAGGCCTAGTACATCTTGCAGCAGAGATAACCATCTAGCTCAAAGCACTAGAAATGGCATTAGACAATTGGTATGCTTCTCTGAAGATAATAATGAAGGTAAATAAAATATTTTTGGCTAAATATTCCATTCATTCTTCAGACACTTTGACATAAGTGCCAAAAAGGGGGAGATATTCATGTAAGGGGAAGATATTAAAGGGAGATAATACATTTTTTAATCGAGATAATAAAGAATATCCAAAGAGGGAGATATTATATATTAAGATTTTGAATCTTAAAAGGATAAAGCCAAATGGATGCAAAAATAGCAAGAAGATTTGTGAAAGGGGGAGTAGATATAGAGTACAAACAAAGCAGATACATATAAGGCAAAGAGTATTAGACATATAAACATGAGACAAATTCAGCTTAAGGAATTGTGGATATAGAAAATGGCACATTAGCTTAGGGGGAGTTACAAATTTTTAAGGTATATACTCTTCTACAAAATTTTGAACAAGTTTTTGAAGTTTTTTACATATGTTATAGTGGAGGAAAGAATATATATGATTCATGGATTCTTTTCCAATTGAAAAGTCCCCTATTCTAAAGCACCTAGACAAAAATGTGCCTCTATGCACTTTAGGTCCTAAGTATTCTTTGATTACCATCATCAACTACCACATGAATTTAATGATGGCTAGTCTAAGAGGGATAAATTTGGGCAATATATTAGGAGGTTGAGGGAAACCATTTACTCTCATGAGGGAAAATGTTGGGAATAAGAATATGCCCCACCAATTATGATCTAATCCTTTATTTTTAGGTAGAAGGTCCATCCTTAATAGGTTTTTTAAAATCTTAGGTGCCCTAAAGTAACTAGGGTTTAACATTTCATGATAATAGTACTAAAATTATTGAAAAAGGAAACAAAGTTAGAATAGTGATAGGAACTATCCCATACCCATATCCATAGCTAAACTCACAGCTCTCCATCAAAGGTGTGATCAATGAAATCTGAGCTAATATATCCCATGTTCTTGTACAAGATCAAATGCATTAGTAGTGAGTAATGATGGAATTTGAAATTTCTCATTTCCCCACTCTATTCTAGCCTAATGTTATCCTTCATCTTCTCTAGAATATACTCCACATAGTCATACTCTCTACCATGGTATGAATCCTGTACATTTTTGGCAATAATTAACTCTACCCCATATACCATATTAGTGCCATCTATACTAACCAATTTGTGGAGACCATACACTATCTTTACAAATAGTTTTTTAATTTTTCCAAAGGCATCTCCTTATCCACTTTTTTAGGATAATCACATGCCTGCTTAAGGTCCATGGGGATGTGTTGTAGCATAGAATTCCTTGTGTAAGCCTTGGTATTCCTTTCAATTTTTTTTATTGAAGGCCAATTAAATCCATGAGCTTGCTCATTGCACCCTCCAATCAAAAAGCTTCAATGAAAGAAGCACGATCTAATATACATAGAATGGTCCCACCTCGTGTGTGGAATGATTTGGTAGCTAGATTGTATGATTTAATAAGGGCCTTCAACAAATCAACATCCACAAATACTTCTAGTAAGATTAGCTTTGATAGATTTTTCTTTCATGGGTTGCAAAAAGGAATTTTGTCTGTTTAATTGTGGTAAAAGTACCTGAATAGTTCATAACCCATGAACACTAGGGAAAATAGCATCCCTATAGAAAGCATAAGGGTCGCATAAGTCATGGTCATTTGTAGAGATGTTATCTGAAGATTCAGTGAATAACTTAATCCATTTATCTACGAACTAGTTTGGCTTCCTCTACCTCTTTCCTTCTTCTGCAATAGACGTCTTTGAAACTTCCATTTTTGTAGCTTGAATCTGCTCAACCTCATTGTCAAAAATCTTGATTTTAGACTGAGAACACTAGGAAACTCTATAGTTAGTACTGAAAACAATAATCCTTCACATTGAAATATCTACAACTACTAAAAATCTCTTCTCTTTGCAAATGGTAACCTATTACTGGCTTAGAGAATGTTTTTATGCTATGCATACTTCACCAAAGTTCCCTGTGCATTGATTTCCTACTTGCTCAAACCTTAAATTCAATGTTCTCTATCACTTCCATGGAGCACCAACATAACTCATCCAACTCTGTAATCATTGTACTTTACTCAAATCTCATTGGTTAACAACATGCATCATTGTTCTAGCTTAGACAAAAAGAAAAAGTGCTTTCATGTCTTATTTAGGGTTTTCAATCTTATGATCATCCTTGAAATGTAAACCCTTCACATCATCTTAGGTAGGGAACATGGCTTTTATGATCTTATGATCACTTTGAATTCAACCCTTATCACATTCTTATAAGCCTAAAAAATAGCCTTTACAATATTACGATATGTCATTCATCATATCTTCAAAGAGGCCCCTCAAGTTTCTCATAATCTTACAAGACACAACACACCATAAGATTGGAACACTGGAAAAAAATTCACTTTCAATGGTTTTGAACTTATGCATCTTACCTCACCTTTACTTGCTTTACGATCTTATGATCATTGCTAACTGAACCTTTTTGCAACTTCAGAAGTTATCCCATAAACCCTTATAATCTCATGATTGCAGTCAATTAACTAACTTCAAAAGTTACCTTTAACTATTGCCTCTGACTCCCAACCATACATTGGTCATCACCTTTCTTCATCATAACCTCAAAAACCTTTATAATCTCATGATCACATCTTGGCATAACATCAAACTTCAACTTTTCTTACCCTAAAATCTCTCGATCTTAGTCAATTAACTAACTTTAGGAGTTACCTTTAATTGTTGCCTCTAACTCCCAACCATATGTTGCTCATTACATTTCTTCATCGTAGCCTCAAAAGTTTCAACTTCTATCACTACAATTTTGTGATCTAGCATTGCCTGGTAGCTTTGAAAAGATCATTATTTTCCTTCTCAATCATATAATCTATTGTTTTTTATAGCATCATAAGATATCAATTGCCATGTGTCTTAAAAAAATTTATACTCATACGCCTGGCCCCACCTTGCATCATATCACCTACCACTTCCTTTCTTATGATCTTACAAACACCTCCTTATCGTAACTTCAAAAATCTCTTTAGGAACCTTTATGATCTCATGATCCTCTATTTATTGTAGGATCGAAACTCTTCACAAACCTTTGCACTTTACATCTTTGCAATATTATGATCCTATTGTTCTCGTATGGTCTCAGGTCTCCCTTTTTGCCTTTACAATTACACAATTGTTAGATTTTCATATCATCTTATAACTTAATTACAAACTCTTCCCATGAGACAATTAAGATGACATGACAAAAGGGTGATCGTAAGATCAAAAACTTCATTATAAACACCCACAATGCTATGACTATATGATACATCATGAGATTAGGAGACTCAACACTTTACCCTTATGCTCCTCCACTAGCATACATTTCATAACATCAGGAGAGTGAAATCTTAAGCTCACAAAAAAATGCCTAAAACCATAATCATAAGATCGTATCACATGATAAAAAAATTTGAAAATGACATACGATCTCCCACTTGAAATAAAATCTAGGATAAAGTTTAAAATTGATTGCCAATTTAAGAAATTTCACCATGAAATGGTAAAGACATAAATCTTAGGATATCAAATTGTCCCTCTAGAGCAAGATTTTCAACACTGGGCTAGGGAAAAATCATTAGGTCAGGGTTATTTTCTAGCAAAATGTTAACAAATAAAGAACAAACCCTAACAATACAATAGATTTCAAAATATTTTCACAATAAACTCCAATGTTTTGGCATAGTGAAAATAGGGGCTATTAGGTTCCAACCATTTCTATGAACCTCTTGTTAGTCTACAAGATTTTTCATTCTAGCTCTAGTAATATAGTTGAGTTTTGACCACATGATGTGGTTATTTGAGACCTCCACGATCCTGATTTGGTTGTTATTACTAGGAATATTGATTCACAATCTCTCTTATATCAGTTTGATGGCATTGAGAGATCCAATTCTATAGATTTTTCTCTTGTTTCTCATGTAGACATAGTGAGAAAACTTTTGCATGAACATTTTGGCCATGTCAGCTACATATATCTACAATAGATGAACACACAAGAGCTAGTGATTGGGCTACCTTAGATCTCTTGTAGTAGAAGTGTTTTTTGAGGTTGTGCACTTGGAAAGCATCATAGAGATCCTTTTCTAGCAGGTAGATCCACACATACTAAGGCACCATTGGAGTTGATACAAAATGATCTTATGTCATTCCCCACTCGATCTTTTTCAAGTGCCCAATATGTGCTTATGCTTATAAATGACTTCTCTAGATGTACATGGGTGTACCTTTTGAAGTACAAGTCTAATGTCTTTGGTTCATTTGGAATCTTTAAAACATTTGTAGAGAAGTGATCTAGTCTTTTTCTTAGTCATATATGCACTCACAATGGTGGAGAATATGTGAATTAGTCTTTCAGAGATTTTTCATTGAGCATGATTTATATCATCAGTTCACTATTCCTCATACCCCTCAGCAGAATGGGGTTGCTAAGAGAAAGAACAAAACATTATGGGAGATGGCTAATTGTATGATACAGTCTTGAGATATGAGTCCTTTTTGGGATGAGGCTATCAATTGTACCAACTATATTTAGAATCAGATGTCTTAGAAGGCATTGTGACATTTGACTCCCAAGGAGGCTTGAACTCATGTCAAGTCCAATATTTCTACATACCATATTTTTGGTAGTGAGGTTTGTGCATTTATTCCAAATTTCTTAGAGGAAATCCATATAGAGGAAGAGTCGACCACTCATATTTGTTAGCTACTATGAGGATGTGGCAGAATACAAGTTGTTTGATCCCATTTCTAGAGAGGCCTTATTTTAGTGAGATGTTTAGTTTGATGAGTGTTATCCTTAGATGGAACCTCCATCACCAGCTTCTCCCTCACTTCCAAACACTTCCTCTTCTTCTCTACATGATTATTTATCCTTTGAGGAATATATTGATGATGATGCACCTTATCCTCTTCCCTTGATGTTTTGCGAGTGTCCACATGGGCTCATGATAATATTCATGCAAATAGACCTATGGTAAGAGATCCTTCAAATTATTACCATGGTCATGCTCAAACTTCTAGTACTGGACTATTGAGTCATGTCATTTCAAATGATTTCCAAATTTTTTCATAGGCAAAAAGACACTCAAATTGGGATATGGTTATGGATGAGGAGTACTCTTCTTTGACAAAGAACCACACTCAGGATCTTTGTCTTGTTTCAAAAGGAATAAAGTTGGTTTGGTGTAGGTGTGTGTATCATACCAAGTATTCTATAGATAGTTTTATTGATAGGTATAAGGCACATCTTGTTGCAAATGGATTTTCACAAGTCCACCGAGAGATTTGCTCTAATCTCCATGATGAATTTTATTTTCCTCATCCTCTCTCTTGCAGCTTCTCAGGGATGGGAAGTATTTTAGATGGATATCAAATCTTCGGCTACCTAGGAATAAACTAACCTAGCTCAGATGAGATATTATGGCTTCCTTATGCTCCAAAATTCTTGCCAATGCATTATGCTTATTTTTTTCTAGATTATAATCTCTAATGAGAAATATAGCTCAATGAGCAAATGTCCTAGTCATAATGAATCTGGCATCAATACAAGGGATTTCCATAACATCTTCTCTAGCAAAGCCTTGATTTTCAATACCCAATCCTTGAGACATACCAGATTTGTCTGAGGTGTACTCAGTTGGAGCACCCCATGTCTTGGTCATACCTAGGCAAAGGCTTGATGTGAATCTAGATCCCTAAATGGTCAAAAACAAAAATAAATAAAATTCAATAAAAATAATTTAAAGCAGCCAAAAAAAACAAAAAAGAAACCTTTAACATAATGATAAAACCATGGAATTATCAATATACCATTAGTGTTTTGTGTTTGCTTTTGTTTATTCTATGTACATTATGTTAAACATATTTATTGGCAAGAAGTATTATATTTTTAGTATTTAGTCTCTTATAATTTTTGTATTTCACATGTTTTGGTACAAACATACTGTAGCAATGTAAACAAATTAGTGCGGAGTCATACCAGAGAACCATACCACAACCAGCAACTTGCTTGAAAAGGAAGACAATGTCCTAAAAAAAGAATTCAATTTCTTTGATTTTTAGTTCACAGCCTTGCCAAGAAATACATCGGGTTGTAACTTAACAGATAGGTTAATAATTGAGTTAAGCATAAGTTTGTGAGGTGATAATGGCAATAAAATTCTAGTCCCATTAAAAATTTTGAATATGATGAGAATGGTGGAAGACAAAGATTTTGATTACAAGGTGAGTTTTTACTCAAAGCTATGTTTGGGCAGCTACTATAGAAATCAATAGGGCCAATGTTCTCATTTGAGCACATGTGGGTAATTGTCACAAATGTCCCTCTAGATTTTGAAATGTTCTCCCATAACTCTTCAAAGCCCAAATTTTTTGTATTAAAGATGGATTCTACCAGCACACCCTTCCCCCATATGAATGCTTGACTATTACCCTCACCACATCTTGAAGATCATGTGCTAGATTGTGCCAATAAGAATATCTTGTAGTTGCATTTTACTTGGTTTGGGACAGTTAGCTAGCTATTTTATTTTTTGGTTGAAATTATTGTGCAAGATGGTTAAACATAAGAAATGAAAAATTATATTAGGAATAATTAATAACTATTTAATTTCTTTGTTCAATATAAAATAAGAATTGTACCATAGATAATGATAATCTACCCATTTCGAAAGTATCTCTGAGAGGTTCATGAGTTGTGTCCATTATATCAACTCCACGATCCAATTCATGGAACTATTAATACATAGGAGTACCTCTATATACAACTTTAAGACCAATTTGATAGGAACTTCAAAACTTTCTAAATTCTTGATGTACGATTAGATGACATCTCTTGCAAGCATTCATATAGTTCACACGCTATCTAAGTTTCCAATTTTTTCATAAATTTACACCATTCCTTATACTTTGTCGGTGGTCAAATTTTTTTATAGAATTTCCATTTATAGGTAGACATATAAGGAAATGTTAGTTAAGTGGGGAATTGCCTTTGCATGAAAGTTTCTAAGATCCTTTCAAAATATCCATTTCATCAAATATCATACAACCATAATGAATCCAATTTGAGGGACTTCATGTGTAGTATGTACGATGCTGGCATAAACCATGGAGATTATTTGTATCATCTACTAGCTTCATTTGCTTGAAGGTTTAAGCCTATTCAACAAGTTGATTTTGCACATAGCCTCCATGTGTTATAGCTACTTCATTGAAATGACACTCTTTGAAGCATTTTATCAAACAGTTCATGCATGTTGTCTACGAGCACAATTAGATTTGGTCAAATTCTTGATCCGCTTTGATCTTCTCAAAGGTATTTCTTTTGTTTCTTTTTATCTGCATCCTGCATTATACAAGTACAAACTATTCTTACTAAAGATCCTTTGAAGAAATAAACTACAAAAGAAAAGCCTACTAACAACAAAATAGAGTCGGAAGGGCAAGGATCTTGGGTGGTTAGAGATGATCTCATTCACATGGAATACTACCCTCCCCCAAGATCAGTAGCACTTTCCACTTATAAGGGAATATGGTTATTGTGTAGGAAGATTGGCATAATATGACATACTTTATAGAGAGCACAATCTGATGCTTTTGGGTTCTGTATCCAATCCAATCTTCTCACAGGCATTTCTTTGAGCTTCTTTTTATCTACATACTGAAATGCAAGAACAAACTATTCTTAGAAATGGTCCTTTTGAGGGAAACCAACTGGAAAGTAAAAATAGCAAGACTGAGTATACAAGAAAATATTGTAGGAAGGGCAAAGATAATGGGTGGTTGAAGAAGATCCTTTTCATCATGGAATGCTTCCCTGAAAGTACAGGAGCACTTCCACTAAAAAGGGAACACATTCATGCCAATTGTCAAGGAAGGTTGATGTGACAATGGCATACTTCCTTATACATAATACAATTAGATTTTGGTGGGTTGCATACCCAATCTGATCTTCTCGCAGGTATTAGCTTTTTTCGCTCTTTATGTTTATCCTACATTATATAAACACACACTTTTCTTAGAAATGTTCCTTGAAGAAAATCACATTAAAATAGCTAAGATTGGGTACATAGAAAACTACTGTAGGAAGGACAAGGAAACTGAGTAATTAAAGAAGATATTATTGATTATGGAATGCTCCCCACAAGACCAGTAGCATTTTTCTCTTAAAAGGGGGAATACATGCATCCCCACCATGCAAAAAGATTGACATGACATACTAATTTAGACAAAACATAATCAGATGGAAAACAAAATGCTATCCCTTCTGGAAAGAGGACTACTGTTAACAAAATCCTTACACAGCAAACCGAAATGATGTAGAACTCTTATCATAATAAAATATTGAACCACAGAAATAGACTTAGCTCATGTTGAATGTCACACTCTTTATGGATACATTTCCTTAAGAACTCTCATGACTCCTCTTTATCCCCAAAATAATCAATTCCTACTCTCCTTTCTACTAGGACTAATTCTCTTGTATCGCAATTGAACTCATTCTTTATAAACTGAACTTGCTCTCTAAATGGAACTAATAGCACTGGATGCTAATCAAATGTAACTAGCATTCTAGACAACAAAACTAACCCTCTAAAAAGAACTGAGCAGATCTAGTTGATCCATAACCTATAGATCAAAGCAAGCTCATTGAAAGGGTGCATATTTGAATGGCACTCATATCAGGGGATATAAATATGTGAATCATTTCCCACTGAGCATGGAAAGAAAATAGAACATCAACAACAGAATTCTTAATAATTAAAAGTAATGTTTGAGATGACAGAAATATGATACTTAACATGGATAATAAAAAAAATGGAGATGTATATGACACCTTGAGAATTAGTAAAATAAGTTACATTATACCATATGTAGAATAAATGGAGGAAGAACTCTTATGAGAAAATACTTCAAAATCATTGGAATGTTTCATTACCAAGAGCAATAAAGATAATAATATGAAGATAAAGCAGCTCATTAGATTCTACTGCATTAGAAAGGGAAATAGTATTAAATGTAAAATCACCTTATTTATCATCATTCTGAGACTTCCATAAAATGAGTTTTCCATATATATTTCTCCAGCTGCCATGTTTTCTTTCTTTGTGTTAGAAGTTGAATCACCCTTCCTCCAAACTTCCTAATTGGTAATGTAAAATGAACTTCTTCCAAATGTTTGCAATCTTTTGTAACAAAAACATTCAATACCTTCAAGTGTTTGGAATCTTCTGAAACAAGGAAATCCAACATCTCAAAAGGTTTGGAGTTTTCTACAACAAGAACATCCAATACCCAATCCTTGGCCTTTTTTCCCTCTAAAATCATAGTTTCTATCTGCTTGGGGCTCTCCAACATTAGTGTTTTAGACTGGCATGATTCTAGTGTACCAAACTGCTTAAGCACTGCTAGACCATGGGTTTCATCTTCGTCAATCACCATCCTGAACTTCTCTATATTTTCATTGATTGGCAGGCTATGTTCAACTAAATCCTTGTTAATGAAAAAGCCCAATTCATTGCCATATTTATCGATTGACAGGTCCAAGTCCTCTTCTACTATTTCACTCATTGGTAGACTGAATCCATCTGCATATTCATTGAAAGCTTGCAAATTAAGACCTGCATAATACTTGCTGGAATGCCATGCAGATATACAGAAAATAAACACAAAGAGCACCGCCACTAAAATCAGAATCTTATTTTTGAAACAAGAAGACCTATGACTTCTTTCCATTCCTCCGTATGTATTCTCGAGGCCTTCATCATCGTCCATTCTGCCTGGCCGATAGCGCAAGAATTGTGGCCTAGGAAACATATATGTAGATTTATCCAGCGGGTCATAATGTCGAAGGTTTCAGTCTCCTCCCAAACTGCCAAAATCATAAACATCTTTATTATTATCTATGGATAACATGTTTGTTATTTTTTCTAATCTCCTCTGCAACTCCTCCGAAGACTGAGGTTCCAACATTGCCAATGTATCTGCATCCTCCTTTATGGTGGGTGTTGAGAAGCTCTCCTTAGCCATTCTTCGCAGTTGGACAATGATTCAAAGAAGCAAGAACGCACACATTGAGAAAATAAAGAGCAGCAATGCAAATACAACAACAATACACAGATAGAGCAACCATGCACGGAGACAAAAAAAATAATAATAGAGCAACAATATAACAATGTGAAATGACAAGAGGCAGTTGAATGGTCATATTTCAAAATACTTGAACCTGCGTGTCTGAGATCCGTCGGTCTATCACACGACGACATCAATGGCAACCCTCCCAATTATTCTACGTGAAAATAATTTTAGGTCACCATTGAAAATGAATCGTATCCTTGGAATGTCAAAATTCATTGTAATGTCAGCTAAAATTTGTTCTCGATGGTGACCTAAAAATTGTGTAACAGAACATATCAAAGGATCTGACAGGATTTATTTATGCCTTCGCCATGAATGGCAAACTTAGAATTGTTTGAAGCGTAATAAAGCCTATAGCCCAACTCATATTTTCTGAACCTTCCTGAATTAGACAAATATTACTCTTCATACGTGTCAAATCTCTTCAAATCCTATTTGAATTGCAATCCTTATTATGTTTCAACTGTTTGAAATATTGTTTTTTTGAGGTATCAGATACTAAATAAACTTCTACCTTTAAAGGATCTGCAAATCTTCTAGTAACCTTTCATCTAAGAGTTGTCCGTAAATCTCTCATTTAAGAATTGTAGCCTTTTGTAAATCTTCTCCGAACATTCTATAGAAATGAATTTTCCTAAATTTTTCATTTAGTAAATCTGCCTCCAAAATCTTTCAGTTAAGAAGTCGTCTGTAAGTCTTATCTAAATCTTTCATTTAGAAATTGCCTAAAAATCTTCCATTAAAAGTCACCGAAAATCTTTGATGAATTGTCTGAAAATCTTTCATTTAGTAATTTCTTGAAAATGTTCCATTTGAAAGTCATCTATAAATCTTCTTCTGAGCTGTCCAAAAATCTATCATTCAAAAAATGTATGAAGATCTTCCAGTTAACAAGGGTCATTTAAGGGTTATCCAAAATTTTAGTTGGAAATCGATTGAAAATAATCGTCTTCTTCATTCTTCCATTAACACATTTGATGGGCAAGCAAGTGACAAATACAAGTAATGTCATTTTTTAAGGTTTCCCACGATTGTCTATTGTAGCTTTTATTCAACTAACAATCTCTAAATCATTGATTGCATTTGTGATCTAAGATATTAGTGTACATATGTGCGTATAAATACAAGATACATAAGGGCTTTGAAGTTTGATTTATATTCTCAAGTTGTTTTTATTTACATGTGTAGGTAGTTGGTAGATGAAGCATCCAAGTCAATGGCAGGGGAGAGGCAAGCCCATTTTATTTACTTATGTCATTTATTTTAGGTGAGATTTCTTCCATAGAAGAGTGAACAATACAACCATATGACTTTCTTCTCCTTTTGTCAGGTATTCATAGAGGACCTCTCAATGATATGCTACTATTTTATTTCTACGATGCAAGATTTTTCACTCCTTTCCTATTTGTTTTTGGTTTCCATGAAGTTCTCTCCCAAAATTATCTTTTCTTTTCCATTGGCTCAAGTGATTTTTTCGGGCAATCTTTTTAATTTCTGCTCGAAAAAATTGAGAAGAAATTGTGTTTAGGATTGTGGCAAGTGGTTTTATATGTCTTCCATGCAACTCTTACAAGGTAGTTGTTATAGGTGTCATCCATTGTTCCTGCTACAAGGCAACTCTTCTAGAAGATAAATGTTCAACAAAATGTTACAAATAGCTCCTTAAAGAACTAAGTGTCGTCCATGTTCCACTTCTTCTAGAGAACATTCTAATCTTTCAACTTTTTCTTCCATAGAAGCATGAACAATACAACCATATGACTTTCTTCCCCTTTTGTCAGGTATTCATAGAGTACCTCTCAATGATATGCCACTATTGTATTTCTACGATGCAAGATTTTTCACTCCTTTCCTATTTGTTTTTGGTTTCCATGAAGTTCTCTCCCAAAATTATCTTTTCTTTTCCATTGGCTCAAGTGATTTTTCCGGCAATCTTTTTAATTTCTCCTCCAAAAAATTGAGAAGAAATTGGGTTTAGGATTGTGGCAAATGGTTTTATGTCTTCCATGCAACTCTTACAAGGTAGTTGTTATAGGTGTTATCCATTGTTCCTACTTCAAGGTAGCTCCTCTAGAAGATAAATGTTCAACAAAATGTTACAAATAGCTCCTTAAAGGACCAAGTGTCATCCATGATCCACTTCTTCTAGAGAAAATTCTAATCTTTCAACTTTTTCAGCATATTAAAAAGTCCATCTGAATTGGAAAAGAATTTCTCCAGAGAACTCTTTTACCATTGTAGAACGAGTAATTGAATCCTTAATTTTTTTCATATAGTGCTTTTCATGCAAAAATAGGTGAGCTCTTTTTTTGGGAACAAACAGATCTTGTGAATTTTTAGACAGATAATTCTATTTTTGCATAGAAATAGCTTCAATTTTTGCAGAAATGTTAATTGCCTGATTTCAAACATGTGATTTATTCCTAGCAGTACATGAAGACTGTAGCCACAAAATTCGTTATATTAAGGTCATTTATTAAAAGACTGGAAATTCTTTCTATATTTGTTAGGAATTTGCAACCAAAACCCTTGCCAATTTATGATGGTAATTTCTCTTGCTCTCACTTGCTCATTTTCTTTCTAGAGAGCTTGCAACAAACATAGATAGATATTTAAGAACCCTATTCTTTTTCTTAAAAAATATTTTATATAAAAGCTTCTGAATAGATCTTGGGCAATAATATTTATAGTCAAAATCTGAAAACCTTGAGTGCTAAAATTAATGGTAATTTTTTCATGCCCTCATGTGCTTATTATGAGAAAAAGTGCTAAAATTAATGGTAATTTTTTCATTCTCTCTTTTGCTTATTATGAGCATAAGAATATGGCTGTCAATGTAGAATGTCCAAGTAAGTAATAGGGCAACTAAATTAATTTTATAAATGTTAGAAAATAATATTGAACTTTTCAAATATTTTACTTTCAATTCTAATATAAATTAAGAAACGTTGAGAACTCTTGGTGATTATTTAGAGATCATGTGCTCACATCTTTGTATTATGGAGGTAATTGAGGACACTTTAAATAAAATTTAACTTAAATCATATCAAATAGTATCAATATCTTGATAGTTATCAATTGTTATATCTAAATAAATACCCTTTATATATACTATAAAGGCTATTTTTTAAACTCAAACATTCAGCAAAGTGAAGCTTCCAATTTCAAAGAAAATTGTAAACATAAGTTCTAAGAGTTTAAACTCAAATATTTACTATAGTGAAACTTGAAACTTAACACTTCAACAAAGTGAAGCTTCCAATTGCAAACAAAATCCACATGGTCCAACAGTTTAAACTCAAATATTATTTAAACTTTCATTTGCAAATAAACATCTAAATAGTTTCTCTTATAACATTCACTACACTACACTACACTACAGTAAAACTTCCCATTACAAAAAAAAAAAAAAGAAGGTCTCTTAAACTTCCATTTGCAAATAAAATTCTAAATAGTTTCTCTTATGACATTCACTACACTACACTACACTACAATGAAACTTCCCATTACAAAAAAAAAAAGAAAAAAAGTTTCTCTTACAACATTCACTACAGTGATACTTCCCATTACAAACAAAAAATTAAACCTCACTTTCTAAGGGTTTAAAATCAAACATTCCTAGAGTGAAACTTTCATTTGCAAATAAAATTCTAAATAGTTTAACCTAAAATATTCACTAGAGTGAACCTTCTATTTTCAACCTAAAACATTTACTAGACTGAAAATTCTATAGTTTAACCTAAAACATTCACTAGAGTGAACCTTTCATTTTTAGATAATTTTAAATCTCAATATCACTTTCAAATTTTTTTAACTCAAACATTATTAGACCTCATTTTCAAAAGGTTTAAACTCAATCATTATTAGAGTGAAACTTTTGTTCTTTAACAAAATGTGAACCTCATTTCCTCATGCAATATTAAAATTTAAAACCTCACTTTCTAAACAAAAATTTAAAACATTCACTAGAGTGGACCTTCTATTTTCAAACAAAATTTTAAATATCAATATCACATTCAAAATTTTTAAACTCAAACATTATTAGACCTCACTTTCAAAAGGTTTAAACTCAATCATTATTAGAGTGAAACTTTTGTTCTTTAACAAAATGTGAACCTCATTTCCTCATGCAATATTAAAATTTTAAACCTCACCTTCTAAATAAAAATTTAAACCTCACTTTCTAAGGGTTTAAACTCAAACATTATTAGAATGAAACGTCCATTTGCAAATAAAATTCTAAAAAATTTAACCTAAAACATTCACTAGAGTGAAACTTCTATTTTTAGACAAAATTGTAAATCTCAATCTCACTTTCAATATGATTAAACTCAAAACATCATTAGACCTCACTTTCAAAAGGTTTAAACTGGAACATTATACATTTTTTTATTAACAAAATGTGAACCTCATTTCCTCATGCAATATTCAAATTTTAAACCTTAGTTTCTAAAGGTTTAAACTCAAATATTATTTCACACTTTCTAGAAGGTTTTAACTGAAACACATTATTAGATTCAAGCTTTAGTTCATGAACAAAATGTGAACCTCATTTCCTTATGGAATTTTTTCAATGTTGATAGTTGTTCTATGCAAAACTAAGCCAAACCATGTGCTTCCTCCTACTCCCTCATCTACCCAAGGCAACGACTCTAGTTGCATGCAACTCTTGTTATTTAAATAATAATTATAGACATAATTCTAATCTTAATTATGATCATATTATGATATAAACTTAAATATTGTTCTAATTTTAATCTTAGTAAAGATCTTAATTCGGGTCATAAAACTAAAATTTGATATTTATAAATGTAACTTCCATCATAATCTTAATCCTAACTTTAATCTTTATTTTAATCAAAATTATAATTTCATAATGTAAACCCTTACTTTAATCATAATTGTAAACATAAAGTCTATTCACAACCCTAACGTAAATCCTAATTTTGACCTTATCCTAACCCAAACATTAAATTCTAATCATGACATAAGGATTAGAGAGGGGGAGATATAAAGGAAAAAACCTAGAGATATATAGGAAGATAAAGGTTAAGAGAGAGATGGTATGATAGGGAGATATGGAAAGGTAGAAAGATAAATATAGTTGCATTTGAACTATATATATATATATATATATATATAGTTTATTAATCTTTAACAATTAAACTATATTTGTGAGAGAGCTAAGTGATATTAAATAAAACTTCTTAATTAATATTAATCATTTAAATTTTATTGTTAACAAGATTTTTTTGAAGAATTTGAAGACTATATACTTTACCCAAGATTTTAAGTAGCTAAAATAATTTGTAACAACCCTTAGATTTTGTGACTTAAATTGATTATGAAACCTATTTTATACTAGAAACTAATTACAAATCCAAAAAAGGAATGTAGACAGAAAAGTGTAAAACAATATAGTACAATAGACATATTTCAAATTATCGAAACTTTAACATTTTTTATAGTATGATTTTAAATATGAATCTTTTCGATTAACATTTGGATCATAATATGATCCGTCAACCATATAACATTAGAGTTTCTTTGAGCTGATATTAATATCCTATAGATAAAAAAGAAATCTGAAAAAAAATTTAGAAATGTTTCAAAATCATTGTCTAAATTCAATTGAAGTTTCCTAATGTAATCTAATCTCGTCAATGAATAAATCAGAGATTGACACAAGACAAATGTTTCAAAATACCATAATTCTTCATTAAAATCTTTTTTACAACTCTACTTTGCCTCTACAATGAAATAGAACACCTATTTATTGCATTTTTTAAAATCACCATATTTGGCAGATTTTTGGGAAAAAGAGTTTTTTCCATTTTAAAAAAATTTTAAAACTCATCCTACGAATCCTAATTTTTCCCAAGAAAAGAATGATTCGGAGTGGTTGTGGAAATCCATAGCTAGAAGCTTTCTCTATAGCTTGTATTTTCATCTTAATTCACAAAATAGTTAAATTGTTCTTACTTTTAGGAGACTTAGAGCCAAACCAGTATATTTTCGGCTAGCCTTTGAGTTAGTGAAGGTTTATTGATATCACTGTTTCCAACTCTTGATAGACGTTTAGTTAGAGATTCACCCTGCCCATTAGTCACTCCACGAGTAAGTGGATTCTTTCTTGAAAGTTAAGAATAAAAGATATTGGTAAGACCCTTTTTACAAAATCTCTCAACTTCTTGCTTACCTTGAGTTGATCCAAGGAATGGGTAGAAGTGGTAGCCTTCCCTTTAAGGTAGGAGAGACTTTGTCTCACATGTTGTGGCTGGTCATCCTATTTTGTGACTGGATTTTACCCCAAAATTTTCAGTTGCAAAATATCCACCCAACAATCATCTATTTTACTAGTAGCACCTTTTATTGCACTAACAACTTCTTTTATTCGAGTAACATATTGAGCAATGTTTTTAGCTTTTTCCATTCTCATGTCATCAAACTTACCTCTTAGGCTTTCTGACTTGGCTCTTTGAACATTTTTTTCTCCACCATAGATAGTTGCTAGGAAATCCCACATCTACTTTGCACTTTTAAATTCTTTGATATCGTCAAACTTAGCATAGCTTAGGGTAGAGGCAATCTCCAACATCGCCTTTTTATATTCTTTTTTTTCTTTAGGTCTTCAATAGTTAGGGCACCTATGGGATCAACATGTTATGTTGTAATGTATGTTTTTGCATAATCTCCAAGTCCTCCAAGGTGTAGCTTCATCAAAATTTTCCATGTAGAAAAGTTATCTCTATTCATCTTGGGTACGTCTCTTTTTGACATCTTGATCTTTATGCTTTTAGTACCTTAAAACTAAACCTCTTAAGCAACTGTGTTCTGATACCAATTGTTGAAATTATTTTTAGATTAACTAAGAGTAGGGGGTTGAATCAGTTAATCAAGGTCTAGATGTCTAAATAAAACTTTTTCTCAATTTAGTGAACCCAAATAACATTCTTAACCATGCATGCATTCATTATGTGTTAGCCAAAACTGATATGTCACTATTAAACTAATATTCAAAAATGTAAAGCAAAAAATCCAACACATCCATCAATATAATTGACACAATGATTTAACATTGAAACCCAATTGGAAAAAACTACCAGTAACATGCTACTCCTTTTTCACTCTTCTAAAGTGATGCCTTTATTAAAGGCCAACCATGTTAAAGGTTAAAACACACACTGTTAAATGTGACTTGGCTAAGGGATTTCAATCGCCCTATCAAAAGTGAGCCTTGTTAGAGGACTTTAGGTCATTCACTTGGAATTCCACCCTATCAAATGATTTTCTAATGACTATTAAGTCAACCTTTCTCTAAATAATTTACCCTAATCTGATATAATTGGTAGAGAATAACAATAGAGTTTGATTTGATATAACTTACAACCTTACTTGTAGATTACAAATCTCTATTCAGTCCTCAACTCTTCTTGGCTTCTTATCTTTGTATTTCTAGCACCTTGTTCACCCTTTAAGCATTCATACTTCTCTAGCCTTCTTTCTTAGCTCACCATTGTAGACTTCTCCTCTTGGGTGACTTGATGAAGCAAACCCTCTTCCTTCACCTTGTTAGATTTTCACATTCGAAAAAATTTATGACGTGTAACTAACTTTTCTTCATGACTAGACATCCCTAAATGTAGGGAATTAGAACTCTTTTTCCCGCTCATTATCCATCTCAAGAATTAGGGTTTTTGATGGCTTAGGTAGGATACAATGTATGTTCCCCATCTCTTGTATTCTCTGGAAACTTCTCTTAGAATCTATTTGAATTTTCCTCTAGAATGGTTTACATAAGATTCTATGCCTCTAGCTCATCAATCTTATCTTTCTCCTGATTTACAAGTTCAAAGAAAATAAACTTGTTAGCTTTTATTTGATGAATCTTCAATCTTTTTCACAATGCAAGAGCTCGATATTATAAATTTATCAATGCTCGATACATACATTGTTACTTGGCATCTACTGTAAAAACACTCAGCATTAACTAGATTTTATTGGTGCTCAACATCTATTGAAAATCACTCGGCATCTACTAACTTGCTCGACACCTATTAGTTTTCTCTGCATCCACTAGAAATTGCTTTCACTTAGCTCCAACTAACTTTTTACTCAGCTTGCACTAACTTTTCTTGGCACCTTCTATCAACTTGGTCAAGCTTAGCAAATGAAGCAAATGAACTTTGTCCAAACCTTTTCTTCTAAACTTTGTATGTGTAGCCAATCATTTTGTAACCTCAAGTAGATCATCAATATATTATATTATCACTATCTTAACTCATTCTTGCACTTCAATACATAATCATAGCTCAACCTTTCCTCTAGGTTCTTTTGTTTCATCTTGTTGATCAAATTCTCTTCATCAATCAGCTAAGTGATAGTTCTTGAAACATATAAGAAATTAGCTTACCAACATATAGTAGGTTTAACATCAGTGATAAAACAATCATTGCAAACACTTATTTAACAATAACAATCTTTCTAATCAAATGATCTTTTCAATCATATACCAACATTTGTATCCACTCAATTTTAAATACATTTGGAAAATCTAGGGCTTGTGTTAAACCCTTTTTCTCAAATCAAGAGCTTATCAATCTAAAGACAAAGAACGAAAGACCATAGAATTATCTTAGCATTTAAAAAAAACTAATGAAAGACTAATGAAATCTCAAGAAAGCATGAATCAATCGAGTGAGAAAAGTCAATATAGAAACAAAGACAAAGCTTGATTAGGATATATACAAAAGAAGGTGAATCATCTCAGCAAGGAGCTCAAAAGAACAGAAGGTCTTCTTGTAATCCTTGTGGTAAGATAGGTCATACATCAAACAAATGCTAGAGAAATGGTAAATAAAAATTCAAGTTGCAACAAGCATGGTCATAGAGTAAGTGAATGCATAGAGAAACCTAATTTTGGAGGAAAGTGTCACAATTGCAAGAAACAAGGACACAAATCTTTAGAGTGAAAAATCAAGAAGTGGAACCTAGTAGAACAAATTGTGAAAGCAATATTTGGACGAGATTACAACACATGGTGTAGATGTCACTATTGTGGTGAATTTGGGCACATTGGAGAAAACTGTGTGAAACATCACATGACGAAAAGAGATACTACAAAGAGATGTTTTATTTGTATAGAACTTGGACATCTTGCCAAGAAGTATATGAATATGAGAAGATTTGAGGATGAAAAGAAAGAAAAAGTTGACAATATCATAAAACAAATGAGGTAGAAATGGATACCGAAATCTCTAGAGAATGCAAGACAAAATCATGAAGTGAATGACACCCAAGTCAATGAGTTGGGTGACATATACCTATGTAGATCACTAGAACTATAATTTAGAACAAGTCATCTAACATCAGCTTTAGCTAGCAAGCAAAAAGATCCATATCAGCATTCAAGATGCAAAATGATCATTGAGCAAGGTTGGGTCACAAGGCCTTGCCAAGCAAGGTCAGGTTACATATCATTTCATTATGTAGATGATCTAGAGGATATTTTCATCAAAAATTGAAGTATCTCTAGATCTCCCATAATTAGCACCATGTCAAAGTTCTCAAAATTTTGAATCCAATAGAACTCGAATGGGCAAAAAAGGAGTCCGTAGGCTTGAGTTATGGCCAGTCAAAGTTAGGTCAAACCTTAGACTAAAGGCCATTAAAAAGGTAAAATTTGGAACTCTCCAAAAAAGGCCAAGCTTGACTCCAATTTGAAGATCTCATCAAGAGGTTTCTAGAAACATTCATTTTGTCAAAATTGGAGCCCAGATGTGAAAGTTATGCCCAGTCAAAGTTGTGGTCAAATAGGCATATCAACGGTTGAACAAAAATAGGCATCAAATTTTGACCATCTCTAAATTAGTTGAAAATGGCATCAAGATGAAGGTCTCTTCACTATGATTCCAATGCCATTTGTTTCATCAAAAAAAGAGTTCGTATGTAGGAGTTATGATCGGTCAAAGATGCCTAGTAAAAGGGTTGACCAATGATTGACATGTCTATATGATAATGTTAGCATGCTGACATGGCGAGTACATAGTCAGCATAATAAGGTGGCATGAACAATCAGCTCTAACCTATCATTTTGTGACACACGTGTCATTATGAGGTGAAGTGAATTAGTGCCACGTGGTACCTATGTGGCAAGGGACCAAGTTTGTTCTACCAAAAATATATCTTGGTAGTTGGTAGGGTCAAATTTGCAATCACCAGGCCCCAAACCCTAGTCAGTGGCCATTGGGCTACTGGTCCACTTCAAAACGGATGTGGCGTAGTTTGTATTTACAATTTATCTCGCCGAAATCAGCTTTTAAAAGGCTGCTAGCAGGGTTGGAACCTCTGACTGGCGGCCCAAGAAAAATCTTAACTGCTAGTGCACCAAATGTGGGATTGAATATGAATATAGGAAAGTTTGTATTCAAACTTTGCCTATCAAAATTGCCACCTTATAAATAAATTTAAAAAATTATTATTTGGTTAAGATATATCCCCCCAAATTTGATGTAAGCCAAGTTTATTAATTGGCAAAGGGGTAAATTCGAATAGGTAGTTTTCTTAAGAGGCTTATAATTAAATATTATTGTTTTAGCCTATTTTAGGCTAAATTCATGTATAAAAGAGGGGGGAGATTTTCTTATGAGACCCATTCCAAAGAAGAGATTTTTGGAGGAGCCATTCTGAAGAGGTCATTTTAGAGGAGAGAATTCCAAACATGTCAGAGAGCATTCGAGAGGAGAATTTCTAAGAGGAGATTTTTCTGAGAAGCCATTCCAAGGGCACTCAAAATGCACAAATGTGTGATGTAATGATGTTCTATGTCTGTAGTCAAACCATTTTAGGCAAAGTCTTCCTTGCTCTTTAGTAACCAGTCTTGTGCCTTGAGAGCTTGTATGCAAGATGGTTCGAGTTAGGATTTGTTGATGACTTTGTGGATGGACTATAGTATGTTGTAAATCAACTTTTAAGAGCATCAATTATACATCAGTCACACAGTTGAGCTAGACATAGAGATGTAGTTTGCTTAGTCCGGATGAACTCTAAAATAAAATTTGTTCTCATCTTTCTCTTATTCTTTGTTTCTTGTGTTTATATGTTCTATTAGTTTCACTTAACTATCATTTAAGTTCTTTATTCCACATTGAATTAAATTGAAGTGGTTAAGTATGGTGGCATAGAACTCAGTGTTTTAATGCATTGCACTAGCAAATTGGGATACTCAGTTTCAAATTTGATCTAATTATAAAGATCTAGGCAATTATATACTGAGTGAAAATTGCATCAAGGTGTACAAATACTTAATGTCTAATGTTTAACTAAAAAACTAGATGAAAGGTGAATACAGAGAAACTGAGTATCCCAATTTTCTAGTGCAATGCATTAAAACACTGAGTTCTGTGCCACCATACTCAACCACTTCAATTTAGCTCAATGTTGAATAAAGAACTTAAATGATAGTTAAGTGAAACTAATAGCACATATAAACACAAGAAATAGAGAACAAGAGAGATGAGAACCAATTTGATTTCAGAGTTCATCCAGACTAAGCAGACTACATCTTCGGGTCTAGCTCAACTAAGTGATCGATGTATAATTGATGCTCTTAAAAGTTGATTTACAACATACTATAGTCCATCCACAAAGTCATTAACAAATCTCAACTTGAACCATCTTTCATACAAGCTCTCAAGGTGCAAGACTAGTTACTAAAGAGAAAGGAAGACTTTGCCTAAAAAGGTTCGACTATAGACATGGAACATCATTACATCACATGTAAGTGCATTCTGAGTGCCCCTAGAATGGGTTCTCAGAAAAATCTCCTCTCAAAAATTCTCCTCTAGAATTCTCTCTGACATGTCCAAAATTCTGTCCTCTAGAATAGCCTCTTCAGAATGGCTCCTCCAAAAATCTCTTCTCTAGAATGGGTCTCATAAGAAAAACTCCCCCCTCTTTTATACATGAATTTAGCCTAACATAGGCCAAAACAATAATATTTAATTATAGGCCTCTTAAACAAACTACCTATTCAAATTTATCGCTTTGCCAATTAATAACCTTGGCTTACATAAAATTTGGGGGATATACCTTAACCAAATAACAAAAAAAAACTTATTTTATAAGGTGGTAGTTTTGATAGGCAAAGCTTGAATACAAACTTACCTATATTCATATTCAATCCCACATTTGTTGCATTGGCAGTTAAGATTTTGCTTGGGTTGCCAGTTGGGGGTTCCAACCCTATCCATGGCCTTTTAAAAGCCAATTTTGGTGAGATAAACTTTAAATACAAATTACGCCACATCTGTTGGGGTTTGGGGCTCGATGGCCATGGGTTCGACCCCGTTGGCTACCAAGATATACTTTTCACAAAATGATAGGTCAAAGCTAACTATTCATGCCACCTTATTATGCTAACTATGTGCTTGCCACATCACCATGCTGACATCATAATATGGACATGCAAGTCACTAGTCAACCCTTTTCCTAGGCATATTTGACCGATCATAACTCTTGAATATGAACTCCATTTTGGGTGATACGAATGGTGTTGGAATCATAGAGGTGAGAGCTTCATCTTGATGCCATTTTCAAATGATTTGGAGATAGTCAAAATTCCATACCCATTTTTGGTCAACCTCTGATATGCCTGTTTGACCACAACTTTGACTAGGCATAACTTTTGCACCTAGGCTTTGATTTGGATGAAATGAATGTTTCTAGAAACCTCTTCATGAGACCTTCAAATTGGTATCGAACTTGGCCAATTTTGGAGAGTTCCAAATTTCACCTTTTTTACAGCCTCTGGTCCAAGGTTTGACCCAACTTTGACAAGTCATAACTTGAGTGTATGGACTCCTTTTTCGCCCATTCAAGTTGCATTGGATTCAAAATTTTGAGAACTTTGACATGGTGCTAATTATGGGAGATCTAGAGATACTTCAATTTTTGATGAAAATATCCTCTAGATCAAACCTCCCCACTAAAAAGGCTTTTGTTCCTCCAAAAGTGTATATAGTAGAACCTTTAGCTCCCTTGTCACTGATCTCAATTATGTTACCATTTTTGAAACTCCATTGCAATGCTTGATTTAGCCTTTGGTCTTGGTCAAATACACGTGTGCCTCAATACTGTCTATTCAGCCTTCTCAGGATCTTACATTTTGACAATATCATGAAAACATTAATGTTATATTTTTCCACAAGGGGACTCGTACTTGAGTCACACTAGGACTTTTAAAGAAAGGAATGCAGTTCAAATGGAACTTGAAAAGCCATAGAGAAAGAAGAAAAATTGAGCATGATAAACTTGTCACTCAATGATTCTTACAATGGTAGTTTACATCTGCATTCCAGCCTAGTCACTTTTGATGCTCCTTTTTTCTTGCAAATTGCACATGTGATGGTAATAAAGTCTCATCTTGAAACATTCCTTCACCTTTGTATTTTGGAAAAGCTGATTAAAGGCATCACCAAAGAGCTCCAAATATTTGCATACACATCAAAGTCATGATAAAAACCTGTAGGAACATTCGTCATTAACTGACCACCTTTAACTGAGTCATAAAGAAAAGAACTTTAAAGGCACTGGCTAATTGTTCTCTGCAACTCTAAATTACATTAGTTGTAATAGGTGCTTCTTCTAAAGAGCCTCACACCAAACAAATTCTGTAATAAGAAGTTCAAAGTATCCTCCTTTCTGGATTACAAGAGATAGGGCTTTTAATAGCCATACAAACATCTCAACCCTAGGATTATACAACTTTATTGCATACAAATTTATTTAGGCTCATATACTCATAAATGCTCTAGCTTACTATCAACATTTACCTTACTAAAAAGGTAATGCCCACAAAGCTGATATTGCTATTTAGCTAAAATTTGTTCCCAACTCTTATGGAGTTGTTGAATGGAACCTCTCTTCTTGGGTTTCTCACTACTTTGTTGTGGAAACTACTAGTGCTTCTTGTGCCTTAGTCTCTTGCATGGTGGTGTCGAGTACCACCTTGATTCCTTCCTTGTCTACTTTGGGCTAACTGGATTCTAAAATGAACCTAGGAGAGTGTCAAAGTTCTGGGTGCAACTTCCAACACTTCTCTATCCAGTGGCCACTTATCTGACAATGGTCACAGAAGTTTTGGATCTTTTCATGTGTCTCGACCTTTTTCTTCAGAGAAGAATAAATTTCCATATTATCCAAGGAATTTTCCTTCAACAAGGCCTCATAGTTCTTTTCGATTCCTCCATATCCCAATCCTTTCTTTTGAGGCCTTTGCTTTGCCTCAAGAGGATGGGTCATGCCTTGCTCATGGATTCCTAAGCCTTTGTTGCTATACCCCATTTTGGATATTAGTTTCTTAGTGATGCCCTTAGTGCACTTCTCAAAGCTCCAAATAGAGTGGTGTCCAGGTTCTTGATCTTGCTCTAATGTAGAAGATGCCTCTATCTAACCATTGGGGTTCATAGGGGCTTGGAACTATCTTAGATAGTCCATTTGTTCACAAAAAGAATAATGACTTGCATTATCTTTTGAGCCACAATTAGCCCATTTTCCATGGCCTCAAGGGAATCCTTTCTTTGGTGAAGACTTCATAGCTGACAAAGCATTCATACTTCTAGGTGGGGTGAATGGAGAGTATGAATAAGTTCCTTCTGATTATGGGCTCAATGCCCACATGCCAACACTTTTTGAATGAGGAGGACTTCTTTGAATATTATCCTTTCGAAACATCTCATCTAGGCTTTGCTTCTCCCTATTAGCCTCTTCTAGAACCCTTCAAAGATTTACATTCTCTAATCAAAGCTAGTGATTAGCTTCTTCCAAGTTTTGGACTCTCTCATCTTCATCTTGATGATCTTGAATAAGTAGTCCCACTTTCTCTGTGATAGAGTGGATACTTGCCACCATAGATGGAGTCAATTCCATCTTAGATGATTCTCCCTTTTTTGATGTCATTAAAGAAAGTACACCTACAATCATTTCATATACAACTTGCCAAACTAGCTCTGATACCAACTTTGATCTGATTACAATCTAGGCAGTTATATACTAGTGAAAATTGCATCAAAGTATATAGATACTTAATGTCTAATGTATAATTGAAAAGATATAAAATATTAAAAATGACATGATCAATAGAAAGAGAGAATTATATCACGAGAGATAGAGAATGGAGAGAAAAGAGAACCAATTTGAAGATTGAAGTTCATCTGAACTAAGCAGACTACATCTCTAGGTCTAGCTCAACTGAGTGACTGATGTATAATTGATGCTCTTAAAAGTTTATTTACAACATACTATAGTCCATCCATAAAGTCATTAACAAATCCTGACTCGAACCATCTTGCATACAAGCTCTAAAGGTGCAAGACTGGTTACTAAAGAGCAAGGAAGACTTTTCTTGAAAATGTTTGACTACAGACATAGAACATCATTACATCCCATGTAAGTGTGTTCTGAGTGGCCCTGGAATGGCTTCTTAGAAAAATATCCTCTTAGAAATTCTCCTCTAAAATGCTCTTTGACATGTCCAGAATTATCTCCTCTAGAATGGCCTCTTCGGAATGGCTCCTCTGAAAATCTCTTCTCCAGAATGGGTCTCATAACAAAAACCCCCCCCCTCTTTTATACATGAATTTAGCCTAAAATAGGCCAAAATAATAATATTTAATTATAGGCTATTGATCTGACATACAAGGTGGTGAAGAACAACTTGTCTTTCAACCTTGCCGAGTTATTTTTGATACAATTCAACAAGAATATGGAGAGCATCAGAGTGTTAGATAACAACCAGTGTAAACTCAATTCTCTTTTAATATGTTTATTTTTCTTTGTTCAAAAGTTTTTTCCTTCCAAAGGATCTGTTGTATGGAGAAATGATGTTCTAGTTTTATACCAAATCAATGAGTACATGGTAGAAATGAGTGAGAATTTTAGCAACATCATAGATAATTAATTTGAATAATTCAAAGAAAAGATGAAAAGTAGATTTAGGATACCCAAGAAGCTTTTAGAAGACTATGTGGAAGATTTATGTTTCATGGCTAACTATGAAAAAGTATATATTCAAGTAGTCATTTCTAGAGTGGCATGGGTTAAGCCACTAGAATATGAGCTTGACATTGATGACACTAAGGATATCATTAAAGCTGTATTGAATGAGCCCATGGATCCTAAAGCCACCTATTTTGGAACCTATGATGAAGCCTAGGAAAGAATTGAGCTTGGGATCAAGCTACATCAAGCAGTAAGCAAAGGAACAAAGAGGATAGAAAAGATAATCAAGAATGCAAAATCATCAAGTTCTCTTATGATTACCGATGGAAAAGGAGATGATGTAGAAGATGAAGAGGATGAAATAGAGGAATCTAAATTTGAGAAGGAAGAGCCTTCCAAGAAGAAGGGGAAGGTAATTATAACTATACCTATTAAGTCATCCCCTGCAATATTTACAAGAAGAGAAACCAAATCCAAAAGAAAACTAAAGCTAGGTGAAGATGAAGTAGAACAAGTCATCTTTAAAAGGTTTTCACCTACACTTCAAGAAAGATTGAAGAAGATGGAAGAAGGATCTGGAATGGCATGTTCTAAGTCTCCTAAGTATCTTAAGTATGTTTTAAGTCTCTTAAGTAGATTTTAATGATCTAGGATGACATGTTTTAAGTCTCATAAGTATGAGCCTTCTTATGAAATTTATAATGTGTTTCAGCTTAAAGCTTCAATTCTTAAATTTAATAAGCTTTCTAATTTTAATTTTTTGGCAAGATTTATTTGGTTTTGGTGGGAATAAAATGTGCAAATCTTTGACATGTGGCATAATTTTTTTCCTAGGATGGTGGGATAATTTCCAGCCCCACCACATTTTCACCTATGCAAATTTAGAGGCATAGAAATGGAATTTATTTTCCTACTTTCTTTCATTAAAGGCTTTCTTGAAAACGAGTTGTCCTTACTTTCACAAATTTTACAAAGTTGTTCTTGAACCTTTTTGCAAGTGGATTATTTAAAACATGAAAAGCACATTGTAGTTCTTCTTTTATTGAAGTTTTGTATCCCTCGAATAGTCATTCAAAAGCTTTAATCTAGTATGTTTTAAATTTATAGCCTATCCAAATTCTTGCAAGACTCTTAATTTAATATACTAGACTAGTGCAGCATATGAAAGTATAGTTGTAAATTAAAAAAACTAGGAATGATCAAAGAATATTACCAATATACTAGCATACATCTATGAATCTATTCATCAGGTTTTAGTTGTTGATAAGAACCTCAAGGAACAACAAAAGTTTAATTAAATGGAAAAGTCTATGTTTAGGCGCATCCATAGTGAGATATGGGGCATGTCCTTGTCGAGGAGTAAACTTTACTATTTTGATTTTGGTTCTATACATGTATTCTTACATGTTATCTCCCATGCGAGCGGACCTTGATGGTATATATTAGCTAAGTAATCTAATGTTTAATTTCTAAGTTGTTTCTAATTAAGAGACTCGGCCACAAAGTGCTATAACTCTTTTTATTGTGTATGGTTTTCTTTTCTAAATTGGTCCTTATAAAAAAAAAGCATTGCAAGAAATAGATTTGGATGTAACACATCAATGATTGGGGACACAACATATTAGGAAAACATGTGTGGAATACAAGTAGAAAATGCAAATGTAAAAGAAAAACTATATTGTGCAAAGCACTTATTGCCTACCATTAATTCTTTTCAAAATGTATGTTTTGTTTCTTACATCCCATAGCTAAACCAGTTTTCTCAGTTCAAATCTATCAAAAATTTAATCCTTGACAACAATAAGAGTGTTCCCTTCACACTTTAAAGAGGAATAACCCCAATACTTAGTGTAGAAAGCCCAACTCCAAAAGTTTTGTTCAAATTTCATAGCCAGAGTAGTACCTTGTAGCATTCCTTAAAAGGAATTCTATAACCTACTACTCAGAACTTGTGATATGTTTTGATGTGACAATACTCAATTCTCATGATTGATAAAAATGATTTTTTAATCTTAAGTTGCAAAAACTAGACATGGCCATCGAAAATTATGATAACTAATATTAGCAATAAAAATTGCTCACACTCAACCAATTTGTTCACAAAATCTTTGGCTACCTAGGAATAAACTAACCCAACTCAAATGAGATATTATGGCTTCCTTATGCTCCAACATTCTCACCAATGCATTATCCTTATTTTGTTCTAGATTATAATCTCTAATGAGAAATATAGCTCCATGACAAAATGGTCCCATCATAATGAATCTGAAATCAATATAGGGGATTGCCATAACATCTTCTCTAGCAAAGCCTTGATTTTCAATACCCAATCCTTGAGACATACCAAATTTGTCTGAGGTGTACTCAGGAAGAGCACCTCATGTCTTGGTCATACCTAGGCAAAGGCTTTATGTGAATCTAGATACCTAAATGGTTAGAAAAATAAATAAATAAAATTCAATAAAAATAATTTAAAGTAGCCAAAACAAACAAAAAGGAAAGCTTTAACTTAATGACAAAACCATGGAATTATCAATATATTATTAGTGTTTTGTGGTTTCTTTTGTTTATTCTATGCACATTATGTTAAACATATTTATTGGCAAGAAGTATTATATTTTTAGTATTTAGTCTCTTATAATTTTCATATTTCACATGTTTTGGTACAGACATAATGTACCAATGTAAACAAATTAGTGTAGAGTCATACCAGAGAACCATACCATGACCAAAAACTTGCTTGAAAAGGAAGACGATATCCTTAAAAAAGAATTCAATTTCTTTGATTTTTAGTTAATAGCCCTTCCAAGAAATTCATCAAGTTGTAACTTAACAGATAGGTTAATAATTAAGTTAAGCATAAGTCTGTAACTATTTAATTGCTTTGTTTAATATAAAATAAGAATTGTACCATGGATAATGATAATCTACCCCTTTCAAAAGTATCTCTGAGAGGTTCATGAGTTATATCCATTATATCAACTCCATGATCCAATTCATAGAACTGTTAATACATAGGAGTACCTCTATGTACAACTTTAATACCAATTCGATAGGAACTTCAAAACTTTCTAAATTCTTGATGTACGATTAGATAACATCTCTTGCAAGCATTCATATAGTTCACATGCTATCTAAGTTTCCAAATTTTTCATAAATTTACGCCATTCCTTATACTTTGTCGGTGGTCAATTTTTTTTTATAGAATTTCCATTTATAGGCAGACATATAAGGAAATGTTAGTTAAGTGGGGAACTGCCTTTGCATGAAAGTTTGTAAGATCCATTTCATCAAATATTGTACAACCATAATGAATCCAATTTGAGGGACTTCATGTGTAGTATGTACGATGCTAGCATAAACCATGGAGATTATTTGTATCATCTACCAGGTTCATTTTCTTGAAGGTTTAATCCTATTCAACAAATTAGTTCTACACATAACCTACAAGTGTTATAGCTACTTCATTGAAATGACACCCTTTGAGGCATTATATCAAATAGTTCATGCATGTTGTCTATGAGCACAATCAATTTTGGTCAAATTCCTGATCTACTATAATCTTCTCAAAGGTTTTCCTTTTTGTTGCCTTTTATCTGCATCCTGCATTATACAAATACAAACTATTCTTACTAAATGTCCTTTGAAGAAATAAATTATCAAAGAAACATAGAAAGCCTAGTAACAACAAAATAGAGTAGGAAGGGCAAGGATCCTGAGTGGTTAGAGATGATCTCATTCACATGGAATACTCCCCTACCCCAAGATCAGTAGCACTTTCCACTTATAAGGGAATATGCTTATTTTGTAGCAAGATTGACATACTTTATAAAGAGCACAATCTGACACTTTTGGGTTTTGTATCCAATCCAATCTTCTCACAGGCATTTCTTTAAGCTTATTTTTATCTACATCCTAAAATGTGCAACCACAATCTATTGTTAGAAATTGTCCTTTTGAGGGAAATCAACTAGAAAGTTAAAATAGCAAGACTGAGTATACAAGAAAACATTGTAGGAAGGGCAAAGATCATGGGTGGTTAGAGAAGATCCTTTTCATCATGGAATGCTTCCCTGAAAGTATAGGAGCACTTCCACTAAAAAGGGAACACATTCATGCCCATTGTGCAGGAAGGATGATGTGACAATGGCATACTTCCTTATACAGAATACAATCAGATTTTGGTGGGTTGTATACCCAATTTGATCTTCTCACAAGTATTAGCTTTTTCTGCTCTTTATGTTTATCTTGCATTATACAAACACACACTTTTCTTAGAAATGTTCCTTGAAGAAAATTACATGAAAATAGCTAAGACTGGGTACACAGAAAACTAATGTAGGAAGGATGAGGATACTGAGTAAATAAAAAAGATATTATTCATTGTGGAATGCTTCCCGCAAGATCAGTAGCATTTTATTCTTTAAAGGGGGAAAATGTTGACATGACATACTAATTTAGACAAAACATAATCAGATAGACAACAAAATGCTATCCCTTCTGGAAAGAGGACTACTGTTAATAAAATCCTTACACAACAAACTAGAAATGATGTAGAAATCTTATCATAATAAAAATTTGAACCACATAAATAGACTTAGCTCATGTAGAATGTCAAACTCTTTATGGATGCATTTATTTAAGAACTCTCATGACTCCTCTTTATCCCCAAAATAATCAGTTCCTTCTCTCCTTTCTACTATGACTAATCCTCTTGTATCGCAATTGAACTCATTCTCTATAAACTGAACTTGCTCTCTAAATGGAACTAACAGCACTGGATGCTAGTTAAATGTAACTATCATTCTAGACAACAAAACTAACCCTCTAAAAAGAACTGAGCAGATCTAGTAGATCCATAACCTATAGATCAAAGCAAGCTCATTGAAAGGGTGCATATTTGCATGGCACTCACATCTAGGGATATAAAGATGTGAATCATTGCCCATTGAGCATGGAAAGAAAATAGAACATCAGCAACAACATTCTTAATAATTAAAAGTAATGTTTGAGATGACAACAATATGATACTTGACAAGGATAACAAAAATAGTGGAGATGTATATGACACCTTGAGCATTAGTAAAATAAGTTACATTATACCATCTGCAGAATCAATGGAGGAAGAACTCTTATGAGAAAATACTTCAAAATCATTGAAATGTTTCATTGCCAAGAGCAATAAAGATAATAATATGAACATAAAGTAGCTCATTAGATTCTACTGCATTAGAAAGGGAAACAGTATTAATGTAAAATCACCTTATTTATCATCATTGTGAGACTTCCATAAAATGAATTTTCCAAATAAATTTTTGCAGCTGCCATGTTTTCTTTTTTTGTGGTTGAAGTTGAATCACCCTTCCTCCGAACTTCCTGGTTGGGAATGTAAAATGAACTTCTTCCAATATTTGAATCATTCCACATGATATGTTTCTTTTTGCTAGAAGAGCTGACCATCTGTACTAGAGAATACTCATTTAGAAGCTGCACACTAGGCACACAAGAATCCTTCGCCTGCAATGACAACATCTTCTTTTAAAGGACCTTGTTGAACACAAGTGTTCTTTGTCTGAATTTCTTTAACAACTTCTAGGGAAGTCCTAGGACAGGCATATGTTGTCCTTTACTTGTACCAATTAAGCACTATTGCAGCTGCACAAATGAATGCACCTGTAACTCCACAAAGTAGGGGACTTCTTACAGATTTCACTGGAATACTAGATAACCCAGCTCCCAAATGTTTGTAATCTTCTGTAACAAGAACATCCAATACCCTCAAGTGTTTGGAATCTTTTGAAACAAGGACATCCAACATGTCCAAATGTTTAGAGTTTTCTGCAACAAGAACATCCAATACCCAATCCTTGGCCTTTTTTCCCTCTAACATCATAGTTTCTATCTGTTTGGGGCTCTCCAATGCTAGAGTTTTAGAATGGCATGATTCTAGTATGCCAAACTACTTAAGTACTACTAGACCATGGGTTTTATCTTCGTCAATCGCCATGCTGAACTTCTCTATATTTTCATTGATCAGCAGGCTATGTTCAACTAAATCCTTGTTAATGAAAAAGCCCAATTCATTGCCATATTTATTGATTGATAGGTCCAAGTCCTCTTCTACTATTTCACTCATTGGCAGACCGAATCCATCTGCATATTCATTGAAAGCTTGCAAATTAAGACCAACATAATACTTGCTGGAATGCCATGCAGATATACAGAAAATAAGCACAAAGAGCACTGCCACTAAAATTAGAATCTTATTTTTGAAACAAGAAGATATATGACTTCTTTCCATTCCTTCGTATGTATCCTCAAGGCCTTCATCATCATTCATTCTGCCTGACCGATAGTGCAAGAATTGTGGCCTAGGAAACGTATACATAGATTTATCCAGTGGGTCATAACGTCGAAGGTCTCGGTCTCCTCCCAAACTCCCAAAATTAGAAAAATCTTTATTATTTTCTATGGATAAGATGTTTGTTATTTTTCCTAATCTCCTCTGCAACTCCTCCGAAGATAGGGGTTCCACCGTTGCCAATGTATCTACGTCCTCCTTTGAATTGGGTGTTGAGAAGCTCTCCTTAGCCATTCTTCCTAGTTGGACAACGATGCAAAGAAGCAGGAACGCACACAGAGAAGGAAAAAAAGAGCAGCAATGCAAATACAACAACAATGCACAAACAAAGCAACCATGCACGGAGACAAAAACAAAAAATAGAGCAACAATATAACAATGCGAAATGACAAGAGGCAGTTGAACGGTCATATTTTGAAATACCTAAAATTGCGCGCATCTGAGATCCGTCGCTTTGTCACACGGTGATATCAATGGCAACCCTCCCAATTATTCTGCCTAGAAACAATTTTAGGTCACCATTGAAAACAAATCATATCCTTGGAATGTCAAAATTCATTGCAATGTCAGCTAAAATTTGTTCTCGGTGGTGACCTAAAAATTGTTTAACAGAACATATTGAAGGATCTGTCTTACATAGATATTACTCTTCATGCGTGTCAAATCATCTTCAATTCTTTTTTAGGCATGAATGAATGCTATTTGTTGAGCACTATTAGTTTTCTCTGTGTATATTCTTAACTATAATCATTTATTTGTATTTTTTATCAGCTTTTATCAATTTAAAAAAAAAATGCTATTTGAATTACAATTCTTATTATTTTTGTGACAAACCTAAATCTCTCCAATCTATGAACCGTATTTGATTAAAAAAATCAGCTTGACTATAGGAAAGCTTGATGGTGATTGTTAGAGTAGGAGAAGATATATTGATGGAAGAAAAATGGGTCTATTACAATGTTATAATTTAAATAATAATTATAATAGATGTAATTCTAATATTAATTATGATCATATTATGATATAAACTTAAATATTGTTCTAATTTTAATCTTAGTGAAGATCTTAATTTTGGTCATAAAACTAAAATTTTATATCTATAAATGTAACTTGCATCATAATCTTAAGCTTAAACTTAATCTTAATTTTAATCAAAATTCTAATTTCATGATGTAACCCCTTATTTTAATCATAATTGTAAACTTAAAGTCTATTCACAACCTTAACCTAAATCCTAATTTTGACCTTATCCTAACCCAAACATTAAATTCTAATTGTGACATAAGGGTTAGAGAGGGGGAAATATAAAGGAAAAAACTTAGAGATATATAGGAAGATATAGGTTAAGAGAGAGATGATATGATAGGGAGATATGAAAAGATAGAAAGATAAATATAGTTGCATTTGAAATATATATATATATATATATATATATATATATATATTCATCTTTAACAATTAAATTATATTTGTGAGAGGTAAGTGATATTAAATAAATAACTTCTTAATTAATATTAAACATCATTTAAATTTTATTGTTAACAAGATTTTTTTGAAGAATTTGAAGACTATATACCTTACCCAAGATTTTAAGTAGCTAAAATAATTTGTTGAATTTAATTGTTGAGATGCTTCATAGACTTTTCTTTTGAAATCATAACAAAATTGGTGAGCAATTGTTAGGGACAAAAATAGAATTCACTATTTTTTATTAAATAAGTAGAGGAAACTCTCAACTACTATAACAACCCTTAGTTTTTGTGAGTTAAATCGATTAAGAAACTATTTTATACTAGAAACTAATTAAAAAGCCAAAAAAGGAATGTAGACAAAAAAGAGTAAAACAATATAGTATAATAGACATATTTCAAATTATTGAAACTTTAACATATTTTATAGTATGATTTCAAATATGAATCTTTTCGATTAACATTTGGATCATAGTATGATCCATCAACAATATAACATTAGAGATTCATTGAAGTGATCTTAATATTCTATTGATCAAAAAGAAATTGCAAAAAAATAAAAAATATTTCAAAATCATTGTCTAAATTCAATTGAAGTTTTCTAATGTAATCTAATCTCATCGATGAATAAATCAGAGATTGACACAAGATGGATGTTTCAGAATACCATAATTCTTTATTACAACTTTTTTTGCAACTCTACTCTACCTCTACAATGAAATAGAATGCCTACTTATTACAATTCTGAAAATTACTATATTTGGCAGATTTTTGAGATATATTTTTTCCCATTTTTGGTAATTTTTAAAAGTCATCCTATAAATCTTGATTTTTCCCAAGAAAAACCCCCAACTATGGCAAGATGAATTGCCAATTAATCAATGAAATCAAAAATACGATTTCAAATTTATTGCAAACACAACTTTCCAAAAAAATTGGGAAAAATACAAAAAGCCAAATTTAGAGGTCAAGATGATATTTCAGGCTCCAAAAAAAATGTTTAAATAGCCACCTATTGAACTGAGCTCATCGGCAATCCAAATAAATCCTAATGCAATTGCTTGTAAAATTTCAACCAAAACCTACATCTGAGTCAAAAGTTATGGCCTAGAAGTAAATCTTGACCAAAATCCACATCTAAATCCACAACCTTGACCCTTGGATGCCCCTGCATCATTTCCCCAAATATGCATTTATTCTAAAATAAGGTATGAAATCTAAATTGTTATTTTAGGCTTCAAACTTGGTATTTCCATTTGGCATAGTAAGGTGTTCTTGTACTTTTCTATCGATATGGATGTAGTTTGGAGTTTTCCATGTTATAATCTTACTATGTGTCATGAGCTTGAATAATGGATAATAGAAATTAAGTATATTTTCATAGACACAAATAATTATAATAATAAATACATTTATGTTTTAACCAATAGTAATCCATGTCATATCAATCTATCTTATTGAACTAATTAATATAATATTGATTTAAGGCACATAACTAATCATAATAGCTAATATGTCATATAACTATACAACTAATAAAAAAAGTAAAAAAATAAACAAATAATTTGTTCTATAAATATAAAAATCAACAAATAGATCCTACCCTATAATTAAATAATTAATAAAAATCTTACCCTATGGCTTAATTGTGTTGGCATAAATAATAGCGTGTATAAAAGGATGTGCCTCTTCACATGGGTCATACCAACCTAATTATAGGTGGTAACCCTAATCACATCAACATCGAAGTTGATACCATCACTATGGGGAAAGAGAAAAGGTTGATTGGATAACGACACAGGCATCAAAGAATGCAACCATTATTCATGTTTGTAACTAAAATCAAAGGAAATATTGGATGTTGGAAAATTTAATGAAATAGTGATAAGTTCCCACATCATTGATCAAGTAGAGGACTAGTTATAGCACACAAAAGGAGCAATTCATCACATGTTGATTAGACAAACCTACATATCAAATGCTTTAGGATGAGTCGAGCATTAGGAGCATTACTAGTTGATCAAACAATACAAGCCAGCCAAATATACACCAATAGAGCTACCAAGCAGATAAGGTAAGGATAGGTCGCTCACACATTGTGATCCTCGAGATTGAACATTGGGTGAATATTAAATTTGTGTAGAACTCTACCATATAATTAAAGGGGCATGCAACTATGTGTTAATCTGAAATCATGTTAATATATAAGAATGAGATAGCCATCTAAAAAAAGTAATATAGAAACACCATATATATTATATAGAGCATCTTGTGTGTATTATATATATATATATATATAGTGGTATACATTGTGATTTAATGAGACGAGTATTTAATAGATTAATATTTATAAATTCTAAATGAAGGAATATAATTGATAAAACAAAATTATTTGATTTTTCACTATACTCATGGGAGTTGATAGATTGTGTTATATAGGGAGAGGTGGAGTAAAACTAGATGGTTAACTGGTGTCAAGTGCCATATGATAAGTAAACCCACACTCTCCTTAGGATAGGTATAGTAGGAGAAATATGAAATCAATAAATTTACCATATTAATTATTGGATATATTCTAATGTGATATTGTTGACTTAATCTAATTAAGTTCCCTATGTATAATTAAAAATTAAAATTTGATTACTGATAGCCTTCGAGAAAGGGGTCATCACACTATGTGAGATAATGTTCGGAGATCATTAGATTGCTTGATTTGTGAACACTAGAAATGTGCTATAGACAGTGGCTTTGTGGTAAAGTAGAAAACTTACCATCATGATGACCCAATTCAAAACTCTATCAATTGTGCCTCCATTATAAGTGGATGTAATTTGGCACTAAATGTCATGTTGGATGTTTTATTGTATCTCATTTATAAGAGGAAACTTGGGTCTATCAAATGGTATATGTCTTCTGGAAACTTAGTTTGTGGGACAAGGTTGTTGTCCTCCATACACGTACCCAATTCTCTTAGTGATTTTTTAAAAATGTAGTACATTAGTCTTTTGGCATATGTATTGATGTTCTATATCAAAATATCATCCCTTATATTAATAATAATCTTAATAAATTTGGAGTTTGATGATAGAGGATATTGTTCCCATACCCATACATCTATATTTAAATTATGTAGTATAGCCATATGTTTAGACATTTTCAATTTTTAAAATAGTAGTAGTATTATAGTCAACATCTATCTCAAATCTAGTAAAGCATATTATGATTCTGTAGCCATACCTAGATATAATTGGTTATCATGTTCAACTATAATATTAGTCATAGATTTAATCCTAAATTCCATTATCTAGTGTCTAAAGAATATCTCTTTTGCACCTATATCCTTAAAAGGAACATATAAAAATTTCCTAGATAATCAAATAAGGAAAATAATGTAAATAAAAACCAAAAGAGCGATAACATAAGAGAAACTAACTGCAAGAGAAAATTCTTTAGAGGAAAAGAAGTATCCTCTAAATTACTCACCCATTGAATTTAAAGGAGAAATTTTTTTTTCTCTTAGAGGATAAGGTTAATTTATATGTAATTAGTTTCATATTCTTGCCTTGATCTAAATTATAGTTCTAAATTTAAGCATATATTCCTCGAGTAAATTTCTAAAACAAAAAGAAAAGCCCAAAACATGTAAAAGAAATGATAAGGTTTTGAGGGCTGTTAGATCTAAGTGTTGTCTATAATTGGTGTGAATGAGAAAATTTATTCTCCACAAACTTGTATCATACAAAAAACAACAAATCTATTATGGAACGGTGAATGGGAAAGTGTAGGCTCCCCACAAAAATGAATTAGCATGAGCATAAGATGGACAACTATAGTTCATCTAAGTTTCACAGTGGACAACTATATTAACCTTTGTTGCCAAATACCTAGGCTTCAAAAAATAATTTAATTTGTTATGTTCTTGCATAGTTTCTTATGTTAAATATTTTATTCTTAATCTTTCAAGAAAAATAAGCTAGGATCTATCAAAGAAATCTTGGTAGATGAAAGTTTGGAAGTTTCCTAAGTTCATACCTTCTTTGTAAGAAACTTGGACTACTGTAGTTTTATTCTAGCAAGACCCTAATGCCCAACCATGTTTCTTTTGTGAATTTGGAGATTCATCAATTGGTTGAGATTCCTCAACTCATTGGGTTATCTTAGTCTAGAATAGAGGATATACATGTCATTTTCTTTTTAATTCTCACATCACAGTCATACACGAACACACAAGTATAATAATCAGAGTTAATCCTTAGGAAGGTTTGGATAAAAAAAAAAATAGATTGAATACTTTGACTAGAAGTTTCGAGAATTAAAGTCACTTTTTTTTTTTTGAGTTAAAATTAATAGTTAAACCCCAACAAAATTGGTTCTAACCAATAAGAAATTAGAAATTCATATACATAAATATATTTTAAAAATAAAAGACTTCATGATTTAGAAATTAAGATTCTTTTACTTTCAAAAAGTAAATAATTATTAATTAGGGACTAGTGAAAACATTAATCCCTAGTAAGGACTAATAAGAAATTTTTGTATTTTAATGACATAATTTTTTGTAATATTTTTTATAGCAAGATTCTTTTAATTTAGTATTTTTTAATATAAAATGCCTTTGAATTATTTTAACAAAACAACTTAAAAGGAAAAAAGGTAAGTAAATGATTTCTTTAAAAATGTAATTGTAATCAATTAATTTTATTTAAATTAATGAAAATGTTTGTTCAATATTTTTAAATTGTTTAAATAAATAAACAATGTTAGGTCTTTTGATTTATTGATTAAGAATAAATTTATATTTTGGGTACTCAATTTAGTGTGGGAACTATAGGAAATGAATTGAGGTTGAATACATATTCATATGGTTACTTTTGTCAACTAGATTGCAACCTTATACTGAAATGAACCTTTAGTACTCTAGTGAAAGATGGACTGATCCTTGGCATGTAGGTATGTCATGATAAGGATCAACCTCCACTATAACAGGTCAACTTCTCTTGAATAACATTTTGAAAATTAACTAAACTTTGGTGGAATTGCAAGGGGAAAGAGTAAACTTCTTGGCGGGGTGGGGGGTGTGGGTGAATTAGTAGTTTAACCTTGGACCCATAAAACTTTCACCATTCATTCATTACATGAATTAACAAGTAAGTTGAAATAACATGTAAAGCATATGCAACAAAACATATAACCATGTAAGAATTCACACACATAACACCAGATATGATTACCCAGAAACCCTCCAAGTGGGAAGGTAAAACTGGGGTGGAGATGACACCCACAATTCTTCACTACTATAGTAATAAAGTGTATCCAATTAAAGTTACTATGTTTTGACCATGAAACATGATCTACCCTATGAAAGGTCTACCCTGTTAAAGGCTTACAAAGACTGTTTGGGCTTACCTTGTTAGAGGATTTCAACACCCTATTAGAAGTGTGCCTTGTTAGAGGACATCAACTTAAAACTAAGTAAGCACCTTGTTAAAGGATTTCATACAGATTGTAAGGACTATTTTGTTAAGAGATTTAATTGAAATCACCTGTTAAAATGTCTCAGCATAGATCTTGTACTTGGCACTTGCTTGCCTAATAACAGATCACGTCTTAACAATATCTTCTTGACCCTTCATGATCAGATGTCTCAATGTCGTATCCTTTGATCTATCCTCTATTCTTCTCTAACTAATTTTGCAATTCACTCTTTCATCATAACTTCTAAGTCACCTTGCTTCTTCACTTCCTTCCACATTCACTCTCTTATATCATTAAGAGTTTTAGACTTCATCCTCCTTAAGAAGACTTAGGTAGCTTAGGGTTAGCTATGAATCTACAGTTGAGATTCATCCATTTTGCCACTTAAACCATCCCTTTTTCTATTTGGTTGTATGTAAATTCATAGCAAATCCAAATATAGATTCATCCTTATCTCCATAATATCAAAATATAATCCTAAGTTGGCTCAAAAATGGTTTACATAGTTTTTTGTGCCATTACAAACAAATATGTCGAAACTATGTTACTCATCATATGAAGCCTTTGATGCTTAGCATGCACTATTATTTATACTATGACTTAGTACCTAAATTACTCAACATCCACTATTTACTAGGATCCTAAATCACTCAGCATGGCCTATTTTCTCAACACTTGAGTGATTCGAAAAATGTGTGACTTGGCACTCATTACAATTTGGCATGGTCTAATATTTATATGTTGTGCTCAACATGTATTACTAGTTCAACATGAATAGAATAAATAGCTTAAGTGTGTTGACACTCACTTGTCAAAACTAATATGAGATCAACAATTCCCCCTTTGATATGAGTGTCAAAAACACTTGAATATACAATATTATCCTTAATCTCTTGAGCATAACATATCCATGACTCAGCTTATATATAAGACTTCAAATTTTCAAAATTGTGTACTAACTTGTATACCTCAAAATTTTATAACTTACCCCGAGTTAATGTGTCATATTTGGTTCCAAAATTTGTGCTTCCTTTGACTTTAATATGTTGTATCTAATACTCTTTCATCTGATATGCTCTCCTTTAGCTAATATATGTATCTGTTTACTACTTTCTCTCCAAAAATGTATATCTCTTTTTTGTTCATACTCCCCCATATTATATCTCCCCCTTTTTGACACTTATGTCAAATGGGTTATACACCTATGGTGTGTTTCTCTAGAAAAGATTTATTGACATCCATAATTATCCTTAGAGCTACATCCCAATTATCACATGCAAAATCCAATGATTTAATTTGGATTGCAATCTCAACAACAATGTGTATGAGATCATCTAAAGTAGAAAGATTGGGGTCTTTCTTCAATATATTTTCAGCACAGCCTAGCTCCTTGTGCATTATCTCCATATGTGGGGTGAGGGTAGCTTAAATACTTGTCAATTTGGCACTAATATTAGCCTCATCTACTGTTATGATAGCTAATTGACTTTGTGTCTAAAGAAATGTTTTGAAATGCTTCTCACTATAAGCTAGATTTGTAGGTGGGCTTGCACCTAATGCATGTATTTTTCTTTCTAGACGTAGAATGTGACTTTTGGTCTCTTGGGTGAAGAGTATAGGATTACATAGTTTTGTGTACAATGAGAATATATTCTCAATTACCTTCTTCATATCCTCAACCTTGGTTGCCAGTGCAACTTGTTGTGTGCTAGTTTACTAGATATTTTCTCATTTACTTTGTTTGAAACTTCTTTTCAAACCATTCCAATAGTTTTGCATTTGTATCAAGATCTTCATTACTGACCTTCTCCACTATATCTATCAATTATTCTACTAATGGCTTGGTCTCATAAGGAGTTGATAGGCTAAATGAATCCAAAATGATGACCTTTATATCTTGAAGTGCTTACTTTTTCTTGTGTTCTCTCGTAAGCATTTCTTGATGCTTTTTCCTTTCCAAGGGTTACTGCAAAATGCTTGTTTTCTCCAATGTCATAGTATCATAGTCATACTTTGGAATAACAATGTCTTCATCAAGGCTTATGTATGCATAATGTATTACCTTTTCCACCTTTGATGAGCTTAGGCTTTGATGAGCTTTTATTTGATGAATCTTTTCCACCTTGCTAAAGGTTTTACAAAACATACAATGAACTATGAACTCAATAAAGAGATTAACTGTTTCACCTATTAAGTCTACCTTGTGAAAGGATATAACTATTTCACCTATTTGCATCACTAATGCTACAAATTCAGAAAACACTAGAGACCATAGTTTTCACTATGCAACTTGATAAAAACTATGAAGCTTAGTTTGCACTGATACTCATCAACTCGATAGATACTACTTGGTGCAAACTAAATACTAATTTTAGAACTCAGTAGAACTTGAATTACTTGGTTAACACTATAAATTACAAGATAAGCTCAATAGTTGCTAACGATTTGACTAAGTGTGAATCACTAATAAACAAACTTGACCATAATGTCAACACATGCAATCATTCACCAACAACCCCTAGTAACCCTCCTTGAAGATGAAAATTGAGGTGATTGTATAACTTTGGTCCAAACATTTTAAAATAGTATCATGTTCCTCTCCAACCAAATATGCAAAAGAATGAATGAAGGACTGGCAACCCATGCAACCTAAAGAGGAAAGGCTTTAGTGGGGAAACTACCCAAGTGGTCCCATAAAGAAGACAAGGAGGAAGCATGCCTACAAGGACAACCCCAAGAATTCTACCAAAGGTGCCATAGCTGAGTAGAATAGGAACAATGGAAGAAAAGGTGGGAGACAGACTCATTTCCATTATCACACAACACATAGAGTGAGGGGTCTTAAAATCCATTTTTACAAAGATTATCCCACATAAGACACCGATTTTGAGTCACCAACCACATGAAGAAATTACATTTGGACTAGGAAAATTTATTCCAAATAGGTTTCCACTAAGGCATTATATCATCTCCATATAATTGTCTAGTAATCTCTTGGTACCCATTAAAATAGAGTATTTTCTACACAGAGCACCAACCCAATCCACAGCATCTAGCCCTAGTAATGAGAAACACTCCCTAGAAGCCAAAATTCTAGAGAGTTCCTAGTGGTCCTCTTCTAAGCCCCTAGGTGGCCATTATGAAGAGTCCTTCCATATATAGCAAACAACAAGGCCCAAGTGATAAGGGACCTTATAATGAACCACCTTACCCCATCCAACAATAAGAAAAGAATTAAAAAGAATCTAAATATGAGGGTACATAGACAAGATAAGAGGGTTATCATCTCAAGAATCAGACCAAAATAAAGCCTCTAAGCCTCCTCTACAAAGGTGGGTAGAATAGGAACAATGGAATAAAATGTGGGAGACACTCTCCTTTCCATTATCACACAACACATATAATGAGGTCCCCTAAAATCTATGTTTACAAATATTATCCCACATAAGATACTAACTATGAGTCACTAGCCACATGAAGAAATTACATTTGGACTAAGAAATTTTTTTCCAAATAGGTTTCCACAAAGGCACCATGTCATCTCCAAAAAAATTTCTAGTAAGCTCTTGGTACCCAATAGAAATGGAGTATTTACTAGATAGAGCACCACTCCAATCCAAAATATTTGGTTCCAACAATGAGAAACACTCCCTAGAAGATAATATTCTAGAGAGTGTCTAGTGGTCCTCTTCTAAGCCCCCAAGTAGCCAATCTGAGGAGTCCTTCCATCCATAGAAAAAAACAAGGCCCAAGTGATAAGCGGCCTTATAATGAACCACCTTATCCCATCCAAAAATAAGAAAAGAATCAAAAAGAATCTAAAGATGAGGGTACATAGACAAGATTGGAGGGTTGTCATCCCAAGCATCAAACCAAAATAAAGCCTCAGAGCCTCCTTTACATATCCAGAAATAATCTATCTTAACTAATTGAGTACCATTATTAAGAGTGTTCCATACCATAGTGCTATTACCTTCTAAAGGAAGCAAGGAAACATAATGTGAATCAACACCCTTGAAATACTTATGAGTTATTATACAGACCCAAAGTTGATTATGTCTAGAGCACCAACACCAATAAAGGTTAACAACCAAAGCTTGGCTACTTAGGATAGCATAGTACAACCCAAGACAACCCTCCTTCTTAGTCCAAAAAATAGCCTCCTAACTAATTAAAATCCATTTAGAATTATATAAATTACCACTCTAAAGAAACTTTCGAGAAAGATCGTCAAACTTCTTGATAAAGTAAAAATGAGTGGCCTAAACCATGCTTCTATAAATAGAAAGAGTTGTAATAAAAAAATGAAGAAGAGTAACTTGAATAATAGCAAAATTTAATCTACGAGTCCAATTATTTACCTTCTTCCAAATATTATTAAGTATATTTTTCCAAAATAGATATGGCTTCCTATAAACAGTGCTAGGAATACCAAGATATGTCAAGGATAGCAACCCAATTCAAACCTATAGGATATTAGCAATACTCCTTTGAATTTCTTTAAGAGTATTAAAAAATAAATAGAGGAATTAAGTTCATTGATTTTTTGGCTTGGCACCAACAAGTAAATGTCAAGAGTATTTTGAAACACCTCAACTTCTTGGACCTGAGCAATACCTACAAGAGTAGTGCCATTAATAAATTGAAGATGAGAAAGTAAGGGTTTTCCATTATCCCAATGCCAACCATGAATAGAATTCTAAGAAACTTGATATGATGTAGAGCATATTTTAGACCACATAATTGTCTAAGATATTGATGATCTAATCTTCATTTAATCATTGAAATAATTAAAAAAAAGGCAAATACTACTTGTTTGCTTCATTTAATAAACAATTTCAATACTATCCCAAGTTTTACAATTTCCAAGAATTGAGTTATTTGACCCACTAAAACTCAAAATCAAAATTTCTAGAAACAATAAATTTTTTAGATTACTAAAGTAAATATCACCTCACCAAATCTTGAGGTCTAAGGACCCCATTTGATTTCTCAAACAATTATTGTTTTTGACTACAAATTATGGTCCATATCCCTATCATAATTCAGAATTAAAACACCAAACCCTGCTTAGGAAATGATACCAAACCAATTCCATGTGAAAAAATTATGAATATAGTTTAGCAATATGTAACCCATTTATTTTTTCCAATCATAAATAATTTTTCAAGCACAAATCACTGTCTACAACTCCAACAAAGATCTTTAAAAACTAGTTTCCACTAAAATATGCATATCCTTCACAAATCTACATAAAACCAACTCAAAAAAATAGGAAATGAAAGATAATTCACATATATTTATAATGAATATTATTAGAGATCCTAAGTCTCCAAAATGTGTTTGTACTACACACTAAAACATGACTATATTCAAGGAATCTCAAATTTGCAAATACCCACTTTCACCAAAATGCTCATAACTTAATATTTTTTTATAAAATCAAACCAAACCAAAAGAATGAGAAGGAGGATTCATCATTCTATATATTAATTACTATATTACATGGTTTCTAGTCTATACAGGGCCATACAAGGCCTAGAAACAACACTAAAACTAAAAAACCAATAAAAAAATAATAATAGAATACACCAAAAATATATCAAAATATTTCTTCTTCTCAAATCTGATTTGCTTCAACCATAAAATGGTATTTATATTCACTTTAAAGTTATAAACCTTCCTAACTACCCCCAAGACCAACCACCTACCTTTTTACATCATTTTTGTATGTTAGTAACTTTCTCAATGTTGCATTTTACAACTTTTTTATGCAACTTTTACATTTTTGACAAAATGACTTCAAAACTTTTTCATACCTTTCTATACATATCCAAATGAAATATTTAAGACCTTTTATAATTATTTTACCCTTCCATGGGTCTTTTACACAAATTTGACCATGTAGACCTAAATATGACCTATTTGACAACTTGAGCAATAGTGTGCACATGCTTACATTTCTTGTCAACACCTTTACAAATGGATTCATAATCAATAAATACATCATATAGTTGACTTTAAATGACTCAAAAACCTTATATATCTCATAGTGACCTCTAGTATTAGGTGCTTCTACACTATACTACCAGCCTTGAGAATTTTTGAAGTCTCTTGGAAAGGTGTGCTATAACCTGCAAAAAAAAAAAAAAAAGTCTTCATCTTTACCTTCCTTTTCCTTTTCCTCTTCATGCCTTTATCACTGCCATATTTTCCCTTAAGGACACATGACTGTCCTCAAAATTATATTCCCAAATACTCCTATCAATGGAGCATTAATGGTTGCAACTTCCACAGTACCTTATTAGTTAGAGATCCACCTTTACCATACTACTTCAAACTCACCACAATAACTCTCCCTTGTGCCTCACCTAGGAGTCCTCTTTGCCACTCTGTATAGTCTCTTGGAAATAAAATGGACCACTCCTTTACCCTAGACCTTTTCTTGACCTTGATAGACTTTTAGTGTATGTACACACAACCCAAAATTCACATGTATCAATATGGATGAGTACCTACAACCAAAACTCATTAACAAAATAAATACCAAATCTCCAAGGTCTTGGAGTGGATTGCCTCCCTCGGTGCTCTACCCACACACTCAAGATCTTCAAACTATGATAATATTTTTATGTAGAGCATCTTATAAACCAAAAAATCATCTAATATCTTGGTGATCTAATCTTCATTTAGTCATTGGGATAATTGAAAAGAGTAAAACCCTACTTGTTTGCTTCCTTTAAATAACAACTTCAATACTATCCCAAGTTTTACAATTTCCAAGACTTGAGTTATTTGGCCCAAAAAAACTCAAAACAAAAATTTCTAGAAGCAATAAAGTTTGTAGATAACTACATTAAATATATCCTCACCAAATCTTGAGGTTTTAGAACCAAATTTAATTCATAAAACAATTATTGTTTCAAACTACAAATTCTGGTCCATATCCCTATCATAATTCAGAATTAAAACACTAAACCATGCCTAGGACATACAATATATTCACCAACATGAATGCAAATGATACAAAAAAAATTACATGTGAAAAAATTATGAATATAGTTTAATAATATGTAAGCCATTTATTTTTCCTAGTCATTAATAATTTTTGAAGCATAAATCACTACCTACAACTTCAATGGAGATCTTTAAAAGCTAGTTTGCACTAAAATATACATAACCTTCACAAATCTTCATTTAATTAACTAAAACCAAAATTAAATGAAATATAATTCATATATATTTTTATAAAATATTATTATATTTCTTGAGTCTCCAAAATATGTCTATACTACACAATACAACATGACTATATTTAGGGAATCTCAAATCTGCAAATACCGATTTTCATCAAAATATTCATAACTTATTCATTTCTTTATAAAATTGAACCAAAGGAAAATAATGAGAAGTAATATTCATAATTCTATATATACATTACTATATTGCATGGCTTTCATGCATTACAGGGCTGTACAAGGCCTAGAAACAACACTAAAACTAAAAAACCAATCAAAACAACAACAATAGAATGCACCAAAAATGTATCAAAATATTTACTCTTCTCAAATATTATTTGGTTTGACCAAAAAATGGTATTTATATCCATTTTAAATTTATAAACCTTCCTAACTACCCCCAAGACCAACCATCTACCTTTTCACATCATTTTTGTAATATTCGCAACTTTCTCAATGTTGCATTTTACAGCTTTTTTATGCAGGTTTTACTTTTTTGACAAAATGACTTCAAAACTTTTTCATACCTCTCTATACATATCCAAATGAAATATTTAGGACCTTTTATAATTATTTTACCCTTCCATGGGTCTTTTACACAAATTTGACCATGTAGACCTAAACATGACCTATTTAACAACTTGAGCAATATTGTGCACATGCTTACATTTCTTGTCAACACCTTTACAAATCAATTCAAAATGATTAAATACATCATATAATTGAATTTAAATCACTCAAAAACCTTATATATCTCATAGTGACCTCGAGGATTAGGCGCTCCTACACCATGATACTTGATGAATATTCCTAGGCCCTTAGTCATAATAATAAAGAGATAGGGGAGAGAGAGCCATCATGGAGCATGCCCCTAGAGACACCAAATAAATGGGAACAAGAGTAACCTAAAAAATAGTATAATTTCATCTATGAGTCCAATTGTTTAATATATTTTGAATTTTATTAAGCATATTCTGCTAGAAGAGACATGGCTTTCTAGAAACAACACTAAGAATAAATAGATATAACAAGGGCAGCAACCCAATCTGAAACTATAGGATATTAACAATCCTTCTTGAATAGCTTCAAGGATATTAAAAAATAAATGGAGGAATTAAGTTCATTAATTTTCTATCCTAGTGACACCAAATAAATGTCAAGAGTGTGTTGAAACATCTCAGCTTCCTAGATCCAAGCAATACTCACAAGAGCAATGTCACTAATAAATTAAAGATGAGAAATTGAGGGTGGTCCATTATCGCAATGCCAACCATGAATAGAATTCTGAGAAACCTAATACTTGATGAATATTTCTAGGCTTGCAGTTTTAATAATAAAGAGATAGGGGGAGAGAGATTCACCATGGAGCATACCCCTAGAGACACCAAATAATTGGGAAGGTTGATAATTAAGAAGAATAGAAAAAGATGTAGTAGTAACATAACTCATAGTCCAACTTACCCACTCTAGGATAAATCCAAAGAGAAGAATAATATTCTTGAAGAAAATCCATATAACTCTATCAGAGGCCTTGGCCATATCTAACTTAATAAACATAGATTTCTCCCTTAAACTAGCCATAGAGTGAATTGCTTCAATGCCAATAACAACCCCATCTAAAATTCAACTTCCTATGACAAAACCTCCTTGTTTTTGAGATAATAGAAAGGAGTGACCTTTTGAGCTTCTCAATGATCAACTTAGTAATAAATTTGAAGACCACATTACAAAAAGAAATAGACCTAAAGAAATCCATTTGATTAGCCTCATTTTTTTCAAAATTAGAGCCAAGAAGGTAGAATTCAAGGCCCATTGTATCTACTTACAAGAATAAGATTCTCTAACAACCTCCAACAAATTTTGATTAATAAAATCCAAAATTTTTTGGAAGAATTCAATAGGAAGACCATAAAGACCAAGAGCTTTTCCTTTATGTGTACTGAAGTCCACCTCCTCCAACTCAACCAAAGAGAGTGGTTGCATGAGAAAATCATTCATTTCTTGGGTAACAAGAGAGGGAATATAAGACAAAATAATAGTCTCTTCATTTACTACAATGGGAGAGTCCTCAGAAAAGAGGATAGAAAAGTACATGGTTGCCTCCTTGAACAAAGCTAGCAAGGAAGACAACTGAATACCTTCAAAGTTAACTAAAGAAGAATTATACCTCTAATTTCAATGAGATTGCATAGTTTTTTGAAAAAATAAAATGTTCTTATCACCCTCCTAGAGCCAATCAAATCTGACCTTTTTCTTCTAGTATATTTCCTCATGAAACCACCATTCTTCGAGATGTTTAGAGGCAAGGGATTTTTCTTTACCCAAAGACATAGAGAAACCAAGATCCATAATCTTCCTAGTAATGACATCAAGAAACTCCTAAACTTTCCCTTTCATGTTATGAAGGTTCTCAAAACATTATGCATTCTATTTTTTGAGCTTCCTTTTGACATACTGAAGATATTTAGTGAAAGAATACATAGTAGTACCATATGTAGGGGCACCATCTCTCTATAAACTTACCATAAGATCATAAAGAAAGGAGTCTTGAAGACACATCAATTGAAACTTGAATGGATAATTCTTAGGAATAATCACTGCAACAACAAAGATTTTAATTGGTTAATGATAAGAACCCCATCAGTACAAAATTTAAAAAGAGAGAGTAAGAGAGCAACTAACCCAAAAGCAGGAAACCAATAATCTATCCAAATGTTTAGAGCTATCTTGAGCCACAAATCTTCTATTATTCCAAGTAAATATCCCATTAGCTAGTTTGATATCAAAAAGATGCAACATATCAATAGTTTGATAAAGAGGATTAGAGGAAGGCCCCAACCAAGAGAAATCACCCTTCTCCTCAAGACTTATATCTAAATTGAAATATCCTAACTAAACCCAAGGATGGTAAGGATGGAAATTTCTTACATATCAAATGTGTGACCAAATTTTTACCTTTCCCACATAGTCCATAGGCACATAGATATTATTATTTCTGCATTTAGTTAGTATTGTTTCTCTAATACCAATTTCTTTTATACTACTTTAATGTAGGCATTTTCAAGAGTACAAGTGGTTGGAGCTATACATTAAAAAGAACAAAAAAAACCAAATGTATTAATTGTGTGAATCTAGGATTTTTTTGATAGATTTAATTTATTTATACATGATGTAGTTGTATTGTTCATAAATAATGCATTTGTGCATGAGGATGTGAGTATATGGAAATTTTTGATATAATTCATGTATTTGTAGTGGTTTAGTACATTTCTATTTTTTTATGTTACATCAAGAAAAAATCTAATAGGATTTCCTACTAATGTGTTGATGAAGCTCGTATTTAATGTGTTTATTATGTAACCTAATTTTCTTATTAAGCTATGGAAATGTGTTGATTAAGAAGGCTCGTTTATCACAATTTGATGTCAACCAATCTTGCTTCTTCCCCAAGCTCTCTCTATTCTCCTTAGGTCTTACACTTGACAAAATAGGGTTTATACCCATCCTATACTCCTTAGGACTCTATACAATAGATCCTAACCAATCAATTGGCATACACCAATAAGGTATAACAACCTTTTTGCTAATTCTCCAGTAACTAAAATGTTCATTTTACTTCCAAATGGGTGGATGGTCAAAATTCAATATCTATAGACTTCCTTTAAGCTTCCAAACCAAAAGCAACAACAAAAACCTAATTGAGTTCCAATCCACAAGTGAAAATGCATTCAAATGCTTGTAAAAAGGCTACTAGAATTAGCCCTCCAAATGCACTAAAACGAAAATATCTTGAAAAAATACTTAAGAATGAGTCAAAAAAAACCATTCTGGATACCCTTTTATGAGACCTTAAGGATTTTGGAGGTGTAGGGTTTCCAAATTATTTTTACTATACAGGCACAATTTTAGCCTAAAATCAAGGTTTTCAAGGTATTGTATGCTATCTGATGGAAAAACTTGATTTTCACACCTTAGGTCATCCACCAAAACTTCCCACTTTTCTTGGGGTTACATCACTCCTTGCTACAACACTTCCCATGCATAGTTTGAAGTATCTACATATTCAACAACACCTATCTTCTCTGCAATAATTTGTGATGCCTAACCAAGTTGCTAGGACTTGCTTAGGGCATCACTACAATAGTGGATCTTCAATTTTCTAAGGCTTCATCTACACCATACATTATTTACATGGAGTAATATTCCAAATCCTAAGATACCATATTGTACCTACAGTGGGAAATGGCCCTATGACTCCATTTGTGCACACAATCTATCTCGGGACAATAGACTAGTGAAAAAAAAAATATTTAATACAAGCATGTAAAAATTCAAAAATTACCAAACTAGATATGTGAAAAATATTAAATAAATCTAATCTATCATTTCCAACACTAAAAATCCTAGATTTAATCTGTCTACATGCCAAGAGTAGTTAAAAACACAAAATTATTGTTCATATCTTGTTGTCTAGGTCGTACAGTGCAATAACTCACTTTTCCAACCCTTTGAATAGGTTGAGAATGGTCTTATATAGGCTTGCCACCCATGCTCTTAACTATTTTAGATAGTTAAAATACCTTCTTGACAAAGTTTCTTGAAATGCAAGAAAAGTTGTCAAAATGTTGTTAATGACAACATTGACAACTTTGAGCAATTTTTCCAATTTTGAGTATTTGACCCTCAAACTTGCTTTAAATGATGTTAAATTATTTAAAAATCCTTAAAAAAAATTTTAAAAACTAATAAGGTCGTTCAAACATTGGTTTTACCTTTTTAGCCTCCAAAACCTAAAAATGCTCTATATAGCCATATTGAGCAATATTGAACAACTAAGAGTAATCTAGCCTAAACAACCTCACTTAAGGACTAGACTGACTCTATTATTCACCTAGTGATGTGGCTAGCACCACCAAAAGCCAAAAAATCTAAGATAACCCTAGGTATTCATTATCCCACCTAGGTACTACTACACCATACTCCCCTAGAGAGAGAAATCATGTCACTCCTATGGACAATATGTCTTTGTTGATGCTTAGCTTCTTGAAGTCTTCCTTAGAAACCCATGTGGCTTGTGAGTCTAGTCTAGTCTTCCACTTGAGAAGGTACTCCATGTATACTCTATTTCTAGTAGTTTTCTTGACTCTAGAATCTATCACCTTGTCAACTTCTAACTTGGTAGTGGAAGGAACTATTGCATGGTCTAGATCATTCTCAACTCCTTGACTACTAGTAGCATCAATATGTTAGAAATGATTTAGAATAACTGAGAGGGTGGGTGAATCAATTTTTCAAGTTCCAAATGCCAAATTAAAACTTTTTCATCAAGTAAAGTGAGCCTTTAAAATTGTTCACTCATCCAAGCTTAAACTTTATTAAGTTTAACAAGTTACTGTAAGTCAACATGCAAACATAACACATGAAAGATCAACACATAACATAGTGATTTATGTGGAAACCCAAATTTGGGAAAAACACTAGTAACATGCTACTCAATTCTCACACTTATGAAGTGATGCCTTGCAAAAGGCCTACCTTGTTAAAGGCTACAACACACTGTTAAATATGACCTAGTTAAAGGATTTCACCACCCTATTAGAAGTGGGCCTATTTAGATTACTTTAGAACATTAACTTGGAATGCCATCCTATTAAAGGATTTACAAATGGTTGTTAGACCAACCTAAGTCCATAGGATTTTTACCCTTATTGATAAATGTTAAAGGCTACAACACACTGTTAAATATGACCTGGTTAAAGGATTTCACCACCCTATTAGAAGTGGGCCTATTTAGAGGACTTTAGAACATTCACTTGGAATTCCACCCTATTAAAGGATTTACAAATGGTTGTTAGACCAACCTAAGTCCATAGGATTTTTACCCTAACTGATACAATTGTTAGAGAGTAACAACAAGGGCTTTTGACCTAATATAACTCACAACTTAACTTGTAGATTTCATATCACAATTCAACTCTTCACATTGCCTAGCCTTCAGTCTGCGTAGCTCTAATATCTTGTTCTCCTTTCAAGCTTTGTCTTGTTAAGTCTTCATTCTTGATGTACTACTGTAGTCTTCTTTCTAACCACTTATCGAATTAGAGTCTCTGTACTTTGTTCTTCCTTCTTGTCTTGATGTCTTCTCATTAACACATTTCAACCACTTTTCAATTTTGGCACACCAACAAATCTTGCTTCTTAGCTTGTGACTCCTTAAATAGAAGTCTGGAATTGCTTTTCCCAGTCGATTCTTCCCTCCTTTAATTTTAGTACAAATGGATTAGGTAGGATTCATTAAATCTAACCCATATCTTACTTCTTCTAGAAACATCATGAAGAATCCTCTTGAATTTTCTCAAAAATAATTGACATAAAAATTTGTGATTCCAACTCATCATCCTTATCCTCCATTTGGCTCACAAAATTCAAGGTAACAAACTTGTCAACTCAGATTCGGTGAATCTTTGACTTTTGCAATAATGCAACAACTTGGCACTATTGAAATTTTGGTGCTTGACACATACTATGTTGCTTGGCATCAACTACATTTTATTAATGCTTGGCACCTACTGTGGATTCACTCAATATCCACTAAGTTTTTCTGATGCTTGACACTTATTTCTTTGCTTGACACCTAACACACTTGACTCCTTCTTTATCACTCAACACGCACTAGATTTTTCATTTACTTGGCACTAACTAAAAAATTTCTCATCTTGAACTAGCTTTCTTGGCACTCACTAATGAACTTAGTTAAGCCTTGCACTCAACCTTGTTGCAATTTATTCCTCCAACATCTCTAAGTGTGGCCAACTTCTGTATCTTTTAATCAATACATCATTTTACCATTGTCTTAATTTATCCTTGCACTTCATTACAAAACCATAACTCAACCTTTCCCTTAGGTGCTCTTGTTACATCTTGTTGATTAAATCCTCTTCATTAATCAACTAAGCGATAGTACTTGGATCCTACAAGCAATTTTCATTCCATCAAATATCATGTTTAACATCAATGGAAAAATACTGATTGAAAATATTCTTTAATAGAAATATCCCTCTTTGCAACAATCTTTCTTTTACAATTAACTTTTCAAAAGAAATTCCAACACAATAGAAAATGCTCCTTTAAAGTATACCAAATCTTGTACATTAAATATTAAACATATGCCCAAATCTGATGGAAAATAAACTTTATATGCATTTGTCTCATATTTTCCCATGATCTTGCAAGATGCTACTCTCTTTATTTGCAATTTAGTAGGGACACCCTTTTGCAACCTAGCCTTGTTTAAATGGACCATGAAATAATCCCCAATAGAGAACTGAACATCCTTTCTCATTTCATCCATCTTTTCTTTGAGCTTTTGGGTATTTCCTTATATAGTTCTTTTGACTTGGTCTTGTATCTCTCTCATGGTGTGGGCAAAATCATCAGCATGTCCACTCCTATGTTCTATTTCTCCAAGATCCCTCAGCTCACACACACCTCTAGGATGCATGTCATATACAATTTCAAAGGGACTTCAACCTATGGTTCTATTCATACTATCAGTGTAGGCATATTTTTCTTGGGGAATAATGACATACCAAGTTTTCCCAATTGGACTAATCACCAATGTTCCCCTTCGAGAATCATGCATTAACAAATTGATCTTTTGGTGCAACGACAACCCTATATTGTAACAAGTGGTATCAAATCTTGTTCACAGGTTTAAGTCTCTTGAGGTAACAGATTGTTGGACTATCCACCAACATTCCTCTTCTAGATTTGTGACATGGATTAATTGCCTCCTGTGTTCTATAAATCTAGTGGTCCTATTGGGAATTAATGCATAAATATTTTGGTGCAATGGTAACCCTAGCTTGTAACATGCTCACATTCCTTAGTTAGGTCTCTTAAGAGATTAATGAGAACTATATTGACCAACTCAAACTAACCATCAATTTGAGGACAATATGATGATCCAAATGAAAAAAATTTGCCAAGTCTGCCCCAGAAAGTCTTCCAAAATCTTCTCATAAAATTCACATCCCTATCTAAAAATATGCTTAGTGGAAGGCCATGAATCCTTACAAATTCTTTCAGAACAAATGAGCAATGTGGCTTGCATCATTGGTTATTTTGCATGGGATGAAGTGCCTCATTGTTTTGAATCTATCAACAAGCACATAGATACTATCATGGCCTTGTTTTGTTTTGGGAAATCCTACTATGAAATCCATGCTCATACATTCCCATGGCTTATTAGGGACTGATAAAGGCTAATAAAGACCTGCAGTACTCATCCCTCCTTTAAATTTCATACACACCATGCACTATTCCACATACTCAGTAACATATCTAACTAGTTTAGGCCAATAATAAAACCTTTGGACCAATTCTAATGTCTTTTTGACTCCAAAGTTACTTCTTATACTACCATTGTGTTTCTCTTGTATAAGATTCTCTCTTATGGATCCCCTTGGCACACATAACTGATCACCTTTAAAGAGAAACCCATTCTACAAGGTAAACTTTGCAAATTTACTATGAAAATGGTTCTCAAAATCTGAACATACCTTGTATGCTTATCCAAAGTCCTAATTATCCTTGTAAAGACTCTTAAAAATTTCTATTCTAATGCTATAGAAATGTACTTCTTGAATTGTCAACACTCTCTTGCTTAATGCATTTTCTACTTTATTCATTAGTCCTTTGTTGTGATTGATTGTGAAAGTGAATGCCTGCAAGTACCCGATCCACTTCAAGTTCCTATTTTTCAAATTTTCTTGATTTTTGATGTAGCTTAAGGCCTAATTATTAGTAATCACAAAAAATTATTTGGGAAAGAGATAGTACCTTCAATTCCTAACTAATTGAGCTAGGGCATAGAGTTCAAGGTCATAGGAAGAATATTTCTTTTTGGCCTCATTAATTTTTTCACTAAATAAAGCTAATGGCCTACCTTCTTGACTCAATACTCCCCCTACTACTAGGCCACTTGCATCACATTCTAGGGTGAATAGTATTTCAAAGCTAGGTAATTGAGAAATAGGTTGGGTAGCTACTTGCTTCTTGAGCATTTCAAATGATTTTTCAGCTTCCAAATTCTACCTAAACTTGGACATGGCCCCATCCTTTATGGTCTCTAACAAAGGTGCACATATGCCACTACAGTTTCTAATAAACTTCCTATAGAATTGATCAAGACCATGAAAACTTTTTACCTCAATTGAAGTAGTAGGTGGTGGCTAGTTGAGAATTGCAACAACCTTCTCTTGATCCATCTTCAATGTTTTTTGGGACACCACAAAGCCTAGGTACACCATTTTTTTCTTGAAGAAGTCACACTTCTCAAGACTGATGGAAAGCTTCTCTTCATGCAACCTTTTCAATACTACTTTGATATTCTTGATGTGATTCTCCTTAGTCTTGTTGAATATGAGTATATAATCTAGGTACACAATCACAAATCTCCCTATGAAGTCTTTAAGCACTTCATTCATGAGCCTCATGAATGTGCTAGGAGCATTAGAGAGGCCAAATGGAATCAGTAGCCACTCATATAGTCGATTTGAAATATTAAATGTTGTCTTCCATTCATCTCCCTCTTTTATCCTAATTTGGTGGTATCCACACTTCAAATCCACTTAATGTACTACTTAGCTATTCTAAGATAATCCATGACATCCTCAATCCTACGTATGGGAAACCTGTACCTAATTATGATCATATTTGTGGATATTTAATCTATACACAACTTCTATTACCCCTTTTCCTAGATACCAACACAAGGATTGCACATGGGCTTATGCTCTTTTGTATCAGACATTGGTCTGTTAATTCTTATACCTGCCTTGCTACTTCCAAGTTTTTATCTAAAGTGAGCTTGTATGCTGCTTTGTCAGGTAGGGATGCACTTGGAACAAAGTTAATTTGGTGACTTATAACCCTTCTAGGAGGTAGTGTAGCAAGAGCCCCATTACTCATTGTGTGTTTGTATTTCTCAAGCAACTCTTGCACTTCATTAAGTAATGTTTCTTTGACTACATTTTCTTCTCCTTTAGACTTCAACACTACTACATAACTCTAAATTTCCTCATTCTTGAGGTCCTTAACAAATTCCTTACCACTAAAAAATATTACACTAGGTACCTTGATCTATAGCTCTTATCCCTTTAATCAAGATTGCATTTTGAATGTTCTTCCTTCCTTCTTAAATGAGATGTAGTTTTCCTTTCCATCATATATTGCTTCCCTATCAAATTTCCAAGGTCTATCCAATAGAATATGGAAAACATCCATGGGTAGGACGTCACACAACAATTCATCTTTATCTCCTACAATGGAGAAGTCCACCCAAGTTTGCAAATTCACTAGTATTACACTTATTGAGATAAGTCACTTTTGAGGATTGATATGAGGTATCTTAGTAAACTTGAGACTTTTGATTGCCTCCTTTGATATGATATTGTTAATAGATCTAGAATTCACTACTACTTTGGACACTTTCCCTAGGATCTTACATCTAGTCCTAAATATATTTCTTCCATGCTTAGGCTCATCAAGAGTAGGTTGTTTAATCAATACCCTCCTAAACATTAAAGTCTCTCCCTTTTATAATTCAACATGATCAATTTTAGAGTCTTTATTGTAGTTTTCCTCTTGAACATATGTTATCCTTTTGTCAAGGTTACCAGAAGAAGGCTTATCAGGGCATCTATATGTTTGATGACATAATTTTCCACAATTATAACATTTCATGGTGGAAAAATAGGAATTAATCCTACTTGATCCTCTACCTCTATTTGAGCCTCCTTGGTTACTCTTGCCTCTACCATAACCTTCTCTATAAGTTCCTTCATTGGTCTTCTTAGTGATTTTTTCTCACCTTGATGCTTCTACTTAACCTCCTCTTTGTCCTCTTTGATTTCTAACCTTACCTCTAACTTTGAATTTGGAATACCCTTTCTTCTTTTTATTTTCCTCCACCTTTAAAGCTAGTTGATGGCATCTTTGAATAGTGGTAGGTGCCCATAAACCAAGCTCTTCTTGGATATTCCACTTCAAACCTCATAAGTATCTAGTCACCTTTACTGGCTCATCATCTTGTTTCTTTGATCTAAGACAGTGTCTCTAAAACTCCTCTATGTAGGAGGCCACATCTAGGTCTTTTTGCTTCATTCCTTGTCACCTTCTATGGATTTGAATCTCATAGTCTTCTGGTAGAAAGTTATCCCTAAACATAGTAACCACGGCATTCCAATTGGCTATAGGATTATTTCCCATGTTGATCCTATCATCTTGGACATATTTTCACCATGTCAATGTTGATCCTCTAAACCTTGACTTAGCCACTTTGACCTTCTATACCTCTGACACTCCTTCACACTCAAAATGGTACTCCATTCCATCTATCCAAGCCATCAATCCATCGATATCTAATTTTCCATTGAATAGTGGCACATCTTCTAAATTTTTCCCTCCTAAGGATTTGATATCTTTCAAAAAGGGCTCTATATTCAAGATAGGGTTAGGTTAAAGTACCACATTATCTTCTGCTACCTCTTTAGCCTTCTCAATATCTTCTTCTTCTTCCCTTTTAGTTGCATCAACAACTTCTTCTAACTTTTTCTTCACATCTTCCAAGGATACTTCAAGGAGCCTATTCTTCTTTATTTTTTCATTAACTTCTTTGGCTAACTCTGCATTAGTCACCATGCTAGACTAGCCTACTAACTCAATAGTAGTTGGAGATATGCACCACTTTCTCCCAAGTCTTTAACTTGCTCTGATACCACTTTGATGTGACAACCAATATTTCTTTTTCCCAAAGCTCTCCCAAGGTCTCCTTAGGTATTACACTTGAAAAAATAGGATTTCTACCCACCCTATACTCCTCAATACTCTATACAATAGATCCTAACCATTCAATTTGCACACATCAATAAGTTAGAACAACTGTCTTGCTAATCCTCATCAACAGTAGTAACTCCAAATGCTTATTTGACTTCCAAAAGGGTGGATAGTCACCTTGGAATATCTATGGACTTCCTTCAAGTATCCAAACCAAAAAAAACACTAAAACCCTAATCAAGTTCCAATCCACAAGTGAAGATGCATTCTAATGTTTGTAAAAAGGCTACTAGAACTAGCCCTCCAAATGCACTAAAAAAAAAATATCTCAAAAAGCTCCTTAACAAAGGATCAAGCAAACCACAATTATGCATACCTTTTTCAGCTACCTTAAGGATTTTGGAAGTCTAGGGTTTACAAATTGTATGTACTATACAAGCATAATTTTAGCCTAAAATCAAGGGATTTAAGGGTTTGTATGTTGTCTAATGGAAAAATTTTATTTTCACACCTTAGGGCATCCACCAAGACTTCCCACTTGGATTGGGGTTTTATCACTCCTTGCAATGTATTCCATGCTTAGTTCAAAGTATCTATTCATTCAACCACACTTGTTTACTCTACAACAACCTGTGATGCCTAACCAAGTTGCTAGGACTTGCCTAGGGCATCATTGCAATAGTAGCTTTTCAGCTTTCTAGGGCCCAATTTTCACTGCAAAGAATGTACATGGATTCATATTCTAAATCCTAAGAAAATTTACTGTACCTATGGTAAGAAATGGCCCTATGACTCTATTTGTGCAAACAGTCCATCTCAGGACAACAGACTAGTGAAAACCTAAATACTTAATACAAGCACACAAAACCTCACAAAATAACAAACTATCTATTTACATAATCTCAAATCAATCTAAGCTAAAACTTCCAATATTAAAATCCTAAATTTAATCCATCTACATGCCAAGAGTACTCAAAAACACAAAAAATTGTTGTTCATATCTTGTTGTCTAGGCTGTACAATGCAATAATTGACTTCTTCAACCCCTTGAACAGGTTGAGAATAGCCTTATATAATATTTCCACCCATGCCCCTAACTATTTTAGATAGTTAAAATACCTTCTTGAAATAGTTTCTTGAAATGCAAGAAAAATTGTCAACATGTTGTCAATGACAGCATTGACAACTTTGAGCAATTTTTGCAATCGTAGGTATCTAACCCTCAAAATTTCTCTAAATGATGTCAAACCATTCAAAAAGACTTAAATGGTTATAAAATACCTAATAAGGTCCTCCAAACACTAAATTTACCATTTTATCCTCCAAAACCTAAAAATTCTCTCTATAGCCATATTGAGCAAAATTGAACAACTAAGAGAAATCTAGCCTAAATCTCACTTAATGACTAGATTGACTTTATTATTCACCTAGTGGTGTAGCTAGAACCACTACAAGCCAAAAAATTATAAGGGAAGCCTAGGTATTCCTTAGCTCACCTAGATGTGCTTGCACCACAATTTAAGGGTTAATCCTTCATTTGAGAATAGAGATTGGAATGATAGTGAAGAAAAGTTAGGGTGAGATGGACAAGAGTGAAATTTGATTGAGCATCCAAAGGAAACCTAGGTAGATGTGGTTTAGGTTGTGCAATTCTAGATGTTGAAGAAAATACCTTGACGGTAGGAGCAATGTTGTTTCTAGAAGGGGCTAACAATGTAGTAGATTGTTTAGTGACTATATTTTCCCTTTGATTGGAAAATAAGTGTGTTGGGATTAGAATCCATTTCAAAGGATACTCTCAAATAGTGATCAACATAATAGAAAAATAAAATATGGAATCCTTCTTTTTTGAAAAATACATTAGGAGGATTAGAAGGCTATTGGAGGAATTTGAAGAATTTAAAGTTATACTTACTTTGAGAGAAGGGAATGTTATAATTGAGAAGATGACCAATGTAGAAGTGAGATTATATGATTTATTTAAGTTGGTGGAGGATTATCGAGATCTAAATACTACTCTTAATTGGGTGCTATATTCTATTATTTAGAAATACTCTTAAATTTTGTTGGCATGGGTAAGTAATGATGGAATTAGTTAGCCAAAGAAAAGGAGACATTGGGCATGTAAGAAGGATATAAAGTGGATGAATGTTTTTAAAATAATTTTGATGTTTTCATACCTTTTAAATATAAGGAATGATGGTATAACTTTATAGACCTAATGAAGTTTTAAATTTGACCCACATAGCACAAGTCACTATTGTAGAATAATGTATACTGGATCAAGTTGAGGACAATAAAAATGGAAGATAATTTCAACCTATAGATGTTCGAAAGCAAGTAAGCTCCAAGATTTTGAGGGGATATATCACTAATGCATCATGAAGATGTTTTTAAGGTAGATAAAGAGGAGTTTTTTCAAATCATATGTAGGTTTTTTGGAAGATAAGTTTTTAGTAAGGACTTTCATCCAAGGAGGAATGTTGATATTTTCTTATTGTTTTGAGCACGAGCCTTACTCTTGTCTGAGAGAAAAGAAGATGTAAAGAAAATTATAGAAGTGTGTATAGATTTTAGTGTGAGCTTATGGATTTGATTTTGTGGAAAATATAATACAAAATAGTATACTAAAAATAATTATGGATTGTGCAAATATCTTTGCATTAATATATATGTAGCCAGTCTAGTGTGATGGTATGATGAGGTGGTTGGAAATTTCTAAGGTTGTAAAAGTTTATCATGTGAATGAGGGTTTATGTAGATATGTTAAAGGTGTTATATTTAATTTCTATAGTCATTCATAGTCTTGAATACTTGGTTCTTATTAGTCAATGAGTAGGAGAAGTGCACAAATCTTAGAAGTATCTATTGCATTTCATAGTATGGTGAGAGGAGAACAACCAATGAATGGAAGAAGAGAGGAAGAGGAAGCATAAACATGTTCTAACTAAGGTTGGGACAAATTTTTTAGATGAGTCTTCCATGGTGGTATTGGTAGAGTTGATTTTGGGCTGCAAACAAGGAAAAGTAGACATAAAAGGAGTAATTATGGTGAACCAATATGAGGAGGAGATGTTAATTCACTAGGGATATAACATGTAATTTTGATTCCAAGTTTCTTGAAGTTTACATGCCCATTTTCAATAGTAGGACTATCTCATTTCAATGTTACGGTTAGGTGTTTGTTTGCAATATTTTTGATGTCTAGTAAGGGTTGGATTGTTGGTGGCATGATAGCAATGTAAGGGCATAAATTTTAAATAAGTCTTTTAGGCTAATTTTTGTATTGTAAAATGTATACTCTATTTCAATAATAAAATACTTATCACCTTCAACAAAATAATATGTGTTGATTAAGAACAAAAATTATTTCCTAATTCATAAATATTTTTAAAAATACACGAGGACTATGGATGGTAAATTTTCAGCTAAATTTAAACCATGGGTTATAGAAAAATGCCCCTTGTTATATTAAGAAAGACTAGAGTGTTTGGAGGATTCTCAATTCAATCAATATATGAAGGCTAGGAGGAGATCAATGAAAAAAATAAGTTGGGAGTCTCTTCTAGAAGATTCTTCAAAGCCAAGTGGAAGGAGAACTTGAAAAGTTAAGAAACAACATGTCATTAATTATTATCACAATATAAAGATATACATGTGTTTGTGTGTGTGTGTGTGTGTGTGTGTAACCAATCATATTAAGGCACTACCAAATGGAATGTAGAGCTATGATAATATGTCTGCATGTTCACACCCTCTTCTTAAGCCTTTTTCTCTTTCTATAGCCAATGATTACATTACACCTAGCTTAATTTTTCTCAAAGTTCAATAATTTTGTACACTTAGGAAACTTAAGGGACATTAGAGGTAGGGTATGGTAATAAGAGTGTAGGTGCATATAGAGGGAAAAAATAGGCCATTTCTAGGATAAAAACACATAAAAAGATGTGTTTTCTTGGATAACTCAATCCCATGAGAAACACAAGTTTTTTTATGCTACTTTGCAACTTTCCATTGAACACATTTGGCACTTTTTTGACAAATAAAATAATTTATACCCTTCTAAAAGACTTTAATGCTTAGAAAAACAAGATAAGTTATTATAGAGAGGCTTGAGATTACAATATACATCCAAATGGATCATGTGTAGGTGTCACAGATTGCAAGAAATGTTGGATTAATATTTGACAATTTTGTACAGTTAGGGAACTTAATGGACATTGCTAGTCGGGCATGGCATTGAGAGTTATGACACATGCAGACAAAAGATTGGATAAACCTTCCAAATGAAATGCATTAGATGGTTCAACCTCACAATAAACAAAACTGATTTTGTTCTACCTTGCAATTTTTCATTGAAAGCATTTGTAATAAGTTGTTTCCTACAAAAAAGACTTCAAGTCTTAAAATCTTGAGATAGGCTATTATAGAGAGGACTAACATGACCCTATATTTATAAATAGATCATACACAATTTCCATGGACTACAATAAATGGTCTATCAAAGTTCACCACTTTTGTGTACTAATGTTGTATAACATTGAGAGTTTCGATGTGTGGGGAAGTAAAATGAGATTATTCATAGGGAAAATATTTCTATTCACATGTATTAATTATGATAGTTTGACCCTACAATATAAACAAAATTTTTGTGCTATCTTGAAACTATTAACTGAATACATTTGACACTTTTTGCATGAACAAAAAAATTGTTACCTTGCCAAAATGACTCCGAGTCTCCAAAAGCTAAGAGAAGTTATTGTAGAGGGGCCTAACATAAAGCTATAAATATAATATATCATTTTTAGGTTCCAAATTTTGAAATAAATGGTGTATCAAAGTTTGAAAATTTTGTGCTCTTAGGACACTTACGATATATTATCAATAGAGAATAACACTAAGAGTTTTGACATGATGATAGGAAAAGTGGGACCATACTTACTATAAATCTTTCTAATAAAAAAAAAATTCACTAATGATTAAACCCCATGAAAAGCAAAACTCCTTTTGTGCTACCTTGAAATTTTCATTGAATGGATTTTACTCTTTTTTCATGAACAAAAATATTATTTCCATGCAAAATTGATAGTATGTCTTAAAAAATTGGGACATGTTATTGCAAAGGGGCATAACATGACCCTATAAATTTAAATAGATTACACAAAGGTTCAACAAATTGTAGGAAATGGTATGTAAAATTTGACAATTTTGTGCACTTAGAACACTTAAGGGCACTTAAGCAACATTTTTGGTAGCATGTGGCATTAAGAGTTCTGACACATGGAGAGGAAAAACAAGACCATGCCTAGGGTAAACTTGTACAACCAGATACATTTGCACTAATTTTTGACCCCATGACGAACACAGCTCTATTGGGCAACATTGTGGTGGATTTTATAAAGTATGTATTTTTTTTAATTGGTAAGAGACCAAAGACAAGAATAATTATTATAAGGCATTGTAAATTAATATTGTTATTTTTTTTATTAATATTGAGTTAACTTGAACCCAAGACCTTGCATAAGAGGCTCACACTTTGGTGTTGTGTTGTAGGGTATTTCTTGTAAATTATGTATGACAACTACAAAATGTATTATAGGTCATTCATTACTTGTTAATTTAATTTAATTTTAGTGTATAGTGATAAATGTGTATCATTGAAAAATGAAACATATCAAATATTATGGTAACATGTATTGAAACAAATATGGAACAAAATATTGAAACAAATATGTTCCAAACACATCAAATATTTTTTAATCATAGGAACAATGACACTAGCATTAGAAAAGCCACATAATGATTCCATAAACATAATTGGTACATATAGTTCACATAAGGAATAAATTATAGCAAATGTCATGTTCTATTTATGAAACTATTTAATAAGTATGTATATACATATAGAATATGGCATAAATTACATCAAAAATTTTTTTTTACTAAACGTGGCATATGCCATTTCAAAACATGTAAAAAAATACTTTAAAAATCTAAATACTTAGGTCACATTGGGCTACTGATAGATCATCGAGATGAAGCATCTTCAATATGAAATCTTTAGCTTCAAAAGATCATGCACAAAAAAAACTCAAACCATGATTATTATCATTTCAGTTATAAATTAAACTATAATTTGAATTTAAAATTGAACCTTGGATGTACCTTGACTCTATGTCTCCTAGCATGGTCATAAATTCTTCTTATTTTAGTTATAAATTAAACTATAATTTGAATTTCAAATTGAATCTTGTATGTACCTTGACTCTATGTCTCCTAGCATGGTTAGAAATTCTAGAATATATCCTTGGTAGTGAAGGGATGTTGAAAAGACTAGGTATGTGACCATATATGGATATGGATATGGATACATATACCAATATAGATACTAATGCTAATACTAATACAAATATGGATATGGATATGGATATAGATATATCCTTTATTTCCTTAATCTTCTTTAGTTGTACTAATCATGAGCTTATTTAATAGATTTATCTTCTCATAAATTCCTTCTTTTCCTAATTAACAATAACATAAATTTCATCTTTTCCAATAATAGGAAATAAACTAACCAATGTTCTCTCTCCATCTTTCTTACCTTCATCATGTGTAGTCAACTTTCTTTCTTAAGAGATATCAAATAGATCATATGAAAATATCCCATTTGATCTATACTAAATCTCATTCCCTATATATAAAGGTGATAATTTTTTGAAGTCTTAAATCTCCCTTTTAATGCATGATACTGTACCTCAATCGGGCTACCTAAAAACTAGGATTCAAAAATATGTCAACAATCCTTCAAAGTTGATCATAAATATTTCAATAATGATTTCATCATGATGTAAATTCAAATTTACATTTAATAACACCAATAATTTAAATTGATCATTCTAATTTAGGTTTTGGGCAAGGATTTTTCATGAAAAATCCCCCTTAGGCTATTGACTTAACCAATTCACTGATGAAGATTCCACACCAACACTTGGTGTGATCCATCCATTGGCATTAATCTAATCTTTCTAATCCATGTCTTACACATTTTCTTCCTAATTTATTCAACATAAATATTTTTCTTATATTTATCATTATTTCACATATTTTTCCTTTCAAATGATCTTCTCATATTCACATTTGCATTATTGAATCTGCAGTACTCAACTACATGACCTAAATTTTTAGATTTGAAACACATAACATTTGAATTTACATACCTTGGATTCTTTCTCAATCTACATTATTTCCATATGTGACCAAAAGTATTACATTTCTAATATATAATGTTCCTTATGTTCATATAGTTTTTCAATTTGGTTCGTCACTCATTGGATTTGTGTCCATAGTTGTAGCAAGTAAAATTTTAGCCATAAAAGGGAATGATATTGGGTTTTCTTCTACAATAGTTTTCTCTGACTGACTTTGTTGCATGAAAGATACATATGATTGAAATTTTGTGTATTAGGTTTCTTCATTGGTGAACTCTTGGATCTATCCATCTAATTTTTCAACAAGGTTTTATTCTCACCATATCTAAAAAGAAACACTTTCTCAAAACCAAGTCCCTTGTGCATCTCCCTTTGGTCTTTAGCTCTCAAGTTTCTCATCAAGATCTATTTAACTAGCTTTGAATTCTTCCATGAGCTCCTTAGCAATAGAAAGTTCACAAATCCTAAGAGTCTCATGAACTCTTTTAAGTTATTTCTCATTCTCTCTAGATTCTTCATGATCAAGTTTCATTTATCCAATTACATAATTCAACCTATGGCATTCATCACATATGTTTGTTATGTTCTTCTCAAGAAATTTTTCATTCTTTTTCTTTACTTAAAACTCTTTTATCATTTTTACTACCATGACTTCACTATTATTCTTTATGTTGGCTTCTCAAATTCATATAATTGTCCCTTTAAGGCCTATGAGTAATCATTGGTTCCTTTATTATTTAACTAATAAACAAGATCCCTCCTCATGTCTATTTATTTGTTCAATTGTCCCCTCATATTATCAATGAAACATTAAACCTCCTTGAGTAACTTGTCAATATCTTAAAATGAAATCAAGAGTTATCTCTAAGAACCACTAGAAATTTTTGAATCACTCATTAGGATCTCCTTTAGGATATAGAATTAAACTAAAGATCAAAGATTTGATACCAATTATTAGGATTAAGGAAAACTTGGGGGTGTAAATTAGTATTCTAAACTTTTAAACCTTGTTAAGTTGATTGCACAACCATAAAACAAATATAAATGAAAATAAACAACAAAAGCATAAATGAATCATCCACAACATTATGACATCGTGATTTTTACATGGAAACCTTCTTAAGAAAAAATAATGATAGAGATGGAACCCACAAATGATTACTTTGCATAATTAATAACCTTGTTAAATATTTGACTACAAAATAGGGAATTCACTTGCATTAAGACACACCTCCTAGAGCTCACTACTCAAATTAAAACATATAAAGGCTATCTCTCATACAAAATGATTGATCTAGAACCCAAAATAGGGAACTTAGAAATAAAATAGTCTATTCTTTTACAATTCCATGTAGGTGTGATAAAATATCATCAACCTAACATATGTATGTAGGTTCTTTACACACATAACATGCCAATATATTACTTTCACTGTACTCTAGCTCAAATTAACTCAAAAAATTGATCTTATATATACCCAATTGCAAAAATAATAATTAAACTATTAAACCTCAAGAACACAAAAATGTAGCATATAAATTCTCAACCAAATCTATTTGTAAATCCTAATGGTAACCTCAAACAATGTCATTAATATCTTCTCTTACACCAAGTGGATTAGGGACATATTGAAAAAACTAGAGATGGAGGATCACAAATTAGTTGGGACTCCCATGACTACTTGAAGTTATTTACGTAAGGATGATCAATCTCCAAAATTTGATCACAATCTCTATATAGTTATGATTAGTAGATTTTTGTATTTGATTTCTTCATGCCTAGATATTATGCATCAAATTTTCTTAATTTGAAGATATCTAGGTAGTTTAAAGTAATTGTAAGAATTTGGTATAGCTCTACTACCATGTAAGGATTTTCCTAAGGCAAGAATGAAATGCCAACATCTAGAAGCTCAAGAGATAGCACAAGAGAGACAAGATATGATCAAACGAGAATGAATTAATTAGATAATTGAAATAATACATCATAGAAGTGAGTTGTATATAAAGGAAACCAATATGACTAGTAGCTAACAAGGATATAACCATACCAAATAAGCACATGTCCACCAAGAGTGGATTATCCTCCATTGTGCATGAATCTATGTGAAAAATGAGAGGATAAGAACATAAAAGTGTATCTCATAAAGAGATGTAGTAGACAACATGTGCTCAATTGGAGTGCAAACTACTATTTTCTCTAGATGACAACTCATATGAATATGCAAACTTTTAGGTGTCTACATGAAAACTAATATGAAAACACTTTAACCTAAGTAAACTTAAGCAAAGTGTAAATAGTAAATACTTATTTACACCAACACCCCCTTAAGTGAAACTTAGGAGAATGTACTTAAGCTCACAAAAGCTATATAATAATGCAAGATGTGTCCTGGCTACTAGGCCATGTTGGGTACCCATTTACAAGATGCAAGTGCAAAAGATATGCAATGCAATCTCTCATAAAGTGGAGAAAGAGGGAAAACCACATGGGAAAAACCCCCCTCCAAAAATAGAGATAAGTACAACAAAAGAAAATGAGAGAGATTAAGACCTCACGTGATGAAACAATCCCTCCATAAGAGAGAAGAAGAAGAAGATAGACCAAGTAACCTCCACTCAATGTAGAATGTACACCAATGGTAGATGATACAAGCTCAATGTAGAAAATCCTCCATGAGTGTAGTACAACATTCTTCCCCTTAGGAAGAAATAGAACCAAAGGTGTACCAATGAAGCCTCTCCCATCTATGGGAAGAAACCTCAAAATTTATGAAATCTCTGAAACCTACTCAAGTGTCCCCATGTCAATATTGAAAGGTGCCTCCTCCAAATCATGTGTACAATGCCACCGTGCTAAAAAAGACAAATTAGGCTCAACTAAGGATGAATGTAGAACATGTATCAAGGACTCAAGTGTCTCCTTTGAAGAGAAAGTGGCCTTCTCCAACTGTTGTATCAAAGGATCTACCATCATGTCAACCTCAAAAGAATGATGAAGTAGAGAATAAAGATAAGGGTCACAGTGTTCCCTCACAACAACTAAAGAAGGATCATCTTCACCAAATATAAGATGAATGTCACCAATAGCGTCTCCCAAATCTACAATTTAGGAATCCACAAACAAATTAGAAATCTTTGTCAAGTATTCATCCCATGGAACTGAGTCTGGAAGACAATGAATATCATGTTGCACTAAATAACTTGAATCCATGGCTATGTGAATACAACTATCATTAGGAACAATAGTAGGTGGAATATTAGTAGGAGGAGAAGAAATGGAAGGCTCAAGAACTTGATCAAATGTGAGAAAAACTATGTTCAAGTAGCCAAAGTTCTCCTTAAAGTTTGAATCAACAATAGAATTGTGATCAAAATCTGCTAAAGAATCCACTAATAAATCACTATCATCATCATGACCAAAGTCTCAAAAGTAGTATAACCAAGATGTGCGATCAACCAACCCTATAGTAATGATTTTTCTAGTATCCAAGTCTTTGATAAAAAATGAATTAGGTGTGAATTCCATAGCCTTCTTCTATCTCGATGAGTGAGCTAATAGATGGAAAGAAGATTATGACTAAGGTAAGGTAAACACAACACATCTTTGAAGTATCCCTCTATCAATATTTCCTTTCCCAACAACATTAATATAAGTATGATTTCCCATAAAGATAGGTGGAGTATGAAAAGGATCAAATGATGAAAACATATATTGTGAAGATGTCATATGATGAGAAGCTCTTGAATCTAGAAGCCATCTCCCTAAATCTTGACTTGAAGTAGCTACTAGGGCTTGACCTTTTCCCATTTGATCCTTTCCTTTATAAAAATCTAAATGTGAAGAAGAGAATGAAGTAGTCATTATTGATGGTAGACCAATTTGATTCTTCTTTTGAAGATTCTTGAGTTCATCTATCTCCTTCTTATAACAATGATGTTCTTTATGTCCATTCTTCTTTCAATATGCACAAGTAAGAAACTCCTTCTTGGATGACTTACCCTTACTATTGGAGTTTTCTCATGGTGAGGAGGTTGAGTGTTTTTTCTCTTATTGTGAATTTTGTTTCCTTGATTTCTGCTTCTTGTTAGACCCTTTTCCTTGATTCCCTTTACTAGCAACCAATGCTTTAGACTTTGAAGACTTCAGAATCCCCATGCTCATCAAATTTGATTTTTCTACCATCAACATCTCTATGAAGGAATCAAATGAAGGCATGGTGTATGAAGAACCTAAGGTCAACTCATGAGTGTTAAAGCTTGAAACAAATGATGCATATGGTGGAGGAAGTTTTGTCATCAAATTATAGATCAATTTTTCATCCTCTATGGTAATTCCACAATCCTTGACCATTTGCCCTAGTGATATAGTCTTGAATTGTGTCAAACTCCTTTGGATCTAATGACATGAGATTTTCATCAATTTAAAATCACTAGCTTTTTCCACCTTTGTATATAAGCTAGCAAACTTTTCCCATTCTTCCTTTACTACTTTACAATTATCAATATGGAAGATAAGATCTTCATGTACATACTTCCTCAACGTACCAAAAGGAAACTTATTGTTATGATTCCATTCATTTAGTTTATCAAAATTAGATTGTGTAACCATGGCTCCATCAACACAATCAATTAAACCTTTTTTCATCATTTTACTCCATGTTCTAATTTTCCATGTAGCATAATTTTGTGGAGTTAAAAGTGGAAACCTAGGATAACCCATGATGCAAAATAAAAGAACATAGGAGAAAGAGAAGCACAAACACCCAACGCACACCCCCCCCCCCCCCCCCCCACTCCGCCCCCAAATCACTCAATCAAAGAACCACCAAAAATAAATGATTTTGGCACTTTGTATTTAGTGTGTATACAATTTCCACTTGTCAAAGTGAGCCAAAGTGGACTTCTAATTTGTATGGTTACAACAACAAATATAAATCTATATAAGACTCAAAAAGACAAGAAACAAGACCTCTCAAGGACCTAATTAATTACAAATGACAAAATAGGTCCAAAACGACCAAATGCTAAAAGTACTATGTCTACTTAGAATTACTCCAAACTGATACCAAATCTAGAAAGTAGACAAAAAACCATGTACTTTCCAAAAAATAGCACCTAAATGTGTCCAGATCAGCCTGAACTAAGACTTTGAAGTTGGACAAATTGGGATTTGTGATTTTTAGAAAAAATGAGGAGAAGGGATTGTGAACAACCTGCAATAATCTATAGATCATGAAATTCTACCCCAAATCAAAAAAAAAAAATCTTTTAAAAAGGAATCTATATGAGGGAGATATTATTCTTTGAAAAATGCCTCTATAATTATTTTTCCTAAATCATCTTCATCGCACCTCCAAAAAAAATGACTCTATATTTCACCTCAGATTTCCAATTTTAATGAAACAAGAGTTGATTTAGGGGTTTTTTGACATTCTAAATGTGATTCCAATATCTATTTTGCACTAGCAAGCTCCAATCTTGACCTTCAAAAAAAAACTATTTCCAATGGCTATGTAATGAAACTCCTATGGCTTTCTTATCATGTAAGAATTTGGTATACTTCTGGTACCATTTAAGAATTTGCTTAAGGCAAGAATGAAATGCCAAGATCTAGAAGCTCAAGAGATAGCACAAGAGAGACAAGATATGATCAAATGAGAATGGATTAATCAAATAATTTCCTGAATACATCATAAAGTACCTTGTATATAAAGGAAACTGATATGACTATGAGTCAACAAAGAGATAAGCATACCAACTAAGCACATGTCCACCAAGAGTGGATTATCCTCCATTGTGCATGAATGTATGTGCAATAATTAGAGGATGAGAATGTAAAAGTGTATCTCATAAAGAGTTATATTAGACAACATGTGCTCAATTAGAATGCAAACTACTGTGTTGTCTACATGAAAACTCATATGAATATGAAAACTCCTAGGTGTCTACATGAAAACTAATATTGAAATTTATTAACCTAAGTAAACTTAAATAAATTATAAATAGTAAATACTTATTTACACCAATAGTAATCAAACTAGAAAGTGAGAAAAAGAATATTCAAATATTTGAAAAAAGCTTCAAACTTTAGGTATTTTCTCAAAAGGGATAACCAATTCACTTTGAATGATTTTAGTGATATAGATTGGGTAGGATGTGCAAAATGAAAAAATTATTACAAGTAGAGGTGCATTTTTATCTATAGATAAATTGGTCTCTTAATGAGTAAGAAGCAAGAATCAATGCCATTATGCACTATAGAGACATAGTGTATTGTAGTATAATCTTGTTGCACAAATGTGTTATGGGTGAAAATTTCCCTACAAGATATTAAGGTTGCATATAATGAGGTAATTCCAATTACGTATGATAATATTTCTATTAATATTTGAAATAATTTAGTGATGCATTCAAGGACTAAGTACATGTATATCTAGTATCATTTCTTGAGAGATACAATTGTAGAGAAGGAAGATAAATCATAGTATACACCCACCCATACATGATCAAATTGAAGACATATTTGCAAATGAACTATCAAAGGATACTTTTAAGTATCCTTGAGAAGAAATTAGGAGTTAATGCTGCTCCTTCAAACTAGATGTATAAGAGTGGTGAAATTTCCAAGGGAAAACATATTTCATATCTTTTGTCTCTTAGATTGATGTGGTTGATGCTCTCAAGGAGAGAAATGAAAGTTATGGTTTCTTAGTTGTAATTTTTCCTTGCAAAGATGAATTGTTCCTATTTGGACAAATTTTTTTGTTAGACCTATACTTGGAGGAGGGGAGTTATTTTGTGTACCAATTTGAAGATTGTTAATATGTGGAGAGAAGAACAATACAAATATATCCCTGTAAGGGGAAGAAATAAAAAAGATGTTGACAAAATACTTTCCAATGTAATGTCAATTGTCCTTGATGTGAAAGGGGGGGAGAAGTTCATAGCGTGTCATCATGGTGTTATTTTTTTATAGGTATTACCATCAATGAAAAGGGGGAGATTGTTAGAATTGTGTATTTAATGTTTTCTTTGATGTCAATTTGTTTTGTATATTGTTTTCCACTTGGTGGAGATTCATACAAATCCAATTTTGTACCTAATGGAGAGAAGTTTCATGTGCATGAAAAGCTAAAATGTGCAAGAAATAACATTTGAAACCTAGTATTAGATGTTTAGATGACCTTTTTGATGTTTGGTGGTGATGATAAGTCAATAATTAGAAATGTATATATCTAGAAGGTGAAAAGTATGTGAAATTGGTATATGTAAGAAGAGTATTTGGAATCTTTATGGGAGATTTCTCTATGTAGGAATTTGGAGGTTTGTAGTTTTGGTGATGTCACATGTAAGTATGTGAATGTTTCACTATCCTACTCTTTGGATCACAAAGATTCAAGGATTTAGAATTATGTTTTGTTGTTTGTTAACAATATGGTTGGCTATTAGGAATAGTTACAATTATTTTGGAGAATGTTCCACATGAATGTTTCTTAGTGTGCAATTTTTTGGACATGTTCTTAACATTTTCACAATGTTCCAATTTAGATATATGACATTGTTTGGCTCCACAATTAAATTTATGTTTTTGTTTGACATTTTTAGTTGTGTTGGTCTTTGGTCAATTTAATTATTTTTGGTGTTTTTATTTACAACAAGTTATTGATTTGGATCTGATTTCGAGAAAGATTTAAGTGGTTGATATGGATCTTTTATGCCATGTTGAGATCTGCATGGAGCTATGTGCATTAGAGAACTTTTTTGTGCAACAAGTTATGTTTGAAATTAATTTTGGAGGATGATGCAGTGTGAATTCTTTGATTAAATAATTTGTGGTAGGTGTATTATATTGTATTTGTCTTTGCTTTATGTGTTGAGGCTGACCATGTTAAGTGTGAATGCTCTTGGTAGCTGACTTTGTGCAATATTGTTTATCTCTACTATGGTCGACCTTCTTATGCCAATGCCATACCATTTGTGAAGTGTTACAACCTCAAAATTGCATCAAAGATCAACAACTACCAATATAGGATGCAAGATGATTAAAATGATTTGAACCATCTCATTTTTCCTATTTTTTAGGTGCTTGTTCAAAATACCTTCTCTCAACATATTTTCATTTCATATGAATAAATTAGTCACAAAACTATCTTTTGTAGCTAAATACAAGGACCAATTATTTTACAATTGTGTTTATATGATAGTGGGCATATATAACAACACATATTTAGGCACTAAGTTGGTTTTTGAATAAGGGGATGCATTGTTTTAATCATAGTTTCATAAATATCTTATTTATTTAAAAATATTTTACACCATCCATTTTTTTCTTGTAGTGTTTATTTTTAAAAACCAAATTTTCAGATGTTTTTCCTTTTTGTGGATATTGTAACACAATTTATTCGGTTTTAAAGTGTTCAAAACAATTTATAAATAAAATCTCTACTTTTTCTAGCCAACAAACATATTTTCTTATTGTTTATAAATTATTAGTTTTAAAACTTCACTATAAATGTAAATAAAAAATGTAAAATTAGGTTAAATGAATGTTAAATAAAAGTAAAAAATATATAACTCGGCTTAAATATAATCTTTAGAAATAAAATAAATCATAATAATCAAATTGTTAGAGTAAAGGATTAATTTAAATACATTTATTAAATTATCATTGCTCCTTGCTTAAGATCTCACATTATGCACATGCATTTTTATTAAATGTCATTTACCTCTTAGGGTTTCCCTTTTATATTTTTTGATCTCCTTCTATAAGGATTGAGCCATTGCATATTTTTCTTTTTCTTTTTGTCAAATAATATACTCTTGCATATTTTAGAGCCAAATCCTTGCCTTCTCTTGTCATTTTCTTCTCTATGACAAGTTATTGCATGCAGATGTTTTATGGGATTTGTGGATTTGTTCATATCATATTCTTCATAGAATTAGAGTTGGATATACTGCAACTTGTTTGGGTTTATTGAAGAAATCATGAACAAGGGTTTGTTGGATTAGATCTAGCATTTTTCTGTACTCATTTTTGGAAATAGCGGTCTCTTTGAAATTTAGAGAACTTTGAGTCCAAATGGACATCATAGTTGGATTCAAAGTGCATGAAAACTTATATTTCCATATAAAGCACTTCATTTTTGGAGACTGGGCAATTATGAGGCAAAACATCTTTTTCCTACTATGGCCATATGGCCTCTACATTCACCCCAAGGTAGTTTTTATCAATTAAAAAAGAAAAAACAATAAAATTTTTTAATTTTGAAAAGTGTTTCCCTTTTCAATAAAAGCACAACCAATGGCCCATAAAAAACACACAACTAATGGCCCATTGGTTGGCCACCACCAAAATAGGGTACTCCACCAATGCACCACCAAAAATAGTTCACCACCGATCTGTCCCAAATCTGCCATTGAGGAGTCACCACCCTATCACCTTTTCCAGGAAAACCCACCAAGCCCTTTTTTCTTAGCGGCTAGTCATATACAAGGACATGGGAATAATTTTTAAGGTCTGAGGGGGTTTCAAATATATATTTTTTTTTTTTGAGGCCCTACAATAGAAAACAAGATACCATTGGAAAGTTGATTCTGAGATGGGTAGATTAGTGTAGATTGTTTCTAGCTTTTTCTAGTATAATACCTTTTTCTATTAAAGTCAAATGATCCTTTTTGTATTTTGGGGGGCATAAATTGCTCAATTTAGCTCCATTTTTCGATATGAAAGAAGTCTAAAATAGGTCTCTTCAAATTCTCTATTATTTTCATAATATTTTTCAAATGTATACATGAGACTCAATTGAAGCTATTTTTTCTATTGTATATACATTCCTTCTAGTAGGGATTCATTTTTTTTCATACTAGGGGTTTTTTTTTTATTCTTATTTTTGTCATTTACATCAATAAACTAGAACTATATCAAAACAAACACCTTATGAAAAATGTCTTTGACCTCTTCTTCTCTAGTTCCTGTAAACCCACATAAAAATCACAGATGGAAAACTACCATGACACAAATTCTCCATTCAAAGGGTTTTTTTTCTTGCTTAGATGAAGTCCAATCAATATTTCTAAGTAGCTATACAACCTTGCAACATAGGAATAAGATGGATGAGGCCATGGGTTTGATTTATTTGAGTGTTTTAGATATCTTAAAAATTCATCTTAATGGGTGTGATACTTCTTGAGAGATGTGGGCCAAGTTCAAGAACTTGTTTGATACTATTAATGTGTTTAGGGTACTTTAGATAGAGGTAAAGCTTACATCATTGATACTTGATTCTTTTTCCTCCACTGAGGACTTTCTAAAAAGATTTAAAAAATAGATATCATTATTATAGGGATGTGGGAAGAGAAAGATTGATACAAAGTGCATCTATCTAATTTAGTCAAAGCTTGAAGGGAACTTTTAGATTTCCACTATGGATGCTTTGGGACCTAGACTTACCATGCCCACATTTGAGGTATTATGTGATTGGTTATCTATAGAGAATGTGAGTACTACATAGTTGGACTTTCTAATAGGATTAAAGAACCATATATTAGTTTCACAAACATTTATAGGGAAGCCAATGCAGAACTTGAAGTCCAAAGAAGATTCATTTAGTAGTGTGAGTTCCTCCAAGCCATCTCCTAGATTAGATACTCAAAAATCCATTAGAAGAGTAAACCTTCTAAGTTGAGTGAGTCTTCCTCTAAGACTAAGAATTTTATAGGTGATCCTTGTAGCTTTTGTGTCAAGGAAGTGTTGGAAATGTAAGAGGAGTAACTGAGAGGGGAGGGGTGAATCAGTTACCATGAAAATAAATTCTAGATCCCTTAGATGTCAATATAAATCAAAACTAAACTCTACTAAAACTCAATAAAAGTAGAACAAAAATGTTGTAACTTCATAAAAACTGAAATATCTCAGCAAATTCTTAACATGAAAATCTGAGATATTATTAGTGATTGATGTTATTTTAACTTAGTTTCAAACACAAAAAAGAAATAACATGAATATAAGATTTTAATGTGGAAACCCAATTTGGGAAAAACCACCAATTATAACTAGTTACTGTTTAAGGTCACAAAACACATAGTTAGGTGTGACCCTATTAGAGGATTTAATCACATTGTTAGGAGTGGCCTTGTTAGAGGTCTTTAGACAATTCATTAGAAATTCCACCTTGTTAAAGGATTTACAAATAGTTGTTAAGCCAACTCTATTAAGATATTTAGTTCACTGCTACAACAGTTAAAGAGTAACAATGAGATGACTTGATGATTGATGAAACTTATTTGCTGATTACAAATCTCAATTCTAGGTTGTATACTTGATCCTTTCAAATTGAATGTATCTTTGCATCTCAAAAAAGATATTATTCTTATCCTTATAATTTTCTTTTTCTAAGCATCATCAAATCTTCAATTCTAATCCACACATTCAATCCTCAACTTGACCTTATATTTATATCTTACACACTATCAAATTAGCTTGAATACAACTTAAAATAATTAATATTCACCTACTTAGTCGGCTAGAACAAAAACAAAACAATTTAACTCAATATGCCAAAGCAAAAAAATCCTTTTTTAGCTAACCCTAATTTATAGATATTAACTCAAAGTGATCTTCCTATGTTAACCAAGTGAACTTAGTTAATATTTCATATTCTCAAAGTTCCTTTGGCAATCAAGTGAGCTTAGTTAACACTCAACTTCTACAAAATTTCCTTTGTCGCCTGAGTGAACTTGGTAGACACTATCTTCTAAACTAGGCAAACTCTAGAATGCTCAGTAGACACAGGAAACTATCTTCAATTCCCAAGTGAACTTGACATACACTAACTGCAATGATATGACATTTTTTGTAACATCAAAGATAATATGCAATTAATTAATTATTCTAAACGATCTCCCTCTTTGGCATTGATGGCAACACAACATGTCATAATGCAATGAAATTTTAGAGCAAGAATAAAGTAAGTAATGTATCCTTAGTTTCATTCTAATTCTCATCTATGAGAACTCTCTCTATCAGTGTGAACTCTCTCTTCCTTCAATTTCTCCCTTTGTCAACAAACCTCTATCTTTGATATCTCCCTCCTTGTCATCTCTTGAAGTGATAAAATTTATTTGAGATATGAAAAAAAACTTCTCCCTCTTTGATATCTCATGCCAAAGACAATGTTTAGTAAATATCAATCTACCTTATGTACTAATTCATTTGCAAGGTTCCTTTGCCAATACTGCATCTATTGATTGATCTTCAACATGCTTCAGTTGATGCATCACTAAACTTCATTTAGAGAGTTTCAGATAGAAGAATGACCCTTAGCTTACCTCTTAGATACAAAAATGCATCCTTAGGTAATGGCTTAGTGAATAGGTCTACAATTTTTACTTTTGTATTCATATATTCCAATCTTACCTCTTTATCTTGTACCAATTTTGTTAAAAAATGATATTTTACAGCAATGTATTTTATTTTGGTATGCATCACTAGATTCTTTGATATATTAATTGCACTGATGTTATCATAGTATATAACCACTAGATCCTTGATCTCTATCTTCATTCTTGCCAACAATTGTTTGAACCAAACAATATTAGAACAATTCACTACTGCTACCATGTATTCTGTCTCTACTATAGATTTAGAAATGCAATTCTATTTATTTACTATCTAAGACACTGGTCTTTTAGCAAGAAATAATACTTCACCACTGGTGCTCTTTCTATCATCAAGCCTAATCAACATCTGGAAATACTTTTAAATCAAAATTTCCTCCTTTTTTGTACCATAAACCATAGTCTTCAATACTTTTTGGATATATCATGATTCTTTTGATTGACATCATGTGATTTTCTTTTGGATTTGCTGAGAATCTTGCCACCATACTGACTATTAATGTAATATCAAGCCCACCACTTCCCTTGCAGAGATACCTAATTTTTTCTTGGATGAGTGGGCTAACACATATCAATTTGATATTATCCCAAAAACCCTTGAGATAGGTCTCAGTACATATTGTATATTGGAGAAAGATGCTCTAGTTCCCAATCTTGTGGAGACTAAAGAAGATATGAGCGGGATATGGAGTATGTACTTTGATGGATCAAGGAATAAAAATGGATGAGGGGCTGGTGTGATGTTAATTTCTCCTGCACAAGTAAGGTACTATTTCTCCTTTAGGCTCTAGTTTAGTTGCACTAATAATGTGGCCGAGTATGAATCCTTGATTCAAGGTCTTCTACTTTCTCAAAAAAGAGGAATTCAAGCTTTAAGAGTTTATGGAGATACTGAGTTTGTGGTCAATCAAGTGAGAAATCATAATATCACCAAGAATGGTTTGCTCAAGTCTTATAAACATAGGGTATGGGATTTTCTTGAGAGTTTTAATGCATTTAATATTCAAAGCATCCCTAAAAAATAAAATAGACATGTTGATAGACTTGCAGCAATAGGTGCATCTTATGATGTACAAGGGAATCTTGAAGAAAAGAAGGAGCAACAAATGCGAGTTGTAGTAAGGCCTTTTATCCCTGATAACAACATCCATTGGTAGGTGTTTGAATCTGATGAGAAAATTGTCAATTTCTTGCATAATGAAGTAGAATTTTTAGGTAAAAACCAGTTAAGACTCTAGGATTAGTATGGTGATCAAATCATTAATCTCAGTTCTAACAAATTGCCTAAGGGTCTCATTACCTTAGAGAGTGTTTTCAATCTTGATGACCAAGCAAGAGGCAGAGACATGAACCTAGCTACTGATGAAGATGATCATATTCCAGTCATGGTTGCTAATGGAAACTCCTTGAACATGGGTAAGGTATGTTCTAAAATTGAGTAGGAGAGTTTTATTAATCTATGTCAAGGATTTAATGATATATTTTCCTAGACATATGATGATTTAAAGGGTTCTGACCCAAGGTTATTTCAGCATACTATAGATTTAGTTGATAATGGAAAACTTGTAAGACAAAAGTAGAGGCTAGTGAATCCTGAAATTGAACCCTTAATGAGAAAGGAGCTATCCAAATTGATTGAGGCCAATATAATTTTTCCCATCAAACACTCATCATGGGTAGCAAACCTTGTCCCTCTTAGGAAGAAGAATAGAGAAATTAGATTGTGTGTGGACTTTAGGGACCTTAACCAAGCTTCCCTTAAAGATCACCATCCTCTCCCTTCTATGGAGCAGATTTTGTCCAAGGTTAGTGGTTCAAAGAAATTTTCATTTTTTGATGGATTTTCTAGCTACAATCAAGTGTTGGTTAAAGAGTCTGATAGAAACAAGACTACATTTACCACTAAATGGGCTACCTATGCTTATTGTAAGATGTCATTTGGTCTAACCAATGCTGGTGCTACATTTTAGAAGGGAATGGAGATGGCCTTCAAAGGATTGATTGACAAGTTTGTCCTAGTTTACCTTGATGATATCACTATGTATTCAAAGGATGTAGAAGATCATTTTGATCATCTAAGATAGGTATTCTTAAGATGCAGAGAGCTTGGAGTTTCCCTTAACCCAAGAAAGTGTGTCTTTGCTACTAACCAAGGAAAATTATTAGGACATATTGTATCTTGGGATGGCTTAACCATTGATCCAGAGAAAACAAAAGCAATACTTGCCCTTCCTCTTCCTAAAAACAAGAAAGGGCTGCAAAGTTTCCTAGGCAAGATAAATTTTGTGAGAAGATTTATTCCAAATCTTGCTACCATGGTGAAACCTCTTATGGCTATGCTCAAGAAAGGTATGGTCTTTGCATGGACCAAGGAAGGGAAGGAAAGTTTTGAAGAGATCAAGGCAGCCATAGCCTTGGACCCTACTCTCATGAATCAAAATTTTGAGAAAGATTTCATCCTTTATACCCTAGGTGGTGAGTCAAACATTTCTACTATCCTGACTCAAAGAAATGATAAAGGTGATGACTAGCCCATAGCTTTCTTCAGGATGAAGATAAGTATAGTTATGTTGAGAAACAAGCCCTTGCAGTCATTAGAGCTTTGAAGAAATTTAGACACCTCCTATCTCATAATAAAATTCATTTGTTAGTACCCCATGCTAGTGTGAAGGATTTCCTTTTGAGCAAAGATATTAGTGAGAAAAGAGCTAACTGGATTACTAATGTGATGGAATATGATATTGACATTTAGATTACCAAGCTGGTAAGAGGGAGGGGTTTGTGTAAATAGATGTTATCATCTTAGGAACCTATTGAGGAAGCTACTATGATACTGACAGAGCAACATGAGGTAAGAAATAGTGACCCAAGGAGTTAGATAGATGATATGATGAATTTCTTATTAGGCAATGGATACCCTCAAGGATTAGATAGAACTAAAAGGAGATTATATAGATTACAATCAATTCCTTATGTCATAGTTGACGGTGTCCTCTTTAGAAAATATTTTAATGGAGCCCTATTAAGATGCCTTCATACAAACCAAGCTGAAAGAATAATCAAAGAGCTTCATGATGGTCCTGATGGTGGTCATTTCTCGACAAGGACAACTCCAACGAAGATCATGAGGGCTAGTTATTATTGGCTGTCCCTATTTCATGATTGTCATAGGTATGTGAGGAAGTGTGAGAAATGTGCTTTCTTCTCTGGTAAACAAAAGCTTGGAACTCTTCCCCTTCATCCCATTTAGGTGGACCAGCCTTTTGCCCAATGGGGAATGAATTTCATAGGCCCTAGCAATCCTCCTTCTAATTTAGGTCACAAATGGATTTTAGCTACTACAGATTACTTCACCAGATGGATAGAGATAGTTGTGTTGAAGGATGCCAATGAATCTTCAGTTTTTGAGTTCCTTGATGGAATTGTGACTAGGTTTGGTTCCCCTTCAACCATTATTTTAGATAATGCAAAGTCATTTGTAGGAGCTCAAATCTATGCATGGGTAGTTGACCAGAACATTTACTTGAGCACGTCATCGAACTACTATCCTCAAGGTAATGGCCTAGCTAAGTCTTCTAACAAGAACCTAATCAAAATCATAAAGAGAACAATTGAAGATAACTAGAGGTGTTGGCATAAAAAATTGAAGAATGCACTATGGGCTGATAGAATAATGCCTAAAAGGTCAATAGGGAATTCACCATTTGTGTTAGTCTATGGCAGAGAAGTAAGGCTTCCAATTTCATTGGAGTTCCCATCCATAGAGCTAGCTCAGCAGCTGGAGTTGATTGAAGATGATGCCATGACAGTAAGAATGGAAAAGTTGATGGAGCTAGAAGAGAAGAGAAGTAAAGACATGCAGACCCTAGAGACACACCAGAAGCAAGTAAAAAAGAGTTTTGATAGGAAGGCTAGGGTCAGAATCTTCGAAGAGGGAGATTTAGATCTGAAATGGGATGCAGATAGGGAAAAACTAGGAAGACACTCAAAGTTTGATGTATTATGGAGTGGTCCCTATCTTATTGTCAGTTGTAAGCAAGCCAATGATTTCCAGTTAAAAAAGCTTGATGGTGAGATTTTGCCTATCCCAGTCAATGGGATCTATCTCAAGCCATGTTTCTAAGGGTTTGAGATTCGATGTACATAGTTAGCTTAGTTTTGTTTCTAGTTTGTTCCCTACTTTTCCAAGAAGTACACGAGCACAGGATTGTCTCCATGAGATAGCAAGTTTTGAAAATTTTAAGGTTGCAAAAGGAGGTTTTGGTCTCTGGTTTCAGTTGTAGAGATAGGGGTTTCAGGGTTTTCCTCTTAGAGGTAGGGTTAGGGTTTCATAGTATACACAGTATCCACATCTTTTTGACTCTGTAGCCCAATGGATTCTTTAGGCCACTAGCCTTATGCATAGCAGGCTAGAATCCCCTGTGAGTCACCAGAAATGTTACATATTGTGCCCCCCACCAAATATTTGAATTTTAAATACTTGCCTGCCCAACGGTCACTTCTCAGTTTAATGTTATTTTTTAAACATCCCAGGAATATCAAAAAAATTAAATGATTGAAGATTATGATATTTCTTCCCTATGCATTTTAATGTTTCTATAGGCCCGCAAGTCCCCATCATCAGATCAAAAGATATCTACAATTGGTGCTATCTCACTATGGGAAGTCGCATGTTGTTTTGCCATAGTGACATAGTGCCTTCTAGCCACGTGGCTGGTGGGTCCTCCCTTTTCCTTGATTGTTTCTTCGGTGCCAAATTTTAGCAGATCCCCATAGGGCACTATAGTGCTATCAAAAAATCTATGTTCCTCACCGTTAGCGACATAATGCCCAGACAAAAAGTGATACTATGGCAACATAAAAAAGGAAGGTGGGTCCCAAGTATGCCCTGTCAGATATCAATGATGAAATTTGGCATACATTGGCAGTTGGTCAATTTTTTCATTGGCTAAGGTATGATTGTGTAGAATGTGGGTCCTACTTCACTTGGCAAGCCGCAAATGAGGATTTGTCAGACAGGTGGGTGTTATCTCGCTATGGAAAGCTGCAAGGATATTACCCATAGCGACATAGTGCCATTGTGCCATGTGGATCAATGGGGCCAAGTTATGCCAAGATGAATATGCCAGGTGTGTTGAGTGGTTTGTGGGCCCAAGTTTTAAAAAAATTTTAAAGGAGATAGCGTAGTAATACGGTGAGTCTTCACGATCATCAGATCAATCTGGATCCACAGTGGGTGCTATCTCACTATGGGGAATTGCTCGAAGGATATACATAGTGACATAGCACCATGGTAATGTGTGGCAAGGTGGGGCCAAGTATTATGCAATCATCGGTTGGTGCTAGTTAGGATAACGGGGTCCAGCTAAGGTATAAATAGCAATTAAGGCATTAACAGTTAGTGGCTAGCAAATAGTATAATGTTGCAGTCATGATTTTTTAAAGAAAATGGCATGGTTAGTAATGATAGAGGTGGTCAACTTGGGAAGACCTTGCAAGGTGGTAGAAAGGAAATAAATTATTGGCCCACGTGGCTCGTCCTACTTGCAATTTTAGTTTGACTCATTGACTTGCTGATTCAAGAGCCAAAATGGTGGAAAACCAAGATTATGTTGTGAATTTGATCTCTGTAATCAATCCCAACCAACCTAGAATGAATGGGAAACAAGGAAGAACACTCCACCTTTGATCCAATCAATCTACCTTGCAAGAGTGGCTTAATGGCACCATTTCTATCTTCTCAAGGAATTATTTGACATAGAGGATCAGATATCATTGCATCTAGATTGATACCCAAATCAGACATTCTCCTTGATTATTCTTTATGGGACTTCAATGCAGTGGTTGTGGAGTAATTGCAAGGAGAGGAAATCTTAGTTATGCCTAAACTATAAAGCCAAATTTTGTAAAATTTTGTAGGGGTTGACCTTTCTTTGTTTTCTTTGTTATTGCTCTGCAGATTCTCAGTGTAAATTCCCCTGTGCCTCTGAACTAAATGATTTTTTTCCTTATCTCTTTCAGCCATTGGTGTGAAAGTGCATGAACTCCTTGCCTCTTACTAGTGTTTCATAGAGATATATGATCTACATGACTATATCTCCTTGGCCTATGAATGATAATATAAGTGAATCTCTCTTTCCTTGTGTCATTCATCTTGGTCTTCTAATATGCATGTGATTATTAGATTAAACCAAGTATGAATGTGTATATCCTTAGTTTCATTTTGCTTCAATAGTGCATATATGGGCAGAGATTGGTTTGAACACTCTATTTTTGTGCATCACCACTTTAGATTAGATTAGGTAGATTTCCTTTCACTCTCTCCTTCTCCCTTTTCCTCTCCAAGAGTAGTTAGGTGCATCCTAATAGTAAGAGGAAGCCGACCTTCTCTGGAGACTAAACCTCATAGTTCAAGTCCCACAGCTTGAAAGTTGTTTCCATGTTTCATGAGGTTGTCCTTAGGTAGCAACTTTGGACAAGGGTGCAAACCTCAGTGACAACAAAAACCTAATTAGCTAGTAAGAGAAAATAATCATGGACATCACTACAATTGGACTACAAAAGCAAGTATAGTTGTCATTACTATTAGGAATATGGAAAAATTCCTAAAAGTTACATACGAACACATTTTAGTGGAAACTACAATAGATGGTTGAGTCAAACCACATGTTTCAGTTGTTTGAAGACTGGTCATATCAGTAGGAATTTCCCAACAAGGTCAAAGGCACCCAATTCAGAGTTCAACAAAGGAAAAGAGAAGATAGATGTTAAACACATCAGACGAGAAATGAATGAGACATGTAAGAAGAAAGATGGAAGTAGGACATCAAATGAAGGGATCACTTCACCTAAAAGGTCAAGTGGTAACACTTCATCCAACTAAGCACAAAAAGGTTTGTGGGACTTATATACAAAGATTTATCATATATCAGTTCCAAGACAAGTAAGTAACGAAAAGAAGAGATCAGTATGAATAGAGATGCAAAGTTAAAATTTCAAGATTTCATAATTGTTTTTGAGTTGCCCTTAGATGTTGAGTAAAATTCTAATATATGCTAAGTTGATTGCCAAAGTCATTAGAAGCTGAATGATTAGTTACAACTAAGTTGGTAGTGAAAGTCGAGTGAAGAGAAATTTTAGTTGAAGCTGAGTGAGGGATACTTTTTTGGATGTCGAGTGGTGGAAAGATAATGGAAGCTAAGAATGCAAAAATTCTTAAGAAGCCCAGTGGATAGTTGTGAATGCACTAAGCATTAAATGCTATGAAAATAGGCTATATTATCACATTTTGAATTATTTTTCTTCATCGTGAACAAAGAGCTAAGATGAAGAAGAGTGTAAAATGATTTCAAAGTAGAGAATTCAGCATTTGGGAAAATTTGAATAGTGATTCACTACAATTTCATCAATTCAAGGTATTTATACTAGTGCTGAGCTATGTAGTTTCACATTTTCTTTGTGTTCAAACACTAGATCACACACATGGCCTCCAGTTCTAGGATACCATAGGAGAAAGAACCATTTCAGGTTCAACTTGTGTCTAACAAAGTAAAACAACCTAATTTTAGGCCAATCCCTAAAGTGGCATACAAAAATGACCCAACCAGAGCCCTATCTATTATAACCCCCTAAGGTAGTTATGGTTTAGGATGTTAGGAGATGCTACAACTACAAAATTGGATCCATAGGAGATATGGAGATGAGGGAAGCCTATGAAAAGTTGTGTGAAAACAAAATTTTGAAAGAGTACCAAATCATTGAGAAGAAGGGTTTGACTCGTGCCCTAGAATTCCCCACTATTTTTAAAACTGAATGAATTAGAATTGTGCTAGGCATAATTCATGATGAAATTTTGTGGCTAGAAGATGATCCAATAAAAATAACAAAGAGGATTGTACACAAAGTAATAGCATATCCAACCCTACATTAGCCAAAGACCCTTAGAAGTGACTCTAAGGAAGCAATTGAGAAGAACACAAGTGTCAAATGGAACAAGAGAGGAATGACTATAGATACTATCCAAGACCCTCTTGTTGACTTTGTTGTTAGGCTTATTTCACACAAATTTTATCAATCCAACAGACTTAATAGTGTACCCTACATTGCAATGGGTGTTGGTTACAAACTAGTGAAAAAGGATCATACTTATGATCTTGCAGAACTGCAATTGCAACAAATCAATGAGAATTTAGTAGCAAAAGAAGAACCAAGGGAGCACAATGAAAATTTGGTGTAATTTTGATATGCATATTTTTCTATGTATAGAATGAATTTCTATCCTTTGGAAAAGTAAGCAGGAAAACCAATAGGTCAATAATAGCTTAAGTAAATGAATATATAGAACAAATGGGAGCTAATTTTGAAACCCTTATGACAAGTTACTTTGGAGATTTCAAGAAGACCATGAAGTAGATATTAAGGATACAAGTTCCATTGGTAGAACATGTAAATGATGTATTGTTTCTTGTAGATATTGATTATACTTACATACAAGGAACAACACCAAGGGTTAGATGGTTAAGACCTCTTGGATATGAACTAAACATAGATGAGGGATCTGTAGCTATAACTACACTATTAGTAGAAGAAGTGGAAAAAAGTACACCACATTGTGGGACTTTTAATTTGGTGAGATCAAAGGTGTACATGGAATTGAAGACTACTTCTACATTAAAGAAAAAGGACAAATTGGTTAAGAAGTTAAAGGAAAAATTTGGTGAGGGCACTACTAAAGAAGAAGAAGAAGAAGATGAACAAGGTCAAGAACCATTAGCATTAACCCAAGGTATGGGTTAGGATGTAGAAGAAGAAGAAGAAGGTGCCAAGCAAGAAGCACCCAAGGCTAAACCTAAGAAGAGAAAAGCACAAAAACAACCTATTGCACAACCCAAAGGAAAGAAGAAAGTAGCTAAGCCAAGCCCAGCCAAGCCAACTACAAGGGAAAACATTAGGGAAATGACAAAAGTGGAAAAGGAATAGGAAAGAAGCAAAAATCCATAGAGCAAGGAAGGCAAAGGAAAAGAAGAAAATATATTACACCCCCAAAGTCAGATGAAGAGAAGACAAAATTTGATAATGATCAATTTAGAGTGATAAAACATTCCACCAAATCTAATTTAGAAAATGTTTGTGATAATATTAGAGATAATGTAGATTTAATTAGTTTAAAGACCATTGATTTTAATAAGTTGATCAGAGAAGAACAAATCATAGTGGAAGAATCTATCTACACTATGATGGCCAAGTTCAAGACTACTTCACTTGAACTTGACAATTCTATGCCTAAGGAGCTAAGCTCCATTGTAGAAAATAAATGGCATTACTACCTAAATATGGAGAATGAAATAAGGGAATCAACATTGGCTCATGTGATGCTAGACCTTATAAAAGGTCAATTAAGTAAGGCTAGTAAGAAACATGGGAGCAAATTTTCACCCAAATAAAAAGCCTTTAGTATTTTGCAAAATAAAATAGAAGATGTTGTAAAGAAATCCACACAAATGTGGAAATTGATATATGGATTGACTACTATCAAAGAAGGGCAAGAAAATCCCTTTGAGGGAATAAATGATGATGAGGAAGGAGAAGAAAATGAAAAAGAGGAAGAAAAGGTAACAGTGGAGGAGAAGACACATAAAGGTGATAAGGCAATAGCAGAGGAGCAGTGGCAAGAATAGAGTGTCCAAGACACCCAATTGCCAGCACGCAATTCTCCACATATAGTACCTACATCTACAAAAATAATAATTGTGAAAGATGTTCCTGACACCTTAGGTCAAAATGTCAATCCATTAACTATAGATATTAAAAGGATCCTTCACCAAACAACATTGCAATCACAATTGTGCACAAATCCTATTTCGGTGAGTGTAGAGGAATTAGAAAAAGTTGTAGCAAAAATAACCAAGGAGAAGGTGAAAACACAAGAACCACCTTCACAATCTCCCATAGCTACAGATGATCAACCAAAAGAGTAAGTAGCACAAGACACAATTACTAAGGTTGATCCCATAGTGATAGTAACAACAACTATTGAGGAGTCAGCAAAAGAGTAGATAGCACAAAATGTTCCTACATCACAAAGCCAAGGTGCACCTCCTCAAATCATTGTCATTGATCAAGGTAGAAGAGGAGATGATAAGGAAGAGAAGAAAACCCCTAAGGAGAGAGAGCAAGATGCAATATAGATATTGGTTAATTTTCCTACTACATGAACTCCTACCAAGCAATCGAGCACTAATGTAGTACCATTATAAATCTCAGCACTAGGCTCGAGCTCCACCAAGGTAGCAAGGGTACTTCACTATGGAGGCCCTACACTTGATGAGGAAATAGTGCAAGAGGCACTAGAGAGAAAGAAGAAGGAAGAGATACTTAGAAATGAGTATAGACAAAAGCAAGCATTAGTAGAAATCAAAGACATATTCCTTGATGCATTTAGCTTGCCAGTACCTGATGAAACAAAGCCCATCATGGAGTAATTGTCCAACATAGTGGACTGGGTACAAAATGAAGACCTTGATACTAATGTTAAATTATTAGAATGGTCTAAAAAAAAAAATTCAAATGAAGGTCAATGAGAAGATATCTAGTGAGATAGCACTATCACAAGTTGAACTAGCTAAGAAGGTAGAAAAGGTGAAAAGAGTACTTGAGAACATATTCTCATTGTACTCCAAACTATGTGACTCTTCATATTTCACACAAGAGACTAGCTAGAGAATAATAAGCTTTGAGAGGAACTTTAAGATATCTAGCACACAGCTACCTAAGGATCTAGCTCAAAGTGAGAAGCATTTTGCAACAACACTTCACACCTAGAAGGAGTTACCTATATTAATATTAGAAGAGGCTAATGTTAAGGCCAAATTAATATAGATACAGCTTTCTATTACCCCACATCTAGAAGTATTGCATAAAGAAATGGCCTATGTAGAGAATGTTTTGAAGAAACATCCAAATATTTCTACCTTACAAGGCCTAGTACATCTTGCAGTAGAGACAACCATCTAGTTCAAAGCACTAGAAATGGCATTAGACAATTGGGGTGCTTCTCTGAAGATAATAATGAAGGTAAATAAAACATTTTTGGCTAAATATTCCATTCATTCTTAGGACCCTTTGACATAAGTGTCAAAAAGGGGGAGATATTGATGTAAGCCGAAGATATTAAAGGGAGATAATACATTTTTTAATGGGGATGATAAAGAATATCCAAAGGGGGAGATATTATATATTCAAATTTTGAATCTTAAAAGGATAAAGCCAAATGGATGCAAAAATAGAAAGAAGATTTGTGAAAGGGGGAGTAGATATAGAGTACAAACAAAGCAGATACATTTAAGGCAAAGAGTATCAGACACATCAACATGAGACAAATTCAGCTTTAGGAATTGTGGATATAGAAAATGACACATTAGCTCAGGGGTAGTTACAAATTTCTAAGGTATATAGTCTTCTACAAAATTTTGAACAAGTTTTTGAAGTTTTGTACATATGTTGAACAAAATTTGTAATATACTCATAGAGACAAAATTCATAATGCTAAGTTAATTGTTTTTACCACTCATGTCAAAGGAGGAGATTGTTGGTCTCAGATTGGTTTTGACAATTGAGTGTCAATGCACTTAACCAATTCTCAAGTTGATGCCGAGTATAATATAGATGCCAAGCTATATTATGTGTCAAGCCAGAGATTCAATAGGTGTTAAGCAAGTACAAAGTGTCGAGTGATAAGTGATGCCAAGTCACTATAGGTGTCGAGCAAAGTATGGATGTCAAGAAAAATAGAATTACTATAGGAGCTGAGTGAGACAAAATTCTTGTATGTGCCGAGCATCAATAACTAGTAAGTGTTAAGTAACAAAGAATCAACATATGAGTTTGTGTCTTCACAAACTCAGATGTAAACTATTTTTGAGCTGACTCAAGGTGAATCTCAAAGGATCTTGAAGATAAGATCAAATCTTTTGCATTTCCTATGTAATCAGTGTGCAGCCAATAAGAAAAATGGAGAAAGCATGCAACCAATAGGAAAAGTGAAAGAATTGAACATGAAAAGAAGAATAAATATTGATCGTAGATTCATACCTAACCCTAAGTCTTTGAAACCTTTAAAAGGATGAAAAAACCTCATTATTTGAATATGTGTGAGATCTTATGGGAGAATGCTAGTGAAGTGAAGAGGGGTATAAAGACTTAGAAAAAGAAGAACAACATTGCAAAATTCAATTGATCAAAACAAAGTATTAGAACCTCAAGGAGAGACATATCAGATCAAAGAAGGATCAGCATAGACAAGAGCAGAACAAGGATATGGAATTAGTAATTGAAGATTGCAAGTCATTAGGTCAAGACTTTCTAAGACTCTCCAACCATTCTATTAGGAATGAAAATCCTATGATGATAGGTTGGTCTAATAGCCATGTTGTAAGCCTTTTAACAACGTGAAAAATCCTTTAACAGGGTGACATTCTAAGAGAGTATTTGTAAATCCTCTAACCAGGTCACTTTTAGCAAGGTGCAAAGTATTTAATAGGATAGGCCTTTCATAGGACAAACCATTGGAATTGGTCAAACTTTTTAACCTTGAATAGTTACATATTGTTGTAGTGATAATTTGTGGGTGTCACCCCCACCCTAGTTTTACCTTCTCATTTTTGGAGGGTTTTTGGGTTACCAAAATCTTTTGTTATCTATTTTTACGCATTTCTTTATTCTTCATGTTGAATAGATATGTTAGGTGCATGTGAATGATGTCAGCTAAAAGTTTGAAAAGGTTAAAGTTAGGTACTTCTGATTCACACCCACCCCCCCCCCCCCCCCCCCTCCCCCCCTTCTCAGAAATAAACCTTCCAACTTGTAAATTCCAACATCATCACTTCACTCTCATGATTATAAGCATGAAGTTTGTTAATCAATTCTTACTTTTCCTCATCAAATTCTCCTACTTCATCTTCAGTACTAGCTCACTTTGTTTGATCTTGTAGAGGAAGCTCTTGAACTTAGTAGACTTGATCAATTCATCATCTTCAAAAAAATGTTGATCCTAGATGATCCTATCATCCAATGTTATTGTTGCCAGCTCTAAATCAGTCAGAGTGTTCTCTACTACATTTATTTTATCATGTATATAACTTTTCCTTAAATCAACAAAATATTGATTCTTACTAGGCAGGGTTTGCAGAGTTCTTTGTTTCATGTTTTCTGATATGTGAACTACCTTTTTCCTTTTGTTACCCTTGGTAACCCATGATGCCTTTACATGTTCATCTTCTTCAATTTCTAGGTCACATATGGTTCTGGGCTATTAGGGTTTACCCTTTCTTCTTCTCTAATTGGCTCCTCTAGCATTTGTGCCATGATCTCAACATGATTAACAACCATCTACCTTATCCTTTGTGGGTAAGGGAAATCCATGTAAAACCCCTTGAAATTTTGATTTTCTCTCTTCAATTCCCTCTCCACCCTCAGAATATCATCAAAAATTTTAAGTTTATCACTAGCCTCCCCCTCAACTACTATGTTAGGAATGAGGTCCTCATGAGGTAACTCTTTTGTGTTTGGAAACACATAATTTCTAATTTCTTTGAGGGTATTCCTCATCCAATTATCTAGATCATACATTCTATATGGGGTAGTTGATAAATTAAAATAGTGGAGGAAAGAATATATATGATTCATGAATTCTTTTCCAATTGAAAAGTCCCCTATTCTAAAGCACCTAGACAAAAATGTGCCTCTATGCACTTTAGGCCCTAAGTATTCTTTGATTACCATCATCAACTACCACATGAATTTAATGATGGCTAGTCTAAGAGGGATAACTTTGGGCAATATATGAGGAGGTTGAGGGAAACCATATACTCTCATGAGGGAAAATGTTGGGAATAAGAATATGCGCCCCCCAATTGTGATCTAATCCTTTATTTTTAGGTAGAAGGTCTGGCCTTAATAGGTTTTTCAAAATCTTAGGTGCCCCAAAGTAACTAGGGTTTAACATTTCATGATAACAGTACTAAAATTATTGAAAAAGGAAACAAAGTTAGAGTAGTGATAGGAACTATCCCATACCCATATCCATAGATAAATTGGCAGCTCTCCATCAAAGGTGTGATCAATGAAATCTGAGCTAATATACCCCATGTTCTTGTAGAAGATCAAATGCATTAGTAGTGAGTAATGATAGAATTTGAAATTTCTCATTTCCCCACTCTATTCTAGCCCAATGTTATTCTTCATCTTCTCTAGAATATACTCCACATAGTCATACTCTCTACCATTGTATGAATCATATACATCTTTGGCAATAATTAACTATGCCCCATATACCATATTAGTTCCATCTATACTAACCACTTTGTGGAGACCATACACTATCTTTACAAATAGTTTTTGAATTTTTCCAAAGGCATCTCCTTGTCCAATTTCTTAGGATAATCACATGCCTGCTTGAGGTGCATGGGGATGTGTTGTAGCATAGAATTCCTTTTGTAAGCCTTGGTATTCCTTTCAATGTTTTTTATTGAAGGCCAATTAAATCCACGGGCTTGCTCATTGCACCCTCCAATCCAAAAGCTTCAAAGAAAGAAGCATGATCTAATATACATAGAATGGTCCCATCTCATGTGTGGAATGATTTTGTAGCTAGATTGTATGATTTAATAAGGGCCTTCAACAAATCAACATCCATAAATACTTCTAGAAAGATTAGCTTTGCTAGATTTTTCTTCCATGGGTTGCAAAAAGGAATTTTGTCTATTTAATTGTGGTAAAAGTACCTGAATAGTTTATAACCCACAGATACTAGGGCAAATAGTATCCCTATAGAAAGCATGGCTTTTATGATCTTATGATCACTTTGAATTCAACCCTTATCACATTCTTATAAGCCTAAAAAATAGCCTTTACAATCTTACAATATGTCATTTATCATATCTTCAAAGAGGCCCCTCAAGTTTCTCATAATATTACAAGACACAACACACCATAAGATTGGAACACTGGAACAAAAGTCACTTTCAATGGTTTTGAACTTATGCATCTTACCTCACCTTTACTTGCTTTATGATCTTACGATCATTGTTAACTGAACCTTTTTGCAACTTCAGAAGTTATCCCATAAACCCTTACAATCTCATGATCACATCTTGGCATAACATTAGACTTCAACTTTTCTTACCCTATGATCTCTCGATTGCAATAAATTAACTAACTTCAAAAGTTACTTTTAACTATTGCCTCTGACTCCCAACCATACATTGGTCATCACCTTTCTTCATCATAGCCTCAGAAACCTTTATAATCTCATGATCACATCTTGGCATAACATCTAACTTCAACTTTTCTTACCCTACAATCTCTCGATCTTAGTCAATTAACTAACTTTAGGAGTTACCTTCAATTGTTGCCTCTAACTCCCATCCATATGTTTCTCATTACCTTTCTTCATCGTATCCTCGAAAGTTTCAACTTCTATCATTACAATTTGTGATCTAGCATTGCTTGTTAGCCTTGAAAAGCTCATGATTTGCCTTCTCAATCATATAATCTATTGTTTTTAATAGCATCATAAGATATCAATTTCCATGTGTCTCAAAAAAATTTATACTCATACACCTGGCCCCACCTTGCATCATATCACCTACCACTTCCTTTCTTATGATCTTACAAACACCTCCTTATCATAACTTCAAAAATCTTTTTAGGAACCTTTATGATCTCATGATCCTCTATTTATTGTAGGATCGAAACTCTTCACAAACCTTTGCACTTTAAATCTTTGCAATCTTACAATCTTATTGTTCTCGTATGGTCTCAGGTCTCCCTTTTTTCCTTTACAATTACACAATTGTTAGCTTTTCATATCATCTTATAACTTAATTACAAACTCTTCCCATGAGACAATTAAGATGGCATGACAAAAGGGTGATCATAAGATCAAAAAATTCATTATAAACACCCACTATGCTATGACTATATAATACATCATGAGATCGGGAGACTCAACACTTTACCCTTATGATCCTCCACTAGCACACACTTCATAACATCAGGAGAGGGAAATCTTAAGCTCACAAAAAAATGCCTAAAACCCTATCATAAGATCATATCACATGATAAAAAAATTTGAAAATGGCATATGATCTCCCACTTGAAATAAAATCTAGGATAAAGTTTAAAATTGATTGCCAATTTAAGAAATTTCTCCATGTAATGGTAAAGACATAAATCTTAGGATATCAAATTATCCCTCTAGGGCAAGATTTTCAACATTGGGCTAGGGCAAAATCATTAGGTTAGGGTTATTTTCTAGCAAAATGATAACAAATAGAGAACAAACCCTAACAATACAACACATTTCAAAATATTTTCTGAATAAACTCCAATGTTTTGGCATAGTGAAAATAGGGGCTATTAGGTTCCAACCATTTCTATGAACCTCTAGTCAGTCTACAAGGTTTTTCATTCTAGCTCTAGTAATACAGTTGAGTTCTGACCACATGATGTGGTTATTTGAGACCTCCATGATCCTGATTTGGTTGTTACTACTAGGAATATTGATTTTCAATCTCTCTTATATCCGTTTGATGGCATCGAGAGATCCAATTCTATAGATTTTTCTCTTGTTTCTCATGTAGACATAGTGAGAAAACTTTTGAATGAACATTTTGGCCATGTCAACTACATATATCTACAATAGATGAGCACACAAGAGCTAGTGATTGGGCTACCTTAGATCTCTTGTACTAGAAGTATTTTTTGAGGTTGTGCACTTGGAAAACATCATAGAGATCCTTTTCTATCAGGTAGATCCATACATACTAAGGCACCATTAGAGTTGATACACAATGATCTTATGTCATTCCCCGCTCGATCTTTTTCAAGTGCCCAATATGTGCTTATGCTTATAAATGACTTCTCTTGATGTATATGGGTGTACCTTTTGAAGTACAAGTCTAATTTCTTTGGTTCATTTGGAATCTTTAAAACATTTGTAGAGAAGTGATCTAGTCTTTTTCTTAGTCATATATGCACTCACAAAGGTGGGGAATATGTGAATTGGTCTTTCAAAATTTTTTTCATTGAGCATGATTTATATCATCAGTTCACAGTTCCTCATACCCCTCAACAGAATGGGGTTGCTGAGAGAAAGAACAAAACATTATAGGAGATGGCTAATTGTATGATACAGTCTTGAGCTATGAGTCATTTTTGGAATGAGGCTATCAATTGTACCAACTATATTTAGAATCAGATGTCTTAGAAGGCATTGTGAGATTTGACTCCTGAGGAGGCTTGAACTCATGTCAAGTCCAATATTTCTACATACCATATTTTTGGTAGTGAGGCTTGGGCATTTATTCCAAATTTCTTAGAGGAAATCCATATAGAGGAAGAGTCGACCACTCATATTTGTTAGCTACTATGAGGATGTGGCAGAATACAAGTTGTTTGATCCCAATTCTAGAGAGGTCTAATTTTAGTGAGATGTTTAGTTTGATGAGTGTTATCCTTAGATGGAACCTCCATCACCAGCTTCTCCCTCACTTCCCAATACTTCCTCTTCTTCTCTACATGATTAGTTATCCTTTGAGGAAGATATTGCTGATGATGCACCTTATCCTCTTCCCCCCGATGTTCTGCGAGTGCCCACATGGGCTCATGATACTATTCATGCAAATAGACCTATGGTAAGAGATCCTTCAAATTATTACCATGGTCATGCTCAAACCTCTAGTACTGGACTATTGAGTCATGTCATTTCAAATGATTTCCAAATTTTTTCATAGGCAACAAGACACTCAAATTGGGATATGGTTATGGATGAGGAGTACTCTTCTTTGATGAAGAACCACACTTGGGATCTTTGTCTTGTTTCAAAAGGAATAAATTTGGTTTGGTGTAGGTGGATGTATCATACCAAGTATTCTATAGATAGTTTTATTGATAGGTACAAGGCACATCTTGTTGCAAATGTATTTTCACAAGTGCACCGAGAGATTTGCTCTGATCTCCATGATGAATTTTATCTTCCTCGTCCTCTCTCTTGCAGCTTCTCAGGGATGGGAAGTATTTTAGATGGATATCAAATCTTCAGCTACCTAGGAATAAACTAACCCAGCTCAAATGAGATATTATGGCTTCCTTATGCTCCAACATTCTTGCCAATTCATTATCCTTATTTTGTTCTGGATTAGAATCTCTAATGAGAAATATAGCTCCATGAGCAAATGTCCCCATCATAATGAATCTGGCATCAATGCAGGGGATTGCCATAACATCTTCTCTAGCAAAGCCTTGATTTTCAATACCCAATCCTTGAGACATACCAGATTTGTTTGAGGTGTACTCAATTGGAGCACCCCATGTCTCGGTCATACCTAAGCAAAGGCTTGATGTGAATCTAGATCCCTAAATAGTCGAAAACAAAAATAAATAAAATTAATAAAAGTAATTTAAAGTAGCCAAAACAAACAAAAAAGAAACCTTTAACTTAATGATAAAACCATGGAATTATCAATATATCATTAGTGTTTTGTGGCTTCTTTTGTTTATTCTATGTAAATTATGTTAAACATATTTATTGGCAAGAAGTATTATATTTTTAGTATTTAGTCTCTTATAATTTTTGTATTTCACATGTTTTGGTACAGACATACTGTAGCAATGTAAAAAAATTAGTGTGGAGTCGTACCAGAGAACCATACCACAAGCAGCAACTTGCTTGAAAAGGAAGACGACATCCTAAAAAAAGAATTCAATTTCTTTGATTTTTAGTTCATAGCCCTGCCAAGAAATTTGTCAGCTTGTAACTTAATAGATAGGTTAATAATTGAGTTAAGCATAAGTCTGTGAGGTGATAATGGCAATGAAATTCTAGTTCCATTAAAAAATCTAAATATGATGAGAATGGTGGTAGACAAAGATTTTGATTACAAGGTGAGTTTTTACTTAAAGCTATGCTTCGACAGCTACTATAGAAATCAATAGGGCTGATGTTCTCATTTGAGCACATGTTGGTAATTGTCACAAATGTCCCTCTAGATTTTGAAATGTTCTCCAATAACTCTTGAAAGCCCAAAGTTTTTGTATTAAAGATGGATTCTACCAGCACACCCTTCCCCCATATGAATGCTTGACTATTACCCTCACCACATCTTGAAGATCATGTGCCAGATTGTGCAAATGAGAATATCTTGTAGTTGCATTTTACTTGGTTTGGGAGAGTTAGCTAGCTATTTTATTTTTTGGTTGAAATTATTATGCAAGATGGTTAAACATAAGAAATGAAAAATTATATTAGGAATAATTAATAACTATTTAATTGCTTTCTTCAATATAAAATAAGAATTGTACCACAGATAATGATAATCTACTCCTTTTGAAAGTATCTTTGAGAGGTTCATGAGTTGTGTCCATTATATAACTCTGCGATCCAATTCATAGAGCTGTTAATACATAGGAGTACCTCTATATACAACTTTAAGACCAATTTGATAGGAACTTAAAAACTTTCTGAATTCTTGATGTACAATTAGATGGCATCTCTTGCAAGCATTCATATACTTCACACGCTATCTAAGTTTCCAAATTTTTCATAAATTTACACCATTCCTTATACTTCGTCGGTGGTCAGAATTTTTTATATAATTTCCATTTATAGGTAGACATATAAGGAAATGTTAGTTAAGTGGGGAACTACCTTTGCATGAAAGTTTCTAAGTTCCTTTCAAAATATCCATTTCATTAAATATCGTACAACCACAATGAATCCAATTTGAGGGTCTTCATGTGTAGTATGTATGATGCTGGCATAAACCATGCAGATTATTTGTATCATCTACCAGCTTCATTTGCTTGAAGGTTTAAGCCTATTCAACAAGTTGATTCTACACATAGCCTCCATGTGTTATAGCTACTTCATTGAAATGACACCCTTTGAAGCATTTTATCAAACAGTTCATGCATGATGTCTACGAGCACAATCAAATTTGGTCAAATTCTTGATCCCCTCTGATCTTCTCAAAGGTATTTCTTCTTGTTGCTTTTTATCTGCATCCTGCATTATACAAGTACAAAGTATTCTTACTAAATTTCCTTTGAAGAAATAAACTACAAAAGAAACATAAAAAGCCTACTAACAAAAAAATAGAGTAGGAAGGGCAGGGATCTTGGGTGGTTAGAGATGATCTCGTTCACATGGAATACTACCCTCCCCAAAGATTAGTAGCACTTTCCACTTATAAGGGAATATGGTTATTGTGCAGGAAGATTGGCATAACATGACATACTTTATAGAGAGCACAATCTGATGCTTTTGGGTTCCGTATCTGATCCAATCTTCTCACAGGCATTTCTTTGAGCTTCTTTTTATCTACATACTGAAATGCAAGCACAAATGATTGTTAGAAATGATCCTTTTGAGGGAAACCAACTAGAAAGTAAAAATAGCAAGACTGAGCATACAAGAAAACATTGTAGGAAGGGAAAAGATAATGGGTGGTTGAAGAAGATCCTTTTCATCATGGAATGCTTCCCTGAAAGTATAGGAGCACTTCCACTAAAAGGGGAACACATTCATGCCAATTGTCCAGGAAGGTTGATGTGACAATGGCATACTTCCTTATACAGAATACAGTCAGGTTATGGTGGGTTGCATACCCAATCTGATCTTCTCGTAGGTATTAGTTTTTTTTGCTCTTTATGTTTATCCTGCATTATATAAACACACACTTTTCTTAGAAATGTTCCTTGAAGAAAATCACATTAAAATAGCTAAGATTGGGTACACAAAAAACTACTATAGGAAGGACAAGGAAATTGAGTAATTAAAGAAGATATTATTCATTGTGGAATGCTCCCCACAAGACCAGTAGCATTTTTCTCTTAAAAGGGGGAATACATGTATCCCCACCATGTGAAAAGATTGACATGACATATTAATTTAGACAAAACATAATCAGATAGACAACAAAATCCTATCCCTTCTGGAAAGAGGACTACTATTAACAAAATCCTTACACAACAAACTAAAAAGATGTAGAACTCTTATCATAATAAAATATTGAACCATAGAAACATACTTAGCTCATGTTTAATGTCACACTCTTTATGGATACATTTCCTTAAGAACTCTCATGACTCCTCTTTATCCCCAAAATAATCAATTCCTACTCTCCTTTCTACTAGGACTAATCCTCTTGTATCGCAATTGAACTCATTCTTTATAAACTGAACTTGCTCTCTAAATGGAACTAACATCACTGGATGCTAATCAAATGTAACTAGCATTCTAGACAACAAAACTAACCCTCTGAAAAGAACTGAGCAGATCTAGTTGATCCATAACCTATAGATCAAAGCAAGCTCATTGAAAGGGTGCATATTTACATGGCACTCGCATCTAGGGATATAAAGATGTGAATCATTGCCCACTGAGCATGGAAAGAAAATAGAGCATCAGCAACAGGATTTTTAATAATTAAAAGTAATGTTTGAGATGACAAAAATATGATACTTGACATTGATAACAAAAACAATGGAGATGTATATGACACCTTGAGCATTAGTAAAACAAGTTACATTATACCATATGCAGAATCAATGGAGGAAGAAATATTATGAGAAAATACTTCAAAATCATTGAAATAATTCATTACCAAGAGCAATAAAGATAATAATATGAAGATAAAGCAGCTCATTAGATTCTACTGCATTAGAAAGGGAAACAGTATTAAATGTAAAATCACCTTATTTATTATCATTGTGAGACTTCCATAAAATGAGTTTTCCATATATATTTCTCCAGCTGCCATGTTTTCTTTCTTTGTGTTAGAAGTTGAATCACCCTTCCTCCAAACTTCCTAATTCGGAATGTAAAATGAACTTCTTCTAATACTTGAATCGTTCCACATGATATCTTTCTTTTTGCTAGAAGAGTTGACCGTCTGTACTAGAGAATACTCATTTAGAAGTTGCACACTAGGCGCACAATTTGCCTGCAATTTCAACATCTGCTTTAAAGGACCTTGTTGAGCATGAGTGTTCTTTGTCTGAATTTTTGTAACTTCTAGGGAAGTCCTAGGATAGGCATATGTTGTCATTTTCTTGTACCAATTAAGCACTATTGTAGCTGCACAAAAGAATGCACCTATAACTCCATAAAGCAGGGGACTTCTTAAAGATTTAACTGGAATACTAGATGGCACTACTCCCAAATGTTTGCAATCTTCTGTAACAAAAACATTCAATACCTTCAAGTGTTTGGAATCTTTTGAAACAAGGACATCCAACATCTCAAAAGGTTTGGAGTTTTCTGCAACAAGAACATCCAATACCCAATCCTTGGCCTTTTTTCCCTCTAACATCATAGTTTCTATCTGCTTGGGGCTCTCAAACGCTAGAGTTTTAGACTGCCATGATTCTAGTGTGCCAAACTACTTAAGCCCTACTAGACCATGGGTTTCATCTTTGTCAATCACCATCCTAATTTTCTCTATATTTTCATTGATTGGCAGGCTATGTTCAACTAAATCCTTGTTAATGAAAAAGCCCAATTCATTGCCATATTTATCGATTGATAGGTCCAAGTCCTGTTCTACTATTTCACTCATTAGCAGATTGAATCCATCTGCATATTCATTGAAAGCTTGCAAATTAAGACCAGCATAATACTTGCTGGAATGCCATGTAGATATACAAAAAATAAACACAAAGAGCACCACCACTAAAATCAGAATCTTATTTTTGAAATAAGAAGACCTATGACTTCTTTCCATTCCTCCGTATGTATTCTCGAGGCCTTCATCATCATCCATTCTACCTGGCCGATAGCGCAAGAATTTTGGCCTAGGAAACATATACGTAGATTTATCCAGCGGGTCATAACGTTGGAGGTCTCGGTGTCCTCCCAAACTACCAAAATCATAAACATCTTTATTATTATCTATGGATAACATGTTTGTTATTTTTTCTAATCTACTCTGCAACTCCTCTGAAGATAGAGGTTCCAACGTTGCCAATGTATCCACGTCCTCCTTTATAGTGGGTGTTGAGAAGCTCTCCTTAGCCATTCTTCGCAGTTGGAATACGATGCAAAGAAGCAGGAATGCACACAGAGAGAAAATAAAGAGAAACAATGCAAATACAACAACAATGCACAGACAGAGCAACAATGCACAGAGACAAAAAAAAAAAAAAAAATAGAGAAACAATATAACAATGCGAAATGACAAGAGGCAGTTGAACGGTCATATTTCGAAATACCTGAACCTACATGCATCTGAGATCATTCTGTCTATCACACGGCCACATCAATGGCAACCCTCCCAATTATTCTACCTGAAAACAATTTTAGGTCACCATTGAAAATGAATCGTATCCTTGGAATATCAAAATTCATTGCAATGTCAGCTAAAATTTGTTCTCGATGGTGACCTAAAAATTGTGTAACAGAACATATCTAAGGATCTAACAGGATTTATTTATGCCTTCACCATCAATGGCTAACTAAGAATTGTTTGAAGCATAATAAAGCCTATAGCCCAACTCAAATTTTCTGAACCTTCTTGAATTAGACACATATTACTCTTCATACGTGTCAAATCGTCTTCAAATGCTATTTGAATTACAATCCTTATTATGTTTCAACTATTTGAAATATTGTTTTTTTGAGGTATCGGATACTAAATAAACTTCTACCTTTAAAGGATCTGCAAATCTTCTCGTAGCCTTTCATCTAAGAGTTGTCCGTAAATCTCTCATTTAAGAATTGTAGCCTTTGTAAATCTTCTCCAAACACTCTATAGAAATGATTTTTCCTAAATTTTTCATTTAGTAAATCTTCCGGTTAAGAAGTCATCTGGAAGTCTTATCTAAATCTTTCATTTAGAAATTGCCTGAAAATATTCCATTAAAAGTCACCAAAAATCTTTGATGAATTGTCTGAAAATCTTTCATTTAGTAATTTCCTAAAAATGTTCCATTTGAAAGTCATCTATAAATCTTCTTCTGAGTTGTCCAAAAATCTATCATTCAGAAAAAGTCTGAAGATCTTTTAGTTAACAAGGGTCATTTAAGGGTTGTCCAAAATTTCAGTTGGAAATCGATTGAAAATAATCATCTTCTTCATTCTTCCATTAACACATTTGATGGGCAAGAAAGTGACAAATACAAGTGATGTCATTTTTGAAGGTTTCTCGCGATTGTCTATTGTAGCTTTTATTCAACTAACAATCTCTAAATCATTGATTACATTTGTGGTCTAAGATATTAGTGTACATATGTGCGTATAAATACAAGATACATAAGGGCTTTGAAGTTTGATTTATATTCTCAAGTTATTTTTATTTACATGTGTAGGCAGTTGGTAGATGAAGCATCCAAGTTAGTGGCAGGGGAGAGGCAAGCCCATTTTATTTACTTATGTCATTTATTTCAAGTGAGATTTCTTCCATAGAAGCATGAACAATACAACCATATGACTTTCTTCCCCTTTTATCAATTATTCATAGAGGACCTCTCAATGATATGGTGCTATTGTATTTCTTTTTGGTTTCCATGAAGTTCTCTCCCAAAATTATCTTTTCTTTTCCATTGGCTCAAGTGATTTTTCCAAGCAATCTTTTTAATTTCTGCTAAAAAAAATTGAGAAGAAATTGGGTTTAGGATTGTGGCAAGTGGTTTTATATGTCTTGCATGCAACTCTTACAAGGTAGTTGTTATAGGTGTCATCCATTGTTCCTGGTTCAAGGCAGCTCCTCTAGAAAATAAATGTTCAACAAAATGTTACAAATAGCTCCTTAAAGAACTAAGTGTCGTCCATGTTCCACTTCTTCTAGAGAACATTATAATCTTTCAACTTTTTCAGCATATTAAAAAGTCCATCTGAATTGGAAAAGAATTTCTCTAGAGAACACTTTTACCATTGTAGAACGAGTAATTGAATCCTTACTTTTTTTCATATAGTGCTTTTCATGCAAAAAGCTTCAATTTTTAGATAGATAATTCTATTTTTGCATAGAAATAGCTTCAATTTTTTGCAGAAATGTTAATTGCCTAATTTCAAACATGTGATTTATTCCCAGTAGTACATGAAGACTGTAGCCACAAAATTGGTTATATTAAGGTCATTTATTAAAAGACTGGAATTTTTTTCTATATTTGTTAGGAATTTGCAACCAAAACCCTTGCGAATTTATGATGGTAATTTCTCTTGCTCTCACTTGCTCATTTTCATTCTAGAGAGCTTGCAACAAACATAGATAGATATTTAAGAACCCTATTCTTTTTCTTAAAAAATATTTTATATAAAAGCTTCTGAATAGATCTTGGGCAGTAATATTTATAGTCAAAATCTGAAAACCTTGAGCGCTAAAATTAATGGTAATTTTTTCATGCTCTCATGTGCTTATTATGAGCAAAAGCACTAAAATTAATGGTAAATTTTTCATGCTCTCTTTTGCTTATTATGAGCAAAAGAATATGGCTGTCAATGTAGAACGTCTAAGTAAGTAATAGGGCAACCAAATTAAGTTTATAAATGTTAGGAAATAATATTGAACTTTCCAAATATTTTACTTTCAATTCTAATATAAATTAAGAGACGTTGAGAACTCTTGGTGATTATTTAGAGATCATGTGCTCACATCTTTGTATTATGGAGGTAATTGAGGACACTTTAAATAAAATTTAACTTACATCATATCAAATAGTATCAATATCTTGATAGTTATCAATTGTTATATCTAAATAAATACCCTTTATATATACTATAAAGGCTATTTTTTAAACTCAAACATTCAGGAAAGTGAAGCTTCCAATTTCAAAGAAAATTGTAAACATAAGTTCTAGGAGTTTAAACTCAAATGTTTACTATAGTAAAACTTGAAACTTCACACTACAACAAAGTGAAGCTTCCAATTGCAAAAAAAATCCACATGGTCCAACAGTTTAAAATCAAATATTATTTAAACTTCCATTTGCAGATAAAATTCTTAATAGTTTCTCTTATAACATTCACTACACTACACTACAATACAGTAAAACTTCCCATTACAAAAAAAAAAAGGTTTCTCTTAAACTTCCATTTGCAAATAAAATTCTAAATAGTTTCTCTTATAACATTCACTACACTACACTACACTACAATGAAACTTCCCATTACAAAAAAAAAAAAGGTTTCTCTTACAACATTTACTACAGTGAAACATCCTATTACAAACAAAAAATTAAACCTCACTTTCTAAGGGTTTAAAATCAAAAATTCCTAGAGTGAAACTTTCATTTGCAAATAAAGTTCTAAATAGTTTAACCTAAAAGATTCACTAGAGTGAACCTTCTATTTTCAACCTAAAACATTTACTAGACTGAAAATTCTATAGTTTAACCTAAAACATTCACTAGAGTGAACTTTCCATTTTTAGATAATTTTAAATCTAAATATCACTTTCAAAATTTTTAAACTCAAACATTATTAGACCTCATTTTCAAAAGGTTTAAACTCAATCATTATTAGAGTGAAACTTTTGTTCTTTAACAAAATGTGAACCTGATTTCCTCATGCAATATTAAAATTTAAAACCTCACTTTCTAAACAAAAATTTAAAACATTCACTAGAGTGAACCTTCTATTTTCAAACAAAATTTTAAATCTCAATATCACATTCAAAATGTTTAAACTCAAACATTATTAGACCTCACTTTCAAAAGGTTTAAACTCAATCATTATTAGAGTGAAACTTTTGTTCTTTAACAAAATGTGAACCTCATTTCCTCATGCAATATTAAAATTTTAAACCTCACCTTCTAAATAAAAATTTAAACCTCACTTTCTAAGGGTTTAAACTCAAACATTATTAGAATGAAACTTCCATTTGCAAATAAAATTCTAAATAGTTTAACCTAAAACATTCACTAGAGTGAAATTTCTATTTTTAGACAAAATTGTAAATCTCAATCTCACTTTTAATATGTTTAAACTCAAAACATCATTAAACCTCACTTTCAAAAGGTTTAAACTAGAAAATTATACTTTTTTTTATTAACAAAATGTGAACCTTATTTCCTCATGCAATATTCAAATTTTGAACCTTAGTTTCTAAAGGTTTAAACTCAAAGATTATTTCACACTTTCTAAAAGGTTTTAACTCAAACAAATTATTAGATTCAAACTTTAGTTTGTGCACAAAATGTGAACCTCATTTCCTAATGAAATTTTTTCAATGTTGATAGTTGTTCTATGCAAAACTAAGCCAAACCATGTGCTTCCTCCTACTCCCTCATCTACCCAAGGCAAGGACTCTAGTTGCATGCAATTCTTGTTATTTAAATAATAATTATAATAAACATAATTCTAATCTTAATTATGATCATATTATGATATAAACTTAAATATTGTTCTAATTTTAATCTTAGTAAAGATTTTAATTTGGGTCATAAAACTAAAATTTGATATTTATAAATGTAACTTCCATCATAATCTTAATCCTAACTTTAATCTTAATTTTAATCAAAATTCTAATTTCATGATGTAAACCCTTACTTTAATCATAATTGTAAACCTAAAGTCTATTCACAACCCTAACCTAAATCCTAATTTTGACCTTATCCTAACCCAAACATTAAATTCTAATCATGACATAAGGATTAGAGAGGGGGAGTATAAAGGAAGAAACCTAGAGATATATAGGAAGATATAGGTTAAGAGAGACATGGTATGATAGGGAGATATGGAAAGATAGAAAGATAAATATAGTTGCATTTGAAAACTATATATATATATATATATAACAATTAAACTATATTTGTGAGAGAGCTAAGTGATATTAAATAAAACTTCTTAATTAATATTAATCATTTAAATTTTATTGTTAACAAGAATTTTTTGAAGAATTTGAAGACTACATATTTTACCCTAGATTTTAAGAAGCTAAAATAATTTGTTGAATTTAATTGTTGAGATGCTTCATAGACTTTCTTTTGAAAGCATAACAAAATTGGTGAGCAATTGTTAGGGACAAAAGATAGAATTCACTATTTTTTATTAAATAAGCAAGAACAAAACCCTCTATAATAACCCTTAGATTTTGTGACTTAAATTGATTAAGAAACCTATTTTATACTAGAAACTAATTACAAAGCCAAAAAAGGAATGTACACAGAAAAGTGTAAAACAATATAGTACAATAGACATATTTTAAATTATCGAAACTTTAACATTTTTTATAGTATTATTTTAAATATGAATCTTTTCCATTAACATTTGGATCATAATATGATCCGTCAACCATATAAAATTAGAGTTTCTTTGAGCTGATCTTAATATCCTATAGATAAAAAAGAAATCTGCAAAAAAGATTAGAAATATTTCAAAATCATTGTCTAAATTCAATTGAAGTTTCCTGATGTAATCTAATCTCGTCAATGAATAAATCAGAGATTGACACAAGACAAATGTTTCAAAATACCATAATTCTTCATTAAAACTTTTTTTACATCTCTACTTTGCCTCTACAATGAAATAGAACACCTATTTATTACTTTTTTTAAAATCACCATATTTGGAAAATTTTTGGAAAAAAAGATTTTTTTCCATTTTTAAAATCTTTTAAAACTCATCCTACGAATCCTAATTTTTCTCAAGAAATGAATGAGTGGGAGCGGTTGTGGAAATCCATAGCTAGAAGATTTGTCTGTAGCTTGTATTTTCATCTTAATTCACAAAATAGTTAAATTGTTCTTACTTTTAGAAGTCTTTGTGCCCTAATTGTAAAGCTTTTACCATATAGAAGTATGACCGGACTTAGAGCCAAACCAATATATTTTCGGCTAGCCTTTGAGTTAGTGAAGGTTTATCGATATCACTGTTTCCAACTCTTGATAGAAGTTTAGTTAGAGATTCACCCTGCCCATTAGTCGCTCCATGAGTAAGTGGATTCTTTCTTGAAAGTTAAGAATAAAGGATATTGGTAACACCCTTTTTACAAAATCTCTCAACTTCTTGCTTACCTTGAGTTGATCCAAGGAATGGGTAGAAGTGGTAGCCTTCCCTTTAAGGTAGGAGAGACTTTGTCTCACATGTTGTGGCTGTTCATCCTATTTTGTGACTGGATTTTTCCCCAAAATTGTTAGTTGCAAAATATCCACCCAACAATCATGTATTTTACCTGTAGCACCTTTTATTGCACTAACAACTGCTTTTATTCGAGTAACATATTGAGCAATGTTTTCACCTTGTTCCATTCTCATGTCATCAAACTTACCTTTCTAACTTGGCTCTTTGAACATTTTTTTCTCCACCATAGATAGTGGCTAGGACATCCCACATCTACTTTGCACTTTTAAATTCTTTGATATCGTCAAACTTAGCATAGCTTAGGGTAGAGGCAATCTCCAACATCGCCTTATTATATTCTTTCTTTTCTTTAGGTCTTCAATAGTTAGGGCACTTGTTGGATCAACATGTTATGTTGTAATGTATGTTTTTGCATAATCTCCAAGTCCTCCAAGGTGTAGCTTCATCAAACTTTTCCATGTAGAAAAGTTATCTCTATTCAGCTTGGGTACCTCTCTTTTTGACATCTTGATCTTTATGCTTTTAGTACCTTAAGACTAATCCTCTTAAGCAACTGTGCTCTGATACCAATTGTTGGAATTATTTTTAGATTAACTAAGAGTAGGGGGTGAATCATTTAATCAAGGTCCAGATGTCTAAATTAAACTTTTTCTCAATTTAGTGAACCCATATAACATTCTTAACCATGCATGCATTAATTATGTGTTAGCCAAAACTGATATGTCACTATTAAACTAATATGTAGAAATATAAAGCATAAAAGACAACACATCCATCAATAGAATTGACACAATGATTTAACATTGAAACCCAATTTGGGAAAAACTACCAGTAACATGCTACTCCTTTTTCACTCTTCTAAAGTGATGCCTCTTTTATAGGTCAACCTTGTTAAAGGTTACAACACACACTGTTAAATGTGACTTGGTTAAGGGATTTCAATGGCCCTATCAAAAGTGAGCCTTGTTAGAGTACTTTAGGTCATTCACTTGGAATGCCACCCTATTAAATGATTTTCTAATGACTATTAAGTCAACCTTTCTCTAAAGAATTTACCCTAATCTGATATAATTGGTAGAGAATAACAATAGAGTTTAATTTGATACAACTTACAACCTTACATGCAGATTACAAATCTCTTTTCAGTCCTTAACTCTTCTTGGCTTCTTATCTTTGTAGTTCTAGCACCTTGTTCACCCTTGAAGCATTCATACTTCTCTAGCCTTCTTTCTTAGCTCACCATTGTAGACTTCTCCTCTTGGATCACTTGATGAAGCAAACCCTCTTCCTTCACCTTGTTAGATTTTCACATCCGAAAAACTTTATGACATGTAACTAACTTTTCTTCATGACTAGACATCCCTACATATAGGGAATTAGAACTCTTTTTCCTGTTCATTATCCATCTCAAGAATTAGGGCTTTTGATGGCTTAGGTAGGATACAATGTATCTACCCCATATCTTGTCTTCTCTAGAAACTTCTCCTAGAATCTATTTGAATTTTCCTCTAGAATGGTTTACATAAGATTCTGTGCCTCTAGCTGATCAATCTTATCTTTCTCCTGATTTACAAGTTCAAAGAAAACAAACTTGTCAGCTTTTATTTGATGAATCTTTAATCTTTTTCACAATGCAAGAGCACGATATTACCAATTTATCAATGCTCAATACATACTTTGTTACTTGGCATCTACTATAAAAACACTCAGCATTAACTAGATTTTATTGGTGCTCAAAATCTATTGAAAATCACTCGGCATCTTCTAACTTTCTTGACACCTATTAGTTTGCTCTGCATCCACTAGAAATTGCTTTCACTTAGCTCCAACTAACTTTTTACTCAGCTTGCACTATCTTTTCTCGGCACCTTCTTTCAACTTGGTCAAGCTTAGAAAATGAAGCAAATGAACTTTTTCCAAACCTTTTCTTCTAAACTCTGTAAGTGTAGCCAATCATTTTGCAACCTCAAGTAGATCATCAATATATTATGTTATCACTATCTTAACTAATTCTTGCACTTCAATACATAATCATAACTCAACCTTTCCTCTAGGTTCTTTTGATTCATCTTATTCATCAAATTCTCTTCATCAATCAACTAAGTGATAGTGCTTGAAACATATAAGCAATTATCTTACCAACATATAGCAGGTTTGACATTAGTGACAAAATAATGATTGAAAACACTTCTTCAACAATAACAATCTTTGTACTCAAATGATCTTTTCAATAATATACCAACATTCATATCCACTCAGTTTTAAATACATTTGGAAAATCTAGGGCTCGTGTTAAACCCTTTTCCTCAAATCAAGAGCTTATCAATCTAAAGACAAAGAATGAAAGACAATAGAATTATCTTACCATTGAAAAAAAAAACTAATGAAAGACTGATGAAATCTCAAGACAGCATGAATCAATTGAGTGAGAAAAGTCAATATAGACACAAAGACAAAGCTTGATTAGGATATATACAAAAGAAGGTGAATCATCTCAGCAAGGAGCTCAAAAGAACAAAAGGTCTACTTATAATCCTTGTGGTAAGATAGGTCATACATCAAACAAATTCTAGAGCAATGGTAAAGAAAAATTCAATGGAAAGTGTCACAGATGCAATAAGCATGGTCATAGAGCAAGTGAATGCACATAGAAACCTAATTTTGGAGGAAAGTGTCACAATTGCAAGAAACAAGGACACAAATCTTTAGAGTGAAAAATCAAGAAGTGGAACCTAGTAGAACAAATTGTGAAAGCAATATTTGGATGAGATTACAACACATGGTGTAGATGTCACTATTGTGGTGAATTTGAGCACATTGGAGAAAACTGTGTAAAACATCACATGAGGAAAGGAGATGCTACAAAGAGATGTGTTATTTGTATAGAACTTGGACATCTTGACAAGAACTATATGAACATGTGAAGAATTGAAGATGAAAAGAAAGAAAAAGTTGACAAGATCATAAAACAAATGAGGTAGAAATGGATACCGAAATCTCTAGAGAATGCAAGACAAAATTATGAAGTGAATGACACCCAAGTCAATGAGTTGGGTAACATATACCTATGCAGATCACTGGAACTATGATTTAGAACAAGTCATCTAACATCAGCTTCAGCTAGCAAGCAAAAAGATCCATATCAACATTCAAGATGCAAAACAATCATTGAGCAAGGTTGGGTCACAAGGCCTTACCAAGCAAGGTCGGGTTACATATCATTTCATTATGTAGATGATCTAGAGGATATTTTCATCAAAAAATGAAGTATCTCTAGATCTCCCATAATTAGCACCATGTCAAAGTTATCAGAATTTTGAATCCAATAGAACTCGAATGGGCAAAAAAGGAGTCTGTACGCTCGAGTTATGGCAAGTCAAAGTTAGGTCAAACCTTGGACTAAAGGCCATTAAAAAGGTGAAATTTGGAACTCTCCAAAAATGGCCAATCTTGGCACCAATTTGAAGATCTCATCAAGAGGTTTCTAGAAACATTCACTTTGTCAAAATTAGAGCCCAGATGTGAAAGTTATGCCCAGCCAAAGTCATGGTCAAATAGGCATATCAATGGTTGACCAAAAATAGGCATGAAATTTTGACCATCTCTAAATTAGTTGAAAATGACATCAAGATGAAGGTCTCGTCACTATGATTCCAATGACATTCATTTCATTGAAAATAGAGTTCGTATTTAGGAGCTATGATCGGTCAAAGATGCCTAGGAAAAGGGTTGACCAATGATTGGCATGTCTATATGATAATGTTAGCATGGTGACATGGCGAGTACATATTCAGCATAATAAGGTGGCATGAACAATTAACTCTAACCTATCATTTTGTGACACACGTGTCATTATGAGGTTAAGTGAATTAGTGTCACGTGGTACCTACGCAGCAAGGGACCAAGTTTGTTCTACCCAAAGTATATCTTGGACGTCGGCCGAGTCAAATCTTTAATCACCAGGCCCCAAACCCTAGTCAATGGTCATTGGGCTACTGGCTCACTTCAAAATAGATGTGGCGTAGTTTGTATTTACAATTTATCTCGCCAAAATAAGCTTTTAAAAGGCTACCAGCAGGGTTGGAACTCTCGACTGGCTGCCCAAGAAAAATCTTAACCACTAGTGCACCAAATGTGGGATTGAATATGAATATAGGAAAGTTGGTATTCAAACTTTGCCTATCAAAACTGCCACCTTATAAATAAATAAATAAATGTGTTATTTGGTTAAGATATATCACCCCAAATTTGATGTAAGCCAAATTTACTAATTGGCAAAGGGGTAAATTTGAATAGGTAGTTTTCTTAAGAGGTCTATAATTAAATATTATTTTTTTAGCCTATTTTAGGCTAAATTCATGTATAAAAGAGGGGGGAGATTTACTTATGAGACCCATTCCAAAGAAGAGATTTTTGGAGGAGCCATTCCGAAGAGGCCATTCTAGAGGAGAGAATTCCAGACATGTTAGAGAGCATTCTAGAGGAGAATTTCTAAGAGGAGATTTTTTTTAGAAGCCATTCCAAGGGCACTCAAAATGCACAAACATGCGATGTAATGATGTTCTATGTCTATAGTCAAACCTTTTTAGGCAAAGTCTTCCTTGCTCTTTAGTAACCAGTCTTGTGCCTTGAGAGCTTGTATGCAAGATGGTTCGAGTCAAGATTTTTTGTTGACTTTGTGGATGCACTATAGTATGTTGTAAATCAACTTTTAAGAGCATCAATTATACATCAGTCACTCAGTTGAGCTAGACATAGAGATGTAGTCTGCTTAGTCTGGATGAACTGTAAAATCAAATTGGTTCTCATCTCTCTCTCATTCTTTTTTTCTTGTGTTTATATGTGCTATTAGTTTCACTTAACTATCATTTAAGTTCTTTATTCCACATTGAACTAAATTGAAGAGGTTAAGTATGGTGGCATAGAAATCGATGTTTTAATGCATTGCACTAACAAATTGGGATACTCATTTTCAAATTTGATCTGATTATAAAGATCTCGGCAATTATATACTGAGTGAAAATTGCATCAAGGTGTAAAAATACTTAATGTCTAATGTTTAACTAAAAAACTAGATGAAAGGTGAATACAGAGAAACTGAGTATCCCAATTTACTAGTGCAATGCATTAAAACACTGAGTTCTATGCCACCATACTCAACCACTTCAATTTAGCACAATGTGGAATAAAGAACTTAAATGATAGTTAAGTGAAACTAATAGCACATATAAACACAAGAAATAGAGAACAAGAGAGAGAGAGAGATGAGAACCAATTTGATTTCAGAGTTCATCCAGACTAAGCAGACTACATCTCTGGGTCTAGCTCAACTAAGTGACCGATGTATAATTAATGCTGTTAAAAGTTGATTTACAACACACTATAGTCCATCCACAAAATCATTAACAAATCTTAACTTGAACCATCTTGCATACAAGCTCTCAAGGTACAAGACTAGTTACTAAAGAGCAAGGAAGACTTTGCCTAAAAAGGTTTGACTATAGACATGGAACATCATTACATCACATGTAAGTGCATTCTGAGTGCCCTAAAATGGCTTCTTAGAAAAATCTCCTATCCAAAATTCTCCTCTAGAATGCTCTCTGACATGTCCAAAATTATCTCCTCTAGAATGTCCTCTTCAAAATGGCTCCTCCAAAAATCTCTTCTCTAGAATGGGTCTCATAAGAAAAACTCCCCCCTCTTTTATACATGAATTTAGCCTAACATAGGCCAAAACAATAATATTTAATTACAGGCATCTTAAACAAACTACCTATTCAAATTTACCCCTTTGCCAATTAATAAACTTGGCTTACATCAAATTTGGGGGATATACCTTGACCAAATAACAAAAAAAAAACTTATTTTATAGGGTGGCAGTTTTGATAGTCAAAATTTGAATACAAACTTACCTATATTCATATTCAATCCAACATTTGGTGCACTGGCAGTTAAGATTTTGCTTGGGTTGCCAGTTGGGGGTTCCAACCCTATCCATGGCCTTTTAAAAGCCAATTTTGATGAGATAAAATTTAAGTACAAAATACGCCACATCTATTGGGGTTTGGGGCTCGATGGCCATGGGTTCAACCCTGTTGGCTACCAAGATATACTTTTGGTAGAACAAACTTGGTCCCTTCCCACATAGGTACCATGTGGCACTAATTCACTTAACCTCGTAATGACATGTGTCACAAAATGATAGGTCAAAGTTTACTATTCATGCCACCTTATTATGCTAACTATGTACCTGCCACATCACCATGCTGATGTCATAATATTGACATGCTAGTCACTAGTCAACCATTTTCCTAGGCATATTTGACCAATCATAACTCCTGAATATGAACTCCATTTTCGGTAAAACGAATGGTGTTGGAATCATAGAGGTGAGACCTTCATCTTGATGCCATTTTCAACTGATTTGGAGATGGTCAAAATTCCATACCTATTTTTGGTCAACCTTTGATATGCCTGTTTGACCACAACTTTGACTAGGCATAATTTTTTGCGCCTGGGCTCTGATTTGGATGAAACGAATGTTTCCAGAAACCTCTTGATGAGACCTTCAAATTGGTGTCGAACTTGGCCAATTTTGGGGAGTTCCAAATTTCACTTTTTTTACAGCCTTTGGTCCAAGGTTTGACCCAACTTTGACTAATCATAACTTGAGTGTATGGACTCCTTTTTTGCCCATTCAAGTTGCATTGGATTCAAAATTTTGAGAACTTTGACATGGTGCTAATTATGGGAGATCTGGAGATACTTCAATTTTTGATGAAAATATCCTCTAGATCAAACCTCCCCACTAAAAAGGCTTTTGGTCCTCCAAAAGTGTATATAGTAGAACCTTTAGCTCCCTTGTCACTGATCTCAATTCTGTTACCATTTTTGAAACTCCACTACAATGTTTGATTTAGCCTTTAGTCTTGGTCAAATACACCTGTACCTCAATACTATCTATTCTACCTTCTCAAGATCTTACATTTTGACAATATCATGACAACATTCATGTCATATTTTTCCACAAGGGGACTCGTACTTGAGTCACAATAGGACTTTTAAAGAAAGGAATGCAGTTCAAATGGAACTTGAAAAGCCATAAAGAAAGAAGAAAAACTGAGCATGATAAACTTGTCACTCAATGATTCTTACAATGGTAGTTTACATCTGCATTCTTGCCTAGTCACTTTTGATGCTCCTTTTTTCTTGTAAACTTCACGTGTGATGGTAATAAAGCCTCATCTTGAAACATTCATTCACCTTTGTATTTTGGAAAAGCTGATTAAAGGCATCACCAAAGAGCTCCAAATATTTGCATACACATCAAAGTCATGATAAAGACCTGAAGGAACATTGGTCATCAACTGACTATCTTTAACTGAGTCATAAAGCAAAGAACTTTAAAGGCATTGGCTAATTGTTCTCTGCAACTATAAAATCAAATTAGTTGTAATAGGTGCTTCTTCTAAAGAGCCTCATACCAAACAAATTCTATAATAAGAAGTTCAAAGTATCCTCCTTTCTTGATTAAAAGAGATAGGGCTTTTAATAGCCATACAAACATCTCAACCCTAGGATTATACAACTTTGTTACATACAAATTTATTTAGAGTCATATACTCATAAATAATCTAGCTTACTATCAACATTTACCCTACTAAAAAGGTAATGCCCACAAAGCTGATATTGCTATTTGGCTAAAATTTGTTCCCAACTCTTATGGAGTTGTTCAATGGAACCTCTCTTCTTGGGTTTCTCACTACTTTGTTGTGCTTCCACTAAGATTGATTTAGGAGTAGTAGAGACTACTACTGCTGCTTCAAGAGTGGTGGAAACTACTAGTGCTTCTTGTGCATTAGTCTCTTGCATGGTGGTGTCGCGTACCACCTTGATTCCTTCCTTGTCTACTTTGGGCTAACTGGATTCTAAAATGAACCTAGGAGAGTGTCAAAGTTCAAGGTGCAACTTCCAATAGTTCTCTATCTAGTGGCCACTTATCTGACAATGGTCATCAAAGATTTGGATCTTTTCATGTGTCTTGACCTTTTTCTTCAGAGAAGAATCAACTTCCATATTATCCAAGTAATTTTCCTTCAACAAGGCCTCATAGTTCTTGTCCATTCCTCCATATCCCATTCCTTGCTTTTGAGGCCTTTGCTTTGCCTCAAGAGGATGGTTCATGCCTTGCTCATGGATGCCTAAGCCTTTGTTGCTATACCCCATTTTGGGCATTAGTTTCTTACGGATTCCCTTAGTGCACTTCTCAAAGCTCCCAATAGAGTGGTGTCTAGGTTCTTGCTCTTGTTCTGATGTAGAAGATGCCTCTATCTAACCATTGTCATTCATAGGGGCTTGGAACTATCTTAGATAGTCCATTTGTTCACAAAAAGAACAATGTCTTGCATTATCTTTTGAGCCACAATTAGCCCATTTTCCATGGTCTCAAGGGAATCCTTTCTTTGGTGAAGACATCATAGCTGACAAAGCATTCATACTTCTAGGTGGGGTGAATGGAGAGTATGAATAATTTCGTTCTGATTATGGGCTCAATGCCCACATGCCAACACTTTTTGAATGAGAAGGACTTCTTTCAATATTCTTCTTTCGAAACATCTCATCCAGGCTTTGCTTCTCCCTATTAGCCTCTTCTAGAACCCTTCAAAGATTTACATTCTCTAATCGAATATAGTGATTAGCTTCTTCCATGTTTTGGACTCTCTCATCTTCATCTTGACAGTCTTGAATAAGTAGTCCCACTTTCTCTGTGATAGAGTGGATACTTGCCACCATAGATGGAGTCAATTCCATCTTAGATGAGTCTCCTTTTTTTGATGTCATTAAGGAAAGTACACCTACAATCACTTCATATACAACTTGCCAAACTAGCTCTGATACCAAATTTGATTTGATTACAATCTAGGCAGTTATATACTAGTGAAAATTGCATCAAAGTATACAGATACTTAATGTCTAATGTATAATTGAAAAGATATCAAATATTAAAAATGACATGATCAATAGAAAGAGAGAATTATATCACCAGAGATAGAGAATGGAGAGAAAATAGAACCAATTTGAAGATTGAAGTTCATCTGAACTAAGCGGACTACATCTCTAGGTCTAGCTCAACTGAGTGACTAATGTATGATTGATGCTCTTAAAAGTTGATTTACAACATACTATAGTCTATCCATAAAGTCATTAACAAATCCTAACTCAAACCATCTTGCATACAAGCTCTCAAGGTGCAAGACTGGTTACTAAAGAGCAAGGAAGACTTTTCCTAAAATTGTTTGACTATAGACATAGAACATCATTACATCCCATGTAAGTGTGTTCTGAGTGGCCCTAGAATGGCTTCTTAGAAAAATATCCTCTTAGAAATTCTCCTCTAGAATGCTCTCTGACATGTCCAGAATTCTCTCCTCTAGAATGGCCTATTCGGAATGGCTCCTCTGAAAATCTCTTCTCCGAAATGGGTCTCATAAGAAAAACTCCCCCCTCTTTTATACATTAATTTAGCCTAAAATAGGCCATAACAATAATATTTAATTATAGGCCTCTTAAAAAAAATACCTATTCAAATTTACCCCTTTGCCAATTAATAAACTTGGCTTACATCAAATTTGGGGGATATATCTTAACCAAATAACAAAAAAAAGCTTATTTTATAAGGTGACGATTTTGATAGTAAAAGTTTGAATATAAACTTGCCTATATTCATATTCATTCCCACATTTGGTGGACCAGCAGTTAAGATTTTTCATGGGCCGCCGGTTAGGGGTTCTAACCTCGCCAACAACCTTTTAAAAGTTGATTTCGACGAGATAAACTTTAAATAAAAATTGTGCCACATCCATTTTGAAGTGGATCGATAGCCAAACAACCACCAGCTTGGGTTTTGGGCCCGGTGGTCACAAGTTTGACCCCACCAGCTTCCAAGATATACTTTTGATAGAACAAACTTGGTCCCTTGCCACGTAGGTGCCACATGGCACTAATTCACTTAACCTTGTAATGACACATGTCACAAAACAATAGGTTAGAGCTGAATGTTCATGCCACCTTATTATGTTGATTGTGTCCTTCCTACATGGACTCAACTAACTATGTACTTGCCATGTCATCATGTTGATGTCATCGTATGGACATGCCAGTTACTAGTCAACACTTTTCCTAGGCATCCTTCATCGATCATAACTCCTACATACAAACTTCATTTTCGACAAAATGAATGGCATTGGAATCATAGCAATAAGATCTTCATCTTGATGCCATTTTCAATTGATTTGGAGATGGTCAAAATTTCATGCCTATTTTTGGTCAACCCCTGATATGCTTATTTGAACATGACTTTGACCAGGCATAATTTTTGTGTATGGGCTCCGATTTTGATGAAATGAATGTTTTTGGAAACCTCTTGATGAGACCTTCAAATTGTTGTCAACTTTGACCAATTTTGGAGAGTTCCAAATTTCACTTTTTTTATGGCCTCTGGTCCAAGTTTTGACCCAACTTTGATTGGCCATAACTCGAGAATACAGACTCCTTTTTTGCCCATTCAAGTTGCATTGGATTTAGAATTGTGAGAACTTCGACATGGTGCTAATTATTGGAGATCTAGAGATACTTCATTTTTTGATGAAAATATCCTCTGAATCAACAAACATTAAGTTGGTGACTCTACCAAGTACCAAGGTTAGATTGAATGGTGATAATGCTAATGAGTTTTGAAGTTCTTTGAGTTGGTAGTTCCTACTGAGTTAGGAAATCTTACTAAGTTAAAGGTGACTTACAAGTATTAAAGACCAAACTAAGTGGAGTATGTCTTGTCACTAAGAAAGTATACATACAAACTATTAATGGTGATTGAAAGGAGGAAATTTGTTAAAAGGAAGAAATCAAATGCATTATTTCACCACAAATTTTTAGGTGCAAAGTGAATAGAAAATTTAGTGTTTTCAAGTGATTTGAGAAAATTATTGTTGAAGATTTTCCCATTTTTGAAACCCTACTGAGTGATGTCATCTCCGAGAAAGAAAGTGAAGAATTGATCGAAAAAGTTTGTTTGTGGAGTGGATTGCAAGGCTTCCACATTCAAGTTGGTGTGCAATCACAAATTCCACCCAAGGTACTTCTTGTGCATGATATCCATTCATTATATCATAGTTCTATTCAAGAACTTTGAACCCTTTAAATGAACAAAGAATTCAATGAGTTATGTGTGCATGGAGCTCTCAAACCTGAGCACAATCATTTGGAAACAAAGGGCTTAAAACATATTCTTCATATGCCAAAGGAATTTCAAGTCAAGTGGATCATATTCATTCTGAGTAGCATTCACAATGGGTAGATGTGACTAGATCACCCTATCTTGATAAAGAAGATGATTTATAGAATCATTGGATTTTCAATGTTGAACAAAGCTAAGGCCACTAAAGCCCTAGGTCGGGAAAAACTAACAAAGTGGAGTCGTGTTGAGTTGGATGGAAGAGGCATGAAGCTTAGTGATGTAATAGACATTGAGTTGAAGTTTGGAATCTATGTGATTTCTCACAAGATATATAGCTCTATCTAGTTGAACAATGTGTCATGTGAGGCTGTTGATCTGACATACAAGATGGTGAAGAACAACTTGTCTTTCAACCTTGCCAAGTTATTGCTGATACAATTCAACAAGAATATGGAGATCATCAGAGTGTTAGATAACAACCGGTGTAAACTAAATTCTCTTTTAATATGTTTATTTTTCTTTGTTCAAAAGTTTTTGCCCTCCAAAGGATCTATTGTATGGAGAAAAGATGTTCTAGTTTTATACCAAATCAATGAGTACATGGTAGAAATGGGTGAGAATTTTAGCAACATCATAGATAGTTACTTTGAATCATTCAAAGAAAAGATGAAAAGTAGATTTAGGATACCCAAGAAGCTTGTAGAAGACTATGAGCAAGATTTACGTTTCATGGCTAACTATGACAAAGTATATATTCAAGCAATCAGACCTAGAGTGGCATGGGTTAAGCCTCTACAATATGAGCTTAACATTGATGACACTAAGGATATCATTAAAGCTGTATTGAATGAGCCCATGGATCCTAAAGCCACCTATTTTGGAACCTATGATGAAGCCAAGGAAAGAATTGAGCTTGAGATCAAGCTACGTCAAGCGGTAAGAAAAGGAAGAAAGAGGATAGAAAAGATAATCAAGAATGCAAAATCATCAAGTTCTCTTATGATTACCAAGGGAAAAGGAGATGATGTAGAAGAAGAAGAGGATGAAATAGAGGAATTTGAATATGAGAAGGAAGAGCCTTCCAAGAAGAAGGGGAAGGTTATTATAACTAGACCTATTAAGTCATCCGCTACAATATTTACAAGAAGAGAAACCAAATCCAAAAGGAAACTGAAGCTAGGTGAAGATGAAGTAGAACAAGTCATCTTTAAAAGGTTTGCACCTACACTTCAAGAAAGATTGAAGAAGATAGAAGAAGGATCTGGCATGGCATGTTCTAAGTCTCCTAAGTATCATAAGTATGTTTTAAGTCTCTTAAGTATATTTTAATGATCTAGCATGACATGTTTTAAGTCTCATAAGTATGAGCCTTCTTATGAAATTTATAATGTGTTTCAGCTTAAAGCTTCAATTCTTAAATTTAATAAGCTTTCTAATTTTAATTTTTTGGCAAGATTTATTTGCTTTTGGTGGGAATAAAATGTGCAAATCTTTGACATGTGGCATAATTTTTTTCCTAGGATGGTGTGATAATTTCCAGCCCCACCACATTTTCACCTATGCAAATTTAGAGGCATAGAAATGGAATTTATTTTCCTGATTTCTTTCATTAAAGGCTTTCTTGAAAACAAGTTGTCCTTACTCTCACAAATTTTACAAAATTGTTCGTGAACCTTTTTGAAAGTGGATTATTTAAAACATGAAAAGCACATTGTAGTTCTTCTTTTATTGAAGTTTTGTATCCCTCGAATAGTCATTCAAAAGCTTTAATCTAGTATTTTTTAAATTTATAGCCTATCCAAATTCTTTCAAGACTCTTAATTTAATATACTAGACTAGGGCAGCATATGAAAGAATAGTTGTAAATTTAAAAAACTAGGAATGATCAAAGAATATTACTAATATACTAGCATACATCTATAAATCTGTTCATCAGGTTTTAGTTGTTGATAAGAACCTCAAGGAACAACAAATGTTTAATTAAATGGAAAATTCTATGTTTAGGCGCATCCATAGTAAGATATGGGGCATGTCCTTGTCGAAGAGTAAACTTTACTATTTTGATTTTGGTTCTATACATGTATTCTTACATGTTATCTCCCATGCGAGGGGACCTTGATGGTAAATATTAGCTAAGTAATCTTATGCTTAATTTCTAAGTTGTTTCTAATTAAGAGACTCAGCCACAAAGTGCTATAACTCTTTTTATTGTGTATGGTTTTCTTTTCTAAATTGGTCCTTATAAAACAAAAGCATTGCAAGCTGTAGATGTGGATGTAACACATCAATGATTGGGGATACAACATATTCAGAAAACATGTTTGGAATACAAGTAGAAAATGAAAATGTAAAAGAAAAACTATATTGTGTGAAGCACTTATTGCCTACCATTAATTCTTTTCAAAATTTATGTTTTGTTTCTTACATCCCATAGCTGAACCAGTTTTCTTAGTTCAAATCTATCAAAAATTTAATCCTTCACAACCGTAAGAGTATTCCCTTCACACTTTCAAGAGGAATAACCCCAATACTTAGTGTAGAAAGCCCAACTCCAAAAGTTTTTTTCAAATTTCATAGCCATAGTAGTACCTTGTAGCATTCTTTAAAGGAATTCTGTAACCTACTACTCAGAACTTGTGATATGTTTCGATGTGACAATACTCAATTCTCATGATTGATAAAAATGATTTTTTATTTTTAAGTTGCATAAACTAGACATGGCCATCAAAAATTATGATAACTAATATTAGCAATAAAAATTGCTCACACTCAACCAATTTGTTTACCAAATCTTTGGCTGCCTAGGAATAAACTAACCCAACTCAAATGAGATATTATGGCTTCCTTATGCTCCAACATTCTCACCAATGCATTATCCTTATTTTGTTCTGGATTATAATATATAATGAGAAATATAGCTCCATGAGCAAATGCCCCCATCATAATGAATCCGACATCAATATAGGGGATTGCCATAATATCTTCTCTAGCAAAGCCTTGATTTTCAATACCCAATCCTTGAGACATACCAGATTTGTCTAAGGTGTACTCAGGGAGAGCACCTCATGTCTTGGTCATACCTAGGCAAAGGCTTGATGTGAATCTAGATCCCTAAATTGTCAAAAACAAAAATAAACAAAATTCAATAAAAATAATTTAAAGAAGCCAAAACAAAAAAGAAAGAAAGCTTTAACTTAATGATAAAACCATGGAATTATCAATATATTATTAGTGTTTTGTGGTTGTTTTTGTTTATTCTATGCACATTATGTTAAACATATTTATTGGCAAGAAGTATTATATTTTTAGTATTTAGTCTCATATAATTTCCATATTTGACATGTTTTGGTATAGACATAATGTACCAATGTAAACAAATTAGTCCAGAGTCATACCAAAGAACCATACCATGACTAGCAACTTGCTTGAAAAGGAAGATGATGTCCTTAAAAAAGAATTCAATTTCTTTGATTTTTAGTTCACAACCTTGCCAAGAAATTCATCGGGTTGTAATTTAACAGATAGGTTAATAATTAAGTTAAGCATAAGTTTGTGAGGTGATAATGGCAATGAAATTCTAGTTTCATTAAAAAATATGGAGAATGGTGGTAGACAAAGATTTTGACTATAAGGTGAGATTTTATTCAAAGCTATGCTTGGGCAACTTCTATAGAAATCAATAGGGTCGATGTTCTCATTTGAGCAAATGTGGATAATTGTCACAAATGTCTCTCAAGATTCTACTAGCACACCCTTTCCCCATATGAATGCTTGACTATTACCTTTACCACATCTTGAAGATCATGTGCCAGATTGTGCAAATGAGAATATCCCGTAGTTACATTTTACTTGGTTCGAGAGAGTTATCTAGCTATTTTATTTTTCAGTTGAAATTATTGTGCAAGATGGTTAAACATTAGAAATGAAAAATTATATTAGGAATTATTAATAACTATTTAATTGCTTTGTTTAATATAAAATAAGAATTGTGCCACGGATAATGATAATCTACCCCTTTCAAAAGTTTCTCTGAGAGGTTCATGAGTTGTGTCCATTATATCAACTCTGTGATACAATTCATAGAACTGCTAATACACAGGAGTACCTCTATATACAACTTTAATACCAATTCGATAGGAACTTCAAAACTTTCTAAATTTTTTATGTACGATTAGATGACATCTCTTGCAAGCATTCATATAGTTCACACGCTATCTAAGTTTCCAAATTTTTCATAAATTTACACCATTCCTTATACTTTGTCGGTGGTCAAATTTTTTTATAGAATTTTCATTTATAGGCAGACATATAAGGAAATATTAGTTAAGTGGGGAACTGCCTTTGCATAAAAGTTTGTAAGATCCATTTCATCAAATATCGTACAACCATAATGAATCCAATTTGAGGGACTTCATGTGTAGTATGTACGATGCTGGCATAAACCATGGAGATTATTTGTATGGTCTACCAGCTTCATTTTCTTTAAGGTTTAAGCCTATTCAACAAATTAGTTTTGCACATAACCTGCAAGTGTTATAGCTACTTCATTGAAATGACACCCTTTGAGGCATTATATCAAACAGTTCATGCATGGTGTCTATGAGCACAATTAGATTTGGTCAAATTCCTAATCCGCTCTGATCTTCTCAAAGGTTTTTCTTTTTGTTGCTTTTTATCTGCATCCTGCATTATACAAATACAAACTATTCTTACTAAATGTCCTTTGAAGAAATAAACTATCAAAGAAACATAGAAAGCCTAGTAAAAACAGAATAGAGTAGGAAGGGCAATGATCTTGAGTGGTTAGAGATGATCTTGTTCACATGGAATACTCCCCTCCCCCAAGATCAGTAGCACTTTCCACTTATAAGGGAATATGCTTATTGTGCAGGAAGATTGACATACTTTATAGAGAGCACAATTTGACACTTTTGGGTTCTATATCCGATCCAATCTTCTCACAGACATTTCTTTGAGCTTCTTTTTATCGACATCCTGAAATGTGCAACTACAATCTATTGTTAGAAATTTTCCTTTTGAGGGAAATCAACTAGAAAGTAAAAATAGCAAGACTGAGTATACAAGAAAACATTGTAGGAAGGGCAAAGATCTTGGGTGGTTAGAGAAGATCCTTTTCATCATAGAATGCTTCCCTTAAAGTATCGGAGCACTTCCACTAAAAAGGGAACACATTCATGACCATTGTGCTGGAAGGATGATGTGACAATGGCATACTTCCTTATATAGAATACAATCAGATTTTGGTGGGTTGCATACCCAATCTGATCTTCTCACAGGTATTAGCTTTTTCTGCCCTTTATGTTTATCCTGCATTATACAAACACACACTTTTCTTAGAAATGTTCCTTGAAGAAAATTACATGAAAATAGCTAAGACTGGGAACATAGAAAACTAATGTAGGAAGGATGAGGATACTGAGTAGTTAAAGAAGATATTATTCATTGTGGAATGCTCCTCGCAAGATCAGTAGCATTTTATTTTTAAAAGGGGGAAAATGTTGACATGACATACTAATTTAGACAAAACATAATCAGATAGACAACAAAATGCTATCCCTTCTGGAAAGAGGACTACTGTTAACAAATTCCTTATACAGCAAACCAGAAATAATGTAGAAATCTTATCATAATAAAAATTTGAACCACAGAAACAGACTTAGCTCATGTAGAATGTCAGACTCTTTATGGATACATTTCTTTAAGAACTCTCATGACTCCTCTTTATCCCCAAAATAATCAGTTCCTGCTCTCCTCTCTGCTATGACTAATCCTCTTGTATCACAATTGAACTCATTCTCTATAAATTGAACTTGCTCTCTAAATGGAACTAACAACACTGGATGCTAGTTAAATGTAACTATCGTTCTAGACAACAAAACTAACCCTCGTAAAAGAACTGAGCAGATCTAGTAGATCCATAACCTATAGATCAAAGCAAGCTCATTGAAAGGGTGCATATTTACATGGCACTCACATCTAGGGATATAAAGATGTGAATCATTGCCCATTGAGCATGGAAAGAAAATAGAACATCAGCAACAGGATTCTTAATAATTAAAAGTAATGTTTGAGATGACAACAATATGATACTTGACAAGGATAACAAAAATAATGGAGATGTATATGACACCTTGAGCATTGGTAAAATAAGTTACATTATACCATATGCAGAATCAATGGAGGAAGAACTCTTATGAGAAAATACTTCAAAATCATTGAAATGTTTCAGTGTCGAGAGCAATAAAGATAATAATATAAAGATAAAGCAGCTCATTAGATTCTGCTACATTAGAAAGGGAAACAGTATTAATATAAAATCACCTTATTTATCATCATTGTGAGACTTCCATAAAATGAATTTTCGAAATAAATTTTTCTAGCTGCCATGTTTTCTTGGTTTGTGGTTGAAGTTGAATCACCCTTCCTCTGAACTTCCTGGTTGGGAATGTAAAATGAACTTCTTCCAATATTTGAATTGTTCCACATGATATCTTTCTTTTTGCTGGAAGAGTTGACCGTCTGTACTAGAGAATACTCATTTAGAAGCTGCACAGTAGGCACACAAGAATCCTTCACCTGCAATGACAACATCTGCTTTAAAGGACCTTGTTGAGCATGAGTGTTCTTTGTCTGAATTTCTTCAACAACTTCTAGGGAAGTCCTACAATAGGCATATGTTGTCCTTTTCTTGTACCAATTAAGCACTATTGTAGCTGCAAAAATGAATGCACTTGTAACTCCACAAAGCAGGGGACTTCTTACAGATTTCACTGGAATACTAGATACCCCTACTGCCAAATGTTTGCAATCTTCTGTAACAAGAACATCTAATACCCTCAAGTGTTTGGAATCTTCTGAAACAAGGACATCCAACGTGTCCAAATGTTTGGAGTTTTCTGCAACAAGAACATCCAATACCCAATCCTTGGCCTTTTTTCCCTCTAACATCATAGTTTCTATCTGTTTGAGGCTCTCCAACACTAGAGTTTTAGATTGGCATGATTCTAGTGTGCCAAATTGCTTAAGCACTGCTAGACCATGGGTTTCATCTTCGTTAATCGCCATGCTGAACTTCTCTATATTTTCATTGATTGGCAGGCTATGTTCAACTAAATCCTTGTTAATGAAAAAGCCCAATTCATTGCCATATTTATTGATTGATAGGTCCAAGTCCTCTTCTACTATTTCACTCATTGGTAGACCGAATCCATCTGCATATTCATTGAAAGCTTGCAAATTAAGACTAGCATAATACTTGCTGGAATGCCATGCAGATCTATGACTTCTTTCCATTCCTTCGTATGTATCCTTGAGGCCTTCATCATCATCCATTCTGCCTGGCCAATAGCGCAAGAATTGTGGCCTAGGAAATGTATACATAGATTTATCCAGTGGGTCATAACGTCGGAGGTCTCAGTCTCCTCCCAAACTCCCAAAATCAGAAACATCTTTATTATTATCTATGGATAAGATGTTTTTTATTTTTCTAATCTCCTTTGCAACTCCTCTGAAGATAGGGGTTCCAACGTTGCCAATGTATCCGTATCCTCCTTTGAATTGGGTGTTGAGAAGCTCTCCTCAGCCATTCTTCCTAGTTGGACAACAATGCAAAGAAGCAGGAACGCACACAGAGAGGGAAAAAAAAGAGCAACAATGCAAATACAACAACAATGCACAAAGAGAGCAACCATGCACAGAGACAAAAACAAAAAATAGAGAAACAATATAACAATGCAAAATGACAAGAGGCAGTTGAATGGCCATATTTTGAAATACCTGTAATTGCACGTGTCTGACATCTGTCGGTCTGTCACACAGCGAAATCAATGGCAAACCTCCCAATTATTCTGCCTGGAAACAATTTTAGGTCACCATTGAAAACAAATCGTATCCTTGGAATGTAGAAATTCATTGCAATGTCAGCTAAAATTTGTTCTCGATGGTGACCTAAAAATTGTGTAACAAAACATATAGAAGGATCTGTCAGTATTTATTTATGCCTTCGCCACAAATGGCGTCCTAAGAATTGTTTGAAGCGTAATAAAGCCTATAGCCCAACTCAGATTTTCTGAACCTTCCTGAATTAGACAGATATTACTCTTCATGCATGTCAAATCATCTTCAATTCTTTTTTAGGCATGAATGAATGATATTTGTTCAGCACTATTAGTTTGCTCTGTGTATATTCTTTACTGTAATCATTTATTTATATTTTTTATCAGCTTTCTTCAATTTTAAAAAAAATGTTATTTGAATTACAATTCTTATTATATTTATGACAAACCTAAATCTCTCCAATCTATGAACCATATTTGATTAAAAAAATCAGCTTCACTATAGAAAAGCTTGATGGTGATTGTTAGAGTAGGAAAAGATATATTGATGGAGGGAAAACGGGTCTATTACAATGTTATTATTTAAATAATAATTATAATAGACATAATTCTAATCTTAATTATGATCATATTATGATATAAACTTAAATATTGTTCTAATTTTAATCTTAGTGTAGATCTTAATTTTGGTCATAAAACTAAAATTTTATATCTATAAATGTAACTTGCATCATAATCTTAACCTTAAACTTAATCTTAATTTTAATCAAAATTCTAATTTCATGATGTAACCCCTTATTTTAATCATAATTGTAAACCTAAAGTCTATTCGCAACCTTAACCTAAATCCTAATTTTGACCTTATCCTAACCCAAAAATTAAATTCTAATTGTGACATAAGGGTTAGAGAGGGGAAAATATAAAGGAAAAAACTTAGAGATATATAGGAAGATATAGGTTAAGAGAGAGATGATATGATAGGGAGATATTGAAAGATAGAAAGATAAATATAGTTGCAATTGAACTATATATATATATATATATATTCATCTTTAACAATTAAATTATATTTGTGAGAGGTAAGTGATATCAAATAAATAACTTCTTAATTAATATTAAACATCATTTAAATTTTATTGTTAACAAGAATTTTTTGAAGAATTTGAAGACTATATACCTTACCCAAGATTTTAAGTAGCTAAAATATTTTGTTGAATTTAATTGTTGAGATGCTTCATAGACATTTCTTTTGAAATCATAACAAAATTGGTGAGCAATTGTTAGGGACAAAAATAGAATTCACTATTTTTTATTAAATAAGCAAAGGAAACTCTCAACTACTATAACAACCCTTAGTTTTTGTGACTTAAATCGATTAAGAAACTATTTTATACTAGAAACTAATTACAAAGCCAAAAAAGGAATGTAGACAAAAAAGCGTAAAACAATATAGTATAATAGACATATTTCAAATTATTGAAACTTTAACATATTTTATTGTATGATTTTAAATATGAATCTTTTCGATTAACATTTGGATCATAGTATGATCCATCAACAATATAACATTAGAGTTTCATTAAAGTGATCTTAATATTCTATTAATGAAAAAGAAATTTGCAAAAAAAATAAAAAATATTTCAAAATCATTGTCTAAATTCAATTGAAGTTTTCTAATGTAATCTAATCTTGTCAATGAATAAATCAGAGATTGACACAAGACAAATGTTTCAGAATACCATAATTCTTTATTACAACTTTTTTCGCAACTCTACTCTACCTCTACAATGAAATAGAATGCCTTTTTATTACAATTTTGACAATTACTATATTTGGCAAATTTTTGAGAATTTTTTTTTCCCATTTTTGGTAATTTTTAAAACTCATGCTATAAATCTTGATTTTTCCCAAGAAAAGCCTCCAACTAAGGCAAGATGAATTGCCAATTAATCAATGAAATCAAAAATATGATTTCAAATTTATTGCAAACACAACTTTCCAAAAAAATTGGAAAAAATACAAAAAGCCAAATTCAGAGGTCAAGACAATATTTCAGGCTTGCAAAAAAATGTTTAAATAGCCACCTATTGAGCTGAGCTCATCGACAGTCCAAATAACTCCTTCTAATGCAATTGCTTGTAAAATTTCAACCAAAACCTACATCTATGTCAAAAGTTATGACCTAGAAGTAAATCTTGACCAAAATCCACATTTGAATCCATAACCTTGACCCTTGGATGCCCCTGCATCATTCCCCAAATATGCATTTATTCTAAAATAAGGTATGAAATCTAAATTGTTATTTTAGGCTTCAAACTTGGTATTTCCATTTGGCATAGTAAGGTGTTCTAGTACTTTTCTATCGATATGGTTGTAGTTTGGAGTTTTCCATGTTATAATCTTACTATGTGTCATGAGCTTGAATAATGGATAATAGAAAATAAGTATATTTTCATAGACACAAATAATTATAATAATAAATACATTTATGTTTTAACCAATAGTAATCCATGTCATATCAATCTATCTTATTGAACTAATTAATCTAATATTGATTTAAGGCACATAACTAATCATAATAGTTAATATGTGATATAACTATACAACTAATAAAAAAAGTAAAAAAATAAACAGATAATTTGTTCTATAAATATAACAATCTACAAATAGATCCTACCTTATAATTAAATAATTAATAAAAATCTTACCCTATGGCTTAATGGTGTTGGCATAAATAATAGCATGTATAAAAGGACGTGCCTCTTCACATGATTCATACCAATCTAATTATAGGTGGTACCCCTAATCACATCAACATCGAAGTTGATACCATCACTATGGGGAAAGAGAAAAGGTTGATTGGATAATGAAATAGGCATCAAAGAATGCAACCATTATTCATGTTCATAACTAAAATCAAAGGAAATATTGGACGTTGGAAAATTTAATGAAATAGTGATAAGTTCCCACATCATTGATCAAGTAGAGGACTAGTTATAGCACACAAAAGGAGCAATTCATCACATGTTGATTAGACAAACCTACATATCGAATGCTTTAGGATGAGTCAGGCATTAGGAGCATTACTAGTTGATCAAACAATAAAAGCTAGCCAAATATACACCAATCAAGCTACCAAGTAGATAAGGTAAGGATAGGTCCCTCACACATTGTGATCCTCGAGATTGAACATTGGGTGAATATAAAATTTGTGTAGAACTCTACCATATTGTTGACTTAATCTAATTAAGTTCCCTATGTATAATTAAAAATTAAAAATTGATTATAGACAGCCCTCGAGAAAGGGGTCATCACACTCTATGAGATAATGTTTGGAGATCATTAGATTGCTTGATTTGTGAACACTAGAAATGTGCTATAGACAGTGGCTTTGTGGCAAAGCAGAAAACTTACCATCATGATGACCCAATTTAAAACTCTATCAGTTGTGCCTTCATTATAAGTGGATGTAATTTATCACTAAATGTCATGCTGGACGTTTTATTGTATCTCATTAATAAGAGGAAACTTGGGTCTATCAAATGGTATATGTCTTCTAGAAACTTAGGTTATGGGACAAGGTTGTTGTCCTCCATACATGTACCCAATTCTCTTAGTGATTTTTTAAAAATGTAGTATATTAGTCTTTTGGCATATGTATTGATGTTCTATATCAAAATATCATCCCTTATATTAATAATAATCTTCATAAATTTGGAGTTTGATGATAGAGGATATTGTTCCTATACTCATACATCTATATTTAAATTATGTAATATAGCCATATGTTTAGACAATTTCAATTTTTAAAATAATATGTAGTATTATAGTCAACATCTATCTCAAATCTAGTAAAGCATATTATGATTGTGTAGCCATACCTATATTTAATTGGTTATCATGTTCAACTATAATCTTAGTCATAGATTTATTTCTAAATTCCATTATCTAGTGTCTAAAGAATATCTCTTTTGCACCTATATCCTTAAAAGGAACATATAAAAATTTCCTAGATAATTCAATAAGGAAAATAATGTAAATAAAAACCAAAAGAGCGATAATATAAGAGAAACTAACTACAACAGAAAATTCTTTAGAGGAAAAGAAGTATCCTCTAAATTACTCACCCATTGAATTTAAAGGAGTAACATTTTTTTTCTCTTAGAGGATAAGGTTAATTTATATGTAATTAGTTTCATATGCTTGCCTTGATCTAAATTATAGTTCTAAATTTAAGCATATATTCCTCGAATAAATTTCTAAAACAAAAGGAAAAGCCCAAAACATGTAAAAGAAATGATAAGGTTTTGAGGGTTGTTAGATCTAAGTGTTGTCTATAATTGGTGTTAATGAGAAAATGTATTCTCCAAAAACTTGTATCATACAAACAACAACAAATCTATTATGGAATGGTGAATGGGAAAGTATAGGCTCCCCACAACAATGAATTAGCATGAGCATAAGATGGACAACTATAGTTCATCTAAGTTTCACAGTGCACAACTATATTAACCTTTGTTGCCAAATACCTAGGCTTCAAAAAATAATTTAATTTGTTATCTTCTTGCATGAGTTGCTTATGTTAAATATTTTATTCTTAATCTTTCAAGAAAAAAAAGCTAGGATTTATCAAAGAAATCTTGGTAGATGAAAGTTTGTAAGTTTCCTAAGTTCATACCTTCTTTGTAAGAAACTTGGACTACTATAGTTTTATTCTAGCAAGACCCTAATGCCCAACCATGTTTCTTTTGTGAATTTGGAGATTCATCAATTGGTTGAGATTCTTCAACTCAGTGGGTTATCTTAGTCTAGAATAGAGGATATACATGTCATTTTCTTTTTCATTCTCACATCGCATTCATACACCAACACACAAGTATAATAATCAGAGTTAATCCTTAGCAAGGTTTGGAAAAAAAAAAAATAGATTGAATACTTTGACTAGAAGTTTCAAGAATTAAAGTAACTATTTTTTTTTTGAGTTAAAATTAATAATTAAACCCCAACAAAATTGGTTCTAACCAATAAGAAATTTAAAAATTCATATACATAAATATATTTTAGAAATAAAAGACTTCATGATTTAGAAAGTAAGATTCTTTTACTTTCAAAAAGTAAATAATTAATAATTAGGGACTAGTGAAAACATTAATCCCTAGTAAGGACTAATAAGAAATTTTTGTATTTTAATGATATAATTTTTTGTAATATTTTTTATAGCAAGATTCTTTTAATTTAGTATTTTTTAATATAAAATGCCTTTGAATTATTTTAACAAAACAACCTAAAAGGAAAAAAGTTAAATAAATGATTTCCTTAAAAATGTAATTGTAATCAATTAATTTTATTTAAATTAATGAAAATGTTTGTTCAATATTTTTAAATTGTTTAAATAAATAAACAATGTTAGGTCTTTTGATTTATAGATTAAGAATAAATTTATATTTTGGGTACTTAATTTAGTGCAAGCACTATAGGAAATGAATCAAGGTTGAATACATATTCATATGGTTACTTTTGTCAACTAGATTACAACCTTATACTAAAATGAACCTTTAGTACTCTAGTGAAACATGGACTGATCCTTGGCATGTGGGTATGTCATGATAAGGATCAACCTCCAGTATAACGGGTCAACTTCTCTTGAATAACCTTTTGAAAATTAACTAAACTTTGGTGGAATTGCAAGGGGAAAGAGCAAACTTCTTGGCAGGGTGGGGGGTGTGGGTGAATTAGTAGTTTAACCTTGGACCCATAAAACTTTCACCATTCATTCATTACATGAATTAACAAGTAAGTTGAAATAAAATGTAAAGCATATGCAACAAAACATATAACCATGTAAGAATTCACACACGTAACACCAAATATGATTACCCAAAAACCCTCCAAGTGGGAAGGTAAAATTGGGGTGGAGATGACACCCACAAATCTTCACTACTATAGTAATAAAGTGTATCCAATGAAGGTTACTATGTTTTGACCATGAAACATGATCTACCCTATGAAAGGTGTACCCCGTTAAAGGCTTAGAAAGACAGTTTGGGCTCACCTTGTTAGAGGATTTCAACACCCTATTAGAAGTGTGCCTTGTTACAGGACATCAACTTAAAACTAAGTAAGCACCTTGTTAAAGGATTTCATATAGATTGTTTGGACTATTTTGTTAAGAGATTTAATTGAAATCACCTGTTAAAATCTCTCATCATAGATCTTGCACTTGGCACCTGCTTGCCTAATAATAGATCACGTCTTAACAATATCTTCTTGATCCTTCATGATCAGATGTCTCAATGTTGTATCCTTTGATCTATCCTCTATTCTTCTCTAACTAATTTTGCAATTCACTCTTTCATCATAACTTCTAAGTCACCTTGCTCCTTCAATTCCTTCCACATTCACTGTCCTCTATCATTAAGAGTTTTAGGCTTCATCCTCCTTAAGAAGACTTAGGTAGCTTAGGGTTAGCTATGAATCTACAGTTGAGATTCATCCATTTTGCCACTTAAACCATCCCTTTTTCTATTTGGTTGCATGTAATTGCATAGAAAATCCAAATATAGATTCATCCTTATCTCCATAATATCAAAATATAATCCTAAGTTGGCTCAAAAATGGTTTACATAGTTTTTTGTGCCATTACAAACAAATATGTCAAAATTGTGTTACTCATCATATGAAGCCTTTGATGCTCAACATGCACTATTATTTATATTGTGACTTAGTACCTACATTACTCAACATCCACTATTTAATCAGCTCCTAAATCACTCAGCATGGCCTATTTGCTCAACACTTGAGTGACTCGAAAAATGTGTGACTTGGCACTCATTACAATTTGGCATGGTCTAATATTTATATGTTGTGCTCGACATGTATTACTAGTTCAACATGAACTGAATAAATAGCTTAAGTGGGTTGACACTCACGTGTGAAAACTAATATGAGATCAACAATTCCCCTTTGATATGAGTGTCAAAAACACTTGAATATACAATATTATGCTTAATCTCTTAAGCATAACATATCCATGACTTAGCTTATATACAAGACTTCAAATTTTCAAAATTGTGTACTAACTTGTATACCTCAAAATTTTATAACTCCCCCAGAGTTAATGTGTCATATTTGGTTCCAAAAATTGTGCTCCCTTTGACTTCAATATGTTGTATCTAATACTCTTTCATCTGATATGCTCTCCTTTAGCTAATATATGTATCTGTTTACTACTTTCTCTCCAAAAATGTGTATCTCTTTTTTGTTCATACTCCCCCATATTATATCTCCCCCTTTTTGACACTTATGTCAAATGGGTTATACACCTATGGTGTGTTTCTCTAGAAAATATTTATGGACATCCATAATTATCCTTAGAGCTACATCCCAATTATCACATGCAAAATCCAATGATTTAATTTGGATTGCAATCTCACCAAAAATGTGTACTAGATCATCTAAAGTAGAAACATTGGGGTCTTTCTTCAATATATTTTCAGCATAGCCTAGCTCCTTGTGCATTATCTCCATATGTGGGGTGAGGGTAGCCTGAATACTTGTCAATTTGGTTGTAATATTAGCCTCATCTATTGTTAAGATAGCTAACTGACTTTGTGTCTAAAGCAATGTTTTGAAATGCTTCTCACTATAAGCTAGATTTGTAGGTGGGCTTGCACCTAATGCATATATTTTTCTTTCTAGATGTAGAATGTGACTTTAGGTCTCTTGGGTGAAGAGTATAGGATTACAATTTTGTGTACAATGAGAATATATTCTCAATTACCTTCTTCATATCCTCAACGTTGGTTGCCAATGCATCTTGTTGTGTGCTAGCTCACTAGATATTTTCTCATTTACTTTGTTTGAAACTTCTTTTCAAACCATTCCAATAGTTTTGCATGTGTTTCAAGATCTTCATTACTGACCTTCTCCACTATATCTGTCAATTATTCTATTAGTGGCTTGGTCTCATAAGGAGTTGACAGGCTAAATGCATCCAAAATGATGTCCTTTATATCTTGAAGTGCTTGCTTTTGCTTGTGTTCTCTCGTAAGCATTTCTTGATGCTTTTTCCTTTCTAAGGGTTACTACAAAATGCTTATTTTCTCCAATGTCATAATATCATAGTCATACTTTGGAATAACAATGTCTTCATCAAGGCTTATGTATGCATAATGTATTACCTTTTCCACCTTTGATGAGCTTAGGCTTTGATGAGCTTTTATTTGATGAATCTTTTCCACCTTGCTAAAGGTTTTAAAAAACATACAATGAATTATGAACTCAGTAAAGAGATTTGCAAAAGACTATTAAGTCTACCTTGTGAAAGGATTTAATTTTGGCACCTATTAGGATGAACTAGTGGCTGATCTCTTATCCACATCTCTAATTTTCTAGTTGAGATTCCTTTGGAGTGTAATGATCACCTTGTTTTGATAAATAAATCCTTGTTTCTCCTTATACTACTTGTAGCCTTCTTAGTTCATACTTCTTCTCTTATTATATTTGCATCATGTGTTCTTCTATGACTTCACATTTGGATGTGATACAATACATTACATATATGGGTAAAAGTACAAAGTTGTGTCACCTTTCAAGCTAATTTATCAAAATGACTAAATTTGAGTATTTATATCTAAAAATAAATTTTGTCCAAATATATGGCATAGATAAATTTATTCTAGCTATGTTATATATTGTCTCACAGTTTTTCAATTGGAAATGTCTATTAAATGCATGTTTTATACTAGTTTGTATCCAATTACTAAAGAAATACAATTATTTCAGAAAAGAGGTGTTTCAATAACTCTTACTAATTTTTATGATATTTTTTAATATCATATAGACACCATTTTATAGAGCTCAAAGTCAAGAATATTCTCATATAGAGTTTATAGTGTCTTAATTAGATAGAGTATATTGTAATCAAAATATTCTAAAAGCATGTATTTTAATACTCAAAAAGGTGTCAGTTTTGAGAAAGAAAAAATATTAAATCATATAAAAAAAAAATTAAAATTATATGGCATTCTAGAGGAGAAAGTCCTCTTTTAGAATGTATAATTTTTCTCCTGGTTAGAGTAGATTTGTTTTGAAAATTATGGTGGGAGATGAAAACTATCAATTTTAGGTGAGTTGAAACTTGAATGATAAAAGAGAATATATAGGTCTAAAGCTAATTTTTATTTTTGATTGTTCGAGCTATATATGTTATCTATAACATAGTCTAAGATAAAAGGGAAATAAGTTTATTTCCATGCAATTTTGTGGTGTGAACTATACTGCTAATTTTCAGTATTTTTCAGCAACTAAAAAATTAGGAAAATATATCAATTCTTATTCCAAATAATTATTATAAATTATAATCCTAAAATTTATCCATTTCTAAACATTTATTTAATTTACTTCATTTTCAAATTCAAAATAATAATACTAATTTTATGTCTTTGAAGGTGAATAGTTATACTTTTGTTAGCATTTTCCTTTACAAAAGGGTGACACAGGTTTGTGCTTTTAACCATATACTAATCAAAATTATAATACATCAAAGTTGACCACAATACAATTTTCACCAAAATACACCAAGTTGACACAACTACTAGTACTCAAGTTTTGAAGATAAACTCGGTTAGGTTCTGATACTCTGCAACCATTGTGAACACTCGATGTTATCATGCTTTTGGTAGATGTAGAAGTTCATTTCATACTAATCACTTCCAAGTAGTTTGAAATTGGTTAGAATTCATGAATTAGTGAATATTGTGTAACTTGACATATAAATTTAATTACTTGGTTGATTTTGCAAAACTTGATCAACACTAATACTACAAGCTTAGTATAAACTAAATCACTTGGTTGACACTTCCTAGCTTGGTCAATGCTTGATTCATATCACTGATGCTACAAACTTAGTAAACACTGAAGACCATAGTTTGTAGTGTGTAACTTTGGCAAACACTATGAATCTTGGTTTATAATAATACTCATCAACTTAGTATATACTACTCAGTGCAAATTGAATACTAATTTTGGAACTCGATAGAAACTATAGAACTTAGTAGAACCTGAGTTACTTAATTAACACTATAAATTGCAAGATAAGCTCAATAGTTGCTAATCATCTAAGTGTGAGTCACTAATAAATAAAATTGACCATAATGTTAACAATCTCCCCCGTTGGCATTAGCAACAAAACACTTATAAATAAAAAAACTGAACTCTCAAAACTTCAAGTTGAAGATAATCTTTAGTCTCCATCCTATGCCTTCAACTTGGTATCATATTTTTTTTCTTCAGATTATTCAAAACTGCTTTTGTAAGAGATGTTTTCTAAATAATTGTACATGAATATTATGTTGCTCACACACATATATATATATATATATATATATATATATATATATATATATATATATATATATATATATATATATATATATATGTATGTATGTATGTATGTATATATGTATGCATGTATGTATGTATGTATGTATGTATGTATGTATGCACAAATTATACTTTACTTACTATATATCTCATATCTTTATATCACATCTTCTCTCCCTTTTTATCTTGTCTCATCTTCTCCCCCTTTTTGACATAAATGGCAAAGGTGTATGCTACATGGTAATGCCAAAATGTGACAAGAAGTCATAATGTACCTTCAAAATCAATGACATTGTCTTGTTCCAATTTTCTTGTAACACCTTACTTGCATGTAATGCAATCTATACTTCGTTTGATAAGTCCATCATGTGATTAGCTATGGAAAAATTGTTATCATAGATGAGATTTTTGGCATGTGCAATGTGTTTCTACAATGCATCCATGTTTGGGAGAATCATGGCTTGGATGTCTAAAAGTGTGGCCCTAATCTTGGGTTCTTCCTTTAGTAAATTTTCTTGCATATTAGTTAGAAATATGATCTTTGAGTAGTGAGTAGAAGTATAGCTCAGGTCAAGTGATAGCTAGTGTGCACTCACCTTCAAGTCTTCACCTTTCTTAGATAGTTTATCTTTCATTTCCTAAGTGAAGATAAATGTATCACATAACTTTTTGAATAATCAAGTAGCATTATTTGCAAAGGTTTCTAATGATTTGAGAATAGTAGACAAGTCTACTTGATATATTGCAATTTTTTGTGCAACTTTCTCCAATACTTTGTTCTCAAATTTTCTCTCTTCTGTTTGTAACAACTTTTCTTCCCCATTTAAATCTTCATTGAATTTCTAAAAAAATTCTTCTAACTAAACCAAAATAGGTTGTGTATTATCAACCTCAATACTTAGTACATCTACAAGTATGTCCTCCACATCTTCAAGTACTTGATTTTCTCTTCCTTTTGCTTCTCTAAGCTTATACCACTTAGCATTCTTCTACAATAGTTCACCTACGATGTCCATTTGATCAAGATTCAGAGTAGAGATATCCCAATTGAGAATAACTATATCCTCATTAAGATCAATATCTTCATCTTTACCTTTTTCCTTGTTTGAAAATTTAGTACTCAATTGAGGCTTTCTCTCAACTATCTTTGTTCTTTCTATTTGCATACTAGGAATTGTAACAATAGTAGAAATAGGGGGGATAGCATAAAAGTAGATATAGAACTAACAGTAGAAATACTTAGTTGTTGTCTAGCCAAATTTGATGGTGGCTTAGTAAATGAAGTGTTGATCACTTCATTCAATATAGTACCTAGCTGAATAGGTGTAGAGATTGGTTGGGTGCATGGTGTTGTAGTGTTTTTGATAACCAACTTGATAGAAGCTTTCTCCTAACTTTATGATATTAAAGCTTTGCTTGGAGAGTGAGGAAATGGGGCCATAATCATTGCTGTAATCTTCTCTGGGTTAGTTTCCTCAATACTTTGAATCTCAAGGAGATTCTCCTCTCCTTAGCTTCTTATTCTTGCTCCTCATCATCCAAATTTACATCATCTATTTCTATATCTTCTTCATCATTATTTTTATTTACTTCCTTGTCATCTTCATCATCTATATGACTAACATAAACAAAAAAGTCACTTTGTTGATGAAGTTTGTAGATATTCTTCCATACAGTTTTAGTTGTCTTCATCACATGTTCAATGTCGTTAACCAATATCATGCAAGCGTTGAATTTTAGAGTGAGTTTTTCTTCATTTTTCTTAATGGATTTGTTCACCTCTTTATCACTAAGATCAGGATTAGCTACCTGAAAGACTGTTCAAATACATCTTTTGCAATTTTCCTAGCATTTTCTCATCTAGTCTTGACTCTTTCTATAAGCTCATTGGGAATTTGGTGTGCAAGTTGATCAGATGAGTATTTCTATTTACCTAGTTTTGACATTATTATATCTTCAACTTGCTTCTTCTCATCTAAACTCTTGGTTTTATGTTTGAGAGATTTAAACTTTTCCATACTAGATCCTATATCAATCTCTTTTATTTTTTCTTGAAATTTAGGCGGAGTTCTTTTGAAAATAACTTCATCTACATCTTTTTCACCTAATTTCAATTTCTTTCTTGATCTGGATGATCTACTTGTGAATAATATAGTAGATGATTTGGTTGGTTTGATTATGATAACCTTAACCTTCTTCCTTATTGGCTCTTCTTCTTCAAATTTAGTTTCTTCTACCTCATCTTATGCATCATCTTCTTCCACATCATCTCCTTTTCCTTCTATCAATAGGAAAGTAGATCTTGCTTGCCTCAATTTTGTTATCCTCTTCTTTCCTTTCCTAACTACTTGAGGAAGCTTAATTTCAAGTTCTATTCTACCTTTGGCTTCATCAAAAGTATCAAAATATGTGGCCTTGGTATCCAAACATTTATTCAATAGTGCCTCAATGATATCCATAGTGTCATCAATGTTAACCTCATATCTTAGATGCTTAACCCACACCACTCTAGTTTTGACCACTTGAATGTACACTTTTTCATAGTCTACCATGAAATAAAAATCATCCTTGTAATCTTCTACAAGTTTCTTAGGGATTTAAAATCTGTTATTCATCTTTTCCTTGAATGAACCATTTGTCCATGATACTAACAAAATTTTCACCCATCTCTTCTATATTAATTAATCTAATATAGTACTGGTACATCTTTTTTCCATATGACTAAACATTTTGAAGGAAAAATCTTTTGCACAATGAAGAATAAACAAGTCAAGAGTGAATCAAACTTACATGGGTTATTCTTTGAAGTTTTGATGCTCTCCATGTTCTTGTTGAATTGATTTGGCATTAGTTTGGTAGTTTCAAAGGACATGTTCTTCTTCACCACCTTGAGAGCTAGATCAACTACCTCACATGACACATAGTTGAGATGACTAGAGCTATCGATGTTATAAGTTATCACATGAATTCCAAATTTTAGTTCCATGTTAGTCACACTACTAATCTTCATGCCTCTTCCATCCCACTTGGCAAGAGTTTTTCTTTCTAGTTCTACCTAACTTGGGCTTTTTTTAATCTTTTCCTTGTTCAACATTGGGAACCTTATGATTCAATGAATCATTTTCTTTGTTATTTGAATAGGTTGATCTAGCCATAGCTTTCCATTGTGTACACAGCTAAGGATAGACCTTATCCATTTTATTGGAAATTCCATGTGCAAATGTGGAATGTGTGTTAAACCCTTGGTCTCCAAATGTTGATGCTTGAGTTTCAACACACTATTCACACATAAATTTTCTAGAGTTCCATCCATCTATAGGGTTATGCTATCTTCTATCAAACAAAAAAATATGAATGAATATCATTAGCAAGTAATACCTTTGGTGGAATCTACAACTAAGCTCCAGTTGGATCAAGTGTTTCTACAATTGTTGGACTCAACTTGAAGTATGGTGCCTTCCAATCGACTCCTTGAACCAATCTTAGATCCTTTCTTTTTTTTTACTACCAGAGGGGGCCATGCTTAGTACAGGTTATGAAAACATGAAGATCTTCAATAGTAGATGCATAGATCACTTGGAAGCACAGAAATTGCCCTTTGTAACTAGCTCTTCAAAAATTCACAATGATAAATGATTTTGATTGTCTTCCTTTTAAAAAATTTTCAATTTCCAATCACCATAAATGCTTGGTATGATTGATTATTAGGTGATAGATTATCTTTCACTTGGTTTAACCTTAGTGCTTAGTAGAGTCATTCATAACTTAGTATCCTCAAAATATTTTTAGTGTATCCTGACCTTGCTCAGTAGGGTCTTGCAAATTGGCCTACTCAATGACCCTTTTGCATCTTGAATTCTAATATGGATCTTTCCTTTTAGGTAGTTGGAACTAATGTAAGATGTCTGCTTCAAAGTTTTAGTCCTAGTCATCCTTATGGGAAATCAAGTAGAAATGTTTGAGTCAACCAATTCTTGAGTGACATGTGCTCCATGACTCAGACTTGTATTCTTAGAAGATTTTGGAATCTATTACTACCTCATTCTTAGAAGATTATGGAATCTATTACTACCTCATTTACTTTTTGATGTTATCAACCTTGTCTCTCTTTTCATATTCAATCCTTCAAGTTTTCATATAGCTCTTGGTAAGATATCCAAGTTCTATAACAATAAAACATCTTGTAGTGGTGTCTCTTGTTCTCATGTGATGTTTCACACAATTTTCTCCAATGTGCCCAAATTCTCCATAGTAATAGTCCAAACCAAATATAGTTTTCATAATCTATTATGCTAGTTCCAATATCTTGGTTTTGTATTCAAAGGATTTGTGCCCATGCTTCTTTCATTTGTGATATTTACATTTAAATTTAGGTTTCTCTTTCCATTCATTAGCTCTATGGCCATGCTTATTTCAATTGTAACACTTTCCATTGAATATTTATTTATTATTACTTAAAAAATTGATTGATGTATGACTTAACTTAACATAGTGATTGTAAGTAGGCCTTTGATTCTTTTGAACTTCTTGCTTGGATGATTCACCTTCTTCTGTGTATCCTATCCTTGCTTTGCCTATTTTTTTGTATTGGCTTTGCTTATTCCACAAATTCATGTCTATTTGATATTTCATCAACCTCTCATTTGTTTTCTTTTTAATGTTTAGATTATTTTGCAATCTTTCATTCTCTAATCTTATATTCATGATTTCTTCATTTCCATTAGTAAGCTTGTCAATGAAGTCTACCTATTGAAGGGATAGATGTCGAATGTCATTGTTGTTTCCTTCTATCTCTTCTTTGGCTTTGTCTTTTTCTTCCATGACTTCACACAATTTATTGACTAAATTTCTTATTCTCATTTTAATTTTCTATCTTCTTCTTGAAGGTTACAATTATTTTCTAATAGGTCTCTGATTTCCTCATTTGATTCATCTAAATTTCTTTCTATATAGATATCGTCAATTCTTTATTCACTATAGAGTTTGTCATTCATTTGTATTGCAAGATATTTTCTTCTTTTCAAAGATTGAGATAGTTGCTTCTTTGCTTTCTTAAGTTGGAATATCTAATTCTAAATCCATCTTTTCATTGTCAATAGCCTTATCTATCCTAAATACCTCTATTACTTCTAATCTTTTCTAAAGGTATAAAAAAATTTCTTTGAGAACCATAATGCTTCTGATACCAATTGTTATAAATATAGGATAGGCTAGGTTATTGAGAGGGGAGGGGTGAATCAAGAACCAATAAAACTTATTCTTATTTCACCAATTAATCCTTCATATGTATTCTAAACTAATTGCATGCATGAAAAAATGAAAGCATTAAAACATAAGTAACACTTTGATACAAGATATGGTAACCTAGAAACCTTTCAAATAGAAAGTAAAATTGGGGTGGATATGATACCTACAAGCTTTAGTACTATAGTATAAAGTTGGCTAGTTAAGACTTATAATTGATCACTTCTAATGATCTGCCCTATTAAGAGCAATAAGTACTACTAGGTCCAGCTTGCTAAAGATTTTACAAAACATAAAATGAAGTATACACTCAATAAAGAGATTTGCAAAGGAATGTTAGCCCTACCTTGTGAAACAATTTAACTATTCCACCTATTAGGATGAACTAGTGGCTGATCTTTGATCTGCAACTCTAATTGTCTACTTGAGATTCCTTTGGAGCATAATGATCACCTTGTTGTGATAGATAAATATTTGTTGCTCCTTATACTACTTGTAGCCTTCTTAATTCATACATCTACTCTTATTATATTCACATCATGTGTTCTTCTATGACTTAACATTTTGATGTGATATAGCACATTACATATATACCAATCCAAAATATAATACAACAAAGTCAATTAGAATAAAATTTTGACTAAAATACACAAAGTTGGCTCAACTACTGGTAATCAAGTTCTGAAGACAAACTTGGTGAGATTCTAATACTCAGTAACCATTGTCAACACTAAGGATTGTCATGCTCTTGGTATACATAGAAGCTTAGTTCATACTAATCACTTCCAAGTAGTCTAAACTTGGTCATCATTGGTGACTTAATGAATACTATAAAAATTGACATATAAATTGAATCACTTAGTTGACACTATAAGACTCAATGAACACTAATACTATGAGCTCGGTAGAAATTGAATCACTTGGTGGATGCTTTCTAGCTTGGTCAACACTTGATTTGCATCACTAATGCTACAAACTTAGAAAACACTAGAGACCATAGTTTTCACTATGCAACTTGTTAAAAACTATGAAGCTTAGTTTGCACTGATACTCATCAACTCGACAGATACTATTGGGTGCAAACTAAATACTAATTTTAGAACTCAATAGAACTTGAATTACTTGATTCACACTATAAATTGCAAGATAAGCTCAATAGTTTCTAACCATTTGACTAAGTGTGAGTCACTAATAAACAAACTTGACCATAATGTCAACACATGCAATCATTCACCAACAACCCCTAGTAACCCTCCTTGAAGATGAAAATTGAGGTGATTTTAGATGTTAAGGTCACTAGGACACATACCCCCATCTAAAACACACTTAGCCATAATTATCTCATGTAGAGAGTGAGAAATATTCCATGAGAGTTGCATAATTTTGGTCCAAACATTTTAAAATAGTATCATGTTCCTCTCCAACCAAATATGCAAAAGAATGAATGAAGGACTGGAAACCCATGCAACCTAAAGAGGAAATGCTTTAGTGGGGAAACTACCCAAGTGATCCCATAAAGAAGACAAGGAGAAAGCATGCCTACAAGGTCAACCCCAAGAATTCTACCAAAGGTGCCATAGCTGAGTAGAATAGGAAAAATGGAAGAAAAGGTGGGAGATAGACTCATTTCCATTATCTTACAAAACATAGAGTGAGGGGCATTAAAATCCATTTTTACAAAGATTATCCCACATAAGACATCGGTTTTGAGTCACCAACCACATGAAGAAATTACATTTGGACTAGGAAATTTTTTTCCAAATAGGTTTCCACTAAGGCATTATATCATCTCCATATAATTGTCTATTAATCTCTTGGTACCCATTAGAAACAGAGCATTTACTAGATAGAGCACCAACCCAATCCATAACATCTAGCCCTAGTAATGATTTTACACTCCCTAGAAGCCAAAATTCTAGAGAGTTCCTAGTGGTCCTCTTCTAAGCCCCTAGGTGGCCAATATGAAGAGTCCTTCCATATATAGCGAACAACAAGGCCCAAGTGATAAGGGACCTTATAATGAACCACCTTACCCCATCCAACAATAAGAAAAGAATTAAAAAGAATCTAAATATGAGGGTACATAGACAAGATAAGAGGGTTATCATCCCAAGAATCAAACCAAAATAAAGCCTCTAAGCCTCCTTTACAAAGGTGGGTAGAATAGGAACAATGGAAGAAAATGTGGGAGACACTCTCCTTTCCATTATCACACAACACATAGAATGAGGTCCCCTAAAATCCATGTTTACAAATATTATCCCACATAAGACACTGACTGTGAGTCACTAGCCACATGAAGAAATTACATTTGGACTAAGAAGTTTTTTTCCAAATAGGTTTCCACTAAGGCACCATGTCATCTCCAAAAAAATTTCTAGTAAGATCTTGGTACCCAATTGAAATGGAGTATTTACTAGATAGAGCACCACTCCAATCCAAAATATTTGGTTCCAACAATGAGAAACACTCCCTAGAAGATAAAATTCTAGAGAGTGTCTAGCGGTCCTCTTCTAAGCCCCCAAGTAGCCAATCTAAGGAGTCCTTCCATCCATAGAAAAAAAAAAGGCCCAAGTGATAAGGGGCCTTATAATGAACCACCTTATCCCATACAAAAATAAGAAAAGAATCACAAAGAATCTAAAGATGAGGGTACATAGACAAGATAGGAGGGTTGTCATCCCAAGCATCAAACCAAAATAAAGCCTCAGAACCTCTTTTACATATCCAAAAATGATCTATCTTATCTAATTGAGTACCATTCTTAAGAGTCTTTCATACCATAGTGCTATGAACTTCTAAAGGAAGTAAGGAAATAAAATGTGAATCAACACCCTTGAAATACTTATGAGTTATTATATAGACCCAAAGTTGATTATGTCTAGAGCACCAATGCCAATAAAGGTTAACAACCAAATCTTGGCTACTTAGGATAGCATAGTACAACCCAAGACCACCCTCCTTCTTAGTCCAACAAATAGCCTCCTAACTAATTAAAATCCATTTAGAATTACATAAATTACCACTCTAAAGAAACTGTCGAGAAAGATCATCAAACTTCGTGATAAAGTAAAAATGAGTGGCCTAAACCATGCTTCTATAAATAGAAAGAGTTGGAATAAAAAATTGAAGAAGAGTAACTTGAATAATAGTAGAATTTAAACTATGAGTCCAATTATTTACCTTCTTCCAAATCTTATTAAGTATATTTTTCCAAAAGAGATATGGCTTCCTATAAACAATGCTAGGAATACCAAGATATGTCAAGGATAGCAACCCAATTCAAGCCTATAGGATATTAGCAATCCTCCTTTGAATTGCTTTAAGAGTATTAAAAAATAAATAGAGGAATTAAGTTCATTGATTTTTTGGCCTGGCACCACCAAATAAATGTCAAGAGTATTTTGAGACACCTCAACTTCTTGGACCTGAGCAATACCTACAAGAGTAGTGCCATTAATAAATTGAAGATGAGAAAGTGAGGGTGGTCCATTATCCCAATGCCAACCATGAATAGAATTCTAAGAAACCTAATATGATGTAGAGCATCTTTTAAACCACATAATTTTCTAAGATAGTGATGATCTAATCTTCATTTAATCATTGAAATAATTAAAAAAAGGTAAATACTACTTGTTTGCTTCCTTTAACAAACAATTTAAATACTATCCCAAGTTTTACAATTTCCAAGAATTGAGTTATTTGACCCACTAAAACTCAAAATAAAAATTTCTAGAAACAATAAATTTTGTAGATTACTAAATTAAATATCACCTCACCAAATCTTGAGGTCTAAGGACCCCACTTGATTCCTCAAACAATTATTGTTTTTGACTACAAATTATGGTCCATATCCCTATCATAATTCAGAATTAAAACACCAAACCCTGCCTATGAAATGATACCAAACCAATTCCATGTGAAAACCTTATGAATATAGTTTAGTAATATGTAACCCATTTATTTTTTCCAATCATAAATATTTTTTCAAGCACAAATCACCGTCTACAACTCCAACAAAGATGTTTAAAAACTAGTTTCCACTAAAATATGTATAACCTTCACAAATCTGCATAGAACCAACTCAAACAAATAGGAAATGAAAGATAATTCACATATATTTATAATGAATATTATTAGAGATCCTAAGTCTCCAAAATGTGTCCGTACTAAACACTACAACATGACTATATTCAAGGAATCTCAAATCTGCAAATACCCACTTTCACCAAAATGCTCATAACTTGATATTTTTTCTATAAAATTAAACCAAACCAAAAGAATGAGGAGGAGGATTCATCATTATATATATTAATTAATATATTACATGGTTTATAGTATGTATAGGGCCATACAAGGCCTAGAAACAACACTAAAACTAAAAAACCAATCAATAAAACAATAATAGAATACACTAAAAATATATCAAAATATTTCTTCTTCTCAAATCTGATTTGGTTCAACCATAAAATGGTATTTATATTCATTTTAAAGTTATAAACCTTCCTAACTAACCCCAATACCAACCATCTAGCTTTTTACATCATTTTTGTATGTTAGTAACTTTCTCAATATTACATTTTACAACTTTTTTATGCAACTTTTACATTTTTGACAAAATGACTTCAAAACTTTTTCATACCTCTCTATACATATCCAAATGAAATATTTAAGACCTTTTATAATTATTTTACCCTTCCATGGGTCTTTTACACAAATTTGACCATGTAGACCTAAATATGACCTATTTGACAACTTGAGCAATAGTGTGCAGATGCTTACATTTCTTGTCAACACCTTTACAAATGGATTCAAAATGAATCAATACATCATATAGTTGACTTTAAATGAATCAAAAACCTTATATATCTCATAGTGACCTCTAGGATTAGGTTCTTCTACACCATACTACCAGCCTTGAGAATTTTTCAAGTCTCTTGGAAAGGTGTGCTATAACCTGCAAAAAAAAAAAAAAACAAAAGTCTTCATCTTTACTTTCCTTTGCCTTTTCCTCTTCATGCCTTTATCACTACCATATTTTCCCTTAAGGACACATGACTGTCCTCAAAATTATATTCCCAAATACTTCTATCAATGGAGCATTAATGGTTGCAACTTCCACAGTACCTTATTAGTTAGAGATCCACCTTTACCATACTACTTCAAACTCACCACAATAACTCTCCCTTGTGCCTCACCTAGGAGTCCTCTTTGCCTCTCTCTGTAGTCTCTTGGAAATCAAATGGACCACTCATTTACCCTAGACCTTCTCTTGGACCTTGATAGACTTTTAGTGTATGTACACAAAACCTAAACTTCACATGTAAATAGATGGATGAGTACCTAAAACCACAACTCATTAACAAAATAAATACCAAATCTCCAAGGTCTTGGTGTGGATTGCCTCCCTCAGTGCTCTACCCACACACTCAAGATCTTCAAAATATGATACTATTTTTATGTAGAGAATCTTGTAAACCAAAAAATCATCTAATATCTTGGTGATCTAATCTTCATTTAGTCATTGAGATAATTGAAAAGAGAAAAATACTGCTTGTTTCCTTCCTTTGACAAACAACTTCAATACTGTCCCATGTTTTACAATTTCCAAGAATTGAGTTATTTGACCCAAAAAAACTCAAAACCAAAATTTCTAGAAGCAATAAAGTTTGTAGATAAGTACATTAACTATATCCTCACAAAATATTGAGGTTTGAGAACCAAATTTAATTCATAAAACAATTATTGTTTCAAACTACAAATTCTGGTCCATATCACTATCATAATTCAGAATTAAAACACTAAACCATGCCTAGGGCATACAATATATTCACCAACATGAATCCAAATGATAAAAAAAAAATTAAAAGTGAAAAAATTATGAATATAGTTTAATAATATGTAAGCCATTTATTTTTCCTAATCATTAATAATTTTTGAAGCTTAAATCACTACCTACAACTTCAATGGACATCTTTAAAAGCTAGTTTCCACTAAAATATGCATAACCTTCACAAATCTTCATATAATTAACTAAAACCAAAATTAAATGAAATATAATTCATATATATTTTTATAAAATATTAGTATATGTCTTGAGTCTCCAAAATATGTCTATACTACACACTACAACATGACAATATTTAGGGAATCTCAAATCTGCAAATACCCATTTTCATCAAAATATTTATAACTTATTCATTTCTTTATAAAATTGATCCAAAGGAAAATAATGAGAAGTAATATTCATCATTCTATATATCCATTACTATATTTTATTTCTTTCATGCATTACAAGGCTGTACAAGGCCTAGAAACAACAGTAAAACTAAAAAACCAATCAAAACAACAACAATAGAATGCACCAAAAATGTATCAAAATATTTCCTCTTCTCAAATATTATTTGGTTTGACCATAAAATGGTATTTATATAAATTTTAAATTTATAAACCTTACTAACTACCACCAAGCCAACCATCTACCATTTTAGATCATTTTTGTAATATTAGCAACTTTCTCAATGTTGCATTTTACAACTTTTTTATGCAGGATTTACTTTTTTGACAAAATGACTTCAAAATTTTTTCATACCTCTCTATACATATCCAAATGAAATATTTAAGTCCTTTTATAATTATTTTACCCTTGGATGGGTCTTTTACACAAATTTGACCATGTAGACCTAAACATGACCTATTTAACAACTTGAGCAATATTGTGCACATGCTTACATTTCTTATCAACACCTTTACAAATCAATTCAAAATGAATCAATACATCATATAATTGAATTTAAATCACTCAAAAACCTTCTATATCTCATAGTGACCTCTAGGATTAGGTGCTCCTACACCATGATACTTGATGAATATTCCTAGGCCCTTAGTCATAATAATAAAGAGATAGGGGAGAGAGAGTCATCATGGAGAATACCCCTAGAGACACCAAATAAATGGGAACAAGAGTAACCTAAAAAATAGTAGAATTTCATCTATGAGTCCAATTGTTTAATATCTTCTAAATCTTATTAAGCATATTTTGCTAGAAGAGACGTGGCTTTCTAGAAATGACACTAAGAATAAATAGATATAACAAGGGTAGCAAGCCAATCTCAAACTATAGGATATTAACAATTCTTCTTGAATAGATTCAAGCATATTAAAAAATAAATAGAGGAATTAAGTTAATTAATTTTCTATCTTGGTGCCACCAAATAAATGTCAAGAGTGTGTTGAAACACCTCAGCTTTCTAGATCCAAACAATACTCACAAGAGCAATGCCACGGATAAATTAAAGATGAGAAATTGAGGGTGGTCCATTATCACAATGCCAACCATGAATAGAATTCTAAGAAACCTAATACTTGATGAATATTTCTAGGCCTGTAGTCTTAATAATAAAGAGATAGGGGGAGAGAGAGTCACCATGGAGCACACCCCTAGAGACACCAAATAATTGGGAAGGTTGATAATTAAGAAGAATAGAGAAAGATGTAGTAGTAACATAACTCATAGTCCAACTTACCCACTCTAGGATAAATCAAAAGAGAAGAATAATATTCTTGAGGAAACTCCATATAACTCTATCATAGGCCTTGGCCATATCTAACTTAATAAACATAGATTTCTCCCTTAAACTAGCCATAGAGTGAATAGCTTCAATACCAATAACAACCCCATCTAAAATTCAACTTCCTATGATAAAACCTCCTTGTTTTTTAGATAATAGAAAGGAGTGACCTTTTAAGCTTCTCAATGATCAACTTAGTAATAAGTTTGAAGACCAAATTACACAAAGAAATAGAGTAAAATAAATCCATTTGATTAGCCTCATTTTTTTCAAAATTAGAGCAAAGAAGGTAGAATTCAAGGCCCACTATATCTACTTACAAGAATAAGATTCTCTAACCACCTCCAACAAATTTTTATTAATAAAATCCCAAATTTTTTGAAATAATTCAACAGGAAAACCATAAAGACCAAGAGCTTTTCCTTTATGTGTATTGAAGACAACCTCCTCCAACTCAACCAAAGAGAGTGGTTTCATGAGAAAATCATTCATTTCTTGCGTAACAAGAGAGGGAATATAAGACAAAATAATAGTCTCTTCATTTACTACAATGGGAGAGTCCTCAGAAAAGAATATAGAAAAGTACATGGTTGCATCCTTGAACAAAGCTAGCAAGGAAGACAACTAAAGACCTTCAAAGTTAACTAAAGAAGAATTATACCTCTAATTTCAATGAGATTGCATGGTTTTATGAAAAAATGCAATGTTCTTATTAGTCTCCTAGAGCCAATCAAATCTGACCTTTTTCTTCTAGTATATTTCCTCATGAAACCACCATTCTTTGAGATGTTTAGAGGCAAGGGATTTAGCTTTACCCAAAGACATAGAGAAACCAAGATCCATAATCTTCCTAGTAATGACATCAAGAGACTCCTGAACTTTCACTTTCATGTTATGAAGGTTCTCAAAACATTATTCATTCTATTTTTTGAGCTTCCTTTTGACATAGTGAAGATATTTAGTGAAAGAATACATAGTAGTACCATATGTAGGGGCACCATCTCTCTACAAACTAACCATAAGATCATAAAGAAAGGAATCTTGAAGGTACATCAATTGAAACTTGAATGGAGGATTCTTAGGAATAATCACTCCAGCAGCAAAGTTTTTAATTGGTTAATGATAAGAACCCCATCAGTCCAAAATTTCAAAAGAGAGAGTAAGAGAGCAACTAACCCAGAAGCAGGAAACCAATAATCTATTCAAATGTTTAGAGCTATCTTGAGCCACAAATCTTCTATTATTCCAAGTAAATATCCCATTAGCTAGTTTGATAGCAAAAAGATGCAACATATCAATAGTTTGACGAAGAAGATTAGAGGAAGGCCCCAACTAAGAGAAATCACCCTTCTCCTCAAGACTTATATCTAAATTGAAATATTCTACTAAAACCCAAGGATGGTAAGGATGGAAATTTCTTACATATCAAATGTGTGACCAAATTTTTACCTTTCCCACATAGTCCATAGGAACATAGATATTATTATTTCTACATTTAGTTAGTATTGTTTCTCTAATACCAATTTCTTTTATACTACTTTAATGTAGGCATCTTCAAGAGTACAAGTGGTTGGAGCTATACATTAAAAAGAAGAAAAAATTGCCAAATGTATTAATTGTGTGAATCTAGGATTTTTTTGATAGATTTAATTTATTTATACAAGATGTAGTTGTATTGTTCATAAATAATGCATTTCTGCATGGGGATGTGAGTATATGGAAATTTTTGATAGAATTCATGTATTTGTAGTGGTTTAGTAAAATTCTATTATTTTATGTGACATGAAGAAAAAATCTAGTAGGATTTTCTACTAATGTGTTGATGAAGCTCGTATTTAATGTGTTTATTATGTAACCTAATTTTCTTATTAAGCTATGGAAATGTGTTGATTAAGAAGGCTCGTTTATCACAATTTGATGTCAACCAATCTTGCTTCTTCCCCAAGCTCTCCTAGGGTCTCCTTAGGTCTTACACTTGACAAACTAGGGTTTATACCCACCCTATACTCCTTAGGACTCTATACAATAGATCCTAACCAATCAATTGGCACACACCAATAAGGTATAACAACTTTTTTGCTAATTCTAAAGTAACCCCAAATGTTCATTTGACTTCCAAATGGGTGGATGGTCAACATGAAATATCTATAGACTTCCTTCAAGCTTCCAAACCAAAAACAACACCAAAACCATAATTGAGTTCCAATCCACAAGTGGAAATGCATTCAAATGCTTGTAAAAAGGCTACAAGAATTAGCCCTCCAAATGCACTAAAACCAAAATATCTTGAAAAAATACTTAAGAATGAGTCAAAAAAAACATTCTAGATACCGTTTTTAGAAGACCTTAAGGATTTTGGAGGTGTAGGGTTTCCAAATTATTTTTACTATACAGGCAGAATTTTAGCCTAAAATCAAGGGTTTCAAGGTATTGTATACTATCTGATGGAAAAACTTGATTTTCACACCTTAGGGCATCCACCAAAACTTCTCACTTGTCTTGGGGTTACATCACTTCTTGCTACAACACTTTCCATGCATAGTTTGAAGTATCTACATATTCAACCACACTTATCTTCTCTGCAATAATTTGTGATGCCTAACCAAGTTGCTAGGACTTGCTTAGGGCATCACTGCAATAGTGGATCTTCAATTTTCTAAGGCCTCATCTCCACTATACATTATTTACATGGAGTAATATTCCAAATCCTAAGATACCATATTGTACCTATAGTGGGAAATGGCCCTATGACTCCATTTGTGCACACAATCTATCTTAGGACAATAGACTAGTGAAAACAAAATTATTTAATACAAACATGAAAAAATTCACAAATTAACAAACTTGATATGTGAAAAATATTAAATAAATCTAAGCTAACACTTCCAACATTAAAAATCCTAGATTTAATCTGTCTACATGCCAAGAGTACTTAAAAACACAAAATTATTGTTCATATCTTGTTGTCTAGGTCGTACAGTGCAATAACTCACTTTTCCAACCCTTTGAATAGGTTGAGAATGGACTTATATAGGCTTTCCATCCATGCTCTTAACTATTTTAGATAATTAAAATACCTTCTTGACAAAGTTTCTTGAAATGCAAGAAAAGTTGTCAAAATGTTCTTAATGACAACATTGACAACTTTGAGCAATTTTTACAATTTTTACAACCTCACTTAAGGACTGGACTGACTCTATATTTCACCTAGTGGTGTGGCTAGCACCACCACATGTCAAAAAGTCTAAGGTAACCCTAGGTATTCATTATCCCACCTAGGTACTACTACACCATACTCCCCTAGAGAGAGAAATCATGTCACTCCTATGGACAATATGTCTTTGTTGATGCTTAGCTTCTTGAAGTCTTACTTAGAAACCCATGTGGCTTGTGAGTCTAGTCTAGTCTTCCACTTGAGAAGATACTCCATGTATACTCTATTTCTAGTAGTTTTCTTGACTCTGGAATCTATCACCTTGTCAACTTCTAACTTGGTAGTGGAAGGAACTATTGCATGGTCCAGATCATTCTCAACTCCTTGACTACTAGTAGCATCAAATATGTTAGAAATGATTTAGAATAACTAACAAGGTGGGTGAATCAATTTTTCAAGTTCCAAATGCCAAATTAAAACTTTTTCATCAAGTAAAGTGAGCCTTTAAAACTGTTCACTCATCCAAGCTTAAACTTTATTAAAAGTAACAAGTTACTATAAATCAACATGCAAACATAACACATGAAAGATCAACACATAACATAGTTATTTATGTGGAAACCCAATTTTGGGAAAAACACTAGTAACATGCTACTCAATTCTCACACTTATGAAGTGATGCCTTGCAAAAGGCCTACCTTGTGAAAGGCTACAACACACTGTTAAATATGACCTAGTATACAACTTGACCTTATATTTATATCTTACACTTGACCTTATATTTATATCTTACACTATCAATTTGGCCTGAATACAACTTACAATAATTAATATTTATCTTTTCAGTGTAATGCAGGAGCATCCTGGGTGCAAGGGCAATCTTGCATCACCCAAAAAAAAATTATTTTTCAGTCTTTTATATATGAATAAGTACTAGTAGATAGGGTGGTTACTATTTATGGGAACTTACTATTTTTAGTAAGTTTTACATACAAGCTCTTTTTTATAGGAAGGTTCATTTTAGAGTTATAAGCCTACCATAAAAATCCCATTGCTCTAACTTAAGTATCAAAGAAATTATTGTAGATTTTTGGTGGAACAATTTGCAGAAAAAAATCTTTGAGCTCACCATTGGAGGTCTTAGATTGTCCAGATGAGGTCCAAAAACTTAATGGAAGAGCTCTAACACAATTTCAAGCCTATAGATCAAGAGCTAGCATTTTTAAAAACTAGTTATAATAGCCAATTGGAGCAATGGTTCATGAGTTATGGCCTTCAAAAGTTATGCTACCGAAATTTCTAAAATAATTTGTCAAAGATGTATTTGGATGTGGCACATTTTGTATTTAAAGTTTATCTCGTCAAAATCAACTTTCAAAAGGCTGTTGGTGAGGTTAGAACCCCTGACCGGTGGCCCATGAAAAATATTAAATGTTGGTGCACCAAATGTGGGATTGAATATGAATATAGGCAAGTTTATATTCAAACTCTTACTATCAAAACCACCACCTTGTAAAATAAGCTTTTTTTTCTTATTTGGTTAAGATATATCCCCCAAATTTGATGTAAGCCAATTTTATTAATTGGAAAAGGGGTAAATTTGAATAGGTAGTTTTTTAAAGAGGCCTATAATTAAATATTATTGTTTTGGCCTATTTTAGGCTAAATTCATGTATAAAAGAGGGGGGAGTTTTTCTTATGAGACCCATTCCGGAGAAGAGATTTTCAGAGGAGCCATTCCGAAGAGGCCATTCTAGAGGAGAATTTCTAAGAGGAGATTTTTCTAAGAAGCCATTCTAGGGCCACTCAAAACACACTTAGGTGGGATGTAATGATGTTTTGTGTCTATAGTCAAACGTTTTCAGGCAAAGTCTTCCTTGCTCTTTAGTAACCAGTCTTGCACCTTGAGAGCTTGTATCCAAGATGGTTTGAGTCAGGAATTGTTAATGACTTTATGGATGGACTATAGTATGTTGTAAATCAACTTTTAAGAGCATCAATTATACATCAGTCACTCAGTTGAGCTAGACCTAGAGATGTAGTCCGCTTAGTTTAGATGAACTTCAATCTTCAAATTGGCTCTCTTTTCTCTCCATTCTCTATCTCTGGTGATATAATTCTCTCTTTCTATTGATCATGTCATTTTTAATATTTGATATCTTTTCAATTATACATTAGACATTAAGTATCTGTATACTTTGATGCAATTTTCACTAGTATATAATTGCCTAGATTGTAATCAGATCAAATTTGGTATCAGAGCTAGTTTGGCAAGTTGTATATGAAGTGATTGTAGGTGTACTTTTCTTAATGACATCAAAAAAGGGAGAATCATCTAAAATGGAATTGACGCCATCTATGGTGGTAAGTATCCACTCTATCATAGAGAAAGCGGGACTACTTATTCAAGACTGTCAAGATGAAGATGAGAGAGTCCAAAACTTGGAAGAAGCTAATCACTAGCTTTGATTAGAGAATGTAAATCTTTGAAGGGTTCTAGAAGAGGCTAATAGGGAGAAGCAAAGCCTGGATGAGATATTTTGAAAGGAGAATATTGAAAGAAGTCCTCCTCATTCAAAAAGTGTTGGCATGTGGGCATTGAGACCATAATTAGAAGGAACTTATTCATACTCTCCATTCACCCCACCTGCAAGTATGAATACTTTGTCAGCTATGAAGTCTTCACCAAATAAAGGATTCCCTTAAGGCCATGGAAAATGTGCTAATTGTGGCTGAAAATATAATGCAAGCCATTGTTATTTTTGTGAACAAATGGACTATCTAAGATAGTTCCAAGCCCCTATGAACCACAATGGTTAGATAGAGGCATCTTCTACATCAGAACAAGAGCAAGAACCTAGAGACCACTCTATTGGGAGCTTTGAGAAGCACACTAACGGCATCAGTAAGAAACTAATGTCCAAAATTGGGTATAGCAACAAAAGCCTAGGCATCCATGAGCAAGGCATGACCCATCCTCTTGAGGCAAAGAAAAGGCCTCAAAAGCAAGGATTGGGATATGGAGGAATTGACAAGAACTATGAGGCCTTGTTGAAGGAAAATTCCTTGGATAATATGGAAGTTGATTCTTCTCTGAAGATAAAGATCAAGACACATGAAAAGATCTAAAACTTTGTTGACCATTGTCAAATAAGTGGCCATTGGATAGAGAAGTGTTGGAAGTTGCACTCAGAACTTTTACACTCTCCTAGGTTCATTTTAGAATCTAGTTAGCCTAAAGTAGACAAGGAAGGAATCAAGATGGTACTCGACACCACCATGCAAGAGACTAAGGCACAAGAAGCACTAGTAGTTTCCACCATTCTTGAAGCAGCACTAGTAGTCTCTACTACTCCTAAATCAATCTTAGTGGAAGCACAAAAAAGTAGTGAGAAACCCAAGAAGAGAGGTTCCATTGAACAACTCCATAAGAGTTGGGAACAAATTTTAGCTAAATAGCAATATCAGCTTTGTGGGTATTACATTTTTAGTAGGGTAAATGTTGATAGTAAGCTAGAGCATTTATGAGTATATTACTCTAAATAAATTTATATGTAACAAAGTTGTATAATCCTAGGGTTGAGATGTTTGTATGGCTATTAATAGCCCTATCTCTTGTAATCCAAAAAGGAGGATACTTTGAACTTCTTATTATAGAATTTGTTTGGTGTGAGGCTCTTTAGAAGAAGCACCTATTGCAACTAATGTGATTTAGAGTTGTAGAGAACAATTAGCCAATGCCTTTAAAGTTCTTTGCTTTATGACTCAGTTGAAGATGGTCAATTGATGACCAATGTTCCTACAGGTCTTTATCATGACTTTGATGTGTATGCAAATATTTGGAGCTATTTGGTGATGCCTTTAATCAACTTTTCTGAAATAAAAAGGTGAAGGAATGTTTCAAGATGAGGCTTTATTACCATCACACGTGTAGTTTGCAAGAAAAAAGGAGCATCAAAAGTGATTAGGCTGGAATGCAGATGTAAACTACCATCATAAGAATCATTAAGTGACAAGTTTATCATGCTCAGTTTTTCTTCTTTCTTTATGGCTTTTCAAGTTCCATTTGAACTGCATTCCTTTCTTTAAAAGTCCTAGTGTGACTCAAGTACGAGTCCCCTTGTGGAAAAATATGACATGAATGTTTTCATGATATTGTCAAAATGTAAGATCCTGAGAAGGCAGAATAGATAGTATTAAGGCACAGGTGTATTTGACCAAGACCAAAGGCTAAATCAACCATTGTAGTGGAGTTTCAAAAATGGTAACAGAATTGAGATCAGTGACAAGGGAGCTAAAGGTTCTACTATATACACTTTTGGAGGACCAAAAGCCTTTTTAGTGGGGAGGTTTGATCTAAAGGATATTTTCATCAAAAATTGAAGTATCTCCAGATCTCCCATAATTAGCACCATGTCAAAGTTCTCAAAATTTTGAATCCAATGCAACTTGAATGGGCAAAAAAGGAGTCCATATACTCAAGTTATGACTAGTCAAAGTAGGGTCAAACCTTGGACCAGAGGCTGTAAAAAAATTGAAATTTGGAACTCTCCAAAATTGGCCAAGTTTGACACCAATTTGAAGGTCTCATCAAGAGGTTTCTGGAAATATTTGTTTCGTCCAAATCAGAGCACAGGCACAAAAAATTATGCCCAGTCAAAGTTGTGGTCAAACAGGCATATCAGAGGTTGACCAAAAATAGGTATGGAATTTTGATCATCTCCAAATTAGTTGAAAATGGCATCAAGATGAAGGTCTCACCTCTATGATTCCAACACCATTCGTTTGATTGAAAATGGAGTTCATATTCAGGAGTTATGATTGGTCAAATATGCCTAGGAAAATGGTTGACCAGTGACTAGCATGTCCATATTATGACATCAGCATGGTGATGTGGCAAGTACATAGTTATCATAATAAGGTGGCATGAATAGTCAGCTTTGACCTATCATTTTGTGATATGTGTCATTATGAGGTTAAGTGAATTAGTGCCACATGGCACCTATGTGGGAAGGGACCAAGTTTGTTCTACCAAAAGTATATCTTGGTAGCCAATAGGGTCGAACCCATGGCCATCGAGCCCCAAACCCCAACAGATGTGGTGTATTTTGTATTTAAAGTTTATCTCACCAAAATTGGCTTTTAAAAAGCCATGGACAGGGTTGGAACCCCCAACTGGCAACCCAAGCAAAATCTTAACTGCTAGTGCACCAAATGTGGGATTGAATATAAATATAGGTAAGTTTGTATTCAAACTTTGCCTATTGAAATTGCCACCTTATAAAATAAGTTTTTTTTTGTTATTTGGTTAAGGTATATCCCCCAAATTTGATGTAAGCCAAGTTTATTAATCGGAAAAGGGGTAAATTTGAATAGGTAGTTTGTTTAAGAGGCCTATAATTAAATATTATTGTTTTGGCCTATGTTAGGCTAAATTCATGTATGAAAGAGGGGGGAGTTTTTCTTATGAGACCTATTCTAGAGAAGAGATTTTTGGAGGAGCCATTCTAAAGAGGCCATTCTAGAGGAGAGAATTTTGGACATGTCAGAGAGCATTCTAGAGGAGAATTTTCGAGAGGAGATTTTTCTAAGAAGCCATTCTAGGGGCACTGAGAATGCACTTACATGTAATGTAATGATGCTCCATGTCTATCGTTGAACCTTTTTAGGCAAAGTCTCCCTTGCTCTTTAATAACTAGTCTTGCACCTTGAGAGCTTGTATGCAAGATGGTTCAAGTCGAGATTTGTTAATGACTTTGTGGATGGACTATTGTATGTTGTAAATCAACTTTTAAGAGCATCAATTATACATCGGTCACTTAGTTGAGCTAGACCCAGAGATGTAGTCTGCTTAGTCTAGATGAACTCTGAAATCAAATTGGTTCTCATCTCTCTCTCTCTTGTTCTCTATTTCTTGTGTTTATTGTAGGGCCCATTTATCATTGCACCAAAAGCCATGACTATTAGTGAACATGGAAGACCACATAATTAACCACTTGTGGGTAGGGGAGCGCATCACATCACCCAACAATCTCCCCCTCAACGTGCATACCAGGTGCTTACACGGGTCGGGAAGGCACCGGGGAGATTTGAACCCATGACCAGGCCAAAACCAGGCTCTGATACCAATTGTAGGGCCCATTTTTTGTTACACCAAAAGCCATGACTGTTAGTGAACATGGAACACCACATAATTAACCACCTGTGGGCAAGGGAGTGCGTCGCATCACCCAACATTTATATGTGCTATTAGTTTCACTTAACTATCATTTAAGTTCTTTATTCCACATTGAGCTAAATTGAAGTGGTTGAGTATGGTGGCATAGAACTCAATGTTTTAATGCATTGCACTAGCAAATTGGGATACTTAGTTTCTCTGTATTCACCTTTCATCTAGTTTTTTAGTTAAACATTAGACATTAAGTATTTGTACACCTTGATGCAATTTTCACTCAGTATATAATCACTTAGATCTTTATAATCAGATCAAATTTGAAACTGAGTATCCCAATTTGCTAGTGTAGTGCATTAAAACACCGAGTTCTATGCCACCATACTTAACCAGTTAAATTTAGTTCAATGTGGAATAAAGAACTTAAATGATAGTTAAGTGAAACTAATAGCACATATAAACACAAGAATCAAAGAATGAGAGAGAGATGAGAACCAATTTGATTTTAGAGTTCATCTGGACTAAGCAGACTACATCTCTATGTCTAGCTCAACTGAGTGACTGATGTATAATTGATGCTCTTAAAAGTTGATTTAAAATATACTATAGTCCATCCACAAAGTCATCAACAAATCCTGACTCAAACCATCTTGCATACAAGCTCTCAAGGCACAAGACTGGTTACTAAAGAGCAAGGAAAACTTTGCTTAAAAATGTTCGACTATAGACATAGAACATCACTACATCACATGTTTGTGCATTTTGAGTGCCCTTGGAATGGCTTCTCAAAAAAATCTCCTCTTAGAAATTCTCCTCTAGAATGCTCTCTAACATGTCTGGAATTCTCTCCTCTGGAATGGCCTCTTCAGAATGGCTCCTCCAAAAATCTCTTCTTTGGAATGGCTCTCATAAGAAAATCTCCCCCCTCTTTTATACATGAATTTAGCCTAAAATAGTCTAAAAAAATAATATTTAATTATAGGCCTCTTAAGAAAATTACCTATTCGAATTTACCCCTTTGCCAATTAATAAACTTGGCTTACATCAAATTTGGGGGGATATATCTTAACCAAATAACAAATTTATTTAATTATTTATAAGGTGGCAGTTTTGATAGGCAAAGTTTGAATACAAACTTGTCTATATTCATATTCAATCCCACATTTGGTGCACTAGTGGTTAAGATTTTCCCTGGGCCACCAGTCAAGGGTTCCAACCCTGTTGGAAGCCTTTTAAAAGCTGATTTTGGCAAGATAAATTGTAAATACAAACTGCACCACATCCATTTATATGTGGACTAGTAGCCCAACATCCACTGACTGGGGTTTGGGGCTTGGTGATTGCAGATTTGACCCTACCGACTACCAAGATATACTTTTGGTAGAACAAACTTGGTCCCTTGCCACATAGGTACCACGTGAAACTAATTCACTTAACCTCATAATGACACATGTGTCACAAAATGATAGGTTAGAGCTAATTTTTCATGCCACCTTATTATGCTGACTATGTACTTGCCATGTCACCATGCTAACATTATCATATAGACATGCCAATCATTGGTCAACCCTTTTCCTAAGCATCTTTGATCGATCATAACTCCTACATACGAACTCTGTTTTCGATGAAACGAATGGCATTGGAATCATAGTGACAAGACCTTCATCTTGATTCCATTTTCAACTAATTTAGAGATGGTCAAAATTTCATGCCTATTTTTGGTCAACCCTTGATATGCCTATTTGACCACGACTTTGATTGGGCATAACTTTCACATCTGGGCTCCAATTTTGACAAAATGAATGTTTCTAGAAATCTCTTGATGAGATCTTCAAACTAGTGTCAAGCTTGGCAATTTTTGGAGAGTTCCAAATTTCACCTTTTTAATGGCCTTTAGTCCAAGGTTTCACCTAACTTTGACTAGCCATAACTTGAGCATACAGACTCCTTTTTTGCCCATTCGAGTTCTATTGGATTCAAAATTTTGAGAACTTTGACATGGTGGTAATTATGGGAGATCTAGAGATACTTCAATTTTTGATGAAAATATCCTCTAGATCATCTACATAATGAAATGATATGTAACCTGACCTTGCTTGGTAAGGCATTGTGACCCAACCTTAGCCAATGATCATTTTGCCTCTTGAATGCTAATATGGATCTTTTTGCTTGCTAGCTGAAGTTGATGTTAGATGACTTGTTCTAAATCATAGTTCTAGTGATCTGCATAGGTATATGTCACCCAACTCATTGACTTGGGTGTCATTCACTTCATGATTTTGTCTTGCATTCTCTAGAGATTTCGGTATCCATTTCTACCTCATTTGTTTTATGATCTTGTCAACTTTTACTTTCTTTTCATCTTCAATTCTTCTCATGTTCATATAGTTCTTGGCAAGATGTCCAAGTTCTATACAAATAAAACATCTCTTTGTAGTATCTATTTTCCTCATGTGATGTTTCACATAGTTTTCTCCAATGTGCCCAAATTCACCACAGTAGTGACATCTACACCATGTGTTGTAATCTCATCCAAATATTGCTTTCACAATTTGTTCTACTAGGTTCCACTTCTTGATTTTGCACTCTAAAGATTTGTGTCCTTGTTTCTTGCAATTGTGACACTTTCCTCCAAAATTAGTTTTCTCTATGCATTCACTTGCTCTATGACCATGCTTGTTGCAACTGTAACACTTTCCATTGAATTTTTCTTTACCATTTCTTTAGCATTTGTTTGATGTATGACCTATCTTACCACAAGGATTACAAGTAGACCTTTTTTTCTTTTGAGCTCCTTGCTGAGATGATTCACCTTCTTTTGTATATATCCTAATCAAGCTTTGTCTTTGTGTCTATATTGACTTTTCTCACTCAATTGATTCATGGTTTCTTGAGATTTCATCATTCTTTCATTAGGCCTTTTTTCAATGCTAAGATAATTCTATGGTCTTTCATTCTTTGTCTTTAGATTGATAAGCTCTTGATTTTAGAAAAAGGGTTTAACACGAGCCCTAGATTTTCCAAATGTATTTAAAACTGAGTGGATACGAATGTTGGTATATGATTGAAAAGATCATTTGAGTAGAAAGATTGTTATTGTTGAAGAAGTGTTTTCAATCATTGTTTTTCACTGATGTCAAACTTGCTATATGTTGGTAAGATAATTTCTTATATGTTTGAAGCACTATCACTTAGTTGATTGATGAAGAGAATTTGATCAACAAGATGAAACAAAAGAAGCTAGAGGAAAGGTTGAGTTATGATTATGTATTGAAGTGAAAGAATTAGTTAAGATAGTGATAACATAATATATTGATGATCTACTTGAGGTTACAAAATGATTCGCTACACTTACAAAGTTTAGAAGAAAAGGTTTGGACAAAGTTGATTTGCTTCATTTGCTATGCTTGACCAAGTTGATAGAAGGTGACGAGAAATTTTAGTGCAAGTTGAGTAAAAAGTTAGTTGGAGCTAAGTGAAAGAAATTTCTAGTGGATGCAGAGCAAACTAATAGGTGCCGAGCAAGTTAGTAGATGCCGAGTGATTTTCAATAGATGTTGAGCACCAATAAAATCTAGTTAATGCTAAATGTTTTTACAGTAGATGCCGAGTAACAAAGTATGTATTGAGCATTGATAAATTGATAATATTGAGCTCTTGCATTATGAAAAAGATTGAAGATTCATCAAATAAAAGCTGACAAGTTTGTTTTCTTGGAACTTGTAAATCAGGGAAAAGATAAGATTGATGAGCTAGAGGCATAGAATCTTATGTAAACCATTCTAGAGGGAAATTCAAATAGATTCTAACAGAAGTTTCTAGAGAAGACAAGATATGGGGTAGATACATTGTATCCTACCTAAGCCATCAAAAGCCCTAATTCTTGAGATGGATAATGAGCAGGAAAAAGAGTTCTAATTCCCTATATGTAGGGATGTCTAGTCATGAAGCAAAGTTAGTTACAAGTCATAAAGTTTTTCGAATGTGAAAATCTAACAAGGTGAAGGAAGAGGATTTTCTTCATCAAGTGACCCAAGAGGAGAAGTCTACAATGGTGAGCTAAGAAAGAAGGCTAGAGAAGTATGAATGCTTGAAGGGTGAACAAGGTGCCAGAATTACAAAGATAAGAAGCCAAGAAGAGTTGAGGATTGAATAGAGATTTGTAATCTGCAAGTAAGGTTGTAAGGTGTATCAAATCAAACTCTATTATTATTCTCTACCAATTATATCAGATTAGGGTAAATTATTTAGAGAAAGGTTGACTTAATAGTCATTAGAAAATCATTTAATAGGGTGGCATTCCAAGCGAATGACCTAAAGTCCTCTAACAACGCTCACTTTTGACAAGGCGATTGAAATCCCTTAACCAAGTCACATTTAACAGTGTGTCTTGTAATATTTAGCAAGGTTGGCCTTTAATAGGGACATCACTTTAGAAGAGTGAAAAAGGAGTAGCATGTTACTGGTAGTTTTTCCCAAATTGGGTTTCAATGTTAAATCATTGTGTCAATTCTATTGATGGATGTGTTGTCTTTTATGCTTTACATTTTTGCATATTAGTTTAATAGTGACATATCAGTTTTGGCTAACACATAATGAATGCCTGCATGGTTAAGAATGTTATATGGGTCCACTAAATTGAGAAAAAGTTTTATTTAGACATCTGGACCTTGATTAACTGATTCACCCCCCTACTCTTAGTTAATCTAAAAATAATTCCAATAATTGGTATCAGAGTAGAGTTGCTTAAGAGGATTAGTTTTAAGGTACTAAAAGCATAAAGATCAAGATGCCAAAAAGAGAGGTACCCAAGCTAAATAGAGATAACTTTTTTGCATGGAAAATTTTGATGAAGCTACACCTTGGAGGACTTGGAGATTATGCAAAAACATACATTACAACCTAACATGTTGATCCAGCAGGCGCCTTAACTATTGAAGACCTAAAGAAAAGAAAGAATATAACAAGGTGATGTTGGAGATTGCCTCTACCCTAAGCTATACTAAGTTTGACGATATCAAAGAATTTAAAAGTGCAAAGTAGATGTGGGATGTCCTAGCCACTATCTATCATGGAGAAAAAAATGTTCAAAGAGCCAAGTCAGGAAGCCTAAGAGGTAAGTTTGATGACATGAGAATGGAACAAGCTGAAAACATTGCTTAATATGTTACTCGAATAAAAGAAGTTGTTAGTGCAATAAAAGGTGCTACTAGTAAAATAGATGATTTTTGGGTGGATATTTTGCAACTAACAATTATGGGGAAAAATCTAGTCACAAAATAGGATGACCAGCCACAACATGTGAGACATAGTCTCTCCTACCTTAAAGGGAGGGCTACCACTACTACCCATTCCTTGGATCAACTCAAGGTAAGCAAGAAGTTGAGAGATTTTGTAAAAAGGGTGTTACCAATATCATTTATTCTTAACTTTCAAGAAATAATCCACTTACTCGTGGAGTGACTAATGGGCAGGGTGAATCTCTAACTAAACTTCTATCAAGAGTTGGAAACAGTGATATCGATAAACCTTCACTGACTCAAAGGCTAGCTGAAAATATACTATTTTGGCTCTAAGTCTAGTCATACTTCTATATGGTAAAAACTTTACAATTAGGGCACAAAGACTTCTAAAAGTAAGAACAATTTAACTATTTTGTGAATTAAGATGAAAATACAAGCTACAGACAAAGCTTCAAGCTATGGATTTCCACAACCGCTCCCACTCATTCTTTTCTTGGGAAAAATTAGGATTCGTGGGATGAGTTTTAAAAAAAAATAAAAATGGAAAAAACTCTTTTTCCCAAAAATCTGCCAAATATGGTGATTTTAAAAAATCTAGTAAATAAGTGTTCCATTTCATTGTAGAGGCAAAGTAGAGTTGTAAAAAATGTTTTAATGAAGAATTATGGTATTTTGAAACATTTGTCTTGTGTCAATCTCTAATTTATTCATTGATGAGATTAGATTACATCAGGAAACTTCAATTGAATTTAGACAATGATTTTGAAATATTTCTAATTTTTTTTGCAGATTTCTTTTTTATCTATAGGATATTAAGATCAGCTCAGAGAAACTCTAATGTTATATGGTTGACGGATCATACTATGATCCAAATGTTAATGGAAAAGATTCATATTTAAAATCATACTATAAAAAATGTTAAAGTTTTGATAATTTGAAATATGTCTATTGTACTATATTGTTTTACGCTTTTCTATCTACATTCCTTTTTTGGCTTTGTAATTAGTTTCTAGTATAAAATAGGTTTCATAATCAATTTAAGTCACAAAATCTAACAGTTGTTATAGAGAGTTTCATTCTTGCATATTTAATAAAAAAAGTGAATTCTATCTTTTGTCCCTAACAATTGCTCACCAATTTTGTTATGCTTTCAAAAGAAAGTCTATGAAGCATCTCAACAATTAAATTCAACAAATGTATTTAGCTACTTAAAATCTTGGGTAAGGTATATAGTCTTCAAATTCTTCAAAAAATTCTTGTTAACAATAAAATTTAAATGATTAATATTAATTAAGAAGTTTTATTTAATATCACTTAGCTCTCTCACAAATATAATTTAATTGTTAAAGATGAATAAACTATATATATATATATATATATATATATATATATATATATATATAGAGTTCAAATGCAACTATATTTATCTTTCTATCTTTCCATATCTCCCTATCATACCATCTCTCTCTTAACCTATATCTTCCTATATATCTCTAGGTTTCTTCCTTTATATCTCCCCCTCTCTAATCCTTATGTCATGATTAGAATTTAATGTTTGGGTTAGGATAAGGTCAAAATTAGGATTTAGGTTAGGGTTGTGAATAGACTTTAGGTTTACAATTACGATTAAAGTAAGGGGTTAGATCATGAAATTAGAATTTTGATTAAAATTAAGATTAAAGTTAGGATTAAGATTATGATGGAAGTTACATTTATAAATATCAAATTTTAGTTTTATGACCCAAATTAAGATCTTTACTAAGATTAAAATTAGAACAATATTTAAGTTTATATCATAATATGGTCATAATTAAGATTAGAATTATGTCTATTATAATTATTATTTAAATAACAAGAGTTGCATGCAACTAGAGTCCCTAGCTTGGGTAGATGAGGGAGTAGGAGGAAGCACATGGTTTGGCTTAGTTTTGCATAGAACAACTATCACCATTGAAAAAATTGCATAAGGAAATGAGGTTCACATTTTGTTCACGAACTAAAGTTTGAATCTAATAATTTTTTTGAGTTAAAACCTTCTAAAAAGTGTGAAATAATCTTTGAGTTTAAACCTTTAGAAACTAAGGTTTAAAATTTGAATATTGCATGAGGAAATGAGGTTCACATTTTGTTAATAAACAAAAGTATAATGTTCCAGTTTAAATCTTTTGAAAGTGAGGTCTAATGATGTTTTGAGTTTAAACATATTGAAAGTGACATTGAAATTTATGATTTTGTCTAAAAATAGAAGTTTCACTCTAGTGAATGTTTTAGGTTAAACTATTTAGAATTTTATTTGCAAATGGAAGTTTCATTCTAATAATGTTTGAGTTTAAACCCTTAGAAAGTGAGGTTTAAATTTTTATTTAAAAGGTGAGGTTTAAAATTTTAATATTGCATGAGGAAATGAGGTTCACATTTTGTTAAAGAACAAAAGTTTCACTCTAATAATGATTGAGTTTAAACCTTTTGAAAGTGACGTTTGTAGACACCTAAAAATTCTTTAGAAAATAAAGTATTTTTATTTTTTGAAAAAATCCCTGATGACATCATCATTAATTAATTAATTAATTAATTAATTAATTAATTAATTATTTTATTAATTAATTAATTTATTTATTTTTATGCCATTAAATCCCTTTATCTTAATTAAAAATATTTAATTAAGGAATCCCTCCCAAAAATGTTTAAATCTTATTTAAACATTATTTCCTTATTTATTAATTATTTAATTAATAAATTGACCAAAAATCCTAAAATAAATAAAAAATTTATTTTTTGCCCAAAACTTGGCCAATTTCCTAAAGACCAATAACCTCTTCCAAAATCTTCTAATCCTTCTTTAATTTCGATTAAATGCTAATCCCATCATTTCCTACCCCTAATCCCAACTCAAAATATTTAATCAAGATTAAATATTAATCCTCATGTTTATTAAAAATATTTTAATAAATATCTCCTCAACCCAAACCCTTCAAATAAATAAAACTTTATTTATTTCATAAAATCTTATTCTAGGAAGTTCTAGACTCTTTGAGAAAGTCTTCATCCTCATCCAAAGCCTAGACTCTTCTAGAAGATGTCTTTAACCCTAATCCTAATCCCCTCCTAACCTTGTCACATTCCCTAAACATGAGTTAAGACTTGCTAACTCAAGCCAAAGTTAACAAATATCTCCTCCTTCACCCACCCTCATTAATTGCAATCCACTTGCCATCCACTTGCCTAGTCCTAAGCCATCTCTAACCCTTCCTCTAATCATTTTTACAACCCTAAGCAAGCTTAAAACCCCCCTAAACCCTCAAATTCAAATTTCATGGTATCTCTCACAAATATCCTCAGCCACAAAACTTTATAAAGCCCACAAAGTCATAAATGTTCTTACAAAGCACTTATGAAGGGTCTTTATGAAGATTTTATCTCTTGAGCCTCCTTTGTTGACTCATTCTTGCCCTTTCCTCCATCCTCTCACCTTGTGACATGTGTCACTTCCTGATTGGTTGTAAGGAAGCACAATCCATGTGCTCTCCTCTCATGCAATCTAAACCCTCCATAAGCTTTTTCCCATCCTTGCATCCTAGCCCTTGATCCCTCAAGCCCTTTGCCTATTTAAGGAATCCTCTCCCAAGCCATTTTAAAACAATCCATGAAATAAAGTTATAATGCTATTTTGAGAGCCAAATCCATACTAAAGCCATCTATCCACACCAAAAATCCACAATCATCCATTGAAGCCTTTGGAAGCATATTGAGCATACATCCTATCCATTTAGATAAAGCCACTCAACAAGAGAGCTTCTCATTGAGAGAGCCCATTAATGGCTCATATTTTCAATTGATAGCTCATCTTAGTCTATCTTGAAGTTTATGAATTTTGTTTAGTTTGTAGAAGCTTTATTTAAATTTGGTTTCTACTAGCATATTAACATTGCTCATATACATTTTGGCATGCCCGGTGGGACCCCGCATGGGTCATCTTCATTAGCTTTTTAAGTCAAGTTTTATATGTCATTTGCTAATTTTGGCTAATTTTTCTTATTTTTTGTGATTAGTAGGATTGTATAGATTGGTTTTGTAGGTCCACATGAGCATGAAGAAGACAAAGGAACTCATAGTCTATCTCATAGTGTTTGCAGATTTTTCAAGCTTATAGGTGGACAAAGCACTTGGATTTCTTCTTCCTCTTCTTGTCTATATTCTTCTTATTCCATCTACTTCTTCTTCTTCTTGTGGGAGATCTTGGCCATTTTTTTTTAAGAAAGCAAAATCATACACACTTCTTTTTAGTGCTTAAAATGAACCCCCAAATCATACTTAAATCCATTAAAAATTAAAAATTTGCAAAAAAGAAAAAATCTTTTAACAAGTGAAACTAAACCAATCCAATCATTTGCATCCTTGCAACATCAAGGTTTTAGATGCATTCATGCAAGGTTAGGAACACTTCATTTTTGAGAATTTAAAAAGAACTTCAAGTTTCCATTTCAAAAGGTTCAAAATCAACACTAAGTGCACACTAAAATCTAAATCAAACTCAAAGCATCAATCAAGGATAAAATGAACCTCATTTGCAAATATTTTAAAGTTCTTTTAAAAATCTCATGAAAACTAAGAGTCCTAAATGGTTGCCAAAAATTGTCCTAAAAGTTTTGTTACTTGTTCCAAACAAATGTCTTGTTGCAAAATCTTGAATGTTTCTTAGGTTTTTCGTGCATCAAAACAATCTAGGAATATCATTTTTGGGCTTAAAACATGCAAACTAGAACACAAAATCTTGAATGAAAAGCAAAGTCCAAAGAGTCATTTTCATTTTTTAGCCCAAAAACAATCTTGAATGATCTAAGGTTAAAAAAAAGCACTTCAAAGTTCTTAAAACAACACACAAAATCTCAATCTTGAATGCTGAAAGGAAAAAAACTTGAATGTTTAATCACTTGTCTTTGAATGCATGTTGCTAAACACACTCTTGAATGCCATGGATTAAAATCAAATTTTCCTTGAATGCATGATTAAAATAACAAATGCAATCTTAAATTCCAAGGATCAATTAACCATTGCAATATCAAACACTTCATTTGGAGCTTTTAAAATTGAACAAAACAAATCTCTTTTCCACATACAATTTAGGCAAAGTTTGATTTTTGGACATTTAAGAAACTTCGTTAAGTTAAACACAAATTTGCAAAAATCAATTTGAGTAGTTCCTTGGACTCACCTCTTTTCTAATCACCCATCAAATATTAACCATTGGTTGCAATCTTAGCTCCATTCATGGGGATGGGTCCGCTTGAAAAAGGTGTTAAATGTTCCACAATCTAACTCGCTCACTTGGTCTTTGAATGTTTTCTTTAACTTTATCAAAATTCTTAAATGACTAAAAATCTAGATTAAACCAATCACACTTCATTTGGGTACTAAAATTGAACAACTATTGACGTGGAGGGCCTCCGGGTGTGTGCTTGAAATCGAATCTCACACACCTTTGTTTTGGGCTTAAAATAAACTCACACTCAATTTTGAATGCCTTAAAGAAAAATCAATCGATACTTGACATGGAGGGCCTCCGAGCGCGTGGGTTTACATTCTTGTTGACCCTAACTCTTCTTCTTGTTCGCATTCTTTGATCAATTTTATTTTTGTCGATGCTTCAAAGTTGGAATAAACATTATATCTTAAACATGAGTGCTTGCCAAGTCTAGATCAAAAAAATTAAGCTTCATTTGGTAAAAGAACAAGCGTGTTTTTTAGCCCAAGATCATCCAAGTCTTCTCTCCCCTTGTCATCTTTTGAGGCCATCTTGGGTGCATAAGATTAGGATCCAAAATCTTGTCTTAGCTTTTTAGGAGGCCTGCTTGGGGATTTCATCACCCCTTGGGATGACCTCAACTCCAGTGTTCTAACGGAGTATAAAGATCGGGAGGCGAATCCAAAGACACCTCTCTTGGGATCAAAATTTTGTCACTCAGGCTAAGCCTCAAGGAACTTTATACCCTTGAGAAGTGAAAGAGGAGAAGTGGGTTACCACTCCTCTCGGCTGTGTGACATCTTTTTGGTTTCATCTACAGATTTGGACCTCACGTACCTTGAATATATCGAGGACTCCCTAACTAAACCAAATTTCATCCTTGTAGAAAGCTTCCTAGGATGTTGGTGTGTTTGACGTGCTTGCTCAAAAATTTTGTCTACTTGTTTGTTCATAGCTTTTGAATGAATGTTTGCCAATTTTGGTCGAAATCCCAAAAAAGTAGAAATCTCCCAGCTCAAGGCATACTTATCGTAGTCACTGCCTTATCAGAAAATCATCCAAGCTCCCCCGCTGCAACCAAATCTATCTAGTTCTCTGCCTTAGAACAATCCCAAATCCAAAGTCCATCCAAATCATCCCCCTAGCCAGCTAGCAACCCAATCCAAAATCACCCAAGCCTTTAAAGAGTTGTTGTCACTTTGCCAAAATTTGCTATCCAATCAATCTATCCTACCAATCAACAAATCTCACCAAGGTTATCCCTCTAACAGAGCATTGTCTAGGGTAATCTAGCTTTGTCACTTGCATCCCTTATCACCTTGAGCTAAAAGTTGGGATCCACAAGTTGTCAATCTTGTGTCATGCCCATAGGATCATTAGTCTATCCTCAAGTTGACACAGCCACCACCAAATCCATTGCATAGGAAAGCAAAACTCTCACCTTTTGATAGCATGACCTTGAAGTCTTCCATCCACAGGAAAGCCAAAAATATCTAGCCAATCCTCCTTAGATCTATCATGTAGCTTTGACTCTCCCTAGGAAATCTTTCATCAACCAATCCAAAATCTATGCTTAATCCAAATCCGACCATAAGCTTTCGTGTTCATCCATATGTAAGACCCCATCCCCATCAAACTCACCATCAAAGCATGAAGTTCCAATCCTATCATGATTTGTTTGGTCGCATTGTCCTTGCTCCCGCCACCTCCTATTCCAATGATGATGAAAATCTTGTTGATTATGACGGGTATATTGAAAGCGTTAGAAAAATTCTGCCAACCATCCCCCAAAATCCACGCGTTATTCCAAACTATCTAGTCATGCCATCTAATATCCCAGCTTCTCCTCCATCACCCAATCAACCAAGCTTCCAATCTTCCACCCCATCACACCAGCTATTCCTGTGAATCCACCACCTCCACCTCTGACATATGAGTCTCCAAGGAATCTCCAAATCCCACCACCCATCGAATCCCTCCAAATCCCATCCACATCTCCTCCTCCAAGAATTATCCAAATCCCATATAATGAACCTCATGCATCCACTCCCATCCATTCCTATCAAGATCTTGTCCAAAAGCATGTTGAAATATCCTTCGACAAAATAGAAGATCCCGCCATCCCATTTATTCCCCTACATGACCCACTTTTACTATCCCCTCCATATCTAAATCCTAACATCTTACCTATTCCATCTCAAGATCCCTTTCCTTCAGCCCACCCAAATCAAGATCCTATCCTTCCATCTCCTCTGCTTCATGATCATACATCTGCCATAATCCATGATGATAGATCAATAGAAGAAGGACTAATTATCATATCTGAAGCTTCAACTCCTTCAGCTAGTAATGGACTCACATCTTGTGTTCCAAATAATGAACATCATATTGAAAAAAGAAATGAAAATGTATTTCTAGATGTTGGTATCCCCGCTATTCCTGCATGGTCCCAAGTCCTTCCATCTCCACCCCAAAGTTCCCATCCATCTTATTCCGCATCTATTTTGGGCCCTCATCCTACTCCTTATCTCCAACCCTCCATTTTGGGTCCATATATCCCTTATCTAAATCCCACACCCTTTCCATCCATTTTGGGTCCTTATACACCTAGTATGAATCCTTTAGCTCCTCCATCTATCTTGGGACCTACACCTTCCCCGTTTCCATCCATTTTGGGCAATTATATCCATCCATATCTTATTTTCCAATCTATCCTTCCATCCCCTCAAATTGACCAACTAGATCATCAAAGGCACTCACCCTTGAATCCCTTCCAACCTTTAAACCCTATCACTCCATCAATTATCCCTCCATCTCCTTGTTGGGATAAACCATGGACAGAAAAAAAAAAAAACTACATGCAAATATAACCAATAACATAAAATAATAGAACACATAGAAAATGAACACAAGGCACCAAGATTTAACATGGTTCACCCAATCCCTAGGCTACGTCCACCAAACAGCAAGTCCGATCTTATTACAATCCACTGATTACAACCTGATTACAATCCATAATCTCTTACAGCTCAATACCGCCGCAAGAACCAATTTTGTATCACAACATTATGAAAAATACCCAACCCTAAGCCCTTTTTTATACAAGTATTAAACCTCTTTAGGGTTATAACATATCATCCATATGTCGGCCATAATATGTCGGCTACTGCCCAAAAAAAAAAAGTTTACCCCACTATTTATGAAGTATGTACAGTACTTTCCTGATCAGTCACCACAATCTAACAATCGCCCACTTGGGGACTGATCAGGCTCCACACTAAACAACAACCTCCCATTTGGAGACTGATCCTATAGCAATACCACTACCACATGGGGCTCCCACTGGATCAAACCATCCTGGACTCTACTATTCTTTTATTCATGTTTAGTCTAAAAGACCAACCGAAGCTGAAGAGGAGTTCAGCTTCTCCCTTGTTACAACCTTTGTCAACATATCTGCTGGATTGTCATTGGTATGTATCTTCTCCAGCTTTAACTATCCATCCTCCAAAACTGATCGAATGAAATGGTACCGCAACTGTATGTGTTTGGTCTTAGAATGCAGAGCTGAATTCTTAGCAAGATGAATGGCAATCTGACTATCTGTGAACAAATAATTATCCTTTTGAGGATGTCCCAATTCTTCCAAGAAGAACTAAAGCCATATCATCTCTTTGGCTACCTCTGTAGTAGCAACATACTCAGCCTCTGTAGTGGAGAGAGCATTAATCTTCTGTAACCTAGAAACCCAGCTCACAGCTGCCCCACCAATAGTAAAGACATAACTTGTAGTACTCCACCCGGTATCAATATCCCCAGCCAAATTTGAGTCAACATAGCCCTGTAAATCAGTAGTAGAGCCCCCAAAGTGTAAACACTTATTGGATGTTCCTCTCAAATATCTGAGAATCCACTTGACAGCATTCCAATGCTCAAATCCCGGATGACTCATATACCTGCTAACGACTCCCACTGCATGTGCAATATCTGGCCTAGTGCATACCATAGCATACATCAAACTTCCTACAACTGAAGCATAGGGTACCTTGGACATCTTATCCTCCTCCTCCTGTGTCTTGGGACACATCTCCTTAGTCAATTTCAAATGACCAGGTAAAGGTGTGCTGACAGCTTTAACATTCTCCATAGAGAAATGTTGCAACACCTTCTCAACATAATCAGCTTGAGATAGTGTCAATGTTCTATTCTTCCTATCTCTACAAATCTTCATACCAAGGATTTTTTTTGCTGCCCCCAAATCCTTCATAGCAAATGCATGTGCTAACTGGCATTTTAGCCTCTTAATATGATGCATGTTAGACCCAGCTATAAGCATATCATCAACATATAGACATAAAATAATGTAGCTATCATCATCCAACCTCTTAAAATAAACACAATAATCTAAATGACACTTGTTATATCCATGCTCATGCATAAAATTGTCAAATTTCAGATACCATTGCCGAGGTGCTTGCTTCAAGCCATATAAACTTTTCTTCAATTTGCACACTAAGTTCTCATTACCTTTGACCTCAAAACCCTGTGGCTGAGCCATATATATTTCTTCATCCAAATCACCATGAAGAAAGGTTGTTTTAACATCCATCTGCTCTAAATGCAAATCTTCAGTAGCCACAAGACTTAAAACAGTACGAATAGAAGTCGTTTTAACAATAGGAGAAAATATCTCATCAAAATCAATTCCTTTCTTCTGTGCAAATCCTTTTACAACTAACCTGGCCTTAAATCTTTTCTTACCTCCTTCCTCTTCTTTCAACCTGTAAACCCATTTATTCTATAAAGCCTTTTTACCTGCAGGAAACTTGCACAAATCCCATGTCTTATTTTTCAGCAAAGAGTCCATTTCGTCTTTCATTGCAGACTCCCACTGAATCTTAGTATCCACTTGCACAGCTTCATCATAACTTTCAGGTTCACCAGCATCAGTAAGTAAAATAGAATACAAAGAGGGAGAAAACCTTTGTGGAGGTCTAATTTGCCTTGTTGACCATCTAACATTCACTAGTGTGTGTGGTATTTGTTGTTGCAGTTGTTGCACATCATGAGGAATGGCTGGAACATCAGCTTTTAGAGTATCATCCAACACTACATAATCATCTTCTCTCTTCTCATGTTGCTGCAACAGATCTTTGTACAACACTTTCTCATTGAATATGACATCCTGACTTCTAATAATTTTAAGATTTTCAAAATCCCAAAGCCTATAACCAAATTCATTAATGCCATATCCAACAAAGATACATTTCTTTGATTTAGCTTCTAGCTTGGTTCTATTTTCAGAGTCTATATGAGAAAAAGCTTCACAACCGAAGGTCTTGAGAAAAGAATAACTCACCTTCTTACCAGCCCATGCTTCCTCTAGAATACCACAGCCCAAAGGAGTAGAGGGACCTCTATTAATCAAATATACTATAGTATTGACAGCCTCCGCCCACATGTTTAAGGGCAACCCAGCATGCAACCTCATGCTCCTTGCACTCTCCATAATAGTCATGTTCATGTGTTCAACCACTCCATTTTCCTGTGGAGTTCTTGGAATAGTTTTTTGTCTACGAATACCATTAGTGGAGCAATAATCTTCAAATTCATGACTACAATACTCACCACCATTATCAGATTTGAGACATTTTAATTTCTTACCAGTCTCATTTTCAACCAAGCATTTCCATTTCTTAAAAGTTTGAAATACATCAGATTTCTATCTAAGGAAATAAACCCATACTTTTCTAGTTGCATCATCAATAAATGTAACATAATAATGAGAGCCACTAAGGGAAGATACCTGAGCCGGTCCCCATACACAAGGAAGATACCTGAGCCAGTCCCCATACATCGGTATGCACAAGCTCTAATTTCTCCTTTTTGTTTTCCTTCCCTGTCTTTACAAAACTCACTCTCTTTTTTTTTCCATACACACAACTTTCATAGAAATCCATATTCACACATTTTAGACCTGGTAAAACTTTCCTTGAATGAAGTACTTTCATACCTTTCTCACTCATGTGCCCAAGTCTATTGTGCCACAATGCTATAACAGAATCTACAGTAGCTATTTGTTCTCCCTGCTCAACTGCAGTAATTGTTCCTGAATATTCATTTTTCTCTGAAACAATCAAAGTAGAAGGAACAATATGACCTGTACAAAGATATAAGGTGCCTACTTTCACACCTTTTTCTACTACAAGGGAACCTTTTGAAACCTTCCAATTTTTATCATTAAAAGTAACTACACAACCCTCATCACCAAGTTGCCCTGCTGAAATTAAATTTCTACTTAGCTTTGGAACATGCCTTACTTCATGTAGTAGCCAATGATTCCCATTCTGCAACTTAATCTTAATTTTTCCCTTTCCAACAATCTGACAGGGTTCATTATCCCCCAAATAAACAAGCCCAAAATCCCCTTGGACATAATCAATGAAATAACCTCTATGAGGTGTAGCATGAAATGAAGCACCAGAATCTAAAACCCATGAATCATCAACAATCTCTAAAGACAGAAACAAAGCATCCTCTTTAGATTTGTTACTTACCACATTTGCCTCCTTGTCTCCATCTGATTTATCTCCTTCATTTTTCTTTCGATTCCAGCAATCTTTCTTTTTGTGCCCTAGTTTCCCACAGTACCAACAATCATTTGGTCCTCTCGATTGAGACCTCCTCCCCTTTGATTTTCCTCTTGATTTTTCACGATTTCCAGAGTTACTTCATTTTTCAGTCGTTCTGCCCCTGCTTTGTGCATTTAAAGCACTTCCTGATGTAGATCCACCTAAGGATTTTCTACGAGTTTCCTCACTTAAAATAACACCGATCACATCATCATATTTTAAGATACTAGATCATGGAACAGAATTACTCACCGCCATTACCAAGCCATTCCAGCTTTCAGGAAAAGAACACAAAATCAAGAGAGCCCTAATTTCTTCATCAAAATTGATACCCATAGAAGATAATTGACTAGTAATAGTATTAAACTCATTTAAATGATCTGCAACAGATCCACCTTCTGCCATTTTCATATTAAATAAATGCTTCATGAGAAATACCTTATTTGAAGCGGAGGGCTTTTCATACAGTGTCGCTAGGGTTTTCATCAAATCTTCTGTCGTCTTTGATTTTGTAATATTAAATGCCACCGATGGTGCCAAGCATAACCGAATGCTTCCGAGTGCCTTTCTATCCAAAACATCCCATTCAGCCTCTGACATAGTTCCCTGATTCTTGGCTTTTCCTTCCAACGGCTTCCATAAATCCTTCTGATATAAATAGTCTTCCATTTGCATCTTCCATAACTGGAAGTTCTGCCCATTAAACCTATCAACCCTCAACTTACCCTCATCTACCATCGCTCCCACTCAACTGTGAGACTCCCACTTAACCGTGAGACTTTCCTGCAGAGGATAACTGAAAGACAACCTTGCTCTGATACCACTTGTTAGGATAAACCACAGATAGAAATAAAAAAAAACTACATGCAAGTATAACCGATAACAGAAAATAATAGAACACACAGAAAATGAACACAAGGCACCAAGATTTAACGTGGTTCACCCAATCCCTGGGCTACATCCACCAAACAGCAAGTCTGATCTTATTACAATCCAGTGAGTACAACCTGATTACAATTCGTAATCCCTTATAGCTCAATACCGCAGCAAGAACCAATTTCGTATCACAACATTATGAAAAATACCCAACCCTAAGCCCTTTTTTATACAAGTATTAAACTACTTTAGGGTTATAACATGTTGGCCATATGTCGGCCATAATATGTCGGCTACCATGTCGGCTACTGCCCAAAAAAAAAAATTTTTACCCCACTATTTATGAAGTATGTACAGTACTTTCCTGATTAGTCACCACAATCTAACACTCCTCCATGCTCTTGTTCCCATCCCATGGCTAATAGAAACATATTGGGTGCCAAAATCAAAAATCAAAAATCCAAAAATCCACAAAAATCCAAGTTTCAACATGTCCCTTCTAAAATACATGTTCAAAATAAGAAACATTTGATCCAAATCAAAGAAAAAGTCAAGAGGCCACAAAGGCCCAAGCTGAAAAAGTCAAAAATCATGTGGATACCCAAGATGCTCATAAAAGAAATGCATCTCAAAGAAAAATCTCAATTGGCATCCATTCATGCTACTCAAAAACCCTCATCCATCCATCCTTTATCCAAATCCCCATATATGCATCCTTCATCCCCCCAACCCCCTCTTAGTCCATATGCTTCTTATCCTAAATTTCTTATCCTCCATCTTCCAACTCTACTTTTAGACCTTATCTTTCTCTTCCTCCATTTTCTCCTCAACCTCACTCAATACCATTTTCCCACTATTTGATCACCTTTCAAGGTGTGTGTCGATGATGATCTTTCCATTTTCTCCATCCATTTACCCCCAAGCCTTATGTCTTCGCATCCATTATCTGTCAAACTCCCACCCACCATTCCACTTGTTTAATCAAATCCTTTTTCATCCATCCTACCAACATCTATGAACCAAAAATAGCTGAAGAAAGACAAAATCATTCCAACTAAGTCCAAAGTCAAAAAGTCAAAAAAAATTAAAGAAAAATAAAGCATCCACTGGTGAAAACTTGGCAATTCAAGTGCCTTGGACAAGTACCATGATGAAAACTTGGCAAACAAGCGTCATGCATAATCCAACCACCCCTAGCTTAGCCTATCATCCTCATGCTTTTGGTCACATCTTGCCATCAAGCTCCATCTTCCAATTTATCCACCTATCTTTCATCCTCCAACTTTTATCTATCACTATCTACTTATCTTCTGCAACCTCACCTTGTCATCCGAGCTATCATCCATCTCCCTAGCGCCTTTAGCTTTTCCATCCTAGCTTCAATCCTATCACATCCATTGTAAGACCTCCTTCTACATGTCATCTTCTAACTAGGGGCACTGTATTCCTTGGAGATCTTGTCTTGTCCATTCTCCCTTGTCATTGGTATCTAGCCCTAGGCTATCCTCATGCAAACCCAATGTCAATCCACTCTATAGCTACCTGCTCTAGCACCATCAATCAGCTCAGCTACCACCAACCTTAGCATTGTCCCCATCCTTGGTCACACATCTATCATCATCATTGGATGCAACCTTCCAAATCCATATCTTCTACTATCACCTCATCCTTAGGTTTTGCATCTTACACAAAATTGAGCTATCCTGCTATCCTCTCATCCTGAGCTTTTATCCATCTGTATCATACATATCATTGGTCTGTTAGCTTGTACCACATCTTGATTAGCCCACTTGTAAATATCTTGGTCTGTTAGCTTGTACATCCTCTTTAGCTTAGTACCATTGAATCTATCTAGCGTTCATGTCAGTTCATCATTGATCAACATCTTGCACCCATCGCACATCTTGGTTAGCTATTCCAATGCATCCTTTAGCTATATTTCCTATCACCAAAGTGTTACCTTTCTTAGTTCTTCTTGCCAGATGCATCACTCATCCAATTCCACCAGCTTAGGTGCTCTCCGATAGGTCCTTGTAGGATATAGCTTTCCTCATGTCTGATCTTGTTCCGTTAGTACCTCGTCCTACCCATCTCATTGGCAAACGGTTCTCTTTTGGATTTTCGCTTTCTTTTGATTTGGACTCTTCCCTATTGGGTCTTGAAATATCTTTTCCAAGCAATCTCCTTGTTCCCTCCTCAAGGTTGCCACAATCTTCCATATCATGGCATACTACAAATGGGGCAATCGGAGCATAAGGTCTTGATCATGTCTTTTGTTTGTTTTTATTTTCTGCTTGTGGGTTACGCAGTGTTGGATACACACTGCTTCCTTTAGGAATCATGTGTGATGCTGGGGCAATCCTTGCATGTTTATTTTGAGTCAGTTCGTTAGTCCTCTGGATAGTTGGTGAAAAGGCCTTGATGTTTTTGGTAACCTTGGCAACTAACCAACAATCCTATAGCAAATCTAGTGCTCAACTACATGGTGGTACTTCTCTTTGAAGTATCCCCCCGCTCAAAAAGATTCAATGGTTTTCCTTCATCTCCATTGTCCCCCATCCATATCCAACATCCATCTCTCCTACCCCATCTTATGCATCAGTATCTCTTTGAATCACTCCTCACCTTTAGCTTTAGGGATCCACAATCCTAGTCTTAGGGATCCACCAATCCAAATCAATCCACCAAGCCTCATCTTTCGAGATCCACAATCCTAGTCCTAGGGATCTCCGAAACCCATCTTTCATCAATCTGACTCTTTGAAATCCTGTTGCATCAAATTTTTAATCCCCTCATCCATCTCCCCATCCTGGATTCCTTTTTATAGCACTCCACTCCTTCATCCTCTGCAATCCCTAAAATCTTAAGCTTGCTTCTTCTTGTGCCTCTGATTCTCCCTTTATCATTCTCTCATAGTGAGAGTTTGAGCTAACTAAACCTCTTCTCTTAAACCAATCTGAGTCTCCTTGCTCATCCCAGATTTTGGTTTTTTATAAGAAGTCATCGAGCCTTGCTTTCTCTCCCCACTACCTTCTTGAGGGGGCATCTCATAGTCCATTCTCTCCTCTTCTACTCTAGCCTTGGGAATCTTATTTTCTTAACTTTGATGCCATGCCACTTGCGGCATCACATCAAAGATGGGCAAAATGTAGACACCTAAAAATCCTTTAGAAAATAAAGTATTTTTATTTTTTGAAAAAATCCCTGATGACATCATCATTTATTAATTAATTAATTAATTTATTTATTTATTTATTTATTTTTATGCCATTAAATCCCTTTATCTTAATTAAAAATATTTAATTAAGAAATCCCTCCCAAAAATGTTTAAATCTTATTTAAACATTATTTCCTTATTTATTAATTATTTAATTAATAAATTGACCAAAAATCCTACAATAAATAAAAATTTTGTTTTTTGCCCAGAACTTGGCCAATTTCCTAAAGACCAATATCCTCTTCCAAAATCTTCTAATCCTTCTTTAATTTCGATTAAAGGCTAATCCCATCATTTCCTACCCCTAATCCCAACTCAAAATATTTAATCAAGATTAAATAGTAATCCTTATATTTATTAAAAATATTTTAATAAATATCTCCTCAACCCAAACCCTTCAAATAAATAAAACTTTATTTATTTCATAAAATCTTATCCTAGGAAGTTCTAGACTCTTTTAGAAAGTCTTCATCCTCATCCAAAGCCTAGACTCTTCTAGAAGATGTCTTTAACCCTAATCCTAATCCCCTCCTAACCTTGTCACATTCCCTAAACATGAGTTAAGACTTGCTAACTCAAGCCAAAGTTAACAAATATCTCCTCCTTCACCCACCCTCATTAATTGCAATCCACTTGCCATCCACTTGCCTAGTCCTAAGCCATCTCTAACCCTTTCTCTAATCATTTTTACAACCCTAAGCAAGCTTAAAACCCCCCTAAACCCTCAAATTTGAATTTCGTGGTATCTCTCACAAATATCCTCAACCACAAAACTTTATAAAGCCCACAAAGTCATAAATGTTTTTACAAAGCACTTATGAAGGGTCTTTATGAAGATTTTATCTCTTGAGCCTCCTTTGTTGACTCATCTTTGCCCTTTCCTCCATCCTCTCACCCTATGACATGTGTCACTCCCTAATTGGTTGTAAGGAAGCACAATCCATGTGCTCTCCTCTCATGCAATCTAAACCCTCCACAAGCTTTTTCCCATCCTTGCATCCTAGCCCTTGATCCCTCAAGCCCTTTGCCTATTTAAGGAATCCTCTCCCAAGCCATTTTAACACAATCCATGAAGTAAAGTTATAATGCTATTTTGAGAGCCAAATCCTTACTAAAGCCATCTATCCACACCAAAAATCCACAATCATCCATTGAAGCCTTTGGAAGCATATTGAGCATACATCCTATCCATTTAGATAAAGCCACTCAACAAGAGAGCTTCTCATTGAGAGAGCCCATTAATGGCTCATATTTTCAATTGAGAGCTCATCTTAGTCTATCTTGAAGTTTATGAATTTTGTTTAGTTTGTAGAAGCTTTATTTAAATTTGGTTTCTACTAGCATACTAACATTGCTCATATACAACGTCTAATAATGTTTGAGTTTAAACATTTTGAATGTGATATTGAGATTTAAAATTTTGTTTGAAAGTAGAAGGTTCACTCCAGTGTTTTAAATTTTTGTTTAGAAAGTGAGGTTTTAAATTTTAATATTACATGAGGAAATGAGGTTCACATTTTGTTAAAGAAAAAAAGTTTCACTCTAATAATGATTGAGTTTAAACCTTTTGAAAATTAGGTCTAATAATGTTTGAGTTAAAAAAATATGAAAGCGGTATTGAGATTTAAAATTGTCTAAAAATGGAAGGTTCACTCTAGTGAATGTTTTAGGTTAAACTATAGAATTTTCAGTCTAGTAAATGTTTTAGGTTTAAAATAGAAGGTTCACTCTAGTGAATCTTTTAGGTTAAACTATTTAGAATTTTATTTGCAAATGAAAGTTTCACTCTAGGAATGTTTGATTTTAAACCCTTAGAAAGTGAGGTTTAATTATTTTTTTGTAATGGGAAGTTTCACTATAGTGAATGTTGTAAGAGAAACCTTTTTTTTTTTTTGTAATGGGAAGTTTCATTGTAGTGTAGTCTAGTGTAGTGTATGTTATAAGAGAAACTATTTAGTATTTTATTTGCAAATGGAAGTTTAAGAGAAACCTTTTTTTTTTTCTTTGTAATGGGAAGTTTTACTGTAGTGTAGTGTAGTGTAGTGAATGTTATAAGAGAAACTATTTAGAATTTTATTTGCAAATGGAAGTTTAAATAATATTTGAGTTTAAACTATTGGACCATGTAGATTTTGTTTGCAATTGGAAGCTTCACTTTGTTGTAGTGTGAAGTTTCAAGTTTCACTATAGTAAATATTTGAGTTTAAACTCTTAGAACTTATGTTTACAATTTTCTTTGAAATTGGAAGTTTCACTTTGCTGAATGTTTGAGTTTAAAAAATACCCTTTATATTATATATAAAGGGTATTTATTTAGATATAACAATTGATAACTATCATGATATTGATACTATTTGATATGATGTAAGTTAAATTTTATTGAAAGTGTCCTCAGTTACCTCCATAATACAAAGATGTGAGCACATGATCGCGAAATAATCACCATGAGTTCTCAATGTTTCTTAATTTATATTAGAATTGAAAGTAAAATATTTGGAAAGTTCAATATTATTTTCTAACATTTATAAACTTAATTTGGTTGCCCTATTACTTACCCTATTACTTACTTGGACATTCTACATTGACAGCCATATTCTTTTGCCCATAATAAGCAAAAGAGAGCATGAAAAAATTACCATTAATTTTAGTGCTTTTTCTCATAATAAGCACGTGAGAGCATGAAAAAATTACCATTAATTTTAGCGCTCAAGGTTTTCAGATTTTGACTATAAATATTACTGCCCAAGATCTATTCAGAAGCTTTTATATAAAATATTTTTTAAGAAAAAGAATAGGGTTCTTAAATATCTATCTATGTTTGTTGCAAGCTCTCTAGAAAGAAAATGAGCAAGTAAGAGCAAGAGAAATTACCATCATAAATTCACAAGGGTTTTGGTTGCAAATTCCTAAAAAATATAGAAAAAATTTCCAGTCTTTTAATAAATGACCTTAATATAACCAATTTTGTGGCTACAATCTTCATGTACTACTGGGAATAAATCACATGTTTGAAATCAGGGAATTAATATTTTTGCAAAAAATTGAAGCTATTTCTATGCAAAAATACAATTATTTGTCTAAAAATCCACAAGATCTGTTTGTTCCCAAAAAGAGAGCTCACCTATTTTTGCATTAAAAGCACTATATGGAAAAAATTAAGGATTCAATTACTCGTTCTACAATGGTAAAAGTGTTCTCTGGAGAAATTTTTTTCCAATTTAGATGGACTTTTTAATATGTTGAAAAAGTTGAAAGATTAGAATGTTCTCTAGAAGAAGTGGAACATGGATGACACTTAGTTCTTTAAGGAGCTATTTGTAACATTTTGTTGAACATTTATTTTCTAGAGGAGCTGCCTTGTACCAGGAACAATGGATGACACCTATAACAACTACCTTGTAAGAGTTGCATGCAAGACATATAAAACCACTTGCCACAATCCTAAACCCAATTTCTTCTCAATTTTTTTTAGCAGAAATTAAAAAGATTGCTCGGAAAAATCACTTGAGCCAATGGAAAAGAAAAGATAATTTTGGGAGAGAACTTCATGGAAACCAAAAACAAATAGGAAAGGAGTGAAAAATCTTGCATTGTAGAAATACAATAGCAGCATATCATTGAGAGGTCCTCTATGAATACCTGACAAAAGGGGAAGAAAGTCATATGGTTGTATTGTTCATGCTTCTATGGAAGAAATCTCACTTGAAATAGATGACATAAGTAAATAAAATGGGCTTGCCTCTCCCCTACTACTGACTTGGATGCTTCATCTACCAACTGCCTACACATGTAAATAAAAGCAACTTGAGACTATAAATCAAACTTCAAAGCCCTTACGTATCTTGTATTTATACGTACATATCTACACTAATATCTTAGATCACAAATGTAATCAATGATTTAGAGATTGTTAGTTGAATAAAAGCTACAATAGACAATCATGGGAAACCTTAAAAAATGACATTACTTGTATTTGTCACTTTCTTGAGCATCAAATGTGTTAATGGAAGAATGAAGAAGACAAATATTTTCAATCGATTTCCAACTGAAATTTTGGACAACCCTTAAATGACCCTTGTTAACTGGAAGATCTTTAGACATTTTCTGAATGATAGATTTTTGGATAGCTCAGAACTAGATTTATAGATGACTTTCAAATGGAACATTTTCAAGAAATTACTAAATGAAAGATTTTCAGACAATTCATCAAATATTTTTGGCGACTTTTAATGGAAGATTTTCAGGCAATTTCTAAATGAAAGATTTAGATAAGACTTACAGACGACTTTTTAACCGGAAGATTTTGGACGTAGATTTACTAAATGAAAAATTTAGGAAAAATCATTTCTATATAATGTTCAAAGAAGATTTACAAAAGGCTACAATTCTTAAATGAGAGATTTACGGACAACTCTTAGATGAAAGGCTACGAGAAGATTTCTAGATCCTTTAAAGGTAAAAGTTTATTTAGTATCCGATACCTCAAAAAAACAATATTTCAAACAGTTGAAATATAATAAGGATTTTAATTCAAATAGAATTTGAAGATGATTTGACACGTATGAAGAGTAATATATATCTAATTCAGGAAGGTTCAAAAAATCTAAGTCAGGCTATAGGCTTTATTACACTTCAAACAATTCTCTGCAATAGTTAAATTTTTCACATGGTATCAGAGCATTGTCAAGGGTAGAAGAGTTTTGCCCTAGGAAAGAAATTTTGATCTCTTTAGATTTATTATTGCTTTAAACCCTTGAGATGGCTTTAGCTAGTTTGAAAGATCAGGATAGATTGGATGGTTCCTCAAATTTTGGTGTTTGGAAGGCTAGAATTTCTTTATTGTTGGAAGAGAATGGTATCAAGGATTATGCTACTAGTGTTGTGCCTATACCAACAGATGCAATCTAGCTTGTAGCATATAGGAAGGATGATGCCAAAGTGAGGAGGATTATCCTTGATGGTGTCAAGGATCATATTGTTCCACATATCTCAGAGCTAGATACATCAAAGAAGATGTGGGACGCCATTCTGAATCTATACAAAAATGCTACCACCAACAGAAAGTTGATTCTCAGAGAGAAGCTAAAGAATACTTGAATGAATTAGGGAGAAGATGTCACAAGTTACCTCACTAGGCTCAGACTTGTCAAGGATGTGTTAGTAGTTGTTGGAGATAGCCCTAGTGATGACAAGCTAGTGAGAATAGCCCTAAATGGGTTTACTAAACAATGGAGTGTCTTTGTTCAAGTTGTTAGTGGATGAGATACTTTACTGAGTTGGGATTGACTATGGACTAATTTCACTCAGGAGGAGTTTAGACTAAGTCTTGTTAATGGGGTCAACAAGAGTTAGAAAAATGAGGTGGAACAAGAGAACGTTGCCCTAGCGGGTAAAGGGAAAAAAAAGAAGGAATCTAGCAAGAGATCGAACTCACAAAGTGAGAAGAAGAAGAAGGACCATTTTAAGGTCAAGTGCTTGAGATGTCACAAGTTTTTCCATTATGTCAGTGATTTCCTAGAGAGGAAGAAGGGTAAGAAGTAGGTGGCAGCTTCAACAATTGCAAAAGAACTCTCCAGTAGAACAGAAGATGAGTTTACACTCATAGCTTGTATGGTTAGCTCAACCTCATAGTGTGTTTGGTATATAGATAGTCGAGCATCCTATCATTTCATATGATAGGAAGGACGATGCCAAAGTGAGGAGGATTATCCTTGATGGTGTCAAGGATCATATTGTTCCACATATCTTGGAGCTAGATACAATGAAGAAGATGTGGGAGGCCATTCTAAATCTGTACCAGAATGCTACCATCAACAAGAAGTTGATTCTCAGAGAGAAGCTAAAGAATACCCAAATGAATTAGGGAGAAGACATCACAAGTTACCTCACTAGGCTCAGACTTGTCAAGGATGAGTTAGCAGCTGTTGGAGATAGCCCTGGTGATGATGAGCTAGTGAGAATAGCCCTAAATGGGTTTACTAAACAATGGAGTGTCTTTGTTCAAGTTGTCAGTGGACAAGATACTTTATCGAGTTGGGATTGATTATGGACAGATTTCACTCAAGAGGAGTTTAGACTAAGTCTTGTCAATGGGGCCAACAAGAGTCAAAAAAATGAGGTGCAACAAGAGAACGTTGCCCTAGTAGGTAAAGGGAAAGCAAAGAAGGGATCTAGCAAAAGATCAAACTCAAAAAGTGAGAAGAAGAAGAAGGACCTTTTTAAGGTCAAGTGCTTTGGATGTCATGAGTTTTGCCACTATGTCAGTGATTTTCCAGAGAGGAAGAAGGGTAAGAAGCAGGTGGCAGCTTCAGCAAGTGTAGAAGAAATCTCCAGTAGAATGGAAGATGAGTTTGCACTCATAGCTTGTATGGTTAGCTCAACCTTATAGTGTGTTTGGTATATAGATAGTGGGGTGTCATTTCATATGATAGGAGTTAGAGAGTACTTCTCCAGTTATAAGGAGGAGGACACCAACATCTAGATTTCTATGGGAAACTTGTCCAAACTCAACCCTGTTGGGAAAGGGATTGTTTAGTTTTAGAGGGAGAATGGAAAGATAATTCCACTTCATGATGTGTTATATGTGCCAGGCTTAGGTATGAATTTGAATTATGTATCTATTCTTCAAGATAGGGGGTATAATGTACTCTTTAGAGGAACAAATGTGTTGATTAAGCACAAGGATTGGAAATCACCCATAACTATTGGAGTTAGGAGTGGTCACCTTTATAGATTGCAGTTTGATACTCCTAAGGTACTTATGAGCAACAATAATCCTAGAGATCTTGGAGAGCTATGGCATAGGAGGATGGACCATATTCATCAGGGAGCACTTAGATTGCTTCATGAGACAGTGATAGGTGTTCCAGAGGTGAGCACAGAGCATGACGATGTATGTAAGGGATGTGTGTTGGGGAAGTTTGCGAAAGCATCTTTTCCAAGGAGTGACACCAAATCTAAGGGTGTTCTTGATCTAGTACATTCAGATGTTTTTGGACCAATGTCGACGAAATATCTCAGAGGATATGAGTACTATGTTACTTTTATTGATGATTTCTCTAGAAAGACTTGGATATACTTCTTGAAGACTAAGGATGAGGTTTTCAATCAGTTCCAAGAGTTCAAGGCTCTTGTGGAGAACTCGACAGGAAAGAAGATAAAGGTTCTTTGGTCAGACAATGGAGGCAAGTACAAAGGAAATGTCTTCCAAGATTTCTGCACCAAAGAAGGAATCAATAGATAATGGACTGTTCCTTACAATCTATAGCAGAATGGATTTGCTGAGAGGAAGAATCATTCTATATCGGAGGCAGAAATAGCTATGCTACATGACCAGGACATGTCTTGTTACTTATGGGCAGAGGCATGTAATACAACAGTCTACATTTAGAATAGAGTTCCACACAAGGTGCTAGGGAAGATGACACCAAAGGAGGCTTTCATAGGGAAGAGGCCAGATGTTAGTCACTTTAGGATATTTCAAAGTTTGGCATATTGCCATATTCCTAGAGATATACGTACAAAGTTAGATTAGACTGTAGAGAGGGAGTACTTTGTTGGGTATAGTGAGACCTCAAAGGCATACAGGATTTTCATTCCGGGGACTAAAAGAATTATTCTCAGATAGGATGTCAAGTTCATGGAGGACAAGGCATTCAGGAGATCCAAAGATTTTCAGCAGATGATCAGAGTGTGTAGGCAACAGAAGCTCCAAGACCAAGTCAAGAGCAACAAAGCTCAAGTATAGTTACCAGTACGAGAGTAGACTCAGTTAGTGAAGATTCACAGAGTATGGAGAAATAGGTGCAATAGGAAATGCATCTAGAAGACTTAGAGGTTGACATTTCATCCTCTACAATTGGTAGCAAGAACCATGTGGTTCCAGATACACAAAGGGATACTTAGGAATTTGTGGGAGCTCGTAGGAAGAGTACTACACAACAAAGACAACCAACCAAGTTCAATGACTATGTGGCATTAGTTAGTCAGTTGGTAGATTGTGAGCCTTCTAGCTATCAGGAAGCTGCAGAACATCAGGTATGGCAAGATGCTATGGTTGAGGAATATTCTTCAATAATGCAGAATGATGTGTGAGAGGTAGTACCTAGACCAACAGATAGGGTTGTAGTTGGATCATGCTGGATCTATAAGATAAAACATGGTGTAGATGGTAGCATCAAGAAATACAAGGCAAGGTTCGTGGCAAAGGGGTTCTCTCAGAAGGAGGGAATAGACTATGAGGAGACATTTGCTCCTGTTGCCAAGTATACTTCTATACGAGCTATAATCTCACTTGCAGCATAGATGGGATGGAAAATCCAACAAATGAATGTCAAGATAGCATTCCTTAATGGTGAGTTGAAGGAGGAGGTATACATAGAAAAACTAGAAGGCTTTGTAGCACATAGCAAAGAGACCCACATGTGCAGATTGAAGAAAGCATTATATGGACTCAAGCAGGCTCCTAGAGCATAGTATGAGTGCATTGATACATACTTGTAGAAAATGGGCTTTGTGAAGAGTGAATCAGATGCTAAACTCTACTACTTGATGGTTCACTAGGGCTCATAGTGGATTGCAAGAGGAACTTTGCAGAAGAGTTCGAGATGAAGGATTTAGGACTTATACACTACTTTCTAGGCATGGAAGTGTGGCAGATAGATGGGGAGATTTTCCTTGGTCAAGGGAAATATTGCATTGAAATCTTGAAGAAATTTGAGATGGAGGATTGCAAATCCATGTCTACATCCATGATCATGAATTGGAGGAAGATAGATACAACTAAGGAGAAAGATGTAGATCCAACTTTATATAGACAGTTGATTGGTTTGCTTATGTATATGGTCAACACTAGACCAGATATAGCATTTGCAGTACACTCTCTTAGTTAGTTCATGGTCAAACCAAGGAGAATGCATTAGATAGCAGCTAAGCATGTGCTACATTACTTGTGTGGTACAATCGAGTATGGGATAAAATATTTTCAAGGTGAAGGTATTAGGTTGATAGGCTATACTGATGTAGATTGGGTAGGAAGTACAAGAGATAAAAGGAGCACTTTAGGGTGTTGTTTCAGTTTGGGATCAGGAGTTGTATCTTGGTTCAGTAGGAAATAGAAGTCTATGGCTCTAAGTTTAGTAGAAGTAGAATACATAGTAGCTAGCATGGCAACATGTGAAGCTATATGGTTTTGGAAGTTGTTAGTAGCCTTGTTTGGTCAAAAGGTGAAGACTACTATGATACATTATGACAATCAGAGTTGCATCAAGTTGTTTGATAATATAGTGTTTCATGATAGGTCTAAACATATAGATATCAAATATCACTTCATCAGAGATTGTGTAGAAAGGGGAGTTATTTAGCTACAATACATACCTATAGAGGAGCAGGTAGCAGACATCCTGACTAAGGCATTGGGGAAGGCAAAATTTATCTTCTTCAGAGATAAGTTAGGTGTCCTATAGAACAGCTTCCTCGTTAAGAGGGAGTGTTAGTTTTGTAAGCTTGGATAGTTGTTTTTCCATATGCTATTATTTAGTATCTAATTGATTTTGCTAACAAATTGGTTAGAGCAAGGACAATTATTTATTAAATAATTGACTTCTTTTAGAAGCAACTATAAACCAATTTTGTTAGGGTTGGTAAGTTATTTTATATCTCCACCGTCGATTGTAAGTCAATCTCAGCCATTGGTTTACCAACGAGAGTAGTATAAAAGGGGGTCTAGGGGGCATTTGGAGTAGAAGAAGTTTGAAGAAACATCTGCAGTGTTAGCAAACAGTCTTGCAGTGTTAGCAAGGGCACAAGAATAGCAGTGGGGAATATCAGTGGGATAAATTAGGAGGTTGTCGAAGTTATGCTAGTAAGAGGCAAGGAATTTTGTATCTCTTGATTTTTTGAAGTTTAATATAATTTCTCATCTGTAGAACTATTTTTCCCTTACGGGTTTTTCCAAGGACAATTTGTCTGAAAATATTGTGTTCATTGTGTTGCGCATTTCTTTCTGTATTTTATAAGTGAAGTTGCAATTGTATTATTTTTTTATATTAGCTGGGAATTTATTTTTAGTAGCTTAATATTCATTTATGATAGGAGATTAATAATCAGTGACTGTAATAGTTAAATTTTTCACATGATGGAAAATGCATAAATAAATCTTGTCAGATCCTTCGATATGCTCTGTTACACAATTTTTAGGTCACCATCAAGAACAAATTTTAGCTGACATTGCAATGAATTTTGACATTCCAAGGATACGATTCATTTTCAATGGTGACCTAAAATTGTTTTCAAGAAGAATAATTGGGAGGGTTGTCATTGATGTCACCATGTGATAGACCGACGGATCTCAGATGCGCACAGGTTCAGGTATTTCAAAATTTGACCGTTCAATTGCCTCTTTTCATTTTGCATTGTTATATTGTTGCTCCAGTTTTTCCTTTTTTTTCTCCGTGCATGGTTGCTCTGTCTGTGCATTGTTGTTGTATTTTCATTGCTGCTCTTTATTTTCTCTCTGTGTGCATTCCTGCTTCTTTGCATCATTGTCCAACTATGAAGAATGGCTAAGGAGAGCTTCTAAACACCCACTATAAACGAGGACATGGATACATTGGCAATGTTGGAACCTTTGTCTTCAAAGGAGTTGTAGAGGAGATTAGAATAAATAACAAACATGTTATTCATAGATAATAATAAAGATGTTTATGATTTTGGCAGTTGGGAGGAGACCGAGACCTCTGACGTTATGACCTACTCGATAAATCTACGTATATTTTTCCTAGGCCACAATTCTTGTGCTATCGGCCAGGCAAAATGGACAATGATGAAGGCCTCGAGAATACATATGAAAGAATGGAAATAAGTCATAGGTCTTCTTTTTTCAAAAATAAGATTCTAATTTTAGTGGCGGTGCTCTTTGTGCTTATTTAATGTATATCTGCATGGCATTCCAGCAAGTATTATGCTGGTCTTAATTTGCAAGCTTTCAATGAATATGCAGATGGATTCAGTCTGCCAATGAGTGGAATAGTAGAAGAGGACTTGGACATTGTCAATCAATAAATATGGCAATGAATTGGGCTTTTTCATTAACAAGGATTTAGTTGAACATAACCTGCCAATCAATGAAAATATAGAGAAGTTCAGGATGGTGATTGACGAAGATGAAACCCATGGTCTAGCAGTGCTTAAGCAGTTTGGCACACTAGAATCATCCCAGTCTAAAGCTCTAGCATTGGAGAGCCCCAAGAAGATAGAAACTATGATGTTAGAGGGAAAAAAGGCCAAGGATTGGGTATTGGATGTTCTTGTTGCAAAAAACTCCAAACCTTTAGAGATGTTGGATGTACTTGTTTCAGAAGATTCCAAACACTTGAGGGTATTGAATGTTCTTGTTACAGAAGATTGCAAACATTTGGAAGCAGTGCCATCTAGTATTCTAGTTAAATCTGTAAGAAGTCCCCTACTTTATGGAGTTACGGGTGCATTCTTTTGTGCAGCTGCAATAGTGCTTAATTGGTACAAGAAAAGGACAACATATGCCTATCCTACGACTTCCCTAGAAGTTAAAGAAATTCAAACAAAGAACACTCATGCTCAACAAGGTCCTTTAAAGAAGATGTTGAAATTGTAGGCAAATTGTGTGCCTAGTGTGCAGTTTCTAAATGAGTATTCTCTAGTATAGACGGTCAGCTCTTCCGGCAAAAAGAAAGATATCATATTGAATGATTCAAATATTGGAAGAAGTTCATTTTACATTCCCAATCAAGAAGTTTAGAGGAAGGGCGATTCAACTTCTACCACAAAGAAAGAAAACATGGTAGCTGGAGAAATATATATGGAAAACTCATTTTATGGAAGTCTCACAATGATGATAAATAAGGTGATTTTACATTTAATACTATTTCCCTTTCTAATGCAGTAGAATCCAATGAGCTACTTTATCTTCATATTATTATCTTTATTGCCCTTGGTAATGAAGCATTCCAATGATTTTGAAGTATTTTCTCATAAGAGTTCTTCCTCCATTGATTTTGCATATGGTATAATGTAACTTATTTTACTAATGCTCAAGGTGTCATATACATCTCCATTATTTTTGTTATCCATGTCAAGTATCATATTTTTGTCATCTCAAACATTACTTTTAATTATTAAGAATCCTGTTGCTGATGTTCTATTTTTGTTCCATGCTCAGTGGACAATGATTCACATCTTTATATCCCTAGATGTGAGTTCCATGCAAATATGCACCCTGTCAATGAGCTTGCTTTGATCTATAGGTTATGGATCAACTAGATCTGCTTAGTTCTTTTCAAAGGGTTATTTTTGTTGTCTAGAATGCTAGTTACATTTGATTAGCATCCAGTGTTGTTAGTTCCATTTAGGGAGCAAGATCAGTTTATAAAGAACAAGTTCAATTGCGATACAAGAGGATTAGTCCTAGTAGAAAGGAGAGTAGGAATTGATTATTTTGGGGATAAAGAGGAGTCTTGAGAGTTATTAAGGAAATGTATCCATAAAGAGTGTGACATTCAACATGAGCTAAGTCTGTTTCTATGGTTCAATATTTTATTATGATAAGAGTTCTACATCATTTTGGTTTGTTGTGTAAGGATTTTGTTAATAGTAGTCCTCTTTCTAGAAGGGATAGCATTGTGTTGGCTAACTGATTATGTTTTGTCTAAATTAGTATGTCATTTAAATCTTTTTGCATGGTGGGGATGCATGTATTCCCCCTTTTAAGAGAAAAATGCTACTGGTATTGTGGGGAGCATTCCACAATGAATAATATCTTCTTTAATTACTTAGTGTCCTTGTCCTTCCTACAGTAGTTTTCTGTGTACCCAATCCTAGCTATTTTAATGTCATTCTCTTCAAGGAACATTTCTAAGAAAAGCGTGTGTTTATACAATGTAGGATAAACATAAAGAGCAGCAAAAGCTAATACCTGCAAGAAGATCAAATTGGGTATGCAACCCACCAAAATCTGATTGTATTATGTATAAGGAAGTATGCCATTGTCACATCAACCTTCCTGGACAATGGGCATGAATGTGTTCCCTTTTTAGTGGAAGTGCTCCTGTACTTTCAAGGAAGCATTCCATGATGAAAAGGATCTTCTTCAACCACCCATTATCTTTGCCCTTCCTATAATGTTTTCTTGTATACTCAGGCTTGCTATTTTTACTTTCTAGTTGGTTTCCCTCAAAAGGACCACTTCTAACAATAGTTTGTGTTTGCATTTCAGTATGTAGATAAAAAGAAACTCAAAGAAATGCCCATGAGAAGATTGGATTGGATACAAAACCCAAAAGCATCAGATTGTGCTCTCTATAAAGTATGTCATGTTATGCCAATCTTCATGCACAATAAGCATATTCCCTTATAAGTGGAAAGTGCTACTGATCTTGGGGGAGGGGAGTATTCCATGTGAACAAGATCATCTCTAACCACCCAGGATCCCTACCCTTCCTACTCTATTTTGTTGTTAGTAGGCTTTTTATGTTTCTTTTGTAGTTTATTTCTTCAAAGGACATTTAGTAAGAATAGTTTGTACTTGTATAATGCAGGATGTAGATAAAAAGAAACAAAAAGAAATACCTTTGAGAAGATCAGAGTGTATCAGGAATTTGATCAAATATGATTGTGCACGTAGATAGCATGCATGGACTGTTTGATAAAATGCTTCAAAGGGTGTCATTTCAATGAAGTAGCTATAACACATGGAGGCTACGTGCAGAATCAACTTGTTGAATAGGCTTAAACCTTCAAGAAAATGAAGCTGGTAGATGATACAAATAATTTCCATGGTTTATGCCAGCATTGTACATACTACACATGAAGTCCCTCAAATTGGATTCATTGTGGTTGTACAATATTTGATGAAATGGATGTTTTGAAAGGATCTTAGAAAATTTCATGCAAAGGCAGTTCCCCACTTAACTAACATTTCCATATATGTCTGCCTATAAATGGAAATTGTATAAAAAAACTCTGACCACCAACAAAGTATAAGGAATGGTGTAAATTTATGAAAAAATTGGAAACTTAGATAGTGCGTGAACTATATGAATGCTTGCAAGAGATGCCATCTAATCATACATCAAGAATTTAGAAAGTTTTGAAGTTCCTATTGAACTAGTCTTAAAGTTGTATATAGAGGTACTCTTGTGATTTAACAGTTCTATGAATTGGATCGCGGAGTTGATATAATGAACACAACTTATGAACCTCTCAGAGATACTTTCAAAAGGGGTAGATTATCATTATCTGTGGTACAATTATTATTTTATATTGAACAAAGAAATTAAATAGTTATTAATTATTCCTAATATAATTTTTCATTTCTTATGTTTAGCCATCTTGCACAATAGTTTCAACCGAAAAATAAAATAGCTAGCTAACTCTCCCAAACCAAGTAAAATGCAACTACAAGATATTCTCATTTGCACAATCTGGCACATGATCTTCAAGATGTGGTGATGGTAATAGTAAAACATTCATATGGGGGAAGGGTGTGCTGGTAGAATCCATCTTTAATACAAAAACTTTGGGCTTTAAAGAGTTATGGGAGAACATTTCAAAATCTAGAGGGACATTTGTGACAATTACCCACATGTGCTCAAATGAGAACATCGGCCCTATTGATTTCTATAGTAGCTACCTAAGCATAGCTTTGAGTAAAAACTCACCTTGTAATAAAAATTTTTGTCCACCACCATTCTCATTATATTTAGATTTTTTAATGGAACTAGAACTTCATTGCCATTATCACCTCACAGATTTATGCTTAACTCAATTATTAACCTATCTATTAAGTTACAACCCAATGAATTTCTTGGCAATGTTGTGAACTAAAAATCAAAGAAATTGAATTCTTTTTTTAGGACATCATCTTCCTTTTCAAGGAAGTTGTTGGTTGTCATATGGTTCTCTTGTATGACTCCACACTAATTTGTTTACATTGCTACAGTATGTCTGTACCAAAACATGTGAAATGCAAAATTTATAAGAGACTAAATACTAAAAATATAATACTTCTTGCCAATAAATATGTTTAACATAATGTACATAGAATAAACAAAAGCAGCCACAAAACACTATTGATATATTGACAATTCCATGGTTTTATCATTAAGTTAAAGGTTTCTTTTTTATTTGTTTTGGCTGCTTTAAATTATTTTTATTGAATTTTTTTTTTTTTGGACCATTTAGGGATCTAGATTCACATCAAGGCTTTTCCTAGGTATGACCAAGACATGGGGTGCTCCAACTAAGTACACCTCAGACAAATCTGGTATGTCTCAAGGATTGGGTATTGAAAATCAAGGCTTTGCTAGAGAAGATGTTATGGAAATCCCCTGTATTGATGCCAAATTCATTATGATGGGGACATTTGGTCATGGAGCTATATTTCTCATTAGAGATTATAATCTAGAACAAAATAAGGATAATGCATTGGCAACAATGTTGGAGCATAAGGAAGCCATAATATCTCATTTGAGCTGGGTTAGATTATTCCTAGGTAGCCGAAGATTTGATATCCATCTAAAATACTTCCCATCTCTGAGAAGCTGTAAGAGAGAGGATGAGGAAAATAAAATTAATCATGGAGATCAAAGCAAATCTCTTGGTGCACTTGTGAAAATCCATTCACAACAAGATGTGCCTTGTACCTATCAATAAAACTATCTATAGAATACTTGGTATGATACACCCACCTACACCAAACCAACTTTATTCCTTTTGAAACAAGACAAAGATCCCAAGTGTGGTTCTTCATCAAAGAAGAGTACTCCTCATCCAAATGTTGGAAATAATCAAGACTAACAAGGTTACTGAGAGGGGAGGGGTGAATTAGTAACTCTAAAACTTTAATTCAATTCTACATAATAACATATTTACCATTCATCCAGCTAATCTACTGTATGCATGAAAAGATAAACGCATGAACACATAGATTTGGTGACCCAAAAACCTTCCAATTAGAAAGTAAAACTGCGGTGGGGATGATACCCACAAAACTTCAATACTGTAGTATAAAGATGGCTAGTTAAGGCTTACAATAATCACTTCTGATGATCTACTCTATTAGGAGCAAGTAGGATTGCTAGATCCACCTTGTTAAATGATTTACAAACATACAATGAAGTGTGCACTCTGGTAGGAGATTTATAAAAGACTGTTAAGTCTACCCTGTTAAAGGATTTACAAACTGATTCACCTATTAGGATGAAGCAGTGGATCTGGTTACAACTGATTGCTGATAAGATCCTTTGTGCTTTGATCACCTGATGTGATAGATATAGCTTTTCTGTATCAATGTTGACCTTGTTATATTCCTCTATACTGCTAGTGATTCGCTTTCTCTCTTCTCAAAAAATTGCAATACAATTCAACCAATGATGTTCAACATCTCAGTATTTCAAATGATATATACCATTCCAATATTTACACTAGCAAGGTCAGCCAAACACAAGTGAACAAACATTACTGAGTTGGCCAGATGGTAGAAAACTTGGGTTCCACAAACTGACTTGGTGACCTTCTAATACATGGCATCCACTATAATACTCTGCATCGTTATGCATTTAGTAAGAGTAGAGGCACGGTCCATACTAATCATTCTAAGTAGCTTAGAACTTGGTAACCATTGGTGGCTCGGTGAATATTGTGTCACTTAGTAGAAACTGAATCCATTGATAACCTTCTTCACTTGGTAAACATTGATTCCTTCATTTACCTTGTTTAGTTGGTAAACACTAATTCCTTCATTTACCTTGTTTACTCGGTAAACAATGATTCCTTCATTTACCTTATTTACTTGGTAATTACTGATTCCTTAATTTACCTTGTTTACTCAATAAATATTGATTCATTCATTTACCTTGTTTACTCCGTAAACACTAAGTTCTTTGATGTCTCGGTGAGCACTGACTGCTTGGTAAACACTGCGAAGCTCGGTAACCATTAACTGCTTGGAGAACACTATTCTACTTGGTAACCACTATTCTGCACGATAACCACTATTCTACTTGGTAACCATTATGAACTTGGTAAATATTGTTGAACTGCCCATATGCTCAGTTTCCAAAGGAATGCTCGGAATCAACTATTTATCTGCAGATTGTATAAGGTAACTGTTGAATGCTCAGTGTGAAATGTAGATTAGGTAAGGAGCTTGGTATACATTCAGAATTGAATAATTGTTGTAACTAATGATAAATATATCATAATTCTAACAATCTCCCCCTTTGTCTTTAGTGACAAAAACACTTATGAGCCAAAACTTATATACAATATCTGACATACTGACAACTGATTCTACTGAATATACTGTTGGAAACATTCAAGATATAATAGTTTACTGAGAGGGGAGGGGTGAATCAGTAAACATAAAATCTTAAATCAATTCATATTAACCAGTAAAATATTTAATCCCCTAATCTGCAGTATGTAGACATTCATAACACATAAGCACAGAGATTTTGGTGACCCAGAAACCTTCCAAAATAGAAAGTAAAATTGGGGTGGGGATGAAACCCACAAATCTTCTTTACTGTAGTAGGAAGTTAGCCGGTTAAGGCATACAATGATCACTTCTGGTGATCTGCCCTATTAGGAGCATAAAGGATTGTTATATCCACCTTGTTAAAGGATTTGAAACATACTTCATAAGTATGCACTCTGTTAGGAGATTTAGTACAAAGACTGTTAAGTCTACCCTGTTAAAGGATTTATAAAAACTGATTCACCTGTTAGAATGAAACAGTGGATCTGAATACAACTGATTGCTGATAAGATCCGCTATGCTCTGATTGTCCTTGATATGACAGATAAAACATTTCTGCTCCAATGCTGACCTTGCTGAAAACCTTCAAAATTCAGCTTACATGCTTTCGCACACATTCTTCACATTACATTTAGAATGATACAATAGATTACATATATATACCATCCAAGTTAAAATTACATGCAATGGTCGGCTGAATAAAAGTAGACAAAATTAAACTGAGTCGGCCAAATAGCAAAACAAACTCGGTAGAACAAACTTCTTTGTTTACTGACTGAGCTCAGTTAACACTGAGTCCTATGTTAACCGACCGAACTTGGTTAACACTGCATCCGTCTTTACTCAGTTAATATTGAGTTCTTAATTAACCGACCGAACTTAGTTAATGCTGAGTTCTTAGTTAACTGACTGAACTCGGTTAATACTAAGTTCTATGTTAATCGACCGAACTCGGTTAACACTGAGTTCTTCTTTACTCGGTTAATACTGTGAGAAAAGTGTTGTCACTAATGGCAAAATAACTTTATGCCAACAATCTCCCCCTTTTGCATTAGTGACAAAAACAATTATGTATCAAAGTTTATTTACAGAAATTGACATACATTTCAAAAAGTTTCAAGATTGTAGATCTTATTAGATGTATGTCTCCCCCATACAATATGCACAGTATTTACAGATCAATACATATATCTTTGCACGGATAGCTCTGAAGTTCTGAAGTTCTGTCTCCCCCTTTTTGACAATAATGCCAAATAACATATATTTACACTAAGATTTCAAAATGAGAGAGAAATTTTGAATGTACCTTGAGAATAAGAGCCAAAGTCTTATCCCAATTTTCTTGCAAAATTTTGCTGGAGGAGAGTGCAATTTGAATTTCTACAGAAAGTTCAATCATATGATCTGCAACTGAGAAATTGTTGTCATGAATCAATGTTTTGGAATGAGCAATATGCTTTTGCATTGAAGTCATGACAGGAAGAATCATATTCTGGATATCTATGAGAGTAGACCTGATTCTTGCTTCCTCTCTCAGCAATTCTGCCTGTTTCTCTGACAAAAATCTTATTTTATGATGATGGGATGAACTTGTACCGAGGTCAGATTGTAGCACTTGGGCACTGACCTTCATATCCTCATCAATTTTATTCAACTTTTCTTTTATATCCTTGGTATACTTAGTAACATCACAGAGTTTTCCAAAAAGTGAAGTTACATTATTAAAAGAATTCTCAAAATTATTCAAAATTGTAGACAATTCTACCTAATTTAATGCAATATGCTGAGCAATGTGCTCAAGCACCTTATTGTCAAATTTCTTCTCTGCCTTTTCAATCAACTTTTCTTGGCCGGAGGTATCCTCATTGAATTTGTTTACAGCCTCTTCCAACTGAATCAAAATGTGTTGAGTAGAATCTACTTCAACACCTATAGCCTCTGTTATAATATTTTTAGCACTCTCAATGATGCTATATTCCAGATCTCTTTCATGCCGTAGCTGTTTCTGCCTAGCCTTCTGCTCTAATAGCTGACTGAGCATTCTCATTTCATCAACTGATGCTGTATCAAGATCTATTTTAGGAAGGATAATGTCCTTATCCAAATCAATTTCCTCATCCAGTGTCTTGCTGGAAAACATGTATCTTTTTGCTTTTCCAGCAAAGACTTCATCTTGACCCTTGTGAACTGAGACTATAGTTGATGAGGCAGGGCTGGCTGATAAGACTGGAATAGGACTATGTAAATGAAGACTAAGAGATGTGCAAATGGTATCAAAAATTGATGTTTCTGTACAGGATGGAGTGGAAGAGCTAATAGTTGCCAAAATTTGATTAAGAGAAGTCAAAATTGTAATATCTGTAGGTACACTTATTATACATTCTGCAGTAGAGGTTGATGTGCATGATGAACTTACTGCAGAGACTGATGGAAACTCGGTTAATGAAGGTGGCTGCAGCTCAGTTAATGAAGTGATTGACACTTGCATAGATGGTACATGGAGCTGAGAGGACTTACCAGTAGAAGCTATTTCCATAGTTGATGTAACTATTTTGGATGGAGAGTGTGGAAGAGATGCAATGACTTCAGCTGCAATTTGTACTGGATCTTCTTCCACCTTTGCTTGTTCATCTTCTTTCTCCTCCATTTCTTTTTCAGCTTCTTCTTCCTCTAATTCTTTCTCAGCCTCTTCTTCCACTTCTAACATGATTGAATGAAGATCCCCTGGAATATCTTCAATATCATCATCATCTTCATCATCATCACTGTTCTCAATGTCCTTGATTTCAACAGTATCATCACTGGATTTGTGTAGATGATAGATGTTTTTCCACATGTTTGTTGCATCATTTACCACATGCTCAATGTCTTTGACAAGTATCAAACAGGTGTGGAATCTAATCATCATATTGCCTTCGTGATCTTTTAGTGATGCTTTCACTTCAGCATTAGTGAAACTCGGCAGGAGATTCTTCAGTTTCTGCTCATAGATGTCTTTTACAGTCTTGGTTGCAGCTTCCCATCTGATTTGCAACCTCTCCAATAGTTCTTTGGAGATCTGGGAGGCTATCTGGTCCGGTGATTATTTCCATTTACCCATCTTGTTCAGTACCAATTCCTCAATCTTCATCTTTTCTTGTTCTGTTCTGGTTTCAAACTTCAATGCTTTGAAGTTTGTGAAGCTAGCACCTGCTTCTAATTGCTTCAATCTATCCTCAAATGTGAGTGGAGGCTTAACAAGTATAGGTTCTTTCTTTCCTTGTCTTGTTCTCCTGGAGAAGACTGCAGAGGCTTGCCTTTTAGGTTTGGTGATGATCACCTTGCCTTTCTTTTGTTGAGGCTCCTTTTCCTTGTCTGACTCGGTTTCCTCTTCTTCTTCTTCGTCTTCTCCTTTGCCTTCTGTTATCATAAGAGAGCCAACTTCCATCTTCAGTTGGGCTATCCTTCTCTTTCCTTTGCTAACGGCCTGAGGGATTTTAATTTAGAGCTCAAATCTGGCCTTAGCTTGATCATATGTTCCAAAAATTGGTTGCCTAGGGTCTACTGGTTCATTCACCAGTGCTTCTATGATATCCCTGGCTTCATCAATTTTTACCTCATAGGGAAGAGGTTTCACCCATACTACTCGAGGCCTAGCTGCCTGAATGTATACCTTGTTGCAATCTACCATGAAGCGTATGTCTTCCTTGTATTCTTCAACCAGTTTGGGTGGAATTCGGAACCTATGATTCATCTTTTCCTTAAATCCTTCAAAATAGTTATCCAAAATACTATCAAAATTTTCACCTAGTTCTGCAATGAACTCATTTATCTGATAAAGAATTGGTATATCTTTTCTCCATACTACTGATCCCTTTGATGGAAAAGATTTCTGAATATAGAAGAATAAATAAATCAAAAGCGAACCAAATTTGCAGGGATTGTTCTTGGAGGTTCTAATGCTTTCCATATTCTTATTGAATTGGGATAAAAGTAATTCTGATAAATCAAATTCTAAATTCTTCTTCACTATTTTGTACGCCAGATCCACAGCTTCACAGGGTACACTGTTTGGACAGCTTGAACTATAGATTTTGTGAGCAATGACGTGAATGCCAAATCTCAATTCGACGTCAGCTACAATATTCAGCTTAAGTCCCCTACCATCCCATTTTGCTTGGGTCAGTTTCTGTAATTCCTCCTGACCTAGGGTTTTGGTAGACTTGGCTTTGCTCAGCATGGGGAGTCCAGTAATTTTGTTAATCATTTTCTTTGTGATGAGCACTGGTTGCTCTAACCACAATTGGCCATTGTGAACTCGACTGTGTACATACCTAACCCATTTAACTTGAAATTTCCTTGGCAAGTACGAAATGTGGGTTAACCCTTTTGTTTCAAGATGCTTATGTTCGAGTTTTAGGTTTCCATCTATGCTCATTTCACCTAGGGCATTACCAATTTCTAGGTTTCCAAGTTCTTGAATAGAGCATTTAAAATGAGATCTTATATCATTGACAAGAAGTACCTTTGAAGGAATTTGAGATTGGGCACCATTAGGGTCCAGTGATTCTGCAATAGCTGGTGCTAATTTGAAGTTCGGCGCCTTCCATTCCTCTCCTCTAACCAGCATTTCTGAGCCTTTCTTAGTCTTAGAGCTTCCACTTCCGGATGCCATTGTTACTTGGTAGGTGTAGAAAAATTCTGAATTGATTCTTTCGCTCTTTTGAAAAATTCGCTCGGAAATGTCTTAAGCTCACTCTGAAATTGCAGAAAATACCTTAGCTCTTTGTTCATAGTAAAAATTTAGATCAAATTTTGCCCCTTTTGATAACAAATTTTCCATAAATGTTTTGGTACGATGGCAGAAGAAATGACAGGTTGTCATCCACTAGCTTGGTAGATATTATCAACTCGGCGATCGAAAGAAAATATTGAAGTACCGACCTTACTCGGTTAGGTCATGAACCGACCTTGCTCGGTTGACACAACATGGTCAATGAAACTTAGTTGTGACCAACCGAACTTGGCAAAGACTCTTACCGACTCAACTCAGTAACTGCTACTCGGTTAATGAAGCTTTGTTACATCCAACCAAACTTGGTAAAGTATTGAACTGTCCTGGAGTCAGAGTGTATCTATAATACTAATTTGATCCATCTTCTTCCTTTGGAGCTGCATAGGATAAATCTTGGAAGATGCAGTTCCAATGTTTCTTATATGAATACTAATTGGAAATGGTAGAGTCACCCACCTCTTGAGTGACACTCCTATCTGACTTATCTTGTTTGGTAGATTTTGGAATCCATTGCTGCTTCATTTGCTTTTGAATGTTATCTGCTTTGATTTTCTTTTCATCTTCAATTCTTTTGATATTCATGCAATTTTTGGCTATATGACCGAGTTCTGTACATGTATAGCACCTTATAGTTGTGTCCTTTTTCCTTAGGTGATGTCTAGCACAATTCATGCCAGTATGTCCATACTCTCCACAATAGTGACATCTGCACCAGCTGTTGTAGTCCCATCCGAATATGGCTTTGACAAGTTGTTCAGCTGGATTGAATGATTTGGATTTGCACTGGAATGCTTTGTGACCATGCTTTTTGCATTTGTAACAATTGCCTTCAAATTTTGGTTTTTCTTTACACTCATTTGCCTTGTGACCATGTTGATTGCAGTTGAAGCACTTACCATTGAATTTTGCTTTCCCATTGCTCCAGCATTTGTTTGATGTATGACCTATCTTGCCACAATGATTACAAGTGGATCTTTTATTCCTTTTTTCACCTTGCTTGGAGGATTCACCAGCTTCTTTGTATCCAAGACCAGCTTTGCTTGTTTGTTTTTGAAGATTCTGCTCATTTAGTTGATTTACGTCTACCTGAGATTTCATCATCCTTTCATTGACTTGCCTTTCAGAGATTAAGTCATTTTCCAATCTTTCATTGATTTGTCTTTTTGATCTCAAGTCATTCTGTAGACTTTCATTGATTTGCTTTTCAATGTTCAAATCATTCCTTATTCTTTCATTTTGTGCTCTGAGAATCCTGATTTCTTCATTTGCATTGGTGAGTTGGTCTATGAGATCTTCATACTGATGAGTTTGATTGCGGATTTCATGACTTCTATCTTCCAATTCTTCTTGTGCTTTTTTTCTTTGATCCAAAGCTTCACATAGCCTGATTGACTGTATTTCTTGTTCTCTCTTAAGCTTTCTTACCTCTTCTTGCAAAGATCCATTCTTTTCTAGAAGTTCTTTGATTGCTTGGTCAACTTCTTCTGAATTGCTTGATGGTAACAGGTCTTCAATCTTCACTTCAACATACTGATGATCATTCATTTGTTTTGCAAGATCCTTTCTTCTTTTTAGGGATTGAGAAAGATGTTCCTTTGCTTCTTTAAGTTGAACCATGGCCATTTCAAGATCTAACTTTTCATTTTCTATAAATTTCTCCAATCTGAATATCTCCATTGACTTTGATCTTTGCTCAAGCTATCAAGCTTTGTCCTGAGAACCAAGTTAGCTCTGATACCAATTGTTGGAAATATTCAAGATATAACAGTTTATTGAGAGGGGAGGGGTGAATCAGTAAACATAAAATCTTAAATCAATTCATATTAACCAGTAAAATATTTAATCCCCTAATCTGCAGTATGTAGACATTCATAACACATAAGCACAGAGATTTTGGTGACCCAGAAACCTTCCAAAATAGAAAGTAAAACTGGGGTGGGGATGAAACCCACAAATCTTCTTTACTGCAGTAGGAAGTTAGCCGGTTAAGGCATACAATGATCACTTCTGGTGATCTGCCCTATTAGGAGCATAAAGGATTGTTATATCCACCTTGTTAAAGGATTTGAAACATACTTCATAATTATGCACTCTGTTAGGAGATTTAGTACAAAGACTATTAAGTCTACCCTGTTAAAGGATTTATAAAAACTGATTCACCTGTTAGAATGAAATAGTGGATCTGAATACAACTGATTGCTGATAAGATCCGCTATGCTCTGATTGTCCTTGATATGACAGATAAAACATTTCTGCTCCAATGCTGACCTTGCTGAAAACCTTCAAAATTCAGCTTACATGCTTTCGCACACATTCTTCACATTACATTTAGAATGATACAATACATTACATATATATACCATCCAAGTTAAAATTACATGCAATGGTCGGCTGAATAAAAGTAGACAAAATTTAACTGAGTCGGCCAAATAGCAAAACAAACTCGGTAGAACAAACTTCTTTGTTTACCGACTGAGCTCAGCTAACACTGAGTCCTATGTTAACCGATCGAACTTGGTTAACACTGCATCCATCTTTACTTAGTTAATATTGAGTTCTTAATTAACCGACCGAACTCGGTTAATGCTGAGTTCTTAGTTAACTGACTGAACTCGGTTAATACTAAGTTCTATGTTAACCGACCGAACTCGGTTAACACTGAGTTCCTCTTTACTCGGTTAATACTGTGAGAAAAGTGTTGTCACTAATGGAAAAATAACTTTATGCCAACATATACATGGCTTCCTTACATATGAATCCCCCATACAATATACACAAGGCATTTACATCAGTTATATGCTTTTTATTTACAGTATCTCTTTGTCCCTTTTTGTACATTTATCTCACCAATAAATCTTTCTAAGTATCTCTATTCTCCCCCTTTTTCACAATAATTCCAAAGAATAAAAAAAAAATGTATTTACATAGAAACACCAAAATGTGAGATAAACTCTGAATGTACCTAAAGAATGAGTTGTAGAATCTTATCCCAATTCTCTTGCAGGATTTTGCATGTGGATAGAGTTATTTGAACTTCTACAAAGAGTTCAATCATATGGTCTACAACAGAGAAATTGTTGTCATGGATCAATGTTTTTGAATGGGCAATGTGCTTCTACATTATGTCCATGATGGGAAGGATCATATTTTGAATATCTAACAATGTAGATCGGATCCTTGACTCTTCTCTCAGCAATTCTGCTTGTTTTTCTAACAAAAATTTGATCTTGAGGTGATGAGATGAGGTTGAACTGGGGTCAAGCTTTAGGTTTTGTGTGCTTCCCTTCAGATCCTCATCTATCTTATTCAATTGCTCTCTTATCTCCTTAGTTTATTCGGTAACATCACAGAGCTTAGCAAAAAGAGATGTTACATTATTAAAAGAATTTTAAATATTTTCCAAAACTATGGTTAATTCAACCTATTTTATTGCTATGTGCTGAGAAATGTGCTCAAGCACCTTATTATCAAATTTCTTTTCTTCCTTCTCCATTAATTTTTCTTGACTGGAGGTATCCTCATTGAATTTATTGACTGCCTCTTCTAATTGTAGCAAAATGTGTTGAGAAGTATCAACATCAACACCTATAGCTTCTGTAATTATATTTTTTGCTTCATCAATAATTTTATATTCCTTATCCCTTTCAAACCTTAGCTGCTTCTATGTAGCCTTCATCTCAATTAGTTGACTAGCATACCTCATTTCTTCAATGGTAGCATTTTCATAGTCAATCTTTGGAATTCCTATCTCTATGTCTAGGTCAATGTCTTCAGGAATTTCCTTTCTAGTGATCATAAGTCTTAATGGTTTCTTTTGTTTGACTTTTGTGATGATTGGTTTGACCTTGGGAATAGACACAATAGTAGAGATGGAAGGACTAGTAGCGAAAATTGGGATACTTGAGGGTGGAGTGCCAATAGGAGTATATACTGGGTCAAAAACTAAAGTACTTGCCGAAAATGGTGATACACTTGGTAATGCAATATCTAAACTAATTGGGTTTGAAGTAGATGCAGATAATGCTGACAAAATTGTAGAACAAATTGGAATTGACAAAATTGTGGAACTTACTATTATTTTGATTGGTGATGATGGAGCTGAGAAGGCTTGCTCGCTAACTAAAGAAGAGTAATGCAGCTCAGTATATGAAGTGGAGGGATGCAACTCAGTATATGAAGTGGTAGACACTTCCATTGATGATATTTGGAGCTGAGATGTGGTAGGTGTAGATGGTATATCTGATGTAGATGTGACCAAACCTGCTGAAGCTGACTCCAACCTTGATGATGTCATAGTTTTAGGTGGAGAGTGAGGAAGTGATGCAATAACTATTGCTGCAATTTTTAGTGGATCATCTTCCTCCTTATCTACCTCTTCAGCTTCTTCCTCCTTGTCTTCTTCCTCTTTATCTTCCATTAGTGCATGCAGCTCTCTTGGTGAGACTGTGATAGATGGAGTGCTATCAAGCTCATCATCATTACTATTGTCATCATCTTTGATTTCTACTGGGTCTTCACTGGGCTTATGTAGATGATAGATATTTTTCCACATGTTTGTAGCATCATTTACAACATGCTCAATGTCTTTAATCAAAATCAAATAGGTGTGGAATCTAATCATCATTTTACCTTCATGGCTTTTCATTTCAATTTTTACTTCTACTCCTATGAGATTTGGTTGAAGATTTTTCAGAGATTGCTCATAAATATCTTTAACCGTTTGGGTGGCTGATTCCCATCTTAGTTAAAATCTCTCCAGTAGTTCTTTTGAGATTTGAGGGGCAATTTGGTCTAGGGAGTATTTCCATTTACCCATTTTGTTGAGTACCAGTTCCTCAATCTACATTTTCTCAGCATCAGTTCTAGTTTCAAATTTTAATGCTTTGAAATTTGTGATGCCATCTCCTTCCTCCAATTGTTTGATCCTTTGCTCGAATGTGGGTGTAGGCCTAACTAGTATAGGCTCCTTCTTACCTATCTTGGTTCTTCTAGTGAATACTATAGTAGGCTTCTTTTTAGGTTTGGTAATGATTACCTTACCTTTCTTCTTTGGTTGTTCTTCTGTAGTTTCTTTGTCTCCTTCTTCTTCTCCTTCTTCTTCTTCTCCTCCTTCTTCTTAACCTTCTTCATCTTCACCTTTTCCTTCAGTGAGAATAAGAGGCCAGTAGAAGTTTTCAACTTGGCTATTTTCCTCTTGCCCTTGCTTATGGCCTGTGGTAGCTTGATTTCAAGCTCAATTCTAGCCTTAGCTTCTTCATAGGTTCCAAAAATTTGTTGCCTTGGGTCTACTAGCTCATTTACCAGTGCCTCTATGATATCTCTAGCTTTATCAATATTTACCTCATAAGGAAGAGGTTTTACCCATGCAACTCAAGGTCTGACTACCTAAATGTATACCTTGTCACAGTCAACCATGAAGCACACATCATCTTTTTAGTCCTCAACAAGTTTAGGAGGAATTTTGAATCTGTTATTCATTCTTTCTTTGAAGTCTTCAAAATAATTATCCATAATGCTATCAAAATTTTTGCCCATTTCTGCTACAAATTCATTTTTTTGATACAAAATTGGAATGTCTTTCCTCCATACAACTGTACCTTTTGAAGGGAAAAACTTTTATACATAGAAAAATAAACAAACTAACAAAGAACCAAATTTACAAGAGTTGGTTTTTGAGGTCCCTATACTGTCCATTTTTTTTTAAGTTGTTTCAGCAGCACATCTGCTAGGTCAAACTCCATGTTTTTCTTCACAACCTTATAGGCTAAATCTATGGCCTCATAGGGCATGCTATTCAATCTACTGGAACTAAACATCTTATATAAAATTAAATAAATTCTTAATCTTAACTCTACATCAGATACATTGTTAGGTTTCAATCCTCTGCCATCCCATTAGGCTAGTGTTAACTTCTAAAGTTCATCCTGACTTAGGGATTTAGTTTTTTTGTATTTTCTTAACATTGGCAAACCCTTGATCTTATGAATCATTTTCTTCATTATCAAGACAGGTTGTTCTAACAACAACTGACCATTATGCACATAGGTCAAGATGTATCTTATCCATTTCATTTGAAAGTTCCTTGGCAGGTGTGAGATATGGGTCAAACCTTTGGTTTCTAGATTCTTGTGCTCAGGTTTGAGGGTTCCATCCAAACACAACTCAGCTAGGGCATTATCCATATCTAGTGTTCCTATCTCTTGAACAGTGCATTTGAAGTGAGTACAAATGTCATTTATAAGTAGTACCTTTGGTGAAATCTTTGATTGGGCTCCATGTGGGTGGAGTGATTCAGCTATGGCGGGAATGAGCTTGAAGCTAGGTGCTTTCCATTGTACTCTCTTTATGAGCATTTCAAAACCTCTCTTTGCCTTGATGCTGCTGGTGCTTGCGGATGACATTGCTACTCGGTGAGTGAAATGATTTCGATAAACAAATTCTTCACTAGAAAATCACTTCAAATTGCTTGAACTCACTTTTTCACTCTTGGAAACTTCTTCGCTCTGTATATTCTAAATTCATAGTGAAAAATGAGATCAAATTCTACCTTTTTGATGAAAAAATCTGCCATTAATGCTTGGATACGAAGGTAGTTGAGATGACCTAGGATTTGTCAGATAGTAACCGACTTACTCGGTAAACCTTGCAACTCAGTGAACAAACAAAACCTTTCACATTACCGACCTAGCTCGGTTAAGTCTGCAACCAACCTTGCTTGGTAAAAGCACCATAGTGAACTATGTCTAGTATCTGAAATACTAATTTGTCATTTGCAGTTCTACATTCTAGAACTGCTTAGGATATTGCTTGAAGATGCAGTCTTGAGTCCTTTTAAAAAAAAATAAAATTTGGTGGGTCTAATTAGAAATGGTGGAGTCACCCATTTCTTGAGTGACATTACCATCATTTGAACTTTTTGGCTTGGTAGACTTAGGAATCCATTATTGTCTCATCTATTTTTGAATGTTGTCAGCTCTGGCTTTCTTTTCATCTTCAACTCTTCCTATGTTCATGCAATTATTGGATATATGACCAAGTTCGTTACATGTATAACATCTTATAGTAGTATCTTTCTTCCTCAGGTGATGCCTTGCACAGTTTATTCCAATGTGTCCATATTCTCCACAATAGTGACATCTGCACCAAGTATTGTAGTCCCAGCCAAATAATGTATTGATAATTTGTTCTACTAGATTGAATGATTTAAATCTACATTCAGATACCTTGTGACCTTGTTTCTTGCATTTGTAACATTTACCTTCAAACTTTGGTTTCTCTTTACATTCGTTTGCTTTGTGACAATGCTGATTGCAATTGTAGCATTTTCCATTGAATTTTCCTTTATCATTGCTCCAACATCTATTAGATGTATGACCTAACTTACGACAGTGATTGCAAGTAGGTTTTTGATTCTTTTGGGTATCCTATTTGGAAGATTCACCTTCTTTATTGTATCCAAGGCCTACTTTACCTTTTTGTCTATGAAGATTCTGCTCATTTTGCTGATTCAATTGATCCATATCTACTTGAGATTTTATCATCCTTTCATTGACTTGTCTTTCAGATCTTAGATCACTTTGTAAGCTTGCATTGATTTGTCTTTCAGTGATTAAATCATTTCTCAAACTTTCATTCTTAGATCTTAGATTCATAATTTCTTCATTTGCATCAAATAATTGTCCTACAAGATCTTCATGCTGAAGAGATAGATTATTTATTACCTCTAAGTCTTCATTTTCCTTGTTTCTCTGTTCCAAAACTTCACATAGCCTGATGGATTGGATTTTTTGTTCTTTTTTGAGCTTTCTTACTTCTTCCTGCAGAGAACCATTTTTTGCTAGGAGTTCCTTGATTGCTTCATTAGCTTCATTTGAACTACTTGATGGTAAAAGGTCTTCAATCCTTTCTTTAATATACTGATGATCATTCATTTGTCTTGCAAGTTCCTTCCTTCTTTTCAGAGATTGAGAAAGATGCTCCTTTGCTTCTTTAAGTTGTGACATGGCCATTTCCAGATCTAGCTTTTCATTTTCAATAGATTTGTCAAGTATAAATATCTCCATTGTCCTTGATCTTTGCTCAAGCTGTCAAACTTTATCTTGAGAGCTACAAAGCTCTGATACCAATTGTTGGAAATAATCAAGACTAACAAGGTTATTAAGTGGGGAGGGGTAAATCAGTATCTCTAAAAATTTAATTCGATTCTACATAATAACATATTTACCATTCATCCAGCTAATCTACTGTATGCATGAAAAGATAAACACGTGAACACATAGATTTTGTGACCCAAAAACCTTCCAATTAAAAAGTAAAACTGGGGTGGGGATGATACCCACTAAAATTCAATACTATAGTATAAAGTTGGCCAGTTAAGGCTTATAATGATCACTTCTAATGATTTTCCCTATTAGGAGCAAGTAGGATTGCTAGATCCACCTTGTTAAAGGATTTACAAACATACAATGAAGTATGCACTTTGTTAGGAGATTTACAAAAGACTGTTAAGTCTACCCTATTAAAAGATTTGAAAACTGATTCACCTATTAGGATGAAGCAGTGGATCTAGTTACAACTGATTGCTAATAATATCCTTTGTGCTCTGATCACCTAATGTGATGGATATAGCTTTTCTGTATCAATGTTGACCTTGTTGTATTCTTCTATTCTACTAGTGATTCACTTTCTCTTTTCTCAAAAAATTGCAAATCAATTCAACCAACGATCTTCAACATCTCATTATTTCAAATGATATATACCATTCCAATATTTACATTGGTAAGGTCAGCCAAACACAAGTGAAAAAACATTACTGAGTTGGCCAGATGGTAGAAAACTCAGGTTCCACAAACTAACTCGGTGACCTTCTGATACTCGGCATCCACTATAATACTCTACATCGTCATGCACTCAGTAAGAATAGAGGCACGGTCCATACTAATCATTTTGAGTAGCTCAAAATTGGGTAACCATTGGTGACTCAACAAATATTGTGTCACTCGGTAGATACTAAATCCATTGATAACCTTCTTCACTTGGTAAACATTGATTCCTTCATTTACCTTGTTTACCCAGGAAACACTAATTCCTTCATTTACCTTGTTTACTCGATAATTACTGATTCCTTCATTTACCTTGTTTACTTGGTAAATACTAATTCCTTCATTTACCTTGTTTACTTGGTAAACACTAAGTTCTTTGATGTCTCGGTGAGCACTGACTGCTTGGTAAACACTATGAAGCTTGGTAAACATTAACTTCTTGGAGAATGCTATTTTGCTTAGTAACCACTATTCTACATGGTAACCACTATTCTTCTTGGTAACCATTATGAACTTGGTAAATACTATTGAACTACCCATATGCTTGGTTTCCAAAGGAATGCTTGGTATCAACTGTTTATCTACAGATTTTATAAGGTAACTGCTAAATGCTCAGTGTGAACTATAGATTAGGTGAGGAGCTTGGTAAACATTTAGAATCGAATAAGTGTTGTAACTAATGAAAAATATATCATAATTCCAACACCATAACCATATCCCAATTTGAGTGTCTTGTTGCTTGTGAAAAAAATTGGAAATCATTTGAAATGATATGACTCAATAGTCGAATACTAGAGGTTTGAGCATAACCATGGTAATAATTTGAAGCATCTCTTACCATAGGTCTATTTGCATGAATAGTATCATGAGCCCATGTGGGCACTTGCAGAACATCAGGGGGAAGAGGATAAGGTGCATCATCATCATTATCTTCCTCAAAGAATAAATAATCATGTAGAGAAGAAGAGGAAGTATTGCGAAGTGAGGGAGAAGCTGGTGATGGATTTTCCATCTAAGGATAACACTCATCAAACTAAACATCTCACTAAAATAAGACCTCTCTAGAATTGGGATCAAACAACTTGTATTCTACCACATCCTCATAGTAGCTAACAAATATGAGTGGTCAACTCTTCCTCTATATGGATTTCCTCTAAGAAATTTGGAATAAAGGCCCATGCCTCACTACCAAAAATATGGTATGTAGAAATATTGGACTTGACATGAGTTCAAGCCTCCTCGGGAGTCAAATGTCACAATGCCTTCTAAGACATCTGATTCTAAATATAGTTGGTCCAATTGATATCCTCATCCTAAAAAGGACTCATATTTCAAGACTGTATCATACAATTAGCCATCTCCCATAATGTTTTGTTCTTTCTCTCAGGAACCCCATTCTACTCAGGGGTATGAGGAACTATGAACTGATGATATAAATCATGCTCAATGAAAAAATCTCTGAAAGACTAATTCACATATTCCCCACCTTTGTGAGTGCATATATGACAAAAAAAAAGACTAGATCACTTCTCTACAAATTTTTTAAAGATTCCAAATGAACTAAATACATTAGACTTGTACTTCAAAGCATACACCCATATACATCTAGAGAAGTCATTTATAAGCATAAGCACATATTGGGCACTTGAAAAAGATCGAGTGGGGAATGACATAAGATCATTGTGTATCATGGGAATGACATAAGAAAAGGATACCTATGATTTTTTCCAAGTGTGAAACCTCAACAAACACTACTAGTACAAGAGATCTAAGGTAGCCCAATCACTAGCTCTTGTGTACTCATCTATTGTAGATATATGTAGTTGACATGGCCAAAATGTTCATGCAAAAGTTTTCTCACTATGTCTACATGAGAAATAAGAGAAAAATTTATAGAATTGGATCTCTTCATGCCATCAAACTGATATAAGAGAGATTGTAAATCAATATTCCTAGTAGTAACAACCAAATCAGGATCGTGGAGGTCTCAAATAACCACATCATGTGGTCAGAACTCAACTGTATTACTAGAGCTAGAATTAAAAATCTTGTAGACTGACAAGAGGTTCATAGAAATGGTTGGAAACTAATAGCACCTATTTTTACTGTGCCAAAACATTGGATTTTATTGTGAAAATATTTTAAAATGATTTGTATTGTTAGGGTTTGTTCTTTATTTGTTACCATTTTGCTAGAAAATAACCCTAACCTAATGATTTTTCCCTAGCCTAGTGTTGAAAATCTTGCCCTAGAGGGATAATTTAATATCCTAAGATTTTTGTCTTTACCCTTTCATGGAGAAATTTCTTAAATTGGCAATCAATTTTAAACTTTATCTTAGATTTTATTTCAAGTGGGAGATCGTATGTCATTTTCAAATTTTTTTATCATGTGATACGATCTTATGATTAGGGTTTTAGGCTTTTTTTTGTGAGCTTAAGATTTCCCTCTCCTGATGTTATGAAATGTATGCTAGTGGAGGATCATAAGGGTAAAGTGTTGAGTCTCCTGATCTCATGATGTATCATATAGTCATAGCATTATGGGTGTTTATAATGAAGTTTTTGATCTTACAATCACCCTTTTGTCATGTCATCTTAATTATCTCATGGGAAGAGTTTTTAATTAAGTTATAAGATGATATGAAAAGCTAACAATTGTGTAATTGTAAAGGCAAAAAGGGAGACCTGAGACCATACGAGAACAATAGGATCGTAAGATTGCAAAGATGTAAAGTGCAAAGGTTTGTGAAGAGTTTCGATCCTACAATAAATAGAGCATCATGAGATCATAAAGGTTCCTAAAGAGATTTTTGAAGTTATGATAAGGAGGTGTTTGTAAGATCATAAGAAAGGAAGTGGTAGGTGATATGATGCAAGGTGGGGCCAGGCGTATGAGTATAAAATTTTTTGAGACACATGGCAATTGATATCTTATGATGCTATGAAAAACAATAGATTATATGATTGAGAAGGCAAATGATGAGCTTTTCAAAGCTACCAGGCAATGCTAGATCACAAAATTGTAACGATAGAAGTTGAAACTTTCAAGGCTATGATGAAGAAAGGTAATGAGCAACATATGGTTGGGAGTTAGAGGAAAAAATTAAAGGTAACTCCTAAAGTTAGTTAATTGACTAAGATCGAGAGATTGTATGGTAAGGAAAGTTGAAGTTCGATGTTATGCCAAGATATGATCATGAGATTATAAAGGTTTCTGAGGCTTTGATGAAGAAAGGTGATGACCAATGTATGGTTGGGAGTTAGAAGCAACAGTTAAAGGTAAATTTTGAAGTTACTTAATTCACTACAATTGAGAGATCGTAGGGTAAGAAAAGTTTAAGCCTGATGTTATGCCAAGATGTGATCATGAGATTGTAAGGGTTTATGGGATAACTTTTGAAGTTGCAAAAAGGTTCAGTTAACAATGATCATAAGATCATAAAGCAAGTAAACATGAGGTAAGATGCATAAGTTCAAAACCATTCAAAGTGAATTCTTTTCTAGTGTTCCAATCTTATGGTGTGTTGTGTCTTGTAAGATTATGAGAAACTTGAGGGGCCTCTTTGGAGATATGATAAATGACATATCGTAAGATTGTAAAGGCTATTTTTTATGCTTATAAGAATGTGATAAGGGTTGAATTCAAAGTGATCATAAGATCATAAAAGCCATGTTCCCTGCCTAAGATGATGTGAAGGGTTTACATTTCAAGGATGATCATAAGATTCTAAACCCTAAATAAGACATGAAAGCACTTTTTCTTTTTGTCTAAACTACAACAATGATGCATGTTGTTAACCAATGATATTTGAGTAAAGTACAATGATTATAGTGATAGAGAACACTAAATTTAAGGTTTGAGCAAGTAGGAAATCAATGCATAGGGAACATTGGTAAAGTATGCATAACATAAAAACATTCTCTAAGCCAGTAATAGGTTACCATTTGCAAAGAGAAGAAATTTCCAATAGTTGTAGACATTTTAGTGTGAAGGATTATTGTTTTTAGTACTAACTATAGAGTTTCCTAGTGTTCTCAGTCTACAATCAAGATTTTTGACAATGAGGTTGAGCAAATTCAAGCTACAAAAATGGAAGTTTCAAAGACGTCTATTGCAGAAGAAGGAAAGAGGTAGAGGAAGCCAAACTAGTTTGCAGATAAATGGATTAAGTTATTCACCAAATCTTCAAATACCATCTCGGCAAATGACCATGACTTATGTGACCCTTATGCTTTCTATAGGGATGCTATTTTCCCTAGTGTCCATGGGTTATGAACTATTCAGGTACTTTTGCCACAATTAAACAGACAAAATTCCTTTTTGCAACCCATGGAAGAAAAATCTAGGAAAGCTAATCTTTCTAGAAGTATTTGTGGATGTTGATTTGTTGAAGGCCCTTATTAAATCATATAATCTAGCTACCAAATCATTCCACACACGATATGGGACCATTCTATGTATATTAGATCGTGCTTCTTTCATTGAAGCTTTTGGATTGGAGGGTGCAATGAGATAGCCCGTGGATTTAATTGGCCTTCAATAAAAAAAATTGAAAGGAATACCAAGGCTTACACAAGGAATTCTATGCTACAACACATCCCCATGGACCTTAAGCAGGCATGTGATTATCCTAAGAAAGTAGATAAGGAGATGCCTTTGGAAAAATTCAAAAACTATTTGTAAAGATAGTGTATCGTCTCCACAAAGTGGTTAGTATAGATGGAACTAATATGGTATATGGGGCAAAGTTAATTATTTCCAAAGATGTACAAGATTCATACCATGATAGAGAGTAATACTATGTGGAGTATATTCTAGAGAAGATGAAGGATAACATTGGGCTAGAATAGAGTGGGGAAATGAGAAATTTCAAATTCCATCATTACTCACCACTGATGCATTTGGTCTTGTACAAGACAATGGGGTATATTAGCTCAGATTTCATTGATCACACCTCTAATGGAGAGCTATCAATTTAGCTTTGGATATGGGTATGGGATAGTTCCTATTGCTACTCTAACTTTGTTTCCTTTTCCAATAATGTTAGTACTGTTATCATGAAATGTTAAACCCTACTAAGTTCAAGAGCTTCCTCTACAAGATCAAACAAAGTGAGTTGGTACTGAAGATGAAGTAGGAGAATTTGATGAGGAAAAGTAAGAATTTATTAACAAACTTCATGCTTATAATCATGAGAGTGAGATGATGATGTTGGAATTTACAAGTTGGAACATTTATTTTTGAGAAGGGGGGGTGGGGGGGGGGGGGGGGGGGGCTGTGAATCAAAAGTACCTAACTTTAACCTTTTCAAACTTTTACCAGACATCATTCACATGCATCTAACATATCTATTTAGTATGAAGAATAAAGAGATCCATGAAAATAGATAACAAAAGATTTTGGTAACCCAGAAACCCTCCAAAAATGAGAAGGTAAAACTAGGGTGGAGATGACACCCACAAATTATCACTACAACAATATGTAACTATTCAAGGTTACAAAGTTTGACCACTTCCAATGGTCTATCCTATGAAAGGCCTATCTTGTTAAATACTTTGCACCTTGTTAAAAGTGACCTGGTTAGAGGATTTACAAACACTCTCTTCGAATGTCACCCTGTTAAAGGATTTTGCACCTTGTTAAAAAGCTTACAGCATGGCTATTAGACCAACCTATTACAACATCTATACTTTTTTTGACACCTATAGTGACTTGGCATCACTTATCACTCAACACTTGATACTTTCTCAACACCTATTGAATCTCTGGCTTGACACATAATATAGCTTGGCATCTATATTATGCTCAACATCAACTTGAGAATTGGTTAAGTGTGTTGACACTCAATTTTCAAAACCAATCTAAGACCAACAATCTCCTCCTTTGACATGAGTGGAAAAAACACTTAACAGAGCCATTTTCTATATCCACAATTCCTTAAACTGAATTTGTCTCATGTTGATGTGTCTCATACTCTTTGCCTTATATGTATCTACTTAGTTTGTACTCTATATCTACTCCCCCTTTCACAAATCTTCTTGCTATTTTTGCATCCATTTGGCTTTATCCTTTTAAGATTCAAAATTTGAATATATAATATCTACCCCTTTGGATATTCTTTAGTATCTCCATTAAAAAATGTATTAACTCCCTTTAATATCTTCCTCTTACATGAATATCTACCCCTTTTTTACACTTATGTCAAAGGGTCCGAAGAATGAATGGAATATTTAGCCAAAAAAAATTTATTTACCTCCATTATTATCTTCAGAGAAGCATCCCAATTGTCTAATGCCATTTCCAGTGCTTTGAGCTAGATGGTTGTCTCTGCTACAAGATTTACTAGGCCTTGTAAGATAGAAATATTTGGATCTTTCTTCAACACATTCTCTACATAGGCCATTTCTTTATGCAATACATCTAGATGTGGGGTAATAGCAAACTGTATCTATATTAATTTGTACTTAACAATAGCCTCTTCTACTATTAATATAGGTAACTCCTTCTAGGTGTGAAGTGTTGTTGCAAAATGCTTCTCACTTTGAGCTAGATCCTTAGGTAGCTGTGTGCTGGATATCTTAAGGTTTCTCTCAAACCTTATTATTCTTTGGCTAGTCTCTTGTGTGAAATATGAAGAGTCACATAGTTTGGAGTACAATGAGAATGTCTTTTTAACTACTATTTTCACCTTTTCTACCTTTTTAGCCAGTTCAACTTGTGATAGTGCTATCTCACTAGATATCTTCTCATTGACCTTCATTTAAATTTTTTTTTAAGACCATTCTAATAATTTAACATTAGTATCAAGGTCTTCATTTTGTATCCAGTCCTCTATGTTGGATAGTTACTCCATGGTGGGCTTTGTTTCATCAAGTACTGGCAAGCTAAATGCATCAAGGAATATGTCTTTGATTTCTACTAATGTTTGCTTTTGTCTATACTGATTTCTAAGTATCTCTTGCTTCTTCTTTCTCTCTAGTGCCTCTTGCACTTCATTTATCTACTTTAGGTTCATTTTCTTATAGTTATAACTTGGTACTACTATTTCCTCATCAAGTGTAGGGCCTCCATAGTGAAGTACCCTTGCTACATTGGTGGAGCTCGAGCTTGGTGCTGAGATTTATAATGGTACTACATCAGTGCTCGATTGCTTGGTAGGAGTTCATGTAGTAGGAAAATTAACCAATATCTATATTAACTCTTGCTCTCTCTCCTTAGGGGATTTATTCTCTTCCTTATCTTCTCCTCTTCTACCTTGAACAATAAAAATGATTTGAGGAGGTTCACCTTGGCTTTGTGATGTAGGAACATTTTGTGCTATCTATTCTTTTGCTAACTCCTCAATAGTTGTTGTTACTATCACTATGGGATCAACCTTAGTAGTTGTGTCTTGTGCTATTTACTCTTTTGGTTGATCATCTATAGCTATGGGAGGTTTTGAAGGTGGTTCTTATATTTTCACCTTCTCCTAGGTTATTTTTACTACAACTTTTTGTAACTCCTCTACACTCACCAAAATAGGATTTGTGCACAATTGTGATTGCAATGTTGTTTGGTGAAGGATCCTTTTAACATATATAGTTAATGGATTGACATTTTGACCTAAGTGATAGGAACATCTTTCACAATTACTATTTCTATAGATGTAGGTACTAAATGTGGAGAACTGGGTGGTGGCAATTGGGTGTCTTGGACACTCTATTCTGGCCACTGCTCCTCTGCTATTGCCTCATCACCTTTATGTGTCTTCTCCTCCACTGTTACCTTTTCTTCCTCTTTTTCATTTTCTTCTCCTTCCTCATCACCATTTATTCCCTCAAAGGGATTTTCTTGCCCTTTTTTGATAGTAGTCAATCCATATATCAATTTCCACATTTGTGTGGATTTCTTTACAACATCTTCTATTTTATTTTGCAAAATACTAAGGGCTTTGTATTTGGGTGAAAATTTGCTCCCATGTTTCTTACTAGCCTTACTTAATTGACCTTTTATAAGGTCTAGCATCACATGAGCCAATTTTTATTCCCTTATTTCCTTCTCCATATTTAGGTAGTAATGCCATTTATTTTCTACAATGGAGCTTAGCTCCTTAGGCATAGAATTGTTAAGTTCAAGTGAAGTAGTCTTGAACTTGGCCATCATAGTGTAGATAGATTCTTTCACTATGTTTTTTTCTTCTCTGCTCAACTTATTAAAATCAATGGTCTTTAAACTAGTTAAATCTGCATTATCTCTAATATTATCACAAACAATTTCCAAATTAGATTTGGTGGAATGTTTTACCACTCTAAATTGATCATTGTCAAATTTTATCTTCTCTTCATCTGACTTTGGTGGTGTAATATATTTTCTTCTTTTCTTTTGGCCTTCCTTGCTCTATGGCTTTTTTTTTCTTTCCTATTCTTTTTCCACTTTTTTCATTGACCTAATGTTTTCCCTTGTAGTTGGCTTGGCTGGGCTTGGCTTAACTACTTTCTTCTTTCCTTTGGGTTGTGCAACAAGTTGTTTTTGTGCTTTTCTCTTCTTGGGTTTAGCCTTGGGTGCTTCTTGCTTGGCACCTTCTTCTTCTTCTTCTTCTGCATCCTCAACCACACCTTGGGTCAATGCTAATGGTTCTTGACCTTGTTCATCTTCATCACCTTTAGCTTCTTCATTTTATTCTTCTTTAGTAGTGCCCTCACCAAATTTTTCCTTTAACTTCTTAACCAATTTGTCCTTTTTCTTTAATGTAGAACTAGTCTTCAATTCCATGTACACCTTTGATCTCACCAAATTAAATGTCCCAAAATGTGGTGTAATTTTGTCCACTTCTTCTACTAATAGTGTAGTTATAGCTGCAGATCCCTCATCTATGTTTATTTCATACCCAAGAGGTCTTAACCATACAACCCTTGGTGTTGTTGCTTGTATGTAAGTATAATCAATATCTACAAGAAAGAATACATCATTTACATGTTGTTCTACCAATGAAACTGGTATCATTAATATCTAGTTCATGGTCTTCTTGAAATCTCCAAAGTAACTTGTCATAAGGGTTTCAAAATTAGCTCCCATTTGTTCTATATATTCATTTACTTAAGCTATTATTGACCTATTGGTTTTCTTGCTTACTTTTTTAAAGGATGGAAATTCATTCTGTACATAGAAAAATATGCATATCAAAATTACACCAAATTTTCACTGTGCTCCCTTGGTTATTCTTATTGCTACTAAATTCTTATTGATTTGTTGCAATTGTAGTTCTGCAGGATCATAAGTATGATCCTTTTTCACTAGTTTGTAACCAACATCCATTGCAATGTAGGGTACACTGTTATGTCTATTGGATTGATAAAATTTGTGTGAAATAAGCCTAACAACAAAGTCAACAAGAGGGTCTTGGATAGTATCTGTAGTCATTCCTCTCTTGTTCCATTTGGCACCTATGTTCTTCTCAATTGCTTCTGTAGAGTCACTTCTAAGGGTCTTTGGCTAATGTAGGGTTGGATACCCTATTACTTTGTGTACAATCCTCTTTGTTATTTTTACTAGACCATCTTCTAGCCACAACCATCCATCATGAATTCTACTAAGCACAATTCTAATTCATTCAGTTTTAAAAATAGTGGGGAATTCTAGGGCACGAGTCAAACCCTTCTTCTCAATGATTTGGTACTCTTCCTTCAAAATTTTGTTTTCACACAACTTTTCATATGCTTCCCTCATCTCCATATCTCCTATGGCTCCAATTTTGTAGTTGTAGCATCTCCTAACATCCTAAACCATATCTACCTTAGCGGGTTATAATAGATAGAGCTCTAGTTGGGTCATTTTTGTATGCCACTTTAGGGATTGGCCTAAAATCACGTTGTTTTAATTTGTTAGACACAATTTGAACCTCAAATCATTCTTTCTCCTATGGTATCTTAGAAATGGAGGCCATGTGTATGATCTAGGCTTTGAATACAAAGAAAACGTGAAACTATGTAGCTCAGCACTAGTATAAATGCCTTGAATTGATGAAATTGTAGTGAATCATTGTTCAAATTTTCCCAAATGCTGAATTCTATACTTTGAAATAATTTTGCACTCTTCTTCATCTTAGCTCTTTGTTCACAATGAAGAAAAATAATTCAAAATGTGATAATATACCCTATTTTCATAGCATTTAATGCTTAGTGCATTTACAACTATCCACTGGGCTTCTTAAGAATTTTTGCATTCTTAGCTTCCATTATCTTTCCACCACTTGACATCCACAAAAGTATCCCTCACTCAAATTCAACTGAAATTTCTCTTCACTTGACTTTCACTACCAACTCGGTTGTAACTAATCATTCGGCTTCTAATGACTTTGTCAATCAACTTAGCATGTATTAGAATTTTACTCGACATCTAAGGGCAACTCAACAACACTTATGAAATCTTGAAATTTTAACTTTGCATCTCTATTCATGTTGATCTTTTATTTTCATTACTTACTTGTCTTGGAACTGATGTATGATAAATCTTTGTATATAAGTCCCACAAACCTTTTTGTGCTTAGTTGGATGAAGTGTGACCACATGACCTTTTAGGTGAAGTGATCCCTTCATTTTATGTGCTAATTCCATCTTTCTTTTTCCATGTCTCATTCATTTATCCTCTGATGTTTTTAACATCTATCTTCTCTTTTCCTTTGTTGAACTCTAAATTGGGTACCTTTGACCTTGTTGGGAAATTTCTGTTGATATGACCAGTCTTTAAACAACTGAAACATGTGGTTTGACTCAACCATCTATTTTAGTTTCTACTAAAATGTGTTCTTATGCAATTTTTAGGAATATGTCCATATTCCTAATAGTAATGACAACTATACTTCCTTTTGTAGTCCAATTGTAGTGATGTGCACGATTATTTTCCCTTACTAGCTAATTAGGTTTCTGTTGCCACTGAGGTTTGCACCCTTGTCCAAAGTTGCTACCTAAGGACAACCTTGTTAAATATAGAAACAACATCCAAGCTATGGGACTTGAACAATGAGGTTGAGTCTCCAAAGAAGGTCGGCTTCCTCTTACTATTATGATGCACCTAACTACTCTTGGAGAGGAAAAGGGAGAAGGAGAGCATGAAAGAAAATCTACCTAATCTAATCTGAAGAGGTCATGCACCAAAATAGAGTGTTCAAACCAATCTCTACCCATATATGCACTATTGAACCAAAATGAAACTAAGGATATACACATTCATACTTGGTTTAATCTAATAATCACATGCAGATTAGAAGACCAAGATGAATGACACAAGGAAAGAGAGATTCACTTATATTATCATTCATGGGCCAAGGAGATATAGTCATGTAGATTATATATCTCTATGAAACACCAGTAAGAGGCAAGGAGTTCTTGCACTTTCATTCCAATGGCTGAAAGAGATAAGGCAGAAAATCATGTAGTTCAGAGGCACTGGGGAATTTACATTAAGAATCTACAGAGCAATAACAAAGAAAACAGAGAAAGGTGAACCCCCCACAAAATTTTACAAAATTTGGCTTTATAGTTCAGGCATAACTAAGATGTGCTCTCCCTACAATTACTCCATAACCACTGCAATGGAGTCCCATAGAGAACAATCAAGGAGAAAGTCTGATTTGGGTATAGATCTGAATGCAATGATATCTGATCTTCTGTGTCAAATAATGCCTTGAGAAATAGAAATGGTGCCATTAAGACACTTTGACTAGGTAGATAGATTGGATCAAAGGTGGAGTGTTCTCCCTTGACTCCCATTCATTCTAGATTGGTTGGGATTGATTACAGAGATCAAATTCACAACATAATCTTGGTTTTCCACCATTTTGACTCGTGAACCAGCAAGTCAATGAGTCAAACTAAAATTGCAAGCAAGACGAGCCACGTGGACCAATAATTTCTTTCCTTTTTGTCACCTCACAAGGTCTTCCCAAGTCAACCACCTATTTCATTACTAACCAGGCCATCTTCTTTAAAAAATCCTAACCGCAATGTTATATTATTTGCTAGCCACTAATCATTAATGCCTTAATTGCTATTTATACCTTAGCTAGACCCTGTGATCCTAACTAGCACCAACCGATGATTGCATAATACTTGGCCCCACCCTGCCACACATCACCAAGGAACTATGTCACTATGTGTATCCTCCAAGAAATCTCCCATAGCAAGATAGCACCCACTGTGGATCTAGACTGATCTAATGATTGTGAAGACTCACCGTATTACTGCACTATCTCCTTTAAAAAAATTGAAAACTTGGGCCCACAAACCACTCAACACACCTGGCATCTTTATCTTGGCATGACCTAGCCCCATTAATTAACATGGCACAATGGTGCTATGTCACTATGGGTAATATCCTCATAGCTTTCCATAGCGAGATAGCACCCACCATTAATTTTTTGGGATCCGGCGGCGAGCTAGATGGATTTGACCTATCATTATACCAACCAATAAGAAACTAGCCACGTGCCAACGTGTCTGACAAATCCTCATTTGTAGCCCGCTAGGGGAAGCAGGACCCACATTCTACACAATCATACCTTAGCCAATGAAAAAATTGACCAACGACTAATGTGTGCCAAATTTCACCATTGATATCTGATAGGGCATACTTGGGACCCACCTTCCTTTTGATGTTGCCACAGTATCACTTTTAGTCTAAGAATTGTGTCGCTAACAGTGCGGAACACAAATTTTTTGATAGCGCTATAATGCCCTACGAGGATCTGCCAAAATTCGGTGCCAGAAAAACAATCAAGGAAAAGGGAGGACTCACCAGCCATGTGGCCAAAAGGTGCTTTGTCGCTATGGCAAAACAACATGTGACTTCCCATAGCGAGATAGCACCAATTGTAGATATCTTTTGATCTGACAATGGGGACTTGTGGGCCCATAGAAATATTAAAATGCACAGAGAAGAAATATCATAAGGTGCAATCATTTAATTTTTTTGATATTCCTGGGATGTTTAAAAAATAACATTAAACCGAGAAGTGACCGTTGGGTGGGCAAGTATTTAAAATTCAAATATTTGGCGGGGGGCACAATATGTAACATTTCTGGTGACTGACATGGGATTCTAGCTTGCTATGCATAAGACTAGTGGCCTAAAGCATCCATTTGGCTACAGAGTCAAAAATATGTGGATATTGTGTATACTGTGAAACACTAACCCTACCTCTAAGAGGAAAACCCTAAAACCCCTGTCTCTCTAATTGGAACCAGAGACCAAAACCTCCTTTTGCAACCTCAAAAATTTTAAAACTTGCTATCTCATGGAGACAATCCTGTGCACATGCACTTCTTGGAAAAGTAGGGAAAAAACTAGAAATGAAACTAAGCTAACTATGTACATGGAATCTCAAACCCTTAGAAACATGGCTTGAGATAGATCCCATTGACTGGGATAGGCAGAATCTCACCATCAAGCTTTTTTAACTGGAAAGCATTGGCCTACTTGCAACTGACAATAAGATAGGGTCCACTCCATAATGCATCAAACTTTGAGTGTCTTCCAAGTTTTTCCCTATCTACATCCCATTTCAGATCCAAATCTCCCTCTCAAAAGATCTTGACCCTAGCCTTCCTGTCAAAACTCTTTTTTACCTGCTACTAGTGTGTCTCTAGGGTTTGCATGGCTTTACTTCTCCTTTCTTCTAGCTCCATAAGCTTTTCCATTCTTACTATCATGGCATCATCTTCAATCAACTCCAGCTGTTGAGCTAGCTCTACAGATGGGAACTGTAATGAAATTGGAAGCCTTACTTCTCTGCCATAGACTAACACAAATGGTGAATTCCCTATTGACCTTTTATGGCATTATTCTGTCAGCCCATAGTGTATTCTTCAATTTTTTATGCCAAAACCTCTGGTTATCTTCAATTATTCTCTTTATGATTCTGATTAGGTTCTTGTTGGATGACTCAGCTAGTCCATTACCTTGAGGATAGTAGTTTGATGATGTGCTCAAGTAAATGTTCTGGTTAACTGCCCATGCATAGATCTGAGCTCCTACAAATGACTTTGCATTATCTGAAATAATGGTTGAAGGGGCACCAAACCTAGTCACAATTCCATCAAGGAACTCAAAAACTAAAGATTCAGTGGCATCCTTCACTGCAACTACCTCTATCCATCTAATGAAGTAATCTTTAGTAGGTAAAATCCATTTGTGACCTGAATTAGAAGGAGGATTGATAGGGCCTATGAAATCCAATCCCCATTGGGAAAAAGGCTGGTCCACCTGAATGGAATGAAGGGGAAGAGTTCCAAGCTTCTATTTACCAGAGAAGAAAGTACATTTCTCACACTTCCTCACATACGTATGACAATCATGAAACAAGGACAGCCAATAATAACTAGCCTTCATGATCTTTGTTGCAGTTGTCCTTGCTCAGAAATGACCACCATCAGGACCATCATGAAGATCTTTGATCATTCTTGTGCTATCGGCTAGGCAAAATGGACAATGATGAAGGCCTTGAGGATATATATGAAGGAATGGAAAGAAGTCATAGATCTTCTTGTTTCAAAAATAAGATTATTATTTTATTGGCGGTGCTGTTTGTGTTTATTTTCGGTATATCTGCATGGCATTCTAGCAAGTATTATGTTGGTCTTAATTTTCAAGCTTTCAATGAATATGCAGATGGATTTAGTCTACAAATGAGTGAAATAGTAGAAGAGGACTTGGACCTATCAATCAATAAATATGGCAATGAATTAGGCTTTTTCATTAAGAAGGATTTAGTTGAACATAGCTTGCCAATCAATGAAAATATAGAGAAGTTTAGGATGGTGATTGGCAAAGATGAAACCCATGGTCTAGTAGTGCTTAAGCTGTTTGGCACACTAGAATCATGCTAGTCTAAAACTCTAGCATTGGAGAGCCCCAAGTAGATAGAAACTATGAGGTTAGAGGGAAAAAAGGCCAAGGATTGGGTATTGGATGTTCTTGTTGCAGAAAACTCCAAACCTTTGGAGATGTTGGATGTCCTTGTTTTAGAAGATTCCAAACACTTTAGGGTATTGAATGGTCTTTTTACAAAAGATTGCAAACATTTGGGAGCAGTGCCATCTAGTATTCTAGTTAAATCTATAAGAAGTCCCCTACTTTATGGAGTTATAGGTGCATTCTTTTGTGTAGCTACAATAGTGCTTAATTGGTACAAGAAAAGGACAACATATGCCTATCCTAGGACTTCCCTAAAAGTTAAAGAAATTTAGACAAAGAACACATGGAGGCTATGTGCAGAATCAACTTGTTGAATAGGCTTAAACCTTCAAGAAAATGAAGCTGGTAGATGATACAAATAATCTCCATGGTTTATGCTAGCATCGTACATACTACACGTGAAGTCCCTCAAATTGGATTCATTATGGTTGTACGATATTTTTTGAAATGGATCTTTTGAAAGGATCTTAGAAACTTTCATGCAAAGGTAGCTCCCCACTTAACTAACATTTCATTATATGTCTGCCTATAAATGGAAATTCTATAAAACATTCTGACCACCGACAAAGTATAAGGAATGGTGTAAATTTATGAAAAATTTGGAAACTTAGATAACATTTGAACTGTATGAATGCTTGCAAGAGATGCCATCTAATCGTACATCAAGAATTTAGAAATTTTTGAAGTTCCTATCGAATTGGTCTTAAAGTTGTATATAGAGGTACTCTTGTGTATTAATAGTTCTATGAATTGGATCGCGGAGTTGATATAATGGACACAACTCATGAACCTCTTAGAGATACTTTTGAAAGGGGTAGATTATCATTATCCATGGTACAATTCTTATTTTATATTGAACAAATCAATTGAATAGTTATTAATTATTCCTAATATAATTTTTCATTTCTTATGTTTAACCATCTTGCACAATAATTTCAACCAAAAAATAAAATAGCTAGCTAACTCTCCCAAACCAAGTAAAATGCAACTACAAAATATTCTCATTTGCACAATTTGGCACATGATCTTCAAGATGTGGTGAGGGTAATAGTCAAGCATTCATATGTGGAAAGGGTGTGCTAGTAGAATCCATCTTTAATACAAAAACTTTGGGCTTTGAAGAGTTATGGGAGAACATTTCAAAATCTAGAGGGACATTTGTGACAATTACCCACATGTGTTGAAATAAGAACATCAGCCCTATTGATTTCTATAGCATCTTCCCAACCATAGCTTTGAGTAAAAACTCACCTTGTAATCAATATCTTTGTCTACCACCATTCTCGTCATATTCAGATTTTTTAATGGAACTAGAATTTCATTGCCATTATCACCTCACAGACTTATGCTTAACTCAATTATTAACCTATCTATTAAGTTACAACCTGATGAATTTCTTGGTAGGGTTGTGACCTAAAAATCAAAGAAATTGAATTCTTTTTTTAGGACTTTGTCTTCCTTGTCAAGCAAGTTGCTGGTTGTGGTATGGTTCTCTGGTATGACTCTGGACTAATTTGTTTACATTGCTACAATATGTTTGTACCAAAACATATGAAATACAAAAATTATAAGAGACTAAATACTAAAAATGTAATACTTCTTGCCAATAAATATGTTTAACATAATGTACATAGAATAAACAAAAGCAACCACAAAACAGTAATGATATATTGATAATTCCATGGTTTTATCATTAAGTTAAAGGTTTCTTTTTTGTTTGTTTTGGCTGCTTTAAATTATTTTTATTGAATTTTATTTATTTTTGTTTTTGACCATTTAGGGATCTGGATTCACATCAAGCATTTGTGTAGGTATGACAAAGACATGGGGTGCTCCACCTGAGTACACCTCAGACAGATCTTGTATGTCTCAAGGATTGGGTATTGAAAATCAAGGCTTTTCTAGAGAAGATGTTATGGCAATCCCCTGTATTGATGCCAGATTCATTATGATAGGGACATTTGCTCATGGAGCTATATTTCTCATTAGAGATTATAATCCAAAACAAAATAAGGATAATGCATTGGCGAGAATGTTGGAGCATAAGGAAGCCATAATATCTCATTTGAGCTGGGTTAGTTTATTCCTAGGTAGCCGAAGATTTGATATCCATCTAAAATACTTTCCTTTCCTGAGAAGCTGCAAGAGAGAGGACAAGGAAAATAGAATTCATCATGGAGATTAGAGCAAATCTCTCGGTACACTTGTGAAAATCCATTTGCAACAAGATGTGCCTTGTACCTATCAATAAAACTATCTATAGAATACTTGGAACGATACACCCATCGGCACCAAACAAACTTTATTCATTTTGAAACAAGAAAAAGATCCCAAATGTGGTTCTTCATCAAAGAAGAGTACTGCTCATCCATAACCATATCCCAATTTGAGTGTCTTGTTGCTTATGAATAACTTTGGAAATCATTTGAAATGACATGACTCAATTGTCTAGTACTAGAGGTTTGAGCATGAGCATGGTAATAATTTGAAGGATCTCTTACCATAGTTATATTTGCATGAATAGTATCATGAGCCCATGTGGGCACTCACATAACATCAGGGGGAAGAGGATAAGGTGCATCATCATCAATATCTTCCTCAAAGGATAAATAATCATGTAGAGAAGAAGAGGAACTATTGGGAAGTGAGGGAGGAGTTGGTGATGGAGGTTCCATATAAGGATGACACTCATCAAACTAAACATCTCACTAAAATAAGACCTCTCTAGAATTGGGATCAAACAACCTATATTCTGCCACATCCTCATAGTAGCTAACAAATATGAGTGGTCGACTTTTCATATGTATGGATTTCCTCTAAGAAATTTGGAATAAATGCCCAAGCCTCACTACCAAAATAATGGTATGTAGAAATATTGGACTTGACATGAATTCAAGCCTCCTTGGGAGTCAAATGTCACAATGCCTTCTAAGAGATCTGATTCTAAATATAGTTGGTACAATTGATAGCCTCATCCCAAAAAGGAATCATATCTCAAGACTGTGTCATACAATTGGCCATCTCCCATAATGTTTTGTTCTTTCTTTCAACAACACCATTCTGCAGAGGGATATGAGGAATTGTGAACTGATGATATAAATCATGCTCAATGAAAAAATCTCTAAAAGACTAATTCACATATTCTCCACCTTTGTGAGTGCATATATGACTAACAAAAAGACTAGATCACTTACCTAAAAATGTTTTAAACATTCCAAATGAACCAAAGACATTAGATTTGTACTTCAAAAGGTACACCCATATACATCTAGAGAAGTCATCTATAAGCATAAGCACATATTGGACACTTGAAAAAGATCAAGTGGGGAATGACATAAGATCATTGTGTATCAACTCTAGTGATGCCTTAATATGTGTGGATATACCTACTAGAAAAGGATCTCTAGGATGTTTTCCAAGTGCACAACCTCAACAAACACTGCTAGTACAAGAGATCTAAGGTAGCCCAATCACTAGCTCTTGTGTGCTCATATGTTGTAGATATATGTAGTTGACATGGCCAAAATGTTCATGCCAAAGTTTTCTCACTATGTCTACATGAGAAACAAGAGAAAAATCTATAGAATTGGATCTCTCAAAGCCATCAAACTAATATAAGAGAGATTGTAAATCAATATTCCTAGTAGTAACAACCAAATCAGGATCGTGGAGGTCTCAAATAACCACATCATGTGGTCATAACTTAACTGTATTACTAGAGCTAGAATGAAAAATCTTGTAGACTAACAAGAGGTTCATAGAAATGGTTGGAACTTGATAGCCCCTATTTTCACTGTGCCAAAACATTGGATTTTACTGTGAAAATATTTTGAAATGTGTTTTATTGTTAGGGTTTGTTCTTTATTTTTTATCATTTTGCTAGAAAATAACCCTAACCTAATTATTTTTCCCTAGCCTAGTGTTGAAAATCTTGCCCTAGAGGGATAATTTGATATTCTAAGATTTATGTCTTTACCATTTCATGAAGAAATTTCTTAAATTGGCAATCAATTTTAAAATTTATCCTAGATTTTATTTCAAGTGGGAGATTGTATTTCATTTTCAAAGTTTTTTAATCATGTGATATGATCTTATGATCAGGGCTTTAGGCATTTTTTTGTGAGCTTAAGATTTACCTCTCCTATTTTTATGAAATGTATGCTAGTGGAGGATCATAAGGGTAAAGTGTTGAGTCTCCCGATCTCATGATGTATCATATAGTCATAGCATTGAGGGTGTTTAAAATGAAGTTTTTGATCTTACGATCACCATTTTGTCATGTCATCTTAATTGTCTCATGGGAAGAGTTTGTAATTAAGTTATAAGATGATATGAAAAGCTTACAATTGTGTAATTGTAAAGGCAAAAAGGGAGACCTGAGACCATATGAGAATAATAGTATTGTAAGATTGCAAAGATGTAAAGTGCAAAAGTCTGTGAAGAGTTTTAATCCTACAATAAATAGAGGATCATGAGATCATAAAGGTTCCTAAAGATATTTTTGAAGTTATGATAAGGAGGAATTTGTAAGATCATAAGAAAGGAAGTGGTAGGTGATATGATGCAAGGTGGGGCAAAGCATATGAGTATAAATTTTTTTGAAACACATGGAAATTGATATCTTATGATGCTATGAAGAACAATAGATTATATGATTGAGAAGGAAAATCATGAGCTTTTTGAAGCTACCAGGCAATGCTAGATCACAAAATTGAAACGATAGAAGTTGAAACTTTCGAGGCTACAATGAAGAAAGGTGATGAGCAACATATGGTTGAGAGTTAGAGGCAACAATTAAAGGTAACTTCTAAAGTTAGTTAATTGACTAAGATCAAGAGATTGTAGGGTAAGAAAAGTTGAAGCTTTATATTATGCCAAGATGTGATCGTGAGATTGTAAGGGTTTCTAAGGCTATGATGAAGAAAGGTGATGACCAATGTATGGTTGGGAGTCAGAGGCAATAGTTAAAGGTAACTTTTGAAGTTAGTTAATTGACTACAATCGAGAGATCATAGGGTAAGAAAAGTTGAAGCCTAATATTATGCCACGATATGATCATGAGATTGTAAGTGTTTATGAGATAACTTCTAAAGTTGCAAAAAGGTTCAGTTAACAATGATTGTAAGATTGTAAAGCAAGTAAAGGTGAGGTAAGATGCATAATTTCACAACCATTGAAAGTGAATTTTTTTCTAGTGTTCCAATCTTATGGTGTGTTGTGTCTTGTAAGATTATGAGAAACTTGAGGGCCTCTTTGAAGATATGATAAATGACATATCGTAAGATTGTAAAGGCTATTTTTTAGGCTTATATGAATGTGATAAGGATTGAATTCAAAGTGATCATAAGATCATAAAAGCCATGTTCCCCACCTAAGATGATGTGAAGGGCTTACATTTCAAGGATGATAATAAGATTGTAAACCCTAAATAAGACATGAAAGCACTTTTTTCTTTTTGTCTAAGCTAGAAAAATGATGCATGTATTTAACTAATGAGATTTGAGTAAAGTATAATGATTACAAAGTTGGATGAGTTATGTTGGTGCTCCATGGAAGTGATAGAGAATACTGAATTTAAGGTTTGAGCAAGTAGGAAATCAGTGCATAGGGAACTTTGGTAAAGTATGCATAGCATAAAAACATTCTCTAAGCCAGTAATAGGTTACCATTTGCAAAGAGAAGAGATTTCCATTAGTTGTAGACATTTCAGTGTGAAGGATTATTGTTTTCAGTACTAACTATAGAGTTTCCCAATGTTCTTAGTCTAAAATCAAGATTTTTGACAATAAGGTTGAGTAGATTCAAGCTACAGAAATGGAGGTTTCAAAGACGTCTATTGTAGAAGAAGGAAAGAGGTAGAGGAAAACAAACTAGTTCACAAATAAATGGATTAAGTTATTTATTGAATCTTCAAATACCATCTCTGCAAATGACCATGACTTATGTGACCCTTATGCTTTCTATAGGGATGCTATTTGCCCTATTGTCAGTGGGTCATGAACTATTCAGGTACTTTTACCACAATCAAATAGACAAAATTCCTTTTTTCAACCCATGGAAGAAAAATCTAGCAAAGCTAATCTTTTTGGAAGTATTTTTGGATGATTATTTGTTGAAGGCCCTTATTAAATCATATAATCCAGTTACCAAATCATTCCACACATGAGATGGGACCATTCTATGTATATTAGATTGTGCTTCTTTCATTGAAGCTTTTGGATTGGAGGGTGCAATGAGCAAGCCAGTGGATTTAATTGGGCTTCAATTAAAAAATTGAAAGGAATACCAAGGCCTACACAAGGAATTCTATGCTACAAGACATCCCCATGGACCTCAAGAAGGCATGTGATTATCATAAGAAAGTGAATAAGGAGATGCCTTTGGACAAATTGAAAAACTATTTTGTAAAGATAGTGTATGGTCTCCACAAAGTGGTTAGTATAGATGGAAATAATATGTTATATGGGACAGAGTTCATTATTGCTAGAGATGTAGAGGATTCATACAATGATAGAGAGTATGACTATTTGGACTATATTCTAGAGAAGATGAAGGATAACATTGGGCTAGAACAGAGTGGGGAAATGAGAAATTTCAAATTCCATCATTACTCACTACTGATGCATTTGATCTTGTACAAGAACATAGTGTATATTAGCTTAGATTTCATTGATCACACCTCTGATGGAGAGCTGCCAGTTTAGCTATGGATATGGGTATGGGATAGTTCCTATCACTACTCTGACTTTGTTTGCTTTTTCAATAATTTTAGTATTTTTATCATGAAATGTTAAACCCTAGTTACTTTAGGGCACCTAAGATTTTGAAAAACCTATTAAGTTCAGACCTTCTACCTAAAAATAAAGGATTAGACCACAATTGGGGGGGCATATTCTTATTCCCAACATTTTACCTCATGAGAGTATATGGTTTCCCTTAGCCGCCTCATATATTTCCCAAATTTATCCCTCTTAGACTAGCCATTTTTAAATTCATGTGGCAGTTGATGATGGTAATCAAAGAATACTTAGGGCCTAAAGTGCATAGAGGCTCATTTTTGTCTAGGTGCTTTAGAATAGGGGACTTTTCAATTGGAAAAGAATCCATGAATCATATATATTCTTTCCTTTACTATTTTAATTTATCAACTACCCCATATAGTATGTATGATCTAGATAATTGGATGAGGAATACCATCAAAGAAATTAGTAATTACGTGTTGCCAAACACAAAATAGTTACCTCATGAGGACCTCATTCCTAACATAGTAGTTGAGGGGGATGCTAGTGATAAACTTAAAATTTTTGATGATGTTCTGAGGTTGGAGAGGGAATTCAAGAGAGAAAATCCAAATTTCAAGGGGTTTTACATGAATATTCCTTACCCACAAAGGATAAGGTAGATGGTTGTTAATCATGTTGAGATCATGACACAAATGCTAGAGGGGCCAATCAGAGAAGAAGAAAGTGTAAACCCTAATAGCCTAGAACCATATGTGACCTAGAAATTGAAGAAGATGAACATGTAAAGGAATCATGGGTTACCAAGGGTAACAAAAGGAAAAAGGTAGTTCACATATCAGAAAATGTGAAACAAAGAACTCTACAGATCTTGCCTAGTAAGAATCAATATTTTGCTGATTTAAGGAAAAGTTATATACATGATAAAATAAATGTAGTAGAGAACACTTTGACTGATTTAGAGCTGGCAGAAATAACATTGGATGATAGGATCATCTAAGATCAACATTTTTTTGAAGATGATGAATTGATCAAGTCTACTAAGTTCAAGATCTTCCTCTACAAGATCAAACAAAGTGGGATGGTACTGAAGATGAAGTAGGAGAATTTGATGAGAAGGTAAAACTAGGGTGGGGATGTCACCCACAAATTATCACTATAGCAATATGTAACTATTCAAGGTTAGAAAGTTTCACCACTTAAAATGGTCTGTCCTATGAAAGGCCTGTCCTATTAAAGACTTTACACCTTGTTAAAAGTGACCTAGTTAGAGGATTTACAAACACTCTCTTAGAATGTCACCCTGTTAAAGGATTTTGCACCTTGTTAAAAGGCTTACAACATGGCTGTTAGACAAACCTATCATCATAGGATTTTGATTCCAAATAGAATGGCTAGAGAGTATTAGAAAGTTTTGACCCGATGACTTGCAATCTTCAATTACTCATTCCAAATCCTTGTTCTGCTCTTGTCTATTTCGATCCTTCTTTGATCTGATATGTATCTCCTTGAGGTTCTAATACTTTGTTTTGATCAACTAAATTTTGCAATTTTGTTCTTCTTTTTCTAAGTCTTTATACCCCTTTTCACTTCACTAGCATTCTGCTATAAAATCTCACACATATTCAAATAATGGGGTTTCATCCTCCTTTTAAAGGTTTCAAAGACTTAGGGTTAGGTATGAATCTATGATCAATATTCATTCTTCTTTTCATGTTCAATTCTTTCACTTTTCCTATTGGTTGCATGCTTTCTCCATTTTTCTTATTGGTTGTATGTTGATTACATAGGGAATGCAAAAGATTTGATCTTATCTTTAAGATCCATTGAGATTCATCCTGAGTCAGCTCAAAAATAGTTTACATCTGAGTTTGTGAAGACACAAACTCATATGTTGATTCTTTGTTACTTGACACTTACTAGTTGTTGATGCTCGGCACATACAAGAATTTTGTCTCACTTAGATCCTATAGTAATTCTATTTTTCTTTACATGTATACTTTTCTTGACACCTATAGTGACTTGGCATCACTTATCACTCAACACTTGATACTTGCTCAGCACCTATTGAATCTTTGGCTTGACACATAATATAGCTTGGCATCTATATTATACTCAACATCAACTTGAGAATTGATTAAGTGTGTTGACACTCAATTGTCAAAAATAATCTAAGACCAACAATCTCCTCCTTTGACATGAGTGGAAAAAACACTTAACTGAACATTATGAATCTCATCTCTACGTGTATATTACACATTCTGTTTAGCATATCTACAAAACGTCAAAAACTTGTTCAAAATTTTGTAGAAGACTATATACCTTAAAAATTTGTAACTCCCCCTGAGCTGATGTGCCATTTTCTATATCCACAATTCCTTAAGGTGAATTTGTCTCATGTTGATGTTTTTGATACTCTTTGCCTTATATATATCTGCTTTGTTTGTAATCTATATCTACTCCCCCTTTCACAAATCTTCTTGCTATTTTTGCATCCATTTGGCTTTATCCTTTTAAGATTCAAAATTTGAATATGTAATATCTCCCCCTTTGGATATTCTTTATTATCTCCATTAAAAAATTTATTATCCCCTTTAATATCTTCCCCTTACATGAATATCTCCCCCTTTTTGACACTTATGTCAAAGGGTCCTAAGAATGAAATGAATATTTAGCCAAAAATGTTTTATTTACCTCCATTATTATCTTAAGAGAAGCATCCCAATTGTCTAATTCTATTTCTAGTGTTTTGAGCTAGATGGTTGTCTCTGCTACAAGATGTACTAGGCCTTGTAAGGTAGAAATATTTGGATCTTTCTTCAAAACATTCTCTACATAGGCCATTTCTTTATGCAATAATTCTAGATGTGGCATAATAGCAAACTATATCTATATTAATTTGGCCTTAACATTAGCCTCTTCTACTATTAATACAGGTAACTCCTTCTAGGTGTGAAGTGTTTTTACAAAATGCTTCTCATTTTGAGTTGGATCCTTAGGTAACTATGTGCTAGATATCTTAAGGTTCCTCTCAAAGCTTAGTATTCTCTGGCTAGTCTCGTGTGTGAAATATGAAGAGTCACATAGTTTGGATTAAAATGAGAATATGTTCTCAAGTACTATTTTCACCTTTTCTACCTTCTTAGCCAGTTCAACTTGTGATAGTGCTATCTCACTAGATATCTTTTCATTGACCTTCACTTGAAATTTTTTTTTCAGACTATTCTAATAATTTAACATTAGTATCAAGGTCTTCATTTTGTACCCGGTCCACTATGTTGGACAATTACTCCATGATGGGCTTTGTTTCATCAGATACTGGCAAGCTAAATGCATCAAGGAATATGTCTTTGATTTCTACTAATGCTTGCCTTTGTTTATACTCATTTTTAAGTATCTCTTGCTTCTTCTTTCTCTCCAGTGCCTCTTGCACTTCATTTATCTATTCTAGGTTCATTTTCTTATATTCATAACTTGGTATGACTATTTCCTCATCAAATGTAGGACTTCCATAGTGAAGTACCCTTGCTACCTTGGTGGAGCTTGAGCCTCGTGCTGAGATTTATAATGGTACTACATCAGTGCTTGATTGCTTGGTAGGAGTTCCTGTAGTAGGAAAATTAACCAATGTCTATATTGCCTCTTGCGCTCTCTCCTTGGGGGTTTTCTCCTCTTCTACCTTGATCAATGACAATGATTTGAGGAGGTGCACCTTGGCTTTGTGATGTAGGAACATTTTGTGCTATCTATTCTTTTGCTGACTCCTCAACAGTTGTTGTTACTGTTGGTGTTTGAAAATGTTACCCATTTCCAATTACCCTAATGAGAACAAAACATATCTAGGGGAAGCTAACTCCCATTATCAACACATCCATTCAAACACTAGGCCAACTATAAGGAATGACCCTTTTTCTTCTTCAGGCTCTACAAAACCTAGGTGGGTGGACCTACAGATTCTTTATATGGTACTAGTTATCAAAGCATACACTGAATCTATTATGAAGCAGATAAAACCCTTATTTCTCCTGATAACTCATGAAATAACATCAATCTACAGTAGCTAAATGTAGATCTAGGAATCTTAGAAGCTGAGTGAGGGCATTCTATTATAGCTCTTCAACATAAAAGGGAAAAGCATTGATTATTGATGTTGATGTTCAATAAATCCTCAAGCATGCAGCAAAATGTAATGATCCTGTAACTGATTAGTGCCTAATCCATTGGGCAATTTCATGAATCCAAAACATAAATCTGTGACATCAAGTCAAATTCTGTATACCCAGACATCAGATCTATCTAATCACCTTATGATTCAGACATCAATGTTCACTCAGATCTCATTCTCACAAAATATCCTTCTCAGCATAACCAGTAACCCTGTCAAACACATTAAGAATTTAATTGGCACTTTTTTCCAACAGTAAAATATACCAAACATACAACCTTAAGGGGAAGAAATTTGATCTCAGCTCTTCGTTCTAGGACCACATAAGATTACAGATTACTGAGACAGGGGACGCGAACCAGAATGAAACTAATGAAATGCTGCTCATATGTATTCATTTTCTTTGAAAATATACATTTGGATACATGAAAAGGAAACATGCAAATACCAAACATATCAGAACTATCTGTACCATACTTCTTAATTGCTATTCACATGAGAAGAAATTGCTAAAGGAAAATGGTGTCACAGTCATGGGAATGCAACCAGAACTGGATCCAAGACCTTGGTATCATAGTAATGTGCAAATTTTCTCCAAAGAAGTAGAACTTCCCAAAAAAAAATTGGAACCCTTCAAATGGAAGAAAAAAAATATAATATAGGATAGATGAATTCTCAAATTTCACATGCAACTGCCATCTATTGACTTATAATTTCATCTCTTGCAACTGAAAGGACTCCCTCTAACCTCTTTTTTCCATCTGATTTGATTTTCTATTTCATCATTACATTACAACTGCTTTGAAATATCTCTACCTAATGATGAAATCCTTTTGCATCTAAAATATCTAAAATCTTATGCAATTCTGGTGAAATTGTGAGTTTTTTACTGATTTTAATGTAACCAATTCAACCCCAACTTCATTATTACCATCTTTTATGCATATCTAGATCATTTCCATGCTAGAAATCAATTTTGAACTCTAATACCTGAAATCTGTTGCAATCTGGGAACCTAAAAGAAAACCTCCTATAGCTTGAGCCAGCTACTACTTGTGCAAAAATTGACTCCAGAATCAGATAGTTCATCTTCTCTCGATTCTGAAAATATATAACATCACCTATTTTGCATCTCAAAAACCTCCTGAAAGTCATTTTGAAAAATAGTCCTCTGCTATGGCATTCTGGCTTGCAACTTTGATTTTTAAAATTTTTTTCTAAAATTTAAAGTTTTTCTAAAGTTCCAACTTCACATTTAAACCCTTTCAAAATTAAAATGAGTCTAACCTTATTTGATTTGAAAAAACTAAACGTGCATTCCTTTTCAAAAAATAATAAAAAATTATTATTTTTCATCACTTTCAATTTTCTCCATTGCTTTTTGAATTTGAGGTCAAACTTAGTTTGACCAATAGCCACATGGCACTGTTTGATTGGCTCACCTCTGCATTAGATGCCACATCAGTGCCATGGGACCCATACCACATGTCACAATCTCGCTTTATGTCACGATCTGATGCATCCTCACAAGTTGCACCTGATTGTCACCTCGCCGCCAGCCGGGACCCACTTGCCACGTTTCCAAATTCTACTTTCCCACATTTTTAAAATTGGGTGCAACTTCATATTGCAGGGAAGCGGGCACCTGTCAATTTTTTCCATGTGGCATCATCTTGTGCGATCTCTAGTTTTGGGCACCAACTCATCATTACTACACTTTTGATTAAAAATTTACTTTACGCGAACCTGCTGAGATCATCGACAGGCCCTACCACATGGTCGCGGCCTTTGCCTTTGGAAAAGGTGTGTCTTTAAGACACCATGTTATATGTGTAAATTTTTATTTAAATACATGTAAACATGGCCATGGGAGCAACGTGGGACAATGTTCATGCGTCTCCTCTATCTCATGCAGGCTCCTTCCTCCATATTGATGTGAGTTTTCAGTGGTCTTCCCTTTCCAGTTGCTCTTTACCATTTCCATGGATCCCTACCATAGCTTCAGGTTCTTAGGCGCTGCCCCTACCTTTATTTAAATTGCAAACCCCTACTCACAAAAAATGTGAGCTTCCTATTAAAAACATGGAGGGGGCTTCTAATTCACATTTTACTCTGCTCCGCGCATTGCTAGTGTGGCCCTCATTCTTAATGTATGCTTCTCAAATTTCCTGTGTTGACACCTTATGCTCAATCTGTGAGCTTTTTTATATTTCTTTGCTCACACTAACTACCCCTTTATACGAGTTTGCCTATTTTTGGTAATTGCTTCCACTTTGACCAGTGTTGTGGCTCCTTTTCATTACTAGGATTCAACTACTGCTTCTCCCTTTGATTTGTGTGAATACCATTGCTCAGTGATTGGGCCTACTTGGAGTTCTTTATGGCATTGGTCTTCTGATATTTGCTTGTGACATGAGCCATGTCTGCTGTGGCTTTTTATTTCTATTGCTCAGGCCACTCACTCTGTGGCCACGACTTCAATTTTCTTTGACAGGCATTGGGCTTTGCCCCTGTTTGGAGATGGCTTGGGCCCTTTTGTTTCATGCCCTTCTTCTAGCACAAGGTGCTCTATTAATTCCCAAATGGCCCTTGAAATGTGTTGAAAACTCTTTTTGCTCTCCTATTTTAGCATCTAAATTTGTAGCTCTATTTATAATAGCATATTTATTTTTGCAGGGTGCCTCCCTCTTGCTTTTCTTGGGCTTCTTTATCATCTAGTGGCCTTCTAATCCTTTATTAGAAGCTTCATGTTATTAGCATGTTCTTTTAAAAAATGTGGGGCGTCACCTTCATTCGCTACTGTAGGTTGTGTCTTGGTTGGCTTCCTTCAACCTTTGACTATGTTTTTGGCTTGGGTGAAAACCATACTGTGTCATTGGATCTTGGAGCGTACCTCCTCCTTATATTCCAAATTCAATGCTTCATCAGGGCTATTTCTTACCAAAATGAACCCCATTTTTTATAAATGTTTCTACATTAACAAAATCATCATTCTCAAGGTATCATCAAATAATCTGAACACACTTTGATAACTTGCATGTGTCATCAAGATCTCTAATTCTAGAATCTAGGTCAATCCCCACTTAGTGTCTAAGTAGTTTTTCACCATTTATGTTCATCCTCATATAGTTCTACAAGCTTTTCCCCAAGGTATCTAGATGAGAATCTTCAGAAACAACATGTTAAATTTTTGAGATGACTTTTTTACTGACTATGTGTCCATGTATGATCTTTGCACTCCTCTATGTTGACACTTCTGCTGATTTGAGTTGCTATATTTTTACATGCTGGCGGTGATGTGCGAGTGGTGGGTGCATTGTTCACACAATTCATTGCATGACCTTAAAAGCCGTAGTTAAAGAACTAACCACTCTTTAAAACTTTCCACATGATAATTTTAAAAGAGCAGGTGGTAGTATCCCATCAACTTCTTCTAGGTTAATTCTCTCTTTGACAAACAAAACTCAACACCAGATGATGACCAGTTAATGTCTCCTTTTAAAAATTTACTACAATTGATTATTCATGCAAATGGCATTAGTCGAGCTTGAAAGTGCATCTGGCTAAAAAAATTTCATTTTCAGACAACTGCTTCCTCCAATTGATCCATAGAAAATTTGATACCAAGTTGAAACAAATTCAAAAACTTCTCTATCATTAATAACTCATTTTATCATCTTTTGCAAACCATCAGTTTGTGCCAGGAGGTCTATTGTCTGGCCTTAAAAAACTCACCCAAACAACTGACTTGGCTTTGAAAATTGGCACACTAAATTTCTATTCCACATACTTTCAGCCTGTTGAATCTCATCTCATGACAAATTCAAGGTCAAAAGATATTGACCGTCAAAGTTTCCTTCTCAAATTCACCTACAAGCAAACATGTCAGAAAACCTCAAACTAGGTTTGGAATTGGCTCAAAAAATTGGGTAAACGGGCACATGGGAAGATTAAAACTGGGACATTCATTCTTTGTCATAAGAAAAGTATGAATATACAATTTGGGCTCATGAAAAATCATAGGACACAAATGGCGGACATTCAAAGTAGGCTACTTGGATTTTGTAACTAGGAACACTGACTGAAAAATGATTTTGGCAAACGGAATTGACTTGGAAAAGTGTGCATATGGATTTTTCAAGGTTTGAAAATTGACACACTTGTAGTATTTTCAAAGGACAATATAGGGGTACAATCCATTCAACTTGACCTATCATGGATTTGTAGATATAACATGTCAAACAGGGCCTCCCAGAAATATGTGCAAAGTGCAAAGGCATGAAAACAATAACTGACCAACTTTGAGGGGTTCAAAACCTAATTAAATGAACTCAAAACAACTTGAAATCTAAAACATAGATTCTTGGATATGAATGTTAGGTATTCTCAAAGTGGTGAGCTATGACACAATTCTAGGGAAAAGATATTCAAGTTCAAACTTCAGCAAATGACTCAAAATGATGATTGAACTTCATGAAACACTTAGACACGCTGAATGAAAGGTGCTAGAAGCATTGAACACCTTTTGGGACTCAGACTAATAGCCGGGTACATAGGCATCAAAAAGCATTTATAGGGCTCAAATACTTCAATAGTGCTCAAAATTTGGACTACAATTTTGAGCACCAACAGTTACTATCACTATGGGATCAACCTTAGTAGTTGTGTCTTGTGCTACTTACTCTTTTGGTTGATCAGTTGTAGCTATGGGAGGTCGTGAAAGTGGTTCTTTTGTGTTCACCTTCTCCTTGGTTATTTTTGCCACAACTTTTTGTAACTCCTCTACACTCACTAACATAGGATTTGTGCACACTTATGATTGCAATGTTGTTTGGTGAAGGATCCTTTTAAGATCTGTAGTTAATGGATTGATGTTTTGACCTGAGGTGTCAGGAACATCATTCGCAATTACTATTTTTGTAGATGTAGGTACTATATGTGGAGAACGGGTGGTGGCAATTGAGTGTCTTGGACACTCTATTCTTGCCACTGCTCCTCTGTTATTGCCTCATCACCGTTATGTGTCTTCTTCTCCACTGTTACCTTTTCTTCCTCTTTTTCATTTTCTTCTCCTTCCTCATCATCATTTATTCCCTCAAAGGGATCTTCTTTCCCTTCTTTGACAGTAGTCAATCCATATATTAATTTCCACATTTGTCTAGATTTCTTTACAACATCTTCTATTTTATTTTGCAAAATACTAAAGGCTTTGTATTTGGGTGCAAATTTGCTCCCATGTTTATTACTAGCCTTACTTATTTGACCTTTTATAAGGTCTCACATCACATGAGCCAACGTTGAATCCCTTATTTCCTTCTCCATATTTAGGCACTAATGCCATTTATTTTCTACAATGGAGCTTAGCTCCTTAGGCATAGAATTGTCAAGTTCAAGTGAAGTAGTCTTGAACTTGGCCATCATAATGTAGATAGATTCTTCCACTATGTTTTGTCCTTCTCTTCTCAACTTATTAAAATCAATGGTCTTTAAACTAGTTAAATCTGCATTATCTCTAATATTGTCACAAACATTTTCCAAATTAGATTTGGTGGAATGTTTTACCACTCTAAATTGATCATTGTCAATTTTTTTCTTCTCTTCATCTGACTTTGGTGGTGTAATATATTTTCTTCTTTTCTTTTGGCCTTCCTTGCTCTATGGATTTTTTCTTCTTTTCTATTCGTTTGTCACTTTTATCATTTCCCTAATGTTCTTCATTGTAGATGGCTTGGCTAGGCTTGGCTTAGCTACTTTCTTCTTTCCTTTGGGCTGTGCAACAAGTTGTTTTTGTGCTTTTCTCTTCTTAGGTTTAGCCTTGGGTGCTTCTTGCTTGGCACCTTCTTCTTCTTCTTCTACATCCTCACCCTACCTTGGGTCAATGATAATGGTTCTTGAACTTGTTCATCTTCATTACCTTTAGCTTCTTCATCTTCTTCTTCTTCAGTAGTGCCCCCACCAAATTTTTCCTTTAACTTCTAAACCATTTTGCCCTTTTTCTTTAATGTAGAAGCAGTCTTCAATTCCATGTACACCTTTGATCTCACCAAATCAAAAGTCCCAAAATGTGGTGTACTTTTGTCCACTTCTTATGCTAATAGTGCAGTTATAGCTGCAGATGCCTTATCTATGTTTATTTCATATCCAAGAGGTCTTAACCATCTAACCCTTGGTATTGTTGCTTGTATGTAAGTATAGTCAATATCTACAAGAAAGAATACATCATTTGCATGTTTTTATACTAATGAAACTGGTATCCTTAATATCTACCTCATCATCTTTTTGAAATCTCCAAAGTAACTTGTCATCAGGGTTTCTAAATGAGCTCCCATTTGTTCTATATACTCATTTACTTAAGCTATTATTGACCTATTGGTTTTCTTGCTTACTTTTCAAAAGGATGGAAATTCATTCTATACATAGAAAAATATGCAAATCAAAATTACAACAAATTTGCACTGTGCTCCCTTAGTTCTTCTTATTGCTACTAAGTTCTCATTGATTTGTTGCAATTGCAGTTTTGCAAGATCATAAGTATGATCCTTTTTCACTAGTTTGTAACCAACATCCATTGCAATGTAGTGCACACTATTAATTTTGTTGGATTGATAAAATTTGTGTGAAATAAGCCTAACAACAAAGTCAACAAGAGTGTCTTGGATAGTATCTGTAGTCATTCCTCTCTTGTTCCATTTGGCACCTATGTTCTTCTCAATTGCCTCCTTAGAGTCACTTCTAAGGATCTTTGGCTAATGTAGGGTTGGATACCCTGTTACTTTGTGTACAATCCTCTTTGTTATTTTTACTACACCATGTTCTAGCACCAAACTTCCATCATGAATTTTGCTGAGCACAATTCTAATTCATTCAGTTTTAAAAATAGTGGGGAATTCTAGGGCACATGTCAAACCCTTCTTCTCAATGATTTCGTACTCTTCCTTCAAAATTTTGTTTTCACACAACTTTTCATAGGCTTCCCTCATCTCCATATCTCCTATGGCTCCAATTTTGTAGTTGAGGCATCTCCTAACATCCTGAACCTTAACTACCTTAGTGGGTTATAATAGATAGGGCTCTGGTTGGGTCATTTTTGTATGCCACTTTAGGGATTCGCCTAAAATTAGGTTATTTTACTTTGTTAGACACAAGTTGAAGCTCAAATGGTTCTTTCTCCTATGGTATCCTAGAACTAGAGGCCATGTGTGTGATCTAGGGTTTGAACACAAAGAAAATGTGAAACTGCATAATTCAGCACTAGTATAAATACCTTGAATTGATGAAATTGTATTGAATCACTGTTCAAATTTTCTCAAATTCTGAATTCTCTACTTTGAAATCATTTTGCACTCTTCTTCATCTTAGCTCTTTGTTCATGATGAAGAAAAATAATTCAAAATGTGATAATATACCCTATTTTCATAGCATTTAATGCTTAGTGCATTTACAACTATCCACTAGGCTTCTTAAGAATTTTTGCATTCTTAGCTTCCATTGTCTTTCCACCACTCAATATCCACAAAAGTATCCCTCACTCAAGTTCAACTAAAATTTCTCTTCAATCGACTTTCACTACCAGCTCGGATATAACTAATCATTCGGCTTCTAATGACTTTGGCAATCAACTTAGCGTGTATTAAAATTTTACTCGACATCTAAGGGAAACTCAACAACACCTATGAAATCTTGAAATTTTAACTTTGCATCTCTATTCATGCTGATCTCTTCTTTTTGTTACTTACTTGTCTTGGAACTAATGTATGATAAATCTTTGTATATAAATCCCACAAACCTTTTTGTGCTTAGTTGGATGAAGTGTGACCACTTGACATTTTAGGTGAAGTGATCCCTTCATTTGATGTACTACTTCCATCTTTCTTCTTCCATGTCTTATTCATTTCTCCTCTGTTGTGTTCAACATCTATCTTCTCTTTTCCTTTGTTGAACTCTGAATAAGGTACCTCTAACCTTGTTGGGAAATTCCTGCTCATATGACCAATCTTCAAACAACTGAAACATGTGGTTTGACTCAACCATCTATTGTAGTTTTCACTAAAATGTGTTCTTATGCAATTTTTAGGAATGTGTCCATATTCCAGATATTAATGACAACTATACTTGCTTTTGTAGTCCAATTGTAGTGATGTCCACGATTATTTTCTCTTGCTCGCTAATTAGGTGTCTATTGTCACTGAGGTTTGTACCCTATTCCAAATTTTCTACCTAAGGATGACCTCATGAAACATGGAAACAACCTCCAAGCTATGGGACTTGAACGATGAGGTTGAGTCTCTAGAGAAGGCCGGGTTCCTCTTACTATCAGGGTGCACCTAACTACTCTTGGAGAGGAAAAGGGAGAAGGAGAGCATGAAATCAAATCTACCTAATCTAATCTAAAGAGGTGATGCACCAAAAAAGAGTGTTCAGACCAATCTCTACCAATATATGCACTTTTGAACTAGAATGAAACTAAGGATATACACATTTAGACTTGCTTTAATCTAATAATCACATGCCGATTAGAAGAGCAAGATGAATGACACAAGGAAAGAGAGATTCACTTATATTATCATTCATAGGCCAAGGAGATACAGTCATGTAGATCATAGATCTCTATGAAACACCAGTAAGAGGCAAGGAGTTCTTGCACTTTCATACCAATGGCTGAAAAAGATAAGGCAAAAAATCATGTAGTTCAGAGGCACATCGGAATTTACACTGAGCATCTACAGAGCAATAACAGAGAAAATAGAGAAAGGTCAACCCCCCACAAAATTTTACAAAATTTTCTTTTATAGTTTAGGCATAACTAAGATTTCTTCTCCCTGCAATTACTCCACAACCACTGCATTGAAGTCCCATGGAGAATAATCAAGGAGAAATTCTGGTTTGGTACAGATCTAGACGCAATGATATATGATCGTCTGTGTCAAATAATGCCTTGGGAAGACAAAAATAGAGCCATTAAGCCACTATGACTAGGTAGATGGATTGGATCAGAGGTGGAGTGTTCTTCCTTTTCTTGCATTCATTTTGGGTTGGTTGGGATTGATTAAAGAGATCAGATTCAGAAGATAATCCTAGTTTTTCACCATTTTGGCTCATGAATCAACCAGTCAATGAGTCAAACTTAAATTGCAAGTTGGATAAGCCATGTGGGCCAATAATTTCTTTCCTTTCTATGACCTCGCAAGGTCTTCCAGAGTTGACCACCTCTTTCATTACTAATTGTGCCATCTTCTTTAAAAAAATCTTGACCACAATGTTATACTAACCATTGGCCACTAACCATTAATGCCTTAACTATAATTTATACCTTAGTTGAATCCCATGATCCTAATTGGCTCCAACCGGTGGTTGCATTATACTTAGCCCCACCCTACCACGTATCACCGAGGCACTATGTCACTATGCATATCCTTTGAGCAATTTCCCATAGCGAGATAGCACCCACTGTAGATCCAGACTAATCTGACAATCATGAAGACTTGTAGTATTACTGCACTATCTCCTTTAAAAAAATTGGAAAACCTGGACCTACGAACCACTCAACACACCTAGCATCTTCATCTTGGTGTGACCTAGCCTCACTTCCACAAGGCACAATGGAACTATGTCGCTATGTGTAATATCCTCATAGCTTTCCATAGTGAGATAATGCCCACTGTTGATTTTTTGAGATCTAGTAGCAAGCAAGATGGATCGGACCTATCAGTATACCAACCAATGAGAAACTAGACACATGCCAACCTATCTGACAAATACTCGTTTGCGGCCCACCAAGTGAAGCAGGACCAACATTCCACACAGTCATACCTTAGCCAATGAAAAAAATGACCAACTGCCAATGTGTGCCAAATTTCATCACTGATATCTGACAGGGCATTCTTGGGACCCACCTTCTTTCTGATATTGTTGTAGTATCACTTTCCATCTGGGTGCTATATCGGTAATGATGAGGAACACAAATTTTCTGATAGCACTGTAGTGCCCTCTGAGGATCTACCAAAATCTAGTACTGGAGAAACAATCAAGGAAAAGGGAGGACCCACTAGCCATGCAGCCAAAAGAAACTATGTCGCTATGGCTAAGCAATGTGCAACTTCCCATAGTGAGATAGTGCCAACCGTAGATATCTTTTGATCTGACAATGGGGACTTGCAAGCCCGTAGAAACATTAAAATATGTAGGGGAGAAATATCATAAGGTTCAATCATTTAATTTTTTGATATTCTTGGGATGTTTAAAAAATAACATTAAACTTGGAAGTGACTGTTGGGTGGGAAAGTATTTAAAATTCAAATATTTGGCGGGGGGCGCAATATGTAACATTTTTGGTAACTCGTAGAGGATGCTAGCCTGCTATGCATAAGACCAGTGGCCTGAAGCATCCATTGGGCTATAGAGTCAAAAAGATGTGGATCATATGTATACTATGAAACCTTAACCCTACCTCTGAGAGGAAAACCCTTAAACCCCTATCTCTGCAATTGGAACTAGAGACCAAAACCTCCTTCTGTAACCTTCAAAATTTCAAAACTTGTTGTCTTACAGAGACAATTCTATGCTCATCCACTTCTTGGAAAAGAAAGGAACAAACTAGAAATGAAACTAAGCTAACTATGTACATGGAATCTCAAACCCTTAAAAACATGGCTTGAGATAGATCCCATTGACTGGGATAGACAGAATCTCACCATAAAGCTTGCTTAACTGGAAAGCATTGGCTTGCTTGCAACTGACAATTAGATAGGGACCACTCCATAATGCATCAAACTTTGAGTGTCTTCCTAGTTTTTCCCTATCTGCATCATATTTTAGAACCAAATTTTCCTCTTGGAAGATTTTGACCCTAGCCTTCCTGTCAAAACTCTTTTTGACTTGCTGCTAGTGTGTCTCTAGGGTCTGCATGGCTTTACTTCTCTTCTCTTCTAGCTCCATCAACTTTGCCATTCTTACTGTCATGGCATCATCTTCAATCAACTCCACCTGGTGAGCTAGCTCTAGGGATGGGAACTCCAATGAAATTGGAAGCCTTGCTTCTCTGCCATAGACTAACACAAATGGTGAATTCCCTATTGACCTTTTAGGTGTTATTCTGTCAACCCATAGTGCAGTGTTTAGTTTTTTATGCCAACACCTTTGGTTATCTTTAATTTTTCTCTTTATGATTTGAATTAGGTTCTTATTAGATGACTCAACTAGACCATTACCTTGAGAATAGTAGTTTGATGATATGCTCAAGTAAATGTTGTGGTCAACTGCCCATGCATAGATCTGAGCTCCTACAAATGACTTTGCATTATCTAAAATAATGGTTGAAGGGGCACCAAACCTGGTCACAATTCCATCAAGCCTATGGAATCCAATTCCCATTGGGAAAAAGGTTGGTCCACCTAAATGGGATGAAGGGGAAGAGCTGTAAGCTTCTGTTTACTAGAGAAGAAAGCACATTTCTTACACTTCCTCACATACCTATGACAATCATGAAATAAGGATAGCCAATAATAACTAGCCCTCACAATCTTCATTCTACTTGTCCTTGCTAAGAAATGACCACCATCAGAACCATCATGAAGTTCTTTGATCATTCCTTCTGCCTAGTTTGTATCAAGGCATCTTAATAGGGCTCCATTACAATCTTTTCTAAAGAGGAAACTATCAACTATGACATAAGGAATTGATTGTAGTCTATACTATCTCCTTTTAGTTCTACCTAATCCATGAGGGCATCCATTGCCTAATAAGAAATTCATCATATCATCCATCCAACTCCTTGGGTCACTATTTCTTACCTCATGTTGCTCTATTAGTATCATAGAAGCTTCCTCATCAGGTTCTTGAAATGATAACATTTGTTTACACAACCCCCTCCCCCTTACCAACTTGGTAATTTGAATTTCAATATCATATTCCATCACTTTAGTAATCCAGCTAGCTCTTTTCTACTTAATATCTTTGCTCAAAAGGAAATCCTGCACACTGGCATGGGTTACTAACAAATGAATTTTATTATGAGACAGGAGGTGTCTAAATTTCTTCAAAGCTCTGATGACTGCAAGGGCTTGTTTCTCAACATAACTATACTTATCTTCATACTCTTTAATCCCTTCATTGAAGAAAGTTATGGGCTTCTCATCACCTTTATCATTTCTTTGAGTTAGGATAGTAGAAATTCTTGAATTGCCACCTAGGGTATAAAGGATGAAATCTTTCTCAAAATTTGGATTCATGAGAGTAGGGGCCGAGGCTATGGCTACGTTGATCTCTTCAAAAATTTCCTTCCCTTCCTTGGTCCATGCAAAGACCATACCTTTCTTAAGCATAGCTCTAAGAGGTTTTACCATGGTAGCAAGAATTGAAATAAATCTTCTCACAAAATTTATCCTACCTAGGAAACTTTGCAGCCCTTTCTTGTGTTTAGGAAGAGGAAGCGAAAGTATTGCTTTTGTTCTCTTTGGATTAATAGTTAAGCTATCCTAAGATACACTATGTCCTAATAATTTTCCCTAGTTAGTAGCAAAGACACACTTTCTTGGGTTAAGGGAAACCCCAAACTCTTTGCATCTTAAGAATACCTATCTTAGATGATCAAAATGATCTTCTACATCCTTTGAATACATAGTGATATCATCAAGGTAAACTAAGAAAAAATTGTCAATCAATCCTTTGAAGGCCATCTCCATTGCCTTTTGAAATGTAGCACCTGTATTGGTTAGCACAAATGGCATCTTACAATAAGCATAGGTACCCCATTTAGTGGTAAATGTAGTCTTCTATCTATCAAACTCTTTAACCATCACTTGATTGTAGCCAAAAAATCCAACAAGAAATGAAAATCTCTTTGAACCACTGACCTTGGACAATATCTACTCCATAGAAGGGAGAGGATGATGATCTTTAAGGGAAGCTTGGTTAAGGTCCCTAAAGTCCACACACAATCTAATTTCTCTATTCTTCTTCCTAACAGGGACATGGTTTGCTACCCATGATGAGTGTTTGATGAGAAAAATTATATTGGCCTCAATCAATTTGGATAGCTCCTTTCTCATTAAGGGTTCAATTTTAGGATTCAATGGCCTCTACTTTTGTCTTACTGGTTTGCCATTATCAACTAAATCTATAGTATGCTGAAATAACCTTGGGTCAAAACCTTTTAAATCATCATATGTCCAGGAAAATATATCATTAAATTCTTGACATAGATGAATAAAACTCTCCTGCTCAATTTTAGAACACACCTTACCCTTGTTCAAGGATTTTCCATCAGCAACCATGACTGGAATATGATCATCTTCATTAGCATCTAGGTTCATGTCTTTGCCTCTTGCTTGGTCATCAGGATTGAAAAAACTCTATAAGGTAATGAGACACTTAGGTAACTTTTTAGAACTAAGATTAATGATCTGATCACCATACTGATCTTGCAGTCTTAACTGGTTTTTTTTTTTTTAATTTTGCTTCATTCTACAAGAAACTAACAATTTTCTTATTAGATTCAAACACCTACCAATTGATGTTGTTATCAAGGATAGAAGGTCTTACTACCACTCTAATTTGTTGATCCTTTTCTTCAAGATTCCTTAGTACATCATAAGATGCACCTATTGTTGCAAGTCTATCAACATGTCTATTTTCTTTTCTAGGGATGATTTGAATATTAAATGCATTAAAAATCTCAAGAAAATCCCATACCTTATGTTTATAAGGCTTGAGCAAACCATTCTTGGTGATATTATGATTTCTCACTTGATTGACCACAAACACACTATCTCCATAAACTCTTAAAGCTTGAATTCCTCTTTTTTGAGCAAGTAGGAGACCTTGAATCAAGGATTTGTACTCAACAACATTATTAGTGCAATTGAACTGGAGCCTAACAGAGAAATGGTACCTTACTTGTGTAGGAGAAATTAACATCACACCAGCCCTTGATCCATTTTTTATTCCTTGATCCATCAAAGTACATACTCCATATCCCACTGATATCTTCTTTGGTCTCCACAAGATTGGGAACTAGAGAATCTTTCTCCAATATACAATATGTACTAAGACTTGTCTCAAGGGTTTCTGGCATAAGATCAAATTGATATGCATTAGCCCACTCATTCAAGAAAAAATTAGGTATCTCTACTAGGGAAGTGGTGGGCTCATTCACTATGTCATTCCAATCCATCTCTAGGATAGGGAAATTCATATTGATGGAATTAGGGGTGTAAGATTCAATATGATGGAGGGTTTGAGGCTCTAGTTTGATTGAAGCATTGGCTCCATATCTCATCTTAAAAGACATATATGACCAATCAGAAGATATGAAACCACCTATTTGGGTAGTAAAATCTCTTGACAGACAGATGGGAAAATATGGCTTGACCTTAGCAACAGAGATATCTTGGGCTATAGTACAACCAGGGCATGCATGTAAGGCCATCTCCACATTCCTAAGGATCCCTATAGTCTTGAAAATACTACCACCCAACTGTAATACATCTCTCACAATGGGCTCATATTTCATTCCCAAAGCATCAGCAATACACTTAGGCATCCCTGAACTACTAGCCCATGAATCAATCATGCAATTATGGACTAGTTTGCCCCCTATAATTAGAGAAAAATAGAATGGAGGAGGTCTAACCTTTTTACTTGTTTCTACCTGCTTTGATGGTTGTACTAGGCTTGTGACACTTTTCATACTAGGTGGCTGATCCTTTGGTTCAATACTTTCCAATTCCTGTTGTAGCAACCTCTTTTGCATGGGTATAGTAGCAATAGCATCCCACATAGAGATATTCACATTTTTCTTCTTCATTTTCTCTACCACATTGAATGGTGTAGTGGTCACTTTGGTAGAAGCTTTGGGAGCTGCAATTGTATAAGGTTGAGATGGAATAACCTGAGGATCACTTGTATCTTTTCTGCCATGATTTTGCCTTTGCTGCTGTAAGGCACTTGATTGATTATTTGCTTCTTGCTCATGAGATATTACATTTGAAGTTGAGGCCTGCTTGGGAGGAGGGATACCATCTTCCATAGATCTTCTTTTTCTTCTAGTGTTATGAGCAATGGAATCCTAGTTTACATTACAATGCTCCTCCATCTGATAATTCATAAAAGAGAAATCACTCTGTCTTTGCACATCTAAAGCATCTTTAAATTGGTCCTCCTTGTATGATTGTTTTGCTACAGGTTCTTGGGCTATCAAAGCCATAAAAGATTCAGCCTTATGACACATACAATAGGAATAGGAGTAGTTACAGGAGGGAAATTTTTTTTGATCTTGAGCCATATTCTTTTAAGGGAGTATGGCCCTACTTTGATTTACATTTGAGGTTGAAGCATGGCTACTCTACCTATTCTGATGAAGGAAATTGTTCCAATGATCAAGATTTGGAGGCCTACCACTATTGGGAGCTTGATGTTGTATTTGATGAGGCTTACTACCTTGAGCTTGCTATCTTTCTAAAGTCAACACCTTGTTGTTCACTTTCTGCATCATAGAGAAATTATCCTCTAGCCTCTTTCCTTGATTTTCTAACTTCTTCCTTTGATCTTGCAATCTTTTATCAAGGTTCTTCTCTCTTTTTTCCATGTTCTACATCAGAGATGGCATCATCTCCTTGATTTCATCTATCCCATTTGAGGATGTGGAAGCTTGAGGGACTACGACAAGGGACTGTGAGGTGGAAGCTATGGGAAGAGGGGCCATTGCTGGTTGGTGGTTTGAGACATTAGGGAAGAAAGGCATAGGAGGCCTTGGAGCTAACTTACCTCCTTATATTAGGATATTCTCTAATTTTATTGCTATGTCAGAAGCATTAGGCAAAGTATCTCCTCCCATACTTTGGATTGTAGTGGCAATATCACTGTTAAAAGCTCTAAGGTAATGCAAGAAGGCATTACTAGGGGTAGGATTTATTGAAGTAGGTATTCTATCCCATTTCTTTTGAAATATATAATTAAAATCAGTCATACATTCATGGGGGGCTCTTTTTATAGTAGTCAACTATTCTAAAAGTGATAAATAGTCACTTTTATCCTAAAAATGTTTGCACAATACTACTCCTAATCCATCCCAATCTGTTATAGAACCATGAGCTAAACCTCTATACCATTGTAGTGCTTTTCCTTTCAAGGATGAGGCTAGGAGCCTAACTACAACATCATCCTCTATAATACCATGGATATTGCAGATATTTGCAACCTCTTGAATGTGTTCTAAGGGAGAGATAGAAGTTTCACCAATAAACTTTGGTATACTTTTAAGTGTAGCTATTGGTATGTCATGTCTTCGGTATAATAAGAGAGGGCTCCCACTATTAAAGGTGGAAAAAGTATGAGCTCTAGGCAACACCATACAGACAAGTGATCTATTGATATGTATTGATGGTAGCCTAAGCTGAGATCTAACAGCAAGAGGAGTAGAGATAGATCTTGTAGGTGTATTTTTTTACAATTGCACTCCTAACTAGTGATAAAGATATTCTAGTCTTCCTTCTTCTAGGGTTTGAAAATGAAATCTCTTGATACTAAAACTTACCTCCAGAAGATGCCCTTGTTTTAGCTTTGGGCATAAATCACTGCAACTTTGGTCTAGAACTAGATATGTATTTGAAGCTTAGAGTCACCAAGTACTTTGAGGAATGAGCCTCTTGAAGGGTTAAACACTGAAGCCAATACTATCTCCTAAGTATTGATCTTGAAATCTTCCCTTTTGACACCAATAGGCTTCAAGTTTTTAAAAAAGAGTCCCACTGGGTGTGCCAAAAACTATTGCACTGAGGTTTACACCCTTGTCCAAAGTTGCTACCTAAGGAAGACCTCATGAAACATGGAAACAACCTCTAAGCTGTGGAACTTGAACTATGAGGTTGAGTCTCTGGAGAATGCTGACTTTCTCTTACTATCAGGATGCACCTAACTACTCTTGGAGAGGAAAAGGGAGAAGGAGAGCATGAAAGAAAATCTACCTAATCTAATCTAAAGAGGTCATGCACCAAAATAGAGTGTTCAGACAAATATCTGCCCATATATGCACTATTGAACCAGAATGAAACTAAGGATATACACATTTAGACTTGTTTTAATTTCATAATCACATGCAGATCAAAAGACTAAGATGAATGACACAAGGAAAGAGAGATTCACTTATATTATCATTCATAGGCCAAGGAGATATAGTCATGTAGATCATTGATCTCTATGAAACACTAGTAAGAGGCAAGGAGTTCTTGCACTTTCATACCAATGGATGAAAGAGATAATGTAGAAAATCATGTAGTTCAAGGCACAAGGGAATTTACAATGAGAATCTATAGAGCAATAATAGAGAAATTAGAGAAAGGTCGACCCCCACAAAATTTTTCAAAATTTTCCTTTATAGTTTAGGCATAAATGAGATGTCCTCTCCCTACAATTATTCCACAACCACTACTTTGAAGTCCCATAGATAATAATCAAGGAGAAAGTCTGATTTGGGTACATATCCAAACGCAATGATATCTGATCCTCTATGTCAAATAATGCCTTGAGAAGACAAAAACAATGTCACTAAGCCACTTTGACAAAGTAGATGGATTGGATCAGAGGTGGAGTGTTCTTCCTTGTCTCACATTCATTCTGGGTTGGTTGGGATTGATTATAGAGATCAGATTTGCAAGATAATCCTAGTTTTCCACCATTTTGGCTCATGAATCAATAGGTCAATGAGTCAAACTAAAATTGCAATTAGGACGAGCCATGTGGGCCAATAATTTCTTTCCTTTCTACCACCTCACAAGGTCTTCCCAAGTTGACCACCTCTTTCATTACTAATTGCGCCATCTTCTTTAACAAATCTTGATCACAATGTTATACTAACTGTCAGCTACTAACCATTAATGCCTTAACTACTATTTATACCTTAACTGGACCCCGTGATCCTTACTGGCACCAATTAATGATTGCATAATACTTGGTCCCACCCTGCCACATGTCATTGAGGTGCTATGTCGCTATGTGTATCCTCTGAGCACTTTTGCATAGTGAGATAGTGCCCACTATGGATCTAGACTGATCTGATGATCGTGAAGACTCGCCATATTACTACACTATCTCCTTTACAAAAACTTGAAAACCTGGGCCCATGAACCACTCAGTACACCTGGCATCTTCATCTTGGCATGACCTAGCCCCACTGATCCACGTGGCACAATGGTGCTATGTCACTATGGGTAATATCCTCATAGCTTTCCATAGTGAGATAGCACCCATCGTTGATTTTTTGAGATCTGGTAGGGAGCAAGATGGATCTGACCTATCAGTATACCAAGCAATAAGAAACTGGCCACATGCCAACTTGTCTAACAAATCCTTGTTTGCGGCCTGCCAAGTGAAGTAGGACCCACATTCTACACAGTCATACCTTAGCCAATGAAAAAATTGACCAACTACCAATGTGTGCCAAATTTCATCATTGATATCCGATAGGGCATACTTGGGACCCACCTTCCTTTTGATGTTTCCACAGTATCACTTTCCATTTGGGTGTTATGTCACTAATGCCAAGGAACACAAATTTTCCAATAGTGCTATAGTGCCCTTCGGGGATCTACCAAAATCCAGCGTGGGAGAAACAATCAAGGAAAAGGGAGGACCCACAGACCACACGGCCAAAAGGTGCTATGTCGCTATGGCAAAACAATGTGCACCTTCCCATAGCAAGATAGTGCCAACCATAGATATCTTTTTATCTAACAATGGGGAGTTGCAGGCCCGTAGAAACATTAAAATGCGCAGGGAAGTAATATCATAAGGTTCAATCATTTTATTTTTTCAATATTCCTGGGATGTTTAAAAAATAACATTAAATTGAGAAGTGACCATTGGGTGGGCAAGTATTTAAAATTCAAATATTTGGCGAGGGGCATAATATGTAATAGTGTCCACATATGCTTTGATCTACACTCAAAAGCTCTATGTCCATACTTCTTGCAATTTTAGTAGTGACCTTCAAATCTTGGTGTTCTAATAGTCCTAGTCCTGCAATTATGTGTTTGATGTCCTTACTTGTTACACTTATGATAGTGACTCACATTCTAAGGTTTTTCATGATGATGGGCATTCTTGCTCCTACAAACAATAGAGGTATATTCCTTTTAACCACAAAAATGATAGGTAGGTTTAGTGTTCTTAACTTTGTTACTTCTTTCTTCTATAGTCTTGGATGACTCTCCTTTTTCAATGTTGGTGTATCCTAATCCTAAAGTATCATTACTGGCTCATGGTGATTTTAGTAGCTGCTCAAAGTACTTGATAGCCAAATTAGGTTTTTTGAAGCTCTCGGCAATCTCCTTCTCTCTTTTTAGGTCATTTTGTAGTTGTTCATTTTGCATCTTTAGTGTGGAGATCTCAATATCCTTAACATTTAGTTCTTGATGTGCATTCATCATCTGGCTTAGGGTCTCTAGCTGGATATTTGAAATTCTTGCAAGCTCAATTGACTTTTCTTCGATTCTATTGGCAAGTTTTCTCTTGTCAACCTCTAGTATAACCTTATCTTCAATGGCTCTTTTCTTTTGTTTAGTCACCTCACAAAGCATCATGGCTTGTGATTCTTGTTCAATTTTGAGTGTTTCTAATTTCTTCTACTTAAGATATATTCTTCTCCATTAGGTCTAATATTGCTGCATCAAATTCTTTGGAATATCCATTTGCAAACAATTTTGAGGTGTCAATCTCCTTGTATTGTGTATCATTCTCACCTATGAAAATATCTCTTCTTCTCTTTAAAGATTTTCTTAGTTCTTCCCTGGCTTGTTCCAAAGTATGTAAAGAAAATTGTATATCAATCACCTAATTTTCTATGACCTTCCCAAGTTTGTAGACTTCCATTTCTAGATCTTTTCTCCAAGCTATAAGGCTTCTCCTTGTGAGAACTTGCCTCTAATACCAATTATTAGAATAATTTAACATTTTAAAACTTTTAGTTGAGATCATTCACATGAATCTAACATATCGATTCAACATGAAATATAAAGACATGCATGAAAATAGATAACAAAATATTTTGATAACCCAAAAACCCTCCAAAAATGAGAAGGTAAAAGTGGGGTGAGCATGACACCCACAAAATATCACTGCAACAATATTTAACTACTCAAGGTTACAAAGTTTGACCACTTCCAATTTTCTGCCTTATGAAAGGCTTGTCCTATTAAAGACTTTACACCCTATTAAAAGTGACCTGGTTAGACGATTTATAAACACTCTCTTAGAATGTCACCTTGTTCAAGGATTCTGCACCTTCTTGAAAATATTACAACATGGCTATTAGACCAACCTATCATCATAGCATTTTCATTCCTAATATAATAGCTATAGAGTATTAGAAAGTCTTGACCTAATGACTTCCAATCTTCAATTGTTGATTCTAGATCCTTATTCTACTCTTTTTTGTTATAATCCTTCTTTGATCAGATATGTCCCTCCTCAAAGTTTTGATACACTATTCTGATCAACTAATTTCTACAATGTTGCTTTTCTTTTTCTAAGTCTTTATACCCCTCTTCACTTTGCTAGCATTCTCCCATAAACTCTCACACATATTTGAATAATGGGATTTTGTCCTCCTTTTAAAATTTTCAAACACTTAGGGTTAGGTATGAATCTATGATAAATATTAATTCTTCTTTTCCTGCTCAATTCTTTCACGTTTCCTATTGGTTGTATGCTTTCTCCATTTTTCTTATTAGTTGCATGCTTATTACATAGGGAATACAAAAGATTCAATCTTATCTTTACGATCCTTCAAGATTCATCTTGAGTCAGCTCAAAAATGGTTTACATTTAAGTTTGTGAAGACAAAAACTCATATGTTGATTATGTGTTACTTGACACTTACTAGTTGTTGATGCTCAACACATATAGGAATTCTATCTCACTCAACTTCTATAGTAATTCTATTTCACTTGGCATCGATAATTTTCTTGACACCTGTAGTGACTCAACATCACTTATCAAGTGACTTGAGATCACTTATCTCTTAACACTTGATACTTGCTCAGCATCTATATTATACTCAGTATCAACTTGAAAATTGGTCAAGTGTGTTGACACTTAATTGTCAAAACTAATTTGAGACCAACAGATGACTCCAAAGTTGATGGATATGTAGAACACTTCCTAAGGAAACATGATAGTATGGACTCTGCATAGTACCTTAGGTACAAAAATCTCCAAGGCTATGAAGAATTTCTCATTTATGAATGAGGCCAAAGTGGAGGAAATAGAGACAAAACTAGCTAAAAAATTACATGACTATATAGATGTCAAAAATTTATATGAAGATGAACTTAGAAAGAGCCATGTGTACAAAAATAAAATTAAAGAATTGGAGGTGAAAGCTTAGGGCTAAAAATTGAAGTTGCATCTCTGACAAAGCAACTAACTGGTGTAGAGAAGAATAAAGAATAAAGCCTTCAGGAACAACCAACTAGAATCATAGTAGAAACAACTATTCAAATAGAGGAGTTGGAGGTAGAGGATAAAAAACAAAGAAAAATGAGCATAGATGCTCCATCTACATAGTCGGTTGGTGAGGTAAGGACAACTATCCTTAAAAGTATGATAGACCATAGAATGGAGACTCTAAAAAATATATCCCAATAGACCCATGCTTTTTATATTTCTTTACAACATGCTGATCAAGTTTTCATTAAAACACTTTCATGGCTATCACCCACTTTTAATCTATGGGTGCAATATACTCAATTTTTGAAGAGGCTAATTATATTGATGGCTAAAAAGACAAATTTTCTTGATAAAATCATTATAAAAAAGGAAGGCATAGAGATAATAAAAGAATTAATAGGCTTTTTAAATGGAAAGCTAAAAATTATCCAAGGAAAGATGAAAGTTTATCATAGGAGATTGGGCCCTGTATTTCTCCTATTTTGGATGCTAACAACAAGTTGAGAGATTGGCAGGAGCGGTCAAATTCTTTTAGTGTAATGCTAACTCTAGAAGCCATAACATCAATTTTTGAAGATGGTAGTGATGTCCCATTCAATAACTTGATTGATTCCTTATTTAAGGTTGAAATAGACTTAAGTAAGTTTTTAGTTGAATCAAGGGCTATAATGGATGCAAAATGGAATAAGGTAACAAAGGAGTTAGATGAGGTTAAAGGTATTGAGTGGCCCAAAATGAGGGAAATCTATCTCTAGTAAGTGGTGGGAGAGATAAAAGCTTTGCCAATGGGAATTAGTTGTAGAGTTACATGCTAAAGCAATAGAAGAAAAAAGTGATTAAAGTAAACCTCCTATAGCAAATTTTCATCTGTTGATCTTGCAACTGCTTTCCTATTTTGGTTTCAACATAGAGAATGTTTTAAGTGTAAAATTTCAAACATATCTTGCCTTTCTTTCTTTTGTTAGGGTTTTGACATGTGTCCTTCTATCTAAATATTTTTACAATCCTCTATATAAGGATTTCTAGGGTGTGGAGTGAGGGTCAAAAGTCTATAGAATTTTTAGTATTTTATGTTATTCATAGGCAGTCTAGTTTTTGTGTCAATTATATGATTGTATCTAGCTTTGCAAATATAAGAATATAGTGGATATTGAATGATTAAGATTGTCAAGTTTTGAGTTATACTTTGATTTAATATCAATAATTTATTTTTCTCAGGGAAATTAATACAAAGAAGAAGTTTTTTATATCAGTATCTCTATGTTTTGTCTCCACTTTTATATATCTTTTGTTTATTGCTTTTAGTTCAAAGAATTAAGTTCTTTCAAGAATTGATAGGGTTTCTCGATAAATGAGAGGGATACAATAAGAATTAAATTTAGGGTTAATTGCTAACAAATTTAATTTCAAGTCAATTAACTAGGTTGAGGTTTATTGTTATGACTCTGTGCAATAGTTGGAAATATTCAAGACTAAGCTAGGTTACTGAGAGGGGAGGGGTGAATTAGTAACCTCAAAAAATTTATGAATTCAAGACTTAATTTTAATAATCCAATTACCATTTAGTTCATTAAATCAGATCTAGCTACATGCATGATAAGCTGAAAACATAAAACATTCATAATACTTGAACACCTCAATTTGGTGACCCATAAACCTTCCAAATAGAAAGTAAAACTGGGGTAAGGATGATACCCACAAAACTTCAATACTACAAAATAAAGTTAGCCTATTAAGGCTTATAGTGATCACTTCTGATGATCTACCCTATTTGGGGCAATTAGGATTTCTAGTTCCACATTGTTAGAGGTTTCACAAACACAAAATTAGTATGCACTTGGTGAATAGATTTGACAAAAGACTATTAAGTCTAACTTGTTAGTGGATTTGGACTAGTTTACCTATTAGGATGAAATAGTAGATCTTTTATTTAAAACTAGATTGCTGATAGAGATTCTTTGAAGTACTAATCACCTTTATGTGATAGATATGACTGTGTTGCTCCTTTGCTAATATGGCCTTAAAATACACTTTGTTGTTGATTCACATTCGCATGCTTCTATTTCACACATTCATCATTCTTACTTGCTCTTTTTGGATATGATACAATACATTACATATATATCAATCCAATTAACATAATAAAAAATTTGGCCAATATATAAGTTAACACCAATATTACAAAGTCAGCCCAAATGAAGACACTTGGGTTCTGAAGATTGACTTTGTGAAGTTCTAATACATAACGTCCACTATCACTACTCGACATCATTATGCATTTGATAGAAGTAGAAGCTTGGTCCATACTAATCACTCTGAGTAGTCTCAAACTTTGTCTACACTGGTGACTTGGTAGACACTATGTAACTTGGTAGAAACTAGGTTACTCATTTACCATGACTGCACTTGGTAAACACTAATCTTGACATAGCTTGGTTAACACTAACTTCACTTCACATGAACTGCTAGCTTGATAGAAACTACAAAGCTTGGTAACCACTAAAATTCTTGAGTTGAACTAATAGACTTCACACTACCTGATTTTGGTCGGTTTGAACTATTGTAGTTCTCACTAACTAAATTTACTTGGTAACCACTAGAATGCTTGGTGTCTATTGAATTGCATGGAAAACACTATATACTATTCAATGAGCTTGGTAAAAAATATGAAATCTAAATAAGTGTTGTCACTAATAACAAACTTGACTTAATGTCAACAATCTCCCCCTTTGGCATTAGTGACAAAAACACTTATCAGCCAAAACTTATATACATTACAGTGTGGTACTGGCTTGGTGTGGTATACTATTTTTTTTGTTGAGATTTTTCAAAAAAATTCTTTGTAACTATATATAATATACGATATCTTAAAATTCTATACTTGCTTTTCCTTTGCATGATTCTATTAAGTGTCTGTCCCCCTTTTATTGTCACACCCCATATATAGCATACTATCTCTCCCCCTTTTTGACAATAATGCCAAAGATTTATTCAAAATTTATTTACATGGAGACATCAATATAAGAAAGAAAATTAGAATTTACCTTAAGTATGAGTGCTAAAGTCTTATCCCAATTTTCTTGCAAAACTTTGTATGTATGTAGAGCAATTTGTACTTCTGTAGAGAGTTCTATCATGTGATATACAATCAAGAAGTTATTGTCATGAATCAATTTTTTGCAATAAACAATATGTTTCTTCATTGTATCCATGATGGGAAGGATTGTATTCTAAATATCTATCAATGTAGACCAAATCCTTGGTTCTTCTCTCAACAACTCTGCTTGCATATCTGACAAGAATCTAGTTTTCATATGACGTGTAGAGCTTGAACTAGGGTCAAGTTGCAACTGTTGTGCACTAGCCTTTAGGTCTTCATCAATCTTTGTTAGTTTTCTCTTTATTTCCTTTGTGAACTTAGTAACATTACATTAATTTCCAAAATGTGATGTTACAGTTGTGTAAGAAATTTCAAGATTGATCAAAATTGAGGAAAGCTCCACTTGTTGAATGGCAATTTGTTGAGCAATGTGCTCAAGCACTTTATTATCAAATTTATTTTCTACTTTCTTAATAAATTTTCCTTGACCACTGGAGTCCTCATTAAATTTCTAGACTACCTCTTCGAATTGAAACAAAATGTGTTGAGAAGTATCAACTTCAACACTTATCACCTCAGTTGAAATTTTCTTGGCATCTTCAATGATTTTATATTCTCTATCACTTTCCTCTCTCAATTTCTTATGTTTTTCTTTCTTTTGAAGGATTTGATCAGCTATTTTCATATTATTTGTAGTGGTGTTATTGAAATCCCATTTTGGAATCTCAATTTCTTCATATAGGTCAATATCCTCCTCTATCTCCTTTCCTTTACTCAAAAAGCTTGTACTTGATTGAGCCTTAGGTTCAACTACATTTAAACTTAATGCCTTAGAATCTGGAATAGAAACAATTGTAGAGATAGTAGGACTAATAGTGAAAATTGATATAATACCAATAGATGGAAATTGACTGGTATGCTTACTAAATACAAAACTAAAGTACTTACAGCAGTATCCAAAACTGTAGTAGACAAAACTATAGAATCCAAAATTGTAGAACTCAAAATTGTACTTACTATTGAAGAACAAAAAATTGTAGAACATACTATAATCATTGCTAATGATGCTGACTCAGGAGCTAAAGAAGAGGGAGGGTGCAACTTGGTAGATGAAGTAGTAGACACTTCTATCATTGATGTGCTAAGCTATGAGGGAGTAAAGATTGATTGGACATTTTATGTGTTTGCTATATTCACAATCAAACTTGTTGAAGTTGTCTCTAAACTTAATGTAGATACTAATTTTCTTGGAGAGTGAGGAAATAAGGAAATGGTTGTGGCTTCTATCTTCATAGGATCAGTCTCCTCATCATCGTCTTTGTAATCCTTAGTAGCTTCTTCCTCTTTGTCTTCTTCAATTTCTTTATTGTCAAAATGTGTTGGCTCAAAGTATGTTTATTCTTCCTCATCATCACTATTATCATTCTTGACTTCTACTAGGAAGTCACATTTCTTATGCAAGTGAAACATTCTTCCACATACTTGTGGCATTCTCAACTACATGCTCTATATCTTTTAGCAAAATTAAACAAGTATTAAATCTAAGAGTCATCTTGTCTTCATTTTTCTTCATAGACTCTTTTACCTTAGCATTTGTGATAGTCAGTAACAACTACCTCAAGGTTTTTTCATAGATATCTTTTGCTATTTGCATAGTTGAGTCCCATCTTGACTTTAATTTCTCTAATAATTCATTAGAGATCTAGGAGGCTATCTGATTAGGGGAATACTTCCATTTTTCCATCTTTCTTAGCACCAAGTCTTCAACATGTTTCTTCCCAGCCTCTATCCTAGTTTCATACTGTAATGATTTGAAGTTGGTTATGCCTGAACCTTCTTCCAATTGTTTCAATTTTTCCTAGAAGGTGAGAGGAGGCTTGTTGAACACAACTTTAATACCTTTCTTCCTGGATCTCCTAATGAAAATTGTAGTGGATGGTTTGGTGATGATCACCTTGCCTTTCTTCTTTACTAATTATTCTTCCTTTTTTGACTCCCCTTCATCCTCTTCTTCTTCCACATCTTCTCCTTTATCCTTAGTCAATAATAAACTAAATTTACAAGGGTTGTTCCTAGAAGTCCTTATTCTTTCCATGTTTTTGTTAAAATACTTTAACAACAAATTTGTGAAATCATATGATAGATTATTCTTCACAACTTTGTATGCCAAGTCTACTGCTTCACACGACATACTATTTAGACAACTAGAACTATAGATCTGGTGAGCTATCACATGTATGTTGAGTTTCACTTCTACATTAGTTACATTACTAATTTTCACACCTCTATCATCCCACTTGGCTAGGGTTTTCTTTTCTAACTCCACTTGACCTAGGGTTTTAGTTATTTTGGCCTTGGAGAGCATGGGAAGGTCGGTGATACGATGAATCATCTTCTTAGTAACCAAAAATAGTTTCTCAAGGCATAACAAACTATTCTGAACTTGGCTTAGGATGTATTTGATCCATTTGATTTGGAAATTTTAGGGCAGGTGGGGAATGTGGGATAAACCCTTATCTTCCAAGTGCTTATGTTCGAGTTTAAGAACACCATTTACACACAATTCACCTAGGGCATCATCCATCTCTAGGGTTCTAATTTCTTGAATTTCACACTTAAAATGAGTTTATATATTGTTAATGAGTAGTACCTTAGGAGGGATCTATGATTGTGCTCTGTTTGGATCAAGGGTTTCAGCAATCAATGACACTAGTTTGAAATCTAGTGGTTTCCATTTGATTCCTCAGACCAACATTTTTGACCCTTTACTTGCCTTGCTACTACTGCTTGATGCTTCCATGGCTATTTAGTAGGTTATGGAAAACTTTTGAAAAACTTTACTACAAATTTCTCTTGAAATTTCTTGGTCACTCTACAATTTTCTTGATCACAATAACACTTTAGAATTTTAGGTGAAAATGATTTTGATCTCTTTCTTTTTGTTAAAATTTTTCCATTAATGCTCGATACAAAGGTAGTTGTCATCTACTACTATTCAAATTGCTCGATGATGATCCCTTTGTATCCTAAATACTAATTTGGATCTTACTTCTTTTAAATTTGGAACTATTTTAGATGTGATCATGATAATGCGATTCTAGTTCTTCCTTAAGAAATTAGTTGGAAATGGTGGAGTCACCTACTTCTTGAGTGACATGACCATCATTATTTGAACTGGCTTCCTTGGTGGATTTAGGAATCCACTTCTACCTCATCTACTTTTGAATGTTATCTACTCTTACTTTCTTTTCATCTTCAATTCTACCTATATTCATGCAATTCTTGGCTAGATGACCAAGTTTTGTACAAGTGAAACATCTTATGGTGGTATCTCTATTCCTTGTGTGATGTTTAACACTATTCATACCAATATGTCCATACTCTTCATAGTAATGACATATACACCAGGTGTTATAGTCCCAACTAAATATTTCTTTTATAATTTTCTCTATTGGATTGAATGACTAGGTTCTGTAGTTTGATGGCTTGTGCCCTTATTTCTTGCATTTGTGACACTTGCCTTCAAATTTTGGTTTCTCTTTGCATTCATTAGCCTTGTGACCATGCTAATTTCAATTGTAGCATTTACCATTGAATTTTTCCTTACCATTACTCCAACATTTATTTGATGTATGACCTATCATACCACGGTGATTGCAAGTAGATCTTTGATTCCTTTGAGCACCTTGTTTGGAGGATTCACCTTCTTCTTTGTATCCAATTCCTACTTTTCCTTTTTATCTATAGAGATTCTGATCATTCAATTGATTCAATTGATTCATGTTTGGTTTGGATTTCATCATTCTTTCATTGATTTTCTTTTTAATGTTTAGGTCATTCTTCAAATTTTCACTGATTTTCTTTTCAGATCTCAGCTCACTTCCTATTCTTTCATTAATCTATCTTTCTAAATTTAGATCATTTTGTAATCTTTCATTGATCTATTTTAGGCTAATGATTTCCTCATTTGCAGTAGAGATTTGATCTATAAGATTTGCATGCTAAAGAGATTGGTTCTGGATCTCATTTTTTCTTCCATCCATTTTTTCTTTCATCTTGTTCATTTATTCCAAGATATCACACAAACTTATTGACTGAATTCCTTGTTCTCTTTTGAGCTTCCTTATTTCTTCTTGTAGGGAACTATTCTTCTCTAAGAGTTCTTTGATTACATAATTTGCTTCATCTAAATTGCTTGAAGGGAAAAAATCTTCAATCTTTTCTTCAATGTACTAATGATCATTCATTTGATTTGCAAGTTCCTTCCTTCTTTTCAGGGATTGGAAAAGCTGTCCTTAACTTTCTTGAGTTGTGTAATGGCCATCTCTAGATGTAGCTTTTCATTGTCAATTACTTTATCAGGTCTAGATATCTCCATTGTCCTTGATCTTTGCTCAAGCTATCAAGCTTTATCCTAAGAGCCACAAAACTCTAATACTAATTGTTGGAAATATTCAAGACTATGCTAGGTTACTAAGAGGGGAGGGGTGAATTAGTAACCTCAAAAAATTTATCAAATTTTGATCTTAATTGCAATAATCCAATTACCATTTAATTCATTAAATTAGATCTAGCTAAATGCATGCAAAACTCAAAACATAAAACATTCATAATAGTTGAATACCATAAATTGGTGACCCAGAAACCTTCCAAATAGAAAGTAAAACTAGGGTGAGGATGATACTCACAAAACATCAGTACTATAGCATAAAGTTGGCCTATTAAGGGTTACAATGATCACTTCTAATGTTTTTCCCTATTAGGAGCAATTAGGACTACTAGGTCCACCTTGTTAAAGGTTTTACAAATGCACAATTGAGTATGCACTCGGTGAAGACATTTGACAAAATATTGTTAATTCTACCTTATTAGAGGATTTGGACTGGTTCACTTGATAGGATGAAACATTAGATCTCTGATTTACAACTAGATTCTTAATAGAGATTATTTGAAGTACTAATCACCTTTATGTGAGAGATATGACTTTTCTGCTCCTTTGCTGATATGGCCTTACAATACACTTTATTGTTGATTCACATTCACATGATGTTGTAGGCCCATAAAATGGGCTAATGTCTAACATACTATAAGCAAATCAAAGACCCAATAAACATACATTAACACCCTCTAGTCTACCATGAAAGCCAAATGAATCAAAACAAGAAAGAAAGTTTAAAACCCCCTCTTTCATTTGTAGCTCACATGTCTTTCTTTTTTCTCCAAGTGATGTAGGTCCAAATTTCCTATAATGCACACAATATTGGAAGCAAAAGCCTGTGATAATGATGGTGCTATGAGAATACTTGAAGTTGTGATTTGAATGTGAGAGCAAGAGTGAAAAAAAATTGAAAAAACTAGGGACCAGAAATGAGGGAAAGAATTTCATTTTATAATCAACACAGAGGATGAGAACATTGGAATTCTCACCTTCAATATGGAACATAGCAAGAGATTCCTTGAAGAATCCATGATGCATATGACACAAGATGCAAAGTGTAGGATTGTATGATGCTTTGAAGTCAAACTTCGGTAAAGATGGAAGAGAATCTATGACACATCATATGACACCTCAAACCCATGTAAAGTAAAGAATCTATCACAAAGGAAGCCAAATGTGGATTTGCATAAGAGAATATGAATATTGGATTATGAAATATCTTAGCCAAGTGTCAAAGGAGAATCCACAAGGTGTCACACCCATGTATCATGATGATTTCAATATTTTGTGGAATATTTGAATTAAAAATTCATTATTCCACACAAATAGGAATTAGTGAAAATGGAATTAATGGTGGAAAATATGACTTAGGAAATTAAGAATATCCATGGTTTGTAGATGATGAACCAATTAATTAATAAAATAACAATTAATTGAGAATCTTAGTTAAGAAGAATAATTAGTGAAATGGCATAAGACTAAATTATGGGTTATTTAATCCTATAGAGAAAATTAGTAGATGATTTGCCAGTTTGATTAAATAAGAGTGATAGTATCCTTTGATGAAAATGTGATGATGATGTAGATTGAATAGGATGATGATGGATAGACCAAAGCCATCATCAAATTGATCAATTGATAACATGCCAAGGACACATGACATGAATTAAAGATGCACAACATTTAACCGATATCATAAATGCTACAAGATCGAGATTGATTGATATGGTTGATCATAATACCATTGATGGATGCTATAAATATTATTAAAATGGTTGATAATGCAATGATTTGACATTGAAAGACAAAATGATGTCAAAGATCAGATGACATGAATGATAGTTTGACCTAGCATTGAGAGTCATGACAGTAATAAGGTCAGATTGATGAGATTCAATAGATTGATAGGTTTCCAAGGCACTGAAAGCCACAAAAATGCCTAGGATTTGATAGATGATGATTTATTTGAGATTTTTGACCCATTCTAAGTTGATTAGGACTTATTTTGGGTGATTCTAAGTTGATTTGGGGTGATTTTGAGTTGATTTGAAATGGTTTCAAAATGATATGAAATGGTTTTGGGTTGATTTGAAGTGGTTTATGATGATGATGAAATGGTTCCAAAATGATGTGCAATTGATGTGAAAGAGGATATGAATGATGATAGAGATTGTTCTTATACAATCAAGTTTGCCAAAAGATTAGAGTTAGTGGAATGAGAAAATGGGATGAATTAGTATGGAGAGTGATGTTGATTCAGGGGCCCGAGGGTATTTTCAAGGGTTACCACTAAAGTTAGTGACCAAATAAGGAAAAAAATAATTCAAAATGAAGATACAAATGAAACACAACTGAAAATTCAAAAATTGGAGTTGAAACGTAAAAGTTATAGCCTCTAGATTTCAACATAGGGGCTTCGGGAGAAGTTCTGAGCATCCTACTACCGCAAGTGCTCCCAAAATGCACCCAAGTGCACCCAATGCACACTTGGTAAGACCAAGTACACTATAACATACCAAATTCACCCATGGTGCACTTGGGAAGCCCAAGTGCACTCAGAAAGTACAACCTAGAAGGCTCTAGGGGCCACAAATAGCCTGACTAAACTCAGAATGACCTAAAATTTTGTGTGGATGCCCCAAGTGGTGGAAAGATGTTAGAAATGAGTGAAATCGGTAAAAAATGGTAACATTTGGTCAAAATTGTTCAAACAAGGGTCAAATTGTGGTTGGACTAGGCAGAAAGCCCTAAAAGGTTGACAGACAGTGTAGGATGGTGCTAGAATGTAGGAATGCAAGATGAAGATGATTTGGTACATCAGAACACATGATAATGGTGATGAATGAAGACATGAATGAAAGAAGACCAAAGAGATGAGATGAGGAATAGTTAGAATGAGGTGAAGAATTTTTTCTTTCAAAGAGTGCACTATATGTCACATGGAGCTTTGTTTTGATGAAATCATAGATGCGAACCATTTTTGAGCATCTACATTTTTCCCCTCTTTGATACAATGTGATTTAGAGAATTGTGTCAAAGAAAAATGATGAGAAGGCCATAACAACATGCCCCTATAGGAATGATATATATGGGTGCCCCCTCAAAAAATTGACTGAGATATGCATATGATAGGTCAATTTCTCGATAATGAGATGCATGGTAGAAGATGAAGAAGACAAAGAAGATGGGGGAGATGAAATGAGAAATTGTTAGTATGATGAGAAAACTTTTTCTTTTGTAAAGTGAACTACATGTCAAATGGAGCTTTATTTTGATATGGAAAATGGAATGTGACACATCATGGCATAAAGGGCTAGAGTGCTAATACAAACCTTTTGCATAAACAAGCATAAGGTAGACAAAAAATGACCTTGTCCTTCCTAAGACATATATACATGCCCCAAACTCTCAAAGGTACATTGTAATAGACAAAAAATAAAAGAAGACCATGAACCATCCCAACTACTCTCATAGATCAGTTTATATCATTGAGTAGCAAAGGAACATGATCAAAGAAAATAAAGCCAAAAAAAATCACTCACTAAACAACGTGAGCCAACAACTATTCTTGTCCATTATTACTTCCTTTTTAGTGTCTTAGCTCCTTAGATCATAGCTGATAGGTTGACCATATGATAGGTCTGATTGTTGATTCACTTGATAGGTTCATGGTGACGTGTTGGATTGATTATTGGTTCACATTGCTTAGATACGTGTGACTGTCATTGAAGTGTAGTGCTTTGAGTTTCAGTCTACAAAAGTGCAAATGTTTATGCAATAGGGATGATTATGTATAAGTTTTATTATAGATCTTTGATGGGTTTTGTGATTTTTAGGGTTTTGGGGATATTTGATGTTTTTGGTGTGACTAGTTTCTTTAGGACATTTCATGATTTTCAGGGTTTATTTCAAGACATTTTCTGATTTATAGTGATTTTTTCAGGACATTTTATGATTTTTAGTGCTTTTTTAGGGCATTTTATGATTTTTAGTGCTTTTTTTAGGACATTTTATTCTTTTTAGAAATTTTTTTATGATCATATTCAAATGTTTAAGATTTTTTTAGGATCGTATTTGAATTTTTAAGATTTTTTTAGGATCATAAAAGCATATACAAGTGTAACCTCAAATCTATTATGTGATAGGTCTAATGGATAAAAAGTGCTTAAGGATATGCCCCTAGTTTGAGTTCAAACTCATGCATTACGTAGGTAATATGCCCCTTAACAAGATGCAAACTATGTACAAAGGCCAATGACAAAGTATGTATAGACTAGTAATGTGATAGGTAAGATAACAATGGATATTAACCAGTTCATGAGCCATGATAAGGGACTAGGGATGTCTTGCAATATGAAAGATATGATTAGTGAATGACAAATAGGGGAAAAACTAGATTGAATCTTGATAGATGGAGGAGCAACAACTGATTACACATGGCACTTGTTTGCCAGGTTTTCACCATGGTTCTTGCCCAAAGTGCCTATTTGCCAGGTTTTCATCAAGGCATCCATTTTTTCATGACCTTTTAAAACTTTTTTTCTTTTCTTTTTTCATGACTTTTTGCTATTTTTTTGATATTTTTTCAAGACTTTTTGTAAATTTTTTGATATTTTTTTAGGACTTTTAAATAGAATCATGAATGTTGCTGACAAATGCTAAGAAGAAATATTTTGTTGATACTAATAGCTGATAATATCTTTACCCATAACCGATTATAACTACAGAAGAGTTGTTCCAAGTCTATAGCTAGGATCAAAGCACTAGAAAGGCCTCAAGATATACCATTGTGTAGCATATGTAAGACAATGTCTACCTCGTATGAATCAAGGCATCTAAAGATAAATGGGTCAAAGGATTCTTTGTATAGGATTTCATTGATGATGAAATATGCAAAGGGTTGTTGGATAAGGATTTGATTTTGGGTGTTGGACAAGCTAGGTGCCTGGGTTTGGGGATAGGCATCTGGATATAAGGAAGGATTGGGTAGATTGAGACCAACGACTTCCCACATGAATGCTGATTGAGAGTGCTCAAAAATACTTTGTGGCATGTTGAACATTAGAACAATAATATTCATGGCATCCTCTTGTTTATCTTGTATCCCTTGGAGTTTCTTAGCTTTTTATTTTTCATGGTCTAATGACACCTTTCAGTCTTCACCAAGAGACCTACTTTTGTCAAAAAAATTCTCTTTTTGCTTTGCAACTTTACATCTGGAAGATGGAATTGACTCCCCAAAATATACCAATGTGTTCTCTTGAGGAGAAATTAATTCTTTATGATCACCAATTTTAATGCCTTCATAGATTTCATAGTCTGTTGTGAGAGTGTCATCATTTTTGAATTGATCAAAAATTGGTGGTCCATATTGGACCCAGTCCAATAGGTTAGGATAGCTTGAGGGGATGTCATCATCAATATTGAATGAATTTAGGGTGAAGGAAAATATATGGGTATCTGATTTAGTGGTATAATTGGGGTCATGCTTAGAAGCTAGAGGACTACTGATTTTAGGTTGGATATCATCAGATGCCTTTTCATCATTCAAAACATCCATAGTCTTACACATAGGTACCATAGTTATAATGCCCTGCCCGGAGATCTTTGGAAACAAGGATGAAATACAAGCCAAGAATTATTTTTTTACAAGTATGAATGCACATGACAACATCATATAGGGATCACAACGATCGCAACAGAACACTTCACCACAATCCTGACAACCAACAGATTTTTGAATGCCACTACCCATTGAAACATGTGAAAAAAAGCCAACAACCACCACAACAAGATTATGGCTCAAGAAATAACCACTCATCAACAAAACACTAAGCTGGGGTAAAATGCAGAATCCTAAAATTTGGCTAAGCCTAAAATCTTGAAGCCCTGAAAATTAGCTAAGTTTGGATTTTTGAAGCCCTAAAATTTCCTAGAATCCTTAACTTATCTTTGAGAGGTCTAAAACCTATCTCAAAAGATTTGTCACATATCTTAAAATATATCTTAAGAATAAGAAATTAAATATATGTCAACTTATACTTAAATGATATATTTTAAACCCTAAGAGACTAAAACAGAAACACAAAAACTAGATTTCAAGAGAAATCAACAAAATTCAAAATGCAATAGCATAGGGTCGAAGAACACCCAAAAGGGTAGCCAAATCAACCCTCAAAAATTTTGGAACATGACGAAAAGTGCCTACTATCTGCCCATGCAGGTTCTTACAAAAAATTGTGTGACACTTCTTGCTAAGCAAGGGCGACATTTCTCCTTAAGGCATGTGACACTTTATCAGTGTCATACGACATTTCTCAAGAAGGCGTGTGACACTCTTCTAGTGTCATACAACATTTCTCAAGAAGGCATGTGATACTTTATAGTATCATACGACACAGTTTGTATGGGCATGCAATACATTTTTATATCGCACAATGTTGACAAAATGTTGCCCATAGAAACATGAAAACACTTAAAGAAACTCAAAAAAGGGAAAAACATAGAGAAAAACCTCCACACCAGGGAGTACCAGATCTACGCAAATTGAGGAATGAACACTCAAAAGCACTAAGAGCAAGGAAAGAGGAACATCTATCCATCTAAACTACAACAACAAAGAACATATTGAAATAAATATCGAACAGAACAAAAGCAACATCACAATGTATAAAAATACATCTCAAGAACAAAACAACCAAACTAAGTACATGGATCCTCCCATCCGTCAATATCATCATAAGACCATTGTGGGTCCTAGCCATCCCCCACATGTAACATCCTAAGCCACTAACTAGATCAGTGGTACTATCATAATAGGGACATCACTACTAAAACATGCACAATATAAGCATAAGGATATCTAACATGCTAGTGATAATGCATAAGATAATCCTATAGTAGATAACATCACCTATTACATGCTAAATAGTAGTAAGCAATAGATATACTACTAAAGCAAATCACATCATCTAATCATATGCTAAACATCATGATAAGGGAATACATCAAATAAACTAATATCATCTAAACATGATATCCAAGCATTCCAATGAAAGCATAAATCACAAGAAAGGATACTCTAAAACCCAAAGTACTAAGTGAAAACATCCAGCAATGGTCGTACTAGGACAAGGATCATCTTTGTACACCAATCCCTAGCAATGGTGAAGGTAGCTATGCTTCCTAGCCATGTGGCACCCATAGGTGCACACCCACTGTGCTAATGGAGATAAAGATCCAACCACAAACACACAAAAATCACAACATCCATGGCTAACACTCATGCCAGATAGTATGATCGTTGAACCAAGATCCTAAGACAATGCAAGGAGTATAGGTCTTGGCCAGACACTGAACAGGCTGCTAAGTAGGGGCTAACATCCTAGAGAGTTGCTTGGCATCAAAAGCCCAAGATTAGATCATGTGTCCTCAGACTTAAACGGGTGCTCACACATTGTGTCCTCAAACTTAATCGGGTGCTCACACATTTTACTTTATCTTAAGTTTTATTAACTATCACACATTTTATTTAGTTATCACTTTCTTAAAACTTCTTATCCTCTGTCAACCTCCAGTGCCATGAATGTCAAGTTGCGAGATAGAAGACCCCTCCATATGCTACCCTACCCTACCCATGCTCATCCTACGACAAGTGCTTATGAGCATGCATACTCCCATCCCAACCCCAATGATCATAACCTCTAGCAAATCCACGAAAGATCAGGCCTCGCAAGTCACCCAAAAAAAGTACGCGCACATACTCATGTGTGGCGCACCACCACCATGAAGATCATAACACAAGGACAGGAATGAGAACATAATGCAAAAAAAAACCCAACCGAAAGCAATTGAAGAGGACAGATTCTACACAAATCCCAAAGCCAATAAAACCATACATCATAAAATCACTCAACTGACCTCAATTCGAGAGCATGGATTCTACATGAATTCCAATGAAGTAATAAGAGCAAAAGTCATGAACTTACTTAATCAACCTCAATCCAAGAGTATAGATTCTACACAAATCTTAGTGTCCATGAAACAAAGCAAAGGTCCAAAAGAAACCATAACAATAGGTATAAAATCACTCAACTAAACACAACGTCGAGAGTACAGATGCAACATGCATCCCAATGCAACATAAAAGTGCAAAAGTGGTCTGACTGATATCCAAATAGATCATTCAAGTCCATGACACACATTATGCGAAGAAAACTCAAGAAAATAGGGTGGCACGCAAAATGAGGTAAAAATTCCAAATTATAAAAAAATTCCAAAATTAAAACCCATTTGACCTTTGGGTTCAAAAACCCCAAAAATCTAAAAATAAAAAGAATCAGACACCGTATGCAAAAACGGCCAGCATAACAGCCCAAAAACCCAAACCCTCATTCCAAAAAATAGGGAAATGTTCATACTTGCCCAACCGAGTAGAACTAGCATACAAAAAATGGAGGGGAACACTAGTTCTCAACCTCCAAACAAACAGCTACCAGAAATAGAAGTAGAAACAAAGCAAAAATAATAAAATAGGAAAGCCCTACCTCATAGCCAAAAGGGCAAAATGGGAATTTGAACCATAAAATAAGTATTCCACAAAAGTAACTGAAAATCATGGCAATCTAAGGTTTCCCTTAGCTAAATTCAATGAGCCCAACCTCGCAATGATCCCACACCCATAGCTCCCACAACGAACAAAACAATAAATCCTCATGAAGAGGATTTTGGGTTTTACTCTCCAACTTTCTAATTCAAAAGTGAGAAGTGAGGAATTAAATTCCTCTTTGGATACTTATTCACTTTTCGGGTGAATAATCGATTAGGGCATTTAACCAGCCAATCTAGTTAAACCATGAATCAACCTAAACGAAAATAGGCTATTCCTATAAATAGGAATTCATCTATGGAAAAGCTACCAAAAATTAAAATAAATTAATTAAAAAGCCAAAAAACACATAAATCTCCTTAATAATTTTCACGATAATGTGAACCTCTAAATGCACAGACACGCTTACTAGTCTAATCACATAATGCAAATGAGTTCGGTTTTAATAACCACTGAAAGTTTTAATTTAAACATTTTAATAAAGGATACGTTGACCATATAAGGATGATATTGGTAAAATATGAATGGCTGAATCAGTAACTCCATGTGCTACTACTAGGGATATAAATCTTGTACACTACACAACACAATCAAGTGCAATTGCATATAATAACATAGCCAAAGTAGTAAATGCATTAAATCACCTAATTTAACCATTTATTTAATTATATTAAAATAATCTATTTACATCACTCACATTTGCATAATGCATAACAACGTAGGAATGAAGCAAATAACCATAACATTGAATCCATCACATAACATAATCAGAGGTATGTCCAAAATTTAGATAACCAAATATCATCATAAAACACACTGTCATCTCAAAATGGCATCGTCATGCAATATGATTAACTGAAAAACATAGTACTCTAAAAACTATGATACTGGAATCAAGGTGTAACATCTAACCCTCAGGTCCTCTCAAATATAAAGCATCACATAAGAACAGATATCTCTCAGATCAAAATATAAAAAGGTAAATGTCCACAACACATAATCAAATAATCCCACATGAGCAATCCATTTGTAATTACTTAAGCATTTAATAATGATTGAATACAAAATCAACAAAAAGACACTTAAAACAGATAAGAGAAAACAATCATAAACATGACTAACTACTACTATAGGAGCCTAGTCTAGTATAGCATGGTAATATAACATAGTGCAATCTCTACACACATCTCAAGGTAATCACAGAACAACCTCATGATACCACATCGATCTTGGTAACCACTGGCACAAACCTCAGTGAACCAAAAACCACAACATAATGTCATAGATTAGCTAAAAGCATAATCAAAGCAACTGATACAGAAACATAAATCCAAACACCTCGACGGTGTAGACCACTCAGGGTCACAATCATGATCCCATCACAACAAAAGATCAGCGAGGTTGCATACATTAGGATAACTTACAAAAGTCAAATGGGAGAGGCACTTCAATAGTACTAGGAGGACCTATTTGTAATGATTTAAATCCAAATCCCAAATTAGGAGGTCATCCTTTCATAGTGATAGGTTCAATTATTCCTTGTTTCTAACACCCAAGACCACTATAGCTATCATATTGCAAGATAGTAAACCCAAGTCCATACTTATTAGGAGATATCAAAGTAGGTTTTTGTTTTGATTTTTCTTTCTCAATACATACAAATGTATTCTCATTGATAGAAGTGGTATTTTGTGTACTGATCTCTAAATATTGTTCTTGAAATGGTTGTGATTTACCATGAGATTGGGGAGAAATTAGTGACTCCCTAATGTGGGATACTTGAGACATAAAGTATTCTCGACACTTATTGTCTCAATCTTCAACTTTTGTTTGGCCTTACTGATGAGTATATTTGTGTCCACATATTTAGAGAAATTTGTGGGTTGTGCTTCATTGTTCATTGGGACTTGGTGTGTAGTAGCATCTCTCAAATTTGCACAAATTTGGAAAGGATCTAGATTGCCAAGGATGGTAACCTCCACATTGTTATAGGAAAATTTTAAACATTGATGATATGTGGAGGGCACCACTTTCATAACATGAAGCCAGGGGTGTCCTCGTATCATGTTACAATTCATTTCTACATCTACAACATGGAATAATGTATCTTTAGTAGCTGGACCAACTCTAATGGGTAATATGATGATGCCCTTGGAGAAGCATTACCCATCATCATAGGCCTTTATTGTGATTCTATGAGAGGGATCCACATCTTCTTTAGAATAACCCAAACCTTTGACTAGCTTAAGTGTACAGATATTTAGCCCTACTCCATCTATCAAGACACATTTGACTTTAACATTATGGACAAAGACCTCAAGCTGAAGGAGATCATTGTGGTTTGGTCTATCTTTACAAATATCTCGAGGGGAAAAGGTGATATGTTGTGATACAAAGAGGTTGCCAACCATGGCTTAGAACTGGGCAACATTGATGTTTCTATGACTACTGACTCTTTAAGGTCTTGATCCAAGATCTTCTGATGTTGGGGAGATGCATAGAGTAGATCCAAGATGGATATTTGCATAGGGGTCTTGCCAAGCTATTCAAAAAGGCTATAATCAAATGAAGTAGGAGCAGTAGGTTTACTAGGGGGTGTAGGTCTAGTAGGACTAGTAGGTCTAGATGGGGCTCCAGGTAGGGTGATCTTTGTATGGCATGTAGTGATAGTGCAACAAGGGTCTTTAGCCTTTAAGGTGAATGTGGATATGTAGGAATCAAACTCATTGAAGAAATTAATGGTGTAATCATATCTAGTGTGTGTGTAATTCACATTATCTTGTGAGTTTGAGTTTGAACTTGAGGGTTTATCTTTGTCATGATTACCCAAAGGATCTTTGAAGATAGTGTGATTAGAGTTGGATGCTAGCAGTGATGGATCAACTATGATTATACCATCATCAATGAGGTCTTGTATTGTGTTCTTTAGTTGGAAAGATGATGAGGTCTTATGTCCTTTGGTGCAGAGGTAATCACATATGTTTTTGTCATCCCAACAATCTTCTATAATTAATGGTTTGTCTTTGATCAGAGGTAACTATAGGAAGTTATTATTGAGTAACTATTGTAGTGCAATCTCAAGAGGTATCCCCAATGGTGTGAATTTCCTATCCCTGGCTCTAGTGTGCCTTCGGGGTTTGTTCTATGTGGAGGTCTCTATCTTTTGTTGTGGGATTGATGTTTGATTGGGAGTTTGTGAATTTGTAGTGTTTGTACCTTTCAAATTTAGTTTAGGTTGTGCTATGCTAATCGTGTGGGCATCCACAATGCCATCATTGGTCACATTCTTTTTTTTGGAGAAAAACTTTTCCTTGTCATTAGACAAGTTGGTTTTTGTGTTTTCTTTTTTTATCTTGAGGACTCCCTTATGGATAAGAGCATCTTCAATACTAGCCCCTTTTTCCATCAGTTTAGAAATGGTGCTTGGCTTCTTGATTTTTAGTTCATACATCAATTTTGGGACTAAATTTTCAATGCACAAGTTAACTTGTTGTTATTTGGGAATGTCTAGTGAGCATTGACTAACTAAGCTTCTCCAACATAATAAGAATGTGATAAATGGTTCTCCCATATTTTGTTTAGTTAAGCACAAATTGGAAAGGATCACCTCATTCATAATGTTAAAGACAAAATTGGAGATGAACTTGTTTGATAGCTCTCACCAAGATTTTATAGTATCAAGAAGCTTAGAGTACCATTCAAGTGTGGGCCCACCTAGAGAATGGGGGAACAATCTCATGAGGTAAGTGGGCTCATCGCTGAGTTTGATACAAGAGGCACAAAATTCCCAGATGTGATCAATAGGGTTGCCTTTTCCTTGGTATTTTTCAAACCTTGGAGCCTCAAAGTATTTTGGGAATGGAGGAATATATAGACTTTTGTCAAATGGATTAGGATGTAAGTTCCTTTATGTATATAGAGCCTATTTCTTTTAGAATCCCAATGCCCTGACTTGTTTGGAAAGTTTTTAGAATTGTTGCAATAGCTATTTATTAGGGTTTTGCATGATAGATCTCCCTTCAAATGTTTTATGCCTATGACTAGACCATTTGTTGTGGTGGCAGCTATGTCTACTTGGTTCTAACTTTTTTGTGTCTAAGGAGTCTATTGATGTGTCACTAGGTGGTGGAGGTATGTTAGTACCTCAAAGAAAAAAGGGTCCCTATTGTGACACATGTTGGGGTATTTGTTATGGTATTTGATGTGGCAGTTGCTGTGGTATTGACTATAATTGATGTACCATGTGTTATTATTGTGCCATTTGTTGTGGTTTTTGTCGGGGTACCTCCATTGGTTGTATGTTAGACCATGTATGTGATTGATGTAGAGGTACCTATTGAGGTTTTTGTGGAACATATTGTTGTTGTAACAAATGTTGTTGGTATGCAATTTTTTACTCAAGGTGTCTTTGGTATTCCAACTATTTTTTGAGTTGCTCTTGTTGTTTAAAAAACATGGCTTGTTGTTGTTGGAATTGTTGTTGACACATTACATGTAAGTCAAGTGGATTTACATTGGATTGTCTTTTTCTTTTAGGGATGTTGATCCTTGCAACACTTGAGGCTATTGCTATTGTGGTTGATTGTTCTATTGATATGTTGAATGTGTGTTCGAAACATTGGATCCTTAGACTATTGAAAGTTGATGTTCTCGAGGTAGTTGGTTACATCCTTGTGAATTGACCACCATGTTGGTATTGTTGTTTTGACACCTTTGTGTGTTAGAGGTTTCTCCTTGGGACATCATGTTGATTTGATAATGAGATGCACTCCTTTTGGGAATAGGTGTAATGTTAATAAGACTTTTCCTTTGTGCATCAATAGGGATTGTTGTAGTTGACATTTCACATAGTGTACTTGTGGGAGGCTCCATAACATTTGATGTCATGACACTTGGTAGAATTAGGAGAAAAGGTGAAATTTGTGGATTTTCCTCCAAAGGAGGTATCTTTGGCACCCCTAGAGCAAAAGTCCCTTTAGGCACATCTTGTTGTTGCACCATGTGATTGAGATCAAGTCTTAATGTCTTTTGGGATACTTGGGAAGAGTCTTGTTTGCCTTCATTGGTTGTGGTTCATAAAACAAGGGATTAATGTTGAAGTGTTCAAATGTACTTTGGAGGATCTTGATGGTTGATTCTTGATGGGACCTTATAGGTGCCATTATCATGTTTGAAAACTCCAAAGGTTGTTTCCCCTTATCTAAGTCCAAATTGATAATGGGTTATATGTTTTCAATTGTTGTGTTGGTTTGATGTTTGGACTTAGGTCCCTCCACATTTTGGTTGAATTTGAAAATTTCTTGGGCTACCAAAAGTTTAAAGTTCTTGCAAAAATTTTGTATTAACATGCCCTAGCCATTTATTCATCAGTGATGCCATAGTCAATATCAGAGTCATCACTTAGGTGTACAATACCTTATTGTGTGTTTGATGTATTATAGTTGAAGGTACTTGCATTGGGTTTGCTTAATTGAAAGGTGTGTGTTTGTTCATCCTTAGGTTTGGTTGGTACTCCATTGAACCATCCCATGTGTAGGTAGAGTGTTTGAAGGAATACTCATGGAAGTGTATTTTTTTGTGTGTGTTGGATCGTCTCTTGATTTTGGTGATCTTGCAGATACATGTTTAAGGGATCCACAGGTAACGGTTGTGATTCCTTGATTTTGTCTTCATGAAAGGTTTTTTGGGTTATCTTTCTCTTCTTTTTTTTTGGATGAGGTTTTGGTTGTGTTGGTACCTCAAAAAACAAGGGTTGGTAGAGTTCTTTAGGTCTCTAAGCTAATTGTGTCCTTGTGAGTGTTGGCATGATACTTAAGGATGCAGATGAAGTGGAGGAAAAGGTAAATGGACTCCCTACCTTCCAAGTTTGCACCTAAACTACCAACTATGGTTTGATAATATGAAGTGAACCCTTGGTGCACTTGGGGCCCTGAAGGTAAGAAGTTGGTAAGTAAGAGGTATGCAATCAATAAACAGAGGTGTTAGGATGCCTAAAATGCAAAATGTGAATGATTTGAGTATTTTGAGTGTTTTGTAAGGTTTAAGGATGTAATGCAAGGTGTGGAAGTATAGATTAGGGTTCTAGAACATGAAACCCATAATTATCAAGTGCACTCTAAAACTACCAAGTGCACTCTGAAACTACCAACTACACACTTGAAGTGTGTAGTTAGTAAAATAGGGGTGCGGTTGGTAAAATAGGTCAGAACTTGATAATTAGGATGTGGATATGCAAGATATGACCTTTTTTGGACTTTTAGGTGTTTAGGGATGTTATGCAACCTTGGAAAGTTCCAAATGAAGTACAATTTTGATATGCAAGATGAAAATTTCCTAGGGAAACTATGCAAATGCAAATGGAAAGTGACATTTTGGAGGTTGACTAAAAGAGATGAAAATGACCCTATAGTATGAAAAATGAAGGTTAGGGTTGGATTTTGGACTTAGTAATGATGCTAGGGGTTGATGTATGCAAGGTGGATGATGTAAGGAATTTTTTTCTAGGGTTGATAATGACATATGGGATATGCAAAATGAGGATAAGTGACCAAGAAGACAATGTGGTTGATAGACAACTTGATAAGGTTTGATAGTGGGAATGGTGCTAATGTTTTGAACAATGCAAGATGAGGGGGATATACCACTAGGGTAAGTCAAAATGACATTTAGGGATATTAGGATTATGATGATGCTAATGATAAAGGCATATGCAAGGCTTTGGACTTAGGTTAGATCTTTAGAAAGTATTTTGTCTAGGAGTTTAACCTTGTGATAATGGACTTTGGCTCTTGACCAAAAAGAGTGATAAAAGACAAAAAAATCAAATTGATAAAAGATGAAAAGGTCAAATCTATCAATACATAGATAGAGTTTGACCAAATAAAATGATAATAGAAGATAAAAAGACTAGTCAAGATCCATCATCCATCAACACTAGGAGATACTCTAAGACTCATGCTTTGTTCAGATTTTTGACTAAGTTCAAAGGTTTTGAGGGTTCAACATGACATTTAGGGGGCTCAAAATGATGATTATGCATGGAAAATATGAAATATGGAAAGGTCCTAAGATGAAAAATGAGATTTTGGGTGTAACATGCAGCTTTGGGTCAAATGTAGAATGAGGAGGTACAACGGCTCCTAAATGCAGTTCTGGGGTCCCAAAATGCAATTTCAAGGCCTAAAATGGTCATGCAAGTGCCCAACTATAGCTTGACAGCACCCAGTGCACTCCAATAGTACCAATTGCACCTATGGTGTATTTGGGGCTAGTTTGGAATAGTTAGTAGTTTCATGGCGCAGTTGGGAACCTGGGTTGAACATTTTTCGAATGTGAGCAAGGTGGTTGTCAAGTTGCTATGCTAGGAAGCTAAGATGCAAGGGCTGATGTTAGGATAGGTTTAGGAGATGTAGAATGGAGGTTATGACCTAAGGAATGATTTTCTAAGTGAAGACAATGAAGGTTAGGAGATTTAGAGTGCAAATAAGGGCATGCTGAGACAAGGGGGCCTATACAGGTACCTAAGGACACTATTGAAGCCTCAAGATATTGTCTAGAAGCCAAATCTAGGTTATCAAACTACCAAGTGTGCCCAGATAGTACCAGCTATGATAAGTAAGAGATAATTTCCATAGCTATTCAAATTGTGATATTGCTATTAGGATTTAATTGTGTGATTTTTGAGTCAAACTCATTGACCCATGTTTCATGAGTAGTGATTCAACATGAATCCATCTCTCATGAGAATAAATGGAACATTTGGCCCTCATTGGATCTAGGTGATCCTCATAGAGGTGAAGCACTGGGATTTCTCAAGAGGTCACCCATCCAAGTACTACTCGAGCCTGAGCACACTTAACTACAAAGTTTCCTCCATGGTTAAAGCCAAAGCGTGCAACCTCATTTGCAATAAAAGACCTTCACCAAGTGTTGTGGCTTATGGACCATTCATTAGAAAGCCCCTTAAGAAAATGGGGTTTCAAGATTTGGCTTTAACCATGGAGGAAACTTTGTAGTTAAGCTTGCTTAGGCTAGAGTAGAATTGGGATGGGTGACCTCTTAGGAAGTCCTAGTGCTTCAACCCTATGAGCATCAACTAGATCCAATGAGTGCTAACTGTTCCATTTATTCTCATGAGAGATGGATTCATGTTGAATTACTACTCATGAAACATGGGTCAATGAGTTTGACTCAAAAAACACATAGTTAAATCCTGATAGCAATATCACAATAGTACTAGTTATGCCTATGGTGTAGTTGGGGCTAGTTTGAGTGTAGTTGGTAGTTTCAGAGTGTAGTTGGGAATCTGGGCTAAAACTTCAGAGTGTAGTTGGGAATCTGGGCTAAAACTAAGGCAATCTTGAGTGCTCAAACTTCTAGATTGATGCCATAGTGAGGTAAACAATAGAGGACAATGTTTAGACTAGAATGGAGGCTTAGAATTATTTTTATGACACGTAGAATGATGGTTAAAGTGTTCCAGATGAAGGTTGGGTATGCAAGGATGCAAGATGGACAATGTAAAATGCAAATTTTGGGGTTGAAATGCAAAGACTAAAGATGCAAACTAAACCCTAATGAATGCAATGTGAAGGATGATGGATGCATAATGAGGACTAGAAGATGCAAGATGAAACCTGTATGATGCAAATATGAGGCTTAAACTAGGGTGAGTGCAAGTCAGTTCTATGCAAGGATGAAATCTATGTTATGCCAAGCACATTTAGGATCACAAATGGCCATGTTTTCAAAGTCCTGAATGTATTGGACAAAGTTCAAAAAGTCTTGACAATAGTTGCAATGTCTTGATAGTGTTTGATGTTATCCAAGGTGTAAATTTGAATGTTGGCTTTAACTTGATTAATGTTTTACACACATGTAAGACACATTAAGACAAGAATAGCTATTGTTAAAAGTGAACAAGCACACCACAACCTAGGCTTTAGGACTATATCCACTGAATTCCTACTTGAATTAAAGTTCAATCGTGCCTATCTAGAGTTGAAAACTTAGGATATTGGCACCACAAGCTCCACCTTATAGTGCACTCACTTCTTGAGGCTACTAAGATTTTCTTACCAAGTGGCATGACTTCCTAAGTGATTATTGCCTCTACTAAGGACTACAAGAATGTAGGATGTCTTCACGAGCATGGGTGACCCCTTTAGCTAGTGGATAGAAAGGATTTTGGCCACTAAAACATGGTTTTTAGTAAGGGCATTCCATTTGTCAAGTGAATGATAAACTTTTGTAGAAGGTCTCCTAGCACTAAGAACTGGGGTTTGATGCACCATAAGGGTACTGGAGGAGAGGTATCATGCAACAATATCGTTGACATAACTTTCACCGTAATTGAGTTTTATATAGCAGTTAGAACATTGACATAGCTATTGCCTATTACCACTCTGAAGTCATCCCCTAGCATACCTAATATTGGATATTTGTGTCCAAGGAAAGCTTCACTATAGAAGTTACACATATTTCTCTTACACCCAAGATCCATGAATGGTGAGGAGAGAGGATATGTCCTTGCAGCTCCTAGGGATTTAAACACTATAGAAACGCGAAGCAAAAAAGAAAAAATTCATTTTAAGCACCAAATGAAGTGTTATCTAATCTAGGAAATCCACACACATGGTTTTGATAGACACACAAGGCCCTAATCAATAATACAAAAAACTCTAATCTAGGTCCTAGAAGCAAACATAAACCATAAGTGCAAATTCTGATTGAAATAGGTGCTTTCTGTGAACCAAGTGCACTTTGACAGAGCAAACTACACTGTAGAAGGCCATAATGGCTTAGAATTCCCCCAAGTGTTCTTTGATAGTGCTAACTATGCCCATGGTGTAGTTGGGGCTATTTTGGGTGTAGTTGGTAGTTTCTAGGCACAGTTGGGAGCCCAGGTGCAAATTATGGGGAATTGTGCCCTAAATGATACCTAGAAACAAGAATTTTGAACTCTACCCTCCCAAGTGTGCCTAGATAGTGCAAACTATGCCCATGGTGTAGTCAAGGCATAGAAGGGCATAGTTGGCAGTTTCTGGGCATAGTTGGTTATTTAGGAACAACAAACAGGGGTTATGGTGTCTTCTAGACCCCTACAACTACCTCCTAGGGGTCCCAAGTGCATCCTGACAGAGTAGAGTGCACCCTAGGGTAGAAATATAACAAAATGCATGAAACAAGAGCGTACAAGCATGTTACTAGGCCCCCTAATTATACTAGGTGTGATGAAGGAGAGAAAATGAGGATTATACCCCTTCAATGAGCTCCTTCCTTGCACCAATGAGCACAAACACAAGAAACCTGAGTTAGCTAAGCATGTTCATGTCGAGTTCAGAAATTGTAGGACTAGAAAATGGGCTAATGTATAACATACTATGAGAAAATCACAAACCCAATAAACATATGTTAGCACCCTCTAGTCTACCATGAAAGCCAAATGAACCAAAACAAGAAAGCAAGTCTAAAATTCTCTCTTTCATTTGTAGATCCCATGTCCTTCTTTCTTCTCCAAGTGATGTAGCTCTGAATTGCCTATAATGCACACAATATTGGAAGAAAAGTCCTATGATAATGATGGTGCTATGAGAATACTTGAAGTTTTGATTTGAATGTGAGAGCAAGAGTGAAAAAATAAGAGAAAAATAGGGACCAGAAATGAGAGAAAAAATGCTCATTTAATAATCAACACAGCAGATGAGAGCATTGGAATTTTCACCTTGGATATGCAACATGACAAGGGATTCCTTAGAGAATCCATGATGCATATGACACAAGATGCCAAGTGTAAGAATGTATGACGCTTGGAAGTCAAACTTGGCTAAAGATGGAAGAGAATCTATGACACATCATATGACACCTCAAACCCACTTAAACTCAAGAATCTATGACAAAGAAAGCCAAATGTGGATGTGCATAAGAGAATATGAATATTGGATTATGACATATCTTATCCAAGTGTCAAAGGAGAATCCATGAGGTGTCATGCCTATGTGTCATGATGATGTCAATATTTGAATTAAAAGTTCATTATTCCACACAAATAGGAATTAGTGAAAAAGGAATCAATGGTGGAAAATTGTTGAAATACTCAAAATGTGAAGAATACTTCTAAGAGGGGGGGTGAATTAGAAGTAGCACACTTTAGCCTTTTCAAATCCTTTAAAACAAATAATTGAAAGTGAATTGCATGCATGTAAATACATTAAATAAACTTAAATCAAACACATGCATCAACACACATAACACTAGATTTGGTAACCCAGAAACCCTCCAAGAATAAGAAGGTAAAACTGGGGTGGGGATGATAGCCAAAAAAATTACTATAACAATAATTGTTTGACCACTTCTGATGGTCTGCCCTATGAAAGGCCTGCCCTGTCAAAGGCTTTACATGTGTCAATAGTGACCTAGTTAAAAGATTTATAAATAATTTACATGAAGTTTCATGATGTTAAAGGATTTAGTTACCTCTTCAAAGGATTTACAAAATAGTTGTTAAGCTAATCTATCAACATAGGGTTTTCACTATCTAATACAATGGTAAGAGAGTATTATAAATCTTTTGACCTAATTGCTTACAACCTTCAATTGCTTATTTTAGGCACTTGATCTACTCACTCTAATGTGATCCTTTCTTGATCTGATATATGTTTGTATCCCTTGTTCTATTATGGTCAATTGAATGTGTAATTATTTCTCAATTCACTAAGTCTGTGATGCCCCTATTGTTTACTCTTGTTCTACAATTTTCTATTTTCTTAGCAACTTCCTTGACTTCCCTTTAGTAGCATACAATCATGGGGTCTAAGCACTCTTATAAAGACTTTGTAGACTTAGGGTTAGGTATGAATCTATGATTCATATTGAATCTTGGCTTCCCACTCATTCCTTGCATTTTTCTCATTGGTTGCATGCCTTCTACATTTTTTGATTGGTTGCATGCTGATTGCATAGTAAATATAAAAGGTTCATTCTTATCCTTATCATCCTTCAAAATCCTTCTATGTCGGCTCCAAAAATGGTTAACATTTGAGTTTGTGAGGGTATAAACTCATATGTTAATTCTGTGTTACTTGACACATACTAGACTACTGGTGCTTGGTACATATACTCTCCTAATTTGTTTGACATCTATTGCATTTTGTCTTTCTTGACACATGTATGACTCTAGCTTACTTGTCATACATAACATTATGACTTGCTCAACATCAACTGTGACTCAACACCTCTTTATCACTTGGCAACTGTATAATGCTCGACACCTAAAGTCACTCAATACCTATTGAAAATATGACTTGACACATATTGTGGCTTGGCATACATAGTGTACTCAGTTTCAATGTAGAAAGTGGTTAATTGTGTTGACTCTGAAATGTTAAAACCATTCAAAGACCAAGAATCCCCCCCTTTGAGATGAGTGTCAAAAAAACTTAACTAAACATTACTAATCTATCCTTATGAATACACTATCCAATCTATTCTCCATATGTACAAAATTTTAAAATTTGTTCAAAAAACCTTAAAACTCCCTTGAGTTGATTGTGCTATTTCATTTTTGTACCCCAAAATTTTGTGCTAGATGTGCCTAATGCTCTTTTTCTTTACCTTGTACCTGTGTGGTGAGAAATTTTGTTGACTTTGTCTATACTTGCTACTTTTATTCATATTTCCCTCAAAACATTATTTCTCCCCATGAAAGAATGTAATCAAAACTTAGTATTCTCCCCCTTAGATATATTTTTCTTACTATTATTTCTCCCATAATCTTCCTTATTATTTCTCCCCCTTTTTAACACTTGTGTGAAAGGGCTCTAAGGAGTAATACCATATTTTACCAAAAATGTGTTGTTCACCTCCATTATTATTTTCAAAGCTGCATTCCAATTCTCCAAAGAAATGTCTAGTGACTTGTGTTGGATGGCAGTCTCTGTAGCAAGATGTACAAGTCCATCTAATTTAGAAAGATTAGGATCTTGCTTTAAGACAGTTTCAACATAGACTTGCTCTTTGTGGAGGACCTCCAAATTTGGGGTTATGGAGGATTGAATCTACATTAATTTGGTCTTTATATTGGCTTCATCACTTGCTAATGCAACTAACTCTCTTTGAGTGTAAAGCAATTGGGAAAAATGCTTCTCACTTTGCGTTGGATACCTTGGTAGTTGCATGCTAGAAATCTTCAAATTTCTCTCCAAGCTCAATATCCTTTCATTTTTCTCTTGTATGAAGTTGGAAAAATCACACAAATTTTTGTACAATGTGAAAATGTTCTCAATTATAGCTTTTACCTTGTCAATTTTCTTGGCCAATTTTACCTGTTCAAGTGCTACAACACTTGATATTTTCTCATTCACCTTCCCTGAAATTTGCTTTCAGACCATTCCATAAGTTTAACATTTCTATCGTGGTCTTCACTAGTCACCTAGTCAATTATATTAGATAGATGTTCTATTATGGACTTTGCTTCATTTGGAGACTCCAAGATGAGGGCATCCAATAAGATGTCCTTAATCTCATGCAGTGCTTGCTTGTGTTTATACTATTTTATGAGTATTTCCTGCCTCTTCCTTTTGTTTAAAGCATCTTGTATTTTCATGATCTAATCCATGGTGATGGTCTTTGAGTCATAGGCAAGTATGACTATGTCTTCATCTAGCTTAGGGTCTCCATAGTGAAGTACCTTGGCCACTTTGGTTGAGGTTGAGCCTAGTGTTGAGATGTGTAAAGATATGTCTTTAGTGCTTGGCTTCTGAAGGGTCTTTGCAGGAGTACATGTCTTTGGTAGTTTTACCAATGTTTGAATAGCAACCTACTCATTTTCCTTTGATATATCCTCCTTCTCATTAGACTTCCCTTCTTCTGTGCTTGGCTTCTATAAAGTATCACCTATTGCTGTGGGTGGTGGAAACATCAAAATTTTAGTGCTAGTAGTTGTATAGGTGAAAGGTGATTCTTTTGGTTTCACATTGTCTCATTTTGGTTCTACTACTACCTTTAGTAGCCCATCCGCTCTCACCAATATAGGTTTTGTGCATAATTGTTCTTGTAGAGAGGATAGGTGAAGAATCTTGGAGAGATCCTCTATCGTCAGAGGATTGATGTTCTGAGTTGAATTGTCAGGAACATCCTTAATAATTAATGTGACTGCAGGTGTGATGATTACATGAGGAGGGCTAGGAGGTGGTATTTTTAGGTCTTCCACACTTTGTTCCTCTTCTTATTTCTATTCCTCTGTTTCCATATCTTCTTCCTTTTGTGTTTCTTCCTCCTCTTTGTTCTTTTCTTTATCTACTTTTGTTGTTTCTTCCTTCTCTTCCTCTCCTTTCTTTTCTTCTATTTTTTCCCCTTGGTACTAGCCTCTGCCTTATTTGCTTCCTCTTCCTTCTCATCAGTTATTTTGAAATTTTTTTTCTATAATTATGTGGATTTATTTACTAAATCCTTAATCTTATTTTGTAGGATGTTGAAGGCTCTATATTTAGGTGCAAATTTTCCAACATGTTTCTTATTAGCCTTTGTTATTTGACCTCTTGTTAGGTTAGGCATCACTTGTGCTAAGGTAGATTCTTTGATCTCCTTTTCCATTTTCAGACAATAATTCCATTTATTTTCAATCATCTCATATAGCTCTCTAGGCATGGTATTGTCTAGCTCTAGATTTGTACTCTTAAATTCAACCATCATGGCATATACTAATTCCTCTATTCTATTTTGTTCTTCTCTACTTAACTTGTTGAAATCAAGACTTTTTAGATCATTCAAATATATATTCTTAACATTTTCACAAAATTTTTCCAAGGAAGATTTGGAAGGATGACTTACCACTCTAAATTGGTTGAGATCCTCTGACTCTGTTCTTTCTTCATCATCTATGTCTGGTTGTGCCACATATTTTCTTCTCTTCTCTGGAACTTCATCAAGTTTTTTAGTGGCCTTCTTCTTCTCTTTTTTTTTCCCCTTTGTCCTTTTGTGTGGAGCCCTTGTGGTAGCTCTTGTTGCTAGTGCTGGATTGGCTTATGCAGGCCTAGTGACCTTCTTGGGCTTGGGTTGAGCTGGAGGCTAAGTTTTAGCCTTTCTTTTCTATTGCTTTGCTAGTGTAGGTGCTTCTTTGGCTTCTTCCTTGGCACCTTCCTCCTTCTCTCCTCCTAAGCCCTAGGTCAACTCCATTGGGCCTTGTCCTTGCTCTTCTTCTTCTTCACTTTATCCTCCTCCTCCTTCTTCTTCTTCACCACCTGCTTCTCCTTCAATATTTGCTCCAAATTTCTTCTTTATCTTCTTTACTAGTTTATCTTTCCTCTTAATAATAGAGGATGACTTCAATTTAGTTTGAACTTTGGATTTGACAAAATCATATTTGCCAAAGTTAGGAGCTTCCCTATCTATCTCTTCTGCAAGAAATGCTATGATTGTTGTTGAGGCTTCATCTATATCAAGCTAATATCTCAATGGCCTTAGCCATCTTACTCTTGGTATTTCTGCCTAGATATAGGTATAATCAATGTCAACCAAAAAGAATATGTCATTGATGTGTTTTCTTTCCAATAGAAGGAAAATCTTCCATAACATAAAATAATATACACATAAGAACTAAAAAAAATTTGCATTGAGCACCTTTTGATCTCTTTATTGCTCCTAGTATTTCATTTATTTGCTGCAACATTAGTTCTAATAGATCATATGTGTGATCTTTCTTTACTAGTTTGTCGGCTACATCAACAGCTATACATGACACACTATTCAATCTGTTGGATTGATAGAATTTATGAGAAATCACTATCACTACAAAATCTAGAAGAGGATCAATTATAGTATCAATAGTCATATCCCTCTTAGTCCATTTTGCTCTTGTATTCCTTTCAATAATCTCTTTGGAATCACTATGCAGGGTCTTACGCCAATCTAGGGTTGGGAAACCTATAACCCTATGCACTATCTTTTTTGTAATCTTTACTAGTCCTGTTTCCAACCACAAACATCCATTGTGAGTTTTGTTGAGGACAATCCATATCCATTCAATTTTGAAACCTATAGGGTAAACTAGGGCATTGGTCAAACCCTTTTTCTTGACTATTTGGAATTCATCCTTTAGAAATATATTTTAACATAGTTTGTCATAGGCTTGGAATATCTGAAGACCACCTACCACACCTATCTTGAAGTTATAACACATTCTCACATATTGTACCATGACAACATTTGGTGCAATGATGGACAATGTGCCAGCTGGATCATTTTTGTAGGAAACTTTAGGGATTGGCCTAAACTTGGGTTGTTTTACCTCATTACTAACTAATTGGACCTCATGATCTTTCTTTCCTTTGGGATTTCTTCAACTAGAAGCCATTATACTAAACTAGGGTTTTAAAATATTAAAAACTTTAACACTGCATAGCTCAGCACTTGATAAATACCTTAGATCATTGAAATGTATGCTAAATCATTGTTGAGATTGATGCAAATGGCTTCAAGGTTGCTGTATGATTGATCTTGCATTCCTTTTTGTCTTTGCTTTATGTTTAAATGGCATTAAAATGATCAAAATTTGACCTTATAACTATAGAAACCTAGCATTAAATGCTTAGTGCATACAACTATAAACTCAGTACTTGAAGATTTCACCATGGCTTAGCTCCCATTGTATTTTGTTTACTTGGCTTCCACTAGTTTTCTATTTCACTTGGCTTCAACTATCAACTCAGACACTATTAGAAACTTAGCATCCATTGGAGCTTTACTTGGAATTTGAGGGTAGTTTTGTAGTATTTGCAAAAAATTCAAATTCTAACTTGGTATCTTTGCTCATGTAGATTTCTTCCTTCTAGTACTTCTTTGTCCTAGTATTGATGTATGATATAACTTTGTATATTAGTTCCATACACCTATTCTTATTTAGTTGGATGAGATGTGATCACTTGACCTCTTGGGTCTTATTTGTTCAACATCAACCTTCTCTTTTCCTTTGTTGACTTATGTCTTAGGTTCTTTTGACTTTGTTGGGCAATTCCTGCTGATATGACTAGTTTTCAAGCAACTAAAACATGTAGTTTAACTTAACCATCTACTATAATTTCCTCTAAAATGTGTTCTTATGCAATTTTCAGGAATGTGTCTATACTCCTAATAATAGTGAAAGCTATACTTGGCATTGTAATCCTAGTTCTATTGATGACCATGGTTGTTTCCTTTTGTAGGTTGATTAGGTGTCCACATAGGCTTTGATCTACATTCCAATGCTCTATGTCCATATTTTTTGCAGTTGTAGTAGTGACCTTCAAATCTTGGTGTCCTCATGGTCCGTGTTCTATATTCATGTGCCTGATGTCCTTGCTTTTTTCACTTTTGACAAAAGGTTGCATTTTTAGGCTTATCATGTTGATGATTATTCTTGCTCCTACATACATTAGAGGTATGTCCCTTGTTACCATACAAATGAAAAGTAGGTTTAGTGTTCTTACATTTGTTACTCCTTTCTTCTGCAATATTGGATAATTCTCCTTGCTCAGTGCTATTGTAACCAAGTCCTAAAGTGTCATTACTAGCCATTGGTGATTTTAGTAGTTGCTCAAAGTATTTGATAGCCTTATTGGGTTTTTTGAAAATTTCTACTATCATGACCTTGTCTTCAATGGTTCTTTTTTTTTGTTCAGTCTCTTCACAAAGCATTATGGCTTGTGATTCTATTTCAAGCTTGAGTATTCTGATTTCTTTAGCTTGTGCTCTATTTTTCTCCATCAATTCAACTATTGTTGCATCAAATTCCTTGGAATCTACATTGGAAAACACTTGTGGGGTATCAATCTCCTTGTAGTGTATGTCATTTTTAGCTATGGCTATATCCTTCCTTCTTTTTAAGGACTTTCTCAATTCTTCTTTGGCTTCTTCCAATTTGTGTAGAGTAAAATGCACAACAATCACTTGATTGTCTATGATCTTTCAAAGTTTGAAGACTTCCATCTTTAGACCTTTTCTCTAAGTTGTTAGGCTTCTCCTATTGAGAACTAGGCTCTAATACCAATTATTAAAATATTCAAAATGGGAAGAGTACTTCTAAGAGGGAGGGTGAATATGAAGTACCACACTTTAGCATTTTCAACTCTTTTAAAACCAATTACTAAAAGTAAACTACATGCAAATAAAAATATTAAATAAACATAAAGCAAACACATGCATTAACACACATAACACTAGATTTGGTAACCCAGAAACCCTCTAGGAATAAGAAGGTCAAACTGGGGTGGGGATGATACCCACAAAAATTGCTACAACAATAATTGTTTGACCACTTCTGATGGTCTACCCTATGAAATGCCTACCCTATCAAAGGCTTTACACTGTGTTAATAGTGATCTGGTTAAAGGATTTACAAAGAAATTACATGAAGTGTCACCCTATTAAAGGATTTAGTTACCTGTTCAAAGGATTTACAAAATAGCTATTAAGATAACCTATCAACATGGGGTTTTCACTATTTAATACAATATTAAGAGAGTATTAGACATCATTTGACCTAATTTCTTATGATCTACAATTTTTGATTTTAGGCACTTGATCTACTCACTCTAATGTGATCCTTGCTTGATCTGATATCTATTTGTATCCCTTGTTCTATTCTAATCAACTAAATGTGTAATTGCTGCTCAATTCAATAAGTCTGTGATGCCCTTGTTGTTTACTCTTGTTCTACAATTTTCTATTTTCTTAGAAACTTCCTTGACTTCCCTTTTGCAGCATACAATCATGGGGTCTAAGCCTTCTTATAAAGACTTTGTAGACTTAGGGTTAGGTATGGATCTATGATCCATATTGAATCTTGAGTTCCTACTCATTCCTTGCATTTTTCTCATTAGTTGCATGCCTTCTGCATTTTTTGATTGGTTGCATGCTAATTGCATAGGAGATATAAAAGATTTGTTCTTATCCTTATCATCCTTCAAAATCCTTGTAAGGCCCACACTAGTACCCTAAAATGGATCTTGATGAAATAAATATGATTAGGAGTTAATTAAGTTAGAATTAACATTTTTGTTACCAATTAGAGACTAAAGAGGATTTTGATTATTATAAGCGTAATACTCATTCTATAATATCAAGGATGAATAAATAAGACCACATGAAAGATGAGACTCAATATGTTATAGCTAAGAACTTGGTCACGAGATTCTAGGTGTGACCCACAAAAAAATTAGGTAAGATAAATTAACATTCACTTTAGTAAGAACAAAAATGAATGTATGTCATAATGCCAACAAGACATATGGTCACATTTGGAAATGGGTATGACATAATTATGGAACATTCCAATAGCCTAAGTAATTAACCCTAGAAAATTCACACATAAACCCCTCATAATGTGATAAAGAGTTATTGCTAGGAATGTCACTACATTTTACTTGATTGAATGGATACTTGTTAAAAGGTCTACATATTAGTGATTTGTGTTTAAGACATATTTATACTGAGATCCATTTTATACATTTTTAGTAGATATGACTTCAATGTTTCATGATTATAAGTATGGTGATAGAGTTAGGAATGGTAATTTAGTTATGATAAGAAAAGTAAATGTTGATACACATATTTGATATTTCAATGTTTTGAATATTTTATGAAAATGATTAGATGAAAATTAATTGTATATGTTAATGCAAATTTTGTGATATTGAATTATTTTGCACTTACTTGTATATATTTCTATAATATTTCATTGGACTACTGATGCTCAAATTTAATGTGCAGGAAGTGGAACCATGGATACTTTGGTGGGAAACAAGTTCCAAACCTATGTGAACACAATTTAACCAAGGTGAATCTTTTGAAGGTTCAAAAGCCTCATTGTCAAAGTATTTTTCTTCATAAATGTAAGGTTTCTTGCTTGTAAATATGTTTAATCATAAAGATGCAATAGGGGTTTGTCATGGTAAGGTGAATGTGTTTTTATGTGTCAATTAACACTTGTGAATTTTGTGTGTGATTGACATGTCATTTTGGGTTGGAACATGATGGCAATTTACCCTAAAACTAATTACCCTATTAATAAGTAATTAAACCCACTTGACAAGGGAAGGATGGGTTTCAATCATAAGAAATTCGAATCTGGACTTGACTAGGGCTTTGAAGGGTCATTAGGTGGTCCCAAAGTGTCCTTTATGTGAAAATAAGCTTTCCATGTGATAGCATAATATGTTAGGGACCTAATTTTGACCATGATAGTGACTAGATAGCCTAGAGGGCCCCTTTATCCATGCATTCTTCCACCAATTCGAAAATGGACTTGTCACATGTGTTCTCTTACATGTTCCCACTAAGTCAAATATAGAAAAATTAGGGGAGACAAGTATGTAAAGGGGGATGGATTAGTGTTTTTGCTAAAAATGGTTAGTGAGAAAGCCCTATTATAGGATCTTGGACAAACTAGTTGGGCTGTCCAGCCACTCTCTAAGTTTAGAGACAGTTAGATTTTGGAAGGCAAAGGGAGCTCTACTGCAACTATCATTACCCTAGCTTGGATGAAGGTTAGTGTTTCAAAATATGCTTCATTCTTATTCTTCAGTATTGTAAAGAAATCTACAAGTGTGAAGTGTTATCTATGGAGTATGCATTGTAATGTGAATATTGTGTTATGAGCTTTGTCATTATGTTGTGGAGAGGTGAATGTGTCTTGTGATCTTGAAGATTTTCCCTTGGTTTTGCTTTTCTTTTTCTTGGTTTTTATTTTCTTGTTCTTATCCTTTGTTTTCTTGTTTGAATGTAATTATTGAATGTGTTTATGGGTGTGAAGGCTTCACTCACCCTTGGGAGGGAAGATAAGCCTTGGGTGAAGAGCATAAGTTGGGCTTAACATTCAGTTGAGAAAATTATCTCATGAAGAGGGTTTGTTAATATCATGGAGTATGGGCTCCATTAATGCCATGAATCTTGTTGTTTTGGGAGGTACAAGGAGGTCTTAGTTAGGATGTACAATGAGGTTTTGGTGAATGAGGAGGAGATGATATGTTTTCAAGGCCTTGTGAGGCAAATGCAATGGCAATATGTTATTATGTTATTGTGGCCTTGAGAGGCAAAATGCATTGGCAATATGTTGTTTATGTTGTTATAATATCTCCTCTTTGAAGAGCCAACCTTCACCCAACAATTTATGCTTCCAATGGTGAATCATTTTGCAAGCCATGGGAGGGTGTTGATTGTGTTTGTGTTGTGTTTTCATGAAAAGTTTTGTGAAGTATGTGTGCAACTTTTTTGGTTCTTCTTTCCCCTGCTCGGTGGGTGGCTTCTTGGAAGCCTAGGTTGGGAGGTGAGCCCCCATGGTTCTATATTATTTTGATTTTTTTTGCAAGTTTTCTTGATGCACTTGGATACTTAAGAGTCATGAAGATTTCATTGCATGAGAGAAGGAAATAATGTAGTAGTTGGTTGATAATGGAGCAGAAAACTCCATCTTTTTATGTGTATCCATTTGTGATTGTAAGAGTGTTGATATTGCTCCTATTCATTTGTCACTCACTAGTAGGATTGTGTATCATCTTGTGTAGAGATTTGTACATTATGTAATGTTGATAAGAAGATGCCTACCACCCTTTGGGGTATTGTAAGAACTATTGGTAGAAGCTTGTATTGTGTGTAGGAAGGTAGCTATCTTGGTTCCTTAAGTTATTGTGCTTTTTCACTCCTATGTAAATTGCAAGATTGAATCCAATTATTATGGAAGAATTGTATTAATAGGAGAATTAGTTTTCATGGAATGTTGTTATCTTTTCAACTGTCTTGAATAATGATCATATATCCATCATTGAATTGAATCCTTGCAAGTGAGTACAATGTTAGATCTTGATCAAATGGGTTACCAAGTTTTATTACTTATAAATTAGATTAATCAGTTTGTCCATATAAGACTTTTGTCATGTTTTTTGTATGTACTTTTGTATTGGGTTTATTGTCTAAATGGATCAATAAGTCCATTGATTTAGACCATCATAACATATCAAGTAACCCCTAATGTAATAGTGCAATAATTATGGGTACCCTAGACTATAGAAGAAGAAAATCAAATAGACGGAATTATTGTATCTTGATAGTCTTAGTAAAATCCTAGACTAGAGAACATTAGCAAGTCATCAGTTTTACTCCTTAAATGTTCTAGCTATGCAGGGAAGAAATTTAGCATATGTAAAGGCTAAAATTCATAAGAAGAGAAACTTTTTGTAGATGCATATTTTTTCTCTGGATTTTGTATGAGGAATAGGAAAAATAACACCTCTCTATTATAGTCCATTAAAATATTGTCAAGGAATATTCTCTAGAATCATCCACTTGAATAAAAAGATATATTATATACTATTCACCTCTCACAAAAAAATAATAGTAGTGGTAAACTATGTTATCTTCTGAAGCTTCACTCAAAAAAAAAAGAAATCACGTGCTCCTTGTCATATTCTTGCATAAATCATGTTAGGGCTATACCCCCTTAACACTAGGTGTTAATGGTTAAAAAATAATAATAATAATAAATGGTTACAAGTACCTCATAAGACTGTACCCCTTATACACCTCTAACAAGCCAAATTCAATTATTCTCTAAACAAATATACCCTAGCATACAAGAAAAGGAGCCTAGCTTGGAAAACTGCCCCTACCCACTCATCACTGCTAGACGCTGCAAGAAAACCACCTGTCACCTTAACCAAGGCCCGTGGCTATAAAGCCACAAAAATGCACTCCATTTACATTTTTTTTTAAACTTTTCAAAAGAAAATTCTAAGTCCTCTCCTTCATAAGGAAGTGCATTTTCATGGTTGTATAGATGTTGTCTTAACCAAGGCACCTCCACTGGCTACAAATCTCTTTGCTTGCATAGACCTTGGTTCCTGTGCATGAGCCATGTATTGACTTGGGAAGAAGTGTTTTGTTTTTAAGAAAAAGGGAGTTCTATGTTTGTATTAAAACATGCTTTCTTCCCCTTCTTTATGGCACCTTCTCCTAGGCATGCTAAGGTAGGGTGCCCAAGGAAGATATGCCCGCTCTCCTAGCTCCTTTACACTTTCCAACTCCTTTATACCAACCAGTGATTTATGATAGAAAGTATGAGTGTGGGGTGTTAAAAGATAGGGGTGGAAAGTGTTTAGGGTAGGAAGGTAGTGGGATAGCATAGTAAGAACTCTTTTAATTTGTTCTATTGTATGGATGGTTATGATAACATTCGAGTTTAATCTCTTAAGAGGATTAATGTGTGATAAGGATATGTAGATAAAGTGAACATTGTTTATGTATATCTAGAGAGGAAATCTTAGGGGTTAGTCTAATATGAAATAATATTGGTAAATAAATTGTTTAGGGATAATGAGAAATGGGAAGCATGTGAATAGAAATAGTTAGTAGGAAAGGAATTGTGTAATTTAAAACTATAATTAGTAGCTAGCACTATCATAGTAAGAGTTAAGTAGTGTGCTATTCTATTTAAGTAGTAAGTAAGTTGGATAGTTAATTGACATTGTATGAATATTGACGAATCACAATAGACAAATGTATAACCACATACAATTCATAACTAATAGTGAAATGAATCCACCTAGGTTAGAGGGAAGGTTACCCACCATCCTCATATTATAATTATTTGACTAAAATAATAAACATAATTCCATATAGGAACAATTTGAACCATTACATTCATATACTAAATAATATTCAGATAGAAATTATCTCATTTGAGTGGTATTCTATATTTGATAGAGCATACATATATTGGAATGGAATGAACAACAATATGGCATCATTAAATAAGGTAGGAAAGTAATGTTTTTAGGTGTTAGTGTATAAAATATTTTAGTCATGAGTTAGGAAGAAATTAGGCTTGTATTTAAGTTTAGTAATAACTAAAATGGTAGTTAGCAAGTATAATGGTATGGTTAAATTTGGAAGATAAGTGCAAGATTTAATTAATGATAAAATATTTTGGGTAAGATTAACGATCAAGTTAGAGATTACTAAGCATGTCAAAGGATCTAGCTAGCAATAATATATGACCAAAAAAATAAAAATAAAATAATAATAAATATTATAATAATAATAGTAAAAATAAGATAATAAGTTAGTCAAGGTATGAGTACGCACATTCAACTTGATGATGGATATAAATAATTATAATAAGAAACCTAATATCTTCAATTAACATTAGGTATCATAGAGGAAGTCGATTATACATGAGACCGTGCATTGAATAACAAAAGAGGCTAATGGAAATTCTTGGTTACTATGCAATAATTATTAGAAGCATGTAATTTAGTGTAGGAAGAGTTAAAATGTAAATAAATAATAACAATAATAAATGAGAAGATAAAATAGGAAGTAGTATAACAAGTATTTGTTGATAAGTATTCTAAAGAATCACCTACACCTTGTCAACATTATGTGCACTAGGGTCATAAGTTGTTGTGACATCTGGTTCTGACAATGCAATGATGTTGTGAAAGCAAGAAGTCATGTTTAGCCTGAGTTGTTTGATCACAACATGGACTAGAATTGGATATTCTTTCAACCAACTTGATGTTCATCATTTATTAGATGCTTGAAAAATGCAAGACCAAATGGGCATAACCACAAATCAAATATATTGAGTGGTTGCATTAAGGAAACACCTAGCTATTGAAAATTCTAAACATGCATAGTTCTTTAAGCATACTTTTCAAAAAAATAAAAAATTGGTTGAGTTTTTGCCTCGCAAATTTAGGGCATGACAATCCTTCTATGTTGGCTCCAAAAATGGCTTACATCTGAGTTTGTGAGGGCACAAACTCATAAGCTATTTATGTGTTACTCGAAACATATTGGACTATTGGTGCTTGACACATATACTATCCTGCTTTACTCGGGATCTATTACATTTTTCTCTGGCTTACTCGACATATGTAGTGTTCTAACTTGCTCAACATCAATTGTGACTCAGCACCTATATATCACTTAGCACCTGTATAATGCTTAGCACCTAAAGTCACTTGGTACCTATTGGAAATCTAACTCGGCACATACTATGGCTTGGCATACATAGTGTACTCAGCTTCAATGTAGAAAGTGGTTAAGTGTGTTAACACTCAAATGTCAAAACCATTCTAAGACCAATAGAAAATATGACTTAGGAAATTAAGAATTTCCATGGTTTGCGAATGATGAACCAATTAATTAATAAAATATCAATTAATTGAGAAGGTTAGTTAAGAAGATGAATTAGTGAAATGACATAGGACTAAATTATGGGTTGTTTAATCCTATAGAGAAAATTAGTAGATGATTAGCTAGTTTGATTAAATAAGTGTGACAGTATCCTTTGATGAAAATGTGACAATGATACAAATTCAATAAGATGATGATGGATAGACCAAAGCCATGGTCAAATTGATCAATTTATTAATATGCCAAAGACACATGACACAAATTAAAGATATGCAACATTTAACCGATATCGTAAATGCTACAAGATTGAGATTGATTAATATGGTTGATCATAATACCATCGATGGACACTATCAATATTATTAAAATGGTTGATAATGCCACGATTTGAAATTGAAAGACTCAATGATGTTAAATATCAGAAGACATGAATGATAGTTTGACCTAGTACTGAGAGTCATGACAGTACTAAGGTTAGATTGATAAGATTTGATAGATTGATAGGTTTCCAAGGCATTGAAAGGCACAACAATGCCTAGGATTTGATAGATGATGATTTATTTGAGATTTTTACCCATTCTAAGTTGATTGGGACTGATTTTGGTTGATGCTAAGTTGATTTGGGGTGATTTTGAGTTGATTTGAAATGGTTTTTAATGATGTTGAAATGGTTCCAAAATGATGTGCAATTGATGTGAAAGAGGATATGAATGATGATAGACATTGTTGAGATACAATCAGGTTGGCCAAAAGATCAGAGTTTGTGGAATTAGAAAATGGGATGAATTAGTATGGAAAGTGATGTTGATTTAGGGGCCCGAGAGTATTTTCAAGGGTTACCACTCAAGATAGTGACCAAATAAGGAAAGTGATAGCTCAATTTGTTCACAATGAAGATATAAATCCAATGCAATTGACAATTCAAAAATTAGAGTTGAAACGCAAAAGTTATGGCCTCCAGAGTGTAACATAGGGGCTCCAGGAGTAGTTCTAGGCATCCTACTACCCCAAGTGTACCCAAAACGCACCCAACTGCACCCAATGTTCACTTGGTAAGCCCAAGTGTACTATGGGAGTACCAATTGCACCCATGGTGCACTTGGGAACCCTAAGTGCACTCAAAAGGTGTAGATTGTGCCCTAGAAGGCTTCGAGGGCCAGAAATAGCCTGACTAGACTTGGAATGACTTGAAATTTTGTGTGCATGCCCCAAATGGTGGAAAGAGGTTAGAACATGAGTGAAATTAGTCAAGCATGGTCTCATTTGGTCAAAATTTGTCAAACAAGGGTTAGCCTAAGGCTGGACTAGGTGGAAAGCCTTAGAAGTTTGACAGACAGTCTAGGATAGTGCCAGAATGTAGGAATGCAAGATGAAGTTGATTTGGTGCATCAGAACACATGATAATGGTGATGAATGAAGACATGAATGAAAGAAGATGAAAGAGATGAGATGTGGACCGGTTAGAATGAAGTGAAGAATTTCTACTTTCAAACAGTGCGCGCTATGTCAAATGGAGCTTCATTTTGATGGAATCGTAGATGTAAACCATTTTTTAGCATCTACAACTTCTATTTTACACATTTATCCTTCTTAATCTTTTCTCATTTCATACTTTCTTGCTTACTTTCTCTTTTTGGATATTATACAATACATTACATATATATCAATCCAGTTTACATAATTACAAAGTCGGCCAATATATAAGTTAACACCAATATTACAAAGTCAGCTCAAATGAAGACACTCAAGTTCTAAAGATTGACTTGGTGAAGTTCTGATACATGACATCCACTATCACTACTCAACATCATCATGCATTTGGTAGAAGTAGAAGCTTGGTCCATACTAGTCATCTCAGAGTATTCTCAAACTTGGCCTACACTAGAGACTTGGTAGATATTGTGTAACTTGGTAGAAACTAAGTTACTTGTTTACCATGATTGCACTCAATAAACACTAATCTTCACATAGCTCATTTAACACTAACTTTTCTTGACATGAAATGCTAGTTCAACAAAAACTACAAAGCTTGGTAACCATTGAACTGCTCAAGTTGAACTTCTGGACTTCATACCACCTGATTCAATAGTTTGAACTATTGCACTTCTCACTAACTAAATTCACTTAGTAACCACTAGAATGCTTGGTGGCTATGCTTGTTTAACACTGTAGACTATTCGATGTGCTTGATAACCATATAGAATGTAAATAAGTATTGTTGCTAATAACAAACTTGATTGAATGTCAACAATGGATAAGGTATTGATCAATTAATTTAGTTACAAGTTGATATGTTCATGTGATTGCACAACATAAATCAATTAAAATCAAATTTCCATTATGTAATGAAGAATTAAATTATTGGTCATTAATTATTTGTAATGGTTCTCCTCTGAGTTATATTTAGCTATTTTAATCAAGGAACCAATTGCAAATCCAAGAAGAATATTGACCATTTTATGTTATAGGGGATAGATCTAAAAATAAGAGTGTGAGTGAGTTTTTGAAGAATAATCATAAAATAAATCATTTCCATCCCTAAGATGTACTTGCCTTGTCCCTATACAGCCTAAAGCATAGAGATTCATTTGTACTCTATTGAAATTGGTCTAGAGCTGAGATTAATACTACTAAATATAGGATCTAGCTAGTCCTTAGTCTTATTTTTTTCTTATGTATCCTAGTATTGGTTTAAACAAACCTAGTAGTTCCCAAAAAGACCTCCAAAATAGCCAATAGATTATCTTGTAGGGAACTATTGGAAATATGAGGTAGGAAAGTTTGTCGAGGGGGTAGTGGGGTGTGAATCAAGAACCAATAAAACTTTAACTTATTTCACCAACTAATCCTCCATAAAATATTTTGATCTAATTGCATGCATGAGAGAATGAAAGTAGCAAAACATTCATAACAATTTGACACAAGATATGGTGACCCAAAAACCTTCCAAATAGAAAATCAAACTAGAGTGGGGATGATACCCACAAGCTTTAGTATTGTAGTATAAAGTTGGCTGGTTAAGGCTTACAATTGATCACTTTTGGACTATTAGGTCCACCTTGTGAAAGGATTTTCAAAACATACAATAAAGTATGCACTTGGTAAATAGATTTGTCAAATAATGTTAAGTCTAAACTATTAAAGGATTTAACTGATACACCTATTAGGATGAACAAGTGGCTAATCTTTGATTTGCAACTCTGATTTGCTAGTTGAGATTCCTTTGAAATGTAAAGATCACCTTGTTGCGATAGATAAATATTTTCTATCCCTTTTACTACTTGTAGCTTTCACAATTTTGCTCTCTATATTTGCTTCATACTTTCTTCTCATTATTTTGATGTGATATAATACATTACATATATACCAATCTAAAATACAATTCATCAAAGTCAGCTACAACATAGATTTCCATCAAGATCACAAAGTTGACTCAACTATGGGCACTCAAGGTTTGAAGACAAACTCGGTGAGGTTTTGATACTTGACAGCCACTGTAAACACTCAACATCATTACACACTTGATAGATGTATAAGCTTGATTCATACTAATCACTTATATGTAGCTTGAACTTACTCAACACTTGTGACTCAGTGAAGACTGAAGCTTGACATATAAACTAAATCACTTGGTTGACTTTGCATGGCTCAGTCAACATTAACACTACAAGCTTGGTATAAATAGAATCACTTGGATGACACTTCTTTGATTGGTCAACACTAGATTCACATCATTGACACTACAATTTTAGTAGACACTAGAGAACATGGTTAACATTATGTAACTCAGTTAATACTATGAAGCTTGGTTTGTACTATCATCGATCAACTTGGTAGATACTAATAGGCATGAACTAAATGTAGATTTTGAAACTTGAAAGCAACTATAGAACTTAGTAGTAACTAGATTACTTGGTTAACACTGCATTTTTCTAGATAAATTTGGTTAACCAATTGAGTAAGTGTGAGTCACTAATAAACAAACTTGACCATATTGTCAACAATATTTCCCTTGTGCATTAATGAAAAAAACATATATCAATCCAAAACTAAATACTCAATTTTTTTAGGTGAAAACATTCCTTTTATCTCCATCATTTGTCTTCAAATCAATAATATTCTCTATTTTTGAGATTTTTCAAAATTGCTTTTGTCAAAAATGTTTTCTGATTATCTATACATGTATCTAAGTAATATTATGTTTCTCCCCATACATATATCACATATATACCTCATATTATGCTTTTCCCAATATTCTTCATATATAAATTCATCTATATATATATATATATAGATACTTCTCCCCCTTTTTGACATAAATGCAAAAGGTGTATACTACATGGTAATGCCAAAATGTGACAAGAAGTTAGAATTTACCTTCAGAATAATGCCATTGTCTAGTGCCAATTTTCTTGTAATACCTTGCTTACATGTAATGTAATCTGTACTTTGGGTGATAACTACATCATGTGATCAGCTATGGAGAAGTTATTGTCATGGATCCATGTATTGACATGTACAATGTGTTTTTGCAATGCATCCATATTGGGAAGAATCATGCCTTGGATTTCTACAAGTGTGGCCCTTATCCTAGCTTCTTCACTTAATAATTCTGCTTGTGAATTTTTCAGATATCTAATCTTTGACTACTGAGTAGAACTATAGCTTGGGTTAAGTGACAACTAATGTGCACTTTCCTTCAAGTCTTCATCTATCTTAGATAATGTTTCCTTGATTCCTTGGGTGAAGATAGATTTATCACATAACTTAATAAATAATGAAGTTACATTATTTGCAAAGGTTTGCAATGAATTGAGAATAGTAGAAAATTCTACTTGGTTTATTGCTATTTTATGTGCTACTTGCTCCAATACCTTGTTCTTAAAGTTGATCTCTGCTATTTGTAGCAATTTTTCTTGTCCATTCATATTTTCATTGAATTTATTTAACTTCTACTAATTGAACAAAAATAGGTTATGTACTATCAACCTCAATATTCAGTGCATCTATAAATATGTTCTTTACATCTTCAAGCATTTGGTTTTCCCTACTCTTTTCTTCTCTAAGCTTCTATTACATAGCTCTCTTTTGCAATAATTTACCCATGATGTTCATATAATTAGGATTCAAAGTAGAGATATCCCAATTTGAGATAACTATATCCTCATCTAGATCAATATCTTCTTCTTTACACTTTATCTTTATTTGAAACTTTAGTACTTGGTTGACACTTGTTCTCAACTGTCCTTGTAATTTCTATATGCACACTTGGAATTGTAACAATAGTAGAAATAGAGGGCCTAGCAACAAAATTAGATATTGCACTGATATTAGAAATACCTTGTTGCATTGTCAAATTTGATAATGGTGGCACTTGTTGCTTGGTAGATGAAGTTTTGATCACTTCAGTCAATATGGTACTCAACTAAATAGGTGCAAATATTAGTTGGGTGCTTGGTGTTGTAGTGGTTACCACAACCAACTTGACAAAAGCTTTCTCAAAGCTTGATGGCATTGAAGCTTTTCTCTAAGAATGAGAAAATGAGGCCATCTTGCTACTGCAATCTTTTCTGGGTCAATTTCCTCAATACTTTGAATCTCAGGGAGATTCTCCTCTGTAGCTTCTTGTTCTTCCTCCTCATCATCAAAATTTACATCATCTTTTGTTTCCACATCTTCTTCTTCATTATTTTCATCATCTTCCTTGTCATCTTCATCATCTTTATCAATAACATGAAAAAAGAAGTCACTTAGCTGATGAAGGCTATAATGTTCTTCCATGTGGTAGTGGTAGATTTTACCACAAATTCTATGTCTTTTATTAGCACAAGACATGTTGAATTTAAGAGTGAGTTTTTTCTCATTTTTCTTCATAGATTCTTTCACCTCTTTGTCACTAAGACTCAGTATGCATGATCTCAGAGTCTATTCAAATATATCATTTATAGTCTTCTTAGCATGCTCCCATCTAGGCTTGATTGCTTTCATAAGCTCATTGGGAATTTTCTATACAAGTTGATTAGGAGAGTACATCCATTTACCTAATTTTGTCCTCAACTTTCTTTTTCTCATCTACATACCTAGTTTCACATAATATAAAATTGAATTTTTCCATTCCATCTCTTCTTCTTTTTTCATTTAATTTTTCTTGAAATGTAGGTGGAGGCTTTTTGAAAATAATTTCCTTGACATCCTCCTAATCTATCTTCAATTTCTTCCTAGTTTTGGGTGCTCTTGTTGTGAATACATCAATAGAAGACTTATTAGGTCTGGTTATGATAACCTTACCTTTCTTCCTTATAGGCTCTTCTTCCTCAAAATTTTCTTCTTCTTCTTCATCTTGTACTTCATCTTCTTCCATATAATCTCTTTTTATTTTAGTCAATAGGAGAGTAGAGCTTGCTTGCTTTAGCTTTACTATCCTCTTCTTTCCTTTGTTAACTTCTTGAGAAAGTTTAATTTTAGGTTCTATCCTCACCTTGGCTTCTTCAAAGTATGAAAATATGTGTCCTTGGGATCCATAGGTTCATTCAATAGTTCCTTAATGAGATCTTTGGTATCATCAATGTTAACCTCATAGTTTAAAGGCTTAACCCACACAACTCTAGGTCTGACTGCTTGAATGTTAATTTTGTCATAGTCTATCATGAAAAAATACCATCCTTGTAGTCTTCTATAAGTTTATTTGGTATTCTATATCTGCTATTCATATTTTCCTTTAATAAATCAAAATATTTGTCCATGATATTAACAAAATTTTCACCCATCTCTGCTACATTCATTAATCTGATATAAAATTGAATAAACCTTTAGAAAGGAATAATTTTTGCACATAAAAGAATAAAAAAGTTAAGAGTGAACCAACCTTACATGGATTTATTTTTGAAAGTTTTGATACTCTCCATATTCTTGTCGAACTGATTCAACATGAACTTGGCAAGGTCAAGGGTCATGTTGTTCTTCACTACTTTGAGAGCTAGATCAACTGCCTCACATGACACACTATTGAGATGACTGGAGCTACAAATCTTATGAGTGACCACATAAATTCCAAATTTTAGTTCTATTTTAGTTACATCTATAATCTTAGTTCCTCTTCCATCCCACTTAGCAAGATTCTTGTTTTGTAGTTCTACTGACTTATTGTTTTGGTAGTCTTGGCTTTGTTCAACATTGGGAGCCTTGTGATTCTATGAATAATTTTCTTTGGGATCTGAATAGGTTGCTCCAACCATAATTTCCCATTGTGTACATGACCAAGGATAAACCTTATCCATTTTATTTGAAAGTCTCAACACATATGCAGAATGTGTGTTAAACCCTTGGTCTCCAAATGTTGATGCTCAAGTTTCAACACACCATTCACACATAAATTATTCAGAGAACCATCCATATGTAGGGTTCCAATTTCTTGCATCAAACAAAAAAATATGAATGAATATCATAAATGAGTAATACCATGGATGGAGTCTACAATTGAGCTCTAGTTGGGTCAAGTGCTTTTGCAATTATTGAACTCAACTTGAAGTTTGGTGCTTTCCAATCGATTCCTTGAACCAACATTTCATATCCTTTCCTAGTTTTGCTACTGGAAGATGCCATTCTTAGTAGGGTCTATGAAAACATGAAAATATTCAACAAAAAACACACAATATTCCCACCAAACTACAACTAAGAACCACTACATGACCCAAGAAATATTAAATGCATGATTTAATAAAATTTTCACAAACTTCTAGAATTCTACCTACACACCTTGATAAATGAAATGACAACAATTTATATAATTTTCTATTTCCACCACCTAGGTACCTCAAAAATAGAAATTCCTTTTTTCTCCTTTTCCTTTTTTTATTTACTCTCTCTCTCTCTCTCTCTCTCTCTCTCTCTCTCTCTCTCTCTGTGTGTGTGTGTGTGTGTGTGTGTGTATTCTCATGCAAGATGCTCCTACATCAAACTCATCAAGTAGATAGAAAAGTGTGCCCCACACTTTGATGCCAAAAGAGAGATTTGCAACCATCTTCATCTTCACCAAAGGTTTCCACCTCAACGGGCACAAGAAAACCAATATGTACATCATCCAAATCTGCATCCATATGTCAAACACCAAAATCTCAACCATCGAATCAACATGCTCACTCCCAAGAACAAACTGAACATAATACTTCATCAACAAATCCTCATATACATTAGCAACTAGTGAATCCCTACCAACAACATCAAACTCCACTTGAAACCATAAACTCATAATAGAAACAAAGAAATAACAACCCATATGAGGAAAAAAATTGGACTTCTTATTTGTACCATAAATGTAGATTTATAAAATTCTCAAGTACAATATACTAACCCACATGGGTGCCTTCATTACAATAATCTACAAGACAAGCTTTGAACGATCACCCAGAGCTATCCTTCACAATGTTTGGGCATTTCTTAAATAGGCATTTTTATGCCACTTGGGAAGCTTCTAGATGCTCAAACTTAATACCTAGGGTTAACAAACCCTAACAATACACATAGAGTTGGCCAAATACATCTTTGACAAATTATTTTAGAAATTTTGGTAGCATAACTTTTGAAGGCCATAACTCATGAACCATTGCTCCAATTGGCTATTATAACCACTTTTTAAAAATGCTAGCTCTTGATCTATAGGCTTTAAATTGTGCTAGAGCTCTTCCATTAAGTTTTTGGACCTCATCTGGATACTCTAAGACCTCCAATGGTGAGCTCAAATAATTTTTTCTGCAAATTGTTCCACCAAAAATCTACAATAATTTCTTTGATACTTAAGCTAGAGCAATGGGATTTTTATGGTAGGCTTATAACTCTAAAATGAACCTTCCTATAGAAAAGAGCTCATATAACAAACTTACTAAAAATAGTAAGTTCCCATAAATAGAAACCACCCTATCTACTAGTCCTTATTAATATATAAAAGATTGAAAAATAATTTTTTTTTGAGCGATGCAAGATTGCCCTTGCACCCAGGATGCTCCTACATTAGACTGAAAAGATAAATATTAATTATTGTAAGTTGTATTCAGGCCAAATTGATAGTGTAAGATATAAATATAAGGTCAAGTTGAGGATTAAATGTGTAGAATAGAATGGAAGATTTGATAATGCTTAGAGGAAGCGAATTAGAAGGATAAGAAGAATATCCTTATTGCGATGAAAAGATACATTCAATTAGGAAGGATCAAGTATACAAGCAAAAATTGAGATTTGTAATCAGCAATTCAGTTGCATTAGAAATGAGGTCATCTCATTGTTCCTCTCTAACCATTGTAGTAGTGATCTAAATTTCTTAACAGAGTTGGCTTAATAGCTATTTGTAAATCTTCTAACAAGGTGGCATTTCTCTTGAATTTTCTAAAGACATCTAACAAGGCCACTCCTAATAGAGTGATTAAATCCTCTAATAGGGTCACACCTAAAATTGTGTTTTGTAACATTTAATAGGGTTGGCTCCTAGTAGGGCTCACTTGAAAAAGAGTGAAAATCAATAACTAGTTGCAATTGGTTGTTTTTCCCAAATTGGGTTTCCATGTTAAAATCTTATGTTCATGTTATTTATTTTATGTGTTTGCAACTAAGTTAAAGCAACATCAATCATCTCAAGGTTTTTATGTTAAGCATTTGCCAAGCTATTTTGGTGTCTACTAAGTTACAACATTTTTCTTGTGTGTTTACCAAGTTTTGGCAAAGTTCAATTTTAATTTATATTGACATCTACTAGAACATTATTAGTCAAAGATATTGCTAGAAATACAAGACTCCTACTAGAACATTATTAGTCAAAGATATTGCTAAAAATAAAAATCATAACATTATGATGATTGACATTGCTTCTCTTAATTATGTTGAATTTGATGAAGTCAAAAGTTACACTACAACTTATGATATGTGGGTCAAAATAAAAGCCATACATTGAGGAGATGACAATGCTCAAAGAGCTAAAGCCAAAAATTTTAGAGGATAGTGTAGTGCCTGCCCCTAGTTTACATTTTCGAGGTACATTTATGATATGATTGCCAAACTCTTTTAGGCCAATTTATGTTTGATGATTAGTATTATTATTTTAGAGATTATCAGATGATGTTTACACTCAGTTTATTAAATGATGAAATTACTTGGTACTCTATATTTCATGCATGTATGATGATTATTCAATGGTTTCAGTTATCGATGATGATTAGTTAGATGGTTTATTATTCCATGTGCTTCTTATGGATACTTACCCCATACTACATGTGTATGGTGTGCGTGTTGTTTTATTTATGTATGGTGTTTCTGATATGGTTAAGGAAGGGAGTCGTAGTCACCTACTAGTCGGGATCTACACGATGCACCACTTCCTGCCATTGTCTGTTTAGCTTAGAATATTGTGTTTGTACATGCATGGATTTTATGCAGGTTGCAGGTACCGGGTATCGACTTCCCTGAATTGTCAGGATGAGCGTACCCTATCGCACTGTCTCAATGGTAAGAGAGGGGAGATAAGCTCTTAAGTCCAAATCCTAAACCCTTTAGCCAATTGTCCTAATTAATAATTAGGACAAGTATCTGAGTTAAGTACCCTCCGAATGCGTCAAATGATGTAATTTTGTGATTATAACCCTTTTGTTTGATTTGGTATGTATTTTTCTATGGTGGGTTTTCGTATGTTGCTTTATGAGTCCTTGGTGTATTTTTCTATTAATTAAGTCTAATTAAAAAGACTAATTAATGATTTAATTGAATAAAGAATTATTATGATATCTTTATATTTAATTAATTAATTAATTAATTAAATAAAAGAATTAAAGTTGGAAATTAAAGTTCAAGATATATTTAGAACAGGATAATATTTATTTAATTTAATAATAATATATTTGGAGTTCATTTTTAAATAAATGCTAAATATTATTGTTATTTAAATTAATTAAATATGTTATCAATTAAGTTCTAAAATAAATTAAAAGTTGAAAGATATTAATTTATTAAGAATTCTAGATCGCATGATCTAAACATGAGTTAAATATAAGAATTAAATTAAAAGAATAAATTATAAAAATTAATAATGTTATTTTAATTTCTTAAAAGTGCACATAAGATTTAAAGTAATAAATTAATTAAGAATTGAAGTCAAGTGAAATTTTAAATAAAGTTATTTAATAATTCAACTTAATGTGCATGAAAGTTGAATGCAAAAGAATAAGAAAAGATAATAAAAGTTAAATTGGAGTTAACTGAGTTGTGCAAAGAGTCTTCTCGGGTAAACGCACAATTAGTGCCCCGAATTGAGGAGAAATTGCTTACCACAACTTTGGGGGTTCATTTTTGAGGGAGAGGAATTTAGACGAGAATTTTTGGGAGACAATTTTTGGAAGCAAATTTCAGAAGGCTGATACGAAGAAAGTCTTCGAGGGGAAGGTTATTGATAGGAGCGAATTCGCATACAGTTCCTAGAGATTGCATAATAGCATCAGGATCAGGTAGGGTCTTGTGTTTTGACTATCCATTAAATATGCAATTATCCCTTCATGTCTTCTTCGTGTCTGGGGTTTGTAGATCTGAATTCTCTGTGATGAAAGTTTTAATAGTTCAATATTGTGAATTTATTAATTGCTCTTCAATAATTTCTGTATCCATGGAGATTGGATGAATTATTAGAACCCTTGTTTTCTTGATTTAGAAATTAACATTTAATTTAGTAGGGGTTTTGATTTTTTTTAAATTGAAAATTTCTAGATAAATAAATAAAAAAATAAATATATATATTTATCTATTACATATTTATCCTTTGGAAGAAATTGTTTTTATTAAAAAATTAAACAAAATTAATTTTTAAAATAAAACTTATTTTATTTATATTAAAATAAAATAAAATAAAATATAAAAAAATAATATATATAAAAAAAAAATATAATAATATATAGTGGGGGGGGAGGGAATCACCCCGTACCCGCCCCTCACTGTCGGAGGTCGACAGTACCTGCGTCGCAGGTATAGAGTACCTGCCGCCGCAGGCCCTATGACTGCAGGCCTGCGGCCAAAGCCGACGGGCTATAAACGTTGTGTGATAAAAAAAATATAAAAACTTGTTTTTCGTTTTTTTTTTTTTTAATATAATTTTTTTTAAAATTTATTAAAAACAAATTTTATTTATTTAAAATTTTTAAATAATAAAATTATAATATATTTAATTTTATAATAGTTTAAACTTTATTAATATTTAATAAATAAATATTAAATGTATAGATATAGTTGTAAATTTTAATTTATTAATAATTTTTCTTAAATATTAATAAATTAACAATTAATGGTTAGATTAAAATAAGTAATTAGATCAAATGATTATTGATTAATTTAATTAAAAATTAGTTTAATTAAGTTAATTAATAATGAATTTTATTTGACTAAATTATAAATTTGGATATTGATTTAATGAAAGTTATTATAGAAAGGGATAATCGTAAAGGGTAGTTGAGAAAACCTAGTTACTTGAATTTGACATTAAACTGAAACATAAACCCTACCTTAACTCAAACAATATACTTTCAGATCCAATCCCTGAGACTTTGATGTTGTCTTTGTACTTTGAATGTTTTGGGGTTGGTTTAGCGTTGACCAGTTTAGGTTGTTACCAGAGGCTCGGGGGTTGTGAATGTGATGTCATGATGATTTGGTCTCAATCTTTCTTAACCTGACCATGGTAATGTGATGAAGTGCTCTATGACATGATTGTGTTACTGTTTCTTGTTGCTTTCCAGTTTCCTTGTGTGAAGCTGAGGTGTATGTATTTGAGAATACCTAACTTAACCATTTCTGAGTCTCGATCAGTTATACTTGTATTACTTTCTGGTTGCTCATTAGAGAACCATTGGATTTTGTGACTTATCATTGATGCCTTCAGTTGCTGATAGAGAACTGTCGTGATTAGATGATTACTATTTGATGTTATCGGTTGCTCATGAAGAACTGATGTAATTTTGTGGATTATCTTTTTATGATGTTTTTTTTTAGTTGCTCGTATAGGACTGAGGTGGTTTTATTATGATTCTTTGATTTACGAGTTCATGAGCTAGGGTAGGTTATCTATGTGTAGAGTCAGGAAGTGGCTTGCAATGGGGGTTGGAGCCCTAAGAGGCTGCCTTGAGAAACCCATTGTAAGTCATTTTTAATAAGTGAAAACATTTACACTAAATGAGAGAAAATGAACCTAACAAGATAATTGTATGTTCTCTCCCATGCCATGAGTGCTAGTACAGACTAGGATGGGGTAGAGAGAATGCTTGGTTACGACCTTGCATTCCATAGTATGCCTCGTTAGTATGAGAGGATACTAGTGGCCGCAGGATCAATAGGGACCCGAGATTCCTAAGGGATTGCTCGGGTAACTTCTACATGACTTTTGCGATGACACTTTCCCACTTGCATATTAGATTTCCTACGTGTCTTGTGGTACCTCTGGGATTTAGATGTTGATCTTTTTAGGAACCCTTGAGTTAGCATACTTATAAGATTTTCTGGACTTAGAGAGTATTTATGATTATAGGTTTTGTTATCCTAATTGGGACTTGAGACTATCTCCTCAGTGTGGTGGGAGTGGACCATTTAGGTTCCACGCGGTTGGGTGGTAGTGCTTTTACTCTTCCATTGAGATCCGTTCCATGGTCACCGTGGCTGGAGTTTTCATGATTGGCATTTACCTTCACTATGTTCTTGGATTATTATGATGGATGGTTAGATTTTATGATAGATATTTTATCATTATGGATGTATGGATGTATCATGTATGGTGAATAGTTTCATATATTTTTACTGTACTTTGTATCATGGATTTAAGGATGTTGTATCTTGATCTTTACATATGTATATTCTTTTAAGCCTTTCATACCCTGTGACTTGTACAGTGGATGATTGAGCATTCCGAATTAATTTGCCGAGAGGCATTCAGAACAAATGTATATTATGGACATTGGAGTTTTTGATTATTCTTTCATATGTATGTGATAGTTGTTAGACTTAAATTTAATTAAATTTAAATGTGACTCAACGTCTTGGGATCTTTAAGAAATGTAACTTGCAATGTATGTTTGTCGATGATTACATGTTATTGCTTCTGCTACTATGTGTTTGATGTGTATGTCATACTTTCTTACTTAAAAAAAAAAAAAATGTTTAGCAAACTTAGAGAAACTTTAGGTTAATTCTTTTGGATCCCTTGGCGGGGCGTTACAAATAGTTTGATCAGATGAAGATGAGAGAAGATGAAACCATTGCAAAATATGTGAAAGAATTAAAGCAAGTGTGAGCTCAATGAAAGCATCTGGAGGAGACATTGATGACAAAATAGTTGTAAGCATGATACTTAGAACCCATCTTCCTATATATGAGATTAGAGTGTCTACTATTCAAGAAATGAGATGTGATCCAAATAGTATTATAACTTTGGATGCTTTAGTTGGAAGATTGATAGGTTTTGAGTTGTATAACTATGATAACTATGTCCCAAGCTCCAAAAATATTAAGTTTACATTTGGAGCCAAGATTTCACTCGAGAAAAAGGGTAAGAAATGAAAAGCACTACTTGCAAGGAATTATTCCAAAGGTAGAGGAAAGTACAAAGGTAAGATTCCTCTAATCTATTTTTGTTGTGAAGAAGTTGGTCACATTGTTGCAAGGTGCCCAAATATAGAAGACAAGGATGAAAATAAAAGCAATAAGTTCAAAGGTAAGAAACAATTCATAAACTACAAGGGCTACAAGGACAAAGGTAAGAAATTTTGTTTTATAGCCGATGATTCTAATAACAGTGAAGATGAAATGGTATATATTGCAATAAAAGATGAATTTGAAGTTGAAGGAGATAAAATGACACTTATCTCTCATGTTAGCAAAAATCATGCATGGATTATTGATAGTGCCTACTTACATCATATGATAGGAGACAAAAAAAAGTTTGATCACATAGAACATTATGATGGTGGTAATGTGAGATTTGGAAACAATGAACTTTGTTGTGTAAAGGAAAAATGATGTATCTTGTTAACCAATGAACTTATATGTGACAATGATTATTGGGTTGAAGGACTAAAGCATAATCTACTGAGTGTGGTATAGTTGAATAACATTGGATTCAAGGTAGAATTCAAGAATGGGAAGGAAAAACTACTGGATGAAAAAGGAAATTTAGTTGGATCTAACAAAAATCCAAAAGGTAATCTATTCAATCTTGATTTAAATAAAAGTTCATGTTTTATTTCTCAAGTTGAAGAAAGTGGATTATGGCACAGAAGATTATGTCATGTAAATTTTGATAATTTGGTCAAAATAAGAAAAAATAGAAGGGTAAGAGGTATTCCTAGCTTGACTAAACTTGATATGGGCCCATGAAAAAATTGTCAAATTGGTAAGATGGAAAAACTAGTTTTAGAAGCAAAAATTATCATTTAGAAGAAGTCTTAGAGCTTATACGTACAGACTTATGTAGACCTACTAGAATAGAGAGTTACAGTGGACATAATTTTTTCATTCTTTTTGTTGATGATTATTCTAGAATGATGATTGTAATGTATCTAAAATAAAAATCTAAAGCTATTCACAAATTTAAATGGTATCTAACAAAAGTAGAGAAACAAATTAGAAAGAAGATAAACTGTTTAAGATCAGATAGAGGTGGTGAATTCATTTCCAATGAGTTTAATGAATTCTACATTAAAAGAGGAATTAAGAGATAGGTATCAATCCCTAGTGCACCTTAGCATGATGGTATAACTTAAAGAAGGAACAAATCTATCATGGATTGTGCAAGAACATTGATAATAGAAAAGAATGTTGGAATCAAATACTAAAAGGAAGCAATTAGTACTAAAATTGATATCCTAAATAGAGTATAATTAAAGAAAGACTCAAATAAAACTACTTATGGGAAATGGTATGGATATAAACCTAATGTTAGTTACTTGAAATTATTTGGTAGCAAATGTTATATCTTGAAAGAATCTAGGAAAGGTAAATTTGATGTCAAAAGCGATGAAGGCATATTCTTAGGACACTCCTATAGATGTAAAGCATACAAATGTTTGAATCTATTTACATATAAAATAATAGAAAGTGCACATTTGAGAATTAATGAGTTTACAAAAAAGAGTGAAGAAGAAAGCAACAAAGAACCTATGAATCATAGAAGATTTTTTTACTATGAACCTAATGCTTTGTCAAATCTATCTAGAAGTCACGAGGCCTTACCTCCCAAGTCTCCATACTCCCCAAAATCTACTCAATTGCAATTAGTGCAACTTGAGTTATAGTTTGAAGGACCCAAGTTGTAGTTAGAAGCTATCGAGCTATTGTTAGATTAAACCAAGTCTGACAGACCCGAGTTATAGATAGTGGGACTCGAGTTTGATATAGAAGATCATGAAAAAATCAGTAAAAAGAGCTCCAAATCCAAAGTACCTATGTTAGTAAGATATGTCAAAAGGCATCATGCACCTGATTAGATCCATAGAAATGTCCGTTACATGTTTGCTTGCTAAATTTTAACCTAGAAATGTTAGAGATTCTTTGGATAATAAAAGTTGTATTAAAGTAATGAATGAATAAATAGAATAGATAGAGAAGAAAAAAAGTTGGACTCTTGTTCCAAGACCCAAGGATAAAAATGTAATTGGCACAAAGTGGGTATTCAAAATAAGCTAAATGTAGATAGAAAAGTTTCTAGAAATAGAGCAAGGTTAGTATGTAAAGGTTATTCTCAAGAAGAAGGTATTTATTATGGTGAAACTCTTATTCCTAGTGCAAGATTAGAAGGTGTTAGAACTTTACTAGCATATGCAACTCACAAGGATTTAAAGTTTATCAAATGGGTGTAAAATCTATATTCTTGAATGCAATTCTTGATGAGGAAGTCTACATAAAACAATTGGAAGGTTTTGTAGATCCTAGAAAAAGATATATGTTCTACAAATTAAATAAGGCATTATATGGTCTCAAGTAAGCTCCTAAAAGTTGGTATGAAAGACTTCATAACTACTTGATAAAGATTGATTTTCAAAGAACAAATGATAACATCATTTTGTATATCAAAGAGGGACTAGGCAAGAAGATTGTTTTGGCATAAATATTCATGGATGACACCTTATTTATAGGGAATGATGACTTGTGCAAGGAATTTTTAGAAGAAATGAGTAAAGAATTTGAGATGTCTATGTTCAAAAAGATAAATTTCTTTGTTGGATTTCAGATGCAACAAAAGAAAAATGATATCTACATTACTCAATCTAAATATATCAATGAGATACTAAAGAAATTTGGAATGGAAGATTCAAGACCAATTGGAATTCCTATCTCTACTGGACATAAGCTTTCCAAAAATGATGATTCCAAGGAGGTAGATCAAACCACATATAGATCAGTGATTGGAAAATTGTAGTATGTAGTGCATACAAGGCTTGATATTACATTAATAGTCAGTATGGTGGCAAGATTCTCAGCAAATCCAAAAGAAAATCACATGATGTCAATCAAAAGAATCGTGATATATCCAAAAATTATTGAAGACTATGGTTTATGGTACAAAAAATAAGGCAATTTTGATTTAAAAGTATTCATAGATGCTGATTGGGCTTGATGATAGAAAGAGCACCTGTGGTGGAGCATTATTTCTTGCTAAAAGACCTGTGTCTTAGATAGTAAATAAATAGAATTGCATTTCTCATTCTATAGTAGAGATAGAATATGTGGTAGTAGTAGTGAATTTTTCTAATATTGATTGGTTCAAACAATTGTTGGAAGGAATGAAGATAGAGATCAAGGATCTAGTGGTTATATACTGTGATAACATCAGTGCAATTAATATATCAAAGAATCTAGTGATGCATACCAATATAAAATACATTGCTATAAAATATCATTTTTTAATAGAATTGGTACAAGATAAAGAGGTACGATTGGAATATGTGAATACAAAAGTAAAAATTGTAGACCTATTCACTAAGCCATTACCTAAGAATGCATTTTTGTATCTAAGAGGTAAGCTAAGGGTCATTCTTCTATCTGAAGCTCTCTAAATGAAGTTTAGTGATGCATAAACTGAAGCATGTTGAAGATCAATCAATTGATGTAGTATTGACAAAGGAATCTTGCAAATGAATTAGTACATAAGGTACATTGATATTTACTGAACATTGTCTTTGGCATGAGATATCAAAGAGGGAGAAGTTTTTTCTCATATCTCACATAAATTTTATCACTTCAAGAGATGACAAGGAGGGAGATATCAAAGAGAGAGGTTTGTTGACAAATGGAGAAATTGAAGGAAGAGAGAGTTTACACTGATAGAGAGAGTTCTCATAGATGAGAATTAGAATGAAACTAAGGATACATTATTTACTTTATTCTTGCTCTAAATTTTCATTGCATTATGACATGTTGTGTTGCCATCAATGCCAAAGAGGGAGATTGTTTAGAATAATTAATTAATTGCATATTATCTTTGATGTTACAAAAAATGTCATATCATTGTAGTTAGTGTATGTCAAGCTCACTTGAGCATTGAAGATAGTTTCTTGTGTCTGCTGAGCATTCTAGAGTTTGCCTAGTTTAGAAGATAGTGTCTACCAAGTCCACTCAGGCGACAAAGGAAAGTTTGTAGAAGTTGAGTGTTAACTGAGTTGACTCAATTAATGAAAGAAATTTTGGATTGAACCAATGTTAACTAAGCTCACTTGATTGCCAAATGAACTTTGAGAATATCCAGTATTAACTAAGTTCACTTAGTTAACATAGGAAAGATCACTTTGAGTTAATATCTATAAAGTAGGGTTAGGTAAAAAAGGATTTTCTTGCTTTGGCATATTGAGTTAAATAGTTTTGTTTGTTGTTCTAGCTGACTAAGTAGGTTAATATAAATTATTCTAAGTTGTATTCAAGCTAATTTGATAGTGTGTAAGATATAAATATCAGGTCAAGTTGAGGATTGAATGTGTGGATTAGAATTGAAGATTTGATGATGCTTAGAGGAAGCAAATTAAAAGGATAAGCATAATATCCTTTTTGAGATGCAAAGATACATTCGATTTGGAAGGATCAAGTATACAACCTAGAATTGAGATTTGTAATCAACAAATAAGTTTCATCAATAATCAAGTCATCTCATTGTTACTGTCTAACTATTATAGTAGTGAACTAAATATCTTAATAGAGTTGTCTTAACAAATATTTGTAAATCCTTTAACAAGGTGGAATTTCTATTAAATTTTCTAAAGACCTCTAACAAGGCCACTCCTAGCAATGCGATTAAATCCTCTAATAGGGTCACACCTAACTATGTGTTTTGTGACCTTAAACAGTAACTAGTTACAATTGGTGGTTTTTCCTAAATTGGGTTTCCACATTAAAATCTTATATTCATGTTATTTCTTTTATGTGTTTGAAGCTAAGTTAAAATAACATCAATCATTGATAATATCTCAGATTTTCATGTTAAGCATTTTCTGAGATATTTCAGTTTTTACCAAGTTACAACATTTTTGTTCTACTTTTACTAAGTTTTAGTAGAGTTTAGTTTTGATTTATATTGACATCTAAGGGATCTAGAATTTATTTTCATGGTAACTGATTCACCCCTCCCCTCTCAGTTACTCGTCTTACATTTCCAACACTTCTTTGACACAAAAACTACACGGATCACCTATAAACTTCTTAGTCTTAGAGGAAGACTCACTCAACTTAGAAGGTTTACTCTTCTAATGGATTTTTGAGTATCTAATCTAGGAGATGGCTTGGAGGAACTCACACTACTAATTGAATCTTCTTTTGACTTCAAGTTTTGCAGTGGCTTCCCTATAAATGTTTGTGAAACTAATGTATGGTTCTTTAATCCTATTAGAAAGTCCAAATATGTAATATTCACATTCTCAATAGATAACCAATCACATAATACCTAAAATGTGGGCATGGTAAGTCTAGGTCCCAAAGCATCCACAGTGGAAATCTAAAAGTTCCCTTGAAGCTTTGACTGAATTAGATAGATGCACTTTGTATCAATCTTTCTCTTCCAACATCCCTATAATAATGATATCTATTTTTTAAATCTTTTTAGAAAGTCCTCAGTGGAGGAAAAAGAATTAGGTACCAGCGATGTAAGCTTTGCCTCTATCTAAAGTAGCCTAAACTAATTAATAGTACCAAACAAGTTCTTGAACTTGGCCCACATCTCTCAAGAAGTATCACACCCATAAAGATGAATTTTTAAGATATCTAAAACACTCAAATAAATCAAACCCATGGCCTCATCCATCTTATTCCTATGTTTCTTGATAGGTACTTAGAAATATTGATTGGACTTCATCTAAAAAAGAAAAAAAACCCTTTGAATGGAGAATTTGTGTCATGGTAGTTGTCCATCTATGATTGTTATGTGGGTTTATAGGAACTAGACAAGAAGAGGTCAAAGACATTTTTCATAAGGTGTTTGTTTTGATATAGTTCTAGTTTATTGATGTAAATGAAAAAAATAAGAATAAAAAAACACCCACTAGAATGCAAAAAAATGAGCCCCTACTAGAAGGAATGTATATACAATATAAAAAATAGCTTCAATTGAGTCTCACGTATACCTTTGAAAAATATTATGAAAATAATAGAGAATTTGAAGAGACCTATTTTAGACTTCTTTCATCTCAAAAAAATGGAGCTAAATTGAGCAATTTATGCGCCCCAGAATACAAAAAGGATCATTTGACTTTAATAGAAAAAGGCATTATACTAGAAAAAGCTAGAAAAAATCTACACTAATCTACCCATCTCAGAATCAACTTTCCAATGGTATCTTGTTTTCTATTGTAGGGCCTCAAAAAAGAAAAGAAAATATTTGAAACCCCCTCAAAGCTTAAAAATTAGTCCCATGTCCTTGTATATGACTAGCCACTAAGAAAAATGGGTTTGGTGGGTTTTCCAGGCAAAGGTGATACGATGGTGACTCCTCGATGGCAGATTGGGGACAAACTGATGGTGAACTATTTCTGGTGGTGCATTGGTGGAGTAGCCTATTTTGGTGGTGGCCAACCAATGGGCCATTGGTTGTGTGTTTATTATGGGCCATTGGTTGTGCTTTTATTAAAAAGGGAAACACTTTTCAAAATTAAAAAAGTGTATTGTTTTCTCTTTTTTAATTGATAAAAACTACCCTGGGGTGAATGTAGAGGCCATATGGCCCTGGTAGGAAAAAGATGTTTTGCCTCATAATTGCCCAGTCTCCAAAAATGAAGTGCTTTATATGGAAATATAAGTTTTCATGCACTTTGAATCCAACTATGATGTCCATTTGGACTCAAATTCCTCTAAATTTCAAAGAGACCCCTATTTCCAAAAATGAGTACAGAAAAATGCTAGATCTAATCCAACAATCCCTTGTTCATGATTTCTTCAATAAACCCAAACAAGTTGCAGTAGATCCAACTCTAATTCTATGAAGGATATGATAAGAACAAATCCACAAATCCCATAAAGCATCATCATGCAATAACTTGTAATAGAGAAGAAAATGAGAAGAGAAGGCAAGGATTTTGCTCTAAAATATGCAAGAGTATATTATTCAACAAAAAGAAAAAGAAAAGTATACAATGGATCAATCCTTATAGAAGGAGATCAAAAAATATAAAAGGGAAACCCTAAGAGGTAAATGAGAGGTAAATGACATTTAATAAGAATGCATGTGCATAAAGTGAGATCTTAAGCAAGGAGCAATGATAATTTAATAAATGTATTTAAATTAATCCTTTACTCTAACAATTTGATTAGTATGATTTATTTTATTTCTAAAGATTATATTTAAGCCAAGTTATATATTTTTTACTTTTATTTAACATTCATTTAACCTAATTTTACATTTTTTATTTACATTTATAGTGAGGTTTTAAAAACTAAAAAATTATAAACAATAAGAAAATATGTTTGTTGGCTAGAGATTTTATTTATAAATTGTATTGAACTCTTTAAAACTGAATAAATTGTGTTGCAATATCCACAAAAAGGAAAAACATCTAAAAATTTGGTTTTTAAAAATAAAAACTACAAGAAAAAAATGGATGGTGTAAAATATTTTTAAATAAATAAGATATTTATGAAATTATGATTAAAACAATGCATCCCCTTATTCAAAAACCAACTTAATGCCTAAATATGTGTTGTTATATATGCCCACTATCATATAAACACAATTGTAAAATAATTGGTCCTTGTATTTAGCTACAAAAGATAGTTTTGTGACTAATGTATTCATATGAAATGAAAATATGTTGAGAGAATTTATTTTGGACAAGCACCTAAAAAGTAGGAAAAATGAGATGGTTCAAATCATTTTAATCATCTTGCATCCTATATTGGTCGTTGTTGATCTTTGATACAATTTTGAGGTTGTAACACTTCACAAAGGGTATGGCATTGGCATAAGAAGGTCGACCATAGTAGAGATAAACAATATTGCACAAAGTTAGCTACCAAGAGCATTCACACTTAACATGGTCAACCTCAATGGATAAAGCAAAGACAAATAAAATACAATACACCTACCACAAATTATTTAATCAAAGAATTCACACTGCATCATCCTCCAAAATTAATTTCAAACATAACTTGTTGCACAAAAAAGTTCTCTAATGCTCATAGCTCCATGCAGATCTCAACATGGCATAAAAGATCCATATCAACCACTTAAATCTTTCTCAAAATTACATCCAAATCAATAACTTGTTGTAAATAAAAACACCAAAAATAATTAAATTGACCAGAGACCAACACAACTAAAAATGTCAAACAAAAACATAAATTTAATTGTGGAGCCAAACAATGTCATATACCTAAATTAGAACATTGTAAAAATGTTAAGAACATGTCCAAAAAATTGCACACTAAGAAACATTCATGTGGAACATTCTCCAAACTAATTGTAACTATTCCTAATAGCCAACCATATTGTTAACAAACAACAAAACATAATTCTAAATCTTTGAATCTTTTTGATCCAAAGAGTAGGATAGTGAAACATTCACATACTTACATGTGACATCACCAAAACTACAAATCTCCAAATTCCTACATAGAGAAATCTCCCATAAAGATTTCAAATACTCTTCTTACATATGCCAATTTCACATACTTTTCATCTTCTAGATATATAAATTTCTAACTATTGACTTATCATCACCACTAAACATCAAAAAAGTCATCTAAACATCTAATACTAGGTTTCAAATGTTATTTCTTGCACAGTTTAGCTTTTCATACACATGAAACTTCTCTCCATTAGGCACAAAATTGGATTTGTATGAATCTCCACTAAGTGGAGAACAATATACAAAACAAATTGAGATCAAAGAAAAAATTAAATAAAAATTTCTAACAATCTCCCCCTTTTCGTTGATGGTAATACCAATAAAAAATTACCACCATGATGACACGCTATAAACTTCTCCCCGCCTTTGACATCAAGGACAATTGGCATTACATTGGAAAGTATTTTGTCAACATCTTTTTTATATCTTCCCCTTAAAATGATATATTTGTATTATTCTTCTCTCCACATATTAACAATCTTCAAATTGGTACACAAAATAACTCCCCTCCTCCAAGTATAGTTCTAACAAAAAAAATTGTCCAAATAGGAAAAATTCATCTTTGCAAGGAGAAATTACAACTAAGAAATGATAAGTTTCATTTCTCTCCTTGAGAGCATCAACCACATAAATATAAGAGACAAAAGATATGAAATATGTTTTCCCTTGGAAATTGCACCACTCTTATGCATCTAGTTTGAAGGAGGGGCATTAACTCCAAATTTCTTGTCAGGGATACTTAAAAGTATCCTTTGATAGTTTATTTGCAAATATGTCTTCAATTTGATCATGTATGGGTGGGTGTATACTCTAATTTAACTTCCTTCTCTACAATTTTATCTCTCAAGAAATGATACTCGATATACATGTACTTAGTCCTTGAATGCATCACTAAATTACTTCAAATATTAATAACAATATTATCACACGTAATTGGAATTACTTCACTATATGTGTAAGAATTTGCTTAAGGGCAAAATTCACCCAAGAACCAAGAACTCAAACACAAGCACACAGTAGACCAAAGGAGAGAGTATGATCAATTAATCAGAGTATGTCTGAATACATTGCTCTGTTCAGAATATGATATTCTATGCATAGAGTATACTAGGAGTTCTTGATTATAAAGGCTACAGGAGAGCTTCTAGAATGCCTAGAAGTTAGCATCATCAAGTGTCAAACAACCAAGCACATGTCCACCAGTTATGGATTATCCTCCATTAAGCACGAAAGTAAGTGCAGTGATGAGAGGATAAGCCTACAAGGGTGGGACATGCAAAACAGTGTTGTAGACACCATGTGCTCAAATAAAGGTGCAGACTCTTGTGTTGTCAACATGACAAATCACAAGGTGGCACAAAATCCTAAGTGTCTCACAATAAAAATAATAAACATAATGCAAAGTAATTAACTAATGCATTAACCTAAGTAAACTTAAGTAAGTGTAAATAGTAAAATACTAATTTACACCAACACCCCCCCTTAAGTGCAAGTTAGGGAAATGCGCTTAAGCTTATGAGCTAGGATGAAGATCCATAATGGGTCCTGGCTACTAGGCTATGTTAGGTACCCATGTACATAATGAAAATGTAATGCAAATCTCCCATAAAGCGGGGAAAGAGGGAAAACCTCATGGGAAAATCCCTCCCCCAAAAAGAGAGATAAAGATGGATGCATCGATGGATGGAGTAATCAAGACCCCCCCATTACGACAGACATCCAATATATACAAAAGAGAATGAAAGAAGGAAGAGAGACAGAAGAGGCTCCCCCCCCCCAAAAGAGAGAAGAAGGAGATGAGGTAGTCCCCCCCCCCTTAAAAGTAGTGTGCCAATTAGTGAGAAGTGCTCCAATGAAGAAGTTGATCCATGACCTTTGAACAATGTTCCTCCCCTTTGGAAGAAACATCAGCATGGGTACTTTTGAGAAGCATCCCCTGGATGGAGAAGGAATCTCTATGATGATCGCTATCTCTGAAACCTATGTCAGAACACCAACAGTCTGCTCAAATGTGAGAGAGATCACCTACAGATGTTGGACATAAGTATCCACAATCACACCAACCTGGAATGATTGATCATGTAGAGAATGTACAATAACTATAGAAGAATCAGTCTCAGCAAAGAGAAGCAAGAAATCATCATAAAAGTCTCCCATATCAACTGTGTATGACTCCAAGAACAGAGCTGAAATGTCTGGCAAGAAATCAACACCTGGAAGACCATGTGTACACTGCAATGCTGAAGGGCAAGAATCTACCATTGCGGCAAAAGATGAAGTGTCCACCTCAAAAAGGAGACGGATGTCATCAAGAATGTCTCCCACATCTTCAATGTGAGACTCCACGAACAACTGTGCAATGTCTAAAAGGAAGTCTTCGCATGAAGGTAGAGTAGGAAAACATAAAGTATCCTGCTGCATTGAATCCGAAGCATCTGTGGCTGGAATAGGATCAGTAGGAGCAATAGGAGCTGGAGGTGTGATCTCATCTAAAGAGGTGTCAGCTGCAACTGGAGGTAGGAGATCTTGTGGGAATGGAGGAATAGCTGGATCTCCAAATGTCTCCCAAAGATACATCCAAAACTGATATGGATCAGATGACTTAATTTTGAACATTTTTTTCATAGTTTTATAATCCATATAGCAACAAAGAATAGTAAGAAGGATGTCAACTTGAGTAGCAGTATACTCAAGATCAGGCGCATATGGTAGTGCATTATGCTGAGAGAGATATCTGGCCATTAGTTGACTCCATTCCTGATAGTTGTCTGGTTGCAAATCAATCAAATCTTCCTCTTCCATGATGGATCAATCAAAAGAACCTCCAAAAAACAAAGCACCCCCCTAAAAAGATGCTATTGGCATGCGAAATGTGGTGTGTCCACTAGTCAAAAAAGAACAAAGTAGACTACTGATTTTGCTAGAGGCGACTGTCGCTTGAGGCCAAAGACCCAAATGTCCTAATTCTGAAAGTGACAAATATGTCCACACAACCCTAGAATTTGAATGCAGATCTGGAAAGTAGACAAAAAAATATGCACTTTCAAAAAAAATAAAACCTGAAAAGGAGTACAGATGTGCTCGTACGGAGCGTTTCATGTTGCAAAATGTAGGATGAAGCAGGTATAGTCCCCAAAAGATTCAAATTCTGACCAATCCATGCACCAAAAATAGAAAATAATACCACCACTAGAAAATTCAAGAAATTCTACCTGATTTCAAAAAAAATTGCATGTGAATCGGAGGTCGGATGCCCGAGTTATGACCTCATGAATACAGGCTGCCAAATTGAAAAGCAATTTGGTGAGGGGTCTGGAACAGAAACTGCGAGCCCAAATTTGATGATCAAATAGCTGTCAAAGCAATTGTAAAATGCCCTGGAATGACGTCCAAATAGGTGTCAAATTTAACACATGGAAATGATGATGTCAGCAAAAAATTGGCACCCTATGCTGACACGGCTGCTGGCTGTATAACCTGTATTGTACGGACTGGAACATGGCAAAAATCTGTTCACTGACCAGCTATCCACGTGGATTGACATGGCAATTCCAGTTTGCATGTCAAAGTCCAGCGTGGCAGTGAGCTGTCCCTTTGCTGTCGCTGACTGTGACCACCGTGGCTGTCTGTGTGGCCAGAGTTTGACGTGGGTGAAATATTTGGTGAGCACGGTTGTTTGTGAAAACTGTAGTATTAAATACTAAAGCCACTAGTGAGAGGTGGATTTACCGCTCGTCGGTGTTTGACCAAAGCCAAAAAAAAAACACCGGAAGGAAGAACTGCAACGTGCCGGAGGAAGCAGATCCGTCGAGGTTTTCACTGCGGGGGTGAAAATAGTTCTGCGGACGCTGGGTGTTTCAAATGTTGCGTACAGTTGCTGAAAAATTGAAACAGCCTCACCGCCGATGTTCAGTCGTCGTCGGACTGTTTGACAGCGTGCCGGAGAAGAGTGATGTCGGAGGTTGCTCGGTGCTGGGGGTCACGGATTGCCGGAGAAACCTCTGCGTGCGAGCGGTAGAAAATCACTGGAAAATGAGGTGAGCAGCGGAAAAACTCCAAAGTCAATGCCGAAATTGCCTATCTGCTTGCCAGGAACTCTGTGGTTTATCCCACATGCATGGGATTGATTAAGGCGAGGTGCTCTTTATACTCAGGCCTGCAAATGTGAATACGCAAGGAAGAGGATGGATATTGTTGGCTGACCGGGGTGGTTGAGTTGCCACTGGTGTGTATGAAGGGTTTTCCCACAGTGCCGGATTACGGCAACGGCGGCCGGTGTATAAATAATGAAGCCCGCAGATTAAAAATAAACCTGCGAAAAAATATATCCACCATCCAATAACAAAGCGTCGAGCCGAGGTATCACTACCTAGTTTGGCTAAATATTTTTTCTCTGTGCTAATGCTCTGTATAAATTCAGATTCAAAAATCAAATCGAAAATTTGAAAATAACAACCATACCCATACCACAAATCGGGGCCTCCGAGTTTCGATTTGCAAAAAAAATTTGCCTCACGGTCGACTATTAGCCAAAGTAGGCATGCTTATAGTCAATTTTCACCGGTTCAGCATTTCGAACACAATGGAGAGGTCAGATTTGATGTTGGAGGCTCCCAATTTCTACAGTACTCCAGATTCAGGCTGAGGTGATGAAGCAAAAGGCCTCGAACGAATTGTGTAGAGAAAGTCTGGAAGCTCTGATACCATGTAAGAATTTGCTTAAGGGAAAAATTCACCCAAGAACCAAGAACTCAAACACAAGCACACAGTAGACCAAAAGAGAGAGTATGATCAATTAATCAGAGTATGTCTGAATACATTACTCTGTTCAGAATATGATATTCTATGCATAGAGTACACTAGGTGTGCCTGATTATAAAGGCTACAGGAGAGCTTCTAGAATGCCTAGAAGTTAGCATCATCAAGTGTCAAATAACCAAGCACATGTCCACCAGTTATAGATTATCCTCCATTAAGCACGAAAGTAAGTGCGGTGATGAGAGGATAAGCCTACAAGGGTGGGACACACAAAACAGTGTTGTAGACACCATGTGCTCAAATAAAGGTGCAGACTCCTGTGTTGTCAACATGAAAAATCACAAGGTGGCACAAAATCCTAAGTGTCTCACAATAAAAATAATAAAAATAATGCAAAGTAATTAACTAATGCATTAACCCAAGAACCAAGAACTCAAACACAAGCACACAGTAGACCAAAAGAGAGAGTATGATCAATTAATCAGAGTATGTCTGAATACATTACTCTGTTCAGAATATGATATTCTATGCATAGAGTACACTAGGTGTGCCTGATTATAAAGGCTACAGGAGAGCTTCTAGAATGCCTAGAAGTTAGCATCATCAAGTGTCAAATAACCAAGCACATGTCCACCAGTTATAGATTATCCTCCATTAAGCACGAAAGTAAGTGCGGTGATGAGAGGATAAGCCTACAAGGGTGGGACACACAAAACAGTGTTGTAGACACCATGTGCTCAAATAAAGGTGCAGACTCCTGTGTTGTCAACATGAAAAATCACAAGGTGGCACAAAATCCTAAGTGTCTCACAATAAAAATAATAAAAATAATGCAAAGTAATTAACTAATGCATTAACCTAAGTAAACTTAAGTAAGTGTAAATAGTAAAATACTAATTTACACCAACAATATGCAACCATAATATCTTGTAGGGAAATTTTCACCCATAACACATTTGTACAACAAGATTATACTACAATACACTATGTCTCTATAGTGCATAATGGCATTGATTCTTGCTTCTTACTCATTAAGAGACCAATTTATCTATAGATAAAAATGCACCTCTACTTGTAATAATTTTTTCCTTTTGCACATCCTACCCAATCTACATCACTAAAATCATTCAAAGTGAATTGATTATCCCTTTTGCGAAAGTTTGAAGCCTTTTTCAAATATTTGAATATTCTTTTTCTCACTTTCTAGTTTAATTACTATTGGTGTAAATAAGTATTTACTATTTATACTTTATTTAAGTTTACTTAGGTTAATGCATTTTCATATTAGTTGTCATGTAGACAACACAGTAGTTTGCATTCTAATTGAGCACATGTTGTCTACTATAACTTTTTATGAGATACACTTTTACATTCTTATCCTCTCATTATTTCACATACATTCATGCACAATGGAGGATAATCCACTCTTGGTGGACATGTGCTTAGTTGGTCTACTTATCTCTTTGTTGACTCCTAGTCATATCAGTTTCCTTTATATACAAGGTACTTCTATGATGTATTTAGGCAATTATTTGATTAATCCATTCTCATTTGATCATGTCTTGTCTCTCTTGTGCTATTTCTTGAGCTTCTAGATCTTGGCATTTCATTCTTGCCTTAAGCAAATTCTTACATGGTACCAGAAGTATACCAAATTCTTACATGATAAGAAAGCCATAGGAGTTTCATTACATAGCCATTGGAAAGAGGTTTTTTTTTGAAGGTCAAGATTGGAGCTTCCTAGTGCAAAATAGACATTGGAATCGCATTTAGAAGGTCAAAAAACCCCTAAATCAACTCTTGTTTCATTAAAATTGGAAATCTAAGGTGAAATATAGAGTCATTTTTTTTGGAGGTTCGATGAAGATGATTCAGGAAAAATAATTATAGAGGCAATTTTATAATATCTCCCTCATACAGACTCCTTTTTTAAAGATTTTTATTTTTATTTGTTTTGGGGTAGAATTTCATGATCTACAGATTATTGCAAGTTGTTTGCAATCCCTTTTCCTCATTTTTTTTGAAAATCACAAATCCCAATTTTTCCAACTTCAAAGGCTTAGTTTAGGCTCATCTGGACACATTTAGGTGCTATTTTTTGGAAAGTGCATGGTTTTTTGTCTACTTTCTAGATTTGGTATCAGTTTGGAGTAATTCTAAGTAGACATAGTACTTTTAGCATTTGGTCATTTTGGACCTAGTTTGACATTTGTAATTAATTAGATCCTTGAGAGGTCTTCTTTCTTATCTTGTTGAGTCTTATATAGATTCATATTTGTTGTTGTAACCATCAAAATTAGAAGTTGACTTTGGCAAACTTTGACAAGTGGAAATTGTATACGCACTAAACATAAAGTGCCAAAATCATCTATTTTTGGGGGCTCTTTGATTGAGTGATATGGGGTGGGGGGCGGGGGGGGGGGGGTGTGGGTGGGGTGGGGGGTGTGGGGTGTTCCTTGGGTGTTTTCACTTCTCTTTCTCCTGTGTTCTTTTATTTTGCATCATGGGTTATCCTAGGTTTCCACTTTTAACTCCACATAAATATGCTACATGGAAAATTAGAGCATGGAGTAAAATGATGAAAAAAGGTTTAATTGATTGTGTTGATGGAACCATGGTTGCACAATCTAATTTTGATCAACTAAATGAATGCAATCATAACAATAAGTTTCCTTTTGGTATGTAGAGGAAGTATGTAGATGAAGATCTTATCTTCCATATTGATAATTGTAAAATAGTAAAGGAAGGATGGGAAAAGTTTGCTAGCTTGTATACAAAAGTAGACAAAGCTAGTGATTTTAAATTGATGAAAATCTCATGTCATTAGATCCAAAGGAATTTGACACAATTCAAGAATATATCACCATGGCAAATGGTCAAGGATTGTGGAATTACCATAGAGGATGAAAAATGGATCTATAATTTGATGACAAAACTTCCTCCACCATATGCATCATTTCTTTCAAGCTTCAACACTCATGAGTTGACCTTAGGTTCTTCCTACACCATGCCTTCATTTGATTCCTTCATAGAGATGTTGATGGTAGAAAAATCAAATTTGATGAGCATGGGGATTCTCAAGTCTTCAAAGTCCAAAGCATTGGTTGCTAGTAAAAGGAATGAAGGAAAAGGGTCTAACAAGAAGTATAAATCATGGAAACAAAATTCACAACAAGAGAAACAACACTCAACCTCCTCACCATTAGAAAATTGCAATAGTAATTGTAAATCATCCAAGAAGAAGTTTCTTACTTGTGCATATTGAAAGAAGAATGGACATAAAGAACATCATTGTTATAAGAAGGAGATAGATGAACTCAAGAATCTTCTTAAGAAGAATCAAATTGGTCTACCATCAATAATGACTAATTCATTCTCTTCTTCAAATTTAGATTTTGATAAAGGAAAGGATCAAATTGGAAGAGGTCAAGCCTTAGTAGCTACTTCAAGTCAAGATTTAGGGAGATGTCTTCTAGATTCAAGGGCTTCTCATCATATGAAATCTTCACAATCTATGTTTTCATCATTTGATCCTTTTCATACTCCACCTATCTTGATGGGAAATCATACTTACATGAATGTTGTTGGGAAAGAAAATATTGATAGAGGGATACTTCAAAGATGTGTTGTGTGTACCTTACCTTAGTAATATTCTTCTTTCCATCTATTAGCTCACTCATGGAGATATAAGAAGGCTATGGAATTCACACCTAATTCATTTTTTATCAAAGACTTGGATACTAGACAAATCATTACTATAGGGGTGGTTGATCACACATCTTGGTTATACTACTTTTGAGACTTTGGTCATGATGATGATAGTGATTTATTAGCGGATTCTTTAGCAGATTTTGATCACAATTCTATTGTTGATTCAAACATTGAGGAGAACTTTGGCTACTTGAACATAGGTTTTCTCACATATCATCAAGTTCTTGAGCCTTCCATTTCTTCTCCTCCTACTAATATTCCATCTAATATTGTTCCTAATGATAGTTGTATTCACATAGCCATGGATTTAAGTTATTTAGTGCAACATGATATTCATTGTCTTCCAGACTCAGTTCCATGGGATGAATACTTGATAAAAATTTCTAATTTGTTTGTGGAGCCCTAAATTGTAGATTTGGGAGACACTATTGATGACATTCATCTTCTATTTAGTGAAGATGATCCTTCTTTAGTTGTTGTGAGGGAACATTGTGACCCTTATCTTCATTCTCTACTTGATCATTCTTTTGAGGTTGACATGATGGTAAATCCTTTGATACAATAGTTGGAGGTCACTTTCTCTTCAAAGGAGACACTTGAGTCCTTGATACATGTTCTACATTCATCCTCAGTTGAGCCTAATTTGTCTTTTTTATCACAGTGGCATTGTACACATGATTTGGTGGAGGCACCTTTCAATATTGACATGGGGACACTTGAGTAGGTTTCAGAGATTTCATAAATTTTGAGGTTTCTTCCCATAGATGGGAGAGGCTTCATTGGTACACCTTTAGTTCTATTTCTTCCTAAGGGGAAGAATGTTGTACTACAATGATGGAGGAGTTTCTACATTGATCTTGTATCATCTACCATTGGTGTACATTCTACATTGAGTGGAGGTTAGTTGGTCTATCTTCTTCTTCTTCTCTCTTATGGAGGGATTGTTTCATCCCATGAGGTCTTAATCTCTCTCATTTAATTTTGTTGTACTTATCTCTCATTTTGGAGGGGGGTTTTTTCCATGCTATTTTCCCTCTTTCTCCACTTTATGAGAGATTGCATTGCATATCTTTTGCACTTGCATCTTGTAAATGGGTACCCAACATGGTCTATTTTCTAGGACTCATCTTCCATTGTTATATAGCTTTTGTGAGCTTAAGTACATTCTCCTAAGTTTCACTTAAGGGGGTGTTGGTGTAAATAAGTATTTATTATTTACACTTTGCTTAAGTTTACTTAGGTTAATGTTTTTTCATATTAGTTGTCATGTAGACACCTAAAAGTTTGCATATTCATATGAGTTGTCATCTAGAGAAAATAGTAGTTTGCACTCCAATTGAGCACATGTTGTCTACTACATCTCTTAATGAGATACACTTTTATATTCTTATCCTCCCATTGTTCACATAGATTCATGCACAATGGAGGATAATCCACTCTTGGTGGACATGTGCTTAGTTGGTATGGTTATATCCTTGTTGACTCCTAGTCATATTAGTTTCCTTTATATACAACTCACTTCTATGATGTATTATTTCAATTATATAATTAATCCATTCTCATTTGATCATATCTTGTCTCTCTTGTGCTATCTCTTGAGCTTCTAGATGTTGGCATTTCATTCTTGCCTTAGGAAAATTCTTACATGGTATTAGAGCTATACCAAATTCTTACAATTAATTTAAACTAACTAGATATCTTCCAATTAAGAAAATTTCATGCATAATATCTAGGCATGAAGAAATCAAATACAACAATCTACTAATCATAAATATATAGAGATTGTGATCAAATTTTGGAGATTGATCATACTTACATAAATAACTTCAAGTAGTCATGGGAGTCCCAACTAGTTTGTAATCCTCCATCTCTAGTTTTTTCAATATGTCCCTAATCCACTTGGTGTAAGAAAAAAAATGGCATCTTAAATCTAAGTAATTTGAAGACTAAAAATAAAGTTGCAATTACTATCACCGAAAGAAGTCTCACAAAAGAGTTAGGAGAATATGGAAACAGTGACAAGTTTATCAATGCATCTTGTAATAATTATGATGGTAGTTGCTTTTTGAAAGATACATTGACATCACATCTTTTAGGTTTTCATTGATGGAAACCATACATGTTCTCAAGATCACTTGTCTTATTTTGGTAGTACCAAAGGTTAGATTGATAAATTGGCTAAATATAGAAGAACATGGACTATATATATATTGTTTAGTATGTGGATTGGTATTGTCAACAAAGTTTGAGTTTTGAGTTCTGATTTTAGGAAAAGATCCTATATTTGCACATATTGATGATATCATTCAGTTGAGTTATGAGATTCTGAGTAGTAGAAATCAATTTGTAGTGAAGAATAATCTCGGTCAACTACTAGATTAGTAAGAGATCCCACCATAACAATTAATTTATGTATTTATGAGTTTGATTCGATGAATTTGACATGATAGAAGATATTAATGACATTGTTTGAGGTTACCATGAGGATTTACAAATAGATTTGGTTTAGAATTTATATGCTACATTTTTGTGTTCTTGAGGTTGAATAGTTTAATTATTATTTTTGCAATTGGGTATATATAAGATCAATTTTTTGAGTTAATTTGAGCTAGAGTACACTGAAAATGATATATAGGCATGTTATGTGTGTAAATAACCTACATGCATATGTTAGGTTGATGATATTTTATCACACCTACATGGAATTGTAAAAGAATAGACTATTTTATTTCTAAGTTCCCTATTTTGGGTTCTAGTTCAATCATTTTGTATGAGAGACAACCTTTATATGTTTTAATTTGAGTAGTGAGCTCTAGGAGGTGTGTCTTAATGCAAGTGAATTCCCTATTTTGTAGTCGAATATTTAACAAGGTTATTAATTATACAAAGTAATCATTTGTGGGTTCCATGTCTATCATTATTTTTTCTTAAGAAGGTTTCCATGTAAAAATCACAATGTCATAATGTTGTGGATGATTCATTTATGATTTTTTTTGTTTATTTTCATTTATATTTGATTTATGGTTGTGCAATCCACTTAACAAGGTTTAAAAGTTTAGAATACTAATTTACACCCCCAAGTGTTCCTTAATCCTAATAATTGGTATCAAATCTTTGAGCTTTAGTTTAATTCTATATCCTAAAGGAGATCCTAATGAGTGATTCAAAAATTACTAGTGGTTCTTAGAGATAACTCTTGATTTCATTTTAAGATATTGACAAGTTACTCAAGGAGGTTTAATGTTTCATTGATAATATGAGGGGACAATTGAAAAAATAAATAGACATGAGGAGGGATCTTGTTTATTAGTTAAATAATAAAGGAACCAATGATTACTCATAGGCCTTAAAGGGACAATTATATGAATTTGAGAAGCCAACATAAAGAATAATAGTGAAGTCATGGTAGTAAAAATGATAAAGAGTTTTAAGTAAAGAAAAAGAATGAAAGATGTCTTGAGAAGAACATAATGAACATATGTGATGAATGCCATAGGTTGAATTATGTAATTGGATAAATGAAACTTGATCATGAAGAATCTAGACAGAATGAGAAATAACTTAAAAGAGTTCATGAGATTCTTAGGATTTATGAACTTTCTATTTCTATTGAGCTCATGGAAAAATTCAAAGCAAGTTAAATAGATCTTGATGAGAAAATTGAGAGCTAAAGACCAAAGGGAGATGCACAAAGGACTTGGTTTTGAGAAAGTGTTTTTTCTAGATATGGTGAGAATAAAACCTTATTGAAAAATTAGATGGATAGAGCCAAGAGTTCACCAATGAAGAAACCTAATATACAAAATTTCAATCATATGCATTTTTCATGCAACAAAGTCAATCATAGAGAAAACTATTGTAGAAGAAAACCCAATATCATTCCCTTTTATCGCTAAAATTTTACTTGCTACAACTATGGACACAAATCCAATGAGTGACAAACCAAATTGAAAAACTATATGAACATAAGGAACATTATATATTAGAAATGTAATACTTTTGGTCACATATGGAAATAATGTCGATTGAGAAACAATCCAAGCTATGGAAATTCAAATGTTATGTGTTTCAAATCTAAAAATTTAGGTCATATAGTTGAGTATTGCAGATTCAATAAAGCAAATGTGAATATGAGAAGATCATTTGAAAGGAAAAATATGTGAAATAATGATAAATATAAGAAAAATATTGATGTTGAATAAGTTAGGAAGAAAACATGTAAGACATGGATTAGAAAGATTAGATTAATGCCAATGGATGGATCACACCATGTGCTGGTGTGGAATCTTCATCAGTGAATTGATTAAGTCAATAACCTAAGGGGGATTTTTCATGAAAAATCCTTGCCCAACAACTAAATTAGAATGATCAATTTAAATTATTGGTGTTATTAAATGTAGATTTGAATTTACATCATGATGAAATCATTATTGAAATATTTATGATCAATTTTGAAGGATTGTTGACATATTTTTGAATCGTCTTTAAGTAGTCTATTGAGGTATGGTATCATGCATTAAAAGGGGGATTTAAGACTTCAATTATCACCTTTATATATAGGGAATGAGATTTAGTATAGATCAAATGGGATATTTTCATATGATCTATTTAATATCTCTTAAGAAAGAAAGTTGACTACACATGATGAAGGTAAGAAAGATGGAGAGAGGACATTGGTCAGTCTATTTCCTATTTTCGGAAAGGAAGAAATTTATGCTATTGTTAATTAGGAAAAGAAGGAATTTATGAGAAGATAAATCTATTAAATAAGCTCATGATTAGTACAACTAAAGAATATTAACGAAATAAAGGATATATCTATATCTATATCCATATCCATATTTGTATTAGTATTAGCATTAGTATCTATATTGGTATATGTATCCATATCCATATCCACATATGGTCACATACCTAGTCTTTGCAAAATCCCCTCACTACCAAGGATATATTCTAGAACTTTTGACCATGCTAGGAGACATAGAGTGAAGGTACATAAAAGATTCAATTTGAAATACAAATTATAGTTTAATTTATAACTAAAATAAGAAGAATTTCTAACCGTTCTAGGAGACATAGAGTCAAGGTACATACAAGATTCAATTTGAAATTCAAATTATAGTTTAATTTATAACTGAAATGATAATAATCATGGTTTGAGTTTTTTTTGTGCATGATCCTTTGAAGCTAAAGATTGCATATTGAAGATGCTTCATCTTGATGATCTTTCAGTAGCCCAGTGTGACCTAAGTATTTAGATTTTTAAAGTATTTTTTTACATGTTTTGAAATGGCATATGCCACATTTAGTAAAAAGTTGTTTTTGATGTAATTTATGCCATATTCTATATGTATATACATACTTATTAAATAGTTTCATAAACAGAACATGACTTTTGCTATAATTTGTTCCTTATGTGAACTATATGTACCAATTATGTTTATGGAATCATTATGTGGCTTTTCTAATGCTAGTGTCATTGTTCCTATGATTAAATAATATTTGATGTGTTTGGAAAATATTTGTTTCAATATTTTGTTCCATACGTGTTTCAATACATGTTACCATAATATTTGATATGTTTCATTTTTGAATGATACACATTTATCACTATACACTAAAATTAAATTAAATTAACAAGTAATGAATGACCTATAATGCATTTTGTAGTTGTCATACATAACATACATAATTTAAAAGAAATACCCTACAACACAACACTAAAGTGTGAGCCTCTTATGCAAGGTCTTGGGTTCAAGTTAACTCAATATTAATAAAAAAATAACAATATTAAAGCACAATGCCTTATAATAATTATTCTTGTATTTGGTCTCTTACCAATTAAAAAAACATACATACTTTATAAAATCCACCACAATGTTGCCCAACAGAGTTGTGTTCATCATGGGGTCAAAAATTAGTGCAAATGTATCTGGTTGGACAAGTTTACCCTAGGCATGGTCTTCTTTTTCCTCTCCATGTGTTAGAACTCTTAATGCCACACCCTACCAAAAATGTTGCTTAAGTGCCCTAAGTGCACAAAATTGTCAAATTTTACATACCATTTCCTACAATTTGTTGAGCCTTTGTGTAATCTATTTAAATTTATACGGTCATGTTATGCCCCTTTGCAATAACATGTCCCAATTTTTTAAGACATACTATCAATTTTGCATGGAAATAATATTTTTGTTCATGAAAAAGGAGTAAAATCCATTCAATGAAAAGTTTCAAGGTAGCACAAAAGGAGTTGTGCTTTTCATGGGGTTTAATTATTAGTGAATTTTTTTTTTTATTAGAAAGATTTACACTAACTATGGTCCCACTTTTCCTCTCATCATGTCAGAACTCTTAGTGTTATTCTCTATTGATAATATCTCGTAAGTGTCATAAGAACAAAAAAATTTTAAACTTTGATACACCATTTATTTCAAATTTTGGAACCTAAAAATGATATATTATATTTATAGCTTTATGTTAGGCCCCTCTACAATAACTTCTCTTAGCTTTTGGAGACTCAGAGTCATTTTGGCAAGGTAACAATTTTTTTGTTCATGCAAAAAGTGTCAAATGTATTCAGTTAATAGTTTCAAGATAGCACAAAATTTTTGTTTATATTGTAGGGTCAAACTATCATAATGAGTACATGTGAATAGGAATATTTTCCCTATGAATAATCTCATTTTAATTCCCCACACATTGAAACTCTCAATGTTATACATCATTGGCATGTTGTCCCTTAAGTGTACCAAGTACAAAAAAGTGTTGAACTTTGATAGACCATTCATTGTAGTCCATGGAAATTGTGTATGATCTATTTATACATATAGGGTCATGTTAGTCCTCTCTATAATAGCCTATCTCAAGACTTTAAGACAAAATTGCAAATGCTTTCAATGAAAAATTTCAAGGTAGAAAAAAATGAGTTTTGTTTATTGTGAGGTTGAACCATCTAATGCATTTCATTTGGAAGGTTTATCGAATCTTTTGTCTACATGTGTCATAACTCTCAACACCATGCCCGACTAACAATTTCCATTAAGTGCCCTAACTGTACAAAATTGTCAAATATTAATCCAACATTTCTTGCAATCTGTGACACCTACACATAATCCATTTGGGTGTATATGGTAATCTCAAGCCTCTCTATAATAACTTATCTTGTTTTTCTAAGCATCAAAGTCTTTTAGAAGGGTAGAAATTATTTTATTTGTCAAAAAAGTGCCAAATATGTTCAATGGAAAGTTGCAAAGTAGCATAAAAAGACTTTTTTTTCTCATGGGGTTGAATTATTCAAGAAAACACATCTCTTTATGTGTGTTTATCCTAGAAATGGCCTCTTTTTTCCGTCTATATGCACCTACACTCTTTGTACCATACCCTAACTCTGAAGTCCCTTAAGTTTCCTAAGTGTACAAAATTATTGAACTTTGAGAAAAGTTTATATATATATATATATATATATATATATATATATATATATATATATATATATATATATATATATATATATATATATATATATATATATATATATATATATATATATATATATATATATATATATATATTGTGATAATAATTAATGACATTTTGTTTCTTAACATTTCAAATTCTCCTTCTGCTTGGCTTTGAAGAAGCTTCTAGAAGAGACTTCCAACTTATTTTCTTCATTGATCTCCTCCTAGCCTTCATATATTGATTGAATTGAGAATCCTCCAAACACTCTAGTATTTCTTAATATAACAAAGGGAATTTTTCTATAACCCAAGGTTTAAATTTAGCTAAAAATTTACCATCTATAGTCCTCGTGTATTTTAAAAAATATTTATCAATTAGGAAATCATTTTTGTGCTTAATCAACACATATTATTTTGTTGAAGGTGATAAGTATTTTATTATTGAAATAGAGTATACATTTTACAATACAAAAATTAGCCTAAAAGACTTATTTAAAATTTATGCCCTTACATTGCTATCATGCCACCAACCCTCCAACCCTTACTAGATGTCAACAATATTAAAAACAAACACCTAACCATAACATTGAAATGAGATAGTCCTACTACTGAAAATGGGCATGTAGACTTCAAGGAACTTGGACTCAAAATTACATGTTATATCCTCAATGAATTAACATCTCCTCCTCATATTTGTTCACCATTATTACTACTTTTATGTCTACTTTGCCTTGTTTGAAGCCCAAATCATCTCTAGCAATACCACCATGGAAGACTCGTCTAAATTTTTTGTCCCAACCTTAGTTAGAACATGTTTACACTTCCTCTTCCTCTCTTCTTCCATTCATTGGTTGTTCTGCTCTCACCATCCTATGAAATGCAATAGATACTTCTAAGATTTGTGCATTTCTCCTACTCATTGAATAATAAGAACCAAGTATTCAAGACTATGAATGACTATAGAAATTAAATATAACACCTTTAACATATCTCCATAAACCCTCATTCACATGAAAAACTTTTACAACCTTAGAAATTTCCATCACCTCATCATACCATCACACTAGACTAGCTACATATATATTAATGCAAAGATATTTACACAATCCATAATTATTTTTAGTATACTATTTTGTATTATATTTTCCACAAAATCAAATCCATAAGCTCACACTAAAATTTATACACATTTCTATAATTTTCTTTACATCTTCTTTTGTCTCAGACAAGAGTAAGGCTTGTGCTCAAAACAATAAGAAAATATCAACATTCCTCCTTGGATTAAAGTCCTTACTAAAAACTTATCTTCCAAAAAACCTACATATGATTTGAAAAAACTCCTCTTCATCTACCTTAAAAAAATCTTCATGATGCCTTGGTGATATATCCCCTCAAAATCTTTGAGCTTACTTGTTTTCAAACATCTATAGGTTGAAATTATCTTCCATTTTTATCGTCCTCAACTTGATCCAGTATACATTATTCTACAATAGTGACTTGTGCTATGTGAGTCAACTTTAAAACTTCATTAGGTCTATAAATTTATACCATCATTCCTTATATTTAAAAGGTATGAAAACATCCAAATTATTTTAAAAATATTCATCCACTTTATATCCTTCTTACATGCCCAATGTCACCTTTTCTTTGGCTAACTAATTCCATCATTACTTACCCATGCCAACAAAATTTAAGATTATTTCTAAATAATAGAATATAGCACCCAATTAAGAGTAGTATTTAGATCTCAATAATCCTCCACCAACTTAGCTCAATCATACAATCTCACTCCTACATTGGTCATCTTGTCAATTATAACATTCCCTTCTCTAAAAGTAAGTATAACTTTAAATTCTTCAAATTCCTCCAATAGCCTTCTAATCCTCCTAATGTATTTGTCCAAAAAGAAGGATTCCATATTTTATTTTTCAATTATGTTGATCACTATTTGAGACTATCGTTTGAAATGGATTCTTCTCCCAACACACTTATTTTCCAATCAAAGGGAAAATATAGCCACTAAACAATCTACTACATTGTTAGCCCCTTCTAGAAACAACATTGCTCCTAGCATCAAGGTAATCTCTTTAACATCTAGAATTGCACAACCTGCACCACATATACCTAGGTTTCCTTTGGATGCCCCATCAAATTTCACTCTTGTCCATCTCACCCCAACTTTTCTTCACTATCATTCCAATCTCTATTCTCAAATGAAGGATTAACCCTTAAATTGTGGTGCAAGGGCATCTAGGTGAGCTAAGGAATACCTAGGCTTCCCTTATAATTTTTTGGCTTGTAGTGCTTCTAGCTACACCACTAGGTGAATAATAAAGTCAGTCTAGTCCTTAAGTGAGGTTTAGGCTAGATTGCTCTTAGTTGTTCAATTTTGCTCAATATGGCTATAGAGAGAATTTTTAGGTTTTGGAGGATAAAAAGGTAAAATTAGTGTTTGAAGGACCTTACTAGGTGTTTTATAACCATTTAAGTCTTTTGGAATGCTTTGACATCATTTTGAGAGATTTTGAGGGTTAGATACCTAAGATTGCAAAAATTGCTCAAAGTTGTCAATGCTATCATTGACAACATGTTGACAACTTTTCTTGCATTTCAAGAAACTTTGTCAAGCAAGTATTTTAAATATCTAAAATAGTTAGGGGCATGGGTGGAAAACCTATATAAGGTTATTCTCAACCTGTTCAAGGATTTCAAGAAGTCAATTATTGCATTGTACAGCCTGGACAACAAGATATGAACAACATTTTTTGTGTTTTTGAGTACTCTTGGCATGCAGATGGATTAAATCTATGATTTTTAATATTGGAAGTGTTAGCTTAGATTGATTTGAGATTCTATGCATAGATAGTTTATTATTTTGTGAGGTTTTGTGTGCTTGTATTAAGTATTTAGGTTTTCACCAATCTCTTGTCCTGAGATAGACTATTTGCACAAATAGAGTCATAGGGCCATTTCTTACCATAGGTACAGTAAATTTTCTTAGGATTTAGAATATGAATCCATGTACATTCTGTACAGTGAAAATGGGGCCCTAGAAAGCTGAAGAACTACTATTGAAATGATTGCCTAGGCAAGTGTAGAGCAAACAAGTGTGGTTGAATGTATAGATACTTTGAACTAAGCATGGAATACATTACAAGGAGTGATAAAATGCCAAGCCAAAAGGGAAGTCTTGGTGGATGCCCCAAGGTGCGAAAATAATTTTTTTCCATTAGGCAACATACAAACCCTTAAATCCCTTGATTTTAGGCTAAAATTATGCTTGTATAGTACATACAATTTGGAAATCCTAGACCTCCAAAATCCTTAAGGTAGCTAAAAAGGTTATCCATAATTGTGGTTTGTTTGATCCTTTGTTAAGGATCTTTTTGAGATATTTTTGTTTTAGTGCATTTGGAGGGCTAGTTCTAGTAGCCTTTTTACAAACATTGGAATGCATCTTCACTTGTGGATTGGAACTTGATTAGGGTTTTAGTGTTGTTTTTGGTTTGGAACCTTGAAGGAAGTCCACAGACATTCCAAGGTGACTATCCACCCATTTGGAAGTCAAATAAGCATTTGGAGTTACTACTGTTGATGAGGATTAGCAAGAAAGTTGTTCTAACTTATTGATGTGTGCAAATTGAATGGTTAGGATCTATTGTATAGAGTCTTGAGGATTATAGGGTGGGTAGAAATCCTATTTTGTCAAGTGTAATACCTAAGGAGACCCTGGGAGAGCTTGGGGAAGAAGAAAGATTTGTTGTCACATCAAAGTGTTATCAGAGCAAGTTAAAGACTTGGGAGAAAGTGGTGCATGTCTCCAGCTACTGGTGAGTTAGTAGGCTAGTCTAGCATGGTGACTAATGCAGAGTTAGCCAAAGAAGTTAATGAGAAAATAGAGAAGAATAGGCTCATTGAAGTATCCTTGGAAGATGTGAAGAAAAAATTAGAGCAAGTTGTTGATGCAACTAAAAGGGAAGAAGAAGAAGATATTGAGAAGGGTAAAGAGGTAGCAAAAGATTATGTGGTACTTGAACCTAACCCTATCTTGAATATAGAGCCCTTTTTGAAAGATATCAAATCCTTAGGAGGGAAAACTTTAGAAGATATGTCACTATTCAATGGAAAATTAGATATTGATGCTTTGATGGATTGGATAGATGGAATGGAGAACTATTTTGAGTGTGAAGGAGTGTCAGAGGTATAGAAGGTCAAAGTGGCTAAGTCAAGGTTTAGAAGATCAACATTGACATGGTGAAAATATGTCCAAGATGAGAGGATCAACATGGGAAAGAATCCTATAGCCAATTGGAATGCCATGGTTACTAAGTTTAGGGAGAACTTCCTACCAAAAGACCATGAGATTCAACTCCATAGAAGGTGACAAGGAATGAAGCAAAAAGACCTAGATGTGGCCTCCTACATAGAGGAGTTTTATAGACTATGTCTTAGATCAAAGAAACAAGATGATGAGCCAATAAAGGTGGCTAGATACTTATGAGGTTTGAAGTGGAATATCCAAGAAAAGCTTGGTTTATGGGCACCTACCACTATTCAAAGATGCCATCAACTAGCTTTAAAGGTGGAGGAAAATAAAAAGAAGAAAGGTTATTCCAAATTGAAAGTTAGAGGTAAGGTTAGAAATCAAAGAGGACAAAGAGGAGGTTACGAAGGTAGAGGAAATAAGTAGAAGCATCAAGCCAAGAAAAAATCACTAAAAAGACCAATGAAGGAACTTATAGAGAAGGTTATGGTAGAGGCGGGAGTACCCAAGGAGGCTCAAATAGAGGTAGAGGATCAAGTAGGATTAGTTCCTATTTTTCCACCATGAAATGTTATAATTGTGGGCAAATATGTCATCCAACATATAGATGCCCTGATAAGCCTTCTTCTGGTAACCCTAAAAAAAGGATAACATATGTTCAAGAGGAAAACTATAAAAAGGACTCTAAAATGGGTCATATTGAATTATAAAAGGGAGAGAATTTAATGTTTAGGAGGGTATTGATTAAACAACCTACTCCTGATGATCCTAAGCATGGAAGAAATCTATTTAGGACTAGATGTAAGATCCTAGGGAAAGTGTCCAAAGTAGTAGTGAATTCTAGATCTATTAACAATATCATATCAAAGGAGGCAATTAAAAATCTCATGTTTACTAAGATACCTCATATCAATCCTCATAAAGTGACTTATCTCAATAAGTGTAATACTAGTGAATGAGGAAACTTGGTGCACTTCTGCATTGTAGGAGATAAAGATGAATTGTTTTGTGATGTCCTACCCATGGATGTTTTCCAGATTCTATTGGATAGACCTTGGAAATTTGATAGGGAAGCAATATATGATGGAAAGGAAAACTGTATCTCATTTAAGAAGGAAGGAAGAACATTCAAAATCCAATCTTTATTAAAGGGATAAGAGCTACAGATCAAGGTACCTAGTGTAATATTTTTTAGTGGTAAGGAATTTTTTAAGGACCTCAATAATGAGGAAATTTAGAGTTATGTAGTAGTGTTGAAGTCTAAAGGAGAAGAAAATATAGTCAAAGAACCATTGCTTAATGAAGTGCAGGAGTTGCTTGAGAAATACAAAGACACAATGAGTGATGGGGCTCTTGCTAAACTACCTCCTAGAAGGGTTATAAGTCACCAAATTAACTTTGTTCTAGGTGTATCCCTACCAAACAAAGTAGCATACAACCTCACTCTAGATCAAAACTTGGAAGTAGCAATACTTTGTTCCAGGTGCCCTTCCTACTCTATTTTGTTGTTACTAGGCTTTCTATGTTTCTTTGATAGTTTATTTCTTCAAAGGACATTTACTAAGAATAGTTTGTATTTGTATAATGCATGATGCAAATAAAAAGCAACAAAAAGAAAAACCTTTAAGAAGATCAGAGCGGATCAGGAATTTGACCAAATCTGATTGTGCTCGTAGACAACATGCATGAACTGTTTGATATAATGCCTTAAAGGGTGTCATTTCAATGAAGTAACTATAACACTTGTAGGTTATGTGTAGAACTAATTTGTTGAATAGGCTTAAACCTTCAAGAAAATGAAGCTAGTAGATGATATAAATAATCTCCATGGTTTATACCAGCATTGTACATACTACACATGAAGTCCCTCAAATTGGATTCATTATGGTTGTACAATATTTGATGAAATGGATCTTACAAACTTTCATGCAAAAGTAGTTCCCCACTTAACTAACATTTCCTTATATGTTTGCCTATAAATGGAAATTCTATAAAAAAATTTGACCACCGACGAAGTATAAGGAATGGTGTAAATTTATGAAAATTTTGGAAACTTAGATAGCATGTGAACTATATGAATGCTTGCAAGAGATGTCATCTAATCATACATCAAGAATTTAGAAATTTTTGAAGTTCCTATCGAATTGGTATTAAATTTGTATATAGAGGTACTCCTGTGTATTAACAGTTCTATGAATTGGATCGCAGAGTTGATATAATGTGTTGGGTGATGCGACGCGCTCCCCTGCCCACAGGTGGTTAATTATGTGGTGTTCCATGTTCACTAATAGTCATGGCTTTTGGTGCAACGGCAAGTGGGACCAACAATTGGTATCAGAGCCTGGTTTTGGCTTGGTCATGGGTTCAAATCTCCCCGATGCCATCCCGACCCGCATAAGCACCTGGTATGCGCGTCAAGGGGGAGATTGTTGGGCGATGCGACGCGCTCCCCTGCCCACAGGTGGTTAATTATGTGGTGTTCCATGTTCACTAATAGTCATGGCTTTTGGTGCAACGGCAAATGGGCCCAACATAATGGACACAACTCATGAACCTCTTAGAGATACTTTTGAAAGGGGTAGATTATCATTATCCATGGTACAATTCTTATTTTATATTGAACAAAGAAATTAAATAGTTATTAATAATTCCTAATCTAATTTTTCATTTCTTATGTTTAACCATCTTGCACAATAATTTCAACCGAAAAATAAAATAGCTAGATAACTCTCCCAAACCAAGTAAAATGCAACTACAAGATATTCTCATTTGCACAATCTGGCACATGATCTCCAAGATGTGGTGAGGGTAATAGTCAAGCATTCATATGGGGAAAGGGTGTGCTGGTAGAATCTAGAGGGACATTTGTGACAATTATCCACATTTTTTCAAATGAGAACCTCGACCCTATTGATTTCTATAGCAGCTACCCCAGTATAGCTTTGAATAAAATCTCACCTTATAATCAAAATCTTTTTCTACCACCATTCTCCAAATTTTTTAATGAAACTAGAATTTCATTGCCATTATTACCTCATAGACTCATGCTTAACTTAATTATTAACCTATCTGTTAAATTACAACCTCATGAATTTCTTGGTAGGGCTGTGAACTAAAAATCAAAGAAATTGAATTCTTTTTTAAGGACATCATCTTCCTTTTCAAGCAAGTTGTTGGTCATGGTATGGTTCTCTGGTACGACTCTGCACTAATTTTTTTACATTGGTAAATTATGTCTGTACCAAAACATGTGAAATATGAAAATTATAAGAGACTAAATACTAAAAATATAATACTTCTTGCCAATAAATATGTTTAACATAATGTGCATAGAATAAACAAAAGCAACCATAAAACACTAATAATATATTGATAATTCCATGGTTTTATCATTAAGTTAAAGCTTTCTTTTTTTTTTGTTTTGGCTGCTTTAAATTATTTTTATTGAATTTTATTTATTTTTGTTTTTGAGCATTTAGAGATCTATATTCAAATCAAGCCTTTGCCTAGGTATGACAAAGACATGAGGTGCTCTTTCTGAGTACACCTCAGACAAATCTGGTATGTCTTAAGGATTGGGTATTGAAAATCAATGCTTTTCTAGAGAATATGTTATGGCAATCCCCTATATTGATGTTGGATTCATTATGATGGGGGAATTTTCTCATGGAGCTATATTTCTAATCAGAGATTATAATCTAGAACAAAATAAGGATAATGCATTGGTGAGAATGTTGGAACATAAGGAAGCCATAATACCTCATTTGAGTTGGGTTAGTTTATTCCTAGGTAGCCAAAGATTTGGTGAACAAATTGGTTGAGTGTGAGCAATTTTTATTGCTAATATTAGTTATCATAATTTTTGATGGCCATGTCTAGTTTATGCAACTTAAGATTAAAAAATCATTTTTATCAATCATGAGAATTGAGTAGTGTCACATCAAAACATACCACAAGTTCTAAGTAGTAGGTTACAGAATTCCTTTAAAGAATGCTACAAGGTACTACTCTGGCTATGAAATTTGAACAAAACTTTTAGAGTTGGGCTTTCTACATTGAGTATTGGGCTTATTCCTCTTGAAAGTGTGAAGGGAACACTCTTATTGTTGTCAAGGATTAAATTTTTGATAGATTTGAACTGAGAAAACTGGTTTAGCTATGGGATGTAAGAAACAAAACATACATTTTGAAAAGAATTAATGGTAGGCAATAAGTGCTTTGCACAATATAGTTTTTCTTTTACATTTTTGTTGTCTACTTGTATTCCACACATGTTTTTCTAATATGCTATATCCCCAATCATTGATGTGTTACATCCACATCTACTGCTTGCAATGCTTTTGTTTTATAAGGACTAATTTAGAAAAGAAAACCATACACAATAAAAAGCGTTATAGCACTCTGTGGCTGAGTCTCTTAATTAGAAACAACTTAGAAATTAAGCATAAGATTAATTAGCTAATATATACCATCAAGGTCCCCTTGCATGGGAGATAAAATGTAAGAATACATGTATAGAACCAAAATCAAAATAGTAAAGTTTACTCCTCAACAAGGACATGCCCCATATCTCACTATGGATGTGCCTAAACATAGACTTTTCATTTAATTAAACTTTTGTTGTTCCTTGAGGTTCTTATCAACAACTAAAACCTGATGAATAGATTCATAGATGTATGCTAGTTTATTGGTAATATTCTTTGATCATTCCTAGTTTTTTAAATTTACAACTGTACTTTCATATGTTGCCCTAGTCTAGTATATTAAATTAAGAGTCTTGCAAGAATTTGGATAGGCTATAAATTTAAAACATACTAGATTAAAGCTTTTGAATGACTATTCGAGGGATACAAACTTCAATAAAAGCAGAACTACAATGTGCTTTTCATGTTTTAAATAATCCACTTGCAAAAAGGTTCAAGAACAACTTTGTAAAATTTGTTAAAGTAAGGACAACTTGTTTTCAAGAAAGCCTTTAATGAAAGAAAGTAGGAAAATAAATTCCATTTCTATGCCTCTAAATTTGCATAGGTGAAAATGTGGTGGGGCTGGAAATTATCCCACCATCCTAGGAAAAATATTATGCCACATGTCGAAGATTTGCACATTTTATTCCCACCAAAACCAAATAAATCTTGCCAAAAAATGAAAATTAGAAAGCTTATTAAATTTAAGAATTGAAGCTTTAAGCTGAAACACATTATAAATTTCATAAGAAGGCTCATACTGATGAGACTTAAAACATGTCATGCTAGATCATTAAAATATACTTAAGAGACTTAAAACATACTTAAGATACTTAGGAGACTTAGAACATGTCATGCTAGATCGTTCTTCCATCTTCTTCAATCTTTCTTGAAGTATAGGTGCAAACCTTTTAAAGATGACTTGTTCTACTTCATCTTCACCTTGCTTCAGTTTCCTTTTGGATTTGGTTTCTCTTCTTGTAAATATTGTAGAGGATGACTTAATATGTCTAGTTATAATAACCTTCCCCTTCTTCTTGGAAGGCTCTTCCTTCTCATATTTAGATTCCTCTGTTTCATCCTCTTCATCTTCTACATCATCTCCTTTTCGCTCGGTAATCATAAGAGAACTTGATGATTTTGCATTCTTCATTATCTTTTCTATCCTCTTTCTTCCTTTGCTTACCGCTTGATGTAGCTTGATCTCAAGCTCAATTCTTTCCTTGGCTTCATCATAGGTTCCAAATAAGGTGGCTTTAGGATCCATGGGCTCATTCAATATAGCTTTAATTATATCCTCAGTGTCATCAATGTTAAGCTCATATTCTAGAGGCTTAACCCATGCCACTTTAGGTCTGACTGCTTCAATATATACTTTTTCATAGTTAGCCATGAAACATAAATCTTGCTCATAGTCTTCTACAAGCTTCTTGCGTATCCTAAATCTAATTTTCATCTTTTCTTTTAATGATTCAAAGTAATTATCTATCATGTCCCCTTTTCAAATAATTAAAAATAATAATAATCTTTGCTAAGGCAGGCAAGCCCAAGAAAGTGAAGTTTCAGAAAAAGGGGGTTAATCTTTGGAAATCGTTGGACTAATAAATGAAAACTATTATTAAAATATGTTTCATTAACCTCTCTTTGATGTGAGTTACGGTTATGCCCTCTTTTAAGGGGTTTGGAGGCATTTTGGGCTGATTGGAGAACTTGATTTTTGCTCATTCTTTTTTATTCTTCAGAGGCTGCCAAACCTGTGGAGAAGGAGACCCAACAATGGGAGTTTTTAGGTTTCCAAGGAGACCCAAGAATAGGAGTTTTCAGGTTTCCAAGAAGGCTAAGGATGGGACTTTGAAGCATTTCCATGTGCATGCTCATACAGAGTTTGCCTTTGTGCTGAACAGTGCAGATTTGTGGGTTTTCGGGTGTGTTTTTTTGTATGAGTTTGGTGTTTACAGTTGAGTATATCATATCATTTTTGGTTGCTACTATATTTCAGACTTTAAAGTGTTAAAATAGAGCTGAATATATGTATTGGGATGTGATTAAACTTCTGAGATAGATTATTAGTGTTTTTGTGGTGTTTTCGGGCATTTTTGTGTTAATTTCGAGAGCCCGATGAGCATAGTTTTTGTCCTACATTTGTAAACTGTTGTGTAAAGGCTATATGGATCTAGAAATGTAATTTTGTAGGCTTTTATGCTGCTGAAATTTCTATAAAAATGTCAATTTTCAGATTTATTAATAATTTGTGAAGTTGTGAAGCTTTTGGCACTATTTTTAGCATACCCGATTTGGGGTTTCTTGATAAATTTGGTGGATCTTTGTGATATTAGTTGTTTGATCTTAAAGATCTGATTAGAGGTTGGAAATATCATAGAAAATCAGTAAAGGGGCATTTTAGTGGTATCAGAGACATGATCTTGCCAGCCTGAGGGTTTGTAGAAGTTTGCATGTCAGTTTTGAGAACTGCCCAAATCTTGCATGTCATAATTTATGGTTGCATGTTGCTTCTAATCAGCTGCATGTCAAAATTTATGGTTGCATTCTACTTCTAATCATTTTCATGTTATTTCTTGGTGAATTTGGTGGTTGTAGAAGTTTTCATGTCAGTTTTGACAACTACCCAGATCTTGCATGTCAGTTTTGACAACTACCCAGATCTTGCATGTCATAATTTATGATTGCATATTGCTTCTAATCAACTGCATGTCAATATTTATGGTTGCATGCTACTTATAATCATTTTCATGTTAGTTATTGGTGAATTTGGTGGTTGTAGAAGTTTGTATGTCAGTTTTAACAACTACCCAAATCTTGCATGTCAGTTTTGACAACTGCCCAGATCTTGCATGTCATAATTTGGTGGTTGCATGTTGCTTCTAATCAGTTTCATGTCAAAATATATGGTTGCATGCTACTTCTAATCATTTGCATGTTAGTTCTTGGTGTTTGAAGAAGTTATATCCTATTGGGTTACACTCTACTTTATCTAGAATGGATAGGTATAGTACAGAGTCTCAGAGGACACAATCTTGGACAATTGATATCCAGAGTCAAAACAGTAGAAAGGATGGTTATTTAGACATTTGAGATAAAATTATGAAAATAAGCCATGACATGTTTGAATAGTTGGTTGAGCACCACCATATAATGAATGACATGTTGTCCAACCCAACTAAGGTGGATAAGTTGACTGGATTTCTATTTGGCAGATTTTCTCACAAGACAGATGAAATAATTCTCAAGAACTTGCATGAGGAGTTTGAGAAACTAGCTGATAGCCAAGTAGAGGTCTCAGATTCTACTTTTCCATAGGAGGTGGTGAGAAATGATATTAAACAAATTGATATTAATGGTCAACTTGATACTCAAATTGAGACAATTGTTTACAGGTCATCAAAGGGTGATGCCAAAAGTATTCAGGATGGTATAGTTACAACAGGCAGTGACTACAGTGTAGTGGGTTCAGATGATGATTATGAGGATGTTGTTGTGTAGGATGGTGAGATACCTGGTAGAGATGAACAGACATTGAGAATTCATGACTTTTTTGAGAAAGAATACCAGGCACAGTTAGATGCTTCATCACATGAGGTTGAGGCTGGTAGTACTTCACATGATTTGTCTAGCCAGCTAAAGGTGAACAAAGATAGTATTGTGACTTCATTATCTCATCATGAAAGGTATGTGGAGTTAGTTGGTATTGGTCATATTACTTAGGTGAGGAGTTTTCTTGAGTTACCAGTTGGTTCTAGTTTATGGATATGGACTCGAGATTGTTATATTGGCGTTTGAGATTTAGTTGACTGGAGATCTTTAACACTTTTTGATAGCAGTGTTTGTTTGGGTGCTATCATGGATTTGATTAGCAGATTACATAGTGTTGTCGTTTCTTGTGCCAGTATCTTGTCTAATGTTGGTATTAGTTTTTATACACCAATGTTGGGCTTTGTTCATATATCCAGTCGACCATACTTGCTAGAATGTGTTGATGATATTTCATATTTGGCAGTGTGTATAGATGAGTCCCGGGATCATATTGGCATTGATAACATCCAAGAGGATGCAGTGGGAAGTTTTGAAGACTTAGTTTCCTTGGGTATAGAGGAGTTGGACAGCAATGCTAATGTGTTTGATACTCTATATGTTGATATGAGCTTTAGATTTGATTCACAAGATATGGATGGTAATACTCTAGAGACTAGTAACTTTGAGGATACTCCTTTAGACAGTGCATTAAAGAAGGTTTGTAGGAGACAGTCAAGCCAGTGCCATCATGTGTCTAATCAGTTGAGAGTTAGTGATCAAGACATTGCTATCACTTGCCAGCATTTCGATGCTACTCATCAGCTGTTAGCAGTTTATGGATGGGGTTCTACTAGTGATGAGCAGGAAGGCAGTTATCTTTCTTTTGTAGAGATCCACTCTTTATGGGAAGCTATTCAGATTTTGAGATAGAATTATATGTAGTTGGTAGCGGACAAAGATTATCTTATGGAGTGGGGCAGTACAACATATGATGCATTGTTGGCCAAGGAAGATGAGGTGAGTGAGCTTACTGAGCAGCTTGAGGTGACTTCTAAGATTCTTGAGAGTACACAGTTGGCTTTCAAGGAGTCACAATTTCATTTGGCTAAGGTGACCATGGAGTTAGAGTGACTACAATCTTTACTTGATTCTATACAGTCACAAGCTGTGGTGTTTGGTGATCTGAGGATGTCCATGGTCAAGATTTTTAGAGACAATGGAGATGGGGATGCATCCATCCTTGATACTAACATTGGCATATCAGGTTCATTCCCACTAGAGTCAAGTTCAGTTCAGTTGGGTGTTGTAGCAGATTGTTGTATACCTAACATGGTGGTGGCCTCTAGTAGTGACGACATGAAGACTAGAGATGTATCAAAGATCATGTGTGATGTTGGTGAGTCGGCAGTTGACATGGTTCCTGCTAGTAATACTACTCCCTTGTTGATATCTTCAGAGGTAGTAGTTAGTTCCAACATGGTTAATGATCAATTACAGTTAGTTTCATCTAGATTATAGTCTGAGCCACTGACTGAGATTGGAAAATTCTATCGGCATTACACTGTGAGGTACGCTCATCAATTTACCTTTGATGACCATGTTGATAAGATGATGATACAGAGATGTACTTTGGTTCCTAGTGTAGAACCAAAATCAGTATGCAAAGAACATTAACAAATGAAGTAAACATTCACAAACCAAAAACTAAATTCACATATATGCTTAGACAAAGGAAGAAAACAAGAAGTGCAAACCTCACAAGAAAAAGCACTCCATGCTTTCTTGATTCTGTAGATGTGTCCTTTTGCTGTGGATGTATGCTCAAAGATGCTCAAAAGCTGCTTCAATGGAGATGGGTAATGGAAAATTGGTAGCTTTGTGAGCTCTCAATTTGGCATTATAAGGGTATGATTGATGGCTTTGGTTCTAAAAATAGCATGGTAACTTTAGCTCAAAGATTGTTGATGAAATGGCTTGGGATGGGATTCAATTTATAGGCTAAGGGGTAGAGGGATGGAGGGCTTAGATGCAAGGATGGATGAAGGTTTAAGGAGGGCTAAGATGCACTCAAAGGGGAGCACATGGATTGTGCTTGTTTAGCACCAATGGGAAGGTGACACTTGTCACAAGGAGGATGAGTGTGAGAGGGTAGGGTAAAGGGTTGGTTAAAGTCATGATGAGTGGGGTTGAGTATGTAAGAGGGATGTAAGAGGAATGAGTGTGGAAGAGGGAAGAGTGTGGAAGATGGGTGTAAGAGTCATGAGTGGGCTTGTAAGAGTCTTTATGTTTTGTAAGAGCACTCATGACTTAGTGGTTGGGTTTTTTGAGGGGAGACTTTGGTTTGGATTAGGAAAGTCTTAAACTTGTTTAAGGAATGTGACAACATTAGGGGGTGGATTAGGCTTGGGTTAAGGATTAGATTAGGGATGTTAGAGATGTGCAAGTGGATGGCATTAATGAGGGTGGGTGAGTTAGTGGCTAAGCTTGGTTAGTATGGGTGGATGGGGTGGATTAGGCTAAATGGAGGATTAGAGATAGGTTAGGGGTTTTTGAATTTGAGGATTTTATTTATCAAATAGATTTATTTAATAAATGGGGATTTTTGGAATTAGATAGAAGAATAGGATTTAATTGATAAATAATAGATTATTTGATTTATCAATTAGGACTATAGATGATTAATTAAATTAATCAACTAGGGGATGACAAAGGATTAATTAAATAGAAATTTAATTAATAATGTCCTTTTTAGATAACTAAATAGGATTACTAAAATAGTGTAATCAAATTTAGGTGTCTACATTTTGCCCCTCTTTGACATAGTGTCGAGACAACACTATTTCAAAGAAGTTTGAATGAAGACGACATGAGGAAGATGTTTTAGCAACAAGGTTGCCCCAGTCTCGGATAAGAAGAGGAGAGACTAGACTTAGATGATGCCCCCCCAAGAAGGTAGCAGGGAGAGAAATGAGGGTCGACGACTTCTTGAAAAGTACAAGAAATTGAGACGAGCTGAGACGTAGGTTGGAAAAGGGGCTGAATTAGCTCAAACTCTCACTACGGGAGAATGATAAAGGGAAATCAGAGGCACAATAGTAAAGCAAACTTAAGACTTTCCAGGATTGGGGGGGGGGGGAGATGGAGGAGCGCAGTGCTATAAAAGGAATCCATGGTAGGGAGATGGATGATAGAATGATAAAGCTGATGCAACAGGATTTCAAAGAGTCAGATTTGGTGGAAGATGGGTTTCAGAGATCCCTAGGACTAGGATTGTGGAAAAGATGAGGCTTGGTGGTTTGATTTGATTGGTGGATCCCTAAGACTAAGCGTGGGGAGTGATTCAAAGAGATACTGATGCATAAGCTAGGGTAGGAGCGACAGATGTAGGATATGGATGGGGGATAATGGAGATAAAGGGAATCCATTGAAGCTTTTTGAGTGGGAGGATACTTCAAAGAGAAGTACCACCATATAGTTGAGCACTAGATTTGCTATAGGACTGTTGGTTAATTGCCAGGGTTACCAAGAACATCAAGGCCTTTTTACCAACCGTCTAGAGGACTGACGAACTAACTCAAAACAAACACACAAGGATTGCCCCAGTATCACACATGAATCCCAGAGGAAGCAGTGTGGAAATGACACTAGGTAACCCACAAGAAGAAAAAGAAAACAAGCAAAAGACCTGATCAAGACCTTATGCTCTAATTGCCCCATTCGCAACATACCATGATATGGAAGATCGTGGCAACCTTGAGGAGGGAACAAGGAGATTGCTTGGAAAACATATTTCAAGACCCAAAAGGGAAGATCCCAAATCAAAAGAAAGTGAAAATCCAAAAGAGAAATGTTTGCCATTGAGATGGGTAGGACGAGGTACTAACAGACCAAGATTAGACATGAGGAAAGCTATATCCTGCAAGGACCTATCGGAGAGCACCTAAGCTGATGGATCGGGATGAGTGATGCGTCTAGCAAGCTGAACTAAGAAGGATAACACTTTGGTGATAGGAGATCTAGCTAAAGGATGCATTGGAATATCTAACCAAGGTGTGCAATGTGTGCAAGATGTTGACCAAGGATGAACTAACACGAAAGCTGGATAGATACAATGATACTAAGCTAAAGACGATGTACAAGCTGACAGACCAAGATATGTTACAAATGTACAAGTTTGTTCATGTTTTGGTTTTTTGTGAGATGGAAATGTTTGTGAAGGATGGGGTGTCTATAATAGTTGATAGGTGGATAGGTAGATGGTTTGTGAAAAGCTTAAGGAAAATGGGATTCTATGTGTGCATGTGATAGGATACAAGCTACGATACAAGATCATTTACAAGATGGAATATGGTACAAGCTTTGGACAAGATTCGAATATATACAAGGTATGGTACAAGATTTACAAGGTATAATACAAGCTTTGGTACAAGATTTACAAGTTGTACAGGAGGTATTGACAAGCTCCATCAGATTTTGGATATTTGATTGGAACACCAAGGGAACAAGCAGGTGTTTTATGGGATGGTGGGTGGATGGATGAGGGATAGGATAGTGATAGATAATGGACTAGTCTTTAGCACACAAGGCACCTGAATTACCAGGTTTTCACCAAGGTACCTATCCAAGGCACTTGAATTGCCAAGTTTTCACCATTGGACGCTTATTTCTCTTTACTATTTTTATTTTTTATTTTCAAAAGCTGGGTATACCAAGGATCTTCAAGCATAGAACTTCTTGAGATGAATGATGTTAGTGGAATCATTCAAGGGTTCTCCTTCTGGTGTAGATAATTGATAGGCTCTAGAGCCAAAGGAGGCAGTAACCACATAGGGACCAAGCCATGTAGGTTCAAACTTGCCTTTCTTTTCTCGATCTGCTTGGACTTTCATATTTTCTTTGAGGACCATGTCACCTGGCTGAAAGTGTTGTGGGAGCAACTTCTTGTTGAAATTCCTTTTGAGATGAGTTTGATAGACTGTGAGATGGTCATAGGCTTGTTGTCTCTTCTCGTCTAAGAGATCTAGCTGGGTGAGTCGAGCTACTCTGTATTCTTCATCTGAGATTTTCCCTCGCAAAGATATGCGTAGTGAGGGAAGTTCAACTTCTATAGGTAATACCGCTTCAGCACCATAGACTAGGGAGTATGGAGTTGTGCCTGTGGATGTACGGAAGGATGTTCGATAGGCCCATAGAGCCGGATTTATTTGAAGGTGCCAATCACAGCCAAAATCACTGACAACTTTCTTTAGGATTTTGAGGAGGGTTTTATTAGTTGCCTCTGCCTGGCTGTTACCTTGTGGGAAATATGGGCTAGAAAAGTGGTGATGGATGCGGAGGGAAGTGCATAATTCTTCCATGTTGAGATTTTCAAAGTTACCTCCATGGTCAGTGAAGATGGTGGATGGGATGCCAAAGCGGCAAACAATGTGGTACAAGATGAACTTGGAGACTTGAACTCCTGTAGCTGAGACTAGGGGGACTGCTTCCATCCACTTAGTGAAATAGTCTGTAGCTGTTATTATCCATTTATGTCCATCAAATGAGAGAGGGGTGATAGTTCCAACTAGATCAAGGCCCCAACAAGCAAAAGGCCAAGGTGGTGCAATAGGCTATAGATCCTGTGCTGGAGCATGCACAAGATTTGCATGCTGCTGACATGCGAGATACTTTCTGACAAAGTCACAAGAGTCTTCTTCAATGGTAGGCCAATAGTAGCCTGCTCTAAAGATTTGTCATGCTAGGACAATACCACTCGTGTGGGAACTACAAAGTCCGGAATGTACTTCTTTTAATGCCATCGCGGCCTCATTTTCATCTAAACATCGAGAGAGAGTATCATGATAACCCCAACGATATAGGGTATTGGCTATGATAACATAGCGAGATGATTTTTGGATGAGGTTCTGGCGTTGGGTACGTGTGAGGTGAGGGGATATGATACCATCGTTAAGGTAAGCGTGAATTTCATGGTACCAAGGGGATTGGGGACCAACCAAGATACAAACACGGTTTGAATCCTCATTCGCATAGGCAGGTGTGAGGAGCTGCTCAACTAAAAACTCATACTGTGTAGCTTCTTGGGGAATTTCCAAGAGCGAGCCAATAGTGGCCATGGCATCTGCTACCTTGTTTTACATTAGAGGCACTTGTGTAAACTGAAGCTTTGTAAAATGCTGGGTCAGCTGATCAACTAGCTCTTTGTAGGGTAATAGCTTTTCATCTTTGGTTTGATATTCATTTAAGACTTGTTTGATGATGAGTTGGGAATCACCAAAGACTTGTAACTCAGTGATATTCCATTCTGCAACTATCTTTAATCCTGCTACAAGAGCTTCATATTCTGCTATATTATTGGTGCTAGGGAATTGTAGCTTGAAGGCTTTTGGAATGTAATCACCTTGAGGTGTAACTAATAATATTCCTACCCCTAATCCATGAGAGGTGTATGAGCCATCAAAATAAAGCTTCCATGGGGGCTGTTCTTCAATTAGGTAGATATGCTCATCTGGAAATTCTGTGAGCAAAGGATATGCATCTACTAGAGGTGCATTAGCTAGGTGATCTGCTATAGCTTGCCCTTTGATTTCCTTTCTGTCCACATACTGGATGTCAAACTCACTTAGTAGCATAACCCATTTGGCCAAACGGCCTGTAAGTGCTATTCTGGAGAGCATATACTTGAGAGGGTCAATCTTGGAGACTAGTTGGATGGTATGACTTAGCATGTAGTGGCGAAGCTTTTGAGTTGAGAAAACAACTGCCAAACAAGCTTTTTCCATAGGAGTGTAATTGAGTTCATAACCAACTAGGGTTCTACTGATATAGTAGATGGCTCTCTCTCTGATATAATCATCATGTTGTGCTAGAAGTGCCCCTAGAGCAGTAGGTGTTGCTGATATATACAAGATCAAGGGACGACCAGGAACTGGTGGAACCAAGATAGGGGAATTGGTGAGATACTGCTTGAGCTGATCGAAGTTGCGCTGACATAAAAGATCCCACTTGAAGTTCTCATTCTTCTTTAGCAAGTGTGAAAATGGTGTACACTTATCTGCAAGTTGGGAGATGAAGTGCCAGATAGATTGAAGTTTTCCCTGAAGAGAGCGAAGCTGTTGTAGTGTCTGGGGAGGAGGCATGTCTAAGATAGCCTTGACCTTTTTGGGGTCGATCTCTATACCCCGTTTAGAAACTATGAAGCCTAGAAGCTTGCCAGATGTGACCCCAAAGACACACTTCTTGGGATTTAGCATGAGATAATATTGGGCCAACCTATCAAAGACTTTTTCCAGGTTAGCAAGATGATCCATGAAGGTGTGAGATTTGACCAGGATATCGTCCACATAATCTTCCAAAATGCTATGGATAAGATCATGGAAAATGGCTGTCATAGCTCTTTGATAGGTAGCCCCAGCATTCTTTAGGCCAAAAGGCATCATGGTGTAGCAAAAGGTTCCCCAGGGGGTAGTGAATGCTATCTTATGCTGATCCTCTTCTGCAATCTTGATCTGATTATACCCAGAAAATCCATCCATAAGGGACAGGATTTCATGTCCAGTTGTAAGATCTACAATCATATCTATGTTGGGCAAGGGAAAATCATCCTTTGGACAAGCTTTGTTAAGATCTCTAAAATCAGTATAGATTCTGATGTCACCGAAAGGCTTAGTGACAGGGACCATATTGGAGATCCATTCTGAGTAGTCGATAGGTTGGATAACCTTAGCAACTAACATTCTTTCTAGTTCAGCTTTGACTAGTAATGCCACCTTGGGGTGCATTTTCCTAAGCTTTTGTCTGACGGGCTTGATCTTTGGATCAACTGCAAGATGATGAACTACAAGCTTTGGATCAAGTCCTGGCATGTCTTGATATGACCATGCAAATCAGCCAATGTTCTCTCGTAAAACCTCAAAGAGGAGGTCAGCTTGGTCTTGTGATAGGAATGCAACAATGTGAACAATTCTAGGGATCTCTGAAGAACCAATGTTGACTTCTCTAGTATCCTCTATTAGAGTAGAAGACACCTCTGGTCGATTATCTTGAGGAGGCAATACTAAATCCTCATGTTCTACTTGTGGCTATGGATTTTCTTGCTGAGGGGTTCTCTATGCTGCCTTAGCTAGTCTTGGTTTTACCTTAGTTCCAGTTTTGGGTGTATCGAAACTAGGTTGGGGATTTTCTCCAAAATACCCCTTGGGATCTAGCTTATAGATGTAGGCAGAATCTAGCTTTTTCTTCTTATGAGGAGTTTCAGCTCCCATGAATCTTAGAAGCACTTCCTCTGATACGAACTCATCAATATGTATGACACTTGGTCGATCCCAATCTATGAGTTGTGGATGAACAAGTGGTAGGTCAATGAGATGGATGGATAGTTCTTGGAGAATAGAGTCTCCTAGGAAGATTTGGTCTGGGATATTATCGTAGGCTCTCTTTTCAACTTCCTCAAGAATGTCTTCGATTTCGAAAAGGTTGCGGTGGATGTTCAAAAAAGCATGACCGTTCTCATTCGTGCCCCCAGTTGTGGGTATGCCAAAGCCAAGACCTGACTTTATTTCCCAATTATGTGCTTCGATGGGACATTGCATGCCCCTTTCTTCTGGTCCTAGTCCACCTCCTTGATAGTTCCATTTTTTAGTGATGAGCTTATGCTGTTGGGGATACTTCTGGCTGAAGTGATCAAGGCGTGCTTGATTTCTTGGAGGTGCATCCTTATGTAGCCAATTGTTGATATCTGGAGTGAGCTCCTCATGAAGAGGGGTTTTTGAGGACACAAAGGTGGTTGGGCCAAACTGTTTGTATCGAGGAGGTGGAATTTCCTTAGCTTTGTGATATGTTGGCCATCCATGGGTATGTGGATCAAGTGGGATTTCTCCGATAGCAAATGCATCTGATAGACTATATTCTCCACAACCTTTGTTGTTGATCTTTACAGTAGATAGGGTGGAGGCAAGGATGGTTTCTGTGTCATTACAAGTGTGGGATGAGCTGGCGATGGCTGTGCCGATGTCTATTCCAGGGCAATGGTTTGTATATGAAGCTTCAACCGCATTGCAGTAAGCAAAGGGTTCTGGATCAGCATGGATGGTTACCTCAGTGCCCTGATGCAGAAATTTGATGCACTAATGGTAGGTGGATGGAACGGCCTTCATAGCATGAATTCATGGGCGACCGAGGAGGATGTTAAATGATAGGTTTAGATCAACAACATGGAAAACTGTCTCTTGAATGACTGGCCCAACCTTGATTGGCAGCAAAATAGTCCCTTTTGTGGTCCTTTCCAAGTTGTCATAAGCTTTGATGGTGATAACCTCACTGATCATATCTGCCTCAGTATACCCAGCTTGTTTTATGAATTTTAGGGTGAAAATGTTCAAGGCTGATCCATTATCTATCATTACTCTTTTCACGGCAAAATTGGATACCATGATGGCTATGCAAAGCGGAAGGGTGTGATCTGGCTCAACCGCGGGTATGTCGGTGGGTTTGAAAGATAGGGCACATGAGGATGAAAGATTTCCAACAAGATTACAAAAATCAGTAGCATTGACATCAGAAGGGACATGGGATTCTATGAGAGCACTGTCAAGGATGTCTTTGTACACAGGACTAGTGCGGAGAAGGTCTAAAATGGATATTTGGGCTGGCATGTTCCCAAGGTGTTCCAAGATATTGTACCGGCTTTTTGATGGAGCTGATGGTGTTGATGAAACTGGTGGGCCTGCAATGTTAAATTGTTCTCTTCAAGTGGTGACTGCACACTCATTGTTTGGTCCTCAAATATTGATAACATTGACAGAAGGCTCTTTCTCAGATATACAACCTATAAGGCTACCATAGTCTATATAGGATGAAGTGTGGTCATTGTTCTTCCCATGCTGTTGGTTTGGCTGGCGGTTGTTGGTGTTGTTTTGGATAGGTGCTTTTCCAGGATTTTGGTTGTTGTGTGGAGGAAAAGCATTTTGATAAATTTGTAAGCCTGCATTGGGAGAGGTTTGGGCACCAACAGTGATTTCCTTCCGATCAATGAGGTCTTGCACATAGTCTTTCAGTTTCATGCATCTGAGGGTGGTGTGATCGTTTACCCTATGGAACTTGCAATGCTCATTGTCCTTGTACCATGTAGCTTTGGATTGGCTTGGATCAATTTGCTGGGTAGGAGGAAATTTGATGAGGTTTTCCTTAGCCAATTTCTCAAAAATAACATCCAATGGCTCACCAAGGGGTGTATAGTTTCTAGGTGCAGGTTGGAATCTGGGCTTTTTTCCTGCAGCTACATTGATGGCATTAGCTTGATTGTTAGACCCTTGAAAGTTGGGTCTTGTATTGTGGTTTTGATAGCTTTGGTTATTTCGTTGTTGGTAATTGGTAGCTTGTTGGTTGTTTGTTTGATATGGTGGGTTAGACTGGTTTTGAGAAGGACCAACGATATTCACATGTCTGGTGTCAGTAACCCCATCTGTTGCAACATGCTTGTTTTTGTTCCAATACCTAGACTTGTCATTGGAATGTGATTGATTTTGGTTGGCCTCTTTGTAAATCTTTACCACACCATCTTTGATGAGTCCTTGCTCAAGGATCATTCCTTTTTCTTTGATATCCTTATAGGTCTGCAAACAGTTCATGGTCATGTGGTGAGCCAAGCTGGGATGTGCATTATCAATAAACATTTTCACCACATGGTGTTCTGGAAAGGTGCAGGATATGCGGGTGGTAAGGGTTTGCCATCTTTGCAGGTATTTGGCAAGGCTTTCTCCACCTTTTTGCTTGGTGTGGACAAGATCAACTATTGATAGCTCTGTTTCAACAAGATGGGCATATTGGGCTACAAATGCATTAGATAATTCAGCAAAGTTTTTAATTGTGCCATAGGGGATTCTATAAAACCATTCAAGAGCTGGTCCAGCCAAGCTTTTAGGAAAAAGGCACAAGAGGAAGACATCATTGTATGCCACATCCTGGCAATGCATGTAAAATTCTTTGATATGTGTGACAGGGTCTCCTTTTCCTCTGAATTTGTCAAATTTAGGTACCTCAAAGTGTTTGGGAAATGGTGTCGTGGTAATGGCTCTGTCAAATGGGTAAGGACACAAATTCTCAAACTTGAATGTCTTTGGATCATTCCCTTCTTGGATGGCTTTCAGAGCTGTCTTCATTTGCTCCCACTCTGAATTGATAGGTGATGGTTGGGGTGCCCCCAATGTAGGAGTTCCTTGAGGTAGGTATGTGCTGGATGGGGCCACTTAATATGGATGGCTATGAGGGATTTGCTGATAGGGATTGTACATTGTTTGGGCAGCTGCATGGTGGATAATGGGTTGTTGAGGGGGAGGTGGCGCATATTGCTACATGTGCTGCGAGGCTTGCTTTTGATATGGGATTTGAGGTTGGGATTGAGGAACATAAGCTAGCTATGGGATAAATGGATTGCTTTGTGGAGGTAAGGTATAAGATGGTTGTGAGGCTTGGGGAAAGGATCAGAGGGCTTGTGGGGTTTGACCAATATATGTGGGTTGTGCCCCCATTTGGGATGGTATCTGCAAATAATTGGTGGTTGGCTGGGGTGATGGATTACCTCCTAGAAGTGGCATTGAAAAGTAGTTGGTAATTGGAGGTAATGGATTAGTTGGTGGTGGAGGTGGTGGGAATTGAAAGCTTGGGAATGGAACTGATGGGGTTTGATAGCTTTGTGGTTGGATTTGGAAGCTTGGTAGAGTGGTGGTGGGAGCTGGGGTCACTTGGGAGCTTGGTAGAAGATTGGTAGTAGCTTGTGGGTTTTGATAGCTTTATGGAGTGAAGGTAGTAGCTTGTGGATTTGTGGCTGGTAGTATTGAACTCCCAAGACTTAATGGAAATGATGGGATTGTACTTTGGGCTGTGGTGAACAAGTTGGGGGCGATGAAAGGTTGATTACTTGGCCCCATGGGTGGCAGCCCTGTTGTATATTGTTGAGGTTGGCCAAAGATGCTAGCACTGATTTGGGAGATGGGTGGATTTGGAAGGTTGGGTTTGGGAGCAACAGCAATAGTAAAGGGGGGGAATGGTGAGGTATTTTGAGTAAAGGGGGTTTGGAGCAGAGAGGTATGAACCAAGGATGGAGTGGTGGTGGCTGGGTTGGCTTGTGGCATGGAGATTTGAACTTGGGTGGATGATGGTATGTTTGGGTCTATTGGGTCATATGGATTGGCTGGAGGCTCTTCTTTTGGAATATATTGAGGATAATTTGGATCATAAGAGCCTATGGGTGGTGGCAGCTGCCCAAACAATGGGTGAGATGGATCTGATAATGGAGGGGGTCTTCCAAAGTCAAAGGTTCCTACATTGTCCCTTCGAAAATTAGCCATGATTGTCTCTTTGTTTTTGTCTATAATGGCGTTTACCAATATTGCATTTCCTGGTTGGTTCATGAAAGCTTCAATGTCAGTAGGTGATGGCATAGCTTGCTCTAGGCTAAAGGATGGTTGAGTGCTCAAGGGGGGTGAGGTTGTTCGATCCAAATGATAGGGCTCCATTGTTTCTTTCTTCTTGGCTAAGCGAGTGACGGGTGGCATGAAAAATTCTTCTAGGGATGAGATGCAATAATGCTGATGGATGCAAAAGGGGGAAGGCTTTTCTATGCAAATGATTTCCTAGGTTGAGGCAAAGCTATATGACAAAACCTAAGGAGGATTGGGTTGGGGATTCTAACTTCAAAGATATGTTGTCAAAGTACAAAAGGTCTGCTTTCCTATGTGCAAGCTTGGTGGTGATTGTGTCAACTTAAGGATAGACTACTGATCCTTTAGGAAGAACATGAGATTGACCACTTGTGGATCCCAACCTTTAGCTCAAGGTGATGAGGGATAACAAGTGACAAAGCTAGATTACCCTAGACAAAGCTCTGTCAAAGGGATAACCTTGGTGAGATTGGTGGATTTGGAAGATTTTAGGAATGGCAAACTTTTAGCAAGGTGACAACAATTTTGAAAGCTTAGATGTGCAGATTTTGGATTGCTAGCTAGATGGTATGATTCTAAATGAGATGGATGAGCTAATAATGCTTAAGGGGATAAGCTAAGATGGCTAGCTTTTCTACAAAGATGACTCTAGAGTGAAGCTTATCCAAGAAGATGTGGAGAAACAAGGGTGTCTAATCATAGAAATCATGCCTAGTTGGTAAGGCATAACCAGGATTAACTCCTAGATGTTGGCTAAATTTGATGGTGCACTCTAACCAGGCCTCTTGAAGTGCTTTGTCGGTAGCTTTTTCCTCTGCTTTGTGGAGTTTGAAAATTCGTGGGCTTGGTGTTATTTCTTTTCTCTTGGCTGAAAGTTCTTGGTATGCTAGAGATGGCTTGAGTTTGACCTTGTGAAACTTCTATTTGGGTTTGGGTTGTTCTGACATAAATTCCTGAATTTTCTTGGCTTTGGGAAAAATCTCAGTTGTTTTGCTTCAACTTGTTCAACTTCCAAAATAGGCAGTGACTACGCTAAGTGTGCCCTAAGCTAGGATTGACCAAGTTTGGCAAACATTCATTCAACAAGTAAAATAAAAACAAGCAATAGATAGGAACACCCAGATAGAAGTTTGTGGTTCTCAGAATGTGATACTTGCGCCAAGGAGTGTGTATGTTCTACAAATGTTTCGATCAGTCACTCCAAACACATTAAAATCCTAGATGGTTTTCTGCAAGGCTGACAACTGGTTTAGCTAGCGAGTCCTCGATATACACAAGGTATGTGAGGCCCAAATCCATAGATGAGACCAAAAGGATGTCACACAGCCGAGAGGAGCGGTAACCCACTTCTCCTCTTTCACTTCTCAAGGGTATAAAGTTCCTTGAGGCTTAGCCCGAATGACAAAATATTGATCCCAAGAGAGGTGTCTTTCGATTCACCTCCTGATTCTTATACTCTACCGGAGCGCTGGAGTTGAGGTTGTCCAAGGGGTGATGAAATCCCCAAGTAGGCCTCCTAAAAAGAAACAAGGTTTTGGATCCTAATCTTATGCACCCAAGATGGCCTCGAAAGACGACAAGGGGAGAGAAGACTCGGATGACCTTGGGCTAAAAAACATGCTTGTTCTTTTACCAACTGACTCTTATGTGTGCTAATCTAGACTTTGCAAGCACTCATGTTTAAGAGACAATGTTCAATTCCAACTTGAAGCGCCAACAAAAGTAAATCAATCGAAGAATGCAAACAATAAGAAGAGTTAGGGTCAACAAAAGAAAACTCACGTGCCCAGAGGCCCTCCACATCAAGTATCGATTAATTTTCTTTAAGGCATTCAAGATTGAGTGTGAGTTTGTTTTAAGCCCAAAACAAAAGTGTGTGAGATTCGATTTCAAGCGCACACCCAGAGGCTCTCCGCGTCAGTTGTTGTTCAATTTTAGTGCCCAAACTTGAAGTGTGATCGATTTAATCTAGAGTTTTGGCCATTTAAGAATTTTGATAAAGTTAAAGCAAACGTTCAAAGACCAAGTGAGTGAGTTAGATTGTGGAACATTTAACACCTTTTTCAAGTAGACCCATCCCCATAAATGGCGCTGAGATTGCAACCAATGGTTAATATTTGATGGGTGATTAGAAAAGAGGTGAGTCCAAGGAACTACTCAAATTGATTTTTGTAAATTTGTATTTTAACTTAACAAAGTTTCTTAAATGTCCAAAAATCAAACTTTACCTAGATTGCATGTGGAAAAGAGATTTGTTTTGTTCAATTTTAGAAGCTCTAAATGAAGTGTTTTGATATTGCAATGGTTAATTGATCCTTGGCATTCAAGATCGGATTTATTGTTTTAAGCATGCATTCCAAGGAAAGTTGATTTTAATCCATGACATTCAAGAGTGTGTTTTGAACAACATTCATTCAATGGAAAATGTGTTTAACCATTCAAGTTCATTTTTTTTAGCAACATGCATTCAAAGACAAATGGTTAAACATTCAAGTTCATTTTTTAGCAACATGAAAACCTGCAAGAAACATGGTTAGTGGTTCCATATGTGCTCCAACTAGCAATGAGACAAAAAAAAGCAATTTAGTTAGTTAGCCAAAATCTTCAAAAATGAGAGCAGGTAGAGATGACAGTCCATCAAGCAGAGATGCCAAAATATGAAGACACTGAAATACAGAGATGCTAGTATTCGAAGACGACAGAACAGATTTGCGACAAAGAAAATAGGTGACAAGCAGAGACGACATTTGCGCAGATGCGGATTTTTGTAGACGACGATTTGGATTGGCGGTGGCAGAGACGTCAATTTGCGCAGACGCAAATTTTCACAGATGTCCATTTGCGCAGATGCAAATTTTCGCAGACAGAACAGGTTGCAGACGTCAAAACTGCGCGAAAAAAATTGAAAAACGCAAATTTTTTTTTAGATGGTATTTTTTCTTCCTAAGTGCATTCTTTAACCTACAAAAACAAGCAAAACACCCTCACAACACACTCAAACAACAACAAACATTAGATGGTTAGAAAAAAATGACATATAGATGAAAATAGATGATTAAATGACCCATAGTGGGGTCCCACCGGGCATGCCAAAATGTAGAACAAGATTTAGTATGCAAAGAACATTAATAAATAAAGTAAACATTCACAAACCAAAAACTAAATTCACATATATGCTTAGACAAAGAAAGTAAACAAAGAAGTGCAAACTTCACAAGAGAAAACACTCCATGCTTTCTTGATTCTGTAGATGTGTCCTTTTGCTATAGATGTATGCTCAAGATGCTCAAAAGCTGCTTCAATGGAGATGGGTAATGGAAAAATTGTAGCTTTGTGAGCTCTCAATTTGGCATTATAAGGGTAAGATTGATGGCGTTGGTTCTCAAAATAGCATGGTAACTTTAGCTCAAAGATTGTTGATGAAATGGCTTGGGATGGGATTCAATTTATAGGCTAAGGGGTAGAGGGATGGAGGGCTTAGATGCAAGGATGGATGAAGGTTTAAGGAGGGCTAGGATGCACTCAAAGGAGAGCACATGGATTGTGCTTGTTTATCACCAATGGGAAGGTGACACTTGTCACAAGGAGGATGAGTGTGAGAGGGTAGGGTAAAGGGTTAGTTAAAGGCATGATGAGTGGGGTTGAGTACGTAAGAGGGATGTAAGAGGAATGAGTGTGGAAGAGGGAAGAGTGTGGAAGATGGGTGTAAGAGTCATGAGTGGGCTTGTAAGAGTCTTTTATGTTTTGTAAGAGCACTCATGACTTAGTGGTTGGGTTTTTTGAGGGGAGACTTTGGTTTGGATTAGGAAAGTCTTAAACTTGTTTAAGGAATGTGACAACATTAGGGGGTGGATTAGGCTTGGGTTTAGGATTAGATTAGGAGTGTTAGAGATGTGCAAGTGGATGGCATTAATGAGGGTGGGTGAGTTAGTGGCTAAGCTTGGTTAGTATGGGTGGATGGGGTGGATTAAGATAAATGGAGGATTAGAGATAGGTTAGGGGTTTAATAAATGGGGATTTTTGGAATTAGATAGGAGAAAAGGATTTAATTGATAAATAATAGATTATTTGATTTATCAATTAGGACTATAGATGATTAATTAAATTAATCAACTAGGGATGGCAAAGGATTAATTAAATAAGAATTTAATTAATGATGCCTTTAGATATGGCTAAATTAGATTACCAAAGTGGTGTAATCAAATTTAGGTGTCTACAGTGGCATGAATAGTCATCTTTGACCTATCATTTTGTGACACGTGTCATTACGAGGTTAAGTGAATTAGTGCCACATGGCATCTATGTGGGAAGGGACCAAGTTTGTTCTACCAAAAGTATATCTTGGTAGCCAACAAGGTCAAACCCATGGCCATTGAGCCCCAAACCCCAACAGATGTGGTGTAGTTTTTATTTAAAGTTTATCTCACAAAAAATTGGTTTTTAAAAGGCCATGGATAGGGTTGGAACCCCCAACTGGCAACCCAAGTGAAATCTTAACTGCCAGTGCACCAAATGTGGGATTGAATATGAATATAGGTAAGTTTGTATTCAAACTTTGCTTATCGAAACTCCCACCTTATAAAATAATTTTTTTATTATTATTTGGTTAAGGTATATCCCGCAAATTTGATGTAAGCCAAGTTTATTAATTGGCAAAGGGGTAAATTTGAATAGGTAGTTTGTTTAAGAGGCCTATAATTAAATATTATTGTTTTGGCCTATGTTAGGCTAAATTCATGTATAAAAGAGGGGGGAGTTTTTCTTATGAGACCCATTCTAGAGAAGAGATTTTTGGAGGAGCCATTCTGAAGAGGCCATTCCAAAGGAGAGAATTTTGGATATGTTAGAGAGAATTCTAGAGGAGAATTTCTGAGAGGAGATTTTTCTGAGAAGCCATTCTAGGGGCACTCAGAATGCACTTACATGTGATGTAATGATGTTCCATGTCTATAGTCAAACCTATTGGTGTTTTTTGTTTTTTAAAAGGTGCTAAAACTATTAAGTGACAAAATGCTTAATACCAAAATGACAGTACATACACAATCTAAAGAATAGCCTATTCTTATTAACAACTACATATGTAAGGTATTTGGACCCAACTTCAATAAAACCATAGATGGTTTTCTACTCTTTTGGCTCTGCAAAACCAGGGTGGGTGTACCCAGGGATGGTTCAAAAATGAAATAAATGTATGAGAATTATTCTTAGTTTCATTTTGATTCTCATTTCAAGATCCTTAAACATATACATAATTCTTATTCGATTGATAAACACATCCCATAAAAAGATATGGCCAAGAAATCTTCTATAGATCTGCAGATGTTTTTGACAACAATGACTAACTGAAGCTAAGACATTCCATGCAGATAAGTGCTGGCCAACTTTGAAGATCTACAAGAAATAAATCTAAAATTTTATTCGATGATGCATTTAAAAAAACCATTTATAATATACTTCTCCTTCAGCTGAAATAACTTGATCAGTGCCTAATCCATTAGGGTTCAGAGTCTATCACAAATTCTTAGATCTAATTTGTTGCTTTACAACAAATTCTATCAGCAATTCTTATTAGAATTTATCATTCACAATCCTTTTCAATACCTGAGAAATCTCATCACATTCATCAAAGCCTTTGTTTAATCCGTTGAATTAACAGCAATGATAAATGGATATACACCCTAACTAGGTTGCATTCAATTGCACAAGCTTTTACTCATACAACATCAAGGTATCTAAGTATTTAAAAGGAGACAAAATTCAGGAAGAAATGATATGGAGACAATTCATAATTTGTATTCATTTCCTTTGAAAATGGTATATCCTTTACAGTAGACTCAGAATGGCCTTCAGAAAGAAAACACAACTCATTCTATATTCATATTTTCTAAGAGAATTAACGGAAAAATATATTACAAACTTCCTTTCAAATTTTTGGAACAAAAACCAAACTAAGCATAATACTTAAAAAGTAGAATTCAGACCCTTCTTTAGCCTTGGGATCTCACTTAAATAATGTGAGATGCAACAAGCTTTAGGCTAAAGACAAATGACAGGTGTCCTTCTAAAAGAAAAGGCACTCACCTACAATTCTATCAAAAAGACAAGAACAAAATAACAGAAAGGTTAATTACAACAAACATTCCTTGGTGGGTCCCTTTCTGTTATGCTTCTTAGTTGTTGAGACAAGAAATATGATCTGATCTTATAATCATTCTTCATCTTTGAAGTACATAACCATGAGGTCTAAAAGTGATGTATCATCTTCTGTTACCTGCAAACTCACTTTAATCTGGGGATCTTCTATGTCTTCATTGCTAATTACAAGGGTAACTGTTACTTTTGCATCTTCTTCCTCATTGTCTCCTAACATCTGTTCCATAAACTGATTTTTCCATTTATTAAAAGCATCATCATCTGGCCAATCAAAACTTAGAGCTTCTCTTTTTATCTTTATTAAAGAATTTTCACTTTCTTCTAAATCATCAAATTCTTTTCCCATAGTAGTATAAAACAACCGTATTTTTACTAGCTCTTCATTTGTCTTTGCCCAAAACCAATGGCTAGTCTCACTGATAATGTTTATTATTCTTTCATTGAATAACTCATCCATCTCCCTTTTCCATTTTTCATTGTCCTTTACTGTATTAATAGATTCTAAAGCACAAGGAAATAGGGTGAATTTTTTAGCAATATATTTGGAAAAATAGAGTGTTAATCTTCTCTGTAAAGAATCTCTTTCATCATCAAAATTCTGTAGCTTATTTAATAAATCAAAAATCTTTTCAACTTGATGATAAGGCATTTGGACTACAGATATACATATTATTGTAATATCAATATTTCTCTCCCTCCATTTCTGTGCAAGAAAAATCAATCCATGCTTTTCTCTATTCAACTCATTCATGAGGGTTACAATCCTTGTCAACTGATCATAAAAAGTTGACCATTGTATTTTATCCCTCAAATATACCACACCCTGTTTCAATTTTTCTTCCTATTGATTTCTAAATTCTATTTGCAACTCATGTAATTTGGTTTTTTCTACTTCAAAGTCCTCTGCAATATAGAATTGGGGCCTTTCAGGGGTGTGAAGTATTTCAATGATAGGGGTTTATCCAACAAATGACCATGAAGGGTATGCAATTCTCAGTGTACTAGATTCTCCCACCTTTATTTTCCCAAGTATCTTCTCCAATTGAGATACCCTATTTTCTAGCTCAATTCTATTTTTTACTTCTTGATTGTAGGCATCCACCACTATTTCATACTTACTATGCAAATCAGTCATTTCCTTTTCTTCTCTTTCTACAGTGGCCAAGGAAAATTTAAAATAATCCACATTCATGTGGGCTGCCTATACATTTGAAGTATCAGTGACCCTCTTCACAATGATACTCCCTATTAGTCCTCAATCATCAGACTGTGATGAAGTAGTCCTAGATCTTCTTCTTAGTGACCACATAACAAGGGTAGATTGATCATTACTAAATGTTGTTCTTAAGAATTCCTCTTTATCTGGATCCTGTAATCCTAAATTATTTGACTCAAATATAAAAGTTAAGGCATCAACAATATCCCAATTGGGCAATAATAAAATATTTGCATTTTTCACCATCTATCTACCCTCATCGGGGGTTATATTCTGGAACTCTTGTATCATTTGTTCCTTTATTTGATTCTGAATGGAGGCCTCATCCATTTTTGGATGCTCTGCTTTCATATTCCTACACCTTTGTTCAAAAATATACATGTTTACCCTCCATGCAAACTGATGGAAAGCCTTTGATTTTATAAAACTGTTATCAGACAAAAATTGCTGACTGGCTTGTTCCAAAATAGGGTCTAATTCCCTTCCTCTGAAATCTGCTACAGTTAATTCAAAACTTGGCACAGGAGGCTCCTGGGGGTTCCCTTCATCAATTTCTGCTTGAGTAACAAAAACTCCTCCTTGTGACCCCATTTGTTCAATTTTCTCATTGGTGAGCTGCTCTTCCTCAATTCTCATTGGAGTTTGAGAAGGTGAGTAACCTTAATCAGGGGATTCCTCTTCCCTTATTATTTTTCTTCTTTTGGGAGAAGGTTCAGGGGGTCTTTCTTCAAGGACAGTATTAGTAGATTCAATTACCTATTTTTCTTTGTTTACAATGGGCATCTGCTCCCGAATAATAGTATATCCTGTCTTCTTTTGCACAACCAGTGGACCCACTCCTATGTTGGGGGTGAAACCCAATTTTCTCATAAATTCTCTCGCTTTATCTGGAAAAGAATCAATAAAATTTTTTTTCTTCTCATTCATTACCTCCATTATTTCTGAGAATGTATTCATGAGCTTATTTATCCTATCTGCATTGGTCACAACATTACTAAGAGGACTGTAATCTTTCTCAAAATAATTAATAAACTCCAAATCTTTTGAATAGACTCTCCATTTTTCTTTCTTTATTTCTTGCTCCTGGAGAGAATATTCATTCCTTATTATATCTTCAACGAAATAGAATTCATGCTGACTTGGATGAAGCTTGATCCTATGTCTAAGACCAGAGTTAAAGAAATCTTTTGTGTCACAAAAATGAGCATGAGATACTACCATCTTATACTGATCCAAAAATTTGTAGAGGAAGATCCACCCTTCTTTAGTTATTACAAATTGGTGAGCTATAGTGCAAGTAGGAAAAATTGATCCTATTCCCCTTTTGTGAAAAAAGGTCTCCTCCACTCCTCCCAACTACCATAAAAATTCAGCTACCCCTACCTTTAAAGGTACCTGATAGGGTAGTACATGGGGTGTCCCTTTGAATCCATAGACCCTAATGATAGTTGAGACTAGATATGGGATGATAACTCCCCAATTATGTGAAACTTTTAAACTATGGGGTCTGTCCATAGGCCTATCAAGATGCATTAGTGCCTTAGGAATTCTGGGATTGTCACTTAATATGAGGCGTCTTAGTTTAGAAGCAAAGTGCCTATCAAATCTAACAAAACTAGCATTTTTTGCTTCCCCAGTCATGTCTACACTCCACAATTGAACTGGTAGTGCCTCCCCCTCTTGTTCCATATTTAAAACCGATTCTCTACTAAAATACATAACCCCTTTAAAAAGAAACATATGCATCAATAGGGAGTACTGACCCCAAACCTTTTCCACCTTGCCCTTTGCAATCCCCATCAATCCATTGTGAATCTCATTAGCTAAGTAAGATGCAAAATCAAAAATTATTTCTACACCAAAAGAGGAGATTTGGGTGATCATATACATGAAGCTCACCGAAATAAAAGCTTCTTCACCCTCTCTGAAAACTCTGCATAGGGTCCTGTATATCTCTACTGCCCTGGCATTAAAGCATGATTTCTTGAAAGGTTCTTTAGAAGATGATGTTATTGTTGGTAGGTTTCCAATTCTGCCTATGTGGGCTTTCAGTGCACCTTGTCTAACTACATCTCTTTTGGACATATATTCTTTTTCTAACTGTATCAAGTTAATGGGCACATGATACCTAGTGAGAGGTCCCAGACTGAAAACTTTCCTAATTTCTTCTAGACTGATAGTAATTAAAACTTCACCATCCATTCTTCTCACTACCTTAGTGGATTGATCATAACTTTTCACTACAGCTTCAAGTAGGTCATAATCCATAAATACACTGGGCACAACAAGCTTTCCAAGATCAAAATTCCATATATTGGCATGAGGGGCATACAATTTCCTTTTTGCGAACCATTTTTTTAACAAACTCAAACCAGTTTGAGAAGTTTGAGCATCCTGAACCCAATTACCCTTATCGTACAATCCATCAGCTATCCTTAGCATAGGGTTCAATGAGGTTAACCTTTTGACTTGCACTGTGTCTACAGTAGACTCAGGAAGCAACTCAAGCAAATCATCATGCACATTCCTATCCAAATAGTTTATTGCACCTGAAAATCCCTTCTTCGGAGGCATCTTGGACTATTTTTTAGAACTGAAAAGCTTATGAAGATTATGGTAGTACTACTTACTTGAATTCTGTCTTTTTTTTCCTCTGTATTTCTTCAAGCTTTTTGCGAACAGACAACTTCACAATTTCTACCAGACTTTGGCACACTTTCCTTCAGTAATTGCTTCTGCACAAGAATGGCTCCAAATCTTTGCTCAGGTAAGATGAAACTGATGAACTCTCTCTGTATTATACATTTTTATTTCGCATGGATGATGCTTTCATTTCTAATTAATATAGAGAGTGGTACTACATTCTATGTTTAAAAATGCACCATCAATTTTCAAAGATCCTACGATCATGTGATATGGAGAGAACCACTAGGCGTTGCATTTGACATGTCAGTCAATTTACCCAATGAGAACTTACCATGTATAGAATTCTTTCCTTGATGGCACTTATATGTGGACCCACTAACAACTAAGAACATGTGTGAACATGTCGCTACTTCGTTATGCATAAAGAATGAGCACATTGCCATAGCGAAGAGGTGATAATCATCGATCTAATATGGAATTGGTCAAAAGATATGTTATTGGACTTGTTAAGAAAGAAGGTGGTGGGCCCTACTCGCTATGTCACTATAAGTATCCCCCTCGCAACTCTTCATAGTGAGAAGATGACAGCTGTTGATCATATACTCAATCAAGGGTGAGGAAACTGCAGGAAGTCTTCTAATTTTATATTCACTATGTCGCAGAGCTTAAAAAGCATGTAATTTTTCAAAGTGAGGTAGGGAGGACTATTGATTCTGTTCCACTCTGATGTTCAGGATCCCTTTGTACATTCAATTAGATGGCCACTGACGAAAATATAGAATTCTGCATAGTTGGCACCTGTCAAGATTCTACTGCAGTCTTAACTGTTATCCCACATCACTAGAGGTCCCACCGACCTTCAAATTTCATAGGGCCTTGCTAATTCGCTAACGGTGAAGCATCTAATTTTTTTGATAGCGAGGTAGCAAGCTCCGAGACTTAAATGAATTCTATACCAAAAAATGCAAGGGGCATCCGATAATCATTTTTTTATTTAAACTGCTTCTGACAATGGTTATTTATTTTTGGTCATGCCACCTGGTGTAATCATGGTACCGGCAAAATGTAATGTCACCACCTCTTAGTTTCACAGGCCTCACTACTTCACTAATGGCGAAGTGTTTGATTTTTTTGATAGCGAAGTAATGACAATGGTAGATCTACTCGGATTGAATAGCTGGGAAAAAGAGAAGAAAGGTGTCTTGAGGAAATAGAAGATAGAAAGTGATAGAATATTCTTCTCATTTGAAAATTCAAAATTTCATGCCTGACAATTCATGAATTGAATTTTTTTTTTTTTTCCAATGGATGGATTATCCAGAAACCCTATGTTTCACTTAAAAATAAAAAATCTGACTTTTCTACAATTGAACAAAAGACTTCTGTTACACAAAAAGTCAAACCAACAGTGGCTCTGTCTGGGGATGATAGACTACTTGAGCCTATGTAAGAATTCAGAATCTATGGGAAAGTAGACCACACATTTGGTAAGATGACAACTTCTTCAGAGAGCACAAAGCAACACATAAAAAAGAGGAACCAGACTGGACAAGGATATTTACAAATATTTATAGAAAACAAAATGACACGAAACCCTAAAACTACTATTCATGGAAGAAAATAAGTATTTTTCATGAAAAACACCTCTTCAAGAACTGTCCATGAACTGGCAATTCAAGAATAGTGTCAAATATATCTCTGAGTATATAAGAATCTTCACCCCAAGTATTTTCAATGAGATATGGGCCTAACCAAATAGGATCAAATTTTCCATGTTTTCCTTTATCTTCAATTCTAGCATTCCACATTAAGACTAAATCTCCATTTTCAAATTTCCTGCTTACAGTTCTTTTATCATAGAGTGTCTTGGCTTGCAATTGTAACTTTTGGTTCCTTAAAGATGCTTCTCTTATGTTTTCGATTAGTCCTACCAATTCATCCATTCTTTCTTGCATTTCATTTGTAGTATCTTCATCATATAACTGGATGTAATTGTATAGTCCCATCAAGTTGTTTTGAGGCATTCTGGCTTGAATCCCATATAATAAATCAAATGGAGCTACACCAATTACTTTCTTTACAGTTACTCTATTAGCCCAAATTGCCAATTGTAACTTGGAATCCCATGCCTTTTTATTATCATCCAAGGTTCTCTTAATGATTTTCAACAGGCTTTTATTTGTGGACTCAGCTTGTCCATTCCCTTGTGGATGATATGGAGTAGATGATGACCTTGTCATTCCATATTTATCACAAAACTTGATGAACTCCTCAGATCTAAAGCACATAGCATTATCTGTTACAATTTTTAGTGGACATCCAAATCTAGAAATAATATTATTCAACAGAAAAATATTTACCACTTTACTTGTCGCATTTCTTGTAGGGATAGCCTCTACCCATTTTGTAAAGTAGTTAGTAGAAACCAGAATCCAAGAATAGCCAGTGCTAGACTTGGGGAAAATTTCTCCTATGAAGTCCAGACCCCATTGTTGAAAAGGTGCTTGAATCTCAATTGGCTTCAATGGAGCATTTCCTGAGAATTTTAGCCTTCCAGCAAACCTCTGACAAGGATCACATTTCCTAACCATAATTTGAGCATCCTTGAACAGAGAAGGCCACTAGAATCCAGCCCTCATTATATTATGTGCAGTAGTTTTGGCCATGTAGTGTCCTCCACATACTCCAGCATGCATTTCTTTCAAAACCTCTTTTGCCTTTTCTTTATCAACACACTTCAAAAGGAACTCCCTCAAAGTTTCTCAACCATAGGTTGTTTTGGACAATTATATACCTAATGGCTTGCAATTTAGTGTTCCTCTTTTCATTTTTAGGTAGATAAGGAGGAGCTTCCATATGTTGCAAGTAATATATGACATTGGTGTACTAGTCACACTGGTCCATGTCACATAAGTTAGCTATGAGATCATCATTTACCAGATTTATCTAATTAGCCTCTAGGTTAGTTTCGACCATGAGTTTGGTCAAAAATTGACCTCTTACTAACTTTGTTATCTATATGTCAATGTTAAACTCTTGGATTCTATTGATCCATCTACACCTCCTGCCTGACACTTCCTGCTGAGAGAATATATCCTTGACTACAGCACTAGATACAAAAGTGATAACAGTAGCACCTACTAAATAACTTCTGAAAGCTTTTACAGCCTTTACCAAAGCATATGCTTTCTTTTCATTTATTTCATACTTCAGTTCAGTAGGCTACAGTGACTTGCTGAAAAAGACAATAGGTTGCTCATATCCTTCTAGATTTTTTTGTAATAAAACTGCAGTTACAGTATGGAATGATGCAAAAGAGAAAATATGCATGGGCTTTGCATAATTTGGGGTCCTCAGCATTGGAGCATTTTTTATTGCAGTTTTTATATCCTACAATGCTTGTGAAGGTTCACCATTCCAACCTATAACGGCTCCCTTCTTGAGCATCTTTGAGATGGGTCTACTGATTTCAGCAAAATTGGTAACAAATCTCCTCCAAAAATTTACTTGGCCAAGAAAGGACTGAATTCCTTTCACATTTTTTGGTTTGGGGATTTTATCAATAGCTACTACCCTTTCAGGATCTATTTTTACCCCATCCTTAGACACTATTTGTCCTAATAATTTTCCTTCTGTGACCTCAAATGTACATTTCTTTGGGTTTAAAGATACCCCATATTCCAGGGCTTTTATAAAAAAAATTTCCAAATATTTGCAGTGATCTTCAACCTTTTTAGAATACGCTATAAGATCATCCTGGTACACAACCATAAATTTGTCAATATACTCATGAAATGCTACATCCATGGCTCTTTGGAAGGTAGCTCCTACATTAATCAAGACAAAAGGCATCCTCACATACACATATGTTCCCCACAGAGTTGTGAAGGTTGTCTTGAACTATTCACTTTCTTTTACTAGAACTTCATTATACCTAGAGAAACCATCCATCATTGACATCAATTCAGAGCCAGTTACTTGTTCTAACATGGCTTCCATGTTAGGTAAGCTATAATTGTCTTTAAGAGATGCAATATTTAAATTTCTAAAATCAACACAAAGCCTAATATCTCCATTCTTCTTCCTGACAGGAACCAAGTTTGAAACCGAGGTGGAATGCCTGATTGGTTTGATTATCCCACCATCTCTCAGTTTTGTCAGTTCTCCTTGCATTTTTGGGGCAAGGGTAGGATTGATTGGTCTCTGTTTTTGCCTAAAAGGTCTTACATTTTCCTTCAATGGTATGACATGCTAGAAAAGATCTCCCCTATAAGTGTTAAGGTCATCATATGACCAATCAAAAAGATGTTTGTATTTTCTAAGTAGGTCAATCAATGTTTTCCTGATTTTAATAGGCAGATCTTGGCCAATATAAACCCTTTTAGGAACTTCATCAGTACCCAAATTTATTTCTTCTAACTCCTGGGGTTTGGGGTTGTTTACTCCTGATTTTACTCTGTCTTGGCTATCAAAAATATTTTCCAAGACTACCAACCCCTTTGGCATCTTATTTGTTTTCAATTGCATTATTTCTTGACCAAAAATGGTTTCTTTCCCATTTATGGTTTCAATCAGTCCACTGCAATCCATCTCCTGACCATGGTACTTGTCTTCATTTAACAAGAAATTTGTAATATCTTTGTCTTCTTCAAACACCTGCCAATTTTCAATGTTGTCAGGTATGGAAGGTCTATTTTGTACCTCAATCTGGGAGATTCTTGCAAGTGATATTTCTTTTGGCTTGATTGCTACATTTTCCAAAAGATCAGCCATCTTATTTTGGGTCCTATCTCTCCATGAGATCCCAAATGCATCAAAGAATTCTATCTGATCCCAGACTGCATTTCTATATTGTTTCAATCTCCTATTTTTGGATGATTAGGTTCCTTTGATCTAAGAGATAGTTAGTTCAGAATCCCCTATGACACATAATTTCTTAATTTTATGATGTATGGAAACTTTGAGTCCTAGTAGCAATGCTTCATATTCTATGATATTATTAGTGCAGGAAAACTTCAAGGTGAATGAATACCTAAAAGTGTTATTTTCAGGGGACACAAAGACTACACCTGCCCCTGCACCCTCTTTAGAACTAGTCCCATCAAAGAACATTGTCCATAATTTTGGTGAATTCATGCAATATTCAACCTCATTTTCAATGATAGCAGGTAAAATTTCAACTTCCTGAATAATTAATTCAGCCCTAAAAGAATTAATCCCAGTGTCTAGGAAACAAGTGGTATCTTTGTCAATTTCTTCACCTAAGATGTGGTTAACCCTTGGTTCCCTATTTACCCTGACAGCTTTGTCGCCTATATGAAAAGTGGCATAAGTAAGATCACATTGTAGGCTTTCCCTCATGGCAACACTCCATTTTCTGGAGAGTAGCATTCCATAGTGTGGAGGTATATCTACCACAAGGACAGACATGGTTAATTCTACTTCAGGAAACATAGCTAGTTTGAATGGTAAGGCATTTATGGTACATATTACTGGGACTTCCCTAGCATCCATCCCTCTGCATCTACCCTGTTTGGTATCCACCTTCAATCCTAAGGCTTCTATTACTTTGAAAGGCATTATAGTTTTGGAAGCTCCTGAGTCTATCATATAATTTTTTAAGGTCTTCCCCTTTATGATTAGACCAAGGAAAAAAGGATCAATATCTTCTATGAATGCCACTGAGGAATCATCTAGAAACATTTGAGGGATTTGGGATATGATACCACTGTCCCCTATCACTAATGGGGTCTGTTGGGACACAACTTGATCTTCAATAATATTATTGTTTGCTATTCCACCCAACCATGACAAAGCCTTATTCTTATGCTCTTCAATTCTAAAAAGTTTAGACAAGGGCACTTTTACAGTAATTTGAGATAACATGGAAATCATATCAATAGGTTCAACCATAGTAGGTTTTATAATAGTACCTGGAATCAGAGTCTTTTTAGTAGTAGGCACCACATTTTGCTTGATAACATCCAGTTCTGACTTCTGTGGTTGCACCAATGGTTTTGTTGCTTCACCTATCTGAAATTGAACCTTCTTCTTTGGTTCCCATTTCTTACCCTTGTTCTCCTTGATATTAGGCACATCTTCATTGACTTTCTTGTGTTGATCACTCATCTTATGAGTGATGTCTTTGATGAATACACTAGATGGCCTTCCTGCATCATTATTTATTGCTCTATTTCTCAAATTATAATTACTATGGACTTGTGAAATCATTTCAGCTATAATTCTATCAATTTCCTCCTTGGAAGGCATTCATAAACTTCTGAGACCTACATCATACAATGTACTACATACCTTATCTGTATCATACCCTTCATCATCTAAAAGTACTTGCTGATGATGTAGCTGGTAGGCAATTCTCTGGCTAGTAACATCATTTTCAGGCTCTCATGAATCAAAATCTATCAAATCATCACACATGCTCACCATATTGCAGCTTATATCGTCATGGTTTTTCTCTTCAGTTTCTTCTTCGGCTTGTACTCCTTGAGCTTGGGCGAATGACTGAGCAACATCACAATAATCAGCAGAATGAGGTGATTGGCATATAATGCACCATGGTACATCATCATTCATATTTATAGTGTTCCTTTGCAGGGGGTCTGGAGTACCCTTATCTTTCACATTTTGGGTCTGGTTGGGAACTAGTTTACCATCTTTCCACTGAGTGGTGTAAGGATAATTCTGCATCTTAGTCTACCTATTGAAATTGTTGTTATTCACAAGGATTCTTTCAGCAACATTTGGTTTATTCAAACTAGTGAGATTCATCTTCTTGAGCATTTCTAAAACTTGGCCTATAGTAGGTTCTTCGAGCTTTTTTCCTATGGGAGTTTTGTCACCCTCCCTTTTACTATTGTTCCTCAAATTAAAAAAGCTTAGGATCATCCCTCCTTCCTAGTTTTCCAGATGCCTTTCTATTATTCTCTATATTTACTGCAACTCTATAGGCATCTCTTAAAGTTTTAGGATCCTTATCTCTCAATTGATAAGCTATTTTGCTATCAAAATCATTGAAATAGGTTGTGAGACAGATGTCTTCATTTAACCTCATAAATTGAAAAAGTTTGTACATACCCTTTTGGAATCTCACATTGAAATCAAATGTGGATTCATTTGGATTCTTCTTGATATTTTTGAACTCGTTCAACATGAATCTTGCATTAGTGTTGTCCCCATATTGCTCCTTGAACAATTTCTCCAAATCACTCCATGAGGTAATACTATCATCAGGCAACCTCCTAAACCAATCCCTTGCATCCTCTGTTAGTGAATGCACAAACAATTTCATTACCATGTCCTCATGTTCAACTTCATAATCATTCAACATGTCAATGAAAATCCTCAAATGTTCTTCACCTGTAACAACATTATTTCCAGAAAACTTAACCACTTTATCCCTTAAATCAAAAGATATGAGATGGGGGGCACCAAGAATACCAGCAAATGATATCTGTCTATACTTTTCTAGGTATATAGGTTTCTTCTAGAAACCAAGAACATTTGAGGTATTAGCTATATTAGCCTGACTCAAGGGAGCAGCTTGGGACTATTGTGGTGGGACAAATGGGACTTGAGTGCCAATAGTGGAAGATGAGGTGGGAGCAGATTGGGGTACTCCCTGAGTTGAAATTGTGGGACCACTAACTAGTGCAGGATTTGTAGGTGGGATAGACAATTTGGGTCATGAGGCCAATGCAGAATTAGACTTTATGAATTGGATTTTCCTTCTAGTTTCTGCAGCTTGAGCTTCATTCTCAACCTTCTCAAGTTCTTTTTCAAGATCTTCCCTCTCTTTTCGAGCCTTCTCAAGATCTAGATCTAATTTAGATATGGAGGGTTGTATAGGTTTTCTCGGTATAGCTTAAAACTCATTTATTTGGATTCCTATAGCCTTACCTTTCCCTTTATCTGGAGCTTTTGCAGTGGGCTCTATAGGATCAACTTGAACAAGTTTATAAGCTTGAACTTGAGCAATAACTGGTTCGTGCCTTTGATTTAGGCATTTCTCCTGTTCTTGAACTTTAGCTCTCAGATTATCAACATCTCCAAAGACATCCTTATGGAGAGTTGTAGTATTCTCTTCTAACTTTTTATTTTGCTCTTTCAAAATAGCCATCCTTCTTAATAGAGCATCTCTTTCTATTATGGCATCTAAGGTGTCTCACTCCTTCTCTTTTTCAAGATGAATGCATTTATCTTCTTCCTCAGCAATCCATTTCTTCAAAAATTCTATTTCAGAGTACATTTCTTTAGAGTCTATAGAAGTTGCCTCGGAATCAACAGGGTCATCCAGATCTATAAGGTTTGGTTCTACATATGGGGCTACTCTAGGATTAAAAGGATTATCAGTTGAACTCCTAAATCTTAAATTACAATTGATATCTGCTACAAGATCTAGTCTATATGAAGCAATTCCCATATTAGATATGTCCTTGTCTTGAAAAACTCTCTCATCTGGTAATGGGGTACTGAAAATGCCTCCTAAGAGTCTTGTAGTTTTGGATTCAGAGCTAAGTGAAGAAGACTCTCTTCCTATTATTGGTTGATAATGGGAATTGACAGATGCATTACCTCTGGGTTTCCAAGTAGGATTCAGATCTGTCATTTTCTTATTTTGGTTCTTCCAACCACCTTGGGGTAGATCAGTATACATTGACACATCGAGATTGGCTCTCATATAAGCTCTTGTGTTTTTTCTCTTGTCAGCCATATTCACCTTTTGTTACAATAAGCACTAGCTTCAAAACCTTGACTGAGTCACCACCCTATTTTGAGAAAATATATAATAACACTTTTACTGACTGAAGGAAAACAATACACAAGTAGGAATAAAAAAATGGCATAGACAGACCAATCATTGATGTCATAAGTCTGCAACTCTTGCTTGTTAGATAAGACACTTGGATAAGCTGGATACGTTACTATGTAGCAATGGTACTTGGGCTCTATCTTTTTTTAAAAAAAATTCTCAAGGTTTGGTACTAAAAGATTCCCTTATAACCACGGGAAAAACATAGATCATATAACACACACATACACAGAAGGACCAAAGAAAACTGTAGTACTTTTCACAAATGTGTTGGACAACTCCCTAGCAGAGTCACCATTTTGTTGGTGATTTTTGTTTTTTAAAAGGTGCTAAAACTATTAAGTGACAAAATGCTTAATACCAAAATGACAGTACATACACAATCTAAAGAATAGCCTATTCTTATTAACAACTACATATGTAAGGTATTTGGACCGAACTTCAATACAACCACAGATGGTTTTCTACTCTTTTGGCTCTGTAAAACTAGGGTGGGTGTACCTAGGGATGGTTCAAAAATGAAAAAAATGTATGAGGATTATTCTTAGTTTCATTCTGATTCTCATTTCAAGATCCTTAAACATATACATAATTCTTACTAGATTGATAAACACATCCCATAAACAGATATGGCCAAGAAATCTTCTATAGATCTGCAGATGTTTTTGACAACAATGGCTAACTGAAGCTAAGACATTCCATGCAGACAAGTGCTGGCCAACTTTGCAAATCTAAAGGAAATAAATGTAAAATTTGATTTGATGATGCATTCAAAAAAACCATTTATAATATACTTCTCCTTTAGCTGAAATAACTTGATCAGTGCCTAATCCATTAGGGTTCAGAGTCTATCGCAAATTCTTAGATCTAATTTGTTGCTTTACAAAAAATTCTATTAGCAATTTTTATCAGAATTTATCATTCACAATCCTTTTCAATACTTCAAAAATCTCATCACATTCATCAAAGCCTTTATTTAATCCATTGAATTAACAACAATGATAAATGGATATACACCATAACTAGGTTGCATTCAATTGCACAAGCTTTTACTCATACAACATTAAGGTATCTAAGTATTTAAAAGGAGACAAAATTCAAGAAGAAATGATATCGAGACAATTCATAATTTGTATTCATTTCCTTTGAAAATGGTATATCCTTTACAATAGACTCAGAATGGTCTTCAGAAAGAAAATACAACTCATTCTATATTCATATATTCTCAGAGAATTGACAGAAAAATATATTAAAAACTTCTTTTCAAATTTTTTGGACCAAAAACCAGACTAAGCATAATACTTAAAAAGTAGAATTCAAACCCTTCTTTAGCCTTGGGATCTCACTTAAATAATGTGAGATGCAACAAGCTTTAGGCTAAAGACAAATGACAGGTGTCCTTCTAAAAGAAAAGGCACTCACCTACAATTCTATCAAAAAGACAAGAACAAAATAACAAAAAGGTTAATTACAACAAAAATTCCTTCGTGCGTCCCTTTCTGTTATGCTTCTCAGTTGTTGAGACAAGAAATATGATCTAATCTTATATTCATTCTTCATCTTCGAAGTACATAACCATGAGGTCTGAAAGTGATGTATCATCTTCTGTTACCTGCAAACTCACTTTAATCTAGGGATCTTCCATGTCTTCATTGCTAATTACAAGGGTAACTGTTACTTTTGCATCTTCTTCCTCATTTTCTCCTAACATCTGTTCCATAAACTGATTTTTCCATTTATTAAAAGCATCATCATCTGGCCAATCAAAACTTAGAGCTTCTCTTTGTATCTTTATTAAAGAATTTGCACTTTCTTCTAAATCATAAAATTCTTTTCTCATAGCAGTATAAAACAACTGTATTTTTACTAGCTCTTCATTTGTCTTTGCCCAAAACCAATGGCCAGTCTCACTGATGATGTTTATTATTCTTTCATTGAATAACTCATCCATCTCCCTTTTCCATTTTTCCTTGTCCTTTACTATATTAACAGATTCTAAAGCACAAGGAAATAGGGTGAATTTTTTAGCAATATATTTGGAAAAATAGAGTGTTAATATTCTGTGTAAAGAATCTCTTTCATCATCAAAATTCTCTAGCTTATTTAATAAATCAAAAATCTTTTCAACTTGATGATAGGGCATTTGGACTGCAGATATACATATGATTGTAATATCATTATTTCTCTCCCTCCATTTTTGCACAAGAAAAATCAGTCCATCCTTTTCTCTATTCAACTCATCCATGAGGGTTACAATCCTTGTCAAATGATCATAAAGGGTTGACCATTGTATTTTATCCCTCAAATATACCACACCCTGCTTCAATTTTTCTTCCTGTTGATTTCTAAATTCTATCTGCAACTCATGTAATTTGGGTTTTTGTACTCCAAAGTCCTCTGCAATATAGAATTGGGGCCTTTCAGGGGTGTCAGGTATTTCAATGATAGGGGTTGATCCAACAAATTATTGTAAAGGGTATGCAATTCTTAGTGTACTAGATTCTCCCACCTTTCTTTTCCCATGTATCTTCTCCAATTGAGATACCCTATTTTCCAACTCAATTCTCTTTTTTATTTCTTGATTGTAGGCATCCACCACTATTTCATACTTACTATGCAAATTAGTCATTTCCTTTTCTTCTCTTTCTATAGTGGCCAAGAAAAATTTAAAATAATCCACATTCATGTGGGCTGCCTGTACATTTGAAGTATCATCGAACCTCCAAACAATGATACTCCCTGTTAGTCCTAAATCATCAGGCTGTGATGAAGTAGTCCTGGATCCTCTTCTTAGTGACCACATAACAAGGGCAGCTTGATCATTACTGAATGTTTTTCCCGAGAATTTCTCTTTATTTGGATCCTATAATCCTAAATTATTTGACACAGAATTAAAAATTAAGGCATTAGCAATATCCCAATTGGGCAATAATAAAATATTTGCATTTTTCACCATTTGTCTATCCTTGTCAGGGGTTATATTCTAAAACTCTTGTATCATTTGTTCCTTTCTTTGATTTCGAATGGAGGCCTCATCCATTTATGGATGCTCTTCTTTCATATTCCTACACCTTTGTTCAAAAATGTGCATGTTTACCCTCCATGCAAACTGATGGAAAGCCCTAGATTTACAAAACTGTTATCAGACAAACATTACTGACTGGCTTGTTCCAAAACAGGGTCTAATTCCCTTCCTCTAAAATCTGCTACAGTTAATTCAAAACTTGGCATAGGAGGCTCCTATGGGTTCCCTTCATCAATTTTTGCTTGAGTAACAAAAACACCTCCATGTGACCCCATTTTTTCAATTTGCTCATTGGTGAGCTGTTCTTCCTTAATTATCATTGGAGTTTGAGAAGGTGAGTAACCTTCATCAGGGGATTCCTCTTCCCTTATTATTTTTCTTCTTTTGGGAGAAGGTTCAGGGGGTCTTTCTTCAAGGACAATATTAGTAGATTCAATTACCTATTTTTCTTTGTTTACAATGGGCATCTACTCCCGAATAATAGTATATCCTGTCTTCTTTCGCACAACCAGTGGACCCACTCCTATGTTGGGGGTGAAATCCAATTTTCTCATAACTTCTCTGGCTTTATCTAGAAAAGAATCAATAAAATGTTTTTTCTTTTCATTCATTACCTCCATTATTTCTGAGAATGTATTCATGAGCTTATTTATCCTATCTGCATTGGTAGCAGCATTACTAAGAGGACTATAATCTTTGTCAAAACAATTAATAAACTCCAAAATTTTTGAATAGACTCTCCATTTTTCTTTCTTTATTTCTTGCTCCTAGAGAGAATATTCATTCCTTATTATATCTTCAGCGAAATAGAATTCATGCTGACTTGGACGAAGCTTGATCCTATGTCTAAGACCAGAGTTAAAGAAATCTTCTGTGTCACAAAAATGCGCATGAGATAATGCCATCTTATACTGATCCAAAAATTTGTAGAGGAAGATCCACCCTTCTTTAGTTATTACAAATTGGTGAGCTACAGTGCAAGTAGGAATAATTGACCCTGTTCCCCTTTTGTACAAAAAGGTCTCCTCCACTCCTCGCAACTGCCATAAAAATTCATCTACCCTAAAAATACAGCTACCCCTACCTTAAAGGTACCTAATAGGGTAGTACATGGGGTGTCCCTTTGAATCCATAGACCCTAATGACAGTTGAGACTAGATATGGGATGATATCTCCCCAATTATGTGAAACTTTTAAACTATGGAGTCTGTCCATAGGCCTAACAAGATGCATTAGTGCCTTAGGAATTCTAGGATTGTCACTTAATATGAGGCATCTTAGTTTAGAAGCAAAGTGCCTATCAAATCTAACAAAACTAGCATTTTCTGCTTCCCCTATCATGTCTACACTCCACAATTGAACTGGTAGTGCCTCCCCCTCTTGTTCCCTATATAAAACCATTTCTTTACTGAAATACGTAACCCCTTTAAAAAGAAATATATGCATTAACAGGGAGTACTGACCCCAAACCTTTTCCACCTTGCCCTTTGAAATCCCCACCAATCCATTGTGAATCTCATTAGCCAAGTAAGATGCAAAATCAAAAATTATTTTTACACCAAAAGAGGAGATTTGGGTGATCATATACATGAAGCTCACCAGAATAAAAGCTTCTTCACCCTCTCTGAAAACTCTGCACAGGGTCCTGTATATCTCTACTTCCCTAGAATTAAAGCATGATTTCTTGAAAGGTTCTTTAGAAGATGATGTTATTGTTGGTAGGTTTCCAATTCTGCCTATCTGGGCTTTTAGTGCACCTTGTCTAACTACATCCCTTTTGGACATATATTCTTTTTCTAACATTATCAAGTTAATGGGCACATGATACCTAGTGAGAGGTCCCAGACTGAAAACTTTCCTAATTTCTTCTAGAATGATAGTATTTAAAACCTCACCATCCATTCTTCTCACTACCTTAGTGGCTTGATAGTAACTTTTTGCTACAGCTTCAAGTAGGTCATAATCCATAAACACACTGGGAACAAGAACCTTTCCAAGATCAAAATTCCATATATTGGCATGAGGGGCATATAATTTCCTTTTTGCGAACCATTTTTTGAACAAACTCAAACCAGTTTGAGAAGTTTTAGCATCCTAAACCTAATTACGCTTATCGTACAATCCATCAGCTATCCTTAGCCTAGGGTTCAATAAGGTTAACCTTTTGACCTGCATTGTCTCTACAGTAGACTCAGGAAGCAACTCAAGCAAATCATCATGCACATTCCTATCCAAATAGTTTATTGCACCTGAAAATCCCTTCTTCGGAGGCGTCTTGGACTATCTTTTAGAACTAAAAAGCTTACAAAGATTATGGTAGTACTACTTACTTGAATTTTGTCTTTGTTTTCCTCTATATTTCTGCAAACTTTTCGCAAATAGACAACTTCATAATTTCTACCAAACTTTGGCACGCTTTCCTTCAGTAATTTCTTCTGCACAAGAATGGCTCCAAATCTTTGCTTGCATAAGATGAAATTGATGAACTCTCTCTATATTATACTCTATTATTTCTCATGGATGATGCTTTCATGTCTATTTAATACAGAGAGTGGCACTACATTCTGTGTTTAAAAATGCACCATCGATTTTCAAAGATCCTATGATCATGTGATACGAAGAGAACAACTAGGAGTTGCATTTGACATGTCAGTCAATTTACCCAATAAGAACTTACCATGTATAGAATTCTTTCCTTTATGACACTTATATCTAGACCCATTGACAATTGAGAACACGTGTCAACATGTCACTACTTCGTTATGCATAAAGAACGATCACCTTGCCATAGCGAGAAGACAACAGCCGTTGATCATATAGTCAATCAAGGGTGAGGAAACTGGACGAAGTCTTTTGATTTTATATTCGCTATGTCACAGAGCTTAAAAATTATGCAATTTTTCAAAGTGAGGTAGCGAGGACTATTGATTCCATTCCACTCTAACATTTAGGATCTCTTTATACATTTGATCAGAAGGGCACTGATGAAAATACGAAATTCTGCATAGTTGGCGCCTGTCAAGATTTTACTGTAGTCTTAATTGTCATCCCACATCACTAGAGGTCCTGCCAACCTTCAAATTTCATGGGGCCTCGCTAATTTGTTAATGGTGAAGCATCTAATTTTTCTGATAGCGAGGTAGTGATCTACAGCACTTAAATGAATTTCATACCAAAAAATGCAAGGGGCATCTGATAATCATTTCTATTATTTAAACTGCTTCTGACAATGGTTATTTATTTCTGGTCATGCCACCTGGTGTAATCATGGTACCAAAAATGACAATGAAAATGACCTGGTGTAATGACAACGGTAGATCTACTCGGATTGAACAGCTAGGAAAAAGAGAAGAAATGTGTCTTGGGGAAACAGAAGATAGAAAGCGACAGAATATTCTTCTCATTTGAAAATTCAAAATTTCGCGCCCGACAATTCATGAATTGAAAAAAAAAAAAATTTGCCAATGGATGGATTATCCAGAAACCCTATGTTTCACTTAAAAATAAAAAATTTGACTTTTCTACAATTGAACAAAAGACTTCTGTTACACAAAAAGTTAGACCAACAGAACCTTTTTAGGCAAAGTCTTCCTTGCTCTTTAGTAACTAATCTTACACCTTGAGAGCTTGTATGCAAGATGGTTCAAGTTGAGATTTGTTAATGACTTTGTGGATGGACTATAGTATGTTGTAAATCAACTTTAAAGAGCATCAATTATACATCGGTCACTTAGTTGAGCTAGACCCAGAGGTGTAGCCTGCTTAGTCTGGATGAACTCCGAAATCAAATTGGTTCTCATCTCTCTCTCTTGTTCTCTATTTCTTGTGTTTATATGTGCTATTAGTTTCACTTAACTATCATTTAAGTTCTATATTCCACATTGAGCTAAATTGAAGTGGTTGAGTATGGTGGCATAGAACTCAGTGTTTTAATGCATTGCACTAGCAAATTGGGATACTTAGTTTCTCTGTATTCACCTTTCATCTAGTTCATGTCATTCTTACTATTTAATATATTTTTAGTTAAACATTAGACATTAATTATTTTTACACCTTGATGCAATTTTTAATTAGTATATAATTGCCTAGATCTTTATAATCAGATCAAATTTGAAACTGAGTATCCCAATTTGCTAGTCCAATGCATTAAAACACCGGGTTCTCTGCCACCATACTTAACCACTTCAATTTAGTTCAATGTGGCATAAAGAACTTAAATTATAGTTAAGTGAAACTAATAGAACATATAAACACAAGAAACAAAGAATGAGAGAGAGATGAAAACCAATTTGATTTTAGAGTTCATCCGGACTAAGCAGACTACATCTCTATGTCTAGCTCAACTAAGTGACTGATGTATAATTGATGCTCTTAAAAGTTGATTTACAACATATTATAGTCCATTTAAATGTCCCTTTACTGATTTTGTATGATATTTCCAACCTCTAATCAGACATTTAAGATCAAACAACTAATATCACAAAGATCCACCAAATTTCTCAAGAAACCCCAAATCGGGTATGCTGAAAATAGTGCCAAAAGCTTCACATCTTCACAAATTATTAATAAATATGAAAATTTACATTTTTACAGAAATTTCAGCAGCATAAAAGCCTACAAAATTACATTTTCAGATCCATATAGCCTTTACAAAAAAGTTCAGAAATGTAGGACAAAAACTATGCTCATCGGGCTCCCGAAATTAACACAAAAATGCCCGAAAACACCACAAAAACACTAATAATCTATCTCAGAAGCTTAATTACATCCCAATACATATATTCAACTCTATTTTAACACCTTAAAGTCTGAAATACAGCAGCAACCCAAACTCATATGAAATACTCAACTGTAAACACCAAACTCATACAAAAAACACACCCGAAAACCCACAAATCTGCACTGTTCAACACAAAGGAAAACTCTGTATGAGCATGCACATGGAATGGCTTCAAACTCCTATCCTTAGCCTTCTTGTAAACCTAAAAACTCCCATTCTTGGGTCTCCCTGGAAACTTGCAAACTCCCGTTCTTGGGTCTCCTTCTCCATAGGTTTGGCAGCCTCTGAAGAACAACAAAGAATGAGCAAAAAACAAGTTTTGGAATCAGCCCAAAATGCCTCCAAACCCCTTAAAAGAGGGCATAACCATAACCCACGTCCAAGAGAGGTTAATGAAACATATTTTAATAATAATTTTCATTTATTAGTCCAACGGTTTCCAAAGATTAACCTCTTTTTTTGAAACTTCACTTTCTTGGGCCTACCTGCCTTAGCAAACATTATTATTATTTTTAATTATTTGAAAAGGGGACATAACAAGTCCTCCCCTCCCAAATATTGCTTGTCCTTAAGCAATGGATGAACAATAAAGCAATCAATCCACCTGGATCCCAAATGTAATCATGAACTATACTACTACCAATTAACACAGGCTCCTGCAATATCCTCTGCAATATGACCAAGAGGAATCCATAATCAAATTGACAATTATAGCTCAACCAAACTCCAAAATCACCACTACCATAGTCAAAAACCCATGAGACACAAACTCTTAGAACATCAAAACCCAAGTAAAGTGGACAAATAAAACTACCAACACAGTAAATACCATCATCGCATCCCACTGGCCTATACAGAATGTACAATCTGACTCTGCAACAATGGTGAACGCTCTCGAATGAAAATGTACCAAGTATGGAGAATCCACACATTGTACAACTCCTGCAGTCAATACAACTCTACAAATCACTGGCCACTATCTCATAACCATAACTCCCATGCACTGCTGATGGTGAAAAGATATTACAAGATAAAGAGTAAGAAATGGAATCCAAACCAAATTTGCCTACCATCAACTCCTCAAAACAAGGATCAAATGCTAACTGATGTACATACCCTACAATATAATGTTGATTAAAAAAACCAACTTCAGTCAACAACTCACTATGAACAAATAATACAACCCACTGTGACTGATCACTAGCTAAGTCAGGAGATGTCATAGCCAAAGGAGTAGAATCAATAACAACACCCATTGAAGCATCACTCCCAAACTCCTACTCTAAGTCACATATTATCAAGCTGTCAACTGTAGAACCTATCACCATGTCATGCCCATCACAACTCTCATCTTGAGGCATCAAACTGTCCCATAACTGATGATAAGCACTAGGAACCAAAGTACATCTCTGTATCATCATCTTATCAACATGGTCATCAAAAGTAAATTGATGAGCGTACCTCACAGTGTAATGCAGATAAAATTCACCAAACTTAGTCAGTGGCTCAGATTGTAATATAGATGAAACTAACTGCAATTGATCATTAACCATGTTGGAACTGACTACTACCTCTGAACATATCACCAAGGGAGTAGTATTACTAGTAGGAACCATGCCAACTGCCGACTCACCAACATCACACATGATCTTTGATACATCTCTAGTCTTCTTGCCATTAGTACTAGAGGCCAACACCATGTCAGGCATACAAAAATCTGCTACAACACCCAACTCAACTGAACCTGACTCTAGTGGGAATGAACCTGATATGCTAATGTTAGTATCAAGGATGGATGCATCCCCATCTCCACTGTCTCTGACAATCTCAGCCATGAACATCCTCGGATCACCAAACACCACAGCTTGTGACTATATAGAATCAGGTAAAGGTTGTAGTTGCTCTAACTCCATGGTCACCTTAGCCAAATGAAACTATGACTCCTTGAAAGCCAACTATGTACTCTCAAGAATCTTAGAAGTCACCTCAAGCTGCTTAGTAAGCTCACTCACCTCATCTTCCTTAGCCAAAAATGCATCATATGTTGTACTGCCCCACTCCATAAGATAATCTCTATCAGCTACCAACTACATATAATTCTATCTCAAAATTCGAATAGCCTCCCATAAAGAGTGGATCTCTGTCAAGGAAAGATTACTGCCTTCCTGCTCATCACTAGTAGGAGAACCCCATCCATAAACTGCTAACAACTGACGAGCAGCATCAAAATGCTGGCAAGTGATAGCAATGTCTCGATCACTAACTCTCAACTAATTAGACACATGATGGCACTGGCTTGACGGTCTCCTAGAAACCTCCTCTGATGCATTGTATAAAGGAGTATCCTCAAAGTAACTAGTCTCTAGAGTATTACCATCCATATCCTGTGAATACAATCTAAAGATCATATCAACATACGGAATATCAAAAACATTAGCATTGCTGTCCAAATCCTCTATACCCAAGGAAACTAAGTCTTCAAAACTACCCACTGCATCCTCCTGGATGTCATCAATGCCAATATGATCCCAAGACTCATCTATACACACTACCAAATATGAAATATCATCAACACATTTCAGCAAGTATGGTCGATTGGATATATGAACAAAGCCCAACATTGGTGTATAAAAACTAATACCAACATCAGAAAAGATACTGGCACAATAAAAGACAACACCATTTAATCTTCTAATCAAATCCATGATAGCACCCAAACAAACACTGCTACAAAAAAGTGTTAAAGATCTCCATTCAAATAAATTCCAAACGCCAATATAACAATCTCGAGTCCATATCCATAAACTAGAACCAACTAGTAACTCAAGAAAACTCCTTACCTGAGTAATATGACCAATACCAACTAACTCCACATACCTATCATGATGAGATAATAAAGTCACAATACTATCTTTGTTCACCTTCAGCTGGCTAGACAAATCATGTGAAGTACTACCGGCCTCAACCTCATGTGATGAAGCATCTAACTGTGCCTGGTACTCTTTCTTAGAAAATTCATGAATGCTCAATGTCTGCTCATCTCTACCAGGTATCTCACCATCTTGCACAACAACATCCTCATAATCATCATCTGAACCCACTACACTGTAGTCACTGCCTGTTGTAACTATACCATCCTGAATACCTGTGGCATCACCCTTTGACGACTTGTAAATAATTGTCTCAATTTGAGTATCAAGTTGACCATTACTATAAATCTATGTAATACCATAAATATTGACATCCAGCTGATTAGAAGCAACATGCAATCATAAATTATGACATGCAAGATCTGGGTAGTTGTCAAAACTGACATGCAAGATCTAGGTAGTTGTCAAAACTAACATGCAAGATCTGGGTAGTTGTCAAAACTGACATGCAAAATTTTACAACCACCAAATTTACCAAGAACTAACATGAAAATGATTAGAAGTAGCATGCAACCATAAATTTTTACATGCAGCTGATTAGAAGCAACATGCAACCATAAATTATGACATGCAAGATTTGGGTAGTTCTCAAAACTAACATGCAAACTTCTACAAACCCTCAGGCTGGCAAGATCATGGCTCTGATACCACTGAAATGTACCTTTACTGATTTTGTATGATATTTCCAACCTCTAATCAGATCCTTAAGATCAGACAACTAATATCACAAAGATCCACCAAATTTCTCAAGAAACCCCAAATCGGGTATGCTGAAAATAGTGCCAAAAGCTTCACAACTTCACAAATTATTAATAAATCTGAAAATAGAAATTTTTACAGAAATTTCAGCAGAATAAAAACCTACAAAATTATATTTTCAGATCCATATAGCCTTTACACAACAGTTCACAAATGTAGGACAAAAACTATGCTCATCGGGCTCCCGAAATTAACAAAAAAAAGCCCGAAAACACCACAAAAATACTAATAATCTATATCAAAAGTTTAATCACGTCCCAATACATATATTCAGCTATATTTTAACACCTTAAAGTCTTAAATACAGCAGCAACCCAAACTGATATGAAATACTCAACTGTAAACACCAAACTCATACAAAAAACATACCCAAAAACCCACAAATCTGCATTGTTCAACACAAAGGCAAACTCTGTATGAGCATGCACATGGAATGGCTTCAAACTCCCATCCTTTTCCTTCTTGAAAACCTACAAACTCCCATTCTTGGGTCTCCCTGAAAACCTGCAAACTCTCGTTCTTGGGTCTCCTTCTCCGCAGGTTTGGCAGCCTATGAAGAATAACAAAGAATGAGCAAAAATCAAGTTCTGGAATCAGCCCAAAATGCCTTCAAACCCCTTAAAAGAGGGTATAACCATAACTCATGTCCAAGAGAGGTTAATGAAACATATTTTAATAATAATTTTCATTTATTAGTCCAACGGTTTCCAAAGATTAACCCCCTTTTTCTAAAACTTCACTTTCTTGGGCCTGCCTGCCTTAGCAAAGATTATTATTTTTAATTATTTGAAAAGGGGACATGACATCCATCCAAAAAGTAATCAAAAAATCCTAACTCAAACCATCTTGCATACAAGCTCTCAAGGTGCAAGATTGGTTACTAAAGAGCAAGGAAAACTTTGCCTAAAAAGGTTTGACTACATACATAGAACATCATTACATCGCATGTTTGTGCATTTTGAGTGCCCTTGGAATGGCTTCTCAGAAAAATGTCCTCTTATAAATTCTCCTCTACAATGCTCTCTAACATGTCTGGAATTCTCTCCTTTGGAATGGCCTCCTCAAAATGGCTCCCCCAAAATTCTCTTCTTTGGAATGGGTCTCATAAGAAAATCTCCCCCCTCTTTTATACATGAATTTAGCCTAAAATAGGCTAAAACAATAATATTTAATTATAGGCCTCTTAAGAAAACTACCTATTCAAATTTACCCCTTTGCCAATTAATAAACTTGGCTTACATCAAATTTGGGGGGATATATCTTAACCAAATAACAAATTTTTTAATTTATTTATAAAGTGGCAGTTTTGATAGGAAAATTTTGAATACAAACTTTCCTATATTCATATTCAATGCCACATTTGGTGCACTAGCAGTTAAGATTTTTCTTGGGCCGCCAGTCAGGGGTTCCAACCTTGCTGGCAGCCTTTTAAAAGCTGATTTTCGCGAGATAAATTGTAAATACAAACTACACCACATCCATTTTGAAGTGGACCAGTAGCCCAGTGACCACTGACTGGGGTTTGGGGCCTGGTGATTACAGATTTGACCCTACCGACTACCAAGATATACTTTTGGTAAAACAAACTTGGTCCCTTGCCACGTAGGTACCACATGACACTAATTCACTTAACCTCATAATGACACGTGTGTCACAAAATGATAGGTTAGAGCTAATTGTTCATGCCACCTTATTAGGTTGACTATGTACTTGCCATGTCACCATGCTAACATTATCATATAGACATGCCAATCATTGGTCAACCCTTTTCCTTGGATTCTTTGATCGATCATTACTCCTACATACGAACTCTATTTTTGATGAAACAAATGGCATTGGAATCATAGTGACAAGATCGTCATCTTGGTTTTATTTTCAACTAATTTAGAGATGGTCAAAATTTCATGCCTATTTTTGGTTAACCCTTGATATGCCTATTTGACCACGACTTTGACTGGGCATAACTTTCACATCTGGGCTCCAATTTTGACAAAATGAATGTTTCTAGAAACCTCTTCATGAGATCTTCAAATTGGTGTCAAGCTTGGACATTTTTGGAGAGTTCCAAATTTGACCTTTTAATGGCCTTTAGTCCAAGGTTTGACCTAACTTTGACTGGCCATAACTCAAGCGTACAGACTCCTTTTTTGCCCATTCGAGTTCTATTGGATTCAAAATTTTGAGAACTTTGACATGGTGCTAATTATGGGAGATCTAGAGATACTTCAATTTTTAATAAAAATATCCTCTAGATCATCTACATAATGAAATGATATGTAACCCGACCTTGCTTGGTAAGGCCTTGTGACCCAACCTTGCTCGATGATCATTCTGCATCTTGAATGCTGGTATGGATCTTTTTTCTTGCTAGCTGAAGTTGATTTTACATGACTTGTTCTAAATCATAGTTCCAGTGATCTGCATAAGTAACTAAGTTGAAATGGCTATGTCATCCAACTCATTGACTTGGGTGTCATTAACTTCATGATTTTGTCTTGCATTCTCTAGAGATTTCAGTATCCATTTCTACCTCATTTGTTTTATGATCTTGTCAACTTTTTCTTTCTTTTCATCTTAAATTCTTCTCATGTTCATATAGTTCTTGGCAAGATGTCCAAGTTCTATACAAATAAAACATCTCTATGTAGTATCTCTTTTCCTCATGTCATGTGTCACACAGTTTTCTCCAATGTGCCAAAATTCACCACAGTAGTGACATCTACACCATGTGTTGTAATCTCATCCAAATATTGCTTTCACAATTTGTTCTACTAGGTTCCACTTCTTGATTTTGCACTCTAAAAATTAGTTTCCTTGTTTCTTGCAATTGTGACACTTTCCTCCAAAATTAGGTTTCTCTGTGCATTCACTTGCTCTATGACCATGCTTGTTGCAACTGTAACACTTTCCATTGAATTTTTCTTTACCATTGCTCTAGCAATTTTATGATGTATGACCTACCTTACTACAAAGATGACTTTTCTATATTGACTTTTCTCACTCAATTGATTCATGCTTTCTTGAGATTTCATCAGTCTTTCATTAGTTTTTTTTTCAATGCTAGGATAATTATATGGTCTTTCATTCTTTGTCTTTAGATTGATAAGCTCTTGATTTGCATAATTGAGTTGATCAATAAAGTCTACTTGTTGAAGAGATAGTTGTTGAAATTCATTGTCCTTTTCTTATATCGCTTCTTTGGCTTTGTCTTTTTCTTCCATAACTTCACATAACCTGACTAATTGGATTTCTTGCTCTCTTTTCAGCATTCTAAGTTCTTCTTGAAGATTGCAATTTTTATCCAATAAGTCTTTGATTGTTGCATCAAATTCATCTGAATTTCTCTCTAAACATAAGTCTTCAATTGTAATTTTAGTATAGAGATTGTCATCCATTTGTACTACAAGATCTTTCCTTCTTTTCAATAATTGAGAGAGTTTCTCCTTTTCTCTCTTGAGTTGTGCAATGGCCAATTCTAGATCCAAATTTTCATTCTTGATAGCCTTATCTAGCCTTATACCTCCATTGACTCTGATCTTATCTCAAGCTATTTGAACTTCTTCTATGAGAACCAAATGCTTCCATACCAATTGTTGAAAATATAAGTTAGTCTAGTTTACTATGAGGGGAGGGGTGAATTAGGAACCAATGAAACTTTATATTAGTTCACCAATTAATCCTTCATATATTATTTTGATCTAGTTGCATGCATGAAAGAATGAAAGCAATAAAACATTCATAACACTTTGTGAAAACATATGGTGACCCAGAAACCTTCCAATTAGAAAGTTAAATTGGGGTGGGGATGATACCCACACGCTTTAGTACTACATTATAAAATTAACCTATTAAGGTTTATAATTGACCATTTTTTGTGATCTACCTTGTTAGGAGCAATAAGGACTATAAGGTCAACCTTGTTAAAGGATTTACAAACATACAATGAAGTATGAACTCAGTTAAGAGATTTAGAAAAAGACTGGTCTACCTTGTTAAAATTTTTGCCTAATGCACCTATTAGGATGAATAAATGGCTAATATTTGATCTACAACTCTAATTTGTTGAATGAGATTCCTTCTATTACAATGATCACTTGGTTATGATAGATAAATCACTATTCTCTCTTATACTACATATAATCTTCCTTAATTCACACTTATCCACTTCTCATTGATACTCACATGCATACTTGGATATGGTGCAATGTATTACATATATACAATCAAATTCATGACCTTATGGAATTGGCTATAATACCAAATTCATCATAATTCACAAAGTTATCCCAACTATTGTAACTCGGGGTCTGAAGACAAACTCGGTGATGTTCTGATACACAAAAAACACTATCAATGCTCAAAAAACTTTGGCTCTTAGTTGAAGTTGAAACTTGGTTCATACTAATCACTCTTCAAGTAGCTTGAACTGTATTAACACTATGCGACTCAGTGAACACTAAGAAAATTGGTAACAACTGAATCACTTGGTTGACACTGTATGACTTAGTCAACACTAGATTCACTTCATTAACCTTGCTAGCTCAGTAGAGATTGTAGAGCTTGGTTAACACTACAAAGCATAGTTAAGACTTGAGTCTCCATCACTTCCATTGAATAGATTGATAGATACTGCTATGCTTGGGCTATACTATAAACTATCTCTGATGCTTGATAGATGTTGTGTAGCTTGACATGAGCTACAAACTATCTATTTAGCATGGTAGCATACAAGACACTTGGTTAACACTATTGGATGAATGATAAGGTTAATAGCAACTATAGAGCTTGGTAGCAATGTAACCATTTGACTAAGTGTTGAGTCATTGATAGAAAAATTGACCTTAATGTTAACTATAAACATATGTAGAGGTTCAAGTGCATGAATATCCTTGTAGAAGTCTTATCCTCAATGCACAAAAGATGTCCTAATTGAAGAAGATAAAATAAAAATAATCTATATAATATGGAAAATAGTTAATACTTGATAAAGGGTGCTCCCCTTAATACCATAAACACATTATAGAAACAAAGAAATAACAAAAAATTGTAAAAACAAATATGGGCTTCTTATTATGTTGTAAAGAAGAATTAAAAAATTTTGAAATATACTATGCAAACACACATGGACACCTTCCTTACAATAATTTGCAAGCAAGAGATATGAACTATCACCTAGAGTTGTCTAAGCATCACAATGGGCCTCCCTTATATAGGCATTTTTTCATTGCTCAAGAAAGTTTTAGATAAAAACCCTAAACATTGAGGCCAAAAAAATATCAATTAAAAATTATTTTCTAATTTGTTACATAGGGTCAGCCATAAGTATGTTTTTTTAGGTACCCCAACTTCCTAAGGTCATAACTTTTGTAGACGAGTTCTGGTTTTCAATTATAAGTACTGTTTTAAATTGTCAGCTCAACTCCTGAACTACATAAATGAACTACAGTGCTTGACATTCACAAATGCAAGTCATCCCAAGTAGGACCTCATTCTAGAGCCTCTAAGGCCTTCAAATCTGAGTTCCAATTTTTGTACCCAAAAATCTCAATAACTTCTAAGATATAGATGGTATGATGATGCAACTCCACCATCAGACTGATATGACTAAGATTAACCTCCATCTATGAAATTAGAACATTCTAAGAACATATGGCCCACTTACTAATAATAGTAAGTTTCCATAAATGGTAACTATGTACTAAAATAACCCTTATTGAAAATGACAAAATAGAAGTATTTTTGAGTGATGCAAAATTGCCTTTACACTTAGGATGCTCCTGCATCAGACACTCAAGGTAATTTGAGAAGTAACCTTGTCATGGCTTAGGTGTTCAAAGAAAACCAAGGTAGTTTGTTTTTCCCTTGTTAGTCATGATGAATCCTCAATAGGTCATCCTTTCCACTTGATCATATATTATTCATATTCCTTGTTCCTTATACTTCATCCAACTTGGCTATCCAGTATACCCTCAATCTCATTTGTAGTTGACATAGCCATTGGAATACTCTACTATGCTTCTGCAGCTTCATCTCCATCACCTCCTTCATGATACTCTATCAAATATAAAATTTTGAACACTGGTAAAATATTTATTTCAACATACAACTTTACTTCATAAGCATTTCCATAATCATGTCCTTTTAGTATGTTGGATGGTCCAAACTTATTCATTTTCAGCTTATTATATGTACCCACTAGAAATCTCTCTTTTGTCAAATAAACCATGACTTCATCTCCAACCTAAGATTTGTTACACCTCATTTTCTCATCTACTTTAGCCTTGTACCATGTATTCATCTTTGTGATGTGTTTCCTCACCTCTTATGGAGGTTCTTCAAATGTTCAGCAAAATCTCGAGCTTTAACATTACTTATGTCTCCTTTATCCAACTACCTCAATAAAGAAGCATTTTTGGGATTTCTTCCATATACAATCTACAATGGTGATTTACTAGTACTCTTGTTGACATAATTATTACATAAATATTCTACCTATGGGAAAATCATATCCCAAGCATTTGACTTATCTCCAATCAAACAACTCAACAAGTTCCCCAAAGTCTGATTCACTACCTCTACCTATCCTTTAATTTGAGGATGATGTGATAAACATAAATTTGAATTTGACTTCAATTTATTTTGCAATGTATGCCAGAAATATCCAACAAACTTGGTATCTCAATCTAAGACTGTGCTCTTCGCCAGACCATGTAGTCTCACCACTTCTATGAAAAATAACTCTTCCACATGAACAACATCACTAATCTTCTTATAGGGAATAAAATGTCTCATATTTTGAAACCTATCAGCCACTATAAATATTGAATCATGCCCCTACTGAGTCCTTGGTAAACCAAGAATGAAGTCCATTTTGACATTATCCCATGGCTTCCCTAGAAGAGGTAATGACTGATACAAACCTGTATTACTCTTCACTCCATTTTCCATTTGACATACTTAGAAAATCTGTATAGATTTCTTGACATCTTGTTGTAACTATGGCCATTAATAATTTCCAACAACCAAAGAAATGGTCTAATCTCTACCAAAGTGTCAAACCAATCCTCCACTATCTTTATCCTTGATGAGATTCTCTCTCGTAGAACTTCTTGGAATGCAAAACCATTATTTTCTTTGAACATCATACTATCCTAGAATATGAAATCTAACCATTTCATCTTTTCAAGTGTAAAAATTTTTGTACAAGCTTTCCAAGCTTCACCAAAATCAAGATCCTCTAGATGCAAATTGTTGAGTTCCTTGAACCCAACCACCTCAATATGCATCTCTATCAATAAAATTTGTTTTATGGTAAGAGCATGTGTAACTATGTTAGGATTTCTACTTTTTTGTTCCAAAACAAATGTATAACTCTGTGAAAAATGAACCTATTTCAAATGACTTTGGTTCAACTTTCCTTGAATATTCAAATATTCTAAAAATTGATGATCAATAAACAAAACAAATTTCTTAGGAAGAAGATAGTGTCTCCACTTCTTCAATGCTTGAATTATAGCACAAAATTTTTAATCATAAATATAATATTTTCTTTTGACATCATTCAACTTCTCATTGAAACATCTACCTTCTTGGCTCAAAATAACTCCTATTGTAGTAACTCTAGCATCACAATCTACTTGTTAAAATTTGGAAGTGCTAAATCAAGTTTCTCTATAACTTTCTATTTTAATAGATTAAAACTATTATCTTCTCCTAGAGCCCACTTAAATTCTTTCCTATCCTCTCTAATTGTTTCAATCAAGGGTCCACAAACACTACTAAAAAATTTGATGAGATTTCTGTAAAAAACTATCTAGTCAATGAAAATATTTTACCTTAGTCATATTTTTTGGAGTAGGCCATTCAAGGATAACCTTCACTTTATTAGGGTCCATTTTTAGACCTTCTACTAAAACTACAAATCTCAAGTACACAAACTCCTTAACAAAAATACACTTCTTTGAATTTATCATCAATATTTATTTGCTCAACTAATCAAACACATTACTAATATGCATCAAATGTTTCTACAAGGTTTAACTAAAGATAAAAATATCATCTAGGTAAACAATGAAAAACTTACCAAGGAACTCCTTTAGTACCTCATTCATGAGCCACATAAGAGTGCTCAATGCATTGGTTAGCCCAAAAGGTATGACTAACTACTCATACAATCCTCCCCTTGTCTTGAAGGTAGCCTTCCCCCCATCTCCTTCTCTAATTAAAATCTAATGGTACCCACTCTTCAGATCTATCTTTGTGAAACACACAACTCTTCTCAAATAGTCCTTAATATCATCCATCTATGGCAATAGAAATCTGTACTTGAATTGTGGTCTTGTTTATAGTTAAAAAATATGTGCACAATTCTAGTCTCCATTTTGTGTTAGTGCCAATACTACTAGTACAAAACATGGACTCAAACTCTCTCGAATCAATTCCTTTTTTAATAACTCTTGTACTTCTCTGTTCAACTCCTCACTTTCTGTTGGTGTCATTCTATGCATTGCCTTGTTTGGAAAACTAGCTCTTTAAATCAAGTTTTTCTAGTGACTTATTTTCCTTAGAAGAGATAATTGATTAGGTACATTATCAGATACAATATTTGGAAACTCTTCAAACAAATATGCAATTTTTGTAGGTACCTCTTCTACTTCTTCACCATTTTATGGAATTACAAAAATCCATGCATATACTCACACCTCATACCCTCTAGGATCTTCTTTTCATCAACAAAACATGTGCTAGCAACATTACATGCCTTTTAAATTGTATCCTTCAAAGACTTCAACTTATGTTACACACCATCCTCTATCAGAGTATATGCCTTTTCATACAAATCATGTATATCATGTCTGTCAAACTACCATGTCCTACCTAGAAACATATGACATATGTCCATAGGTATGATATAACAATGAACATGATCCTGGTCGCCTCCAATCCTGAACTTCACTAGGAACTTCTCATTTACCATGACCTTGTGGTCATCCAACACTTAGGCAATAAGATATGGACACAAGTGTTTTTTCCTCTTGAGCTTTAAAGTCATGACCATCTTTTATGAAACCATATTGTTAATGCTTCGAAAATAACAACACTTATCTTCACACTTGCACCTAGTGCAAAACAAGCTCATCATTTAATCAGCTTCATTCTTACCACTCAATAAGACTCTTCTATTATTTAGAACTTCTCCTCTTTTAGCATCTTTAGAATGCAATGATTTGACATCTTTATCAACATACATAACTTTGGCCTGACCTTCGGTTCTCCTATGTTTCCTTCCTTGGGGTTGGGAAAATTCAAAGGCCCTATGTCCTTCTCCATAGTGGAAAGAGGTTCCACAAAAACCTCCTCTACTAGATCCTTGTTCTATTCTTCTTCCTCTTTGGTCTTTGTTACCCTAATCATGGAAACTATTAGAATTTTTTACCCTCTAGTTTTGACTACTACTTTTGGCCACATCCTTCTTCTTTGGATCCTCATTTTAGCCTCCATAAGAAAATATATTAGATCTTGCACCACAACCTCTACCACTATTCTTGTTATCAAACTTCTTGTTTAACTTTTCATCAACTCTTAGGGAAAATTGGTATGCCTCTTCAATACTGTTCATTCTAACCAAACTTAATTTCTCCTAAATGATAGGCCTCAACCCATTGAGATAAAAGACAACTTTCTCCATGTCAACTTCTACATGGCCAATTTTGATTAGACCACATTAGAACTCTTGTGCATACTCCTGAACAAATCTTCCTACTTGCTTCAACCCTTGTATTTTCTCTAGTAGATCAAGATCATAATCTATGAGAAAGAATTTTAACTTTAGTTTAGCTACCATTTAGTCTCATATTCTAATTGTGTCCTTCCCTCTTCATTTTTCTTCAATTGGATATATTGCCACTAGATCTTCACATGACCTTGAGTTTGGCCTTCACAAATTTGACCCTTCTAGGATCCTCAATATCTTCATACTAAAAGTATTATTCTAATTTTTTGATCCAATTGATCAATTCCTCTAGATTAATAACTTATGTCTTTTTCCAATCTTGGAGATGGCCCTAAAAAGCCTTTTGTCTTTTGGGTTAAGAACTATCTCTTCTTCAACATTTTTTTCTTCTTCTCTTTCATCCTCACTTTCATCTCTTATGACAAGGTTCATCCCTCTACACAATTGTTCTTCCAATGTTTGCATTTGTCTGTAAAGGGCTATAAAGCCCTCAAGTGTAACACCTATGACCCTTCCATCACACTCTCTTCAAGGTTACAAAGTTTGACCACTTCCAATGGTTTGTCCTATGAAAGGCCTGTCCTGTTAAATACATTGCACCTTGTTAAAAGTGACCTAGTTAGACGATTTACAAACACTCTCTTAGAATTTTACCCTGTTAAAGGATTTTGCACCTTGTTAGAAGGCTTACAACATGGCTGTTAGACCAACCTATCATCATATGATTTTCATTCCTAATAGAATGGTTAGAGAGTCTTAGAAAGTCTTGACCTAATGAGTTGCAATCTTTAATTACTAATTCTAGATCCTTGTTCTGCTCTTGTCTATTCTGATCCTTCTTTGATCTAACATGTCTCTCCTTGAGGTTCTAATACTTTGTTTTGATCAATTGAATTTTGCAATGTTTTTCTTCTTTTTCTAAGTCTTTATACCCCTCTTCACTTCACTAGCATTCTCCCATAAACTCTCACACATATTCAAATAATAGGGTTTCATCCTCCTTTTAAAGGTTTAAAAGGCTTAGGGTTAGGTATGAATCTACAATAAATATTCATTCTTCTTTTCATGTTCAATTCTTTCACTTTTCCTATTGGTTGCATGCTTTCTCCATTTTTCTTATTGGTTGCATCCTGATTACATAGGAAATGCAAAAGATTTGATCTTATCTTCAAGATCCTTTGAGATTCACCCTAAGTCAGCTCAAAAATAGTTTACATCTGAGTTTGCGAAGACACAAACTCATATGTTGATTCCTTGTTACTTGAAACTTACTAGTTATTGATGCTCGACACATACAAGAATTTTTTCTCACTCAGCTCCTATAGTAATTCTATTTTGCTTGAAATCTATACTTTGCTCGACACCTATAGTGACTTGGCATCACTTATCACTTGACACTTGATACTTTCTCAGCACCTATTGAATCTCTGGCTTGACACATAATATAGCTTGGTATCTATATTATACTCGACATCAACTTTAGAATTGGTTAAGTGTGTTGACACTCAATTGTCGAAACCAATCTGAGACCAACAATTTCCTCCTTTGACATGAGTGGCAAAAACACTTAACTGAGCATTATAAATCTAGTCTCTATGAGTATATTACACATTTTGTTCAACATATGTACAAAACTTCAAAAACTTGTTCAAAATTTTGTAGAAGACTATATACCTTAAAAATTTGTAACTCCCCCTGAGCTAATGTGCCATTTTCTATATCCACAATTCCTTAAGCTGAACTTGTCTCATGTTGATGTGTCTGATACTCTTTGCCTTATATGTATTTTCTTTGTTTGTACTCTATATCTACTCCCCCTTTCACAAATCTTCTTGCTATTTTTTCATCCATTTGGCATTATCCTTTTAAGATTCAAAATTTGAATATATAATATCTCCCCCTTTGGATATTATTTATTATCTCCATTAAAAAATGTATTATCTCCCTTTAATATCTTCCCCTTACATGAATATCTCCCCCTTTTTGACACATATGTCAAAGGGTCCTAAGAAAGAATGGAATATTTAGCCAAAAATGTTTTATTTACCTCCATTATTATCTTTAGACAAGCATCCCAATTGTCTAATGTCATTTCCATTGCTTTGAGCTAGATGGTTGTCTCTGCTGCAAGATGTACTAGGCCTTGTAAGGTAGAAATATTTGGATCTTTCTTCAAAACATTCTCTACATAGGCCATTTCTTTATGCAATACTTCTAGATGTGGGGTAATAACAAACTGTATCTATATTAATTTGGTCTTAACATTAGCCTCTTCTACTATTAATATAGGTAACTCCTTCTAGGTGTGAAGTGTTGTTGCAAAATGCTTCTCACTTTGAGCTCGATCCTTAGGTAGCTATGTGCTAGATATGTTAAGGTTCCTGTCAAAGCTTATTATTCTCTCGCTAGTCTCTTGTGTGAAATATGAAGAGTCACATAGTTTGGAGTATAATAAGAATATGTTCTCAAGTACTATTTTCACCTTTTATACCTTCTTAGCCAGGTCAACTTGTGATAGTGCTATCTCACTAGATATCTTCTCATTGACCTTCATTTGAATTTTTTTTTTTAGACCATTTTAATAATTTAACATTAGTATCAAGGTCTTCATTTTGTACCTGGTCCACTATCTTGGACAATTACTCCATGATGGGCTTTGTTTCATCAGGTACTGGCAAGCTAAATGCATCGAGGAATATATCTTTGATTTCTACTAATGCTTGCTTTTGTCTATACTCATTTCTAAGTATCTCTTGCTTCTTCTTTCTCTCTAGTGCCTCTTGCACTTCATTTATCTATTATAGGTTGATTTTCTTATAGTCATAACTTGGTATGACTATTTCCTCATCAAGTGCAGGGCCTCCATAATGAAGTACCCTTGCTACCTTGGTGGAGCTCAAGCCTAGTGCTGAGGTTTATAATGGTACTACATCAGTGCTCGAATTCTTGGTAGGAGTTCATGGAGTAGGAAAATTAACCAAAATCTATATTGCCTCTTGCTCTCTCTCCTGAGGGGTTTTTTTCTCTTCCTTATCTTATCCTCTTCTCCCTTGATCAATGACAATGATTTGAGGAGGTGCACCTTAGCTTTGTGATGTAGGAACATTTTGTGCTATCTATTCTTTTGCTGACTCCTCAACAGTTGTTGTTACTATCACTATGGGATAAACCTTAGTAGTTGTGTCTTGTGATACTTACTTTTTTGGTTGATCATCTGTAGCTATGGGAGGTTGTGAAGGTGGTTCTTGTGTGTTCACCTTCTCCTTGGTTATTTTTTCTAAAACATTTTGTAACTCCTCTACACTCAACAAAATAGGATTTGTGCACAATTGTGATTGCAATGTTGTTTGGTGAAGGATCCTTTTAAGATCTATAGTTAATGGATTGACGTTTTGACCTAAGGTGTTAGGAACATCTTTCATAATTACTATTTTTGTAGATGTAGGTACTATATGTGGAGAACTGGGTGGTGGCAATTGGGTGTCTTGGACACTCTATTCTTGCCACTGCTCCTCTGTTATTGCCTCATCACCTTTATGTGTCTTCTCCTCCACTGTTACCTTTTCTTCCTCTTTTACATTTTCTTCTCCTTCCTCATCATCATTTATTCCCTCAAAGGGATTTTCTTGCCCTTCTTTGATAGTAGTCAATCCATCTATCACTTTCCACATTTATGTGGATTTCTTTACAACATCTTCTATTTTATTTTGCAAAATACTAAAGGCTTTTTATTTGGGTGAAAATTTTCTCCCATGTTTCTTACTAGCCTTACTTAATTGACCTTTTATAAGGTCTATCATCACATGAGCCAATGTTGATTCCCTTATTTCCTTGTCCATATTTAGGCAGTAATGCTATTTATTTTCTACAATGGAGCTTAGCTCCTTAGGCATAGAATTGTCAAGATCAAGTGAAGTAGTCTTGAACTTGGCCATCATAGTGTAGATAGATTCTTCCACTATATTTTTTTCTTCTTTGCTCAACTTATTAAAATCAATGGCCTTTAAACTAGTTAAATCTACATTATCTCTAATATTACAACAAACATTTTCCAAATTAAATTTGGTGGAATGTTTTACCACTCTAAATTGATCATTGTCAAATTTTGTCTTCTCTTCATCTAACTTTGGGGGTGTAATATATTTTATTCTTTTCTTTTGGCCTTCCTTGCTCTATGGCTTTTTGTTTCTTTCCTATTCCTTTTCCACTTTTTTTATTGCCCTAATGTTTTCCCTTGTAGTTGGCTTGGCTGGGCTTGGCTTAGCTACTTTCTTCTTTCCTTTGGGTTGTGCAACAGGTTGTTTGTGTGCTTTTCTCTTCTTAGGTTTAGCCTTGGGTGCTTCTTGCTTGGCACCTTCTTCTTCTTCTTTTGCATCCTCACCCATACCTTCGGTCAATGCTAATGGTTCTTAACCCTGTTCATCTTCATCACCTTTAGCTTCTTCATCTTCTTCTTCTTTAGTAGTGCCCTCACCAAATTTTTCCTTTAACTTCTTAACCAGTTTGTCCTTTTTATTTAATGTAGAAGCTGTCTTGAATTCCATGTACACCTTTAATCTCACCAAATTAAAAGTCCCAAAATGCGGTGTACTTTTGTCCACTTCTTCTACTAATAGTGTAGTTATAGCTGCAGATGCCTCATCTATGTTTATTTCATATCCAAGAGGTCTTAACCATCTAACCCTTGGTGTTGTTTCTTGTATGTAAGTATAATAAATATCTACAAGAAACAATACATCATTTACATGTTGTTCTACCAATGAAACTTGTATCCTTAATATCTACTTCATGGTCTTCTTGAAATCTCCAAAGTAACTTGTCATAAGGGTTTCAAAATTAGCTCCCATTTGTTCTATATATTCATTTACTTAAGCTATTATTGACCTATTGGTTTTCCTACTTACTTTTCCAAAGGATGGAAATTCATTTTGTACATAGAAAAATATGCATATTAAAATTACACCAAATTTGTACTATTCTCCCTTGGTTCTTCTTATTGCTACTAAATTCTCATTAATTTGTTACAATTGCAGTTCTGCAAGATCATAAGTATGATCCCTTTTCACTACTTTGTAACCAACATCCATTGCAATGTAGGGTACACTGTTAAGTCTATTGGATTGATAAAATTTGTGTGAAATAAGCCTAACAACAAAGTCAACAAGAGGGTCTTGGATAGTATCTATAGTCATTCCTCTCTTGTTCCATTTGGTACCAGTGTTCTTCTCAATTGCTTCCCTAGAGTCACTTCTAAGGGTCTTTGGCTAATGTAGGGTTGGATACCCTATTACTTTGTGTAAAATCCTCTTTGTTATTTTAATTGGACCATCTCCTAGCCACAAACTTCCATCATGAATTATGTTGAGCACAATTCTAATTCATTCAGTTTTAAAAATAGTGGGGAATTCTAGGGCATGAATCAAACCCTTCTTCTCAATGATTTGGTACTCTTCCTTCAAAATTTTGTTTTCACACAACTTTTCATAGGCTTCCCTCATCTCCATATCTTCTATGGCTCCAATTTTTTAGTTGTAGTATCTCCTAACATTCTAAACAATAACTACCTTAGGGGGTTATAATAGGTAGGGCTCTAGTTGGGTCATTTTTGTATGCCACTTTAGGGATTGGCCTAAAATTAGGTTGTTTTACTTTGTTAGACACAAGTTGAACCTCAAATGGTTCTTTCTCCTAGGGTATCCTAGAACTGGAGGCCATGTGTGTGATCTAGGGTTTGAACACAAAGAAAATGTGAAACTGCATAGCTCAGCACTACTATAAATGCCTTGAATTGATGAAATTGTAGTGAATCACTGTTCAAATTTTCCCAAATGCCGAATTCTCTACTTTGAATTCATTTTTCACTCTTCTTCATCTTAGCTCTTTGTTCACGATGAAGAAAAATAATTCATAATGTGATAATATACCCTATTTTCATAGCATTTAATACTTAGTGCGTTTACAACTATCCACTAGGCTTCTTAAGAATTTTTGCATTCTTAGCTTCCATTATCTTTCCACCACTTGACATCCACAAAAGAATCCCTCACTTAGCGTCAACTAAAATTTCTCTTCACTCGACTTTCACTACCAACTCGATTGTAACTAATCATTTAGCTTTTAATGACTTTGGCAATCAACTTAGCATGTATTAGAATTGTACTTGACATCTAAGGGCAAGTCAACAACACTTATGAAATCTTGAAATTTTAACCTTGCATCTCTATTCATGCTAATCTCTTCTTTTTGTTACTTACTTGTCTTGGAACTAATGTATGATAAATCTTTGTATATAAGTCCCACAAACCTTTTTGTATATAAGTCTCATTTGATGTGCTGCTTCCATCTTTCTTCTTCCATGTCTCATTCATTTCTCCTCTGATGTGATTAACATCTATCTTCTCTTTTCTTTTGTTGAACTCTAAATTGGGTGCCTTTGACCTTGTTCGGAAATTCTTGCTAATATGACTAGTCTTCAAACAATTGAAACATGTGGTTTGACTCAACCATCTATTGAAGTTTCCACTAAAATGTGTTCTTATGCAATTTTTAGGAATTTGTCCATATTCTTGATAGTAGTGACAAAAATACTTGATTTTATAGTCCAATTATAGTTATGTCCATGATTATTTTCTCTTACTAGCTAATTAGGTTTATGTTGTCTCTGAGGTTTTCACCCTTGTCCAAAGTTGCTACCTAAGGACAACCTCGTGAAACATGGAAACAACCTCCAAGCTATGGGACTTGAACTATGAGGTTGAGTCTCCAGAGAAGGTCAACTTCCTCTTACTATTAGGATGCACCTAACTACTCTTGGAGAGGAAAAGGAAGACAGAGAGCATGAAAGCAAATCTACCTAATCTAATCTAAAGAAGTGATGCACCAAAATAGAGTGTTTAGACCAATCTCTGCCCATATATGCACTATTGAACCAAAATAAAACTAAGGATATAAACATTCATACTTGGTTTAATCTAATAATCACATGCAAATTAGAACACCACGATGAATGACACAAGGAAAGAGAGATTCACTTATATTATCATTCATAGGCCAAGGAGATAAAGTCATGTAGATCATATATCTCTATGAAACACCGGTAACAGGAAAGGAGTTCTTGCACTTTCATAACAATGGCTGAAAGAGATAAGGCAAAAAATCATGTAGTTCAGAGGCACAGGGGAATTTATACTAAGAATCTATAGAGCAATAATAGAGAAAATAGAGAAATGTCAACCCCCCAAAATTTTTTACAAAATTTGGCTTTATGGTTTAGGCATAACTAAGATGTCCTCTCCCTCCAATTACTCCTCAACCACTGCATTAAAGTCCCATAGAGAATAATCAAGGAAAAATCTTGATTTGGGTATAGATCTAGATGCAATGATATCTGATCCTCTGTGTCAAATAATGGCTTGAGAAGATAGAAACAGTGCCATTAAGCCACTTTGACTAGGTATATGGATTGGATCGAAGGTGGAGTGTTCTTCCTTGTCTCCGATTCATTCTAGGTTGGTTGGGATTGATTACAAAGATCAAATTCGCAACATAAGCTTGGTTTTCCACCATTTTGGCTTGTGAATCAACAAGTCAATGAGTCAAACTAAAATTGCAAGTAGGACGATCCACGTGGGCCAATCATTTCTTTCCTTTCTACCACCTCACAAGGTCTTCCCAAGTTGACCACCTCTCTCATTACTAATCGCACCATCTTCTTTAAAAAATCCTGACCGCAACATTATACTATCTGCTAGCCACTAACCGTTAATGCCTTAACTGCTATTTATACCTTAGCTGGACCTCGTGATCCTAACTAGCACCAACTAGTGATTTCATGATACTTGGGCCCACCCTACCATGCATCATCAAGGTGCTATGTCACTATGTGTATCCTTCGAGCAATTTCCCATAGTGAGATAGTGCCCACTATGGATCCAAACTGATCTGACGATCATGAAGACTCACCGTATTACTGCACTATCTCCTTTAAAAAAATTTGAAAACTTGGGCCCACAAACCACTCAACACACCTAACATCTTCATCTTGGCGTGACCTAGCCCCATTGATCCACATGGCACAATGGTGCTATGTCGCTATGGGTAATATCCTCACAGCTTTCCATAGCGAGATAGCACCCACCATTGATTTTTTGAGATATGGCGGCGAGCTAGATGGATTTGACCTATCAGTATACCAACCAATAAGAAACTGGGCACGTGCCAACCTATTTAGAAAATCCTCATTTACGGCCTGCCAAGTGAAGCAAGATCCACATTCTATACAATCATACCTTAGCGAATGAAAAAATTGACCAACTGCCAATGTGTGTCAAATTTCATCATTGATATCCGATGGGACATACTTGGGACCCACCTTCCTTTTGATGTTGCCATAGTATCACTTTTCACCTAGGCGTTATGTCGCTAATGGCAAGGAACACAGATTTTCTGATAGCACTATAGTGCCCTATAGGGATCTGCCAAAATTTGGCGTCGGAGAAATAATCAAGGAAAAGGGAGGACCCATTGGCCACATGGCCAAAAGGTGCTATGTCACTATGGAAAAACAACATGTGACTTCCCATAGCGAGATAACACCAATTGTAGATATCTTTTGATCTAACAATGGGGACTTGCAAGCTCATAGAAACATTAAAATGCGCAAGGAAGAAAATCATAATGTTCAATCATTTAATTTTTTTGATATTCCTGGGATGTTTAAAAAATAACATTAAACTGAGAAGTGACTGTTGGGTGAGCAAGTATTTAAAATTCAAATATTTGGTGGGGGGCACAATATGTAACATTTTTGTCGACTCATAGGGGATTCTAGCCTGTTATGCATAAGACTAGTGACCTAAAGCATCCATTGGGCTACAGAGTCAAAAATATGTGGATATTGTGTATACTATGAAACCCTAACCCTAGTTTTGAGAGGAAAACCCTAAAACCCCCATCTCTACAACTGGAACCAAAGACCAAAACCTCCTTCTGCAACCTTGAAAATTTCAAAACTTTCTATCTCATGGAGACAATCCTGTGCTTGTACACTTCTTGGAAAAGTAGGGAACAAACTAGAAATGAAACTAAGCTAACTATGTACATGGAATCTTAAACCCTTAGAAATGTGGCTTGAGATAGATCCCATTGACTGGGATAGACAGAATCTCACCATCAAGCTTGTTTAACTAGAAAGCATTGGCCTGCTTGCAACTGACAATAAGATAGGGACCACTCCATAATGCATCAAACTTTGAGTGTCTTCCTAGTTTTGCCCTATCTACATCCCATTACAGATCCAAATATCCCTCTTGGAATATTCTAACCCTAGCCTTCATGTCAAAACTCTTTTTTACCTATTGCTGGTGTGTCTCTAGGGTTTGCATGGCTTTACTTCTCTTCTCTTCTAGCTCCATCAGCTCTGCCATTCTTATTGTCATGGCATCATCTTCAATCAACTCCAGCTGCTGAGCTAGCTCTATGGATGGGAACTCCAATGAAATTGGAAGCCTTACTTCTCTGCCATAGACTAACACAAATGGTGAATTCCCTATTGACCTTTTAGGCATTATTCTATCAGCCCATAGTGCAGTCTTCAATTTTTTATGCCAACACCTCTGGTTATCTTCAATTGTTCTCTTTATGATTCTAATTAGGTTCTTGTTGGACAACTCAGCTAGGCTAATAACTTGAGGATAGTAGTTTGATGATGTGCTCAAGTAAATATTGTGCTCAACTGCCCATGCATAGATCTGAGCTCCTACAAATGACTTTGCATTATTCGAAATAATGGTTGAAGCAGCACCAAACCTAGTCACAATTCCATCAAGGAACTTAAAAATTGAAGGTTCAGTGGCATCCTTCAATGCAACTACCTCTGTCCATCTGGTGAAGTAATCTGTAGCAGCTAAAATCCATTTGAAACTTGAGTTAGAAGGAGGATTGATAGGGCCTATGAAATCCAATCCCCATTGGGCAAAAGGCTAGTCCACCTGAATGGGATAAAGGGGAAGAGTTCCAAGCTTCCGTTTACCAAAGAAGAAAGCACATTTCTCACACTTCCTTACATACCTATGACAATCATGAAACAAGGAAAGCCAATAATAACTAGCCCTCATGATCTTTGTTGCAGTTGTCCTTGCTGAGAAATGACCACCATCAGGACCATCATGAAGCTCTTTGATCATTCTTTCAGCTTGGTCTGTATCAAGGCATCTTAATAGGGCTCCATTAAAATCTTTTCTAAAGAGGACACCATCAGCGATGACATAAGGAATTGACTGTAATCGATACTATCTCCTTTTAGTTCTATCTAATCCTTGAGGGTATCCATTACCTAATAAGAAATTCATCATATCATCTATCTAACTCCTTAGGTTGCTATTTCTTACCTCATGTTGCTCTGTTAGTATCATAGCAACTTCCTCATCAGGTTCTTGAGATGATAACATCTATTTACACAACCCCCTCCCTCTTACAAGCTTGGTAATCTAAATGTCAATATCATATTCCATCACTTTAGTAATCTAGCTAGCTCTTTTCTCACTAATATCTTTGCTCAAAAGAAAATCCTTCACACTACCATGGGGTACTAACAAATGAATTTTATTATGAGACAGGAGGTGTCTAAATTTCTTCAAAGCTCTGATGACTGCAAGGGCTTTTTTCTCAACATAACTGTACTTATTTTCATACTCTTTAAGCCCTTCATTGAAGAAAGCTATGGGCTACTCATCACCTTTATCATTTCTTTGAGTTAGGAAAGTAGAAATGTTTGACTCACCACCTAGGGTATAAAGGATGAAATCTTTCTCAACATTTGGATTCATGAGAGTAGGAGCGAAGACTATGGTTGCCTTCATCTCTTCAAAGCTTTCCTTCCCTTCCTTGGTCCATGAAAAGACCATACCTTTCTTGAGCATAGATGTAAGAGGTTTCACCATGGTAGTAAGATTTGGAATAAATCTTCTCACAATATTTATCCTGCCTAGGAAACTTTGCAGCCCTTTCTTGTTTTTAGGAAGAGGAAGGGCAAGTATTGGTTTTGTTCTCTATGGATCAATGGTTAAGCCATCCTGAGATACAATATGTCCTATTAATTTTCCTTGGTTAGTAGCAAAGACACACTTTCTTGGGTTAAGGGAAACTCCAAACTCTCTGCATCTTAAGAATACCTATCTTAGATGATCAAAATGATCTTCTACATCCTTTGAATACACAGTGATATCATCAAGGTAAACTAAGACAAACTTGTCAATCAATCCTTTGAAGTCCATCTGCATTTCCTTCTCAAATGTAGCACCTACATTGGTTAGCCCAAATGGCATCTTACAATAAGCATAGGTACCCCATTTAGTGGTAAATGCAGTCTTGTATCTATCAGACTCTTTAACCAACACTTCATTGTAGCTAGAAAATCCATCAAGAAATGAAAATTTCTTTGAACCACTAACCTTGGACAAAATATACTCCATAGAAGGGAGAGGATGGTGATCTTTAAGGGGAGCTTAGTTAAGGTCCCTAAAGTCCACACACAATCTAATTTCTCCATTCTTCTTCCTAACAGGGACAAGGTTTGCTACACATGATGAGTGTTTGATGGGAAAAATTATATTGGCCTCAATCAATTTGGGTTGCTCCTTTCTCATTAAGGATTCAATTTCAGGATTCACTAGCCTCTACTTTTGTCTTAATAGTTTTCCATTATCAACTAAATCTATAGTATGCTGAAATAACCTTGGGTCAAAACCCTTTAAATCATCATATGTCTAGGCAAATATATCATTAAATTCTTGACATAGATGAATAAAACTCTCTTGCTCGATTTTAGAACATACCTTACCCATGTTCAAGGATTTTCCATCAGCAACCATGATTGGAATATGATCATCTTCATCAGTGGCTAGGTTCATGTATCTGCCTCTTTCTTGGTTATCAGGATTGAAAACACTCTCTAAGGTAATGAGACCCTTAGGCAATTTGTTAGAACTAAGATTAATGATCTGATCACCATACTAATCCTATAGTCTTAACTAGTTTTTACCTAAAAATTCTACTTCATTATGCAAGAAGCTGACAATTTGCTCATCAGATTCAAACACCTACCAATGGATGTTGTTATCATGGATAACATGCCTTACTACCACTCTGATTTGTTGCTCCTTCTTTTCTTCAAGATTCCTTGGTATATCATAAGATGCACCTATTGCTACAAGTCTATTAGCATGTCTATTTTCTTTTTTAGGGATGCTTTGAATATTAAATGCATTAAAACTATCAAGCAAATCCCATACCCTATGTTTATAAGACTTGAGCAAACCATTCTTGGCGATATTATGATTTCTCACTTGATTGACCACAAACTCACTATCTGCATAAACTCTTGAAGATTGAATTCCTCTTTTTTGAGGAAGTAGAAGATCTTGAATCAAGGATTCATACTCGGCCAGATTATTAGTGCAACTAAACTGGAGCCTAAAGGAGAAATAGTACCTTACTTGTGCAAGAGAAATTAACATCACACCAGCCCTTGATCCATTTTTATTCCTTGATCCATTAAAGTACATACTCCATATCCCACTCATATCTTCTTTAGTCTCCACAAGATTGGGAACTGGAACATTTTTCACCAATATACAATTTGTACTGAGACCTGTCTCAAGGGGTTTTGGCATAATATCAAATTGATATGCATTAGCCCACTCATCCAAGAAAAAATCAGGTATCTCTGCTATGGAGGTGGTGGGCTTGATATTACATTAATAGTCAGTATGGTGGCAAGATTCTCAGCAAATCAAAAAGAAAATCACATGATGTCAATCAAAAGAATCATGATATATCCAAAAAGTATTGAAGACTATGGTTTATGGTACAAATAAGGAGGAAATTTTGATTTAAAAGTATTCACAGATGCTGATTGGGCGTGATGATAGAAAGAGAACTAGTGGTGGAGCATTATTTCTTGCTAAAAGACCAGTGTCTTAGATAGTAAATAAATAGAATTGCATTTCTTAGTCTATAGTAGAGACATAATATGTGGCAGTAGTAGTGAATTGTTCTTATATTGTTTTGTTCAAACAATTGTTGGCAAGAATGAAGATAGAGATCAAGGATCTAGTGGTTATATATTGTGATAACATCAGTGCAATTAATATATCAAAGAATCTAGTGATGCATACCAAAATAAAATACATTGCTATAAAATATCATTTTTTAACAGAATTGGTACAAGATAAAGAGGTAAGATTGGAATATGTGAATACAAATGTAAAAATTGTAGACCTATTCACTAAGCCATTACCTAAGGATGCATTTTTTGATCTAAGAGGTAAGCTAAGGGTCATTCTTCTATCTAAAGCTCTCTAAATGAAGTTTAGTGATGCATCCACCAAAGCATGTTGAAGATAAATCAATTGATGCAGTATTGACAAAGGAACCTTGCAAATGAATTAGTACATAAGGTACATTGATATTTACTGAACATTGTCTTTGGCATGAGATATCAAAGAGGGAGAAGTTTTTTGTCATATCTCACATAAATTTTATCACTTCAAGAGATGAAAAGGAGGGAGATATCAAAGATAGAGGTTTTTTGACAAAGGGAGAAATTGAAGGAAGAGAGAGTTCACACTGATAGAGAGAGTTCTCATAGATGAGAGTTAGAATGAAACTAAGGATACATTACTGACTTTATTCTTGCTCTAAAATTTCATTTCATTATGACATGTTGTGTTGCCATCAATGCCAAAGAGGGAGATTGTTTAGAATAATTAATTAATTGCATATTATCTTTGATGTTACAAAAAATGTCATATCATTGCAGTTAGTGAATGTCAAGATCACTTGGGAATTGAAGATAGTTTCCTGTGTCTACTAAGCATTCTAGAGTTTTCCTAGTTTAGAAGATAGTGTCTACCAAGTTCACTTAGGCGACAAAAGAAAGTTTGTAGAAGTTGAGTGTTAACTAAGCTCACTTGATTGCCAAAGGAACTTTGAGAATATGCAATATTAACTAAGTTCACTTGGTTAACATGGGAAGATCACATTGAGTTAATATCTATAAAGTAGGGTTAGCTAAAAAAGGATTTTCTTGCTTTGGCATATTGAGTTAAATAGTTTTGTTTGTTGTTCTAGCTGACTAAGTAGGTGAATATTAATTATTCTAAGTTGTATTCAAGCTAATTTGATAGTGTGTAAGATATAAATATAAGGTCAAGTTGAGGATTGAATGTGTGGATTAGAATTGAAGATTTGATGATGCTTAGAGGAAGCAAATTAGAAGGATAGGCATAATATCCTTTTTGAGATGCAAAGAACATTCAATTTGGAAGGATCAAGTATACAACCCAGAATTGAGATTTGTAATCAGCAAATAAGTTTCATCAATAACCAAGTCATCTTATTGTTACTCTCTAACTATTGTAGTAGTGAACTAAATATCTTAATAGAGTTGGCTTAACAACTATTAGTAAATCCTTTAACAAGGTGGAATTTCTATTGAATTGTCTAAAGACCTCTAAAAAGGCCCCTCCTAACAATGTGATTAAATCCTCTAATAGGGTCACACCTAACTATGTGTTTTGTGTCCTTAAACAGTAACTAGTTACAATTGGTGGTTTTTCCCGAATTGGGTTTCCACATTAAAATCTTATATTCATCTTATTTCTTTTATGTGTTTGAAACTAAGTTAAAATAACATCAATCACTGATAATATCTTAGTTTTTCATGTTAAGCATTTGCTGAGATATTTTAGTTTTTACCAAGTTACAACATTTTTGTTCTACTTTTACTGAGTTTTAGCAGAGTTTAGTTTTGATTTTTATTGACATATAAGGGATCTAGAATTTATTTTCATGATAACTGATTCACCCCTACCCTCTCAGTTACTCCTCTTACATTTCCAACACTTCCTTGACACAAAAACTACAAGGATCACCTATAAACTTCTTAGTCTTAGAGGAAGAATCACTCAACATAGAAGGTTTACTCTTCTAATGGATTTTTGAGTATCTAATCTAGGAGATGGCTTGGAGGAACTCACACTACTAATTGAATCTTCTTTGGACTTCAAGTTCTGCATTGGCTTCCCTATAAATGTTTGTGAAACTAATGTATGGTTCTTTAATACTATTAGAAAGTTCAACTATGTAATATTCACATTCTCTATAGATAACCAATCACATAATACCTCAAATGTGGGTGTGGTAAGTCTAGGTCCCAAAGCGTCCACAGTGGAAATCTAAAAGTTCCCTTGAAGCTTTGACTAAATTAGATAGATGCACTTTGTATCAATCTTGCTCTTCCCACATCCCTATAATAATGATATCTATTTTTAAAATCTTTTTAGAAAGTCCTCAGTGGAGGAAAAAGAATCAAGTACTAGTGATGTAAGCTTTGCCTCGATCTAAAGTACCCTAAATTCATTAATAGTACCAAAAAAGTTCTTGAACTTGGCCCACATCTCTCAAGAAGTATCACACCCATTAAGATGATTTTTTAAGATATCTAAAACACTCAAATAAATCAAACCCATGGCCGCATCCATCTTATTCCTATGTTGCAAGGTTTGATAGGTACTTAGAAATATTGATTGGACTTTATCTAAACAAGAAAAAAAACCCTTTGAATGGAGAATTTGTGTCATGGTAGTTGTCCATCTGTGATTGTTATGTGGGTTTACAGGAACTAGACAAGAAGAGGTCAAAGACATTTTTTATAAGGTGTTTGTTTTGATATAGTTCTAGTTTATTGATGTAACTGACAAAAATAAGAATAAAAAAACACCCCCTAGAATGCAAAAAAATGAACCCCTACTAGAAGGAATGTATATACAATAGAAAAAATAGCTGCAATTGAGTCTCATGTATACCTTTGAAAATTATTATGAAAATAATAGAGAAATTGAAGAGACCCATTTTAGACTTCTTTCATATCAAAAAATGGAGCTAAATTGAGCAATTTATGCCCCCCAAAATACAAAAAGGATCATTTGATTTTAATAGAAAAAGGTATTATACTAGAAAAGGTTAGAAGCAATCTACACTAATCTACCCATCTCAGAATCAACTTTCCAATGGTATCTTGTTTTCTATTGTAGGGCCTCAAAAAAGAAAAGAAAATATTTGAAACCCCATTAGACCTTAAAAATTAGTCCCATGTCCTTTTATATGACTAGCCACTAAGCAAAAAGGGCTTGGTGGGTTTTCCAGGCAAAGGTGATATGGTGGTGACTCCTCGATGGCAGATTGGGGACAGACCGGTGGTGAACTATTTGTGGTGGTGCATTGGTGGTGGCCAACCAATGGGCCATTGGTTGTGTGTTTATTATTTTTCAAAATTAAAAAAGTGTATTGTTTTTTCTTTTTTAATTGATAAAAGCTACCCTGGGGTGAATGTAGAGGCCATATGGCCCTGGTAGGAAAAAGATATTTTACCTCATAATTGCCCAGACTCCAAAAATGAAGTGCTTTATATGGAAATATAAGTTTTCATACACTTTGAATCCAACTATGATGTCCATTTGAACTCAAAGTTCTCTAAATTTCAAAGAGACCCCTATTTCCAAAAATGAGTATAGAAAAATGCTAGATCTAATCCAACAAACCCTTGTTCATGGTTTCTTCCATAAACCCAAACAAGTTGCAACAGATCCAACTCTAATTCTATGAAGGATATGATAAGAACAAATCCACAAATCCCATAAAACATCTTCATGCAATAACTTGTCATAGAGAAGAAAATGACAAGAGAAGGCAAGGATTTGGCTCTAAAATATTCAAGAGTAGATTATTCGACAAAAAGAAAAAGAAAAATATACAATGGATCAATCCTTATAGAAGGAGATCAAAAAATATAAAAGGGAAACCCTAAGAGGTAAATGAGAGCTAAATGACATTTAATAAGAATGCATGTGCATAAAGTGAGATCTTAAGCAAGGAGCAATGATAATTTAATAAATGTATTTAAATTAATCCTTTACTCTAAAAATTTGATTAGTATGATTTATTTTATTTCTAAAGATTATATTTAAACCAAGTTATATATTTTTTACTTTTATTTAACATTCATTTAACCTAATTTTACATTTTTTATTTACATTTATAGTGAAATTTTAAAAACTAATAATTTATAAACAATAAGAAAATATGTTTGTTGGCTAGAAAAAGTAGAGATTTTATTTATAAATTGTTTTCAACACTTTAAAACTGAATAAATTGTGTTGCAATATCCACAAAAAGGAAAAACATCTAAAATTTTGGTTTTTAAAAATAAACACTACAAGGAAAAAATGGATGGTGTAAAATATTTTTAAATAAATAAGATATTTATGAAAATATGATTAAAACAATGCATACCCTTATTCAAAAACCAACTTAATGCCTCAATATGTGTTTTTATATATGCCCACTATCATATAAACACAATTGTAAAATAATTGGTCCTTGTATTTAGCTACAAAAGATAGTTTTGTGACTAATGTATTCATATGAAATGATAATATGTTGAGAGAAGGTATTCTGAACAAGCACCTAAAAAATAGGAAAAATGAGATGGTTCAAATCATTTTAATCATCTTGCATCCTATATTGGTCATTGTTGATCTTTGATGCAATTTTTAGGTTGTAACACTTCACAAAGGGTATGGCATTGGCATAAGATGGTCAACCATAGTAGAGATAAAGAATATTGCACAAAGTCAGCTACCAAGAGCATTCACACTTAACATGGTCAACCTCAACAGATAAAGAAAAGACAAATACAATATAATACAACTACCACAAACTATTTAATCAAATAATTCACACTACATCATCCTCCAAAATTAATTTCAAACATAACTTGTTGCACAAAAAAGTTCTCTAATGCACATAGCTCCATGCAGATCTCAACATGGCATAAAAGATCCATATCAACCACTTAAATATTTCTCAAAATCATATCCAAATCTATAACTTGTTGTAAATAAAAACACCAAAAATAATTAAATTGACCAGAAACCAACACAACTAAAAATGTCAAACAAAAACATAAATTTAATTGTGGAGCCAAACAATGTCATATAACTAAATTGGAACATTGTGAAAATGTTAAGAACATGTCCAAAAAATTGCACACTAACAAACATTCATGTGGAACATTCTCCAAACTAATTGTAACTATTCCTAATAGCCAACCATATTGTTAACAAACAACAAAACATAATTCTAAATCCTTGAATCTTTGTGATCCAAAGAGTAGGATAGTGAAACATTCACATACTTACATGTGACATCACCAAAACTACAAACCTCCAAATTCCTACATAGAGAAATCTCCCATAAAGATTCCAAATACTCTTCTTACATATACCAATTTCACATACTTTTCACCTTCTAGATATATAAATTTCTAGCTATTGACTTATCATCACCACCAAACAGCAAAAAAGTCATCTAAACATCTAATACTAGGTTTCAAATGTTATTTCTTGCACATTTTAGCTTTTCATACACATGAAACTTCTCTCCATTAGGTACAAAATTGGATTTGTATGAATCTCCACCAAGTGGAGAACAATATAAAAAATAAATTGACATCAAAGAAAACATTATATACACATTTCTAACAATCTCCCCCTTTTCATTGATGGTAATACCAATAAAAAAAATAACACCATGATGACACGCTATGAACTTCTCCCCCACTTTGACATCAAGGACAATTGGCATTACATTGGAAAGTATTTTGTCAACATCTTTTTTATATCTTCCCCTTACAGGGATATATTTGTATTGTTCTTCTCTCCACATATTAACAATCTTCAAATTGGTACACAAAATAACTCCCCTCCTCCAAGTATAGTTCTAACAAAAAAATTTGTCCAAATAGGAACAATTCATCTTTGCAAGGAAAATTTACAACTAAGAAACCATAACTTTCATTTCTCTCCTTGAGAGCATCAACCACATCAATCTAAGAGACAAAAGATATGAAATATGTTTTCCATTGGAAATTCCACCACTCTTATACATCTAGTTTGAAGGAGTAACATTAACTCCTAATTTCTTCTTAGGGATACTTAAAAGTATCCTTTGATAGTTCATTTTCAAATATGTGTTCAATTTGATCATGTATGGGTGGGTGTATACTCTAATTTAACTTCCTTCTCTACAATTTTATCTCTCAAGAAATGATACTATATATACATGATACTAGATATACTAGATATACTAGATATAAAATTTTATTTCAAATATTAATAGCAATATTATCATACGTAATTGGAATTACTTCATTATATGTAACCTTAATATCTTGTAGGGAAATTTTCACCCATAACACATTTGTGCAACAAGATTATACTACAATACACTATGTCTCTATAGTGCATAATGGCATTGATTCTTGCTTCTTACTCATTAAGAGACCAATTTATCTATAGATAAAAATGCACCTCTACTTGTAATATTTTTTTCATTTTGCACACCCTACCCAATCTATATCACTAAAATCATTAAAAGTGAATTGATTATCCCTTTTGAGAAAATACCTAAAGTTTGAAGCATTTTTCAAATATTTGAATATTCTTTTTCTCACTTTCTAGTTTGATTACTATTGGTGTAAATAAGTATTTACTATTTATACTTTATTTAAGTTTACTTAGGTTAATGCATTTTCATATTAGTTGTCATGTAGACACCTAAGAGTTTTCATATTCATATGAGTTGTCATGTAGACAACACAGTAGTTTGCATTCTAATTGAGCACATGTTGTCTACTATAACTCTTTATGAGATACACTTTTACATTCTTATCCTCTCATTATTGCACATACATTCATGCACAATGGAGGATAATCCACTCTTGGTGGACATGTGCTTAGTTGGTATGCATATCTCTTTGTTGACTCCTAGTCATATCAGTTTCCTTTATATACAAGGTACTTTTATGATGTATTCAGGAAATTATTTGATTAATCCATTCTCATTTGATCATGTCTTATCTCTCTTGTGCTATCTCTTGAGCTTCTAGATCTTGGGATTTCATTCTTTCCTTAAGAAAATTCTTACATTGTACCAGAAGTATACCAAATTCTTACATGATAAGAAAGCCATAGGAGTTTCATTACATAGCCATTGGAAAGAGTTTTTTTTTGAAGGTCAAGATTGGAGCTTTCTAGTGAAAAATAGATATTGGAATCACATTTAGAAGATCAGAAAACCCCTAAATCAACTCTTGTTTCATTAAAATTGGAAATCTGAGGTGAAATATGGAGTCATTTTTTTTGGAGGTACGATGAAGATGATTCAGGAAAATTAATTATAGAGGCAATTTTCAAACAATAATATCTCCCTCATATAGACTCCTTTTTTAAAGATTTTTTATTTATTTATTTTAGGGTAGAATTTCATGATCTACAGATTATTGCATGTTGTTTGCAATCCCTTTTCCTCATTTTTTCTAAAAATCACAAATCCCAATTTGTCCAGCTTCAAAGGCTTAGTTCAAGCTCATCTAGACATATTTAGGTGCTATTTTTTGGAAAGTGCATGGTTTTTTGTCTACTTTCTAGATTTGGTATAAGTTTGGAGTAATTCTAAGTAGACATAGTACCTTTAGCATTTGGTCATTTTGGACCTATTTTGGCATTTCTAATTAATTAGATCCTTCAGAGGTCTTGTTTTTTATATTGTTGAGTCTTATATAGATTCATATTTGTTGTGTAACTATCAAAATTAGAAGTCCACTTTGGCTCACTTTGACAAGTGGAAATTGTATACGCACTAAATATAAAGTGCCAAAATCATCTATTTTTTGGGGTTCTTTGATTGAGTGATTGGGGGGTGGGGGTGTTGTGCCTTGGGTGTTTGTACTTCTCTTTCTCCTATGTTCTTTTATTTTGCATCATGGGTTACCCTAGGTTTCCACTTTTAACTTCACATAATTATGCTACATGGAAAATTAGAGCATGGAGTAAAATGATGAAAAAAGGTTTAATTGATTGTGTTGATGGAACCATGGTTGTACAATATAATTTTGATAAACTAAATGAATGGAATCATCACAATAAGTTTCCTTTTGGTACATTGAGGAAGTATGTACATGAAGATCTTATCTTCCATATTGATAATTGTAAAATAGTAAAGGAAGGATGGGAAAAGTTTACTAGCTTGTATACAAAAGTAGACAAAGCTAGTGATTTTAAATTGATGAAAATCTCATTTCATTAGATCCAAAGGAGTTTGACACAATTCAAGACTATATCACCAAGGCAAATGGTCAAGGATTGTGGAATTATCATAGAGGATGAAAAATTGATCTATAATTTGATGACAAAACTTCTTCCACCATATGCATCATTTGTTTCAAGCTTGAACACTCATGAGTTAACCTTAGGTTCTTCCTACACCATGCCTTCATTTTATTCCTTCATAGAGATGTTGATGGTAGAAAAATCAAATTTGATGAGATGGGGATTCCCAAGTCTTCAAAGTCCAAAGCATTGGTTGCTAGTAAAGGGAATCAAGGAAAAGGGTCTAACAAGAAGCATAAATCATGGAAACAAAATTCACAACAAGAGAAACAACACTGAACCTCCTCACCATGAGAAAACTCCAATAGTAATGGTAAATCATCCAAGAAGGAGTTTCTTACTTGTGCATATTGAAAGAAGAATGGACATAAAGAACATCATTGTTATAAGAAGGAGATAGATGAACTCAAGAATCTTCTTAAGAAGAATCAAATTGGTCTACCATCAATAATCACTACTTCATTTTCTTCTTCACATTTAGATTTTGATAAAGGAAAGGATCAAATGGGAAAAGTTCAAGCCTTAGTAGCTACTTTAAGTCAAGATTTAGGGAGATGGCTTCTAGATTCAAGGGCTTCTCATCATATGACATCTTCACAATCTATGTTTTTATCATTTGATCATTTTCATACTCCACCTATCTTGATGGGAAATCATACTGACATGAATGTTGTTGGGAAAAGAAATATTGATAGAGGGATACTTCAAAAATGTGTTGTGTGTACCTTACCTTAGTCATAATCTTCTTTCCATCTATTAGCTCACTCATGGAGATAGAAGAAGGCTATGGAATTCACACCTAATTCATTTTTTATCAAACACTTGGATACTAGACAAATCATTACTATAGGAGTGGTTGATCACACATCTTGGTTATACTACTTTTGAGACTTTGGTCATGATGATGATAGTGATTTATTAGTGGATTCTTTAGCAAATTTTGATCACAATTCTATTGTTGATTCAAACTTTGAGGAGAACTTTGGCTACTTGAACATAGGTGTTCTCACATATGATCAAGTTCTTGAGCCTTCCATTTCTTCTCCTCCTACTAATAATCCATCTACTATTGTTCCTAATGATAGTTGTTCACATAGCCATGGATTCAAGTTATTTAGTGCAACATGATATTCATTGTCTTCCAAACTCAGTTCCATGGGATGAATACTTGAAAAACATTTCTAATTTTTTTGTGGAGTCCTAAATTGTAGATTTGGGAGACACTATTGATGACATTCATTTTCTATTCGGTGAAGATGATCCTACTTTAGTTGTTGTGAGGGAACACCGTGGCCCTTATCTTCATTCTCTACTTGATCATTCTTTTGAGGTTGACATGATGGTAGATCATTTGATACAACAGTTGGAGAAGGTCACTTTCTCTTCAAAGGAGATGCTTGAGTCCTTGATACATGTTCTACATTCATCCTCAGTTGAGCCTAATTTGTCTTTTTAAGCACAGTGGCATTGTACACATGATTCGGAGGAGGCACCTTTCAATATTGACATGGGGACACTTGAGTAGGTTTTAGATATTTCATAAATTTGGAGGATTCTTCCCATAGATGGGAGAGGCTTCATTGGAACACCTTTGGTTCTATTTCTTCGTAAGGGGAAGAATGTTGTACTACACTCATGGAGGAGTTTCTACACTGATCTTGTATCATCTACCATTGGTGTACATTCTACATTGAGAGGAGGTTACTTGGTCTATCTTCTTCTTCTTCTCTCTTATGGAGGGATTGTTTCATCCCATGAGGTCTTAATCTCTCTCATTTTCTTTTGTTGTACTTATCTCTCTTTTTGGAGGGGGGGTTTTTCCCATGTAGTTTTCCCTCTTTCTCCACTTTATGAGAGATTGCATTGCATATCTTTTGCACTTGCATCTTGTAAATGGGTACCCAAAATGGCCTAGTAGCCAGGATGTATCTTGCATTATTATATAGCTTTTGTGAGCTTAAGTACATTCTCCTAATTTTCACTTAAGGGGGTGTTGGTGTAAATAAGTATTTACTATTTACACTTTGCTTAAGTTTACTTAGGTTAATGTGTTTTCATATTAGTTGTCATGTAGACACCTAAAACTTTTCATATTCATATGAGTTGTCATCTAGAGAACATAGTAGCTTGCACTCCAATTGAGCACATGTTGTCTACTACATCTCTTTATGAGATACACTTTTATATTCTTATCCTGTCATTTTTCACATAGATTCATGCACAATGGAGGATAATCCACTCTTGGTGGACATGTACTTAGTTGGTATAGTTATATCATTGTTGACTCCTAGTAATATTAGTTTCCTTTATATACAACTCACTTCTATGATGTATTATTTCAATTATCTAATTAATCCATTCTCATTTGATCATATCTTGTCTCTCTTGTGCTATCTCTTGAGCTTCTAGATGTTGGCATTCCATTCTTGCCTTTGGAAAATTCTTACATGGTATTAGAGCTATACCAAATTCTTACAATTACTTTAAACTACCTAGATATCTTCCAATTAAGAAAATTTCATGCATAATATCTAGGCATGAAGAAATCAAATATAACAATCTACTAATCATAAATATATAGAGATTGTGATCAAATTTTGGAGATTGATCATCCTTACGTAAATAACTTCAAGTAGTCATGGGAGTCCCAACTAGCTTGTAATCCTCCATCTCTAGTTTTTTCAATATGTCCCTAATCCACTTGGTGTAAGAAAAAAAATAGCATCTTAAATCTAAGTAATTTGAAGACTAAAAATAAAGTTGCAATTACTATCACTGAAAGAAGTCTCACAAAAGAGTTAGGAGAATATGGAAACAGTGATAAGTTTATCAATGCATCTTGTAATAATTATGATGGTAGTTGATTTTTGAAAGATACATTGACATCACATATTTTAGGTTTTCATTGATGGAAACCATACATGTTCTCAAGATCACTTGTCTTATTTTGGTAGTACCAAAGGTTAGATTGATAAATTGGCTAAATATAGGAGAACATGGACTATATATATATATTGTTTAGTATGTGGATTGGTATTGTCAACAAAGTTTGAGTTTTGAGTTTTGATTTTAGGAAAAGATCCTATATTTTCACAGATTGATGATATCATTCAGTTCAGTTATGAGATTTTGAGTAGTAGAAATCAATTTGTAGTGAAGAATAATCTCGGTCAGCTACTAGATTAGTAAGAGATCCCACCATAACAATTAATTTATTTATTTATGAGTTTGATTCGATGAATTTAACATGATAGAAGATATTAATGACATTGTTTGAGGTTACCATGAGGATTTACATATAGATTTGGTTGAGAATTTATTTGCTACATTTTTTGTGTTCTTGAGGTTCACTAGTTTAATTATTATTTTTGCAATTGGGTATATATAAGATCAATTTTTTGAGTTAATTTGAGCTAGAGTACAGTGAAAATGATATATTGGCATGTTATGTGTGTAAAGAACCTACATGCATATGTTAGGTTGATGATATTTTATCACACCTACATGGAATTGTAAAAGAATAGACTATTTTATTTCTAAGTTCCCTATTTTGGGTTATAGTTCAATCATTTTGTATGAGAGACAACCTTTATATGTTTTAGTTTGAGTAGTGAGCTATAGGAGGTGTGTCTTAATGCAAGTGAATTCCCTATTTTGTAGTCAAATATTCAACAAGGTTATTAATTATGCAAAGTAATCATTTGTGGGTTCCATCTCTATCATTATTTTTTCTTAAGAATGTTTCCATGTAAAAATCATGATGTCATAATGTTGTGGATGATTCATTTATGTTTTTGTTGTTTAGTTTCATTTATATTTGATTTATGGTTGTGCAATCAACTTAACAAGCTTTAAAAGTTTAGAATACTAATTTACACCCCCAAGTGTTCCTTAATCCTAATAAATGGTATCAATTCTTTGAGCTTTAGTTTAATTATATATCCTAAAGGAGATCCTAATGAGTGATTCAAAAATTTCTAGTGGTTCTTAGAGATAACTCTTGATTTCATTTTAAGATATTGACAAGTTACTCAAGAAGGTTTAATGTTTCATTAATAATATGAGGGGACAATTGAAAAAATAAATAGACATGAGGAGGGATCTTGTTTATTAGTTAAATAATAAAGGAACCAATGATTACTCATAGGCCTTAAAGGGAAAATTATATGAATTTGAGAAGCCAACATGAAGATTAATAGTGAAGTCATGGTAGTAAAAATGATAAAAGAGTTTTAAGTAAAGAAAAAGAAGGAAAAATGTCTTGAGAAGAACATAACAAACATATGTGATGAATGCCATAGCTTGAATTATGTAATTGGATAAATGAAACTTGATCATGAAGAATCTAGACAGAATGAAAAATAACTTAAAAGAGTTTATGAGACTCTTAGGATTTATGAACTTTTTATTGCTATTGAGGTCATGGAAAAATTCAAAGCTAGTTAAATAGATCTTGATGAGAAACTTGAGAGCTAAAGACCAAAGTGAGATGCACAAAGGACTTGGTTTTGGGAAAGTGTTTTTTTATAGATATGGTGAGAATAAAACCTTATTGAAAAATTAGATGGATAGAGCCAAGAGTTCAGCAATGAAGAAACCTAATACACAAAATTTGAATCATATGTATTTTTCATGCAACAAAGTCAGTCATAGAGAAAACTATTGTAGAAGAAAATCCAATATCATTCCCTTTTATGGCTAAAATTTTACTTGCTACAACTATGGACACAAATCCAATGAGTGACAAACCAAATTGAAAAACTATATGAACATAAGGAACATTATATATTAGAAATGTAATACTTTTGGTCACATATGGAAATATTGTAGATTGAGAAACAATCCAAGGTATGGAAATTCAAATGTTATGTGTTTCAAATCTAAAAATTTAGGTCATATAGTTGAGTATTGTAGATTCAATAACTCAAATGTGAATATGAGAAGATCATTTGAAAGGAAAAATACGTGAAATAATGATAAATATAAGAAAAATATTGATGTTGAAGAAGTTAGGAAGAAAATGTGTAAGACATGGATTAGAAAGATTAGATTAATGTCAATGGATGGATCACACCAAGTGTTGGTGTGGAATCTTCATCAGTGAATTGATTAAGTCAATAACCTAAGGGGGATTTTTCATGAAAAATCCTTGCCCAACACCTAAATTAGAATGATCAATTTAAATGATTGGTGTTATTATATGTAGATTTGAATTTACATCATGATGAAATCATTATTGAAATATTTATGATCAATTTTGAAGGATTGTTGACATATTTTTGAATCCTAGTCTTTAAGTAGCCTATTGAGGTATGGTATCATGCATAAAAGGGGGATTTAAGACTTCAATTATCACCTTTATATATAGGGAATGAGATTTAGTATAGATCAAACGGGATATTTTCATATGATCTATTTGATATCTCTTAAGAAAGAAAGTTGACTACACATGATGAAGGTAAGAAAGATGGAGAGAGAACATTGGTCAGTTTATTTCCTATTATTGGAAAAGATGAAATTTATGTTATTGTTAATTAGGAAAAGAAGGAATTTATGAGAAGATAAATATATTAAATAAGCTCATGATTAGTACAACTAAAGAAGATTAAGGAAATAAAGGATATATCTATATCTATATCCATATCCATATTTGTATTAGTATTAGCATTAGTATCTATATTGGTATATGTATCAGTATCAATATCAATATTGGTATTGGTATATGTATCCATATCCATATCCACATATGGTCACATACCTAGTCTTTGCAACATCCCTTCACTACCAAGGATATATTCTAGAATTTATGACCATGCTAGGAGACATAGAGTCAAGGTACATACAAGATTCAATTTGAAATTCAAATTATAGTTTAATTTATAACTAAAATAAGAAGAATTTCTGACCATGCTAGGAGACATAGAGTCAAGGTACATACAAGATTCAATTTGAAATTCAAATTAAAGTTTAATTTATAACTGAAATGATAATAATCATGGTTTGAGTTTTTTTTGTGCATGATCCTTTGAAGCTAAAGATTGCATATTGAAGATGGTTCATCTTGATGATCTATCAGTAGCCCAGTGTGACCTAAGTATTTAGATTTTTAAAGTATTTTTTTACATGTTTTGAAATGGCGTATGCCACATTTAGTAAAAAATTGTTTTTGATGTAATTTATGCCATATTCTATATGTATATACATACTTATTAAATAGTTTCATAAATAGAACATGACTTTTGCTATAATTTGTTCCTTATGTGATCTATATGTACCAGTTATGTTTATGGAATCATTATGTGGCTTTTCTAATGCTAGTGTCATTGTTCCTATGATTAAATAATATTTGATGTGTTTGGAAAATATTTGTTTCAATATTTTTTTCTATATGTGTTTCAATACATGTTACCATAATATTTGATATGTTTCATTTTTCAATGATAGACATTTATCACTATACACTAAAATTAAATTAAATTAACAAGTAATGAATGAACTATAATAGATTTTTTAGTTGTCATACATAACATACATAATTTACAAGAAATACCCTACAACACAACACTAAAGTGTGAGCCTCTTATGCGAGGTCTTGGGTTCAAGTTAACTCAATATTAATAAAAAAAATAATAATATTAAAGTACAAAACCTTATAATAATTATTCTTTTCTTTGGTCTCTTACCAATTAAAAAAACATACATACTTTATAAAATCCTTCACAATGTTTCCCAACAGAGCTGTGTTCATCATGGGGTCAAGAATTAGTGCAAATGTATCTGGTTGGACAAGTTTACCCTAGGCATGGTCTTGTTTTTCCTCTCCATGTGTTAGAACTCTTAATGCCACACCCTACCAAAAATGTTGCTTAAGTGCCCTTAAGTGCCCTAAGTGCACAAAATTGTCAAATTTTACATACAATTTCCTACAATTTGTTGAACCTTTGTGTAATCTATTTAAATTTATAGGGTCATGTTATGCCCCTTTGCAATAACATGTCCCAATTTTTCAAGACATACTGTCAATTTTGCATGGAAATAATATTTTTGTTCATGGAAAAAGAGTAAAATCCATTCAACAAAAAGTTTCACGGTAGCACAAAAGGAGTTGTGCTTTTCCTGGGGTTTAATCATTAGTGAATTTTTTTTTACTAGAAAGATTTACGCTAAGTATGGTCCCACTTTTCCTCTCATAATGTCAAAACTCTTAGTGTTATTCTCTATTGATAATATCTCGTAAGTGTCCTAAGAACACAAAATTTTCAAACTTTTATACACCATTTATTTCAAATTTTGGAGCCTAAAGGATAAATAGTACCTTACTTGTGTAGGAGAAATTAACATCACACCAGCCCCTGATCCATTTTTATTCCTTGATCCATCAAAGTACATACTCCATATCCCACTCATATATTCTTTAGTCTCCATAAGATTGGGAACTAGAGCATCTTTCTCCAATATACAATATGTACTGAGACCTGTCTCAAGGGTTTTTGGCATAAGATCAAATTGATATGTTATAGCCCACTCATCCAAGAAAAAATTAGGTATCTCTACTAGGGAAGTGGTGGGCTCATTCACTATGTCATTCTCATCCATCTCTAGGATAGGGCAATTCATGTTGATGAAATTAGGGATGTAAGATTCAGTATGATGGAGGGCTTGAGGCTCTACTCTGATTGAAGCATTGGCTCCATATCTCATCTTAAAATAAATATATGACCAATCAGAAGATATGAAACCACCTATTTGGGTAGTAAAGTCTCTTGACAGACAGATGGAAAAATATGGCTTGACCTCAGCAATAGAGATATCTTGGGCTACAGTACAACCAGGGCATGCATGTAAGGCCATCTCCACATTCCTAAGGATCCCTAAAGTCTTGACAGTACTACCATCCAACTATAATACATCCCTAACAATGGGCTCATATTTCATTCCCAAAGCATTAGCAACACACCTAGGCATCACTGAACTGCTAGCCCCTGAATCAATTATGCAATTATGGACTAGTTTTCCCCCTATAATTAGAGAAACATAAAATGGAGGAGGTCTAACCTTTTTACTTGTTTCTACCTCCTTTGATGGTTGTACTAGGCTTGTGGCACTTTTCATACTAGGTGGTTGATCCCTTGGTTTAATACTTCCCAATTCTTGCTACAACAACCTCTTTTGCATGTGTATAGTAGCAATAGCATCCCACATAGAGATATTCACATTTGTCTTTTTCATTTGCTCTACCAGATTGAATGGCATAGTGGGCACTTTGGTAGAAGCTTTGGGAGCTGCAATTGTATGAGGTTGAGATGGAGTAACTTGAGGATCACTTGTATCTTTTTTGCCATGATTTTGCCTTTGCTGCTGAAAGGCACTTGATTGATTATTTGCTTCTTTCTCATGAGATATTGCATTTGAAGTTGAGGCCTTCTTGGGAGGAGAGAGAGCATCTTCCATAGCTCTTCTTTTGCTTCTAGTGTTATGAGTAATGGAATCCTAGTTTACATTACAATGCTTCCCCATTTGATCATTCATAAAAGAGCAATCACCCTATCTTTGCATATTTGAGGCATCTTTAAATTGGTCCTCCTTGTATGATTTTTTTGCTGCAAGTTCTTGGGCTATCAAAGCCATAAAATATTTAGCCTTCTGACATATACAATAGGCATAGGAGTAGTTTCAAGAGGGAAATTTTTTTTGATCTTGAGCCATATTTTTTTGAGGAACTATGGTCCTACTTTGATTTACCTTTGAGGTCAAATCATGGCTACTCTGCTTGTTCTGAACAAGGGAATTGTTCCAATGATTAGGATTTTGATGCCTACCACTATTGGGAGCTTGATATTGTAATTGATGAGGCTTACTACCTTGAGCTTTCTATCTTTCTAAAGTCACCACCTTGTTCACTTTTTGCATCATAGAGAAATTATCCTCCAGCCTCTTTCCTTGATCTTCTAATTTCTTCCCTTGATCTTCCAATATTTTATCAAGGTTCTTCTCTCTTTTTTCCATGTTCCACATCAAAGACTACATCATCTTCTTGATTTCATCTATCCCATTTGAGGATGTGGAAGCTTGAGGGACTAGGGCAAGGGATTGTGAGGAGGAAGCTATGGGAAGAGGGGCCATTGCTAGTTGGTGGTTTGAGACATCAAGGAAGAAAGGAATAGGAGGCCTTGGAGCTAATTTACCTCCTTGTATTAGGATATTCTCTAATTTTATTTCTATATCATAAGCATTAGGCAAGGTATCTCCTCCCATAGTTTGGATTGTAGTCTCAATATCACTGTTAAAAGCTCTAAGGTAATGGAAGAAGGCATTACCAGGGGTAGGCTTCACTGAATTAGGTATTCTATCCCATGTCTTTTGAAATCTATAATTAAAATCAGTCATACATTCATGGGGGCTCTTTTTATATTAGTCAACTGCTCTTAAAGTGACAAATAGTCACTTTTATCCTCAAAATGTTTGCACAATCCTACTCTAATCCATCCCAATCTTTTATAGAACCATGAGCTAAACCTTTATATTATTGTAGTGCTTTTCCTTTCAAGGATGAGGCTAGGAGCCTAACTAAAACATCATCCCTGTAATACCATGGATATTGTATACATCTGCTACCTCTTGAATGTGTTCTGAGGGAGAGATAGAAGTTTCACCAGTAAACCCTGGTATACTTTTAAGTGCAATTATTGGTATGTCATGTGTTTGGGCTAATAATATAGGGCTCTCACCATTAAAGGTGGGAAAATTATGAGCTCTAGGCAACACCATATAGACAAGTGATCTATTGATATGTATTGATGGTAGTCTAGGCTGAGATCTAATAGTAGGAGGAGTAGAGATAGATCTTGTAGGTGTATTTGTTACTATTGCACTCCTAACCGGTGATAAAGATATTCCAGTCTTCCTTCTTCTAGGATTTGAAAATGAAAGCTCTTGATACTAAAACTTACCTCTAGAGGATGCCCTTGTTTAAGCTCTGGGCATAAATCATAGCAACTTTGGTCTGGAACCATATATGTATTTCAAGCTCAGAGTCACCAAGTACTTTGAAGAATGAGCCTTTTGAAGGCTTAAACACCAAAGCCAACACTATCTCCTCGAATTGATCTTGAAATTTTCCCTTTTGACACAACTAGGCTTGAATTTTTTTGAAAAGAGTCCCATCGGGCATGCCAAAAACTGTTGTCACTGAGGTTTGCACCCTTGTCCAAAGTTGCTGCCTAAGGATGACCTTGTGAAACATGGAAACAACCTCCAAGTTGTGGGACTTTAACTATGAGTTTGAGTCTCCCAAGAAAGCTAGCTTCCTCTTACTATCAGGATGCACCTAACTACTCTTAGAAAGGAAAAGGGAGAAGGAGAGCATGAAAGAAAATCTACCTAATCAAATCTAAAGACATGTTACACCAAAATAGAGTGTTCAGACCAATCTCTACCCATATATGCACTATTGAACCAGAATGAAACTAAGGATACACACATTCAAACTTGCTTTAATCTAATAATCACATGTAGATCAGAAGACCAAGATGAATGACACAAGGAAAGAGAGATTCACTTATATTATCATTCATAGGCCAAGGAGATACAGTCATGTAGATCATAGACCTCTATGAAACACCAATAAGAGGCAAGGAGTTATTGCACTTTCATACCAATGGCTAAAAGAGAAAAGGTAGAAAATCATGTAGTTCAGAGGCACAAGGGAATTTACATTGAGAATCTACAGAGCAATAATAGAGAAAATAGAGAAAGGTTAACTGCTAACAAAGTTTTACAAAATTTTCCTTTATAGTTTAGGCATAACTGAGATGTTCTCTCCCTGCAATTACTCCACAACAATTACAGATCCAGACACAATGATATCTGATCCTCTATGTCAAATAATGCCTTGAGAAGAAAGAAATAGTGCCATTAAGCCACTTTGACTAGATAGATGGATTGGATCAAAGGTGGAGTGTTCTTCCTTGTCTTGCATTCATTCTAGGTTGGTTGGAATTGATTACAGAGATCAAATTCACAAGATAATCCTAGGTTTCCACCATTTTGGCTCATGAATCAGCAAGTTAATGAGTCAAACTAAAATTGCAAGTAGGACGAGCCACATGGGCCAATAATTTCTTTCCTTTCTACCACCTCGCAAGATCTTCCCGAGTTGACCACCTCTTTCATTACTAACCACACCATTTTCTTTAAAAAATCTTGATCGCAACATTGTACTAACTGTCAGCCACTAACTTTTAATGCCTTAACTATTGTTTATACCTTAGCCGAACCTCATGATCCTAACTAGCACCAACTGACAGTTGCATAATACTTGGCCCCACCCTACCACGTGTCACCAAGGTGCTTTGTTGCTATGCGTATCCTCTGAGAAATTTCCCATAGTGAGATAGCACACACCATGGATCCAGACTAATCTCACAATCATGAAGACTCACCATATTAATGCGTTATCTTCTTTTAAAAAATTTGAAAACTTGGGCTCATGAACCACTTAGCACAACTGGCATCTTCATCTTGGCATGATCTAGCCCCACTAATTTATGTGGCACAATGGTGCTATGTCGCTATGAGTAATATCCTTGTAGCTTTCCATAGTGAGATAGCACCGATTGTTGCTTTTTTGAGATCTGGCAATGAGCAAGATGGATCCGACCTATCAGTATACCAACTAATAAGAAACTAGCCACTTGCCAACCTGTCTGAAAAACCCTTGTTTGTGGCCTACCAAGTGAAGCAAGACCCACATTCTACACAGTCATACCTTAGCCAATGAAAAAATTGACCAACTTCCAATGTGAGCCAAATTTCATCACTGATATCTGACAGGGCATAATTGGGACCCACCTTCCTTCTGATGTTGCCATAGTATAACTTTTCATCTGGGCACTATGTCTCTAACGATAAGGGACACAAATTTTTTGATAGCACTATAGCATCCTCTGAGGATCTACCAAAATTTGGCACCGGAGAAAGAATCAAGGAAAAGGGAGGACCCACCAGCGACATGGCCAAAAGGGGCTATGTCGCTATGAAAAAACAACGTGCAACTTCCCATAGCAAGATAGCACTAACTATAGATATCTTTTGATCTGATGATGGGGACTTGTGGGCTTGCAAAAAAATTAAAATGCATAGGGAAGAAATATCATAAGCTTCAATCATTTAATTTTTTTGATATTCCTGGGATGTTTAAATAATAACATTAAACTGGGAAGTGACTGTTGGGCGGGCAAGTATTTAAAATTCAAATATTTGGTTGGGGGCACAATATGTAATAGTGTCCACATATGCTTTGATATACACTCAAAACCTCTATGTCCATACTTCTTGCAATTTTAGTAGTGACCTTCAAATCTTGGTGTTCTAATAGTCCCAGTCCTACAATTATGTGCTTGATGTCCTTACTTGTTGCACTTATGATAGTGACTCACATTCTAAGGTTTGTCATGATGATGGGCATTCTTGCTCCTACAAACATTAGAGGTATGTCCCTTTTTACCACAAAAATGAGAGGTAGGTTTAGTGTTCTTACCTTTGTTACTTCTTTCTTCTATAGTCTTGGATGACTCTCCTTTTTTAATGTTGGTGTATCCTAATCCTAAAGTATCATTACTGGCTCTTGCTGATTTTAGTAGTTGCTCAAAGTACTTGATAGCCAAATTAGGTTTTTTGAAGCTCTCTGCAATCTCCTTCTCTCTTTTTAGGTCATTTTGTAGTTGTTCATTTTACATCTTTAGTATGGAGATCTCAATATCCTTAACATTCAGTTCATGATGTGCATTCATCATCTAGCTTAGGGTGTCTAGCTACATATTTGAAATTCTCGCAAGCTCAATTGACTTTTCTTCTAGTCTGTTGGCAAGGTTTGTCTTTTCATTCTCTAGTATAACCTTATCTTCAATGGCTCTTTTCTTTTGTTTAGTCACCTCACAAAGCATCATGGCTTGTGATTCTTGTTCAATTTTGAGTGTTTCTGATTTCTTCTACTTGAGATCTATTCTTCCCCATTAGGTCTACTATTGCTGCATCAAATTCTTTGGAATATCCATTTGCAAACAATTTTGAGGTGTCAATCTCCTTGTATTGTGTATCATTCTCACCTATGACAATCTCTCTTCTTCTCTTTAAAGATTTTCTTAGTTCTTCCCTGGCTTTTTCCAAAGTATGTAAAGCAAGTTGTATATCAATCACCTAATTTTCTATGACCTTCACAAGTTTTTAGACTTCCTTTTCTAGATCTTTTCTCCAAGCTATAAGGCTCCTCCTTGTGAGAACTTGCCTCTAATACCAATTATTATAATACTTTAACCTTTTAAAACTTTTAGTTGAGATCATTCACATGAATCTAACATATCTATTCAACATGAAATATAAAGACATGCATGTAGATAGATAAAAAAATATTTTGGTAACCCAGAAACCCTCCAAAAATGAGAAGGTAAAAGTGGGGTGGGGATGACACCCACAAATTATCACTGCAACAATATTTAACTACTCAAGGTTACAAAGTTTGACCACTTCTAATGGTTTTCCTTGTGAAAGGCTTGTCCTGTTAAAAACTTCACACCCTATTAAAAGTGACCTAGTTAGAGGATTTATAAACACTCTCTTAGAATGTCACCTTGTTAAAGGATTTGGCACCTTGTTGAAAAGCTTACAACATGGCTGTTAGACTAACCTATCATCATAGGATTTTCATTCCTAATACAAAAGCTATAGAGTATTAGAAATTCTTGACCTGATGACTTGCAATCTTCAATTACTGATTCTAGATCCTTATTCTACTCTTGTTTGTTCTAATCCTTCTTTGTTCTGATATGTCTCTCCTCAAAGTTTTGATACTCTGTTCTGATCAACTAATTTCTGCAATGTTGTTTTTCTTTTTCTAGGTCTTTATACCCCTCTTCACTTTGCTAGCATTCTCCCATAAACTCTCACACATATTCAAATAATGGGGTTTTTTACTCCTTTTAAAAGTTTCAAAGACTTAGGGTTAGGTATGAATCTATGATCAATATTAATTCTTCTTTTCTGACTCAATTCTTTCACTTTTCCTATTGGTTGTATGCTTTCTCCATTTTTCTTATTGTTTGCATGCTTATTACATAGGGAATGCAAAATATTCGATCTTATCTTCAAGATCCTTAAAGATTCATCCCAAGTTAGCTCAAAAATGGTTTACATCTATGTTTGTGAAGACAAAAACTCATATGTTGATTATGTGTTACTTGACACTTACTAGTTGTTGATCCTCAGTATATATAAGAATTCTATCTCACTCGACTCCTATAGTAATTCTGTTTCACTTGGCATCTATAATTTTCTTGACACCTATAGTGACTCAACATCAATTATTATGTGACTTGACATCACTTATCTCTTAACACTTGATACTTGCTTGGCATTTGTATTATACTCGGCATCAACATGAAAATTGGTCAAGTGTGTTGACACTCAATTGTCAAAACTAATCTGAGACCAACAGACGACTCCAAAGTTGATTGATATGTAGAACACTTCCTAAGGAAACATGATAGTATGGACTCTGCATAGTACCTTAAGTACAAAAATCTCCAAGGCTATGAAGAATTTCTCATTCATGAATGAGGCCAAAGTGGAGGAAATAGAGACAAAACTAGCTAAAAAATTCCATGACTATATAGATGTCAAAAGTTTATATGAAGACGAACTTAGAAAGAGACTTGTGTATAAAAATAAAATTAAAGAATTGGAGGTGAAAGATGAGGGCTAAAAGTTGAAGTTGCATATTTGACAGAGCAACTAACTGGTGTAGAGAAGAATAAAGAATGGAGCCTTCAAGAACAACCAACTAGAATCACTATAGAAACAACTATTCAAATAGAGGATTTGGAGGTAGAGGATAAAAACCAAGAAGAATGAGCATATATGCTCCATCTACATAGTAGTTTGGTGAGCTAAGGACAACTATCCTTAAAAGTATGATAGACCATAGAGTGGAGATTCTAAAAAATATATCCCAATAGACCCATGCTTTTTATATTTCTCTACAAGATGCTGATCAAGTTTTCATTAAAGCACTTTCATGGCTATCACCCACTTTTAATGTATGGGTGCCATAGACTCAATTTTTGGAGAGGCTAATTATGTTGATGGCTAAAAAGCCAAATTTTCTTGATAAAATCATTATAATAAAGGAAGGCATAGAGATAATAAAAGACTTAATAGGCTTCTTTAATGGAAAGCTACAAATTATCCAAGGAAATATGAAAGTTTTATCATAGGATATTGAGCATTGCATTCCTCCTATTTTGGATGCTAACAAGTTGAGAGATTGGCAAGAGTGGTCAAATTCTTTTAGAGTAATGCTAACTCTAGAAGCCATAACATCAATTTTTGAAGATGGTAGTGATGTCCCATTCAATAACCCAATTGATTCCTTATTTAAGGTTGAAATAGACTTAAGTAATTTTTTAGTTGAATCAAGGTCTATAATGGATGCAAAATAGAATAAGGCAACAAAGGAGTTAGATGAAGTTAAAGGTATTGATTGGCCCAAAAAGAGGGAAATCTATGTCTAGGAAGTGGTGGGAGAGATAAAAGCTTTGCCAATGGTAATTAGTTGTAGAGTTACATGCTAAAGAAATAGAGGAAAAAAGGGATTAAAGTAAACCTCCTATAGTAAATTGTCACCTGTCGATCTTGCTACTGCCTTCCTATTTTGGTTTCAACATAGATAATGTTCTAATTGTAAATTTTTTAACATATCTTGCCTTTCTTTCTTTTGTTAGGGTTTTGACATGTGTCCTTCTATCTAAAGCTTTTTGCAATCTCTATATAAGGATTTTTGGGGTGTGGAGTGAGGGTCAAAAGTCTATAGAAATTTTAGTATTTTATGTTATTCATAGGCAGTCTAGTTTTTGTGTCAATTATATGATTGTATCTAGCTTTGCAAATATAAGAATATAGTGAATATTGAATGATTAAAATTGTCAAGTTTTGAGTTATACTTTGATTTAATATTAGCAATGTATTTTTCTCAAGGAAATTAATACAAAGAAGAAGTTTTCCATATCAGTATCTCTGAGTTTTGTCTCCAGTTTTATATATCTTTTTTTGATTTCTTTTAGTTCAAAGAATTAAGTTCTTTCAATAAGTGATAGGGTTTCTGGATAAATGAGAGAGATAGAATAAGAATGAAATTTAAGGTTAATTTCTAACAAATTTAATTTCAAGTCAATTAACTAGGTTGAGGTTTATTCTTATGACTCTATGTAATAGTTGGAAATATTCAAGACTATGCTAGGTTACTGAGAGGGGAGGGGTGAATTAGTAACCTCAAAAACTTTACTAAATTCAAATCTTAATTGTAATAATTCAATTACCATTTAGTTCATTAAATCAGATCTAGCTACATGCATGATAATCTAAAAACATAAAACATTCATAACACTTGAACACAACAATTTGGTTACCCATAAACCTTTCAAATAGAAAGTAAAACTGGGGTGAGGATGATACCCACAAAACTTCAATACTAAAAAATAAAGTTAGCCTGTTAAGGCTTATAATAATCACTTCTAATGATCTACCCTATTTGGGGCAATTAGGATTGCTAGGTCCACATTGTTAGAGGTTTTACAAACACACAATTAATTATTCACTCGGTGAATAGATTTGACAAAAGACTCTTAAGTCTACCTTGTTAGTGGATTTGGACTAGTTTACCTATTAGGATGAAACAATAGATCTTTGATTTACAACTAGATTTTTGATAGAGATTCTTTGAAGTACTAATCACAGTTATGTGATAGATGTGACTTTGTTGCTCCTTTGCTAATATGGCCTTAAAATACACTTTGTTGTTGATTCACATTCGCATGCTTCTATTTCACACATTCATCATTCTTACTTGCTCTTTTTGGATATGATATAATACATTACATAAATATCTATCCAATTAACATAATAGCAAGGTTGGCCAATATATAAGTTAACACCAATATTACAAAGTCGGCCCAAATGAAGACACTTGGGTTCTGAAGATTGACTTGGTGAAGTTCTGATACATAACGTCCACTGTCACTACTCAACATCATCATGCATTTGGTATAAGTAGAAGCTCGGTCCATACTAATCACTCTGAGTAGTCTCAAACTTGGTCTACACTAGTGACTTGGTAGACACTGTGTAACTTGGTAGAAACTGGGTTACTCATTTACCATGACTGCACTTGGTAAACACTAATCTTCACATAGCTTGGTTAACACTAACTTCACTTCACATGAACTGCTAGCTTGATAGAAATTGCAAAGCTTGTTTAACCACTAAAATTATCAAGTTGAACTACTAGACTTCACATTGCCTGATTCTAGTCAATTTGAACTATTGTAGTTCTCACTAACTAAATTTACTTGATAACCACTAGAATTCTTGGTGTCTATTGAATTGCATGGAAAACACTATATACTATTCAATGAGTTTGGTAACCATATGAAATCTAAATAAGTGTTTTCACTAATAACAAACTTGACTTAATGTCAACAATCTCCCCCTTTGGCATTAGTGACAAAAACACTTATTAGCCAAAACTTATATACATCATAGTGTGTTACTAGCTCGATGTGGTATACTATTTTTTTTTGTTGATATTTTTCAAAAAAATTCTTTGTAACTATATAAAATATTCTATATCTTCAAATTCTATACTTTCTTTTCCTTTGCATGATTCTATTAGGTGTCTCTCCCCCTTTTATTGTCTCACCCCATATATAGCATACTATCTCTCCCCCCTTTTGACAATAATGCCAAAGATTTATTCAAAATTTATTTACATGGAGACACCAATATAAGAAAGAAAATTAGAATTTACCTTAATTATGAGTGCTAAAGTCTTATCCCAATTTTCTTACAAAACTTTGTATGTATGTAGAGCAATTTGCACTTCTACAGAGAGTTCTATCATGTGATCTACAATCAAGAAGTTATTCTCATGAATCAATATTTTGGAATAAACAATATGTTTCTACCTTGTATCCATGATGGGAAGGATCATATTCTAAATATCTATCAGTGTAGACCAAATTCTTGCTTCTTCTCTCAACAAATCTGCTTGCATATCTAACAAGAATCTAGTTTTCATATGATGTGTAGAGCTTGAACTAGTGTCAAGTTGCAACTATTGTGCAATAGCCTTTAGGTCTTCATCAATATTTGTTAGTTTTCTCTTTATTTCCTTTGTGAACTTAGTAACATTACATATCTTTCCAAAATGTGATGTTAAATTTGTGTAAGAAATTTCAAGATTGATCAAAATTGAGGAAAGCTCCACTTAATGAATGGCAATTTGTTGAGAAATGTGCTCAAGCACTTTATTATCAAATTTATTTTTTGCTTTCTTAATCAATTTTTCTTGACCACTGGAGTCCTCATTAAATTTCTAGACTACCTATTCGAATTGAATCAAAATGTGTTGAAAGTATCAACTTCAACACCTATAAGCTCAGTCAAAGTATTCTTGGCATCTTCAGTGCTTTTATATTCTCTATCACTTTCCTCCCTCAATTTCTTGTGTTTTTCTTTCTTTTAAAGGAGTTGATCAACTATTTTCATTTTATTTGTAGTGGTATTATAGAAATCCCATTTTGGAATCTCAATTTCTTCATCTAGGTCAATATCCTCGTCCATCTCCTTTCCTCTACTCAAAAAACTTGTACTTTATTGAGCCTTAGGTTCAACTACCTTTAAACTTAATGCCTTAGAATCTAGAATTGAAACAATTGTAGAGATAGTAGGACTAATAGTGAAAATTGATATAATACTAATAGATGGAATATTGACTGGTATGCTTACTAAATCCAAAACTAAAGTACTTACAATAGTATCCAAAAATGTAATAGACAAAACTGTAGAATCCAAAATTGTAGAACTCAAAATTGTACTTACTATTGAAGAACACAAAATTGTAGAACATACTATAATCATTGCTGATGATGTTGACTTAGGAGCTAAAGAATATGGAGGGTGCAACTTAGTAGATGAAGTGATAGACACTTCTATCATTGATGTGCTAAGTTGTGAGGGAGTGTAGACTGATTGGACATTTGATGTGTCTACTATGTTCATAATCAAACTTGTTGAAGCTATCTCTAAACTTGATGTAGCTACTAATTTTCTTGGAGAGTGAGGAGATAAGGCAATGACTGTGGCTTCTATCTTCATAGGATTAGTCTCTTTATCATCATCTTTGTAATCCTTAGTAGCTTCTTCCTCTTTGTCTTCTTCAACTTCTTTATTGTCAAAATGCGTTGGCTCAAAGTATGTTTCTTCTTCCTCATCATCACTATTATCATCCTTGACTTCTATTGGGAAGTCACTTTGTTTATGCAAGTGATAAACATTCTTCCACATACTTGTCACATTCTTGACTACATGCTCTATATCTTTTAGCAAAATTAAACAAGTATTAAATCTAAGAGTCATCTTGTCTTCATTTTTCTTCATAGACTCTTTTACCTTAGCATTTGTGATACTCAGTAAAAACTACCTCAAGGTTTTTCCATAGATATCTTTTTCTATTTGCATAGTTGAGTCCCATCTTGGCTTTAATTTCTCTAATAATTCATTAGATATTTGGGAGGCTATCTAATTAGGGGAATACTTCCATTTTCCCATCTTGGTTAGCACCAATTCTTCAACCTTTTTCTTCCCATCCTCTATCCTAGTTTCATACTTTAATTATTTGAAGTTTGTTATGCCTGCACCTTCTTCAAATTATTTCAATTTTTCCTGGAAGGTGAGAGGAGGCTTGCTGAAGACAACTTCACTACCTTTCTTCTTGGATCTCCTAGTGAAAATTTTATTGGATGGCTTGGTGATGATCACTTTACCTTTCTTCTTTACTAATTCTTCTTCCTTTTCTAACTCCTCTTCATCCCCTGCTTCTTCCACATCTTCTCCATTACACTTAGTCAACAATAAACTAAATTTACAAGGGTTGTTCTTGGAAGTCCTTATGCTTTCCATGTTTTTATTAAAATACTTTAACAACAAATTTGCAAGATCATATGACAGATTATTCTTCACAACTTTGTATGCCAAGTCTACTGCTTCACACGACACACTATTTAGACCACTAGAACTGTAGGTCTTGTGAGCTATCACATGTATGTTGAATTTTACTTCTACATTAGTTACATTACTAATCTTCATATGTCTATCATCCCACTTAGCTAGGGTTTTCTTTTCTAACTCCACTTGACCTAGGGTTTTAGTTTTTTTTGCCTTGGAGAGCATGGGAAGGTTGGTGATATGATGAATCATCTTCTTAGTAATGAAAACTAGTTGCTCAAGGCATAATAGACTACTGCAAACTTGACTTAGGATGTATTTTATCCATTTGATTTGGAAACTTTGGGGCATGTGGGGAATGTGGGATAAACCCTTATCTTCCAAGTGCTTATGTTCGAGTTTAAGAACACCATTTACACACAATTCACCTAGGGCATCATCCATATCTAGGGTTCTAGTTTCTTCAATTGTACACTTAAAATGAGTTAAAATATTTTTAATGAGTAGTACCTTAGGAGGGATCTATGATTGCACTCTATTTGGATCAAGGGTTTCAGCAATCAATGACACTAGTTTGAAATCTAGTGATTTCCATTTGATTCCTCACACCAACATTTTTGACCCTTTCTTTGCCTTGCTACTACTGCTTGATGCTGCCATGGCTATTTAGTAGGTTATGGAAAACGTTTCAAAAACTTTACTACAAATTTCTCATGAAATTGCTTGGTCACTCTATAATTTTCTTGATCCCAATAACACTTTAGAATTTTAGGTGAAAATGATTTTGATTTCTTTCTTTTTGTTAAAATTTTTCCATTAATGCTCGATACAAAAGTAGTTATCATCTACTATCTATTGAAATTTCTCGATGAATGCTTCATAACTTGGTAACTAAATAGGTGTGACTTGTTACTCTTGACCTTGCTTGGTAGAGTCTATGACGCAACCTTACTCAGTAGAGAAAGTAACTTAGTGATAACTGATATTGATATTTCATGATGATCCTTTTGTATCCTAGCAATTAATTTTGATCTTACTTCTTTTAAATTTGGAACTATTTTAGATGTGATCATGATAATGTAGTTCTAGTTCTTCCTTAAGAAATTAGTTGGAAATGGTGGAGTCACCTACTTCTTGAGTGACATGAACATCATTGTTTGAATTGGCTTCCTTGGTGGATTTAGGAATCCACTACTACCTCATCTACTTTTGAATGTTATCTACTCTTACTTTCTTTTCATCTTCAATTCTACCTATATTCATGCAATTCTTGGCTAGATGACCAAGTTTTGTACGAGTGAAACATCTTATGGTGGTATCTCTCTTCCTTGTGTGATGTTTAACACTATTCATACCAATATGTCCATACTCTTCACAGTAATGATGTATACACTAGGTGTTATATTCCCAACTAAATATTTCTTTTACAATTTTCTCTATTGGATTGAATGACTAGGTTCTGTAGTTTGATGCCTTGTGCCCTTGTTTCTTGCATTTGTGACACTTGCCTTCAAATTTTGGTTTCTCTTTGCATTCATTAGCCTTGTGACCATGCTAATTGCAATTGTAGCATTTACCATTGAATTTTTCTTTACCATTACTGCAACATTTATTTGATGTTTGACCTATTATACCAGGGTGATTGCAAGTAGATCTTTGATTCCTTTGAGCACCTTGTTTGGAGAATTCACCTTCTTCTTTGTATCCAATTCCTACTTTTCCTTTTTGTCTATAGAGATTCTACTCATTCAGTTGATTCAATTGATTCATGTTTGGTTTGGATTTCATCATTCTTTCATTGATTTTCTTTTTAGTGTTTAGGTCATTTTTCAAATTTTCACTAATTTTCTTTTCAGATCTTTAGCTCACTTCCTATTCTTTCATTGATCTATCTTTCTGAATTTAGATCATTTTGTAATCTTTCATTGATCTATTTTAGGCTAATGATTTCCTCATTTTCATTAGAGATTTGATCTATAAGATTTGCATGTTGAAGAGATTGGTTCTATATCTCATTATTTCTTCCATCCATTTCTTCTTTCAGCTTGTTCATTTATTCCAAGATTTTAGACAAACTTATTCACTGAATTCCTTGTTCTCTTTTGAGCTTTCTTATTTCTTCTTGTAGGGAACTATTCTTCTCTAAGAGTTCTTTGATTGTATCATTTTCTTCATCTAAACTTCTTGAAGGGAAAAAGTATTCAATCTTTTCTTCAATGTACTAATGATCATTCATTTGATTTGCAAGTTCCTTCCTTCTTTTTGGGGATTGGAAAAGTTGTCCTTAGCTTTCTTGAGTTGTGTAATGGCCATCTCTAGATCTAGATTTTCATTGTCAATTACTTTATCAAGTCTAAATATGTCCATTTTCCTTGATCTTTTCTCAAGCTATTAAGCTTTATCCTAAGAGCCACAAAACTCTGATACCATTTGTTGGAAATATTCAAGACTATTCTAGGTTACTGAGAGGGGAGGGGTGAATTAGTAACTTCAAAAACTTTACCAAATTTATATCTTAATTTCAATAATCCAATTACCATTTAATTCATTCAATTAGATCTAGTTGCATGCATTAGAAACTCAAAACATAAAACATTCATAATAGTTGAATACAATAATTTGGTGACCCAAAAACCTTCCAAATAGAAAGTAAAATTGGGGTGAGGATGATACCCACAAAACTTTGCTACTACAGCATAAAGTTGGCCTATTAAGGCTTACAATGATCACTTCTAATGATTTTCCCTATTAGGCGCAATTAGGACTGCTAGGTCCACCTTGTTAAAGGTTTTACAAACACACAATTAAGTATGCACTTGGTGAAGAAATTTGACAAAATACTATTAATTCTACCTTATTAGAGGATTTGGATTGATTCACCTATTAGGATGAAATAGTAGATCTTTGATTTACAACTATATTTTTAATAGAGATTATTTGAAGTACTAATCACCTTTATGTGAGAGATATGACTCTACGGCTCCTTTGCTGATATGGCCTTACAATACACTTTATTGTTGATTCACATTCAAATAATTTTGTAGGACCATAAAATGTGCTAATTTCTAACATACTATGAGCAAATCATAAACCCAAAAAACATACATTAACACCCTCTAGTCTACCATGAAAGCCAAATGAATCAAATCAAGAAAGCAAGTCTAAATCCCCCTCTTTCATTTGTAGCTCCCATGTCCTTCTTTCTTCTCCAAGTGATGTAGCTCCAAATTGCCTATAATGCACACAGTATTGGAAGAAAAAGCCTATGATAATGATGGTTCTATGAGAATACTTGAAGTTGTGATTTGAATGTGAGAGCAAGAGTGAAAAAAAATGAGAAAACTAGAGACCAAAAATGAGAGAAAGAATGCTCATTTTATAATCAACATAGAGGATGAGAGCATTGGAATTTTCACGTTGGATATGGAACATGGCAAGATATTCCTTGGAGAATCCATGATGCATATGACACAAGATGCAAAGTGTAGGATTGTATGATGCTTGGAAGTCAGACTTGGCTAAAGATGGAAGAGAATCTATGACACATCATATGACACCTCAAACCCAATTAAAGTCAAGAATATATGACAAAGGAAGCCAAATGTGGATGTGCATAAGAGAATATGAATATTGGATTGTGACATATCTTAGCCAAGTGTCAAAGGAGAATCCACAAGGTGTCACACCCATGTGTCATGACGATGTCAATATTTTGTGGAATATTTGAATTAAAAATTCATTATTCCACACAAATAGGAATTAGTGAGAATGAAATTAGTGGTGGAAACTATGAATTAGGAAGTTAAGAATATCCATGGTTTGTAGATGATAAGCCAATTAATTAATAAAATAACAATTAATTGAGAAGGTTAGTTAAGACAAATAATTAGTGAAATGACATAAGACTAAATTATGGGTTATTTAATCCTATAGAGAAAATTAGTAGATGATTGGCCAGTTTGATTAAAAAAGAGTGATAGTATCCTTTGATGAAAATGTGATGATGATGTAGATTGAATAGGATGATGATGGATGGACCAAAGCCATCATCAAATTGATCAATTGATTAACATGCAAAGGATACATGACATGAATTAAAGATGCACAACATTTAACCAATATCATAAATGCTACAAGATTGAGATTGATTAATATGGTTGATCATAATAACATCAATGGATGCTATCAATATTATTAAAATTTTTTATAATTCCATGATTTGACATTGAAAGACTCAACGATGTCAAAGATCAGATGACATGAATGATAGTTTGAGCTAGCATTGAGAATCATGAAAGTGCTAAGGTCAGATTGATAAGATTCAATAGATTGATAGGTTTCCAGGGCACTGAAAGCCACAAAAATGCCTAGGATTTTATAGATGATGATTTATTTGAGATGTTTGAACCATTATAAGTTGATTAGGACTGATTTTGGGTGATTCTGAGTTGATTTGGGGTGATTTTGAGTTGATTTGAAATGGTTTCAAAATGATATGAAATAGTTTTGGGTTGATTTGAAGTGGTTTCTAATGATGATGAAATGGTTCCAAAATGATGTGCAATTGATGTGAAAGAGGATATGAATGATCATAGAAACTATTGAAATACAATTAGGTCGGCCAAAAGATCAGTGTTAGTGGAATGAGAAAATGGGATGAATTAGTATGGAAAGTGATGTTGATTCAAGGGCTCAAGGGTATTTTCAAGGGTTACCACTAAAGTTAGTGACCAAATAAGGAAAATGATAGTTCATAATGAAGATACAAATCCAACACAACTGATGATTCAAAAATTGAAGTTGAAACACAAAAGTTATAGCCTCTAGATGCAACATAGGGGCTTCGGGAGTAGTTCTTTGCATCCTACTACAGCAAGTGCACCCAAAATGCACCCAATGTACACTTGGTAAGACCAAGTGCGCTATGACATACCAAATACAACCGTTGTGTGCTTGGGAAGCCCAAATGCACTCAGAAAGTATAGCCTAGAAGGCTCTAGGGACCAGAAATAGTCTTACTACACTCAAAATGACCTAAAATTTTGTGTGGATGCCCCAAGTGGTGGAAAGAAGTTAAAAATGAGTGAAATTAGTAAAAAATGGTCACATTTGGTCAAACTTGTTCAAACAGGGTCAAATTGAGGTTGGACTAGGCAAAAATCCCTAAAAGGTTGACAGACAATGTAGGATGGTGCTAGAATGTAGGAATGCAAGATGAAGATGATTTGGTGCATCAAAACACATGATAATGGTGATGAATGAAGAAATGAATGAAAGAAGACCAAATAGATGAGATGAGGACCAGTTAGAATGAGGTGAAGAATTTTTTCTTTCAAAGAGTGCACTATATGTCAAAGGCAGCTTCGTTTTGATGAAATCATAGATGTGAACCATTTTTGAGCATCTACATTTTTTCCCTCTTTGATACAATGTGATTTAGAGCATTATGTCAAAGAACAATGATGAGAAGGCCATAAAAAAATGTCCCAGTAGGAATGATATATATGGGTGCCCCCTCGAGATATTGACTGAGATATGCATATGATAGGTCAATTTGTCGATAATGAGATGCAAGATAGTAGATGAAGAAGACACAAAAGATGGAGGAGATGAAATGAAAAATTATTAGTATGATGAGAAAAATTTTGCTTTTGTAAAGTGCACTACATGTCAAATAGAGCTTTATTTTGATATGGCAAATGGAATGCGACACATCATGGTATAAAGGGCTAGAGTGCTAATACAAGCCTTTTGCATAAATAAGCACAATGCAAATAAAAAATGACCTGCTCCTTCCTAAGACATATATACATGCCCTAGACTCTCAAAGGTACATTGTAATAGACAAAAAATAAAAGAAGACCATGAACCATCCCAGCTACTCTCATATATCAATTTATATGGTCGAGTAGCATAGGAACATGATCAAAGAAAATAAAGAAAAAATAAATCACTCACTAAACAATGTGAGACAACAACTATTCTTGTCCATTATTACTTCATTTTTAGTGTCTTAGCTCCTTAGATCATAGCTGATAGGTTGACCATATGATAGGTTTGATTGTTGATTCACTTGATAGGTTCATGGTGACGTTCTGGATTTATTATTGGTTCACATTGCTCAGATAGGTGTGATTGTCGTTGAAGTGTAGTGCTTTGAGTTTAAGTCTATGAAAGTGCAATTTTTTATGCAAAAGGGATGATAATGTATAAGGTTTATTATAGATCTTTGATGGGTTTCATGATATTTAGGGTTTTGGGGATATTTGATGTTTTTTGTGTGACTAGTTTCTTTAGGACATTTCACGATTTTCAAGGTTTATTTCATGACATTTTTTGATTTTTAGGGCATTTTATGATTTTTAGTGCTTTTTTTAGGACATTTTATGGTTTTTAGATTTTTTTTATGATCATATTCAAATGTTTAGGACTCTTTTAGTATCATATTTGAATTTTTAGGATTTTTTCAGGATCATAAAAGCATATAAAAGTGTTAGCTCAAATCTATTATGTGATAGGTCCAATAGATAAAAAGTACGTAAGGATATGCCCCTAGTTCGAGTTCAAACTCATGCACTATGTAGGTAATATGCCCCTAAAAAAGATGCAAACTATGTACAAAGGCCAATGACAAAGTATGTATAGACTGGTAATGTGCTAGGTAAGATAACAATGGATATTAACCAGTTCATGAGCCATGATAAGGGACCAGGGACGTCTTCCAATATGAAAGATATGATTAGTGAATGACAAAGGGGGGAAAAACTAGATTCAATCCCGATAGATGGAGGAGCAAAAAATGATTACACATGGTGCCTGTTTGCTAAGTTTTCACCATGGTACTTGCCCAAAGTGCCTATTTGCCAGGTTTTCACCTGTGGACAAAATTGTTCTCTTGACTCAAATTTTCATGACAAGATGCCTATTTGCCAGGTTTTCATCAAGGCATCCATTTTTTCATGACCTTTTTAAACTTTTTTCCTTTTTCATGACATTTTCCTATTTTTTTGATATTTTTTCAAGACTTTTTGTGATTTTTTTGATATTTTTTCAGGACTTTTAGATAGAATCATCAATGTTGTTGACAAATGCTAAGAAGAAATATGTTTTTGATGCTACTAGATGATAATATCTTGACCCATAACTGATTATAACTACACAAGAGTTTTTCCAAGTCTATAGCTAAGATCAAACCACTAGAAAGGCCTCAAGATATACAATTGTGTAGCATATGTAAGACAATGTCTACCTCTTGTGAATCAAGGCATCTAAAGATAAATGGGTCAAAGGATTCTGAAATGTCCCATTTCTGATTTTATATGATATTTCAAGACTCTAATCAGATCTTTAAAATCAAACAACCAATATTTCAAAGATCCACCAATTTCTCAATAAACTTCAAATCGGGTATGCTCGAAATAGTGCCAAAAACTTCACAGCTTCACATATTATTAATAAATCTAAAAGTGGAAATTTTTATAAAAATTTCAGCAGAATAATAGCCTACAAAATGACATTTATAGATCTATATAATATTTACACAACAGCTCCCAAACAGAGGATAAAAACAATGCTCATCGGGCTCCCAAAATTAGCACAAAAATGCCTGGAAACACCACAAAACCACTAATAATCTATCTCAAAAGTTTAACCACATCTCAATACATATATTAAGATTTATTTTAACTTCATAAAGTCTGAAATAAAGTAGCAACCCAAACTGATATGAAATACTCAACCTAAAACACCAAACTCTTACAAAAAAACACACCCGAAAACCCACAAATCTACACTGTTCAGCACAAAGGCAAACTCTTCATGAGCATGCATATGAAATGGCTTCAAAATCCCATCCTTAGCATTCCTAAAAACCTGAAAACTCCCATTCTTGGGTCTTCTTCTCCATAGGTTTGGCAGCCTCTAAAGAACAACAAAGAAATTGAGCAAAAATCAAGTTCTGGAATGAGCCCAAAATGCCTCCAAACCCCTTAGAAGAGGGCATAAACCTATTTCACGTCCAAGAGGGGTTAATAAAACATATTTTAATAATAATTTTCATTTATTAGTCCATTAGCTTCTAAATATTATCCGCTTTTTCCAAAAATTCACCTTTTTGTGCCTGCCTGCCTCAGAAAAGATTATTATTTTTAATTATTTGAAAAGGGGATATGACAAGTCCTCCCCTCCCAAATATTGCTTTTCCTCAAGAAATGGCTGAACAATAGACCAATCAATCCATCTAGATCCCAAATGTAGTCATGAACTATACTACAGCCAATTAACATAGGCTCCTGCAATATCCTCTGCAATATGAGCAAGAGGGATCCATAATCAAACTGACAATTATAGCTCAACCAAACTCCAAAATCACCACTACCATAGTCAAAAACCCATGAGACACAAACTCTTAGAACATCAAAACCCAAGTAAATGAACAAATAAAACTACCAACACAGTAATTACCATCAACGCATCCCACTGGCCTATACAGAATGTACAATCCAACTCTGCAACAATGGTGAATGCTCTTGAATGAAAGTGTACCAAGTATGGAGAATCCACACATAGTTCAACTCTTATAGTCAACACAACTCTGCAAATCACTGGCCACTATCTCATAACCATAACTCCCATGCACTACTGATGGTGAAAAGACATTACAAGTTAAAGAGTAAGAAATGGAATCCAAACCAAATTTGCCTACCATCAACTCCTCAAAACAAGGATCAAATGCTAACTAATGTACATACCCTACAATATAATGTTGATTAAAAAAACCAACCTCAGTCAACAGCTCACCATGAACAAGTGATACAACCCACTGTGACTGATCACCAACTAAGTCAGGAGATGTCATAGCCAAAGGAGTAGAATCAATAACAACACCCACTGAAGCATCACTCCAAAGCTCGTGCTCTAAGTCATGTATTATCAAGTTGTCAATTGTAGAACCTATCGCCATGTCATTCCCATCACAACTCTCATCCCAAGGTGTCAAACTGTCCCATAACTGATAACCTATCGCCAATCTCAGTCAGTGGCTTAGACTGAAATCCAGATGTAACTAACTAGAATCAATCACTAACTAAGTTGGAGCTAAGTACTACCTCTGAAGACATTGCCAAGGGAGTAGTATTACTAGCAGGAACCATGCCAACTGTCAACTCACCAACATCACACATGGTCTTTGATACAACATCTCTAGTCTTCGACGATTAGTACTAGAGGTCACCACCATGCAAGGCATACCACAACAATCTGTTGTAGCACCCAACTCAACTGAACTTGACTCTAGTGGGGATGAACCTGATATGCCAATGTTAGTATCAAGGATGGATGCATCCCCATCTCCACTATCTTTGACAATCTCAACCATGAAAATTCTCAGATCACTAGACACCACAACTTGTAACTGTACAGAATCTGGTAAAGATTGTAGTTGCTCTAACTCCATGGTCACCTTAGCCAAATGAAACTGTGACTCCTTGAAAGCCAACTGTGTACTCTCAAGAATCTTAGAAGTCACCTCAAGCTGCTAAGTAAGCTCACTCACCTCATCTTCCTTGGCCAACAATGCATCGTATGCTGTACTGCCCCACTCCATAAGATAATCTCTATCGGCTACCAACTGCATATAATCCTATCTCAAAATTTAGAAAGCCTCCCATAAAGAGTGGAACTCTATCAAGGAAAGATAACTGCCTCCCTACTCATCACTAGTAGGAGAACCCCATCCATAAACTACTAACAATTGACGAACAACATCGAAATGTTGGCAAGCAATACCAATATCTCACTTACTAACTCTCAACTGACTAGACACATGATGGCACTGGCTAGACTATATCCTACAAACCTCCTTTGATGCGTTATCTAAAGGAGTATCCTCAAGGTTACTAGTCTCTAGATTATTACCATCCATAGCATGAAAATCAACTCCAAAGCTCATATCAACATATGGAGTATCAAAAACGATAGCACTGCTATCCAACTCCTTTGTACCAAAAGAACCCACCAAGGAAACTATGTCTTCAAAACTACCCACTACATCCTCTGGATGTCATCAATGCCAATATGATCCTGAGACTCATCTGTATGCACTGCCAAATATGAAAGATCATTAACACATTCCAGCAAAAATGGTTGACTAGATATATGAAAAAAGCCCAACACCGATGTATAAAAACTAATACCAACATCAGATAAGTTGCTAGCACAAGAAAAGATAACACTGTGCAATATGCTAATCAAATCCATGATAGCACCCAAAAAAAAACTGCTACCAAAAAGTGTTAAACATCTCCAGTCAACTAAATCCCAAACGCCAATATAACAATCTTGAGTCCATATTTGTAAACTAGAATCAGCTGGTAACTCAAGAAAACTCCTCACTTGAGTAATATGACCAATACCAACTAACCCCACATGCCTGTCATGATGAGATAATGAAGTCACAATACTATCTTTGTTCACTTTGAGTTGGCTAGACAAATCATGTGAAGTACTACTAGCCTCAACCTCATGTGATGAAGCATCTAACTATGCCTAGTACTCTTTCTTAGCAAATTCATGAATGCTCAATGTCTGCTCATCTATACCAGGTATCTCACCATCATGCACAACAACATCCTCATAATCAGCATCTAAACCCACTACACTATAGTCATTGCCTATTGTAACTATACCACCCTAAATACTTGTGACATCACCCTTTGATGACCTGTATACAATTATCTCAATTTGAGTATCAAGTTGACCATTACTATCAATCTACATAATATCCTTTCTCACTACCTCCTGTGGCGGAGTAGAATCTGAGACCTCTGCCTAGCTATAAGCTAGTTTCTCAAACTCCTCATGCAAGTTCTTGGTAATTGTGTCATCTTCCCTATGAGAAAAACTACCAAATAGAAATCTAGTCAACTTATCCACCTTGGCTAGGTCAAACAACATGTCATTCATCATACAGTGGTTCTCAACCAACTGTTCAGACATGTCATGGCTTATTTTTCTAAGTTTATCTCGAATGTCTAAATAACCATCCTTTCTACTATTCTGACTCTAGATATCAATTGTCCAAGATCGTGTCCTCTGAGACTCTGTACTATACTTTTCCATTCTAGATAAAGTAAAGTGTAACCCCAATAGGTTATAACTTCTTCAAACACCAAGAACTAACATGCAAATGATTATAAGTAGTATGCAACCATAGATTTTGAAATGCAGCTGATTAGAAGCAACATGCAACCACCAAATTCACCAAGAACTAACATGAAAATGATTAGAAGTAGCATGCAACCATAGATTTTGACATGCACCTGATTAGAAGCAACATGCAACCACCAAATTCACCAAGAACTAACATGCAAATGACTAGAAGTAGCACACAACCATAAATTTTGACAGGCAAGATTTGGGTAGTTGTCAAAACTGACATGCAAACTTCTACAAACCCTTAGGCTAGCAAGATCATAGCTCTGATACCACTAAAATGTCCCTTTTTTTATTTTATATGATATTTCAAGCCTTTAATTAGATCTTTAAAATCAAACAACCAATATTTCAAAGATACACCAATTTCTCAATAAACCCCAAATCGGGTATGCCCGAAATAGTGCCAAAAACTTCACAGCTTCACATATTATTAATAAATCTGAAAGTGGAAATTTTTATAAAATTTTTAGCAGCATAACAACCTAAAAAATGAAATTTCTAGATCTATACAATGTTTACACAACAGCTCCCAAATAGAAGATAAAAACAATGCTCATCGGGCTCCCGAAATTAGCACAAAAATGTCCGAAAACACCACAAAAACACTAATAATCTATCTCAGAAGTTTAACCACATCCCAATACATATATTAAGATTTATTTTAACATCCTAAAGTATGAAATACAGCAGTAACTGAAACTGATATAAAATACTCAACCTGAAACACCAAACTCTTACAAAAAACACACCTGAAAATCCACAAATCTGCACTGTTGAGCACAAAGGAAAACTTTGCATGAGCATGCACATGGAATGGCTTCAAAATCCCATCCTTATCCTTCCTAGAAACTTGAAAACTCCTATTTTTGGGTCTCCTTCTCCACAGGTTTGGCAGCCTCTGAAGAACAACAAAGAAAATGAGCAAAAATCAAGTTCTGGAATGAGACCAAAATGCTTCCAAACCCCTTAAAAGAGGGCATAACCCTAAATCATGTCCAAGAGGGGTTAATAAAACATATTTTAATATTAATTTTTTATTTATTAGTCCATTAGCTTCCAAATATTATCCCCTTTTCCCAAAACTTCATCTTTTTGGGCTTGCCTACCTTAGAAAAGATTATTATTTTTAATTTTTTGAAAGGGGGACATGACAGATTCTTTGTACAAGATTTCATTGATGATTAAATATGCAAAGGGATATTGGATAAGGATTTTATTTTGGGTGTTGGAAAAGCTAGGTGGTTGGGTTTGGTGATAGGCATCTAGATATAAGGAAGGATTGGGAAGATTGAGACCAACGACTTCCCACATGAATGTTGATCGAGAGTGCTCAAAAATACTTTGTGGCATGTTGAACATTTGAATGCTAATATTCATGGCATCCTCTTGTTTATCTTGTATCCTTTGGAGTTTATTATATTCTTATTTTTCATGGTCTAATGTTACCTTTCAGTTTTTACCAAGAGACCTACTTTTGTCAAAAAAATTCTCTTTTTTCTTTACAACTTTACATCTAGAAGATGTAATTGACTCCCAAAAATATGCCAATGTGTTCTCTTGAGGAGAAATTAATTCTTTATGATCACCAATTTTAATGCCTTCATAGATTTCAAATTCTATTGTGAGAGTGTCATCATTGTCGAATTGATCAAAAAGTAGTGGTCCACATTGGTCCCAATCCAATAGTTTAGTATAGCTTGAGCAGATGTCATCATCAGTATTGAATGAATTTTGGGTGAAGGAAAATATATGGGTATCTAATTTAGTGGTATAATTGGGGTCATGCTTAGAAGCTAGAGGACTATTGATTATAGGTTGGATATCCTCAGATGCCTTTTCATCATTTAAAACATCCATAGTCTTACACATAGGTACCATAGTACTAGGAGGACCTATTTGTAATGATTTAAATCAAAATCCCAAATTAGGAAGTCATCCTTTCATAGTGATAGGTTCAATTATTCCTTGTTTCTAACATCCAAGACCACTATAGCCATCGTAGCCTTTTTTTTTCAAGATAGTAAACCTAAGTCCATACTTATTAGGAGATATCAAAGTAGGTTTTTGTTCTAATTTTCCTTTCTCAATACATACAAATGTATTATCATTAATAGACGTGGTATTCTATGTACTAATCTCTAAATATTGTTCTTGAAATGGTTGTGATTTACCATGAGATTGGGGAGAAATTGGTGACTCCCTAATGTGGGATACTTGAGACATAAAGTATTCTCCACACTCATTGTCTCAATCTTCAACTTTTCTTTGGCCTTACTGAGGAGTATATCTGTGTCCACATATTTAGAGGAATTTGTGGGTTGTGCTTCATTTTTTTTTGGGACTTGGTATGTAGTAGCATCTCTCAAATTTGCACAAATTTGGAAAGGGTCTAGATTGCCAAGGATGGTAACCTCCACATTGTTATAGGAAAATTTTAAACATCGATGATATGTGAAGGGCACCACTTTCATAGCATGAAGCTAAGGGTTTCCTCCTATCATGTTACAATTCATTTCTACATCTGTGACATGCAATAATGTATCTTCAGTAGCTGGACCAAATCTAATGGGTAATAGGATGATGCCCTTGGAGAAGCATTCCCCATCATCGTAGGCCTTTATTGTGATTCTATGAGAGGGATCCACATCTTCTTTAGAATAACCCAAACCTTTGACTAGTTTAAGTGTATAGATATTTAGCCTTGCTCCTCCATCTATCAAGACACATTTGACTTTAAAATTGTGGAGAAAGACCTCAAGGTGAAGGAGATCATTATGGTTTGGTCTATCTTTAGGAATATCTCGAGAGGAAAAAATGATATGTTGTGATACAAAGAGGTTGCCAACCATGGTTTAGAATTGGGAAACATTGATGTATCTATGACTATTGACTCTTTAAGGTCTTGATCCAAGATCTTTTGATGTTGGGGAGATGCACAGAGTAGGTCCAAGATGGATATTTGCACAGGGGTCTTGCCAAGCTATTCAACAAGGCTATAATCAAATGAAGTAGGAGCAATAGGTTTACTAGGGGGTGTAGGTCTAGTAGGAGTAGTAGGTCTAGATGGGGCTCTAGGTAGGGTGATCTTGGTATGGCATGTAGTGATAGTGCAACAAGGGTCTTTAGCCTTTAAGGTGAATGTGGATATGTAGGAATCAGACTCATTAAAGAAATTGATGGTGTAATCATATCTAGTGTATGTGTAATCCACATTATCTTGTGAGTTTGAGTTTAAACTTGAGGTTTTATCTTTGTCATGATTACCCAAAGGATCTTTGAAGATAGTGTAATCAGAGTTGGATGCTAGCAGTGATGGATCAGCTATAATTATACCATCATTAATGAGGTCTTGTATTGTGTTCTTTAGTTGGAAAGATGATGAGGTCTTATGTCCTTTGGTGCGGAGGTAATCACATAATTTTTTGTCATCCCACCAATCTTCTTTAATTAATGGTTCATATTTGATCAGAGGTAACTATAGGAAGTTATTATTGAGTAACTATTGTAGTGAAATCTCAAGAGATATCCTCAATGGTGTGAATTTCTTATCCTTGGTTCTAGGCTATCTTTAGGGTTTGTCCTATGTGGAGGTCTCGATCTTTTGTTGTGGGGCTGGTGTTTGATTGGGAGTTTGTGAATTTGTAGGATTTGTACCTTTCAAATTCAGTTGAGGTTGTTCTATGCTAATCAAGTGGGCATCCATAATGCCATCACTGGTAACATTTTTTTTTTTTGGAGAAAAACTTTTCCTTGTCATTAGACAAGTTGGTTTTTGTGTTTTCTTTGTCTATCTTGAGGACTCCCTTATGGATAAGAGCATCTTCAATACTAGCCCTTTTTTCCATCAGTTTAGAAATGGTGCTTGGCCTCTTGATTTTGAGTTCATACATCAAGTCTAGGACTAAATTTTTAATGCGCAAGTTAACTTGTTGTTCTTTGGGAATGTCTAGTGAGCATTGATTGACTAAGGTTCTCCAACATATTAAGAATGTGATAAATGGTTCTCCCATATTTTTTTTAGTTAAGCACAAATTGGAAAGCATCACCTCATTCATAATGTTAAAGACAAAATGTGAGATGAACTTGTCTGCTAGCTCTAATCAAGGTTTTATAGTATCAAGAAGCTTAGAGTATCATTCAAGTGTGGGCCTACCTAGAGAATGGGGGAACAATCTCATGAGGTAAGTGGGATCATCGCTGAGTTTGGTACAAGAGGTACAAAATTCTCTAATGTGATATACAAGGTTGCATTTTCCTTGGTATTTTTCAAACCTTGGAGACTCAAAGTATTTTGGGAATGGAGGCATATATAGACTTTTGTCAAATGGATTAGGATGTAAGTTCCTTTATGTATATAGAGCCTATTTCTTTTGGAATCCCAATGCCTTGACTTGTTTGGAAAGTTTTTAGAATTGTTGCAATAGCTCTTCATTAGGGTTTTGCATGATAGATTTCCCTTCAAGTATTTTATGCCTATGAGTAGACCATTTGTTGTGGTGGGAGCTATGTCTACTTGGTTCTGACCTTTTTGTGTCTGAGGAGTCTGGTGATGTGTCACTAGGTGGTGGAGGTATGTTAGTACCTCAAAGACAAAAGGGTCCTTGTTGTGACACATGTTGGGGTATTTGTTATGGTATTTGATGTGGAACATTTTGTGGTATCAACTACAATTGATGTGCCATGTGTTATTATTGTGCCATTTGTTGTGGTTGTTGTTGGGGTACCTCCATTGGTTGTATGTTCAAAAATGTATGTGATTGTTCTAGAGGTATCTATTGACGTTTTTGTGGCACATATTGTTGTTGTAACAAATTTTGTTGGTATGAAATTTTTTTCTCAAGGTATCTTTGGTATTCCAACTATTTTTTAAGTTGCTCTTGTTGTTTAACAAACATGGCTTGTTGTTGTTGGAATTGTTGGTGACACATTACATGTAATTCAAGAGGATTTACATTAGATTGTGTTTCAGGGATGTTGATCCTTGCAATAGTTGAGGCTATTGCTATTGTGGTTGATTTTTATATTGATATGTTGAATGTGTGTTGGAAACATTGGATCCTTGGACTATTGCAGGTTAATTTTCTCAAGGTAGTTGGTTACATCCTTGTGAATTGACCACCATGTTGGTATTTTTGTTTTGGCACCTTTGTGTGTTAGAGGTTTCTCCTTGGGACATCATGTTGATTTGAAAAGGTGCATTCCTTTTGGGAATAGGTGTAATGTTAATAAGAACTTTCCTTTGTGCACCAATAGGGATTGTTGTAGTTGATGTTTCACATAGTGTACTTGTGGGAGGCTCCATAACATTTGATGTCATGACACTTGGTAGAATTAGGAGAAAAGGTGCACTTTGTGGATTTTCCTCCAAAGGAGAGCACAAGATCCTTTAGGCACATCTTGTTGTTGCACCATGTTATTGAGATCAAGTCTTAATGTCCTTTTGGGATACTTGGGAAGAGCCTTGTTTCCCTTTATTGGTTATGGTTCATCAAACAAGGGATTAATGTTGAAGTGTTCAAATGTACTTTGGAGAATCTCAATGGTTGATTCTTGATGGGACCTTATAGGTGCCATTATCATGTTTGAAAACTCCAAAGGTTGTTTTCCCTTATCTAAGTCCAAATTGATAATGGGTTGTATGTTTTCAATTGTTGTGTTGGTTTGATGTTTGGACTTAGGTCCCTCCACATTTGGGTTGAATTTGACAATTTCTTGGGCTACCAAAAGTTTAAAGTTCTTGCAAAAAAAATTTCTTGACATGCCCTAGCCATTTATTCATCAATGATGCCATAGTCAGTGTCAGAGTCATCACTTAGGTGTACAATACGTTGTTGTCTATTTGATGTACTTTAGTTGAAGGTACTTGCATTGGGTTTGCTGAATTCAAACGTGTTTGTTTGTTCATCCTTAGGTTTGTTTGGTACACTTCCATCTTTGGGTGGTATTGACACAAATATAGGTTCAAAGTCAGGATTCCATTGAACCATCCCATGTGTAGGAGGAGTGTTTGAAGAATACTCATGGTAGGTGCATTTTTCATGTGTGTTGGATTGTCTCTTGATTTTGGTGATCTTGTAGATACATGTTTAAGGGATCCACAAATAATAGTTTTGATGCCTTGATTTTGTCTTTGTCAAAGGTATTTTGGGTTTTCTTGCTCTTCTTTTGTTTTGGATGAGGTTTCTATTGTGTTGGTGCCTCAGAAAACAAGGGTTTGTAAAGTTCTTCAAGTCTCTGAGCTAATTGTGTCCTTGTGAGTGCTGGCATGATACTTAAGGATGCAGATGTAGTGGAGGTAAACCTAAATGTACTCCCTACCTCCCAAGTGAGCACCTAAACTACCAACTATGCTTAGACAATACCAAGTGCACCCTTGGTGCACTTGGGGCCCTAAAGGTAAGAAGTTGGTAAGTAAGAGGTATGCAATCAATAAATAGAGGTGTTAGGATGCCTAAAATGCAAAATGTGAATAATTTGAGTATTTTGAGTGTTTTGCAAGGTTTAAGGATGTAATGCAAGGTGTGGAAGTATAGATTATGGTTTTGGAACATGAAATCCATAATTATCAAGTGCACTCTGAAACTACCAAGTGCACTTTGAAACTACCAACTACACACTTGAAGTGTGTAGTTAGTAAAATAGGGGTGCAATTGGTAAAATAGGTCAGAACTTGATAATTAGGATGTGGGTATGCAAGATATGACTTTTTTTGGACTTTTAGGTGTTTAGGGATGTTATGCAACCTAAGGAAGTGCCAAATGAAGTACAATTTTAATATGCAAGGTGAAAATGTTCTAGAGAAACTATGCAAATGCAAATGCAAAGTTACATCTTGGAGGTTGACTAAAGGAGATGAAAATGACCCTATAGTATGAAAAGTGAAGGTTAGGGTTGGATTTTGGACTTGGTAATGATGCTAGGGGTTGATGTATGCAAGGTGGATGATGTAAGGAATGTTTTTCTAGGGTTGATAATGAAATTTGGGATATGCAAAAAGAGGATAAGTGACCAAGAAGACAATGTGGTTGATAGACAACTTGATAAGGTTTGATAGTGGGAATGGTGCTAATGTTTTGAAAAATTCCAGATGAGGGGGATATACCACTAGGGTAAGTCAAAATGACATTTAGGGATATTAGGATTATGATGATGCTAATGATAAAGGCATATGCAAGGCTTTGGAATTAGGTTAAATCTTTAGAAAGTATTTTGTCTAGGAGTTTAACCTTGTGATAATGGACTTTGAATCTTGACCAAAAAGAGTGATAAAAGACAAAAAGATCAAATTGATAAAAGATGAAAAGGTCAAATCTATCAAGACATAGATAGATTTTGACCAAATAAAATGATAAGAAAAGATAAAAAGACTAGTCAAGATCCATCATCCATCAACACTAGGAGATACTCTAAGACTCATGCTTTGCTCAGATTTTTGACTAAGTTCAAAGGTTTTGAGGGTTCAAAATGGCATTTAGGGGGCTCAAAATGATGATGACGCTGGGAAAATATGTAACATGGAAAGGTCCTAAGATGAAAAATGAGATTTTGGGTGCAAGATGCAGTTTTGGGTCAAATGTAGAATGAGGAGGTACAACGGCTCCTAAATGGAGTTTTGGGGTCCCAAAATGCAGTTTCAAGGCTAAAATGGTCATACAGGTGCCCAACTATAGCCTAACAGCACCAAGTGAACTCCAATAGTACCAACTACACCTATGGTGTATTTGGGGATAGTTTGGGAATAGTTGGTAGTTTCATGGCATAGTTGGGAAGTTGGGTTGAATATTTTTTGAATGTTAGCAAGCTGGTTGTCAAGTTGCTATGTCAGGAAGCTAGGATGCAAGGGCTGATGTTAGGATAGGTTAGGAGATGTAGAATGGAGGTTATGACCTAAGGAATAATTTTCTAAGTGAAGACAATGAAGGTTAAGAGATGTAGAGTGCAAATAAGGGCATGTTGAGACAAGGGGGCCTATCCAGGTACCTAAGGACACTATTGAAGCCTCAAAATGTTTTCTAAAAGCCAAATCTAGGTTATCAAACTGCCAAGTGTGCTGAGATAGTACCGACTATGATAAGTAAGAGATAATTTCCATAGCTAGTCAAATTGTGGTATTGCTATTAGGATTTAATTGTGTGATTTTTGAGTCAAACTCATTGAACCATGTTTCATGAGTAGTGATTCAACATGAATCCATCTCTCATGAGAATAAATGGAACACTTAGCCCTCATTGGATATAGGTGATTATCATAGAGGTAAAGCATTGGGATTTCTTAGGAGGTCACCCATCACAATAGTAGTCCAGCCTAAGCATGCTTAACTATGAAGTTTCCTCCATGGTTAATGCCAAAGCTTACAACCTTATTTCCAATAAAAGACCTTCACCAAGTGTTGTGCCTTACAAACCATTCATTAGAAAGCCCCTTAAGAAAATGGGGTTGCAAGCTTTGGCTTTAACCATGGAGGAAACTTTGTAGTTAAGCTTGCTTAGGCTAAAGTAGTACTAGGATGGGTGACCTCTCGCTAAGTCCTAGTGCTTCAACCCTATGAGCATCAACTAGATCCAATGAGTGCTAAGTGTTCCATTTATTCTCATGAGAGATGGATTCATGTTGAATTACTATTCATGAAACATGGGTTAATGAGTTTGACTCAAAAATCACATAGTTAAATCCTGATAGCAATATCACAATAGTACTAGTTATGCCTATGGTGTAGTTGGGGCTAGTTTGAGTGTAGTTGGTAGTTTCAGAGTGTAGTTGGGAAGCTGGGCTGAAACTAAGGTAGTCTTGAGTGCTTAGACTTCTAGATTGATGCCATAGTGAGGTAAACAATAGATTACAATGTTAAGACTAGAATGGAGGCTTAGAATTATTTTTATGACACTTAGAATGATGGTTAAAGTGTTCTAGATGAAGGTTGGGTATGCAAGGATGCAAGATGGACAATGCAAAATGCAAATTTTGGGGTTGAAATGCAAAGACTAAAGATGCAAACTAAACCCTAATGAATGCAATGGGAAGGATATAGGATGCATAATGAGGACTAGAAGATGCAAGATGAAACCTATATGATGCAAATATGAGGCTTAAACTAGGGTGAGTGCAAGTGAGTTCTATGCAAGGATGAAATCTATGTTATGCCAAGCACATTTAGGATCACAAATGGCCATGTTTTTGAAGTCCTGAATGTATTGGACAAAGTTCAAAAAGTCTTGACAATAGTTGCAATGTCTTGATAGTGTTTGATGTTATCCAAGGTGTAAATTTGAATGTTGGCTTTATCTTGATTAATGTTTTACACACATGTAAGACACATTAAGAAAAGAATAGCTATTGTTAAAAGTGAACAAGCACACCACAACCTAGGCTTTAGGATTATATCCACTGAATTCCTACTTGAATTAAAGTTCAATCATGCCTATCTAGAGTTGAAAATCTAGGATATTGGCACCATAAGCTCCCCCTTACAGTGCATTCACTTCTTGAGGCTACTAAGATTTTCTTCCCAAGTGGCATGACTTCCTAAGGGACTGTTGCCTCTACTAAGGACTGGAAGAATGTAGGATGTCTTCACAGGCATGGGTGACCCCTTCAGATACTGAATAGAAAGGATTTTGGCCACTAAAACATGGTTTTTAGTAAGGGCATTCCATTTGGCAAGTGAATGATAAACTTCTGTAGAAGGTTTCCTAGCCCTGAGAACTAGGGTTTGATGCACCACAAGGGTACTGGAGGAGAACTATCATGCAACAATATTGCTGACATAGCTTTCACCATAATTGAGTTTTATATAGCAGTTAGAACATTGACCTAGCTTTGGCCTATTACCACTCTGAAGTCATCCCCTGGCATACCTAATATTGGATATCCATGTCCAAGGCATCACTATAGAAGTTACACAAATTTCTCTTACACCCAAGATCCATGAATGGTGAGGAGAGAGGATATGTCCATGTATCTCCTAGGAATTTAAACACTAAAGAAATGCCAAGAAAAAAAGAAAAAATTCATTTTAAGCACCAAATTAAGTTTTATCTAATCTAGGAAATCCACACACATGGTTTTGATAGACACATAAGGTCTTCAACAACATCCTAAAAATAAGAATTAGTAGTTTTCAATGATTAGTATTCATCAAAAAATCACCACATGCTATAAAAAAACCATCAATAACACAAAAAACTCTAATCTAGGTCCTAGAAGCAAACATAAACCATAAGTGCAAATTCTAATTGAAATAGGTGCTTTCTATGAACCAAGTGCGCTTTGACAGGGCAGACTACACTGTAGAAGGCCATAATGGCTTAGAATGCCCCCAAGTGTTCTCTGATAGTGCTAACTATGCCCATGGTGTAGTTGGGGCTATTTTGGGTGTAGTTGGTAGTTTCTAGGCACATTTGGGAGCCTAGGTGCAAATTGTGGGGAATTGTGCCCTAAATTATACCTAGAAACAAAAATTTTGAACTCTACCCTCCCAAGTGTGCCTAGATAGTGAAAACTATGCCCATGGTGTAGTCAGGGCTTAGAAGGGCATAGTTGGTAGTTTTTGGGCATAGTTGGTTATTTAGGAACAATAAACAAGGGTTATGGTGTCTCCTAGGCCCCTACAACTACCTCCTAGGGGTCCCAAGTGCATCCTGACAGAGTAGAGTGCACCCTAGGGTAGAAAGATAACAAAATGCATGAAACAAGAGTATACAAGCATGTTAGTAGGCCCCCTAATTATACTAGGTGTGATGAAGGAGAGAAAATGAGGATTATTCCCCTTCAATGAGCCCCTTCCTTGCACCTATGAGCACAAACACAAGAAACCCGAGTTAGTTAAGCATGTTCATGTTAGGTTTAGCAATTGTAGGACTAGAAAATGGGCTAATGTCTAACATACTATGAAAAAATCACAAACACAATAAACATATGTTAACACCCTCTAGTCTACCATGAAAGCCAAATGAACCAAAACAAGAAAGAAAGTCTAAAATTTCCTCTATCATTTGTAGCTCCCATGTCCTTCTTTCTTATCCAAGTGATGTAGCTCTAAATTGCCTATAATGCACACAATACTGGAAGAAAAATCCTATGATAATGATGGTGCTATGAGAATACTTGAAGTTGTGATTTGAATGTGAGAGAAAGAGTGAAAAAAAAATGAGAAAAATAGTTACCAAAAATGAGAGAAAAAATGCTCATTTAATAATCAACACAGAGGATGAGAGCATTGGTATTTTCACCTTGGATATGCAACATGGCAAGGGATTCCTTAGAGAATCCATGATGCATATGACACAAGATGCCAAGTGTAGGTTTGTATGATGCTTGGAAGTCAAACTTGGCTAAAGATGGAAGAGAATCTATGACACGTCATATGACACCTCAAACCCACTTAAATTCAAGAATCTATGACAAAGGAAGCAAAATGTGGATGTGCATAAGAGAGTAAGAAAATTGGATTATGATATATCTTAGCCAAGTGTCAAAGGAGAATCCATGAGGTGTCACGCCTATGTGTCATAATGATGTCAATATTTGAATCAAAAGTTCATTATTCCACACAAATAGGAATTAGTGAAAAAGGAATCAATGGTGGAAAATTGATGAAATACTCAAAATGGGAAGAATACTTCTAAGAGGGGGGGGGGGGGGGGGGGGGGGGTGGTGGTGAATTAGAAGTAGCACACTTTAGCCTTTTCAACTCCTTTAAAATAAATAATTGAAAGTGAATCTCATGCATGTAAACACATTAAATAAACATAAAGAAAACACATGCATTAACACACATAACACTAGATTTGGTAACCCAGAAACCCTCCAAGAATAAGAAGGTAAAACTGGGGTGGGGATGATACCCACAAAAATTAGTGCAACAATAATTGTTTGACCACTTCTGATGGTTTGCCCTATGAAAGGCCTACTTTGTCTAAGGCTTTACATGTGTCAATAGTGACCTAGTTAAAAGATTTATAAATACTTTACATGAAGTGTCACAATGTTAAAGGATTTAGTTACCTCTTCAAAGGATTTACAAAATAGTTGTTAAGCTAATCTATCGACATAAAGTTTTCACTATCTAATATAGTGGTAAGGTAGTATTATAAATCTTTTGACCTAATTGCTTACAATCTTCAATTGCTTATTTTAGGCACTTGATCTAGTCATTCTAATGTGATCCTTTCTTGATCTGATATATGTTTGTATCCCTTATTCTATTATGGTCAATTGAATGTGTAATTATTGCTAAATTCACTAAGTCTGTGATGCCCCTATTGTTTACTCTTGTTCTACAATTTTCTATTTTCCTAGCAACTTCCTTGACTTCCCTTCAATAGCATAAAATCATGGGGTCTAAGCACTCTTATAAAGACTTTGTAGACTTAGGGTTAGGTATGGATCTATGATCCATATTGAATCTTGACTTCCCACTCATTCCTTGTATTTTTCTCATTGGTTGCATGCCTTCTACATTTTTTGATTGGTTGCATGCTGATTGCATAGTAAATATAAAAGATTCATTCTTATCATTAATATCCTTCAAAATCCTTCTATGTCAACACCAAAAATGGTTAACATTTGAGTTTTTGAGGGTATAAACTAATATGTTGATTCTATGTTACTTGACACATACTAGACTACTGGTGCTTCGTACATATACTCTCCTACTTTGTTTGGCATCTATTGCATTTTGTCTTGCTCGACACATGTATGACTCTAGCTTACTCAACATACATAACATTATGACTTGCTCAACATCAACTGTGACTCAACACCTCTATATTACTTGGCAACCATATAATGCTCGACACCTAAAGTCACTCGATACCTGTTGAAAATATGACTCGACACATATTGTGGCTTGGCATATATAGTGTACTTGGTTTGAATGTAGAAATTGGTTAATTTTGTTGATGCTGAAATTTTAAAACCATTCTAAGACAAAGAATCGCCCCCTTTGAGATGAGTGTCAAAATCACTTAACTAAAAATTACTAATCTATCCTTATGATTACACTATCTAATCTATTCTCCATATGTACAAAATTTTAAAATTTGTTAAAAAATACCTTATAACTCCCTTGAGCTAATTGTGCTATTTCATTTGTGTACCCCAAAATTTTGTGTTGGATGTGCCTAATGCTCTTTGTCTTTACCTTGTACCTGTGTGTTGAGAATTTTTTTTGACTTTGTCTGTACTTGCTATTTTTATTCATATTTCCCTCAAAAAATTATTTCTCCCCATGAAATAATCTAATCAAAACTTAGTATTCTCCCCCTTAGATATATTTTTCTTACTATTATTTCTCCCCTAATCTTCCTTATTATTTCTCCCCCTTTTTAACACTTGTGTCAAAGGGCTCCAAGGAGTAATACCATATTTTACCAAAAATGTGTTGTTCACCTCCATTATTATTTTCAAAGCTGCATCCCAATTCTCCAAAGAAATGTCTAGTGACTTGTGTTGGATGGCAGTCTCTGTAGCAAGATGTACAAGTCCATCTAATGTAGAAAGATTAGGATCTTTCTTAAGAAAATTTCAACATAGACTTGCTCTTTATGGAGGACTTCCAAATGTGGGGTTATGGAGGATTGAATCTACATTAATTTTGCCTTTATATTGGCTTCATCACTTGCTAATGTGGCTAACTCTCTTTGAGTGTGAAGCAATTGGGAAAAATGCTTCTCACTTTACACTAGATACCTTGGTAGTTGCATGCTAGAAATCTTCAAATTTCTCTCCAAGCTCAATATCCTTTGATTTGTCTCTTGTGTGAAGTTGGAGAAATCACACAACTTTTTGTACAATGTTAAAATGTTCTCAAGTATAGCTTTGACCTTGTCAATTTTCTTGGCCAATTTTACCTGTTCAAGTGCTATAGTACTTGATATTTTCTCATTCACCTTCCCCTAAAATTTTCTTTTAGACCATTCCATATGTTTAACATTTGTATCATGGTCTTCACTAGTCACCTATTCAATTACATTAGATAGGTGTTCTATTATGGGCTTTGCTTCATTTGGTGACTCCAAGACAAAGGCATCCATAAAGATGTCCTTAATCTCATGCAGTGCTTGCTTGTGTTTATACTGTTTTCTGAGTATTTCCTGCCTCTTCCTTCTATCTAAAGCATCTTGCATTTCCATGATCTAATCCATGGTGATGGTCTTTGAATCATAGGCAAGTATGACTATGTCTTCATCTAGCTCAGGGTCTCCATAGTGAAGTACCCTGGCCACTTTGGTTGAGCTTGAGCCTTGTGTTCAGATTTGTAAAGATATGTCTTCAGTGCTTGGCTCTGAAGGGTCTTTGTAGGAGTGCATGTCTTTGGTAGTTCTACCAATGTTTGAATATCGACCTACTCCTTTTCCTTTGATATATCCTCCTTCTCATTAGACTTCCCTTCTTCTGTGCTTGGCTTCTATAAAGTATCACCTGTTGCTGTGGGTGGTGGAAGCATAAAAATTTTAGTACTAGTAGTTGTATAGGTGAAAGGTGATTCTTATGGTTTCATCTTGTCTCATTTTGGTTCTATTACTACCTTTTGTAGCTCATCTACACTTACCAATATAGGTTTTGTGCATAATTGTTCTTGTAGAGTGGATAGGTGAAGAATCTTGGAGAGATCCTCTATAGTCAAAGGATTGATGTTCTGAGCTGAATTGTCAGGAATATCCTTAATAATTAATGCATCTACAGGTGTAATGATTACATGAGGAGGGCTAGGAGGTGGTATTTGTATGTCTTCCACACTATGTTCCTCTTCTTATTGATATTCCTCTGTTGCTATATCTTCTTCCTTTTGTGTTTCTTCCTTCTCTTTCTTCTTTTCTTCATATACTTTTGTTGTTTCTTCCTTCTCTTCCTCTCCTTTCTTTTCTTCTATTTTTTTTCCCTTGGTACTAGCCTCTACCTTATTTTATTCCTCTTCCTTCTCATTAGTTATTTTGTAAATTGTTTTCCATAATTGTGTGGATTTATTTACTAAATCCTCAATCTTGTTTTGTAGGATGTTGAAGGCTCTATATTTTGGTGCAAATTTGTGAACATGTTTCTTATTAGCCTTTGTTATTTGAACTTTTGTTAGGTTAGTCATCACTTGTGCTAAGGTACATTGTCTAATCTCCTTTTCCATTTTCAGACAATCATGCCATTTATTTTCAATTATCTCATATAGCTCTCTAGGCATGGTATTGTCTAGCTCTAGAGTTGTGCTCTCAAATTCAACCATCATGGTATATACTGATTCCTCCATTCTATTTTTTTCTTCTCTACTTAACTTGTTGAAATCAAGACTTTTTAGATCATTCAAATCTATATTCCTAACATTTTTACAATTTTTTTCTAAGGAAGATTCGGGAGGATGACTTACCACTCTGAATTGGCTGAGATCCTCTGACTCTGTTCTTTCCACATCATCTATGTCTGGTTGTGCCACATATTTTCTTCTCTTCTTTATAACTTCCTCAGGTTGTTTAGTGGCCTTCTTATTCTCTTTTTTTTTTTCCTCTTTGGCCTTTTGTGTGGATGCTCTTGTGGTAGCTCTTGTTGCTAGTGCTGGATTGGCTTGTGCAGGCCTAGTGACCTTCTTGGGCTTGGGTTGACCTGGAGGCTAAGTTTTAGCCTTTCTTTTCTTTTGCTTGGCTAGTGTAGGTTCTTCCTTGGCACCTTCCCCCTTCTCTTCTCCTAAGCCCTAGGTCAACTCCATTGGGCCTTTCCCTTACTCTTCTTCTTCTTCACCACCTGCTTCTCCTTCAATATTTGCTCCAAATTTCTTCTTTATCTTCTTTACTAATTTATCTTTCCTCTTAATAATAGATGATGTCTTCAATTTAGTTTCAACTTTGGATTTGACAACATCATTTGTGCCAAAGTTAGGAGCTACCTTATCTATCTCTTCTGCAAGAAATGCTATGATTGCTGCTGAGGCTTCATCTATATCAAGCTCATATCTCAATAGCGTTAGCCATCTTATTCTTGGTATTTTTGCATAGATGTAGGTATAATCAATGTCAACCAAAAAGCATATTTCATTGATGTGTTTTCCCTCTAGGGAAACTAGTAGTCTCGCCCTTTTCTTCATGGATTTCTTAAAATCCTCAAAATCACTTGTCATTTGGGCCTTAAATTCTCAATCATCTGATCAATGAACTCATTGATTTGTGTAATAACAGTTTTGTTAGGGTTCCAATTCACCTTTCCAATAGAAGGAAACTCTTCCATAACATAAAATAATATACACATAAGAACTGAACCAAATTTGCATTGAGCACGTTTTGATCTCCTTATTGCTCCTAGTTTTTCATTTAATTGCTGCAACATTAGTTCTAACAGATCATATGTGTGATCTTTCTTTACTAGTTTTTCGGCTACATCAATAGCTATACATGGCACACTGTTCAATCTGTTGGATTGATAGAATTTATGAAAAATCACTCTCACTACAAAATCTAGAAGAGGATCAGTTATAGTATCAATAGTCATACCCCTCTTATTCCATTTAGCTCTTGTATTCCTTTCAATGATCTCTTTGGAATCACTATGTAGGGTCTTAGGCCAATCTAGTGTTGGGAAACCTATAACCCTATGCACTATTCTTTTTGTAATATTTACTAGTCTTGTTTCCAACCACAAAAATCCATTGTGAGTTTTGTTGAGGACAATCCATATCCATTCAATTTTGAAACCTATAGGGTAAACTAGGGCATTGGTCAAACCCTTTTTCTTGACTATTTGGAATTCATCCTTTAGAAATTTATTTTAACATAGTTTTTCATAGGCTTGGAATATCTCAAGACCACCTACCACACCTATCTTGAAGTTATAACACTTTCTTACATCTTGTACCATGACAACATTTGGTGCAATGATGGACAATGTGCCAGCAGGATCATTTTTGTAGGCAACTTTAGGGATTGGCCTAAACTTGGGTTGTTTTACCTCATTACTAACTAACTGGACCTCATGATCTTCCTTTCCTCTGGGATTTCTTCAACTAGAAGCCATTATACTGAACTAGGGTTTTAACATATTAAAAACTTTAACACTACATAGCTCAGCACTTGATAAATACCTTAGATCAATGAAATGTATGCTAAATCATTGTTGAGATCGATGCAAATGGCTTCAAGGTTGCTGTATGATTGCTCTTGCATTCCTTTTTGTCTTTGCTTTATGTTTAAATTACATGAAAATGATCAAAATTTGACCTTAGACCTATAAAAACCTAGCATTAAATGCTTAGTGCATACAACTATAAACTCAGCACTTGAAGATTTCACCATGGCTTAGCTCCCATTGTATTTTGTTTACTTGGATTCCACTAGTTTTCTATTTCACTTGGCTTCAACTATCAACTCAGTCACTATTAGAAACTTAGCATCCATTGGAGCTTCACTTGGCATTTGAGGGTAGTTTGGTAGTATTTGTAAAAACTTCAAATTCTAACTTGGCATCTTTGCTGATGTAGATTTCTTCCTTTTAGTACTTCTTTGTCCTGGTACTGATGTATGATATAACTTTGTATATTAGTTCCATGCACCTATTCTTATTTAGTTGGATGAGATGTTATCACTTGACCTCTTGGGTGAAGTGATCTTTCTATTTGATGTGTTGCACTCATCTTTATTCTTCCAAGTTTTGTTCATTTGACCTCTTCTTAGTTCAACATCAACCTTATCTTTTCCTTTTTTGACTTATGTCTTAGGTGCTTTTGACTTTGTTGGGCAATTCCTACTGATATGACTAGTTTTCAAGCAACTAAAACATGTAGTTTAACTTAACCATCTACTATAATTCCCTCTAAAATGTGTTCTTATGCAATTTTTAGGAATGTGTCCATACTCCTGATAATAGTGATAGCAATACTTAGCATTTTAATCCCAGTTCTAGTGATGACCATGGTTTTTTCCTTTTGTAGGCTAATTAGGTGTCCAAATAGGCTTTGATCTACATTCAAATGCTCTATGTCCATATTTTTTGCAGTTGTAGTAGTGACCTTCAAATCTTGGTGTCCTCATGGTCTTGGTTCTACATTCATGTGCTTGATGTCCTTTCTTTTTGCACTTATGACAAAAGCTTTCATTTTTAGGCTTATCATGCTGATGATTATTCTTTCTCCTACATAAATTAGAGGTATGTCCCTTTTTACCATATAAATGACAAGTAGGTTTAGTGTTCTTACCTTTGTTACTCCTTTATTCTACAATCTTGGATGATTCTCCTTGCTCAGTGCTATTGTAACCAAGTCCTAAAGTTTCATTACTAGCCATTGGTGATATTAGTAGTTGCTCAAAGTACTTGATAGCCTCATTGGGTTTTTTGAAAATTTCTACTATCATGACCTTGTCTTCAATGGCTCTTTTTTTTTTTTGTTTAGTCGCTTCACAAAGCATTATGGCTTGTGATTCTTGTTCAAGCTTGAGTATTCTGATTTCTTTAGCTTGTGCTCTATTTTTCTCCATCAATTCAACTATTGTTGCATCAAATTTCTTGGAATCTACATTGAAAAACACTTGTGCGGTATCAATCTCCTTGTAGTGTATGTAATTTTTAGCTATGGCTATATCCTTCCTTCTTTTTAAGGACTTTCTCAATTCTTCTTTGGCTTCTTCCAATTTATGTAGAGTGAGGTGCACATCAATCACCTGATTGTCTATGATATTTACAAGTTTGAAGACTTCCATCTTTAGACCTTTTGTCTAAGCTGTTAGGCTTCTCCTATTGAGAACTAGGCTCTAATACCAATTGTTGAAATATTCAAAATAGGAAGAGTACTTCTAAGAGGGAGGGTGAATATGAAGTACCACACTTTAGCATTTTCAACTCCTTTAAAACCAATAACTAAAAGTAAACTACATGCATATAAACATATTAAATAAACATAAAGCAAACACATGCATTAACACACATAACACCAGATTTGTTAATCCAAAAACCCTCCAAGAATAAGAAGGTAAAATTGGGGTGGGGATGATACCTACAAAAATTACTACAACAATAATTGTTTGACCACTTATGATGGTCTGCCCTATGAAATTCCTACCCTATCAAAGGCTTTACACTGTGTTAATAGTGACCTGGTTAAAGGATTTACAAACAAATTACATGAAGTTTCACCCTATTAAAGGATTTAGTTACCTCTTCAAAGGATTTATAAAATAGCTATTAAGATAACCTATCAACATAGGGTTTTCACTATTTAATACAATGGTAAGAGAGTATTAGAAATCATTTGACCTAATTGCTTACGATCTTCAATTGCTAATTTTACACACTTGATCTACTCACTCTAACGTGATCCTTACTTGATCTGATATCTGTTTGTATCCCTCGTTCTATTCTAATCAACTAAATGTGTAATTGCTTCTCAATTCAATAAGTCTATGATGCAGTTGTTGTTTAGTCTTGTTCTACAATTTTCTATTTTCTTAGCAACTTCCTTGACTTCCCTTTTGCAACATACAATCATGGGGTCTAAGCCTTCTTATAAAGACTTCGTAGACTTAGGGTTAGGCATGGATCTATGATCCATATTGAATCTTGAGTTGCTACTCATTCCTTGCATTTTTCTCATTAGTTGCATGCCTTCTCCATTTTTTGATTGGTTGCATGCTAGTTGCATAGGAAATATAAAAGATTTGTTCTTATCCTTATCATCCTTCAAAATCCTTGTAAGGCCCACACTAGTACCCTAAAATGGATCTTGATGAAATAAATATGATTAGGAGTTAATTAAGTTAGAATTAACATTTTTTTTACCAATTAGACTAAAGAGGATTTTGGTTATTATAAGTGCAATACTCGTTCAATAATATCAAGGATGAATAGATAAGACCACATGAAAGATGAGACTCAATATGTTATAGCTAAGAACTTGGTCACGAGATTCTAGGTGTGACCCACCAAACAATTAGGAAAGATAAATTAACATTCACTTTAGTAAGAACAAAAATTAATGAAGGTTATAATGCCAACAAGACATATGGTCACATTGAAAAATTGGTATGATAAAGGGCTATTGCTAGGAATGTCGCTACATTTAACTTGATTGAATGGATACTTGTTAAAAAGTCTGCATATTAGTGATTTGTGTTTAAGACATATTTATACTGAGATCCATTTTATACATTTTTAGTAGATATGACTTTAGTGTTTCATGATTATAAGTATGGTGATAGAGTTTAGAATGGTACTTTAGTTATGATAAGAAAGGTAAATGTTGATACACATATTTGATATTTCAATGTTTTGAATATTTTATGAAAATGATTAGATGAAAATTAATTGTATATGTTAATGCGAATTTTGTGATATTGAATTATTTTGCACTTACTTGTATATATTTCTATAATATTTCATTAGACTATTGATGCTTGAATTTAATGTGTAGGAAGTGGAACCATAGAAACTTTGGGGGGAAACAAGTTCCAAACCTATGTAAACACAATTTAACCAAGGTGAATCTTTCAAAGGTACAACAGCCTCATTGTGAATGTATATTTCTTCATAAATGTAAGGTTTCTTTCTTGTAAAGATGTTTAATCATAAAGATGCAATAGGGGTTTGTCATGGTAAGGTGAATGCGTTTTTATGTGTCACTTAACACTTGTGAATTTTTTTGTGATTTATATGTCATTTTGGGTTGGAACATGATGGCAATTTACCCTAAAACTAATTACCCTATTAATAAGTAATTAAACCCACTTGACAAGGGAAGGATGGGTTTCAATCATAAGAAATTCGAATTTGGACTTGACTAGGGTTTTGAGGGGTCATTAGGTGGTCCCAAAGTGTCCTTTATGTGAAAATAAGCTTTCCATGTGATAGCATAATATGTTAGGGACCTAATTTTGACCATGATAGTGACTAGATAGCCTAGAGGGCCCCTTTATCGATGCATTCTTCCACCAATTCGAATATGGACTTGTCACATTTGTTCTCTTTCATGTTCCCACTAAGTCAAATATAGAAAAATCAAAGGAGACAAGTTTGTAAGGTGGGATGTATTAGTGTTTTTGCTAAAAATGGTTAGTGAGAAAGCCTAATTATAGTATCTTGGACAAACTAGTTGGGGTGTCCATCCACTCTCTAAGTTTAGAGACAGTTAGATTTTGGAATGGAAAGGGAGCTCTACTACAACTATCATTACCCTAGCTTGGATGAAGGTTAGTGTTTCAAACTATGCTTCATTCTTATTCTTTAGTATTGTAAAGAAATCTACAAGTGTGAAGTGTTATCTATGGAGTATGCATTGTTCTTGGTTTTTCTTTTCTTGTTCTTCTCCTTTGTTTTCTTGTTTGAATGTAAGTATTGAATGTGTTTATGGGTGTGAAGGCTTCACTCACCCTTGGGAAGGAAGAGAAGCCTTGGGTTAAGGGCATAAGTTGGGCTTGACATTCAGTTGAGAAAATTACCTCATGAAGAGGGTTTGTTAATATCATGGAGTATGGGCTCCATTGAGGCCATGAATCTTTTTATTTTTGGAGGTACAAGGAGGTGTCAGTTGGGAGGTACAATGAGGTTTTGGTGAATGAGGAGGAGATGATATGTTTTGAAGGCCCTATGAGGAAAATGCAATGGCAATATGTTATTATGTTATTGTGGCCTTGAGAGGCAAAATGCATTGGCAATATGTTGTTTATGTTGTTATAATATCTCCTCTTTGAAGAGCCAACCTTCACCCAACATTTTATGCTTCCAATGGTGAATCATTCTACAAGCCATGCGAGAGTTTTGATTGTGTTTGTGTTGTCTTTTCATGCTAATTTTTGTGAAGTATGTGTGTAACATGTTTGGTTCTTGTTTCCCATACTCGGTGGGTGGCTTCATGGAAGCCTAGGTTGGGAGGTGAGCCCCCATGGTTCTATATTATTTTGATTTTTTTTGTAGGATTTTTTGATGCACTTGGATACTTAAGAGTCATGAATATTTCATTTCATGAGAGAAGGAAATACTAAAGTAGTTGGTTGATAATGGAGCAGAAAACTCCATCTGTTTATGTGTATCCATTTGTGATTGTAAGAGTGTTGATATTGATCCTATTCATTTGTCAGTCACTAGTAGGATTGTGTATCATCTTGTGTAGAGATTTGTACATTATATAATGTTGATAAGAAGATTCCTACCACCCTTTGGGGTATTGTAAGAACTATTGGTAGAAGCTTGTATTATGTGTAGGAAGGTAGCTATCTTGGTTCCTTAAGTTATTGTGCTTCTTCACTCCTATGTAAATTGCAAGATTGAATCCAATTATCATGGAAGAATTGTATTAATAGGAGAATTAGTTTTCATGGAATGTTGTTATCTTTTCAACTCTCTTGAATAATGATCATATATCCATCATTGAATTGAATCCTTGCAAGTGAGTACAATGTTAGATCTTGATCAAACGTGTTATGAAGTTTTATTACTTATAAATTAGATTAATCAGTTTTTCCATATAAGACTTTTGTCATGCTTTTTGTATGTACTTTTGTATTGGGTTTATTTTCTAAATGGATCAATAAGTCCATTGATTTAGACCATCATAACATATCAAGTAACCCCTAATGTAATAGTGCAATAATTATGGGTACCCTAGACTATAGAAGAAGAAAATCAAATAGAAGGAATTATTGTATCTTGATAGTCTTAGTAAAATCCTAGATTAGAAAACATTAGCAAGTCATCAGTTTTACTCCTTAAATGTTCTAGGTATGCAGGGAAGAAATTTAGCATGTGTAAAGGCTAAAATTCATAAGAAGAGAAACTTGTTGTAGATGCATATTTGTTCCTTGGATTTTGTATGAGGAATAGGAAAAATTGGTTGAGTTTTTGCCTCGCAAATTTAGGGCATGACAATCCTTCTATGTTGGCTCCAAAAATGGTTTACATATGAGTTTGTGAGGGCACAAACTCATATGCTAATTTTGTGTTACTCGAAACATATTGGAATATTGGTGCTTGACACATATAATATCCTACTTTGCTCGGCATATATTGCATTTTTCTCTGGCTTACTTGACATATGTAGTGTTCTAACTTGCTCAACATCAATTGTGACTCAGCATCTATATATCACTTGGCACCTATATAATGCTTAGAACCTAAATTCACTTGGTACCTATTAGAAATTGAACTCAGCACATACTATGGGTTGGCATACATAGTGTACTCGGCTTCAATGTAGAAAGTGGTTAAGTGTGTTAACACTCAAATGTCAAAACCATTCTAAGACCAATAGAAAATGACTTAGGAAATTAAGAATTTCCATGGTTTGCAAATGATGAACCAATTAATTAATAAAATATAAATTAATTGAGAAGGTTAGTTAAGAAGAATAATTAGTGAAATGACATAGGACTAAATTATGGGTTGTTTAATCCTATAGAGAAAATTAGTAGATGATTGGCTAGTTTGATTAAATAAGTGTGATAGTATCCTTTGACAAAAATGTGATGATGATACAAATTCAATAGGATGATGATGGATAGACCAAATCCATGGTCAAATTGATCAATTGATTAATATGCCAAGGACACATGACACAAATTAAAGATATGCAACATTTAACTAATATCATAAATGCTAAAAGATTGAGATTGATTAATATGGTTGATCATAATAACATCAATGGACACTATCAATATTATAAAATGGTTGATAATGCCATGATTTGACATTGAAAGACTCAATGATGTCAAATATCAGAAGACATGAATGATATTTTGACCTAGTACTAAGAGCCATGACAGTACTAAGGTCAGATTGATAAGATTTGATAGATTGATAGGTTTCCAAGGCATTGAAAGGCACAAAAATGCCTAGGATTTGACAGATGATGACTTATTTGAGATTTTTACCCATTCTAAATTAATTAGGACTAATTTTGGGTGATGCTAAGTTGATTTGGGGTAATTTTGAGTTGATCTCAAATGGTTTCTAATGATGTTGAAATGGTTCCAAAATGATGTGCAATTAATGTGAAAGAGGATATGAATGATGATACACATTGTTGAGATACAATTAGGTAGGCCAAAAGATCAGAGTTAGTGGAATTATAAATTGGGATGAATTAGTATGGAAAGTGATGTCGATTTAGGGGATCGAGAGTATTTTCAAGGGTTACCACTCAAGATAGTGACCAAATAAGGAAAGTGATAGCTCAATTTGTTCACAATGAAGATACAAATCCAATGCAACTGACAATTCAAAAATTGGAGTTGAAACGCAAAAGTTATGGCCTCCAGAGTGTAACATAGGGGCTCCAGGAGTAGTTCTAGGCATCCTACTACCCCAACTATGCCCAAAACGAACCTAATTGCAACCCAATGTGCACTTGGTAAGCCCAAGTGCACTATGGGAGTACCAAGTGCACCCATGGTGCACTTGGGAACCCTAAGTGCACTCAAAAGGTGCAGATTGTGCCCTAGAAGGCTTTGAGAGCCAAAAATAGCTCAACTAGACTTGGAATGACTTGAAATTTAGTGTCCATGCCCCAAACGGTGGAAAGAGGTTAGAACTTGAGTGAAATTAGTCAAGAATGGTCACATTTGGTCAAAATTGGTCAAACAAGGGTCAGATTGAGGCTGGACTAGGTGGAAAGCCCTAGAAGGTTGACAGACAGTGTAGGATAGTGCCAGAATGTAGGAATGCAAGATGAAGTTGATTTGGTGCATCAGAACACATGATAATGGTGATGAATGAAGACATGAATGAAAGAAGATGAAAGAGATGAGATGTGGACTAGTTAGAATGAAGTAAATAATTTCTACTTTCAAAGAGTGCGCTCTATGTCAAATGGAGCTTAATTTTGATGGAATCGTAGATGTAAACCATTTTTTAGCGTCTACAACTTCTATTTGACACATTTATCCTTCTTACTCTTTTCTCATTTCATACTTGCTTGCTTACTTTCTATTTTTGGATATTATACAATGCATTACATATATATCAATCCAGTTTACATAATTACAAAGTTGGCCAATATATAAGTTAACACCAATATTACAAAGTTAGCTCAAATGAAGACACTCAGGTTCTAAAGATTGACTTGGTGAAGTTCTGATACATGACATCCACTATCACTACTCAACATCATCATGCATTTGGTAGAAGTAGAAGCTTGGTCCATACTAGTCATCTCAGAGTATTCTCAAACTTGGCCTACACTGGTTACTCATTAGATATTGTCTAACTTGGTAGAAACTAAGTTACTTGTTTACTATGACTACACTCAATAAACACTAATCTTCACATAGCTCGTTTAACACTAACTTTGCTTTACATGAAATGCTAGTTCAGTAGAAACTACAAAGCTTAGTAACAATTGAACTACTCGAGTTGAACTTCTTGACTTCACACCACCTGATTCTACTTAGTTTGAACTATTGCACTTCTCACTAACTAAATTCACTTAGTAACCACTAGAATGCTTGGTGGCTATGCTCATTTAACATTGTAGACTATTCAATGAGCTTGATAACCATATAGAATGTAAATAAGTATTGTTGCTAATAACAAACTTGACTGAATGTCAAAAATGGATAAGGTATTGATCAATTAATTTAGTTACAAGTTGATATGTTCATGTGATTACACAACACAAATCAATTAAAATCAAATTTCCATTCTGTAATGAAGAATTAAATTATTGGTCATTACTTATTTGTAATGGTTCTCCTCTGAGTTATATTTAGCTATTGTAATCAAGGAACCAATTGCAAATCCAAGAACAATATTGACCATTTTATGCTATAGGGGATAGATCTAAAAAGAAGAGTGTGAGTGAGTGAGTTTTTGAAGAAGAATCATAAAATAAATCATTTCCATCCCTAAGATGTACCTGCCTTGGCCCTATAGAGCCTAAAGTGTAGAGAGTCCTTTGTACTCTATTGAAATTGGTCTAGAGCTAAGATTAATACTACTAAATATAGGATCTAGCTAGTCCTTAGTCTTATTTTTTTCTTATGTATCCTAGTATTGGTTTAAAGAAACCTAGTAGTTCCCAAAAAGACCTCCAAAATAAAAAATAGATTATCTTGTAGGGAACTATTGGAATATGAGGCAGGAAAGTTTGCTGAGGGGGTGGGAGGGTTGTGAATCAAGAACCAATAAAACTTTAACTTATTTCACCAACTAATCCTCCTTAAAATATTTTGATCTAATTGCATGCATGAGAGAATGAAAGTAGTAAATCATTCATAACACTTTGACACAAGATATGGTGACCCAAAAACCTTCCAAATAGAAAATCAAACTAGGGTGGGGATGATACCCACAAGCTTTAGTATTGTAGTATACAGTTGGCCGGTTAAGGCTTACAATTGATCACTTTTGGACTGTTAGGTCCACCTTGTGAAAGGATTTTCAAAACATACAATAAAGTATGTACTTGGTAAATAGATTTTTCAAAGAATGTTAAGACTACCCTATTAAAGGATTTAACTAATATGCCTATTATGATGAACCAGTGGCTAATCTTTGATTTGCAACTCTGATTTTCTATTTGAGATTCTTTTGAAATGTAAAGATCACCTTGTTGCGATAGATAAATCTTTTCTATCCCTTTTACTACTTGTAGCTTTCAGACTTTTTCTCTCTATATTCACTTCATACTTTCTTCTCATTATTTTGATGTGATATAATACATTACATATATACCAATCCAAAATATAATTCATCAAAGTCAGCTACAACATAGATTTCCATCAAGATCACAAAGTTGACTCAACTATTGGCACTCAAGTTTTGAAGACAAACTCAGTGAGGTTTTGATACTTGACAGCCATTGTAAAAACTCAACATCATTACACACTTGATAGATGTATAAGCTTGATTCATACTAATCACTTATATGTAACTTTGACTTGGTCAACACTTGTGATTCAGTGAAGATTGAAACTTGACATATAAACTAAATCACTTGGTTGAATTTGCATGGCTCAGTCAACATTAACACTACAAGCTTGGTATAAATAGAATCACTTGGATGACACTTCTTGGATTGATCAACACTAGATTCACATCATTGACACTACAAGTTTAGTAGACACTAGAGAACATGGTTAACATTATGTAACTTAGTTAATACTATGAAGCTTGGTTTGTACTATCACTAATCAACTTGGTAGATGCTAATAGGCATGAAATTAATGTAGATTTTGAAACTTGAAAGCAACTATAGAACTTAGTAGTAACTGGATTACTTGGTTAACACTGCATTTTTCTAGATAAATTTGGTTAACCAATTGACTAAGTGTGAGTCACTAATAAACAAACTTGACCATATTGTCAAAAATCTTTCCCTTTGGCATTAATGAAAAAATTACTTATCAATCCAAAACTAAATACTCAATTTTTTTAGGTGAAAACATTCTTTTTATCTCCATCATCTATCTTCAAATTGATAACATTCTCTATTTTTGAGATTTTTCAAAATTTCTTTTGTCAAAAATGTTTTCTAATTATCTATACATGTATCTATATAATAGTATGTTTCTCCCCATACATATATCACATATATACCTCATATTATGCTTTTCCCAATATTCTTCATATATAAATTCATCTTATATTATGCTTCTCTCCCATATATATATATATATATATATATATATATATATATATATATATATATATATATATATATATATATATATATATATATATATATATATATATATATATATATATATATATATATATATATATATATATATATATATATATATATATATATATATATATATATATATACTTCTCCCCCTTTTTGATATAAATGCAAAAGGTGTATACTACATGGTATTTCCAAAATGTGACAAGAAGTTAGAATTTACCTTCAGAATAATGCCATTGTCTAGTGCCAATTTTCTTGTAATACCTTCCTTACATGTAATGTAATCAGTACTTTTGGTGATAACTCCATCATGTGATCAGCTATGGAGAAGTTATTGTCATGGATGCATGTATTGGCATGTACAATGTGTTTTTGCAATGCATCCATGTTGGGAAGAATCATGCCTTGGATTTCTACAAGTGTGGCCCTTATCCTAGCTTCTTCACTTAATAATTTTGCTTGTGAATTTTTTAGATATCTAATCTTTGAGTACTGAGTAGAACTATAGCTTAGGTTAAGTGACAACTAGTGTGCACTTTCCTTCAAGTCTTCATCTATCTTAGATAATGTTTCCTTGATTCCTTGGGTGAAGATAGATTTATCACATAACTTAATAAATAATGAAGTTACATTATTTGCAAAGGTTTGCAATGAATTGAGAATAGTAGACAATTCTACTTGGTTTATTGCTATTTTATGTGCTACTTTCTCCAATACCTTGTTCTTAAATTTTATCTCTGCTATTTGTAGCAATTTTTCTTGTCCATTCAGATATTCATTGAATTTATTTAACTTCTACTAATTGAACCAAAATAGGTTGTGTACTATCAACCTCAATATTTAGTGCATCTATAAATATGTTCTTTACATCTTAAAGAACTTGGTTTTCCCTACTCTTTTCTTCTCTAAGCTTCTATTACTTACCTCTCTTTTGCAATAATTCACCCATGATGTTCATATAATCAAGATTCAAAGTAGAGATATCCCAATTTGAGATAACTATATCCTTATCTAGATTTTTAGATGCTAAAAAATGGTTCGCATCTATGTCCTCATCACTTCTTCATACTAATTTGTCCCATTTTTTGATTCTGCTAACTTCAATCTTTTTGCCAGATAGACCATATTTGGTCATTTGTATCCCCTTTCACATCAATTTCAGAATCATATCAAATCAACTCAGAATCATATAAAATCAACTCAGAATCACTCCAAATCAACCTAAAATTAGTCAAACTCGGTCCTAATCAACCCAAAACATATCAAACATCCCAAATAAATCATCATTTTTTTGCTCCTAGGAAATATTGTGGTTTTTAGTGTCTTGGAAAGCTATCAACTCATCAATCTTATCAATCTGACCTTAGTACTGTCATGTCTCTCAGTTCTAGGTCAAACTATCATTCATGTCATTCAATCTTTGACATTGATGAGGCTTTCAATGTAAAATCATGACATCATCAACCATTTTAATAACATTGACAATGTTTGTCGATGTTATTATGATCAAACCTTATCAATCAATTTCAATCCTGTAGCATTTACAATGTTGGTTAAATGTTACATATCAACCAATTCATGTCATGTGTCCTTGGCATGTTATCAACTTCAACCAATCAATCTAACCATGGCTTTGGTCTACCTTCCATCATCTTATTCGATATCCATCATTGTTATATTTTCATCAAAGGGTACAATTGCATTCATTTAATCAATTTGGCCAATCATCTGCTAATTTTCTCTATAGGATTAAATAACCCATAATTTAGTCCTATTCATTCTAATTATTCTTCCTAATTATCATCCTCAATTAATTAATTTTATTAATTAATTGATTCATTATTGTCAAACCATGGAAATTCTTAATTTCCTAAGTTCCATTTTCCATCATTAATTCCATTTTCTACTAATTCTTATTTTGTGGAATAAGAGGATTTTTTATTCAAATATTCCATCATCATGACACTTGGATATGACACCTCATGGATTCTCCTTTGACACTTGGCTAAGATTTTTTATAATCAAATATTATTACCTCTTACACATGTCCCTATTTGGCTTATTCATCATAGATTCTTGGCTTTAAGTGGGTTGAGGTGTCTTATGACGCGTCATAGATTCTCTTCCACATTTAGCTAAGTTTGACTCTCATGTGTCATAGAATTTCACAATTGGTATATTCTGTCATATGAATCATAGGAATCTCTTGCTACATCGCATATCTATGGGTGAAAAATCCAATGCTCTCACGCTCCATGTCAATTATAAAATGGACACCCTTCCTCTCATTTGAGGATCTGAATACTTAAGTTTTGAAAATCCAAATCTTTGAGTTTTTGAGTCTCTACTTCTTTGCATGTTGCATTCTTGCTCTCACATTAAATAACACTTCAAGTATTCTCATGGCATGATCCACATAATAGGCTTTGGCTTCAACCTTGTGTGCACTATAGGTGAATTGGAGCTACAATCATTTGGAGAAGAAAGAAGGACATGAGAGCTACAAACGAAAAAGGGAGTTTTTGATTATGTTTGCTTCTTTTAATTAGTTTGGCTTTCATGGTAGACAAGTGGGTGCTAATGTATGATTATTGAGTTTTGTGATTTTCTCATAGTATGTTATGCATTTAACCCATTTTTTTGGTCCTACATTTGGTGAACCCGACGTGAACATGCATATCTAACTTGGGTTTTCTTGTTTTGTGCTTGTAGGTGCAAGGAAGGAGCTCACTTGGAAGGGTATAATGACTATCTGTTGTTCCTCTTCACACCTAGATTAAGTAAGGGGTCTAGTAAAATGCTCATATGCTATTGTTTCATGCATTCTATTAGCTTGCTATTGTAGGGCGCAGTCTGCTCTGTCAGGGTGCACTTGGGACCCCTAGGAGCAGTTTTAGGAGCCCAGAAGAGACCAAATCCTCTTTCTGCTATTTCCAACTTACCAACTATGCCCATCTAGGCCCCAACTATGTCATTAACACAATCTGCACTATTTGGGCACACTTGGGAGTGTAGCTTTGAAAATTTCAATTTTTGGGTCTTGACTAGGCACCCATTTCCCCACACCATGTAGTTGAATTCCCAACTGCGACCTAAAACTACCAACTACACCCAACTAGGCCCCAACTACATCATTGAAATAGTCTTCACTATCTAGGAACACTTGGGGATGTTCAGAGCCATTTTGACCTTCTGGGGAGCAATTTGCACTGTCGGAACACACCTAGGTTCACAGTAAGCACATGCATCAATCAAAATCTGCATTTCAAGTTCCTATCACTCTGTAGGACATAGATTAGGTGATTTTGTGTTATTGATGATCTATTTTCAGCATGTGGCACTCGTTGGATGAAGATGTGATCATAACAAACTACTGATGTGTGTGTTTTGCAGGACGTTGTCGAAGACTTTGTGTGTCTTTCAAAACTGTGTGTGGATTTCCTGCATTAGATAACATTTCATTTGGTGCTTAAAAAGAACCATTTTCTTTTCTTCCTGGTGTGTTTATAGTTTTAGATCCCTAGGAGTTGCATTGGATGTATCCTCTCCCCTCGCCATTCATGGATCTTGGGTGTAAGAGAAATTCGTGTAACTTCTATAGGAGGCCTACCTTGGACCAAGATACTTGATATTGGGTATGCCAGAGGATGACCTCAGAGCGATAACAGGCCAAAGCCAATTTAACATTCTAGCCACTATATAAAATTCAATTATGATGAAAGCTATGTCAGCAGTATTGTTGCGTGATAGCTCTCCCCCAGTACCCTTGTGGTGCATCAAACCCCGGTTCTCAAGGCTGGGAGACCTTCTGTGGAATTTTATCATTCACTTGTTGAATGGAATGCACTTACTAAAAACCATGTTTTAATGGCCAAAATCCTTTCTATCCACTGGCTCAAGGGGTCACCCATGCCAGTGAAGACATCCTACATTCTTGTGGTCCTTAGTAGAGGCAATAGTCCCTTGGGATGTCATGCCCCTTAGGAAGCAGATCTTGGTAGCCTTGAGAAGTGAGTGTGCTATAAGGGGGAGCCTGTGGTGCCAAGATCCTAGGTTGTTTTCTCTAGATAAGCTCAACTGAACTTCAGTTCAAGTAGGAATTCAGTGGATACAATCCTAAAAGCCTAGTTTGTGGTGTGTTTGTTAACTTTTACAACAGTTATTCTTGTTTTAATGTGTCTTAAGTGTGTGTAAAACATAATCAAGATAATAGCCAAAATTTTAAATTTACACCTTGGATATCATTTGAACTTGTCAAAAACTCACACATTGCCAAAACAATTCAACCTTTATCAAACTTTGCAAACGTTGATTCAACACACTCGAACCTTGGAAAATATGTTGACTTGTGCTCTTAAATGTGCTTGGCAAAACGTAGATCTCACACTTGCATATACTTCAATCACATTCACCCTAGTATAGGCCTCATTCATACATCATATAGACTTCATATGAACCTTTTACTCCTCATTTAGTATCTATTACCTTTCATGTTGCATCCTTTTAGGTTCAGTTTACCTCCCTTAGTCTTTTGCATTCCCATCTTAAATTCAGCACTTTGCATTCACCACCTTGCATCGTTGCATACCTATTCATCATATTGACCACTTTATCCATCATTCTGAGTGTCTTGACCATCATTTTGAGCATTCATATTGGCCCTAACACTGTCCTCTACTATTTTCCTCTCTGTGACATCAATCTTGAAATCATAGCTTCCAAAATTGCCTCAGTTTCAGCCCAGTTTACCAACTGCACCCAAAACTACCAATTCCACCCAACTGGGCCCCAACTACATCATTGACATAGTTGCACTATTTGGGCACACTTGGTGGTCCTAAGATCCAATTTTGGGTTCCAAATAACATTTTAGGGCTTCAACAGTGTCCTTAGGTACCTTGTTAGCTCCCCTTGCACTAGCTTTCCCAGATTTGCATTCTACAGCACCTAATATTCATAACCTTCACTTAATAAATAATTATACACATCATAACCTTCATTTTTCATCTCCCAACCCATCCTAACATCAACCTCAGCATCTTGGCTTCTTGGCGTGTTAGTTTGGTAACCATACCCCTCAGAATCAACAAACATTCTTCCTAACATACCAACTGCACCCAGAAACTACCAACTGTGCCCAAACTAGCTCCAAGTGTGTCAATGATGCACTTGGTACTGTTAGGGCACACTTTACACTATTAGGGTGGACGTGGTTACTTGTGTGATCATTTTGGGCCTCAAAATTGCACTTTAGGACCCCAAAACTGCATCTAGGAGCCTCTAGACCTCCCTATTCTACACTTGACCCAAAACCGTATCTTGCACCCAAAATCCCCTTGTGAATCATAGGCATTTTCCATGTCACATATCCACTTAGCATCACCATCATTTTGAGTCCTCAAAATATCATTTTGAACCCCCAAAACCTTTGAATTTAGTCAAAAATCTAGACAAAGTATAAGTCTTAGATTATCTCCTAGTGTTGACGGATAATGGATCTTGACTAGGCTTTTTATCTTTTCTTATCATTTTCTTTGGTCAAAATCTATCTATGTCTTGATATATTTGACCTTTTCATCTTTTATCAATTTGATCTTTTCATCTTTTATCAGTTTTTGGTCAAGATCCAAAGTCCTTTATCACAAGGTTTAACTCTTAGGCAAAATAATTTCAAAAGGTTTTATCTAAGTTCAAAACTTTCCATATACCCTTGTCATAGCATAATCATATCCCTAGCATCCCCAAACATCATTTTTTCTTACCCTAGTGTTATATCCCCTTCATATTGCATTGATCAAAATCCTTAGCATCATTTTCACTACCAAAACCTATCAAATTGTCTATCAACCAAATTACTTTCTTGAGCATTTACCCTCATTTTGCATGTCCCAAATGCCATTATGAACCCTATAACACCATCCTTTGCATATTCTACCTTGCATACACCTACCTTTGGTATCATTACCAAGTCCAAAACATAACCCTAATTGTCATTTTGCATACTTTAGACTCATTTTCATTCCCTCTAGTCAAACCTCAAAACATCACCTTGCATTTGCATTTGCATGACATCCCTAGGACATTTACACCTTGCACATCAAAACCATAATTCATCTAGCATTTCCTCACATTGCAAAAAATTCCTAAATACTTAAAAATCCCAAAAACACTCATATCTTGCATACCTACCACTCTTTGCACTCTTAGGTATCATGTCAGCACTTACTATGAGACAAGAAGCTTAGAGACCCAAGGAACTCTATCAACCTTTGTTTTCTGAGGAAAAAGCACAACCAAAACCTCGTCCAAGAAAAAGAAAGAGCAATAAAATCCAACAAACCTTTGATGAAGACCAAATCAAAGCATCACAACCATTACTAGCGGACCCCTTGAATATGTATCCGCAAGATCCTCATAATCAAGTTATGGCACAACAAACCTTGAACAATGCACCTACCATTTGATTTCCTCCAAACACTTCCCTCACACATGGGATGGTTCAATGGAGTCCTAAATTTGAACCTATATTTGTGCCAATGCCACTAGGAGAAGGAAGTGTACCAACCTCACCTAAAGATGACCAATCACATTCCTTTGAATTCAGCCAACCTAACACATCAAACATACAACAAAGTATTGTACACCTAAGTGATGACTCTGACACTAATTATGGCATCACTGATGAAGAAATAGCTAGGGCATGTCAAGACAAAATTTTTTGCAAGAACTTCAAACATTTGGCAGCACAAGAAATTGTCAAATTTAATCCAAACTTGGAAGGTCCTAGGTCCAAAAATCAAACCAACACAACAATTGAAAACATTCAACCCATGATAAATTTGGACTTAGACAAGGGAAAACAACCTTTGGAGTTTTCAAACACAATAATGGCACCTATAAGGTCCCATCAAGAACCAACAATTGAAATCCTCCAGAGTACATTTGAACACATCAATGTCAACCCCTTGTTTGATGAAATACCACCAATCCCTAAACACCCCAAAAGGAAATTAAGACTTGATTTTAGTCACATGATGCAATAACAAGATGCACCTAAAGGGACCTATGCTCTAGGGATGCAAAACATACCTTCTTTGGAGGAAAATCAATAAAGTACACCTTTGCTCCTAACTTTACCTAGTGCTACGACACCAAACACTATAGAACCTCTCATAAGTAAAACATGTGAAACATCAAGCACAACCATCCCTATGGACACACAAAGGAAAAGTCTTATTGACATTACACCCATTCCCAATAGAAATGTATCTCATAGTCAAGTCAATATGATGTCGCAAGCAGGAACATCTAAAACACAAAGGTACCAAAACAACAATACAAACATGATGTTCAATTCTCAAGGACTTAGTCAACCCCCACAACAACAATAACCTACAATGGTACAAGGACTCAACACTTCCAAGGCACAACCAAGTCTACATCCACTTGACACACATCCCACACATCAACAACAACATCAAATACAATGACAACAACCACAAGTGGGGAAAACATCCAACATGCCTAACACGCAATTCCATGTGGACCCACTTGACTTACACACAATTTATCAATAATAATTTCAGCAGCAATTCCAACAAAAACAAATGATGTTTTCTAAACAACAAGAGCAACTCAAGCAATAGTTGGAATACGAAAGACACCTTGAGAAAAAAATTGCAGACCAGCAACATTTGTTACAACAACAACATGTGCCAGAACAACTTCAACAAATAACTCTCCAACAACAAGCACGCACATGGTCTCACGTACAACCAATAGATGTATCCCAACAACAACCAGAACACATGGCACAACAACAACACATGGTAAAACAATCACAGTCAATCCCACAACAATTGCCACATCAAATACCACAACAAATTCCCCAACAATAGGGACCTTTCTCTCTTCGAGGTGCCAACATACCTCCACCACCTAGCGACACTTCATTAGACTCATCAAATAGAAAAATGTCAGAACCAACTAGACATAGTTCTCGCCATAGCAAATGGTCTACTCATAGACACAAAAGACTTGAAGGAAAGACCATCATGCAAAATCCCAATAAAGAACTATTACAACAATTCAAACAACTTTCCAAACAAGTTGAGGCATTGGGAGTCCAAAAGAAATAGGCTATATATATGGAAAGGGACCTATGTCCTAACCCGTTCGATAAAAGTCTGTATATTCCTCCATTCCCAAAACACTTTGAAGCTCCAATGTTTGAAAAATACCAAGGAAAAGGAAACCTTATTGATCACATCCAAGAATTTTTTGCTTCATGTACCAAACTCAGTGATGAGCCCACTTACCTTATGAGATTGTTCCCTCATTCTCTAGGTGGGCCTGCACTTGAATGGTACTCCAAACTTCCTACCAATATCAAATCTTGGTCAAAGCTAGTAGACAAGTTTATCTCCCACTTTTCCTTTAACATTACAAATGAGGTGACACTTTCTAATTTGTGTTCAACTAAAAAAAAGATAGGAGAATCATTCATCACATTCTTACTACATTGGAGAAGCTTAGTTAGTCAATGCTCACTAGACATTCCTAAAGAACAACAAGTAAACCTATGCATTGAAAACTTAGTCCCAAACTTAATGTATGAACTCAAAATCAAGAGTCCAGGCACCATTTCTAGAATGATGAAAAAAGGGGCTAGTATTGAAGATGCTCTTATCTGTAAGGGAATCCTCAAGATAAGAAAAGAAAACACAAATGCCAACTTGTCTAATGACAAGGCAAAATTTTTCTCCAAAAACAAGAATGTGACAAATGATGGCATTGTGGATGCTCACACAATTAGTACAACAAAACTTCAATTAACTTTGAAAGGTGCAAACCCCACAAATTCACAAACTCCTAATCAAACAACACCTCAACAACAAAAAACTGAGACTTCCACACAAGAAAAAAGACATGCTAGAACCAAGGATAGAAAATTCAATCCATTGGGGATACCTCTTGAGACTGCATTACAAAAGTTACTAAGTAATAACTTCCTACAGCTACCCCCAATCAAATATGAACCATTAACCAAAGCAGATTGGTGGGATGACAAAAAGTATTGTGATTACCATCGCACCAAATGGCACAAGACTTCATCATGCTTCCAATTGAAACATGCAATACAAGACCTTAGTGATGATGGTGTCATCATAGTTGATCCATCACTATTAGCATCCAACTCTAATCACACTATTTTCAAAGATCCTTTGGATAATCATGACAAAGAGAAACCCTCAAGCTCAAACTCAAACTCGCAAGGTAATGTGAATTACACATGTACCAGCTATGACTACACCATCAATTGCTTTAATGAGTCTAAATTTTGCATATCCACATTCACATTGAAGGATGAAAACCCTCATTGTGCTATCACTACACACCGTAGCAAGATTACCCTACCTGGAGCCCTAGCTAGACCTACTGCTTCTACTAGACCTATACACCCATCTAGACCTATTGCTCCTAGTTCATCAGATTATATCCTTGTTGAACAACTCAACAAAACCCTTGCACAAATATCTATTTTTGAAGTACTACATGCATCCCCCCAACACCAAAAGATCTTGGAGCAAGCCCTTAAAGAGTCAATAGTCCCAGATAACATGGATGTTGCTCAGTTCCCAGCCATGGTTGGGAACCTATCCGCATCAAAACATATCACATTTTGACCCCAAGATATTCCTAAGGAAAAAACTAACCACAATGATCCCCTTCACCTTGAAGTCTTTGTCCACAATGTTAAAGTTAGACATGTCTTGATAGATGGAGGAGCAGGACTAAACATTTGTACTCTTAAGGTTGTCAACAGTTTGGGTTATTCTGAAGATGATGTGGATCCATCTTGAAGAATCACAATAAAAGCTTATGATGATGGTGAATGCTTCTCCAAGGGTATCATCACACTACCTATCAGAGTTGGTCTAGCTACTGAAGATACATTGTTCCATGTCCTAGATATAGAAATGAATTGCAACATGATATTAGGAAGCCCTTGGCTTCATGCTATGAAAGCAATTCCTTCTACATATCATCAATATCTGAAGTTTTCCTATCACAACATAGAGGTTACCATCCTTGGTGATCCAAATCCTTTCCAATTTTGTGCTAATTTAAGAGATGCTACTACATTCCAAATCCCAACAAACAATGAAGAAGAACCCACAAATTCCTCTAAGTATGTGGATGCTGATATACTGCTTAGTAAAGCCAAGGAAAAGATGGAGATTGAAGACAATGGGTGTGGAGAGTACTTCATGTCTCAAGTCTCTCACATTAGGGAGTCACTAGTTTCTCCCTAATCTCATGGTCAATCACAACCACTTCAAGCACAATCAAAGATCAATACAAAGAATGATACTTCTATCAATGAGAATACATCTGTATGTATTGAGAAAGCACAAGTAGAACAAGAACCCACTTTGATATCTCCTAACAAGTATGGACTTGGGTTTACTATCATGCAAAAACAAGGCTATGATGGATATAGTGGTCTTGGATCTCAGAAACAAGGTATAATTGAACCCATCACTACAAAAGGACAACCTCCTAGTTTGGAGCTTGGATTTAAACCATTACGAATAGGTCCTCCCAGTACCATGGTACCTACATGTAAGACTATGGATGTTTTCAATGATGAAAAGGCATCTAAGGATATCCCACCTAAAACCAACAATCCTCTCCCTTTCGAGCATAACCCTAATGATACAACCAAATCTAATACCCATATATCTACCTTCAACCAAAGCCCATCCCATACTGATGATGACATCCCCTCAAGTTATCCTGAACTATTGGATTGGGACCAACATGGACCGCCAATTTTTTATCAATTTGATGATGGTGACACTCTCATAATAGACTTTGAAGACATTATGACTGAAGATCATAAAGAAGCAGTTTCTCCTAAAGAGAACACATTGGCATACTTTGGGGAGCCTACTCCACCTTCTACTTACAAAGCAAGAAGAGAAAGAAATAACAAGCATAGGTCTCTTGGTGAAAATCAAAAGGCACCATTAGACCATAAAAAATCAAAATCTAAGAAACTCCCAAAGATACAAGATGAAAAATATGATGCCATGAGTATAAGTGTTCCAGTGTTCAACGTGCCACAAAGTCTTTTGGAGCTCTCTCAATCAACATTCATATGGAAGGTCATTGGTCTCAACCCTCCCAACCCTCCCTTATATCCATTTGTTTATACCCAAATCCATCTTCCTAATTTGTCCAATAACCAAGATCAAATCCTTCTCCAACAAGCCTTTGCATATGTCATCATTAGTGACATCCCACATGATATTTCTATTGACCCAATTATCCTTAGATGCCTTGATTCACAAGAGAGAGACATTGTCTTACATATGGTAGACAATGGTATATCTTGAGGCCTTTCTAGTGGTTTGATTTTAGCTATAGACTCAGAACAAATCCTATGTAGTTATGGTGAGTCATGGATTCAGAGCTCATCAGCTAGTAGCACCAACAACAGATATCTTCTCAGCATTTGTCAGTGACATTCTTGATTCCATCTAAAAGTCCTGAAAAAATACCAAAAAATTTGAAAAATGTCATAAAAATAAATAAAAATAAAAAATGTATGCCTTGATCAAAACCTGGCAAATAGGCGTCTTGGCACGAAAATTTGAGTCAAGAGAAAAATTCTGTCCAAAAGTGAAAACCTGGCAAACAGGCACTTTGGGCAAGTACCATGGTGAAAACCTAGCAAACATGCACCATGTGTAATCAGTTATTTCTCCTCCATCTATCAGGATTCCATTTGGTCCTTTCCCCCTTTATCATTCCTTGATCATACCCTTCATATTGCAAGACATCCTGGGTTCCTTATCATGGCTCACGAACTGGGTTATGTCCTTCGTTACCTTGCTTAAGCATCACCAGTCTACACACACACTCTATCATTGGCCTTTGTACATAATTTGTGTCTTGTCTAGGGGCATACCCCTAAGTGCTTTTTATCCATTAGATCTATTGCATAACGAATTGGAGCTAACACTTGTATATGCTTATACGATCCTGAAAAAATCCCTTAAAATCATAAAATGATCCTGAAAAAATCACCAAAAATCACATAATGTCCTGAAAAAATCCTAAAAATTCAAATATGACCCTGAAAAAATCACTAAAAATCACATAATATCTTGATAAAAATCCTAAAAAATTCAAATACGATCCTCAAAAAATCCCTAAAAATCATAAAATGTCCTGAAAAAAATCTAAAAATCGTAAAATGACCTAAAGAAATCAGTTACACAAAAAAAATCAAATATCTCCACAAAACCCTAAAAATCACAAAACTCATCAAAAATTTGCAATAAACCTTGCACATTTTCACTATGGATAACCACCCCTTTTGCATAAACACTTGCACTTTGTAGACTGAAACTCAAAGCACTACACTTTCAAGACAATCACACTATCTGACCAATGTGAACCAACATTCAACTCAACATATCACTATGAACCTATCAACTAAATCCATGAACAAATCTACCACACCATCAACACGTCAAACACCATCTCAAAACCGAAAACACTAAAAAGAAAGTAATAGTGGACAAGGATTGCTGTTGGCTCACACTATTTAGTGAGTGATTTATTTTTTGCTTTGTTTTTCTTTGATCATGTTCCTATGCCACTCGATGATATAAATTGATCTATGAGAGTGGCCAGGATGGTTCATGGTCATCTTTTTCTATTTAATATCTATTACAATGTACCTTTGAGAGTCTGGGGCATGTACATATGCCTTAGGAAGGACAAGGTCATTCTCTGTTTGTATCATGCTTGTTTACGCAAAAGGCTTGCATTTGCACTCTGGCCTTTTATGCCATGATGCGTTTCATTCCATTTGCCATATCAAAATAAAGCTCCATTTGACATATAGTGCACTTTCTAGAAGCAAAAGTCTTTCCATAATACTAAAATATCCTCATCTCATTCTCCATCACCATGATCATGTCTTCTAATTCACCAAATCATCTTCATCTTGCATTCATGCATTCTTGCATCATCCTACGCTGTCAATCAACTTTATATGGCTTTCCACCTGGTTCAACCTCATTCTAACATTTTTCTCATCATCTTTGACCAAATATGACCATTTTTGATGGTTTCCCTCATGTTATGACATCTTTCCATCATTTTGGGCATGCACGCACAGTTTCGGGTCATTCCAAGTCCAATCGGGCTGATTCAGGGCCTTAGAGCTTTTTAGGGCATAGTTTTCACTTTCAAGGCATAGTTGGGGTTCCCAAATATGTCATTGATGCACTTGTTGATGCAAAATACGTCATTTATGCACTTGGTAGAGTTTGGGTGCACTTGGGAACCTAGGTTATCCATAACTGCTCCCGAAACCCCTAGGTTGCACTCCGGAGGCCATAACTTTTGCGTTTCAACTCTAATTTATGAACTGTCAATTGTGTTGGACTCATATATTTATTGTGAACAAAATGAGCTATCATTTTCATTATTTTTTCACTATATGGAGTGTAAATCCTTGCAATTACTCTTGGGCTCCTAGTTGCCCCCCGTCATGTTGATTTTGGCCCCTAGGGCCTTCTCGGGCACATTTTACACTTTTTGAGACCACTTGGGCTTCCCAAGTGCATCATTGATGCACTTGGTACTATCATGGTGTACTTGGGCTTTCCAAGTGGGTCAATGATGCACTTGGTTGAGTTTTGGGCTCAGTTAGGGACCTAGGACACCCATAACTACTCCCGAAGCCCCTATGTTGCACTCTGGAGCCCATAACTTTTCCATTTTAACTTGGATTTGCAATCCATCAGTTGTGTTGGATTCATATATTTGTTACAAAAAAAATGAACTATAATTTTCATCATTTTGTGTCTTTCTTGAGTGGTAACCCATGCAATTATTCTTAGGCTCTAGATTGACCGTGTTCTACACTCTAGGCCTCATAACTTTCACATTTTAGCTCTGATTTTCATTCCATCAGTTGCTATGGTTTTGTCTTCTTGTTGTTGATAAATTGACTAATCATATGCTTATATTATTCAATTTATTAAGGTGTAACCCATATATATCATCCCTACTGTGGCATGTTGTGGCTTGCTCATTAGTTATTCTTTGATACAACGCTCTAAATCACATTGTATCAACTCAAAATTACCCCAAATCAACTCGAAATCACTCATAATTAGTCCTAATCAACCCAAAATATAACAAACATCCCAAATCAATCATCATTTATCCACTCCTAGGCATTATTGTGGCTTTCAATGTCCTAGAAACCTATCAACTCATCAATCTTATCAATCTGACCTTAGTACTGTTGTGGCTCTCAGTGCTAGGTCAAACTATCATTCATGTCATTCAATCTTTGACATTTTTGAGACTTTCAATGTCAAATCATGGAATCATTAACCATTTTAATAACATTGACAATATTTTTCAATCTTATTATGATCAAACCTTATCAATCAATTTCAATCTTGTAGCATTTACAATGTCGGTTAAATGTTACATATCAACCAATTCATGTCATGTGTCCTTGGCATGTTATCAAATTCAATCAATCAATCTAACCATGGCTTTGGTCTACCTTCCATCATCTTATTTTATATCCATCATTTTCACATTTTCATCAAAGGGTACAGTCGCATTCATTTAATCAATTTGGCCAACCATCTGCTAATTTTCTCTATAGGATTAAATAACCCATAATTTAATCCTATTCTTTCTAATTATTCTTCCTAATTATCATCCTCAATTAATTAATTTTATTAATTAATTGATTCATTATATACAATCCATGGAAATTCTTAATTTCCTAAGTTCCATTTTCCATCATTAATTCCATTTTCTACTAATTCTTGTTTTGTGGAATAAGAGGATTTTTTATTCAAATATTCCATCATCATGACACTTGGATATGACACCTCATGGATTCTCCTTTGACACTTGGCTGAGATTTTTCATAATCAAATATTATTACCTCTTATGCACATCCCTATTTGGCTTATTCATCATATATTCTTGGCTTTAAGTGGGTTGAGGTGTCTTATGATGTGTCATAGATTTTCTTCCACATTTAGCCAAGTTTGACTCTCATGTGTCATCAAATCTCATAATTGGCATATTCTGTCATATGCATCATAGGAATCTCTTTCCACATTGCATATCTATGGGTGACAAATCCAATGCTCTCACCCTCCATGTCAATTATAAAATGGACACCCTTCCTCTCATTTGAGGATCTGAATACTTAAGTTTTGAAAATCCAAATCTTTGAGTTTTGAGTCTCTACTTCTTTGCATGTTGTATTCTAGCTCTCACATTAAATCACACTTCAAGTATTCTCATGGCATGATCCACATCATAGGCTTTGGCTTCAACCTTGTGTGCACTATAGGCGAATTGGAGCTACAATCATTTGGAGAAGAAAGAAGGACATGAGAGCTACAAATAGAAAAGGGAGTTTTTGATTATGTTTCCTTTCTTTTAATTAGCTTTGCTTTCATGGTAGACTAGTAGGTGCTAATGTATGATTATTGAGTTTTGTGATTTTCTCATTGTATGTTATGCATTTAACCCATTTTTCTAGTCCTACAAGATCAATATCTTCTTCTTTACACTTTATATTTATTTGTAACTTTAGTACTTGGTTGACACTTGTTCTCAAATGTCCTTGTAATTTCTATATGAACACTTGGAATTGTAACAATAGTAGAAATAGAGGGCCTAGCAACAAAATTAGATATTGCATTGAGATTAGAAATACCTTGTTGCTTGGTAGATGAAGTGTTGATCACTTCAGTCAATATGGTACTCAACAAAATAGGTGCAAATATTAGTTGGGTGCTTGGTGTTGTAGTGGTTACCACAACCAACTCGACAAAAGCTTTCTCAAAGCTTGATGGCATTGAAACTTTTCTCTAAGAATGAGAAAATGAGGCCATCTTGCTATTGCAATCTTTTCTGGGTCAATTTCCTCAATACTTTGAATCTCAGGGAGATTCTCCTCTGTAGCTTCTTGTTCTTCCTCCTCATCATCCAAATTTACATCATCTTTTCTTTCCACATCTTCTTCATCATTATTTTCATAATCTTCCTTGTCATCTTCATCATCTTTATCACTAACATGAACAAAGAAGTCACTTAGCTGATGAAGGCTATAAGTGTTCTTCCATGTGGTAGTGGTAGATTTTACCACAAATGTTTTCTGATTATCTATACATGTATCTAAATAATATTATGCTTCTCCCCATACATATATCACATATATACCTCATATTATGCTTTTCCCAATATTCTTCATATATAAATTCATCTATATATATATATACTTCTCCCCCTTTTTTACATAAATGCAAAAGGTGTATACTACATGGTAATGCCAAAATGTGACAAGAAGTTAGAATTTACCTTCAGAATAATGCCATTGTCTAGTGCCAATTTTCTTGTAATACCTTGCTTACATGTAATGTAATCTGTACTTTGGGTGATAACTCCATCATGTGATCAGCTATGGAGAAGTTATTGTCATGGATCCATGTATTGACATGTACAATGTGTTTTTGCAATGCATCCATATTGGGAAGAATCATGCCTTGGATTTTTACAAGTGTGGCCCTTATCCTAGCTTCTTCACTTAATAATTCTGCTTGTGAATTTTTCAGATATCTAATCTTTGACTACTGAGTAGAACTATAGCTTGGGTTAAGTGACAACTAATGTGCACTTTCCTTCAAGTCTTCATCTATCTTAGATAATGTTTCCTTGATTCCTTGGGTGAAGATAGATTTATCACATAACCTAATAAATAATGAAGTTACATTATTTGCAAAGGTTTGCAATGAATTGAGAATAGTAGAAAATTCTACTTGGTTTATTGCTATTTTATGTGCTACTTGCTCCAATACCGTGTTCTTAAAGTTGATCTCTGCTATTTGTAGCAATTTTTCTTGTCCATTCATATATTCATTGAATTTATTTAACTTCTACTAATTGAACAAAAATAGGTTATGTACTATCAACCTCAATATTCAGTGCATCTATAAATATGTTCTTTACATCTTCAAGCATTTGGTTTTCCCTACTCTTTTCTTCTCTAAGCTTCTATTACATAGCTCTCTTTTGCAATAATTTACCCATGATGTTCATATAATTAGGATTCAAAGTAGAGATATCCCAATTTGAGATAACTATATCCTCATCTAGATCAATATATTCTTCTTTACACTTTATCTTCATTTGAAACTTTAGTACTTGGTTGACACTTGTTCTCAACTGTCCTTGTAATTTCTATATGCACACTTGGAATTGTAACAATAGTAGAAATAGAGGGCCTAGCAACAAAATTAGATATTGCACTGATATTAGAAATACCTTGTTGCATTGTCAAATTTGATAATGGTGGCACTTGTTGCTTGGTAGATGAAGTGTTGATCACTTCAGTCAATATGGTACTCAACTAAATAGGTGCAAATATTAGTTGGGTGCTTGGTGTTGTAGTGGTTACCACAACCAACTCGACAAAAGCTTTCTCAAAGCTTGATGGCATTGAAGCTTTTCTCTAAGAATGAGAAAATGAGGCCATCTTGCTATTGCAATCTTTTCTGGGTCAATTTCCTCAATACTTTGAATCTTAGGGAGATTCTCCTCTGTAGCTTCTTGTTCTTCCTCCTCATCATCCAAATTTACATCATCTTCCTTGTCATCTTCATCATTATTTTCATCATCTTCCTTGTCATATTCATCATCTTTATCACTAACATGAACAAAGAAGTCAGTTAGCTGATGAAGGCTATAAATGTTCTTCCATGTGGTAGTGGTAGATTTTACCACAAATTCTATGTTTTTTATTAGCACAAGACATGTTGAATTTAAGAGTGAGTTTTTCCTCATTTTTTTTCATAGATTCTTTCACCTCTTTGTCACTAAGACTCAGTATGAGTGATCTCAGAGTTTATTCAAATATATCATTTATAGTCTTCTTAGCATGCTCCCATCTAGGCTTGATTTCTTTCATAAGCTCATTGGGAATTCGCTATACAAGTTGCTCAGGAGAGTACTTCCATTTACCTAATTTTGTCCTCAACTTGCGTTTTCTCATCTACATACCTAGTTTCACATATGACAAAATTGAATTTTTCCATTCCATCTCTTCTTTTTGTTTCATTTAATTTATCTTGAAATGTAGGTGGAGGCTTTTTAAAAATAATTTCCTTGACATCCCCCTAACCTATCTTCAATTTCTTCCTAGTTTTTGGTGCTCTTCTTGTGAATACATCAATAGAAAACTTATTAGGTTTGGTTATGATAACCCTACCTTTCTTCCTTATAGGCTCTTCTTCCTCAAACTTTTCTTCTTCTTCTTCATCTTTTACTTCATCTTCTTACATGTCATCTCTTTTTATTTTAGTCAATAGGAGAGTAGAGCTTGCTTGCTTTAGCTTTCCTATCCTCTTCTTTCCTTTGTTAACTTCTTGAGAAAGTTTAATTTCAAGTTCTATCCTCACCTTGGCTTCTTCATAAGTATGAAAATATGTGGCCTTGGGATCCATAGGTTCATTCAATAGTGCCTTAATGATATCTTTGGTATCATCAATGTTAACCTCATAGTTTAAAGGCTTAACCCACACCACTCTAGGTCTGACTGGTTGAATGTACATTTTGTCATAGTCTATCATGAAAAAAATACAATCCTTGTAGTCTTATATAAGTTTATTTGGTATTCTATATCTGCTATTCATATTTTCCTTGAATAAATCAAAATATTTGTCCATGATACTAACAAACTTTTCACCCATGTCTGCTACATATTCATTAATCTGATATAAAACTGGTACATCTTTTCTCCATATGACTAAACCTTTAGAAAGGAATACTTTTTGTTCATAAAAGAATAAACAAGTTAAGATTGAACCAACCTTACATGGATTTTTTTTGAAAGTTTTGATGCTCTCCATATTCTTGTTGAACTGATTCAACATGAACTTGGCAAGGTCAAGGGTCATGTTGTTCTTCACTACTTTGAGAGCTAGATCAACTGCCTCACATGACACACTATTGAGATGATTGGAGCTACAAATCATATGAGTGATCACATAAATTCCAAATTTTAGTTCCATTTTAGTTACATCTCTAATATTAATTCCTCTTCCATCCCACTCAGCAAGAGTCTTGTTTTGTAGTTCTACCGACTTGTTGTTTTGGTATTCTTGGCTTTGTTCAACATTGGGAGCCTTGTGATTCTATGAATTATTTTCTTTGTGATCTGAATAGGTTGCTCCAACCATAATTTCCCATTGTGTACATGACCAAGGATAAACCTTATCCATTTTATTTGAAAGTCTCAACACATATGCGGAATGTGTGTTAAACCCTTGGTCTCCAAATGTTGATGCTCAGGTTTCAACACACCATTCAGACATAAATTATTCAGAGAACCATCCATTTCTAGGGTTCCAAATTCTTGCATCAAACAAAAAAATATGAATGAATATCATAAATGACTAATACCATGGATGGAGTCTATGATTGAACTCTAGTTGGGTCAAGTGCTTTTGCAATTATCGAACTCAACTTGAAGTTTGGTGCCTTCCAATCGATTCCTTGAACCAACATTTCATATCCTTTCCTAGTTTTGCTACTGGAAGATGCCATGCTTACTAGGGTCTATGAAAACATGAAAATAGTCAACAACAAACACACAATATTCCCACCCAACTACAACTAAGAACCACTACATGACCCAACAAATATTAAATGCATGATTTAATAAAATTTCAACAAACTTCTAGAATTCTACCTACACACCTTGATAAATGAAATGACAACAATTTATTTTATTTTCTATTTCCACCACCTACGCAGCTCAAAAATAGAAATTCATTTTTTCTCCTTTTCCTTTTTTATTTATTATTTCTCCTCTAATTTTTATCTCTCTCTCTCTCTCTCTCTATATATATATATATATATATTCATATATATATTCTCATGCAAGATGCTCTTGCATCAATATCCCCAAGTAGATAGAAAAGTGTGCCCCACACTTTGATGCCAAAAGAGAGATTTGCAACCATCTTCATCTTCAGCAAAGATTTCCACCTCAACAAGCACAAGAAAAATAATATGTACATCATCCACATCTGCATCCATATGTCAAACACCAAAATCTCAACCATCCAATCAACATGCTCACTCCCAGGAACAAACTGAACATAATACTTCATCAACAAATCCTCATCCACATTAGCAACTAGTGAATCCCTACCAACAACATCAAACTCCACTTGAAACCATAAACTCATAATAGAAAAATAACAACCAATATGAGGAAAAAAAATTGGACTTCTTATTTGCACCATAAATGTAGATTTACAAAATTCTCAAGTACAATATACTAACCCACATGGGTGCCTTCATTACAATAATCTAAAAGTTAAGCTTTGAATGATCACCTAGAGCTATCCTTGACAATGTTAGGGCCTTTCTTAAATAGGCATTTTTATGCCGTTTGGGAAGGTTCTAGATGCGCAAACTTAGTACCTAGGGTTGACAAACCCTAACAATACACATAGAGTCAGCCAAATACATCTTTGACAAATTATTTTAGAAATTTTGGTAGCATAACTTTTGAAGGCCATAACTCATGAACCATTGCTCCAATTGGCTATTATAACCACTTTTTAAAAATGCTACCTCTTGATCTATAGGCTTGAAATTGTGCTAGAGCTCTTCCATTAAGTTTTTGGACCTCATCTGGACACTCTAAGACCTCCAATGGTGAGTTCAAAGATTTTTTTATGCAAATTGTTCCACCAAAAATCTACAATAATTTCTTTGATACTTAAGCTAGAGAAATGGGATTTTTATGGTAGGCTTATAACTCTAAAATGAACCTTCCTATAGAAAAGAGCTCGTATGAAAAACTAACTAAAAATAGTAAGTCTCCATAAATAGTAACCACCCTATCTACTAGTCCTTATTAATATATAAAAGACTGAAAAATAATTTTTTTTTTTGCTGATGCAAGATTGCCCTTGCACCCAGGATGCTCCTGCATTAGACTGAAAAGATAAATATTAATTATTGTAAGTTATATTTAGGCCAAATTGATAGTGTAAGATATAAATATAAGATCAAGTTGAGGATTAAATGTGTAGAATAGAATGGAAGATTTGATGATGCTTAGAGGAAGTGAATTAGAAGGATAAGAAGAATATCCTTATTGAGATGAAAAGATACATTCAATTAGGAAGGATCAAGTATACAAGCAAAAATTGAGATTTGTAATCAGCAATTCAGTTGCATTAGAAATGAGGTCATCTCATTGTTACTCTCTAACCATTGTAGTTGTAGTAGTGATCTAAATCTCTTAATAGAGTTGGATTAATAGCTATTTTTAAATCCTCTAACAAGGTGGAATTTCTATTGAATTGTCTAAAGACATCTAACAAGGCCACTCCTAATCGAGTGATTAAATACTCTAATAGGGTCACACCTAAAATTGTGTTTTGTAACATTTAACAGGGTTGGCTCCTAGTAGGGCTCACTTGAAAAGAGTGAAAATCAATAACTAGTTGCAATTGGTTGTTTTTCCCAAATTGGGTTTCCATGTTAAAATCTTATGTTCATGTTATTTATTTTATGTGTTTGCAACTAAGTTAAAGCAACATCAATCATCTCAAGGTTTTTATGTTAAGCATTTGCCAAGCTATTTTGGTGTCTACTAAGTTACAACATTTTTCTTGTGCATTTACGAAGTTTTAGCAAAGTTAAATTTTAATTTATATTGATATCTAAGGCATTTCAAATTTTTTTTTTTTGGTAACTAATTCACCCCTCCCCTCTTAGTTAATCATCTTATATTTCCAACAATTGGTATCAAAGCTTTTGGTTCTTGTAGAGAAGGTTTTTAAGGACCAAAGCTAAAGATCATGATGCCTTACAAAAGAGAGATTCCCAAGTTGAATCGAGATAACTTTGCAACATGATAAGGACTTATGAGGTCACATTTGAAAACTATTAGTGATTTAGGGTGTAAATATCATGATAGTGAATACAAGAATCCTACTAGAACATTATTAGTCAAAGATATTGCTAAAAATAAAAATCATAACATTATGATGATTGACATTGCTTCTCTCAATTATGTTGAATTTGATGAAGTCAAAAGTTACACTACAACTTATGATATGTGCATCAAAATAAAAGCCATACATGGAGGAGATGACAATGCTCAAAGAGCTAAAGCCAAAAATTTTAGAGCATAGTTTGATTAGATTAAGATGAGAGAAGATGAAACCATTGCAAAATATGTGAAAGAATTAAAGCAACTGTGAGCTCAATGAAAGCATTTGGAGGAGACATTGATGAAAAAATAGTTGTAAGCATAATACTTAGAACCCATATTCCTATCTATGAGATTAGAGTGTCTACTATTCAAGAAATGAGATGTGATCCAAATAGTATTATAACTTTGGATGCTTTAGTTGGAAGATTGATAGGTTTTGAATTGGATAACTATTATAACTATGTCCCAAGCTCCAAAAATATTAAGTCTATGTTTGGAGCCAAGATTTGACTCGAGAAAAAGGGTAACAAATGAAAAGCACTACTTGCAAGGAAATATTCCAAAGGTAGAGGAAAGTACAAAGGTAAGATTCCTCTAATCTATTTTTGTTGTGAAGAAGTTGGTCACATTGTTGCAAGGTGCCCAAATATAGAAGACAAGGATGAAAATAAAAGCAATAAGTTCAAAGGCAAGAAATAATTCATAAACTACAAGGACTACAAGAACAAAGGTAAGAAATTTTTTTTTATAGCCAATGATTCTAATAATGGTGAAGATGAAATGGTATATATTGCAATAAAAGATGAATTTGAAGTTGAAGGAGATAAAATGACACTTATCTCTCATGTTAGCAAAAATCATACATGGATTATTGATAGTGGCTACTTAAATCATATGATAGGAGACAAAATAAATTTTGATCACATAGAACATTGTGATGGTGGTAATGTGAGATTTGGAAACAATGAAACTTGTTGTGTAAAGAAAAAATGATGTATCTTGTTAACCAATGAACTTATATGTGACAATGCTTATTGGGTTGAAGGACTAAAACTGAAATGTCCCTTTACTAATTTTTATTGATATTTCCAGCCTCAAATCAGAACTTTAAAATCAAACAACCAATATTACAAAGATCTACCAATTTTCCAATAAAACCCAAATCGGGTATGTCCAAATTAGTGCCAAAAACTTCACAACTTCACAAATTATTAATAAATCTGAAAATGGAAATTTTTTACAAAAATTTCAGCAGCATAACAGCCTACAAAATGACATTTCCAAATTTTTATAGCCTTTACACAACAGCTCACAAATGTAGGGCAAAACTATGCTCAATCGGGCTCCCAAAATTAACACAAAAATGCCCGAAAACACCACAAAACACTCATAAACTATCTCAAAAGTTTAATCATGACCCAATACATATATTCAGCTCTATTTTAACATCATAAAGTCTGAAATACATCAGCAAACCAAACTGATATGAAACACTCAACTGAAAACCCAAACTCAAACCAAAAACAACCTCGAAAACACCCAAATTGGCACTATTCAGCACAAAGGCAAACTCTGTATGAGCATGCACATGGAATGGCTTCAAACTCCAATCCTTAGCCTTCTTGGAAACCTACAAACTCCCATTCTTGGGTCTCCTTCTCCACAGGTTTGGCAGCCTCTGAAGAACAACAAGAAAATTAGCAAGAATCAAGATGTAGAATGAGCCCAAAATGCCTCCAAACCCCTTTTAAAGAGGGCATAACCCTAACTCACATCCAAGAGGGGTTAATAAAATATAATTTAATAATAATTTTTATTTATTAGTCCATTGGTTTCCAAAGATTAACCCCTTTTTCTAAAATTTCACCTTTTTGGAGCCTGCCTGCCTTAACAAAGTTTATTTATTTTTAATTATTTGAATAGGGGACATGACAAAAGCATAATCTACTGAGTGTGGTATAGTTGAATAACATTGGATTCAAGGTAAAATTCAAGAATGAGAAGGAAAATCTATTGGATGGAAAAGGAAATCTATTTGGATCTGACAAAAATCCAAAAGGTAATCTATTCAATCTTGATCTCAATAAAAGTTCATGTTTTATTGCTCAAGTAGAAGAAAGCAGATTATGGCACAGCAGATTATGTCATGTAAAATTTGATAATTTGGTCAAGATAAGAAAAAATAGAATGATAAGAGGTATTCCTAGCTTGACTAAAATTGATATGGGCCCATGCAAAAATTGTCAAATTGGTAAGATGGAAAAACTAGTTTTAGAAGCAAAAATTATCATTTAGAAGAAGTCTTAGAGCTTATACATGTTAGTTTAAAGAATAATTTTGACAACTGAGTGTCAATACACTTAACCATTTTCCACTAAACAATGTCGAGCAAAGAGTAGGTGCCGAGTAATATGAAGTGTCGAGGTACATCAGGTGTCGAGTGATAACAAGTGTCGAGTAACAGTAAAGTTTCGAGTGATAAGAAGTGTTGAGTAACAATAAGTGTCGAGTGTTAACAAGTGCCGAGTAATAGTAGGTGCCAAGTGATACAGTTTTGTGTAAGTGTTGAGCTATCCAGGAAACAACATGTGCCAAGCATTAGCAATACTTCAGGAGCCGAGTAACTCAGAATATCAGCATAAGAGTTTGTAATTGCACAAAATATGATGCAAACAGTTTTTGTAGCCGACATAAGGAAAATCTTGAAAGATTTAATGATGAGATTGAATCTTTTATCTTTCCTATGCAATTTGCATGCAACTAATTGGAAATTTGAAAATGCATGCAACCAATCAAAAAAAGACAAGTATTGAGCGAGAAATTGAGATTCAATGTGGATCGTAGATCCATATCTAACCCTAAGTATTCGAAGTCTTTTTAAGGAAGAAAAAAGTTTCATTAAACAAAAAATGAGAAGAGACTTAAAAAAAAGTAAGTGCAACAATTCATTGATCGATTGATCAGAACAGAGGAAGGTAGACAAACAAAAATTATATCTTAGAGGATCAAAATCAAAGATAGAGCCAGAACAAGTACCTACATTCAGTAATCAAGGATTATAAACAATCAATTTTATAATACCTAATACTCTCTTACCATTTTATTAGAAAGAAAATCCTTTGTAGATAGGTTGGCTTAACAACTATTTGTAGATTCTTATCAAAAAGTGATTAAATCCTTTAACAGGGTGACACTTCATGTTAAGTATTTGAAATCCTTTAACAGGGCAGACCATCAAAAGTGGGTGAACAATATTGCTGTAGTAATTTTTGTGGGTATCATCCCCACCCTAGTTTTACCTTCTTATTCTCGGAGGGTTTCAAGGTTACCAAATTCTAGTGTTATGTGTTGTTGATGCATGTGTTTAGTTTTATATTTATTTAATGTATTTACATGCATGCAATTTACTTTCAGTTAAAAGTTTTATTGGCTAAAGTATGATACTTCTAATTCACCCTCCCCCCGCTCTCATAAGTACTCTTTCCATATTTGAATATTCCAACAATTGGTATCAGAGCTAATCCAGGTTCTCACAAGGAAAAGCCTAATAGCTTGGAGTAAAAGATCTAAAGATGGAAGCTTTCAAACTTGGAAAGATCATTGAAAATTAGGTGATAGATGTGCAACTTGCTCTGCATAGCTTGGAGGAATTTAGAAACAACTTGAGAAATTTGTTAAAAAAAAGGAAGGATCTAGGCATAGCCAAAAATGAGATAAACTACAAAGAGATTGATACCACCAACATATTTTCCAACGAAGACACTAAAGAGTTTGATGCAGCAATAGCAGAACTGATGGAGAAAAACAAAGCTCAAATAGAGGAGATAAGATCTCTCAAGATGGAACATGAATCTAAGGCCATAATGTTATGTGAAATCACTGAACAAAAGAAAAGAGCAGTTGAAGATAAAGTTATGATGGAAAATGACAAAAGAAATCTTGCAAATAGACTTGAAGAAAAATGTACTGAATTGACAAGGATCTCAAACATGCAGATGGATACACTTGCCCAAATGATGAACCTTCATCATGAACTTAATGTGAAAGACATTGAGATATCTACACTAAAGATGCAGAATGAACAATTGCAGAATGACCTAAGAAGAGAGAAGGAAATTTTAAAAAAAATCAATAAACCCAATGAAGTCGTCAAATATTTTGAGCAATTACTGAAATCCCCAAGATCAACCCATGATACATCAGGACTTGGATACAATAGCACTGAAGTTGGAGGATCATCAAAGAGTGCAGAACAAAGAAGTGATAAAGGTAAAGATGTTAAACCTACATGTCATTTATATGGAAAGAAAGGACATACATCTAATATATGTAGAAGCAAGAATGCCCATCAGCATGATAAACCTAAAATTATAAACCATTGTCATAAATGCAAGAAGCAAGGTCATCAAGCATATGAATGCAGAACCAAGACTATAAAGACATCAAGATTTGAAGGTCACTATCATAATTGCAAGAAATATGGGCATAGAGCTTTCAAATGTAGATCAAAGCCTATGTGGACATTAAATCAACTAGCAAGGACATCAAAACATGAATTTTGGGATTACAACACCAAGTACAATTGTCACTATTGTCAAGAATATGGACATACACCCCAGAATTGCATAAGAACACATTTCAAAGGAAACTATAAAATATGGTTGAGTCAAACTACATGTTTCAGTTGCTTAAAAACTAGTGATGTTAGCAGGAATTTCCCAACAAGGTCAAAGGCATCAAGTTTTGAGTTCAGCAATGGAAAGGCAAAGATAGATTTTGGACATATCAGAAGTGAAATGAATAAAACATGGAAGAAGAAAGATGAGTGTAGCACATCAAGTGCAGAGATCACTTCACCTAATATGTTAAGTGATCACACTTTATCAAATTAAGTAAGAATAAATGTGTGGGATTGATAAATCAAGTTACATCCTACATCAATCCCAAGACATAGAAGAACTGCAAAGAAGAAATCAGCATAAGCAAAGAGCTATGTCAAAATTGAGAATTTTGCAAAATCTATCAAAGTTTTCTTTAGGTACTGAGTTGCTAATAGCAACTGAGTTGATAGATGATGCCAAGCTTTGAAATATCAATAGGAGCCAAGCGAAGTGAAACACAATGTGTGTCAAGTCATGTTGAAACCCTTTAGGTGCAGAGTAGACAGTTGTCAGCACATTAAGCATTAATTACTCTATTTTGAAGGGTACATAAATTTAATTTTTGACCATTTTCCCACCATTCAAATGAGAAGCAAAGCCACGAAGAGTGGAGAAGATCAAAGTCATCTTAGAAGCTATTTGTGAAGATTTCAATAGTGATTCAGGACAAGTTTCATCGATTTGAGGTATTTTACTTAAGTGCCAAGCTACATAGAATCTATAAATTTGTTTAAATCATAAACCCTAGTTTGGCAAACCATGGCATCTGGGTCAGGAACCACTAAGGGTAGAGAGAGTCATGAAATATAGCTGGTTATTAATGAAGTTAAACAACCTGAATTCAAGCCCATTCCAGAGGTAGCATACAAGAATGATGTCGCAGGTGCATTATTAGTCATTCTCGATAAAGTTGTTATGGTCCAAGATGTTCACAGATGTTATAACTACAAAATTGGAGCCATAGGAGATTTAGAGATCTATAATGCATATGACAAGTTATGTGAGAACAAAAGACTGAAAGATGAGTTCTCAATAATAGAAAGAAAAGGATTAACCAAAACCCTAGAATTTTTTATTGTTTTCAAAACTGAATGGGTACAGATAGTTTTGAGCAGAATACACAATGGAGCTTTTCGGTTAGAGTCAGGGCCAGTAAAATTCACCAAGAAAACTATTCATAGGGTTAATGATATTCCAACCCTAGATTGGCCAAAGACCCTGCGAAGTGACAAAAGGGAAGTAATAGAGAAAAATACAGGTACAAAATGGAATAATAGAGGGATGACTATTGACACAGTCATAGATCCCCTACTAGATTTTGTTGTGAGAATCATTTCACACAAATTCTATCAATCAAGCAAGTTAAATAGTGTACCTTGTATTGCAGTTGATGTTGCATACAAGATAATTAAAAAGGATCATACTTATGATCTAGCAGAGCTCATGTTTCAACAGATTAATGAAAATCTGGGAGCTATAAGGAAGAGCAAGGGAGCATAGTGTAAATTTAGATCAGTTTTGGTGTGCATATTTTTCTATTTGATGAAAAAAATCCCTTTTGTGGGTAAGGTAAGATGGAGCCCAGACAAAACAATTGTTGAACAAATCAATGAATACATTGAACAGATGGGTGAAAATTTTGATGCCCAAATGACTAGTTACTTTGAGTACTTCAAAAAGTCCATGAAACAAAGAATGAGGATTCCAGTCTCATTGACTGATAAATATGAAAAGGACATTTGTTTTCTTGTAGATATAGATTATACCTATATACAAGTAGTTATACCTAGAGTAAGATGGCTTAAGCCACTAGGTTATGAACTTGATATTGATCAAGCTTCTACAACAATAACATCTCTCCTTGCAAAAGAAGCTGATAAAAATGTAAAAGCTTTCAAAACATATGATGTTGTTAAATCAAGGGTGTTAACAGAATTGAAGACTACTTCTGAAGTAAAGAAGAAAGAAAAAATGGTGAGACAAATCAAGAGAAAATTTGGTGTTGAAGAAGAAGGTATAGCAGAAGAGGAAGGAGAAGACATTGAAGAAGAGGGACATAAAACTCAAGGTCTGACTTAAGGGATAGGAGAAGACAAAGAGGAAGCTACTGAGGAAGAAGAAGCTAAGGAAGCACAAGTTAAAACCAAGGTCACCAAAAGAAAGGCCACAACTTCTCCTGCTCCTCAATCCAAGGAAAAGAAAGTAGCTACTCCTGCACCTAAGAGACCTACCACAAGGGCTGCAGCACAAAAAGCCCAAGAAGAGGCATAAGGAAAGAACAAAGACACAAAGAAGATTGCTGCCGAGTCCAAGAAGAAAAGAAAATTTGTTGCCCAGCCTGAAATAGATGAGGAGAAGACAGAGTCAGAGGACAACAGTCAATTTCAAGTGGTAAGACACAAACCTCAGACTGCTGTTGATAAATTATGTTCAAAAATTAGGAATAATGATTTGAAAGGTTTAATGAACCTGAATTTTTCCAAGCTCACCAAAGAAGACCAAAATAAATTAGAGGAATCTATGTGTGCCATGATGGCTGAATTTAAGCGCACACCTCTAGAATTAGATGAATCAATGCCTAAAGAATTGTACAAAATTGTAGAGGATAAATGGCATTTTTGTTTACAAATGGAAAGGGAGATAAGGGAGTCAACATTAGCTAGATTACTGCCTGATTTGTCTAAAGATCAAATAACTAATGCAGTAAAAAGGCATAATAATAGATTTACTCCTAAGCATAGAGCATTCAACATATTACAGAACAAAATTGAAGAAGTAGTTACAAAATCCACAAGATTGTGGAAAATAGTTTACAAGAAAATAGAAGATGTGTATAATGAAGAATATAACGCAAAGGCAAGTGTCAAGATAAGAGAAAAGAAGATGTCAGGAACCAAGGAAAAAGAGAAGGAACAAGTGGAGAAGAAAAGTGAAGAAGAAAAGGAAGAAAAGGCACATACTGAGGAGAAAGAGGAAGAGAAAGATATAGCTGAGCCACAAGATCAAACTATGCAAGACACACATGTATCTCCTCCTAGTCCTCCTCATGTCACCATCACACTTGTAGATATTATAAAAATAAAAGATGTTATAGATACTTCAAATCCAAAAATCAATCCGTTAATGACAGAGGATTTAGAAATCCTTGACCAATCATCACTTGTAGCAAAATTAAGTTCAAACCCTGTATTGGTCAGTGTTGATGAATTACAGAATCTAAAAGCTAAATCAAAGATAGTCAATGTAAAAGCACAAGTGCCACCCTTGACCATACAAACTATTGGTATTCTATTTCTTCCACCACCACCTCCACCAAGTGTAGTCACTTATACACTTCAAATGCCGAATACAGCAGCACATAAAATAACAAAAACATCTAAACAACCAACAAGTTCAACCCCACATAGCAATCATAAAAGGGATACTCAAGCTAAAGAAAAAGATGAGACAAAGAAGAAGGAGGAGTCTGCAATACAAACACTAGTTGCATTACCAAAATCTAGTACTCCAACATAGACTCTTCAGCAGCCGAGCACTGATGGGTTACAATTACAAATCGAGACACCATGCTCGAGCTCATCAAAGGTAGTCAGGAAACTTCACTATGGAGTTCTTGAGCTTGATGAAGAAATAAAGATTCCATATTATGAATCTAGCACTCTCACTGAAGAGAAGATCAATGAAATTTAGAGTGCATTGGACAGAAGAAGGAGAGAAGAAGCACTAAGAAAAGAACACAAGCATAAGCTTTCCTTAAATGAAATCAAAGACATATTCACAGAAGCTTTCTACTTACAGTGTCTAGATGAGTCAAGACCAATAATAGAGCAACTGTCTGATATGGTTGACTAGGTGACTAGTGAAGACCAAAAAACAAACACCAAATTGCTAGAATGGTTAAAAAGGAAGTTCCAAGGCAAGGTAAATAATAAAATATCTAGTGATATAGCACTGTCACAAGAAGAACTAGCAAAGAAAATTAAAACAGTTAAAACTATACTAGGAAACATCTTTTCCTTGTACAACAAGTTGTGTGATTTTTCCACATTCACACAGGACACTAGCTAGAAAATACTGAGCTTGGAGAAAAATTTGAAGATTTCTAGCATACAACTCCCCATAGATCCAACTCAGAGTGAGAAGCATTTTGCCCAATCGCTTCACACACAAAGAGAGTTAGTTGTCTTAGTAGTAGAGGAGGCAACCACAAAAGCTAAATTGATGCAAATTCAATCATCAATAACTCCTCATTTGGAACTACTTCACAAGGAGCAGATAAATGTAGGGACAGTCCTCAAGAAAGACCCCAATGTTTCTACCTTTGATGGACTTGTACACCTAGCAGTAGAGATTGCCATCTAGCATAAGTCATTGGATGTTGCACTAGCAAATTGGGATGTAGCTCTGAAGGTACTCCTTGAAGTAAATAGTATATTTTTGGCCAAGTATGGCATTTCCTTGTAAGACCCTTGACATAAGTGTCAAAAAGGGGGAGAATAATTTTAAGGATATAAGAAGATATTAAGTATGGGGGAGTTAAGTATAGGAATGAAAGGATATGTATGATAAAAGGGGGAGATAGAAAATTCTGAGAGATTCTTTTACAAATTTTGATTAGTCAGAATGCAGAAACAGGACAGAAATCACTGAGTGTACATACAGGATCAACCAATAAGGAGTCATAAGGATCTTAGTTAAGTGTTTTTGCCACTCATGTCAAAGGGGGAGATTGTTAGTTTAAAAAATAATTTTGACAACTGAGTGTCAATACACTTAACCATTTTCTACTAAACAATGCCAAGAAAAGATTAGGTGCCGAGTAATATGAAGTGCCAAGCTACATCAGGTGCCGAGTGATAACAAGTGTCGAGTAACAGTAAAGTGATGAGTAATAGTAAAGTGCCAAGTAACAATAAGTGTTGAGAGTTAACAAGTGCTGAGTAACAGTAGGTGTGAAGTTATAAAATTTTGTGTAAGTGCCGAGCTATCCAGGAAATAGCATGTGCCGAGTATCAGCAATGCTTCAGGAGTCGAGTAACTTAGAATATCAACATAAGAGTTTGTAATTGCACAAAGTATGATGCAAACAATTTTTGCAGCTGACAAGGAAAATCTTGAAAGATTTAATGATGAGATCGAATCTTTTATCTCTCCTATGCAATTTGCATGCAACCAATTAGAAATTTGAAAAGGCATGCAACCAATCAGCAAAAGACAAGCATTGAGTGGGAAATTGAGATTCAATGTGGATCGTAGATCCATATCTAACCCTAAGTCTTCAAAGTCTTTTTAAGGAAGATGAAAGTTTCATTAAATAGAAAATAAGAAGAGACTTAAAAAAAAGTAAGTGCAACAATTCATTGATTGGTTGATCAAAACAGGGGAAGGTAGACAAACAAAAATCAGATCTCGGATGATCAAAATTAGAGATAGAGACAGAACAAGTACCTACATTTAGTAATCAAGGATTGCAAACAATCAAGTTTATAATACCTAATACTCTCTTACCATTGTATTAGAAAGAAAACCCTATTTACATAGGTGGGCTTAACAGCTATTTGTAGATCCTTATCAAAAAGTGATTAAATCCTTTAACAAGGTGACACTTCATGTTAAGTGTTTGAAATCCTTTAACCAAGTCACTATTGACACAGTGTACAGCCTTTAACAAGGCACACCATCAGAAGTGGTTGAACAATATTGCTGCAGTAATTTTTGTGGGTATCATCCCCACCCCAGTTTTACCTTCTTATTCCTGGAGGGTTTCTAGGTTACCAAATTCTAGTGTTATGTATTGTTGATGCATGTGTTTAGTTTTATATTTATTTAATGTATTTACATGCATGCAATTTACTTTTAGTTAAAAGTTTTATTGGCTAAAGTATGATACTTCTGATTCACCCCCCCTTCTCATAAGTACTCTTTCCATATTTGAATATTCCAACAATACATACAAACTTATGTAGACCTACTAGAATAGAGAGTTATAGTGGAGATAATTTTTTCATTCCTTTTGTTGATGATTATTCTAGAATGATGATTGTAATGTATCTAAAATAAAAATCTAAAGCTATTCAAAAATTTAAATGGTATCTAACAAGAGTAGAGAAACAAATTAGAAAGAAGATAAAATGTTTAAGATTAGATAGAGGTGGTGAATTCATTTCCAATGAGTTCAATGAATTCTATATTAAAAGAGGAATTAAGAGATAGGTATCAATCCCTAGTGCACCTTAGCATGACGGTATAACTAAAAGAAGGAAAAAATCTATCATCGATTGTGCAAGAAAATTGATAATAGAAAAGAATGTTGGAATCAAATACTAAAAGGAAGCAATTAGTACTACAGTACATATCTTGAATAGAGTATAATTGAAGAAAGACTCAAATAAAACTACTTATGGAAAATGGTATGGATATAAACCTAATTTTAGTTACTTGAAAGTATTTGGTAGCAAATGTTATATCTTGAAAGAATCTAGGAAAGGTAAATTTGATGTCAAAAGCGATGAAGGCATATTCTTAGGACACTCCTATAGATGTAAAGCATAAAAATGTTTGAATCTATTTACATATAAAATCATAAAAAGTGCACATTTGAGAATTAATGAGTTTACAAAAAAGAGTGAAGAAGAAAGCAACAAAGAACCTAAGAATCATAGAAGATTTGTTTACTATGAACCTAATGCTTTGCCAAATCTATGTAGAATTCAAGAGGCCTCATGTCCCAAGTCCCCATAGTCCCCAAAATCTACTCATTTTAAATTAATGCAACTTGAGTTATATTTTGAAGGACCCAAGTTGTAGTTAGAAGCTATCAAACTATTGTTAGATTAAACCAAGTCTGACGGACCTGAGTTATAGATAGTGGGACTCGAGTTTGATATAGAAGATCATGAAGAAATAAGTAAAAAGAGCTCCAAATACAAAGTACCTATGTTAGTAACATAGGTTAGAAGGCATCATGCACCTAATTAGATCATTGGAGACAAGTCAGATGGAATAATGACAAAAAACAAATTAAAAGTTAAATGTTTGCTTGCTAAATTTTAACCTAGAAATGTTAAAGATTCTTTGGATAATAAAAGTTGTATTAAAGTAATGAATGAAGAAATAGAATAGATAGAGAAGAAAAAAATTTGGACTCTTGTTCCAAGACCCAAGGATAAAAATGTAATTGGCACAAAGTGGGTATTCAAAAATAAGCTAAATGTAGATAGAGAAGTTTCTAGAAATAGAGCAAGGTTAGTATGTAAAGGTTATTCTCAAGAAGAAGGTATTGATAATGGTGAAACTTTTGTTCCGAGTGCAAGATTAGAAGGTGTTAGAACTTTACTAGCATATGCAACTCACAAGGACTTAAATTTTATCAAATGGGTGTAAAATCTATATTCTTGAATGCAATTCTTGATGAGGAAGTCTACATAGAACAACCTGAAGGTTTTGTAGATCCTAGAAAAAGATTTATGTTCTACAAATTAAATAAGGCATTATATGGTCTCAAGTAAGCTCCTAAAGGTTGGTATGAAAGACTTCATAACTACTTGATAAAGATTGGTTTTCAAAGAACAAATGATAACATCATTTTGTATATCAAAGAGGGACTAGGCAAGAATATTCATGGATGACACCTTATTTATAGGGAATGATGACTTGTGCAAGGAATTTTTGGTAGAAATGAGTAAAGAATTTGAGATGTCTATGTTTGGAAAGATAAATTTCTTTTTTGGATTCCAGATGTAACAAAAGAAAAATGATATCTACATTACTCAATCTAAATATATTAATGAGATACTAAAAATTTTTGGAATGGACGATTCAAGGCCAATTGGAATTCTTATCTCTGCTAGACATAAGCCTTCCAAAAATGATGATTCCAAGGAGGTAGATTAGACCACATATAGATCAATGATTGGAAAATTGTAGTATGTAGTGCATACAAGGCTTGATATTACATTAATAGTCAGTATGGTGGTAAGATTCTCAGCAAATCCAAAAGAAAATCACATGATGTCAATCAAAAGAATCATGATATATCCAAAAAGTATTGAAGACTATGGTTTTTGGTACAAAAAAGGAGGCAATTTTGATTTAAAAGTATTCACAGATGTTGATTGGGCTTGATGATAGAAAGAGCACCAGTGGTGGAGCATTATTTCTTGCTAAAAGACCAGTGTCTTAGATAGTAAATAAATAGAATTGCATTTCTCAGTCTATAGTAGAGATAGAATATGTGGCAGAAATAGTGAATTGTTCTAATATTGTTTGGTTCAAACAATTGTTGGCAAGAATGAAGATAGAGATCAAGGAACTAGTGGTTATATACTGTGATAACATTAGTGCAATTAATATATCAAAGAATCTAGTGATGCATACCAAAATAAAATACATTGCTATAAAATATCATTTTTTAACAAAATTGGTACAAGATAATGAGGTAAGATTGGAATATGTGAATACAAAAGTAAAAATTGTAGACCTATTCACTAAGCCATTACCTAAGGATGCATTTTTGTATCTAAGAGGTAAGCTAAGGGTCATTCTTCTATCTGAAGCTCTCTAAATGAAGTTTAGTGATGCATCAACCTAAGCATGTTGAAGATTAATCAATTGATGCAGGATTGACAAAGGAACCTTGCAAATGAATTAGTACATAAGGTACATTGATATTTACTAAACATTGTCTTTAGCATGAGATATCAAAGAGGGAGAAGTTTTTTGTCATATCTCACATAAATTTTATCACTTCAAGAGATGACAAGGAGGGAGATATCAAAGATAGAGGTTTTTTGACAAAGGGAGAAATTGAAGGAAGAGAGAGTTCACACTGATAGAGAGAGTTCTCATAGATGAGAATTAGAATGAAACTAAGGATACATTACTTACTTTATTCTTGCTCTAAAATTTCATTGCATTATGACATGTTGTGTTGCCATCAATGCCAAAGAGGGAGATTATTTAGAATAATTAATTAATTGCATGTTATCTTTGATGTTACAAAAAATGTCATATCATTGTAGTTAGTGTATGTCAAGCTCACTTGGGCATTAAAGATAGTTTCCTGTGTCTACTGAGCATTCTAGAGTTTGCCTAGTTTAGAAGATAGTGTCTACCAAGTTCAGTCAGGCGACAAAGGAAAGTTTGTAGAAGTTGAGTGTTAACTAAGCTCACTTGATTGCCAAAGGAACATTGAGAATATGTAGTATTAACTAAGTTCACCTGGTTAACATAGGAACATCACTTTGAGTTAATATCTATAAAGTAGGGTTAGCTAAAAAAGGATTTTCTTGCTTTGGCATATTGAGTTAAATAGTTTTGGTTGTTGTACTAGCCAACTAAGTAGGTGAATATTAATTATTCTAATTTGTAATCAAGCTAATTTTATAGTGTGTAAGATATAAATATAAGGTCAAGTTGAGGATTGAATGTGTGGATAAGAGTAGAAGATTTGATGATGCTTAGAGGAAGCAAATTAGAATGATAAGCATAATATCCTTTTTGAGATGCAAAGATACATTTGATTTGGAAGGATCAAGTATACAACCCAGAATTGAGATTTGTAATCAGCAAATAAGTTTCATCAATAATCAAGTCATATCATTGTTACTCTCTAACCATTGTAGTAGTGAACTAAATATCTTAATAGAGTTGGCTTAACAACTATTTGTAAATCCTTTAAGAAGGTGGAATTTCTATTTAATTGTCTAAAGACCTCTAACAAGGCCACTCCTAACAATGTGATTAAATCCTCTAACAGGGTCACACCTAACTATGTGTTTTGTGACCTTAAACAGTAACTAGTTACAATTCGTGGTTTTTCCCAAATTGGGTTTCCACATTAAAATCTTATATTCATGTTATTTCTTTTATGTGTTTGAAACTAAGTTAAAATAACATCAATCACTGATAATATCTTAGATTTTCATGTTAAGCATTTGATGAGATATTTCAATTTTTACCAAGTTACAACATTTTTGTTCTACTTTTATTGAGTTTTAGTAGAGTTTAGTTTTGATTTATATTGACATCTAAGGGATCTAGAATTTATTTTCATTGTAATTGATTCACCTCTCCCCTCTCAGTTACTCTTCTTACATTTCCAACACTTCCTTGACACAAAAACTACAAGGATCACCTATAAACTTCTTAGTCTTAGAGGAAGACTCACTCAACTTAGAAGGTTTACTCTTCTAATGGATTTTTTAGTATCTAATCTAGGAGATGGCTTGGAGGAACTCACACTACTAATTGAATCTTCTTTGGACTTCAAGTTCTGCATTGGCTTCCCTATAAATGTTTGTGAAACTAATGTATGGTTCTTTAATCCTATTAGAAAGTCCAACTATGTAATATTCACATTCTCTATAGATAACCAATCACATAATACCTCAAATGTGGGCATGGTAAGTCTAGGTCCCAAAGCATCCACAGTGGAAATCTAAAAGTTCCCTTGAAGCTTTGACTGAATTAGATAGATGCACTTTGTATCAATCTTTCTCTTCCCACATCCCTATAATAATGATATCTATTTTTTAAATCTTTTTAGAAAGTCCTCAGTGGAGGAAAAAGAATCAGGTACTACCGATGTAAGCTTTGCCTCTATCTAAAGTACCCTAAACTCATTAATAGTACCAAACAAGTTCTTGAACTTGGCCCACATCTCTCAAGAAGTATCACACCCATCAAGATGAATTTTTAAGATATCTAAAACACTCAAATAAATCAAACCCATGGCCTCATCCATCTTATTCCTATGTTGTAAGATTTGATAGGTACCTAGAAATATTGATTGGACTTCATCTAAACAAGAAAAAAAAACCATTTGAATGGAGAATTTGTGTCATGGTAGTTGTCCATCTGTGATTGTTATGTGGGTTTATAGGAACTAGACAAGAAGAGGTCAAAGACATTTTTCATAAGGTGTTTGTTTTGATATAGTTCTAGTTTATTGATGTAAATGACAAAAATAAGAATAAAAAAACACCCCCTAGAATGCAAAAAAATGAACCCCTACTAGAAGGAATGTATATACAATAGAAAAAATAGCTTCAATTGAGTCTCATGTATACCTTTGAAAAATATTATGAAAACAATAGAGAAATTGAAGAGACCTATTTTAGACTTCTTTCATATAAAAAAATGGAGCTAAATTGAGAAATTTATGCCCACCAAAATACAAAAAGGATCATTTGACTTTAATAGGAAAAGGTATTATACTAGAAAAAGCTAGAAACAATCTACACTAATCTACCCATCTCAAAATCAACTTTCCAATGGTATCTTGTTTTCTATTGTAGGGCCTCAAAAAAGAAAAGAAAATATTTTAAACTCCCTGAGACCTTAAATATTAGTCCCATGTCCTTGTATATGACTAGCCACTAAGAAAAAAGGGCTTGGTGGGTTTTCCTGGCAAAGGTGATAGCGTGGTGACTCCTCGATGGCAAATTGGGGATAGACCGATGGTGAACTATTTGTGGTGGTGCATTGGTGGAGTAGCATATTTTGGTGGTGGCCAACCAATGGGCCATTGTTTGTGTGTTTATTATGGGCCATTGGTTGTGCTTTTATTAAAATGGGAAACACTTTTGAAAATTAAAAAAGTGTATTGTTTTTTCTTTTGTAATTGATAAAAACTACCCTGGGGTGAATGTAGAGGCCATATGGCCCTGGTAGGAAAAAGATGTTTTGCCTCATAATTGCCCAGTCTCCAAAAATGAAGTGCTTTATATGGAAATATAAGTTTCATGCACTTTGAATCCAAGTGTAATGTCCATTTGGACTCAAAGTTCTCTAAATTTCAAAGAGACCCCTATTTCCAAAAATGAGTGCAGAAAAATGCTAGATCTAATCCAACAAACCCTTGTTCATGATTTCTTCAATAAACCCAAACAAGTTGTAGTAGATCCAATTCTAATTCTATGAAGGATATGATAAGAACAAATCCAGAAATTCCATAAAACATCTTCATGCAATAACTTATCATAGAGAAGAAAAAGACAAGAGAAGGCAAGGATGTAAATGACATTAAGAGGTAAATGAGAGGTAAATGACATTTAATAAGAATGCATGTGCATAAAGTGAGATCTTAAGCAACGAACAATGATAATTTAATAATTGTATTTAAATTAATCCTTTACTCTAATGATTTGATTAGTATGATTTATTTTATTTCTAAAGATTATACTTAAGCCAAGTTATATATTTTTTAGTTTTATTTAACATTCATTTAACCTAATTTTAAATTTTTTATTTACATTTATAGTGAAGTTTTAAAAACTAATAATTTATAAATAATAAGAAAATATGTTTGTTGGCTAGAAAAAGTAGAGATTTTATTTATAAATTGTTTTGAACACTTTAAAACCAAATAAATTGTGTTGCAATATCCACAAAAAGGAAAAACATCTTAAAAATTGGTTTTTAAAAATAAAAACTACAAGAATAAAATGGATAGTGTAAAATATTTTTAAATAAATAAGATATTTATGAAACCATGATTAAAACAATGCATCCCCTTATTCAAAAGCCAACTTAATGCCTAAATATGTGCTGTTATATATGCCCACTATCATATAAACACAATTGTAAAATAATTGGTCCTTGTATTTAGCTACAAAAGATAGTTTTGTGACTAATGTATTCATATGAAATGAAAATATGTTGAGAGAAGGTATTTTGAACAAGCACCTAAAAAATAGGAAAAATGAGATGGTTCAAATCATTTTAATCGCCTTGCATCCTATATTGGTCATTGTTCATCTTTGATGCAATTTTGGGGTTGTAACACTTCACAAAGGGTATGGCGCCATTGGCATAAGAAGGTCGACCATAGTAGAGATAAAAAATATTGCACAAATTCAGCTACCAAGAGCATTCACACTTAACATGGTCAACCTCAACAGATAAAGCAAAGACAAATACAATATAATACACCTACCACAAATTATTTAACCAAAGAATTCACACTACATTATCCTCCAAAATCATTCTCAAAATCACATCCAAATAAATAACTTGTTGTAAATTAAAACACCAAAAATAATTAAATTAACCAAAGACCAACACAACTAAAAACGTCAAAAAAAAAACATAAATTTAATTGTGGAGCCAAACAATGTCATATATCTAAATTGGAACATTGTGAAAATGTTAAGAACATGTCCAAAAAATTGCTCACTAAGAAACATTCATATGGAACATTCTCCAAACTAATTGTAACTATTCCTAATAGCCAACCATATTGTTAACAAACAACAAAACATAATTCTAAATCCTTGAATCTTTGTGATCCAAAGAGTAGGATAGTGAAACATTCACATACTTACATGTGACATCACCAAAACTACAAACCTCCAAATTCCTACATAGAGAAATCTCCCATAAAGATTCCAAATACTCTTCTTACATGTACCAATTTCACATACTTTTCATCTTCTAGATATATAAATTTATAACTATTGACTTATCATCACCACCAAACATCAAAAAAGTCATCTAAACATCTAATACTAGGTTTCAAATGTTATTTCTTGCACATTTTAGCTTTTCATACACATGAAACTTCTCTCCATTAGATACAAAATTGGATTTCTATGAATCTCCACCAAGTGGAGAACAATATACAAAACAAATTGACATCAAAGAAAACATTAAATACACATTTCTAACAATCTCCCCCTTCTCATTGATGGTAATACCGATAAAAAAATAATACCATGATGACATGCTATGAACTTCTCCCCCCCCTTTGACATCAAGGACAATTCGCATTACATTGGAAAGTATTTTGTCAACATCTTTTTTATATCTTCCCCTTACAGGGATATATTTGTATTGTTCTTCTCTCTGCATATTAACAATCTTCAAATTGGGACACAAAATAACTCCCCTCCTCCAAGTATACTTCTAACAAAAAAATTTGTCCAAATAGGAACAATTCATCTTTGCAAGGAAAAATTACAACTAAGAAACCATAACTTTCATTTCTCTCCTTGAGAGCATCAACCACATCAATTTAAGAGACAAAATATATGAAATATATTTTCCGTTGGAAATTGCACCACTCTTATACATCTAGTTTGAAGGAGGGGAATTAACTCCTAATTTCTTCTTAGGGATACTTAAAAGTATCCTTTGATAGTTCATTTGCAAATATGTCTTCAATTTGATCATGTACGGGTGGGTGTATACTCTAATTTAACTTCCTTCTCTACAATTTTATCTCTCAAGAAATGATACTAGATTTACATTTACTTAGTCCTTGAATGCATCACTAAATTATTTCAAATATTAATAGCAATATTATAATACGTAATTGGAATTACTTCATTATATGCAACCTTAATATCTTGTAGGGAAATTTTCACCCATAACACATTTGTGCAACAAGATTATACTACAATACACTATGTCTCTATAGTGCATAATGGCATTGATTCTTGCTTCTTACTCATTAAGAGACCAATTTATCTATAGATAATAATGCACCTCTACTTGTAATAATTTTTTTCATTTTACACATCCTACCCAATCTATATCACTAAAATCTTTCAAAGTTAATTGATTATCCCTTTTAAGAAAATACCTAAAGTTTGAAGCCTTTTTCAAATATTGTAATATTCTTTTTCTCACTTTCTTGTTTGATTACTACTGGTGTAAATAAGTATTTACCATTTATACTTTATTTAAGTTTACTTAGGTTAATGCATTTTCATATTAGTTGTCATGTACACACCTAAGATTTTTCATATTCATATGAGTTGTCATGTAGAAAACATAGTAGTTTTCATTCTAATTGAGCACATGTTGTCTACTATAACTCTTTATGAGATACACTTTTACATTCTTATGCTCTCATTATTGCACATAAATTCATGCACAATAGAGGATAATCCACTCTTGGTGGACATGTGCTTAGTTGGTATGCTTATCTCTTTTTTGACTCCTAGTCATATCAGTTTCCTTTATATACAAGGTACTTATATGATATATTCAAGAAATTATTTGATTAATCCATTCTCATTTGATCATGTCTTGTCTCTCATGTGATATCTCTTGAGCTTCTACATCTTGGCATTTCATTCTTGCCTTAAGAAAATTCTTACATGTTACCAGAATTATACCAAATTCTTACATGATAAGAAAGTCATAGGAGTTTCATTACATAGCCATTAGAAAGAGTTTTTATTTTAAGGTCAAGATTGGAGCTTGCTAGTGCAAAATAGATATTGGAATCACATTTAGAAGGTCAAAAAACCCCTAAATCAACTCTTGTTTCATTAAAATTGGAAATCTGAGGTGAAATATAGAGTCATTTTTTTTGGAGGTGCGATGAAGATGATTTGGGAAAAATAAATATAGAGGCAATTTTCAAACAATAATATCTCCCTCATACAGACTCCTTTTTTAAAGATTTTTTTTGTTTTTGTTTTGGGGTAGAATTTCATGATCTACAGATTATTGTAGGTTGTTTGCAATCCCTTTTCCTCATTTTTTCTAAAAATCACAAATCCCAATTTGTCCAACTTCAAAGGCTTAGTTCAGGCTCATCTGGACACATTTAGGTGCTATTTTTTGGAAAGTGCATGGTTTTTTGTCTACTTTCTAGATTTGGTATCAGTTTGGAGTAATTCTAAGTAGACATAGTACTTTTAGAATTTGGTCATTTTGGACCTATTTTGGCATTCTAAATAAATTAAATCCTTGAGAGATCTTGTTTCTTATCTTATTGAGTCTTATATAGATTCATATTTTTTGTTGTAACCATAAAAATTAGAAGTCCACTTTGGTTCACTTTGACATGTGTAAATTGTATATGCACTAAATATAAAGTGCCAAAATCATCTATTTTTTGCCAAAATTCACAACAAGAGAAACAACACTCAACCTCCTCACCATGATAAAACTCCAATAGTAAGGGTAAATCATCCAAGAACGAGTTTCTTACTTGTGCATATTGAAAGAAGAATGGACATAAAGAACATCATTGTTATAAGAAGGAGATAGATGAACTCAAGAATCTTCTTAAGAAGAATCAAATTGGTCTACCATCAATAATGACTACTTCATTCTCTTCTTCACATTTAGATTTTGATAAAGGAAAGGATCAAATGGGAAAAGGTCAAGCCTTAGTAGCTACTTCAAGTCAAGATTTAGGGAGATGGCTTCTAGATTCAAGGGCTTCTCATCATATGACATCTTCACAATCTATGTTTTCATCATTTGATCCTTTTAATACTCCACCTATCTTGATGGGAAATATTACTTAGATGAATGTTGTTGGGAAAGGAAATATTGATAGAGGGATACTTCAAAGATGTGTTGTGTGTACCTTACCTTAGTCATAATCTTCTTTCCATCTATTAGCTCACTTAGGGAGATAGAAGAAGTCTATGGAATTCACACCTAATTCATTTTTTATCAAAGACTTGGATACTAGAAAAATAATTACTATAGGGGTGGTTGATCACACATCTTGGTTATACTACTTTTGAGCCTTTGGTCATGATGATGATAGTGATTTATTAGCAAATTCTTTAGCAGATTTTGATCACAATTCTATTGTTGATTCAAACTTTGAGGAGAACTTTAGCTACTTGAACATAGGTGTTCTCACATATGATCAAGTTCTTGAGCCTCCCATTTCTTCTTCTCCTACTAATATTCCATCTACAATTGTTCCTAATGATAGTTGTATTCACATAGCCATGGATTCAAGTTATTTAGTGCAACATGATATTCATTGTCTTCCAAACTCAGTTCCATGGGATGAATACTTGACAAACATTTCTAATTTGTTTGTGGAGTCCTAAATTGTAGATTTGGGAGACAATATTGATGACATTCATCTTCTATTCGATGAAGATGATCCTTCTTTAGTTGTTGTGAGGGAACACTGTGACCCTTATCTTCATTCTCTACTTGATCATTCTTTTGAGGTTGACATGATGGTAGATCCTTTGATACAATAGTTGGAGAAGGTCACTTTCTCTTCAAAGGAGACACTTGAGTCCTTGATACATGTTCTAAATTCATCCTCAGTTGAGCCTAATTTTTCTTTTTTAGCATAGTGGAATTGTACACATGATTTGGAGGAGGCACCTTTCAATATTGACATGGGGACACTTGAGTAGGTTTCAGAGATTTCATAAATTTTGAGGTTTCTTCCCATACATGGGAGAGGCTTCATTGGTACACCCTTGGTTCTATTTCTTTCGAAGGGGAAGAATGTTGTACTACACTCATGGAGGAGTTCCTACATTGATCTTGTATCATCTACCATTGGTGTACATTCTACATTGAGTCGAGGTTACTTGGTCTATCTTCTTCTTCTTCTCTCTTATGGAGGGATTGTTTCATCACATGAGGTCTTAATCTCTCTCATTTTCTTTTGTTGTACTTATCTCTCTTTTTGGAGGGGGGTTTTTACCATGTGGTTTTCCCTCTTTCTCCACTTTATCAGAGATTGCATTGCATATCTTTTGCACTTGCATCTTGTAAATGGGTACCAAACATGGCCTAGTAGCCAAGACACATCTTGCATTATTATATAGCTTTTGTGAGCTTAAGTACATTCTGCCATGTTTCACTTAACGAGGTGTTGGTGTAAATAAGTATTTACTATTTACACTTTGCTTAAGTTTACTTAGGTTATTGTGTTTTCATATTAGTTGTCATGTAGACACCTAAAGTTTGCATATTCATATGAGTTGTCATCTAGAGAAAATAGGAGTTTGCACTCCAATTGAACACATGTTGTCTACTACATCTCTTTATGAGATACACTTTTATATTCTTATCCTCTCATTATTCACATAGATTCATGCACAATGGAGGATAATCCACTCTTGGTGGACATGTGTTTAGTTGGTATGGTTATATCCTTGTTGACTCCTAGTCATATTAGTTTCCTTTATATAAAACTCACTTAAATGATGTATTATTTCAATTATCTAATTAATCCATTCTCATTTGATCATATCTTGTCTCTCTTGTGCTATCTCTTGAGCTTCTAGATGTTGGCATTTCATTCTTGCCTTAGGAAAATTCTTACATGGTATTAGAGCTATACCAAATTCTTACAATTACTTTAAACTACCTAGATATCTTCCAATTAAGAAAATTTCATGCATAATATCTAGGTATGAAGAAATCAAATACAACCATCTAATAATCATAAATATATAGAGATTGTGATCAAATTTTGGAGATTGATCATCGTTACGTAAACAACTTCAAGTAGTCATGGGAGTCCCAACTAGTTCGTAGTCCTCCATCTCTAGTTTTTTCAATATGTCCCTAATCCACTAGGTGTAAGAAAAAAAATGGCATCTTAAATCTAAGTAATTTGAAGACTAAATATAAAGTTGCAGTTACTATCACCGAAAGAAGTCTCACAAAAGAGTTAGGAGAATATGGAAACAGTGATAAGTTTATCAATGCATCTTGTAATAATTATGATGGTAGTTGCTTTTTGAAAGATACATTAACATCACATCTTTTAGGTTTTCATTGATGCAAACCATACATGTTCTCAAGATCACTTGTCTTATTTTGGTAGTACCAAAGGTTAGATTGTTAAATTGGCTAAATATAGAAGAACATGGACTATATATATATATATATATATATATATATATATATATATATATATATATATATATATATATATATATATATATATATATATATATATATATATATATATATATATATATATATATATATATATATATATATATATATATATATATATATATGTATATATATTGGTATGTGGATTGGTATTGTCAACAAAGTTTGAGTTTTGAGTTTTGATTCTAGGAAAAGATCCTAATTTGATCATATTGAAGATATCATTCAATTGAGTTATGAGATTCTGAGTAGTAGAAATCAATTTGTAGTGAAGAATAATCTCGGTCAGCAACTAGATTAGTAAGAGATCCCACCATAACAATTAATTTATGTATTTATGAGTTTGATTCGATGAATTTGACATGATAGAACATATTAATGGAATTGTTTGAGGTTACCATAGGGATTTCCAAATATATTTGGTTGAGAATTTATATGCTACATTTTTGTGTTCTTGAGGCTGAATAGTTTAATTATTATTTTTGCAATTGGGTATATATAAGATCAATTTTTTGAGTTAATTTGAGCTAGAGTACAGTGAAAATGATATATTGGCATGTTATGTGTGCAAAGAACCTACATGCATATGTTAGGTTGATGATATTTTATCACACCTACATGGAATGTTAAACGAATAGACTATTTTATTTCTAAGTTCCCTATTTTGGGTTCTGGTTCAATCATTTTTTATGAGAGACAGCCTTTAAATATTTTAATTTGAGTAGTGAGCTCTAGGAGGTGTGTCTTAATGCAAGTGAATTCCCTATTTTGTAGTCAAATATTTAACAAGGTTATTAATTATGCAAAGTAATCATTTGTGGGTTCCATCTCTATCATTATTTTTTCTTAAGAAGGTTTCCATGTAAAAATCACGATGTCATAATGTTGTGGATGATTCATTTATGCTTTTGTTGTTTATTTTCATTTATATTTTATTTATGGTTGTGCAATCAACTTAACAAGGTTTAAAAGTTTAAAATACTAATTTACACCCCCAAGTGTTCCTTAATCCTAATAATTGGTATCAAATATTTGAGCTTTAGTTTAATTCTATATCCTAAAGGAGATCCTAATGAGTGATTCAAAAATTTCTAGTGGTTCTTAGAGATAACTCTTGATTTCATTTTAAGATATTGACAAGTTAGTCAAGGATGTTTAAAGTTTCATTGATAATATTAGGGGACAATTGAACAAATAAATAGACATGAGGAGGGATCTTGTTTATTAGTTAAATAATAAAGGAACCAATGATTACTCATAGGCCTTAAAGGGACAATTATATGAATTTGAGAAGCCAACATAAAGAATAATAGTGAAGTCATGGTAGTAAAAATGATAAAAGAGTTTTAAGTAAAGAAAAAGAATGAAAAATGTCTTGAGAAGAACATAAAGAACATATGTGATGAATGCCATAGGTTGAATTATGTAATTGGATAAATGAAACTTGATCATGAAGAATCTAGATAGAATGAGAAATAACTTAAAAAAGTTCATGAGATTCTTAGGATTTATGAACTTTCTATTGCTATTGAGATCATGGAAAAATTCAAAGCTAGTTAAATAGATCTTGATGAGAAACTTGAGAGCTAAAGACCAAAGGGAGATGCACAAAGGACTTGGTTTTGAGAAAGTGTTTTTTTTAGATATGGTGAGAATAAAACCTTAATGAAAATATAGATGGATAGAGCCAAGAGTTCAGAAATGAAGAAACCTAATATATAATATTTCAGTCATATGTTTTTTCATGCAACAAAGCCAGTCATAGAGAAAACTATTGTAGAAGAAAACCCAATATCATTCCCTTTTATGGCTAAAATTTTACTCGCTACAACTATGGACACAAATCCAATGAGTGACGAACCAAATTGAAAAACTATATCAACATAAGGAACATTATATATTAGAAATGTAATACTTTTGGTCACATATGGAAATAATGTAGATTGAGAAACAATCCAAGGTATGGAAATTCAAATGTTATGTGTTTAAAATCTAAAAATTTAGGTCATATAGTTGAGTATTGTAGATTCAATAATGCAAATGTGAATATGAGAAGATCATTTGAAAGGAAAAATATGTGAAATAATGATAAATATAAGAGAAATATTGATGTTGAAGAAGTTAGGAAGAAAATGTGTAAGACATGGATTAGAAAGACTACATTAATTCCAATGGATGGATCACACCAAGTGTTGGTGTCGAATCTTCATCAGTGAATTGATTAAGTCAATAACCTACCTAAATTAGAATGATAAATTTAAATGATTGGTGTTATTAAATGTAGATTTGAATTTAGATCATGATGAAATCATTATTGAAATATTTATGATCAATTTTTAAGGATTGTTGACATATTTTTGAATCGTAGTCTTAAGTAGCCCATTGAGGTACGGTATCAGTCTATTTCCTATTATTGGAAAAGAAGAAATTTATGTTATTGTTAATTAGGAAAAGAAGGAATTTATGAGAAGATAAATCTATTAAATAAGCTCATGATTAGTACAACTAAAGAAGATTAAGGAAATAAAGGATATATCTATATCTATATCCATATCCATATTTGTATTAGTATTAGCATTAGTATCTATATTGGTATATGTATCAGTATCAATATCAATATTGGTATTGGTATATGTATCCATATCCATATCCACATATGGTCACATACCTAGTTTTTACAACATCCCTTTCACTACCAAGGATATATTGTAGAATTTTTGACCATGCTAGGAGACATAGAGTCAAGGTACATACAAGATTCAATTTGAAATTCAAATTATAGTTTAATTTATAAGTAAAATAAGAAGAATTTTTGACCATGCTAGGAGACATAGAGTCAAGGTACATACAAGATTCAATTTGAAATTAAAATTATAGTTTAATTTATAACTGAAATGATAATAATCATGGTTTGAGTTTTTTTTGTGCATGATCCTTTGAAGCTAAAGATTGCATATTGAAGATGCTTCATCTTGATGACCTATTAGTAGCCCAGTGTGACCTAAGTATTTAGATTTTTATAGTATTTTTTTACATGTTTTGAAATGGCATATGCCACATTTAGTAAAAAAAAAAATTTGATGTAATTTATGCCATATTCTATGTGTATATACATACTTATTAAATAGTTTCATAAACAGAACATGACTTTTGCTATAATTTGTTCCTTATGTGAACTATATGTACCAATTATGTTTATGTAATCATTATGTGGCTTTTCTAATGCTAGTGTCATTGTTCCTATGTTTAAGTAATATTTGATGTGTTTGGAAAATATTTGTTTCAATATTTTGTTCCATATGTGTTTCAATACATGTTACCATAATATTTGATATGTTTCATTTTTCAATGATACACATTTATCACTATACACTAAAATTAAATTGAATTAACGACTAATGAATGACCTATAATACATTTTGTAGTTGTCATACATAACATACATAATTTAAAAGAAATACCCTACAACACAACACTAAAGTGTGAGCCTCTTATGCAAGGTCTTGGGTTCAAGTTAACTCAATATTAATAAAAAAAATAACAATATTAAAGTACAATGCCTTATAATAATTATTCTTGTCTTTGGTCTCTTACCGATTAAAAAAACATACATACTTTATAAAATCCACCACAATGTTGCCCAACAAAGCTGTGTTCATCATGGGGTCAAAAATTAGTGCAAATGTATCTGGTTGGACAAGTTTACCCTATGCATGGTCTTGTTTTTCCTCTCCATGTGTCAAAACTCTTAATGGCACACCCTACCAAAAATGTTGCTTAAGTGCCCTTAAGTGCCCTAAGTGCACAAAATTGTCAAATTTTACATACCATTTCTTGCAATTTGTTGAACCTTTGTGTAATATATTTAAATTTATAGGGTCATGTTATGCCCCTTTGCAATAACATGTCCCAATTTTTTAAGACATACTATCAATTTTGCATGGAAATCATATTTTTGTTCATGAAAAAAGAGTAAAATCCATTCAATGAAAAGTTTCAATGTAGCACAAAAGGAGTTGTGCTTTTCATGGGGTTTAATTATTAGTGAATTTTTTTTTTATTAGAAAGATTTACACTAAGTATGTTCTCACTTTTCCTCTCATCATGTCAAAACTCTTAGTGTTATTCTCTATTGATAATATCTCGTAAGTGTCATAAGAACACAAAATTTTTTAACTTTGATGCACCATTTATTTCAAATTTTGGAACCTAAAAATGATATATTATATTTATAGCTTTATGTTAGGCCCCTCTACAATAAATTCTCTTAGCTTTTGGACACTCAGAGTCATTTTGGCAAGGTAACAATTTTTTTGTTCATGCAAAAAGTGTCAAATGTATTCAGTTAATAGTTTCAAGATAGCACAAAAATTTTGTTTATATTTTAGGGTCAAACTATCATAATGAATACATGTGAACAAGAATATTTTCCCGATGAATAATCTCATTTTACTTGCCCACACATCAAAACTCTCAATGTTATACATCATTGGCATGTTGTCCCTTAAGTGTACCAAGTACACAAAAGTGTTGAACTTTGATAGACCATTTATTGTAGTCCATGGAAATTGTGTATGATCTATTTATACATATAGGGTCATGTTAGTCCTCTCTATAATAGCCTATCTCAAGATTTTAAGAGTTGAAGTCTTTTTTGTAGGAAACAACTTATTACAAATGCTTTCAATGAAAAATTGCAAGGTAGAACAAAATGAGTTTTATTTCTTGTGAGGTTGAACCATCTAATGCATTTCATTTGGAAGGTTTATCCAATATTTTGTCTGCATGTGTCATAACTCTCAACACCATGCCTGACTAGCAATGTCCATTAAGTGCCCTAACTGTACAAAATTGTCAAATATTAATCCAACATTTCTTGCAATCTGTGACACCTACACATGATCCATTGGGATGTATATGGTAATCTCAAGCCTCTCTATAATAACTTATCTTGTTTTTCTAAGCATCAAAGTCTTTTAGAAGGGCAGAAATTATTTTATTTGTCAAAAAAGTGCCAAATGTGTTCAATGGAAAGTTGCAAAGTAGCATAAAAAGACTTGTGTTTCTCATGGGGTTGAATTATCAAAGAAAACACATCTCTTTATGTGTGTTTATCCTAGAAATGGCCTATTTTTTCCCTCTATATGCACCTACACTCTTAGTACCATACCCTACCTCTGATGTCCCTTAAGTTTCCTAAGTGTACAAAATTATTGAACTTTGAGAAAAATTAAGCTAGGTGTAATGTAATCATTGGCTATAGAAAGAGAAAAAGGCTTAAGAAGAGGGTCTGAACATGCAGACATATTATCATACCTTTGCATTCCATTTGGTAGTGCCTTAATATGATTGGTCACACACACACACACACACACACACACACACACATTTATATATTTATATTGTGATAATAATTAATGACATGTTGTTTCTTAACATTTCAAGTTCTCCTTCCGCTTGGCTTTGAAGAAGCTTCTAGAAGAGACTTCTAACTTATTTTCTTCATTGATCTCCTCCTAGCCTTCATATATTGATTGAATTGAGAATCCTCCAAACACTTTGGTATTTCTTAATATAAAAAAGGGCATTTTTCTATAACCCAAGGTTTAAATTTAGCTGAAAATTTATCATCTATAGTCCTCATGTATTTTTAAAAATATTTATCAATTAGGAAATCATTTTTGTGCTTAATCGACACATATTATTTTGTTGAAGGTGATAAGTATTTTATTATTGAAATAGAGTATACATTTTACAATACAAAAATTAATCTAAAAGACTTATTTAAAATTTACGCCCTTACATTGCTATCATGCCACCAAACCTCCAACCCTTACTAGACATCAATGATATTGCAAACAAACACCTAACCATAACATTGAAATGAGATAGTCCTACTACTAAAAATGGGCATGTAAACTTCAAGGCACTTGGACTCAAAATTACGTGTTATATCCCCAATGAATTAACATCTCCTCCTCATATTTGTTCACCATAATTACTCCTTTTATGTCTAATTTTCCCTTTTTGCAGCCCAAAATCATCTCTACCAATACCACCATGGAAGACTCATCTAAAATTTTTGTCCCAACCTTAGTTAGAACATGTTTATGCTTCCTCTTCCTCTCTTCTTCCATTCTTTGTTTTTTCTCCTCTCACCATACTATGAAATGCAATAGATACTTCTAAGATTTGTGCACTTCTCCTACTCATTGAATAATAAGAACCAAGTATTCAAGACTATGAATGACTATAGAAATTAAATATAACACCTTTAAAATATCCCCATAAACTCTCATTCACATGAAAAAATTTTACAACCTTAGAAATTTCCAACCACCTTATCATACCATCACACTAGACTGGCTACATATATATTAATGCAAAGATATTTGCACAATCCATAATTATTTGTAGTATACTATTTTGTATTATATTTTTCACAAAATCAAATCCATAAGCTCACACTAAAATCTATACACATTTCTATAATTTTCTTTACATCTTCTTTTCTCTCAGACAAGAGTAAGGCTTGTGCTCAAAATAATAAGAAAATATCAACATTCCTCCTTGGATGAAAGTCCTTAATAAAAACTTATCTTCCAAAAAACCTACATATGATTTGAAAAAACTCCTCTTCATCTACCTTAAAAACATCTTCATGATGAGTTGTGATATATCCCTTCAAAATCTTGGAGCTTACTTATTTTTGAACATCTATAGGTTGAAATTATCTTTCATTTTTATCGTCCTCAACTTGATCTAGTATACATTATTCTACAATAGTGACTTGTGCTATGCGGGTCAACTTTAAAACTTCATTAGGTCTATAAAGTTATACCATCATTCCTTATATTTGAAAGGTATGAAAACATCCAAATTATTTTAAAAACATTCATCCACTTTATATCCTTCTTACATACCCAATGTCACCTTTTCTTTGGCTAACTAATTCCATCATTACTTACCCATGCCAACAAAATTTAAGAGTGTTTCTAAATAATAGACTATAGCACCCAATTAAGAGTAGTATTTAGATCTCGATAATCCTCCACCAACTTATCTCAATCATACAATCTCACTCCTACATTGGTCATCTTGTCAATTATAATATTCCCTTCTCTCAAAGTAAGTATAACTTTAAATTCCTCAAATTCCTCCAATAGCCTTCTAATCCTCCTAATGTATTTGTCCAAAAAGAAGGATTCCATATTTTATTTTTCTATTATGTTGATCACTATTTGAGAGTATCCTTTGAAATGGATTCCTCTCCCAACACACTTATTTTCCAATCAAAGGGAAAACATAGCCACTAAACAATCTACTACATTGTTAGCCCCTTCTAGAAACAACATTGCTCCTAGCATCAAGGTATTGTCTTCAACATCTAGAATTACACAATCTGCACCACATCTACCTAGGTTTCCTTTGGATGCCCCATCAAATTTCACTCTTTTCCATCTCACCCCAACTTTTTTTCACTATCATTCCAATCTCTATTCTCAAATGAAGGATTAACCCTTAAATTGTGGTGCAAGGGCATCTAGGTGAGCTAAGGAATACCTAGGCTTCCCTTATAATTTTTTGGCTTGTAGTGGTTCTAGCTACACCACTGGGTGAATAATAAAGTTATTCTAGTCCTTAAGTGAGGTTTAGGCTAGATTGCTCTTAGTTGTTCAATTTTGCTCAATATGGCTATAGAGAGAATTTTTAGGTTTTGGAGGATAAAAAGGTAAAATTAGTGTTTGAAGGACCTTATTAGGTTTTTTATAACCATTTAAGTCTTTTGGAATGGTTTGACATCATTTAGAGAAATTTTGAGGGTTAGATACCTAAGATTACAAAAATTGCTCAAAGTTGTCAATGTTGTCATTGACATGATGTTCACAACTTTTCTCGCATTTCAAGAAACTTTGTCAAGAAGGTATTTTAACTATCTAAAATAGTTAGGGGCATTGGTGGAAATCTTATATAAGGCTATTCTCAACCTATTCAAGGGGTTGAAGAAGTCAATTATTGCATTGTACAGCCTGTACAACAAGATATGAACAACAATTTTTTGTGTTTTTGAGTACTCTTGGCATGCAGATGGATTAAATCTAGGATTTTTAACATTGGAAGTGTTAGCTTAGATTGATTTGAGATTTTTTAAATAGATAGTTTTTTATTTTGTGAGGTTTTGTGTGCTTGTATTAAGTATTTAGGTTTTCTCCAGTCTATTGTCTTAAGATGGACTGTTTGCACAAATAGAGTCATAGGGCAATTTCTTACCATACATATAGTAAATTTTCTAAGGATTTAGAATATGAATCCATGTACATTCTGTACAATGAAAATGGGGCCCTAGAAAGCTAAAGAGCTACTATTGCAATGATGCCCTAGGCAAGTCCTAGCAACTTGGTTAGGCATCACAGGTTGTTGTAGAGAAAACAAGTGTGGTTGAATGTATAGATACTTTGAACTAAGCATGGAATACACTGCAAGGAGTGATAAAACCCCAAGCTAGGTGGGAAGTCTTGGTGGCTGCCCTAAGGTGTGAAAATAAATTTTTTCCATTAGACAACATACAAACCCTTAAATCCCTTTATTTTAGGCTAAAATTATGCTTGTATAGTACATACAATTTGGAAACCCTAGACCTCCAAAATCCTTAAGGTAGCTGAAAAGGGTATCCATAATTGTGGTTTGTTTGATCCTTTGTTAAGGAGCTTTTTGAGATATTTTTGTTTTAGTGCATTTGGAGGGCTAGTTCTAGTAGCCTTTTTACAAACATTGGAATGCATCTTCACTTGTGGATTGGAACTTGATTAGGGCTTTAGTGTTGCTTTTGGTTTGGAAGCTTGAAGGAAGTCCACAGACATTCCAAGGTGACTATCCACCCATTTGGAAGTCAAATAAGCATTTGGAGTTACTACTATTGATGAGGATTAGTAAGAAAGTTTTTCTAACTTATTGATGTGTGCAAATTTAATGGTTAGGATCTATTGTATAGAGTCTTGAGGAGTATAGGGTGGGTAGAAATCCTATTTTTTCAAGTGTAATACCTAAGGAGACCCTAGGAGAGCTTGGGGATGAAGCAAGATTGGTTCTCACATCAAAGGTGTATTAGAGCAAGTTAAAGACTTGGGAGAAAGTGGTGCATGTCTCTAGCTACTGGTGAGTTAGTAGGCTAGTCTAGCATGGTGACTAATGTAGAGTTAGCCAAACAAGTTAATGAGAAAATAGAGAAGAATAGGCTGCTTGAAGTATCCTTGGAAGATGTGAAGAAAAAATTAGAGGAAGTTGTTGATGCAACTAAAAGGGAAGAAGAAGAAGATATTGAGAAGGGTAAAGAGGTAGCAGAAGATGATGTGGTACTTGAACCTAACCCTATCTTTAATATAGAGCCCTTTTTGAAAGATATCAAATCATTAGGAGGGAAAACTTTAGAAGATGTGCCACTATTCAATGGAAAATTAGATATTGATGCATTTATGGATTGGATAGATGGAATGGAGAACTATTTTGAGTGTGAAGGAGTGTCAAAGGTATAGAAGGTCAAAGTGGCTAAGTCAAGGTTTAGAGGATCAACATTGACATGGTGAAAATATGTCCAATATGAGAGGATCAACATGGGAAAGAATCCTATAGCCAATTGTAATGCCATGGTTACTAAGTTTAGGGATAACTTCCTACCAGAAGACTATGAGATTCAAATCCATAGAAGGTGACAAGGAATGAAGAAAAAAGACCTAGATGTGGCCTCCTACATAGAGGATTTTTAGAGACTATGTCTTAGATCAAAGAAACAAGATGATGAGCCAATAAAGGTGGCTAGATACTTACGAGGTTTGAAGTGGAATATCCAAGAAGAGCTTGGTTTATGGGCACCTACCACTATTCAAAGATGCCATCAACTAGCTTTAAAGGTGGAGGAAAATAAAAAGAAGAAAGGGTATTCCAAATTCAAAGCTAGAGGTAAGGTTAGAAATCAAAGAGGAAAAAGAGGAGGTTACCAAGGTAGAGGAAATAAGTAGAAGCATCAAGGTGAGAAAAAATCACTAAGAAGACCAATGAAGGAACTTCTAGAGAAGGTTATGGTAGAGGCAGGAGTAACCAAGGAGGCTCAAATAGAGGTAGAGGATCAAGTAGGATTAATTCCTATTTTTCCACCATGAAATGTTATAATTGTGGGCAATTATGTCATCCAACATATAGATGCCCTGATAAGCCTTCTTTTGGTAACCTTGAAAAAATGATAACATATGTTCAAGAGAAAAACTACAACAAGGACTCTAAAATGAATTATATTGAATTATAAAAGGGAGAGAATTTAATGTTTAGGAGGGTATTGATTAAACAACCTACTCGTGATGAGCCTAAGCATGGAAGAAATCTATTTAGGACTAGATGTAAGATCCTAGGGAAAGTGTCCAAAGTAGTAGTGAATTCTATATCTATTAACAATATCATATCAAAGGATGCAATAAAAAATCTCAAGTTTACTAAGATACCTCATATCAATCCTCATAAAGTGACTTATCTCAATAAGTGTAATACTAGTGAATGAGCAAACTTGGGTGCACTTCTCCATTGTAGGAGATAAATATTAATTGTTGTGTGATGTCCTACCCATGGATGTTTTCCATATTCTATTGGATAGACCTTGGAAATTTGATAGGGAAGCAATATATGATGGAAAGGAAAACTGCATCTCATTTAAGAAGGAAGGAAGAACATTCAAAATCCAACCATTATTAAAGGGATAAGAGTTACAGATCAAGGTACTTAGTGTAATATTTTTTAGTGGTAAGGAATTTGTTATGGACCTTAAAAATGAGGAAATTTAGAGTTATGTAGTAGTGTTGAAGTCTAAAGGAGAAGAAATGTAGTCAAAGAACCATTACTTAATGAAGTGTAGGAGTTGCTTGAGAAATATAAAGACACAATGAGTGATGGCGCTCTTGCTACACTACCTCCTAGAAGGGTTACAAGTCACCAAATTAACTTTGTTCCAAGTGCATCCCTACCTAACAAAGTAGCATACAAGCTCACTCTAGATCAAAACTTGGAAGTAGCAAGGCAGGTATAAGAATTAATGGACCAAGGTCTGATACAAAAGAGCATAAGCCCATGTGCAATCCTTGTTGTGTTGGTATCTAGGAAAGGGGTAATAGAAGTTGTGTATAGACTCAAGATCCATAAATATGATCATAATTAGGTATAGGTTTCCCATAACTAGGATTGAGGATCTAATGGATTATCTTAGAGGAGCTAAGTAGTACATTAAGTGGATTTGAAGTGTGGATACCACCAAATTAGGATAAAAGAGGGAGATGAATGGAAGACAACATTTAATATTTCAAATGGACTATATGAGTGGCTAATAATTCCATTTGGCCTCTCTAATGCTCCTAGCACATTCATGAGGCATATGAATGAAGTGCTTAAAGACTTCATAGGGAGATTTGTGGTTGTGTACCTAGATTATATACTCATATTCAACAAGACTAAGGAGGATCACATCAAGCATATTGAAGTAGTATTGCGAAGGTTGCATGAAGAGAAGCTTTCCATCAGTCTTGAGAAGTGTGACTTCTTCAAGAAAGAACTAGTGTACCTAGGCTTTGTGGTGTCCCAACGAACATTGAAGACGGATCAAGAGAAGGTTGTTGTAATTCTCAACTAGCCACCACCTACTACTTCAATTGACATAAAAAGTTTTCATGGTATTGATCAATTATATAGGAAGTTTATTAGAAACTATAGTGGCATATGTGCACCTTTGTTAGAGACCATAAAGGATGGGGCCATGTCCAAGTTCAGGTAAAATTTGGAAGCTGAAAAATCATTTGAAATGCTCAAGAAGCAAGTAGCTACCCAACCTATTTCTCAATTACATAGCTTTGAAATACTATTCACCCTAGAATGTGATGCAAGTGGCCTAGTAGTAGGGGGAGTATTGAGTCAAGAAGGTAGGGCATTAGCTTTATTTATTGAAAAAATTAATGAGGCCAGAAAGAAATATTCTTCCTATGACCTTGAACTCTATGCCCTAGTTCAATTAGTTATGAAGTGGAGGTACTATCTCTTTCCCAAATAATTTTTTGTGTTTACTAATAATTAGGCCTTAAGCTACATCAACAATAAAGAAAATTTGAACAATAGGAACTTGAAGTGGATGGGGTACTTGTAGGAATTCACTTTTACAATCAAGCACAACAAAGGACTAATGAATAAAGTGGAAAATGCATTAAGCAAGAGAGTGTTGACAATTCAAGAAGTACATTTTTATAGCATTAGAATAAAATTTTTTAAGAGTCTTTACAAGGAGAATGAGGAATTTGGATAAGCATACAAGGTATGTTCAAATTTTGAGAACCATTTTCATTGTAAATTTGCAAAGTTTACCTTGTAGAATGGGTTTCTCTTTAAAGGTGATCAGTTGTGTGTGCCAAGGGGATCCATAAGAGAGAACTTTATACAAGAAAAACACAATGGTAGTCTAAGAAGTAACTTTGGAGTCAACAAGACATTAGAATTGGTCCAAAGACTAAGTATGTGGAATAGTGTATGGTGTGTATGAAATTTAAAGGAGGGATGAGTACTACAGGTCTTTATTAGCCTTTATCAGTCCCTAATAAGCCATGGGAATGTATGAGCATGGATTTCATAGTAGGATTTCCCAAAAAAAAACAAGGCCATGATAGTATCTATGTGGTTGTTGATAGATTCAAAACAATGAGGCACTTCATCCCATGCAAAATAACCAATGATACAAGCCACATTGCTCGTTTGTTCTTGAAAGAAGTTGTAAGGATTCATGGCCTTCCATAAAGCATAGTTTTAGATAGGGATGTGAAGTTTATGAGAATATTTTGGAAGACTTTGTGGGGCAGACTTGGTACAAATTTTTCATTTGGCTCATCATACTATCCTCAAATTGATGGTCAGTCTGAGTTGGTCAATACAGTTGTTGTTAATCTCTTAAGAGACCTAACTAAGGAATGTGAGCATGTTACAAGCTAGGGTTACCATTGCACCAAAATATTTATCCATTAATTCCTAATACAACCACTAGACTTATAGAACATAGGAGGCAATTAATCCATGTCACGAATCTAGAAGGGGAATGTTGGTGGATAGTCCAACAATCTATTACCTCAGGAGATTCGAACCTGTGAAAAAGCTTTGATACCACTTGTTACAATATAGGGTTGTTGTTGCACCAAAAGATCAATTTGTTAATGCATGATACAACTGCTAGACTTATAGAACATAGGAGGTAGCTAACCCATGTCATGATTCTCGAAGGGGAACATTGGTGATTAGTCCAATTGGGAAAACTTGGTATGTCATTATTCCCCAAGAAAAATATGCCTACAATGATAGTATGAATAGAACCATAGGTTGAAGTCCCTTTGCAAGTGTATATGACATGCATCCTAGAGGTGTGTGAGAGTTGAGGGATCTTGGAGAAATGGAAAATAGGAGTCGACATGCTGATGATTTTGCGCACACCATGCGAGATATACAAGACCAAGTCAAAAGAACTATACAAGGAAATACCCAAAAGCTCAAAGAAAAGATGGATGAAATGAGAAAGGATGTTCAGTTCTCTATTGGAGATTATTTTATGGTCCATTTAAACAAGGCTAGGTTGCAAAAGGGTGTCCCTACTAAATTGTAAATAAAGATAGTGGCATCTTGCAAGATCATGGGAAAATATGGGGCAAATGCATATAAATTTTATTTTCCATCAAATTTGGGCATATGTTTAATATTTAATGTACAAGATTTGGTATACTTTAAAGGAACATTGTCTATTTTGTTGGATTTTTTTTTGAAAAGTTAATTGTAAAAGAAAGATTGTTGCAAAGAGGGAGATTTCTATTAAAGAATATTTTCAATCATTATTTTTCCATTGATGTTAAACATGATATTTGATAGAATGAAAATTTCTTGTAAGATCCAAGTACTATCACTTAGTTGATTGATGAAGAGGATTTAATCAACAAGATGTAACAAGAGCACCTAAGGGGAAGGTTGAGTTATGGTTTTGTAGTGAAGTGCAAGGATAAATTAAGACAATGGTAAAATGATGTATTGATTAAAAGATACAAAAGTTGGCCACACTTAGAGATGTTGGAGGAATAAATTGCAACAAGGTTGAGTGCAAAGCTTAACTAAGTTCATTAGTGAGTGCCGAGAAAGCTAGTTCAAGCTGAGAAAATTTTTAGTTAGTGCCAAGTAAATGAAAAATCTAGTGCATGTTGAGTGATAAAGAATGAGTCGAGTGTGTTAGGTGTCAAGCAAAGCAATAGGTGTCGAGCATCAAAAAAACTTAGTGGATGTCAAGTGAATCCACAGTAGGTTCCAAGCATTAATAAAATGTAGTTGATGCCAAGTAACATAGTATGTGTCAAGCACCAAAATTTCAATAGTGTCGAGTTGCTACATTATTGCAAAAGTCAAAGATTTACCGAATCTGAGTTGACAAGTTTGTTACCTTGAATTTTGTGAACCAAATGGAGGATAACAATGATGAGTTGGAATCACAAAATTTAATGTAAATTATTTTTGAGAAAATTCAAGAGGATTCTTCATGATGTTTCTAGAAGAAGCAAGATATGGGTTAGAGTCAATGAATCCTACCTAATCCATTTGAACTAAAATTAAAGGAGGGAAGAATCGAGTGGGAAAAGCAATTCTAGACTTCTATTTAAGGAGCCATAGGCTAAGAAGCAAGAGCTATTGGTGTGCCAAAATTGCAAAGTGGTTGAAATGTGTTAACAAGAAAACATCAAGACAAGAAGGAAGAATAGAGCACAGAGACTCTAATTTGATAAGTGGTTAGAAAGAAGACTACACTAGTACATCAAGAATGAAGACTTAACAAGACAAAGCTTGAACAAGAACAAGCTATTAGAGCTATAGAGACTGAAGGCTAGGCAATGTGAAGAGTTGAATTGTTATATGAAATCTGAAAGTTAAGTTATGAGTTATATTAGGTCAAAAGCCCTTGTTGTTACTGTCTAACAATTGTATCAGTTAGGGTAAAAATCCTATGGACTTAGGTTGGTCTAAAAACCATTTGTAAATCCTTTAATAGGGTGGCATTCCAAGTGAATGTTCTAAAGTCCTCTAAATAGGCCCACTTCTAATAGGGTGGTGAAATCCTTTAACCAGGTCATATTAAACAGTGTGTTGTAGTCTTTAACAGGGTAGGCCTTTTGCAAGGCATCACTTCAGAAGTGTGAGAATTGAGTAGAATGTTACTAGTGTTTTTCCCAAAATTGGGTTTTCACATAAATCACTATGTTATGTGTTGATCTTTCATGTGTTATGTTTGCATGTTGATTTACAGTAACTTGTTAAGTAATAAATTTTAAGCTTGGATGAGTGAACAGTTTTAAAGGCTCACTTTACTTGATGAAAAAGTTTTAATTTTGCATTTGGAACTTGAAAAATTAATTCACCCACCCTCTCAGTTATTCTAAATCATTTTTAACATATTGATGCTACTAGTAGTTAAGGAGTTGAGAATGATCTGGACCATGCAATAGTTCCTTCCACTACCAAGTTAGAAGTTGACAAGGTGATAGATTCCAGAGTCAAGAAAACTACTAGAAATAGAGTATACATGGAGTACCTTCTCAAGTGGAAGACTAGACTAGAATCACAAGCCACATGGGTTTCTAAGGAAGACTTCAAGAAGCTAAGCATCAACAAAGACATATTTTCCATAGGAGTGACATGATTTATCTCTCTAGGGGAGTATGGTGTAGTAGTACCTAGGTGGGATAATGAATACCTAGGGTTACCTTAGAGTTTTTGGCTTGTGGTTTAACAACCATTTGTAAATCCTTTAATAAGGTGGCATTCCAAGTGAATGTTCTAAAGTCCTCTAAATAGGCCCACTTCTAATAGGGTGGTGAAATCCTTTAACCAGGTCATATTTAACAGTGTGTGGTAGCCTTTAATAGGGTAGGCCTTTTGCAAGGCATCACTTCAGAAGTGTGAGAATTGAGTAGCATGTTACTAGTGTTTTTCCCAAAATTGGGTTTCCACATAAATCACTATGTTATGTGTTGATCTTTCTTGTCCATTCTCAACCTATTCAAAGGGTTGGAAAAGTGAGTTATTGCACTGTACGACCAAGACAACAAGATATGAACAATAATTTTGTATTTTTAAGTACTCTTGGCATGTAGACAAATTAAATCTAGGATTTTTACTGTTGGAAGTGTTAGCTTAGATTTAATTAATATTTTTCACATATCTAGTTTGTTAATTTGTGAATTTTGGCATGCTTGTATTAAATATTTTTTTTTTCACTAGTCTATTGTCCTGAGATAGATTATGTGCACAAATGGAGTCATAGGTCCATTTCCCACTGTAGGTACAATATGGTATCTTAGGATTTGGAATATTACTCCATGTAAATAATGTATAGTGGAGATGAGGCCTTAGAAAATTGAAGATCCACTATTGCAGTGATGCCCTAAGAAAGTCCTAGCAACTTGGTTAGGCATCACAAATTATTGCAGAGAAGATAGGTGTGGTTGAATATGTAGATACATCAAACAATGCATGGAAAGTGTTGTAGCAAAGAGTGATGTAACCCCAAGATAAGTGGGAAGTTTTGGTGGATGTCCTAAGGTGTGAAAATCAAGTTTTTCCATCAGATAGCATACAATACCTTGAAACCCTTGATTTTAGGCTAAAATTGTGCTTGTATAGTAAAAATAATTTGGAAACGCTACACCTCCAAAATCCTTAAGGTCTTCTAAAAGGGTATCTAGAATGGTTTTGTTTGACTCATTGTTAAGTATTTTTTCAAGATATTTTGGTTTTAGTGCATTTGGAGGGCTAATTCTAGTAGCCTTTTTACAAGCATTTGAATGCATTTTCACTTGTGGAGTGGAACTCAATTAGGCTTTTGGTGTTGTTTTTGGTTTGTAAGCTTGAAGGAAGTCTATAGATATTTCATGTTGACCATCCACCCATTTGGAAGTCAAATGAACATTTGGGGTTACTGGAGAATTAGCAAAAAAGTTGTTATACCTTATTGGTGTGTGCCAATTGATTGTTTAAGATCTATTGTATAGAGTCCTAAGGAGTATAGGGTGGGTATAAACCCTATTTTGTCAAGCGTAAGACCTAAGGAGACCCTAGGAGAGCTTGGGAATGAATCAATATTGCTTGACATCAAATTGTGATAAATGAGCCTTCTTAATCAACACATTTCCATAGCTTAATAAGAAAATTAGGTTACATAATAAACACATTAAATACGAGCTTCATCAACACATTAGTAGGAAATACTATTAGATTTATTTCTTCATGTCACATAAAAAAATAGAAATGTACTAAACCACTACAAATACAAGAATTGTATCAAAATTTCCATATACTCACATCCTCATGCACAAATGCATTATTTATGAACAATACAACTACATCATGTATAAATAAATTAAATCTATCAAAATAATCCTAGATTAAAACAATTAATACAGCTGGTTATTTTTTTGTTCTTTTTAATGTATAGCTCCAACCACTTGTACTCTTGAAGATGCCTACATTAAAGTAGTATAAAAGAAATTGGTATTAGAGAAACAATACTAACTAAATGTAGAAATAATAATATCTATGTGCCTATGGACTATGTGGGAAAGGTAAAAATTTGGTCACACATTTGATATGTAAGAAATTTCCATCCTTACCATCCTTGGGTTTTAGTAGGATATTTCAATTTAGATATAAGTCTTGAGGAGAAGGGTGATTTCTCTTGGTTGGGGCCTTCCTCTAATCTTCTTCATCAAACTATTGATATGTTGCATCTTTTTGATATCAAACTAGCTAATGGGATATTTACTTGGAATAATAGAATATTTGTGGCTCAAGATAGCTCTAAACATTTGGATAGATTATTGGTTTCCTGCTTCTGGGTTAGTTGCTCTCTTACTCTCTCTTTTGAAATTTTGGACTGATGGGGTTCTTATAATTAACCAATTAAAATCTTTGCTACTGGAGTGATTGTTCCTAAGAATCCTCCATTCAATTTTCAATTGATGTGCCTTCAATAGTCCTTTATTTATGATCTTATGGTTAGTTGGTAGAGAGATGGTGCCCCTACATATGGTACTACTATGTATTCTTTCACTAAATATCTTCAGTATGTCAAAAGGAAGCTCAAAAAATAGAATGGATAATGTTTTGAGAACCTTCATAACATGAAAGGGAAAGTTCAGGAGTTTCTTGATGTCATTACTAGGAAGATTGTGGATCTTGGTTTCTCTATGTCTTTGGGTAAAGCTAAATTCCTTGCCTCTAAACATCTCGAAGAATGGTGGTTTCATGAGGAAATATACTAGAAGAAAAAGGTCAGATTTGATTGGCTCTAGGAGGGTGATAAGAACATATGATTTTTTCATAAAACCATGCAATCTCATTGAAATTAGAGGTATAATTCTTCTTATTTAACTTTGAAGGTCTTCAGTTGTCTTCCTTGCTAGCTTTGTTCAAGGAGGCAACCATGTACTTTTCTATCCTTTTTTTTGAGGACTCTCCCATTGTAGTAAATGAAGAGACTATTATTTTGTCTTATATTCCCTCTCTTGTTACCCAAGAAATGAATGATTTTCTCATGCAACCACTCTCTTTGGTTGAGTTGGAGGAGGTGGTCTTCAGTACACATAAAGGAAAAACTCTTGGTCTTTATGGTTTTCCTATTGAATTTTTCCAAAAAATTTGGGATTTTATTAATCAAAATTTGTTGGAGGTGGTTAGAGAATCTGATTCTTGTAAGTAGATATAGTGGGCCTTGAATTCTACCTTCTTGGCTCTAATTTTGAAAAAAATGAGGCTAATCAAATGGATTTTTTTAGGTCTATTTCTTTGTGTAATGTGCTCTTCAAATTTAATACTGAGTTGATCATTGAGAAGCTCAAAAGGTCGTTCCTTTCTATTATCTCAAAAATGAGGAGGTTTTGTCATAGGAAGTTGAATTTTAGATGGGGTTGTTATTGGTATTGAAGCTATTCACTCTATGGCTAGTTTAAGGGAGAAATCTATGTTTATTAAGTTAGATATGGCCAAGGCCTATGATAGAGTTATATGGAGTTTCCTCAAGAATATTATTCTTCTCTTTGGATTTATCCTAGAGTGTGTAAGTTGGACTATGAGTTATGTTACTACTACATCTTTCTCTATTCTTCTTAATTATCAACCTTCCCAATTATTTGGTGTCTCTAGGGGTATGCTCCATGGTGACTCTCTCTCCACCTATATATTTATTATTAAGTCTACAGGCCTAGAAATATTCATCAAGTATTAGGTTTCTTAGAATTCTATTCATGGTTGGCATTGTGATAATGGACCACCCTCAATTTCTCATCTTTAATTTATTGGTGACATTGCTCTTGTGAGTATTGCTTGGATCTAGGAAGCTGAGGTGTTTCAACACACTCTTGACATTTATTTGGTGGCACCAAGATAGAAAATTAATGAACTTAATTCCTCTATTTATTTTTTAATATTCTTGAAGCTATTCAAGAAGGATTGTTAATATCCTATAGTTTCAGATTGGGTTGCTACCCTTGTTATATCTATTTATTCTTAGTGTTGTTTCTAGAAAGCCACGTCTCTTCTAGTAGAATATGCTTAATAAGATTCAAAAGATATTAAAAAATTGGACTCATAGATGAAATTCTACTATTTTTTAGGTTACTCTTGTTCCCATTTATTTGGCGTCTCTAGGGGTATGCTCCATGATGAATCTCTCTCCCCTATCTCATTATTATTATGACTAAGGGCCTAGGAATATTCATCAACTATCATGGTGTAGGAGCGTCTAATCCTAGAGGTCACTATGAGATATATAAGGTTTTTGAGTGATTTAAATTCAATTATATGATGTATTGATTCATTTTTAATTGATTTGTAAAGGTGTTGACAAGAAATGTAAGCATGTGCACAATATTGCTCAAGTTGTTAAATAGGTCATGTTTAGGTCTACATGGTCAAATTTGTGTAAATGACCCATGGAAGGATAAAATAATTATAAAAGGTCTTAAATATTTCATTTGGATATGTATAGAGAGGTATGAAAATTTTTTGAAGTCATTTTGTCAAAAAAGTAAAACCTGCATAAAAAAGCTATAAAATGCAACATTGAGAAAGTTGCTAATATTACAAAAATAATGTGAAAAGGTAGATGGTTGGTCTTGGGGGTATTTAGGAAGGTATATAAATTTAAAATGGATATAAATACCATTTTATGGTCAAAACAAATAATATTTGAGAAGAGGAAATATTTTGATACATTTTTGGTGCATTCTATTGTTGTTGTTTTGATTGGTTTTTTAGTTTTAGTGTTGTTTCTAGGCCTTGTACAGCCCTGTAATGCATGAAAGCCATGAAATATAGTAATGGATATATATAATGATGAATATTACTTCTCATTATTTTCCTTTGGTTCAATTTTATAAAGAAATGAATAAGTTATGAATATTTTGATGAAAATGGGTATTTGCAGATTTGAGATTCCCTAAATATAGTCATGTTGTAGTGTGTAGTATAGACATATTTTGGAGACTCAAGACATATAATAATATTTTATAAAAATATATATGAATTATATTTCATTTACTTTTGGTTTTAGTTAATTATATGAATATTTGTGAAGGTTATGCATATTTTAGTGGAAACTAGCTTTTAAAGATCTCCATGGAAGTTGTAGGTAGTGATTTATGATTCAAAAATCATTAATGACTAGGAAAAGTAAATTTCTTACATATTATTAAAATATATTCATAGTTTTTTCACATGTAATTTTTTTTGTATCATTTGGATTCATGTTGGTGAATATATTGTATGCCCTAGGCATGGCTTAGTGTTTTAATTCTGAATTATGATAGGGATATGGACCAGAATTTGTAGTTTGAAACAATAATTGTTTTATGAATTAAATTTGGTTCTCAAACCTCAAGATTTTGTGAGGATATAGTTAATGTAGTTATCTACAAACTTTATTCCTTCTAGAAATTTTGGTTTTGAGTTTTTTTGGGTCAAATAACTCAATTCTTGGAAATTGTAAAACTTGGGACAGTATTGAAGTTGTTTGTTAAAGGAAGAAAACAAGTAGTATTTTCCTCTTTTCAATTATCTCAATGACTAAATGAAGATTAGATCACCAAGATATTGGATGATTTTTTTTTTTATAAGATGCTCTACATATAAATAGTATCATATTTTGAAGATCTTGAGTGTGTGGGTAGAGCACCGAGGGAGGCAATCCACACCAAGACCTTGGAGATTCAGTATTTATTTTGTTAATGAGTTTTGGTTTTAGGTACTCATCCATCTTGATACATGTGAAGTTTGGGTTGTGTGTACATACACTAAAAGTCTATCAAGGTCCAAGGGAAGTTCTAGGGCAAAGGAGTGGTCCATTTGATTTCCAAGAGGCTACAAAGAGAGGCAAAGAGGACTCCTAGGTGAGGCACAAGGGAGAGTTATTATGGTGAGTTTGAAGTAGTATGGTAACGGTGGATATCTAACTAATAAGGTACTGTGGAAGTTACAACCATTAATGCTTCATTGATAGGAGTATTTGGGAATATAAGTTTAAGGATAGTCATGTGTCCTTAAGGGAAAATATGGTAGTGATAAAGTCATGAAGAGGAAAAGGCAAAGGAAGGTAAAGATGAAGACTTTTTTTTTTTTTTGTAGGTTATAGCACACCTTTCCAAGAGACTTGAAAAATTCACAAGGCTGGTAGTATGGTGTAGAAGAACCTAATCATAGAGGTCACTATGAGATATATAAGGTTTTTGAGTCATTTAAAGTCAACTATATGATTTATTGATTCATTTTGAATCCATTTGTAAAGGTGTTGACAAGAAATGTAAGCATGTGCACACTATTGCTCAAGTTGTCAAATAGGTCATATTTAAATCTACATGGTCAAATTTGTGTAAAAGACCCATGGAAGGGTAAAATAATTATAAAAGGTCTTAAATATTTCATTTGGATATGTATAGAGAGGCATGAAAAATTTTTGAAGTCATTTTGTCAAAAATGTAAAAGTTGCATAAAAAAATTGTAAAATGCAACATTGAGAAAGTTACTAACATACAAAAATGATGTAAAAAGGTAGATGGTTGGTATTGGGGGTAGTTAGGAAGGTTTATAACTTTAAAATTAATATAAATACCATTTTATGGTTGAACAAAATCAGATTTGAGAAGAAGAAATATTTTGATATATTTTTGGTGTATTCTATTATTGTTTTTTTTATTGGTTTTTAGTTTTAGTGTTTTTTCTAGGCCTTGTATGGCCTTGTACAGACTAGAAACCATGTAATATAGTAACTAATATATAGAGTGATGAATGCTCCTTCTCATTCTTTTGGTTTGGTTTTTTTTTATAAAAAATTATTAGGTTATGAGCATTTTGGTGAAAGTGGGTATTTGCGGATTTGAGATTCCTTGAATATAGTCATGTTGTAGTGTGTAGTATGGACACATTGTGGAGACTTAGAATCTCTAATAATATTCAATTTAAATATATGTAAATTATCTTTCATTTCCTATTTGTTTGAGTTGGTTTTATGCAGATTTGTGAAGGTTATACATATTTTAGTGGAAACTAGTTTTTAAAGATCTTATTTGGAGTTGTAGACAGTGATTTGTGCTTGAAAAAAAATTTATGATTGGAAAAAATAAATCGGTTACATATTGCTAAACTATATTCATAAGGTTTTCACATGGAATTTGTTTGGTATCATTTCCTAGGTAGGGTTTGGTGTTTTAATTCTGACTTATGATAGGGATATGGACCATAATTTGTAGTCAAAAACAATAATTGTTTGAGGAATCAAATGGGGTCCTTAGACCTCAAGATTTGGTGAGGTGATATTTACTTTAGTAATCTACAAAATTTATTGTTTCTAGAAATTTTTATTTTGAGTTTTAGTGGGTCAAATAACTCAATTCTTGGAAATTGTAAAACTTGGGATAGTATTGAAATTGTTTGTTAAAGGAAGCAAACAAGTAGTATTTTCCTTTTTTTAATTATTTCAATGATTAAATAAAGATTAGATCATCAATATCTTAGACAATTATGTGGTTTAAAAGATGCTCTACACCATATCAGGTTTCTTAGAATTTTATTCATGGTTGGCATTGGGATAATGGACCACCCTCACTTTCTCATCTTCAATTTATTAATGGAACTACTCTTGTAGGTATTGCTCAGGTCCAAGAAGTTGAGGTGTTTCAAAATACTCTTGACATTTATTTGGTGGTGCTAGGCCAAAACATCAATGAACTTAATTCCTCTATTTATTTTTTAATACTCTTTTAAAGCAATTCAAAGGAGGATTTCTAATATCCTATAGGTTTGAATTGGGTTGCTATCCTTGACATATCTTGGTATTCCTAGCATTGTTTATAGGAAGCCATATCTCCTTTGGAAAAATATACTTAATAATATTTGGAAGAAGGTAAATAATTGGACTCATAAATAATTGGAAGAAGGTAAATAATATACTCATAGAAGGTCATAGCACTATGGTATGGAAGACTCTTAAGAATGGTACTCAATTAGTTAAGATAGATCATTTTTGGATATGTAAAGGAGGCTCTGAGGCTTTATTTTGGTTTGATTCTTGGGATGAAAACCCTCCTATCTTGTCTATGTACCCTCATCTTTAGATTCTTTGTGATTCTTTTCTTATTTTTGGATGGGATAAGGTGGTTCATTATAAGGCCCCTTATCACTTGGGTCTTGTTTTTTTCTATGGATGGAAGGACTCCTCAAATTGGCTACTTGGGGGCTTAGAAGAGGACCGCTAGACACTCTCTAGAATTTTATCTTCTAGGGAGTGTTTCTCATTGTTGGAACCAAATATTTTGGATTGGAGTGGTGCTCTGTCTAGTAAATACTCCATTTCTATTGGGTACCAAGAGCTTACTAGAATTTTTTTTGGAGATGACATGGTGCCTTAGTGGAAACCTATTTGGGAAAAAATTTCTTAGTCCAAATGTAATTTCTTCATGTGGCTAGTGACTCATAGTCAGTATCTTATGTGGGATAATATTGTAAACATGGATTTTAAGGGACCTCATTCTATGTGTTGTGTGATAATGGAAAGGAGAGTGTCTCCCAAATTTTCTTCCATTGTTCCTATTCTACCCACCTTTGTAAAGGAGGCTTAGAGGCTTTATTTTGGTCTGATTCTTGGGATGATAACCCTCTATTCTTGTCTATGTACCCTCATATTTATATTCTTTTTAATTCTTTTCTTATCATTGGATGGGGTAAGGTGGTTCATTATAAGGTCCCTTATCACTTGGGCCTTATTGTTTGCTATATATGGAAGGACTCTTCATATTGGCCACCGAGGGGCTTAGAAGAGGACCACTAGGAACTATCTAGAATTTTGGCTTCTAGGGAGTGTTTCTCATTACTAGGGCTAGATGTTTTGGATTGGGTTAGTGCTCTACCTAGTAAATACTCTATTTCTAATGGGTACCAAGAGATTACTAGACAATTATATAGAGATGATATAATGCCTTAGTGGAAACCTATTTGGAATAAATTTTCCTAGTCCAAATGTAATTTCTTCATGTGGTAGGTGACTCAAAACTGGTGTCTTATGTAGGATAATCTTTGTAAAAATTGATTTTAAGGAGGGTTACTAGGGGTTGTTGGTGAATGATTGCATGTGTTGACATTATAGTCAAGTTTGTTTATTAGTGACTCACACTTAGTCAAATGATTAGCAACTATAGAGCTTATCTTGGAATTTATAGTGTTAACCAAGTAATTCAAGTTCTACTAAGTTCTAAAATTAGTATTTAGTTTGTACCCAATAGTATCTTCTCGAGTTGATGAGTATTAGTGCAAACTAAGCTTCATATTTTTTATCAAGTTGCATAGTGAAAACTATGGTCTCTAGTGTTTTCTGAGTTTATAGTATTAGTGATGCAAATCAAGTGTTGACCAAGCTAAAAAGCATCAACCAAGTGATTCAATTTTTACCGAACTCATAGTATTAGTGGTCATTGAGTCTTATAGTGTCAACTAAGTGATTCAATTTATATGTCAATTTTTATAGCATTCATTAAGTCACCAATGATGACCAAGTTTAGACTACTTGGAAGTGATTAGTATGAACTAAGCTTCGATGTATACTAAGAGCATGACAATCTTGAGTGTTGACAATGGTTACAGAGTATTAGAATCTCACCAAGTTTGTCTTCAAAACTTGATTACCAGTAGTTGAGCCAACTTTGTGTATTTCAATAAAAAAATTATTGTAACTGACTTTGATGTATTATATTTTGGATTGGTATATATGTAATGTGCTATATCACATCAAAATGTTAAATCATAGAAGAACACATGATGTGAATATAATAAGAGTAGATGTATGAATTAAGAAGGCTACAAGTAGTATAATGAACAAAAAATATTTATCTATCACAACAAGGTGATCATTACTCTCCAAAGGAATCTCAACTAGAAAATTAGAGTTGTAGATCAAAGATCAGCCACTGGTTCATCCTAATAGGTGGAATAGTTAAATCATTTCTCAAGGTAGGCTTAACATTCCTTTGCAAATCTCTTTATTGAGTGTATAATTCATTGTATGTTTTGTAAAATCTTTAGCAAGCTGGACCTAGTAGTACTTATTGCTCTTAATAGTGTAGATCATTAGAAGTGATCAATTATAAGTCTTAACAGGCCAACTTTATACTATAGTACTAAAGCTTTTAGGTATCATCCCCACCCCAATTTTACTTTCTATTTGGAAGTTTTTTGGGTTACCATATCTTGTATCAAAGTGTTACTTATGTTTTAATGCTTTCATTTTTTCATGCATGCAATTAGTTTAGAATACATATGAAGGATTAATTGGTGAAATAAAAATAAGTTTTATTGGTTCTTGATTCACCCCTCCCCTCTCAATAACCTAGCCTATCCTATATTTCTAACAATTGGTATCAGAGCATTATGGTTCTCAAAGAAATTTTTTAATAGCTTTAGAAAAGATTAGAAGTGATAGAGATATTCAGGATAGATAAGGCTATTGACAATAAAAAGATGGATTTAGAATTGGATATTCCAACTTAAGAAAGAAAAGAAGCAACTATCTCAATCTTTGAAAAGAAGAAAAGATCTTGCAATACAAATGAATGAAAAACTCTACAGTGAATAAAGAATTGACGATATCTATCTAGAAAGAAATTTAGATGAATCAAATGAGGAAATCAGAGACCTATTAGAAAATAATTGTAATCTTCAAGAACAAGATAGAAAACTAAAAAGAGAACAAGAAATTTAGTTAGTAAATTGTGTGAAGTCATGGAAGAAAAAGACAAAGCCAAAGAAGATATAGAAGGAAAGGACAATGAAATTCAACATCTATCCCTTCAATAGGTAGACTTCATTGACAAGATTACTAATGCAAATCAAGAAATCATGAATATAAGATTAGAGAATGAAATATTGCAAAATAATCTAAACATTGAAAAGAAAAAAATGAGAGGTTGATGAAATATCAAATAGACATGAATCGGTTGAATGAGCAAAGCCAATACAGACAGATAGGCAAAGCAAGGATAGGATACACAGAAGAAGGTGAATCATCCAAGCAAGAAGTTCAAAAGAATCAAAGGCCTACTTACAATCACTATGGTAAGTTAAGTCATACATCAAACAAATTTTTAAGTAATAATAAAGAAATATTCAATGGAAAGTGTTATAATTGAAATAAGCATGGCCATAGAGCTAATGAATGTAAAGAGAAACCTAAATTTAAAGGTAAATATCACAAATGAAAGAAGCATGGGCACAAATCCTCTGAATGCAAAACCAAGATATTGAAACTAGCATAATAGATTATGAAAATTATATTTGGTTGGGACTATAAAACATGGTGTAGATGCCATGACTATGGAGAATTTGGGCACATTGGAGAAAATTGTGTGAAACATCACATGAGAACAAGAGACACCACTACAAGATGTTTTATTTGTAAAGAACTTGGATATCTTACCAAGAACTATATGAACACTCGAAGGATTGAATATGAAAAGAAAGACAAGGTTGATAACATCAAAAATAAAATGAGGTAGTAATAGATTCCAAAATATTCTAAGAATACAAGTCTGAGTCATGAAGCACATGTCACTCAAGAATTGGTTGACTCAAACATTTCTACTTGATTTCTCATAAGGATGACTAGGACTAAAACTTTGAAGCATACATCTTACATTAGTTCCAACTACCTAAAAGGAAAGATCCATATTATAATTCAAGATGCATAGGGATCATTGAGTGTCTAAGGAAAATCTAGACCTTACCAAGCTAGGCCAATTTGCAAGACCCTACCGAGAAAGGTCAGGATACACTAACAATATTATGAGGATACTGAGTTATGAATGACTCTATTGAGAACTAAGGTCAAACCAAGTGGAAGATAATCTATCACCAAATAATCAATCATACCAAGCATTTATGGTGATTGGAAAGTGAAAATTTGTTAAAAGGAAGAGAATCAAAATCATTTATCATTGTGAATTTTTGAAGAGCTATTTACCAAGGGCAATTTCTATGCTTCCAAGTGATCTATGCATATATTGTGTAAGATCTTCATGTTTTTGTAACCCCTAATAAGCATGGCCCCCTCTAGTAGTAAAAAAAAGAAAGGATATAAGATTGGTTCAAGGAGTCGATTGGAAGGCACCAAACTTCAAGTTGAGTCCAACAATTGTAGAAACACTTGATCCAACTGGAGCTTAGTTGTAGATTCCACCAAAGGTATTACTTGTTAATGATATTCATTCATTTTTTTTTTTTGATAGAAGATAGCATAACCCTATAGATGGATGGAACTCTAGAAAATTTATGTTTGAATGGTGTGTTGAAACTCGAGCATCAACATTTGGAGACCAAGGGTTTAACACACATTCCACATTTGCACATGGACTTTCCAATAAAATGGATAAGGTTTATCCTTAGCTGTGTACACAATGGAAAGTTATGGCTAGATCAACCTATTCAAATATCAAAGAAAATGATTTATTGAATCATAAGGTTCTAAATGTTGAACAAGGAAAAGATTAACAAAACCCCAAGTTAGGTAGAACTAGAAAGAAAAACTCTTTCCAAGTGGGATGGAAAAGGCATGAAGATTAGTTGTGTGACTAAAATGGAACTAAAATTTGGAATTCATGTGATAACTTATAAGATCTATAGCTCTAGTAATCTCAACAATGTGTCATGTGAGGCAGTTGATCTAGCTCTCAAGGTGGTGAAGAAGAACATGTCCTTTGACATTGCCGAACTAATGCCAAATCAATTCAACAAGAACATGGAGAGCATCAAAACTTCAAAGAATAACCCATGTAAGTTTGATTCACTCTTGACTTGTTTATTCTTCATTGTGCAAAAGATTTTTCCTTCAAAATGTCCAGTCATATGGAGAAAAGATGTACTAGTACTATATCAAATTAATGAATACAGAAGAGATGGGTGAAAATTTTGTTAGTATCATGGACAACTACTTTGGTTCATTCAAGGAAAATATGAATAACAGATTTTAAATCCCTAAGAAACTTGTAGAAGATTACAAGGATGATTTTTATTTCATGGTAGACTATGACAAAGTGTACATTCAAGTGGTCAGAACTAGAGTGGTGTGGGTTAAGCATCTAAGATATGAGGTTAACATTGATGACACTATGGATATCATTGAGGCACTATTGAATGAATGTGTGGATCCCAAGGCCACATATTTTGATACTTTTGATGAAGCCAAAGGTAGAATAGAACTTTAAATTAAGCTTCCTCGAGTAGTTAGCTAAGGAAAGAAGAGGATAACAAAATTGAGCCAAGCAAGATCTACTCTCCTATTGATAGAAGGAAAAGGAGATGATGTGGAAGAAGATGATGCATAAGATGAGGTAGAAGAAACTAAATTTGAAGAAGAAGAGCCAATAACGAAGAAGGTTAAGGTTATCATAACCAAACCTACCAAATCATCTACTATAGTATTCATAAGAAGAGCATCTAGATCAAGAAAGAAATTTAAATTAGGTGAAAAAGATGTAGAAGAAGTTATTTTCAAAAGACCTCCACCTACATTTCAAGAAAAAATAAAAGAGATTGATGTAAGATCTAGTATGGAAAAGTTTAAATCTCTCAAACATGAAACCAAGAGTTCAGATGAGAAGAAGCAAGTTGAAGATATAATAATGTCAAAACTAGGTAAATAGAAATAGTCATCTGATTAACTTGCACACTAAATTCCCAATGAGCTTATAGAAAGAGTCAAGACTGGATCGAAAAATGCTAGGAAAATTGCAAAAGATGTATTTGAACAGACTTTGAGGTAGCTAATGCTGATCTTAATGATAAAGAGGTGAACAAATCCATTAAGAAAAATGAAGAAAAACTCCCTCTAAAATTCAACACTTGCATGATATTAGTTAATGACATTGAACATGTGATGAAGACAACTAAAATTGCATGGAAGAATATCTACAAACTTCATCAACAGAGTGATTTTTTTGTTTATGTTAGTGATGTAGATGATGAAGATGACAAGGAAGCAAATGAAAATAATGATGAAGAAGATGAGGAGCAAGAATAAGAAGCTAAGGAGAGGAGAATCTCCCTGAGATTCACAGTATTCAGGAAACTAACCCAGAGAAGATTGCAGCAATGATCATGGCCCCATTTCCTCACTCTCCAAGCAAAGCTTTAATATCATAAAGTTAGGAGAAAGCTTTTGTTAAGTTGGTTATCAAAAACACTACAACACCATGCACCCAACCAATCTATACACCTATTCAGCTAAGTAATATATTGAATGAAGTGATCAACACTTCATTTACTAAGCCATCATCAAATTTGGCTAGACAAAAACTAAGTATTTCTACTGTCAGTACTATATCTACTTTTATGCTAGCCCCACTATTTCTACTATTGTTATAATTCCTAGTATGCAAATAGCAAGAACAAAGATAATTGAGAGCAAGCCTCAATTGAGTACTAAAGTTTCAAACAAGGAAAAAGGTAAAGATGAAGAGATTGATCTTGATGAGGATATAGTTATCCTCAATTGGGATATCTCTACTCTAAATCCTGATCAAATGGACATCGTAGATGAACTATTATAGAAGAATGCTAAGTGGTAAAAGCTTAGAGAAGCAAAAAGAAGAGAAAATCAAGTACTTGAAGATGTGAAGGACATACTTGTAGATGTACTAAGTATTGAGGTTGATAATACACAACCAATTTTGGTTTAGTTAGAAGATTTTTTTTAGAAATTCAATGAATATTTAAATGGGGAAGGAAAGTTGTTACAAATAGGAGAGAGAAAATTTGTGAATAAAGTATTGGAGAAAGTTGCACAAAAAATTGCAATATATCAAGTAGACTTGTCTACTATTCTCAAATCATTAGAAACCTTTGCAAATAATGCTACTTCATTATTCGAAAAGTTATGTGATACATTTATCTTCACTTAGGAAATGAAAGCTAAACTATCTAAGATAGATGAAGACTTGAAGGTGAGTGCAAACTAGCTATCACTTGACCTGAGCTATACTTCTACTCACTACTCAAAGATCATATTTCTAACTAATATGCAAGAAAAATTACTAAAGGAAGAACCCAAGATTAGGGCCACACTTGTAGACATCCAAGCCATGATTCTCCAAAACATGGATGCATTGTAGAAACACATTGCACATGCCAAAACTCTCATCCATGATAACAATTTTTCCATAGCTAATCACATGATGAACTTATCAACAAAAGTATAGATTGCATTACATGAAAGTAAGATGTTACAAGAAAATTATGACAAGACAATGACATTGATTTTGAAGGTACATTATAGCTTCTTGTCACATTTTGGCATCACCATGTAGCATACACCTTTGGCATTTATGTCAAAAAGGGGGAGAAGATGAGACAAGATAAAAAGGGAGAGAAGATGTGATATAAAGATATGAGATCTATAGTGAGTAAAGTATAATTTGTGCATACATACATACATACATACATACATACATACATACATACATATATATATATATATATATATATATATGGGTGAGAAACATAATATTCATGTACAATTATTTAGAAAACATCTCTTACAAAAGCATTTTTGAATAATCTGAAGAAAAAAAAGTATGTTACCAAGTTGAAGACACAGGATGGAGACTAAAGATTATCTTGAACTTGAAGTTTTGAGAGTTCAGTTTTTTTATTTATAAGTGTTTTGTCACTAATGCCAAAGGGGGAGATTGTTAACATTATGGTCAATTTTATTTATTAGTGACTCACAGTTACTTAGATGATTAGCAACTACTAAGCTTATCTTGCAATTTATAGTGTTAAATGAGTAACTCAGGTTCTACTGAATTCTATAGTTCTATGGAGTTCCAAAATCAGTATTCAGTTTGCACTGAATAGTATATACTGAGTTGATGAGTATTATTACAAACCAAGCTTCATAGTGTTTTCCAAAGTTGCACACTACAAACTGTGGTCTTCAGTGTTTACTAAGTTTGTAGCATTAGTGATGTGAATCAAGCGTTGAGCAAGCTAGGAAGTGTCAACCAAGTGATTTAGTTTATACTGAGCTTGTAGTATTAGTGTTGATCAAGTTTTGCAACATCAACCAAGTGATTAAATTTATATGTCAAGTTCCACAATATTCACTAAGTCACCAGTTCTAACCAAGTTCAAACTACTTGGAAGTGATTAGTATGAACTGAACTTCTACATCTGCCAAAAGCATGACAATATCGAGTGTTAACAATGGTTGCAGAGTATCAGAACCTAACCAAGTTTGTCTTCAAAACCTGAGTACTAGTAGTTGAGTCAACTTGGTGTATTTTGGTGAAAATTTTATTGTGGTCAACTTTGATGTATTATAATTTTGATTAGTATATGGTTAGAAGCACAAACTTGTGTCACCCTTTTGTAAAGGAAAATGCTATAAAAAGTATAACTATTCACCTTCAAAGACATAAAATTAGTATTATTAATTTGAATTTGAAAATGAATTAAATTAGAGAAATGGATGAAGTTTAGGATTATAATTTATAATAATTATTTGGAATAAGAATTGATATATTTTCCTAATTTTTTAGTTGCTGAAAAATACTAAAAATTAGCGGTATAGTTCACACCACAAAACTACATGGAAATAAACTTATTTCCCTTTTATCTCAGACTATGTTATAGATAACATATATAGCTAGAACAATCAACAATAAAAATCAGCTTTAGACCTATATTTTCTCTTTTATAATGATTCAAGTTTCAACTCACTTAAAATTGATAGTTTTCATCTCCCACCAGAATTTTGAAAACAAATCTACTCTAACTAGGAGAAAAATTATACATTCGAAAAGAGGACTTTCTCCTCTAGAATGCCATATAATTTTAAATTTTTTTTGATATGATTTAATATTTTTTCTTTCTCAAAATTGACACCTTTTTGAGTATTAAAATACATGCTTTTAGAATATTTTTATTACAATATACTCTGTCTAATTAAGACACTATAAACTCTATATGAGAAAATTCTTGACTTTGAACTCTATAAAATGGTGTCTATATGTTATTAAAAAATATCATAAAAATTAGTAAGAGTTATTGAAACACCACTTTTCTAAAATAATTGTATTTCTTTAGTAATTGGATACAAACTAGTATAAAACTTGCATTTAATAGACATTTCCAATTGAAAAAGTGTGAGACAATATATAACATAGCTAGAATAAATTTATCTATATCATATGTTTGGACTAAATTTATTTTTAGATATAAATACTCAAATTTAGTCATTTTGATAAATTAGCTTGACCTCTAGCTCTAGTTGTTAATCAAAATCTTCTCTCTTGTAGAACTTTGGAATCTATTTGTTTTACTTACATCCCTTGAGAGTGGAATGAAATTATGAATTTCTTGGATAAATGAGCTTCTAATCATGTACAATATTGGAATTTTATGGATAGATAGAAATTACCCTCCAAATTACTTCATGAATTTGATGACCTTATTGATTGGGATAGAGCTCTTTACTAAACTCTCCTTTTTGTATCTCTTATTTTCTTACTAAACATGTTACGCCTCTTTTAGTAACTAAACATTTAACTTATATGAAAGTAAAATAATTTACATTGCATGGTAGTGTACTCTAATATGTCCATCATATTTTAATGTGTACATTTGAAACCATGAGAAGCCTAAGTTTACAGACCAAAAATGTTAAGTACAAAAACATAATGAACATAATGAACCACAAAAGAAAATGATGAAACTAAGCATGTTCAACATTCTCATAATTTTCTATGAGATATTTAAATGTCCCTAGATCATGTCCATCATGTATTTGTAACCAACTACATTTACAATCAATAAGATGAATCAATTTATTGAGAAAAAAGTGTAATTAATGTACTAAATAAAACCATGATAAACATAATAAACATTATAGTCATTCGATATGAGCTAGTCAAGCATGCCTCAAGAGTCATCTCTCCATAATATAATGTTATCTAATATTTCTTTATGTTTGTGAACTTTTCTAATAGTACAAAGTTCTTTGGTCTTTGGTCTCCTTTGATGCTTCAATAACTTAACATTTACTTCTATAAAAAGGTACAAATACATGAGAATGGTTTTATACTTCTCACAGTCTTCAATGTAGGTGTGTCATTCTTTCGAGTCATGTATGTTTACAACCATGTTCCTATTACAACAACTGAAAAAGTAGGATACATGAACACATCATCTTTTGTAGTTGATTGTGTAATTTTTCTTTCTCTTGTACATAATGTGTCAAGTAGTAATTTGATCTCTCTTCATTGTCCTATGATGAAAATAATGAAAATGTATGTCCTAGCTATAGAAGATTTGAAAGATGGTTTTACTAAACATAACTTTCCATGTCATCATTTCTCAAGGAGATTGTTTGAGATTGATGCAGGAGCATCTTGAGTACTCTAGAAATCTTGCATCGCTAAAAATATTTCCTTTTTTTAATCCTATTTTCTCTTTGGAGGATTACCCTTATTATTTGTGGCTTCTCTTTCTATTCAACTTCCTAATCAACATCTCATCACCCTTATAGGTTTTCCTTCCATAACTCTTAACTATTGTCCTTCCTTTACTTCTTTGGTTAATGTTTTGGATAGGTGGTGAGTTCAGGTTGTACTTATTTCTTCTTTATTAGCTAGTATATTTTTAGTTGTCTTTCAATTGTTAATTCTCTACTGATCTGAACCTATAATCTACATGTTGTAGATCATGTGGTTGTATGAGTCACCCCCCTCTTTTTCCTTCTCATTTATCAAAAATATTGTAGATATTTGAATGAAATATATATAATAAGTTTCAAAATAAATTATTTAGAATAAATGGAACACTTAACACTTAACACTAATTGGATCTAGGTGATACTCATAGGGGTGAAGCATGGGGACTTCCTACTTATCAAGGTATTAGTTATTGATGTTATGAAAAAAATTGTTGTTTCTAGAAAAAAATATTTGAATGTTAAAGTGGTCATATAGTTCATTTTCTAAAAGCTTTCATGATAAAATAATTGTTGAATCATATATTTAAATTGTTGAATAGATGATTCCTAACATTTATTATTATTATTAATTGATAAATATTATAAATTAATTAATATTTATTTAAGGGTCTTTTATTTTGCATCTATTATCGTTATAAAATATTTAAGAAAATAATATCTTATAAATCATTTTATTTAAATGTTATCGCAAATGAAAAATTAGGGGGATTTGCATTTAGTGTGATTGTGGATGATTTTTGGGTGAAATATGTATACCTTCTACATTTCTCATCCAACTAAAAATATGGGGTATCTGTTATTCTAATTTTGAAGAGCATTATCCATGGAGTTGACATCTTTTATGTAGATTTTCAAAATTTAGTCCTATATTTGGTGGAGGTGACAAATGTGATTCTAGGTTCTGGGCAAGAAGTAAATTTGGAGCTGAAGCCTATACATTTCCTTGTCCTTGACATTTTTGGAGTTAGTTCTTACATTCTATCTCCTTGGAGAGATAGTATTCTTTGTACAACTCATTTTCTATTGTATGATGTAGTTTTGAGCATTTGCTTCTTTTGAATATTATATAGCAATGATCCTCTTTGTCTCTATTTACATTATCCTTATCTTTTAAATATTTTAGCTTCTAAGTCAATGTGATCTCTTGGGTCCTTTACTTAAAGTTTGATGGTTAAGAGGCATTTAAGAAATATTTTTTTGGTTAATTAGTGTGATTTGTGTGGAGTCAAGTTTGAAAGTTGTAAACCTAGTTTCCTTCTTTTAAACATCCACACCTCTTGCATTATATGCACCCAAAACTAGAAGAACCACTCTTGAAAGGGTTGTTGTGTACTGTTTGAGTTATAATTTTTCCCTTCAAAGCTACATTTTTCTCATAATATCACCTCAGTTTTAAAGTCTAGTTCATGTTATTCATTTACTTCTATACCTTTTCCTACCAAGTTTGTTGATCTCATATTGGTTTTGACAACTGAGTGTCAACACACTTAAGCCATTTACTTAGTTCAAGTCAAACTAGTAATACATGATGAGCACAACATATAAATATAAGACCATGCTAATTTGCAATGAGTGTCAAGTCACACATGTGTTGAGTCACTTAAGTTTTGAGAAAATAGACCATTCTAAGTGATTCAAGAGACAAGTCAACAATGAATGTCGAGTAATGCAGGTGCTAAGTCATAGTATAAATAACAATGCATGCTTAGCATCAGAAACTTCATATGCTAAGTAACACAGTTTTGACATATTTGGTTTTAATGGCACAAAAGACTATGTAAACCATTTTTGAGCTGACTTAAGATTATATTTTGATATTATGGATATAAGGACAAATCTATATTTAGATTCCCTATGCTATTACACACAACCAATTAGAGAAAGGGAAGGTATAAGTGGCAAAATGGATTAATCTTAGCCATAGATTCATACCTAACCCTAAGCCACCTAAGTCTTCTTAAGGAGGATGAAGCTAAAAAATCTTAATGATAGAGGAGAGTGAATGTGGAAGGAATTGAAGGAGCAAACAAGATAGTTTGCATGCAGAGCATTCAAGGTGAGTTAGAAGTTATGATGAAAGAGTGAATTGTAGAATCAATTAGAAAATAAAAAAAGATAGAGCAATGGATACAACATTGAGACATCTAATCATGATGGATCAAGAAGATATTTTTTAGAGGTGATAAGTTATCAGGCAAGCAAGTGCCAACAACAAAATCTATGTTGAGACATTTTAATAGGTGATTTTGGTTAAATATCTTAACAAAGTAGTCCCAACAGACTGTATGAAATCCTTTAAAAGGGTGCTTAGTTAGTTGTATGTTGAAGTCCTCTAACAAGACACACTTCTAATAGGGTTTTAAAATCCTCTAACAATGTGAGACCTAACAATCTTTGTAAGCCTTTAACAAGGTAGACCTTTCACAGGGTAGATCATGTTTCATGCTCAAAACATTGTAACCTTCATTGGATACACTTTATTACTATACTAATGAAGATTTTTGGGTGTCATCCACACCCCAATTTTATGTTCTCACTTGGAGGGCTTATGGGTAATCATATCTAGTGTTATGTGTTTGAATGCTTACATGGTTATATGTTTTAGATGGATATGCTTTACATGTTATTTCAGCTTACTTGTTAATATATGTAATGAATAAATGGTGAAACTTTTATGGGTCCAAGGTTAAGGAAAGATATTGAAATGGAAGTCTACAAGTTGGGAAAGACTATTGAAAACTAGGAGATTGAAATACATCTCATACTACATAAACTGAATGAGGCAAAAGAGGAACTAAATAAATCCTTGAAGAGAAGGAAAGAGGTTTCTATTGTAGAGAATTCCACACTATACAAAGAGATAGACACTACTAATCTATTTGGATATGGTGAGTCCAATGAATTTGATGCAATAGTTGTAGATCTAATGGAAAAGAATAGAATCTAGGATGAAGAAATCATAAATCTCAAGTTAGAGAAAAAATCACAAACTATACTATTAAGTGAGGTGACTAAAAAAAAGATGAAAGCTATAAAAGACAAAGCCATGATTGAAGAAGTAAAAAGAATTCTTGCCAATAGATTGGAAGAGAAGTCAACAGAGCTAACCAAGATTTCTAACATGCAATTGGATACCCTAAGTCAAATAATGAATGCCAAATATGAACTAAATGCCAAGGACATTGAGATAACTACGTTGAAGTTGCAAAATGAACAATTACAATCTGACCTAAACAAAATGAACCCATCAAATACTTTGAACAACTATTGAGATCCCCTAGATCCAATAATGATACACTAGGTCTAGACTATACAAGCATTGAAGAAGGAGAATCATCCAAAGTTGTAGAAGAAAGGAACACAAAAGGCAAGAACTCCAAACCTACTTGTCATAGGGTAAAAGGAAAAAGTTGTGTCACCTTTTAGGCTAACTTACCAAAATGACTAAATTTGAGTATTTCTTTCCAAAAGTCATTTTTTCTCAAACGTATGATCTAGATAAATACATTCTAGATAAGTTATATACGGTCTCACAGTTTTCCAATTTCAAATGTCTATTAAATGCATGTTTTAAACTATTTTGCATCTAATTACTAAAGAAATAAAATTATTTCAGAAAGCTAGTGTTTCAATAACTCTTACTATTTTTTATGATTTTTTTTAGTAACATATAAACACCATTTTATAGAGTTGAAAGTCAAGAATATTCTCATAAAGAATTTATAGTATTTTAATTAGATATAATATATTGTAATTGAAAAATTCCACAAGCATGAATTGTAATACTCAAAAATATGTCAATTTTGAGAAAGAAAAAAATATTAAATCATATCAAAAAATTTAAAAATTATATTATGTTCTAGAGGAGAGAGTCCTCTTTCAAAATGTATAATTTTTCTTCTGGTTAGAATAGATTTGTTTTGAAAAATGTGGTGGGAGATGAAACCTATCGATTTCATGCAAGTTGAAATCTAAGTCATTATAAAAGACAAAATGCAGGTCTAAAGAATTTAAAAAAAAAAAATTTCTAGCTATATATGTTATCTATAACATAGTCTGAGTTCAAATGATTTATATAGTTTTGTGGTGGAACTAACCTCCTAATATTCAGTTTTTTACAACAACTAAAAAATTATCTATAAAAAATAGAAAAATATATCAATTCTTATTCCAAATAATTTTTGAAAATTATTATCCTAAAATTCATTCAATTCTACACATTTTAGTAGTTCATTTCATTATCAAATTTTAAATAATAATACTAGTTTTATGTCATTGAAAGTGAATAGTTATACTTTTTTTAGCCTTTTCCTTTACAAAAGGGTGACACAAGTTTATGCTTTTATCCCATAATTATGGTAAGAAAGGACACACTGCTAACATGTGCAGAAGCAAGAATATAAATCAGAATGCCAAACCTAAGAACATGATTCATTGTCATAAGTGCAACAAGCAAGGTCATTAGACAGATTAATGTAGACCTAGGACCATGCATACACAAAGATTTGAAGGATATTGCTACAATTGTCAAAAGTATGGACATAGAGCTTTTGAATGTAGATCCAAATCCATGTGGTCAGCAAACAAGCCAACAAAGGTAAGAGTTAATGGGAACTCTTACAATTGGGATTATAACACAAGATATAGCTATCATTATTGTCAATAATATGGACATGTTCCTAAGAATTGTATTAAGACACACTTCAGGTGCAATTACAAAAAATATGGTTAAGTCAAACTACATGTTTTACCTATTTGAAGACTGGTCACATCAATAAATACTATCCAACCAATCCAAAGGCACCAAGTTGTGAATTTGATAAGGGTAAAGGAAAGGCAAATGTTGAACACATCATAAATGAGATGAACAAGACATGCAAGAAGAAAGGTGTTTGCAACACATCAAATGGAGAAGGGATCACACCTCATCAAACTAGGCAAACATTAGGTATGTGGGATTGATATTTAAAAGTTATATCAAGCATCAATTCCAAAAGAAGATATTACTAAAAATAATACATTAGCATAACTAAACATGTAATATGTTATTAGAAATTCAAGATAAATCTTTAAAAAATTTCATGTTGTTGTCAAGTATGAAAAGTTTTCTATATGTGCTATGTGGAATGTTAGTTGATGCCGAGCTATCAGACTAGATAGTTGATGTCGATCTTGTATTAGGTGTCAAGTGATGGAAATATCAATGGATGCCGAATGAACTTGAAATTGGTTATTGCTGAGCTTACAACTATGTAAGAACTTAGCATTAAATGCAAGATTTTCAAAGGGTGTATGATCGATTTGAGTTCATTTTTCATCATTTCAAAATTAAGAAAGAGTGAGAAGAACTAGAAGTAACCTAAAATTTGTCAAAAGCAATTACAAAAGATTTGTGTAGAGATTCATCACTAGTTCATCAAAATTTCAAGTTATTTATCAAAAGTCGAGCTATGTAGTTTAAATTTTCATAAATCTTAGCTTGTCACAATGGCATCAAGTTCAAAAAATGTTGAAGGGAAAGAATTATTAAATGTGTAGCTAGTTATTAATGAGGTTAACTAGCCTATATTTAAAGCCATTCCTAACATTGCCTATAAATAAGACCCTTCTAGCACACTGTCAATAATTTTTCCAAATGTGATAATAGTGCAAGATGTAAGGAAATGCTAAAATTGCAAGATATGAAGTATTGGTGACATGGAGATAAGAGGTGTGTATAATAGATTGTGTGATAATGGTGTTTTGAAAGGGGAATTAAAAATTGTTGAGAAAAAGGGTTTAACACAAGCCCTATATTTTCCAAATATATTTAAAACTAAGTGGATATGAATTTTGGTATATGATTGAAAAGATCATTTGAGTAGAAAGATTGTTATTGTTGAAGAAGTGTTTTCAATCATTGTTTTATCACTAATGTCAAACTTGCTATATCTTGGTAAGACAATTGCTTATATGTTTCAAGCACTATCACTTAGTTGATTGATGAAGACGATTTGATCAACAAGATGTAACAAAAGTACCTAAAGGAAAGGTTAAGTTATAATTATGTATTAGTACAAGAATTAGTTAAGAAAATGATACCATAATGTATTGATTATCTACTTGAGGTTACAAAATTATTGGCTACACTTTGAAAGTTTAGAAGAAAAAGTTTCGACAAAGTTCATTTGCTTCATTTGCTAAGCTTAAACAAGTCGATAGAAGGTGCTGAGAAAAGTTAGTGCAAGCTGAGTAAAAAGTTAGTTGGAGATGAGTGAAAGCAGTTTCTAGTGGATGCTAAGAAAACTAATAGGTGCTGAGAAAGTTAGTAAATGCTAAGTATTTTTAGTAGATGCTGAGCAGCAGTAAAATCTAGTTAATGTTGAGTATTTTCATACTAGATGTTGAGTAAAAAAGTATGTACTAAGCATCACTAAATTGATAATGCCAAGTTGCTGCATTATGAAAAAGATTGAAGATTCATCGAATAAAAGCTCACAAGTTTGTTTTCTTGGAACTTGTAAATTAGGAGGAAGATAAGATTGATGAGTTGGAGGCACAAAATCTTATGTAAAATGTTCTAGAGGAAAATTCAAATAGATTCTAGGAGAAGTTTCTTGAGAAGACAACATATGGGGTATATACATTATATCCTACCTAATCCATCGAAAGCCCTAATTCTTGAGAAGGATAATTAATGGGAAAAAGAGTTATAATTCCCTATATGTAGGGTTTTCTAGTCATGAAGAAAAGTTAGTTATAGGTCAAAAAAAAAATTGCATGTGAAAATCTGACAAGGTTAAGGAAGAGGGTTTGCTTCATCAAGTGACCCAAGAGGAGAAGTTTGCAATGGTGAGCTAAGCAAGAAGGCTAGAGAAGGATGAATGCTTGTAGTGTGAAAAAACTATCAGAATTGCAAAGATAAGAAGCCAAGTAGAGTTGAGGAATGAATAGAGATCTGTAATCTGCAAGTAAGGTTGTAAGTTGTATCAAATCAAATTCTACTATTAGTCTCTAACAATTGTATCAGATTATGGTAAATTCTCTGGAGAAAGGTTGACTTAATAGTCATTAGAAAATCCTTTAATAGGGTGGCATTCCAAGTGAATGACCTAAAGTCCTCTAACAAGGCTCACCTTTAATAGGGCAATTGAAATCCCTTAACCAGGTCACATTTAATAGTGTGTGTTGTAACCTTTAATAGGGTTGGCCTTTAATAAGGGCATCACTTCAGAAGAGTGAAGAAGGAGTAGCATGTTGCTAGTAGTTTTTCCCAAATTGGGTTTCCACATTAAATCATTGTGTCAAGTGTACTGATGGATGTGTTTTGTTTTATGCTTTACATTTCTGCACATTAGTTTAACAATGACATATTAGTTTTGGCTAACACATAATGAATGCATGCATGGTTAAGAATGTTATATGGGTTCACTAAATTGAAAAAAAGGTTTATTTAGACATCTGGACCTTGATTAACTGATACACACACCCCCCCTAGTTAATCTAAAAATAATTTGAATAATTAGTATTAGAGTACAGTTACTTAAGAGGATTAGTTTTAATGTACTAAAAGCATAAAGATCAAGATATCAAAAAGAGAGGTACCCAAGTTGAATAGAGATAAATTTTCTACCTGGAAAATTTCGATGAAGCTACACCTTGGAGGACTTGGATACTATGCACAAAGTTACATTACAATAGAACATGTTGATCCAACAGGTGCCCTAACAATTGAAGACCTAAAGAAAAGAAATAACACAATTAGGTGATGTTGCAGATTGCCTCTTCCCTAAGCTATGCTAAGTTTGACGATATCAAAGAACTTACAAGTGCAAAGTAGATGTCAGATATCCTAACCACTATCTATGGAGGAGACAAAAATGTTCAAAGAGTCAAGTCAGAAAGCCTAAGAGGTAAGTTTGATGACATCAGAATGGAAGAAGGTGAAAAAATTTCTCAATATGTTGCTAGAGTAAAAGAAGTTGTTAGGGAAATAAAAGGTGCTACTGGTAAAACAGATGATGATACTATGCTAAGTAAAGTCTTGAGAATAATGTTGCATGTGTATGCCATTAGAGTGTCTACAATTCAAGAGTTGAGATTTATACTAGGAAATGATCTAACCCTTTAAAGTCTGGTGGGTAGACTCACTGCATTTGAGTTATCTAATTTTGACAACTACCAACTAGAGAGTATTGAATCAACTTTTAATGCAAAATTGTTACTGAAGAATTTTGAGGAGGTAAAGCCAAAGAAGAAGAAAAGAAGGATAAAGTATGCATCCAGTGACAATAGTATAGATGAGGAAGACATTGAACAATTGGAAGCATTACTAACTAGAAGATTTCACAAAGGAAAAGGTAAATTTAAAGGTAAGCTACCTATCATTTGTTTTAATTGCAATGAAGTTGGTCATATTGCAGCAATATGTACATAGAAGAAGAACTTTAGAGAAGGTAACAAGCAAAATAAATAGAAGAGAAGATGATGGAAGAGACTACTATGACAAAGGCAAGAAGTCATGCTACATTGTTGATGAAAATAACTCTAATGAAAATGATGATGAAGTGGTATATGTTGTAGTGAAGAATGAATCTGATGAGGATGAAGCTATTAAACTTATGACTTGTGTGAACAAGAATGACAAATGGATCATTGATAGTGGATGCTCACATCACATGACTAGAGACAAAATTAAGTTCATTACCTTAACTTGTTATGATGGAAATAGTGTAAGATTTGGTAATAACGAACCATGTTCAGTAAAAGGAAAAGAGTCTATTAAGCTTAGAGACAAGATCTCATGTGACAATGCTTACAATGTTTAAGGACTAAATTATAACTTGTTAAGTGTGTCACATTTGAATAATTTGGGATGCAAAGTTGAGTTTGAAAACAAAATACCCAAGATACATGATACAAATGGAAATCTAATTGGAAAAGGTGATCAAACAAGGAGTAATCTATTCTATTTGGATATAGAAGATGCTACTTGTATTATTGAAAAATTTGATGATGTATGGCTTCGGCACAAGAGATTATGTCATGTTAACTTTGATAATCTAATTAGTATAAGATTATAAAGTCAAGCTTTAAAAGTAACACTTACATCTCTAAGGAAATACATTTGTGTAGACATATTAAGGTACAAAGCTACAAAGGAGATAGGTAAATTATGCTACTTCTTGATGATTACTCTAGAATGATGACAATCATGTTCCTAAAGAAAAAATAAAATACTTTTCAAATGTTTAAATGGTATTTGGCAAGATTTGAGAAAGAAACAAGGAAGAGCTTGAAATGTTTGAGATTAGACAGAGGAGGTGAGTTCACTTCACATGAATTTGAGATGTTCTATAATGACAAATTAATCAAGAGACAGACATCAACACCTATGACTCCTCCACAAAATTGAATTGCTAAAAGAAAAAATACATCAATAATGGACTCTGCTAGAACACTAATGATAGAGAAAAATGTTTCCCTAAAATATAGGAGAGAAGATGTAAGTACTACAGTATATACTTTGAATTGTGTGCAAGTAAATAAAGGTACTCACTAAACACCTTTTGTACTATGGTATGGTTATCCACCTAATGTGAAATATTTTAAGGTATTTGGAAGAAAATGCTATATTCTCAAAGATGTTAGGAGTGGAAACTTTGATGCAAAGAGCGAAGAAGGTATGAATCTTGGTTACTCCACAAGAAGTAAAGCTTATAAGTGTTTAATTACTAACACTAATGAAATTGTGGAAAGTTCAAATGTGAATTTTGATGATCTTACAAAAGCACATATGGTTGAAACTACAAAAGAATTAGAAGACTACAAGATATATGCATAATATTATTAAGGAATTCCTATTGAAGAAGATATTACAAATCATGCAGCAAGTCAACAACCGGTTTCAACAATTATCGAGTCACATCTTATGAATGCTGAGTTGCATTAAAATTTTGAGTTGCAAAATGAGGAAAATGCATAATTTGACTCTGATATTTGCACATATGAAAGAGATGTTGAAATAATTGACAAAAATGCACATAGTGATATTGAAGTTGAGAGATAGAATGCAGCCACAAGAACTGAGCCTAGACTATCCAAATATGTCAAAAGACACCATCCTATAGATCAAATCATTGGAGAAAAAGATGTAATTCCAATGAGAAGAAATAGGTTGAGAAGTGAAGCATGTTTTCTTAGTGTGAAGGAACCTAAGAAAGTGAGAGATGCATTGGAAGATGATGATTGGTACAAGGCTATGGAAAAAAAAAATTAGCAAATAGAAAAGGACAAGACTTGGAGCCTAGTTCCTAGACCAGAGGACAAGAATGTGATTGGCACAAAATGGGTATTCAGGAACAAGCTAGATGAGAATGGTGAATTGAAAAGAAACAAAGAAAGATTAGCTTGCAAAGGGTATGCTCAAGAAGAAGGAATTGACTATGGTGAAACATTTTCCCCTGTTGCAAGAATGGAAGGAATAAAAATTCTGCTTGCTTATGCCGCATACAAAGGTTTTAAAATTTATCAAATGGATGTTAAATTTGTATTTTTGAATGGAATATTAGAAGAATAGGTCTACATAGAATAACTAGAAGGTTTTGTGGATAAAAACAATAAGAACATGGTATGCAAACTACACAAAGCCCTATATAGATTGAAACAAGCACCAAAAGCATGGTATGAGAGACTTCATACTTATCTTGTTAAGATTGAATTTGAAAGGATGGATGATAACAAAAATTTGCACATGAAAATAGACAAAGAAAAAGATATACTATTTTCTAAATTTTTTTTTGATGACATAATATTTGGAGGACAACATGCTCTATGTAAAGATTTTGCAAATCAGATGAAGCAAGAGTTTTAACCATCAATGTTTGGTGAAATCAAATTCTTTGTGGGACTACAAGTATATCAAATTAAGTATAGTGTACATATCAGTTAGTCAAAATATATCAAGGAGATATTGAATACATTTGGACTTGAGGACTCAAAATCAGTAAGTACACCTATGGTAACAACACTCAAACTATTAAAGAATGATGAATTAGCTAAGGTCAATCAAACATTATACAAATCCATGATTGGAAAATTGCAATATGTGGTACACAATAGGCCTAATCTTGCATTAGCTGTGGGGATATTTTCTAGATTCTCTACAAATCCTAGAGAGAATCACTTGATGGCCATAAAATGGATAATGAGATGCTTGAAAGGAAAATAAGAGTATGTCTTATACTATAAGAAGAATGAAAAGTTTGAACTCAAAGCCTACATTGATATTGATTGGGTTGAAAATATTGATGATAGAAAGAGAACTAGTGGAGAAGCATTTTTATAATGTAGAAGACTTGTTACATGGACAAGCAAGAAGTAGAGTTGTACCTCCGAATCTACTACTGAAGTAAAGTATGTTGCTGCTAACATTAACTGCACAAACATTGTATGGATAAAATAGCTACTTAAGGGAATAAAGGAAGAAATCATGAACTAGTGACATTTTATTTTGATAATACAAGTGCTAGAAATATATGAAAGAATCTTGTTATGCATACAAAGACAAAGCACATTGCAATAAAGTATCATTATGTAAGGGAGTTGGTTCAAGACAAAGAGGTGAAGATGGAATATATCAACAAAAAGGAGTAAATTTCTGATATCTTCAGCAAAGCATTACCTAAAGATGCCTATGAGTATCTAAGAGGAAAATTATGGGTAATACCCCTATCAAAGGCTATGTAAAAGATAGAGGTAGTATCCTACATCAAACAAGCTAATATTTATTTCATACACATTGATGAAATGGATCTTACTTTAGGAATTTCCTAAGGTAATTATAGAGCTTGAATATCAAATCAGTCAAAAGCAAGGTGACAGAGGGAAAAAATTGAAGAGCCTGCAAAATCCTATGTCTGCATATATAAAGATGCCAAGTATTGAGTACATCTCTTTGGCATTGTTATCAAAGAGGGAGAAAGTACAAGAAATTGATCAAGTGCATACTAGTCAAGAGGAAGAAGATAAAAGTAGAAAATCAAGTTAGAAGGAGAAAGCACAGTGCAAAAGAGTAACAATAAAGTGAAGGTACATCATCAGAAGATTAGAAAGCTAGAAGCAAGAAAGAGGGAGAAAGTAGAAACAAAAGAGGGAGATATTCTAATATTCTAGGAGACATTTTGTAACCTAAGAGGGAGATGCTGATAGAGGGAGAAGTTTTATTCACAAGCTTTCTTTTTGTTATTGCCTTACTATTTTAACCTAGTTAGTTTGATAGTGTTCATCAGTTGTTTGACTGGTTGATCAGTTTGGTTTTCCATCAATGCCAAAGAGGGAGATTGTTGGTATATGATTGAAAAGATCATTTGAGTAGAAAGATTGTTATTTTGTTGAAGAAGTGTTTTCAGTCAGTATTTTATCACTGATGTCAAACTTGTTATATTTTGGTAAGACAATTGCTTATATGTTTCAAGCACTATCACTTAGTTGATTGATGGAGAGGACTTGATCAACAAGATGTGAAAAAAGTACCTAGAGGAAAGGTTGAGTTATGATTATGTATTGAAGTGAAAGAATCAATTAAGATAGTGACAACATAATGTACTAATGATCTACTTTAGGTTAAAAAATGATTGGCGACACTTAGAAATTTTAGAAGAAAAAGTTTGGACAAATTTCAGTTGCTTCATTTGCTAAGCTTGAGCAAGTTGATAGAAGGTGCCGAGCAAAGGTAGTGCAGGTCGAGCAAAAAGCTAGTTGGAGTCGAGTGAAAGCAATTTCTAGTGGATGTTGAGAAAAGTAATAGGTGTCGAGCAAGTTAGTAGGTGCCATGTGATTTTCAATAGATGTTGAGCATGAATAAATCTAGTTAATACTAAGTGTTTTTACTTTAGATGCTGAGTAACATAGTATATGTTGAGCATCAGTAAATTGATAATGCCAAGCTACTCCATTATCAAAAAGATTAAAGATTCATCAAACAAAATCTCATCAAAGCCTAATCTCATCAAAGGTGGAAAAGGTAATACATTATGCATACATAAGCCTTGACGAAGATATTGTTATTCCAAAGTATGACTATGATACTATGACATTGGAGAAAACAAGCATTTTGCAGTAACCCTTAGAAAGGAAAAAGCATGAAGAAATGCTTAGGAGAGAACACAAGAAAAAGCAAACACTTCAAGATATAAAGGACATCATTTTGGATCCATTTATCCTATCAACTCCTTATGAGACCAAGCCACTAATAGAATAATTGACAGATATAGTGGAGAAGGTCAGTAATGAAGATCTTGATACAAATGCAAAAATATTGGAATGGTTTGAAAAGAAGTTTCAAACAAAGTAAATGAGAAAATATCTAGTGAGATAGCACACAACAAGTTGCACTAGCAACCAAGGTTGAGGATATGAAGAAGGTAATTGAGAATATATTCTCATTGTAAACAAAACTATGTAATCCTATACTCTTCACCCAAGAGACCAAAAGTCACATTCTACGTCTAGAAAGAAAAATATATGCATTAGGTGCAAGCCTACCTACAAATATAGCTTATAGTGAGAAGCATTTCAAAACATTTCTTTAGACACAAAGTTAGTTAGGTATCTTAATAGCAGATGAGGCTAATATTAGAGACAAATTGAAAAGTATTTAGGCTACCCTCACCCCACATATGGAGATAATGTACAAGGAGCTAGGCTATGCTGAAAATATATTGAAGAAAGAACCCAATCATTCTACTTTAGATGATCTAGTACACATTTTTGTTGAGATTGCAATCCAAATTAAATCATTGGATTTTTCATGTGATAATTGGGATGTAGCTCTAAGGATAATTATGGATGTCCATAAATCTTTTCTAGAGAAACACACCATAGGTGTATAACCCATTTGACATAAGTGTCAAAAAAGGGGAGATATAATATGGGGGAGTATGAACAAAAAAGAGATATGCATTTTTGGAGAGAAAGTAGTAAACAGATACATATATTAGTTAAAGGAGAGCATATCAAATGAAAGAGTATTAGATACAACATATTGAAGTCAAAGGGAGCACAAATTTTGGAACCAAATATGACACATTAGCTCAGGGGGAATTATAAAATTTTGAGGTATACAAGTTAGTACACAATTTTGAAATTTTGAAAATAGTGGATGTTGAGTAATGTAGGTACTAAGTCACAGTATAAATAATAGTGCATGCTGAGTATCAAAGGCTTCATGTGATGAGTAAAATAGTTTTGACATATTTGTTTTTAATGGCACAAAAAACTATGTAAACCATTTTTGAGCCAACTTAGGATTATATTTTGATATTATGGAGATAAGGATGAATCTATATTTGGATTTTCTATGCAATTACATGCAACCAAATAGAAAAAGAGATGGTTTAAGTGGAAAAATAGATGAATCTCAACTGTAGATTCATAGCTAACCCTAAGCTACCTAAGTCTTCTTAAGGAGGATGAAGCCTAAAACTCTTAATGATGGAGGAAAGTGAATGTGGAAGGAATTGAAGGAGCAAGGTGACTTAGAAGTTATGATGAAAGAGTGAATTGCAAAATTAGTTAGAGAAGAATAGAGGATAGATCAAAAGATACAACATTGAGACATCTGATCATGAAGGATCAAGAAGATATTGTTAAGATGTGATCTGTTATCAGGCAAGCAAGTGCCAAGTGCAAGATCTATGCTAAGACATTTTAATAGGTGATTTCAATTAAATATCTTAACAAAATAGTCCAAACAATCTTTATGAAATACTTTAACAAGGTGTTTACTTAGTTTTAAGTTGATGTCCTCTAACAAGGCACACTTCTAATAGGGTGTTGAAATCCTCTAACAAGGTGAGCCCAAACAGTCTTTGTAAGCCTTTAACAAGGTAGACCTTTCATAGGGTAGATCATGTTTCATGGTCAAAATATAGTAACCTTAATTGGATACCCTTTAATACTATAGTAGTGAAGATTTGTGGCTGTCATCTCCACCCCAGTTTTACCTTCCCACTTCGAGGGTTTCTAGGTAATCATATCTACTGTTATGTGTGTGAATTCTAACATGGTTATATGTTTTGTTGCATATGCTTTACATGTTATTTCAACTTACTTGTTAATTCATGTAACGAATGAATGGTGAAAGTTTTATGGGTCCAAGGTTAAACTACTAATTCACCCACATCCCCCACCCCACCAAGAAGTTTACTCTTTCCCCTTGCAATTCCACCAAAGTTTAGTTTATTTTTGAAAGGTTATTCAAGAGAAGTTGACCCATTATGCTAGAGGTTGATCCTTATCATGACATACCCACATGCCAAGGATCAGTCCATGTTTCACTAGAGTACTAAAGGTTCATTTCAATATAAGGTTGCAATCTAGTTGACAAAAGTAACCATATGAATATGTATTCAACCTCGATTCATTTCCTATAGTGCCCACACTAAATTGAGTACCCAAAATATAAATTTATTCTTAATCAATAAATCAAAAGACCTAACATTGTTTATTTATTTAAACAATTTAAAAATATTGAACAAACGTTTTCATTAATTTAAATAAAATTAATTGATTACAATTACATTTTTAAAGAAATCATTATTTACCTTTTTTCCTTTTAAGTTGTTTCGTTAAAATAATTCAAAGGAATTTTATATTAAAAAATACTAAATTAAAAGAATCTTGCTATAAAAAATATTACAAAAAATTATATCATTAAAATAAAAAAAATTCTTATTAGTCCTTACTAGGGATTAATGTTTTCACTAGTCCCTAATTATTAATTATTTACTTTTTGAAAGTAAAAGAATCTTACTTTCTAAATCATGAAGTCTTTTATTTTTAAAATATATTTATGTATATGAATTTCTAATTTCTTATTGGTTAGAACCAATTTTGTTGGGGTTTAATTATTAATTTTAACTCAAAAAAAAAAAACAGAAGTTACTTTAATTCTCGAAACTTCTACTCAAAGTATTAAATCTATTTTATTTTTTCCAAACCTTGCTAAGGATTAACTCTGATTATTATACTTGTGTGTTGGTGTATGAATGTGATGTGAGAATGAAAAAGAAAATGACATGTATATCCTCTATTCTAGACTAACATAACCCACTGAGTTGAGGAATCTCAACCAATTGATGAATCTCCAAATTCACAAAAGAAACATGGTTGGGCATTAGGGTCTTGCTAGAATAAAACTACAGTAGTCCAAGTTTCTTACAAAGAAGGTATGAACTTAGGAAACTTCCAAACTTTCATCTACCAAGATTTCTTTGATAAATCCTACCCTTTTTTCTTGAAAGATTAAGAATAAAATACTTAACATAAGCAACTCATGCAAGAAGATAACAAATTAAATTATTTTTTGAAGCCTAGGTATTTGGCAACAAAGGCTAATATAGTTGTCCACTGTGAAACTTAGATGAACTATAGTTGTCCATCTTATGTTCATGCTAATTCATTGTTGTGGGGAGCCTATTCTTTCCCATTCACCATTCCATAATAGATTTGTTGTTGTTTGTATGATACAATTTTGTGGAGAATACATTTTCTCATTAACACCAATTATAAACAACACTTAGATCTAACAACCCTCCAAACCTTATCATTTCTTTTACATGTTTTGGGCTTTTCTTTTTGTTTTAGAAATTTATTCAAGGAATATATGCTTAAATTTAGAACTATAATTTAGATCAAGGCAAGCATATGAAACTAATTACATATAAATTAACCTTATCCTCTAAGAGAAAAAAATGTTACTCCTTTAAATTCAATGGGTGAGTAATTTAGAGGATACTTCTTTTCCTCTAAAGAATTTTCTCTTGTAGTTAGTTTCTCTTATGTTATCGCTCTTTTGGTTTTTATTTAGATTATTTTCCTTATTGGATTATCTAGGAATTTTTTATATGTTCCTTTTAAGGATATAGGTGCAAAAGATATATTCTTTAGACACTAGATAATGGAATTTACAAATAAATCTATGACTAATATTATAGTTGAACATGATAACCAATTAAATCTAGGTATGGCTACACAATCATAATATGATTTACTAGATTTGAGATAGATGTTGACTATAATACTACATACTATTTTAAAAATTGAAAATGTCTAAACATATGGCTATATTACATAATTTAAATATAGATGTATGGGTATGGGAACAATATCCTCTATCATCAAACTCCTTATTTATGAAGATTATTACTAATATAAGTGATGATGCCAAAAGACTAATGCACTATATTTTTAAAAAATCACTAAGAGAATTAGGTCCGTGTATGGAGGACAACAACCTTGTCCCACAACCTAAGTTTCCAGAAGACATATACCATTTGATAGACCCAAGTTTCCTCTTATCAATGAGATACAATAAAACATCCACCATGACATTTAGTGCCAAATTACATCCACGTATAATGGAGGCACAACTGATAGAGTTTTAAATTGGGTCATCATGATGGTAAGTTTTTTGCTTTACCACAAAGCCACTATCTATAGCACATTTCTAGTGTTCACAAATCAAGCAATCTAATGATCTCCAAACATTATCTCACATAGTGTGATGACCCCTTTCTCGAAGGCTGTCAGTAATCAAATTTTAATTTTTAATTATACATAGGGAACTTAATTAGATTAAGTCAACAATATCACATTATAATATATCCAATAATTAATATGGTAAAGTCATTGATTTCATATTTCTCCTACTATACCTATCCTAAGGAGAGTATGGGTTTACTTATCATAGGGAACTTGACACTAGTAAACAATCTAGTTTTACTCCACCTCTCCCTATATAACACAATATATCAACTCCCATGAGTATAGTGAAAAATCAAAGAATTTTGTTTTATCAATTATATTCCTTTATTTAGAATTTATAAATATTAATCTATTAAATACTCCTCTCATTAAATCTCAATGTATACCATTATATATATATATATATATATAATACACACAAGATGCTCTATATAATATACATGGTGTTTGTTTGTTACTTGTTATAGATGGCTATCTCATTCTTATATATTAACATGATTTCAGATTAACACATAGTTGCATGCCCCATTAATTATATGGTAGAGTTCTAAACAAATTTTATATTCACCCAATGTTTAATCTCGAGGATCACAATGTGTGAGGGACCTATCCTTACCTTATCTGCTTGGTAGCTCGATTGGTGTATATTTGGCTAGCTTGTATTGTTTGATCAACTAGTAATGCTCCTAATGCCCAACTCATCCTAAAGCATTCGATATGTAGGTTTTTCTAATCAACATGTGATGAATTGCTCCTTTTGTGTACTATAACTAGTCCTCTACTTGATCAATGATGTGGGAACTTATCACTATTTCATTAAATTTTCCAACGTCCAATATTTCCTTTGATTTTAGATATAAACATGAATAATGGTTGCATTCTTTGATGCCTGTGTCGTTATCCAATCAACCTTTTCTCTTTCCCCATAGTGATGGTATCAACTTTGATGTTGATGTGATTAGGGGTACCACCTATAACTAGGTTGGTATGACCCATGTGAAGAGGCATGACCTTTTATACACACTATTATTTATGCCAACACCATTAAGCCATAGGGTAAGATTTTTATTAATTATTTAATTATAGGGTAGGATCTATTTGTAGATTGTTATATTTATAGAACAAATTATTTGTTTTTTTTTACTTTTTTTATTAGTTGTATAGTTATATAACATATTAACTATTATGATTAGTTATGTGCCTTAAATCAATATTAGATTATTTAGTTCAATAAGATAGATTGATATGACATGGATTACTAATGGGTAAAACATAAATGTATTTATTATTATAATTATTTGTGTCTATGAAAATATACTTATTTTCTATTATCCATTATTCAAGCTCATGACACATAGTAAGATTATAACATGGAAAACTCCAAACTACAACCATATCGATAGAAAAGTACCAGAACACCTTACTATGCCAAATGGAAATACCAAGTTTGAAGCCTAAAATAACAATTTAGATTTCATACCTTATCTTAGAATAAATGCATATTTGTGGAAATGATGCAGGGGCATCCAAGCGTCAAGGTTGTGGATTCAGATGTGGATTTTGGTCAAGATTTACTTCTAGGTCATAACTTTTGACTCAGATGTAGGTTTTGGTTGAAATTTTACAAGTAGTTACATTAGAAGGAGTTATTTGGATTGCCGATGAGCTCAACTCAATAGGTGGCTGTTTAAACATTTTTTTGTGAGCCTGAAATATCGTCTTGACCTTTGAATTTGGCTTTTTGTATTTTTTCCAATTTTTTTGGAAAGTTGTGTTTGCAATAAATTTGAAATCGTATTTTTGATTTCATTGACTAATTGGCAATTCATTTTGCCTTAGTTGGGGGCTTTTCTTGGGAAAAATCAAGATTTATAGGATGAGCTTTAAAAATTACCAAAAATGGAAATAAAAATTCTCAAAAATTTTCCAAATATAGTAATTTTCAAAATTGTAATAAGTAGGCATTCTATTTCATTGTAGAGGTAGAGTAGAGTTGCAAAAAAAGTTGTAAAAAAGAATTATGGTATTCTGAAACATCTGTCTTGAGTCAATCTCTGATTTATTCATTGACGAGTTTAGATTACATTAGAAAACTTCAATTGAATTTAGACAATGATTCTGAAATATTTTAAATTTTTTTTGCAAATTTCTTTTTCATCAACAGAATATTAAGATCACTTCAACGAAACTCTAATTTTATATTGTTGATGGATCATACTATGATCCAAATGTTAATCGAAAAGATTCATATTGAAAATCATACTATAAAATATGTTAAAGTTTCAATAATTTGAAATATGTCTATTATACTATATCGTTTTATGCTTTTTTGTCTACATTCCTTTCTTGGCTTTGTAATTAGTTTCTAGTATAAAATAGTTTTTAATCGATTTAAGTCACAAAAACTAAGGGTTGTTATAGTAATTGAGAGTTTCCTCTGCTTATTTAATAAAAAATAGTGAATTCTATCTTTTGTCCCTAACAATTGCTCACCAATTTTGTTATGATTTCAAAAGAAAAGTCTATGAAGCATCTCAACAATTAAATTCAACAAATTATTTTAACTACTTTAATTAAGATTAGAATTATGTCTATTATAATTATTATTTAAATAATAACATTGTAATAGACCCCATTTTCCTTCATCAATATATCTTCTCCTACTCTAACAATCACCATCAAGCTTTCTTCTAGTCAAGCTGATTTTTTTAATCAAATATGGTTCATAGATTGGAGAGATTTAGATATGTCATTATAAGGTCCCTTATCACTTGGGCCTTGTTGTTCGCTATATATGGAAGGACTCTTCATATTGGCCACCTAGGGGCTTAGAAGAGGACCACTAGGAACTCTCTAGAATTTTAGCTTCTAGGGAGTGTTTCTCATTACTAGGGATAGATGTTTCGGATTGGGTTGGTGGTCTATCTAGTAAATACTCTATTTATAATGGGTACCAAGAGATTACTAGACAATTATATGGAGATGATATAATGCCTTAGTGGAAACCTATTTGGAATAAATTTTCCTAGTCCAAATGCAATTTCTTCATGTGGTTGGTGACTCAAAACCGGTGTCTTATGTGGGATAATCTTTGTAAAAATAGATTTTAAGGCCCCTCACTCTATGTGTTGTGTGATAATGGAAATGAGTCTGTCTCCCACCTTTTCTTCCATTGTTCCTATTCTACTCAGCTATGGTACCTTTGGTAGAATTCTTGGGGTTGTCCTTGTAGGCATGCTTCCTCCTTGTCTTCTTTATGGGATCACTTGGGTAGTGTCCCCAGTAAAGCCTTTCCTCTTTAGGTTGCATGGGTTGCCAGTCCTTCATTCATTCTTTTGCATATTTGGTTGGAGAGGAACATGATACTATTTTAAAATGTTTGGACCAAAGTTATGCAACTCTCATAGAATATTTCTCACTCTCTACATGAGATAATTATGGCTACGTGTGTTTTAGATGGGGGCATGTGTCCTAGTGACCTTACCATCTACAATCACCTCAATTTTCATCTTCAAGGAAGGTTACTAGGGGTTGTTGGTGAATGATCACATGTGTTGACATTATGGTCAAGTTTGTTTATTAGTGAATCAAACTTAGTCAAATGGTTATCAACTATTGAGCTTATCTTGCAATTTATAGTGTTAACCAAGTAATTCAAGTTCTACTGAGTTCTAAAATTAGTATTTAGTTTGCACCCAGTAGTATCTATCGAGTTGATGACTATCAGTGCAAACTAAGCTTCATAGTTTTTATCAAGTTGCATAGTGAAAACTATGGTCTCTAGTGGTTTATGAGTTTGTAGCATTAGTGATGCAAATCAAGTGTTGACCAAGCTAGAAAGCATCAACCAAGTGATTCAATTTTTACCGAGCTTATAGTATTAGTGGTCATTGAGTCTTATAGTGTCAACTAAGTAATTCAATTTATATGTCAATTTTTATAGTATTCATTAAGTCACCAATTATGACCAAGTTTAGGCTACTTGGAAGTGATTAGTATGAACTAAGCTTCTATGTATACCAAGAGAATGAAAATCTTGAGTGTTGACAATGGTTACTGAGTATTAGAATCTCACCAAGTTTGTCTTCAAAACTTGATTACTAGTAGTTGAGCCAACTTTGTGTATTTCAGTGAAAATTTTATTGTAACTAACTTTCATGTATTATATTTTGGATTGGTATATATGTAATGTGCTATACCACATCAAAATTTTAAGTCATAGAAGAACACATGATGTGAATATAATAAGAGTAGATGTATGAATTAAGAAGGCTACAAGTAGTATAAGGAGCATAAAATATTTATCTATCACAACAAGGTGATCGTTACACTCCAAAGGAATATCAACTAGAAAATTAGAGTTGCAGATCAAAGATCAGCCACTGGTTCATCCTAATAGGTGGAATAGTTAAATCGTTTCGCAAGGTAGGCTTAACATTCCTTTGAAAATCTCTTTATTGAGTGTATACTTCATTGTATGTTTTGTAAAATCTTTAGCAAGCTGGACCTAGTAGTACTTATTGCTCTTAATAGGGCAGATCATTAGAAATGATCAATTATAAGTCTTAACTGCCCAACTTTATACTATAGTACTAAAGCTTGTACGTATCATCCCCACCCCAATTTTACTTTCTATTTGGAAGGTTTTTGGGTTACCATATCTTGTATCAAAGTGTTACTTATGTTTTAATGCTTTCATTTTTTCATGCATGCAATTAGTTTAGAATACATATGAAGGATTAATTGGTGAAATAAGAATAAGTTTTATTGGTTCTTGATTCACCCCTCCCCTCTCAATAACCTAACCTATCCTATATTTCTAGAAATTGGTATCAGAGCATTATGGTTCTCAAAGAAATTTTTTTATAGCTTTAGAAAAGAGCAGAAGTAATAGAGGTATTCAGGATAGATAAGGCTATTGACAATGAAAAGATGGATTTAAAATTGTATATTCCAACTTAAGAAAGCAAAGAAGCAACTATCTCAATCTTTGAAAAGAAGAAAAGATCTTGCAATACAAATGAATGAAAAACTCTATAGTGAATAAAGAATTGATGATATCTATATAGAAAGAAATTGAGATGAATCAAATGAGGAAATCAGAGACCTATTAGAAAATAATTGTAACCTTCAAGAAGAAGATAGAAAACTAAAAAGAGAATAATAAATTTAGTCAGTAAATTGTGTGAAGTCATGGAAGAAAAAGACAAAGCAAAAGAAGAGATACAAGGAAAGAACAATGAAATTCAACATATATCCCTTCAATAGGTAGACTTCATTGACAAGCTTACTAATGCAAATGAAGAAATCATGAATATAAGATTAGAGAATGAAAGATTGCAAAATAATCTAAACATTGAAAAGAAAACAAATGAGAGGTTGATGAAATATCAAATAGACATGAATCTGTTGAATGAGCAAAGCCAATACAGACAGATAGGCAAAGCAAGGATAGGATACACAGAAGAAGGTGAATCATCCAAGCAAGAAGTTCAAAAGAATCAAAGGCCTACTTACAATCACTATGGTAAGTTAAGTCATACATCAAACAAATTTTTAAGTAATAATAAAGAAATATTCAATGGAAAGTGTTACAATTGAAATAAGCATGGCCATAGAGCTAATGAATGGAAAGAGAAACCTAAATTTAAAGGTAAATATCAAAAATGAAAGAAGCATGGGCACAAATCCTTTGAATACAAAACCAAGATATTGAAACTAGCATAATAGATTATGAAAACTATATTTGGTTGGGACTATAAAACATGGTGTAGATGCCATGACTATGGAGAATTTGGGCACATTGGAAAAAATTGTGTGAAACATCACATGAGAACAAGAGACACCACTACAAGATACCAATTGTTAGAATTCTTTAGAATAACTAGGAGGGGGGTTGAATCAGTTATTCAAGGTCCAAAATTCCCTATTAATACTTTTTTACTACTTTTAATGAATCCATATACTTTTCATCTATCCAATACTTAAATCAGTTATATAATAAAATTATTGTAAATCAATATACAATGAAAAAACATTCAAAATCAACACATGACATAATGATTTTCGTGGAAACCCAATTTGGGAAAAACCACCAATAATATGCTACTTGATTCTCACTCTTCTAAAGTGATGCCCTATTAAAAGCCTTCCCTATTAAAGGCTTACAACACACTATTAAATGTGACCTTGTTAGAGGATTTCACCAAACTATTAGGAATGGGCCTAATTAAAGGTCTTTAGAAGATTCACTTGGAATGTCACTCAGTTAAAGAATTTATCTAATGGCTATTAAACCAACCTAAGTTCATATGATTTATATTACTATTACAATTGCTAGAAAGTAATGATAATGGTCTTTTGATCTGATACAACTTACAACATACTTTGCAGATTTCAGATCACTCTTTCAGTTAAATCCTTATGCTTGGCTTCAATCACTTCTGTTCTGACTGCTTGTCTCCCTCTCAAGCCTCGTCTCCTTGAGTCTTCTTACTCATTCTGCCAATGCAATCATTCTTGTGGTCGTCTATCCAAATAGAGTTCCTATGCTATCTTCTCCTTAGCACATTCTTCAGCATTTCATACTTTCATGCTTGACCATGACTCTCTCTTTCACTATTCCCCTCTATTCCTTTCATCAACTTATGTCTTCTTATATAGAAGTCTGATTTGCCTTTTGTCGCTCAATTCTCCCTCTCCAATTTTAGGGTTTCAAAATGAATTAGGTAGGATACAATGTATCTACCCCATATCTTATTTTCTTCTAGAAACTTTTCTAGTTATTTCTTAAAAATGTTCTACATGATGTTCTATGCCACTAGCTCATCATTCTTATGTTCCTTTCAATTCACAAACTTCTAGATAACAACCTTGTCAGCTTAGATCTAGCGAATCTTCGATTTTCAAAATAATGTAGCAACTCAGCATTATTGAGTTATTGGTGCTTGACATCTCTATGTTACTCAGCACCTATACCTGCTCAACACTTGGTTGTACTTGGCACTTGGTTCTTCTTGGCACTTGGTTTTGCTCGGCACTTGGTTTTGCTCGGCACTTGGTTTTGCTCAGCATCTGAACTTGCTCATCACTTAACTAGGAATTTGCTTGGCTCTTACTAGCTTGCTCGGCTCCTTCTTTCTAGTGAACTTAGTTTGAGCTTTACAAAAGACTTAGCTAAATCCTTAAATCTTTGATATGTTTCTATGTGCCCATTCTTTGTATCATATAGTATGTCATCAAATACACTTTTTCATCAATGGCTTAGCTGATCCTTGTACTTCATTACAACATCATAACTTCAACCTTTCTCTAGGTGTTCTAGTTACATCTTATTCATTGCCTCCACCTTGACAATCAACTAATTGATAGTATTTAGATCACTAAAGCAATTGTCATTCCTGCAAGTAGCAAGTTTGACATCAATGACAAAACAATGATTGAGGACATTCTTTCTTTACCAGTTCCACATATTATTCCAACAAATTTTCTTATGATTATTTGAATCATTTCCAACAAAAACTGCATGGAAGAATATCTACAAACTTCATCAACAAAGTGATTTTTTTTTTTTTTTATGTTAGTGATGTAGATGATGAAGATGACAAGGAAGTAATTGAAAATAATGATGAAGAAGATATAGAAATAGATGATGTAAATTTGGATGATGAGGAGCAAGAATAAGAAGCTAAGGAGAGGAGAATCTCCCTGATATTCAAAGTATTGAGGAAACTAACCTAGAGAAGATTGTAGCAATGATAATGGCCCCATTTCCTCACTCTCCAAGAAAAGCTTTAATATCATAAAGTTAGGAGAAAGCTTCTATCAAATTGGTTATCAAAAACACTGCAACACCATGCACCCAACCAATCTCTACACCTATTTAGCTAAGTACTATATTGAATGAAGTGATCAACACTTCATTTACTGAGCCATCATCAAATTTGGCTAGAAAACAACTATGTATTTCTACTGTCAGTGCTATATCTACTTTTATGCTAGCCCCTTTATTTCTACTATTGTTACAATTCCTAGTATGCAAATAGCAACAACAAAGATAGTCGAGAGCAAGCCTCAATTGAGTACTAAAGTTTCAAAAAAGGAAAAAGGTAAAGATGAAGATATTGATCTTGATGAGGATATAGTTATCCTCAATTGCGATATCTCTACTCTGAATCTTGATCAAATGGACATCGTAGGTGAACTATTGCAGAAGAATGCTAAGGGGTAAAAGCTTAGAGAAGCAAAAAGAAGAGAAAATCAAGTACTTGAAGATGTGAAGGACATATTTGTAGATGTACTAAGTATTGAGGTTGATAATACGCAACCTATTTTGGTTCAGTTAGAATATTTTTTTAAGAAATTCAATGAAGATTTAAATGGGGAAGAAATGTTGTTACAAACAAGAGAGAGAAAATTTGAGAACAAAGTATTGGAGAAAGTTGCACAAAAAATTGCAATATATCAAGTAGACTTGTATACTATTCTCAAATCATTAGAAACCTTTGCAAATAATGCTACTTCATTATTCAAAAAGTTATGTGATACATTTATCTTCACTTAGGAAATGAAAGATAAACTATCTAAGATAGATGAAGACTTGAAGGTGAGTGCACACTAGCTATCACTTGACCTGAACTATACTTCTACTCACTACTCAAAGATCATATTTCTAATTAATATGCAAGAAAAATTACTAAAGGAAGAACCCAAGATTAGGGCCACACTTGAAGACATCTAAGCTATGATTCTCCCAAACATGGATGCATTGTAGAAACATATTGCACATGCCAAAACTCTCATCCATGATAACAATTTTTCCATAGCTAATCACATGATGGACTTATCAACAGGAGTATAGATTGCATTACATGCAAGTAAGGTGTTACAAGAAAATTGGGACAAGACAATGACATTGATTTTGAAGGTACATTATGACTTCTTGTAACATTTTGGCATTACCATGTAGCATACACCTTTGGCATATATGTCAATAAGGGGGAGAAGATGAGACAAGATAAAAAGGGAGAGAAGATGTGATATAAAGATATGAGATATATAGTAAGTAAAGTATAATTTGTGCATACATACATACATACATACATACATACATACATACATACATACATACATACATACATACATACATACATACATACATACATATATATATATATATATATATGGGTGAGCAAAATAATATTCATGTATAATTATCTAGAAAACATCTTTCACAAAAGCAGTTTTGAATAATCTGAAAAAAAAATTATGTTACCAAGTTGAAGACATAGGATGGAGACTAAAGTTTATCTTGAACTTGAAGTTTTGAGAGTTCAATTTTTTTTTATCTATAAGTGTTTTGTCACTAATGCCAAAGGGGGAGATTGTTAACATTATGGTCAATTTTATTTATTAGTGACTCACACTTACTTAGATGATTAGCAACTACTGAGCTTATCTTGCAATTTATAGTGTTAATCGAGTAACTCAGGTTCTACTGAGTTCTATAGTTTCTATCGAGTTCCAAAATCAATATTCAGTTTGCACTGAGTAGTATATACTGAGTTGATGAGTATTATTACAAACCAAGCTTCATAGTGTTTGCCAAAGTTGCACACTACAAACTGTGGTCTTCAGTGTTTACTAGGTTCGTAGCATCAGTGATGTGAATCAAGCATTAACCAAGCTAGGAAGTATCAACCAAGTGATTTAGTTTATACTGAGCTTGTAGTATTAGTGTTAACAATCTATATGAAATCCTTTAACAAGGTGCTTACTTAGTTTTAAGTTGATGTCCTCTAACAAGGCACACTTCTAATATGGTGTTGAAATCCTCTAACAAGGTGAGCCCAAACAATCTTTGTAAGCCTTTAACAGGGTAGACCTTTCATAGATAATGTTTCATGGTCAAAACATAGTAACCTTCATTGGATACACTTTATTACTATAGTAGTGAAGATTTGTGGGTGTCATCTCCACCCCAATTTTACCTTCCCACTTGGAGGGTTTCTGGGTAATCATATCTGGTGTTATGTGTATGAATTCTTACATGGTTATATGTTTTGTTGCATATTCTTTGCATGTTATTTCAACTTACTTGTTAATTCATGTAATGAATGAATGGTGAAAGTTTTATGGGTCCAAGGTTAAACTACTAATTCACCCACACCCCCCACCCCGCCAAGAAGTTTACTCTTTCCCCCTTGCAATTCCACCAAAGTTTAGTTAATTTTCAAAAGGTTATTCAAGAGAAGTTGACCCATTATACTAGAGGTTGATCCTTATCATGACATACCCACACGCCAAGGATCAGTCCATGTTTCGCTAGAATACTAAAGGTTCATTTCAATATAAGGTTGCAATCTAGTTGAGAAAAGTAACCATATGAATATGTATTCAACCTATATTCATTTCCTATAGTACCCAGACTAAATTGAGTACCCAAAATACAAATTTATTCTTAATCAATAAATCAAAAGACCTAACATTGTTTATTTATTTAAACAATTTAAAAATATTGAACAAACGTATTCATTAATTTAAATAAAATTATTTGATTACAATTACATTTTTAAAGAAATCATTTATTTACCTTTTTTCCTTTTAAGTTGTTTTGTTAAAATAATTCAAAGGCATTTTATATTAAAAAATACTAAATTAAAAGAATCTTGCTATAAAAAATATTACAAAAAATTATATCATTAAAATACAAATTTTTTTTATTAGTCCTTATTAGGGATTAATGTTTTCACTAGTCCATAATTACTAATTATTTATTTTTTGAAAGTAAAAGAATCTTACTTTCTAAATCATGAAGTCTTTTATTTTTAAAATATATTTATGTATATGAATTTCTAATTTCTTATTTGTTAGAACCAATTTTGTTGGGGTTTAATTATTAATTTTAACTCAAAAAAAAAGAAAAAAGTTAATTTAATTTTCAAAACTTCTAGTCAAAGTATTCAATGTATTTTTTTTTTCCAAACCTTGCTAACGATTAACTCTGATTATTATACTTGTGTTTTGGTGTATGACTGTGATGTGAGAATGAAAAAGAAAATAAAATGTATATCCTCTATTCTAGACTAAGATAACCTACTGAGTTGAGGAATCTCAACCAATTGATGAATCTCCAAATTAACAAAAGAAACATTGTTGGGCATTAGGGTCTTGCTAGAATAAAACTACAGTAGTCCAAGTTTGTTACAAAGGAGGTATAAATCCTAGCTTTTTTTTCTTGAAAGATTAAGAATAAAATATTTAACATAAGCAACTCATGCAAGAAGATAACAAATTAAATTATTTTTTGAAGCCTAGGTATTTGGCAACAAAGGTTAATATAGTTGTCCACTGTGAAACTTAAATGACCTATAGTTGTCCATCTTATGTTCATGCTAATTCATTGTTGTTGGGAGCCTATAAATTCCCATTCACCATTCCATAATAGATTTTTTGTTGTTTGTATGATACAAGTTTGTGGAGAATACATTTTCTCATTAACACCAATTATAGACAACACTTAGATCTAACAACCCTCAACACCTTATCATTTCTTTTACATGTTTTGGGCTTTTCTTTTTGTTTTAGAAATTTATTCAAGGAATATATGCTTAAATTTAGAACTATAATTTAGATCAAGGCAAGCATATGAAACTAATTACATATAAATTAACCTTATCCTCTAAGAGAAAAAAATGTTACTCCTTTAAATTCAATGGGTGAGTAATTTAGAGGATACTTCTTTTCCTCTAAAGAATTTTCTCTTGTAGTTAGTTTCTCTTATGTTATCGCTCTTTTGGCTTTTATTTACATAATTTTCCTTATTGGATTATCTAGGAAATTTTTATATGTTCCTTTTAAGGATATAGGTGCAAAAGAGATATTCTTTAGACACTAGATAATGGAATTTACAAATAAATCTATGACTAATATTATAGTTGAACATGATAACCAATTAAATCTAGGTATGACTACGCAATCATAATATGCTTTACTAGATTTGAGATAGATGTTGACTATAATACTACATACTATTTTAAAAATTGAAAATGTCTAAACATATGGCTATATTACATAATTTAAATATAGATGTATGGGTATGGGAACAATATCCTCTATCATCAAACTCCAAATTTATGAAGATTATTATTAATATAAGGGATGATATTTTGATATAGAACATCAATACATATGCCAAAAGACTAATGCACTACATTTTAAAAAAATCACTAAGAGAATTGGGTACGTGTATGGAGGACAACAACCTTGTCCCACAACCTAAGTTTCCAGAAGAAATATACCATTTGATATACCCAAGTTTCCTCTTATTAATGAGATACAATAAAACATCCAGCATGAAATTTAGTGCCAAATTACATCCACTTATAATGGAGGCACAACTGATAGAGTTTTAAATTGGGTCATCATTATGGTAAGTTTTCTTCTTTACCACAAAGCCATTGTCTATAACACATTTCTAGTGTTCACAAATCAAGCAATCTAATGATCTCCAAACATTATCTCACATAGTGTGATGACCCCTTTCTCAAAAGCTGTCAGTAATCAAATTTTAATTTTTAATTATACATAGGGAACTTAATTAGATTAAGTCAACATTATCACATTATAATATATCCAATAATTAATATGGTAAAGTCATTGATTTCATATTTCTCCTACTATACCTATCCTAAGGAGAGTGTGGGTTTTTTTATCATAGGGCACTTGACACCAGTAAACCATCTAGTTTTACTCCACCTCTTCCTATATAACACAATCTATCAACTCCCACGAGTATAGTGAAAAACCAAAGAATTTTGTTTTATCAATTATAGTCCTTGATTTAGAATTTATAAATATTAATCTATTAAATACTCCTCTCATTAAATCACAATGTGTGTGTGTGTATATATATATACACACACACACACACACACACACACACACACACACACACACAAGATGCTCTATATAATATATATGGTGTTTGTTTATTACTTGTTATAGATGGCTATCTCATTCTTATATATTAACATGATTTTAGATTAACACATAGTCGCATGCCCCTTTAATTATATGGTAGAGTTCTACACAAATTTTATATTCACCCAATGTTCAATCTCGAGGATTACAATGTGTGAGGGACCTATCCTTACCTTATCTGCTTGGTAGCTCGATTGGTGTATATTTGGCTAGCTTGTATTGTTTGATCAACTAGTAATGCTCCTAATGCCCAACTCATCCTAAAGCATTCGATATGTAGGTTTTCCTAATCAACATGTGATGAATTGCTCCTTTTGTGTGCTATAACTAGTCCTCTACTTGATCAATGATGTGGGAACTTATCACTATTTCATTAAATTTTCCAATGTCCAATATTTCCTTTGATTTTAGTTATGAACATGATTAATGGTTGCATTCTTTGATGCCCATGTTATTATCTAATCAACCTTTTCTCTTTCCCCATAGTGATGGTATCAACTTTGGTGTTGATGTGATTAGGGGTACCACCTATAATTAGGTTGGTATGACCCATGTGAAGAGGCACGCCCTTTTATACACGCTATTATTCATGCCAACACCATTAAGCCATAGGGTAAGATTTTTATTAATTATTTAATTATAGGGTAGGATCTATTTGTAGATTGTTATATTTATAGAACAAATTATTTGTTTTTTTTTGTTTACTTTTTTTATTAGTTGTATAGTTGTATAACATATTAACTATTATGATTAGTTATGTGCCTTAAATCAATATTAGATTAATTAGTTCAATAAGATAAATTGATATGAGATGGATTACTATTGGTTAAAACATAAATGTATTTATTATTATAATTATTTGTATGTATGAAAATATACTTATTTTCTATTATCCATTATTCAAGCTCATGACACATAGTAAGATTATAACATGGAAAACACCAAACTACAACCATATCGATAGAAAAGTACTAGAACACCTTACTATGCCAAATGGAAATACCAAGTTTGAAGCCTAAAATAACAATTTAGATTTCATACCTTATTTTAGAATAAATGCATATTTGGGGAAATGATGCAGGGGCATCCAAGGGTCAAGGTTGAGGATTCAGATGTGGATTTTGGTCAAGATTTACTTCTAGGTCATAACGTTTGACTCAGATGTAGGTTTTGGTTGAAATTTTACAAGCAGTTGCATTAGAAGGAGTTATTTGGATTGCCAATGAGCTCAACTCAATAGGTGGCTATTTAAACATTTTTTTGGGAGCCTGGAATATCCTCTTGACCTCTGAATTTGGCTTTTTGTATTTTTTCCAATTTTTTTGGAAAGTTGTGTTTACAATAAATTTGAAATTGTATTTTTGATTTCATTGATTAATTGGCAATTCATCTTGCCTTAGTTGGGGGCTTTTCTTGGGAAAAATCAAGATTTATAGGATGAGTTTTAAAAATTACAAAAAATGGAAAAAAATATTTCTCAAAAATTTGCCAAATATAGTAATTTTCAAAATTGTAATAACTAGGCATTCTATTTCATTGTAGAGGTAGAGTAGAGTTGAAAAAAAAGTTTTAATAAAGAATTATGGTATTCTGAAACATCTGTCTTGTGTCAATCTCTGATTTATTCATTGACAAGATTAGATTACATTAGAAAACTTCAATTGAATTTAGACAACGATTTTGAAATTTTTTTTTTTTTTTGTGAATTTATTTTTCATCTATAGAATATTAAGATCACTTCAATGAAACTCTAATGTTATATTGTTGATGGATCATACTATGATCCAAATGTTAATCGAAAAGATTCATATTTAAAATCATAATATAAATTATTTTAAAGTTTCAATAATTTTAAATATGTCTATTATAATATATTGTTTTACGCTTTTTTGTCTACATTCCTTTTTTGGCTTTGTAATTAGTTTCTAGTATAAAATAGTTTCTTAATCGATTTAAGGCACAAAAACTAAGGGTTTTTATAGTAGTTGAGAGTTCCCTCTGCTTATTTAATAAAAAATAGTGAATTCTATCTTTTGTCCCTAACAATTGCTCACCAATTTTGTTATGATTTCAAAAGAAAAGTCTATGAAGCATCTCAACAATTAAATTCAACAAATTATTTTAGCTACTTAAAATCTTAGGTAAGGTATATAGTCTTCAAATTTTTCAAAAAATTGTTGTTAACAATAAAATTTAAATGATGTTTAATATTAATTAAGAAGTTATTTATTTAATATCACTTACCTCTCATAAATATAATTTAATTGTTAAAGATGAATATATATATAGTTCAAATGTAACTATATTTATCTTTCTATCTTTCCATATCTCCCTATCATATCATCTCTCTCTTAACCTATATCTTCCTATATATCTCTAAGTTTTTTCCTTTATATTTTCCCCTCTCTAACCCTTATGTCACGATTAGAATTTAATGTTTGGGTTAGGATAAGGTCAAAATTAGGATTTAGGTTAAGGTTGCAAATAGACTTTAGGTGTACAATTATGATTAAAATAAGGGGTTACATCATGAAATTAGAATTTTGATTAAAATTAAGATTAAGTTTAAGGTTAAGATTATGATGCAAGTTACATTTATAGATATAAAATTTTAGCTTTATGACCAAAATTAAGATCTACACTAAGATTAAAATTAGAACAATATTTAAGTTTATATCATAATATGATCATAATTAAGATTAGAATTATGTCTATTATAATTATTATTTAAATAATTACAATGTAATAGACCCATTTTTTCCTCCATCAATATATCTTCTCCTACTCTAATTAAAATTCATAGATTGGAGAGATTTAGGTTTGTCATAAACATAATAAGAATTCTAATTCAAATGGCATTTTTTTTCTTAAAATTGAAGAAAGCTGATAAAAAATACAAATAAATGATTATAGTTAAGAATATACACAGAGCAAACTAATAGTGCTGAACAAATAGCATTCATTCATGCCTAAAAAGGAATTGAAGACAATTTGACATGCATGAAGAGTAATATTTGTCTAATGCAGGAAGGTTTAGAAAATCTGAGTCAGGCTATAGGCTTTATTATGCTTCAAACAATTCTTAGGATGCCATTTATGGCGAAGGCATAAATAAATCCTGACAGATCCTTCGATATGTTCTATTACACAATTTTTAGGTCACCATCAAGAACAAATTTTAGCTGACATTGCAATGAATTTTGACATTCCAAGGATACGATTTGTTTTCAATGGTGACCTAAAATTATTTCTAGGCAGAATAATTGGGAGGGTTGTTGTTGATGTCACTGTGTGACAGACCGATGGATCTCAGACACGCGCAATTTTAGGTATTTCGAAATATGACCTTTCAACTCCCTCTTGTCATTTCACATTGTTATATTGTTGCTCTATTTTTTGTTTTTTTCTCCGTGCATGGTTGCTCTGTTTGTGCATTGTTGTTGTATTTGCATTGCTGCTCATTTTTTAACCTCTCTGTGTGTGTTCCTGCTTCTTTGCATCATTGTCAAATTGGGAAGAATAGCTAAGGAGAGCTCCTCAACACCCAATTCAAAGGAGGACACAGATACATTGGCAACGTTGTAACCCCTGTCTTTGGAGGAGTTGCAGAGGAGATTAGAAAAAATAATAAACATGTTATCCATAGATAATAATAAAGATGTTTCTGATTTTGGATGTTTGGGAGGAGATCGAGGCCTCCGACGTTATGACCCACAACATAAATCTATGTATACGTTTCCTAGGCCACAATTCTTGCGCTATCGGCCACATAGAATGGATGATGATGAAGGCCTCAAGTATACATACAAAGGAATGGAAAGAAGTCATAGATCTTCTTGTTTCAAAAATAAGATTCTAATTTTAGTGGCGGTGCTCTTTGTGCTTATTTTCTGTATATCTGCATGGCATTCCAGCAAGTATTATGCTGGTCTTAATTTGCAAGCTTTCAATGAATATGCAAATGGATTCGACCTGCCAATGAGTGAAATAGTAGAAGAGGACTTGGACCTATTAATCAATAAATATGGCAATGAATTTGACTTTTTCATTAACAAGGATTTAGTTGAACATAGCCTGCCAATCAATGAAAATATAGAGAAGTTTAGCATGGTGATTGACGAAGATAAAACCCACGGTCTAGTAGTGCTTAAGCAGTTTGGCACACTAGAATCATGCCAGTCTAAAAATCTAGCATTGGAGAGCCCCAAACAGATAGAAACTATGATGTTAGAGGGAAAAAAGGCCAAGGATTAGGTATTGGATGTTCTTGTTGCAAAAAACTCCAAACATTTGGACATGTTGGATGTCCTTGTTTCAGAAGATTCCAAACACTTGAGGGTATTGGATGTTCTTGTTACAAAAGATTGCAAACATTTGGGAGTAGGGTTATCTAGTATTCCAGTGAAATCTATAAGAAGTCCCCTTCTTTGTGGAGTTACAAGTGCATTCATTTGTGCAGCTGCAATAGTGCTTAATTGGTACAAGAAAAGGACAACATATGCCTATCCTAGGACTTCCCTAGAAGTCATCAAAGAAATTCAGAAAAAGAAGACTCATGCTCAACAAGGTCCTTTAAAGTAGATGTTGTCATTGTAGGTGAAGGATTCTTGTGTGCCTAGTGTGTAGCTTCTAAATGAGTATTCTCTAGTACAGACGGTCAGCTCTTCAGGCAAAAAGAAAGATATCATGTGGAACGATTCAAATATTGGAAGAACTTCATTTTACATTCCCAACCATGAAGTTCGGAGGAAGGGCAATTCAACTTCAACCAAAAAAAAAGAAAATATGGTAGCTGGAGAAATTTATTTGGAAAATTCATTTTATGGAAGTCTCACAATGATGATAAATAAGGTGATTTTACATTAATATTGTTTCCCTTTATAATGCAGTAGAATCTAATGAGCTGCTTTATCTTTGTATTATTATCTTTATTGCTCTTGGTAATGAAACATTTCAATGATTTTGAAGTATTTTTTCATAAGAGTTCTTCCTCCATTGATTCTAGATATGGTATAATGTAACTTATTTTACTAATGCTCAAGGTCTCATATACATCTCCATTATTTTTGTTATCCTTGTCAAGTATCATATTGTTGTCATCTCAAACATTACTTTTAATTATTAAGAATCCTGTTGCTGATGTTCTATTTTCTTTCCATGCTCAATGCGCAATGATTCACATCTTTATATCCCTAGATGTGAGTGTCATGCAAATATGCACCCTTTCAATGAGCTTGCTGTGATCTATAGGTTATGGATCTACTAGATCTGCTTAGTTCTTTTCAGAGGGTTAGTTTTGTTGTCTAGAACGATAGTTACATTTAACTAGCATCTAGTGCTATTAGTTCCATTTAGAGAGCAAGTTCAGTTTATAGAGAAAGAGTTCAATTGCGATACAAGAGGATTAGTCCTAGTAGAAAGGAGAGCAGGAACTGATTATTTTGGGGATAAAGAGGAATCATGAGAGTTCTTAAAGAAATGTATCCATAAAGAGTCTGACATTCTACATGAGCTCAGTCTATTTCTATGGTTCAAATTTTTTTTATGACAAGATTTCTACATCATTTCTGGTTTGCTGTGTAAGGATTTTGTTAACAATAGTCCTCTTTCTAGAAGGGATAGCATTTTGTTGTCTATCTGATTATGTTTTGTCTAAATTAGTATGTCATGTCAACATTTTCCCCCTTTTAAGAATAAAATGCTACTGATCTTGCGGGGAGCATTCCACAATAAATAATATCTTCATTAACTACTCAGTATCCTTGTCCTTCCGACATTAGTTTTTTGTGTACCCGGTCTTAGCTATTTTCATGTAATTTTCTTCAAGGAACATTTCTAAGAAAAGTGTGTGTTTGTATAATGTAGGATAAACATAAAGAGCAGCAAAAGCTAATACCTGTGAGAAGATCAGATTGGGTATGCAACCCACCAAAATTTGATTGTATTCTATATAAGGAAGTATGCCATTGTCACATCATCCTTCCTGCACAATGGGCATGAATGTGTTCCCTTTTCAGTGGAAGTTCTCCTATACTTTTAGGGAAGCATTCCATGATGAAAAGGATCTTCTCTAACCACCCATGATCTTTTCCCTTCCTACAATGTTTTCTTATATACTTAGTCTTACTATTTTACTTTCTAGTTGATTTCCCTCAAAAGGACAATTTCTAACAATAGATTTTGGTTCCACATTTCAGCATGTAGATAAAAAGAAGCTCAAAGAAATGCCTATGAGAAGATTGGATTGGATACAAAACCCAAAAGTGTTAGATTGTGCTCTCTATAAAGTATGTCAATCTTCCTACACAATAAGCATATTCCCTTATAAGTGGAAAGTGCTACTAATCTTGGAGGAGGGGAGTATTCCATGTGAATGAGATCATCTCTAACCACTCATGATCCTTGCCCTTCCTACTCTATTTTGTTGTTACTAGGCTTTCTATGTTTCATTGATAGTTTATTTCTTCAAAGGACATTTAGTAAGAATAGTTTGTATTTGTATAATGCAGGATGCAGATAAAAAGAAACAAAAAGAAAAACCTTTGAGAAGATTAGAGCAGATCACGAATTTGACCAAATCTGATTGTGTTTGTAGACAACATGCATGAACTATTTGATATAATGCCTCAAAGGGTGTCATTTCAATGAAGTAGCTATAACACTTGTAGGTTATGTGCAGAACTAATTTGTTGAATAGGCTTAAACCTTCAAGAAAATGAAGCTAGTAGATGATACAAATAATCTCCATGGTTTATGCTAGCATCGTACATACTACACATGAAGTCCCTCAATTTGGATTCATTATGGTTGTACGATTTTTGATGAAATGGATCCTAAAAAATTTCACGCAAAGGCAGTTCCCTACTTAACTAACATTTCCTTATATGTTTTCCTATAAATGGAAATTCGATAAAAAATTTTGACCACCAACGAAGTATAAGGAATGCTGTAAATTTATGAAAAATTTGGAAACTTAGATAGAGTGTGAACTATATGAATGCTTGCAAGAGATGTCATCTAATCGTACATCAAGAATTTAGAAAGTTTTGAAGTTCCTATCGAATTGGTATTAAAGTTGTATATAGAGGTACTCATGTGTATTAACAGTTCTATGAATTGGATCGCGGAGTTGATATAATGGACACAACTCTTTAGCCTCTCAAAGATACTTTTGAAAGGGGTAGATTATCATTATCCATGGTACAATTCTTATTTTATATTGAAAAAAGCAATTAAATAGTTATTAATAATTCCTAATATAATTTTTCATTTCTTATGTTTAACCATCTTGCACAATAAATTCAACCAAAAAATAAAAAAGCTAGATAACTCTCCCAAATGAAGTAAAATGCAACTACAAGATATTCTCATTTGCACAATCTAGCACATGATCGTCAAGATGTGGTGAGGGTAATAGTCAAGCATTCATATGTGGAAAGGGTGTGCTGGTAGAATCTAGAGGGACATTTGTGACAATTATCCACATTTGCTCAAATGAGAACATCGACCCTATTGATTTCTATAGCAACTGCCCAAGCATAGCTTTGAATAAAATCTCACCTTATAATCAAAATCTTTGTCTACCACCATTCTCCAGATTTTTTAATGAAACTAGAATTTCATTGCCATTATCACCTCACAGACTTATGCTTAACTTAATTATTAACCTATCTGTTAAGTTACAACCCAATGAATTTCTTGGTAGGGCTATGAACTAAAAATCAAAGAAATTGAATTCTTTTTTAAGGACGTTGTCTTCCTTTTCAAGAAAGTTGTTGCTCATGGTATGGTTCTCTAGTATGACTCTGCACTAATTTGTTTACATTGGTACATTATGTCTGTACCAAAACATGTGAAATATGAAAATTATAAGAGACTAAATACTAAAAATATAATACTTCTTGCCAATAAATATGTTTAACATAATGTGCATAGAATTAACAAAAGCAACCACAAAACACTAATAATATATTGATAATTCCATGGTTTTATCATTAAGTTAAAGCTTTCTTTTTTGTTTGTTTTGGCTGCTTTAAAATATTTTTATTGAATTTTATTTATTTTTGTTTTTGACCATTTAGGGATCTAGATTCACATCAAGCCTTTGCCTAGGTATGACCGAGACATGAGGTGCTCTCCCTGAGTACACCTCAGACAAATCGGGTATGTCTCAAGGATTGGGTATTGAAAATCAAGGCTTTGCTACAGAAGATGTGATGGCAATCCCCTATATTGATGTTGGATTCATTATGATGGGGGCATTTGTTCATGGAGCTATATTTCTCATTAGAGATTATAATCCAGAACAAAATAAGGATAATGCATTGGTGAGAATGTTGGAGCATAAGGAGGCCATAATATCTCATTTGAGTTGGGTTAGTTTATTCCTAGGCAGCCAAAGATTTGGTGAACAAATTGGTTGAGTGTGAGCAATTTTTATTGCTAATATTAGTTATCATAATTTTCGATGGCCATGTCTAGTTTATGCAACCTAAGATTAAAAAATCATTTCTATCAATCATGAGAATTGATTAGTGTCACATCGAAACATTTCACAAGTTTTGAGTAGTAGGTTACAGAATTCCTTTAAAGAATGCTACAAGGTACTACTCTGGCTATGAAATTTGAACAAAACTTTTGGAGTTGGGCTTTCTACACTAAGTATTGAGGTTATTCCTCTTGAAAGTGTGAAGGGAACACTCTTATTGTTGTCAAGGACTAAATTTTTGATAGATTTGAACTGAGAAAATTGGTTTAGCAATGGGATGTAACAAAAAAAACATACATTTTGAAAAGAACTAATGGTAGGCAATAAGTGCTTCACACAGTATAGTTTTTCTTTTACATTTGCATTTTCTACTTGTATTCCACACATGTTTTTCTAATATGTTGTATCCCCAATCATTGATGTGTTACATCCACATCTACTGCTTGCAATTCTTTTTTTTTATACAGACCAATTTAGAAAAGAAGCCCATACACAATAAAAATAGTTATAGCACTCTGTGGCAGAGTCTCTTAATTAGAAACAACTTAGAAATTAAGCATAATATTACTTGGCTAATATATACCATCAAGGTCCCCTCACATGGGAGATAACATCTAAGAATACATGTATAGAACCAAAATCAAAATAGTAAAGTTTGCTCCTCGACAAGGACATGCCCCATATCTCACTATGGATGTGCCTAAACATAGAATTTTCCATTTAATTAAACTTTTGTTGTTCCTTGAGGTTCTTATCAACAACTAAAACTTGATGAACAGATTCATAGATGTATGCTAGTATATTGGTAATATTCTTTGATCATTCCTAGTTTTTTTAATTTACAACTGTACTTTCATATGCTGCCCTAATCTAGTATATTAAATTAAGAGTCTTGCAAGAATTTGGATATGCTATAAATTTAAAACATACTAGATTAAAGCTTTTGAATGACTATTCGAGGAATACAAAACTTCAATAAAAGCAGAACTACAATGTGCTTTTCATGTTTTAAATAATCCACTTGCAAAAAGGTTCAAGAACAACATTGTAAAATTTGTGAAAGTAAGGACAACTTGTTTTTGAGAAAGCCTTTAATGAAAGAAAGCAGGAAAATAAATTCCATTTATATGCCTCTAAATTTGCATAGGTGAAAATGTGGTGGGGCTGGAAATTATCTCGCCATCCTAGGAAAAAAATTATGCCACATGTCAAATATTTGCACATTTTATTCCCACCAAAACCAAATAAATCTTGCCAAAAAATTAAAATTAGAAAGCTTATTAAATTTAAGAATTGATACTTTAAGTTGAAACAAATTATAAATTTCATAAGAAGGCTCATACTTATGAGACTTAAAACATGTCATGCTAGATCATTAAAATATACTTAAGAGACTTAAAACATACTTAAGATACTTAGGAGACTTAGAACATGCCATGCCAGATCCTTCTTCACTCTTCTTCAATCTTTCTTGAAGTGTAGGTGCAAACCTTTTAAAGATGACTTGTTCTACTTCATCTTCACCTAGCCCAATTTCCTTTTGGATTTGGTTTCTCTTCATGTAAATATTGCAAGGGATGACTTAATAGGTCTAGTTATAATAACCTTCCCCTTCTTCTTGGAAGGCTCTTCCTTTTCATATTTAGATTCCTCTATTTCATCTTCTTCATCTTCTAAATCATCTCCTTTTCCCTTAGTAATCATAAGAGAACTTGATGATTTTGCATTCTTGATTATCTTTTCTATCCTCTTTCTTCCTTTGCTTACCACTTGACGTAGCTTGATCTCAAGCTCAATTCTTTCCTTGGCTTCATCATAGGTTCCAAAATAGGTGGCTTTCAGATCCATGGGCTCATTCAATACAGATTTAATGATATCCTTAGTGTCATCAATGTTAAGCTCATATTCTAGAGGCTTAACCCATGCCACTCTAGGTCTGACTGCTTGAATATATACTTTTTCATAGTTACCCATGAAACATAAATCTTTCTCATAGTCTTCTACAAGCTTCTTGGGTATCCTAAATCTACTTTTCATCTTTTCTTTGAATGATTCAAAGTAATTATCTATGATGTTGCTAAAATTCGCACCCATTTCTACCATGTACTCATTGATTTGGTATAAAACTAGAACATCTTTTGTTATCTAACACTCTGATGCTCTCCATATTCTTGTTGAATTGTATCAGCAATAACTCGGCAAGGTTGAAAGACCAGTTGTTCTTCACCACCTTGTATGTCAGATCAATAGCCTCGCATGACACATTGTTCAACCAGATAAAGTTGTATATCTTGTGAGAAATCACATGGATTCCAAACTTCAACTCAATGTCTATTACATCACTAAGCTTCATGTCTCTTCCATCCCACTCAACATGAGTCGACTTTGTTAGTTTTTCCCAACCTAGGGCTTTAGTGGCCTTAGCTTTGTTCAACATTGACAATCCAATGATTCTATAAATCATCTTCTTTATCAAGATAGAGTGATCTAGTCACATCTACCCATTGTGAATGCTACTTAGAATGAATATGATCCACTTGAGTTGAAAGTCCTTTGGCATATGAAGAATATGTTTTAAGCCCTTTGTTTCCAAATGATTGTGCTTAGGTTTGAGAGCTCCATGCACACATAATTCATTGAATTCTTTGTTCATTCCAAGGGTTCCAAGTTCTTGAATAGAACTATGATATAATGAATGGATATCGTGCACAAGAAGTACCTTGGGTGAAATTTGTGATTGCACACCAACTTGAATGTGGGAGCCTTGCAATCCACTCCACAAGCCAACTTTTTTGATCCTTTCTTCACTTTGTTTCTCGAAGGTGACATCACTTAGTAGGGTTTCAAAAATGGGAAAATCTTCAACAATAATTTGCTCAAATTACTCGGAAATAATAAATTTTCTCTTCACTTTGCACCCTAAAAATTTGTGGTGAAACAATGCATTTGATTTCTTCCTTTTAACAAATTTCCTTCTTTCAACCACCATTAATGGTTTGTATGCATACTTTCTTAGTGACAAGACATACTCCACTTAGTTTGGTATTTAATGCTTGGAAGGAACCTTTAACTTAGTAAGATTTCCTAACTCAGTAGGAACTACCAACTCAAAGAACTTCAAAACTCATTAGCATTATCACCATTAAATCTAACCTTGGTACTTGGTAGAGTCACCAACTTAATGTTTGTTGATTCAGAGGATATTTTCATCAAAACTTGAAGTATCTCTAGATCTCCAACAATTAGCACCATGTCAAAGTTCTCACAATTCTGAATCCAATGCAACTTGAATGGGCAAAAAAAGAGTCTGTATGCTCGAGTTATGGCCAATCAAAGTTGGGTCAAAACTTGGACCAGAGGCCATAAAAAAAGTGAAATTTGGAACTCCCCAAAATTGGCCAAAGTTGACACCAATTCGAAGGTCTCATCAAGAGGTTTCCAGAAACATTCATTTCATCAAAAGTGAAGCCCATACACAAAAGTTATGCCTGGTCAAAGTTGTGGTCAAATAAGCATATCAGGGGTTGACCAAAAATAGGCATGAAATTTTGACCATCTCCAAATCAATTGAAAATTGCATCAAGATGAAGGTCTTATTGCTATGATTCCAATGCCATTCATTTTGTCAAAAATAAAGTTTGTATGTAGGAGTTATAATCGATGAAGGATGCCTAGGAAAAGGGTTGACTAGTGATTGGCATGTCCATACAATGACATCAACATGCTGACATGGCAAGTACACAGTTAGTTGAGTCCATGTACGAAGGACACAGTCAACATAATAAGGTGGCATGAATAGTTAGCTCTAACCTATCATTTTGTGACATGTGTCATTATGAGGTTAAGTGAATTAGTGCCATGTGGCACCTACATGGCAAGCGACCAAGTTCTTTCTAACAAAAGTATATCTTGGAAGCTAGTAGGGTCAAAATCATGATCACCGAGCCCCAAACCCAACCTAGTGGCTGTTGGGCTATTGATCCACTTCAAAATGGATGTGGCACAGTTTGTATTTAAAGTTTATCTCGTCAAAATCAACTTTTAAAAGGTTGTTGGCGAGGTTAGAACCCCTGACTGGCAGCCCAAGAAAAATCTTAACTGCTGGTGCACCAAATGTGGGATGGAATATGAATATAGGCATGTTTATATTCAAACTTTTACTATCAAAACCACCACCTTATAAAATAAGTTTTTTTTGTTATTTGGTTAAGATATATCCCCCAAATTTGATGTAAGCCATGTTTATTAATTGGCAAAGGGGTAAATTTGACTAGGTAGTTTTTTAAAGAGGCCTATAATTAAATATTATTTTTTTGGCCTATTTTAGGCTAAATTCATGTATAAAAGAGGGGGGAGTTTTTCTTATGAGACCCATTCTAGAGAAGATATTTTTAGAGGAGCCATTCCGAAGAGGCCATTCTAGAAGAGAGAATTCTGGACATGTCAGAGAGCATTCTAGAGGAGAATTTATAAGAGGATATTTTTCTAAGAAGCCATTCTAGGGCCAGTCAAAACACACTTACATGGGATGTAATGATGTTCTATGTCTGTAGTCAAACATTTTTAGGCAAATTCTTCCTTGCTCTTTAGTAACCAGTCTTGCACCTTGAGAGCTAGTATGCAAGATGGTTCGAGTTAGGATTTTTTAATGACTTTATGGATGGAATATAGTATGTTGTAAATCAACTTTTTAAGAGCATCAATTATACATTAGTCACTCAGTTGAGCTAGACCTAGAGATGTAGTCTGCTTAGTTCAGATGAACTTCAATCTTCAAATTGGTTTTCTTTTCTCTCCATTCTCTATCTCTAGTGATATAATTCTCTCTTTCTATTGATCATGTCATTTTTAATAATTTATATCTTTTCAATTATACATTATACATTAAGTATCTATATAATTTGATGCAAATTTCACTAGTATATAACTGCCTAGATTGTAATCAGATCAAATTTGGTACCAGAGCTAGTTTGGCAAGTTGTATATGAAGTGATTGTAGGTGCACTTTCCTTAATGACATCAAAAAAGGGAGAATCATCTAAGATGGAATTGACTTCATCTATGGTGGCAAGTATCCACTCTATCACAGAGAAAGTGGGACTACTTATTCAAGACCGTCAAGATGAAGATGAGAGAGTCCAAAACTTGGAAGAACCTAATCACTAGCTTTGATTAGAGAATGTAAATCTTTGAAGGTTTCTAGGAGAGGCTAATAGGGAGAAGCAAAGCCTGGATGAGATGTTTCAAAAAGGAGAATATTGAAAGAAGTCCTCCTCATTCAAAAAGTGTTGGCATGTGGACATTGAGCCCATAATCAGAAGGAACTTATTTATACTCTCCATTCACCCCACCTAGAAGTATGAATGCTTTGTTAGCTATGAAGTCTTCACCAAAGAAAGAATTCCCTTGAGGCCATGGAAAATGGGCTAATTGTGGCTCAAAAGATAATGCAATCCATTGTTCTTTTTGTGAACAAATGGACTATCTAAGATAGTTCCAAGCCCCTACGAACCACAATGGTTAGATAGAGGCATCTTCTACATCAGAACAAGAGTAGGAACCTAGACACCACTCTATTGGGAGCTTTGAGAAGTGCAATAAGGGCATCAGTAAGAAACTAATGTCTAAAATGGACTATAGCAACAAAGGCTTAGGCATGCATGAGCAAGGCATGACCCATCCTCTTTAGGCAAAGCAAAGGCCTCAAAAGCAAGGATTGGGATATGGAGGAATCGACAAGAACTATGAGGCCTTGTTGAAGGAAAATTCCTTGGATAATATGGAAGTCGATTCTTCTCTAAAGAAAAAGGTCAAGACACATGAAAAGATCCAAAACTTCTATGACCATTGTTAGATAAGTGGCCACTGGATAGAGAAGTGTTGGAAGTTGCACCCAAAACTTTGACACTCTCCTAGGTTCATTTTAGAATCTAGTTAGCCCAAAGTACACAAGGAAGGAATCAAGGTGGTACTCGACACCACCATGCAAGAGACTAAGGCACAAGAAGAACTAGTAGTTTCCACCACTCTTGAAGTAGCACTAGTAGTCTCTACTACTCCTAAATCAATCTTAGTGGAGGCACAACAAAGTAGTGAGAAACCCAAGAAGAGAGGTTCCATTGAACAACTCCATAAGAGTTGGGAACAAATTTTAGCTAAATAGAAATATCAGCTTTGTGGGTATTACCTTTTTATTAGGGTAAATGTTGATAGTAAGCTAGAGCATTTATGAGTATATGACTCTAAATAAATTTGTATGTAACAAAGTTGTATAATCCTAGGGTTGAGATGTTTGTATGGCTATTAAAAGCCCTATCTCTTGTAATCCAGAAAGGAGGATACTTTGAAATTCTTATTACAATTTTTTTTTTGGTGTGAGGCTCTTTAGAAGAAGCATCTATTGCAACTAATGTGATTTAGAGTTGTAGAGAACAATTAGCCAATGCCATTAATGTTCTTTGCTTTATGACTCAATTAAAGATGCTCAGTTGATGACCAATGTTCCTATAGGTCTTTATCATGACTTTGATGTGTATGAAAATATTTGGAGCTCTTTGGTGATGCCTTTAATAAGCTTTTCCTAAATGCAAAGGTGAAGGAATGTTTCAAGATGAGGCTTTATTACCATCACATGTGCAGTTTGCAAGAAAAAAGGAGCATCAAAAGTGACTAGGCTGGAATGCAGATGTAAACTACCATCGTAAGAATCATTGAGTGACAAGTTTATCATGCTCATTTTTTCTTCTTTCTTTATGGCTTTTCAAGTTCCATTTGAACTGCATTCCTTTCTTTAAAAGTCCTAGTGTGACTCAAGTACGAGTCCCCTTGTGGAAAAATATGACATGAATGTTTTCATGATATTGTCAAAATGTAAGATCTTGAGAAGGCAGAATAGACACTATTGAGGCACAAGTGTATTTGACAAAGACCAAAGGCTAAATCAAGCATTGTAGTGGAGTTTCAAAAATGGTAACAAAATTGAGATCAGTGACAAGGGAGCTAAAGGTTCTACTATATACACTTTTGGAGGACCAAAAGCCTTTTTAGTGGGGAGGTTTGATCTAGAGGATATTTTCATCAAAAATTGAAGTATCTATAGATCTCCCATAATTAGCACCATGTCAAAGTTCTCAAAATTTTGAATCCAATGCAACTTGAATGGGCAAAAAAGGAGTCCATACACTCAAGTTATGACTAGTCAAAGTTGGGTCAAACCTTGGACCAGAGGCTGTAAAAAAGGTGAAATTTGGAACTCTCTAAAATTTGCCAAGTTTGACACCAATTTGAAGGTCTCATCAAGAGGTTTCTAGAAACATTCATTTCATCCAAATTAGAGCCCAGGCGCAAAAGTTATGCCCGATCAAAGTTGTGGTCAAATAGGCATATCAGAGGTTGACCGAAAATAGGTATGGAATTTTGACCATCTCCAAATCAGTTGAAAATGGCATCAAGATGAAGGTCTCACCTCTATGATTCAAACACCATTTGTTTCACTGAGAATGGAGTTCATATTCAAGAGTTATGATCGGTCAAATATGCCTAGGAAAAGGGTTGACCAGTGACTAGCATGTCCATATTATGACATCAGCATGGTGATGTGGCAAGTACATAGTTAGCATAATAAGGTGGCATGAATAGTCAGCTTTGACCTATCATTTTGTGACATGTGTCATTACAAGGTTAAGTGAATTAGTGCCACGTGGTACCTATGTGGGAAGGGACCAAGTTTGTTCTACCAAAAGTATATCTTGGTAGCCAACAGGGTCAAACCCATGGCCATTGAGCCCCAAACCCCAATAGATGTGGCATAGTTTGTATTTAAAGTTTATCTCACCAAAATTGGCTTTTAAAAGGCCATGGATAGGGTTGTAACCCCCAACTGGCAACCCAAGCAAAACCTTAACTACCAGTGCACCAAATTTGGGATTGAATATGAATATAGGTAAATTTGTATTCAAACTTTGCCTATCAAAACTGCCACCTTATAAAATAAGTTTTTATTTATTATTTGGTTAAGGTATATCCCCCAAATTTGATGTAAACCAAGTTTATTAATTGGCAAAGGGGTAAATTTGAATAGGTAGTGTTTTTTAAGAGGCCTATAATTAAATATTATTGTTTTGGCCTATGTTAGGCTAAATTCATGTATAAAAGAGGGGGCAGTTTTTCTTATGAGACCCATTCTAGAGAAGAGATTTTTGGAGGAGCCATTCTGAAGAGGCCATTCCAGAGGAGAGAATTTTGGACATGTCAGAGAGCATTCTAGAGGAGAATTTCTGAGAGGAGATTTTTCTAAGAAGCCATTCTAGGGGCACTCAAAATGCACTTAAATGTGATGTAATAATGTTCCATGTCTATAGTCGAACCTTTTTAGGCAAAGTCTTCCTTGCTCTTTAGTAACTAGTCTTGCACCTTGAGAGCTTGTATGCAAGGTGGTTCAAGTTGAGATTTGTTAATGACTTTGTGGATGGACTATAGTATTTTGTAAATCAACTTTTAAGAGAATCAATTATACATCGGTCACTTAGTTGAGCTAGACCCAAAGATGTAGTCTGCTTAGTCTGGATGAACTCTGAAATCAAATTGGTTCTCATCTCTCTCTCTTGTTCTCTATTTCTTGTGTTTATATGTGCTATTAGTTTCACTTAACTATCATTTAAGTTATTTATTCCACATTGAGCTAAATTGGAGTGGTTGAGTATGGCAGCATAGAACTCAGTGTTTTAACACATTGCACTAGCAAATTGGGATACTCAGTTTCTCTGTATTCACCTTTCATCTAGTTTTTTAGTTAAAAATTGGACATTAAGTATTTGTACACCTTGATGCAATTTTCAATCAGTATATAATTTCCTAGATCTTTATAATCAGATCAAATTTGAGACTGAGTATCCCAATTTGCTAGTGCAATGCATTAAAACACTGAGTTCTGTGCCACCATACTTAACCACTTCAATTTAGTTCAATGTGGAATAAAGAACTTAAATGATAGTTAACTGAAACTAATAGCACATATAAACACAAGAAACAAAGAATGAGAGAGATATGAGAACCAATTTGATTTAGTGTTCATTCAGACTAAGCAAACTACATCTTTATGTCTAGCTCAACTGAGTGATTGATGTATAATTGATGCTCTTAAAAGTTGATTTACAACATACTATAGTCCATCCACAAAGTCATCAACAAATCCTAACTCAAACCATCTTGCATACAAGCTCTCAAGTCACAAGACTGGTTACTAAAGTGCAAGGAAGACTTTGCCTAAAAAGGTTCAACTACAGACATAGAACATCATTACATCGCATGTTTGTGTATTTTGAGTGCCCTTGGAATGGCTTCTCAGAAAAACCTCCTCTTAGAAATTCTCCTCTAGAATGCTTTCTAACATGTCTGGAATTCTCTCCTCTAGAATGGCCTCTTCAGAATGGCTCCTCCAAAAATATCTTCTTTGGAATGGGTCTCATAAGAAAATCTCCCCCCTCTTTTATACATGAATTTAGCCTAAAATAGGCTAAAACAATAATATTTAATTATAGGCCTCTTAAGAATACTACCTATTCGAATTTACCCCTTTGCCAATTAATAAACTTGGCTTACATCAAATTTGGGGGGATATATCTTAACCAAATAACAAATTTATTTATTTATTTATAAGGTGGCGGTTTTGATAGGCAAAGTTTGAATACAAACTTGCCTATATTCATATTCAATCACACATTTGGTGCACTAGCGATTAAGATTTTTCTTGGGCCGCCAGTTGGGGGTTCCAACCTTGCTGGTAGCCTTTTAAAAGCTGATTTTGGCGAGATAAATTGTAAATACAAACTGTGCCACATCCATTTTGAAGTTGACCAGTAGCCCATTGACCATTGACTGGGGTTTGGGGCCTAGTGATTGCAGATTTGACCCTGCCAACTACCAAGATATACTTTTGGTAGAACAAACTTGGTCCCTTGCCATGTAGGTACCACGTGACACTAATTCACTTAACCTCATAATGACACATGTGTCACAAAATGATAGGTTAGAGCTAATTGTTCATGCCACCTTATTATGCTGACTATGTACTCACCATGTCACCATGCTAACATTATCATATAGACATGCCAATCATTGGTCAACCCTTTTCCTAGGCATCTTTGACCGATCATAACTCCTAAATACAAACTCTATTTTTGATGAAACGAATGGCATTGGAATCATAGTGATGAGACCTTCATCTTGATGCCATTTTCAACTAATTTAGAGATGGTCAAAATTTCATGCCTATTTTTGGTCAACCATTGATATGCCTATTTGACCATGACTTTGACTAGGCATAACTTTCACATCTGGGCTCTAATTTTGACAAAGTGAATGTTTCTATAAACCTCTTGATGAGATCTTAAAATTGGTGTCAAGCTTGGCCATTTTTGGAGAGTTCAAAATTTCACCTTTTTAATGGCCTTTAGTCCAAGGTTTGACCTAACTTTGACTGGCCATAACTCGAGCGTACAGACTCCTTTTTTGCCCATTTGAGGTCTATTGGATTCAAAATTCTGATAACTTTGACATGGTACTAATTATGGGAGATCTAGAGATACTTCAATTTTTGAAGAAAATATCCTCTAGATCATCTGCATAATGAAAATAATATGTAACTTGACCTTGCTAGTAATGCCTTGTGACCCAACCTTGCTCAATGATTGTTTTGCATCTTGAATGCTGATATGGATCTTTTTGCTTGCTAGCTAAAGCTGATGTTAGATGACTTGTTCTAAATCATAGTTCTAGTGATCTGCACAGGTATATGTCACCCAACTAATTGACTTGGGTGTCATTCACTTCATGATTTTGTCTTGCATTCTCTAGAGATTTCGGTATCCATTTCTACCTCATTTGTTTAATGATCTTGTCAACTTTTTCTTTCTTTTCATCTTCAATTCTTCTCATGTTCATATAGTTCCTGGAAAGACATCCAAGTTCTATACAAATAAAATATCTCTTTGCAGTATCTCTTTTCCTCATGTGATGTTTCGCACATTTTTCTCCAATGTGTCTAAATTCACCACAATAGTGACATCTACACCATGTGTTGTAATCTTGTCCAAATATTTCTTTCACAATTTTTTCTACTAGGTTCCACTTCTTGAATTTGCACTCTAAAGATTTGTGTCCTTGTTTCTTGCAATTGTGACACTTTCCTCCAAAATTAGGTTTCTCTGTGCATTCACTTGCTCTATGACCATGCTTGTTGCAACTGTAACACTTTCCATTGAATTTTGCTTTACCATTGCTCTAGCATTTTTTTGATGTATGACCTATCTTACCACAAGGATTACAAGTAGACCTTTTGTTCTTTTGAGCTCCTTGCTGAGATGATTCACCTTCTTTTGTATATATCTTAATCAAGCTTTGTCTTTGTGTCTATATGGACTTTTCTCACTCAATTGATTCATGCTTTCTTGAGATTGCATCAGTCTTTCATTAGTTTTTTTTTCAATGCTAAGATAATTCTATCGTTTTTCATTCTTTTTCTTTAGATTGATAAGCTCTTGACTTGAGAAAAAGGGTTTAACAAGAGCCCTAGATTTTCCAAATGTATTTAGAACTGAGTGGATACGAATGTTGGTATATGACTGAAAAGATCATTTGAGTAGAAGGATTGTTATTGTTGAAGAAGTGTTTTCAATCATTGTTTTGTCACTGATGTCAAACCTGCCATATGTTGGTAAGATAATTGCCTATATGTTCCAAGCACTATCACTTAGTTGATTGATGAAGAGAATTTGATCAACAAGATGAAACAAAAGAACCTAGAGGAAAGGTTGAGTTATGATTATGTATTGAATTGCAAGGATTAGATAAGATAGTGATAACATAATATATTGATGATCTACTTGAGGTTACAAAATGATTGGCTACACTTACAAAGTTTATAAGAAAAGGTTTGGACAAAGTTCACTTGCTTCATTTGCTAAGCTTGACCAAGTTGATAGAAGTTGCCGAGAAAAGTTAGTGCAAGCTAAGTAAAAAATTAGTTGGAGCTAAGTGAAAGAAATTTCTAATGGATGCAGAGCAAACTAATAGGTGTTGAGCAAGTTAGTAGATGCCGAGTGATTTTCAATAAATGTTGAGCACCAATAAAATCTAGTTAATGCTGAGTGTTTTTACAGTACATGCTGAGTAACAAAGTATGTATTGAGCATTGATAAATTGATAATATAGAGCTCTTGCATTATGAAAAAGATTGAAGATTCATTAAATAAAAGCTGACAAGTTTGTTTACTTGGAGCTTGTAAATCAAGAGAAAGATAAGATTGACGAGCTAGAGGCACAGAATCTTATGTAAACCATTCTAGAGGAAAATTCAAATAGATTCTAGGAGAAGTTTCTAGAGAAGACAAGATATGGGGTACATACATTGTATCCAACCTAAGCCATCAAAAGCCCTAATTCTTGAGATGGATAATGAGCAGAAAAAAGAGTTCTAATTCCCTATATGTAGAGATGTCTAGTCATTAAGCAAAGTTAGTTACACGTCATAAAGTTTTCAGATGTGGAAATCTAACAAGGTGAAGGAAGAGGGTTTGCTTGATCAAGTGACCCAAGAGGAGAAGTCTACAATGGTGAGCTAAGAAAGAAGGCTAGAGAAGTATGAATGCTTGAAGTGTGAACAAGGTGCCAGAACTACAAAGATAAGAAGCCAAGGAGAGTTGAGGATTGAATAGAGATTTGTAATCTGCAAGTAAGGTTGTAAGTTGTATCAAATCAAACTCTATTGTTATTCTCTACCAATTATATTAGATTAGTGTAAATTCTTTAGAGAAAGGTTGAATTAATAGTCATTAGAAAATCATTTAATAGGGTGGCATTCCAAGTGAATGACCTAAAGTCCTCTAACAAGGCTCACTTTTGACAGGGGGATTGAAATCCCTTAACCAAGTCACATTTAACGGTGTGTGTTGTAGCCTTTAAAAAGGTTGGCCTTTAATAGAGGCATCACTTTAGAAGAGTGAAAAAGGAGTAGCATGTTACTAGTAGTTTTTTCCAAATGGGGTTTCAATGTTAAATCATTGTGTCAATTCTATTGATGGATGTGTTGTCTTTTATGCTTTACATTTTTTGCATATTAGTTTAATAGTGACATATCAGTTTTGGCTAACACATAATGAATGCATGCATGGTTCAGAATGTTATATGGGTTCACTAAATTGAGAAAATGTTTTATTTATACATCTAGACCTTGATTAACTGATTCACCCCCCTACTCTTAGTTAATCTAAAAATAATTCCAACAATTGGTATCAGAGCATAGTTGCTTAAGAGGATTAGTTTTAAGGTACTAAAAGCATAAAGATCAAGATGTCAAAAAGAGAGGTACCCAAGCTGAACAGAGATAACTTTTCTACATGGAAAATTTTGATGAAGCTACACCTTGGAGGACTTGGAGATTATGCAAAAACATACATTGCAACGTAACATGTTGATCTAGCAGGCGCCCTGACTATTGAAGACCTAAAGAAAAGAAAGAATATAACAAGGCGATGTTGGAGATTGCCTCTAGCCTAAGATATGCTAAGTTAGACGATATCAAAGAATTTAAAAGTGCAAAGTAGATGTGGGATGTCCTAGCCACTATCTATGGTGGAGACAAAAATGTTCAAAGAGCCAAGTCAGAAAGCATAAGAGGTATGTTTGATGACATGAGAATGGAACAAGGTGAAAACATTGCTCAATATGTTACTCAAATAAAAGAAGTTGTTAGTGCAATAAAAGGTGCTACTGGTAAAATAGATGATTGTTGGGTGGATATTTTGCAACTTACAATTTTGGGGAAAAATCCAATCACAAAATAGGATGACCAGCCGCAACATGTGAGACAAAGTCTCTCCTACCTTAAAGGGAAGGCTACCACTTCTACCCATTCCTTGAATCAACTCAAGGTAAGCAAGAAGTTGAGAGATTTTTTAAAAAGGTTGTTACCAATATCCTTTATTCTTAACTTTCAAGAAAGAATCCACTTACTCATGGAATGACTAATGGGCAGGGTGAATCTCTTACTAAACTTCTATCAAGAGTTGGAAATAGTGATATCAATAAACCTTCACTAACTCAAAGGCTAGTAAAAAATGTACTGGTTTGGCTCTAAGTCTAGTCATACTTCTATATGGTAAAAGCTTTACAATTAGGGCACAAAGACTACTAAAAGTAAGAACAATTTAAGTATTTTATGAATTAAGATGAAAATACAAGCTATAGACAAAGCTTCTAGCTATGGATTTCCACAACCGCTCCTAGTCATTCTTTTCTTGGAAAAAATTAGGATTTGTAGGATGAGTTTTAAAAAATTTTAAAAATGGAAAAACCTTTTTTTCCCAAAAATCTGCCAAATATGGTGATTTTAAAAAATGTAATAAATAGGTGTTCTATTTCATAGTAGAGGCAAAGTAGAGTTGTAAAAAAAGTTTTAATGAAGAATTATGGTATTTTGAAACATTTTTCTTGTGTCAATCTCTGATTTATTCATTGACGAGATTAGATTAGATCAGGAAACTTCAATTGAATTTAGACAATGATTTTGAAATATTTCTATTTTTTTTTGCAAATTTCTTTTATATCTATAGGATATTAAGATCAGCTCAAAGAAACTCTAATGTTATATGGTTGATGGATCATACTATGATCCAAATTTTAATGGAAAGGATTCATATTTAAAATCATACTATAAAAAAAGCTAAAGTTTCGATAATTTGAAATATGTCTATTGTACTATATTGTTTTACGCTTTTCTGTCTACATTCCTTTTTTGACTTTGTAATTAGTTTCTAGTATAAAATAGTTTTCTTAATCAATTTAAGTCACAAAATGTAAGGGTTGTTACAGAGGGTTTTGTTCTTGCTTATTTAATAAAAAATAGTGAATTCTATCTTTTGTCCTTAACAATTGCTCACAAATTTTGTTATGCTTTCAAAAGAAAGTCTATGAAGCATCTTAACAATTAAATTCAACAAATTATTTTAGCTACTTAAAATCTTGGGTAAGGTATATAGTCTTCAAATTCTTCAAAAAAATCTTGTTAACAATAAAACTTAAATGATTAATATTAATTAAGAAGTTTTATTTAATATCACTTAGCTCTCTCACAAATATAATTTAACTGTTAAAGATGAATAAACTATATATATATATAGTTCAAATGAAACTATATTTATCTTTCTATCTTTCCATATCTCCTTATCATACCATCTCTCTCTTAACCTATATCTTCCTATATATCTCTAGGTTTTTTCCTTTATATCCCCCCCTCTCTAATCCTTATGTCATGATTAGAATTTAATGTTTGGGTTACGATAAGGTCAAAATTAGGATTTAGGTTAGGGTTGTGAATAGAATTTAGGTTTACAATTATGATTAAAGTAAGGGGTTACATCATGAAATTAGAATTTTGATTAAAATTAAGATTAAAGTCAGGATTAAGATTATGATGGAAGTTACATTTATAAATATCAAATTTTAGTTTTATGACCCAAATTAAGATCTTTACTAATATTAAAATTAGAATCATATTTAAGTTTATCTCATAATATGATCATAATTAAGATTAGAATTATATCTATTATAATTATTATTTAAATAACAAGAGTTGCATGCAACTAGAGTCCCTGCCTTGGGTAGATGAGGGAGTAGGAGGAAGCACATGGTTTGGCTTAGTTTTGCATAGAACAACTATCAACATTGAAAAAATTGCATAAGGAAATGAGGTTCACATTTTGTTCACGAACTAAAGTATGAATCTAATAATTTGTTTGAGTTAAAACCTTTTAGAAAGTGTGAAATAATATTTGAGTGTAAACCTTTAGAAACTAAGGTTTAAAATTTGAATATTGCATGAGGAAATGAGGTTCACATTTTTTTAATAAACAAAGGTATAATGTTCCAGTTTAAACCTTTCAAAAGTGAGGTGTAATGATGTTTTGAGTTTAAACATTTGAAAGTGAGATTGAGATTTACAATTTTGTCTAAAAATAGAAGTTTCACTCTAGTGAATGTTTTAGGTTGAACTATTTAGAATTTTGTTTGCAAATGGAAGTTTCATTCTAATAATGTTTGAGTTTAAACCCTTAGAAAGTGAGGTTTAAATTTTTATTTAGAAGGTGAGGTTTAAAATTTTAATATTGCATGAGGAAATGAGGTTCACATTTTGTTAAAGAACAAAAGTTTCACTCTAATAATGATTGAGTTTAAACCTTTTGAAAGTGAGGTCTAATAATATTTGAGTTTAAACATTTTGAATGTGATATTGAGATTTAAAATTTTGTTTGAAAATAGAAGGTTCACTCTAGTGAATGTTTTAAATTTTTGTTTAGAAAGTGAGGTTTTTAAATTTTAATATTACACGAGGAAATGAGGTTCACATTTTGTTAAAGAATCAAAGTTTCACTCTAATAATAATTGAGTTTAAACCTTTTGAAAATGAGGTCTAATAATGTTTGAGTTAAAAAAATTTGAAAGTGATATTGAGATTTAAAATTGTCTAAAAATGGAAGGTTCACTCTAGTGAATGTTTTAGGTTAAACTATAGAATTTTCAATCTAGTAGATGTTTTAGGTTAAAAATAGAAGGTTCACTCTAGTGAATCTTTTAGGTTAAACTATTTAGAATTTTATTTGCAAATGAAAGTTTCACTCTAGGAATGTTTGATTTTAAACCCTTAGAAAGTGAGGTTTAATATTTTGTTTGTAATGGGAAGTTTCACTATAGTGAATGTTGTAAGAGAAACCTTTTTTTTTTTTTTTTGTAATGAGAAGTTTCATTCTAGTGTAGTGTAGTGTAGTGAATGTTATAAGAGAAACTATATAGAATTTTATTTGCAAATGGAAGTTTAAGAGAAACCTTTTTTCTTTTTGTAATGGGAAGTTTTACTATAGTGTAGTGTAGTGTAGCGAATGTTATAAGAGAAACTATTTAGAATTTTATTTGCAAATGGAAGTTTATATAATATTTTGGTTTAAATTGTTGGACCATGTGGATTTTGTTTGCAATTGGAAGCTTCACTTTGTTGTAGTGTGAAGTTTCTAGTTTCACTATAGTAAATATTTTAGTTTAAACTCTTAGAACTTATGTTTACAATTTTCTTTGAAATTGGAAGCTTCAGTTTCCTGAATGTTTGAGTTTAAAAAATAGCCTTTATAGTATATATAAAGGGTATTTATTTAGATATAAAAATTGATAACTATCAAGATATTGATACTATTTGGTATAATGTAAGTTAAATTTTATTTAAAGTGTCCTCAATTACCTCCATAATACAAAGATGTGAGCACATGATCTCTAACTAATCACCAAGAGTTCTCAACATTTCTTAATTTATATTAGAATTGAAAGTAAAATATTTGGAAAGTTCAATATTATTTTCTAACATTTATAAACTTAATTTGGTTGCCCTATTACTTACCCTATTACTTACTTGGACATTCTATATTGATAGCCATATTCTTTTGCTCATAATAAGCAAAAGAGAGCATGAAAAAATTACCATTCATTTTAGCACTTTTTCTCATAATAAGCACATGAGAGCATGAAAAATTTACCATTAATTTTAGCACTCAAGGTTTTCAGATTTTGACTATAAATATTACTACCCAAGATCTATTCAGAAGCTTTTATATAAAATATTTTTTTAAGAAAAAGAATAGCATTCTTAAATATCTATCCATGTTTTTTACAAGCTCTCTAGAAAGAAAATGAGCAAGTGAGAGCAAGAGAAATTACCATCATAAATTTGCAAGGGTTTTGGTTGCAAATTCCTAACAAATATAGAAAAAATTTCCAGTCTTTTAATAAATGACCTTAATATATCCAATTTTTTGGCTACAATCTTGATGTACTACCGGGAATAAATCACATGTTGGAAATTAGACAATTAACACTTCTGCAAAAAATTGAAGCTATTTCTATGCAAAAATAGAATTATCTGTCTAAAAATCCACAAGATCTGTTTGTTCCCAAAAAGAGAGCTCACCAATTTTTGCATGAAAAGCACTATATGAAAAAAATTAAGGATTCAATTACTCATTCTACAGTGGTAAAACTGTTCTCTGGAGAAATTCTTTTCCAATTCAGATGGACTTTTTAATATGTTGAGAAAGTTGAAAGATTAGAATGTTCTCTAGAAGAAGTGGAACATGGACGACACTTAGTTCTTTAAGGAGCTATTTGTAACATTTTGTTGAACATTTATCTTCTAGAGGAGCTGCCTTGTAGTAGGAACAATGGATGACACCTATAACAACTACCTTGTAAGAGTTGCATGGAAGACATATAAAACCACTTGCCACAATCCTAAACCCAATTTCTTGTAAATTTTTTTGAGCAGAAATTAAAAAGATTGCCCGAAAAAATCACTTGAGCCAATGGAAAAGAAAAGATAATTTTGGGAGAGAACTTCATGGAAACCAAAAACGAATAGGAAAGGAGTGAAAAATCTTGCATCGTAGAAATACAATAGAGGCATATCATTGAGAGGTCCTCTATGAATACCTGAGAAAAGGGGAAGAAAGTCATATGGTTGTATTGTTCATGCTTTTATGGAAGAAATCTCACCTGAAATAGATGACATAAGTAAATAAAATGGGCTTGCCTCTCCCTTGCCACTAACTTGGATGCTTCATCTACCAATTGCCTACACATGTAAATAAAAACAACTTGAGAATATAAATCAAACTTCAAATCCCTTATGTATCTTGTATTTATATGCACATATGTACACTAATATCTTAGATCACAAATGTAATCAATGATTTAGAGATTGTTAGTTGAATAAAAGCTACAATAGACAATCGCGGGAAACCTTAAAAAATGACATTACTTGTATTTGTCACTTGCTTGCCCATCATATGTGTTAATGGAAGAATGAAGAAGATGATTATTTTCAATCGATTTCCAACTGAAATTTTGGACAACCCTTAAATGACCCTTGTTAACTGGAAGATCTTCAGACATTTCCTGAATGATAGATTTTTGGATAGCTCAGAAAAAGATTTATAGATGACTTTCAAATGGAACATTTTTAGGAAATTACTAAATGAAAGATTTTTAGACAATTCATCAAAGATTTTCGGTGACTTTTAATGGAAGATTTTTAGGAAATTTCTAAATGAAAGATTTAGATAAGACTTACAGATGACTTCTTAACCGAAAGATTTTGGAGGTAGATTTACTAAATGAAAAATTTAGGAAAAATCATTTCTATAGAATGTTCAGAGAAGATTTACAATAGGCTACAATTCTTAAATGAGAGATTTACGGACAACTCTTAGATGAAAGGCTACGAGAAGATTTGCAGATCCTTTAAAGGTAGAAGTTTATTTAGTATCCGATACCTCAAAAAAACAATATTTCAAATAGTTGAAACATAATAAGGATTGTAATTCAAATAGCATTTGAAGACGATTTGACACATATGAAGAGTAATATTTTTCTAATTCAGGAAGGTTCAAAAAATTTGAGTCAGGCTATAGGCTTTATTACGCTTCAAACAATTCTTACTTCACTATTGATGGCGAAGGCATAAATAAATCTTGTCAGATCCTTCGATATGTTTTTTTACACAAATTTTAGGTCACCATCGAGAACAAATTTTAGCTGACATTGCAATGAATTTTGACATTCCAAGGATACGATTCGTTTTCAATGGTGACCTAAAATTTTTTTTTGGCAGAATAATTGGGAGGGTTTCTGTTGATGTCGCCGTGTGACAAATCGATAGATCTCAGATGCGCGCAGCTTTAGGTATTTCAAAATATGACCGTTCAACTGCCTCTTGTCATTTCGCATTGTTAAATTGTTGCTCTATCAACTTGACCTTATATTTATATCTTACACTATCAATTTGGCCTGAATACAACTTACAATAATTAATATTTATCTTTTTGTTCTAATGCAGGAGCATCATGGGTGTAAGGGCAATCTTGCATCACCCAAAAAAAATATTTTTCAGTCTTTTATATATTAATAAGGACTAGTAGATAGGGTGGTTACTATTTATGGAAACTTACTATTTTTAGTAAGTTTTTCATACGAGCTCTTTTCTATAGGAAGGTTCATTTTAGAGTTATAAGCCTACCATAAAAATTTCATTGCTCTAGCTTAAGTATCAAAGAAATTATTGTAGATTTTTGGTGTAACAATTTGAAGAAAAAAATCTTTGAGCTCACCATTGGAGGTCTTAGAGTGTCCAGATGAGGTCCAAAAACATAATGGAAGAGCTCTAGCACAATTTCAAGCCTATAGATCAAGAGCTAGCATTTTTAAAAAGTGGTTATAATAGCCAATTGGAGCAATGGTTCAAGAGTTATGGCCTTCAAAAGTTATGCTACCAAAAATTTTAAAATAATATGTCAAAGATGTATTTGGCCGACTCTATGTGTATTGTTAGGGTCTGTCAACCCAAGGTATTAAGTTTGAGCATCTAGAACCTTCCCAAGCAGAATAAAAATGCGTATTTAAGAAAGGCCCAAACATTGTCAAGGATAGCTTTAGGTGATCGTTCAAAGCTTGTCTTGTAGATTATTGTAATGAAGGCACCCATGTGGGTTAGTATATTGTACTTGAGAATTTTGTAAATCTACATTTATGGTGCAAATAAGAAGTCCAATTTTTTTCCTCATATTGATTGTTATTTCTTTGTTTCTATTATGAGTTTATGGTTTCAAGTGGAGTTTGATGTTGTTGGTAGGGATTCACTAGTTACTAATGTCGATGAGGATTTGTTGATGAAGTATTATGATCTGTTTGTTCCTGGGAGTGAGCATGTTGATTGGATGGTTGAGATTTTGGTGTTTGACATATGGATGCAGATGTGGATAATGTACAGATTGGTTTTCTTTTGCTTGTTGAGGTGGAGACCTTTGGTGAAGATGAAGATGTTTGCAAATCTCTCTTTTGGCATCAAAGTGTGGGGACACACTTTTTTATGTACTTGAGGATTTTGATGCAGGAGCATCTTGCATGAGAACACACACACACACACACACACACACACACACACACACACATATATATATATATATATATATATATATATAGAGAGAGAGAGAGAGAGAGAGAGATAAAAATTAGAGGAGAAATAATAAATAAAAAAAGGAAAATGAGAAAAAAGGAATTTCTATTTTCGAGGTGCCTAGGTGGTGGAAATAGAAAATTAAATAAATTGTTGTCATTTCATTTATCGAGGTGTGTAGGTAGAATTCTAGATGTTTGTAGAAATTTTATTAAATCATGCATTTAATATTTGTTGGGTCATGTAGTGGTTCTTAGTTGTAGTTGGGTGGGAATATTGTGTGTTTTTTGTTGAATATTTTCATGTTTTCATAGACCCTACTAAGCATGGCATCTTCCAATAGCAAAACTAGGAAAGGATACGAAATGTTGGTTCGAGGAATCGATTGGAAGGCACCAAACTTCAAGTTGAGTATGATAATTGCAAAAGCACTTGACCCAACTAGAGCTAAATCGTAGACTCCATCCATGGTATTACTCATTTGTGATATTCATTCATATTTTTTTGTTTGATGCAAGAACTTGGAACCCTTGAGATGGATGGTTCTCTAAATAATTTATGTGTGAATGGTGTGTTGAAACCTAAGCATCAACATTTGGAGACCAAGGGTTTAACACACATTTCGCATATGTGTTGAAAATTTCAAATAAAATGGATAAGGTTTATCCTTGGTCATGTACACAATGGGAAATTATGGTTGGAGCAACCTATTCAGATCACAAAGAAAATGATTCATAGAATCACAAGGCTCCTAATGTTGAACAAAGCCAAGACTACCAAAACAATAAGTTAGTAGACCTACAAAACAAGACTCTTGCTAAGTGGGATGGAAGAGGAATTAAGATTAGAGATGTAACTAAAATGGAACTAAATTTTGGAATTTATGTGATCACTCATAACATTTGTAGCTCCAGTCATCTCAATAGTGTGTCATGTGAGGTAGTTGATCTAGCTCTCAAAGTAGTGAAGAACAACATGACCCTTGACCTTGCCAAGTTCATGTTGAATCAGTTCGACAAGAATATGGAGAGCATCAAAACTTTCAAAAAAAATCCATGTAAGGTTGGTTCACTCTTAACTTGTTTATTCTTTTATGTGAAAAAAGTATTCCTTTCTAAAGGTTTATTCATATGGAGAAATGATGTACCAATTTTATATCAGATTAATGAATATATAGTAGAGATGGATGAAAATTTTGTTAGTATCATGGACAAATATTTTGATTTATTCAAAGAAAATATGAATAGTAGATATAGAATACCAAATAAACTTATAGAAGACTACAAGGATGGTATTTTTTTCATGATAGACTGTGACAAAATGTACATTTGAGCAGTCAGACCTAGAGTGGTGTGGGTTAAGCCTTTAAACTATAAGGTTAACATTGATGATACCAAAGATATCATTAAGGCACTGTTGAATGAACCTATGGATCCCAAGGACACATATTTTCATACTTATGAAGAAGCCAAAGTGAGGATAGAACTTGAAATTAAACTTTCCTCAAGAAGTTAACAAAGGAAAGAAGAGGATAGTAAAGCTAAATCAAGCAAGCTCTACTCTCCTATTGAATAAAATAAAAAGAGATGATATGGAAGAAGATGAAGTACAAGATGAATAAGAAGAAGAAAATTTTGAGGAAGAAGAACCTATAAGGAAGAAAGGTAAGGTTATCATAACCAGACCTAATAAGTCTTCTATTGATGTATTCACAAGAAGAGCACCAAAAACTAGGAAGAAATTGAAGATAGGTTAGGAGGATGTCAAGGAAATTATTTTCAAAAAGCCTCCACCTAAATTTCAAGAAAAATTAAATGAAACAAAAAGAAGAGATGGAATGGAAAAGTTCAATTTTATCATATGTGAAACTAGGTACGTAGATGAGAAAAATAAAGTTGAGGGAAAAATTAGGTAAATGGAAGTACTCTCTTGATCAACTTGTATAGAAAATTCCCAATGAGCTTATGAAAGTAATCAAGCCTATATGGGAGCATGCTAAGAAGACTACAAATGATATATTTGAATAGACTTTGAGATCACTCATAGTAAGTATTAGTGACAAAGTGGTGAAAGAATCTATTAAGAAAAATGAGGAAAAATACATTCTTAAATTCAACATGTCTTGTGCTAATAAAAGACATAGAATTTGTGGTAAAATCTACCACTACCACATGGAAGAAAATTTATAGCCTTCATCAACTAAGTGACTTCTTTGTTCATGTTAGTGATAAAGATGATGAAGATGACAAGGAAGATCATGAAAATAATGATGAAGAAGATGTGGAAATAAAAGATGATGTAAATTTGGATGATGAGGAGGAAGAACAAGAAGATATAGAGGAGAATCTCCTTGAGATTCAAAGTATTGAGGAAATTGACCTTGAAAAGATTGCAATAGCAAGATGGCCTCATTTTCTCATTCTTAGAGAAAAGCTTCAATGCCATCAAGCTTTGAGAAAGCTTTTGTCGAGTTGGTTGTGGTAACCACTACAACACAAAGCACCCAACTAATATTTGCACCTATTTAGTTGATTACCATATTGACTGAAGTGATCAACACTTCATCTACCAAGCAACAAGTGCCACCATTATCAAATTTGACAATGCAACAAGGTATTTATAATATCAGTGCAATATCTAATTTTGTTGCTAGGCCCTCTATTTCTACTATTGTTACAATTTCAAGTGTGCATAGAGAGCGAAGAGAAAGAGGAAGGTGCCAAGGAAGAAGAAGCCAAGGAAGCACCTACACTAGCAAAGGAAAATAAAAGAAAATCTAAAACTTAGCCTCCAGCTAAACCCAAGCCCAAGAAGGTCACTAGGCCTGCACAAGCCAATCGAACACTAGCAACAAGAGCTACCACAAGGGCATCCACACAAAAGGCCAAGGAGCCAAAAAAAAGAGAAGAAGAAGGCCACTAAACAACCTTACAAAGTTCCAAAGAAGAGAAGAAAATATGTGGCACAACCAGACATAGATGATGGGGAAAGAGTAGAGTTAGAGGATCTTAGCCAATTCAGAGTGGTAAGTCATCCTCCCAAATCTTCCTTAGACAAAATTTGTGAAAATGTTAGGAATATAGATTTGAATAATCTAAAAAGTCTTGATTTCAACAAGTTAAGTAGAGAAGAACAAAATAGAATAGAGGAATCAGTATATGCCATGATGGTTGAATTTAAGAGTACACCTCTAGAACTAGACAATACCATGCCTAGAGAGCTATATGAGATAATTGAAAATAAATGGCATTATTATTTGAAAATGGAAAAGGAGATTAGAGAATCTACCTTAGCACAAGTGATGTTTGACCTAACAAGAGGTCAAATAACAAAGGCTAATAAGAAACATGTTGGCAAATTTGCACCTAAATATAGAGCCTTAAGAATCCTACAAACAAGATTGAGGATTTAGTAAATAAATCCACACAATTATGGAAAACAATTTACAAAATAACTGATGAGAAGGAAGAGGAAGAAAATAGAGGCTAGTACCTAGGGAAAAGAATAGAAGAAAAGAAAGGAGAGGAAGAGAAGGAAGAAACAACAAAAGTAGATGAAGAAAAGAAGAAAGAGGAGGAAGAAACACAAAAGGAAGAAGATATGGCAATAGAGGAATAGCAATAAGAAGAGGAACAGAGTGTGGAAGACATACAAATACCACCTCATATCCCTCCTCATGTAATCATCACCCTTGTAGATGCATTAATTATTAAGGATGTTCTTGACAATTCAGCTCAGAACATCAATCCTCTGACTATAGAGGATCTCTCCAAGATTCTTCACCTATCCACTCTACAAGAACAATTATGCACAAAACCTATATTGGTGAGTGTAGATGAGCTACAAAAGGTAGTAGTAGAACCAAAATGAGACAATGTGAAACCACAAGAATCACCTTTCACCTATAAAACTACTAGCACTAAAATTTTGATGCTTCCACCACCCACAACAACAGGTGATACTATATAGAAGCCAAGCATAGAAGAAGGGAAGTCTAATGTGAAGGAGGATATATCAAAGGAAAAGGAGCAGGTCACTATTCAAACATTGGTAGAACTACCAAAGACATACACTCCTACAAAGACCCTTCAGAAGCCAAACACTGAAGACATATCTTTACAAATCTCAACACCAGGCTCAAGATCAACCAAAGTGGCCAGGGTACTTCACTATGGAGACCCTGAGCTAGATGAAGACATAGTCATACTTGCCTATGACTCAAAGACCATCACCATGGATTAGATCACAGAAATGCAAGATGCTTTAAACAGAAGGAAGAGGCAGGAAATACACAGAAAAGAGTATAAACACAAGCAAGCACTACATGAGATTAAGGACATCTTTATGGATGCCTTCATCTTGGAGTCACCAAATGAAGAAAATCCCACAATAGAACATCTATCTAATATAATTGACTAGGTGACTAGTGAAGACCAGGATACAAATGTTAAACTTATGGAATGGTCTGAAAGAAAATTTTAGGGTAAGGTGAATGAGAAAATATCAAGTGCTATTGCACTTGAATAGGTAAAATTGGCCAAGAAAATTGACAAGGTCAAACCTATACTTGAGAACATTTTCACATTCTACAAAAATTTGTGTGATTTCTACAACTTCACACAAGAGACAAATCAAAGGATATTGAGCTTAGAGAGAAATTTGAAGATTTCTAGCATGCAACTACCAAGGTATCCAGCACAAAGTGAGAAGAATTTTTCCCAATTGCTTCACACTCAAAGAGAGTTAGCTGCATTAGCAAGTGATGAAGCCAATATAAAGGCCAAATTAATGTAGATTCAATCCTCCATAACCCCACATTTGGAGATCCTCCACAAAGAGCAAGTCTATGTTGAAACTATCTTAAAGAAAGATCCTAATCTTTCTACATTAGATGGACTTTTACATCTTGCTACACAGACTGCCATCCAACACAAGTCACTAGACATTTCTTTGGAGAATTGGGATGCAGCTTTGAAAATAATAATGGAGCTGAACAACACATTTTTGGTAAAATATGGTAGTACTCCTTAGAGCCCTTTGACACAAGTGTTAAAAAGGGGGAGAAATAATAAGGAAGATTAGGGTAGAAATAATAGTAAGAAAAATGTATCTAAGGGGGAGACTACTAAGTTTTGATTAGATTATTTCATGGGGAGAAATAATATTTTGAGGAAAATATGAATAAAAATAGCAAGTACAGACAAAGTCAACAAAATTGCTCAACACACATGTACAAGGTAAAGACAAAGAGCATCAGGCATATCTAGCACAAAATTTTGGGGTACAAGAATGAAATAGCACAATCAACTCAAGGGAGTTATAAGGTATTTTTGAATAAATTTTAAAATTTTGTACATATGGTGAACAAATTGGATAGTGTACTCATAAGGATAGATTAGTAATGTTTAGTTAAGTGTTTTTGACACTCATCTCAAAGGGGGGAATTCTTGGTCTTAGAATGGTTTTAACATTTCAGTGTCAACACAATTAACCACTTTCTACATTGAAACTGAGTACACTATGTATGCCAAGCCACAATATGTGTCGAGTCATATTTTCAATAGGTATCGAGTGACTTTAGGTGTCAAGCATTATACGGTTGCCAAGTGATATAGAGGTGTTGAGTCACAATTGATGTTGAGCAAGTCATAATGTTATGTATGTTGAGTACTAGAGTCATACATGTTTCGAGTAAGACAAAATGCAATAGATGCCAAACAAAGTACAAGAGTATATGTACCAAGCACCAGTAGTCTAGTATGTGCCAAGTAACATAGAATCAACATATGAGTTTATATGCTCACAAACTCAAATGTTAAACATTTTTGGAGCTGACATAGAAGGATTTCAAAGGATCATAAGGATAAGAATGAATCTTTAATATTTACTATGCAATCAGCATGCAACCAATCAAAAAATGTAGAAGGCATGCAACCAATGAGAAGAATGCAAGGAATGAGTGGGAAGTCAAGATTCAATATGGATCATAGATCCATACCTAACCCTAAGTCTAAAATGTCTTTATAAGAGTGCATAGACCCCATGATTGTATGCTACTGAAGGGAAGTCAAGGAAGTTACTAAGCAAATAGAAAATTTTAGAACAAGAGTAAACAATAGCGGCATCACAAACTTAGTGAATTGAACAATAATTACACATTCAATTGACCATAATAGAACAAGGGATACAAACATATATCAGATTAAGAAATGATCACATTAGAGTGAGTAGATCAAGTGCCTAAAATAAGCAATTGAATATTGTAAGCAATTAGGTCAAAAGATTTATAATACTCTCTTACCATTGAATTAGATAGTGAAAACCCTATGTTGATAGATTAGCTTAACAACTATTTTCTAAATCCTTTGAAGAGGTAACTAAGTCCTTTAACATTGTGACACTTCATGTAAAGTATTTATAAATCTTTTAACTAGATCACTATTGACACATGTAAAGCCTTTGACAGGGTAGGCCTTTCATAGGGTAGACCATCAGAAGTGGTGAAACAATTATTGTTGCAATAATGTTTGTGGGTATCATCCCCACCCCAGTTTTACCTTCTTATTCTTGGAGGGTTTCTGGGTTACCAAATCTGGTGTTATGTGCATTAATGCATGTGTTTGCTTTATGTTTATTTAATGTGTTTACATGCATGCAATTCACTTTCAATTATTTGTTTTAAACGAGTTGAAAAGGCTAAAGTGTGCTACTTCTAATTCACCCCCCCTCTTAGAAGTATTCTTCCCATTTTGAGTATTTCAACAATTTTCCACCATTGATTCCTTTTTCACTAATTCCTATTTGTGTGGAATAATGAACTTTTAATTCCAATATTGACATCATCATAACACATAGGCATGACACCTCATGGATTCTCCTATGAAACTTGGCTAAGATATTTCCTAATCCAATATTCTTATTCTCTTATGCACATCCACATTTCACTTCCTTTGTCATAGATTCTTGACTTTAAGTGGGTTTGAGGTGTCATATGATGTGTCATAGATTCTCTTCCATCTTTAGCCAAGTTTGACTTCGAAGTGTCATACAATCCTACACTTGGCATCTTGTGTCATATGCATCATGGATTCACTAAGGAATCCCTTGCCATGTTGAATATCCAAGATGAAAACTCCAATGCTCTCATCCTCTGTGTTGATTATTAAATGAGCATTTTTTCTCTCATTTTTGGTCCCTATTTTTCTCTTTTTTTTTCACTCTTTCTCTCACATTCAAATCAGAACTTCAAGTATTCTCATAGCACCATCATTATGATAGGCTTTTTCTTCCAATATTGTGTGCATTATAGGCAATTCAGGGCTACATCACTTGGAGAAGAAAGAAGGACATGGGAGCTACAAATGAAAGAGGGAATTTTAGACTTGTTTTCTTGTTTTGGTTCATTTGGCTTTCATGCTAGACTAGAGGGTGTTAACATATGTTTATTGGGTTTGTAATTTTCTCATAGTATGTTAGACATTAACCCATTTTCTGGTCCTACAATTGCTAAACCCGACATGAACATGATTAGCTAACTCGGGTTTCTTGTGTTTGTGCTCATAGGTGCAAGGAAGGAGCTCATTGAAGGGGTATAATCCTCATTTTCTCTCCTTAATCACATATTCTATAATTAGGGGTCCTACTAACATTCTTGTATGCTCTTGTTTCATGCATTTTTTATCTTTCTACCCTAGGGTGCACTCTACTCTGTCAGGATGCACTTGGGACCCCTAGGAGGTAGTTGTAGGGGCCTAGGAGACACCATAACCCCTGTTTGTTGTTCCTAAATAACCAACTATGCCCAAAAACTACCAACTATGCCCTTCTAAGCCCTGACTACACCATGGGTATAGTTTGCACTATCTAGGCACACTTGGGAGGGTAGAGTTCATAATTTTTGTTTCTAGGTATCATTTAGAGCACAATTCCCCACAATTTGCACCTGGGCTCCCAACTATGCCTAGAAACTACCAACTACACCCAAAATAGCCCCAACTACACCATGCACATAGTTAGCACTATCAAAGAACACTTGGGGGCATTCTAAGCCATTATGGCATTCTACAGTGTAGTCTGCTCTTTCAAAGTGCACCTGGTTCACAGAAAGCACCTATTTCAATTAGAATTTGCACTTATGGTTTATGTTTGCTTCTAGGACCTAGATTAGATTTTTTGTGTTATTGATGGTTTGTTTGTAGCATGTGGTGATTTTTGGATGAAGACTAATAATTGAAAACTACTAATGCTTGTTTGTAGGATGTTGTTGAAGACCTTGTGTGTCTGTCAAAACCATGTGCATGGATTTCCTAGATTAGATAACACTTCATTTGGTGCTTAAAATGAATTTTTCCCTTTTTTCTTGGCATTTATATAGTGTTTAAATCCCTAGTAGCTGCATGGACATATCCTCTCTCCTCGCCATTCATGGATCTTGGGTGTAAGAGAAATCTTTGTAACTTCTATAGTGAAGCTTTCCTTAGACACTGATATCTAATATTAGGTATGCCAGGGGATGACTTCAAAGTGGTAATAGGCCAAAGCTAGGTCAATGTTCTAATTGCTATATAAAACTCAATTATGGTGAAAGCTATGTCAGTGATATTGTTGCATGATAGCTCTCCTCTAGTACCCTTGTGGTGCATCAAACCCCAATTCTCGGGGCTGGGAGACCTTCTACGTAAGTTTATCATTCACTTGCCAAATGGAATTCCCTTACTAAAAAGCATGTTTTATTGGCCAAAATCCTTTCTATCCACTAGTTGAAGGGGTCACCCATGCCTGTGAAGACATCCTACATTCTTGCAATCCTTAGTAGAGGCAATAGTCCCTTAGGAAGTCATGCCACTTTGGAAGAAAATCTTAGTAGCCTCAAGAAGTGATTGCACTATAAGGGGGAGCTTGTGGTGCCAGTATCCTAGGTTGTCAACTCTGGATAGGCAACGATTGAACTTTAATTCAAGTAGGAATTCAGTGGATATAATCCTAAATCCTAGATTGTGGTGTGCCAATATTCATCAAGATAAAGCCAATATTCAAATTTACACGTTGGATAACATCAAGCACTATCAATATATTGCAACTATTGTGAAGATTTTTTGAACTTTGTCTGATACATTCATGACTTCGAAAACATGGCCGTTTGTGATCCTAAATGTGCTTGGCATAACATAGATTTCATCCTTGCATAGAACTCACTTGAAATTACCCTAGTTTAAGCCTCATATTTGCATCATATAGGTTTCATCTTGCCTCTTCTAGTCCTCATTATGAATCCCTCATCCTTCACATTGCATTCATTAGCATTTAGTTTGCATCTTTAGTCTTTGCATTTCAACCCCAAAATTTGCATTTTGCATTGTACATCTTGTATCCTTGCATACCCAAACTTCATCTAGAACACTTTAACCATCATTCTAAGTGTCATAAAAATAATTCTAAGCCTCCATTCTAGTCTTAATATTGTCCTCTTTTGTTTACCTCACTATGGCATCAATCTAGAAGTCTGAGCACTCAAGATTGCCTTAGTTTCAGCCCAGCTTCCCAACTACACTCTAAAACTACCAACTACACTCAAACTAGCCCCAACTACACCATAGGCATAACTAGTACTATTGTGATATTGCTATCAAGATTTAACTATGTGATTTTTTAGTCAAACTCATTGACCCATGTTTCATGAATAGTAATTCAACATGAATCCATCTCTCATGAGAATAAATGGAACACTTAGCACTCATTGGATCTAGTTGATTCTCATAGGGTTGAAGCACTAGGATTTCCCAAGAGGTCACCCATCCTAGTACTACTCTAGCCTAAGCAAGCTTAACTACAAAGTTTCCTCCATGGTTAAAGCCAAAGCTTGCAACCCCATTTTCTTAAGGGGCTTTCTAATGAATGGTTCTTAAGGCACAACACTTGGTGCAGGTCTTTTATTTCAAATGAGGTTGCAATCTTTGGCTTTAACCATGGATAAAACTTCATAGTTAAGCATGCTTAGGCTGGAGTAGTACTGGGATGGGTGACCTCCTGAGAAATCCCAGTGCTTCACCTCTATGAGCATCACCTAGATCCAATGAGGGCTAAGTGTTCCATTTATTCTCATGAGAGATGGATTCATGTTGAATCACTACTCATGAAACATGGGTCAATGAGTTTGACTCAAAAATCACACAATTAAATCCTAATAGCAATATCACAATTTGACTAGCTATGGAAATTATCTCTTACTTATCATAGCTGGTACTATATAGGAACAGTTGGTAGTTTGATAAGCTTTCCATATTGCATATTTTCCCAGCATCATGATCATTTTCAGCCCCCTAAATTTCATTTTGAACCCTCAAAACCTTTGATCTTAGTCAAAAATTTGAACAAAGCATGCATTTTAGAGTATCTCCTAGTGTTGATGAATGATGGATCTTGACTAGTCTTTTTATCTTTTCTTATCATTTTATTTGGTCAAACTCTATCTATGTCTTGATAGATTTGACCTTTTCATCTTTTATCAATTTGATGTTTTTGTCTTTTATCACTCTTTTTGGTCAAGATCCAAAGTCCATTATCACAAGGTTAAACTCCTAGAAAAAATACTTTCTAAAGACTTAACCTAAGTCCAAAGCCTTGCATATGCCTTTATCATTAGTATCATCATAATCCTAATATCCCTAAATGTCATTTTGACTTACCCTAGTTGTATATCCCCCTCATCTAGCATTTTTCAAAACATTAGCACCATTCCCACTATCAAACCTTATCAAGTTGTCTATTAACCACATTGTCTTCTTGGTCACTTATCCTCATTTTTCATATCCCAAATGTCATTATCAACCCTAAAAAAACATTCCTTACATCATCCACCTTTCATACATCAACCCCTAGCATCATTACCAAGTCCAAAATCCAACCCTAACCTTCATTTTTCATACTATAGGGTCATTTTCATCTCCTTTAGTCAACCTCCAAGATGTCACTTTGCATTTGCATTTGCATAGTTTCTCTAGAACATTTTCACCTTGCATATAAAAATTGTACTTCATTTAGCACTTTCCTAGGTTGTATAACATCCTTAAACACCTAAAAGTCCAAAAAAGGTCATATCTTGCATATTCACATCCTAATTATCAATTTTTGACCTATTTTACGAACTGCACCCCTATTTTACTAACTACACACTTCAGGTGCATAGTATGTAGTTTCAAAGTGCACTTGGTAGTTTCAGAGTGCACTTGATAATTATGAATTTCATGTTCTATAACCCTAATCTATACTTCCACACCTTGCATTACATTATTAAACCTGGTAAAACACTCAAAATACTCAAATGATTCACATTTTTCATTTTAGGCATCCTAACACCTCTATTTACTGATTTCATACCTCTTACTTACCAACTTCTTACCTTTAGGGCCCCACGTGCACCAAGGGTGCACTTGGTATTATCTAAGACTAGTTGGTATTTTAGGTGCAAACTTGGGAGGTAGGGAGTACATTTAGGTTTTCCTCCACTTCATCTGCATCCTTAAGTATCATGCCAGCACTCACAAGGACACAATTAGGTCAGAGTCCAGAAGAACTTTACAAACCCTTGTTTTCTAAGGCACCAACACAACAAAAACTTCATCCAAAATAGAAGAAGAGGAAGAAAACCCAAAATACCTTTCACAAACACTAAATCAAGGCATCACAACTGTTACTTGTGGATCCCTTAAACATGCATCTACAAGATCACCAAAATCAAGAGACAATCCAACACACATGAAAAATGCAGCTACCATGAGTATTCCTTCAAACACTCCCCCTACACATTGGATGGTTCAATGGAATCCTAAATTTGAACCTATATTTGTGTCAATACCACCCAGAGGTGGAAGTGTACCAACCAAACCTAAGGATGAACAAACACACTTGTTGGAATTCAGCAAACCCAATGCAAGTACCTTCAACTATAATACATCAAACATAGAACAAGGTATTGTACACCTAAGTGATGACTCTGACACTGACTATAGCATCATTGATGAATAAATGGCTAGGGCATGTCAAGACAAAAATTTTGCAAGAACTTTAAACTTTTGGTAGCCCAAGAAATTGTCAAATTCAACCCAAATGTGGAGGGACCTAAGTCCAAACATCAAACCAACACAACAATTGAAAACATACAACCCATTATCAATTTGGACTTAGATAAGGGAAAACAACCTTTGGAGAACATCAACTACCTTGAGAACATCAACTTGCAATAGTCCAATAATCCAATGTTTCCAACACACATTCAACATATCAATAGAACAATCAACCACAACAGCAATAGCCTCAAGTGTTGCAAGGATCAACATCCCTAAAACACAATCTAATGTAAATCCACTTGGCTTTACATGTAATGTGTCAACAACAATTCCAACAACAACAAGCCATGTTTGTTAAACAACAAGAGAAACTCAAAAAATAGTTGGAATACCAAAGACACATTGAGTAACAAATTGCATACCAACAACATTTGTTACAACAACAATATGTGCCACAAAAACCTCAATAGATACCTCTAGAACAATCACATACATGTTCTAACATACAACCAATGAAGGTACCCCAACAACAACCACAACAAATGGCACAATAATAACACATGGTACATCAATTGTAGTCGATACCACAACAAGTACCACATCAAATACCATAAAAAATACCCCAACATGTGTCACAACAAGGACCCTTTTGTCTTTGAGGTATTAACATACCTCCACCACCTAGTGACACATCACAAGACTCCTCAGACACAAAAAAGTCAGAACCAAGTAGACATAGCTCCCACCACAACAAATGGTCTACTCATAGGCATAGAATACTTGAAGGGAAATTTATCATGCAAAACCCTAATGAAGAGCTATTGCAACAATTCTAAAAACTTTCCAAACAAGTCAAGGCATTCGGATTCCAAAAGAAATAGGCTCTATATACATAAAGGAATTTACATCCTAGTCCATTTGGCAATAGTCTATATATGCCTCCATTCCAAAAATACTTTGAGTCTCTAAGGTTTGAAAACTATCAAGGAAAATGCAACCTTGTTGATCACATCAGAGAATTTTGTGCCTCTTGTACCAAACTCAGCGATGAGACCACTTACCTCATGAGATTTTTCTCCCATTCTCTAGCTGGGGCCACACTTGAATGATACTCTAAGCTTCTTGATACTATCAAATCTTGGTTAGAGCTAGCAGACAAGTTCATCTCCCATTTTGTCTTTAACATTATGAATGAGGTGATGCTTTCCAATTTGTGCTTAACTGAACAAAATATGGGAGAACCATTTATCACATTCTTACTATGTTGGAGAAGCTTAGTCAGTCAATGCTCATTAGACATTCCCAAAGAACAACAAGTTAACTTGTGCATTGAAATTGTTTTCCTAGACTTGATGTATGAACTCAAAATCATGAGGCCAAGCACCATTTCTAAACTAATGGAAAAAAGGGCTAGTATTGAAGATGCTCTTATCCGTAAGGGAGTCCTTAAGATAAACAAAGAAAACACAAAAACCAACTTGTCTAGTGACAAGGAAAAGGTTTTCTCCAAAAAAAGAATGTGACCAATGATGGCATTTTGGATGCCCACACGATTAGCATAGAACAACCTCAACTAAATTTGAAAGGTAAAAGCCCTACAAATTCACAAACTCCTAATCAAACACCGACCCCACAACAAAAGATCAAGACCTCCACAGAAGTCAAATCTCGAAGGCAACCTAGAACCAAGGATAGGAAATTCACACCATTGAGGATATCTCTTGAGATTTCACTACAATAGTTACTCAATAATAACTTCCTATAGTTACCTTCGATCAAATACGAACCATTAATTAAAGAAGATTGGTGGGATGACAAAGAATTATGTGATTACCTCCACACCAAAGGACATAAGACCTCATCATATTTCCAACTAAAGAACACAATAAAAGACCTCATTGATGATGGTATAATCATAGTTGATCCATCACTACTAGCATCCAACTCTGATTAAACTATCTTCAAAGATCCTTTGGGTAATCATGACAAAGATAAACCCTCAAGTTCAAACTCAAACTCACAAGATAATATGAATTACATACACACTGGATATGATTACACCATCAATTTCTTTAATGAGTCTGATTCCTACATATCCACATTCACCTTAAAGGCTGAAGACCCTTGTTGCACTATCACTACATGCCATACCAAGATCACCCTACCTAGAGCCCCATCTATAACTACTACTCCTACTAGACCTACACCCCCTAGTAAACTTATTGCTCCTACTTCATTTGATTATAGCCTTGTTGAATAGCTTGGCAAGACCCCTGTGCAAATATCCATCTTGGACCTACTTCGTGCATCTCCCCAACATCAGAAGATCTTGGATAGAGACCTTAAAGAGTCAATAGTCATAGATACATCAATGTTTCTTAGTTCTAAGCCATTGTTGGCAACCTATCTGTATCACAACATATCACCTTTTCCTCTTGATATATTCCTAAAGATAGACCAAACCACAATGATCTCCTTCACCTTGAGGTCTTTGTCCACAATGTTAAAGTCAAATGTGTCTTGATAGATGGAGGAGCAAGGCTAAATATCTGTACACTTAAACTAGTCAAAGTTTTGGGTTACTCTAAAGAAGATGTGGATCCCTCTCACAGAATCACAATAAAGGCCTATGATGATGGGGAATGCTTCTCCAAGGGCATCATCCTATTACCCATTATAGTTGGTCCAACTACTAAAGATACATTATTCCATGTCGTAGATGTAGAAATGAATTGTAACATGATAGGAGGAAACCCTTGGCTTCATGCTATGAAAGTGGTGCCCTCCACATATCATCAATGTTTAAAATTTTCCTATAACAATGTGGAGGTTACCATCCTTGGCAATCTAGACCCTTTCCAAATTTGTACAAATTTGAGAGGTGCTACTACATACCAAGTCCCAACAAAAAATGAAGCAAAACCCACAAATTCCTCTAAATATGTCGACACGGATATACTCCTTAGTAAGGCCAAAGAAAAGTTGAAGATTGAGACAATGAGTGTGGAGAATACTTTATGCCTCAAGTATCCCACATTAGGAAGTCACCAATTTCTCCCCAATCTCATGGTAAACCAAAACCATTTCAAGAACAATATTTAGAGATTAGTACACAAAATACCACTTCTATTAATGAGAATACATTTGTATGTATTGAGAAAGGAAAATTAGAACAAAAACCTACTTTGATATCTCCTAATAAGTATGGACTTAGGTTTACTATCTTGCAAAAACAAGGCTATGATGACTATAGTGGTCTTGGATGTTAGAAACAAGGAATAATTGAACCTATCACTATGAAAGGATGACCTTTTAATTTTGGATTTGGATTTAGATCATTACAAATAGGTCCTCCTAGTACTATGGTACCTATGTGTAAGACTATGGATGTTTTAAATGATGAAAAGGCATCTGAGGATATCCAACCTAAAATCAATAGTCCTCTAGCTTCTAAGCATGACCGCAATTATACCACTAAATCAGATACCCATATATTTTCCTTCACCCAGAATTCATTTAATACTAATGATGACATCCCCTCAAGATATACTAAACAATTGGATTGGGACAAATGTCGACCACCAATTTTTGATCAATTCGACAATGATGACACTCTCACAACAAACTTTGAAATCTATGAAGGCATTAAAATTGGTGATCATAAAGAATTAATTTTTGATCAAGAGAACACATTGGCATATTTTGAGGAGTCAATTCCATCTTCTAGATGTAAAGTTGCAAAGAAAAAAGAGATTTTTTTTGACAAAAGTAGGTCTCTTGGTGAAAACTGAAAGGTGTCATTAGACCATGAAAAATAAGAAGCTAAGAAACTCCAAAGGATACAAGATAAACAAGAGGATGCCATGAATATTAGTGTTTCAGTGTTCAACATGCCACAAAGTATTTTTGAGCACTCTCGATCAACATTCATGTGGGAAGTTGTTGGTCTCAATCTTCCCAATCCTTCCTTATATCCAGATGCCTATCCCCAAACCCAGCCACCTAGCTTGTCCAACATCCAAAATCAAATCCTTATCCAACAACCCTTTGCATATTTCATCATCAATGAAATCCTGTACAAAGAATCCTTTGACCCATTTATCTTTAGATGCCTTGATTCACAAGAGGTAGACATTGTCTTACATATGCTACACAATGGTATATCTTGAGGCCTTTCTAGTGGTTCGATCTTAGCTATAGACTTGGAACAACTCTTGTGTAGTTATAATCAGTTATGGTTCAAGAGATTATCAGCTAGTAGCATCAACAACATATTTCTTCTTAGCATTTTTCAACAACATTCATGATTCTATCTAAAAGTCCTGAAAAAATATCAAAAAAATCACAAAAAGTCCTAAAAAAATATCAAAAAGAAAGGAAAATGTCATGAAAAAAGAAAAGGAAAATAGTTTTAAAAGGTCATGAAAAAATGGATGCCTTGATGAAAACCTCGCAAATAGGCATCTTGGCATGAAAATTTGAGTCAAGATAACAATTTTGTCCATAAGTGAAAACCTGGCAAATAGGCACTTTGGGCAAGTACCATGGTGAAAACCTAGCAAATAGCCACCATGTGTAATCAGTTGTTGCTCCTCCATCTATCGAGATTCAATCTAGTTTTTCTCGCCTTTGTCATTCACTAAACATATCTTTCATATTGCAAGACATCACTAGTCCCTTATCATGGCTCATGAACTGGTTAATATCCATTGTTATCTTACCTAGCACATTACCAGTCTATACATACATTGTCATTGGCCTTTTTACATAGTTTTCATCTTGTTCAGGGCATATTACCTACATAGAGAATGAGTTTGAACTCGAACTAGGGGCATATCCTTAAGTACTTTTTATCCATTGGACCTATCACATAATAGATTTGAGCTAACACTTGTATATGCTTTTATGATCTTGAAAAAATCCTAAAAATTCTAATACGATCCTAAAGAAATCCTAAACATTTGAATATGATCCTAAAAAAAATTCTAAAAACCATTAAATGTCTTGAAAAAAGCTCTAAAAATTAGAAAATGCCCTAAAAAGCACTAAAAATCATAAAATGTCCTGAAAAAATCACTATAAATCAAAAAATGTCTTGAAATAAACCCTAAAAATTGTGAAAATCTTAAAGAAACTAGTCACACCAAAAATATCAAATATCCCCAAAACCCTAAATATCACAAAACCCATCAAAGATCTACAATAAACCTTATACATTATCATCCCTTTTACATAAAAATTTGCACTTTCATAGATTGAAACTCAAAACACTACACTTCAATGACAATCATGCCTATCTGAGCAATGTGATCCAATAATCAATCCAACACGTCACCATGAACCTATCAAGTGAATCAAAAATCAAACCTATCATATGGTCAATCTATCAACTATGATCTAAGGAGCTAAGACACTAAAAAGGAAGTAATAATGGACAAGAATAGTTTTTGGCTCACATTGTTTATTGAGTGATTTTATTTGCTTTATTTTCTTTGATCATGTTCCTATGCTACTCAAAGATATAAACTGATCTATGAGAGTAGTTGGGATGGTTCATGGTCTTCTTTTATTTTTTGTCTAGTACAATGTACCTTTGATTGTCTAGGGCATGTATATATGTCTTAGGAAGGAAAAGGTCATGTTTTATTTGCATTGTGCTTGTTTATGCAAAAGGTTTGTAGTAGCACTCTAGCCCTTTATGCCATGATGTGTCACATTCCATTTGCCATATCAAAATAAAGCTCCATTTGACATGTAGTGCACTTTACAAAATCAAAAGTTTTCTCATCATACTAACAATTTCTCATTTCATCTCCCCCATCTTCTATGTCTTCTTCATCTGCTACCTTGCATCTCATTATTAACAAATTGACCTATCATATGCATATCTCAGTCAATTTCTTGAGGGGGCACCCATATATATCATTCCTACTTGGGCATTTTTTTATGGCCTTCTCATCATTGTTCTTTGACACAATACTCTAAATCACATCGTATGAAAGAGGGGAAAAATGTAGATGCTCAAAAATGGTTCACATCTACGATTTGATCAAAACAAAGCTGCATTTGACATATAGTGCACTCTTTGAAAGAAAAAATTCTTCACCTCATTCTAACTGGTCCTCATCTCATCTCTTTGGTCTTATTTCATTCATGTCTTCATTCCTCACCCTTATCATGTGTTATGATGCACCAAATCATCTTCATCTTACATTCCTACATTCTAGCACCATCCTACATTGTTTGTCAACCTTTTAGGGCTTTCTACCTAGTCCAACCTCCATTTGACCCTTGTTTGAACAAGTTTGACCAAATGTGACCATTTTTTACTGATTTCACTCATTTTTAACATCTTTCCACCACTTGGGGCATCCACACAAAATTTTAGGTCATTCTTAGTGCAGTCAGGCTATTTTTGGTCCCTAGAGCCTTCTAGGCTGTACTTTCTGAGTGCACTTGGGCTTCCCAAGCACACCATGGGTGCATTTGGTATGTCATAGTGCACTTGGTCTTACCAAGTGTGCATTGGGTGCACTTGTGTGCATTTTGGGCACACTTGTGGTAGTAGGATGCCCAAAGCTACTCTCGAAGCCCCTATGTTGCATCTAGAGGCTATAACTTTTGTGTTTCAACTTCAATTTTTGAATCGTCAGTTGTGTTGGATTTGTATCTTCATTATGAACTTCCATTTTCCTTATTTGGTCACTAAATTTAGTGGTAAACCTTTAAAATACCCTTTGGACCCCTAAATTGACATCACTTTCCATACTAATTCATCCCATTTTCTCATTCCACTAACACTGATCTTTTGGACAACATAATTGTATCTCAATAGTTTCTATCATCATTCATATCCTCTTTCACATCAATTTCACATCATTTTGGAACCATTTCATTAACATTATAAACCACTTCAAATCAATCAAAAACCATTTCATATCACTTTGGAACCATTTCAACTCAACTCAAAATCACCCAAAATCAGTCCTAATCAACTTATAATGGGTCAAACATCTAAAATAAATCATCATCTATAAAATCCTAGGCATTGTTGTGGCTTTCAGTGCCTTGGAAACCTATCAATCTATTGAATCTTATCAATCTAACCTTAGTACTATCATGATTCTCAATGCTAGGTCAAACTATCATTCATGTCATCTGATCTTTGACATCGTTGAGTCTTTCAATGTCAAATCATGGAATTATCAACCATTTTAATAATATTGATAGCATCCATCGATGTTATTATGATTAACCATATTAATCAATCTCGATCTTGTAGCATTTATGATATCGGTTAAATGTTGTGCATATTTAATTCATGTCATGTGTCCTTTGCATGTTAATCAATTGATCAATTTGATGATGGCTTCGGTCCATCCAGCATCATCCTATTCAATCTACATCATCATCACATTTTCATCAAAGGATACTATCTCTCTTATTTAATCAAACTAGCCAATCATCTACTAATTTTCTCTATAGGATTAAATAACCCATAATTTAGTCTTATGTCATTTCACTAATTATTTATCTTAACTAACCTTCTCAATTAATTGTTATTTTATTAATTAATTGTCTCATCATCTACAAATCGTGGATATTCTTAATTTCCTAAGCCATATTTTCCACCACTAATTCTATTTTCACTAATTCCTATTTGTGTGGAATAATGAATTTTTAATTCAAATATTCCACAAAATATTGACATCATCATGACACATGGGTGTGACACCCTGTGGATTCTCCTTTGACACTTGGCTAAGATATGTCATAATCCAATATTCATATTCTCTTATGCACATCCACATTTGGCTTCCTTTGTCATAGATTCTTGACTTTAAGTGGGTTTGAGGTGTCAAATGATGTGTCATAGATTCTCTTCCATCTTTAGTCAAGTTTGACTTCCAAGCATCATACAATCATACACTTTGCATCTTGTGTATATGAATCATGGATTCTCCAAGGAATCTCTTGCCATGTTCCATATCCATGGTGAAAATTCTGATGCTCTCATTCTCTGTGTTGATTATAAAATGAGCATTCTTTCTCTCATTTCTAGTCCCTAGTTTTCTCTTTTTTTTTTCACTCTTGCTCTCACATTCAAATCACAACTTCAAGTATTCTCATAGCACCATCATTATCATAGGCTTTTACTTCCAATATTGTGTGCATTATAGGCAATTTGGATCTACATCACTTGGAGAAGAAAGAAGGACATGGGAGCTACAAATGAAAGATGGGGTTTTAGACTTGTTTTCTTGTTTTGATTCATTTGGCTTTCATGATAGACTAGAGGGTGTTAACTTATGTTTGTTGGGTTTATGATTTTCTCATAGTATGTTAGACATTAGCCCATTTTATGCTCCTACAAAATCATGTGAATGTGAATCAACACTAAAGTGTATTATAAGGCCATATCAGCAAAGGAGCAACAGAGTCATATCTCTCACATAAAGGTGATTAGTACTTCAAATAATCTCTATTAACAATCTAGTTGTAAATCAGAGATCTACTATTTCATCCTAACAGGTGAACCAATCCAAATCCTCTAATAAGGTAGAATTAATAGTATTTTGTCAAATCTCTTCACCAAGTGCATACTTAATTGTGTGTTTGTAAAACCTTTAACAAAGTGGACATAGCAGTCCTAATTGCTCCTAATAGGGAAAATCATTAGAAGTGATCATTGTAAGCCTTAATAGGCCAACTTAATACTGTAGTAGTGAATTTTTGTGGGTATCATCCTCACCCCAGTTTTACATTCTATTTGGAAGGTTTCTAGGTCACCAAATTATTGTATTCAACTATTATGAATGTTTTATGTTTTGAGTTTCCAATGCATGCAACTAGATCTAATTTAATGAATTAAATGGTAATTGGATTATTGCAATTAAGATCTAAATTTGGTAAAGTTTTTGAGGTTACTAATTCACCCCTCCCCTCTTAGTAACCTAGCATAGTCTTGAATATTTCCAACAATTGGTATCAGAGTTTTATGGCTCTTAGGATAAAGCTTGATAGCTTGAGCAAAGATCAAGGACAATGGAGATATTCAAACTTGATAAAGTAATTGACAATGAAAAGCTAGATCTAGAGATGGCCATTACACAACTCAAGAGAGGTAAGGACAACTTTTCCAATTCTTGAAAAGAAGGAAGGAATTTGCAAATCAAATGAATGATCATTAGTACATTAAAGAAAAGATTGAAGACTTTTTCCCTTCAAGTAGTTCAGATGAAGCAAATGATGCAATCGAAGAACTCTTAGAGAAGAATAGTTCCCTACAAGAAGAAATAAGAAAGCTCAAAAGAGAACAAGGAATTCAGTCAATAAGTTTGTCTAAAATCTTGGAATAAATGAACAAGATGAAAGAAGAAATGGATGGAAGAAACAATGAGATCCAGAACTAATCTCTTCAGCATGCAAATCTTATAGATCAAATCTCTAATGAAAATGAGGAAATCATTAGCCTAAAATAGATCAATGAAAGATTACAAAATGATCTAAATTTAGAAAGATAGATCAATGAAAGAATAGGAAGTGACCTAAGATTTGAAAAGATAATTAGTGAAAATTTGAAAAATGACCTAAACACTAAAAATAAAATCAATGAAAGAATGATGAAATCCAAACCAAACATGAATCAATTGAATCAACTGAATGATCAGAATCTCTATAGAAAAAATGGAAAAGTAGGAATTGGATACAAAGAAAAAGGTGAATCCTCCAAACAAAGTGCTCAAAGGAATCAAATATCTACTTGCAATCACCATGGTATAATAGGTCATACATCAAATAAATGTTGGAGTAATGGTAAAGAAAAATTCAATGGTAAATGCTACAATTGCAATTAGCATGGTCACAAGGCTAATGAATGCAAAGAGAAACCAAAATTTGAAGGCAAGTGTCACAAATGCAAGAAACAAGGGCACAAGGCATCAAACTATAGAACCAAGTCATTCAATCCAATAGAGAAAATTGTAAAAGCAATATTTAGTTGGGACTCTAACACCTAGTGTATATGTCATTATTATTAAGAGTATGGACACATTGGTATGAATAGTGTTAAACATCACATAAGGAAGAGAGATACCACCATAAGATGTTTCACTTGTACAAAACATGGTCATCTAGCCAAGAATTGCATCAATATAGGTAGAATTGAAGATGAAAAGAAAGTAAGAGTAGATAACATTCAAAAGTAGATGAGGTAGCAAAGGATTCCTAAATCCACCATGGAAGCCAATTCAAACAATGATGGTCATGTCACTCAAGAAGTAGGTGACTCCACCATTTCCAACTAATTTCTTAAGGAAGAACTAGAACTGCATTATCATGATCACATCTAAAATAGTTCCAAATTTAAAAGAAGTAAGATCCAAATTAATATTTAGGATACAAAAGGATCATCAGGCAATATCAATATCAGTTATCACAGAGTTACTTTCTCTACTGGGTAAGGTTGCGTCATAGAATCTACCAAGCAAGGTCAAGAGTAACAAGTCACATGTGTTCAGTTATCGAGTTATGAAGCATTCATCGAGCAATTTGAATAGATAGTAGATGATAACTACCTTTTTATCAAGCATTAATGGAAAAATTTTAACAAAAAGAAAGAAATCAAAATCATTTTCACCTAAAATTCTAAAGTGTTATTGCGATCAAGCAAATTATAGAGTGACCAAGCAATTTCAAGAGAAATTTTTAGTAAATTTTTCCAAAATTTTTCCATAACCTAATAAATAGCCATGGCAGCATCAAGCAGCAGTAGCAAGGCAAGGAAAGGGTCAAAAATGTTGGTCTGAGGAATCAAATGGAAACCACTAGATTTCAAACTAGTGTCAGTGATTGCTGAAACCCTTGATTCAAAAAGAGCACAATCAAGAAATTAGAACCCTAGAGATGGATGATGCCCTAGGTGAATTGTGTGTAAATGGTGTTCTTAAACTCAAACATAAGCACTTGGAAGGTAAGGGTTTATCCCACATTCCCCACTTGCCCCAAAGTTTCCAAATCAAATGGATCAAATACATCCTAAGTCAAGTTCACAACAGTCTATTATGCCTTGAGCAACTAGTTTTGATTACTAAGAAGATGATTCATCATATCACCAACCTTGCCATGTTCTCTTAGAAAAAAATAACTAAAACCCTAGGTCAAGTGGAGTTAGAAAAGAAAACCCTAGCCAAGTGGGATGATAGAGGTATGAAGATTAGTAATGTAACTAATGTAGAAGTGAAATTCAACATACATGTGATAGCATAAGGACTTCCAGGAACAACTCTTGTAAATTTAGTTTATTTTTGACTAAGGGTAAAGGAGAAGAAGTGGAAGAAGATAAGGATGAAGAGGAGTAAAAAAGGAAAGAAGAGTTAGTAAAGAAGAAAGGCAAAGTGATCATCACCAAGCCATCCAATACAATTTTCACTAGGAGATCCAGGAAGAAAGGTAGTGAAGTTGTGTTCAACAAGCCTCCTCTCACCTTCCAGGAAAAATTGAAATAATTGGAAGAAGGTGCAGGCATAACGAACTTCAAATTATTAAAGTATGAAACTAGGATAGAGGCTGGGAAGAAAAAGGTTGAAGAATTGGTGCTAACCAAGATGGGAAAATGGAAGTATTCCCCTAATCAGATAGCCTCCTAGATCTCTAATGGATTATTAGAGAAATTAAAGCCAAGATGGGACTCAGCTATGCAAATAGCAAAAGATATCTATGAAAAAACCTTGAAGTAGTTGTTACTAAGTATCACAAATGCTAAGGTAAAAGAGTCTATGAAGAAAAATGAAGACAAGATGACTCTTAGATTTAATACTTGTTTAATTTTGCTAAAAGATATAGAGCATGTAGTCAAGAATGCCACAAGTATGTGGAAGAATGTTTATCACTTGCATAAACAAAGTGACTTCCCAGTAGAAGTCAAGGATGATAATAGTGATGATGAGGAAGAAGAAAAATACTTTGAGCCAACACATTTTGACAACAAAGAAGTTGAAGAAGACAAAGAGGAAGAAGCTACTAAGGATTAAAAACATGATGATGAGGAGACCGATCCTATGAAGATAGAAGCCAAAGTCATTGCCTTATTTCCTCACTCTCCAAGAAAATTAGTAGCTACATCAAGTTTAGAGACAACTTCAACAAGTTTGATTATGAACATAGTAGACACATCAAATGTCCAATTAGTCTACACTCCCTCACAACTTAACACATCAATGATAGAAGTGTCTATCACTTCATCTACCAAGTTGCACCCTCCTTCTTCTTTAGCCCCTGAGTCAGCATCATCAGTAATGAGTATAGTATGTTCTACAATTTTGTGTTCTTCAAAAGTAAGTACAATTTTGAGTTCTACAATTTTGGATTCTACAGTTTTGCCTGCTATAGTTTTGGATACTACTGTAATTACTTTAGTTTTGGATTTAGTAAGCATACCAGTCAATATTCCATCTATTGGTATTATATCAATTTTCACTATTAGTCCTACTATCTCTACAATTGTTTCCATTCCAGATTCTAAGGCATTAAGTTTAAAGGTAGTTGAACCTAAGGCTCAATCAAGTACAAATTTTTTGAGTAGAGGAAAGGAGATGGAGGAGGATATTTACCTAGATGAAGAAATTGAGATTCCAAAATGGGATTTCAATAATACCACTACAAATAAAATGAAAATAGCTTATCAACTCCTTCAAAAGAAAGAAAAACACAAGAAATTGAGGGAGGAAAGTGATAGAGAATATAAAATCATTGACGATGCCAAGAATATTTTGACTGAGGTGATAGGTGTTGAAGTTGATACTTCTCAACACATTTTGTTTCAATTCGAAGAGGTAGTCTAGAAATTTAATGAGGACTCCAATGGTCAGGAAAAATTGATTAAGAAAGCAGAAAATAAATTTGATAATAAAGTGCTTGAGCACATTGCTCAACACATTGCCATTCATTAATTGGAGCTTTCCTCAATTTTGATCAATCTTGAAATTTATTACACAAATTTAACATCACATTTTGGAAAGTTATGTAATATTACTAAGTTCACAAAGGAAATAAAGAGAAAACTAACAAAGATTGATGAAGACCTAAAGGCTAGTGCACAACAGTTGCAACTTGACACTAGTTCAAGCTCTACACATCATATGAAAACTAGATTCTTGTTAGATATGCAAGCAGAGTTGTTGAGAGAAGAAGCAAGGATTTGGTCTAAACTGATAGATAATTATAATATGATCCTTCCCATCATGGATACAAGGTAGAAACATATTGTTTATTCCAAAACATTGATTAATGACAATAACTGCTCGATTGTAGATCACATGATAGAACTCTCTGCAGAAGTGCAAATTGCTCTACATACATACAAATTTTTGCATGAAAATTGGGATAAGACTTTAGCACTCATACTTAAGGTAAATTATAATTTTCTTTCTTATATTGGTGTCTCCATGTAAATAAATTTTGAATAAATCTTTGGCATTGTTGTCAAAAAGGGGGAGAGACACTTAATAGAATCATGCAAAGGAAAATAAAGTATAGAATTGGAAGATATAGTATATTGTATATAGTTACCAAGAAATTTTTTGAAAAATCTCAACAACAAAAAAATAGTATACCACACCGAACTAGTACCACACTATAATGTATATAAGTTTTGGCTAATAAGTGTTTTTGTCACTAATGCCAAAGGGGGATATTGTTGACATTAAGTCCAGTTTTTTATTAGTGACAACACTTATTTAGATTTCATATGGTTACCAAGCTCATTGAATAGTATATAGTGTTTTCCATGCAATTCAATAGACACCAAGCATTCTAGTGGTTACCAAGTAAATTTAGTTAGTGAGAACTACAATAGTTCAAACTGACTAGAATCATGCAATGTGAAGTCTAGTAGTTCAACTTGATAATTTTAGTGCTTAAACAAGCTTTGTATTTTCTATCAAGCTAGCAATTCATGTGAAGTGAAGTTAGTGTTAACCAAGCTATGTGAAGATTAGTGTTTACCAAGTGCAGTCATGGTAAATGAGTAACCCTATTTCTACCAAGTTACACAGTATCTACCAAGTCACCAGTGTAGACCAAGTTTGAGACTGCTCAGAGTGATTAGTATGGACTAAGCTTCTACTTCTACCAAATGCATGATGATGTTGAGTAGTGACAGTGGACATTATGTATCAGAACTTCACGAAGTCAATCTTCATAACCCAAGTGTCTTCATTTGGGCTTACTTTGTAATATTGGTGTTAACTTATATATTGGCCAACCTTGTTATTATCTTAATTGATTGATATTTATGTAATGTATTGTATCATATCCAAAAATAGCAAGTAATAATGATGAATGTGTGAAATAGAAGCATGCGAATGTGAATCAGCAACAAAGTGTATTTTAAGGCCATATTAGCAAAGGTGCAACAAAGTAATATCTATCACATAAAGGTGATTAGTACTTCAAAGAATCTCTATCAGAAATCTAGTTGTAAATCAAAGATCTACTATTTCATCCTAATAGGTAAACTAGTCCAAATCCACTAACAAGGTAGACTTAACAGTCTTTTGTCAAATCTATTCACCGAGTGCATACTTAATTGTGTGTTTGTAAAACCTCTAACAATGTGGACCTAGCAAACCTAATTGCCCCAAATAGGGTAGATCATTAGAAGTGATTATTATAAGCGTTAATAGGCTAACTTTATTTTGTAGTATTAAAGTTTTGTGGGTATCATCCTCACCCTAGTTTTACTTTCTATTTGGAAGGTTTATGGGTCACCAAATTGTTGTGTTCAAGTGTTATGAATGTTTTATGTTTTCAACTTATCATGCATGTAGCTAGATCTGATTTAATGAACTAAATGGTAATTGAATTATTACAATTAAGATTTGAATTCAGTAATGTTTTTGAGGTTACTAATTCACCCCTCCCCTCTTAGTAACCTAGCATAGTCTTGAATATTTTCAACTATTACATAGAATCATAAGAATAAACCTCAACCTAGTTAATTGACTTGAAATTAAATTTGTTAGAAATTAACCTTAAATTTCATTCTTATTATATCCCTCTCATTTATCCAGAAACCCTATCAATTATTGAAAGAACTTAATTCTTTGAACTAAAAGCAATCAACAAAGGATATATAAAAGTGGAGACAAAACTCAGAGATACTGATATGCAAAACTTATTCTTTCTATTAATTTCCTTGAGAAAAATACATTGCTAATATTAAATCAAAGTACAACTCAAAACTTGACAATTTTAATCATTCAACATTCGCTATATTCTTATATTTGCAAAGCTAGATACAATCATATAATTGACACAAAAACTAGACTACCTATTAATAACATAAAATACTAAAAATTCTATAGACTTTGGACCCTCACTCCACACCCTAGAAATCCTTATATAGAGGATTGCAAAAAGCTTTAGATAGAAGGACACATGTCAAAACCCTAACAGAAGAAAGAAAGGCAAGATATGTTTGAAATTTTACAATTAAAACATTCTCTATGTTGAAACCAAAATAGGAAGGCAGTTGCAAGATCGATAGGTGACAATTTACTACAGGAGGTTTACTTTAATCCCTTTTTTCTTCTATTTCTTTAGCATGTAACTCTACAACTAGTTCCCATTGGCAAATCTTTTATCTCTCCCACCACTTCCTAGACATAGATTTCACTCTTTTTAGGACACTCAATACCTTTAACTTCATCTAACTCCTTTGTTGCCTAATTCCATTTTGCATCCATTATTGCCCTTGATTCAACTAAAAACTTACTTAAGTCTATTTCAACATTAAATAAGGAATCAATTGGGTTATTGAATGGGACATCACTACCATCTTCAAAAATCGATGCTATGGCTTCTAGAGTTAGCATTACACTAAAAGAATTTGACCACTCTTGCCAATCTCTCAACTTGTTGTTAGCATCCAAAATAGGAGGAATGCAAGGCTCAATCTCATGTGATAAAAATTTCATCTTTTCTTGGATAATTTTTAGCTTTCCATTAAAGAAGCCTATTAATTATTTTATTATCTCTATGCATTCCTTTATTATAATGATCTTATCAAGAAAATTTGGCTTTTTACCAATCAACATAATTAGCCTCTCCAAAAATTGAGTATATGGCACCCATAGATTAAAAGTGGGTGATAGCCATGAAAGTTCTTTAATGCAAACTTGATCAACATCTTGTAGAGAAATATAAAAAGCATGGGCCTATTGGGATATATTTTTTAGAGTCTCCACTCTATGGTCTATCATACTTTTAACAATAGTTGTCCTTACCTCGCCAACCTACTATGTAGATGGAACATCTATGCTCATTCTTCTTGGTTTTTTATCCTCTACCTCCAAATCCTCTATTTGAATAGTTGTTTCTACTGTGATTCTAGTTGGTTGTTCCTGAATGCTCTATTCTTTATTCTTCTCTACACCAATTAGTTGCTCTGTCAGAGATGCAACTTCAACTTTTAGCCCTGAGCTTTCACCTGCAATTCTTTAATTTTATTTTGATACACAACGCTCTTTCTGAGTTCATCTTCATATAAATTTTTGACATCTATATAGTCATGGAATTTTTTAGGTAGTTTTGTCTCAATTTCCTCCACTTTGGCCTCATTCATGAATGAGAAATTCTTCATAGCCTTGGATTATTTTGTACCTAAGGTACTATGCAGAGTCCATACTATCATGTTTTCTTAGGAAGTGTTCTACATATCCATCAACTTTGGAGTCATCTGTTGGTCTCAAATTAGTTTTGACAATTGAGTGTCAACGCACTTCACCAATTTTCAAGTTGATGCCAAGTATAATATAGATGTCAAGCAAGTATCAAGTGTTAAGAGATAAGTGATGTCAAGTCACTTGATAATTGATGTTGGGTCACTATAGGTGTCAAGAAAATTATAGATGCCAAGTGAAACAGAATTACTATAGGAGTCAAGTGAGATAGAATTCCTATATGTGCTAAGCATCAACAACTAGTAAGTAATAAGCATGCAACCAATAAGAAAAATGGAGAAAGCACACAACCAATAGGAAAAGTGGAAGAATTGAGTGGGAAAAGAAGAATTAATATTGATCATAGATACATACCTGACCCTAAGTCTTTGAAACTCTTAAAAAGAGGACAAGACCCCATTATTCGAACATGTGTGAGAGTTTATGGGAGAATTCTAGCAAAGTGAAGAGGGGTATAAAGACTTAGAAAAAGAAAAAGAAAATTGCGAAAATTAGTTGATCAGAACAGAGTATCAAATCTTTGAGGAGAGACATATCAAATCAAAGAAGGATTAGAACAAATAAGAGTAAATAAGGATCTAGAATCAGCAATTGAAGATTGCAAGTCATCAGGTCAAGACTTTCTAATACTCTATAGCTTTTTTATTAGGAATGAAAATCCTATGATGATAGGTTGGTCTAACAGCCATGTTGTAAGATTTTCAACAAGGTGCAAAATCCTTTAACAAGGTGACATTCTAAGAGAGTGTTTATAAATTCTCTAACTAGGTCACTTTTAATAGGGTGTGAAGTCTTTAACAAGACAAGCCTTTCACAAGGCAAACCATTAGAAGTGGTCAAACTTTGTAACCTTGAGTAGTTAAATATTGTTGTAGTGATAATTTGTGGGTGTCATCCCCACCCCACTTTTACCTTCTCATTTTTGGAGGGTTAGTTACCAAAATATTTTGTTATCTATCTACATGCATGTCTTTATATTTCATGTTGAATAGATATGTTAGATTCATGTGAATGATCTCAACTAAAAGTTTTAAAATGTTAAAGTATTCTAATAATTGGTATTAGAGGAAAATTCTCACAAGGAGGATCCTTATAGCTTGGAGAAAAGATCTAGAAATGGAAGTCTACAAACTTGGGAGGGTCATAGAAAATTAGGTGATTGATATACAACTTTCTTTACATACTTTGGAACAAGCCAGGAAAGAACTAAGAAAATATTTAAAGAGAAGAAGAGAGATTGTCATAGGTGAGAATGATACACAATACAAGGAGATTGACACCTCAAAATTGTTTGCAAATGGATATTCCAAAGAATATGATGTAGCAATAGTAGACCTAATGGGGAAGAATAGATCTCAAGTAGAAGAATTTAGAAACACTCAAAATTAAACAAGAATCACAAGCCATGATGCTTTGTGAGGTGACTAAACAAAAGAAAAGAGCCATTGAAGATAAGGTTATACTAGAGAATGACAAGAGAAACCTTGCCAACAGAGTGGAAGAAAGGTCAATTGAGCTTGCAAGAATTTCAAATATGCAGCTAGACACCCTAAGCCAGATGATGAATGCACATCATGAACTAAATGTTAAGGATATTGAGATCTCCATACTAAAGATGCAAAATGAACAACTAGAAAATGACCTAAAAAGAGAGAAGGAGATTGTAGAGAGCTTCAAAAAACCTAATTTGGCTATCAAGTACTTTGAGAAGCTACTAAAATTACCAAGAGCCAGTAATGATACTTTAGGATTGGGATATGCCAACATTGAAAAAGGAGAGTCATCCAAGACTGTAGAGGAAAGAAGTAACAAAGGTAAGAACACTAAACCTACCTATAATTTTTGTGGTAAAAAGGGACATACCTCTAATGTTTATAGGAGCAAGAATGCCCATCATCATGACAAACCTTAGAATGTGAGTCACTATCATAAGTGCAACAAGTAAGGACATGAAACACATAATTGCAAGACTAGGACTATTAGAACATCAAGATTTGAAGGTTACTACTAAAATTGCAAGAAGTATGGACACAAAGCTTTTGAGTGTAGATCAAAGCATATGTGGACATTGTTACATATTGTGTCCCCAACTAAATATTTTAATTTTAAATACTTTCCTACCCAATGGTCATTTCCTGGTTTAATGTTATTTTTAAAACATCCCAAGAATATCGAAAAAATTAAATGATTGAACCTTATGATATTTCTTCCCTACACATTTTAATGTTTCTGCGGGCCCACAAGTCCCCATCATCAGATCAAAAGATATCTATGGTTAGTGCTATCTTGCTATGGGAAGTTGCACATTATTTTTTCATAGCAACATAGCCCCTTTTGGCCACGTGGCCAGTGGGTCCTCCCTTTTCCTTGATTGTTTCTTCGGCGCCAAATTTTGGTAGATCCTCAGAGGGTGCTATAGTGCTATCAAAAATTTGTGTTCCTTACCGTTAGAGACATAGTGCCCAGATGGAAAGTTATACTGCGGCAATATTAGAAGGAAGGTGGGTCCCAAGTATGCCTTGTCAGATATCAGTGATTAAATTTGGCAGTTGGTCAATTTTTTCATTAGCTAAGGTATGACTATGTAGAATGTGGGTCCTACTTCACTTGGTAGGCCACAAAAAAGGATTTTTCAAACAGGTTTGCATGTGGCTAGTTTCTTATTGGTTGGTATATTGATAGGTCAAATCCATCTTGGTCGCTGCCAGATCTCATAAAATCAACGGTGCGTGCTATCTCGCTATGGAAAGCTGTGAGGATATTACTCATAGCGACATAGCACCATTGTGCCACATGGATCAGTGAGGCTAGGTCATGCCAAGATGAAGATGCCAGTTGTGCTGAGTGGTTCATGGGCCCAATTTTTCAATTTTTTTTAAAGGAGATAACATAGTAATATGGCAAGTCTTCACAATCGTCAGATTAGTCTGGATCCATGGTGGGCACTATCTCGCTATGGAAAATTGCTCGAAGGATACACATAGCAATAAAGCACTTTGGCGACATGTGACAGGGTGGCACCAAGTAATACAACCACTGGTTTGTTCTAGTTAGGATCATGAGGTCCAACTAAGGTATAAATAGTAGTTAAGGCATTAATAGTTAGTGGTTGACAGTTAGTACAACATTGTGGTCAAGATTTTTTTAAAGAAAATGACATAGTTAGTAATGAAAGAGGTGGTCAACTCGGGAAGACCTTGCAAGGTGGTTGAAAGGAAAGAAATTATTGGCCCACGTGCCTCGTCCTACTTGCAATTTCAGTTTGACTCATTAACTTGCTGATTCATGAGCCAAAATGGTGGAAAACTAGGATTATCTTGCGAATTTGATCTCTATAATCAATCCCAACCAACCCAAAATGAATGAAAGACAAGGAAAAACACTCCACCTCTGATCCAATCCATCTACCTAGTCAGAGTGGCTTAATGGCATGATTTAAGTCTTCTCAAGGCATTATTTGACACAGAGGATCTGATATCATTATGTCTGGATCTGTACCCAAATCAGACTTTCTCCTTGATTATTCTCTATGGGACTTCAATGCAATGGTTGTGGACTAATTGTAGGGAGAGGACATCTTAGTTATGCCTAAACTATAAAGGAAAATTTTGTAAAATTTTGTGGGGGGTCGACCTTTCTCTATTTTCTCTATTATTGCTCTGTAGATTCTCAATGTAAATTCCCCTGTGCCTCTAAACTACATGATTTTCTACCTTATCTCTTTCAGCCATTGGTATGAAAGTGCAAGAACTCCTTGACTCTTACTGGTGTTTCATAGAGATCTATGATCTACATGACTATATCTCCTTGGCCTATGAATGATAATATAAGTGAATCTCTCTTTCCTTGTGTCATTCATCTTGGTCTTCTGATCTACATGTGATTATTAGATTAAAGCAAGTCTAAATGTGTGTATCCTTAGTTTCATTCTAGTTCAATAGTGCATATATGGGCAGAGATTGGTCTGAACACTCTATTTTGGTGTAACACCTCTTTAGATTAGATTAGGTAGATTTGCTTTCTTGCTCTCCTTCTCCCTTTTCCTTTCTAAGAGTAGTTAGGTGCATCTTGATAGTAAGAGGAAGCCGGCCTTCTCGAGAGACTCAACCTCATGGTTGAAGTTCCACAACTTGGAGATTATTTCCATGTTTCATGAGGTTGTCCTTAGGTAGCAACTTTGGACAAGGGTGCAAACCTTAGTGACAACAATTTTTGGCATGCCCGATGGGACTCTTTTCAAAAATATTCAAGCCTACTTGTGTCAAAAGGGAATATTTCAAGATCAATATCTAGGAGATAGTGTTGGCTTTGGTGTTTAAGCCTTCAAAAGGATCATTCTTCAAAGTACTTGGTGACTCTGACCTTGAAATACATATCTAGTTCCAGACTAAAGTTGCAGTGATTTATGCCTAGAGCTGAAACAAGGGCATCTTCTAGAGGTAAGTTTTAGTATCAAGAGATTTCATTTTCAAACACTAGAAGAAGGAAGACTATAATATCTTTATCATCAGTTAGGAGTGTAATAGTAAAAAATACACCGACAAGATCTATTTCTACTCCTCCTACTATTAGATCACAATCGAGACAGACATTAATACATATCAATAGATCACTTGTCTATATGGCGTTTCCTAGAGCTCATAGTTTTTCCACATTTAACAATGGGAGCCCTATCTTATTAGTCCAAAGACATGACATACCAATAGCTGCACTTAAAAGTATACCAGAGTTTACTGGTGAAACTTCTATCTCTTCCTCAAAACACATTCAAGAGGTTGCAAATGTCTACAATATCCATGGTATTATAGAGGATGATGTTGCAGTTAGGCTCCTAGCCTCATCCTTGAAAGGAAAAGCACTACAATGGTATAGAGGTTTAGCTCATGGTTCTATAACAGATTGGGATGGATTGGGAGCAAGATTGTGCAAACATTTTGAGGATAAAAGTGATTATTTGTCACTTTTAGAGCAGTTGACTACTATAAAAAGAGTCCCCCATGAATGTATGACTGATTTTAATTATAGATTTCAAAAGACATGCAATAGAATACCTACTTCAATGAAGCCTACCCCCGGTAATGCCTTCTTGCATTACCTTAGAGCTTTTAACAGTGATATTGCCACTAAAATCCAAACTATGGGAGGAGATACCTTGCCTAATGCTTATGATATAGCAATAAAATTAGAGAATATCTTAATACAAGGAGGTAAGTTAGCTCCAAAGCCTCCTATTCCTTTCTTCCCTGATGCCTCAAACCACCAACCAGCAATGGCCCGTCTTCCCATAGCTTCCTCCTTTCAATCCCTTGCCCTAGTCCCTCAAGCTTCCACATCCTCAAATGGGATAGTTGAAATCAAGAGGATGATGCAATATTTGATGTGGAACATGGACAAAAGAGAGAAGAACCTTGATAAAATATTGCAAGATCAAGGGAAGAAGTTAGGAGATCAAGGAAAGAGGTTCGAGGATAATTTCTCTATGATGCAAAAAGTGAACAACAAGGTGGTGACTTTAGAAAGACATAAAGCTCTAGGTAGTAAGCCTCATCAATTACAATATCAAGCTCCCAATAGTGGTAAGCCTCCAAACCCTGATCATTGGAACAATTCCCTTGATCAGAACAAGCAGAGGAGCCATGCTTCAACCTCAAATGTAAATCAAAGTAGGGCCATAGTCCCTCAAAACAATATGGCTCAAGCTCAAAATTTTTGTCCCTCCTATAAATACTCCTATGCCTATTGTATGTGTCAGAAGGCTGAATCTTTTATGGCTTTGATAGCCCAAGAACCTATAGCAAAACAATCATACAAGGAGGACCAATTTAAAGATGCCTCAGATATGCAAAGATAGGGTGATTGCTCTTTTATGAATGATCATATGGAGGAGCATTGTTATGTAAACCAAGATTCCATTGCTCATAACACTAGAAGTAGAAGAAGAGCTATGGAAGATGTTATCCCTCCTCCCAAGCAGTCCTCAACTTCAAATGCAATATCTCATGAGCAAGAAGCAAATAATCAATCAAGTGCCTTTCAACAGCAAAGGCAAAATCATGGCAAAAAAGATACAAGTGATCCTCAAGTTACTCCATCTCAACCTCATACAATTGCTTCTACCAAAGTGCCCACTATGCCATTCAGTGTGGTAGAGAAAATGAAGAAGACAAATGTGAATATCTCTATGTGGGATGCTATTGCTACTAGACCCATGCAAAAGAAGTTGCTGCAGCAAGAATTGGAGAGTATTGAACCAAGGGATCAACCACCTAGTATGAAAAGTGCCACAAGCCTAGTACAAACATCAAAGGAGGTACAAACAAGTAAAAAGGTTAGACCTCCTCCACTTTATGTTTCTCTAATTATAGGGAGAAAACTAGTCCATAATTGCATGATTGATTTAGGGGCTAGTAGTTCAGTGATGCCTAGGTGTGTTGCTGATGCTTTGGGAATGAAATATGAGCCCATTGTTAGGGATGTATTATAGTTGGATGGTAGTACCATCAAGACTATAGGGATCCTTAGGAATGTGGAGATGGCCTTACATGCATGCCTTGGTTGTATTGTAACCCAAGATATCTATGTTGTTGAGGTTAAGCCATATTTTGCCATTTGTCTGTCAAGAGAATTTACTGCCCAAATAGGTGGTTTCATATCTTCTGATTGGTCATATATTTCTTTTAAGATGAGATATGGAGCCAATGCTTCAATTAGAGTAGATCCTCAAGCCCTCCATCATATTAAATCTTACATCCCTAATTTCATCAACATGAATTGCCCTATCCTAGAGATGGATGAGAATGACATAGTGAATGAGCCCACCACTTCCCTACCATAGATACCTTATTTTTTCTTGGATGAGTGGGCTAACGCATATCAATTTGATCTTATGCCAAAAACCCTTGAGACAGGTCTTAGTACATATTGTATATTGGAGAAAGATGCTCTAGTTCCCAATCTTGTGGAGACTAAAGAAGATATGAGTGGGATATGGAGTATGTACTTTGATGGATCAAGGAATAAAAATAGATCAAGGGCTGGTGTGATGTTTATTTCTCCTGCACAAGTAAGGTACTATTTCTCCTTTAGGATCCAATTTAGTTGCACTAATAATGTGGCTGAGTATGAATCCTTGATTCAAGGTCTCCTACTTGCTCAAAAAAGAGGAATTCAAGCTTTAAGAGTTTATGGAGATAGTGAGTTTGTGGTCAATGAAGTAAGAAACCATAATATCACCAAGAATGGTTTGATCAAGTCTTATAAACATAGGGTATGGGATTTTCTTGAGAGTTTTAATGCATTTAATATTCAAAGAATCCCTAAAAAAGAAAATAGACATGCCGATAGACTTGCAGCAATAGGTGCATCTTATGATGTACCAAGGAATCTTGAAGAAAAGGAGGAGCAACAAATTAGAGTGGTAGTAAGGCCTATTATCCCTGATAACAACATCCATTGGTTAGTGTTTGAATCTAATAAGCAAATTGTCAGCTTCTTGCATAATGAAGTAGAATTTTTAGGTAAAAACTAGTTAAGATTGTAGGATTAGTATGGTGATCAGATCATTAATCTCAATTCTAACAAATTGCATAAGGGTCTCATTACCTTAGAGAGTTTTTTCAGTCCTGATGACCAAGCAAGAGGCAAAGACATGAACCTAGCTACTGATGAAGATGATCATATTCCAGTCATGGTTTCTAATGGAAAATCCTTGAACATGGGTAAGGTATGTTTTGAAATTGAGCAGGAGAGTTTTATTCATATATGTCAAGAATTTAATGATATATTTGCCTTGACATATGATGATTTAAAGGGTTTTGACCCAAGGTTATTTCAGCATACTATAGATTTAGTTGATAATGGAAAACCAGTAAGACAAAAGTAGAGGCTAGTGAATCCTAAAATTGAACCCTTAATGAGAAAGGAGCTATCCAAATTGATTGAGGTGAATACAATTTTTCCCATCAAACACTCATCATGGGTAGCAAACCTTGTCCCTATTAGGAAGAAGAATGGAGAAATTAGATTGTGTTTGGACTTTAGGGACCTTAACCAAGCTTCCCTTAAAGATTACCATCCTCTCCCTTCTATGGAGCAGATTTTGTCCAAGGTCAGTGGTTCAAAGAAATTTTCATTTCTTGATGGATTTTCTGGCTACAAACAAGTGTTGGTTAAAGAGTTTGATAGATACAAGAATGCATTTACCACTAAATGGGGTACCTATGCTTATTGTAAGATGCCATTTGGGCTAACAAATGCAGGTGCTACATTTCAGAAGGCAATGGAGATGGCCTTCAAAGGATTGATTTACAAGTTTTTCTTAGTTTACCTTGATGATATCACTGTGTATTCAAAGGATGTAGAAGATCATTTTGATCATCTAAGACAAGTATTCTTAAGATGCAGAGAGTTTGGAGTTACCCTTAACCCAAGAAAGTGTGTCCTTGCTACTAACCAAGGAAAATTATTATCACATATTGTATCTCAAGATGGCTTAACCATTGATCCAAAGAGAGAAAAAGCAATACTTTCCCTTCCTCTTCCTAAAAACAAGAAAGGGCTACAAAGTTTCCTAGGCAGGATAAATTTTGTGAGAAGATTTATTCCAAATTTTGCTACCATGGTGAAACCTCTTACGGCTATGCTCAAGAAAGGTATGGTCTTTGCATGGACCAAGGAAGGGAAGGAAAGTTTTGAAGAGATGAAGGCAGCCATAGCCTTGGCCCCTACTATCATGAATCCAAATTTTAAGAAATATTTCATCCTTTATACCCTAGGTGGTGAGTCAAACATTTCTACTATCTTGACTCAAAGAAATGATAAAGGTGATGAGTAGCCCATAGCTTTCTTCAATGAAGGGCTTAAAGAGTCAATAGCGAATAATGCCTAAAAGGTCAATAGGGAATTCACTATTTGTGTTAGTCTATGGCAGAGAAGTATGGCTTCCAATTTCATTAGAGTTCCCATCCATAGAGCTAGCTCAGTAGCTGGAGTTGATTGAAGATGATGCCATGATAGTAAGAATCGCAGAGCTGATGGAGCTAGAAGAGAAGAGAAGTAATGCCATGCAGACCCTAGAGACACACTAGCAGTAGGTAAAAAAGAGTTTTGACACAAAGGCTAGGGCCAAAATCTTCTAAGAGGGAGATTTGGATCTGAAATGGGATGCAGATAGGGAAAAACTAGGAAGACACTCAAAGTTTGATGCATTATGGAGTGGTCCCTATCTTATTGTCTATTGCAAGTAGGCCAATGCTTTCTAGTTAAAAAAGCTTGATGGTGAGATTCTGCCTATCCCAGTCAATGGGATCTATCTCAAGCCATGTTTCTAAGGGTTTGAGATTCCATGTACATAGTTAGCTTAGTTTTTTTTCTAGGTTGTTCCCTACTTTTCCAAGAAGTGCACGAGCACAAGATTATCTCCATGAGACAACAAGTTTTGAAATTTTCAAGGTTGCAGAAGGATGTTTTTGTCTCTGGTTCCAGTTGTAGAAATAGGGGTTTTAGGGTTTTCCTCTCAGAGGTACGATTAGGGTTTCACAGTATACACAGTATTCACATCTTTTTGACTCTATAGCCCAATGGATGCTTTAGGCCACTAGTCTTATGCATACCAGGCTAGAATCCCCTGTGAGTTGCCAAAAATGTTACATATTGTGCCCCTGGCCAAATATTTGAATTTTAAATACTTGCCCACCCAATGGTCACTTCTTGGTTTAATGTTACTTTTTAAACATCCCAAGAATATCAAAAAAAAAAAATGATTGAACATTATGATATTTCTTCCCTGTGTATTTTATTGTTTCTACGGGCTCGGAAGTCCCCATCGTCAGATCAAAAGATATCTACAATTGGTACTATCTCACTATGGGAAGTCCCATGTTGTTTTTCCATAGTGACATAGCACCTTTTGGCCACATGGCCGGTGGGTGCTCCCTTTTCCTTCATTGTTTCTTCGGCACCAAATTTTGGCAGATCCTCATAGGGCACTATAGCGCTATCAAAAAATATGTTCTCCTTGCCGTTAGTGACATAACATCCAAATGAAAAGTGATACTACAGCAACATCAAAAGGAAGGTGGGTCCCAAGTATGCCCCGTCAGATATCAATGATGAAATTTGGCACACATTGGCAGTTGGTCAATTTTTTCATTGGTTAAGGTATGATTGTGTAGAATGTGGGTCTTGCTTCACTTGGCAGGCCGCAAATGAGGATTTTTCAGACAAGTTGGCATGTGGCCAATTTCTTATTGGTTGGTATACTGATAGGTCGGATCCATCTAGCTCGCCGCCAGATCTCAAAAAATCAATGGTGGGTGCTATCTCGCTATGGAAAGCTATGAGGATATTACCCATAGCGACATAGTGCCATTGTGCCATGTGTATTAATGGAGCTAGGTCACACCAAGATGAAGATGCTAGGTGTGTTGAGTGGTTTGTGGGCCCAAGTTTTCAATTTTTTTTAAAGGAGATAGCACAGTAATACGATAAGTCTTCACGATCGTCAGATCAATCTGGATCCACAGTTGGTGATATCTCACTATGGGAAATTTCTCAAAGGATACACATAGTGATATAGCACCTCAGTGATGCATGGTAGGGTGGGGCCAAGTATTATGCAATCACTGGTTGGTGCTAGTTAGGATCATGGGGTTCGGCTAAGGTATAAATAACAGTTAAGGCATTAACATTTAGTGGCTAGCGAATAGTATAACGTTGCAGTTAGGATTTTTTAAAGAAGATGGCATGGTTAGTAATGAAAGATGTTGTCAACTTGGGAAGACCTTGCGAGGTGGCAAAAAGGAAAGAAATTATTGGCCCACGTGGCTTGTCCTGCTTGCAATTTTAGTTTGACTCATTGACTTGCTGATTCACGAGCCAAAATGGTGGAAAAGCAAGATTATGTTACGAATTTGATCTTTGTAATCAATCCCAACCAACCTAGAATGAATGGGAGATAAGGAAGAACAGTATACCTTCGATCCAATCCATTTACCTAGTTAGAGTGGCTTGATGGCACCATTTCTATCTTCTTAAGGCATTATTTGACACATAGGATTTGATATCATTGCATCTAGATCTGTATGCAAATCAGACTTTCTCCTTGATTATTATCTATGGGACTTCAATATAGTGGTTGTGGAGTAATTATAGGGAGAGGACATCTTAGTTATGCCTGAACTATAAAGCCAAATTTTTTAAAATTTTGTGGGGGGTTGACCTTTCTCTGTTTTCTTTGTTATTGCTTTACATATTCTCAGTGTAAATTCCCCCATGCCTTTGAACTACATGATTTTCTACCTTATCTCTTTCAGCCATTGGTATGAAAGTGCAAGAACTCCTTGCCTCTTACTGGTGTTTCATAGATATATATGATCTACATGACTATATCTCCTTGGCCTATGAATGATAATATAAGTGAATCTCTCTTTCCTTGTGTCATTCATCTTGGTCTTTTAATCTGCATGTGATTATTAGATTAAACCAAGTCTGAATGTGTATATCCTTAGTTTCATTTTGGTTCAATAGTGCATAGATGGGCAGAGATTGGTCTGAACACTCTATTTTGGTGCATCACCTCTTTATATTAGATTAGGTAGATTTTCTTTCATGCTCTCCTTCTCTAGAGACTCAACCTCATAGTTCAAGTCCCACAGCTTGGAGGTTGTTTCCATGTTTCACAAGGTTGTCCTTAGGTAGCAACTTTGGACAAGGGTGCAAACCTCAGTGACAACAAAAACCTAATTAGCTAATAAGAGAAAATAATCATGGAAATCACCACAATTGGACTACGAAAGCAAGCATAGTTTTCATTACTATCAGGAATATGGAAAAATTCCTAAAAATTGCATAAGAACACATTTTAGTGGAAACTACAATAGATGGATGATCCAAACCACATGTTTCAGTTGTTTGAAAACTAGTCATATCAGCAGGAATTTCCCAACAAGGTCAAAGGCACCCAATTCAGAGTTCAACAAAGAAAAAGAGAAGATAGATGTTAAACATATCAGAGGAGAAATGAATGAGACATGGAAGAAGAAAGATGGAAGTAGCACATCAAATGAAGGGATCACTTCACCTAAAAGGTCAAGTGGTCACACTTCATCCAACTAAGGACAAAAAGGTTTGTGGGACTTATATACAAAGATTTATCATACATCAGTTCCAAGACAAGTAAGTAACAAAAAGAAGAGATCAGAATCAATAGAGATGCAAAGTTAAAATTTCAAGATTTCATTAGTGTTGTTGAGTTGCCCTTAGATGTCGAGTAAAATTCTAATACATGCTAAGTTGATTACCAAAGTCATTAGAAGCCGAATGATTAGTTACAACCGAGTTGGTAGTGAAAGTCAAGTGAAGAGAAATTTTAGTTGAAACTGAGTGAGGCATACTTTTGTGGATGTTGAGTGGTGGAAAGATAATGGAAGCTAAGAATGCAAAAATTCTTAAGAAGCCCAATGGATAGTTGTAAACGCACTAAGCATTAAATGCTATGAAAATAGGGTATATTATCACATTTTGAATTATTTTTCTTCATCATGAACAAAGAGCTAAGATGAAGAAGAGTGAAAAATGATTTCAAAGTAGATAATTCAGCATTTGGGAAAATTTGAATAGTGATTCACTACAATTTCATCAATTCAAGGCATTTATACTAGTGCTGAGCTATGCAGTTGCACATTTTCTTTGTGTTCAAACGCTAGATCACACACATGGCCTCCAGTTCTAGGATACCATAGGAGAAAGAACCATTTTAGGTTCAACTTGTGTCTAACAAAGTAAAACAACCTGATTTTAGGCCAATCCCTAAAGTGGCATACAAAAATGACCTAACCATAGCCCTATCTATTATAATCTCCTAAGGTAGTTATGGTTTAGGATGTTAGGAGATGGTACAACTACAAAATTGGAGCCATAGGAGATAAGGAGATGAGGAAAGCCTATGAAAAGTTGTGTGAAAACAAAATTTTGAAGGAAGAGTACCAAATCATTGAGAACAAGGGTTTGACTCATGCCCTAGAATTCCCCACTATTTTTGAAACTGTATGAATTAGAATTGTGCTCAACAGAATTTATGATGGAAGTTTGTGGCTAGAAGATGGTCCAATAAAAATAACAAAGAGGATTGTACATAAAGTAATAGGGTATCCAACCCTACATTAGCCAAAGACCCTTAGAAGTGACTCTAAGGAAGCAATTGACAAGAACACAGGTGCCAAATGGAACAAGAGAGGAATGACTATATATACTATCTAAGACCCTCTTGTTGACTTTGTTGTTAGGCTTATTTCACACAAATTTTATCAATCCTATAGACTTAACAGTGTACCCTAAATTGCAATGGATGTTGGTTACAAACTAGTGAAAAATGATCATACTTATGATCTTGTAGAACTACAATTGCAAAAAAATCAATGATAATGTAGTAGCAATAAGAAGAACCAAGGGAGCACAGTGAAAATTTGGTGTAATTTTGATATGCATATTTTTCTATGTACATAATGATTTTCCATCCTTTGGAAAAGTAAGCAGGAAAACCAATAGGTCAATAATAGCTTAAGTAAAAGAATATATAGAACAAATGGAAGCTAATTTTGAAACCCATATGACAAGTTACTTTGGAGATTTCAAGAAGACCATGAAGTAGATATTAAGGATACCAATTTCATTGGTAGAACAACATGTGAATGATGTATTCTTTCTTGTAGATATTGATTATACTTACATACAAGCAACAAAACCAACGGTTAGATTGTTAAGACCTCTTGGATATGAAATAAACATAGATGAGGCATCTACAACTATAACTACACTATTAGTAGAAGAAGTGGACAAAAGTACACCACATTTTGGGACATTTAATTTGGTGAGATCAAAGGTGTACATGGAATTGAAGACTGCTTCTACATTAAAGAAAAAGGACAAATTGGTTAAGAAGTTAAAGGAAAAATTTGGTGAGGGCACTACTAAAGAAGAAGAAGATGAAGAAGCTAAAGGTGATGAAGATGAACAAGGTCAAGAACCATTAGCATTGACCCAAGGTATGGGTGAGGATGTAGTAGAAGAAGAAGAAGGTGGCAAGCAAGAAGCACCCAAGGCTAAACCTAAGAAGAGAAAAGCATAAAAACAACATGTTGCACAACCCAAAGGAAAGAAGACAGTAGCTAAGCCAAGCCCAACCAAGCCAACTATAAGGGAAAACATTAGGGAAATGACAAAAGTGGCAAAGGAATAGGAAAGAAGCAAAATGCCATAGAGCAAGGAAGGCCAAAAGAAAAGATGAAAATATATTACACCCCCAAAGTCAGATGAAGAGAAGGCAAAATTTGACAATGATCACTTTAGAGTGGTAAAACATTGTACCAAATCTAATTTGGAAAATGTTTGTGATAATATTAGAGATAATGTAGATTTAACTAGTTTAAAGACCATTGATTTTAATGAGTTGAGCAAAGAAGAACAAAACATAATGGAAGAATCTATCTACACTATGATGGCCAAGTTCAAGACTACTTCACTTGAACTTTACAATTCTATGCCTAAGGAGCTAAGCTCCATTGTAGAAAATAAATGGCATTACTACCTAAATATGGAGAAGGAAATAAGGGAATGAACATTGGCTCATGTGATGATAGACCTTATAAAAGGTCAATTAACTAAGGCTAGTAAGAAACATGGGAGCAAATTTTTAGCCAAATACAAAGCCTTTAGTATTTTGCAAAATAAAATAGAAGATGTTGTAAAGAAATCCACACAAATGTGGAAATTGATATATGGATTGACTACTGTCAAAGAAGGGCAAGAAAATCCCTTTGAGGGAATAAATGATGATGAGGAAGGAGAAGAAAAAGAAAAAGAGGAAGAAAAGGTAATAGTGGAGGAGAAGACACATAAAGGTGATGAGGCAATAGTAGAGCAGCAGTGACAAGAATAAAGTGTCCAAGACACCCAAATGCCACCACCCAATTCTCCACATATAGTACCTACATCTATAGAAATAGTAATTGTGAAAGATGTTCCTAACACCTTAGGTCAAAACGTCAATCCATTAACTGTAGATCTTAAAAAGATCCTTCACTGAACAACATTGCAATCACAATTGTGCATAAATCTTATTTTGGTGAGTGTAGAGGAGTTACAAAATGTTGTAGCAAAAATAACCAAGAAGAAGGTGAACACAAAAGAAACACCTTCACAACCTCCCACAGCTACAAATGATCAACCAAAAGAGTAAGTAGCAAAAGACACAACTACTAAGGTTGATCCCATAGTGATAGTAACAACAACTGTTGAGGAGTCAGCAAAAGAATAGATAGCACAAAATGTTCCTACATCACAAAGCCAAGGTGCACCTCCTCATATCATTGTATTTGATCAAGGTAGAAGAGGAGAAGATAAGGATGAGAAGAAAACCCCTAAGGAGAGAGAGCAAGAGGCAATATAGATACTAGTTAATTTTCCTACTACATGAACTCCTCCCAAGCAATCGAGCACTGATGTATTACCATTATAAATCTCAGCACTAGGCTTGAGCTCCACCAAGGTAGCAAGGGTACTTCACTATGGAGGCCCTGCACTTGATGAGGAAATAGTCATACCAAGTTATGACTATAAGAAAATGAACTTGGAAATCTTTCCAAGAACTATATGAACATGAGAAGAATTGAAGATGAAAAGAAAGAAAAAGTTGACAAGATCATAAAACAAATGAGGTAGAAATGGATACCAAAATCTCTAGAGAATGCAAGACAAAATCATGAAGTGCAAGAGGCACTAGAGAGAAAGAAGAAGCAAGAGATACTTAGAAATGAGTATAGACAAAAGAAAGCATTAGTAGAAATCAAAGACATATTCCTTGATGCATTTAGCTTACCAGTACCTGATGAAACAAAGCCCGTCATGGTGTAATTGTCCAACATAGTGGACTGGGTACAAAATGAAGACCTTGATACTAATGTTAAATTATTAGAATGGTCTAAAAAAAAAATATTCAAATGAAGGTCAATGAAAAGATATCTAGTGAGATAGCACTATCACAAGTTGAACTGGCTAAGAAGGTAGAAAAGGTGAAAATAGTACTTGAGAACATATTCTCACTGTACTCCAAACTATGTGACTCTTCATATTTCACACAAGATACTAGCCAGAGAATAATAAGCTTTGAGAGGAACCTTAAGATATCTAACACACAGCTACCTAAGGATCCAGCTCAAAGTGAGAAGCATTTTGCAATAACACTTCACACCTAGAAAGAGTTACCTGTATTAATAGTAGAAGAGGCTAATGTTAAGGCCAAATTAATATAGATACAGATTGCTATTACCCCACATCTACAACTATTGCATAAAGAAATTGCCTATGTAGAGAATGTTTTGAAGAAAGATCCAAATTTTTCTACCTTACAAGGCCTAGTACATCTTGCAGCAGAGACAACCATCTAGCTCAAAGCACTGGAAATGGCATTAGACAATTGGGATGCTTCTCTGAAGATAATAATGGAGGTAAATAAAATATTTTTAGCTAAATATTCCATTCATTCTTAGGACCCTTTGACATAAGTGTCAAAAAGGGGGAGATATTCATGTAAGGGGAAGATATGAAAGGGAGATAATACATTTTTTAATGGAGATAATAAAGAATATCCAAAGGGGGAGATATTATACATTCAAATTTTGAATCTTAAAAGGATAAAGCCAAATGGATGCAAAAATAGCAAGAAGATTTATGAAAGGGGGAGTAGATATAGAGTACAAATAAAGCAGATACATATAAGGAAAAGGGTATCAGACACATCAACATGAGACAAATTCAGCTTAAGGAATTGTGGATATAGAAAATGGCACATTAGCTCAGGGGGAGTTACAAATTTTTAAGGTATATAGTCTTCTACAACATTTTGAGCAAGTTTTTGAAGTTTTGTACATATGTTGAACAAAATGTGTAATATACACATAGAGACCAGATTCATAATGCTCAGTTAAGTGTTTTTGCCACTCATGTCAAAGGAGGAGACTATTGGTCTCAGATTGGTTTTGACAATTGAGTGTCAACACACTTCACCAATTCTCAAGTTGATGTCGAGTATAATATAGATGCCAAGCTATATTATGTGTCAAGCCAGAGATTAAATAGGTGCTGAGCAAGTATCAAGTGTCGAGTGATAAGTGATGCCAAGTCACTATAGGTGTTGAGAAAAGTATAGATGTCAAGCAAATTAGAATTACTATAGGAGTTAAGTGAGACATAATTCTTGTATGTGTCGAGCATCAATAACTAGTAAGTGTCAAGTAACAAAGAATCAACATATGAGTTTGTGTCTTCACAAACTTAGATGTAAACTATTTTTGAGCTGACTTAGGGTGAATCTCAAAGGATCTTGAAGATAAGATCAAATATTTTGCATTTCATATGTAATCAACATGCAGCCAATAAGAGAAATGGAGAAAGCATGCAACCAGTAGGAAAAGTGAAAGAATTGAACATGAAAAGAAGAATGAATATTGATTGTAGATTCATACCTAACCCTAAGTCTTTGAAACCTTTAAAAGGAGGATGAAACCCCATTATTTGAATATGTGTGAGAGTTTATGGGAGAATGCTAGTGAAGTGAAGAGGGGTATAAAGACATAGAAAAAGATGAAAAACATTGCAAAATTTAGTTGATCAAAACAAAGTATTAGAACCTCAAGGAGAGACAAATCAGATCAAAGAAGGATTAGAATAGACAAGAGCAAAACAAGGATCTGGAATTAGTAATTGTAGATTGCAAGTCATCAGGTCAAGAATTTCTAAGACTCTCTAGCCATTCTATTAGGAATGAAAATCCTATGATGATAGGTTGGTCTAATAGCCATGTTGTAAGCCTTTTAACAAGGTGCAAAATCATTTAACAGGGTGACATTCTAAGAGAGTGTTTGTAAATCCTCTAACCAGGTCAGTTTTAACAAGGTGAAAAGTATATAATAGGACAGGCCTTTCATAGGACAGACCATTGGAAGTGGTCAAACTTTGTAACCTTGAATAATTACATATTGTTGTAGTGATAATTTGTGGGTGTCATCCCACCTTCTCATTTTTGGAGGGTTTCTGGGTTACCAAAATCTTTTGTTATCTATTTTCATGCATGTCTTTACTCTTCATGTTGAATAGATATGTTAGATGCATGTGAATGATGTCAACTAAAAGTTTGAAAAGGTTAAAGCTAGGTACTTTGTTTGATCTTGTATAGGAAGCTCTTGAACTTAGTAGACTTGATCAATTCATCATCTTCAAAAAAATGTTGATCCTAGATGATCCTATCATCCAATGTTATTTCTGCTAGCTCTAAATTAGTCAGAGTGTTCTCTACTACATTTATTTTATCATGTATATAACTTTTCCTTAAATCAGCAAAATATTGATTCTTACTAGGCAGGATTTGCAGAGTTCTTTGTTTCACGTTTTCTAATATGTGAACTACCTTTTTCCTTTTGTTACCCTTGGTAACCCATGATGCCTTTACATGTTAATCTTCTTCAATTTCTAGGTCACATATGGTTCTAGGCTATTAGGGTTTATCCTTTCTTCTTCTCTGATTGGCCCCTCTAGCATTTGTGCCATGATCTCAACATGATTAACAACCATCTACCTTATCCTTTGTGGGTAAGGGACATACATGTAAAACCCCTTGAAATTTTGATTTTCTCTCTTCAATTCCCTCTCCACCCTCAAAATATCATCAAAAATTTTAAGTTTATCACTAGCCTCCCCCTCAACTACTATGTTAGGAATGAGGTCCTCATGAGGTAACTCTTTTGTGTTTGGAAACACATAATTTCTAATTTCTTTGAGGGTATTCCTAATCTAATTATCTAGATCATACATTCTATATGGGGTAGTTGATAAATTAAAATAGTGGAGGAAAGAATATATATGATTCATGGATTCTTTTCCAATTGAAAAGTCCCCTATTCTAAAGCACCTAGACAAAAATGTGCCTCTATGCACTTTAGGCCCTAAGTATTCTTTGATTACCATCATCAACTACCACATGGATTCAATGATGGCTAGTCTAAGAGGGAAAAATTTTGGCAATATATGATGAGGTTGAGGGAAACCATATACTCTCATGAGGAAAAATGTTGGGAATAAGAATATGCCCCCCCAATTGTGATCTAATCCTTTATTCTTAGGTAGAAGGTCCAACCTTAATAGGTTTTTCAAATTCTTAGGTGTCCTAAAGTAACTAGGGCTTAACATTTCATGATAATAGTACTAAAATTATTGAAAAAGGAAACAAGGTTACAGTAGTGATAGGAACTATCCCATAGCCATATCCATAGCTAAACTAGTAGCTCTCTATCAGAGGTGTGATCAATGAAATCTGAGCTAATATACCCCATGTTCTTGTACAAGATCAAATGCATCAGTAGTGAGTAATGATGGAATTTGAAATTTCTCATTTCCCCACTCTATTCTAGCCCAATGTTATCCTTCATCTTCTCTAGAATATACTCCACGTAGTCATACTCTCTACCATGGTATGAATCCTATACATCTTTGGCAATAATTAACTCTGCCCCATATACCATATTAGTTCCATCTATACTAACCACTTTTTGGAGACCATACACTATATTTACAAATAGTTTTTGAATTTTTCCAAAGGCATCTTCTTATCCACTTTCTTAGGATAATCACATGCCTGCTTGAGGTCCATGGGGATGTGTTGTAGCATATAATTCCTTGTGTAAGCCTTGGTATTCCTTTCAATTTTTTTTATTGAAGGCCAATTAAATCCACAGGCTTGCTCATTGCACCCTCCAATCCAAAAGCTTTAATGAAAGAAGCACAACCTAATATACATAGAATGGTCCCATCTCATGTGTGGAATGATTTGGTGGCTAGATTGTATGATTTAATAAGGGCCTTCAACAAATCAACATTCACAAATACTTCTAGAAAGATTAGCTTTGCTAGATTTTTCTTCCACGGGTTGACAAAAGGAATTTTGTCTGTTTAATTATGGTAAAAGTACCTGAATAGTTCATAACCCACAGACACTAGGGCAAATAGCATCCCTATAGAAATCATAAAGTTCACATAAATCATGGTCATTTGCAGAGATGGTATTTGAAGATTCAGTGAATAACTTAATCCATTTATCTGCGAACTAGTTTGGCTTCCTCTACCTCTTTCCTTCTTCTGCAATAGACATCATTCAAACTTCCATTTTTGTAGCTTGAATCTGCTCAACCTCATTGTCAAAAATCTTGATTGTAGACTAAGAACACTAGGAAACTCTATAGTTAGTACTAAAAACAATAATCCTTCACACTGAAATGTCTACAACTACTGGAAATCTCTTCTCTTTGCAAATTGTAACCTATTATTGGCTTAGAGAATGTTTTTATGCTATGCATACTTTACCAAAGTTCCCTATGCATTGATTTCCTACTTGCTCAAACCTTAAATTCAGTGTTCTCTATCACTTCCATGGAGTGCCAACATAACTCATCCAACCCTATAATCATTGTACTTTACTCAAATCTCATTGGTTAACAACATGCATCATTGTTCTAGCTTAGACAAAAAGAAAAAGTGCTTTCGTGTCTTATTTAGGGTTTACAATCTTATGATCATCCTTGAAATGTAAACCCTTCACATCATCTTAGGTGGGGAACATGGCTTTTATAATCTTATGATCACTTTGAATTCAACCCTTATCATATTCTTATAAGCCTAAAAAATAGCCTTTACAATCTTACGATATGTCATTTATCATATCTTCAAAGAGGCTCCTCAAGTTTCTCATAATCTTGCAAGACACAACACACCATAAGATTGGAATACTGGAAAAAATTTCACTTTCAATGGTTTTGAACTTATGCATCTTACCTCACCTTTACTTGCTTTATGATCTTATGATCATTATTAACTGAACATTTTTGCAACTTCAAAATTTATCCCATAAACCCTTACAATCTCATGATCACATCTTGGCATAACATCAGGCTTCAAATTTTCTTACCCAATGATCTCTCGATTGCAATCAATTAACTAACTTCTAAAGTTACCTTTAACTATTGCCTCTAACTCCCAACCATAGATTGGTCATCAGCTTTCTTCATCATAGCCTTAGAAACCTTTATAATCTCACGATCACATCCTGGCATAACATCAAACTTCAACTTTTCTTACCCTACAATCTCTTGATCTTAGTCAATTAACTAACTTTAGGAGCTACCTTTAATTGTTGCCTCTAACTCCCAACCATATGTTGCTCATTACCTTTCTTCATCATAGCCTCAAAAGTTTCAACTTCTATCATTACAATTTTGTGATCTAGCATTGCCTGGTAGCTTTGAAAAGGTCATGATTTTCCTTCTCAATCATATAATCTATTTTTTTTCATAGCATCATAAGATATCAATTGCCATGTTTCTCAAAAAAAATTATACTCATACGCCTGGCCCCACCTTGCATCATATCACCTACCACTTCCTTTCTTATGATCTTACAAATGCCTCCTTATCATAACTTCAAAAATCCCTTTAGGAACCTTTATGATCTCATGATCCTCTATTTATTGTAGGATCAAAACTCTTCACAAACCTTTTCACTTTACATCTTTGCAATCTAACGATCCTATTGTTCTCGTATGGTCTCAGGTCTCCCTTTTTTCCTTTACAATTACACAATTGTTACCTTTTCAAATCATATTATAACTCAATTAAAAACTCTTCCCATGAGATAATTAAGATGACATGACAAAAGGGTGATCGTAAGATCAAAAAAATCATTATAAACACCCACAATGCTATGACTATATGATATATCATGAGACCGGGAGACTCAACACTTTACCCTTATGATCCTCCACTAGCATACATTTCATAACATCAGGAGAGGGAAATCTTAAGCTCAGAAAAAAATGCCTAAAAACCTAATCATAAGATCGTATCACATGATAAAATAATTTGAAAATGACATACGATCTCCCACTTGAAATAAAATCTAGGATAAAGTTTAAAATTGATTGCCAATTTAAGAAATTTCTCCATGAAAGGGTAAAGACATAAATCTTAGGATATCAAGTTATCCCTCTTGGGCAAGATTTTCAACACTGGGCTAGGGCAAAGTCATTAGGTTAGGGTTATTTTCTAGCAAAATGATAACAAATAAAGAAAAAACCCTAACAATACAACACATTTCAAAATATTTTCACAATAAACTCTAATGTTTTGGCATAGTGAAAATAGGGGCTATTAGGTTCCAACCATTTCTATGAACCTCTTTTCAATCTACAAGATTTTTCATTCTAACTCTAGTAATACAGTTGAATTCTGACCACATGATGTGGTTATTTGAGACCTCCATGATCCTAATTTGGTTGTTACTACTAGGAATATTGATTTACAATCTCTCTTATATCAGTTTGATGGCATCAAGAGATCCAATTCTATAGATTTTTCTCTTGTTTCTCATGTAGACATAGTGAGAAAACTTTTGCATGAACATTTTGGCCATGTCAACTACATATATCTACAATAGATGAGCACACAAGAACTAGTGATTGGGCTACCTTAGATCTCTTGTACTAGTAGTGTTTGTTGAGGTTGTGCACTTGGAAAACATCATAGAGATCCTTTTCTAGTAGGTAGATCCACACATACTAAGGCACCATTGGAGTTGATACACAATGATCTTATGTCATTCCCCACTCAATCTTTTTCAAGTGCCCAATATGTGCTTATGCTTATAAATGATTTCTCTAGATGTATATGGGTGTACCTTTTGAAGTACAAGTCTAATGTCTTTGGTTCATTTGGAATCTTTAAAACATTTTTAGAGAAGTGATCTAGTCTTTTTTTTAGTCATATATGCACTCACAAAGGTGGGGAATATTTGAATTAGTCTTTCAAAGATTTTTTCATTGAGCATGATTTATATCATAAGTTTACAGTTCCTCATACCCCTCAGTAGGATGGGGTTGCTAAGAGAATGAACAAAACATTATGGGAGATGGCTAATTGTATGATACAGTCTTGAGATATGAGTCCTTTTTGGGATGAGGCTATCAATTGTACCAACTATATTTAGAATCAAATGTCTTAGAAGGCATTGTGACATTTGACTCCCGAGGACGCTTGAACTCATGTCAAGTCCAATATTTCTACATACCATATTTTTGGTAGTGAGGCTTGGGAATTTATTCCAAATTTCTTAGAGGAAATCCATATAGAGGAAGATTCAACCACTCATATTTGTTAGCTACTATGAGGATGTGGCAGAATACAAGTTGTTTGATCCCAATTCTAGAGAGGTCTTATTTTAGTGAGATGTTTAGTTTGATGAGTGTTATCCTTAGATGGAACCTCCATCACCAGCTTCTCTCTCACTTCCCAATAATTCCTCTTCTTCTCTACATGATTATTTATCCTTTGAGGAAGATATTGATGATGATACAAGAGCTCGATATTATCAATTTATCAATGCTCAATACATACTTTGTTACTCGGCATCTACTGTAAAAACATTCAGCATTAACTAGATTTTATTGGTGCTCAACATCTATTCAAAATCACTCGGCATCTACTAACTTGCTTGACACCTATTAGTTTTCTCTGCATCCACTAGAAATTTCTTTCACTTAGCTCCAACTAACTGTTTACTTATCTTGCACTAAGTTTTCTTGGCACCTTCTATCAACTTGGCCAAGCTTAGCAAATGAAGCAAATGAACTTTGTCCAAACCTTTTCTTCTAAACTTTGTAAGTGTAGTGAATCCTTTTGTAACCTCAAGTAGATCATCAATATATTATTTTATAACTATCTTAACTAATTCTTGTACTTGAATACATAATCATAACTCAACCTTTCCTCTAGGTTCTTTTGTTTCATCTTGTTGATCAAATTCTCTTCATCAATCAACTAAGTGATAGTGCTTGAAACATATAAGCAATTATTTTACCAACATATAGCAGGTTTGACATCAATGACAAAACAATGATTGAAAACACTTCTTCAACAATAACAATCTTTCTACTCAAATGATCTTTTCAATCATATACCAACATTCGTATCCACTCAGTTTTAAATACATTTGGAAAATCTAGGGCTCGTGTTAAACCCTTTTTTTCAACAATTTCGTATTCCTATTTCAAAACACCATTTTCACACAATCTATTATACACACCTCTTATCCCCATGTCACCAATACTTCCTATCTTGCAATTGTAGCATTTCTTCACATCTTGCACCATTATCACATTTGGCAAAATCATTGACAATGTGCCAGAAGGATCTTGTTTATAGGCAATGTTAGGAATGGATTTAAATATAGGTTGGTTAACTTCATTACTAACTAGCTAAACATTTAAGACTTCTTTCCCTTCAACATTTTTTGAACTTGATGCCATTGTGACAATCTAGGATTTATGAAAATTTAAATGATGTAGCTCAACTCTTGATAAATACCTTGGAAATCTAATGAACTAGTGATGAATCTCTACATAAATCTTTTGTAATAACTTTTGACAAATTTTAGGTCACTTCTAGCTCTTCTCACTATTTCTTGATTTCAAAATGATGAAAAATGAGCTCAAATTGATCATATACCCTTCGAAAACATTGCATTTAATGCTAAGTTCTTATACAATTGTAAGCTCAGCAATAACCAATTTCAAGTTCATTCGACATCCATTGATATTTCCATCACTCAAAAATTACTACAAGATTGGCATCAAGTATCTAGTCTAATAGCTCAGCATAAACTAACATTCCACTCAACACATATAGGAAACCATTCATACTCAACAACAACATGAAAAACTTTAAAGATTTCTCCTAAATTTCTAATAACATATCACATCTTTACTTATGCTAATGCATTATTTTTGGTACTATCTTCTTTTGAATCTAATGCTTGATATAACCTTTAAATATTAGTCCCACATACGTCTTGTTTGCCTAGTTTGATGAGGTGTGATCACTTGACACATTGGGTGAAGTGATCCCTTCTCCATTGGATGTGTTGCAAACACCTTTCTTCTTGCATGTCTTGTTCATCTCATTTTTTATGTGCTCAACATTTGCCTTTCCTTTACCCTTATCAAATTCACAACTTGGTGCCTGTGACCTAGTTGGATGGTATTTAACGACATGATCAATATTCAAATAGGTAAAACATGTAGTTTGACTTAACCATCTTTTTTTGTAATTGCACCTGAAGTGTGTCCTAATAAAATTCTTAGGAAAATGTCCATATTCTTGACAATAATGACAGCTATATCTTGTGTTATAATCACAATTGTAAGAGTTTCCATTATTTCTTACCTTTGTTGGCTTGTTTTCTGACCACATGGATTTGGATCTACAATCAAAAGCTCTATATCTATACTTTTGACAATTTTAGCAATATCCTTCAAATCTTTGTGTATGCATGGTCCTGGTTCTACATTCATGTGCCTAATGACCTTGCTTGTTGCACTTATGGCAATGAGTCATGTTCTTAGGCTTGGCATTCTGATTTATATTCTTGCTCTTGCACATGTTAGCAGTATGTCCTTTCTTACCACAATTATGGGCTAAAAGCACAAACTTGTGTCACCCTTTTGTAAAGGAAAAGGCTAACAAAAGTATAACTATTCACTTTCAATGACATAAAACTAATATTATTATTTAAAATTTGACAATGAAATAAACTAATGAAATGTGTAGAAATGGATGAAGTTTAGGATAATAATTTTTAAAAATTATTTGGAATAAGAATTGATATATTTTTCTATTTTTTTATAAATCATTTTTTAGTTGTTGTAAAACACTAAAAATTATGGGTTTAGTTCCCATCACAAAACTATATGAAAATAATATTATTTTCATTTGAACTCAGACTATGTTATAAATAACATATATATATCTAGAACAATAAAAAAAAAAGACTTTAGACCTATATTTTCTCTTTTATAATGACTTTGATTTCAACTCGCTTGAAATCAATTGGTTTCATCTCCCACCACATTTTTCAAAAAAAATCTATTCTAACCAGAAGAAAAATTATACATTCTAAAAGAGTACTCTCTCCTCTAGAACATCATATAATTTTTAATTTTTTTTATATGATTTAATATTTTTTCTTTCTCAAAATTTACATATTTTTGAGTATAATAATATGTTCTTGTAGTATTTTTTAATTACAATATATTATATCTAATTAAAATAGTATAAATTATTTATGAGAATATTCTTGACTTTCAACTCTATAAAATGGTGTTTATATGTTACTTAAAAATAATCATAAAAAATAGTGAGAGTTATTGAAACAGTAGCTTTTTGAAATAATTTCATTTCTTTAGTAATTAGATGCAAAATAGTTTAAAACATGCATTTAATAGACATTTGAAATTGGAAAACTATGAGACCATATATAACTTAGCTAGAATGAATTTATCTAGATCATATGTTTGAGAAAAAATGATTTTTGGAAAGAAATACTCAAATTTAATCATTCTAGTAAGTCAGCCTAAAAGGTGACACAACTTTGTGCTTTTACGCTATGACAAATAGGTTTGGAGTTCTTACCTTTGATGTTCCTTTTTTCTACAACTTTGGATGATTCTCCTTCGCTACTTGTATAGTCTAGTCTTAGTGTATTATTAGTGTATTATTGTTGGATCTTAGTATTACTATATTATCGTCATTATTGTGTGTTTTGTCTTGTATTTCTTAAGATCTATCATATAGTCCTTATTTCCCTTCCACTTCTTTGAAACCACCTTTAGACCATTGACAATTTTAGAAAACCCTATCAATTTGCAACAAGTTCAAATTTTTTTGGGTGGTTTAAGTTGAACAAAATATCTGTTCAATTTTGATCCATGTGGTCATAGTTTAATTTGATCAATTCATTATAATTTTACCTCCTAATTAATAATAATATTTAGTATTGATGCAGGAGCATCCTAGGTATAAGAGAAATCTTGCATCATAAGAAAATACTTCTATTTTGTGAAAACTTAACATTTTTAGTATAAAACTATTTCAGTATATAGTTACTATTTGTGGAAGCCTAGTATTTTTAGTAAGTGGCTCATACAATCTCAAAATGTTCTAATTTCATAGGCTTGGATTCATCTTAGTCATATCAGTCTGTCAGTGGAGTTGTATCCTCATACCATCTAAACTGCAAAAGTTATTGAGGTTTTTTGGTACAAAACCTTTGAGCTCATATTTGAAGGCTTGAAAGACTCTAGAATGATATGCTTAGGATGACTAGTGCTTGCACATATCAACCATTGTGGTTCAAGAGCTTACGATTCTGAAAAGTACTCATAATTGAAAAGGAGAGCTCATAGGCAAAAATTATGGCCTCAGGAAATTGGAGTACCTAAAACAACATAATTATGGATAACCCTATGTAATAAATTAGAAAATAATTTTTAATTGGGGTTTTGTCAGCCTCAAGGGTTAGTGTTAGTATCTAGAACCTTCCCAAGCAATGAAAAAACTCCCATATAAGGAAGGCCCACTATGATGCCTAGGAAGCTTTAGATGATATTTTACAACTATTTCTTAGAGATTACAATAAGGAAGGCACCCATGTGGGTTTTCATATTGTATTTCAAAATTATGTAATTTTACATTTGTAGCAATCATAAGAAACTCATATTTGTTCTCACAAATTGATGTTATTTCTTTGTTTCTATAATGTTTTAATAGTATTAAGGGAGCACCCTTCATCAAGTAGTATCAGAGCAAGAGTTCTTGATTGTGTAGATAGATCATTGACTATGAGATAGTTTGAATGAAGATTGTGGTTTGGGCTGAGTGTGTAGACAAATCACCAATTGTGAGGTAGTTTGTACTAGGGTTTTAGAGAAAGCACTAAAATGCCTAATTGAAGAGAGTGTGATGGTGTTGGGTGATGTGATGCGCTCCCCTGCCCATAGGTGGTTAATTATGTGGTGTTCCATGTTCACTAACAGTCATGGCTTTTGGTGCAATGGCAAATGGGCCCTACAATTGGTATCAGAGCTATGGTTTTATTTTTGTAACCCTAGATTGAATCCATGAGAATGCATGAGAGAATAAAAGAAAGGGCAAGATATATGAATAATTATTGCAGGTCTGAGAGCTTTGGGTTTGCTGTTATGATGGGATGTTAAAATATTTTGGGCATGTGAAATTTTTGGAGAAAAGGATTTTTTGGATGTTTCATTTAAATGAGGGTTTTGGGGGGTAGCATGCAGAAATGACCTCCTGGGTAAAAACAGACCTCGCCATTGGATCCGGATCAACATTTCCATAAATTTTGATATATAATATGCCCTAGTTTGGCCATGTTCAGAGGAAATGAAAGAGTTTTTTAGTTTCAGCCCATGATGGCCGTCAAATTTAATCCCGTCGAAATTTTCGTCACTGAAAAAAATAAAAAATAAAAAATCGTACTGAAAATGATAAAAAGACTGTCTTAGTAAAATGACCATAACTTTCTCTCAGAATATCGAATTTCAGAGTTCTTACAAGCGTTGGAAAGCTAATTCAGAGCACTACAAGATGGTGTAGGTTTAGTTCTATGATTCTAAAAATTTTTCAGGTTTTAAGAGCCCTAAAGTCAGATGTTGTTTATTTTGAGCACGAATTGGGGCATAACTTGGGCATACAAAGTCATATTTTGGACTTCGAGTAGTCAACAAAAAGCTCTTGGAGAGCTCTACACATTGGTTCAGATTTGGTGCAGGTTTGGCATGATTTATTTGGTGATATATTTATCTGAACAATTTATAGATATATTTTGACTATGGTAACATTGTGAGTTTATGGCATTGGAGATTTAAGTTTTGATGTCATTGTATACTCAGTTCATATTTTAGATTGGTCTCATGATGATATGGTTATCAGTGTTTGGTTTGGATATGCACGATGACTTGTTGGGTCTACAAGTTGTACAGTGTTGTAAGTGGTCTATACTTACAGGTTGCATTTATAGCTTGGTTATGGGTTGTCTTTGCCCATTGATCTTTCATTATTGATGCATATTCAGATTGGTGGCTTTTTGACCACAACTTTGACCGGGCATAACTTATGCGTCTATGCTCTGATTTGGATGAAACGAATGTTTCCAAAAACCTCTTGATGAGACCTTCAAATTGGTGTCGAACTTGGCCAATTTTGGAGAGTTCCAAATTTCACCTTTTTTACAGCCTCTGGTCGAAGGTTTGACCCAACTTTGACTAGTCATAACTTGAGCATATGGACTCCTTTTTTGCCCATTCAAGTTGCATTGGATTCAGAATTTTGAGATCTTTGACATGGTGCTAATTATGGGAGATCTAGAGATACTTCAATTTTTGATGAAAATATCCTCTAGATCAAACCTCCCCACTACAAGGCTTTTGGTCCTCCAAAAGTGTATATAGTAGAACCCTTAGCTCCCTTGTCACTGATCTCAATTCTGTTACCATTTTTGAAACTCCACTGTAATGCTCTATTTAGCCTTTGGTCTTGGTCAAATACACCTGTGCCTCAATATTGTCTATTCTACCTTCTCAGGATCTTACATTTTTACAATATCATGAAAACATTCATCTCATATTTTTCCACAAGGAGACTCGTACTTGAGTCATGCTAGGACTTTTAAAGAAAGGAATGTAGTTCAAATGGAACTTGAAAAGTGATAAAGAAAGAAGAAAAAATGAGCATGATAAACTTGTCACTCAATGATTCTTATGATGGTAGTTTACATCTGCATTCCAGCCTAGTCACTTTTGATGCTCCTTTTTTCTTGCAAACTGCACGTGTGATGGTAATAAAGCCTCATCTTGAAACATTCCTTCACCTTTTTATTTTGGAAAAGCTGATTAAAGGCATCACCAAAGAGCTCCAAATATTTGCATACACATAAAAGTCATGATAAAGACCTGTAGGAACATTGGTCATCAATTGACCATCTTTAACTGAGTGATAAAGCAAAGAACTTTAAAGGCATTGACTAATTGTTCTCTACAACTCTAAATCACATTAGTTGCAATAGGTGCTCCTTCTAAAGAGCCTCACACCAAACAAATTCAGTAATAAGAAGTTTAAAGTATCCTCCTTTCTGGATTACAAGAGATAGGGCTTTTAATAGCCATACAAACATCTCAACCCTAGGATTATACAACTTTGTTACATACAAATTTATTTAGAGACACATACTCATAAATGCTCTAGATTACTACCAACATTTACCCTACTAAGAAGGTAATACCCACAAATATGATAATGCTATTTAGCTAAAATTTTTTCCCATCTCTTATGGAGTTCAATGGAACCTCTCTTCTTGGGTTTCTCACTACTTTGTTGTGCTTCCACTAAGATTGATTTAGGAGTAGTAGAGACTACTAGTGCTACTTCAAGAGTCATAGAAACTACTAGTTCTTCTTGTGCCTTAGTCTCTTTCATGGTGGTGTCGAGTACCACCTTGATTCCTTCCTTGTCTACTTTGGGCTAACTGGATTCTAAAATGAACCTAGGAGAGTGTCAAAGTTCTAGGTGCAACTTTGAACAATTCTCTATCCAGTGGCCACTTATCTGACAATGGTCACAGAAGTTTTAGATATTTTCATGTATCTTGACCTTTTTCTTTAGAGAAGAATCAACTTCTATATTATCCAAGGAATTTTCCTTCAACAAGGCCTCATAGTTCTTGTCGATTCCTCCATATCCCAATCCTTGCTTTTGAGGCCTTTGCTTTGCCTCAAGAGGATGGGTCATGCCTCGCTCATGGATACCTAAGCCTTTGTTGCTATACCCCATTTTGGACATTAGTTTCTTACTGATGCCCTTAGTGCGCTTCTCAAAGCTCCCAATAGAGTGGTTTCCAGGTTCCTGCTCTTGTTCTGATGTAGAAGATGCCTCTATCTAACCATTGTGGTTCATAGGGGCTTGAAACTATCTTAGATAGTCCATTTGTTCACAAAAAGAACAATGGCTTGAATTATCTTTTGAGCCACAATTAGCCCATTTGCCATGGCCTCAAGGGAATCCTTTTTTTCTAAAGACTTCATAGCTAACAAAGCATTCATACTTCTAGGTGGGGTGAATGGAGAGTATGAATAAGTTCCTTCTTATTATGGGCTCAATGCCCACATGCCAACACTTTTTGAATGAGGAGGACTTCTTTCAATATTCTCATTTTGAAACATCTCATCCAGGCTTTGCTTCTCGCTATTAGCCTCTTCTAGAACCCTTCAAAGATTTACATTCTCTAATCCAAGCTAGTGATTAGCTTCTTCCAAGTTTTGGACTCTCTCATCTTCATCTTGACGGTCTTGAATAAGTAGTCCCACTTTCTCTGTGATAGATTGGATACTTGCCGCCATAGATAGAGTGGATACAAGCTCTTAAGGTGCAAGACTGGTTACTTAAGAGAAAGGATGACTTTGCCTAAAAAAATTTGACTACAGACACAAAACATCATTACATCCCATGTAAGTGTGTTCTAAGTGGCCTTGGAATGGCTTCTTAGAAAAATATCCTCTTAGAAATTCTCCTCTAGAATGCTCTCTGACATGTCCAGAATTCTCTCCTCTAGAATGGCCTCTTTGGAATGGCTCCTCTGAAAATCTCTTCTCCGGAATGGGTCTCATAAGAAAAAATCCCCCCTCTTTTATACATGAGTTTAACCTAAAATAGGCCAAAACATTAATATTTAATTATAGGCCTCTTAAAAAAACTACCAATTCAAATTTACCCCTTTTCTAATTAATAAACTTGGCTTACATCAAATTTGGGGGATATATCTTAACCAAATAAAAAAAAAAAGCTTATTTTGAATTGTGCCACATCCATTTTGAATTGGCTCGATAGCCCACTAGCCACCAGCTTGGGTTTGGGGCCCGGTGGTCATGAGTTTGACCCCACCAGCTTCCAAGATATACTTTTGATAGAAGAAACTTGGTCCCTTGCCACATCGGTGCCACATGGCACTAATTCACTTAACCTCATAATGACACATGTCACAGAATGATAGGTTAGAGTTGACTATTCATGCCATCTTATTATGTTGATTATGTCCTTCCTACATGGACTCAACTAATAGTTTACTTGCCATGTCAGCATGTTGATGTCATCGTATGGACATGCCAGTCACTAGTCAACCCTTTTCCTAGGCATCCTTCATCGATCATAACTCCTATATACAAACTTCATTTTTGACAAAATGAATGGCATTGGAATCATAGCAATAAGACCTTCATCTTGATACCATTTCAATTGATTTGGAGATGGTCAAAATTTCATGCCAATTTTTGGTCAACCCCTGATATGCTTATTTGACCATGACTTTGACCAGGCATAACTTTCATGTATGGGCTTCAATTTTGATGAAACAAATATTTCTTGAAACCTCTTGATGAGACCTTCAAATTGGTGTCAACTTTGGCCAATTTTGCAGAGTTCCAAATTTCACTTTTTTAATGGCGTCTGGTCCAAGTTTTGACCCAACTTTGATTGGCCATAACTCGAGCATACAGGCTCCTTTTTTTCCCATTCAAGTTGCATTGGATTTAGAATTGTGAGAACTTTGACATGGTGCTAATTACTGGAGATCTAGAGATACTTCAATTTTTGATGAAAATATCCTCTGAATCAACAAACATTAAGTTGGTGACTCTACCAAGTACCAAGGTTAGATTGAATGGTAATAATGCTAACGAGTTTTGAAGTTCTTTGAGTTGGTAGTTCCTACCAAGTTAGGAAATCTTACTAAGTTAAAGGTGCCTTCGAAGCATTAAAGACCAAACTAAGTGGAGTATGTCTTGTCACTAAGCAAGTATACATACAAACCATTAATGGTGATTGAAAGGAGGAGATTTGTTAAAAGGAAGAAATTGAATGCATTATTTCACCACAAATTTTCAGGGTGCAAAGTGAAGAGAAAATTTAGTGTTTCTAAGTGATTTGAGAAAATTATTGTTGAAGATTTTCCCATTTTTGAAACCCTCCTGAGTGATGTCATCTCTGAGAAACAAAGTGAAGAAAGGATCGAGAAAGTTGGTTTGTGGAGTGGATTGCAAGGCTACCACATTCAAGTTGGTGTGCAATCACAAATTCCACCCAAGGTACTTCTTGTGCATGATATCCATTCATTATATCATAGTTCTATTCAAGAACTTGGAATCCTTGAAATGAACAAAGAATTCAATAAGTTATGTGTACATGGAGCTCTCAAACCTAAGCACAATCATTTGGAAAGAAAGGGCTTAACACATATTCTTCATATGCCAAAGGACTTTCAAGTCAAGTGGATCATATTCATTCTGAGTAGCATTCACAATGGGCAGATGTGACTAGATCACCCTATCTTGATAAAGAACATGATTTATAGAATCATTGGATTGTCAATGTTGAACAAAGCTAAGGCCACTAAATCCCTAGGTCGGGAAAAATTGACAAAGTGGAGTCATGTTGAGTGGGATGGAAGAGGCATGAATCTTAGTGATTTAATAGACATTGAGTTGAAGTTTGGAATCCATTTGATTTCTCACAAGATATACAGCTCTATTTGGTTGAACAATGTGTCATGTGAGGCTGTTGATCTGACATAGAAGGTGGTGAAGAACAACTTGTCTTTCAACCTTGCCGAGTTATTGCTGATACAATTCAACAAGAATATGGAGAGTATCAGAGTGTTAGATAACAACCGGTGTAAACTCAATTCTCTTTTAATATGTTTATTTTTCTTCATTCAAAAGTTTTTGCCTTCCAAAGGATCTGTTGTATGGAGAAAAGATGTTCTAGTTTTATACCAAATCAATGAGTACATGGTAGAAATGAGTGAGAATTTTAGCAACATCATAGATAATTAATTTGAATCATTCAAATAAAAGATCAAAAGTAGATTTAGGATACCCAAGAAGCTTGTAGAAGACTATGAGCAAGATTTATGTTTCATGGATAACTACGAAAAAGTATATATTCAAGCAGTCAGACCTAGAGTGGCATGGGTTAAGCCTCTAGAATATGAGCTTAACATTGATGGCACTAAGGATATCATTAAGGCTGTATTGAATGAGCCCATGGATCCTAAAGCCACCTATTTTGGAACCTATAATGAAGCCAAGGATATAATTGAGCTTGAGATCAAGCTACGTCAAGCGGTAAGCAAAGGAAGAAAGAGGATAGAAAAGATAATCAAGAATGCAAAATCATCAAGTTCTCTTATGATTACTGAGGGAAAAGCAGATGATGTAGAAGATGAAGAGGATGAAACAGAGGAATCTTAATATGAGAAGGAAGAGCCTTCCAAGAATAAGGGGAAGGTTATTATAACTAGACCTATTAAGTCATCCCCTGCAATATTTACAAGAAGAGAAACCAAATCCAAAAAGGAAACTAAAGCTAGGTGAAGATGAAGTAGAACAAGTCATCTTTAAAAGGTTTGCACCTACACTTCAAGAAAGATTGAAGAAGATGGAAGAAGGATCTGGCATGGCATGTTCTAAGTCTCCTAAGTATCTTAAGTATGTTTTAAGTCTCTTAAGTATATTTTAATGATCTAGCATGACATGTTTTAAGTCTCATAAGTATGAGCCTTCTTATGAAATTTATAATGTGTTTCAGCTTAAAGCTTCAATTCTTAAATTTAATAAGCTTTCTAATTTTAATTTTTTGGCAAGATTTATTTGGTTTTGGTGGGAATAAAATGTACAAATCTTTGACATGTGGCATAATTTTTTTCCTAGGATGGTGGAATAATTTTCAACCCCACCACATTTTCACCTATGCAAATTTAGAGGCATAGAAATGGAATTTATTTTCCTGCTTTCTTTCATTAAAGGTTGTCTTGAAAAAGAGTTGTCCTTACTTTCACAAATTTTACAAAGTTGCTCTTGAACCTTTTTGCAAGTGGATTATCTAAAACATGACAAGGACATTGTAGTTCTACTTTTATTGAAGTTTTGTATCCCTCGAATAGTCATTCAGAAGCTTTAATCTAGTATGTTTTAAATTTATAGCCTATCCAAATTCTTGCAAGACTCTTAATGTAATATACTAGACTAGGGAAGCATATGAAAGTATAGTTGTAAATAAAAAAAAAAAGGAATGATCAAAGAATATTACCAATATAATAGCATACATCTATGAATTTGTTCATCAGGTTTTAGTTGTTGATAAGAGCCCTTTTTTTTTTTTTTTTTTTTTTTTTTTTAAAAAATGCGCTGGTAAACTTTTTAACGTGACTGGTAGCGCTGGTGTGACACGCCCACCGGTACCACAAATGCTTTGACCTAGAGCTATGAACCAGTGAGGCCAAAAATAGGGGACCTCATCCCCATGACATTTGAACCTTAATGACAAGGATAACAACGCAACAACTTAACCATCACAACATGCCACTATTGGCAGCAAAGGGTTTGTGGTAACCTAGTGTGACTCGAACCGGAGTTGATGCATAGCACCGGGATCATTAGCCTAACACTACGCCTCATGACTCACCTTCACACCAACTCAGCTATTCACTCATCCTTTGATAAGAACCTTAAGGAACAAAAAAAGTTTAATTAAATGGAAAAGTCTATGTTTAGGGGCATCCATAGTGAGATATGGGGCATGTCCTTGTTGAGGAGTAAACTTTAATATTTTGATTTTGGTTCTATACATGTATTCTTACATGTTATCTCCCATGCGAGGGGACCTTGATGGTATATATTAGCTAAGTAATCTTATGCTTAATTTATAAGTTGTTTCTAATTAAGAGACTTGGCCACAGAGTGCTATAACTCTTTTTATTGTGTATGGTTCTATTTTCTAAATTGGTCCTTATAAAACAAAAGTATTACAAGAAGTAGATGTGGATGTAACACATCAATGATTGGGGATACAACATATTAGAAAAACATGTGTGGAATACAAGTAGAAAATGCAAATGTAAAAGAAAAACTATATTGTGTGAAGCACTTGTTGCCTACCATTAATTCTTTTCAAAATGTATGTTTTTTTTCTTACATCCCATAGCTAAACTAGTTTTCTCAGTTCAAATCTATCAAAAAATTAATCCTTGAGAACAATAAGAGTGTTCCCTTCACACTTTCAAGAGGAATAACCCCAATACTTAGTGTAGAAAGCCCAACTCCAAAAGTTTTTTTCAAATTTCATAGCCAGAGTAGTACCTTGTAGCATTCTTTAAAGGAATTTTGTAACCTACTACTCAGAACTTGTGATATGTTTCGATGTGACACTACTCAATTCTCATGATTGATAAAAATGATTTTTTAATCTTAAGTTGCATAAACTAGACATGGCCATCGAAAATTATGATAACTAATATTAGCAATAAAAATTGCTCACACTCAACCAATTTGTTCACCAAATCTTTGGCTACCTAGGAATAAACTAACCCAACTCAAATGTGATATTATGGCCTCCTTATGCTCCAACATTCTCACCAATGCATTATCCTTATTTTGTTCTAGATTATAATCTCTAATGAGAAATATAGCTCTATGAGAAAATGCCCCCATCATAATGAATCCAACATCAATATAGGGGATTGCCATAACATCTTCTCTAGCAAAGTGTTGACTTTCAATACCCAATCCTTGAGACATACCAGATTTGTCTGAGGTGTACTTAGGGAGAGCACCTCATGTCTTGGTCATACCTAGGCAAAGGCTTGATGTGAATCTAGATCTCTAAATGGTCAAAAACAAAAATAAATAAAATTCAATAAAAATAATTTAAACCAGCCAAAACAAACAAAAAAGAAAGCTTTAACTTAATGATAAAACCATGGAATTATTAATATATTATTAGTGTTTTTTGGTTGCTTTTGTTTATTCTATGCATATTATGTTAAACATATTTATTGGCAAGAAGTATTATATTTTTAGTATTTAGTCTCTTATAATTTTCATATTTCACATGTTTTGTTATAGACATAATGTACCAAAGTAAACAAATTAGTGCAAAGTCATACCAGAGAACCATACCATGACCAACAAATTGCTTGAAAAGGAAGATGATGTCCTTAAAAAAGAATTCAATTTCTTTGATTTTTAGTTCATAGCCCTGCCAAGAAATTCATCGGGTTGTAACTTAACAGATAGGTTAATAATTAAGTTAAGCATAAGTCTGTGAGGTGATAATGGAAATGAAATTCTAGTTTGATTAAAAAATCTGGAGAATGGTGGTAGAAAAAGATTTTGATTATAAGGTGAGATTTTATTCAAAGCTATGCTTGGGCAGCTGCTATAGAAATCAATAGGGTCGATGTTCTCATTTGAGCAAATCTGGGTAATTGTCACAAATGTCCCTCTAGATTCTACCAGCACACCCTTTCCCCATATGAATGCTTGACTATTACCCTCACCACATCTTGAAGATCATGTGCCAGATTATGCAAATGAGAATATCTTGTAATTGCATTTTACTTGGTTCGGGAGAGTTATCTATCTATTTTATTTTTTGGTTGAAATTATTGTGCAAGATGGTTAAACATAAGAAATGAAAATTTATATTAGGAATTATTAATAACTATTTAATTTCTTTCTTCAATATAAAATAAGAATTTTACCATGGATAAATATAAACTACCGCTTTCAAAAGTATCTCTAAGAGGTTCACGAGTTGTGTCCATTATATCAACTCAACGATCCAATTCATAGAAGTGTTAATACACAGGAGTACCTCTATATAAAACTTTAATACCAATTTGATAGGAACTTCAAAACTTTCTAAATTCTTGATGTATGATTAGATGACATCTCTTGCAAGCATTCATATAGTTCACATGCTATCTAAGTTTCCAAATTTTTCATAAATTTACACCATTCCTTATACTTCATTGGTGGTTGGAATTTTTTATAGAATTTTCATTTATAGGTAGACATATAAGGAAATGTTAGTTGAGTGGGGAACTTCCTTTGCATGAAAGTTTGTAAGATCCATTTCATCAAATATCGTACAACCATAATGAATCCAATTTGAGGGACTTCATGTGTAGTATGTACAATGCTGGCATAAACCATGGAGATTATTTGTATCATCTACCAGCTTCATTTGCTTGAAGGTTTAAGACTATTCAACAAATTAGTTCTGCATATAACCTACAAGTGTTATAGCTACTTCATTGAAATGACACCCTTTGAGGCATTATATCAAACAGTTCATGCATGTTGTCTATGAGCACAATCAAATTTGGTCAAATTCCTAATTCACTCTTATCTTCTCAAAGGTTTTTCTTTTTGTTTCTTTTTATCTGCATCCTACATTATATAAATACAAACTATTCTTACTAAATGTCCTTTGAAGAAATAAACTATCAAAGAAAAATAGACAGCCTAGTAACAACAAAATAGAGTAGGAAGGGCAAGGATCTTGAGTGGTTAGAGATGATCTCGTTCACATGGAATACTCCCCTCCCCCAAGATCAGTATCACTTTCCACTTATAAGGGAATATGCTTATTGTGCAGGAAGATTGACATACTTTATAGAGAGCACAATCTGACACTTTTGGGTTCTGTATCCAATCCAATCTTCTCACAAGAATTTCTTTGAGCTTCTTTTTATCTACATTCTGAAATGTGCAACCACAATCTATTGTTAGAAATTGTCCTTTTGAGGGAAATCAACTAGAAAGTAAAAATAGCAAGACTGATTATACAAGAAAACATTGTAGGAAGGGCAAAGATCATGGGTGGTTAGAGAAGATCCTTTTCATCATGGAATGCTTCCTTGAAAGTATAGGAGAACTTCCACTAAAAAGGGAACACATTCATGCCTATTGTGCAGGAAGGATGATGTGACAATGGCATACTTCCTTATACATAATACAATAAGGTTTTGGTGGGTTGCATACCCAATCTGATCTTCTCATAGGTATTAGCTTTTGTTGCTCTTTATGTTTATCCTGCATTATACAAACACACACTTTTCTTAGAAATGTTCCTTGAAGAAAATTACATGAAAATAGCTAAGACTAGGTACATAGAAAACCAATGTAGGAAGGACAAGGATACTGAGTAGTTAAAGAAGATATTATTCATTGTGGAATTCTCCCCGCAAGATTAGTAGCATTTTATTCTTAAAAGGGGGAAAATGTTGACATGAAATACTAATTTAGACAAAACATAATCAGACAGACAACAAAATGCTATCCCTTCTGTAAAGAGGACTACTGTTAACAAAATCCTTACACAGCAAACCAAAAATGATGTAGAAATCTTATCATAATAAAAATTTGAACCACAGAAATAGACTTAGCTCATGTAGAATGTTAGACTCTTTATGGATACATTTCTTTAAGAACTCTCATGACCCCTCTTTATCCCCAAAGTAATTAGTTCTTGCTCTCCTTTTCTACTAGCACTAATCCTCTTGTATCACCATTCAACTCGTTCTCAATAAACTGAACTTTCTCTCTAAATGGAACTAATAGCACTGGATGCTAGTTAAATGTAACTATCATTTTAGACAACAAAACTAACCCTCTGAAAAGAATTGAGTAGATGTAGTAGATCCATAACCTATAGATCAAAGCAAGCTCATTGAAAGGGTGCATATTTGCATGGCACTCGCATCTAGGGATATAAAGATGTGAATAATTGCCCATTGAGCATGGAAAGAAAATAGAACATCAGCAACATGATTCTTAATAATTAAAATTTAATGTTTGAGATGACAACAATATGATACTTGACAAGGATAAAAAAAATAATAGAGATGTATATGACACCTTGAGCATTAGTAAAATAAGTTACATTATACCATATGCAGAATAAATGGAGGAAGAACTCTTATGAGAAAATACTTCAAAATCATAGAAATGTTTCATTGCCAAGAGAAATAAAGATAATAATATGAAGATAAAGCAGCTCATTAGATTCTACTGTAGATAATATTACTCTTTATGCATGTCAAATCATCTTCAATTCCTTTTTAGGCATGAATGAATGCTATTTGTTCAGCACTATTAGTTTGCTCTGTGTATATTCTTAACTGTAATCATTTATTTGTATTTTTTATCAGCTTTTTTCAATTTTAAGAAAAAAAATGCCATTTGAATTACAATTCTTATTATGTTTATGACAAACCTAAATCTCTCTAATCTATGAACCGTAATTAGAGTAGGAGAAGATATATTGATGGAGGAAAAATGGGTCTATTGCATTGTAATTATTTAAATAATAATTATAATAGACATAATTCTAATCTTAATTATGATCATATTATGATATAAACTTAAATATTGTTCTAATTTTAATCTTAGTGTAGATCTTAATTTTGGTCATAAAACTAAAATTTTATATCTATAAATGTAACTTGCATCATAATCTTAACCTTAAACTTAATCTTAATTTTAATCAAAATTCTAATTTCATGATGTAACCCCTTATTTTAATCATAATTGTACACCTAAAGTCTATTTGCAACCTTAACCTAAATCCTAATTTTGACCTTATCCTAACCCAAACATTAAATTCTAATCGTGACATAAGGGTTAGAGAGGGGAAAATATAAAGGAAAAAACTGAGAGATATATAGGAAGATATAGGTTAAGAGAGAGATGATATGATAGGGAGATATGGAAAGATAGAAAGATAAATATAGTTACATTTGAACTATATATATATATTCATCTTTAACAATTAAATTATATTTGTGAGAGGTAAGTGATATTAAATAAATAACTTCTTAATTAATATTAAACATCATTTAAATTTTATTGTTAACAACAATTTTTTGAAGAATTTGAAGACTATATACCTTACCCAAGATTTTAAGTAGCTAAAATAATTTGTTGAATTTAATTGTTGAGATGCTTCATAGACTTTTCTTTTGAAATCATAACAAAATTGGTGAGCAATTGTTAGGGACAAAAGATAGAATTCACTATTTTTTATTAAATAAGCAGAGGGAACTCTCAACTACTATAAAAACCCTTAGTTTTTGTGACTTAAATCGATTAAGAAACTATTTTATACTAGAAACTAATTACAAAGCCAAAAAAGGAATGTAGACAAAAAGCCCAATTCATTGCCATATTTATTGATTGACAAGTCCAAGTCCTCTTCTACTATTTCACTCATTGGCAAACTAAATTGATCTGCATATTCATTGAAAGCTTGCAAATTAAGACCAGCATAATACTTGCTGGAATGCCATACAGATATATAGAAACTCCACAAAGCAGGGGACTTCTTACAGATTTCACTAGAATACTAGATAACCCTACTCCCAAATGTTTGCAATCTTCTATAACAAGAACATCCAATACCCTCAAGTGTTTGGAATCTTCTGAAACAAGGACATCCAACATGTCCAAATGTTTGGAGTTTTCTACAACAAGAATATCCAATACCCAATCCTTGGCCTTTTTTCCCTCTAACATCATAGTTTCTATCTATTTGGGGCTCTCCAATGCTAGAGTTTTACACTGGCATGATTCTAGTGTGCCAAACTACTTAAGCACTGCTAGACCATGGGTTTCATCTTCATCAATCGCCATGCTGAACTTCTCTATATTTTCATTGATTGGCAAGCTATGTTCAACTAAATTCTTGTTAATGAAAAAGCCCAATTCATTGCCATATTTATTGATTGACAGGTCCAAGTCCTCTTCTACTATTTCACTCATTGGCAAACTAAATTGATCTGCATATTCATTGAAAGCTTGCAAATTAAGACCAGCATAATACTTGCTGGAATGCCATGCAGATATAGAGAAAATAAGCACAAAGAGCACCGCCACTAAAATCAGAATCTTATTTTTGAAACAAGAAGATCTATGACTTCTTTCCATTCCTTCGTATGTATCCTTGAGGCCTTCATCTTTGTCCATTCTGCCTGGCCGATAGCGCAAGAATTATGGCCTAGGAAACGTATACGTAGATTTATCCAGTGGGTCATAATGTCGGAGGTCTCGATCTCCTCCCAAACTCCCAAAATTAGAAACATCTTTATTATTTTCTATGGATAACATGTTTGTTATTTTTTCTAATCTCCTCTGCAACTCCTTCGAAGACAAGGGTTCCAACGTTGCCAATGTATCTGCATCCTCCTTTGAATTGGGTGTTGAGAAGCTCTCCTTAGCCATTCTTCCCAATTGGACAACGATGCAAAGAAGCAGGAACACACACAAAGAGGAGAAAAAAAGAGCAGCAATGCAAATACAACAACAATGCACAAACAGAGAAACCATACACGAAGACAAAAAAAAATAGAGCAATAATATAACAATGCGAAATGACAAGAGGTAGTTGAATAGTCATATTTTGAAATACCTAAAACTATACGCATCTGAGATCTGTCGGTCTGTCAGACAACGACATCAATAGCAACCCTCCCAATTATTCTACCTAGAAATAATTTTAGGTCACCATTGAAAACAAATCATATCCTTGGAATGTCAAAATTCATTGCAATGTCAGCTAAAATTTGTTCTCGATGGTGACCTAAAAATTGTGTAACAGAACATATCGAAGGATCTGTCAGAATTTATTTATGCCTTCGCCATAAATGGCGTCCTAAGAATTGTTTGAAGCATAATAAAGCCTATAGCCCAACACAGATTTTCTGAACCTTCCTGAATTAGACAAATATTACTCTTCATGCATGTCAAATCATCTTCAATTCCTTTTTAGGCATGAATGAATGCTATTTGTTCAGCACTATTAGTTTGCTCTATGTATATTCTTAACTGTAATCATTTATTTGTATTTTTTATCAGCTTTTTTCAATTTTAAGAAAAAAATTGCCATTTGAATTACAATTCTTATTATGTTTATGACAAACCTAAATCTCTCTAATCTATGAACCGTAATTAGAGTAGGAGAAGATATATTGATGGAGGAAAAATGGGTCTATTACATTGTAATTATTTAAATAATAATTATAATAGACATAGTTCTAATCTTAATTATGATCATATTATGATATAAACATAAATATTGTTCTAATTTTAATCTTAGTCTAGATCTTAATTTTGGTCATAAAACTAAAATTTTATATCTATAAATGTAACTTGCATCATAATCTTAACCTTAAACTTAATCTTAATTTTAATCAAAATTCTAATTTCATGATGTAACCCCTTATTTTAATCATAATTGTACACCTAAAGTCTATTTGCAACCTTAACCTAAATCCTAATTTTGACCTTATCCTAACCCAAACATTAAATTCTAATCATGACGTAAGGGTTAGAGAGGGGAAAATATAATGGAAAAAACTGAGAGATATATAGGAAGATATAGGTTAAGAGAGAGATGATATGATAGGGAGATATGGAAAGATAGAAAGATAAATATAGTTACATTTGAACTATATATATATATTCATCTTTAACAATTAAATTATATTTGTGAGAGGTAAGTGATATTAAATAAATAACTTCTTAATTAATATTAAACATCATTTAAATTTTATTGTTAACAACAATTTTTTGAAGAATTTGAAGACTATATACCTTACCCAAGATTTTAAGTACTAAAATAATTTGTTGAATTTAATTGTTGAGATGCTTCATAGACTTTTCTTTTGAAATCATAACAAAATTGGTGAGCAATTGTTAGGGACAAAAGATAGAATTCACTATTTTTTATTAAATAAGCAGAGGGAACTCTCAACTACTATAAAAACCCTTAGTTTTTGTGACTTAAATCGATTAAGAAACTATTTTATACTAGAAACTAATTACAAATCCAAAAAAGGAATGTAGACAAAAAAGTGTAAAACAATATAGTATAATAGACATATTTCAAATTATTGAAACTTTATATTATTTTATAGTATGATTTTAAATATGAATCTTTTTCAATTAAAATTTGGATCATAGTATGATCCATCAACAATATAACATTAGAGTTTCATTGAAGTGATCTTAATATTCTATAGATGAAAAAGAAATTCGCAAAAAAAATAAAAAATATTTCAAAATCGTTGTCTAAATTCAACTAAAGTTTTCTAATGTAATCTAATCTTGTCAATGAATAAATCAGAGATTGACACAAGACAGATGTTTCAGAATACCATAATTCTTTATTACAACTTTTTTTGCAACTCTACTCTACCTCTACAATGAAATAGAATGCCTAGTTATTACAATTTTGAAAATTACTATATTTGGCAGATTTTTGAGAAATATTTTTTTCCATTTTTTGTAATTTTTAAAACTCATCCTATAAATCTTGATTTTTCCCAAGAAAAGCCCCCAACTAAGGCAAGATGAATTGCCAATTAATCAATGAAATCAAAAATACGATTTCAAATTTATTGCAAACACAACTTTCCAAAAAAATTGGAAAAAATACAAAAAGCCAAATTCGGAGGTCAAGAGGATATTTCAGGCTCCCAAAAAAATGTTCAAACAGCCACCTATTGAGCTGAGCTCATTGGCAATCCAAATAACTCCTTCTAATGCAACTGCTTGTAAAATTTCAACCAAAACCTACATCTGAGTCAAAAGTTATGACCTAGAAGTAAATCTTGACCAAAATCCACATCTGAATCCACAACCTTGACCCTTGGATGCCCCTGCATCATTTCCCCAAATATGCATTTATTCTAAAATAAGGTATGAAATCTAAATTTTTATTTTAGGCTTCAAACTTGGTATTTCCATTTGGCATAGTAAGGTGTTCTAGTACTTTTCTATCGATATGGTTGTAGTTTGGTGTTTTCCATGTTATAATCTTACTATGTGTCATGAGCTTGAATAATGGATAATAGAAAATAATTATATTTTCATACACACAAATAATTATAATAATAAATACATTTATGTTTTAACCAATAGTAATCCATGTCATATCAATCTATCTTATTGAACTAATTAATCTAATATTGATTTAAGGCACATAACTAATCATAATAGTTAATATGTTATACAACTATACAACTAATAAAAAAAGTAAAAAAAAAACAAATAATTTGTTCTATAAATATAACAATCTACAAATATATCCTACCCTATAATTAAATAATTAATAAAAATCTTACCCTATGGCTTAATGGTGTTGGCATGAATAATAGCGTGTATAAAAGGAGGTGCCTCTTCACATGGGTCATACCAACCTAATTATAGGTGGTACCCCTAATCACATCAACATCAAAGTTGATACCATCACTATGGGGAACGAGAAAAGGTTGATTAGATAATGACATGGGCATCAAAGAATGCAACCATTAATCATGTTCGTAACTAAAATCAAAGGAAATATTGGACATTGGAATATTTAATGAAATAGTGATAAGTTCCTAGATCATTGATCAAGTAGAGGACTAGTTATAGCACACAAAAGGAGCAATTCATCACATGTTGATTAGGCAAACCTACATATCGAATGCTTTAGGATGAGTTGGGCATTAGGAGCATTACGAGTTGATCAAACAATACAAGCTAGCCAAATATACACCAATCGAGCTACCAAGTAGATAAGGTAAGGATAGGTCCCTCACACATTGTGATCCTCGAGATTGAACATTGGGTGAATATAAAATTTGTGTAGAACTCTACCATATAATTAAAGGGGCATGTGACTATGTGTTAATCTGAAATCATGTTAATATATAAGAATGAGATAGCCATCTATAACAAGTAATAAACAAACACCATATATATTATATAGAGCATCTTGTGTGTGTGTGTGTGTGTGTGTGTGTGTGTGTGTTTGTGTGTGTATATACACACACACATTGTGATTTAATGAGAGGAGTATTTAATAGATTAATATTTATAAATTCTAAATCAAGGAATATAATTGATAAAACAAAATTCTTTGGTTTTTCACTATACTCATGGGAGTTGATAGATTGTGTTATATAGGAAGAGGTGGAGTAAAACTAGATGGTTTACTGGTGTCAAGTGCCCTATTATAAAAAAACCCACACTCTCCTTAGGATAGGTATAGTAGGAGAAATATGAAATCAATGACTTTACCATATTAATTATTGGATATATTATAATGTGATAATGTTGACTTAATCTAATTAAGTTCTCTATGTATAATTAAAAATTAAAATTTGATTATTGACAGCTTTTGAGAAAGGGGTCATCACACTATGTGAGATAATGTTTGGAGATCATTAGATTGCTTGATTTGTGAACACTAGAAATGTGTTATAGACAGTGGCTTTGTGGTAAAGCAGAAAACTTACCATAATGATGACCCAATTTAAAACTCTATTAGTTGTGCCTCCATTATAAGTGGATGTAATTTGGCACTAAATGTCATGCTGGATTTTTTATTGTATCTCATTAATAAGAGGAAACTTGGGTCTATCAAATGGTATATTTCTTCTAGAAACTTAGGTTGTGGGACAAGGTTGTTGTCCTCCATACACGTACCCAATTCTCTTAGTGATTTTTTAAAAATGTAGTGCATTATTATTTTGGCATATGTATTGATGTTCTATATCAAAATATCATCCCTTATATTAATAATAATCTTCATAAATTTGGAGTTTGATGATAGAGGATATTGTTCCCATACCCATACATCTATATTTAAATTATGTAATATAGCCATATGTTTAGACATTTTCAATTTTTAAAATAGTATGTAGTATTATAGTCAACATCTATCTCAAATCTAGTAAAGCATATTATGATTGCGTAGTCATACCTAGATTTAATTGGTTATCATGTTCAACTATAATATTAGTCATAGATTTATTTCTAAATTCCATTATCTAGTGTCTAAAGAATATCTCTTTTGCACCTATATCCTTAAAAGGAACATATAAAAATTTCCTAGATAATCCAATAAGGAAAATTATGTAAATAAAAACCAAAAGAGCGATAACATAAGAGAAACTAACTACAAGAGAAAATTCTTTAGAGGAAAAGAAGTATCCTCTAAATTACTCACCTATTGAATTTAAAGGAGTAACATTTTTTTTTCTCTTAGAGGATAAGGTTAATTTATATGTAATTAGTTTCATATGCTTGCCTTGATCTAAATTATAGTTCTAAATTTAAGCATATATTCCTTGAATAAATTTCTAAAACAAAAAGAAAAGCCCAAAACATGTAAAAGAAATGATAAGGTTTTGAGGGTTGTTAGATCTAAGTGTTGTCTATAATTTGTGTTAATGAGAAAATGTATTCTCCAAAAACTTGTATCATACAAACAACAACAAATCTATTATGGAATGGTGAATGGGAATGTATAGGCTCCCCACAACAATGAATTAGCATGAGCATAAGATGGACAACTATAGGTCATCTAAGTTTCACAGTGGACAACTATATTAACTTTTGTTGCCAAATACCTAGGCTTCAAAAAATAATTTAATTTGTTATCTTCTTGCATGAGTTGCTTATGTTAAATATTTTATTCTTACTCTTTCAAGAAAAAAAAGCTAGGATTTATACCTTCTTTGTAACAAACTTGGACTACTGTAGTTTTATTCTAGCAAGACACTAATGCCCAACCATGTTTCTTTTTCATTCTCACATCACAGTCATACACCAACACACAAGTATAATAATCAGAGTTAATCCTTAGCAAGGTTTGGAAAAAAAAAATAGATTGAATACTTTGAGTAGAAGTTTCAAAAATTAAAGTAACTTTTTTTTTTTTTTTGAGTTAAAATAAATAATTAAACCCCAACAAAATTGGTTCTAACCAATAAGAAATTAGAAATTCATATAGATAAATATATTTTAAAAATAAAAGACTTCATGATTTAGAAAGTAAGATTCTTTTACTTTCAAAAAGTAAATAATTAGTAATTATGGACTAGTGAAAACATTAATCCCTAATAAGGACTAATAAAAAAAATTTGTATTTTAATGATATAATTTTTTGTAATATTTTTTATAGCAAGATTCTTTTAATTTAGTATTTTTTAATATAAAATGCCTTTGAATTATTTTAACAAAACAACTTAAAAGGAAAAAAGGTAAATAAATGATTTCTTTAAAAATGTAATTGTAATCAAATAATTTTATTTAAATTAATGAAAACGTTTGTTCAATATTTTTAAATTGTTTAAATAAATAAACAATGTTAGGTCTTTTGATTTATTGATTAAGAATAAATTTATAATTTGGGTACTCAGTTTAGTCTGGGCACTATAGGAAATGAATATAGGTTGAATACATATTCATATGGTTATTTTTCTCAACTAGATTGCAACCTTATACTGAAATGAACCTTTAGTACTCTAGCGAAACATGGACTGATCCTTGGCGTGTGGGTATGTCATGATAAGGATCAACCTCTAGTATAATGGGTCAACTTCTCTTAAATAACCTTTTGAAAATTAACTAAACTTTGGTGGAATTGCAAGGGGGAAAGAGTAAACTTCTTGGCAGGGTGGGGGGTGTGGGTGAATTAGTAGTTTAACCTTGGACCCAGAAAACTTTCACCATTCATTCATTACATGAATTAACAAGTAAGTTGAAATAACATGTAAAGAATATGCAAAAAAACATATAACCATCTAAGAATTCACACACATAACACCAGATATAATTACCCAGAAACCCTCCAAGTGGGAAGGTAAAATTGGGGTGGAGATGACACCCACGAATCTTCACTACTATAGTAATAAAGTGTATCCAATGAAGGTTACTATGTTTTGACCATGAAACATGATCTACCCTATGAAAGGTCTACCCTGTTAAAGGCTTACAAAGATTGTTTGGGCTCACCTTGTTAGAGGATTTCAACACCCTATTAGAAGTGTGCCTTGTTAGAGGACATCAACTTAAAACTAAGTAAGCACCTTGTTAAAGGATTTCATATAGATTGTTAGGACTATTTTGTTAAGAGATTTAATTGAAATCACCTATTAAAATGTCTCAGCATAGATCTTGCACTTGGCACTTGCTTGCCTGATAATAGATCATGTCTTAATAATATCTTGTTGATCCTTCATGATCAGATGTCTCAATGTTGTATCCTTTGATCTATCCTCTATTCTTCTCTAACTAATTTTGCAATTCACTCTTTCATCATAACTTCTAAGTCACCTTGCTCCTTCAATTCCTTCCACATTCACTCTCCTCTATCATTAAGAGTTTTAGGCTTCATCCTCCTTAAGAAGACTTAGGTAGCTTAGGGTTAGCTATGAATCTACAGTTGAGATTCATCCATTTTGCCACTTAAACCATCCCTTTTTCTATTTGGTTGCATGTAATTGCATAGAAAATCCAAATATATATTCATCCTTATATCCATAATATCAAAATATAATCCTAAGTTGGCTCAAAAATGGTTTACATGTTTTTTTGTGCCATTACAAACAAATATGTCAAAACTGTGTTACTCATCATATGAAGCCTTTGATGCTTAGCATGTACTATTATTTATACTATGACTTAGTACCTACATTACTCAACATCCACTATTTACTTGGCTCCTAAATCACTCAGCATGGCCTATTTGCTCAACACTTGAGTGACTCAAAAAATGTGTGACTTGGCACTCATTAAAATTTGGCATGGTCTAATATTTATATGTTGTGCTCAACATGTATTACTAGTTCAACATGAACTGAATGAATAGCTTAAGTGTGTTGACACTCACTTGTCAAAACTTATATGGGATCAACAATTCCCCCTTTGATATGAGTGTCAAAAACACTTGAATATACAATATTATCCTTAATCTCTTGAGAATAACATATCCATGACTTAGCTTATATACAATACTTCAAATTTTCAAAATTGTATACTAAATTGTATACCTCAAAATTTTATAACTCGCCTCGATTTAATGTGTCATATTTGGTTCCAAAATTTGTGCTCCCTTTGACTTCAATATGTTCTATCTAATACTCTTTCATCTGATATGCTCTCCTTTAGCTAATATATGTATCTGTTTACTACTTTCTCTCCAAAAATGTATATCTCTTTTTTGTTCATACTCCCCCATATTATATCTCCCCCTTTTTGACACTTATGTCAAATGGGTTATACACCTATGGTGTGTTTCTCTAGAAAATATTTATGGACATCTATAATTATGCTTAGAGCTACATCCCAATTATCACATAAAAAATCCAATGATTTAATTTGGATTGCAATCTCAACAACAATGTGTACTAGATCATCTAAAGTAGAAAGATTGGGGTCTTTCTTCAATATATTTTCAGCATAGCCTAGCTCCTTGTGCATTATCTCCATATGTGGGGTGAGGGTAGCCTGAATACTTGTCAATTTGGCTCTAATATTAGCCTCATTTGTTGTTAAGATAGCTAACTGACTTTGTGTCTAAAGCAATGTTTTGAAATGCTTCTGACTATAAGCTAGATTTGTAGGTGGGCTTGCACCTAATGCATATATTTTTCTTTCTAGATGTAAAATGTGACTTTTGGTCTCTTGGGTGAAGAGTATAGGATTACATAGTTTTGTGTACAATGACAATATATTCTCAATTACCTTCTTCATATCCTCAACCTTGGTTGCCAGTGCAACTTGTTGTGTGCTAGCTCACTAGATATTTTCTCATTTTCTTTGTTTGAAACTTCTTTTCAAACCATTCCAATAGTTTTGCATTTGTATGATCTTCATTACTGAGCTTCTCCACTATATCTGTCAATTATTCTATTAGTGGCTTAGTCTCATAAGGAGTTGATAGGCTAAATGCATCCAAAATGATTTCCTTTATATCTTGAAGTGTTTTCTTTTGCTTGTGTTCTCTCCTAAGCATTTCTTGATGCTTTTTCCTTTCTAAGGGTTATTGAAAAATGCTTGTTTTCTCCAATTTCATAGTATCATAGTCATACTTTGGAATAATAATGTCTTCATCAAGGCTTATGTATGCCTAATGTATTACCTTTTCCACCATTAATGAGCTTAGGCTTTGATGAGCTTTTATTTGATGAATCTCTTCCACCTTGCTAAAGGTTTTACAAAACATACAATGAATTATGAACTCAGTAAAGAGATTTGCAAAAGACTATTAAGTCTACTTTGTGAAAGGATTAAACTGTTTCACCTATTAGGATGAACTAGTGGCTGATCTCTTATCCACAACTCTAATTTTCTAGTTGAGATTCCTTTGGAGTGTAATGATCACCTTGTTTTGATACATAAATCTTTGTTGCTCCTTATACTACTTGTAGCCTTCTTAGTTCATACTTTTTCTCTTATTATATTTGCATCATGTATTCTTCTATGACTTCACATTTGGATGTAATACAATACATTACATATATGGGTAAAAGTACAAAGTTGTGTCACCTTTCAAGCTAATTTATCAAAATGACTAAATTTGAGTATTTATATTTAAAAATAAATTCTGTCCAAACATATGGTATAGATAAATTTATTATAGCTATGTTATATATTGTCTCACACTTTTTCAATTGGAAATGTCTATTAAATGCAAGTTTTATACTAGTTTGTATCTAATTACTCAGAAAAGCGGTGTTTCAATAACTCTTACTAATATTTATGATATTTTTTAATAACATATAGACACCATTTTATAGATCTCAAAGTCAAGAATATTCTCATATAGAGTTTATAGTGTCTTAATTAGATAGAGTATATTGTAATCAAAATATTCTAAAAGCATGTATTTTAATACTCAAAAAGGTGTCAATTTTGAGAAAGAAAAAATATTAAATCATATCAAAAAAATTAAAAATTATATGGCATTCCAGAGGAGAAAGTCGTCTTTTAGAATGTATAATTTTTCTCCTGGTTAGAGTAGATTTGTTTTGAAATTTGTGGTGGGAGATGAAAACTATCAATTTTAGGTGAGTTGAAACTTGAATCATTATAAAAGAGAAAATATAGGTCTAAAGCTGATTTTTATTTTTGATTGTTCTAGCTATATATGTTATCTATAACATATTCTGATATAAAAGGGAAATAAGTTTATTTCCATGTAATTTTGTGGTGTGAACTATACCGCTAATTTTCAGTATTATTTAGCAACTAAAAAATTAGGAAAATATATCTATTCTTATTCCAAATAATTATTAAAAATTATAATCCTAAATTTCATCCATTTCTAAACATTTCTTTAATTTACTTCATTTTCAAATTCAAAATAATAATACTAATTTTATGTCTTTGAAGTTGAATAGCTATACTTTTGTTAGCATTTTCCTTTACAAAAGGGTGACATAGGTTTGTGCTTTTAACCATATACTAATCAAAATTATAATACATCAAAGTTGACCACAATACAATTTTCACCAAAATACACCAAGTTGACTCAACTACTAGTACTCAGGTTTTGAAGACAAACTTGGTTAGGTTCTGATACTCTGCAACCATTGTGAAAACCCGATATTGTCATGCTTTTGGCAGATGTAGAAGTTTAGCTCATACTAATCACTTCCAAGTAGTTTGAACTTGGTTAGAACCGGTGACTTAGTGAATATTGTGGAACTTGACATATAAATTTAATCACTTGGTTGATGTTGCATAACTTGATCAACACTAATACTACAAGCTCAGTATAAACTAAATCACTTGGTTGATACTTCCTAGCTTGGTTAACGCTTGATTCACATCACTGATGCTACGAACCTACTAAACACTGAAGACCACAGTTTGTAGTGTGCAACTTTGGCAAACACTATGAAGCTTGGTTTGTAATAATACTCATCAGCTCAGTATATACTACTCTGTGCAAACTGAATATTGATTTTGGAACTCGATAGAAACTATAGAACTCAGTAGAACTTGAGTTACTCGATTAACACTATAAATTGCAAGATAAGCTCAGTAGTTGGTAATCATCTAAGTAAGTGTGAGTCACTAATAAATAAAATTGACCATAATGTTAACAATCTCCCCCTTTGGCATTAGTGACAAAACACTTATAGATAAAAAAAATTGAACTCTCAAAACTTCAAGTTCAAGATAATCTTTAGTCTCCATCCCGTGTCTTCAACTTGGTAACATAATTTTTTTTTCAGATTATTCCAAACCGCTTTTGTGAAAGATGTTTTCTAGATAATTGTACATGAATATTATTTTGCTCACCCATATATATATATATATATATATATATATATATGTATGTATGTATGTATGTATGTATGTATGTATGTATGTATGTATGTATGTATGTATGTATGTATGTATGTATGTATCCACAAATTATACTTTACTTACTATATATCTCATATCTTTATATCACATCTTCTCTCCCTTTTTATCTTGTCTCATCTTCTCCCCCTTTTTGACATATATGCCAAAGGTGTATGCTACATGGTAATGCCAAAATGTGACAAGAAGTCATAATGTACCTTCAAAATCAATGTCATTGTCTTGTCCCAATTTTCTTGTAACACCTTACTTGCATGTAATGCAATCTATACTCCTGTTGATAAGTCCATCATGTGATTAGCTATGGAAAAATTGTTATCATGGATGAGAGTTTTGGCATGTGCAATATGTTTCTACAATGCATCCATGTTTGGGAGAATCATAGCTTAGATGTCTGCAAGTGTGGCCCTAATCTTGGGTTCTTCCTTTAGTAATTTTTCTTGCATATTAATTAGAAATATGATCTTTGAGTAGTGAGTAGAAGTATAGCTTAGGTCAAGTGATAGCTAGTGTGCACTCACCTTCAAGTCTTCATCTATCTTAGATAGTTTATCTTTCATTTCCTAAGTGAATATAAATGTATCACATAACTTTTTGAATAATGAAGTAGCATTATTTGCAAAGGTTTCTAATGATTTGAGAATAGTATACAAGTCTACTTGATATATTGCAATTTTTTGTGCAACTTTCTCCAATACTTTGTTCTCAAATTTTCTCTCTCTTGTTTGTAACAACATTTCTTCCCCATTTAAATCTTCATTGAATTTCTAAAAAAAATCTTCTAATTGAACCAAAATAGGTTGCGTATTATCAACCTCAATACTTAGTACATCTACAAGTATGTCCTTCACATCTTCAAGTACTTGATTTTCTCTTCTTTTTGCTTCTCTAAACTTTTACCACTTAGCATTCTTCTGCAATAGTTCACCTACGATGTCCATTTGATCAAGATTCAGAGTAGAGATATCCCAATTGACGATAACTATATCCTCATCAAGATCAATATCTTCATCTTTACCTTTTTCCTTGTTTGAAACTTTAGTACTCAATTGAGGCTTGCTCTCAACTATCTTTGTTCTTGCTATTTGCATACTAGGAATTGTAACAATAGTAGAAATAAAGGGGCTAGCATAAAAGTAGTTATAGCACTGACAGTAGAAATACATAGTTGTTGTCTAGCCAAATTTGATGATGGCTCAGTAAATGAAGTGTTGATCACTTCATTCAATATAGTACTTAGCTGAATAGGTGTAGAGATTGGTTGGGTGCATGGTGTTGCAGTGTTTTTGATAACCAACTTGACAGAAGCTTTCTCCTAACTTTATGATATTAAAGCTTTTCTTGGAGAGTGAGGAAATGGGGCCATTATCATTGCTGCAATCTTCTCTGGGTTAGTTTCCTCAATACATTGAATATCAAGGAGATTCTCCTCTCCTTAGCTTCTTATTCTTGCTCCTCATCATCCAAACTTACATCATCTATTTCTATATCTTCTTCATCATTATTTTCATTTACTTCCTTGTCATCTTCATCATCTACATCACTAACATAAAAAAAAAAAAAAATCACTCTATTGATGAAGTTTGTAGATATTCTTCCATGCAGTTTTTGTTGGAAATGATTCAAATAATCATAAGAAAAGTTGTTGGAATAATATGTGGAACTGGTAAAGAAAGAATGTCCTCAATCATTTTTTTGTCATTGATGTCAAACTTGCTACTTACAGGAATGAAAATTGCTTTAGTGATCTAAATACTATCAATTAGTTGATTGTCAAGGTGGAGGCAATGAATAAGATGAAACTAGAACACCTGGAGAAAGGTTGAAGTTATGATGTTGTAATGAAGTACAAGGATCAGCTAAGCCATTGATGAAAAAGTGTATTTGATGACATACTATAAGATACAAAGAATGGGCACATAGAAACATATCAAAGATTTAAGGATTTAGCTAAGTCTTTTGTAAAGCTCAAACTAAGTTCACTAGAAAGAAGGAGCCGAGAAAGCTAGTAAGAGCCGAGGAACTTCCTAGTTAAGTGTTGAGCAAGTTCAGATGCTGAGCAAAACCAAGTGCCGAGCAAAGCCAAGTGCCAAGCAAAACCAAGTGCCAAGCAGAACCAAGTGCCAAGTACAACCAAGTGTTGAGCAGGTATAGGTGCTGAGTAACATAGAGATGTCAAGCAGCAATAACTCAATAATGCTGAGTTGCTGCATTATTTTGAAAATCAAAGATTCACTAGATCTAAGCCGACAAGGTTGTTATCTAGAAGTTTGTGAATTGAGAGGAACATAAGAATGATGAGCTAGTGGCATAGAACATCATGTAGAACATTTTTAACAAACAACTGGCAAAGTTTCTAGAAGAAAATAAGATATGGGGTAGATACATTGTATCCTACCTAATTCATTTTGAAACCCTAAAATTGGAGAGGGATAATTGAGCAGCAAAAGGAAAATCAGACTTCTATATAAGAAGACATAAGTTGATGAAAGGAATAGTGAAAGAGAGAGTCATGGTCAAGCATAAAAGTATGAAATGCTGAAGAATGTGCTAAGGAGAAGATAGCACAGGAACTCTATTTGGATAGATGACCACAAGAATGATTGCATTGGTAGAATGAGTAAGAAGACTCAAGGAGATGAAGCTTGAGAGGGAGACAAGAAGTTAGAACAGAAGTGATTGAAGCCAAGCATAAGGATTTAATTGAAAGAGTGATCTGAAATCTGCAAAGTATGTTGTAAGTTATATCAGATCAAAAGACCATTATCATTACTTTCTAGCAATTGTAATAGTAAGATAAATCATATGGACTTAGGTTGGTTTAACAGCCATTAGATAAATCCTTTAACTGAGTGACATTCCAAGTGAATGTTCTAAAGACCTTTAATCAGGTCCATTCCTAATAGTTTGGTGAAATCCTCTAACAAGGTCACATTTAATAGTGTGTTGTAAGCCTTTAATAGGGCAGGCTTTTAACAGGGCATCACTTTAGAAGAGTGAGAATCAAGTAGCATATTATTGGTGGTTTTTCCCAAATTGAGTTTCCACGAAAATCATTGTGTCATGTGTTGATTTTGAATGTTTTGTCATTGCATATTGATTTACAATAATTTGCTTATATAACTGATTTAAGTATTGGATGGATGAAAAGTATTAATAGGGAATTTTGGACCTTGAATAACTGATTCAACCCCCCTCCTAGTTATTCTAAAGAATTCTAACAATTGGTATCAGAGTCAACTGTTGGTTCAGTTTAAAGGGACTACAAGCAGAAAAGATCAAAATGGCAAAGAGAGAAGTTTCCAAGCTCAACAAAGACAACTTTGTTGCATGGAAAAGTTTGATGAAGCTACATCTTGGATCCATAGGAGATTATGCCCAAAATTCAATTGTCACTAAACATGTAGATCCAACAGGTGCTCCTACTGTAGAAGACATGAAAACCAAGCAAGAACACAACCAAACAATGCTAGAAATTGCCTCTGCACTCAGTTATGCTGAATTTGATGATATCAAAGGATGTGACACTGCATAAAAAATGTGGAAAGCCTTATCAGACATCTATGGAGGAGATCAGAATGTAAAAAGAGAAAAAAGAGAAAGTCTCAGAGGAAAGTTTGATGACATGAAAATGGAAGAAAATGAGAATGGTGCTCAGTATGGTGCAAGAATAAAGGAAGTAGTAAGTGCAATAAGATGCTTGAGTGGTCAACTGGATGAAGATACTATTAATAGTAAGTTCTTAAGAACCTTGCTCCCTATCTATGCTATTAGAGTATCAGCAATACAAGAGCTAAGATGTATACCAAGAAATAATCTAAGCTTTGAAGGTATAATAGGTGGACTTACTGCATTTGAATTATCTAACTTTGACAACTACAAACCTAAAAATGTTGAATCTGCTTTTAAGGCTAAGTTATCACTGAAAGATGTCGAACAGATGAAATCAAAGAAAGAAAGAAAAATGAAGTATGTATCTAGAAACAGTAGCACTGATGAGGAAGATGTGGAACAATTGGAAGCATTGCTCGCTAGAAGATTTCATAGGGGCAAAGGAAAATTCAAAGGTAAGATGCCTATCATTTGTTTCAATTGCAATGAAGTAGGTCATATTGCTTCAAGGTGTCCATAGAAAAAGGATTCCAAGGAAGCAAAAAAATACAAGAATAGAAGAGATGATGACAAGAGAGATTACAAAGAAAAAGGTAAGAAATGTTATATTGTTGAAGAAAATTCTGATGACAATGATGATGAAGTTGTTTATGTAGCCATGAAGGACCAATCTAATGAAGAAGAAGCCACAGCACTGGTGACATGTATAAAAAAGAATGACAGATGGATCATGGATAGTGGATGCTCACATGAATTCAAAATTTTAGTTCCATGTCAGTCACACTACTAATCTTCATGCCTCTTCTATCCCACTTGGCAAGAGTTTCTCTTTCTAGTTCTACCTAACTTGTTGTTTTTTTAATCTTTTTCTTGTTCAACATTGGGAACCTTATGATTCAATGAATCATTTTCTTTGTTATTTGAATAGGTTGATCTAGCCATAGCTTTCCATTATGTACATAGCTAAGGATAAACCTTATCCATTTTATTGGAAAGTCCATGTGCAAATGTGGAATGTGTGTTAAACCCTTGGTCTCCAAATGTTGATGCTCAAGTTTCAACACACCATTGACACATAAATTTTCTAGAGTTCCATCCATCTATAGGGTTATGCTATCTTCTATCAAACAAAAAAATATGAATGAATATCATTAACAAGTAATACCTTTGGTGGAATCTACAACTAAGGTCCAGTTGGATCAAGTGTTTCTACAATTGTTGGACTCAACTTGAAGTTTGGTGCCTTCCAATCAACTCCTTGAACCAATCTTAGATCCTTTCTTTTTTTTACTACTAGAGGGGTCCATGCTTAGTAGGGGTTATGAAAACATGAATATCTTCAAAAATAGATGCATAGATCATTTGGAAGCATAGAAATTGCTCTTTGTAAATAGCTCTTCAAAAATTCACAATGATAAATGATTTTGATTCTCTTCCTTTTAACAAATTTTAACTTTCCAATCACCATAAATGCTTGGTATGATTGATTATTTGGTGATAGATTATCTTCCACTTGGTTTGACCTTAGTGCTCAGTAGAGTCATTCATAACTCAGTATCTTTAGAATATTTTTAGTGTATCCTGACCTTGCTCGATAGGGTCTTGCAAATTGGGCTGCCTTGGTAAGGTCTAGATTTTCCTTAGACACTCAATGATCCCTTTGCATCTTGAATTCTAATATGGATCTTTCCTTTTAGGTAGTTGGAACTAATGTAAGATGTCTACTTCAAAGTTTTAGTCCTAGTCATCCTTATGGGAAATCAAGTAGAAATGTTTGAGTCAACCAATTCTTGAGCGACATGTGCTTCATGACTCAGACTTGTATTCTTAGAAGATTTTGGAATCTATTACTACCTCATTTTCTTTTTGATGTTATCAACCTTGTCTTTCTTTTCATATTCAATCCTTTGAGTGTTCATGTAGTTCTTGGTAAGATATCCAAGTTCTATACAAATAAAACATCTTGTAGTGATGTCGCTTGTTCTCATGTGATGTTTCACGCAATTTTTTCCAATGTGCCCAAATTCTCCATAGTCATGGCATCTACACCATGTTTTATAGTCCCAACCAAATATAGTTTTCATAATCTATTATGCTAGTTTCAATATCTTGGTTTTGTATTCAAAGGATTTGTGCCCATGCTTCTTTCATTTTTGATATTTACCTTTAAATTTAGGTTTCTCTTTCCATTCATTAGCTCTATGGCCATGCTTATTTCAATTGTAACACTTTCCATTGAATATTTCTTTATTATTACTTAAAAATTTGTTTGATGTATGACTTAACTTACCATAGTGATTGTAAGTAGGCCTTTGATTCTTTTGAACTTCTTGCTTGGATGATTCACCTTCTTCTGTGTATCCTATCCTTGCTTTGCCTATCTGTTTGTATTAGCTTTGCTCATTCAACAGATTCATGTCTATTTGATATTTCATCAACCTCTCATTTGTTTTCTTTTCAATGTTTAGATTATTTTTCAATCTTTCATTCTCTAATCTTATATTCATGATTTCTTCATTTGCATTAGTAAGCTTGTCAATGAAGTCTACCTATTGAAGGGATAGATGTTGAATTTCATTGTTCTTTCCTTGTATCTCTTCTTTGGCTTTTTCTTTTTCTTCCATGACTTCACACAATTTACTGACTAAATTTATTATTCTCTTTTTAGTTTCCTATCTTCTTCTTGAAGGTTACAATTATTTTCTAATAGGTCTCTAATTTCCTCATTTGATTCATCTCAATTTCTTTCTAGATAGATATCATCAATTCTTTATTCACTATAGATTTTTTCATTCATTTGTATTGCAAGATCTTTTATTCTTTCCAAAGATTGAGATAGTTGCTTCTTTGCTTTCTTAAGTTGGAATATACAATTCTAAATCCATCTTTTCATTGTCAATAGCCTTATCTATCCTGAATACCTCTATTACTTCTACTCTTTTCTAAAGCTATAAAAAAATTTCTTTGAGAACCATAATGCTCTAATACCAATTGCTAGAAATATAGGATAGGCTAGGTTATTGAGAGGGGAGGGGTGAATCAAGAACCAATAAAACTTATTCTTATTTCACCAATTAATCCTTCATATGTATTCTAAACTAGTTGCATGCATGAAAAAATGAAAGCATTAAAACATAAGTAACACTTTGATACAAGATATGGTAACCCAAAAACCTTCCAAATAGAAAGTAAAATTAGGGTGGGGATGATACGTACAAGCTTTAGTACTATAGTATAAAGTTGGCCAGTTAAGACTTATAATTGATCATTTCTAATGATCTACCCTATTAAGAGCAATAAGTACTATTAGGTCCAGCTTGCTAAAGATTTTACAAAACATACAATGAAGTATACACTCAATAAAGATATTTGCAAAGGAATGTTAAGCCTACCTTGCAAAACGATTTAACTATTCCACCTATTAGGATGAACCAGTGGCTGATCTTTGATCTGCAACTCTAATTTTCTAGTTGAGATTCCTTTGGAGTGTAATGATCACCTTGTTGTGATAGATAAATATTTTATGCTCCTTATACTACTCGTAGCCTTCTTAATTCATACATCTACTCTTATTATATTCACATCATGTGTTCTTCTATGACTTAAAATTTTGATGTGGTATAGCACATTACATATATACCAATCAAAAATATAATACATGAAAGTCAGTTACAATAAAATTTTCACTGAAATACACAAAGTTGGCTCAACTACTGGTAATCAAATTTCGAAGACAAACTTGGTGAGATTCTAATACCTAGTAACCATTGTCAACACTCAAGATTGTCATTCTCTTGGTATACATAGAAGCTTAGTTCATACTAATCACTTCCAAGTAGCCTAAACTTGGTCATCATTGGTGACTTAATGAATACTATAAAAATTGACATATAAATTGAATTACTTAGTTGACACTATAAGACTCAATGACCACTAATACTATAAGCTCGGTAAAAATTGAATCACTTGGTTGATGCTTTCTAGCTTGGTCAACACTTGATTTGCATCACTAATGCTACAAACTCATAAACCACTAGAGACCATAGTTTTCACTATGCAACTTGATAAAAACTATGAAGCTTAGTTTGCACTGATAGTCATCAACTCGATAGATACTACTGGGTGCAAACTAAATACTAATTTTAGAACTCAGTAGAACTTGAATTACTTGGTTAACACTATAAATTGCAAGATAAGCTCAATAGTTGCTAACCATTTGACTAAGTTTGAGTCACTAATAAACAAACTTGACCATAATTTCAACACATGAAATCATTCACCAACAACCCCTAGTAACCCTCCTTGAAGATTAAAATTGAGGTGATTGTAGATGGTAAGGTCACTAGGACACATGCCCCCATCTAAAACACACTTAGCCATAATTATCTCATGTAGAGAGTGAGAAATATTCTATGAGAGTTGCATAACTTTGGTCCAAACATTTTAAAATAGTATCATGTTCCTCTCCAACCAAATATGCAAAAGAATGAATGAAGGACTGGCAACCCATGCAACCTAAAGAGGAAAGGCTTTAGTGGGGACACTACCCAAGTGATCCCATAAAGAAGACAAGGAGGAAGCATGCCTACAAGGACAACCCCAAGAATTCTACCAAAGGTGCCATAGCTGAGTAGAATAGGAACAATGGAAGAAAAGGTGGGAGACAAACTCATTTCCATTATCACACAACACATAGAGTGAGGGGTCTTAAAATCTATTTTTACAAAGATTATCCCACATAAGACACCGGTTTTGAGTCACCAACCACATGAAGAAATTACATTTGGACTAGGAAAATTTATTCCAAATAGGTTTCCACTAAGGCATTATATCATCTCCATATAATTGTCTAGTAATCTCTTGGTACCCATTAGAAATAGAGTATTTAATAGATAGAGCACCAACCCAATCTGAAACATCTAGCCCTAGTAATGAGAAACACTCCCTAGAAGCTAAAATTCTAGAGAGTTCCTAGTGGTCCTCTTCTAAGCCCCTAGGTGGCCAATATGAAGAGTCCTTCCATATATAGAGAACAACAAGGCCCAAGCGATAAGGGAACTTATAATGAACCACCTTACCCCATCAAAAAATAAGAAAAGACTTAAAAAGAATCTAAATATGAGGGTACATAGACAAGATAAGAGAGTTATCATCCCAAGAATCAGACCAAAATAAAGCCTCTAAGCCTCCTTTACAAAGGTGGGTAGAATCGGAACAATGGAAGAAAATGTGGGAGACACTCTCCTTTCCATTATCACACAACACATAGAATGAGGTTCCCTAAAATCCATGTTTACAAATATTATCCCACATAAGACTCTGACTGTGAGTCACTAGCCACATGAAGAAATTACACTTGGACTAAAAAAATTTTTTCCAAATAGGTTTCCACTAAGGCACCATGTCATCTCCAAAAAAAATTCTAGTAAGCTCTTGGTACCCAATAGAAATGGAGTATTTACTAGACAAAGAACCACTACAATCCAAAATATTTGGTTCCAACAATGAGAAACACTCCCTAGAAGATAAAATTCAAGAGAGTGTCTAGCGGTCCTCTTCTAAGTCCCCAAGTAGCCAATCTGAGGAGTCCTTCCATCCATAGAAAAAAACAAGGCCCAAGTGATAAGGGGCCTTATAATGAACCACATCATCCCATCCAAAAATAAGAAAAGAATCACAAAGAATCTAAAGATGAGAGTACATAGACAAGATAGGAGGGTTGTCATCCCAAGCATCAAACCAAAATAAAGCCTCATAGCCTTCTTTACATATCCAAAAATGATCTATCTTAACTAATTGAGTACCATTCTTAAGATTCTTCCATACCATAGTGCTATGACCTTCTAAAGGAAGCAAGGAAATATAATGGGAATCAACACCCTTGAAATACTTATGAGTTATTATACAGACCCAAAGTTGATTATGTCTAGAGCACCAACGCCAATAAAGGTTAACAACCACAGCTTGGCTACTTAGGATAGCATAGTACAACCCAAGACCAACCTCCTTGTTAGTCCAAAAAATAGCCTCCTAACTAATTAAAATCCATTTATAATTACATAAATTAACACTCTAAAAAAACTGTTGAGAAAGATCATCAAACTTCTTGATAAAGTAAAAATGAGTGGCCTAAACCATTCTTCTATAAATAGAAAGAGTTGGAATAAAAAATTGAAGAAGAGTAACTTGAATAATAGTAGAATTTAATCTATGAGTCCAATTATTTACCTTCTTCCAAATCTTATTAAGTATATTTTTCCAAAAGAGATATGGCTTCCTATAAACAATTCTAGGAATACCAATTTATGTCAAGGATAGCAACCCAATTCAAACCTATAGGATATTAGCAATCCTCCTTTGGATTTCTTTAAGAGTATTAAAAAATAAATAGAGGAATTAAGTTCATTTATTTTTTTGCCTGGCACCACCAAATAAATGTCAAGAGTATTTTGAAACATCTCAACTTCTTTGACCTGAGCAATACCTACAAGAGTAGTACCATTAATAAATTGAAGATGAGAAAGTGAGGGTGGTCCATTATCCCAATGCCAACCACGAATGGAATTCTAAGAAACCTGATATGATGTAGAGCATCTTTTAAACCACATAATTGTCTAAGATATTGATGATCTAATCTTCATTTAATCATTGAAATAATTAAAAAAATCCAAATACTACTTGTTTGCTTCCTTTAATAAACAATTTCAATACTATCCCAAGTTTTACAATTTCCAAGAATTGAGTTATTTGACCCACTAAAACTCAAAATGAAAATTTCTAGAAACAATAAATTTTGTAGATTACTAAAGTAAATATCACCTCACCAAATCTTGAGGTCTAAGTACCCCATTTGATTTCTCAAACAATTATTGTTTTTGACTACAAATTATGGTCCATATCCCTATCATAATTCAGAATTAAAACACCAAACCCTACCTAGGAAATGATACCAAACCAATTCCATGTGAAAACCTTATGAATATAGTTTAGCAATATGTAACCAATTTATTTTTTCCAATCATAAATATTTTTTCAAGTACAAATCACTATCTATAACTCCGACAAAGATCTTTAAAAACTAGTTTCCACTAAAATATGTATAATCTTCACAAATCTGCATAAAACCAACTCAAACAAATAGGAAATGAAAGATAATTCATATATATTTATAATAAATATTATTAGAGATCCTAGGTCTCCAAAATGTGTCTATACTACACACTACAACATGACTATATTCAAGGAATCTCAAATCTGCAAATACCCACTTTCACAAAAATGCTCATAACTTAATATTTTTTTATAAAATTAAACCAAAACAAAAGAATGAGAAGGAGTATTCATCATTCTATATATTAATTACTATATTACATATTTTTTAGTCTATAGAGGGCCATACAAGGCCTAGAAACGACACTAAAACTAAAAGACCAATAAAAAAAACAATAATAGAATACACCAAAAATATATCAAAATATTTCTTCTTCTCAAATCTGATTTGGTTCAACCATAAAATGGTATTTATATTAATTTTAAATTTATAAACCTTCCTAACTACCCCCAAGACCAACCATCTACCTTTTAACATCATTTTTGTACGTTAGTAACTTTCTCAATGTTGCATTTTACAACTTTTTTATGCAACTTTTACATTTTTGACAAAATGACTTCAAAAATTTTTCATACCTCTCTATACATATCCAAATGAAATATTTAAGACCTTTTATAATTATTTTACCCTTCCATGGTTCTTTTACACAAATTTGACCATGTAGACCTAAATATGACCTATTTGACAACTTGAGCAATAGTGTGCACATGCTTACATTTCTTGTCAACACCTTTACAAATGGATTCTAAATGAATCAATACATCATATAGTTGACTTTAAATGACTCAAAAACCTTATATATCTCATAGTGACCTCTAGGTTTAGGTGCTTATACACCATACTACCAGCCTTGAGAAATTTTCAAGTCTCTTGGAAAGGTGTGCTATAACCTGCAAAACAAAAAAAAAAAAGTCTTCATATTTACCTTCCTTTTCCTTTTCCTCTTCATGCCTTTATCACTGCCATATTCTCCCTTAAGAACACATGACTATCCTCAAACTTATATTACCAAATACTCCTATCAATGGAGCATTAATGGTTGCAACTTCCACAGTACCTTATTAGCTAGAGATCCACCTTTACCATACTACTTCAAACTCACCACAATAACTCTCCCTTGTGCCTCACCTAGGATTCCTCTTTGCCTCTCTCTGTAGTCTCTTGGAAATCCAATGGACCACTCCTTTGCCCTAGACCTTCTCTTGGACCTTGATAGGCTTTTAGTGTATGTACACACAACCCAAACTTCACATGTATCAAGATGGATGAGTACCTACAACCAAAAATCATTAACAAAATAAATACCAAATCTCCAAGGTCTTGGTGTGGATTGCCTCCCTCAGTGCTCTACCCACACACTCAAGATATTCAAAATATGATACTATTTTTATGTAGAGCATCTTATAAACCAAAAAATCATCTAATATCTTGGTGATCTAATCTTCATTTAGTCATTGAGATAATTGAAAAGAGAAAAATACTACTTGTTTGCTTCCTTTAACAAACAACTTCAATACTGTCCCAAGTTTTACAATTTCCAAGAATTGAGTTATTCGACCCAAAAAAGCTCAAAACCAAAATTTGTAGAAGCAATAAAGTTTGTAGATAACTACATTAACTATATCCTCATCAAATATTTAGGTTTGAGAACCAAATTTAATTCATAAAATAATTATTGTTTCAAACTACAAATTCTAGTCCATATCCCTCTCATAATTCAAAATTAAAACACTAAACCATGCCTAGGGCATACAATATATTCACCAACATGAATCCAAATGATACAAAAAAAATTACATGTGAAAAAATTATGAATATATTTTAATAATATGTAAGCCATTTATTTTTCCTAGACATTAATAATTTTTGAAGCATAAATCACTACCTACAACTTCAATGGAGATCTTTAAAAGCTAGTTTCCACTAAAAATATGCATAACCCTCAAAAACCTTCATATAATTAACTAAAACCAAAAGTAAATGAAATATAATTCATATATATTTTTATAAAATATTATTATATGTCTTGAGTCTCCAAAATATGTCTATACTACACACTACAACATGACTATATTTAGGGAATCTCAAATCTGCAAATACCCATTTTCATTAAAATATTCATAACTTATTCATTTCTTTATAAAATTGAACCAAAGGAAAATAATGAGAAGTAATATTCATCATTCTATATATGCATTACTGTATTGCATGGCTTTCATGCATTACAGGGCTGTACAAGGCCTAGAAACAACATTGAAACTAAAAAACCAATCAAAACAACAAAAATAGAATGCATCAAAAATGTATCAAAATATTTCCTCTTCTCAAATATTATTTGGTTTGACCATAAAATGTTATTTATATACATTTTAAATTTATAAACCTTCCTAACTACCCCAAAACCAACCATCTACCTTTTCACATCATTTTTGTAATATTAGCAACTTCCTTAATGTTGCATTTTGCAACTTTTTTATGTAGGTTTTACTTTTTTGACAAAATGACTTAAAATTTTTTTCATACCTCTCTATACATATACAAATGAAATATTTAAGACCTTTTATAATTATTTTACCCTTCCATGGGTCTTTTACACAAATTTGACCATGTAGACCTAAACATGACCTATTTAACAACTTGAGCAATATTATGCACATGCTTACATTTCTTGTCAAAACCTTTACAAATCAATTAAAAATGAATCAATACATCATATAATTGAATTTAAATCACTCAAAAACCTTATATATCTCATAGTGACCTCTACAATTTGGCGCTCCTACACCATGATACTTGATGAATATTCCTAGGCCCTTAGTCATAATAATAAAGAGATAGGGGAGAGAGAGTAATCATGGAGCATACCCCTAGAGACACCAAATAAATGGGAACAAGAGTAACCTAAAAAATAGTATAATTTCATCTATGAATCCAATTGTTTAATATTTTTTGAATCTTATTAAGCATATTTTACTAGAAGAGATGTGGCTTTCTAGAAACAACACTAAGAATAAATAGATATAACAAGGGTAGCAACCCAATCTAAAACTATATGATATTAATAATCCTTCTTGAATAGCTTCAAGGATATTAAAAAATAAATAGAGGAATTAAGTTCATTAATTTTCTATCCTGGTCCCACCAAATAAATGTCAAGAGTGTGTTGAAACACCTCAACTTCCTAGATCCAAGCAATACTCACAAGAGCAATGTCACTAATAAATTAATGATGAGAAACTGAACGTGGTCCATTATCACAATGCCAACCATGAATAGAAGTCTGAGAAACCTAATACTTGATGAATATTTCTAGGCTTGTAGTCTTAATTATAAAGAGATAGGGGGAGAGAGAGTCACCATGGAGCATACCCATAGAGACACCAAATAGGTGGGACGGTTGATAATTAAGAAGAATAGAGAAAGATGTAGTAGTAACATAACTCATAGTCCAACTTACCCACTCTAGGATAGATCCAAAGAGAAGAATAATATTCTTGAGGAAACTCCATATAACTCTATCATAGGCCTTGGCCATATCTAACTTAATAAACATAGATTTCTTCCTTAAACTAGCCATAGAGTGAATAGCTTCAATACCAATAACAACCCCATCTAGAATTCAACTTCCTATGACAAAACCCCCTTCTTTTTGAGATAATAGAAAGGAGCAACCTTTTGAGCTTCTCAATGATCAACTTAGTAATAAATTTGAAGACCACATTACACAAAGAGATAGACCTAAAAAAATCCATTTGATTAGCCTCATTTTTTTCAAAATTAGAGCCAAGAAGGTAGAATTCAAGGCCCATTGTATCTAATTACAAGAATAAGATTCTCTAACCACCTCTAATAAATTTTGATTAATAAAATCCCAAATATTTTGGAAGAATTCAATAGAAAAACCATAAAGACCAAGAGCTTTTCCTTTATGTGTACTAAAGACCACCTCCTCCAACTCAACCAAAGAGAGTGGTTGCATGAGAAAATCATTCATTTCTTGGGTAACAAGAGAGGGAATATAAGACAAAATAATAGTCTCTTCATTTACTACAATGGGAGAGTCCTCAGAAAAGAGGATAGAAAAGTACATGGTTGCATCCTTGAACAAAGCTAGCAAGGAAGACAACTAAAGACCTTCAAAGTTAACTAAAGAAGAATTATACCTCTAATTTCAATGAGATTGCATGGTTTTATGAAAAAATGCAATGTTCTTATCACCCTCCTAGAGCCAATCAAATCTGACCTTTTTCTTCTAGTGTATTTCCTCATGAAACCACCATTCTTTGAGATGTTTAGAGGAAAGGGATTTAGCTTTACCCAAAGACATAGAGAAACCAAGATCCATAATCTTTGTAGTAATGACATCAAGAAACTCCTGAACTTTCCCTTTCATGTTATGAAGGTTCTCAAAACATTATCCATTCTATTTTTTGAGCTTCCTTTTGACATACTGAAGATATTTAGTGAAAGAATACATAGTAGTACCATATGTAGGGGCACCATCTCTCTACCAACTAACCATAAGATCATAAAGAAAGGAGTCTTGAAGGCACATCAATTGAAACTTTAATTGAGGATTCTTAGGAATAATCACTCCAGCAGCAAAGATTTTAATTTGTTAATGATAAGAACCCCATCAGTCCAAAATTTCAAAAGAGAGAGTAAGAGAGCAACTAACCCAGAAGTAGGAAACCAATAATCTATCCAAATGTTTAGAGCTATCTTGAGCCAAAAATCTTCTATTATTCCAAGAAAATATCCCATTAGCTAGTTTGATATCAAAAAGATGCAACATATCAATAGTTTGATGAAGAAGATTAGAGGAAGGCCCCAACCAAGAGAAATTGCCCTTCTCCTCAAGACTTATATCTAAATTGAAATATCCTACTAAAACCCAAGGATGGTAAGGATGGAAATTTCCTACATATCAAATGTGTGACCAAATTTTTACCTTTCCCACATAGTCCATAGGCACATAGATATTATTATTTCTACATTTAGTTAGTATTGTTTCTCTAATACCAATTTCTTTTATACTACTTTAATGTAGGCATCTTCAAGAGTACAAGTGGTTGGAGCTATACATTAAAAAGAACAAAAAAATAACCAAATGTATTAATTGTGTGAATCTAGGATTTTTTTAATAGATTTAATTTATTTATAAATTTATTTATACATGATGTAGTTGTATTGTTCATAAATAATGCATTTGTGCATGAGGATGTGAGTATATGGAAATTTTTGATAGAATTCATGTATTTGTAGTGGTTTAGTACATTTCTATTTTTTTGTGTGACATGAAGAAAAAATCTAACAGGATTTCCTACTAATGTGTTGATGAAGCTCCTATTTAATGTGTTTATTATGTAACCTAATTTTCTTATTAAGCTATGGAAATGTGTTGATTAAGAAGGATCGTTTATCACAATTTGATGTCAACAAATTTTGCTTCTTCCCCAAGCTCTCATAGGGTCTCCTTAGGTCTTATTCTTGAAAAAATAGGGTTTATACCCACCCTATACTCCTTAGGAATCTATACAATAGTTCCTAACCAATCAATTGGCACACACCAATAAGGTATAACAACTTTTTTGCTAATTCTCCAATAACCCCAAACGTTCATTTGACTTCCAAATGGGTGGATGGTCAACATGAAATATCTATAGACTTCCTTCAAGCTTCCAAACCAAAAACAACACCAAAACCCTAATTGAGTTCCAATCCACAAGTGAAAATGCATTCAAATGCTTGTAAAAGGCTAGTAGAATTAGCCCTCCAAATGCACTAAAACCAAAATATCTTGAAAAAATACTTAACAATGAGTCAAAAAAAAACCATTCTAGATACCCTTTTATAAGACCTTAAGGATTTTGGAGGTGTAGGGTTTCCAAATTTTTTTTACTGTACAGGCACAATTTTAGCCTAAAATCAAGGGTTTCAAGGTATTGTATGCTATTTGATGGAAAAACTTGATTTTCACATCTTAGGGCATCCACCAAAACTTCCTACTTGTCTTGGGGTTACATCACTCCTTGCTACAACACTTTCCATGCATAGTTTTAAGTATCTACATATTCAACCACACCTATCTTCTCTGCAATAATTTGTGATGCCTAACCAAGTTGCTAGGACTTTCTTAGGGCATCACTACAATAGTGGATTTTCAATTTTCTAAGGCCTCATCTCCAATATACATTATTTACATGGAGTAATATTCCAAATACTAAGATACCATATTGTAGCTATAGAGGGAAATGGCCCTATGACTCCATTTTTGCAAACAATCTATCTCAGGACAATAGACTAGTGAAAACAAAAATATTTAATACAAGCATGAAAAAATTCACAAATTAACAAACTAGATATGTTAAAAATATTAAATAAATCTAAGCTAACACTTCCAACACTAAAAATCCTAGATTTAATTTGTCTACATGCCAAGAGTACTTAAAAACACAAACTTATTGTTCATATCTTGTTGTCTAGGTCGTACAGTGCAATAACTCACTTTCCCAACCCTTTGAATGGGATGAGAATGGACCTATATAGGCTTGAAACCCATGCTCTTAACTATTTTAGATAGTTAAAATACCTTCTTGACAAAGTTTCTTGAAATGCAAGAAAAGTTGTCAAAATGTTGTTAATGACAACATTGACAACTTTGAGCAATTTTCGCAATTTTGAGTATTTGACCCTCAAAATTGCTTTAAATGATGTTAAATTATTTAAAAATCCTTAAAATTTTTTTAAAAAACTAATAAGGTCCTTCAAACATTTTTTTTACCTTTTTGGCCTCCAAAACCCAAAAATGCTCTATATAGCCATATTGAGCAATATTGAACAACTAAGAGCAATCTAGCCTAAACAACCTCACTTAAGGACTAGACTGACTCTATTATTCACCTAGTGGTGCGGCTAGCACCACCTCAAGCAAAAAACTCTAAGGTAACCCTAGGTATTCATTATCCCACCTAGGTACTACTACACCATACTCCCCTAGAGAGAGAATTCATGTCACTCCTATGGACAATATGTCTTTGTTGATGCTTAGCTTCTTGAATTCTTCCTTAGAAACCCATGTGGCTTGTGATTCTAGTCTAGTCTTCCACTTGAGAAGGTACTCCATGTATACTCTATTTCTAGTAGTTTTCTTGAGTCTAGAATCTATCACCTTGTCAACTTCTAACTTGGTAGTGGAAGGAACTATTGCATGGTCCAGATCATTCTCAACTCCTTGACTACTAGTAGCATCAATATGCTAGAAATGATTTAGAATAACTAAGAGGGTGGGTGAATCAATTTTTCAAGTTCCAAATGCCAAATTAAAACTTTTTCATCAAGTAAAGTGAGCCTTTAAAACTGTTCACTCATCCAAGCTTAAACTTTATTACAAGTAACAAGTTACTGTAGATCAACATGCAAACGTAACACATGAAAGATCAACACATAACATAGTGATTTATGTGGAAATGCAGTTTTGGGAAAAACACTAGTAACATGCTACTCAATTCTCACACTTATGAAGTGATGCCTTGCAAAAGGCCTACCCTATTAAAGGCTACAACACACCATTAAATATGACCTGGTTAAAGGATTTCACCACCCTATTATAGGTGGGCCTATTTAGAGGACTTTAGAACATTCACTTGGAATGCCACCCTATTAAATGATTTACAAAATGGCTATTAGACCAACCTATGTCCATAGGAATTTTACCCTAACTGATACAATTGTTAGAGTGTAACAACAAGGGCTTTTGACCTAATATAACTCACAACTTAACTTACAGATTTCATATCACAATTCAACTCTTCACATTTCCTAGCCTTCAATCTCTGTATCTCTAATAGCTTGTTCTCCTTTCAAGCTTTGTCTTGTTAATTCTTCATTCTCGATGTACTAGTGTAGTCTTCTTTCTGACCACTTATCAAATTAGAGTCTCTGTGCTCTGTTCTTCCTTCTTGTCTTGATGTCTTCTCGTTAACACATTTCAACCACTTTTCAATTTTGGCACACCAATAGCTCTTGCTTCTTAGCCTGTGACTCCTTAAATAAAAGTCTGGAATTACTTTTCCCACTCGATTATTCCCTCCTTTAATTTTAGTTCAAATGGATTAGGTAGGATTCATTGAATCTAACTCGTATCTTGCTTCTTCTAGAAACATCATGAAGAATCCTCTTGAATTTGTTCAAAAATTATTTACATAAAATTTTGTGATTCCAACTCATCGTCCTTATCCTCCATTTGGTTCACAAAATTCAAGGTAACAAACTTGTCAACTCAGATTCGGTGGATCTTTGACTTTTGCAATAATGCAGCAACTCAACACTATTGAAATTTTGGTGCTTGACACATACTATGTTACTTGGTATCAAATACATTTTATTAATGCTTGGCACCTACTATGGATTCACTTGGCATCCAGTAAGTTTTTTTGATTCTCAATACCTATTGCTTTGCTTGACACCTAACACACTCGACTCCTTCTTTATCACTCAACACGCACTAGATTTTTCATTTACTTGGCACTAACTAAAAATTTTCTCAGCTTGAACTAGCTTTCTCGGCACTCACTAATGAACTTAGTTAAGCCATGCACTCAACCTTGTTGCAATTTATTCCTCCAACATCTCTAAGTGTGGACAACTTTTGTATCTTTTAATCAATACATCATTTTACCATTGTCTTAATTTATCCTTGCACTTCATTACAAAACCATAACTCAACCTTTCCCTTAGGTGCTCTTGTTACATCTTGTTGATTAAATCCTCTTCATCAATCAACTAAGTGATAGTACTTGGATCTTACAAGAAATTTTCATTCCATCAAATATCACGTTTAACATCAATGGAAAAATAATGATTGAAAATATTCTTTAATAAAAATCTCCCTCTTTGCAACAATCTTTCTTTTACAATTAACTTTTCAAAAAAAATTCCAACACAATAGACAATGCTCCTTTAAAGTATACCAAATCTTGTACATTAAATATTAAACATATGCCCAAATCTGATGGAAAATAAACTTTATATGCATTTGCCCCATATTTTCCCATGATCTTGCAAGATGCTACTCTCTTTATTTGCAATTTAGTAGGGACACCCTTTTGCAACCTAGCCTTGTTTAAATGGACCATGAAATAATCCCCAGTAGAGAACTGAACATCCTTTCTCATTTCATCCATATTTTCTTTGAGCTTTTCAGTATTTCCTTGTATAGTTCTTTTGACTTTGTCTTGTATCTCTCTCATGGTGTGGGCAAAATCATCAGCGTGTCCACTCCTATGTTCCATTTCTCCAAGATCCCTCAACTCACACACACCTCTAGGATGCATGTCATATAAAATTTCAAAGGGACTTCAACCTATGGTTCTATTCATACTATCCTTGTAGTCATATTTTTATTTGGGAATAATGTCATACCAAGTTTTCCCAATTGGACTAATCACCAATGTTCCCCTTCGAGAATCATGACATGGGTTAGCTACCTTCTATGTTCTATAAGTCTAGTAGTTGTATCATGCATTAAAAAATTGATCTTTTGGTTCAATGACAACCCTATATTGTAACAAGTGGTATCAAATCTTGTTCATAGGTTCAAATCTCTTGAGCTAACAAATTGTTGGAGTATCAACCAACATTCCCCTTCTAGATTCGTGACATGGATTAATTGCCTCTTGTGTTCTATAAGTCTAGTGGTTGTATTGGGAATTAATGCATAAATATTTTGCTGCAATGGTAACCCTAGCTTGTAACATGCTCACATTCCTTAGTTAGGTCTCTTAAGAGATTAATGAGAACTGTATTGACTAGCTCAAACTGACCATCAACTTGAGGACAGTATGATGATCCAAATGAAAAATTTGTGCCAAGTCTGCCCCACAAAGTCTTCCAAAATCTTCTTATAAACTTCACATCCCTATCTAAAACTATGCTTAGTGGAAGGCCATGAATCCTTACAACTTCTTTCAAGAACAAATGAGCAATGCGGCTTGCATCATTGGTTATTTTCCATGGGATGAAGTGCCTCATTGTTTTGAATCTATCAACAACCACATAGATACTATCATGGCCTTGTTTTGTTTTGGGAAATCTTACTATGAAATCCATGCTCATAGATTCCCATGGCTTATTAGATATTGATAAAGGCTAATAAAGACCTGCAGTACTCATCCCTCCTTTAAATTTCATACACACCATGCACTATTCCACATACTTAGTCACATATCTAACTAGTTTAGGCCAATAATAAAACCTTTGGACCAATTCTAATGTCTTGTTGCCTCCAAAGTTACTTCTTAGACTACCATTGTGTTTTTCTTATATAAGGTTCTCTCTTATGGATGCCCTTGGCACACACAACTGATCACCTTTAAAGAGAAACCCATTTTACAAGGTAAACTTTGTAAATTTAATAGGAAAATGGTTCTCAAAATCTGAACATACCTTGTATGCTTATCCAAAGTCCTCATTCTCTTTGTAAAGACTCTTAAAACTTTCTATTCTAATGCTATAAAAATGTACTTCTTGAATTGTCAACACTCTCTTGCTTAATGCATTTTCCACTTTATTCATTAGTCCTTTGTTGTGCTTGATTGTGAAAGTGAATGCCTACAAGTACCCCATCCACTTCAAGTTCCTATTTTTCAAATGTTCTTGATTTTTGATGTAGCCTAAGGCCTAATTATTAGTAAACACAAAAAATTATTTGGGAAAGAGATAGTACCTCCACTTCCTAACTAATTGAACTAGGGCATAGAGTTCAAGGTCATAGGAAGAATATTTCTTTTTGGCCTCATTAATTTTTTCACTAAATAAAGCTAATGGCCTACCTTCTTGACTCAATACTCCCCCTACTACTAGGCCACTTGCATCACATTCTAGGGTGAATAGTATTTAAAAGATAGGTAATTGAGAAATAGGTTGGGTAGCTACTTGCTTCTTGAGCATTTCAAATGATTTTTCAGCTTCCAAATTCTACCTAAACTTGGACATGGCCCCATCCTTTATGGTCTCTAACAAAGGTGCACATATGCCACTAAAGTTTCTAATAAACTTCCTATAGAACTGATCAAGACCATCACTAATTTTTACCTCAATTTAAGTAGTAGGTGGTGGCTAGTTGAGAATTGCAACAACCTTCTCTTGATCCATCTTCAATGTTCGTTGGGACACCACAAAGCCTAGGTACACCAGTTCTTTCTTGAAGAAGTCACACTTCTCAAGATTGATGGAAAGCTTCTCTTCATGCAACCTTTGCAATACTACTTCTATATGCTTGATGTGATCCTCCTTAGTCTTTTTGAATATGAGTATATAATCTAGGTACACAACCACAAATCTCCCTATGAAGTCTTTAAGCACTTCATTCATGAGCCTCATTAATGTGCTAGGAGCATTAGAGAGGCCAAATGGAATCAGTAGCCACTCATATAGTCCATTTGAAATATTGAATGTTGTCTTCCATTAATCTCCCTCTTTTATCCTAATTTGGTGGTATCCACACTTCAAATCCACTTAATGTACTACTTAGCTCCTCTAAGATAATCCATGAGATCCTCAATCCTAGGTATGGGAAACCTATACCTAATTATGATCATATTTATGGATCTTGAGTCTATAAACAACTTCTATTACCCCTTTCCTAGATACCAACACAAAAAGGATTGCACATGGGCTTATGCTCTTTTGTATCAGAGCTTGGTCCATCAATTCTTATACCTGCCTTGCTACTTCCAAGTTTTGATCTAGAGTGAGCTTGTATGCTACTTTTTTAGGTAGGGATGCACCTAGAAAAAATTTAATTTGGTGACTTATAACCCTTGTAGGAGCTAGTGTAGCAAGATCCCCATCACTCATTGTGTCTTTGTATTTCTCAAGCAACTCCTGCACTTCATTAAGTAATGGTTCTTTGACTACATTTTCTTCTCCTTTAGACTTCAACACTACTACATAACTCTAAATTTCCTCATTCTTGAGGTCCCTAAAAAATTCCTTACCACTAAAAAATATTACACTAGGTACCTTGATCTGTAGCTCTTATCCCTTTAATAAAGATTGGATTTTGAATGTTCTTCCTTCCTTCTTAAATGAGATGCAGTTTTCCTTTCCATCATATATTGCTTCCCTATCAAATTTCCAAGGTCTATCCAATAGAATATGGAAAAAATCCATGGGTAGGATGTCACACAACAATTCATCTTTATCTCCTACAATGGAGAAGTCCACCCAAGTTTCCTCATTCACTAGAATTATACTTATTGAGATAAGTCACTTTATGAGGATTGCTATGAGGTATCTTAGTAAACTTGAGATTTTTGATTGCCTCCTTTGATATGATATTGTTAATAGATCTAGAATTCACTAATACATTGGACACTTTCCCTAGGATCTTACATCTAGTCCTAAATAGATTTCTTCCATGCTTAGGCTCATTAGGAGCAGGTTGTTTAATCAATACCCTCCTAAACATTAAATTCTCTCCCTTTTATAATTAAATATTACCCATTTTAGAGTCCTTGTTGTAGTTGTCCTCTTGAACATATGTTATCCTTTTGTTAGGGTTACCAGAAGAAGGCTTATCAGGGCATCTATATGTTGGATGACATAATTGCCCACAATTATAACATTTCATGGTGGAAAAATAGGAATTAATCCTACTTGATCCTCTACCTCTATTTGAGCCTCCTTGGTTACTCCTGCCTCTACCATAACCTTCTCTATAAGTTCCTTCATTGGTCTTCTTAGTGAATTTTTCTCACCTTGATGCTTCTACTTATTTCATCTACCTTGGTAACGTCCTCTTTGTCCTCTTTGATTTCTAACCTTACCTCTAACTTTGAATTTGGAATACCCTTTCTTCTTTTTATTTTAATCCACCTTTAAAGCTAGTTGATGGCATCTTTGAATAGTGGTAGGTGCCCATAAACCAAGCTCTTCTTAGATATTCCACTTCAAACCTTGTAAGTATCTAGCAATCTTTATTGGCTCATCATCTTATTTCTTTGATCTAAGACATAGTCTCTAAAAATCCTCTATGTAGGAGGCCACATCTAGGTCTTTTTGCTTCATTCCTTATCACCTTCTATGGATTTGAATCTCATAGTCTTCTAGTAGGAAGTTCTCCCTAAACTTAGTAACCATGGAAATCCAATTGGCTATAGGATTCTTTCCCATGTTGATCCTCTCATCTTGGACATATTTTCACCATGTCAATGTTGATCCTCTAAACCTTGACTTAGCCACTTTGACCTTCTATACCTCTGACACTCCTTCAAACTCAAAATGGTTCTCCATTCCATCTATCCAATCCATAAATGCATCAATATATAATTTTCCATTGAATAGTGGCACATATTCTAAAGTTTTCCCTCCTAAGGATTTGATACCTTTCAAAAATGGCTCTATATTCAAGATAGGGTTAGGTTCAAGTACCATATCATCTTCTGCTACCTCTTTACCCTTCTCAATATCTTCTTCTTCTTCCCTTTTAGTTGCATCAACAACTTCCTCTAGTTTTTTCTTCACATCTTCCAAGGATACTTCAAGGAGCCTATTATTCTCTATTTTCTCATTAACTTCTTTGGCTAACTTTGTATTAGTCACCATGCTAGACTAGCCTACTAACTCACTAGTAGCTAGAGACATGCACCACTTTCTCCAAAGTCTTTAACTTGCACTGATACCACTTTGATGTGACAACTAATCTTGCTTCTTCCCCAAGCTCTCCCAGGGTCTCCTTAGGTATTACACTTGACAAAATAGGATTTCTACCCACCCTATACTCCTCAAGACTCTATACAATAGATCCTAACCATTCAATTTGTACACATCAATAAGTTAGAACAAATTTCTTGATAATCCAGATCAACAGTAGTAACTCCAAATGCTTATTTGACTTCCAAATGGGTGGATACTCACCTTGGAATGTCTGTGGACTTCCTTCAAGCTTCCAAACCAAAAATAACACTAAAACCCTAATCAAGTTACAATCCACAAGTGAAGATGCATTCCAATGTTTGTAAAAAGGCTACTAGAACTAGCCCTACAAACGTACTAAAACAAAAATATCTCAAAAAGATGCTTAACAAAGGATCAAACAAACCACAATTATGGATACCTTTTTCAGCTACCTTAAGGATTTTGGAGGTCTAGGGTTTCCAAATTGTATGTACTATACAAGCATAATTTTAGCCTAAAATCAAGGGATTTAAGGGTTTGTATGTTGTCTAATGGAAAAAATTTATTTTCACACCTTAGGGAATCCACACGGACTTCCCACTTGGCTTGGGGTTTTATCACTCCTTGCAATGTATTCCATGCTTAGTTCAAAGTATCTATACATTCAACCACACTTGTTTGCTCTACACCAACCTGTGATGCCTAACCAAGTTGCTAGGACTTGCCTAGGGCATCATTGCAATAGTAGCTCTTCAGCTTTCTAACGCCCCATTCTCACTATACAAAATGTACATGGATTCATATTCTAAATCCTAAGAAAATTTATTGTACCTATGGTAAGAAATGGTCCTATGACTCTATTTGTGCAAACAGTCCATCTCAGGACAATAGACTGGTGAAAACCTAAATACTTAATACAAGCACACAAAACCTCACAAAATAAAAAACTATCTATGTACATAATCTCAAATCAATCTAAGCTAACACTTCCAATATTAAAAATCTTAGATTTAATCCATCTATATGCCAAGAGTACTTAAAAACACAAAAAAATGTTGTTCATATCTTGTTGTCTAGGCTGTACAATGCAATAATTGACTTCTTCAACCCCTTGAATAGGTTGAGAATAGCCTTATATAAGATTTCCACCCATGCCCCTAACTATTTCAGATAGTTAAAATATCTTCTTGACAAAGTTTCTTGAAATGCCAAAAAGTTGTCAACATGTTGTCAATGACAACATTGACAAGTTTGAGCAATTTTTGCAATCTTAGGTATCTAACCCTCAAAATTTCTCTAAATGATGTCAAACCATTCCAAATGACTTAAATGGTTATAAAACACCTAATAAGGTCCTTCAAACACTAATTTTACCTTTTTATCCTCAAAAACCTAAAAATTCTCTCTATAGCCATATTGAGCAAAATTGAACAACTAAGAGCAATCTAGCTTAAACCTCACTTAAGGACTAGACTGACTTTATTATTCACCTAGTGGTGTAGCTAGAACCACTACAAGCCAAAAAATTATAAGGGAAGCCTAGGTATTCCTTAGCTCACCTAGATTCCCTTGCACCACAATTTAAGGGTTAATCCTTCATTTGAGAATAGAGATTGGAATGATAGTGAAGAAAAGTTGGGGTGAGATGGACAAGAGTGAAATTGGATGGGGCATCCAAAGGAAACCTAGGTAGATGTGGTTCAGGTTGTGCAATTCTAGATGTTGAAGACAATACCTTGATGCTAGGAGTAATGTTGTTTCTAGAAGGGGCTAACAATGTAGTAGATTGTTTAGTTGCTATATTTTCCCTTTGATTGGAAAATAAGTGTGTTGGGAGAAGAATCCATTTAAAAGGATACTATCAAATAGTGATCAACATAATAGAAAAATAAAATATGGAATCCTTCTTTTTGGAAAAATACATTAGGAGGATTAGAAGGCTATTGGAGGAATTTGAAGAATTTAAAGTTATACATACTTTGAGAGAAAGGAATGTTATAATTGACAAGATGACCAATGTAGGAGTGAGATTGTATGATTGAGTTAAGTTGGTGGAGGATTATCAAGATCTAAATACTACTCTTAATTGGGTGCTATATTCTATTATTTAGAAATACTCTTAAATTTTGTTGGCATGGGTAAGTAATGATGGAATTAGTTAGCCAAAGAAAAGGTGACATTCGGCATGCAAGAAAGATATAAAGTGGATGAATGTTTTGAAAATAATTTGGATGTTTTCATACCTTTTAAATATAAGGAATGATGGTATAACTTTATAGACCTAATGAAGTTTTAAAGTTGACCCACATAGCACAAGTCACTATTGTAGAATAATGTATACTGGATCAAGTTGAGGACGATAAAAATGGAAGATAATTTCAACCTATAGATGTTCAAAAACATGTAAGCTCCAAGATTTTGAGGGGATATATCACCAAGGCATCATGAAGATGTTTTTAAGGTAGATGAAGAGGAGTTTTTTGAAATCATATGTAGGTTTTTTGGAAGATAAGTTTTTAGTAAGCACTTTCATCCAAGGAGGAATGGTTATATTTTCTTATTGTTTTGAGGACGTGCCTTACTCTTGTCTGAGAGAAAAGAAGATGTAAATAAAATTATAGAAATGTGTATAGATTTTAGAGGGAGCTTATGGATTTGATTTTGTGGAAAATATAATACAAAATAGCATACTAAAAATAATTATGGATTGTGCAAATATCTTTGCATTAATATATATGTAGCCAGTCTAGTGTGATGGTATGATGAGGTGGTTGGAAATTTCTAAGGTTGTAAAAGTTTTTCATGTGAATGAGCATTTATGGAGATATGTTAAAGGTGTTATATTTAATTTCTATAGTCATTCATAGTCTTTAATACTTGGTTCTTATTATTCAATGAGTAGGAGAAGTGCACAAATCTTAGAAGTATCTATTGCATTTCATAGTATGGTGAGAGGAGAACAACCAATGAATGGAAGAAGAGAGGAAGAGGAAGCATAACCATGTTCTAACTAAGATTGGGACAAAATTTTTAGAAAATTCTTCCATGGTGGTATTGGTAGAGATGATTTTGGGCTGCAAACAAGGAAAAGTAGACATAAAAGGAGTAATTATGGTGAACAAATATGAGGAGGAGATGTTAATTCATTGGGGTTATAACATGTAATTTTGAGTCCAAGTTCCTTGAAGTTTACATGCCCATTTTCAGTAGTAGGACTATCTCATTTCAATGTTATGGTTAGGTGTTTGTTTGCAATATTGTTGATGTCTAGTAAGGGTTGGAGGGTTGGTGGCATGATAGCAATGTAAGGGCATAAATTTTAAATAAGTCTTTTAGGCTAATTTTTGTATTGTAAAATGTATACTCTATTTCAATAATAAAATACTTATCACCTTCAACAAAATAATATGTGTTGATTAAGCACAAAAATGATTTCCTAATTGATAAATAATTTTAAAAATACATGAGGACTATAGATGGTAAATTTTCAGCTAAATTTAAACCTTGGGTTATAGAAAAATGCCCTTTGTTATATTAAGAAATACCAAAGTGTTTGGAGGATTCTCAATTCAATCAATATATTAAGTCTAGGAGGAGATCAATGAAGAAAATAAGTTGGAAGTCTCTTCTAGAAGCTTCTTCAAAGCCAAGTGGAAGGAAAACTTGAAATGTTAACAAACAACATTTCATTAATTATTATCACAATATAAATATATAAATGTGTGTGTGTGACCAATCATATTAAGGCACTACCGAATGGAATGTAGAGCTATGATAATATGTCTACATGTTCACACCCTCTTCTTAGGCATTTTTCTCTTTCTATAGCCAATGATTACATTACACCTAGCTTAATTTTTCTCAAAGTTCAATAAATTTGTACACTTAGGAAACTTAAGGGACATCAGAGGTAGGGTATGGTACTAAGAGTGTAGGTGCATATAGAGGGAAAAAATAGGCCATTTCTAGGATAAACACACATAAAGAGATGTTTTTTCTTGGATAATTCAACCCCATGAGAAACACAAGTCTTTTTATGCTACTTTGCAACTTTCCATTGAACACATTTGGCACTTTTTTGACAAATAAAATAATTTCTGCCCTTATAAAAGACTTTGATGCTTAGAAAAATAACAGAAGTTATTATAGAGAGGCTTGAGATTACCATATACATCCAAATGGATCATGTGTAGGTGTCACAGATTGCAAGAAATGTTGGATTAATACTTGACAATTTTGTACAGTTAGGGCACTTAATGGACATTGCTAGTCGGGCATGGTGTTGAAAGTTATGACACATGCGGAAAAAAGATTGGATAAACCTTCCAAATGAAATGAATTAGATGGTTCAATCTCACAATAAACAAAACTCATTTTGTTCTACCTTGCAATTTTTCATTGAAAGCATTTGTAATAAGTTGTTTCCTACAAAAAAGACTTCAAGTCTTAAAATCTTGAGATAGGCTAAATTATAGAGAGGACTAACATGACCCTATATGTATAAATAGATCATACACAATTTCCATGGACTAAAATAAATGGTCTATCAAAGTTCAACACTTTTGTGTACTTGGTACACTTAAGGGACAACATGCCAATGATGTATAACATTCAGAGTTTCAATGTGTGGGAAGTAAAATGAGATTATTCATAGGGAAAATATTCCTATTCACATGTATTCATTATGATAGTTTGACCCTACAATATAAACAAAAATTTTGTGCTATCTTGAAACTATTAACTGAATACATTTGACACTTTTTGCATGAACAAAAAAATTGTTACCTTGCCAAAATGACTCTAAGTCTCCAAAAGCTAAGAGACGTTATTGTAGAGGGGCCTAACATAAAGCTATAAATATAATATATGATTTTTAGGTTCCAAAATTTGAAATAAATGGTGTATCAAAGTTTGAAAATTTTGTCTTCTTATGACACTTACGAGATATTATCAATAGAGAATAACACTAAGAGTTTTGACATGATGAGAGGAAAAGCGGGACCATACTTAGTGTAAATCTTTCTAATAAAAAAAAAAATCACTAATGATTAAACCCCATGAAAAGAACAACTCATTTTGTGCTACCTTGAGGCTTTTCATTGAATGGATTTTACTCTTTTTTCATGAACAAAAATATTATTTCCATGCAAAATTGACAGTATGTCTTAAAAAATTGGGACATGTTATTGCAAAGGGGAATAAAATGACCCAATAAATTTAAATAGATTACACAAAGGTTCAACAAATTGTAGGAAATCGTATGTAAAATTTAACAATTTTGTGCACTTAGGGCACTTAAGGGAACTTAAGCAGCATTTTTGGTAGGGTGTGGCATTAAGAGTTCTAACACATGGAGAGGAAAAACAAGACCATGCCTAGGGTAAACTTGTCCAACCAGATACATTTGCACTAATTTTTGACCCCATGATGAACACAACTCTGTTGGGCAACATTGTGGTGGATTTTATAAAGTATGTATTTTTTTTAATTGGTAAGAGACCAATGACAAGAATAATTATTATAAGGCATTGTACTTTAATATTGTTATTTTTTAAATTAATATTGAGTTAACTTGAACCCAAGACCTCGCATAAGAGGCTCACACTTTAGTGTTGTGTTCTAGGGTATTTCTTGTAAATTATGTATGTTATGCATGACAACTACAAAATGTATTATAGGTCATTCATTACTTGTTAATTTAATTTAATTTTAGTGTATAGTGATAAATGTGTATCATTGAAAAATGAAACATATCAAATATTATGGTAACATGTATTGAAACACATAAGGAAAAAAATATTGAAACAAATATTTTCCAAACACATCAAATATTAGTTAATCATAGGAACAATGACACTAGCATTAGAAAAGCCACATAATGATTCCATAGACATAATTGGTACATATAGTTCACATAAGGAACAAATTATAGCAAAAGTCATGTTCTGTTTATGAAACTATTTAATAAGTATGTATATACATATAGAATATGGAATAAATTACATCAAAAACATTTGTTTACTAAATGTGGCATATGCCATTTCAAAACGTGTAAAAAAATACTTTAAAAATCTAAATACTTAGGTAACATTGGGCTACTGATAGATCATCAAGATGAAGCATCTTCAATATGCAATCTTTAGCTTCAAAGGATCATGCACAAGAAAAACTCAAACCATGATTATTATCATTTTAGTTATAAATTAAACTATAATTTGAATTTCAAATTGAATCTTGTATGTACCTTGACTCTATGTCTCCTAGCATGGTTAGAAATTATTCTTATTTTAGTTATAAATTAAACTATAATTTGAATTTCAAATTGAATCTTGTATGTACCTTGACTCTATGTCTCCTAGCATGATCAAAAATTCTAGAATATATCCTTGGTAGTGAAGGGATGTTGCAAAGACTAGGTATGTGACCATATGTGGATATGGATATGGATACATATACCAATACCAATATTGATATTGATACTGATATATATACCAATATAGATACTAATGCTAATACTAATACAAATATGGATATGGATATAGATATAGATATATCCTTTATTTCCTTAATATTCTTTAGTTGTACTAATCATGAGCTTATTTAATAGATTTATCTTCTCATAAATTCCTTTTTTTCCTAATTAACAATAACATAAATTTCATCTTTTCCAATAATAGGAAATAGACTGACCAATGTCCTCTCTCCATCTTTCTTACCTTCATCATGTGTAGTCAACTTTCTTTCTTAAGAGATATCAAATAGATCATATGAAAATATCCCATTTGATCTATACTAAATCTGATTCCCTATATATAAAGGTGATAATTGAAGTTTTAAATCCCCCTTTTAATGCATGATACCGTATGTCAATAGGCTACTTAAAGACTAGGATTCAAAAATATGTCAACAATCCTTCAAAATTGATCATAAATATTTCAATAATGATTTCATCATGATGTAAATTCAAATCTACATTTAATAACACCAATCATTTAAATTGATCATTCTAATTTAGGTGTTGGGCAAGGATTTTTCATGAAAAATCCCCATTAGGTTATTGACTTAATCAATTCACTGATGAAGATTCGACACCAACACTTGGTGTGATCCATCCATTGGCATTAATCTAATCTTTCTAATCCATGTCTTACACATTTTATTCCTAACTTCTTCAACATCAATATTTTTCTTATATTTATCATTATTTCACATATTTTTCCTTTCAAATGATCTTCTCATATTCACATTTATATTATTGAATTTGTAATACTCAACTATATGACCTAAATTTTTTGATTTGAAACACATAACATTTGAATTTCCATACCTTGGATTGTTTTTCAATCTACATTATTTCCATATGTGACCAAAAGTATTACATTTCTAATATATAATGTTCCTTATGTTCATATAGTTTTTCAATTTGGTTCGTCACTCATTGGATTTGTGTCCATGGTTGTAGCAAGTAAAATTTTAGCCATAAAAGGGAATGATATTGGGTTTTCTTCTACAATAGTTTTCTCTATGACTGACTTTGTTGCATGAAAAATACATATGATTGAAATTTTGTGTATTAGGTTTCTTCATTGGTGAACTCTTGGCTCTATCCATCTAATTTTTCAATAAGGTTTTATTCTCACCATATCTAAAAAAAAACACTTTCTCAAAACCAAGTCCTTTGTGCATCTCCCTTTGGTCTTTAGCTCTCAAGTTTCTCATCAAGATCTATTTAACTAGCTTCGAATTTTTCCATGAGCTCAATAGCAATAGAAAGTTCATAAATCCTAAGAGTCTCATGAACTCTTTTAAGTTATTTCTCATTTTGTCTAGATTCTTCATGATCAAGTTTCATTTATCCAATTACATAATTCAACCTATGGCATTCATCACATATGTTTGTTATGTTCTTCTCAAGACATTGTTCATTCTTTTTCTTTACTTAAAACTCTTTAATCATTTTTACTACCATGACTTCATTATTATTCTTTATGTTGGCTTCTCAAATTCATATAATTGTCCCTTTAAGGCCTATGAGTAATTATTGGCTCCTTTATTATTTAACTAATAAACAAGATCCCTCCTCATGTCTATTTATTTGTTCAATTGTCCCCTCATATTATCAATGAAACATTAAACCTCCTTGAGTAACTTTTAAATATATTAAAATGAAATCAAGAGTTATCTCTAAGAACCACTAGAAATTTTTGAATCACTCATTAGGATCTCCTTTAGGATATATAATTAAACTAAAGCTCAAATATTTGATACCAATTATTAGGATTAAGGAATTCTTGGGGGTGTAAATTAGTATTCTAAACTTTTAAACATTTTTAAGTTGATTGCACAACCATAAATCAAATATAAATGAAATAAACAACAAAAGCATAAATGAATCATCCACAACATTATGAATCTTAAGAAAAAATAATTATAGAGATGGAACCCACAAATGATTACTTTGCATAATTAATAACCTTGTTAAATATTTGACTACAAAATAGGGAATTCACTTGCATTAAGAAACACCTCCTAGAGCTCACTACTCAAATTAAAACATATAAAGGTTGTCTCTCATAGAAAATGATTGAACTAGAACCCAAAATTGGGAACTTAGAAATAAAATAGTCTATTCTTTTACAATTCCATGTAGGTGTGATAAAATATCGTCAACCTAACATATGCATGTAGGTTCTTTACACACATAACATACCAATATATCATTTTCACTGTACTCTAGCTCAAATTAACTCAAAAAATTGATCTTATATATACCCAATTGCAAAAATAATAATTAAACTATTCAACCTCAAGAACACAAAAAATGTAGCATATAAATTCTCAACCAAATCTATTTGTAAATCCTCATGGTAACCTTAAACAATGCCATTAATATCTTCTATCATGTCAAATTAATCGAATCAAACTCATAAATACATAAATTAATTGTTATGGTGGGATCTCTTACTAATCTAGTAGCTGACCGAGATTATTCTTCACTACAAATGGATTTCTACTACTCAGAATCTCATAACTCAACTAAATGATATCATCAATATGTGAAAATATAGGATCTTTTCCTAGAATCAAAACTCAAAACTCAAACTTTGTTGACAATACCAATCCACATACTAAACAATTTATATATATATATATATATATATATATATATATATATATATATATATATATATATATATATATATATATATATATATATATATATATATATATATATATATATATATATATATATATATATATATATATAGTCCATGTTCTTCTATATTTAGCCAATTTATCAATCTAACCTTTGTTACTACCAAAATAAGACAAGTGATCTTGAGAACATGTATGGTTTCCATCAATGAAAACCTAAAATATGTGATGTCAATGTATCTTTCAAAAAGCAACTACCATCATGATTATAACAAGATGCATTAATAAACTTATCATTGTTTCCATATTCTTCAAATTACTTAGATTTAAGATGCCATTTTTTTTCTTACACCAAGTGGATTAGGGATATATTGAAAAAACTAGAGATGGAGGATTACAAACTAGTTGGGACTCCCATGACTACTTGAAGTTATTTATGTAAGGATGATCAATCTCAAAATTTTGATCACAATCTCTATATATTTATGATTAGTAGATTGTTGTATTTGATTTCTTCTTGCCTAGATATTATGCATGAAATTTTCTTAATAGGAAGATATCTAGGTAGTTTAAAGTAATTTTAAGAATTTGGTATAGCTCTATTATCATGTAAGAATTTTCCTAAGGAAAGAATGAAATTCCAACATCTAGAAGCTCAAGAGATAGCACAAGAGAGACAAGATATGATCAAATGAGAATGGATTAATTAGATAATTGAAATAATACATCATAGAAGTGAGTTGTATATAAAGGAAACTAATATGACTAGGAGTCAACAAGGATATAAGCATACCAACTAAGAACATGTCCACCAAGAGTGGTTTATCCTCGATTGTGCATGAATCTATGTGAAAAATGAGAGGATAAGAATATAAAAGTGTATCTCATAAAGAGATGAAGTAGACAATATGTGCTCAATTGGAGTGCAAACTACTATTTTCTCTAGTTGACAACTCATATGAATATGCAAACTTTTAGGTGTCTACATGACAACTAATATGAAAACACATTAACCTAAGTAAACTTAAGCAAAGGTTAAATAGTAAATACTTATTTACACCAACACCCCCTTAAGTGAAACTTAGGAGAATGTACTTAAGCTCACAAAAGCTATATAATAATGCAAGATGTGTCTTGGCTACTAGGCCATGTTGGGTACCCATTTACAAGATGCAAGTGCAAAAGATATGCAATGAAATCTCTCATAAAGTGGAGAAAGAGGGAAAACCACATGGGAAAAATCCCCCTCCAAAAAGAGAGATAATTACAACAAAAGAAAATGAGAGAGATTAAGACCTCATGTGATGAAACAATCCCTCCATAAGAGAGAAGAAGAAAAAGATAGACCAAGTAACCTCCACTCAATGTAGAATGTACACCAATGGTAGATGATACAAGATCAATGTAGAAACTCCTCCATGAGTGTAGTACAACATTCTTCCCCTTAGGAAGAAATAGAACCAAAGGTGTACCAATGAAGCCTCTCCCATCTATGGGAAGAAACCTCAAAATTTATGAAATCTCTGAAACCTACTCAAGTGTCCCCATGTCAATATTGAAAGGTGCCTCCTCCAAATCATGTGTAGAATGCCACTGTGCTAAAAAAGAGAAATTAGGCTCAACTAAGGATGAATGTAGAACATGTATCAAGGACTCAAGTGTCTCCTTTGAAGAGAAAGTGACATTCTCCAACTGTTGTATCAAAGGATCTACCATCATGTCAACCTCAAAAGAATGATGAAGTAGAGAATAAAGATAAAGGTCACAGTGTTCCCTCACAACAACTAAAGAAGGATCATCTTCACCAAATAGAAGATGAATTTCACCAATAGCATCTCCCAAATCTACAATTTAGGACTCCACAAATAAATTAGAAATGTTTGTCAAGTATTCATCCCATGGAACTGAGTCTGGAAGACAATGAATATCATGTTGCACTAAATAACTTGAATCCATGGCTATGTGAATACAACTATCATTAGGAACAATAGTAGATGGAATATTAGTAGGAGGAGAAGAAATGGAAGGCTCAAGAACTTGATCAAATGTGAGAACAACTATGTTCAAGTATCCAAAGTTCTCCTTAAAGTTTGAATCAACAATAGAATTGTGATCAAAATCTGCTAAAGAATCCGCTAATAAATCACTATCATCATCGTGACCAAAGTCTCAAAAGTAGTATAACCAAGATGTGTGATGAACCACCCCTATAGTAATTATTTGTCTAGTATCCAAGTCATTGATAAAAAATGAATTAGGTGTGAATTCCATAGCCTTCTTCTATCTCCATGAGTGAGCTAATAGATGGAAAGAAGATTATGACTAAGGTAAGGTACACACAAAACATCTTTGAAGTATCCCTCTATCAATATTTCCTTCCCCAACAACATTCATGTAAGTATGATTTCCCATCAAGATAGGTGGAGTATGAAAAGGATCAAATGATGAAAACATAGATTGTAAAGATGTCATATGATGAGAAGCCCTTGAATATAGAATCCATCTCCCTAAATCTAGACTTGAAGTAGCTACTAAGGCTTGACCTTTTCCCATTTTATCCTTTCCTTTATCAAAATCTAAATGTGAAGAAGAGAATGAAGTAGTCATTATTGATGGTAGACCAATTTGATTCTTCTTAAGAAGATTCTTGAGTTCATCTATCTCCTTCTTACAACAATGATGTTCTTTATGTCCATTCTTCTTTCAATATGCACAAGTAAGAAACTCCTTCCTGGATAATTTACCCTTACTATTGTTGTTTTCTCATAGTGAGGAGGTTGAGTGTTGTTTCTCTTGTTGTGAATTTTGTTTCCATGATTTCTACTTCTTGTTAGACCCTTTTCCTTGATTCCCTTTACTAGCAACCAATGCTTTGGACTTTGAAGATTTGAGAATCCCCATGCTCATCAAATTTGATTTTTCTACCATCAAAATCTCTATGAAGAAATCAAATGAAGGAATGGTGTAGGAAGAACCTAAGGTAAACTCATGAGTGTTGAAGCTTGAAACAAATGATGCATATGGTGGAGGAAGTTTTGTCATCAAATTATAGATCAATTTTTCATCCTCTATGGTAATTCCACAATCCTTGACCATTTGCCTTGGTGATATAGTCTTGAATTGTGTCAAACTCCTTTGGATCTAATGAAATGAGATTTTCATCAATTTAAAATCGCTAGCTTTGTCTACTTTTGTATACAAGCTAGCAAACTTTTCCCATCCTTCCTTTACTATTTTACAATTATCAATATGGAAGATAAGATCTTCATGTACATACTTCCTCAACGTACCAAAAGGAAACTTATTGTTATGATTCCATTCATTTAGTTTATCAAAATTAGATTATGCAACCATGGCTCCATCAACACAATCAATTAAACCTTTTTTCATCATTTTACTCCATGCTCTAATTTTCCATGTAGCATAATTATGTGGAGTTAAAAGTGGAAACCTAGGATAACCCATGATGCAAAATAAAAGAACATAGGAGAAAGAGAAGCGCAAACACCCAAGGCACACCCCCCCCCCCCCCAAAAAAAAAAAGAGATGATTTTGGCACTTTATATTTAGTGCGTATACAATTTCCACTTCTCAAAGTGAGCCAAAGTGGACTTCTAATTTTTATGGTTACAACAACAAATATGAATCTATATAAGGCTCAACAAGATAATAAACAAGACCTCTCAAGGATCTAATTAATTGCAAATGCCAAAATAGGTCCAAAATGACCAAATACTAAAAGTATTATGTCTACTTAGAATTACTCCAAACTGATACCAAATCTAGAAAGTAGACAAAAAACCATGCACTTTCCAAAAAATAGCACCTAAATGTGTCCAGATGAGCCTAAACTAAGCCTTTGAAGTTGGACAAATTGGGATTTGTGATTTTCAGAAAAAATGAGGAAAAGGGATTGCAAACAACCTTCAATAATCTGTAGATCATGAAATTCTACCCCAAAACAAAAAAAAAATATCTTTAAAAATGGAGTCTGCATGAGGGAGATATTATTGTTTGAAAATTGCCTCTATAATTATTTTTCCTGAATCATCTTCATCGCACCTCCAAAAAAAATGACTCTATATTTCACCTTAGATTTCCAATTTTAATGAAACAAGATTTGATTTTAGGGGTATTTTGACCTTCTAAATGTGATTCCAATATCTATTTTGCACTAGCAAGCTCCAATCTTGACCTTCAAAAAAAAACTCTTTCCAATGGCTATGTAATGAAACTCCTATGGCTTTCTTATCATGTAAGAGTTTGGTATACTTCTGGTACCATGTAAGAATTTTCTTAAGGCAAGAATGAAATGCCAAGATCTAGAAGCTCAAGAGATAGCACAAGAGAGATAAGACATGATCAAATGAGAATGGATTAATCAAATAATTGCCTGAATACATCATAAAAGTACCTTGTGTATAAAGGAAACTGATATGACTAGGAGTCAACAAAGAGATAAGCATACCAACTAAGCACATGTCCACCAAGAGTGGATTATCCTCCATTGTGCATGAATGCATGTGCAATAATGAGAGGATAAGAATGTAAAAGTGTATCTCATAAAGATTTATAGTAGACAACATGTGCTCAATTAGAATGCAAACTACTATGTTGTCTACATGACAACTCATATGAATATGAAAACTCCTAGGTGTCTACATGACAACTAATATGAATATGCATTAACCTAAGTAAACTTAAATAAAGTATAAATAGTAAATACTTATTTACACCAATAGTAATCAAACTAGAAAGTGAGAAAAAGAATATTCAAATATTTGAAAAAGGCTTCAAACTTTAGGTATTTTTTCAAAAGGGATAATCAATTCACTTTGAATGATTTTAGTGATATAGATTGGGTAGGATGTGGAAAATGAAAAAATTATTACAAGTAGAGGTGCATTTTTATCTATAGATAAATTGGTCTCTTAATAAGTAAGAAGCAAGAATTCATACCATTATGCACTATAGAGACATAGTGTATTGTAGTATAATCTTGTTGCACAAATGTGTTATGGGTGAAAATTTCCCTGCAAGATATTAAGGTTGCATATAATGAAGTAATTCCAATTACGGATGATAATATTAGTATTAATATTTGAAATAATTTAGTGATGCATTCAAGGACTAAGTACATGTATATCTAGTATAATTTCTTGAGAAGTAAATTTCTAGAGAAGGAAATTAAATTAGAGTATACACCAACCCATACATGATCAAATTGAAGACATATTTGCAAATAAACTATCAAAGGATACTTTTAAGTATCCCTGAGAAGAAATTAGGAGTTAATGCCCCTACTTCAAACTAGATGTATAAGAGTGGTGCAATTTCCAAGGAAAAACACATTTCATATCTTTTGTCTCTTAGATTGATGTGGTTGATGCTCTCAAGGAGAGAAATGAAACTTATGGTTTCTTAGTTGTAATTTTTCCTTGCAAAGATGAATTGTTCCTATTTGGACAATTTTTTTTTTTAGAACTATACTTGGAGGAGGGGAGTTATTTTGTGTACCAATTTGAAGATTGTTACTATGTGGAGAGAAGAACAATACAAATATATCCCTATAAGGGGAAGATATAAAAAATATGTTGACAAAATACTTTCCAATGTAATGCCAATTTTCCTTGATGTCAAAGGGGGGGAGAAGTTCATATCGTGTCATCATGGTGTTATTTTTTTATTGGTATTACCATCAATGAAAAGGGGGAGATTGTTAGAAATGTGTATTTAATGTTTTCTTTGATGTCAATTTGTTTTCTATATTGTTCTCCACTTGGTGGAGATTTGTACAAATCCAATTTTGTACCTAATGGAGAGATGTTCCATGTGTATGAAAAGCTAAAATGTGAAAGAAATAATATTTGAAACCTAGTATTAGATGTTTAGATAACTTTTTTGATGTTTGGTGGTGATGATAAGTCAATAGTTAGAAATTTATATATCTAGAAGGTGAAAAGTATGTGAAATTGGTATATGTAAGAAGAGTATTTGGAATCTTTATGGGAGATTTCTCTATGTAGGAATTTGGAGGTTTGTAGTTTTGGTGATGTCACATGTAAGTATGTGAATGTTTCACTATCCTACTCTTTGGATCACAAAGATTCAAGGATTTAGAATTATGTTTTGTTGTTTGTTAACAATATGGTTGGCTATTAGGAATAGGTACAATTAGTTTGGAGAATTTTCCACATGAATGTTTCTTAGTGTGCAATTTTTTTGACATGTTCTTAACATTTTCACAATGTTCCAATTTAGATATATGACATTGTTTGGCTCCACAATTAAATTTATGTTTTTGTTTGACATTTTTAGTTGTCTTGGTCTCTGGTCAATTTAATTATTTTTGGTATTTTTATTTACAACAAGTTATTGCTTTGGATGTGATTTTGAGAAAGATTTAAGTGGTTGATATGGATCTTTTATGCCATGTTGAGATCTGCATGGAGCTATGTGCATTAGAGAACTTTTTTGTGCAACAAGTTATGTTTGAAATTAATTTTGGAGGATGATGCAGTGTTAATTATTTGATTAAATAATTTGTGGTAGGTGTATTATATTGTATTTTTCTTTGCTTTATCTTTTGAGGTTGACCATGTTGAGTGTTAATGCTCTTGGTAGATGACTTTGTGCAATATTGATTATCTCTACTATGGTCAACCTTCTTATGCCAATTCCATACCCTTTGTGAAGTGTTACAACCTCAAAATTGCATCAAAGATCAACATCAACCAATATAGGATGCAAGATGATTAAAATGATTTGAAGCATCTCATTTTTCCTATTTTTTAGGTGCTTGTTCAAAATACCTTCTCTCAACATATTTTCATTTCATATGAATACATTAGTCACAAAACTATCTTTTGTAGCTAAATACAAGGACCAATTATTTTACAATTGTGTTTATATGATATTGGGCATATATAACAACACATATTTAGGCATTGAGTTGGTTATTCAATAAGGGGGTGCATTGTTTTAATCATAGTTTCATAAATATCTTATTCATTTAAAAATATTTTACACCATCCATTTTTTTCTTGTAGTGTTTATTTTTAAAAACCAAATTTTTAGATTTTTTTCCTTTTTGTGGATATTGCAACACAATTTATTCGGTTTTAAAGTGTTCAAAACAATTTATAAATAAAATCTCTACTTTTTCTAGCCAACAAACATATTTTCTTATTGTTTATAAATTATTAGTTTTTAAAACTTCACTATAAATGTAAATTAAAATGTAAAATTAGGTTAAATGAATGTTAAATAAAAGTAAAAAATATATAACTCGGCTTAAATATAATCTTTAGAAATAAAATAAATCATAGTAATCAAATTGTTAGAGTAAAGGATTAATTTAAATACATTTATTAAATTATCATTGCTCCTTGCTTAAGATCTCACTTTATGCACATGCATTCTTATTAAATTTCATTTACCTCTCATTTACCTCTTTGGGTTTCCCTTTTATATTTTTTGATCTCCTTCTATAAGGATTGATCCATTGTATATTTTTCTTTTTCTTTTTGTTGAATAATATACTCTTGCATATTTTAGAGCCAAATCCTTGCCTTCTCTTGTCATTTTCTTCTCTATGACAGGAGTTAGAGAGTACTTCTCCAGTTACATGGAGGAGGACACCAACATCCAGATTTCTATGGGAAACTTGTCCAAACTCAACCCTGTTGGGAAAGGGACTGTTCAGTTTCAGAGGGAGAATGGAAAGATAATTCCACTTCATGATGTGTTATATGTGCCAGGCTTAGGTATGAATTTGATTTTTGTATCTATTCTTTAGGATAGGGGGTATAATGTACTCTTTAGAGGAACAAATGTGTTGATTAAGCACAATGATTGGAAATCACCCATAACTATTGGAGTTAGGAGTGGTCAGCTTTATAGATTGTAGTTTGATACTCCTAAGGCACTTATGAGCAACGGTAATCCTAAAGATCTTGGAGAGCTATGGCATAGGAGGATGTGCCATATTCATCATGGAGCACTTAGATTGCTTCATGAAACAGTGGCAGGTGTTCTAGAGGTGAGCACATAGCATGATGATGTATGTAAGGGATGTGTGTTGGGGAAGTTTGTGAAAGCATCTTTTCCAAGGAGTGACACCAGATCTAAGCATGTTCTTGATCTAGTACATTCAGATGTTAGTGGATTGATGTCGACAAAATCTCTCAAAGGATATGAGTACTATGTTACTTTTATTGATGATTTCTCTAGAAAAACTTGGATATACTTCTTGAAGACTAAGGATGAGGTTTTCAGTCAATTCCAAGAGTTCAAGGCTCTTGTGGAGAACTCAAAAGGAAAGAAGATAAAGGTTCTTCGGTCAGACAATGGAGGTCAGTACAAAGGAAATGTCTTTTAGGAGTTCTATACCAGAGAAGGAATCAAGAGAGAATGGACTATTCCTTACAATCCATAGTAGAATGGAGTTGCTAAGAGGAACAACCATTCTATATCGGAGGCAGAAAGAGCTATGCTACATGACCAGGACATGCCTTGTTACTTATGGGCAGAGGCGTGTAATACAACAGTCCACATTCAGAATAGAGTTCCACACAAGGTGCTAGGGAAGATGACTCCAGAGGAGGCTTTCACAGGGAAGAAGCCAGATGTTAGTCACTTCAAGATATTTAGGAGTTTGGCATATTGCTATATTCTTGGAGATATACGTACAAAGTTAGATCAGACTACAGAGAGGGGGTACTTTGTTGGGTATAGTGAGACCTCAAAGGCATATAGGATTTTCATTCTGGGGACTAAAATAATTATTGTCAAATGGGATGTCAAGTTCATGGAGGACAAGGAATTTAGTAGATCTAGAGATTTTCCTGCAAATGATCAGAGTGAGAAACCAACAGAAGCTCCAAGACCAAGTCAAGAGCAACAAAGCTCAAGTATAGTTACCAGTATGAGAGTAGACTCAGTTAGTGAAGATTCACAGAGTATGGAGCAACAGGTGCAATAGGAAATGTATCTAGAAGACTTAGAGTTTGACATTTCATCCACTACAGTTGGCAGCAGGAACCATGTGGTTCTAGATACACAAAGGGATACTCAGGAGTTTGTGGGAGCTCCTAGGAAGAGTACTAGACAACGAAGACAACCAGCCAAGTTCAATGACTATGTGGCATTAGTTAGTCAGTTGGTAGATAGTGAGCCTTCTAGCTATCAAGAAGCTACAAAACATCAGGTATGGCGGGATGCTATGGTTGAGGAATATTCTTCAATAATGTAGAATGATGTGTGGGAGGTAGTACCTAGACCAACAGATAGGGTTGTAGTTGGATCATGTTGGATCTATAAGATAGAACACAGTGCATATGGTAGCATTGAGAAATACAAGGCAAGGTTCATGGAAAAGGGGTTCTCTTAGAAGGAGGGAAAAGACTATGAGAAGACATTTTCTCCTGTTGCCAAGTATACTTCTATACGAGCTATAATCTCACTTGCAGCTCAGATGGGATGGAAAATCCATCAAATGGATGTCAAGACAACATTCCTTAATGGTGAGTTGAGGGAGGAGGTATACATAGAACAACCAGAAGGCTTTGTAGCACACAATAAAGAGATCCATGTGTGCAGATTGAAGAAAGCAATATACGAACTCAAGCAGGCTCCTAGAGCATAGTATGAGTGCATTGATACATACTTGTAAAAAATGGGCTTTGTGAAGAGTGAAGCAGATGCTAACCTCTACTACTTGATGGTTGGGGGTGAGATTCTCATTGTTGTTCTTTATGTGGATGACCTATTTCTTATAGGTTCACTAGGGCTCATAGTGGATTGCAAGAGGAACCTTGCAGAAGAGTTCAAGATGAAGGATTTAGGACTTATGCACTACTTTCTAGGCATGGAAGTGTGGCAGACAGATGGGGAGATTTTCCTTGGTCAAGGGAAATATTGCATTGAAATCTTGAAGAAATTTAGGATGGAGGATTGAAAAGACATGTCTACACCCATGATCACGAATTGGAGGAAGGTAGATACAACTAAGGAGAAAGATGTAGATCCCACTTTATATAGATAGTTGATTGGTTCACTTATGTATTTGCTCAGCACTAGACTAGATATAGCATTTGCAGTAAACTCTCTCAGTGAGTTCATGGTTGAACCAAAGAAAATGCATTGGATAGTGGCTAAGCATGTGCTATGTTACTTGCATGGTACAGTCGAGTATGAGATCAGATATGTTTGAGGTGAAGGTATCAGGTTGATACACTATACTGATGCAGATTGGGTAGGAAGTATAATAGATAAAAGGAGCACTTCAGGGTGTTGTTTCAGTTTGGGATCAGCAGTTGTATCTTGGTTCAGTAGGCAGCAGAAGTCTGTGGCTTTAAGTTCAGCAGAAGCAGAATACATAGCAGCTAGCATGGTGATATGTGAAGTTATATGGCTTCAGAAGTTGTTAGTAGCCTTGTTTGGTTAGAAGGTGGAGACTATTGTGATACATTGTGACAATCAGTGTTGCATCAAGTTGTTTGAGAATCCAGTGTTTCATGATAGGTCTAAACATATAGATATCAGATATCACTTCATCAGAGATTGTGTACAAAGGGGTGTTGTTTAGCTACAATAAATACCTACAGAGGAGTAGGTAGCAGACATTCTAACTAAGGCATTGGGGAAGGCAAAATTTATCTTCTTCAAAGATAAGTTAGGTGTCCTATAGAATAGCTTCCTTGCTAAGAGGGAGTGTTAGTTTTGTTAGCTTGGACAACTGTTTTTCCATATGCTATTATTTAGTATCTAATTTTTTTTTCTAACAAATTGGTTAGAGCAAGGACAATTATTTATTAAATAATTGACTTCTTTTAGAAGCAACTAGAAACCAATTTTGTTAGGGTTGGTAAGTTGTTTTATATCTCCACCATCAATTGTAAATCAATCTCGATCGTTGGTTTACCAATGAGAGTAGTATAAAAGGGGGTCTAGGGGGCATTTGGAGTAGAATAAGTTTGAAGAAATGTTTGCAGTGTTAGCAAACAGTCTTGCAGCGTTAGCAAGGGCGCAGTGTTAGTGCAGGAATAGCAGTGGGGAATATCAGCAGGATAAATTAGGAGGTTGTCAAAGTTTTGCCAGTAAGAGGCAAGGAATTTTGTATCTCTTGATTTGCTAAAGTTTAATATAATTTCTCATCTGTAGAACTGGTTTTCCCTTAGGGGTTTTTCTAGGGACAATTTGTCTAAAAATATTGTGTTCATTGTGTTGCGCATTTTTTTCTGTATTTTATAAGTGAAGTTGCAGTTGTGTTATTTTTTGATATTAGCTGGGAATTTATTTTCAGTAGTTTAATAATTATTTATGATAGGAGATTAATAATCAGTGACTACAATTGTTAAATTTTTCACATGATGGCAAAGGCATAAATAAATCCTGTCAGATCCTTTGATATATTCTGTTACACAATTTTTAGGTCACCATCGAGAACAAATTTTAGCTAACATTGCAATGCATTTTGACATTCCAAGGATATGATTCATTTTCAATGGTGAACTAAAAATGTTTTTAGGCAGAATAATTGGGAGGGTTGCTGTTGATGTCACCGTGTGATAGACCGATCGATCTCAGACGTGTGCAGGTTCAGGTATTTCAAAATATGACCGTTCAACTGCCTCTTGTCATTTCACATTCTTATATTGTTTCTCTATTTATTTTTTTTTGTCTCTGTGCATGGTTGCTCTATCTTTACATTGTTTTTGTATTTGCATTGCTGCTCTTTATTTTCTCTCTGTGTGCGTTCCTGCTTCTTTGCATTGTTGTCCAACTATGAAGAATGGCTAAGGAGAGCTTCTCAACACCCACTATAAAGGAGGACGTAGATACATTGGCAATGTTGGAACCCCTGTCTTTAAAAGAGTTGCAGAGGAGATTAGAAAAAATAACAAACATGTTATCCATAGATAATAATAAAGATGTTTATGATTTTGGCAGTTTTGGAGGAGATCGAGACCTCTAACATTATGACCCACTAGATAAATCTATGTATATGCTTCCTAGGCCATGATTCTTGCACTATCAGCTAGACAGAATGGATGATGATGAATGCCTTGAGAATACATATGAAAGAATGGAAAGAAGTCATAGGTCTTCTTGTTTCAAAAATAAGATTCTAATTTTAGTGGCGGTGCTCTTTGTGTTTATTTTCTATATATCTACATGGCATTCCAACAAGTATTATGTTGGTGTTAATTTGCAAGCTTTAGATGAATATGTAGATGGATTCAGTCTGCCAATGAGTGAAATAGTAAAAGAGGACTTGGACCTATCAATCAATAAATATGGCAATGAATTGGGATTTTTCATTAACAAGGATTTAGTTGAACATAGACTACCAATCAATGAAAATATAGAGAAGTTCAGGATGGTGATTGACGAAGATGAAACCCATGGTCTAGTAGTGCTTAAGTATTTTGTCACACTAGAATCATGCCAATCTAAAACTCTAGCATTGGAGAGCCCCAAGAAGATAGAAACTATGATGTTAGAGGGAAAAAAGGCCAACGATTGGGTATTGGATGTTCTTGTTGCAGAAAACTCCAAACCTTTTGGGATGTTGGATGTCCTTGTTTTAGAAGATTCCAAACACTTGATGGTATTGAATGTTCTTGTTACAAAAGATTGCAAAAATTTGGGAGCAGTGCCATCTAGTATTCCAATTAAATCTGTAAGAAGTCCCCTACTTTATGGAGTTATGGGTGCATTCTTATGTGTAGCTGCAATAGTGCTTAATTGGTACAAGAAAAGGACAACATATGCTTGTCCTAGGACTTCCCTAGAAGTTACATAAATTCAGACAAAGAATAATCGTGCTCAACAAGGTCCTTTAAAGCAAATGTTGAAATTATAGGCAAATTGTGTGCCTAGTGTGCAACTTCTAAATGAGTATTCTCTAGTACAGACGGTTAGCTCTTCTAGTAAAAAGAAAGATATCATGTGGAATGATTCAAATATTGGAAGAAGTTCATTTTACATTCTCAATTAGGAAGTTTGGAGGAAGGGCAATTCAACTTCTACAAAAAAGAAAGAAAACATGGCTGCTGGAGAAATGTTTATGGAAAACTCATTTTATGGAAGTCTCACAATGATGATAAATAAGGTGATTTTACATTTAATACGGTTTCCCTTTCTAATGCAGTAGAATCTAATGAGCTACTTTATCTTCATATTATTATCTTTATTGCTCTTGGTAATGAAACATTCCAATGATTTTGAAGTATTTTCTCATAAGAGTTCTTCCTCCATTGATTCTGCATATGGTATAATGTAACTTATTTTACTAATGCTCAAGGTGTCATATACATCTCCATTGTTTTTGTTATCCATGTCAAGTATCATATTTTTGTCATCTCAAATATTACTTTTAATTATTAAGAATCCTGTTGCTGATGTTCTATTTTCTTTCCATGCTCAGTGGGAAATGATTCATATCTTTATATCCCTAGATGCGAGTGCTATGCAAATATGCACCCTTTCAATGTGCTTGCTTTCATCTATAGGTTATGGATCTACTAGATTTGCTCAGTTCTTTTTAGAGGGTTAGTTTTGTTGTCTAGAATGATAGTTACATTTGACTAGCATCCAGTGCTGCTAGTTCCATTTAGAGAGCAAGTTCAATTTATAGATGTACTCGTTTGTATATAGATGTACTCCTGTGCATTAAAAGTTCTATGAATTGATCACGGAGTTGATATAATGGACACAACTCATGAACCTCTCAGAGATACTTTTGAAAGGGGTAGATTATCATTATCTATGGTACCATTCTTATTTTATATTGAACAAAGCAATAAAAATAGTTATTAATTATTCCTAATATAATTTTTCATTTCTTATGTTTAACCATCTTGCACAATAATTTCAACCAAAAAATAAAATAGCTAGCTAACTCTCCCAAACCAAGTAAAATGCAACTACCGGATATTCTCATTTGCACAATCTGGCACATGATCTTCAAGATGTGGTGAGGGTAATAATCAAGCATTCATATGGGGGAAGGGTGTGCTAGTAGAATCCATCTTTAATATAAAAACTTTGGGCTTTGAAGAGTTATGGGAGAACATTTCAAAATCTAGAGGGACATTTGTGACAATTACCCACATGTGCCCAAATGAGAACATCGGCCCTATTGATTTCTATAGTAGCTGCCAAAGCATAGCTTTGAGTAAAAACTCACCTTGTAATCAAAATCTTTGTCTACCACGATTCTCATCATATTCAGATTTTTTAATGGAACTAGAATTTCATTGCCATTATCACCTCACAGACTTATGCTTAGCTTAATTATTAACCTATTAAGTTACAACTCGATGAATTTCTTGGTAGGGCTGTGAACTAAAAATAAAAGAAATTGAATTCTTTTTTTAGGACATCGTCTTCCTTTTCCAGAAAGTTGTTGGTTGTGGTATGGTTCTCTGGTACGACTCCACACTAATTTGTTTACATTGCTACAGTATGTCTATACCAAAACATGTGAAATACAAAAATTATAAGAGAATAAATACTAAAAATATAATACTTCTTGCCAATAAATATGTTTAACATAATGTACATAGAATAAACAAAAGCAGCCACAAAACACTAATGATATATAGATAATTCCATGGTTTTATCATTAAGTTAAAGGTTTCTTTTTTTGTTTTTTTTGGCTGCTTTAAATTATTTTTATTCAATTTGATTTATTTTTGTTTTCGACCATTTAGGGATCTAGATTCACATCAAGCCTTTGCCTAGGTATGATCAAGACATGGGGTGCTCCAACTGAGTACACCTCAGACAAATCTGGTGTGTCTCAAGGATTGGGTATTGAAAATCAAGGCTTTGCTAGAGAAGATGTTATGGCAATCCCCTGTATTGATGCCAGATTCATTATGATGGGGACATTTTCTCATGGAGCTATATTTCTCATTAGATATTATAATCCAAATCAAAATAAGGATAATGCATTGGCAAGAATGTTGGAGCATAAGGAGCCATAATATCTCATTTGAGCTGGGTTATTTTATTCCTAGGTAGCCAAAGATTTGATATCCATCTAAAATACTTCCCATCCCTGAGAAGTTGCAAGAGAGAGGATGAGGAAAATAAAATTTATCATCAAGATCAGAACAAATCTCTCAGTGCACTTGTGAAAATCCATTTGCAACAAGATGTGCCTTGTACCTATCAATAAAACTATCTATAGAATACTTGGTATGATACACCCACCTACACCAAACCAACTTTATTCCTTTTGAAACAAGACAAAGATCCCAAGTGTGGTTCTTCATAAAAGAAGAGTACTCCTCATCCATAACCATATCCCAATTTGAGTGTCTTGTTGCCTATGAAAAAATTTGGTAATCATTTGAAATGACATGACTCAATAGTCTAGTACTAGAGGTTTGAGTATGACCATGGTAATAATTTGAAGGATCTCTTACCATAGGTCTATTTGCATGAATAGTATCATAAGCCCATGTGGGCACTCGTAAAACATTGGGGGGAAGAGGATAAGGTGCATCATCATCAATATCTTCCTCAAAGGATAAATAATCATTTAGAGAAGAAGAGGAAGTATTGGGAAGTGAGGGAGAAGCTGGTGATGGAGGTTCCATCTAAGGATAACACTCATCAAACTAAACATCCCACTAAAATAAGACCTCTCTAGATTTGGGATCAAACAACTTGTATTCTGCCACATCCTCATAGTAGCTAAAAAATATGAGTGGTTGACTCTTCCTCTATATGGATTTCCTCTACGAAATTTGGAATAAATTCCCAAGCCTCACTACCAAAAATATGGTATGTAGAAATATTGGACTTGACATGAGTTCAAGCCTCCTCCGGAGTCAAATGTCACAATGCCTTCTAAGACATCTGATTCTAAATATAGTTGGTACAATTGATAGCCTTATCCCAAAAAGGACTCATATCTCAAGACTATATCATACAATTAGCCATCTCCCATAATGTTTTGTTCTTTCTCTCAGCAACCCCATTCTGCTAAGGGGTATGAGGAATTGTGAACTGATGATATAAATCATGCTCAATGAAAAAATCTCTGAAAGACTAATTCACATATTCCCCACCTTTGTTAGTGCATAGATGACTAAAAAAAAGACTAGATCACTTGTCTACAAATGTTTTATAGATTCCAAATGAACCAAAGACATTAGACTTGTACTTCAAAAGGTACACCCATATACATCTAGAGAAGTCATTTATAAGAATAAACACATATTGGGCACTTGAAAAAGACTGAGTGGGGAATGACATAAGATCATTGTGTATCAACTCCAATGGTGCCTTAGTATATGTGGATCTACCTGCTAGAAAAGGATCTCTATGATGTTTTCCAAGTGCACAACCTCAACAAACATTGCTAGTACAAGAGATCTAAGGTAGCCCAATCACTAGCTCTTGTGTGCTCATCTATTGTAGATATATGTAGTTGACATGGCCAAAATGTTCATGCAAAAATTTTCTCACTATCTCTACATGAGAAACAAGAGAAAAATATATAGAATTGGATCTCTCGATGCCATCAAACTAATATAAGAGAGATTGTAAATCAATATTCCTAGTAGTAACAACCAAATTAGGATCGTGGAGGTCTCAAATAACCACATCATGTGGTCAGAACTCAACTGTATTGCTAGATCTAGAATGAAAAATCTTGTAGACTAACAAGAGGTTCATAGAAATGGTTGGAACCTAATAGCCCCTATTTTCACTATGCCAAAACATTGGAGTTTATTTTGAAAATATTTTGAAATGTGTTTTATTGTTAGGGTTTATTCTTTATTTGTTATCATTTTTTTAGAAAATAACCCTAACCTAATAATTTTTCCCTAGCCCAGTGTTGAAAATCTTTCCCTAGAGGGATAATTTGATATCATAAGATTTATGTCTTTACCCTTTCATGGAGAAATTTCTTAAATTGGCAATCAATTTTAAACTTTATCCTAGATTTTATTTCAAGTGGGAGATTGTATGTCATTTTCAAATTTTTTTATCATGTGATACGATCTTATCATTAGGGTTTTAGGCATTTTTTTGTGAGCTTAAGATTTCCCTCTCCTGATGTTATGAAATGTATGCTAGTTGAGGATCATAAGGGTAAAGTGTTGAGTCTCTTGATCTCATGATGTATCATATAGTCATAGCATTGTGGGTGTTTATAATGAAGTTTTTGATCTTACGATCACCCTTTTGTCATGTCATCTTAATTGTCTCATGGGAAGAGTTTGTAATTAAGTTATAAGATGATATGAAAAGCTAACAATTGTGTAACTGTAAAGGCAAAAAGGGAGACCTGAGACCATACGAGAACAATAGGATCATAAGATTGCAAAGATGTAAAGTGCAAAGGTTTGCAAAGAGTTTCGATCCTACAATAAATAGAGGATCATGAGATCATAAAGGTTCCTAAAGAGATTTTTGAAGCTATGATAAGGAGGTGTTTGTAAGATCGTAAGAAAGGAAGTGGTAGGTGATATGATGCAAGGTGGGGCCAGGCATATGAGTATAAATTTTTTTGAGACACATGGCAATCGATATCTTATGATGCTATGAAAAATAATAGATTATATGATTGAGAAGGAAAATCATGAGCTTTTCAAAGCTACCAGGCAATACTAGATCACAAAATTGTAATGATAGAAGTTGAAACTTTTGAGGCTATGATGAAGAAAGGTAATGAGCAACATATGGTTGGGATTTAGAGGCAAAAATTAAGTGTAACTCCTAAAGTTAGTTAATTGACTAAGATTGAGAGATTATAGGGTAAGAAAACTTGAAGTTTGATGTTATGCCAAGATGTGATCGTGAGATTATAAAGATTTTTGAGGCTATAATGAAGAAAGGTCATGACCAATGTATGGTTGGGAGTCAAAGGCAATAGTTAAAGGTAGCTTTTGAAGTTAGTTAATTGACTACAATTGAGAGATCATAGGGTAAGAAAAGTTGAAGCCTAATGTTATGCCAAGATGTGATCATGAGATTGTAAGGGTTTATGGGATAACTTCTGAAGTTGCAAAAAGGTTCAGTTAACAATGATTGTAAGATCATAAAGCAAGTAAAGGTGAGGTAAGATGCATAAGTTCAAAACCATTGGAAGTGAATTTTTTTCCAGTGTTCCAATCTTATGGTGTGTTGTGTCTTGTAAGATTATGAGAAACTTGAGGGGCCTCTTTGAAGATATGATAAATGACATATCATAAAATTGTAAAGGCTATTTTTTAGGCTTATAAGAATGTGATAAGGGTTGAATTCAAAGTGATCGTAAGATCATAAAAGCCATGTTCCCCGCCTAAGATGATGTGAAGGGTTTACATTTCAAGGATGATCATAGGATTGTAAACCCTAAATAAGACATGAAAGCCATTTTTATTTTTGTATAAGCTAGAACAATGATGCATGTTGTTAACCAATGAGATTTGAGTAAAGCACAATGATTACAGAGTTGGATGAGTTATGTTGGCGCTCCATGGAAGTGATAGAGAACACTGAATTTAAGGTTTGAGCAAGTAGGAAATCAATGCATAGGGAACTTTGGTAAAGTATGCATAGCATAAAAACATTCTCTAAGCTAGTAATAGGTTACCATTTGCAAAGAGAAGAGAATTCTAGTTGTTTTAGACATTTCAGTGTGAAGGATTATTCTTTTCAGTACTAATTGTAGAGTTTCCTAGAGTTCTCAGTCTACAATAAAGATTTTTGACAATGAGGTTGAGCAGATTCAAGCTACAAAAATTGAAGTTTCAAAGACGTCTATTGCAAAAGAAGGAAAGAGGTAGAGGAAGCCAAACTAGTTCGCAGATAAATGGATTAAGTTATTCACTGAATCTTCAAAAACCATCTCTACAAATGACCATGACTTATGTGACCCTTATGCTTTCTATAGGGATACTATTTTCCCTAGTGTCCATGGGTTATGAAATATTGAGGTACTTTTACTACAATTAAACAAAAAAAATTTCTTTTTGCAATCCATGGAAGAAAAATCTAGCAAAGTTAATCTTTCTAGAAGTATTTGTGGATGTTGATTTGTTGAAGGCCCTTATTAAATCATACAATCTAGCTACCAAATCATTCCATACATGAGATGGGACCATTCTATGTATATTAGATCGTGCTTCTTTCATTGAAGCTTTTGGATTGGAGGGTGCAATGAGCAAGCCTGTGGATTTAATTGGCCTTCAATAAAAAAGATTGAAAGGAATACCAAGGCTTTCACAAGGAATTCTATGCTACAACACATCCCCATGGACCTCAAGCAGGCATGTGATTATCCTAAGAAAGTGGATAAGGAGATGCCTTTGGAAAAATTCAAAAACTATTTGTAAAGATAATGTATGGTCTCCACAAAGTCGTTAGTATAGATGGAACTAATATGGTATATGGGGTAGAGTTAATTATTGCCAAAGATGTATAGGATTCATACCATGGTAAAGAGTATGAATATGTGGAGTATATTCTAGAGAATATGAAGGATAACATTGGGCTAGAATAGAGTGGGGAAATGAGAAATTTAAAATTCCATCATTACTCACTACTGAAGAATTTGATCTTGTACAAGAACATGGGGTATATTAGCTCAGATTTCATTGGTCACACTTTTGATGGAGAGCTGCCAGTTTAGCTATGGATATGGGTATGGGATAGTTCCTATCACTACTCTAATTTTGTTTCCTTTTTCAATAATTTTAGTACTGTTATCATGAAATGTTAAACCCTAGTTACTTTAGGGCACCTAAGATTTTGAAAAACCTATTAAGGCTAGACCTTCTACCTAAAAATAAAGGATTAGATCACAATTGGGGGGACATATTCTTATTCCCAACATTTTCCCTCATGAGAGTATATGGTTTCCCTCAACCTCCTCATATATTTCCCAAATTTATCCCTCTTAGACTAGCCACAATTAAATTCATGTGGTAGTTGATGATGGTAATCAAAGAATACTTAGGGCCTAAAGTGCATAGAGGCAAATTTTTGTCTAGGTTCTTTAGAATAGGGGACTTTTCAATTGGAAAAGAATCCATGAATCATATATATTCTTTCCTCCACTATTTTAATTTATCAACTACCCCATATAGGATGTATGATCTAGATAATTTAATGAGGAATACCCTCAAAGAAATTAGAAATTATGTGTTGCCAAACACAAAAGAGTTACGTCATAAGGAGCTCATTCCTAACATAGTAGTTGAGGGGGAGGCTAGTTATAAACTTAAAATTTTTGATTATATTCTGAGGGTGGAGAGGGAATTGAAGAGAGAAAATCAAAATTTCAAGGGGTTTTACATGGATGTCGCTTACCCACAAAGGATAAGGTAGATGGTTGTTAATCATGTTGAGATCATGGCACAAATGCTAGAGGGGCCAATCAGAGAAGAAGAAAGGGTAAACCCTAATAGCCTAGAACCATATGTGACCTAGAAATTGAAGAAGATGAACATGTAAAGGCATCATGGGTTACGAAGGGTAACAAAAGGAAAAAGGTATTTCACATATCAGAAAACATTAAACAAAGAACTTTGCAAATCTTACCTCGTAAGAATCAATATTTTGCTGATTTAAGGAAAAGTTATATACATGATAAAATAAATGCAGTAGAGAACACTCTGACTGATTTAGAGATGGCAGCAATAACATTAGAAGATAGGATAATCTATGATCAACATTTTTTTGAAGATGATGAATTGATCAAGTCTACTAAGTTCAAGAGCTTCATCTACAAGATCAAACAAAGTGAGATGGTACTGAAGATGAAGCACCAGAAACCCTCCAAAAATGAGAAGGTAAAATTAGGGTGGGGATGACACCCACAAATTATCACTACAACAATATGTAACTATTTAGGGTTACAAAGTTTGATCACTTCAAATGGTATGTTCTATGAAAGGCCTGTCCTGTTGAATACTTTGCACCTTGTTAAAAGTGACCTAGTTAGAGGATTTACAAACACTCTCTTAGAATGTCACCTTGTTAAAGGATTTTGCACCATGGTAAAAGGCTTCCAACATGGCTATTAGACCAACCTATCATCATAAGATTATCATTCCTAATAGAATGGCTAGAGAGTCTTAGAAATTCTTTACTCGATGACTTGCAATCTTCAATTACTAATTCCAGATCCTTGTTCTACTCTTGTCTATTCTGATCCTTGTTTGATCTGATATGTCTCTCCTTGAGGTTCTAATACTTTGTTTTGATCAACTAAATTTTGCAATGTTGTTCTTCTTTTTCTAAGTCTTTATACCCCTCTTCACTTCACTAGCATTCTCCCATAAACTCTCACACATATTCAAATAATGGGGTTTCATCCTCCTTTTAAAGGTTTCAAAGACTTAGGGTTAGGTATGAATCTATGATCAATATTCATTCTTCTTTTCATATTCAATTCTTTCACTTTTCCTATTGGTTGCATGCTTTCTCCATTTTTCTTATTGGCTGCATGTTGATTACATAGGAAATGTAAAAGATTTGATCTTATCTTCAAGATCCTTTGAGATTCACCCTGAGTTGGCTCAAAAATAGTTTACATTTGAGTTTGTGAAGACACAAACTCATATGTTGATTCTTTGTTACTTGACACTTACTAGTTATTGATGCTCAACACATACAAGATTTTTGTCTCACTTAGCTCCTATAGTAATTCTATTTTGCTTGACATCTATACTTTTCTCAACACCTATAGTGACTTGGGATCACTTATCACTCGACACTTGATACTTTCTCAATACCTATTGAATCTCTAGCTTGACACATAATATATCTTGGCATCTATATTATACTTGACATCAACTTGAGAATTGGTTAAGTGTGTTGACACTGAATTGTCAACACAATCTAAGACCAACAATCTCCTCCTTTGACACGAGTGGCAAAAACACTTAATTGAGCATTATGAATCTGGTCTCTATGAGTATATTACACATTTTGTTCAACATATGTACAAAACTTCAAAAACTTGTTCAAAATTTTTTAGAAGACTATATACCTTAAAAATTTGTAAATCCCCCTAAGCTAATGTGCCATTTTCTATATCCACAATTCCTTAAGTTGAATTTGTCACATGTTGATGTGTCTGATACTCTTTGCCTTATATGTATCTGCTTTGTTTGTACTTTATATCTACTCCCCCTTTCACAAATCTTCTTGCTATTTTTGCATCCATTTGGCTTTATCCTTTTAAGATTCAAAATTTGAATATATAATATCTCCCCCTTTGGATATTCCTTATTATCCTCATTAAAAAATGTATTATCTCCCTTTAATATCTTCCACTTACATGAATATCTCCCTCTTTTTGACACTTATGTCAAAGGGTCCTAAGAATGAATGGAATATTTAGCCAAAAATGTTTTATTCACCTCCATTATTATCTTCAGAGAAGCATCCCAATTGTCTAATTCCATTTCCAGAGCTTTGAGCTAGATGGTTGTCTCTACTGCAAGATGTACTAGGCCTTGTAAGCTAGAAATATTTGGATCTTTCTTCTAAACATTCTCTATATAGGCCATTTCTTTATGCAATACTTCTAGATGTGGGGTAATAGAAAACTATATCTATATTAATTTAGCCTTAACATTAGCCTCTTCTACTATTAATACAGGTAACTCCTTCTAGGTGTGAAGTGTTGTTACAAAATGCTTCTCACTTTGAGCTAGATCCTTAGGTAGTTGTGTGCTAGATATCTTAAGGTTCCTCTCAAAGATTATTATTCTCTGCCTAGTCTCTTGTGTGAAATATGAAGAGTCACATAGTTTGTAGTACAATGAGAATATGTTCTCAAGTACTATTTTCACCTTTTCTACCTTCTTAGCCAGTTCAACTTGTGATAGTGCTATCTCACTAGATATCTTCTCATTGACCTTCATTTGAATTTTTTTTTTTAGACCATTCTAATAATTTAACATTAGTATCAAGGTCTTCATTTTGTACCCTGTCCACTATGTTGGACAATTACTCCATGATGGGCTTTGTTTCATGAGGTACTGGCAAGATAAATTCATCAAGAAATATGTCTTTGATTTCTACTAATGCTTGCTTTTGTCTATACTCATTTCTAACTATCTCTTGCTTCTTCTTTATCTCTAGTGCCTCTTGCACTTCATTTATCTATTCTTGGTTCATTTTCTTATAGTCATAACTTGGTATGACTATTTCCTCATCAAGTGTAGGGCCCCCATAGTGAAGTACCCTTTCTACCTTCATGGAGCTCGAGCCTTGTGCTGAGATTTGTAATTGTACTACATCAGTGCTCAATTGCTTAGTAGGAGTTCATGTAGTAGGAAAATTAACCAATATCTATATTTCCTCTTGCTCTCTCTCCTTAGGGGTTTTCTTCTCTTCCTTATCTTCTCCTCTTCTACCTTGATCAATGACAATGATTTGAGGAGGTGCACCTTGGCTTTGTGATGTAAGAACATTTTGTTCTATCTATTCTTTTGTTGACTCCTCAACAGTTGTTGTTACTATCACTATGGGATCAACCTTAGTAGTTGTGTCTTGTGCTACTTACTCTTTTGGTTCATCATCTATAGTTGTGGGAGGTTGTGAAGGTGGTTCTTGTGTGTTCACCTTCTCCTTGGTTATTTTTGCTACAACTTTTTGTAACTCCTCTACACTCACCAAAATAGGATTTGTGCACAATTGTGATTGCAATGTTGTTTGGTGAAGGATCCTTTTAAGATCTACAGTTAATGGATTGATGTTTTGACCTAAGGTGTCAGGAACGTCTTTCACAATTACTATTTTTGTAGATGTAGGTACTATATGTGGAGAACTGGGTGGTGGCAATTGGGTGTCTTGGACACTCTGTTCTTGCCACTATTCCTCTGCTATTGCCTCATCACCTTTATGTGTCTTCTCCTCCACTGTTACCTTTTCTTCCTCTTTTTCATTTTCTTCTCCTTCCTCATCATCATTTATTCCCTCAAAGGGATTTTCTTGCCCTTCTTTGATAGTAGTCAATCCATATATCAATTTCCACATTTGTGTAGATTTCTTTACAACATCTTCTATTTTATTTTGCAAAATACTAAAGGCTTTGTAATTGGGTGAAAATTTCCTCCCATGTTTCTTACTAGCCTTACTTAATTGACCTTTTAAAAGGTCTGGCATCACATGAGCCAATGTTGATTCCCTTATTTCCTTCTCCATATTTAGGCAGTAATGCCATTTATTTTCTACAATGTAGCTTAGCTCCTTAGGCATAGAATTGTCAAGTTCAAGTGAAGTAGTCTTGAACTTGGCCATCATAGTGTAGATAGATTCTTCCACTTTTTTTTGTTCTTCTCTACTCAACTTATTAAAATCAATTGACTTTAAACTAGTTAAATGTGCATTATCTCTAATATTATCACAAACATTTTCCATATTAGATTTGGAGGAATATTTTACCACTCTAAATTGATCATTGTCAAATTTTGTCTTCTCTTCATCTGACTTTGGGGGTGTAATATATTTTCTTCTTTTCTTTTGGCCTTCCTTGCTCTATGGCTTTTTGCTTCTTTCCTATTCCTTCACCACTTTTGTCATTTCCCTAACGTTCTCCCTTGTAGTTGGCTTGGTTGGGCTTGGCTTAGCTACTTTCTTCTTTCCTTTGGGTTGTGCAACAAGTTGTTTTTGTGCTTTTCTCTTCTTAGGTTTAGACTTGGGTGCTTCTTGCTTGGCACCTTCTTCTTCTTCTTCTGCATCCTCACCCATACCTTGGGTCAATGCTAATGGTTTTTGACCTTGTTCATCTTCATCACCTTTAGCTTCTTCATCTTCTTCTTCTTTAGTAGTGCCCTCACCAAATTTTTCCTTTAACTTCTTAACCAATTTGTTCTTTTTCTTTAATGTAGAAGCAGTCTTCAATTCCATGTACACCATTGATCTCACCAAATTAAAAGTCCCAAAATGTGGTGTACTTTTGTCCACTTCTTCTACTAATAGAGTTATAGCTACAGATGCCTCATCTATGTTTATTTCATATCCAAGAGGTCTTAACCATCTAACCCTTGGTTGTGTTGCTTGTATGTAAGTATAATCAATATCTACAAGAAAGAATACATCATTTACATGTTGTTCTACCAATGAAACTAGTATCCTTAATATCTATTTCATGGTCTTCTTGAAATCTCCAAAGTAACTTGTCATAAGGATGGAAATTCATTCTGTACATAGAAAAATATGCATATCAAAATTACACCAAATTTTCACTGTGCTCCCTTGGTTCTTCTTATTGCTACTGAATTCTCATTGATTTGTTGCAATTGTAGTTCTACAAGATCATAGGTATGATCCTTTTTCACTAGTTTGTAACCAACATCCATAGCAATGTAGGGTACACTGTTAAGTCTTTTGGATTGATAAAATTTGTGTGAAATAAGCCTAACAATAGAGTCAACAAGAGGGTCTTGGATAGTATCTATAGTCATTCCTCTCTTGTTCCATTTCGCACCTGTGTTCTTGTCAATTGCTTCCTTAGAGTCACTTCTAAGGGTCTTTGGCTAATGTAGGGTTGGATACCCTATTACTTTGTGTACAATCCTCTTTGTTTTTTTTACTGGACCATCTTCTAGCCACAAACTTCCATCATGAATTCTACTGAGCATAATTCTAATTCATTCAATTTTAAAAATAGTGGGGAATTCTAGGGCATGAGTTAAACCCTTCTTCTCAATGATTTGGTACTCTTCCTTCAAAATTTTGTTTTCACACAACTTTTCATAGGCTTCCCTCATCTCCATATCTCCTATGGATCCAATTTTGTAGTTGTAGCATCTCCTAACATCCTAAACCATAACTACCTTAGGGGGTTATAATAGATAGGGCTCTAGTTGGGTTATTTTTGTATGCCACTTTAGGGATTGGCCTAAAATCAGGTTGTTTTTCTTTGTTAGACACAAGTTGAAACTCAAATGGTTCTTTATCCTATGGTATCCTAGAACTAGAGGCCATGTGTGTGATCTAGGGTTTGAACACAAAGAAAATGTGAAACTGCATAGCTCAACACTAGTATAAATGCCTTGAATTAATGGAATTACAGTGAATCACTGTTCAAATTTTCCCAAATGCTGAATTCTCTACTTTGAAATCATTTTGCACTCTTCTTTATCTTAGCTCTTTGTTCACGATGAAGAAAAATAATTCAAAATGTGATAATATACCATATTTCATAGCATTTAATGCTTAGTGCGTTTACAACTATCCACTGGGCTTCTTAAGAATTTTTGCATTCTTAGCTTCCATTATCTTTCCACCACTCAACATCCACAAAAAGATCCCTCACTCAGCTTCAACTAAAATTTCTCTTCACTCAACTTTCACTACCAACTCAGTTGTAACTAATCATTCGGCTTCTAATGACTTTGACAATCAACTTAGCATGTATTAGAATTTTACTCGACATCTAAGCACAACTCAACAACACTTATGAAATCTTGAAATTTTAACTTTGCATCTCTATTCATGTTGATCTCTTCTTTTTGTTAGTTACTTGTCTTGGAACTGATGTATGATAAATCTTTGTATATAAGTCCCACAAACCTTTTTGTGCTTAGTTGGATGAAGTGTGACCACTTCACCTTTTAGGTGAAGTGATCCCTTCATTTGATGTGATACTTCCATCTTTCTTCTTCCATGTCCCATTCATTTCTCCTCTGATGTGTTTAACATCTATCTTCTCTTTTCCTTTGTCAAACTCTGAATTGGGTGCCTTTGACCTTGTTGGGAAATTCCTGCAGATATGACCAGTCTTCAAACAACTGAAACATCTAGTTTGACTCAACCATCTATTGTAGTTTCCACTAAAATGTGTTCTTATGCAATTTTTAGGAATTTTTCCATATTCCTGATAGTAATGACAACTATGCTTGCTTTTGTAGTCCAATGGTAGTGATGTCCACGATTATTTTCTCTTGCTAGCTAATTAGGTTTCTGTTGTCACTGAGGTTTTCACCCTTGTCCAAAGTTGCTACCTAAGGACAACCTCATGAAATATGGAAACAACCTCCAAGCTGTGGTAATTGAACTATGAGGTTGACTCTCCAGAGAAGGTCAGCTTCCTCTTACTATTAGGATGTACCTAACTACTCATGGAGAGGAAAAGGGAGAAGGAGAGCATGAAAGAAAATCTACCTAATCTAATCTAAAGAGGTGATGCACCAAAATAGAGTGTTCAGACCAATCTCTACCCATATATGCGCTATTGAACCAAAATGAAACTAAGGATATACACATTCAGACTTGGTTTAATCTAATAATCACATGTAGATTAGAAGACCAAGATGAATGACATAAGGAAAGAGAGATTCACTTATATTATCATTCATAGGCCAAGGAGATACAGTCATGTAGATCATATATCTCTATGAAACACTAGTAAGAGGCAAGGAGTTCTTGCACTTTCATAACAATGGCTGAAAGAGATAAGGGAAAAAATCATGTATTTCAGAAGCACAGGGGAATTTACATTGAGAATCTACAGAGCAATAATAGAGAAAATACAGAAAGGTCAACCCCCCACAAAATTTTAAAAAATTCGGCTTTATAGTTTAGGCATAACTAAGATGTCCTCTCCCTACAATTACTCCACAACCACTGCATTGAAGTCCCATAGAGAATAATCAAGGAGAAAGTCTAATTTGGGTACAGATCTAGATGCAATGATATCTGATCCTCTATATCAAATAATTCCTTGAGAAGATAGAAATGGTGCCATTAAGCCACTCTGACTAGGTAGATGGATTGGATCGAAGGTGGAGTGTTCTTCCTTGTCTCCCATTCATTCTAGGTTGGTTGGGATTGATTACAGAGATCAAATTCGCAACATAATCTTGGTTTTCCACCATTTTGGCTCATGAATCAGCAAGTCAATGAGTCAAACTGAAATTGCAAGTAGGACAAGCCACATGGGCCAATAATTTCCTTCCTTTCTACCACCTCGCAAGGTCTTCCCAAGTTGACCACCTCTTTCATTACTAACCATGCCATCTTCTTTAAAAAATCCTGACCGCAACGTTATACTATCTACTAGCAACTAACCATTAATGCCTTAACTGCTATTTATACCTTAGCCAGACCCCATGATGCTAACTAGCACCAACCGATGATTGCATAATACTTGGCCCCACCCTACAATGCATCACCAAGGTGCTATTTCACTATGTGTATCCTTCGAGCAATTTCCCATAACGAGATAGAGCCCACTATGGATCCAGACTGATCTGACGATCGTGAAGACTCATCATATTAATATGCTATCTCCTTTAAAAAAATTTGAAAACTTGGGCCCACAAACCACTCAAATGGCATCTTCATCTTGGTGTGACCTAGCCCCATTGATCTACATGGCACAATGGTGCTATGTCACTATGGGTAATATCCTCGCTGCTTTCCATAGCGAGATAGCAGCGACCATTATTTTTTGAGATCTGGCGGCAAGCTAGATGGATCTGACCTATCAGTATACCAACCAATAAGAAACTGGCCAGATGCCAACCTATCTAACAAATCCTCATTTGTGGCCCACCAAGTGAAGTAGGACCCACATTCTACACTATCATACCTTAGCCAATGAAAAATTGACCAACTGCTAATGTGTGCCAAATTTCATCATTGATATCTGACGGGGCATACTTGGGACCCACCTTCCTTTTGATGTTGCTGCAGTATCACTTTTCATCTGGGCATTATGTCACTAACTATGAGGAACACAGATTTTTTGATAGAGCTATAGTGCCCTATGGAGATCTACCAAAATTTGGCACTGGAGAAACAATTAAGGAAAAGGGAGGACCCATTGGCCACATGGCCAAAAGGTGCTATGTTCCTATGGAAAAACAACATGCGACTTCCCATAGCGAGATAACACCAATTGTAGATATCTTTTGATCTGACAATGGGGACTTGTGGGCCTGTAGAAACATTAAAATGTGTAGGGAAGAAATATCATAAGGTTCAATCATTTAATTGTTTTGATATTCCTGGGACGTTTAAAAAATAACATAAAACCAAAAATTTATCGTTGGGCGGGCAAGTATTTAAAATTCAAATATTTGGCAGGGGGCACAATATGTAACATTTCTGGTGACTCACAGGGGATTCTAGCCTGCTATGCATAAGACTAGTGGCCTAAAGCATCCATTGGGCTACAGATTCAAAAAGATGTGGATATTGTGTATATTATGAAACCCTAACCCTACCTCTAAGAGGAAAACCTTGAAACCCCTGTCTCTACAACTGGAACTAGAGACCAAAACCTCCTTCTGCAACATTGAAAATTTCAAAACTTGTTGTCTCATGGAGACAATCTTGTGCTTGTGCACTTCTTGGAAAAGTAGGGAACAAACTAGAAATGAAACTAAGCTAACTATGTACGTGGAATCTCAAACCCTTAGAAACATGGCTTGAGATAGATCCCATTGACTGGAATAGGCAGAATCTCACCATCAAGCTTGTTTAACTGGAAAGCATTGGCCTACTTGCAACTGACAATAAGATAGGGACCACTCCATAATGCATCAAACTTTGAGTATCTTCCTAGTTTTTCCCTATCTGCATCCCATTTTAGATCCAAATCTCCCTCTTGAAAGATTCTAACCCTAGCCTTCCTGTCAAAACTCTTTTTTACTTGCTACTGGTGTGTCTCTAGGGTTTGCATGGCTTTACTTCTCTTCTCTTCTAGCTCCATCAGCTCTACCATTCTTACTGTCATGGCATCATCTTCAATCAACTCTAGCTGTTGAGCTAGCTCTACAGATGGGAACTCCAATGAAATTGGAATCCTTACTTCTCTACCATAGACTAACACAAATGGTGAAATCCCTATTGACCTTTTAGGCATTATTCTATCAGCCCACAGTGCAGTCTTCAATTTTTTATGCCAACACGTCTGGTTATCTTTAGTTGTTCTCTTTATGATTCTAATTAGGTTCTTGTTGGAAAACTCAGCTAGGCCATTACCTTGAGGATAGTAGTTTGATGATGTGCTCAAGTAAATATTGTGGTCAACTGCCCATGCATAGATCTGAGATCCTACAAATGACTTTGCATTATCTAAAATAATGGTTGAAGGGGCACCAAACCTAGTCACAATTCCATCAAGGAACTCAAAAACTAAAGATTCAGTGGCATCCTTCAATGCAACTGCCTCTGCCCATCTAGTGAAGTAATCTATAGTAGCTAAAATCCATTTGTGACTTGAATTAGAAGGAGGATTAATAGGGCCTATGAAATCCAGTCCCCATTGGGCAAAAGGCTGGTTCACCTAAATGGGATGAAGGGGAAGAGTTCCAAGGTTTTGTTTACCAGAGAAGAAAGCACATTTCTCACACTTCCTCACATACCTATGACAATCAGTAAATAGGGACAACCAATAATAACTAGCCCTCATGATCTTCATTGTAGTTGTCCTTGCTAAGAAATGACCACCATCAGGACCATCATGAAGCTCTTTGATCATTCTTTCAGCTTGGTCTGTATCAAGGCATCTTAATAGGGCTCCATTAAAATCTTTTCTAAAGAGGACACTATCAACTATGACATAAGGAATTGACTGTAATCTATATTATCTCCTTTTAGGTCTATCTAATCCTTGAGGGTATCTATTGCCTAATAAGAAATCCATCATATCATCTATCTAACTCCTTGGGTCGCTATTTCTTACCTCATGTTGCTCTGTCAGTATCATACTAGCTTCCTCATCAGGTTCTTAAGATGATAACATCTATTTACACAACCCCCTCCCTCTTACCAGCTTGGTAATCTAAATGTCAATATCATATTCCATCACTTTAGTAATCCAGCTAGCTCTTTTCTCACTAATATCTTTGCTCAAAAGGAAATCCTTCACACTAGCATGGGGTACTAACAAATGAATTTTATTATGAGGTAGGAGGTGTCTAAATTTATTCAAAGCTTTGATGACTACAAGGGCTTGTTTCTCAACATAACTGTACTTATCTTCATACTCTTTAAGCCCTTCATTGAAGAAAGCTATGGGCTACTCATCACCTTTATCATTTCTTTGAGTTAGGATAGTAGAAATGTTTGACTCACCACCTAGGGTATAAAGGATGAAATCTTTCTCAAAATTTGGATTCATGAGAGTAGGGGCCAAGGCTATGGCTGCCTTCATCTCTTCAAAACTTTCCTTCCCTTCCTTGGTCCATTCAAAGACCATACCTTTCTTGAGCATAGCCATAAGAGGTTTCACCATGGTAGCAAGATTTGGAATAAATCTTCTCACAAAATTTATCCTGCCTAGGAAACTTTGCAGCCCTTTCTTGTTTTTTGGATCAATGGTTAAGCCATCCTAGGATACAATATGTCCTAATAATTTTCCTTGGTTAGTAGCAAAGACACACTTGCTTGGGTTAAGGGAAACTCCAAACTCTCTGCATCTTAAGAATGCCTGTCTTAGATTATCAAAATGATCTTCTACATCCTTCAAATACATAGTGATATCATCAACGTAAACTAAGACAAACTTGTCAATCAATCCTTTGAAGGCCATCTCCATTGCCTTTTGAAATGTACCACCTGCATTGGTTATCCCAAATGGCATCTTACAATAAGCATAGGTACCCCATTTAGTAGTAAATGCAGTCTTGTATCTATCAGACTCTTTAACCAACACTTGATTGTAGCTAGAAAATCCATCAAGAAATGAAAATTTCTTTGAACCACTGACCTTGGACAAAATCTACTCCATAGAAGGGAGAGGATAGTGATCTTTAAGGGAAGCTTGTTTAAGGTCACTAAAATCCACACACAATCTAATTTCTTTGTTCTTCTTCCTAACATGGACAAGGTTTGCTACCCATGATGAGTGTTTGATGGGAAAAATTATATTCGCCTCAATCAATTTTGATAGCTCCTTTCTCATTAAGGGTTCAATTTCAGGATCACTAGCCTCCACTTTTGTCTTACTAGTTTTCCATTATCAACTAAATCTATAGTATGGTGAAATAACCTTAGGTCAGAACCCTTTAAATCATCATATGCCCAAGCAAATATATCATTAAATTCTTGACATAGATGAATAAAACTCTCCTGCTCAATTTTAGAATATACCTTACCCATGTTCAAGGATTTTCCATCAGTAACCATGACTAGAATATGATCATCTTCATCAGTAGCTAGGTTCATGTCTCTGCCTCTTGCTTGGTCATTAGGATTGAAAACACTCTCAAAGGTAATGAGAACCTTAGGCAATTTGTTAGAACTTAGATTAATGATCTGATCACCATACTAATCCTATAGTCTTAACTGGTTTTTACCTAAAAATTCTACTTCATTATGCAAGAAGCTGACAATTTTCTCATCAAATTCAAACACCTAACAATGGATGTTGTTATCAGGGATAATAGGCCTTACTACCACTCCGATTTGTTGCTCCTTCTTTTCTTCAAGATTCCTTGGTACATCATAAGATGCATCTATTGCTGCAAGTCTATCAGCATGCCTATTTTCTTTTTTAGGGATGCTTTGAATATTAAATGCATTAAATTTATCAAGAAAATCCCATACCCTATGTTTATAAGACTTGACAAAACCTATCTTGGCAATATTATGATTTCTCACTTGATTGACCACAAACTCACTATCCCCATAAAGTCTTAAAGCTTGAATTCCTCTTTTTTGAGCAAGTATGAGACCTTGAATCAAGGATTCATACTTGGCCACATTATTAGTGTAACTAAATTGGAGCCTAAAGGAGAAATAGTACCTTACTTGTGCAGGAGAAATTAACATCACACCAGCCCCTGATCTATTTTTATTCCTTGACCCATCAAAGTACAGACTCCATATCCCACTTGTATCTTCTTTAGTCTCCACAAGATTGGGAACTAGAGCATCTTTCTCCAATATACAATATGTACTGAGACTTGTCTCAAGGGTTTTTGGCATAATATCAAATTGATATGCATTAGCCCTCTCATCCATGAAAAAATTAGGTATCTTTGCTAGGGAAGTGGTGGGCTCCTTCACCATGTCATTCTCATCCATCTCTAGTATAGGGCAATTCATGTTGATGAAATTAGGGATGTAAGATTCAGTATGATGGAGGGCTTGAGGCTCTACTCTGATTGAAGCATTGGCTCCATATCTCATCTTAAAAGAGATATATGACCAATCAAAAGATATGAAACCACCTATTTGGGCAGTAAAGTCTCTTGACAAACAGATGGCAAAATATGGCTTGACCTTAGCAATAGAGATATCTCTGGTTATAGTACAACTAGGGCATGCATGTAAGGCCGTCTCCACATTCCTAGGGATCCTTATAGTCTTGACAGTACTACCATCCACCTATAATACATTCCTAACAATGGGCTCATATTTCATTCCCGAAGCATCAAAAACACACCTAGGCATCACTGAACTACTAGCCCCTGAATCGATCATGCAATTATGGACTAGTTTGCCCCCTATAATTAGAGAAACATAGAATGGAGGAGGTCTAACATTTGTACTTGTTTCTACCTCCTTTGATGATTGTACTAGGCTTGTGGAACTTTTCCTACCAGGTGGCTGATCCCTTGGTTCAATACTTTCCAATTCTTGCTGCAACAACCTCTTTTGCATGGGTCTAGTAGCAATAGCATCCCACATAGAGATATTCAAATTTGTCTTCTTCATTTGCTCTTCCACACTAAATGGCATAGTGAGCACTTTGGTAGAAGCTTTGGGAGCTGCAATTGTATGAGGTTGAGATGGAGTAACTTGAGGATCACTTGTATCTTTTCTGCCATGATTTTTCCTTTGCTGCTGAAAGGCACTTGATTGATTATTTGCTTCTTGCTCATGAGATATTGCATTTGAAGTTGAGGCCTACTTAGGAGGAGGGATAGCATCTTCCATAGCTCTTCTTCTACTTCTAGTGTTATGAGAAATGGAATTATGGTTTACATTACAATGCTCCTCCATCTGACCATTCATAAAAGAGCAATCACCGTATCTTTTTGTATCTGAGGCATCTTTAAATTGGTCCTCCTTGTATGATTGTTTTGTTGTAGGTTCTTGGGCTATCAAAGCCATTAAAGATTTAGCCTTCTAACACATACAATAGGCATAGGAGTAGTTACAAGAGGGACAAAATTTTTGATCTTGAGCCATATTGTTTTGAGGGACTATGGCCCTACTTTGATTTACATTTGAGGTCAAAGTATGGCTACTCTGCTTGTTTTGATCAAGGGAATTGTTCAAATGATCAGGATTTGGAGGCCTACCACTATTGGGAGCTTGATATTTTAATTGATGAGGCTTACTACCTTGAACTTTATATCTTTCTAAAGTCACCACCTTGTTGTTCACTTTTTGCATCATAGAGAAATTATCCTCCAGCCTCTTTCCTTGATCTTCTAACTTCTTCCCTTGATCTTGCAATATTTTATCAAGGTTCTTCTCTCTTTTGTCCATATTCCACATTAGAGATGGCATCATCTTCTTGATTTCATCTATCCCATTTGAGGATGTGGAAGCTTGAGGGACTAGGGCAAGGGATTGTGAGGAGGGAGCTATGGGAAGAGGGGCCATTGCTGGTTGGTGGTTTGAGACATCAGGGAAGAAAGGCATACAAGGCCTTGGAGCTAACTTACCTCCTTGTATTAGGATATTCTCTAATTTTATTTCTATATCATAAGCATTAGGCAAGGTATCTCCTCCCATAGTTTGGATTGTAGTGGCAATATCACTATTTAAAGCTCTAAGGTAATGCAAGAAGGCATTACCAGGGGTAGGCTTCATTGAAGTAGGTATTCTATCCCACGTCTTTTGAAATCTATAATTAAAATCAGTCATACATTCATGGGGGGCTCTTTTTATAGTAGTCAACTACTCTAAAAGTGACAAATAGTTACTTTTATCCTCAAAATGTTTGCACAATCTTGCTCCTAATCCATCCCAATCTATTATAGAACCATTAGCTAAAACTCTATACCATTGTAGTGATTTTACTTTCAAGGATGAGGCTAGGAGCCTAACTGCAACATCATCCTCTATCATACCATGGATATTGCAGACATTTGCAACCTCTTGAATGTGTTCTAAGGGAGAGATAGAAGTTTCACTAGTAAACTCTGGTATAATTTTAAGTGCAGCTATTGGTATGTCATGTCTTTGGGCTAATAAGATAGGGCTCCCACCGTTAAAGTTGGCAAAACTATGAGCTCTAGGCAATGCCATATAGACAAGTGATCTATTGATATGTATTGATGGAAGTCTAGGCTGAGATCTAACAGTAGGAGGAGTACAGATAGATCCTATAGGTGTATTTGTTACTATTGCACTCCTAACCAGTGAGAAAGATATTCTAGTCTTCCTTCTTCTAGGGTTTGAAAATGAAAGCTCTTGATACTGAAAATTACCTCTAGAAGATGCCCTTGTTTCAGATCTGGGCATAAATCACTGCAACTTTGGTCTGGAACTGGGATTGTATTTCAAGCTCAAAGTCACCAAGTACTTTGAAGAATGATCCTTTTGAAGGCTTAAACACCAAAGCCAACACTATCTCCTTGATATTGATCTTGAAATCTTCCCTTTTGACACAAGTAGGCTTGAATTTTTTTGAAAAGAGTCCCATCGGGCATGCCAAAAATTGTTGTCACTAAGGGTTGCACCCTTATCCAAAGTTGCTACCTAAGGACAACCTCGTGAAACATGGAAACAACCTCCAAGTTGTGGGACTTCAACTATGAGGTTGAGTCTCCCAAGAAGGCTGGCTTCCTCTTACTATCAGGATGCACCTAACTACTCTTAGAAAGGAAAAGGGAGAAGGAGAGCATGAAAGCAAATCTACCTAATCTAATCTAAAGAGGTGTTACATGAAAATAGAGTGTTCAGACCAATCTCTGCCCATATATGCACTATTGAACCAAAATGAAACTAAGGATACACACATTTGGACTTGCTTTAATCTAATAATCACATGTAGATCAGAAGATCAAGATGAATGACACAAGGAAAGAGATATTCACTTATATTATCATTCATAGGCCAAGGAGATAAAATCATGTAGATCATAGATCTCTATGAAACACCAGTAAGAGGCAAGGAGTTCTTGCACTTTCATACCAATGGCTGAAAGAGAAAAGGTAGAAAATCATGTAGTTCATAGGCATAGGGGAATTTACATTGAGAATCTACAGAGAAATAATAGAGAAAATAGAGAAAGGTTGACCCCCACCAAAATTTTACAAAATTTGCCTTTATAGTTTAGGCATAACTGAGATGTCCTCTCCCTGCAAGTAGTCCAAAACCATTGCATTGAAGTCCCATAGAGAATAATGAAGGAGAAATTTTGATTTGGGTACAGATCAAGACACAATGATATCAGATCCTCTGAGTCAAATAATGCCTTGAGAAGATAGAAATGGTGCCATTAAGCCACTCTGACTAGGTGGATGGATTGGATCAGAGGTGGAGTATTCTTCCTTGTCTTGCATTCATTCTGGGTTGGTTGGGATTGATTACAAAGATAAAATTCGTCATGTGGTCCAATAATTTCTTTCCTTTCTACCACCTTGAAAGGTCTTCCTGAGCTGACCACCTCTTTCATTACTAACCATGCCATTTTCTTTAAAAAATATTGACCACAATGTTGTACTAACTATTAGCCACTAACCGTTAATGCCTTAACTACTGTTTATACCTTAGCTAGACCTCGTGATACTAACTAGCACCAACTAGTGATTGCATAATACTTGACCCCACCCTGCCACATGTCACCAAGGTGCTTTGTTGCTATGCATATCCTCTAAGCAATTTCCCATAGCGAGATAGTGCCCACCGTGGATCCAGACTAATTTGATAATTGTGAAGACTCGCCATATTACTGCGCTATCTCCTTTAAAAAAATTTGAAAGCTAGGGCCCATGAACCACTCAGCACAACTAGCATCTTCATCTTGTCATGACCTTGCCCTATTGATCCACATGGCACAATGGTGCTATGTTGCTATGAGTAATATGCTCACAGCTTTCCATATCGAGATAGCACCCACCGTTGATTTTCTAAGATCTGGCAGCGAGCAAGATGGATTTAACCTATCAGTATACCAACCAATAAGAAACTAGCCACATGCCAACCTATCTGATAAATCCTTTTTTGTGGCCCACCAAGTGAAGCAAGACCCACATTCTACATAGTCATACCTTAGCCAATGAAAAAATTGACCAACTGCCAATGTGTGTCAAATTTCATCACTAATATCTAATGGGGCATAATTGGGACCCACCTTCCTTCTGATGTTGCCATAGTATAACTTTCCATCTGGGCACTATGTCTCTAATGGCAAGGACCACAAATTTTTTGATAGCACTATAGCTCCCTCCAAGGATCTACCAAAATCTCACCCTAAAGAAAAAATCAAGGAAAAGGGAGGACCCACTAGCCACGCGGCCAAAAGGGGCTATGTCGCTATGACAAAACAACATGCAACTTCCCATTGCAAGATAGCGCTAACCATAGCTATCTTTTGATCTAACAATGGGGAATTGTGGGCCCATAGAAACATTAAAATTTGTAGGGAAGAAATATCATACGGTTCAATCATTTAATTTTTTCGATATTCTTGGGATGTTTAAAAAATAACATTAAACTGGGAAGTGACCGTTGGGCGGGCAAGTATTTAAAATTAAAATATTTGGTTGGGGGCACAATATGTAATAGTGTCCACATATGCTTTGATCTACACTCAAAAGCTCTATGTCCATACTTATTGCAATTTTAGTAGTGACCTTCAAATCTTGGTGTTCTAATAGTCCTAGTCCTGCAATTATGTGCTTGATGTCCTTACTTGTTGCACTTATGATAGTGACTCACATTCTAAGGTTTTTCATGATGATGGGCATTCTTGCTCTTACAAACATTAGAGGTATGTCTCTTTTTACCATAAAAATGATAGGTAGGTTTAGTGTTCTTACCTTTGTTACTTCTTTCTTCTACAATCTTGGATGACTCTCCTTTTTCACTGTTGGTGTATCCTAATCCTAAAGTATCATTACTGGCTCTTGGTGATTTTCATAGCTGCTCAAACTACTTGATAGCCAAATTAGCTTTTTTTAAGCTCTCTTCAATCTCCTTCTCTCTTTTTAGGTCATTTTTTAGTTGTTCATTTTGCATCTTTAGTATGGAGATCTCAATATCCTTAACATTTAATTCATGATGTGCATTCATCATCTAGCTTAGGGTGTCTAGCTGCATATTTGAAATTCTCGCAAGCTCAATTGACTTTTCTTCTAGTCTATTGGAAGGTTTCTCTTGTCACTCTCTAGTATAACCTTATCTTCAATGGCTCTTTTCTTTTGTTTAGTCACCTCAAAAAGCATCATGGCTTGTGATTCTTGTTCAATTTTGAGTGTTTTTGATTTCTTCTACTTGAGATCTATTCTTCCCCATTAGGTCTACTATTTTTGCATCAAATTCTTTGGAATATCCATTTGCAAACAATTTTGAGGTGTCAATATCCTTGTATTGTGTACCATTCTCACCTATGACAATCTCTCTTCTTCACTTTAAAGATTTTCTTAGTTCTTCCCTGGCTTGTTCCAAAGTATGTAAAGCAAGTTGTATATCAATCACCTAATTTTCTATGACCTTCCCAAGTTTTTAGACTTCCATTTCTAGATCTTTTCTCCAAGCTATAAGGCCCCTCCTTGTGAGTACTTTCCTCTAATACTAATTATTAGAATACTTTAACCTTTTAAAACTTTTAGTTGAGATCATTCACATGAATCTAACATATCTATTCAACATGAAATATAAAGACATGAATGTAGATAGATAACAAAATATTTTGGTAACCCATAAACCCTCCAAAAATGAGAAGGTAAAAGTGGGGTGGGGATGACACCCACAAATTATCACTACAACAATATTTAAATACTCAAGGTTACAAAGTTTGACCACTTCTAATGGTTTTCCTTGTGAAAGGTTTGTACTGTTAAAGACTTCACACCCTATTAAAAGTGACCTAGTTAGAGGATTTATAAACACTCTGTTAGAATGTCACCTTGTTAAAGGATTTTGCACCTTGTTGAAAAGCTTACAACATGGCTATTAGACCAACCTATCATCATAGGATTTTAATTACTAATAAAAAAGCTATAGAGTATTAGAAAGTCTTGAGCTGATGACTTGCAATCTTCAATTGCTGATTCTAGATCCTTATTCTACTCTTGTTTATTCTAATCCTTCTTTGATCTGATATGTCTCTCCTCAAAGTTTTGATACTCTGTTCTGATCAACTGATTTTTGCAATGTTGTTTTGCTTTTTCTAAGTCTTTATACCCCTCTTCACTTTGCTAGAATTCTCCCATAAACTCTCACACATATTCAAATAATGGGGTTTTGTCCTCCTTTTAAAAGTTTCAAAGACTTAGGGTTAGGTATGAATCTATGATCAATATTAATTCTTCTTTTCCCACTCAATTCTTTCACTTTTCCTATTGGTTGTATGCTTTCTTGATTTTTCTTATTGGTTGCATGCTTATTATGTAGGGAATGCAAAAGATTCAATCTTATCTTCAAGATCCTTCAAGATTCATCCTAAGTTAGCTCAAAAATGGTTAACATCTAAGTTTTTGAAGACAAAAACTCATATGTTGTTTATGTGTTACTTGACACTTACTATTTGTTGATGCTCAACACATATAGAAATTCTATCTCACTTGACTCCTATAGTAATTTTGTTTCACTTGACATCTATAATTTTCTTGACACCTATAGTGACTCAAAATCAATTATCAAGTGACTTGACATCACTTATCTATTAACACTTGATGCTTGCTTGGCATCTATATTATACTCGACATCAACTTGAAAATTGGTCAAGTGTGTTGACACTCAATTGTCAAAACTAATCTGAGACCAACAGATGACTCCAAAGTTGATGGATATGTAGAACACTTCCTAAGGAAACATGATAGTATGGACTCTGCATAGTACCTTAGGTACAAAAATCTCCAAGGCTATGAAGAATTTCTCATTCATGAATGAGGCCAAAGTGGAGGAAATAGAGACAAAACTAGCTAAAAAATTCCATGACTATATAGATGTCAAAAATTTATATGAAGATGAACTCAGAAAGAGCCTTGTGTATAAAAATAAAATTAAAGAATTGGAGGTGAAAGCTCAGGGCTAAAAGTTGAAGTTGCATCTCTGATAGAGCAACTAACCGGTGTAGAGAAGAATAAAGAATAGAGCATTCAGGAACAACCAACCATAATCACAATAGAAACAACTATTCAAATAGAGGAGTTGGAGGTAGAGGATAAAAAACCAAGAAGAATGAGCATAGATGCTCCATCTACATAGTAGGTTGGTGAGGTAAGGACAACTATCCTTAAAAGTATGATAGACCTTAGAGTGGAGACTCTAAAAAATATATCACAATAGGCCCATTCTTTTTATATTTCTCTCCAAGATGTTGATCAAGTTTTCATTAAAGCACTTTCATGGCTATCACCCAATTTTAATCTATGGGTGCCATATACTCAATTTTTGGAGAGGCTAATTATGTTGATGGCTAAAAAGCCAAATTTTCTTAATGAAATCATTATAATAAAGGAAGGCTTAGTTATAATAAAAGAATTAATAAGCTTCTTTAATGGAAAGCTACAAATTATCCAAGGAAAGATGAAAGTTTTATCACAGGAGATTGAACCTTGCATTCCTCCTAATTTGGATGCTAACAACAAGTTGAGAGATTGGCAAGAGTGGTCAAATTCTTTTAGTGTAATGCTAACTCTAGAAGCCATAGCATCAATTTTTTAAGATGGTAGTGATGTCCCATTCAATAACCCAATTGATTTCTTATTTAAGGTTGAAATAGACTTAAGTAAGTTTTTAGTTGAATCAAGGGCTATAATGGATACAAAATGGAATAAGGCAACAAAGGAGTTAGATGAAGTTAAAGGTATTGAGTGGCCCAAAAAGAGGGAAATCTATGTCTAGGAAGTGGTGGGAGAGATAAAAGATTTGCCAATGCGAATTAGTTGTAGAGTTACATGCTAAAGCAATAGAAGAAAAAAGGGATTAAAGTAAACCTCTTGTAGTAAATTGTCACCTGTCAATCTTGCTACTACCTTCTTATTTTGGTTTCAACATAGAGAATGTTTTAATTGTAAAATTTCAAACATATCTTGCCTTTCTTTCTTCTGTTAGGGTTTTGACATGTGTCCTTCTATCTAAAGCTTTTTGCAATCCTCTATATAAGGATTTCTAGGGTGTGGAGTGAGGGTCCAAAGTCTATAGAATTTTTAGTATTTTATGTTATTCATAGGCAACCTAGTTTTTGTGTCAATTATATGATTGTATCTAGCTTTGCAAATATAAGAATATAGTGAATATTGAATGATTAATATTGTCAAGTTTTGAGTTATACTTTGATTTAATATTATTAATGTATTTTTCTCAAGGAAATTAATACAAAGAAGAAGTTTTGCATATTAGTATCTCTGAGTTTCGTCTCCACTTTTATATATCTTTTGTTGATTGCTTTTAGTTCAAAGAACTAAGTTCTTTCAATAATTGATAGGGTTTCTGGATAAATGAGAGGGATAGAATAAGAATGAAATTTAACGTTAATTTCTAAAAAATTTAATTTCAAGTCAATTAACTAGGTTGAGGTTTATTCTTATGACTCTATGTAATAGTTGGAAATATTCAAGACTATGCTAGGTTACTGAGAGGGGAGGGGTGAATTAGTAACCTCAAAAACTTTATTGAATTCAAATCTTAATTGTAATAATTCAATTACCATTTAGTTCATTAAATCAGATCTAACTACATGCATGATAAGCTGAAAACATAAAACATTCATAATACTTGAACACAACAATTTGGTGACCCATAAACTGGGGTGAGGATGATACCCAAAAAACTTCAATACTACAAAATAAAGTTAGCCTGTTAAGGCTTATAATAATCAGTTCTAATGATCTACCCTATTTGGGGCAATTAGGATTGCTAGGTCCACATTGTTAGAGGTTTTACAAACACACAATTAAGTATGCAATTGGTGAATAGATTTGACAAAAGACTGTTAAGTCTACCTTGTTAGTGGATTTGGACTAGTTTACCTACTAGGATGAAACATTAGATCTTTGATTTACAACTAGATTTCTAATAGAGATTCTTTGAAGTACTAATCAACTCTATGTGATAGATATGACTTTGTTGCTCCTTTGCTAATATGGCCTTAAAATACACTTTTTTGTTGATTCACATTCGCATGCTTCTATTTCACAAATTCATCATTCTTACTTGCTCTTTTTGGATATGATACAATACATTACTTAAATATCAATCAAATTAACATAATAACAAGGTTGGCTAATATATAAGTTAACACCAATATTACAAAGTCAGCCCAAATGAAGACACTTGGGTTCTCAAGATTGACTTAGTGAAGTTTTGATACATAACGTCCACTATCACTACTCGGCATCATCATGCATTTGGTAGAAGTAGAAGCTCAGTCCATACTAATCACTCTAAGTAGTCTCAAACTTGGTCTACACTGGTGACTTGGTAGACACTATGTAACTTGGTAGAAACTGGGTTACTCATTTACCATGACTACACTTGGTAAACAGTAATCTTCACATAGCTTGGTTAACACTAACTTCACTTCACATGAACTACTAGCTTGATAGAAACTACAAAGCTTGTTTATGCACTAAAATTATCGAGTTGAACTACTAGACTTCACACTGCCTGATTCTTGTCAATTTGAACTATTGTAGTTCTCACTAACTGAATTTACTTGGTAACCACTAGAATGCTTGTTGTCTATTGAATTGCATGTAAAACACTGTATACTATTCAATGAGCTTGGTAACCATATCAAATCTAAATAAGGTTTGTCACTAATAACAAACTTGACATAATGTCAACAATCTCCCCCTTTAGCATTAGTGACAAAAACACTTATTAGCCAAAACTTTCTTTTCCTTTGCATGATTCTATTAAGTGTCTCTCCCACTTTTATTGTCTCACCCCATATATATAGCATACTATCTCTCCCCCTTTTTGACAATAATGCAAAAGATTTATTCAAAATTTATTTACATAGAGACACCAATATAAGAAAGAAAATTAGAATTTACCTTAAGTATGAGTGCTAAAGTCTTATCCCAATTTTCTTGCAAAACTTTGTTTGTATGTAGAGCAATTTGCAATTTTGCAGAGAGTTCTATCATGTGATCTACAATTGAGATGTTATTGTCATGAATCAATGTTTTGGAATAAACAATTTTTTTCTTCCTTGTATCCATGATGGGAAGGATCATATTGTAAATATCTATCAGTGTAGACCAAATCCTTGCTTCTTCTTTCAACAACTCTGCTTGCATATCTAACAAGAATCTAGTTTTCATATGATGTGTAGAGCTTGAACTAGTGTCAAGTTGCAACTGTTGTGCACTAGCCTTTAGGTCTTCATCAATATTTGTTAGTTTTCTCTTTATTTCCTTTGCGAACTCAGTAACATTACATAACTTTCCAAAATGTGATGTTAAATTTGTGTAAGAAATTTCAAGATTCATCAAAATTGAGGAAAGCTCCACTTAAAGAATGGAAATTTGTTGAGCAATGTGCTCAAGCACTTTATTATCAAATTTATTTTTTGCTTTCTTAATCAATTTTTCTTGACCACTAGAGTCCTGATTAAATTTCTAGACTACCTCTTCGAATTGAAACAAAATGTGTTGAGATGTATCAACTTCAAAACCTATCACCTCAGTCAAAATATTCTTGGCATCTTCAATGATTTTATATTCTCTATCACTTTCCTCCCTCAATTTCTTGTGTTTTTCTTTCTTTTGAAGGAGTTGATCAACTATTTTAATTTTATTTGTAGTGGTATTATTGAAATCCCATTTTGGAATCTGAATTTCTTCATCTAGGTCAATATCCTCCTCCATCTCCTTTCCTCTACTTAAAAAACTTGTACTTGATTGAGCCTTAGGTTCAACTACCTTTAAACTTAATGCCTTAGAATCTGGAATGGAAACAATTGTAGAGATAGTAGGACTAATAGTGAAAATTAATATAATACCAATAGATGGAGTATTGACTGGTATGCTTACTAAATCCAAAACTAAAGTACTTACAGTAGTATCCAAAACTGTAGCAGACAAAACTGTAGAATCCAAAATTGTAGAACTCAAAATTGTACTTACTGTTAAAGAATACAAAATTGTAGAACATACTATACTCATTTCTGATGATGCTAACTCATGAGCTAAAGAAGAGGGAGGGTGCAACTTGGTAGATGAAGTGATAGACACTTCTATCATTGATGTGCTAAGTTGTGAGGTAGTGTAGACTGATTGGACATTTGATGTGTCTACTATGCTCATAATCAAACTTGAAGTTGTCTCTAAACTTGATGTAGGTACTAATTTTCTTGGAGAGTGAGGAAATAAGGCAATGACTGTGGCTTCTATCTTCATAGGATTAGTCTCCTCATCATCATCTTTGTAATCCTTAGTAGCTTCTTCCTCTTTGTCTTCTTCAACTTCTTTATTATCAAAATGTGTTGGCTCAAGGTATATTTCTTCTTCCTCATCATCACTATTATCATCCTTTACTTCTACAAGGAAGTCACTTTGTTTATGCAAGTGATAAACATTCTTCCACATACTTGTGGCACTCTTGACTACATGTTCTATATCTTTTAGCAAAATTAAACAAGTATTAGATTTAAGAGTCATCTTGTCTTCATTTTTCTTCATTGACTCTTTTGCCTTAGCATTTGTGATACTTAGTAACAACTACCTCAAGGTTTTTTCGTAAATATCCTTTGCTATTTGCATAGCTAAGTCCCATCTTAGCTTTAATTTCTCTAATAATTCATTAGAGATCTGGGAGGCTATCTGATTAGGTGAATACTTCCATTTTCCCATCTTGGTTAGCACCAATTCTTCAACCTTTTTCTTCCCAGCCTCTATCCTAGTTTCATACTTTAATGATTTGAATTTTGTTATGCCTACACCTTCTTCAAATTATTTCAATTTTTCCTAGAAGGTGAGAGGAGGCTTGCTGAACACAACTTCACTACCTTTCTTCTAGGATCTCCTAGTGAAAACTGTATTGGATGGCTTGGTGATGATCACTTTGCCTTTCTTCTTTACTGATTCTTCTTCCTTTTATAACTCCTCTTCATCCTCTACTTCTTCCACATCTTCTCCTTTACCCCTAGACAACAATAAACTAAATTTACAAGGGTTGTTCTTGGAATTCCTTATGCTTTCCATGTTTTCGTTAAAATACTTTAACAACAAGTTTGCAAGATCATATGATAGATTATTCTTCACAACTTTGTATGCCAAGTCTATTGCTTCACACGACACACTATGTATGTTGAATTTCACTTTTGTATTAGTTACATTACTAATCTTCATACCTCTATCATCCCACTTGGCTAGGGTTTTCTTTTATAACACCACTTGACCTAGGGTTTTAGTTATTTTTGCCTTGGAGAGAATGGGAAGGTTGGTGATATGATGAATCATCTTCTTAGTAATAAAAACTAGTTTCTCAAGGCATAATAGACTGTTGTGAACTTGACTTAGGATGTATTTGATCCATTTGATTTGGAAACTTTGGGGCAAGTGGGGAATGTGGGATAAACCCTTATCTTCCAACTGCTTATGTTTGAGTTTAAGAACACCATTTACACACAATTCACCTAGGGCATCATCCATCTCTAGGGTTCTAATTTCTTGAATTTCACACTTAAAATGAGTTCAGATATTGTTAATGAGTAGTACCTCAGGAGGGATCTATGATTGTGCTCTATTTGGATCAAAGGTTTTAGCAATCACTGACACTAGTTTGAAATCTAGTGGTTTCCATTTGATTCCTCAGACCAACATTTTTGACCCTTTCCTTGCCTTGCTACTACTACTTGATGTTGCCATGGCTATTTAGTAGGTTATGGAAAACTTTTGAAAAACTTTATTGCAAATTTCTCTTGAAATTGCTTGGTCACTCTATAATTTTCTTGATCACAATAACACTTCAGAATTTTAGGTGAAAATGATTTTGATTTCTTTCTTTTTGTTAAAATTTTTCCATTAATTCTTGATACAAAGGTAGTTATCATCTACTATCTATTGAAATTTCTCGATGAATGCTCCATAACTCAGTAATCGAACACGTGTGACTTGTTACTCTTGACCTTGCTTGGTAGAGTCTATGACGCAACCTTACTCAGTAGAGAAAGTAACTTAGTGATAACTGATATTGATATTTCATGATGATCCTTTTGTATCTTGAATATTAATTTGGATCTTACTTCTTTTAAATTTGGAACTATTTTAGATGTGATCATGATAATGTAGTTCTAGTTCTTCGTTAAGAAATTAGTTGGAAATGGTGGAGTCACCTACTTCTTGAGTGACATGACCATCATTGTTTGAATTGGCTTCCTTGGTGGATTTAGAAATCCATTGCTATCTCATCTACTTTTGAATGTTATCTACTCTTACTTTCTTTTCATCTTCAATTCTACCTATATTGATGCAATTCTTGGCTAGATGACCAAGTTTTGTACAAGTGAAACATCTTATGGTGGTATCTCTCTTCCTTGTGTGATGTTTAACAGTGTTCATACCAATGTGTCCATACTCTTCATAATCATGAAACATACACCAAGTGTTAGAGTCCCAACTAAATATTTCTTTTACAATTTTCTCTATTGGATTGAATGATTTGGTTCTATAGTTTGATGCCTTGTGCCCTTGTTTCTTGCATTTGTGACACTTGCCTTCAAATTTTGGTTTCTCTTTGCATTCATTAGCCTTGTGACCATGCTAATTGCAATTGTAGCATTTACCATTGAATTTTTTTTTACCATTACTCCAACATTTATTTGATGTATGACCTATCATACCATGATGATTGCAAGTAGATCTTTGATTCCTTTGAGCACCTTGTTTGGAGGATTCACCTTCATCTTTGTATCCAATTCCTACTTTTCCTTTTTGTCTATAGAGATTCTGCTCATTCAGTTGATTCAATTGATTCATGTTTGGTTTGGATCTCATCAATCTTTCATTGATTTTATTTTTAGTGTTTAGGTCATTTTTCAAAATTTCACTAATTTTCTTTTCAGATCTTAGCTCACTTCCTGTTATTTCATTGATCTATCTTTCTAAATTTAGATAATTTTGTAATCTTTGATTGATCTATTTTAGGCTAATGATTTCCTCATTTTCATTAGAGATTTTATCTATAAGATTTTCATGCTGAAGAGATTGGTTTTGGATTTCATTGTTTCTTCCATCCATTTCTTCTTTCATCTTGTTCATTTATTCCAAGATTTCAGACAAACTTATTGACTGAATTCCTTGTTCTCTTTTGAGATTTCTTATTTATTCTTGTAGGGAACTATTCTTCTCTAAGAGTTCTTTGATTGCATCATTTTCTTCATCTGAACTACTTGAAGGGAAAAATTCTTCAATCTTTTCTTCAATGTACTAATGATCATTCATTTGATTTGCAAGTTCCTTCCTTCTTTTCAAGGATTGGAAAAGATGTCCTTAGCTTTCTTGAGTTGTGTAATGGCCATCTCTAGATCTAGCTTTTCATTGTCAATTACTTTATCAAGTTTGAATATCTCCATTGTCCTTGATCTTTTCTCAAGCTATCAAGCTTTATCCTAAGAGCCACAAAACTTTGATACCAATTGTTGAAAATATTCAAGACTATGCTAGGTTACTGAGAGGGGAGGGGTGAACTAGTAACCTGAAAAACTTTACCAAACTTATATCTTAATTGCAATAATCCAATTACCATTTAATTCATTAAATTATATCTAGTTGCGTGCATTAGAAACTCAAAACATAAAACATACATAATAGTTGAATTCAATAATTTGGTGACCTAGAAACCTTCCAAATAGAAAGTAAAACTAGAATGAGGATTATACCCACAAAACTTCACTACTACAACATAAAGTTTGCCTATTAAGGCTTAAAATTATCACTTCTAATGATTTTCCCTATTAGGAGAAATTAGGACTGCTAGGTCCACTTTATTAAACATTTTACAAACACACAATTAAGTATGCACTTGGTGAAGAGATTTGACAAAATACTGTTAATTCTACCTTATTAGAGGATTTGGATTGGTTCACTTGTTAGGATGAAATATTAGATCTCTGATTTACAACTAGATTGTTAATAGAGATTATTTGAAGTACTAATCACCTTTATGTGAGAGATATGGCTCTGCTGCTCCTTTGCGGATATGGCCTTACAATACACTTTAGTGTTGATTCAGATTCACATGATTTTGTAGGACCATAAAATGGGCTAATGTCTAACATACTATGAGAAAATCATAAACCCAACAAACATACATTAACGCCCTCTAGTCTACCATGAAAGCCAAATGAATCAAAACAAGAAAGCAAGTCTAAAACTCCCTCTTTCATTTGTAGCTCACATGTCCTTTTTTCTTCTCCAAGTGATGTAGCTCCAAATTGCCTATAATACACACAATATTGGAAGCAAAAGCCTATGATAATTATGGTGCTATGAGAATACTTGAAGTTTTGATTTTAATGTGAGAGCAAGAGTGAAAAAAAAAATCAGCAAACTAGGGACCATAAATGAGAAAAAGAATGCTCATTTTATAATCAACACAGAGGATGAGAGCATTGGAATTTTCACCTTGGATATGGAACATGGCAAGAAATTCCTTGGAGAATCCATGATGCATATGACACAAGATGCAAAGTGTAGGATTGTATGATGCTTGGAAGTCAAACTTGGCTAAAGATGGAAGAGAATCTATGACACATCATATGACACCTCAAACCCACTTAATGTCAAGAATCTATGAAAAAGGAAGCCAAATGTGGATGTGCATAAGAGAATACAAATATTGGATTATGACATATCTTAGCCAAGTGTCAAAGGAGAATCCACAAGGTGTCACACCCATATGTAATGATGATGTCAATATTTTGTGGAATATTTGAATTAAAAATTCATTATTCCACACAAATAGGAATTAGTGAAAATGGAATTAATGGTGGAAAATATGTCTTAGGAAATTAAGAATATCCATGGTTTGTAGATGGTGAGCCAATTAATTAATAAAATAACAATTAATTGAGAAGGTTAGTTAAGACGAATAATTAGTGAAATGACATAAGACTAAATTATGGGTTATTTAATACTATAGAGAAAATTAGTAGATGATTGGCCAGTTTGATTAAATAAAAGTGATAATATCCTTTGATGAAAATGTGATGATGATGTAGATTGAATAGGATGATGATGGATGGACCAAAGCCATCATCAAATTGATCAATTGATTAATATGCAAAGGACATATGACATGAATTAAAGATGCACAACATTTAACCGATATCATAAATGCTACAAGATCGAGATTGATTAATATGGTTGATCATAATAACATCGATGGATGCTATCAATATTATTAAAATGGTTTTAATTCCATGATTTGACATTGAAAGACTCAACGATGTCAAAGATCAGATGACATGAATGATAGTTTGACCTAGCATTGAGAATCATGACAGTACTAAGGTCAGATTGATAAGATTCAATAGATTGATAGGTTTCGAAAGCACTGAAAGCCACAAAAATGCCTAGGATTTTATAGATGATGATTTATTTGAGATGTTTGACCCATTATAAGTTGATTAGGACTGATTTTGGGTGATTCTGAGTTGATTTGGGGTGATTTTGAGTTGATTTGAAATGGTTTCAAAATGATATGAAATGGTTTTGGGTTGAGTTGAAGTGGTTTCTAATGATGATGAAATGGTTCCAAAATGATGTGAAATTGATGTGAAAGAGGATATGAATGATGATAAAAACTATTGAGATACAATTAGGTTGGCCAAAAGATCAATGTTAGCAGAATGAGAAAATGGGATGAATTAGTATGGAAAGTGATGTCGATTCAGGGGCCCGAGGGTACTTTCAAGGGTTACCACTAAAGTTAGTGACCAAATAAGGGAAATTATAGTTCATAATGAAGATACAAATCCAACACAACTGATGATTCAAAAATTGAAGTTGAAACACAAAATTTATAGCCTCTAGATGCAACATATGGGCTTCAAGAGTAGTTCTAGGCATCCTACTACCGCAAGTGCGCCCAAAATACACCCAAATGCACCCAATGCACACTTGGTAAGACCAAGTGCACTATGAAATACCAAATGCACCCATGTTGTGCTTGGGAAGCCCAAGTGCACTCAGAAAGTACAACCTAGAAGGCTACAGGGACCAGAAATAGCCTGACTGCACTCAGAATGACCTAAAATTTTGTGTGGATGCCCCAAGTGGTGGAAAGATGTTAGAAATGAGTGAAATTAGTAAAAAATGGTCACATTTGGTAAAAATTGTTCAAACAAGGGTCAAATTGAGGTTGGACTAGGCAGAAAGCCCTAAAAGGTTGACAAACAATGTAGGATGGTGCTAGAATGTAGGAATGCAAGATGAAGATGATTTGGTGCATTAGAACACATGATAATGGTGATGAATGAAGAAATGAATGAAAGAAGACCAAAGAGATGAGATGAGGACCAGTTAGAATGAGGTGAAGAATTTTTGCTTTCAAAGAGTGCATTATATGTCAAATGCAGCTTCGTTTTCATGAAACCATAGATGTGAACCATTTTTTAGCATCTACATTTTTTCCCACTTTGATACAATGTGATTTAGAGCATTGTGTCAAAGAAAAATAATGAGAAGGCCATATCAAAATGTCCTAGTAGGAATGATATATATGGGTGCCCCCTCAAGAACTTGACTAAGATATGCATATGATAGGACAATTTGTCGATAATGAGATGCAAGGTAGCAGATGAAGAAGACACAGAAGATGGGGGAGATGAAATGAGAAATTGTTAGTATGATGAGAAAAATTTTGCTTTTTTAAAGTTCACTACATGTGAAATGGAGCTTTATTTTGATATGGCAAATGGAATGTGACACATCATGGCATAAAGGGCTAGATTGCTAGTACAAACCTTTTGCATAAATAAGCACAATGCAAATAAAAAATTACCTTGTCCTTCCTAAGACATATATACATGCCCCAGACTCTCAAAGGTACATTGTAATAGACAAAAAATAAAAGAAGACCATGAACCATCCCAACTACTCTCATAGACTAGTTTATATCATCGAGTAGCACAAGAACATGATCAAAGAAAATAAAGAAAAAATAAATCACTCACTAAACAATGTGAGACAACAACTATTCTTGTCCATTATTACTTCCTTTTTAGTGTCTTAGCTCCTTAGATCATAGCTGATAGGTTGACCATATGATAGGTTTCATTGTTGATTCACTTGATAGGTTCAAGGTGATGTGTTGGATTGATTATTGGTTCACATTTCTCAGATAGGTCTGATTATCATTAAAGTGTAGTGCTTTGAGTTTTAGTCTATGAAAGCACAAATTTTTATGCAAAAGGGTTGATAATGTATAAGGTTTATTATAGATCTTTGATGGGTTTTGTGATATTATAGACATTTCACGATTTTTAGGGTTTATTTCAAGACATTTTCTGATTTATAGTGATTTTTTCAGGACATTTTATGATTTTTAGTGCTTTTTTAGGGCATTTTATGATTTTTAGTGCTTTCTTTAGGACATTTTATGGTTTTTAGATTTTTTTTTAGGATCATATTCAAATGTTTAGGATTTTTTTAGGATCGTATTTGAATTTTTAGGATTTTTTTAGGATCATAAAAGCATATACAAGTGTTAGCTCAAATCTATTATGTGATAGGTCCAATGGATAAAAGGTACTTAAGGATATGCCCCTAGTTCGAGTTCAAACTCATGCACTATGTAGGTAATATGCCCCTGAACAAGATGCAAACTATGTACAAAGGCCAATGACAAAGTATGTATAGACTGGTAATGTGCTAGGTAAGATAACAATGGATATTAACCAGTTCATGAGCCATGATAAGGGATTAGGGATGTCTTGCAATATGAAAGATATGATTAGTGAATGAAAAAGGGGGGAAAAACTAGACTGAATCCCGATAGATGGAGGAGCAACAATTGATTACACATGGTGCCTGTTTGCTAGGTTTTCACCATGGTACTTGCCCAAAGTGCCTATTTGGCAGGTTTTCACTTGTGGACAAAATTGTTCTCTTGACTCAAATTTTCATGCCAAGATGCCTATTTGCCAGGTTTTCATCAAGGCATCCATATTTTCATGACCTTTTAAAACTTTTTTTCTTTTCTTTTTTCATGACATTTCCTATTTTTTAAATATTTTTTCAGGACTTTCTATGATTTTTTTGATATTTTTTCAGGACTTTTAGATAGAATCACGAATGTTGTTGACAAATGCTAAGAAGAAATATGTTGTTGATGCTACTAGCTGATAATCTCTTGACCCATAACTGATTATAACTACACAAGAGTTATTCCAAGTCTATATCTAAGATCAAACCACTAGAAAGGCCTCAAGATATACCATTGTGTAGCATATGTAAGACAATGTCTACCTCTTGTGAATGAAGGAATCTAAAGATAAATGGGTCAAAGGATTCTTTATATAGGATTTCATTGATGATGAAATATGCAAAGGGTTGTTGGATAAGGATTTGATTTTGGGTGTTGGACAAGCTAGGTGGCTGGGTTGGGATAGGCATCTAGATATAAGGAAGGATTGGGAAGATTGAGACCAACACATTCTCACATGAATGCTGATCAAGAGTGCTCAAAAATACTTTGTGGCATGTTGAACATTGGAACACTAATATTCATGGCATCCTCTTGTTTATCTTGTATCCTTTGGAGTTTCTTAGCTTCTTATTTTTCATGGTCTAATGACACCTTCTAGTTTTCACCAAGAGACCTACTTTTGTCAAAAAAATTCTCTTTTTTCTTTGCAACTTTACATCTAGAAGTGGAATTGACTCCCCAGAATATGCCAATGTGTTCTCTTGAGGAGAAATTAATTCTTTATGATCACCAATTTTAATGCCTTCATAGATTTTAAAGTGTGTTGTGAAAATGTCATCATTGTCGAATTGATCAAAAATTGGTGGTCCACATTGGTCCCAGTCCAATAGTTTAGTATAGCTTGAGGGGATTTCATCATCAGTATTGAATGAATTATGGGTGAAGGAAAATATATGGGTATCTGATTTAGTGGTATAATTGGGGTCATGCTTAGAAGCTAGAGGACTATTGATTTTAGGTTGGATATCCTCAGATGCCTTTTCATCATTTAAAACATCCATAGTCTTACACATAGGTACCATAGTACTAGGAGGACCTATTTGTAATGATTTAAATCTAAATCCCAAATTAAGAGGTCATCCTTTCATAGTGATAGGTTCAATTATTCCTTGTTTCTAACATCCAAGACCACTATAGCCATCATAGCCTTGTTTTTTCAAGATAGTAAACCTAAGTCCATACTTATTAGGAGATATCAAAGTAGGTTTTTGTTCTAATTTTCCTTTCTCAATACATACAAATGTATTCTCATTAATAGAAGTGCTCTTTTGTATACTAATCTCTAAATATTGTTCTTGAAATGGTTGTGATTTACCATCAAATTGGGGAGAAATTGTTGACTCCCTAATGTGGGATACTTGAGACATAAATTATTCTCCACACTCATTGTCTCAATCTTCAACTTTTCTTTGGCCTTACTGAGGAGTATATCCGTGTCCACATATTTAAAGGAATTTGTGGGTTGTGCTTCATTGTTTGTTGGGACTTGGTATGTAGTAGCATCTCTCAAATTCGAACAAATTTGGAAAGGGTCTATATTGCCAAGGATGGTATCCTCCACATTGTTATAGGAAAATTTTAAACATTGATGATATGTGGAGGGCACCACTTTCATAGCATGAAGCCAAGGGTTTCCTCCTATCATGTTACAATTCATTTCTACATCTGTGACATGGAATAATGTATCTTTAGTAGCTAGACCAACTCTAATGGGTAATAGGATGATGCCCTTGGAGAAGCATTCCCCATCATCATAGGCCTTTATTGTGATTCTATGAGAGGGATCCACATCTTCTTTAGAATAACCCAAACCTTTGACTAGTTTAAGTGTATAGATATTTAGCCTTGCTCGTCCATCTATCAAGACACATTTGACTTTAACATTTTGGACAAAGACCTCAAGGTGAAGGATATCATTGTGGTTTGGTCTATCTTTAGGAATATCTGAAGAGGAAAAGGTGATATGTTGTGATACAGAGAGGTTGCCAACCATGGCTTAGAACTGGGCAACATTGATGTATCTATGACTATTGACTCTTTAAGGTCTTGATCCAAGATCTTATGATGTTTGGGAGATGCACAGAGTAGGTCCACGATGGATATTTGCACAGGGGTCTTGCCAAGCTATTCAACAATGCTATAATCAAATGAAGTAGGAGCAATAGGTTTACTAGGGGGTGTAGGTCTAGTAGGAGTAGTAGGTCTAGATGGGGCTCTAGGTAGGGTGATCTTGGTATGGCATGTAGTGATTTTGCAACAAGGGTCTTCAGTCTTTAAGGTGAATGTGGATATGTAGGAATCAGACTCATTAAAGAAATTGATGGTGTAATCATATCTGGTGTGTGTGTAATTCACATTATCTTGTGAGTTTGAGTTTGAACTTGAGGGATTATCTTTGTCATGATTAGCCAAAGGATCTTTGAAGATAGTGTAATCAGAGTTGGATGCTAGCAGTGATGGATCAACTATGATTATACCATCATCAATGAGGTCTTGTATTGTGTTCTTTAGTTGGAAAGATGATGAGGTCTTATGTCCTTTGGTGCGGAGGTAATCACATAATTTTTTGTCATCCCACCAATCTTCTTCAATTAATGGTTTGTATTTGATCGGAGGTAACTATAGGAAGTTATTATTGAGTAAATATTGTAGTGCAATCTCAAGAGGTATCCTCAATGGTGTGAATTTCCTATCCTTGGTTCTAGGGTGCCTTCGGGGTTTGTCCTGTTTGGAGGTCTCGATATTTTTTTGTGGGGCTAGTGTTTGATTGGGAGTTTTTGAATTTGTAGGGTTTGTACCTTTCAAATTCAGTCGAGGTTGTTCTATGCTAATCGTGTGGGCATCCACAATGCCATCATTGGTCACATTATTTTTTTTGAAGAAAAACTTTCCTTGTCATTAGACAAGTTGGTTTTTGTGTTTTCTTCATTTATCTTGAGGACTCCCTTATGGATAAGAGCATCTTCAATACTAGCCCTTTTTTCCATCAGTTTAGAAATTGTGCTTGGCCTCCTGATTTTGAGTTCATGCATCAAGTCTGTGACTAAATTTTCAATGCACAAGGTGACTTGTTGTTCTTTGGGAATGTCTAGTGAGCATTGACTTACTAATCTTCTCCAACATAGTAAGAATGTGATAAATGGTTCTCCCATATTTTGTTTAGTTAAGAACAAATTGGAAAGCATCACCTCATTCATAATGTTAAAGACAAAATGGGAGATGAACTTGTCTGCTATCTCTGATGAAGATTTGATAGTATCAAGAAGCTTAGAGTATCATTTAAGTGTGGGCCCACCTAGAGAATGGGGGAACAATCTCATGAGGTAAGTGGACTCATCCCTGAGTTTGGTACAAGAGGCACAAAATTCTCTGATGTGATCAACAAGGTTGCATTTTCCTTGATATTTTTCAAACCTTGGAGACTCAAAGTAGTTTGGGAATGGAGGCATATATAGACTTTTGTCAAATGGATTAGGATGTAAGTTCCTTTATTCTTTTGGAATCCCAATGCCTTGACTTGTTTGGAAAGTTTTTAGAATTGTTGCAATAGCTCTTCATTAGGGTTTTGCATGATAGATTTCCCTTCAAGTATTTTATGCCTATGAGTAGACCATTTTTTGTGGTGGGAGCTATGTCTACATGGTTCTGACTTTTTTGTGTCTGAGGAGTCTGGTGATGTGTCACTAGGTGGTGGAGGTATGTTAGTACCTCAAAGACAAAAGGGTCCCTATTGTGACACATGTTGGGGTATTTGTTATGGTATTTGATGTGGCACTTGTTGTGCTATAGACTACAATTGATGTACCATGTGTTATTATTGTGCCATTTGTAGTGGTTGTTGTTGGGGTACCTCCATTGGTTGTATGTTAGAACATGTATGTGATTGTTCTAGAGGTATCTATTGAGGTTTTTGTGACACATATTGTTGTTGTAACAAATGTTGTTGGTATGCAATTTGTTTCTCAAGGTGTCTTTGGTATTCCAACTATTTTTTGAGTTGCTCTTGTTGTTTAACAAACATGGCTTGTTGTTGTTGGAATTGTTGTTGACACATTACATGTAAGTCAAGTGGATTTACATTAGATTGTGTTTTAGGGATGTTTATCCTTGCAACACTTGAGTCTATTGCTATTGTGGTTGATTGTTCTATTGATATGTTGAATGTATGTTGGAAACATTGGATCCTTGGACTATTGCAGGTTGATGTTCTCGAGGTAGTTGGTTACATCATTGTGAATTGACCACCATGTTGGTATTGTTGTTTTGGCACCTTTGTGTGTTAGAGGGTTCTCCTTGGGACATCATGTTGATTTGAAAAGGTGAATTCCTTTTGGGAATAGGTGTAATGTTAATAAGAACTTTCCTTTGTGCATCAATAGGGATTGTTGTAGTTGATGTTTCACATAGTGTACTTGTGGGAGGCTCCATAACATTTGATGTCATGAAACTTGGTAGAATTAGGAGAAAAGGTGCACTTTGTGGATTTTCCTCCAAAGGAGGTATGTTTGGCACCCCTAGAGCACAAGTCCCTTTAGGAAAATCTATTTGTTGCACCATGTGATTGAGATCAAGTCTTAATGTCCTTTTGGGATACTTCGGAAGAGTCTTGTTTCCCTTCATTGGTTGTGGTTCATCAAACAAGGGATTAATGTTGAAGTGTTCAAATGTACTTTGGAGGATCTCGATGGTTGATTCTTGATGGGACCTTATAGGTGCCATTATCATGTTTGAAAACTATAAAGGTTGTTTTCCCTTATCTAAGTCCAAATTGATAATGGGTTGTATGTTTTCAAATGTTTTGTTGGTTTGATGTTTGGACTTAGGTCCCTCCACATTTGGGTTGAATTTGACAATTTTTTGGGCTACCAAAAGTTTAAAGTTCTTGCAAAATTTTTGTCTTGACATGCCCTAGCCATTTATTCATCAATGATGCCATAGTCAGTGTCAGAGTCATCACTTAGGTGTATAATACCTTATTGTGTGTTTGATGTATTATAGTTGAAGATACTTGCATTGGGTTTGCTGAATTCAAACATGTGTGTTTGTTCATCCTTAGGTTTGGTTGGTACACTTCCACCTTTGGGTGGTATCGACACAAATATAGGTTCAAAGTTAGGATTCCATTGAACCATTCCATGTGTAGGGGGAGTGTTTGAAGGAATACTCATGGTAGGTGCATTTTTTCATGTGTGTTGGATTGTCTCTTGATTTTGGTGATCTTGTAGATACATGTTTAAGGGATCCACAAGTAATGGTTGTGATTCCTTGATTTTGTCTTTGTCAAAGGTATTTTGGGTTTTCTTGCTCTTCTTTTTTTTTGGATGAGGTTTTTGTTGTGTTCGTGCCTCAAAAAACAAGGGTTTTTAAAGTTCTTCAGGTCTCTGACCTAATTGTGTCCTTGTGAGTGTTGGCATGATACTTAAGGATGTAGATGAAGTGGAGGAAAACCTAAATGTACTCCCTACCTCCCAAGTGTGCACCTAAACTACCAACTATGCTTAGATAATACCAAGTGCAACCTTGGTGCACTTGGGGCCCTGGAGGTAAGAAGTTGGTAAGTAAGAGGTATGCAGTCGGTAAATAGAGGTGTTAGGATGCCTAAAATGCAAAATGTGAATGATTTGAGTATTTTGAGTGTTCTGCAAGGTTTAAGGATGTAATGCAAGGTGTGGAAGTATAGATTAGGGTTTTGGAACATGAAACCCATAATTATCAAGTGCACTCTAAAACTACCAAGTGCACTTTGAAAGTACCAACTATACACTTGAAGTGTGTAGTTAGTAAAACAAGGGTGCAGTTGGTAAAATAGGTCAGAACTTGATAATTAGGATGTGGGTATGCAAGATATGAATTTTTTTGGACTTTTAGGTGTTTAGGGATGTTATGCAACCTAGGAAAGTGCCAAATGAAGTACATTTTTAATATGCAAGGTGAAAATGTTCTAGAGAAACTATGCAAATACAAATGCAAAGTGACATCTTGGAGGTTGACTAAAGGAGATGAAAATGACCCTATAGTATGAAAAATGAAGGTTAGGGTTGGATTTTGGACTTGGTAATGATGCTAGGGGTTGATGCATGCAAGGTGGATGATGTAAGGAATTTTTTTATAGGGTTGATAATGACATTTGGGATATGCAAAATGAGGATAAGTGACCAAGAAGACAATTTGGTTGATAGACAACTTGATAAGGCTTGATAGTGGGATGGTGCTAATGTTTTGAAAAATGCCAGATGAGGGGGATATACCACTAGGGTAAGTCAAAATGACATTTAGGGATATTAGTATTATGGAGATGCTAATGATAAAGGCGTATGCAAGGCTTTGAAATTAGGTTAAATCTTTAGAAAGTATTTTTTCTAGGAGTTTAACCTTGTGATAATGGAGTTTGGATCTTGAACAAAAAGAGTGATAAAAGACAAAAAGATCAAATTGATAAAAGATGAAAAGGTCAAATCTATCAAGACATAGATAGAGTTTGACCAAATAAAATGATAAGAAAAGATAAAAAAACTAGTCAAGATCCATCATCCATCAACACTAGGAGATACTCTAAGACTCGTGCTTTGTTCAAATTTTTGACTAAGTTCAAAGGTTTTGAGGGTTCAAAATGACATTTAGGGGGCTCAAAATGATGAGGTATAATGGCTCCTAAATTTAGTTTTGGGGTCCCAAAATTTAGTTTCAATGCCTAAAATGGTCATACAGGTGCCCAACTATAGCCTGACAGCACCAAGTGCACTCCAATAGTACCAATTGCAACTATGGTGTATTTGGGGCTAGTTTGGGAATAATTGGTAGTTTCATGGCACAGTTGGGAAGCTAGGTTGAACATTTTTTGAATGTGAGCAAGGTGGTTTTCAAGTTTCTATGTCAGGAAGCTAGGATGCAAGGGTTGATGTTAGGATAGGTTAGGAGATGTAGAATGGAGGTTATGACCTAAGGAATGATTTTCTAAGTGAAGACAATGAAGGTTAGGAGATGTAGAGTGCAAATAAGGGCATCTTGAGACAAGGGGGCCTATGCAGGTACCTAAGGACCCTATTGAAGCCTCAAAATGTTGTCTAGAAGCCAAATCTAGGTTATCAAACTACCAAGTGTGCCCAGATAGTACCAACTATGATAAATAAGAGAAGATTTCCATAGCTAGTCAAATTGTGATATTGCTATTAGGATTTAATTGTGTGATTTTTGAGTCAAACTCATTGACCCATGTTTCATGAGTAGTGATTCAACATGAATCCATATCTCATGAGAATAAATGGAACACTTAGCCCTCATTAGATCTAGGTGATGCTCATAGAAGTGAAGCACTGGGATTTCTCAGGAGGTCATCCATCCTAGTACTACTCCATCCTCATTTTTCTTCATATATTCTTTCACCTCTTTGTAACTAAGACTCAGTATGAGTGATCTTAGAGTCTATTCAAATATATCATTTATAGTCTTCTTAGCATACTCCCATCTAGGCTTGATTGCTTTCATAAGCTCATTGGGAATTTTCTATACAAGTTGATCAGGAGAGTACTTCCATTAACCTAATTTTTTCCTCAACTTGCTTTTTCTCATCTACATACCTAGTTTCACATATGATAAAATTGAATTTTTCCATTCCATCTCTTCCTTTTGTTTCATTTAATTTTTCTTGAAATGTAGGTGGAGGATTTTTGAAAATAATTTCCTTGACATCCTCTTAACCTATCTTCAATTTCTTCCTAGGATTTGGTGCTCTTCTTGTGAATACATCAATAGAAGACTTATTAGGTCTGGTTATGATAACCTTACCTTTCTTCCTTCTAGGCTCTTCTTCCTCAAACTTTTCTTCTTCTTCTTCATCTTGTACTTCATCTTCTTCCATATCATCTCTTTTTATTTTAGTCAATAGGAGAGTAGAGCTTCCTTTCTTTAGCTTTACTATCCTCTTCTTTCCTTTGTTAACTTTTTTAGAAAGTTTAATTTAAAATTCTACCCTCACCTTGGCTTCATCATAAGTATGAAAATATGTGGCCTTCGGATCCATAGGTTCATTCAACAGTGCCTTAATGATATCTTTGGTATCATCAATGTTAACCTCATAGTTTAAAGGCTTAACCCACACCACTCTAGGTCTGACTGCTTGAATGTACATTTTGTCACAATCTATCATGAAAAAAATACCATCCTTTTAGTCTTCTATAAGTTTATGTGGTATTCTATATTTTTTATTCATATCTTCCTTGAATAAATCAAAATATTTATCCATGATACTAAAAAAAATTTCACCCATCTCTGTTATATATTCATTAATTTGATATAAAACTGGTACATCTTTTCTCCATATGACTAAACCTTTAGAAAGGAATAATTTTTGCACATAAAAGAATAAAAAAGTTAAGAGTGAACCAACCTTACATGGATTTTTTTTGAAAGTTTTGATGCTCTCCATATTCTTGTCAAACTGATTCAACATGAACTTGGCAAGGTCAAGGGTCATGTTGTTCTTCACTACTTTGAGAGTTAGATCAACTGCCTCACATGACACACTATTGAGATGACTGGAGCTACAAATCTTATGAGTGATCACATAAATTCCAAATTTTAGTTCCATTTTAGTTACATCTATAATCTTAATTCCTCTTCCATCCCACTCAGCAAGAGTCTTGTTTTGTAGTTCTACTGACTTATTGTTTTGGTAGTCTTGGCTTTGTTGAACATTGGGAGGCTTGTGATTCTATGAATCATTTTCTTTGTGATCTGAATAGGTTGCTCCAACCATAATTTCCCATTGTGTACATGACCAAGGATAAACTTTATCCATTTTATTTGAAAGTCTCAACACATATGCGAAATGTGTGTTAAACCCTTGGTCTCCAAATGTCGACGCTCAGGTTTCAACACACCATTCACACATAAATTATTCAGAGAACTATCCATCTCTAGGGTTCCAAGTTCTTGCATGAAACAAAAAAATATGAATGAATATCATAAATGATTAATGCCATGGATGGAGTCTACGATTGAGCTCTAGTTGGGTCAAGTGCTTTTGCAATTATCGAACTCAACTTGAAGTTTGGTTCCTTCCAATTGATTCCTTGAACCAACATTTCATATCCTTTCTTAGCTTTGCTACTAAAAGATGCCATGCTTAGTAGGGTCTATGAAAACATGAAAATATTCAACAACAAACACACAATATTCCCACTGAACTACAACTAAGAACCACTACATGACCCAACAAATATTAAATGTATGATTTAATCAAATTCTCTCAAACTTCTAGAATTCTACCTACACACCTCGATAAATGAAATGACGATAATTTATTTAATATTCTATTTCCATTACCTAGGCACATCAAAAATATAAATTCCTTTTTTCTCCTTTTCCTTTTTTAATTTATATAAATTATCTATATATATATATATATATAATATTCTAATGCAAGATGCTCCTGCATCAAACTCCCCAAGTAGATAGAAAAGTGTGCCCCACACTTTGATGCCAAAAGAGAGATTTGGAACCATATTCATCTTCACAAAAGGTTTCCACCTCAACAAGCCCAAGAAAACCAATTTGTACATCATCCACATCTGCATCCATATGTCAAACACCAAAATGTCAACCATCCAATCAACATGCTCACTCCCAGGAACAAACTAAACATAATACTTCATCAACAAATCCTCATCCACATTAGCATCTAGTGAATACCTACCAACAACATCAAAATCCACTTGAAACCATAAAATCATAATAGAAACAAAGAAATAACAACCAATATGAGCAAAAAAATTGGACTTCTTATTTGCACCATAAATGTAGATTTAAAAAATTCTCAAGTACAATATACTAACCCACATGGGTGCCTTCATTACAATAATCTACAAGACAAGCTTTGAATAATCACCCAGAGCTATCCTTGACAATGTTTGGGCCTTTCTTAAATAGGAATTTTTATGCCACTTGGGAAGGTTCTAGATGCTCAAACTTAATACCTAGGGTTGACAGACCCTAACAATACACATAGAGTCAGTCAAATACATCTTTGACAAATTATTTTAGAAATTTTGGTAGCATAACTTTTGAAGGCCATAAATCATGAACCATTGCTCCAATTGGCTATTATAACAACTTTTTAAAAATGCTAGCTCTTGATCTATAGGCTTGAAATTGTGCTAGAGCTCTTCCATTAAGTTTTTGGACCTCATCTGGACACTCTAAGACCTCCAATGCTGAGCTGAAAGATTTTTTTTCTACAAATTTTTCCATCAAAAATCTACAATAATTTCTTTGATAATTAAGCTAGAGCAATGTGATTTTTATGGTAGGCTTATTACTCTAAAATGAACCTTCCTATAGAAAAGAGCTCATATGAAAAACTTACTAAAAATAGTAAGTTCCCATAAATAGTAACCACCCTATCTACTAGTCCTTATTAATATATAAAAGACTGAAAAATAATATTTTTTTTGGGTGATGCAAGATTGTCCTTGCACCCAAGATGCTCCTACATTAGACTGAAAAGATAAATATTAATTATTGTAAGTTGTATTCAGGCCAAATTGATAGTGTAAGATATAAATATAAGGTCAAGTTGAGGATTAAATGTGTAGAATAGAATGGAAGATTTGATGATGCTTAGAGGAAGCGAATTAGAAGAATAAGAAGAATATCCATATTGAGATGAAAAGATACATTCAATTAATAAGGATCAAGTATCCAAGGAAAAATTAAGATTTGTAATCAGCAATTCAGTTGCATTAGAAATGAGGTCATCTCATTGTTACTCTCTAACAATTGTAGTAGTGATCTAAATCTCTTAACAGAGTTGGCTTAATAGTTATTAGTAAATCCTCTAACTAGGTGGCATTTCTATTGAATTGTCTAAAGACATCTAACAAGGCCACTCCTAATCAAGTGATTAAATCCTCTAATAGGGTCACACTTAAAATTGTGTTTGGTAACATTTAATAGGGTTGGCTCCTAGTAGGGCTCACTTGAAAAGAGTGAAAATCAATAACTAGTTGCAATTGGTTATTTTTCCCAAATTGGGTTTCCATGTTAAAATATTATGTTCATGTTATTTATTTTATGTGTTTGCAACTAAGTTAAAGCAAAATCAATCATCTCAAGGTTTCTATGTTAAGCATTTGCCAAGCTATTTTGGTGTCTACTAAGCTACAACATTTTTCTTGTGTGTTTACTAAGTTTTAGCAAAGTTCAATTTTAATTTATATTGACATCTAAGGCATTTGAGATTTTTTTTTTTGTGGTAAGTAATTCACCCCTCCCCTCTCAGTTACTCCTCTTATATTTCCAAAAATTGGTATCAAAGCTTTTGGTTCTTGTAGAGAAGGTTTTTAGGGACCAAAGCTAAAGATCATGATGTCTTACAAAAGAGAGATTCCCAAGTTGAACCGAGATAACTTTGCAACAAGATAAGCACTTATGAGGTCACATGTGAAAACTATTAGTGATTTAGGGTGTAAATATCGTAATAGTGAATACAAGACTCCTACTAGAACATTATTAGTCAAAGATATTGCTAAAAATAAAAATCATAACATTATTATGATTGACATTGCTTCTCTTAATTATGTTGAATTTGATGAAGTCAAAAGTTACACTACAACTTATGATATGTGGGTCAAAATAAAAGCAATAAATGGAGGAGATGACAATGCTTAAAGAGGTAAAGCCAAAAAATTTAGAGGATAGTTTGATCAAATGAAGATGAGAGAAGATGAAACCATTGTAAAATATGTGAAAGAATTAAAGCAAGTGTGAGCTCAATGAAAGCATCTGTAGGAGACATTGATGACAAAATAGTTGTAAGCATGATACTTAGAACCCATCTTCCTATCTATGAGATTAGAGTGTCTACTATTCAAGAAATGAGATGTGATCCAAATAGTATTATAACTTTGGATGCTTTATTTGGAAGATTGATAGGTTTTGAGTTGGATAACTATGATAACTATGTCCCAAGCTCCAAAAATATTAAGTCTATGTTTGAAGTCAAGATTTCACTCAATAAAAAGGGGAAGAAATGAAAAGCACTACTTGCAAGGAAATATTCCAAAGGTAGAGGAAAGTAAAAAGGTAAGATTCCTCTAATCTATTTTTATTGTGAAGAAGTTGGTCACATTGTTGCAAGGTGCCCAAATATAGAAGACAACGATGAAAATAAAAAAAATAAGTTCAAAGGAAAGAAATAATTCATAAACTACAAGGACTACAAGGACAAAGGTAAGAAATTTTGTTTTATAGCCAATGATTCTAATAACGGTGAAGATGAAATTGTATATATTGCAATAAAGATGAATTTGAAGTTGAAGGAGATAAAATGATACTTATCTCTCATGTTAGCAAAAATCATACATGGATTATTGATAGTGCCTACTTACATAATATGATAGGAGACAAAACAAAGTTTGATCACATAGAACATTATGATGGTGGTAATGTGAGATTTGGAAACAATGAACCTTGTTGTGTAAAGGAAAAATGATGTATATTATTAACCAACAAACTTATATGTGACAATGCTTATTGGGTTGAAGGACTAAAGCATAATCTACTGAGTGTGGTATACTTGAATAACATTCGATTCAAGGTAGAATTCAAGAATGAGAAGGAAAAACTGTTGGATGAAAAAGGAAATCTAGTTGGATCTAACAAAAATCCAAAAGGTAATCTATTCAATCTTGATCTCAATAAAATTTCATGTTTTATTGCTCAAGTAGAAGAAATTGTATTATGGCACAGAAGATTATGTCAAGTAAACTTTGATAATCTAGTCAAGACAAGAAAAAATAGAACGGTAAGAGTTATTCCTAGCTTGACTAAACTTGATAGGGGCCCATGCAAAAATTGTCAAATTGGTAAGATGGAAAAAATATATTCAGAAGCCAAAATTATCATTTAGAAGAAGTCTTAGAACTTATACATACAAACTTATGTAGACCTACTAGAATAGAGAGTTATAGTGGAGATAATTTTTTCATTCTTTTTGTTGATGATTATTCTAGAATGATGATTGCAATGTATCTAAAATAAAAATCTAAAGCTATTCAAAATTTTAAATGGTATCTAACAAAAGTAGAGAAACAAATTAGAAAGAAGATAAAATGTTTAAGATCAGATAGAGGTGGTGAATTCATTTCGAATGAGTTCAATGAATTCTAAATTAAAAGAGGAATTGAGAGATATGTATCAATCCCTAGTGCACCTTAGCTTGATGGTATAACTAAAAGAAGGAACAAATCTATCATGGATTGTGCAAGAACATTGATAATAGAAAAGAATGTTGGAATCAAATACTAAAAGGAAGCAATTAGTACTACAGTGCATATCCTGAATAGAGTATTATTGAAGAAAGACTCAAATAAAACTACTTATGGAAAATGGTATGGATATAAACCTAATTTTAGTTACTTGAAAGTATTTGGTAGAAAATGTTATATCTTGAAAGAATCTAGGAAAGGTAAATTTGATGTCAAAAGCGATGAAGGCATATTCTTAGGACACTCCTATAGATGTAAAGCATACAAATGTTTGAATCTATTTACATATAAAATAATAGAAAGTGCACATTTGAGAATTAATGAGTTTACAAAAAAGAGTGAAGAAGAAAGCAACAAAGAACCTAAGAATCATAGAAGATTTGTTTACTATGAACCTAATGCTTTGCTAAATCTATCTAGAAGTCAAAAGGACTCACCTCCCAAGTCCCCATAGTCCCAAAAATCTACTTAGTTGAAATTTGTGCAACATGAGTTATAGTTTGAAGGACCCAAGTTGTAGTCAGAAGCTATTGAGCTATTGTTAGATTAAACCAAGTTTGACGGACCTGAGTTATAGATAGTGGGACTCGAGTTTGATACAGAAGATCATGAAGAAATCAGTAAAAAGACCTCCAAATCCAAAGTACCTATGTTAGTAACATATGTCAAAAGGCATCATGCACCTGATTAGATCATTGGAGACAAGTCAAATGGAATAATGACAAAAAACAAATTAAAAGTTACATGTTTGCTTGCTAAATTTTAACCTAGAAATGTTAAAGATTCTTTGGATAATAAAAGTTGTATTAAAGTAATGAATGAAGAAATAGAATTGATAGAGAAGAAAAAAATTTGGACTCTTGTTCCAAGAGCCAAGGATAAAAATGTAATTGGCACAAACTGGGTATTCAAAAATAAGCTAAATGTAGATAGAGAAGTTTCTAGAAATAGAGCAAGGTTAGTATGTAAAGGTTATTCTCAAGAAGAAGGTATTGATTATGGTGAAACTTTTGTTCCTAGTGCAAGATTAGAAGGTGTTAGAACTTTACTAGCATATGCAACTCACAAGGATTTAAATTTTATGAAATGGATGTAAAATCTATCTTCTTGAATGCAATTCTTGATGAGGAAGTCTACATAGAACAACCTGAAGGTTTTGTAGATCCTAGAAAAAGATATATATTCTAAAAATTAAACAAGGCATTATATGGTCTCAAGTAACCTCCTAAAGGTTGGTATGAAAGACTTCATAACTACTTGATAAAGATTGGTTTTCAAAGAACAAATGATAACATCATTTTGTATATCAAAGAGGGACTAGGCAAGAAGATTGTTTTGACACAAATATTCATGGATGACACCTTATTTATAGGGAATGATGACTTGTGAAAGGCATTTTTAGAAGAAATGAGTAAAGAATTTGAGATATCTATGTTTGGAAAGATAAATTTCTTTGTTGGATTCCAGATGCAACAAAAAAAAAATGATATCTACATTACTCAATCTAAATATATCAATGAGATACTAAAGAAATTTGGAATGGAAGATTCAAGACCAATTGGAATTCCTATCTCTACTGGACATAAGCTTTCCAAATGATGATTCCAAGGAGGTAGATTAGACCACATATAGATTAATGATTGGAAAATTGTAGTATGTAGTGCATACAAGGCTTGATATTACATTAATAGTTAGTATGGTGGCAAGATTCTCAGCAAATCCAAAAGAAAATCACATGATGTCAATCAAAATAATCATGATATATCCAAAAAGTATTGAAGACTATGGTTTATGGTACAAAAAGGGAGGCAATTTTGATTTAAAAGTATTCACAGATGTTGATTGGGCTTGATGATAGAAAGAGCACTAGGTGTGGAGCATTATTTCTTGCTAAAAGACTAGTGTCTTAGATAGGAAATAAATAGAATTGCATTTCTCAGTCTATAGTAGAAACAGAATATGTGGAAGTAGTAGTGAATTGTTATAATATTGTTTGGTTCAAACAATTGTTGGCAAGAATGAAGATAGAGATCAAGGATCTAGTTGTTATATACTGTGATAACATCAGTGCAATTAATATATCAAAGAATCTAGTGATGCATTCCAAAATAATATACATTGCTATAAAATATCATTTTTTAACAGAATTGGTACAAGATAAAGAAGTAAGATTGGAATATGTGAATACAAAAGTAAAAATTGTAGACCTATTCACTAAGCCATTACCTAAGGATGAATTTTTGTATCTAAGAGGTAAGCTAAGGGTCATTCTTCTATCTAAAGCTCTCTAAATGAAGTTTAGTGATGCATCAACTAGAGCATGTTGAAGATCAATCAATTGATGTAGTATTGACAAAGGAACCTTGCAAATGAATTAGTACATAAGGTACATTGATATTTACTAAACATTGTCTTTGGCATGAGATATCAAAGAGGGAGAAGTTTTTTTTCATATCTCACATAAATTTTATCACTTCAAGAGATGACAAGGAGGGAGATATCAAAGATAGAGGTTTGTTGACAAAGGGAGAAATTGAAGGAAGAGAGAGTTCACATTGATAGAGAGATTTCTCATAGATGAGAATTAGAATGAAACTAAGGATACATTACTTACTTTATTCTTGCTCTACAATTTCATTGCATTATGACATGTTGTGTTGCCATCAATGCAAAAGACAGAGATTGTTTAGAATAATTAATTAATTGCATATTATCTTTGATGTTACAAAAAATGTCATATCATTGCAGTTAGTGTATGTCAAGCTCACTTGGGAATTGATGATAGTTTCTTGTGTCTATTGAGCATTCTAGAGTTTTCCTAGTTTAGAAGATAGTGTCTACCAAGTTCACTCAGCCGACAAAGGAAAGTTTGTAGAAGTTGAGTGTTAACTAAGCTCACTTGATTGGCAAAGGAACTTTGAGAATATGCAGTATTAACTAAGTTCACTTGGTTAACATAGGAAGATCACTTTGAGTTAATATCTATAAAGTAGGGTTAGCTAAAAAAGGATTTTCTTGCTTTGGTATATTGAGTTAAATAGTTTTGTTTGTTGTTCTAGCTGACTAAGTAGGTGAATATTAATTTTTCTAAGTTGTAGTCAAGCTAATTTGATAGTGTGTAAGATATAAAGATAAGGTCAAGTTGAGGATTGAATGTGTGGATTAGAATTGAGGATTTGATGATGCTTACAAGAAGGAAATTAGAAGGATAAGCATAATATCCTTTTTGAGATGCAAAGATACATTCGATTTGGAAGGATCAAGTATACAACCTAGAATTGAGATTTGTAATCAGCAAATAAGTTTCATCAATAACCAAGTCATCTCATTGTTACTCTCTAACTATTGTAGTAGTGAACTAAATATCTTAATAGAGTTTTCTTAACAACTATTTGTAAGTCCTTTAACAAGGTGGAATTTCTATTGAATTATCTAAAGACCTCTAACAATGCCACTCCTAACAATGTGATTAAATCCTCTAATAGGGTTACACCTAACTATGTGTTTTGTGACCTTAAATAGTAACTATTTACAATTGGTGGTTTTTCCCAAATTGGGTTTCCACATTAAAATCTTATATTCATGTTATTTCTTTTATGTTTTTGAAACTAAGTTAAAATAACATCAATTACTGATAATATCTCAAATTTTCATGTTAAGAATTTGCTGAGATATTTTAGTTTTTACCAAGTTACAACATTTTTGTTGTACTTTTACTGAGTTTTAGCAGAGTTTAGTTTTGATTTATATTGACATCTAAGGGATCTTGAATTTATTTTCATGGTAACTAATTCACCCCTCCCCTCTCAGTTACTCCTCTTACATTTCCAACACTTCCTTGACACAAAACCTACAAGGATCACCTATAAACTTCTTAGTCTTAGAGGAAGACTCACTCAACTTAGAAGGTTTACTCTTCTAATGGATTTTTGAGTATCTAATCTAGGAGATGGCTTGGAGGAACTCACACTACTAATTGAATCTTCTTTGGACTTCAAGTTCTGCATTGGCTTCCCTATAAATGTTTGTGAAACTAATGTATTGTTCTTTAATCCTATTAGAAAGTCCAACTATGTAATATTCAAATTCTCTATAGATAACCAATCTCATAAGAGCTCAAATGTGGGAATGGTAAGTCTAGGTCCCAAAGCATCCACAATGGAAATCTAAAAGTTCCCTTGAAGCTTTGACTGAATTAGATAGATGCACTTTGTATCAATCTTGTTCTTCCCACATCCCTATAATAATGATATCTATTTTTTAAATCTTTTTTAGAACATCCTCAGTGGAGGAAAAAGAATCAAGTACCAGCGATGTAAGCTTTGCCTCTATCTAAAGTACCCTAAACTCATTAATAGTACCAAACAAGTTGTTGAACTTGGCCCACATCTCTCAAGAAGTATCACACCCTTTAAGATGAATTTTTAAGATATCTAAAACACTCAAATAAATCAAACCCATGGCCTCATCCATCTTATTCCTATGTTGCAAGGTTTGATAGGTACTTAGAAATATTGATTGAACTTCATCTAAACAAGAAGAAAAACCCTTTGAATGGAGAATTTGTGTCATGGGAGTTGTCCATCTATGATTGTTATGTGGGTTTACAGGAACTAGACAAGAAGAGGTCAAAGACATTTTTCATAAGGTGTTTGTTTTGATATAGTTCTAGTCTATTGATGTAAATGACAAAAATAAGAATAAAAAAACACCCCCTAGAATGCAAAAAAATGAACCCCTACTAGAAGGAATGTATATACAATAGAAAAAATAGCTTCAATTGAGTCTCATGTATACGTTTGAAAAATATTATGAAAATTATAGAGAATTTGAAGAGACCTATTTTAGAATTCTTTCATATCGAAAAATGGAGCTAAATTGAGCAATTTATGCCCCCCAAAATACAAAAAGGATCATTTGATTTTAATAGAAAAAGGTATTATACTAGAAAAAGCTAAAAACTATCTACACTAAACTACCCATCTTAGAATCAACTTTCCAATGGTATCTTGTTTTCTATTATAGGGCTCAAAAAAGAAAAGAAAATATTTGAAACCCCCTCAAACCTTAAAAATTAGTCCCATGTCCTTGTATATGACTAGCCACTAAGAAGAAAGGGCTTGGTGGGTTTTCCTAGCAAAGGTGATATGGTGGTGACTCCTCGATGGCAGATTGGCGATAGAGCGGTGGTAAACTATTTGTGGTGGTGCATTGGTGGAGTAGCCTATTTTGGTGGTGGAAAAACAATGGGCCATTGGTTGTGCTTTTATTAAAAAGGGAAACACATTTCAAAATAAAAAAAGTGTATTGTTTTTTCTTTTTTAATTGATAAAAACTACCCTGGGGTGAATGTAGAGGCCATATGGCCCTAGTAGGAAAAAGATTTTTTGGCTCATAATTGCCTAGTCTCCAAAAATGAAGTGCTTTATATGGAAATATAAATTTTCATGCACTTTGAATCCAACTGTGATGTCCATTTGGACTCAAAGTTCTCTAAATTTCAAAGAGACCCCTATTTCCAAAAATGAGTACAGAAAAATGCTAGATCTAATCCAATAAACCCTTGTTCATGATTTCATCAATAAACCCAAACAAGATGAAGTAGATCCAACTCTAATTCTATGAAAGATATGATAAGAACAAATCCACAGATCCCATAAAACATCTTCATGCAATAACTTGTCATATAGAAGAAAATGACAAGAGAAGGCAAGGATTTGGCTCTAAAATATGCAAGAGTATATTATTCGACAAAAAGAAAAAGAAAAATAAACAATGGATCAATCCTTATAGAAGGAGATCAAAAAATATAAAAGGGAAACCCTAAGATATAAATGAGAGGTAAATGACATTTAATAAGAATGCATGTGCATAAAGTGAGATCTTAAGCAAGGAGAAATGATAATTTAATAAATGTATTTAAATTAATCCTTTACTCTAACAATTTGATTAGTATGATTTATTTTATTTCTAAAGATTATATTTAAGCCGAGTTATATATTTTTTACTTTTATTTAACATTCATTTAACCTAATTTTACATTTTTTATTTACATTTATAGTGAAGTTTTAAAAACTAATAATTTATAAACAATAAGAAAATATGTTTGTTGGCTAGAAAAAGTAGAGATTTTATTTATAAATTGTTTTGAACACTTTAAAACAAAATAAATTGTGTTGCAATATCCACAAAAAGGAAAAACATCTGAAAATTTGGTTTTTAAAAATAAACACTACAAGAAACAAATGGATGGTGTAAAATATTTTTAAATAAATAAGATATTTATGAAACTATGATTAAAACAATGCATACACTTATTCAAAAGCCAACTTAATGCCTAAATATGTGTTGTTATATATGCCCACTATCATATAAACACAATTGTAAAATAATTGGTCCTTGTATTTAGCTACAAAAGATAGTTTTGTGACTAATGTACTCATATGAAATGAAAATATGTTGAGAGAAGGTATTTTGAACAAGCACCTAAAAAATAGGAAAAATGAGATGGTTCAAATCATTTTAATCATCTTGCGTCCTATATTGATCATTGTTGATCTTTGATGAAATTTTGAGGTTGTAACACTTCACAAAGGGTATGGCATTGGCATAAGAAGGCTGAACATAGTAGAGATAAACAATATTGCACAAAGTCAGCTACCAAGAGCATTCACACTTAACATGGTCAACCTCAATAGATAAAGCAAAGACAAATACAATATACTACACCTACCACAAATTATTTATTCATAGAATTCACACTGCATCATCCTCCAAAATTTATCTCAAACATATCTTGTGGCACAAAAAAGTTCTCTAATGCACATAGCTCCATGCAGATCTCAACATGGTATAAAAGATCCATATCAACTACTTAAATCTTTCTCAAAATCACATCCAAATCAATAACTTGTTGTAAATAAAAACACCAAAAATAATTAAATTGACCAGAGACCAACACAACTAAAAATGTCAAACAAAAACATTAATTTAATTGTGGAGCCAAACAATGTCATATATCTAAATTGGAACATTGTGAAAATGTTAAGAACATGTCCAAAAAATTGCACACTAAGAAACATTCTCCAAACTAATTGTAACTATTCCTAATAGCCAACCATATTGTTAACAAACAACAAAACATAATTCTAAATCCTTGAATCTTTGTGATCCAAAGAGTAGGATAGTGAAACATTCACATACTTACATGTGACATCACCAAAACTACAAACCTCCAAATTCCTACATAGAGAAATCTCCCATAAAGATTCCAAATACTCTTCTTACATATACCAATTTCACATACTTTCCACCTTCTAGATATATAAATTTATAACTATCGACTTATCATCACCACCAAACATCAAAAAAGTCATCTAAACATCTAATACTAGGTTTCAAATGTTATTTCTTGCACATTTTAGCTTTTCATAAACATGAAACTTCTCTCCATTAGGTACAAAAGTGGATTTGTACGAATCTCCACCAAGTGGAGAACAATATAGAAAACAAATTGACATCAAAGAAAACATTAAATACACATTTCTAACAATCTCCCCCTTTTCATTGATGGTAATACCAATAAAAAAATAACACCATGATGACACGCTATGAACTTCTCCCCCCCTTTGACATCAAGGACAATTGACATTACATTGGAAAGTATATTGTCAACATCTTTTTTATATCTTCCCCTTACAAGGATATATTCATATTGTTCTTCTCTCCACATATTAACAATCTTCAAATTGGTACACAAAATAACTCCCCTCCTCCAAGTATAGTTCTAACAAAAAAAAATTTCCAAATAGGAACAATTCATCTTTGCAAGGAAAAATTACAACTAAGAAACCATAACTTTCATTTCTCTCCTTGAGAGCATCAACCACATCAATCTAAGAGACAAAAGATATGAAATATGTTTTCCCTTGGAAATTGCACCACTCTTATACATCTAGTTTGAAGGAGGGGCATTAAGTCCTAATTTCTTCTCAGGGATACTTAAAAGTATCCTTTGATAGTTCATTTGCAAATATGTCTTCAATTTGATCATGTATGGGTGGATGTATACTCTAATTTAACTTCCTTCTCTATGATTTTATCTCTCAAGAAATGATACTAGATATACATGTACTTAGTCCTTGAATGCATCACTAAATTATTTCAAATATTAATAGCAACATTATCATACGTAATTGGAATTACTTCATTATATGCAACCTTAATATCTTGTAGGGAAATTTTCACCCATAACACATTTGTGCAACAACATTATACTAAAATACACTATGTCTCTATAGTGCATAATGGCATTGATTCTTTCTTCTTACTCATTAAGGGACCAATTTATCTATAGATAAAAATGCACCTCTACTTGTAATAATTTTTTCATTTCATGATCTACAGATTATTGCAGGTTGTTTGCAATCCCTTTTCCTCATTTTTTCTGAAAAACACAAATCCCAATTTGTCCAACTTCAAAGGCTTAGTTCAAGCTCATCTGGACACATTTAGGTGCTATTTTTTGGAAAGTGCATGGTTTTTTGTCTACTTTCTAGATTTGGTATCAGTTTGGAGTAATTCTAAGTAGACATAGTACTTTTAGCATTTGGTCATTTTGGACATATTTTGGCATTTGTAATCAATTAGATCCTTGAGAGGTCTTGTTTCTTATCTTGTTGAGTCTTATATAGATTCAAATTTGTTGTTGTAACCATCAAAATTAGAAGTCCACTTTGGCTCACTTTGACAAGTGGAAATTGTATACGCACTAAATATAAAGTGCCAAAATCATCTTTTTTTTTTTAATTTCTTTTTGGGGGGGGGGGAGGATTGTGCCTTGGGTGTTTGTGCTTCTCTTTCTCCTTTGTTCTTTTATTTTGCATCATGGGTTATCCTAGGTTACCACTTTTAACTCCACATAATTATACTACATGGAAAATTAGAGCATGGAGTAAAATGATGAAAAAAGGTTTAATTGATTGTGTTGATGGATCCATGGTTGCACAATCTAATTTTGATAAATAAATGAATGGAATCATAACAATAAGTTTCCTTTTGGTACATTGAGGAAGTATGTACATGAAGATCTTATCTTCCATATTGATAATTGTAAAATAGTAAAGGAAGGATGGGAAAAGTTTGCTAGCTTGTATACAAAAGTAGACAAAGCTAGGGATTTTAAATTGATGAAAATATCATGTCATTAGATCCAAAGAAGTTTGACACAATTAAAGACTATATCACCAAGGAAAATGGTCAAGGATTGTGGAATTACCATAGAGGATGAAAAATTGATCTATAATTTGATGACAAAACTTCCTCCACCATATGCATCATTTGTTTCAAGATTCAAAACTCATGAGTTGACCTTAGGTTCTTCCTACACCATGCCTCCATTTGATTCCTTCATAGAGATGTTGATGGTAGAAAAAAAAAATTTGATGAGCATGGGGATTATCAAGTCTTCAAAGTCCAAAGCATTGGTTGCTAGTAAAGGGAATCAAGGAAACGGGTCTAACAAGAAGTAGAAATCATGGAAATAAAATTCACAACAAGAGAAACAAGATTGAACCTCCTCACCATGAGAAAACTCCAATAGTAAGGGTAAATCATCCAAGAAGGAGTTTCTTACTTGTGCATATTGAAAGAAGAATGGACATAAAGAACATCATTGTTATAAGAAGGAGATAGATGAACTCAAGAATCTTCTTAAGAAGAATCAAATTGGTCTACCATCAATAATGACTACTTCATTCTCTTCTTCACATTTAGATTTTGATAAAGGAAAGGATCAAATGGGAAAATGTCAAGCCTTAGTAGCTACTTCAAGTCAAGATTTAGGGAGATGGCTTCTAGATTCAAGGGCTTCTCATCATATGACATATTCATAATCTATGTTTTCATCATTTGATCCTTTTCATACTCCACCTATCTTGATGGGAAATCATACTTACATGAATTTTGTTGGGAAAGGAAATATTGATAGAGGGATACTTCAAAGATGTGTTGTGTGTACCTTACATTAGTCATAATCTTCTTTCCATCTATTAGCTCACTCATGGAGATAGAAGAAGGCTATGGAATTCACACCTAATTCATTTTTTATCAATGACTTGGATACTAGACAAATCATTACTATAGGGGTGGTTGATCACACATCTTGGTTATACTACTTTTGAGACTTTGGTCATGATGATGATAGTGATTTATTAGCGGATTCTTTAGCAGATTTTGATCACAATTCTATTGTTGATTCAAAATTTAAGGAGAACTTTGGCTACTTGAACATAGGTGTTCTCACATATGATCAAGTTCTTGAGCCTTCCATTTCTTCTCCTCCTACTGATATTCCATCTACTATTGTTCCTAATGATAGTTGTATTCACATAGCCATGGATTCAAGTTATTTAGTGCAACATGATTTGGAGGAGGCACCTTTCAATATTGACATGGGGACACTTGAGTAGGTTTCAAAGATTTAATGAATTTTGAGGTTTCTTCCCATAGATGGGAGAGGCTTCATTGGTAGACCTTTGGTTCTATTTCTTCCTAAGGGGAAGAATGTTGTACTACACTCATGGAGGAGTTTCTACATTGATCTTGTATCATTTACCATTGGTGTACATTCTACATTGAGTGGAGGTTACTTGGTCTATCTTCTTCTTCCTCTCTCTTATGGAGGGATTTTTTCATCACATGAGGTCTTAATTTCTCTCATTTTATTTTGTTGTACTTATCTCTCTTTTTGGAGGGGGGTTTTTCCCATGTGGTTTTCCCTCTTTCTCCACTTTATGAGAGATTGCATTGCATATCTTTCGCACTTGCATCTTGTAAATGGGTACCCAACATGGCCTAGTAGCTAGGATGCATCTTGCATTATTATATAGCTTTTGTGAGCTTAAGTACATTCTCCTAAGCTTCACTTAAGGGGGTGTTGGTGTAAATAAGTATTTACTATTTACAGTTTTCTTAAGTTTACTTAGGTTAATGTGTTTTCATATTAGTTGTCATGTAGACACCTAAAAGTTTGCATATTCATATGAGTTGTCATCTAGAAAAAATAGTAGTTTGCACTCTAATTGAGCACATGTTGTCTATTACATCTCTTTATGAGATACACTTTTATATTATTATCCTCTCATTGTTCACATATATTCATGCACAATGGAGGATAATCCACTCTTGGTGGACATGTGCTTAGTTGGTATGTTATATCCTTGTTGACTCCTAGTCATATTAGTTTCCTTTATATACAACTCACTTATATGATGTATTATTTCAATTATCTAATTAATCCATTCTCATTTTATCATATCTTGTCTCTCTTGTGCTTTCTCTTGAGCTTCTAGATGTTGGCATTTCATTCTTGCCTTAGGAAAATTCTTACATGGTATTAGAGCTATACCAAATTCTTACAATTACTTTAAACTACCTAGATATCTTCCAATTAAGAAAATTTCATGCATAATATCTAGGCATGAAGAAATCAAATACAAAAATCTACTAATCATAAATATATAGATATTGTGATCAAGTTTTGGAGATTGGTCATCCTTTCGTAAATAACTTCAAGTAGTCATGGGAGTCCCAACTAGTTTGTAATCCTCCATTTCTAGTTTTTTCAATATGTCCCTAATCCACTTGGTGTAAGAAAAAAAATGGCATCTTAAATATAAGTAATTTGAAGACTAAAAATAAAGTTGCAATTACTATCACCGAAAGAAGTCTCACAAAAGAGTTAGGAGAATATGGAAACAATGATAAGTTTATCAATCCATCTTGTAATAATTATGATGGTAGTTTCTTTTTGAAAGATACATTGACATCACATCTTTTATGTTTTCATTGATGGAAACCATACATGTTCTCAAGCTCACTTGTCTTATTTTGGTAGTACCAAAGGTTAGATTGATAAATTGGCTAAATATAGAAGAACATGGACTATATATATATATATATATATATATAGTTTAGTATGTGGATTGGTATTGTCAACAAAGTTTGAGTTTTGAGTTTTGATTCTAGGAAAAGATCCTATATTTGCACATATTGATGATATCATTCAGTTGAGTTATGAGATTCTGAGTAGTAGAAATCAATTTGTAGTGAAGAGTAATCTCGATTGGCTACTAGATTAGTAAGAGATCCCACCATCACAATTAATTTATGTATTTATGAGTTTTATTTGATGAATTTGACATGATAGAAGATATTAATGACATTGTTTGAGGTTACCATGAGGATTTACAAATAGATTTGGTTGAGAATTTATATGCTACATTTTTGTGTTCTTGAGGTTGAATAGTTTAATTATTATTTTTGCAACTGGGTATATATAAGATCAATTTTTTTAGTTAATTTGAGCTAGAGTATAGTGAAAATGATATATTGTCATGTTATGTGTGTAAAGAACCTACATGCATATGTTAGGTTGATGATATTTTATCACACCTACATGGAATTGTAAAAGAATAGACTATTTTATTTCTAAGTTCCCTATTTTCAGTTCTAGTTCAATCATTTTGTATGAGAGACAACTTGTATATGTTTTAATTTGAGTAGTGAGCTCTAGGAGGTGTGTCTTAATGCAAGTGAATTCCCTATTTTGTAGTCAAATATTTAACAAGGTTATTAATTATGAAAATTAATCATTTTTGGGTTCCATCTCTATCATTATTTTTTCTTAAGAAGGTTTCCATGTAAAAATCATGATGTCATAATGTTGTGGATGATTCATTTATGCTTTTGTTGTTTATTTTCATTTATATTTGATTTATGGTTGTGCAATGAAATTAACAAGGTTTAAAAGTTTAGAATACTAATTTACACCCCCAAGTGTTCCTTAATCCTAATAATTGGTATCAAATCTTTGAGCTTTAGTTTAATTATATATCCTAAAGGAGATCCTAATGAGTGATTCAAAAATTTCTAGTGGTTCTTAGAGATAACTCTTCATTTCATTTTAAGATATTGACAAGTTACTCAAGGAGGTTTAATGTTTGATTGATAATATGAGGGGACAACTGAACAAATAAACAGACATGAGGAGGGATCTTGTTTATTAGTTAAATAATAAAGGAACCAATGATTACTCATAGGCCTTAAAGGGACAATTATATGAATTTGAGAAGCCAACATAAACAATAGTGAAGTCATGGTAGTAAAAATGATAAAAGAGTTTTAAGTAAAGAAAAAGAATGAAAAATGTCTTGAGAAGAACATAATGAACATATGTGATGAATTCCATAGTTTGAATTATGTAATTGGATAAATGAAACTTGATCATGAAGAATCTAGACAGAATGAGAAATAACTTAAAAGAGTTCATGAGACTCTTAGGATTTATGAACTTTCTATTGTTATTGAGCTCATGGAAAAATTCAAAGCTAGTTAAATAGATCTTGATGAGAAACTTGAGAGCTAAAGACCAAAGGGAGATGCACAAAGGACTTGGTTTTGAGAAGTTTTTTTTTTATAGATATGGTGAGAATAAAACCTTATTGAAAAATTAGATGGATAGAGCCAAGAGTTCAGCAATGAAGAAACCTAATACACAAAATTTCAATCATATGTATTTTTCATGCAACAAAGTCAGTCATAGAGAAAACTATTGTAGAAGAAAACCCAATATCATTCCCTTTTATGGCTAAAATTTTACTTGCTACAACTATGGACACAAATCCAATGAGTGACGAACCAAATTGAAAAACTATATGAACATAAGGAACATTATATATTAGAAATGTAATACTTCTAGTCACATATGGAAATAATGTAGATTGAGAAAAAATCCAAGGTATGGAAATTCAAATTTTATGTGTTTCAAATCTAAAAATTTAGGTCATATAGTTGAGTATTGCAGATTCAATAATGCAAATGTGAATATGAGAAGATCATTTGAAAGGAAAAATATGTGAAATAATGATAAATATAAGAAAAATATTGATGTTGAAGAAGTTAGGAAGAAAATGTGTAAGACATGGATTAGAAAGATTAGATTAATGCCAATGGATGGATCACACCAAGTGTTGGTGTGGAATCTTCATCAGTGAATTGATTAAGTCAATAACCTAAGGAGGATTTTTCATGAAAAATCCTTGCCCAACACCTAAATTAGAATGATCAATTTAAATGATAGGTGTTATTAAATGTAGATTTGAATTTACATCATGATGAAATCATTATTGAAATATTTATGATCAATTTTGAAGGATTGTTGACATATTTTTGAATCCTAGTCTTTAAGTAGCCTATTGAGGTATGGTATCATCCATTAAAAGGGGGATTTAAGACTTCAATTATCACCTTTATATATAGGGAATGAGATTTAGTATAGATCAAACGGGATATTTTCATATGATCTATTTGATATCTCTTAAGAAAGAAAGTTGACTACACATGATGAAGGTAAGAAAGATGGAGAGAGGACATTGGTCAGTCTATTTCCTATTATTGGAAAAGAAGAAATTTATTTTATTGTTAATTAGGAAAAGAAGGAATTTATGAGAAGATAAATCTATTAAATAAGCTCATGATTAGTACAACTAAAGAATATTAAGGAAATAAAGGATATATCTATATCTATATCCATATCCATATTTGTATTAGTATTAGCATTAGTATCTATATTGGTATATGTATCAGTATCAATATCAATATTGGTATTGGTATATGTATCCATATCCATATCCACATATGGTCACATACCTAGTCTTTGCAACATCCCTTCACTACCAAGGATATATTCTAGAATTTTTGACCATGCTAGGAGACATAGAGTCAAGGTACATACAAGATTCAATTTGAAATTCAAATTATAGTTTAATTTATAACTAAAATAAGAAGAATTTCTGACCATGCTAGGAGACATAGAGTCAAGGTACATACAAGATTCAATTTTAAATTCAAATTATAGTTTAATTTATAATTGAAATGATAATAATCATGGTTTGAGTTTTTTTTGTGCATGATCCTTTGAAGCTAAAGATTGCATATTGAAGATGCTTCATCTTGATGATCTATCAGTAGCCCAGTGTGACCTAAGTATTTAGAGTTTTAAAGTATTTTTTTACATGTTTTGAAATGGCATATGCCACATTTAGTAAAAAATTTTTTTTGATGTAATTTATGCCATATTCTATATGTATATACATACTTATTAAATAGTTTCATAAACAAAACATGACTTTTGCTATAATTTGTTCCTTATGTGAACTATATGCACCAATTATGTTTATGGAATCATTATGTGGCTTTTCTAATGCTAGTGTCATTGTTCCTAAGATTAAATAATATTTGATGTGTTTGGAAAATATTTGTTTCAATATTTTGTTCCATATGTGTTTCAATACATGTTACCATAATATTTGATATGTTTCATTTTTCAATGATACACATTTATCACTATACACTAAAATTAAATTGAATTAAGAAGTAATGAATGACCTATAATACATTTTGTAGTTGTCATACATAACATACATAATTTACAAGAAATACCCTACAACACAACACTAAAGTGTGAGCCTCTTATGCGAGGTCTTGGGTTCAAGTTAACTCAATATTAATAAAAAAAATAAAAATATTAAAGTGAAATGCCTTATAATAATTGTTCTTGTCTTTGGTCTCTTACCAATTAAAAAAACATACATACTTTATAAAATCCACCACAATGTTGCCCAACAGAGTTGTGTTCATCATGGGGTCAAAAATTAGTGCAAATGTATCTGGTTGGACAAGTTTACCCTGGGCATGGTCTTGTTTTTCCTCTCCATGTGTCAGAACTCTTAATGCCACACCCTACCAAAACTGTTGCTTAAGTGCCCTTAAGTGCCCTAAGTGCACAAAATTGCAAAATTTTACATACCATTTCCTACAATTTTTTGAACCTTTGTGTAATCTATTTAAATTTATAGGGTCATGTTATGCCCCTTCGCAATAACATGTCCCAATTTTTTAAGAGATACTATCAATTTTGAATGGAAATAATATTTTTGTTCATGAAAAAAGAGTAAAATCCATTCAATGAAAATTTTCAAGGTAGCATAAATGGAGTTGTGCTTTTCATGGGGTTTAATCATTAGTGATTTTTTTTTTATTAGAAAGATTTACACTAAGTATGGTCCCACTTTTCCTCTCATGATGTCAAAACTCTTAGTGTTATTCTCTATTGATAATATCTCGTAAGTGTCGTAAGAACCCAAAATTTTCAAACTTTGATACACCATTTATTTCAAAATTTGGAACCTAAAAATGATATAATATATTTATAGCTTTATGTTAGGCCCCTCTACAATAACTTCTCTTAGCTTTTGGAGACTTAGAGTTATTTTGGCAAGGTAACAATTTTTTTGTTCATGCAAAAGTGTCAAATGTATTCAGTTAATAGTTTCAAGACAGCACAAAATTTTTGTTTATATTGTAGAGTCAAACTATCATAATGAATACATGTGAATAGGAATATTTTCCCTATGAATAATCTCATTTTACTTCCCCACACATCGAAACTCTCAATGTTATACATCATTGGCATGTTGTCCCTTAAGTGTACCAAGTACAAAAAAGTGTTGAAATTTGAAAAACCATTTATTGTAGTCCATGGAAATTGCGTATGATCTATTTATACATATAGGATCATGTTAGTCCTCTCTATAATAGCCTATATCAAGATTTTAAGACTTGAAGTCTTTTTTGTAGGAAACAACTTATTACAACCGCTTTCAATGAAAAATGGCAAGGTAGAACAAAATAAGTTTTGTTTATTGTGAGGTTGAACCATCTAATGCATTTCATTTGGAAGGTTTATCCAATCTTTTGTCTGCATGTGTCATAACTCTCAACACCATGCCCGACTAGCAATGTCCATTAAGTTCCCTAACTGTACAAAATTATCAAATATTAATCCAACATTTCTTGAAATTTGTGACACCTACACATGATCCATTTGGATGTATATGGTAATCTCAAGCCTCTCTATAATAACTTATCTTGTTTCTCTAAGCATCAAAGTCTTTTAGAAGGGCAGAAATTATTTTATTTGTCAAAAAAGTGCCAAATGTGTTCAATGAAAAGTTGCAAAGTAGCATAAAAAGACTTGTGTTTCTCATGGGGTTGAATTATCCAAGAAAACACATCTCTTTATGTGTGTTTATCCTAGAAATGGCCTATTTTTTCCCTCTATATGCAGCTACACTCTTAGTACCATACCCTACCTCTGATGTCCCTTAAGTTTCCTAAGTGTACAAAATTATTTAATTTTGAGAAAAATTAAGCTAGGTGTAATGTAATCATTGGCTATAGAAAGAGAAAAAGGCTTAAGAAGAGGGTGTGAACATGTAGACATATTATCATAGCTCTATATTCCATTTGGTAGTGCCTTAATATGATTGGTCACACACACACACACACACACACACACACACACACACACACACACACACACACACACACACACACACACTCACTCACTCACTCACTCACACACACACACATTTATATATTTATATTGTGATAATAATTAATGACATGTTGTTTCTTAACATTTCAAGTTCTCCTTCCACTTTTCTTTGAAGAAGCTTCTAGAAGAGACTTCCAACTTATTTTCTTCATCGATCTCCTCCTAGCCTTTATATATTGATTGAATTGAGAATCCTCCAAACAATCTGGTATTTCTTAATATAACAAAGGGCATTTTTCTATAACCCAAGGTTTAAATTTAGCTGAAAATTTACCATCTATAGTCCTTGTGTTTTTTTATAAATGTTTATCAATTAGGAAATCATTTTTGTGCTTAATCAACACATATTATTTTGTTGAAGATGATAAGTATTTTATTATTGAAATAGAGTATACATTTTACAATACAAAAATTATCCTAAAAGACTTATTTAAAATTTATGCCCTTACACTGCTATCATGCCACCAACCCTCCAACCCTTAGTAGACATCAGCAATATTGCAAACAAACACCTAACCATAACATTGAAATGAGATAGTCCTACTACTGAAAATGGGCATGTAAACTTCAAGGAACTTGTACTCAAAATTACATGTTATATCCCCCATGAATTAACATCTCCTCCTCATATTTGTTCACCATAATTACCCCTTTTATGTCTACTTTGCCTTTTTTGTAGCCCAAAATCATCTCTACCAATACCACCATGGAAGACTCGTCTAAAATTTTTGTCCCAACCTTAGTTAGATCATGTTTATGCTTCCTCTTCCTCTCTTCTTCCATTCATTGGTTGTTCTCCTCTCACCATACTATGAAATGCAATAGACTCTTCTAAGATTTGTGCACTTCTCCTACTCATTTAATAATAAGAACCAAGTATTCAAGACTATGAATGACTATAGAAATTCAATATAACACCTTTAACATATCTCCCTAAACCCTCATTCACATGAAAAACTTTTACAACTGTAGAAATTTCCAACCACCTCATCATACCATTACACTAGACTGGGTACATATATATTAATGCAAAGATATTTGCACAATCCATAATTATTTTTAGTATACTATTTTTTATTATATTTTCCAAAAAATCAAATCCATAAGCTGACACTAAAATCTATACACATTTCTATAATTTTCTTTACATCTTCTTTTCTCTCAGACAAGAGTAAGGCTCGTGCTCAAAAATATAAAAAAATATCAACATTCCTCCTTGGATGAAAGTCCTTACTAAAAACTTATCTTCCAAAAAACCTACATATGATTTGAAAACACTCCTCTTCATCTACTTTAAAAACATCTTCATGATGCCTTGGTGATATATCCCCTCAAAATCTTGGAGCTTACTTGTTTTCGAACATCTATAGGTTGAAATTATCTTCCATTTTTATCGTCCTCAACTTGATCCAGTATACATTATTCTACAATAGTGACTTGTGCTATGTGGGTCAACTTTAAAACATCATTAGGTCTATAAAGTTATACCATCATTCCTTATATTTAAAAGGTATGAAAACATCCAAATTATTTTTAAAAAATTCATCCACTTTGTATCCTTTTTACATGCCCAATGTCACCTTTTCTTTGGCTAACTAATTCCATCATTACTTACCCATGCCAACAAAATTTAAGAGTGTTTCTAAATAATAGAATATAGCACCCAATTAAGAGTAGTATTTAGATCTTGATAATCCTCCACCAACTTAACTCAATCATACAATCTCACTCCTACATTGGTCATCTTGTCAATTATAACATTCCCTTCTCTCAAAGTAAGTATAACTTTAAATTCTTCAAATTCCTCCAATAGCCTTATAATCCTCCTAATGTATTTGTCCAAAAAGAAGGATTCCATATTTTATTTTTCTATTATGTTGATCACTATTTTAGAGTATCCTTAGAAATGGATTCTTCTCCCAACACACTTATTTTCCAATCAAAGGGAAAATATAGTGACTAAACAATCTACTACATTGTTAGCCCCTTCTAGAAAAAGCATTGCTCCTAGCATCAAGGTATTGTCTTCAACATCTAGAATTGCACAACCTGCACCACATCTACCTAGGTTTCCTTTGGATTCCCCATCAAATTTCACTCTTGTCCATCTCACCCCAACTTTTCTTCACTATCATTCCAATCTCTATTCTCAAATGAAGGATTAACCCTTACATTGTGGTGCAAGGGCATCTAGGTGAGCTAAGGAATACCTAGGCTTCCCTTATAATTTTTTGTGTTTACTAATAATTAGGCCTTAAGCTACGTCAACAATCAAGAAAATTTGAACAATAGGAACTTGAAGTGGATGGGGGTACTTGCAGGCATTCACTTTCACAATCAAGCACAACAAAGGACTAATGAAAAAAGTGGAAAATGCATTAAGCAAGAGAGTGTTGACAATTCAAGAAGTACATTTTTATAGAATTAGAATAGAAAGTTTTAATAGTCTTTACAAGGAGAATGAGGACTTTGGATAAGCATACAAGGTATGTTCAGATTTTGAGAACCATTTTCATAGTAAATTTGCAAAGTTTACCTTGTAGAATGGGTTTCTCTTTAAAGGTGATTAGTTGTGTTTGCCAAGGGGATCCATAAGAGAGAACCTTATACAAGAGGAACACAATTTTAGTCTAAGAAGTAACTTTGGAGTGAACAAGACATTAGAATTGGTCCAAAGGTTTTATTATTGGCCTAAACTAGTTAGATATGTGACTAAGTATGTGGAATAGTGCATGGTGTGTATGAAATTTAAAGGAGGGATGAGTATTACAAGTCTTTATTAGCCTTTATTAGTCCCTAATAAGCCATGGAAATGTATGAACATGGATTTCATAGTAGGATTTCCCAAAACAAAACAAGGCCATGATAGTTTCTATGTGGTTTTTGATAGATTCAAAAAAATGAGGCACTTCATCCCATGCAAAATAACCAATGATGCAAGCCACACTGCTCATTTGTTCTTGAAAGAAGTTGTAAGGATTCATGGCCTTCCACTAAGCATAGTTTTAGATAGGGATGTGAAGTTTAAGAGAAGATTTTGGAAGACTTTGTGGGGCAGACTTGGCACAAATTTTTCATTTAGATCATCATACTGTCCTCAAATTGATGGTCAGCCTGAGTTGGTCAATATAGTTCTCGTTAATCTCTTAAGAGATCTAACTAAGGAATGTGAGCATGTTACAAGCTAGGGTTACCATTGCACCAAATATTTATGCATTAATTCCCAATACAACCACTAGATTTATAGAACACAAGAGGCAATTAATCCATGTCATGAATCTAGACGAGGAATGTTGGTGGATAGTCCAACAATCTGTTACCTCAAGAGATTTGAACCTATGAACAAGCTTTCATACCACTTGTTACAATATAGGGTTGTTGTTGCACTAAAAGATCAATTTTTTAATGCATGATACAACTGCTAGAGTTATAGAACATAGGAGGTAGCTAACCCATGTCATGATTCTCGAAGGGGAACATTGGTGATTAGTCCAATTGGGAAAACTTGGTATGTCATTATTCCCCAAGCAAAATATGCCTACACTGATAGTATGAATAGAACCATAGGTTGAAGTCCCTTTGAAATTGTATATGACATGCATCCTAGAGGTGTGTGTGACTTGAGGGATCTTGAATAAATGGAACATAGGAGTGGACATGCTGATGATTTTGCCCACACCGTGAGAGAGATACAAGACCAAGTCAAAAGAACTATACAAGGAAATACCCAAAAGCTCAAAAAAAAGATGGATGGAATGAGAAAGGATGTTTAGTTCTCTATTGGGGATTATTTCGTGGTCCATTTAAACAAGGCAAGGTTGCAAAAGGCTGTCCCTACTAAATTTCAAATAAAGAGAGTAGCATCTTGCAAGATCATGGGAAAATATTGGGCAAATGCATATAAAGTTTATTTTCCATCAGATTTGGGCATATGTTTAATATTTAATGTACAAGATTTGGTATACTTTAAAGGAGCATTGTCTATTGTGTTGGATTTTTTTTTGAAAAGTTAATTGTAAAAGAAAGATTGTTGCAAAGAGGGAGATTTCTATTAAAGAATATTTTCAATCATTATTTTTCCATTGATGTTAAACATGATATTTGATGGAATGAAAATTTCTTATAAGATCCAAGTACTATCACTTCGTTTATTGATGAAGAGGATTTAATCAACAAGATGTAACAAGAGCACCTACAGGAAAGGTTGAGTTATGGTTTTGTAATGAAGTGCAAGGATAAATTAAGACAATGCTAAAATTATGTATTGATTAAAAGATACAAAAGTTGGCCACACTTAGAGATGTCGGAGGAATAAATTGCAACAAGGTTGAGTGCAAGGCTTAACTAATTTCATTAGTGAGTGCCGAGAAAGCTAGTTCAAGCTGAGAAAATTTTTAGTTAGTGCCAAGTAAATGAAAAATCTAGTGTGTGTTGAGTGATAAAGAAGGAGTCGACTGTGTTAGGTGTCAAGCAAAGCAATAGCTGTCGAGCATCGGAAAAACTTAGTGGATGCTGAGTGAATCCATAGTAGGTGCCAAGCATTAATAAAATGTAGTTGATGCCAAGTAACATAGTATGTGTTGAGCACCAAAATCTCAATAGTGCCGAGTTGCTGCATTATTGTAAAAGTCAAAGATTCACCGAATTTGAGTTGACAAGTTTGTTACCTTATATTTTGTGAACCAAATGGAGGATAAGGATGATGAGTTGGAATCACAAAATTTTATGTAAATTATTTTTGAGAAAATTCAAGAGGATTCTTCATGATGTTTCTAGAAGAAGCAAGATATGGGTTAGATTCAATGAATCCTACCTAATCCATTTGAACTAAAATTAAAGGAGGGAAGAATCGAGTGGGAAAAGCAGTTCCAGACTTCTATTTAAGGAGTCACAGGCTAAGAAGCATGAGCTGTTCGTGTGCCAAAATTGCAAAGTGGTTGAAATGTGTTAACGAGAAGACATCAAGACAAGAAGGAAGAATAGAGCACAGAGACTCTAATTCAATAAGTAGTCAGAAAGAAGACTACACTTGTACATCAAGAATGAAGACTTAACAAGAAAAAGCTTGAAAGGAGAACAAGCTATTAGAGCTATAGAGATTGAAGGCTAAGAAATGTGAAGAGTTGAATTGTGATATGAAATCTACAAGTTAAGTTGTGAGTTATATTAGGTCAAAAGCCCTTGTTGTTACTCTCTAACAATTGTATTAGTTAGGGTAAAAATCCTATGGACTTAGGTTGGTCTAATAGCCATTTGTAAATCCTTTAATAAGGTGGCATTACAAGTGAATGTTCTAGAGTCCTCTAAATAGGTCCACTTCTAATAAGGTGCTAAAATCCTTTAACTAGGTCATATTTAATAGTGTGTTGTAGCCTTTAACAGGGTAGGCCTTTTGCAAGGCATCACTTCATAAGTGTGAGAATTGAGTAGCATGTTACTAGTGTTTTTCCCAAAATTAGGTTTTCACATAAATCACTATGTTATGTGTTGATCTTTCATGTGGTATGTTTGCATGTTGATTTACAGTAACTTGTTAAACTTAATAAAGTTTAAGCTTGGATGAGTGAATAGTTTTAAAGGCTCACTTTACTTGATGAAAAACTTTTAATTTGGCATTTGGAACTTGAAAATTTGATTCACCCACCCTCTCAGTTATTCTAAATCATTTCTAACATATTGATGCTACTAGTAGTCAAGGAGTTGAGAATGACCTGGACCATGCAATAGTTCCTTCCACTACCAAGTTAGAAGTTGACAAGGTGATAGATTCCAAAGTCAAGAAAACTACTAGAAATAGAGTATACATTGAGTACCTTCTCAAGTGGAAGACTAGACTAGACTCACAAGCCACATGGGTTTCTAAGGAAGACTTCAAGAAGCTAAGCATCAACAGAGACATATTGTCCATAGGAGTGATATGATTTCTCTCTCTAGGGGAGTATGGTGTAGTAGTACCTAGGTGGGATAATGAATACCTAGGGTTACCTTAGAGTTTTTGGCTTGTGGTGGTGCTAGCCACACCACTAGGTGAATAATAGAGTCAGTCTAGTCCTTAAGTAAGGTTGTTTAGGCTAGATTGCTCTTAGTTGTTCAATATTGCTCAATATGGCTATATAGAGCATTTTTGTGTTTATGAGGCAAAAAAGGTAAAACCAATGTTTGAAGGACCTTATTAATTTTTTAAAAATTGTTCAAGGATTTTTAAATAATTTAACATCATTTAAAGCAAGTTTGAGGCTCAACTACTCAAAATTGCAAAAATTGCTCAAAGTTGTCAATGTTGTCATTAACAACATTTTGACAACTTTTCTTGCATTTCAAGAAAATTTGTCAAGAAGGTATTTTAACTATCTAAAATAGTTAAGAGCATGGGTGACAAGCCTATATAAGTCCATTCTCAACCTATTCAAAGGGTTGGAAAAATGAGTTATTGCACTGTACGACCTAGACAACAAGATATGAACAATAATTTTGTGTTTTTAAGTACTCTTGGCATGTAGATAGATTAAATCTAGGATTTTTAGTGTTGGAAGTGTTAGCTTAGATTTATTTAATATTTTTCACATATCTAGTTTGTTAATATGTGAATTTTTGCATGCTTGTATTAAATATTTTTGTTTTCACTAGTCTGTTGTCTTGAGATAGATTGTGTGCACAAATGGAGTCATAGGGCCATTTCCCACTATAGGTACAATATGGTATCTTAGGATTTGGAATATTACTCCATGTAAATGATGTATAGTGGAGATGAGGCCTTAGAAAATTGAAGATCCACTATTGCAGTGATGCCCTAAGAAAGTCCTAGCAACTTGGTTAGGCATCACAAATTATTACAGAGAAGATAGGTGTGGTTGAAAATGTAGATACTTCAAACTATGCATGGAAAGTGTTGTACCAAGGAGTGATGTAACCCCAAGACAAGTGGGAAGTTTTGGTCGATGCCCTAAGGTGTGAAAATCAAGTTTTTCCATCAGATAGCATACAATACCTTGAAACCCTTGATTTTAGGCTAAAATTGTGCCTGTATAGTAAAAATAATTTGGAAACCCGGGTAAAAGCACAAACCTGTGTGACCTTTTATGAAGAAACATGATATCAGAATGTGACAATTCAACATTAATGACAAAAAAAATGGTATTTGTGTTTAGAATTTGAAAATTATGTAAACTAATGAAATGTGTAGAATTGGATGAAATTTATGCTATCATTTTTAAAAAAAAATTTGAGTAAGAATTTATTCATTTCTTTTATTTTGAAGTCCCTTTTTTAACTATAAAAAATATAGGGTGTAGTTCCATAAAAAAAAAAATGCATATCATCTTTTTTTGTTTTGATTTGAAAATATCTTATAGATGACATGTATATCTAGTGCACAAAAAAAGAAATAATTATTTTTTAACTATATTTTCTTTGTTATAAGTACTCAAGCTCAACCTTCTCAGAAGCCAACAATTTTTTCCTCCCGTCAAAACTTCCCAATCAAATCTACACCTTCTTGAGAAAAAATTACATATTCATGAAGAGGACTCTCTCCTCTAGAGATAAATATAATTTTTTTGTTTTTTTGGTATGATTTACTATTTTTTTCCCTTTTTTAAGTGAGCATCTTCTGAAATGTTGAAATATCAACTTATAATATTTTGAAATTCTAACATATTATAACTAATCAAAACACTCAAAAATTTACATAATGATGATATTGAATCTAAGATCTATAAAAGGGTATTTTTATTTTTTGAATAAAATTGAGTTTTGATAAAGAAATGAAATTTGAACAAAACAGGTTTTCATATCACAAACGGTGACACAGATCTATGCTTTTACCCACCCTACACCTCCAAAATGCTTAAGGTATTCTAAAAGGGTATCCAGAATGGTTTTTTTTGACTCATTGTTAAGTATTTTTTCAAGATATTTTGGTTTTAGTGCATTTGGAGGGCTAATTCTAGTAGCCCTTTTACAAGCATTTCAATGCATTTTCACTTGTGGATTGGAACTCAATTAGGGTTTTGGTGTTGTTTTTGGTTTGGAAGCCTGAAGGAAGTCTATAGATATTGCATGTTGACCATCCACCCATTTAGAAGTCAAATGAACATTTGGGGTTACTGGAGAATTAGCAAAAAAGTTGTTATACCTTATTGGTGTGTGCCAATTGATTGGTTAGGATCTATTGTCTAGAGTCCTAAGGAGTATAGGGTGGGTATAAACCCTATTTTGTCAAGCGTAAGACCTAAGGAGACCATAGGAGAGCTTGGGGAAGAAGCAAGATTGGTTGACATCAAATTGTGATAAACGAGCGTTCTTAATCAACACATTTCCATAGCTTAATAAGAAAATTAGGTTACTTTATAAACACTTTAAATACGAGCTTCATCAATACATTAGTAGGAAATCCTATTAGATTTTTTCTTCATGTCACATAAAAAAATAGAAATGTACTAAACCACTACAAATACATGAATTCTATCAAAAATTTCCATATACTCACATCCTCATGCACAAATGCATTATTTATGAACAATACAACTACATCATGTATACATAAATAAAATCTATCAAAAAAATCCTAGATTCACACAATTAATACATTTGGTTTTTTTTGTTCTTTTTAATGTATAGTTCCAACCACTTGTACTCTTGAAGATGGCTACATTAAAGTAGTATAAAAGAAGTTGGTATTAGAGAAACAATACTAACTAAATGTAGAAATAATAATATCTATGTGCCTATGGACTATGTGGGAAAGGTAAAAATTTGGTCACACATTTGATATGTAAGAAATTTCCATCCTTACCATCCTTGGGTTTTAGTAGGATATTTCAATTTAGATATAAGTCTTGAGGAGAAAGGTGATTTCTCTTGGTTGGGGCCTTACTCTAATATTCTTCATCAAACTATTGATATGTTGCATCTTTTTGATATCAAACTAGCTAAAGGTATATTTACTTGGAATAATAGAAGATTTGTGGCTCAAGATAGCTCTAAACATTTGGATAGATTATTGGTTTCCTACTTCTGGGTTAGTTGCTCTCTTACTCTCTCTTTTGAAATTTTGGACTGATGGGGTTCTTTTCATTAACCAATTAAAATCTTTGCTGCTGGAGTGATTATTCCTAAGAATCCTCCATTTAAGTCTCAATTGATGTGCCTTCAAGATTCCTTTCTTTATGATCTTATGGTTAGTTGGTAGAGAGATGGTGCCCCTACATATGGTACTACTATGTATTCTTTCACTAAATATCTTTAGTATGTCAAAAGGAAGCTCAAAAAATAGAATGGATAATGTTTTGAGAACCTTCATAACATGAAAGGGAAAGTTCAAGAGTTTCTTTATGTCATTACTAGGAAGATTATTGATCTTGGTTTCTCTATGTCTTTGGGTAAAGCTAAATTCCTTGCCTCTAAACATCTCGAAGAATGGTGGTTTCATGAGGAAATATACTAGAAGAAAAAGGTCAGATTTGATTGACTCTAGGAGGGTGATAAGAACATTGCATTTTTTCATAAAACCATGCAATCTCATTGAAATTAGAGGTATAATTCTTCTTTAGCTAACGTTGAAGGTCTTCAGTTGTCTTCCTTGCTAGCTTTGTTCAAGGAGGCAACCATGTACTTTTCTATCCTCTTTTCTGAGGACTCTCCCATTGTAGTAAATGAAGAGACTATTATTTTGTCTTATATTAGCTCTCTTGTTACCCAAGAAATGAATGATTTTCTCATGCAACCACTTTGTTTGGTTGAGTTGGAGGAGGTGGTCTTCAGTACACATAAAGGAAAAGCTCTTGGTCTTTATGGTTTTCCTGTTGAATTCTTCCAAAATTTTTGGGATTTTAGTAATCAAAATTTGTTGGAGGTGGTTAGAGAATCTTATTCTTGTAACTAGATACAGTGGGCCTTGAATTCTACCTTCTTGGCTCTAATTTTGAAAAAGATGAGGCTGATCAAATGGATTTTTCTAGGTCTATTTCTTTGTGTAATGTGGTCTTCAAATTTATTACTAAGTTGATCATTGAGAAGCTCAAAAGGTCGCTCCTTTCTAGTATCTCAAAAACAAGGAGGTTTTGTCATAGGATGTTGAATTTTAGATGGGGTTGTTATTGGTATTGAAACTATTCACTCTATGGCTAGTTTAAGGGAGAAATCTATGTTTATTAAGTTAGATATGGCCAAGGCCTATGATAGAGTTATATGGAGTTTCCTCAACAATATTATTCTTCCCTTTGGATTCATCCTAGAGTGGGTAAGTTGGACTATGAGTTATGTTACTACTACATCTTTCTCTATTCTTCTTAATTATCAATCTTCCCATTTATTTGGTGTCTCTAGGGGTATGCTCCATGATGACTCTCTCTCTCCTATCTCTTTATTATTATGACTAAGGGCCTAGGAATATTCATCAAGTATCATGGTGTAGGAGCACCTAATCCTAGAGGTCACTATGAGATATATAAGGTTTTTGAGTGATTTAAATTCAATTATATGATTTATTGATTCATTTCAAATTTATTTGTAAAGGTGTTGACAAGAAATGTAAGCATGTGCACAATATTGCTCAAGTTGTTAAATAGCTCATGTTTAGGTCTACATGGTCAAATTTGTGGAAAATACAAATGGAAGGGTAAAATAATTATAAAAGGTCTTAAATATTTCATTTGGATATGTATAGAGTGGTATGAAAATTTTTTGAAGACATTTTGTCAAAAAAGTAAAACCTGCATAAAAAAGATGTAAAATGCAACATTGAGAAAGTTGCTAATATTACAAAAAAGATGTGAAAAGGTAGATGGTTGGTCTTGGGGGTAGTTAGGAAGGTTTATAAATTTAAAATGGATATAAATACCATTTTATGGTCAAACCAAATAATATTTGAGAAGAGGAAATATTTTTATACATTTTTGGTGCATTCTATTGTTGTTGTTCTGATTGGTTTTTTAGTTTTAGTGTTGTTTCTAGGCCTTGTATAGCCTTGTAATGCATGAAAGCCATGCAATATAGTAATGGATATATAGAAATATTAATATTACTTCTCATTATTTTCCTTTGGTTCAATTTTATAAAGAAATGAATAATTTATGAATATGTTGATGAAAATGGGTATTTGCAGATTTGAGATTCCCTAAATATAGTCATGTTGTAGTGTGTAGTATAGACATACTTTGGAGACTCAAGAAATATAATAATATTTTATAAAAATATATATGAATTTTATTTGATTTACTTTTGGTTTTAGTTAAATATATGATGATTTGTGAAGGTTATGCATATTTTAGTGGAAACTAGCTTTTAAAGATCTCCATTGAAGTTGTAGGTAGTGATTTATGCTTCAAAAATTATTAATGACTAGGAAAAATAAATAGATTACATATTATTAAACTATATTCATAATTTTTTCACATGTAATTTGTTTTTTATCATTTGGATTCATGTCGGTGAATATATTGTATGCCCTAGGCATGGTTTAGTGTTTTAATTATGAATTATGATAGGGATATGGACTAGAATTTGTAGTTTGAAACAATAATTGTTTTATGAATTAAATTTGGTTCTCAAACCTCAAGATTTTGTGAGGATATAGTTAAAGTAGTTATCTACAAACTTTATTGCTTCTAGAAATTTTGGTCTTGAGTTTTTTTGGGTCAAATAACTCAATTCTTGGAAATTGTAAAACTTGGGACAGTATTGAAGTTGTTTGTTAAAGGAAGCAAACAAGTATTATTTTCCTCTTTTCAATTATCTCAATGACTAAATGAAGATTATATCACCAATATATTAGATTATTTTTTGGTTTATAAGATGTTCTACATAAAAATAGTATCATATTTTGAAGATCTTGAGTGTGTGGGTAGAGCACCGAGGGAGGCAATCCACACCAAGACCCTGGAGATTTGGTATTTATTTTGTTAATGAGTTTTGGTTGTAGGTACTCATCCATCTTGGTACATGTAAAGTTTGGGTTGTGTGTACATACACTAAAACTCTATCAAGGTACAAGAGAAGGTCTAGGGAAAAGGAGTGGTCCATTTTATTTCCAAGAGACTACAAAGAGAGGCAAAGAGGACTCCTAGGTGAGGCACAAGGGAGAGTTATTGTGGTGAGTTTGAAGTAGTATGGTAAAGGTGGATCTCTAACTAATAAGCTACTGTGGAAGTTGCAACCACTAATGCTCCATTGATAGGAGTATTTGGGAATATAAGTTTGAGGACAATCATCTGTCCTTAAGGGAAAATATGGAAGTGATAAAGGCATGAAGAGGAAAAGGAAAAGGAAGGTAAAGATGAAGACTTTTGTTTTTTTTTTTTTGCAGGTTATAGCACACCTTTCCAAGAGACTTGAAAAATTCTCAAGGCTGGTAGTATGGTGTAGAAGCACCTAATCCTAGAGGTCACTATGAGATATATAAGTTTTCTAAGTCATTTAAAGTCAACTATATGATGTATTGATTCATTTTGAATCCATTTGTAAAGGTGTTGACAAGAAATGTAAGCATGTGCACACTATTGCTGAAGTTGTCAAATAGGTCATATTTAGGTCTGCATGGTCAGATTTGTGTAAAAGACCCATGTAAGGGTAAACTAATTATAAAAGGTCTTAAATATTTCATTTGGATATGTATAGAGACATATGAAAAAGTTTTGAAGTCATTTTGTCAAAAATGTAAAAGTTGCATAAAAAAGTTGTAAAATGCAACATTGAGAAAGTTACTAACATACAAAAATGATGTAAAAAGGTAGATGGTTGGTCTTGGGGGTAGTTAGGAAAGTTTATAACTTTAAAATGAATATAAATACCATTTTATGGTTGAACCAAATCAGATTTGAGAAGAAGAAATATTTTGATATATTTTTGGTGTATTCTATTCTTATTTTCTTGATTGGTTTTTTAGTTTTAGTGTTGTTTCTAGGCCTTGAATGGCCCTGTATAGACTAGAAACCATGTAATATAGTAATTAATATATATATAATGATGAATACTCCTTCTCATTCTTTTGGTTTGGTTTAATTTTATAAAAAATTATTAGGTTATGAGCATTTTGGTGAAAGTGGGTATTTGTAGATTTGAGATTCCTTGAATATAGTCATGTTGTATTGTGTAGTACGGACACATTTTGGAGACTTAACATCTCTAATAATATTCATTATAAATATATGTGAATTATCTTTCATTTCCTATTTTTTTGAGTTGGTTTTATGCAAATTTGTGAAGGTTATACATATTTTAGTTGAAACTAGTTTTTAAAGATCTTTGTTGGAGTTGTAGATAGTGATTTGTGCTTGAAAAAATATTTATGATTTGAAAAAATAAATGGGTTACATATTTCTAAACTATATTCATAAGGTTTTCACATGGAATTGGTTTGGTATCATTTCCTAGGTAGGGTTTGGTGTTTTAATTCTGAATTATGATAGGGATATGGACCATAATTTGTGGTAAAAAACAATAATTGTTTGAGGAATCAAATAGGGTCCTTAGACCTCAAGATTTGGTGCGGTGATATTTACTTTAGTAATCTACAAAATGTATTATTTCTAGAAATTTTGATTTTGAGTTTTAGTGGGTCAAATAACTCAATTCTTGGAAATTGTAAAACTTCGGATAGTATTGAAATTGTTTGTTAAAGGAAGAAAACAAGTAGTATTTGCCTTTTTTTAATTATTTCAATGATTAAATGAAGATTAGATCATCAATATCTTAGAAAATTATGTGGTTTAAAAGATTCTCTACATCATATCAGGTTTCTTAGAATTCTATTCATGGTTGGCATTGGGATAATGGACCACCCTCACTTTCTCATCTTCAATTTATTAATGGCACTACTCTTGTAGGTATTGCTCAGGTCCAAGAAGTTGAGGTGTTTCAAAATACTCTTGACATTTATTTGGTGGTGCCAGGTCAAAAAATCAACTAACTTAATTCCTCTATTTATTTTTTAATTCTCTTAAAGCAATTCAAAGGAGGATTGCTAATATCCTGTAGGTTTGAATTGGGTTGCTATCCTTGACATATCTTGGTATTCCTAGCATTTTTTATAGGAAGCCATATCTCTTTTGGAAAAATATACTTAATAAGATTTGGAAGAAGGTAAATAATTGGACTCATAGATTAAAGTCTAATATTATTCAAGTTACTCTTCTTCAATTTTTTATTCCAACTCTTTCTATTTATAGAAGCATGGTTTAGGCCACTCATTTTTACTTTATCAAGAAGTTTGATGAGCTTTCTTGACAGTTTCTTTAGAGTGGTAATTTATGTAATTCTAAATGGATTTTAATTAGTTAGGAGGCTATTTTTTGGACTAATAAGGAGGGTGGTCTTGGGTTGTACTATGCTATCCTAAGTAGCCAAGCTATGGTTGTTAACCTTTATTGGCGTTGGTGCTCTAGACATAATCAACTTTGGGTCTGTATAATAACTCATAAGTATTTCAAGGGTGTTGATTCACATTATATTTCCTTGCTTCCTTTAGAAGGTCATAGCACTATGGTATGTAAGACTCTTAAGAATGGTACTCAATTAGTTAAGATAGATCATTTTTGGATATGCAAAGGAGGCTCTGAGGCTTTATTTTGGTTTGATGCTTGGGATGACAACCCTCCTATCTTGTCTATGTGCCCTCATCTTTAGATTCTTTGTGATTCTTTTCTTATTTTGTGATGGGATAAGGTGGTTCATTATAAGGCCCCTTATCACTTGGGCCTTGTTTTTTTCTATGGATGGAAGGACTCCTCAGATTGGCTACTTGGGGGCTTAGAAGAGGACCGCTAGACACTCTCTAGAATTTTCTCTTCTAGGGAGTGTTTCTCATTGTTGGAACCAAATATTTTGGATTGGAGTGGTGCTCTATCTAGTAAATACTCCATTTCTATTGGGTACCAAGAGCTTACTAGAAATTTTTTTGGAGATGACATGGTGCCTTACTGGAAACCTATTTGGAAAAAATTTTCTTAGTCCAAATGTAATTTCTTCATGTGGCTAGTGACTCACAATCAGTGTCTTATGTGGGATAATATTTGTAAACATGGATTTTAGGGGACCTCATTCTATGTGTTGTGTGATAATGGAAAGGAGAGTGTCTCCCACATTTTTTTCCATTGTTCCTATTCTACCCACCTTTTAAAGGAGGCTTAGAGGCTTTATTTTGGTCTGATTATTGGGATGATAACCCTCTTATCTTGTCTATGTGCCCTCATATTTAGATTCTTTTTAATTCTTTTCTTATTTTTGGGTGGGGTAAGGTGGTTCATTATAAGGTCCCTTATCACTTGGGCCTTGTTGTTCTCTATATATGGAAGGACTCTTCATATTGGCCACCTAGGGGTTTAGAAGAAGACCACTAGGAACTCTCTAGAATTTTGGGTTCTAGGGAGTGTTGCTCATTACTAGGGCTAGATGTTTTGGATTGGGTTGGTGCTCTATTTAGTAAATACTCTATTTCTAATGGGTACCAAGAGATTACTAGACAATTATATGGATATGATATATTGCCTTAGTGGAAACCTATTTGGAATAAATTTTCTTGGTCCAAATGTAATTTCTTCATGTGGTTGGTGACTCAAAACCAGTGTCTTATGTGGGATAATCTTTGTAAAAATGGATTTTGAGGCCCCTCACTCTATGTTTTGTGTGATAATGGAAATGAGTCTGTCTCCCACATTTTCTTCCATTGTTCCTATTCTATTCAGCTATGGCACCTTTGGTAGAATTCTTGGGGTTGTCCTTGTAGGCATGCTTCCTCCTTGTCTTCTTTATGGGATCACTTGGGTAGTTTCCCCACTAAAGCCTTTCCTCTTTAGGTTGCATGGGTTGCTAGTCCTTCATTCATTCTTTTGCATATTTGGTTGGAGAGGAGCATGATACTATTTTAAAATGTTTGGACCAAAGTTATGCAACTCTCATGGAATATTTCTCACTCTCTACATGAGATAATTATGGCTAAGTGTGTTTTAGATGGGGGTATGTGTCCTAGTGACCTTACCATCTACAATCACCTCAATTTTCATCTTCAAGGATGGTTACTAGGGGTTGTTGGTGAATGATTTCATGTGTTGACAATATGGTCAAGTTTTTTTATTAGTGACTCACACTTAGTCAAATGGTTAGCAACTATTGAGCTTATCTTGCAATTTATAGAGTTAACCAAGTAATTCAAATTCTACTAAGTTCTAAAATTAGTATTTAGTTTGCACCTAGTAGTATCTATCGAGTCGATGAGTATCGGTGCAAACTAAGCTACATAGTTTTTATCAAGTTGTATAGTGAAAACTATGGTCTCTAGTGTTTTCTGAGTTTGTAGCATTAGTGATGCAAATCAAGTGTTGACCAAGCTAGAAAGCATCAACCAAGTGATTCAATTTTTACCAAGCTCATAGTATTAGTGTTCATTGAGTCTTATAGTGTCAACTAAGTGATTCAATTTATATGTCAATTTTTATAGTATTCAGTAAGTCACCAATGATGACCAAGTTTAGACTACTTGGAAGTGATTAGTATGAACTAAGCTTCTATGTATACCAAGAGCATGACAATCTTGAGTGTTGACAATGGTTACTGAGTATTAGAATCTCACCAAGTTTGTCTTCAGAACTTGATTACCAATACTTGAGCCAACTTTGTGTATTTCAGTAAAAATTTTATTGTAACTGACTTTGATGTATTATATTTTGGATTGGTATATATGTAATGTGCTATATCACATCAAAATGTTAAGTCATAGAAGAACACATGATGTGAATATAATAAGAGTAGATTTATGAATTAAGAAGGCTACAAGTAGTATAAGGAGCAGCAAATATTTATCTATCACAACAAGGTGATCATTACACTCCAAAGGAATCTCAACTAGAAAATTAGAGTTGCAAATCAAAGATCAGCCATTGGATCATCCTAATAGGTGGAATAGTTAAATTTTTTTCCAAGGTAGGCTTAACATTCCTTTTCAAATCTCTTTATTGAGCGTATACTTCATTGTATGTTTTGTAAAATCTTTAGCAAGCTGGACCTAGTAGTACTTATTTCTCTTAATAGGGCAGATCATTAGAAGTGATCAATTATAAGTCTTAAAGTGATCAATTATAAGTCTTAACTGGCCAACTTTATACTATAGTAGTAAAGCTTGTAGGTATCATCCCCACCGCAATTTTACTTTCTATTTGGAAGGTTTCTGGGTTACCATATCTTGTGTCAAAGTGTTACTTATGTTTTAAAGCTTTCATTTTTTCATGCATGCAATTAGTTTAGAATACAGATGAAGGATTAATTGGTGAAATAAGAATAAGTTTTATTGGTTCTTGATTCACCCCTCCCCTCTCAATAACCTAGCCTATCCTATATTTCTAACAATTGGTATCAGAGCATTATGGTTCTCAAAGAATTTTTTTTATAGCTTTAGAAAAGATCAGAAGTAATAGAGGTATTTAGGATAGATAAGGCTATTGACAATTAAAAGATGGATTTAGAATTGGATATTCCAACTTAAGAAAGAAAAGAAGCAACTATCTCAATCTTTGAAAAGAAGAAAAGATCTTGCAATACAAATGAATGACAAACTCTACAGTGAATAAAGAATTGATGATATCTATCTAGAAAGAAATATAGATGAATCAAATGAGGAAATCAGAGACCTATTAGAAAATAATTGTAGTCTTCAACAAGAAGATAGACAATTAAAAAGAGAACAAGAAATTTAGTCAGTAAATTGTGTGAAGTCCTAGAAGAAAAAGACAAAGCCAAAGAAGAGATAGAAGGAAAGAACAATGAAATTCAACATCTATCTCTTCAATAGGTAGAATTCATTGACAAGCTTACCAATGCAAATGAAGAAATCATGAATATAAGATTAGAGAATGAAATATTGCAAAATAATCTAAACATTTAAAAGAAAACAAATGAGAGGTTGATGAAATATCAAATAGACATGAATCGGTTGAATGAGCAAACCCAATACAGATAGATAGGCAAAGCAAGGATAAGATACACAGAAGAAGGTGAATCATCGAAGCAAGAAGTTAAAAAGAATCAAAGGCCTACTTACAATTACTATGGTAAGTTAAGTCATACATCAAACAAATTTTTAAGTAATAATAAAGAAATATTCAATGGAAAGTGTTACAATTGAAATAAGCATGGCCATAGAGCTAATGAATGCAAAGAGAAACCTAAATTTAAAGTTAACTATCACAAATGAAAGAAGCATGGGCACAAATCCTTTGAATACAAAACCAAGATATTGAAACTAGCATAATAGATTATGAAAACTATATTTGGTTGGGACTATAAAACATGGTGTAGATGCCATGACTATGGAGAATTTGGGCACATTGGAGAAAATTGTGTGAAACATCATATGAGAATAAGAGACACCACTACAAGATGTTTTATTTGTATAGAGCTTGGATATCTTACCAAGAAATATATGAACACTCAAAGGATTGAATATAAAAAGAAAGACAAGGTTAATAATATCAAAAAGTGAATGAGGTAGTAATAGATTCCAAAATCTTCTAAGAATACAAGTCTGAGTCATGGAGCACATGTCACTCAAGAATTGGTTGACTCAAACATTTCTACTTGATTTCCCATAAGGATGACTAGGAGTAAAACTTTGAAGCAGACATCTTACATTAGCTCCAACTACCTAAAAGGAAAGATCCATATTAGAATTCAAGATGCAAAGGGGTCATTGAGTGTCTAAGAAAAATCTAAACCTTACCAAGCTAGGCCAATTTGCAAGACCCTACCGATGAAGGTCAGGATACAATAAAAATATTCTGAGGATACTGAGTTATGAATGACTCTACTGAGAACTAAGGTCAAACCAAGTGGAAGATAATCTATCACCAAATAATCAATCATACCAAGCATTTATGGTGATTGGGAAGTGAAAATTTGTTAAAAGGAAGAGAATCAAAATCATTTATCATTGGGAATTTTTGAAGAGCTATTTACAAAGGGCAATTTATGTGCTTCCAAGTGATCTATGCATCTATTTTTGAAGATCTTCATGTTTTCATAAACCCTACTAAGCATGGACCCCTCTAGTAGTAAAAAAAAGAAAGGATCTAAGATTGGTTCAAGGTGTCGATTGGAAGGCACCAAACTTCAAGTTGAGTCCAACAATTGTAGAAACACTTGATCCAACTGGAGCTTAGTTATAGATTCCACCAAAGGTATTACTTGTTAATGATATTCATTCATATTTTTTTGTGTGATAGAAGATAGCATAACCATATAGATGGATGGAACTCTAGAAAATTTATGTGTGAATGGTGTGTTGAAACTCGAGCATCAACATTTGGAGACCAAGGGTTTAACACACATTCCACATTTGCACATGGACTTTCCAATAAAATGGATAAGGTTTATCCTTATCTTTGTACACAATGGAAAGCTATGGCTAGATCAACCTATTCAAATAACAAAGAAAATGATTCATTGAATCATAAGGTTCCCAATGTTGAACAAAGAAAAGATTAACAAAACCCCAAGTTAGGTAGAACTAGAAAGAAAAACTCTTGCCAAGTGGGATGGAAGAGGCATGAAGATTAGTAGTGTGATTGACATGGAACTAAAATTTTGAATTCATGTGATAACTTATAAGATCTATAGCTCTAGTCATCTCAACAATGTATCATGTGAGGCAATTTATCTAGCACTCAAGGTGGTGAAGAGGAACATGTCCTTTGACATTGCCGAACTAATGCCAAATCAATTCAACAAGAACATGGAGAGCATTAGAACTTCAAAGAATAACCCATGTAAGTTTGATTCACTCTTTAATTTTTTATTCTTCATTATGCAAAAGATTTTTCCTTCAAAATGTTCAGTCATATGGAGAAAAGATGTACTAGTACTATATCAGATTAATCAATATAGAAGAGATGGGTGAAAATTTTGTTAGTATCATGGACAAATAATTTGGTTCATTCAAGGAAAAGATGAATAACAGATTTTAAATCCCTAAGAAACTTGTAGAAGATTACAAGGATGATTTTTATTTCATGGTAGACTATGACAAAGTGTACATTCAAGTGGTCAAAACTAGATTGGTGTGGGTTAAGCATCTAAGATATGAGGTTAACATTGATGACACTATGGATATCATTGAGGCACTATTGAATGAATGTGTGGATTCCAAGGCCACATATTTTGATACTTTTGATGAAGCCAAAGGTAGAATAGAACTTGAAATTAAGCTTCCTCAAGTAGTTAGCAAAGAAAAGAAGAGGATAACAAAATTGAGGCAAGCAAGATCTACTCTCCTATTGATAGAAGGAAAAGGAGATGATGTGGAAGAAGATGATGCATAAGATGAGGTAGAAGAAACTAAATTTGAAGAAGAAGAGCCAATAAGGAAGAAGGTTAAGGTTATCATAACCAAACCTACCAAATCATCTACTATAGTATTCACAAGAAGAGCATCCAGATCAAGAAAGAAATTGAAATTAGGTGAAAAAGATGTAGAGGAAGTTATTTTCAAAAGACCTCCACCTACATTTCAAGAAAAAATAAAAGATATTGATGTAGGATCTAGTATGGAAAAGTTGAAATCTCTCAAACATGAAACCAAGAGTTCAGATGAGAAGAAGTAAGTTGAAGATATAATAATGTCAAAACTAGGTAAATAGAAATACTCATCTGATCAACTTGCACACAAAATTCTCAATGAGCTTATAGAAAGAGTCAAGACTAGATGGGAAAATGCTAGGAAAATTGCAAAAGATGTATTTGAATAGACTTTGAGGTAGCTAATGCTGATCTTAGTGATAAAGTGGTGAACGAATCCATTAAGAAAAATGAAGAAAAACTCACTCTAAAATTCAACACTTGCATGATATTGGTTAATGACATTGAACATGTGATGAAGACAACTAAAACTACATGGAAGAATATCTACAAACTTCATCAACAGAGTGATTTTTTTGTTTATGTTAGTGATTTAGATGATGAAGATGACAAGGAAGTAAATGAAAATAATTATGAAGAAGATATAGAAATAGATTATGTAAATTTGGATGATGAGGAGCAAGAATAAGAAGCTAAGGAGAGGAGAATCTCCTTGAGATTCAAAGTATTGAGGAAACTAAAGTTAGGAGAAAGCTTATGTTAAGTTGGTTATCAAAAACACTACAACACCATGCACCCAACCAATCTCTACACCTATTCAGCTAAGTACTATATTGAATGAAGTGATCAACACTTAATTTACTGAGCCATCATCAAATTTTCCTAGACAACAACTAAGTATTTCTATTTTGAGTGCTATATCTACTTTTATGCTAGCCCCTCTATTTCTACTATTGTTGCAATTCCTAGTATGCAAATAGCAAGAACAAAGATAGTTGAGAGAAAGCCTCAATTGAGTACTAAAGTTTCATTCAAGGAAAAAGGTAAAGATGAAGATATTGATCTTGATGAGGATATAGTTATCCTCAATTGGGATATCTCTACTCTGAATCTTGATCAAATGGACATTGTAGGTAAACTATTACAGAAGAATGCTAAGTGGTAAAAGCTTAGAGAAGCAAAAAGAAGAGAAAATCAAGTACTTGAAGATGTGAAGGACATACTTGTAGATATACTAAGTATTGAGGTTGATAATACACAACCTATTTTGGTTTAGTTAGAAGATTTTTTTTAGAAATTCAATGAATATTTAAATGGTGAAGAAAAGTTGTTACAAATAGGAGAGAGAAAATTTGAGAACAAAGTATTGGAGAAAGTTGTATAAAAAATTGCAATATATCAAGCAGACTTGTCTACTATTCTCAAATCATTAGAAACCTTTGCAAATAATGCTACTTAATTATTCAAAAAGTTATGTGATACATTTATCTTCACTTAGGAAATGAAAGATAAACTATCTAAGATAGATGAAGACTTGAAGGTGAGTGCACACTAGCTATCACTTGACCTGAGCTATACTTCTACTCACTACTCAAAGATCATATTTCTAACTAATATGCAAGAAAAAATACTAAAGGAAGAACCTAAGATTAGGGCCACACTAGTACAATTATTTAGAAAACATCTCTTAAAAAAGTAGTTTTGAATAATCTGAAGAAAAAAAAAGTATGTTACCAAGTTGAAGACATAGGATGGAGACTAAAGATTATCTTGAACTTGAAGTTTTGAGAGTTTAGTTTTTTTTATTTATAAGTGTTTTGTCACTAATGCCAAAGGGGGATATTTTTAACATTATGGTCAATTTTATTTATTAGTGACTCACACTTACTTAGATGATTAGTGACTAATGAGCTTATCTTGCAATTTATAGTGTTAATCGAGTAACTTAGGTTCTACTGAGTTCTATAGTTTCTATTGAGTTCCAATATCAGCATTCAGTTTGCACTGAGTAGTATATACTAAGTTGATGAGTATTACTAAAAACCAAGCTTCATAGTGTTTTCCTAAGTTGCACACTACAAATTGTGGTCTTCAGTGTTTACTAAGTTTGTAGAATCAGTGATGTGAATCAAGCGTTGACCAAGCTAAGAAGTGTCAACCAAGTGATTTAGTTTATACTGAGCTTGTAGCATTAGTGTTGATCAAGTTTTGTAACATCAACCAAGTGATTAAATTTATATGTCAAGTTCCACAATATTCACTAAGTCACCAGTTCTAACCATGTTCAAACTACTTGGAAGTGATTAGTATGAAGTGAACTTCTACATCTGCCAAAAGCATGACAATATCGAGTGTTAACAATGGTTGTAGAGTATCAGAACCTAATAGAGTTTGTATTCAAAACCTAAGTACTAGTAGTTGAGTTAACTTGGTGTATTTTGGTGAAAATTTTATTGTGGTCAACTTTGATGTATTATAATTTTGATTAGTATATGGTTAAAAGCACAAACCTGTGTCAAACTTTTGTAAAGGAAAATGCTAACAAAAGTATAACTATCCACCTTCAAAGACATAAAATTAGTATTATCATTTTGAATTTGAAAATGAAGTAAATTATAGAAATGTTTAGAAATGGACGAAGTTTAGGATTATAATTTTTAATAATTATTTGGAATAAGAATTGATATATTTTCCTAATTTTTTAGTTGCTGAAAAATACTAAAAATTAGCGTTATAGTTCACACCACAAAACTACATGGAAATAAACTTATTTTCCTGTTATCTCAGAGTATGTTATAGATAACATATATAGCTAGAACAATCAAAAATAAAAATCAGCTTTTGACCTATATTTTCTCTTTTATAATGATTCAAGTTTCAACTCACCTAAAATTGATAGTTTTCATCTCCCACCACAATTTTCAAAACAAATCTACTCTAACTAGGAGAAAAATTATACATTCTAAAAGAGGACTTTCTCCTCTAGAATGCCATATAATTTTAAATCTTTTTTGATATGATTTAATATTTTTTCTTTCTCAAAATTGACACCTTTTTGAGTATTAAAATACATGCTTTTAAAATATTTTGATTACAATATACTCTATCTAATTAAGACACTATAAACTCTATATGAGAATATTCTTGACTTTGAGCTCTATAAAATGGTGTCTATATGTTATTAAAAAATATCATAAAAATTAGTAAGAGTTATTGAAACACCACTTTTCAGAAATAATTGTATTTATTTAGTAATTAGATACAAACTAGTATAAAAATTGCATTTAATAGACATTTCCAATTGAGAAAGTGTGAGACAATATATAACATAGCTAGAATAAATTTATCTATACACTATGTTTGGACAAAATTTATTTTTAGATATAAATACTCAAATTTAGTCATTTTGATAAATTAGCTTTAAAGGTGACACAACTTTGTACTTTTACCCATATATGTAATGTATTGTATCACATCCAAATGTGAAGTCATAGAAGAACACATGATGCAAATATAATAAGAGAAGAAGTATGAACTAAGAAGGCTACAATTAGTATAAGGAGCAACAAAGATTTATGTATCAAAACAAGGTGATCATTACACTCCAAAGGAATCTCAACTAGCAAATTAGAGTTGTAGATAAGAGATCAGCCACTAGTTCATCCTAATAGGTGAAATGGTTTAATCCTTTCACAAGGTAGACTTAATAGTCTTTTGCAAATCTCTTTACTGAGTTCATAATTCATTATATGTTTTGTAAAACCTTTAGCAAGGTGGAAAAGATTCATCAAATAAAAGATCATCAAAGCCTAAGCTCATCAAAGGTGGAAAAGGTAATACATTATGCATACATAAGCCTTGATGAAGACATTATTATTCCAAAGTATCATTATGATACTATGATATTGGAGAAAACAAGCATTTTTCAGTAACCCTTAAAAAGGAAAAAGCATCAAGAAATGCTTAGGAGAGAACACAAGAAAAAGCAAGCACTTCAAGATATAAAGGACATCATTTTGGATGCATTTAGCCTGTCAACTCCTTATGAGACCAAGCCACTAATAGAATAATTGGCAGATATAGTGGAGAAGGTCAGTAATGAAGATCTTGATACAAATGTAAAACTATTGGAATGGTTTGAAAAGAAGTTTCAAACAAAGTAAATGAGAAAATATCTAGTGAGCTAGCACACAACAAGTTGCACTGGCAACCAAGGTTGAGGATATGAAGAAGGTAATTGAGAATATACTCTCATTGTACACAAAACTATGTAATCCTATACTCTTAACCCAAGAGACCAAAAGTCACATTCTACGTCTAGAAAGAAAAATATATGCATTAGGTGCAAGCCCACCTACAAATATAGCTTATAGTGAGAAGCATTTCAAAACATTGCTTTAGACACAAAGTCAGTTAGCTATCTTAACAACAGATGAGACTAATATTAGAGCCAAATTGACAAGTATTCAGGCTACCCTCACCCCACATATGGAGATAATGCACAAGCAGCTAGGCTATGCTGAAAATATATTGAAGAAAGACTCCAATATTTCTACTTTAGATGATCTAGTACACATTGTTGTTGATATTGCAATCCAAATTAAATGATTGGATTTTGCATGTGATAATTGGGATGTAGCTCTAAGGATAATTATGGATGTCCATAAATCTTTTCTAGAGAAACACACCATAGGTGTATAACCCATTTGACATAAGTGTCAAAAAGGGGGAGATATAACTGGGGGAGTATGAACAAAAAAGAGATATACATTTTTGGAGAGAAAGTAGTAAACAGATACATATATTAGCTAAAGGAGAGCATATCAGATGAAAGAGTATTAGATACAACATATTGAAGTCAAAGGGAGCACAAATTTTGGAACCAAATATGACACATTAACTCGGGTGGTGTTATAAAATTTTGAGGTATACAAGTTAGTACACAATTTTGAAAATTTGAAGTCTTGTATATAAGTTGAGTCATGGATATGTTATGCTCAAGAGATTAAGGATAATATTGTATATTCAAGTGTTTTTGACACTCACATCAATGGGGGAATTGTTGATCTCATATTAGTTTTGACAAGTGAGTGTCAACACACTTAAGCTATTTATTCAGTTCATGTTGAACTAGTAATACATGTCGAGCACAACATATAAATATTAGACCATGCCAAATTGTAATGAGTGCTAAGTCACACATTTTTTGAGTCACTCAGGTGTTGAGAAAATAGGCCATGCTGAGTGATTTAGGAGCCAAGTAAATAGTGGATGTTGAGTAATGTAGGTACTAAGTCATAGTATAAATAATAGTGCATGCTGAGCATCAAAGGCTTAATATGATGAGTAACACAGTTTTGACATATTTGTTTGTAATGGCACAAAAAACTATGTAAACCATTTTTGAGCCAACTTACGATTATATTTTGATATTATGGAGATAAGGATGAATCTATATTTGGATTTTCTATGCAATTACATGTGACCAAATAGAAAAAGGGATCATTTAAGTGGCAAAATGGATGAATCTCAACTGTAGATTCATAGCTAACCCTAAGCTACCTAAGTCTTCTTAAGGAGGATGAAGCCTAAAACTCTTAATGATAGAGTAGAGTGAATGTGGAAGGAATTCAAGGAGCAAGGTGACTTAAAGGTTATGATGAAAGAGTGAATTGCAAAATTAGTTAGAGAAGAATAGAGGATAGATCAAAGGATACAACATTGAGACATTTGATCATGAAGGATCAAGAAGATCTTGTTAAGATGTGATCTGTTATCAGGCAAGCAAGTGCCAAGTGCAAGATCTATGCTGAGAAATTTTAACAGGTGATTTCAATTAATTCTCTTAACAAAATAGTCCTAAAAATTTGTATGAAATCCTTTAACAAGGTTCTTACTTAGTTTTAAGTTGATGTCCTCTATAAAGGCACACTTCTAATAGGGTGTTGAAATCCTCTAACAAGGTGAGCCCAAATATTCTTTGTAAGCCTTTAATAGGGTAGACCTTTCATAGGGTAGATCATGTTTCATGGTCAAAACATAGTAACCTTCATTAGATACACTTTATTACTATAGTAGTGAAGATTTGTGGGTGTCATCTCCACCCCAGTTTTACCTTCCCACTTGGAGGGTTTCTGGGTAATCATATCTGGTGTTATGTGTGTGAATTCTTACATGGCTATATGTTTAGTTGCATATGCTTTACATGTTATTTCAACTTACTTGTTAATTCATGTAATGAATGAATGGTGAAAGTTTAATGTGTCCAAGGTTAAACTACTAATTCGCCCACACCCCCCACCCTGCAGATAAGTTTACTCTTTCCCCTTGCAATTCCACCAAAGTTTAGTTAATTTTCAAGAGGTTATTCAAGAGAAGTTGACCCGTTATACTGGAGGTTGATCCTTATCATGACATACTCACACGCCAAGGATCAATCCATGTTTCACTAGAGTACTAAAGGTTCATTTCAATATAAGGTTGCAATCTAGTTGACAAAAGTAACCATATGAATATGTATTCAACCTTGATTCATTTCCTATAGTGCCCGCACTAAATTGAGTACCCAAAATATAAATTTATTCTTAATCAATAAATCAAAAGACCTAACATTGTTTATTTATTTAAACAATTTAAAAATATTGAACAAACGTTTTCATTAATTTAAATAAAATTAATTGATTACAATTACATTTTTTAAGAAATCATTTATTTACCTTTTTTCCTTTTAAGTTGTTTTGTTAAAATAATTCAAAGGCATTTTATATTAAAAAATACTAAATTAAAAAAATCTTGCTATAAAAAATATTGCAAAAAATGATATCATTAAAATACAAAAATTTCTTATTAGTCCTTACTAGGGATTAATGTTTTCACTAGTCCCTAATTATTAATTATTTACTTTTTGAAAGTAAAAGAATCTTACTTTCTAAATCATGAAGTCTTTTATTTTTAAAATATATTTATGTATATGAATTTATAATTTCTTATTGGTTAGAACCAATTTTGTTGGGGTTTAATTATTAATTTTAACTCAAAAAAAAAAAGTTACTTTAATTCTCGAAACTTCTAGTCAAAGTATTCAATCTTCTTTTTTTTTTCCAAACCTTGCTAAGGATTAACTCTGATTATTATACTTGTGTGTTGGTGTATGAATGTGATGTGAGAATGAAAAAGAAAATGACATGTATATCCTCTATCCTAGACTAAGATAACCCACTGAGTTGAGGAATCTCAACCAATTGATTAATCTCCAAATTCACAAAAGAAACATGGTTGGGCATTAGGGTCTTGCTAGAATAAAAATATAGTAATCCAAGTTTCTTACAAAGAAGGTATGAACTTAGGAAACTTCCAAACTTTCATCTACCAAGATTTCTTTGATAAATCCTAGCTTGTTTTTCTTGAAAGATTAAGAATAAAATATTTAACATAAGCAACTCATGAAAGAAGATAACAAATTAAATTATTTTTTGAAGCCTAGGTATTTGGCAACAAAGGTTAATATAGTTGTCCACTGTGAAACTTAGATGAACTATAGTTGTCCATCTTATGCTCATGCTAATTCATTGTTGTGGGGAGCCTATACTTTCCCATTCACCATTCCATAATAGATTTGTTGTTGTTTGTATGATACAAGTTTGTGGAGAATACATTTTATCATTGACACAAATTATAGACAACACTTAGATCTAACAACCCTCAAAACCTTATCATTTCTTTTACATGTTTTGGGCTTTTCTTTTTGTTTTAGAAATTTATTCGAGGAATATATGCTTAAATTTAGAACTATAATTTAGATCAAGGCAAGCATATGAAACTAATTACATATAAATTAACCTTATCCTCTAAGAGAAAAAAATGTTACTCCTTTAAATTCAATGGGTGAGTAATTTAGAGGATACTTCTTTTCCTCCAAAGAATTTTCTCTTGTAGTTAGTTTCTCTTATGCTATCTCTCTTTTGGTTTTTATTTACATTGTTTTCCTTATTGGATTATCTAGGAAATTTTTATATGTTCCTTTTAAGGATATAGGTGCAAAAGAGATATTCTTTAGACACTAGATAATGGAATTTAGAAATAAATCTATGACTAATATTATAGTTGAACATGATAACCAATTAAATCTAGGTATGGCTACGCAATCATAATATGCTTTACTATATTTGAGATAGATGTTGACTATAATACTAAATACTATTTTAAAAATTGAAAATGTCTAAACATATGGCTATATTACATAATTTAAATATTGATGTATGGGTATGGGACCAATATCCTCTATCATCAAACTCCAAATTTATGAAGATTATTATTAATATAAGGGATGATATTTTGATATAGAACATCAATACATATGCCAAAAGACTAATGCACTACATTTTTAAAAAATCACTAAGAGAATTGCGTACGTGTATGGAGGACACCAACCTTGTCTCACAACCTAAGTTTCCAAAAGACATATACCATTTGATAGACCCAAGTTTCCTCTTATTAATGAGATACAATAAAACATCCAGCATGACATTTAGTGCCAAATTACATCAACTTATAATGGAGGCACAACTGATAGAGTTTTAAATTGGGTCATCATGATGGTAAGTTTTCTGTTTTACCACAAAGCCACTGTCTATATGACATTTCTAGTGTTCACAAATCAAGCAATCTAATGATCTCCAAACATTATCTCACATAGTGTGATGACCCCTTTCTCGAAGGCTATCAATAATCAAATTTTAATTTTTAATTATACATAGGGAACTTAATTAGATTAAGTCAACAATATCACATTATAATATATCCAATAATTAATATGGTAAAGTCATTGATTTCATATTTCTCCTACTATACCTATCCTATTTGATGAGATCTCCTTTTGTCATATTCCCAGGGAATGGAATGGAGTTGCTGAGATCTTGGCAAAATGGGCTTCGGAGAAGGGAGCAGGTTGGGATATTTTTGATAGAGATGATCTTCCTACTGATTATGTGGGGATTTTCAAGCTTTTAGTGGAGAAGGATAGATCTTAATGGCTTTTGGGTGTGGTTTGGTGGATTGGGCCTGAGGCCTTTGTAATTGGACTTTTTTGAATAAATTTTTACCCCTTTTTTCAAAAAAAAAGAATATATATATATATATATATAGTTCAAATGCAACTATATTTATCTTTCTATCTTTCCATATCTCCCTATCATATCATCTCTCTCTTAACCTATATCTTCCTATATATCTCTAAGTTTTTTCCTTTATATTTTCCCCTCTCTAACCCTTATGTCATGATTAGAATTTAATGTTTGGGTTAGGATAAGGTCAAAATTAGGATTTAGGTTTGCAATTATGATTAAAATAAGGGTTTACATCATGAAATTAGAATTTTGATTAAAATTAAGATTAAGTTTAAGGTTAAGATTATGATGCAAGTTACATTTATAGATATAAAATTTTAGTTTTATGACCAAAATTAAGATCTACACTAAGATTAAAATTAGAACAATATTTAAGTTTATATCATAATATGATCATAATTAAGATTAGAATTATGTCTATTATAATTATTATTTAAATAATAACATTGTAATAGACCCATTTTTCCTCCATCAATATATCTTCTCCTACTCTAACAATCATTATCAAGCTTTCCTATAGTCAAGCTGATTTTTTTAATCAAATACAGTTCATAGATTAGAGAGATTTAGGTTTTTCATAAACATAATAAGAATTGTAATTCAAATAGCATTTTTTTAAAAAAAATTGAAGAAAGTTGATAAAAAATACAAATAAATGATTACAATTAAGAATATACATAGAGAAAACTAATAGTCCTGAACAAATAGCATTCATTCATGCCTAGAAAAGAATTGAAGATGATTTGACACGCATGAAGAGTAATATCTGTCTAATTCAAGAAGGTTCAAAAAATTTGAGTCAGGCTATAGGCTTTATTACACTTCAAACAATTCTTAGGATGCCATTTATGGCGAAGGCATAAATAAATCCCAATAGATCTTTCGATATGTTCTGTTACACAATTTTTAGGTCAAAATCGAGAACAAATTTTAGCTGACATTGCAATGAATTTTGACATTCCAAGGATACGATTTGTTTTCAATGGTGACTCAAGTATGGGTCCCCTTGTGGAAAAATATGACATGAATGTTTTCACGATATTGTCAAAATATAAGATCCTAAGAAGGTAGAATAGACAGTATTGAGGCACAAGTGTATTTGACGAAGACCAAATGCTAAATCAAGCATTGCAGCGGAGTTTGAAAAATGGTAACAGAATTTAGATCAATGAAAAGGGAGTTAAAGGTTCTACTATATACACTTTTGGAGGACCAAAAGCCTTTTTAGTGGGGAGGTTTGATCTAGAGGATATTTTCATCAAAAATTGAAGTATCTCCAAATCTCCCATAATTAGCACCATGTCAAAGTTCTCAAAATTTTGAATCCAATGCAACTTGAATGGGCAAAAAGGGATTCCATACACTCAAGTTATGACTAGTCAAAGTTGGGTCAAACCTTGGACCAGAGGCTATAAAAAAAGGTGAAATTGGAACTCTCCAAAATTGGCCATGTTTGACACCAATTTGAAGGTCTCATCAAGAGGTTCCTGGAAGCATTCATTTCATCCAAATCAGAGCCCAAGCGCAAAAGTTATGCTCGGTCAAAGTTGTGGTCAAATAGGCATATCGGAGGTTGACCAAAAATAGGTATGAAATTTTGACCATCTCCAAATAAGTTGAAAATGGCATCAAGATGAAGGTCTCACCTCTATGGTTCCAACACCATTCATTTCGCCGAAAATGGAGTTCATATTCAGGAGTTATGATCGGTCAAATATGCCTAGGAAAAGGGTTGACCAGTGACTAGCATCTCCATATTATGACATTAGCATAGTGATGTGGCAAATAAATTGTTAGCATAATAAGGTGGCATGAATAGTCAAGTTTGACCTATCATTTTGTGACATGTGTCATTACAAGGTTAAGTGAATTAGTGCCACATGACACCTATGTGGGAAGGGACCAAGTTTGTTCTACCAAAAGCATATCTTGGTAGCCAACGGGGTTGAACCCATGGCCATCGAGCCCCAAACCCCAAAAAATGTGGTGTAGTTTGTATTTAAAGTTTATCTCACCAAAATTGGCTTTTAAAAGGCCATGGACAGGGTTGGAACCCCCAACTGGCAACCCAAGCAAAATCTTAACTGCCAGTGCACCAAATGTGGTATTGAATATGAATATAGGTAAGTTTGTATTCAAACTTTGCCTATCGAAACTGCCACCTTATAAAATAATTATTTTTTTTGTTATTTGGTTAAGGTATATCCCCTAAATTTGATGTAGGCCAAGTTTATTAATAGGCAAAGGGGTAAATTTGAATAGGTAGTTTGTTTAAGAGGCCTATAACTAAATATTATTGTTTTGGCCTATGTTAGGCTAAATTCATGTATAAAAGAGGGGAGATTTTTTCTTATGAGACCCATTCTATAGAAGAGATTTTTGGAGGAGCCATTTTGATGAGGCCATTCCAGAGGAGAGAATTTTGGACATGTCAGAGAGCATTCTAGAGGAGAATTTCTGAGAGGAGATTTTTCTGAGAAGCCGTTCTAGGGGCACTCAGAATGCACTTACATGTGATGTAATGATGTTCCATGTCTATAGTTGAACATTTTTAGGCAAAGTCTTCCTTGCTCTTTGGTAACTAGTCTTGCACCTTGAGAGCTTGTATGCAAGATGGTTCAAGTCGAGATTTGTTAATGACTTTGTGGATGGACTATAGTATATTGTAAATCAACTTTTAAGAGCATCAATTATACATCGGTCACTTAGTTGAGCTAGACCCAAAGATGTAGTCTGCTTAGTTTGGATGAACTCTGAAATCAAATTGGTTCTCATCTTTGTCTCTTGTTCTCTATTTCTTGTGTTTATATTTGCTATTAGTTTCACTTAACTATCATTTAAGTTCTTTATTCCACATTGAGCTAAATTGAAGTGATTGAGTATGGTGGCACATAACTCAGTGTTTTAACAAATTGCACTAGCAAATTGGGATACTTAGTTTCTCTGTATTCACCTTTCATCTAGTTCATGCCATTCCTAATGTTTAATGTATTTTTAGTTAAACATTAGACATTAAGTATTTGTACACCTTAATGCAATTTTCACTCAGTATATAATTGCCTAGATCTTTATAATTAGATCAAATTTGAAACTGATTATCCCAATTTGCTAGTGCAATGCATTAAAACACCGAGTTCTATGCCACCATACTTAACCACTTCAATTTAGTTCAATGTGGAATAAATAACTTAAATGATAGTTAAGTGAAACTAATAGCACATATAAACACAAGAAACAAAGAATGAGAGAGAGATGAGAACCAATTTGGTTTTAGAGTTCATTCAGACTAAGCAGACTACATCTCTATGTCTAGCTCAACTGAGTGACTGATGTATAATTGATGCTCTTAAAAGTTGATTTACAACATACTATAGTCCATCCACAAAGTCATCAACAAATCTTGACTTGAACCATCTTGCATACAAGCTCTCAAGGCACAAGACTAGTTACTAAAGAGCAAGGAAGACTTTGCCTAAAAAGGTTCGACTACAGACATAGAACATCATTACATCGCATGTTTGTGAATTTTGAGTGCCCTTTGAATGGCTTCTTAGAAAAATCTCCTCTTAGAAATTCTCCTCTAGAATGCTCTCTAACATGTCTGGAATTCTCTCCTCTAGAATGGCCTCTTCAGAATGGCTCCTTCAAAAATCTCTTCTTTGGAATGGGTCTCATAAGAAAATCTCCCCCCTCTTTTATACATGAATTTAGCCTAAAATAGGCTAAAACAATAATATTTAATTATAGGCCTCTTAAGAAAACTACCTATTCGAATTTACCCCTTTGCCAATTAATAAACTTGGCTTACATCAAATTTGGGTAGATATATCTTAACCAAATAAAAAATTTATTTATTTATTTATAAGGTGGTGGTTTTGATAGGCAAAGTTTGAATACAAACTTGCCTATATTCATATTCGATCCCACATTTGGTGCACTAGCGGTTAAGATTTTTCTTGGGCCGCCAGTCGGGGGTTCCAACCCTGCTGGCAGCCTTTTAAAAGCTAATTTTGGTGAGATAAATTGTAAATACAAACTGTGCCACATCCATTTTCAAGTAGACCAGTAGCCCAATGACCATTGACTAGGGTTTGCGGCCTAGTGATTGAAGATTTGACCCTGCCGACTACTAAGATATACTTTTGGTAAAACAAACTTGGTCCCTTGCCACATAGGTACCACGTGACACTAATTCACTTAACCTCATAATGAAACATCTATCACAAAATGATAGGTTAGAGCTAATTGTTCATGCCACCTTATTATGCTAACTATGTACTTGCCATGTCACCATGCTAACATTATCATATAGACATGCCAATCATTGGTCAACCCTTTTCCTAGGCATCTTTGACCGATCATAACTCCTACATATGAACTATGTTTTCGATGAAACGAATGGCATTGGAATCATAGTGATGAGACCTTCATCTTGATGCCATTTTCAACTAATTTAGAGATGGTCAAAATGTCATGCCTATTTTTGGTCAACCCTTGATATGCCTATTTGACCACGACTTTGACTGGGCATAACTTTCACATCTGGGCTCCAATTTTGACAAAATGAATGTTTCTAGAAACCTCTTGATGGGATCTTCAAATTGGTGTCAAGCTTGGCAATTTTTGGAGAGTTCCAAATTTCACCTTTTTAATGGCCTTTAGTCCAAGGTTTGACCTAACTTTGATTGTTTTCCCATTCGAGTTCTATTAGATTCAAAATTTTGAGAACTTTGACATGGTACTAATTATGGGAAATCTAGAGATACTTCAATTTTTGATGAAAATATCCTCTAGATCATCTGCATAATGAAATGATATGTAACCCAACCTTGCTTGGTAAGGCCTTGTGACCCAACCTTGCTCGATGATCATTTTGCATCCTGAATGCTGATATGGATCTTTTTGCTTGCTAGCTGAAGCTGATGTTAGATGACTTGTTCTAAATCATAGTTCCAATCATCTGCATAGGTATATTTCACCCAACTCACTGACTTGGGTGTCATTCACTTCATGATTTTGTCTTGCATTCTCTAGAGATTTGGGTATCCATTTCTACCTCATTTGTTTTATGATCTTGTCAACTTTTTCTTTCTTTTCATCTTCAATTCTTCTCATGTTCATATAGTTCTTGGCAAGATGTCCAAGTTCTATACAAATAAAACATCTCTTTGTAGTATCTCTTTTCCTCATGTGATGTTTCACAGAGTTTTCTCCAATGTGCCCAAATTCACCATAGTAGTGACATCTACACCATGTGCTGTAATCTCATCCAAATATTGCTTTCACAATTTGTTCTACTAGGTTCCACTTCTTGATTTTGTACTCTAAAGATTTGTGTCCTTGTTTCTTGCAATTGTGACACTTTCGTCCAAAATTAGGTTTCTCGGTGCATTCACTTGCTCTATGACCATGCGTGTTGCAAGTGTAACACTTTCCATTGAATTTTTCTTTACCATTGCTCTAGTATTTGTTTGATGTATGACCTATCTTACCACAAGGATTACAAGTAGACCTTTTGTTCTTTTGAGCTCCTTGCTGAGATGATTCACCTTCTTTTGTATATATCCTAATCAAGCTTTGTCTTTGTGTCTATATTGACTTTTCGCACTCAATTGATTCATGCTTTCTTGAGATTTCATCAATCTTTCATTATTATTTTTTTCCAATGCTAAGATAATTCTATGGTCTTTCATTCTTTGTCTTTAGATTGATAAGCTCTTGATTTGCATCATTGAGTTGATCAATAAAGTCTACTTGTTGAAGAGATAGTTGTTGAAATTCATTGTCCTTTTCTTATATTGCTTCTTTGGCTTTGTCTTTTTCTTCCATGACTTCACATAACCTGACTAATTGGGTTTCTTTCTCTCTTTTCAGCATTCTAAGTTCTTCTTGAAGATTGCAATTTTTATCCAATAATCTTTGATTGTTGCATCAAATTCATCTGAATTTCTCTCTAAACATAAGTCTTCAATTGTACTTTCACTATAGAGATTGTCATCCATTTGTACTACAAGATCTTTCCTTCTTTTCAATAATTGAGAGAGTTTCTCCTTTGCTTTCTTGAGTTGTGCAATGGCCAATTCTAGATCCAACTTTTCATTCTCGATAGTCTTATCTAGCCTTGTACCTCCATTGCTTCTGATCTTATCTCAAGCTATTTGAACTTCTTCTATGAGAACCAAATGCTTCCATACCAATTGTTGAAAATATAAGTTAGCCTAAGTTACTGTGAGGGGAGGGGTGAATTAGGAACCAATGAAACTTTATCTTAGTTCACCAATTAATCCTTCATATATTATTTTGATCTAATTGCATGCATGAAAGAATGAAAGCAATAAAACATTCATAACACTTTGAGAAAACATATGGTGAGCCAGAAACCTTCCAATTAGAAAGTTAAATTGGGGTGGGGATGATACCCACAAGCTTTAATACTGCATTATAAAATTAACCTATTAAGGCTTATAATTGACGATTTTTGGTGATCTACCTTGTTAGGAGCAATAAGGACTATAAGGTCAACCTTGTTAAAGGATTTACAAACATACAATTAAGTATGAACTCAGTTAAGAGATTTAGAAAAAGACTGGTCTACCTTGTTAAAAGTTTTGGCTAATACACCTATTAGGATGAATTAGTGGCTAATATTTGATCTACAACTCTAAGTTGTTGAATGAGATTCCTTCTATTACAATGATCACCTCGTTATGATAGATAAATCACTATTCTCTTTTATACTACTTGTAATCTTCCTTAATTGACACTTATCCACTTCTCATTGATACTCACATATATAATTGGATATGGTGCAATGTATTACATATACACCAATCAAATTCATGACCTAATGGAATTGGCTACAATACCAAATTCATCATAATTCACAAAGTTATCCCAACTATTGTAACTCGGGGTCTGAAGACAAACTCGGTGATGTTTTGATACACGACAAACACTTTCAATGCTCAACAAACTTTGGCACTTAGTTGAAGTTGAAACTCGGTTCATACTAATCACTCTTCAAGTAGCTTGAACTTGATCAACACTATGTGACTCAGTGAACACTAAGAAAATTGTTAACAACTGAATCACTTGGTTGACACTATATGACTTAGTCAACACTAGATTCACTTCATTAACCTTGCAAGCTTAGTAGAGATTGTAGAGCTTGGTTAACACTACAAATAATAGTTAAGACTTGAGTCTCCATCACTTCCATTGAATAGATCGGTAGATACTGCTATGCTCGGACTATACTATAAACTATCTCTGATGCTTGATAGATGTTGTGTAGCTCGACATGAGCTACAAACTATCTATTTAGCATGGTAGCAACTAAGACACTTGGTTAACACTATTGGATGAATGATAAGCTTAATAGTAACTATAGAGCTCGGTAGCAATGTAACCATTTGACTAAGTATTGAGTCATTGATAGAAAAATTGACCTTAATGTTAACTATAAACATATGTAGAGGTTAAAGTGCATGAATATCCTTGTAGAAGTCTTATCCTCAATGCACAAAAGATGTCCTATTTGAAGAAGATAAAATACAAATAATTTATATAATATGGCAAATAGTTGAGACTTTGGAAAAGATGATGAACTAGGCATCAATATTCTTATCAATTAATATTATAGGCAAAAAATAAAACAAACAAAGGTTAATACTTGATAAAGGGTGCTCCCCTTAATACCATAAACACATTATAGAAATAAATAAATAACAACAACTTTTAAGAAAAAATATGGGCTTCTTATTATGCTATAAAGAAGAATTACAAAATTTAGAAATACACTATGCAAACCCACATGGGCACCTTCCTTACAATAATTTGCAAGCTAGAGATATGAACTATCACCTAGAGTTGTCTAGGCATCACAATGGGCCTCCCTTATATAGGCAGTTTTTCATTGCTCAAGAAAGTTTTAGATACAAACCCTAAACATTGAGGCCAATAAAATCTCAATTAAAAATTATTTTCTAATTTGTTACATATGGTTAGCCATGAGTATGTTTTTTTAGGTACCCCAACTTCCTAAGGTCATAACTTTTGTAGACGAGTTTTGATTTTCAATTATAAGTACTATTTGAAATCGTCAGCTCAACTCCTCAACTACATGAATGAACTATAATGCTTGACATGGACATATGCAAGTCATCCCAAGCAGGACCCCATTCTAGAGCCTCTAAGGCCTTCAAATCTAAGTTCAAATGTTTTGTGCCCAAAAACCTCAATAACTTCTAAGATATAGATGGTATGATGATGCAACTCCACCATCAGATTGATATGACTAAGATGAACCTCCATCTATGAAATTAGAACATTCTAAGATCATATGGCCCACTTACTAAAAATAGTAAGTTTCCATAAATGGTAACTATGTACTAAAATAACCCTTATTGAAAATGACAAAATAGAAGTATTTTTGAGTGATGCAAAATTGGCTTTACACTTAGGATGCTCCTGCATCAGACACTCAAGGTAATTTGAGAAGAGACCTTGTCATGACTTAGGTGTTCAAAGAAAACTAAGGTAGTTAGTTCTTCCCTTGTTAGTCATGATGAATCCTCAATAGGTCATCCTTTCCACTTGATCATATATTATTCATATTCCTTGTTCCTTATACTTCATCCAACTTCCAACTTGGCTATCCAATATGCCCTCAATCTCATTTGTAGTTGACGTAGCCATTGGAATAATCTACTATGCTTCTGTAGCTTCATCTCCATCACCTCCTTCATGATACTCTATCAAATCTAAAATGTGGAACAGTGGTAAAATATTCAGTTCGCCATACAACTTTACTTCATAAGCATTTCCATAATCATGTCCTTTTAGTATGTTGGATGGTCCAAACTTATTCATTTTCAGCTTATTATATGTACCCACTAGAAATATCTCTTTTGTCAAATGAACCATGACTTCATCTCTAACCTAAGATTTGTTACACCTCATTTTCTCATCTACTTTAGCCTTGTACCATGTATTCATCTTTGTGATGTGTTTCCTCACCTCTTATGAAGGTTCTTCAAATGTTCAGCAAAATCTCTAGCTTTAACATTACTTATCTCTCTTTTATCCAACTACCTCAATAAAGAAGAATTTTTGGGATTGCTTCCATATACAATCTACAATGGTGATTTACCAGTATTCTTGTTGACATAATTATTATATGAATATTCTACCTATGGGAAAATCATATCCCAAGCATTTGACTTATCTCCAATCAAAAAACTCAACAAGTTCCCCAAAGTCTGATTCACTACCTGTACCTATCCATCAATTTGAGGATGATGTGATGAACATAACTTTGAATTTGACTTCAATTTATTTTTCAATGTATGCCAGAAATATCCAACAAACTTGGTATCTCAATCTGAGACTATGCTCTTCGCCAGACCATGTAGTCTCACCACTTCTATGAAAAATAACTCTTCCACATGAACAACATCACTAATCTTCTTATAGGAAATAAAATGTGTCATATTTGGAAACTTATCAGCCACTATAAATATTGAATCATGCCCCTACTGAGTCCTTGGTAAACCAAGAATGAACTCCATTTTGACATTATCCCATGGCTTCTCTAGAATAGGTAATGACTGATACAGACCTATATTACTCTTCACTCCATTTTCCATTTGACATACTCAAAAAATTTGTACAGACTTCTTGACATCTTGTTGTAACTGTGGCCATTAAAAATTTCCAACAACCAAAGAAATGGTCTAATCTCTACCAAAGTGTCCAACCAATCCTCCACTATCTTTATCCTTGATGAGATTCTCTCTCGTAGAACTTCTTGGAATGCAAAACCATTATTTTATTTGAACATCATACTATCCTAGAATATGAAATCCAACCATTTCATCTTTTCAAGTGTAACAAGTTTTGTACAAGCCTTCCAAGCTTCACCAAAATCAAGATCCTCTAGATGCAAACTATTGAGTTCCTTGAACCCAACCACCTCAATATGCATCTCTATTGATAAAATTTGTTTTATGGTAAGAGCATGTGTAACTATGTTAGGCTTTCTACTTTTGTGTTCCAAAAAAAATGTATAACTCTGTGAAAAATGAACCAATTTCAAATGACTTTGGTTCAACTTTCCTTGAATATTCAAATATTCTAAAAATTGATGATCAATAAACAAAATTAATTTCTTAGGAAGAAGATAGTGTCTCCACTTCTTCAATGCTTGAATTATAGCACAAAATTATTGATCATAAATATAATATTTTCTTTTGACATCATTCAACTTCTCATTGAAATATCTGCCTTCTTGGCTCAAAATAACTCCTATTGTAGTATCTCTAGCATCACAATCTACTTGTTAAAATTTGGAAGTGCTAAATCAAGTTTCTCTATAAGTTTCTATTTTAATAGATTAAAACTATTATCTTCTCCTAGAGCCCACTTAAATTCTTTCCTATCCTCTCTAATTGTTTCAATCAAGGGTCCACAAACACTACTAAAACATTTGATGAGTTTCTCTAAAAAAACTATCTAGTCAATGAAAATATTTTACCTTAGTCATATTCTTCGGAGTAGGCCATTCAAGGATAACCTTCACTTTATTAGGGTCCATTTTTAGACCTTCTACTAAAACTACAAATCTTAGGTACACAAATTCCTTAACAAAACTACACTTCTTTGAATTTATCATCAATGTTTATTCGCTCAACTAATCAAACACCTTACTAATATGCATCAAATGTTTCTCCAACGTTTAACTAAAGATTAAAATATCATCTAGGTAAACAATGAAAAACTTACAAAGAAACTCCCTCAATACCTCATTCATGAGCCACATAAGAGTGCTCAATGCATTGGTTAGCCCAAAAGGTATGACTAACTACTCATACAATCCTCCCCTTGTCTTGAAGGTAGCCTTCCCCCCATCTCCTTCTCTAATTCAAATCTAATGGTACCCACTCTTCAGATCTATCTTTGTGAAACACACAACTCTTCTCAAATAGTCCTTAATATCATACATCTATTGCAATAGAAATCTGTACTTGAATTGTGATCTTGTTGATAGCTCAAAAAAATGTGCACAATTCTAGTCTCCATTCTTTGTTAGTGCCAATACTACCAGTACAACACATGGAATCAAACTCTCTCGAATCAATCCCTTTTCTAATAACTCTTGTACTTCTCTGTTCAACTCCTCACTTTCTATTGGTGACATTCTATACATTGCCTTGTTTGGAAAACTAGCTCTTTAAATCAAGTTTTTCTAGTGACTTATTTTCCTTACAAGAGATAATCAATTAGGTACATTATTAGATACAATATTTGGAAAATCTTCCAACAAATATGCAATTTCTGTAGGTACCTCTTCTACTTCTTTACCATTTTATGGAATTACAAAAATCCATGCATATACTCACACCTCATACCCTCTAGGATCTTCTTTTCATCAACAAAATGTACGCTAGCAGCATTACATACCTTTTAAATTGTATCCTTCAAAGACTTCAACTTATGTTGCACTCCATCCTCTGTCAGAGTATATGCCTTTTCATGCAAATCATGTATATCATTTTTGTCAAACTACCGTGTCCTACCTAGAAACATATGACATATGTCCATAGGTATGATATAACAATGAACATGATCCTGATCACCTCCAATCTTGAACTTCACTAGGCACTTCTCATTGACCATGACCTTGTGGTCATCCGACACTTAGGCAATAAGATATGGACACAAGTGTTTTTGCCTCTTGAGCTTTAAATTCATGACCATCTTTTATGACACCATATTCTTAATGCTTCCACAATCACAACACTTATCTTCACACTTGCACCTAGTGTGAAACAAGCTCATCATTTAATCAGCTTCATTCTTACCACTCAATACAACTCTTCTATTATTTAGAACTTCTCCTCTTTTAGCATCTTTAGAATGCAATGATTTGACATCTTTATCAACATACATAACTTTGGCCTGACCTTCAGTTCTCCTATGTTTCCTTCCTTGGGGTTGGGAAAATTCAAAGGCCCTCTGTCCTTCCCCATAGTGGAAAGAGGTTCCACAAAAACCTCCTCTGCTAGATCCTTGTTCTATTCTTCTTCCTCTTTGGTCTTTGTTACCCTAATCATGGAAACTATTAGAATTGTTTACCCTCTAGTTTTGACTACTACTTTTGGGTCATCCTTCTTCTTTGGATCCTCATTTTAGCCTCCGTAAGAAAATATATTAGATCTTGTAACACAACCTCTACCACTATTCTTGTTATCAAACTTCTTGTTTAACTTTTCATCAACTCTTAGGGAAAATTGGTATGCCTCTTCAATACTGTTCATTCTAACCAAACTTAATTTCTCCTAAATGATAGGCCTCAACCCATTGAGATAAAATACAACTTTCTCCATGTCAACTTCTACATGGCCAATTTTGATGAGACCACATTAGAACTCTTGTGCATACTCCTGAACAGATTGTCCTACTTGCTTCAACCCTTGTATTTCCCTAGTATATCAAGATCATAATCTATGAGAATGAATTTTAACTTTAATTTAGCTACCATTTAGCCTCATATTGTAATTGTGTCCTTCCCTCTTCATTTTTCTTCAATTGGATCTCTTGCCACTAGATCTTCACATGACCTTGAGTTTGGCCTTCACAAATTTGACCCTTCTAGGATCCTCAATATCTTCATACTCAAAGTATTATTCTAATTTTTTGATCCAATTGATCAATTCCTCCACATTAATATTTCCCAAAAATTTTGAAAAAAAAAACTTATGTCCTTTTCCAATCTTGGAGATGGCCCTAAAAAGCCTTTTGTCTTTTGGGTTAAGAACTATCTCTTCTTCAACATTTTTTTCTTCTCTTTCATCCTCACTTTCATCTCTTACGACAAGGTTCATCCCTCTACATAGTTGTTCTTCCAATGTTTGCATTTGTCTCTAAAGGGCTATAAAGCCCTCAAGTGTAACACCTATGACCCTTCCATAACACTCTCTTCAATGAGGCATTTTAGTGCTTTCTCTAAAACCCTAGTATAAACTACCTCACAATGGGTGATTTCTCTACACACTCAGCCCAAACCACAATCCTCATTCAAACTATCTTATAGTCAGTGATCTGTCAACACAATCAAGAACTCTTGCTCTGATACTACTTGATGAAGGGTGCTCCCTTAATACTATTAAAACATTATAGAAACAAAGAAATAACATCAATTTGTGAGAACAAATATGAGTTTCTTATTATTGCTACAAATGTAAAATTACATAATTTTGAAATACAATATCAAAACCCACATGGGTGTCTTCCTTATTGTAATCTCTAAGAAATAGTTGTAAAATATCATCTAAATCTTCTAAGGCATCATAGTGGGCCTTCCTTATATGGGAGTTTTTTCATTGCTTGGGAAGGTTATAGATACTAACACTAACCCTTGACGCTAACAAAACCCCAATTAAAAATTATTTTCTATTTTATTACATAGGGTTATCCATAATTATGTTCTTTTAGGTACTCCAATTTCCTGAGGCCATAATTTTTGCCTATGAGCTCTCATTTTCAATTATGAGTACTTTTTAGAATCATAGGCTCTTGAACCACAATGGTTGATATGTGCAAGAACTAGTCATAATGAATTGATCAAATTAAACTATGACTACATGGATTAGAATTGAACAGATATTTTGTACAACTTAAACCACCCAAAAAAATTTGAACTTGTTGCAAATTGATAGGGTTTTCTAAAATTGTCAATGGTCTAAAGGTGGTTTCAAAGAAGTGGAAGGGAAATAAGGACTATATGATAGATCTTAAGAAATAAAAGACAAAACACACAATAATGACGATAATACACTAATACTAAGATCCAACAATAATACATTAAAACTACACTAAGACTAGACTATACAAGTAGCGAAGGAGAATCATCCAAAGTTGTAGAATAATGGAACATCAAAGGTAAGAACTCCAAACCTATTTGTCATAGGGTAAAAGCACAAAGTTTTGTCACCTTTTAGGCTGACTTACTATAATGACTAAATTTGAGTATTTCTTTCCAAAAATCATTTTTTCTCAAACATATGATCTAGATAAATTCATTCTAGCTAAGTTATATATGGTGTCACAGTTTTCCGATTTCAAATGTCTATTAAATGCATGTTTTAAACTAGTTTCCATCTAATTACTAAATAAATGAAATTATTTCAAAAAGCTAGTGTTTCAATAACTCTTACTATTTTTTATGATTATTTTTTATTAACATATAAACACCATTTTATAGAGTTGAAAGTCAAGAATATTCTCATAAATAATTTATACCATTTTAATTAAATATAATATATTGTAATTAAAAAATACTACAAGAACATATTATAATACTCAAAAATATGTAAATTTTGAGAAAGAAAAAATATTAAATCATATTAAAAAAAATTAAAAATTATATGACGTTCTAGAGGAGAGAGTCCTCTTTCAGAATGTATAATTTTTCTTCTAGTTAGAATAGATTTGTTTTGAAAAATGTGGTGGGAGATGAAACCAATTGATTTCATGCAAGTTGAAATCTAAGTCATTATAAAAGAGAAAATATAGGTCTAAAGTCTTTTATTTTTTTTATTGTTCTAGATATCTATGTTATTTATACCATAGTCTAAGTTCAAATGAAAATAATATTATTTTCATATAGTTTTGTGATGGGAACTAAACCCATAATTTTCAGTGTTTTACAACAACTAAAAAATTATTTATTAAAAAATAGAAAAATATATCAATTCTTATTCCAAATAATTTTTAAAAATTATTATCCTAAACTTCATCCATTTCTACACATTTCATTATTTTATTTCATTGTCAAATTTTAAATAATAATATTAGTTTTATGTCATTGAAAGTGAATAGTTATACTTTTGTTAGCCTTTTCCTTTACAAAAGGGTGACACAAGTTTGTGCTTTTACCCCATAATTGTGGTAAGAAAGGACATAATGCTAACATGTGCAAGAGGAAGAATATAAATTAGAATGCCAAGCCTAAGAACATGACTCGTTGCCATAAGTGCAACAAGCAAGGTCCTCAAGCACATGAATGTAGAACCAGGACCATGCATACACAAAGATTTGAAGGATATTGCTACAATTGTCAAAAGTATGGATATAGAGTTGTTGAATGTAGATCCAAATCCATGTGGTCAGCAAACAAGCCAACAAAGGTAAGAAACAATGGAAACTCTTACAATTGGGATTATAACACAAAATATAATTGTCATTATTGTCAAGAATATGGGCATGTTCCTAAGAATTGTATTAGGACACACTTCAGGTGCAATTACAAAAAAAGATGGTTAAGTCAAACTACATGTTTTACCTATTTGAAGATTGGTCACATCATTAAATACCATCCAACTAGGTCAAAGGCACCAAGTTGTGAATTTGATAAGGGTAAAGGAAAGGCAGATGTTGAGCACATAAAAAATGAGATGAACAAGACATGCAAGAAGAAAGGTGTTTGCAACACATCCAATGGAGAAGGGATCACTTCACCCAATGGGTCAAGTGATCACACCTCATCAAACTAGGAAAACAAGAGGTATGTGGGACTAATATTTAAAGGTTATATCAAGCATTAGATTCAAAAGAAGATAGTACCGAAAATAATGCATTAGCATAAGTAAAGATGTGATATGTTATTAGAAATTCAGGAGAAATCTTTAAAGTTTTTATTGTTGTTGTTGAGTATGAATGGTTTCCTATACGTGTTGAGTGGAATGTTAGTTGATGCCAAGCTATCAGACTAGATAGTTGATGCCAATCTTGTAGTAGTTGTTGAGTGATGGAAATATCAATGGATGCCGAATGAACTTGAAATTGGTTATTGCCAAGTTTAAAATTGTATAAGAACTTAGCATTAAATGCAATGTTTTCGAAGGGTATATGATCAATTTAAGCTCATTTTTCATCATTTCAAAATCAAGAAATAGTGAGAAGAGCTAGAAGTGACCTAAAATTTGTCAAAAGTGATTACAGAAGATTTGTGTAGAGATTCATAACTAGTTCATCAGATTTCCAAGGTATTTATCAAGAGTTGAGCTACATAGTTTAAATTTTCATAAATCCTAGATTGTCACAATGGCATCAAGTTCAAAAAATGTTGAAGGGAAAGAAGTCTTAAATGTTGAGCAAGTTAGTAATGAAGTTAAGCAACCTATATTTAAATCCATTCCTAAAATTGCGTATAAACAAGATCCTTTTGGCACATTGTCAATGATTTTGCCAAATGTGATAATGGTGCAAGATGTGAAGAAATGCTACAATTGCAAGATAGGAAGTATTGGTGACATGGGGATAAGAGGTGTATATAATAGATTGTGTGAAAATGGTATTTTTAAATAGGAATACAAAATTGTTGAAAAAAAGGGTTTAATACAAGCCCTAGATTTTTCCAAATGTATTTAAAACTGAGTGGATACGAATGTTGGTATATGATTGAAAAGATCATTTGAGAAGAAAGATTGTTATTGTTGAAGAAGTGTTTTCAATCATTGTTTTGTCACTGATGCCAAACCTGCTATATGTTGGTAAGATAATTTCTTATATGTTTCAAGCACTATCACTTAGTTGATTGATGAAGAGAATTTGATCAACAAGATGAAACAAAAGAACCTAGAGGAAAGGTTGAGTTATGATTATGTATTGAAGTGCAAGAATTAGTTAAGATAGTGATAACATAATATATTGATGATCTACTTGAGGTTAAAAAATGATTGGCTACACTTACAAAGTTTAGAAGAAAAGGTTTGGACAAAGTTCATTTGCGTCATTTGCTAAGCTTGACCAAGTTGATAGAAGGTGCCGAGAAAATTTAGTGCAAGCTAAGTAAAAAGTTAGTTGGAGCTAAGTGAAAGCAATTTCTAGTGGATGTAGAGCAAACTAATAGGTGTCGAGCAAGTTAGTAGATCCTGAGTGATTTTCAATAGATGTTGAGCACCAATAAAATATAGTTAATGCTAAGTGTTTTTACAGTAGATGCTGAGTAACAAAGTATGTATTGAGCATTGATAAATTGATAATATCAAGCTCTTGCATTATGAAAAAGATTGAAGATTCATCAAATAAAAGCTGACAAGTTTGTTTTCTTGGAACTTGTAAATCAGGAAAAAGATAAGATTGATGAGCTAGAGGCACAGAATCTTATGTAAACCATTCTAGAGGAAAATTCAAATAGATTCTAAGAGAAGTTCCTAGAGAAGACAATATATGGGGTAGATACATTGTATCCTAACTAAGCCATCAAAAGCCCTAATTCTTGAGATGGATAATGAGTGGGAAAAAGAGTTCTAATTCCCTATATGTAGGGATGTCTAGTCATGAAGCAAAGTTAGTTGCAGGTCATTAAGTTTTTCAGATATGAAAATCTAACAAGGTGAAGGAAGAGGGTTTGATTCATGAAGTGATCCAAGAGGAGAAGTCTACAATGGTGAGCTAAGAAAGAAGGCTAGAGAAGTATGAATGCTTGAAGGGTGAACAAGGTGCCAGAACTACAAAGATAAGAAGCCAAGAAGAGTTGAGGACTGAATAGAGATTTGTAATCTGCAAGTAAGGTTGTGAGTTGTATCAAATCAAACTCTATTGTTATTCTCTACCAATTATATCAGATTAGGTTAAATTCTTTAGAGAAAGGTTGACTTAATAGTCTTTAGAAAATCATTTAATAGGGTGGCATTCCAAGTGAATGACCTAAAGTCCTCTAACAAGGCTCACTTTTGACAGGGTGATTGAAATCCCTTAACCAAGTCACATTTAACAGTGTGTGTTGTAACCTTTAACAAGGTTGGCCTTTAATAGAGGCACCACTTTAGAAGAGTGAAAAAGGAGTAGCATGTTACTGGTAGTTTTTCCCAAATTGGGTTTCAATGTTAAATCATTGTGTCAATTCTATTGATGGATGTGTTGTCTTTTATGCTTTACATTTTTGCATATTAGTTTAATAGTGACATATCAGTTTTGGCTAACACATAATGAATGCATGCATGGTTAAGAATGTTATATGGGTTCACTAAATTGAGAAAAAGTTTTATTTAGATATCTGGACCTTGATTAACTTATTCACCCCCCTACTCTTAGTTAATCTAAAAATAATTCCAACAATTGGTATCAGACCACAGTTGCTTAAGAGGATTAGTTTTAAGGTACTAAAAGCATAAAGATCAAGATGTCAAAAAGAGAGGTACCCAAGATGAATAGAGATAACTTTTCTACATGGAAAATTTTGATGATGCTATACCTTGGAGGACTTGGAGATTATGCAAAAACATACATTGCAACATAACATGTTGATCCAGCAGGCGCCCTAACTATTGAAGACCTAAAGAAAAGAAAGAATATAATAAGGCGATGTTGGAGATTGCCTCTACCCTAGGCTATGCTATGTTTGATGATATCAAAGAATTTAAAAGTGCAAAGTAGATGTGGGATGTCCTAGCCACTATCTATGGTGGAGAAAAAAATGTTCAAAGAGCCAAGTTAGAAAGCCTAAGAGGTAAGTTTGATGACATGAGAATGGAACAAGGTGAAAACATTGCTCAATATGTTACTCAAATAAAAGAAGTTGTTAGTGCAATAAAAGGTGCTACTGGTAAAATAGATGATTTTTGGGTGGATATTTTGCAACTCACAATTTTGGGGAAAAATCCAATCACAAAATAGGATGACCAGGCACAACATGTGAGAAAAAGTCTCTCCTACCTTAAAGGGAAGGCTACCACTTCTACCCATTCCTTGGATCAACTCAAGGTAAGAAAGAAGTTCAGAGATTTTGTAAAAAGGGTGTTACCAATATCCTTTATTCTTAACTTTCAAGAAAGAATCCACTTACTCATGGAGCGACTAATGGGCAGGGTGAATCTTTAACTAAACTTCTATCAAGAGTTGGAAACAGTGATATCGATAAACCTTCACTAACTCAAAGGCTAGCCAAAAATATACCAGTTTGGCTCTAAGTTCGGTCATACTTCTATATGGTAAAAGCTTTACAATTAGGGCACAAAGACTCCTAAAAGTAAGAACAATTTAACTATTTTGTGAATTAAGATGAAAATACAAGCTACAGACAAAGCTTTAGGTATGGATTTCCACAACCGCTCGCAGTGATTCTTTTCTTGGGAAAAATTAGGGTTCGTAGGATGAGTTTTAAAAATTTTTAAAAATGGAAAAAACTCTTTTTCCCAAAAGTCTGCCAAATATGGTGATTTTAAAAAATGTAATAAATAGGTGTTCTATTTCATTGTAGAGGCAAAGTAGAGTTGTAAAAAAAGTTTTAATGAAGAATTATGATATTTTGAAACATTTGTCTTTTGTCAATCTCTGATTTATTCATTGACGAGATTAGATTACATTAGGAAGCTTCAATTGAATTTAGATAATGATTTTGAAATATTTCTAATTTTTTTTGTAGATTTCTTTTTTATCTATAGGAAGATCAGCTTAAAGAAACTCTAATGTTATATGGTTGACGGATCATACTATGATCCAAATGTTAATGGAAAAGATTCATATTTAAAATCAAACTATAAAAAATGTTAAAGTTTCGATAATTTGAAATATGTCTATTGTACTATATTGTTTTACGCTTTTCTATCTACATTGCTTTTTTGGCTTTGTAATTAGTTTCTAGTATAAAATAGGTTTCTTAATCAATTTAAGTCACAAAATCTAAGGGTTGTTATAGAGGGTTGCGTTCTTGCTTATTTAATAAAAAATAGTGAATTCTATCTTTTGTCCCTAACAATTGCTCACGAATTTTGTTATGCTTTCAAAAGAAAGTCTATGAAGCATCTCAACAATTAAATTCAAAAAATTATTTTAGCTACCTAAAATCTTGGGTAAGGTATATAGTCTTCAAATTCTTCAAAAAATTCTTGTTAACAATAAAATTTAAATGATTAATATTAATTAAGAAGTTTTATTTAATATCACTTAGCTCTCTCACAAATATAATTTAATTGTTAAAGATGAATAAACTATATATATATATATATATATATATATATATATATATATATATATATATATATATATATATATATATATATATATATATAGTTCAAATGCAACTATATTTATCTTTCTATCTTTCCATATCTCCCTATCATACCATCTCTCTCTTAACCTATATCTTCCTATATATCTCTAGGTTTTTTCCTTTATATCTCCCCCTCTCTAATCCTTATGTCATGATTAGAATTTAATGTTTGGATTAGGATAAGGTCAAAAATAGGATTTAGGTTAGGGTTGTGAATAGACTTTAGGTTTACAATTATGATCAAAGTAAGGGGTTACATCATGAAATTAGAATTTTGATTAAAATTAAGATTAAAGTTAGGATTAAGATTATGATGGAAGTTACATTTATAAATATCAAATTTTAGTTTTATGACCCAAATTAAAACCTTTACTAAGATTAAAATTAGAACAATATTTAAGTTTATATCATAATATGATCATAATTAAATTAGAATTATGTCTATTATAATTATTATTTAAATAACAAGAGTTTCATGCAATTAGAGTCCTTGGCTTGGGTAGATGAGGGAGTAGGAGGAAGGACATGGTTTGGCTTAGTTTTGCATAGAAAAACTATCAACATTGAAAAAATTGCATAAGGAAATGAGGTTCACATTTTGTTCACGAACTAAAGTTTGAATCTAATAATTTGTTTGAGTTAAAACCTTTTAGAAAGTGTGAAATAGTCTTTGAGTTTAAACCTTTAGAAACTAAGGTTTAAAATTTGAATATTGCATGAGGAAATGAGGTTCACATTTTGTTAATAAACAAAAGTATAATGTTCCGGTTTAAACCTTTCAAAAGTGAGGTCTAATGATGTTTTGAGTTTAAACATATTGAAAGTGAGATTGAGATTTACAATTTTGTCTAAAAATAGAAGTTTCACTCTAGTGAATGTTTTAGTTAAAATAATTTGAATTTTATTTGCAAATGGAAGTTTAATTCTAATAATGTTTGAGTTTAAACCCTTAGAAAGTGAGGTTTAAATTTTTATTTAGAAGGTGAGGTTTAAAATTTTAATATTGCATGAGCAAATGAGGTTCGCATTTTGTTAAAGAACAAAAGTTTCACTCTAATAATGATTGAGTTTAAACCTTTTGAAAGTGAGGTCTACTAATGTTTGAATTTAAACATTTTGAATGTGATATTGAGATTTAAAATTTTGGTTGAAAATAGAAGGTTCACTCTAGTGAATGTTTTAAATTTTTGTTTAGAAAGTGAGGTTTTAAATTTTAATATTGAATGAGGAAATGAGGTTCACATTTTGCTAAAGAAAAAAAGTTTCACTCTAATAATGATTGAGTTTAAACCTTTTGAAAATGAGGTCTAATAATGTTTGAGCTAAAAAAATTTGAAAGCGATATTGAGATTTAAAATTATCTAAAAATGGAAGGTTCACTCTAGTGAATGTTTTAGGTTAAACTATAGAATTTTCAGTCTAGTAAATGTTTTAGGTTGAAAATAGAAGGTTCACTCTAGTGAATCATTTAGGTTAGACTATTTAGAATTTTATTTGCAAATGAAAGTTTCACTCTAGGAATGTTTGATTTCAAACCCTTAGAAAGTGAGGTATAATTTTTTGTTTGTAATGGGAAGTTTCACTATAGTGAATGTTGTAAGAGAGACCTTTTTTTTTTTTGTAATGGGAAGTTTCATTGTAGTGTAGTGTAGTGTAGTGAATGTTATAAGAGAAACTATTTAGAATTTTATTTGCAAATGGAAGTTTAAGAGAAACATTTTTTTTTTTGTAATGGGAAGTTTTACTATACTGTACTGTAGTGTAGTGAATGTTATAAGAGAAACTATTTAGAATTTTATTTGCAAATGGAAGTTTAAATAATATTTGAGTTTAAACTATTGGATCATGTGGATTTTGTTTGCAATTGGAAGCTTCACTTTGTCATAGTGTGAAGTTTCAAGTTTCACTATAGTAAATATTTGAGTTTAAACTCTTAGAACTTATGTTTACAATTTTCTTTGAAATTGGAAGCTTCACTTTGCTGAATGTTTGAGTTTAAAAAATATCCTTTATAGTATATATAAAGGGTATTTATTTAGATATAACAATTGATAACTATCAAGATATTGATACTATTTGATATAATGTAAGTTAAATTGTATTTAAAGTGTCCTCAATTACCTCCATAATACAAAGATGTGAGCACATGATCTCTAAATAATCACCAAGAGTTCTCAACATTTCTTAATTTATATTAGAATTGAAAGTAGAATATTTGGAAAGTTCAATATTATTTCCTAACATTTATAAACTTAATTTGGTTGCCCTATTATTTACCCTATTACTTACTTGGACATTCTACATTGACAGCCATATTCTTTTGCTCATAATAAGCAAAAGAGAGCATGAAAAAATTACCATTAATTTTAGCGCTTTTGCTCATAATAAGCACATGAGAGCATGAAAAAATTACCATTAATTTTAGTGCTCAAGGTTTTCAAATTTTGACTATAAATATTACTGCCCAAGATCTATTCAGAAGCTTTTATATAAAATATTTTTTAAGAAAAAGAATAGGATTCTTAAATATCTATCTATGTTTGTTGCAAGCTCTCTAGAAATAAAATGAGCAAGTGAGAGCAAGAGAAATTACCATCATAAATTCGCAAGGGTTTTGGTTGCAAATTCCTAACAAATATAGAAAAAAATTTGTAGTCTTTTAATAAATGACCTTAATATAACCAATTTTGTGGCTACAATCTTCATGTACTGCTGGGAATAAATCACATGTTTGAAATTAGGCAATTAACATTTCTACAAAAAATTGAAGCTATTTCTATGCAAAAATAGAATTATCTGTCTAAAAATCCATAAGATCTGTTTGTTCCCAAAAAGAGAGCTCACCTATTTTTGCATGAAAAGCACTATATGAAAAAAATTAAGGATTCAATTACTCATTCTACAATGGTAAAAGTGTTCTCTGGAGAAATTCTTTTCCAATTTAGATGTACTTTTTAATATGCTGAAAAAGTTGAAAGATTGGAATGTTCTCTAGAAGACGTGGAACATGGACGACACTTAGTTCTTTAAGGAGCTATTTGTAACATTTTGTTGAACATTTATCTTCTAGAGGAGCTGCCTTGTAGCAGGAACAATGGATGACACCTATAACAACTACCTTGTAAGAGTTGCATGGAAGACATATAAAACCACTTGCCACAATCCTAAACCCAATTTCTTGTCAATTTTTTTGAGCAAAAATTAAAAAGATTGCCTGGAAAAATCACTTGAGCCAATGGAAAATAAAAGATTATTTTGGGAGAGAACTTCATGGAAACCAAAAAAAATAGAAAAGGAGTGAAAAATCTTGCATCGTAGAAATACAATAGTGGCATATCATTGAGAGGTCCTCTATGAATACCTGACAAAAGAGGAAGAAAGTCATATGATTGTATTGTTCATGCTTCTATGCAAGAAATCTCACCTGAAATAGATGACATAAGTAAATAAAATGGGCTTGCCTCTCCCCTGCCACTGACTTGGATGCTTCATCTGCCAACTGCCTACACATGTAAATAAAAACAACTTGAGAATATAAATCAAACTTCAAAGCCCTCATGTATCTTGTATTTATACGCACATATGTACACTAATATCTTAGATCACAAATGTAATCAATGATTTAGAGATTGTTAGTTGAATAAAAGCTACAATAGACAATCGCGGGAAACCTTAAAAAATGACATTACTTGTATTTGTCACTTGCTTGCCCATCAAATTTGTTAATGGAAGAATGAAGAAGACGATTATTTTCAATTGATTTCTAACTGACAACCCTTAAATGACCCTTGTTAACTGGAAGATCTTCAGACATTTTTTGAATGATAGATTTTTGGACAGTTCAGAAGAAGATTTATAAATGACTTTCAAATGGAACATTTTCAAGAAATTACTAAATTAAAGATTTTCAAACAATTCATCAAAGATTTTTCATGACTTTTAATGGAAGATTTTCACGTAATTTCTAAATGAAAGATTTAGATAAGGCTTACAGATGACTTCTTAACCAGAAGATTTTGGAGGCAGATTTACTAAATGAAAAATTTAGGAAAAATCATTTCTATACAATGTTCGGAGAAGATTTACAAAAGGCTACAATTCTTAAATGAGAGATTTACAAACAACTCTTAGATGAAAGGCTACGAGAAGATTTGCATATCCTTTAAAGGTAGAAGTTTATTTAGTATCTGATACCTCAAAAAAAAATATTTCAAACAGTTGAAACATAATAAGGATTGTAATTCAAATAGCATTTGAAGATGATTTGACACGTATGAAGAGTAATATCTGTCTAATTCAGGAAGGTTCAGAAAATCTGAGTAGGGCTATAGGCTTTATTATGCTTCAAACAATTCTTAGTTCACCATTGATGGCAAAGGCATAAATAAATCTTGTCAGATCCTTCGATATGTTCTGTTACACAGTTTTTAGGTCACCATCGAGAACAAATTTTAGCTGACATTGCAATGAATTTTGACATTCCAAGGATACAATTCATTTTCAATGGTGACCTTAAATTGTTTTTAGGCAGAATAATTCAGAAGGTTGCCGTTGATGTCACCATGTGACAGACCGACGGATCTCAGACGCGCATAGTTTTAGGTATTTTGAAATATGACCGTTCAATTGCCTCTTGTCATTTCACATTGTTATATTGTTGCTCTATTTTTTATTTTTTTTGTCTCCGTGCATGGTTGCTCTGTCTGTGCATTGTTGTTGTATTTGCATTGCTGCTCTTTATTTTCTCTTTGTGTGCATTCCTGCTTCTTTGCATCATTGTCCAACTGTGAAGAATGGCTAAGGAGAGCTTCTCAACACCCACTATAAAGGAGGACGCGGATACATTGGCAACGTTGGAACCTCTGTCTTCAGAGGAGTTGCAGAGGAGATTAGAAAAAATCACAAACATGTTATACATAGATAATAATAAAGATGTTTATGATTTTGGCAGTTTGGGAGGAGACCGAGACCTCCAACCTTATGACCCACTGGATAAATCTACGTATATGTTTCCTAGGCCACAATTCTTGCGCTATCGACTAGGCAGAATGGGCGATGATGAAGGCCTCGAGAATACATACGGAGGAATGGAAAGAAGTCATAGGTCTTCTTGTTTCAAAAATAAGATTATGATTTTAGTGGCGGTAATCTTTGTGTTTATTTTTTGTATATCTGCATGGCATTCCAGCAAGTATTATGCTGGTCTTAATTTGCAAGCTTTCAATCAATATGCAGATGGATTCAGTTTGCCAATGAGTGAAATAGTAGAAGAGGACTTGGACCTATCAATCAATAAATATGGCAATGAATTGGGCTTTTTCATTAACAATGATTTAGTTGAACATAGCCTGCCAATCAATGAAAATATAGAGAAGTTTAGGATGGTGATTGACAAAAATTAAACCCATGGTCTAGCAGTGCTTAAGCAGTTTGGCACACTAGAATCATGCCAGTCTAAAACTCTAGCGTTGGAGTGCCCCAAGCAGATAGGAACTATGATGTTAGATGGAAAAAAGGCAAAGGATTGGGTATTGTATGTTCTTGTTGCAGAAAACTCCAAACCTTTTGAGATGTTGGATGTCCTTGGTTCAGAAGATTCCAAACACTTGATGGTATTGAATTTTCTTCTTATAGAAGATTGCAAACATTTGGGAGCAGTGCCATCTAGTATTCCAATTAAATTTGTAAGAAGTCCTCTGCTTTATGGAGTTACGGGTGCATTCTTTTGTGCAACTGCAATAGTGCTTAATTGGTACAAGAAAAGGACAACATATGCCTATCCTAGGACTTCCCTAGAAGTTAAAGAAATTTAGAAAAAGAACACTCGTGCTCAAAAAGGTCCTTTAAAGTAGATGTTGAAATTGCAGGCAAATTGTGTGCCTAGTGTGCAGCTTCTAAATGAGTATTCTCTAGTATAGACAGTCAGCTCTTTCGACAAAAAGAAAGATATCATGTGGAATGATTCAAATATTTGAAGAAGTTCATTTTACATTCCCAATAAGGAAGTTTGGAGGAAGGGTGATTCAACTTCTACCACAAAGAAAGAAAACATGGCAGCAGGAGAAATATATATGGAAAAATCATTTTATGGAAGTCTCACAATGATGATAAATAAGGTGATTTTACATTTAATACTATTTCTCTTTCTAATGTAGTAGAATCTAATGAGATGCTTTATCTTCATATTATTATCTTTATTGCTCTTGGTAATGAAACATTCCAATGATTTTGAAGTATTTTCTCATAAGAGTTCTTCCTCCATTGATTCTACATATGATATAATGTAACTTATTTTACTAATGCTCAAGGTGTCATATACATCTTCATTGTTTTTGTTATCCATGTCAAGTATCATATTTTTGTCATCTCAAACATTACTTTTAATTATTAAGAATCATGTTTCTGATGTTCTATTTTCTTTCCATGCTCAGTGGGCAATGATTCACATCTTTATATCCCTAGATGCGAGTGCCATGCAAATATGCACCCTTTCAATGAGCTTTCTTTGATCTATAGGTTATGGATCAACTAGATCTGCTCAGTTCTTTTCAGAGGGTTAGTTTTGTTGTCTAGAATGCTAGTTACATTTGATTAGCATCTAGTGATGTTAGTTCCATTTAGGGAGCAAGTTTAGTTTATAAAGAATGAGTTCAATTGTGATACAAGAGGATTAGTCCTAGTAGAAAGGAGAGTAGGAATTGATTATTTTGGGGATAAAGAGGAGTCATGAGAGTTCTTAAGGAAATGTATCCATAAAGAGTGTGACATTCAACATGAGCTAAGTCTATTTCTGTGGTTCAATATTCTATTATTATAAGAGTTCTACATCATTTCAGTTTGCTGTGTAAGGATTTTGTTAATAGTAGTCCTCTTTCTAGAAGGGATAGCATTTTTTTGTCTATCTGATTGTGTTTTGTCTAGATTAGTATCTCATGTCAATCTTTTTGCATGGTGGGGATGCATGTATTCCCCCTTTTAAGAGAAAAATGATTCTAGTCTTGTGGGGAGTATTCCACAATGAATAATATCTTCTTTAATTACTCAGTGTCCTTGTCCTTCCTATAGTAGTTTTTTGTGTACCCAATCTTAGCTATTTTAATGTGATTTTCTTCAAGGAACATTTCTAGGAAAAGTGTGCATTTATATAATGTAGGATAAACATAAAGAGCGGAAAAAGCTAATACCTGTGAGAAGATCAGATTGGGTATGCAACCCACCAAAATCTGATTGTATTCTGTATAAGGAAGTATGCCATTGTCACATCAACCTTCCTAGATAATGGGCATGAATGGGTTCCCTTTTTAGTGGAAGTGCTCCTGTACTTTTAGGGAAGCATTCCATGATGAAAAGGATCTTCTTCAACCACCCATTATCTTTGCCCTTCCTACAATGTTTTCTTGTATACTTAGTCCTTCTATTTTTACTTTCTAGTTGGTTTCCCTCAAAAGGACCATTTCTAACAATAGTTTGTCCTTGCATTTTAGTATGTAGATAAAAAGAAGCTCAAAGAAATGCTTGTGAGAAGATTGGATCAGATACGGAACCCAAAAGCATCAGATTGTGCTCTCTATAAAGTATGTCACATTATGCCAATCTTCTTGCACAATAAGCATATTCCCTTATAAGTGGAAAGTGCTACTGATCTTGGGGGAGGGGAGTATTCCATGTGAACGAGATCATCTCTAACCACCCAGGATCCCTGCCCTTCCTACTCTATTTTGTTGTTAGTAGGCTTTTTATGTTTCTTTTGTAGTTTATTTCTTCAAAGGACATTTAGTAAGAATAGTTTGTACTTGTATAATGCAGGATGCAGATAAAAAGCAACAAAAAGAAATACCTTTGAGAAGATCAGAGCGGATCAGGAATTTGACCAAATCTGATTGTGCTCGTAGACAACATGCATGAACTATTTGATAAAATGCTTCAAAGGGTGTCATTTCAATGAAGTAGCTATAACACATTGAGGCTATGTGCAGAATCAACTTGTTGAATAGGCTTAAACCTTCAAGCAAATGAAGCTGGTAGATGATACAAATAATCTCCATGGTTTATGCCAGCATCGTACATACTACACATGGAGTCCCTCAAATTGGATTCATTGTGGTTGTACAATATTTGATGAAATGGATCTTTTTAAAGGATCATAGAAACTTTCATGCAAAGGCAGCTCCCCACTTAACTAACATTTCCTTATATGTCTACCTATAAATTGAAATTCTATAAAAAAATTTGACCACCGACGAAGTATAAGGAATGGTATAAATTTATGAAAATTTTGGAAACTTAGATAGCGTGTGAACTGTATGAATGCTTGCAAGAGATGCTATCTAATCATACTTCAAGAATTTAGAATGTTTTGAAGTTCCTATCGAATTGGTCTTAAAGTTGTATATAGAGATACTCCTATGTATTAACAGTTCTATGAATTGGATCGCGGAGTTGATATAATGGACACAACTCATGAACCTCTCAGAGATACTTTCGAAAGGGGTAGATTATCATTATTTGTTGTACAATTCTTATTTTATATTGAACAAAGCAATTAAGTAGTTATTAATTATTCCTAATATAATTTTTCATTTCTTATGTTTAACCATCTCGCACAATAATTTCAACCGAAAAATAAAATAGCTAGCTAACTCTCCCAAACCAAGTAAAATGCAACTACAAGATATTCTCATTTGCACAATCCAGCACATGATCTTCAAGATGTGGTGAGGGTAATAGTCAAGCATTCATATGGGGGAAGGGTGTGCTAGTAGAATCCATCTTCAATACAAAAACTTTGGTCTTTGAAGAGTTATGGGAGAACATTTCAAAATCTAGACGGACATTTGTGAGAATTACCCACATGTGCTCAAATGAGAACATTGGCCTTATTGATTTCTATAGTAGCTCCCCAAGCATATAGCTTAGAGTAAAAACTCACCTTGTAATCAAAATCATTGTCTACCACCATTCTCATCATATTCAGATTTTTTAATGGAACTAGAATTTCATTGCCATTATCACCTCACAGACTTATGCTTAACTCAATTATTAACCTATCTATTAAGTTAAAACCCAATGAATTTCTTGGTAGGGTTGTGAACTAAAAATCAAAAAATTGAATTCTTTTTTTAGGACATCATCTTCATTTTCAAGCAAGTTGTTGGTTGTGGTTGTATATGAGAAATGTTAGTATGCTAATAGAAACCAAATTTAAATAAAGCTTCTACAAACTAAACAAAATTCATAAACTTCAAGATAGACTAAGATGAGCTCTCAATTGAAAATATGAGCCATTAATGTGCTCTCTCAATGAGAAGCTCTCTTGTTGAGTGGCTTTATCTAAATGGATAGGATGTATGCTAAATATGCTTCCAAAGGCTTCAATGGATGATTGTAGATTTTTGGTGTTGATAGATGGCTTTAGTATGGATTTGGCTCTCAAAATAGCATTATAACTTTACTTCATGGATTTTGTTTAAATGGCTTGGGAGAGGATTCCTTAAATAGGCAAAGGGCTTGAGGGATCAAGGGCTAAGATGCAAGGATGGGAAAAAGCTTATGGAAGGTTTAGATTGAATAAGAGAAGAGCACATGGATTGTGCTTCCTTACAACCAATCAAAGAGTGACACATGTCATAGGGTCATTGGTTAGAGCAAGAGGGGTTGAGGGGTCAACAAAGGAGGCTCAAAGCTCATAAAGACCCTCATAATGGCTAGTAAGAGAAATGAATGGGCTTGTAAGAGTAATTTATGGCTTTGTAAGAGCATTCATTGTTGGGTGGTTGGGATATTTTGGAGGGAGTTGAGATTGTTGACTTTGCTTGGCTTAGGAAAGTCTTAAGCTTGCTTAAGGATTGTGACAAGGTTAGGAGGGGGATTAGAGGTGATTTAGGATTAGACTAAGCTTGTTAGAGATGTGCAAGTGGATGGCATTAAATGAGGGTGGGTGAAGGAGGAGATATTTGCTAACTTTGGCTTGAGTTAGCAAGTCTTAACCCATGTTTAGGAAATGTGACAAAGTTAGGAGGGGATTAGGATTAGGTTTAAAGACATCTTCTAGAAGAGTCTAGACTTTGGATGAGGATGGAGACTTTCTAGAAGAGTCTAGAACTTCCTAGGATAAGATTTTATGAAATAAATAAAGTTTTATTTATTTCAAGGGTTTGGGTTGAGGAGATATTTATTAAAATATTTTTAATAAACATGAGGATTAATATTTAATCTTGATTAAATATTTTGAGTTGGGATTAGGGGTAGGAAATGATGGGATTAGCCTTTAATCGAAATTAAAGAAGGATTAGAAGATTTTGGAAGAAGTTATTGGTCTTAAGGAAATTGGCCAAATTTTGGGCAAAAAATAAATTTTTTATTTATTTTAGGATTTTTGGTCAATTTATTAATTAAATAATTAATAAATAAGGAAATAATGTTTAAATAAGATTTAAACATTTTTGGGAGGGATTCCTTAATTAAATATTTTTAATTAAGATAAAGGGATTTAATGGCATAAAAATTAATTAATTAATTAATCAATAAATGATGATGTCATCAGGAATTTGTTTTCAAAAAATAAAAATACTTTATTTTCTAAAAGATTTTTAGGTGTCTACATTTTTCCCCTCTTTGATGTGATGCCGCAAGTGGCATGGCATCAAAGATAAGAAAATAAGATGCCCAAGGCTAGAGCAGAAGATGAGAGACTGGACTATGAGATGCCCCCTCAAGAAGGCAACAGGGAGAGAAAGTGAGGCTCGATGGCTTCTTGAAAAATACAAGATTCTGGGACGAGCAAGGAGACTCAGATTGGTTTAAGAGAAGAGGTTTAGTTAGCTCAAACTCTCACTATGGGAGAATGATAAAGGGAGAATCAGAGGCACAAGAGGAAGCAAGCTTAAGATCTCAGGGATTGTAGAGAATGAAGGAGCAAAGCACTATAAAAAAGAATCCAGGATAGGGAGATGGATGATAGGATGATAAAGCTGATGCAATAGGATTTCAAAGAGTCAGATTGGCAGAAGATGGGTTTCGGAGATCCCTAGGACTAGGATTGTGGATCTTGAAAGATGAGGCTTGGTGGATTGATTAGATTGGTGGATCTCTAAGACTAGGATTGTTGATCCCTAAAGCTAAAAGTGTAGATTGATTCAAAGAGATACTAATGCATAAGCTGGGGAAGGAGAGACAGATGCTGGATATGGATGGGGGATAATGGAGATGAAGGAAAACCATTGAAGCTTTTTAAGCGGGGGGATACTTGAAAGAGAAGTACCACCATGTAGTTGAGCACTATATTTTCTATAGGACTATTGGTTAATTGCCAAGGTTACCAAGAACATCAAGGCCTTTTCACCAACTTTCTAGAGGACTGACGAACTAACTCAAAATAAATAGACAAGGATTGCCCCAGCAGCACACATGAAACCCAGAGGAAACAATGTGGAACTAACACTGGGTAACCCACAAGCAGAAAAGAAACAAATGAAAGACTTGATCAAAACCTTATGCTTAGATTGCCCCATTCGCAGCATACCATGATATGGAAAATTGTGGCAACTTTAAGGAGGGAACAAAAAGATTGCTTGGAAAAGATACTTCAAGACCCAAAAGGGAAGATTCCAAATCAAAAGAAAGTGAAAATCCAAAAGAGAAACATTTGCCAATGAGATGGGTAGAATGAGGTACTAATAGACCAATATCAAACATCAAGAAAGATATATCCTACGAGGATCTATCAGAGAGCACCTAAGCTGGTGGACCTGGATGAGTGATGCATCTGACAAGCTGAATTAAGAAGGATAGCACTTTGGTGATCGGAGATCTTGCTAAAGGATGTATTGGAATAGCTAACCAAGGGTTGTGCGATGTGTGCAAGATGTTGATCAAGGAGGAACTAACACAAAAATTGGATAAATACAATGGTACTCAGCTAAAGAGGATGTACAAGCTGACAGACCAAGATATTTACAAGCTGAAGATGACCAAGATAGTTACAAGAAGGGAAAAGCTCAAGATGATAGGATAGCAGGATGGTTCAATGTTGTGCAAGATGTGAAAGCTAAGGGTGGGGTGATAGAAAAAGATATGGATTTGGCAGGATGCATCCAATGATGATGAGAGATTTTGTGACCAAGGATAGCTAGAGGAGCAGGATGAGATGGCTGGATAGGATGGTAGATAGCTAGGATTATGATGGATATAAAGAGATGACATTGGGTTTGCATAAGGATAGCCTAGAGCTAGATACCAATGACAAGGGATAATGGAGAAGACATGATCTTCAAGGAATATAGTGCCCCCAATCAAAAGATAACATGCGGAAGGAGGTCTTATGATGGATGTGATAGGATTGAAGATAGGATGGAAAAAGCTGAAGGGGCTAGCGAGATGGATGATAGCTGGGATGGTTGGCTGAAGCTACAGGAGATAAGTGGATGGTGTGAGATAGAAGATGGAGGGTGGAGGATAGGTGGATAGATTGGAAGATGGAGTTGGATGTCAAGAGATGACCAAAAGCATGAGGGTGATAGGCTAAGCTGGGGATGGCGGGATTACGCATGAAGCTTGTTTGCCAAGTTTTCATCATGGTACTTGTCTAAGGCACTTGAATTTCCAAGTTTTCACTAGTGAACACTTTATTTTTTTTATTTTTTTGAATTTTTGACTTTGGACTTAGCTGGAATGATTTTGGCTTTCTTCAGCTATTTTGGCTTTTTTGGGATTTTTCACTGGCTCTTGGAATGTTCAATTTTGTTGCTAGTTGTTGGTACACCAGATGTGTGATTTATGCAATAGATTGGATTAGATGGGATTGATGGTAGGAGATGGAGGGATAAAAAGGTTGGAAAGGAGCATGAGATGGGGATGCTTGCAAGAGCAACATTGGCACATGTTGGGACGGGTGTGAAAAGAGCATATGGGGAATAGATGGTAGATGTGGGTGTGATGGAGGATTTGTAGAAGCGTGCTTGGGGATATAGGCACCCAAGATGGAGTTAGGAGATGGGGGACATGAGTCACTGGATGGGGGATTAGCAATGGTGGATGCCTTTAAGCATTGGGTTTCAACTTTTTTCTTTGGGATCCACATGGTTTTGGTTTTTCTTTTCATAGGCATTTGCATTATTTTGCATTTTTTGATTGGATTTTTCCTTGTTGGAGTATGTCTTTTAGAGTAGACATATGATTGCCTAGGATGTGGATTTTTAGCTTTCTACATTTTGAAGTTGGCATTTACATCGCTGTGGTAAGCTTTGGGAAGATGGTTAGGAGAAGCTTTGTGAGATGGAGAGGAGATGGGAGAGCATGTAGGGGGATGATGATGGATGATGTGCCTTGATATGTGCCTTTGTTGATCTTGCATAGGAATGGAGGGAATAGGATTTGAATGATGGCTGATAGGAGGATGGAGGATGGTAGATTTTGGGACATAGGGACCCAAAATGGATTTAGCAGATGAAGGGGGGATATGGTAAGTTGTTTTGGTTTGCAAAGATGGTGGAGGGGGGATGACATAAGATTTATTGAAGGAGTGATGAGAGGCTAGCATGGGGGTTTGGAGATAGGCTTGGTTTGGGAGTGTGGTGTACCAACACCTTTAGATGGTGAGCCTTTGGATACATATCCAAGACCATGAAATCCTAGATTTTTTTGTCCAATAATAGGCTCTCTGATTCCTTGCTCTTGTGGTCCTAAACCTTGACCTTGATAATGCCATCGATTGAGCATTTGAACAAGCTGAGGAAACTTTTTGCTTGCAGAAAATGGTAGAAGTGATTTATTAGGTGTATTGCAATGGGGAGATACTGTTCTTAATTCTTCTACTGAGAGGGCCACCATGGATGAATGTAAGTGAACCAAGAGGGTAGATTATAGATGATGGAATAGCTTGGATAGGTGGTAAGATGGAAGCATGGAGCGGGGGAGATGGAAGGATAGGATCTTGAAGTAGTTGGTGGGATGACAAGATATCTTGTAGTGGAGGAGATATGGCTTGAGGTTTTGGAGATGGAGGAGATGGTGACTATACTATGGATGGAAGACATGACATGATGGTATCTTCTTTTGTGCTTTAGGGGATGTCAACATGCTTTTGGGCAGGATATTGATAGGATTCAATTGGAGTGGATGGTGCGATAAGAGGTGAAGGGATGGATTCTTCAAAGGTAGCGGATGGATAGATGGGTGAGTAGAAGATGGATGCATAAGGGTCATTACAAGAGATTTGGGAAATTCTTGGAGGTGATGTGGATAGGATTTGGAGGGATTCGATAGGTGGTGGGATTTTGATGCTTGCGGGAAGTGGAAGGATTTTAAGAAATTTGATGGATGGTATGGGGATGATAGCTATGGGAGATGGAGGTGATATTGTAGATGGGGAAGCTTCATCACTCACTACTTCACATGGTTGGATTAGATGACATGGCATATTGGCTGAAGGAGATGGATTGACTTGTGGTTCCTCTATAACTTTCCTTGGAGACTCGCATGTCGTGGATGGAGATGGAGGATTGATAGGAGCAGCTAGTGTGATGGGGGTGGAAGATTGGAGGCTTGGTTGATTAGGTGATGGAGGAGAAGCTGGGATATCGGGTGGCATGACTAGATAGTTTGGAATAACTCTTGGATTTTGGGGGATTCTTGGGGGAAAGTTTCTAAGGCTTTCAATATACTCGTCATAGTCAACAAGATTTTCATCATCATTGGAATAGGAGGTGGCGAGAGCAAGGACAATGCGACCAAACACATTATGATAGGATTGGTATTTCATGCTTTGATGATGAGTTTGATGGGGATGGGGTCTTGCATATGGATGAACATGGAAGCTCATGGTTGGATTTGGATTAAGCACATATTTTGGATTGGCTAATGAAAGATTTACTAGGGAGAGTCAAAGCTATACGATAGACCTAAGGAGGATTGGCTAGAGATTTTTGGCTTTCCTGTGGATGGAAGACTTCAAGGGCATGCTATCAAAAGGTGAGAGTTTTGCTTTCCTATGCACTGGATTTGGTGGTGGTTGTGTCAACTTGAGGATAGACTAATGATCCTATCGGAATGACATGAGATTGACCACTTATGAATCCCAACCTTTAGCTCAAGGTGATGAGGGATATAAGTGACAAAGCTGGATTACCCTAGACAATGCTCTGTCAGAGGGATAACCTTGGTGAGATTGGTTGATTGGTAGGATTGATTGGATAGAAAACTCTGGTAGAGCAACAACAACTCTTTAAAGGCTTGGGTGATTTTGGATTGGGTTGCTAGCTGGCTAGGGGAATGATTTGGATGGACTTTGGATTTGGGATTGTTCTAAGGAAAAGAACTAGATAGATTCGGTTGCAGCGGGGGAGCTTGGATGATTTTCTGATAAGGCAGTGACTACGCTAAGTATGCGTTAAGTTGGGAGATTTTTTCTTTTCTATGATTTTGACAAAAATTGGCAAACATTCATTCAAAAGCTATGAACAAAAAATTAGACAAAAGTTTTGAGCAAGCACGTCAAACACACCAACATCCTAGGAAGCTTTCTACAAGCATCAAATTTGGTTTAGCTAGGGAGTCCTCGATATATGCAAGGTACATGAGGCCCAAATCCATAGATGAAACCAAAAAGATGTCACACAACCGAAAGGAGCGGTAACCCACTTCTCCTCTTTCACTTCTCAAGGGTATAAAGTTCCTTGAGGCTTAGCTCGAGTGACAAAATCTTGATTCCAAGAGAGGTGTCTTTGGATTCACCTCCAGATTTTTATACTCCGTCGGAATGCTGGAGTTGAGGTCATCCCAAGGGGTGATGAAATCTCCAAGAAGGCCTCCTAAAAAGTTTAAAACAAGGCCACATACATGATCTTGGGTTTTAAAAGACACGCGTTCATTCCAATTGATGATTTAGATTTTGTAAGCTATGATTGAAGACACTTGTGATTATGGCATACAATGTTCATTCCAATTTTACAGCATCATTAGCATAATGAAAGTCGAGAGATCGTCAACATAAGAAATGCGAGCATCATTGAAAATGCCTCAAAACCATGTGATGTTCATTGATTGTTAGGCATTCAAGATTGAGAGTGAGTTTGTTTTAAGCCTAAAACAAAGATATGTGAAACTCAATTTGTCAAGTGCACGCTCAGAGGCCCTCCACATCAATACTTGTTCAATTTTAGTACCCAAATGAAGTGTGATCAATTTAATCTAGATTTTTGGTCATTTAAGAATTTTGATAAAGTTAAAGCAAATGTTCAAAGACCAAGTGAGTGAGTTAGATTGTGGAACATTTAACACCTTTTTCAAGTAGACCCATCCCCATGAATGGTGCTGAGATTGCAACCAATGGTTAATATTTGATGGGTGATTAGAAAAGAGGTGAGTCCAAGAAACTACTCAAATTGATTTTTGAAAATTTGTATTTAACTTAACGAAGTTTCTTAAATATCCAAAAATCAAACTTTCTCTAAATTGCATGGGGAAAAGAGATTTGTTTTGTTCAATTTTAAAAGCTCCAAATGAAATGTTTGATATTGCAATGGTTAATTGATCCTTGGCATTCAAGATTAGATTTTTTATTTTAATCATGCATTCAAGAAAAATTTGATTTTAATCCATGGCATTCAAGAGTGTGTTTAGCAACATGCATTCAAAGACAAGTGATTAAACATTCAAGTTTTTTTTCTTTGAGCATTCAAGATTGAGATTTTATGTGTTGTTTTAAGAACTTTGAAGTGCTTTGTTTTAACCTTAGATCATTCAAAATTGTTTTTGGACTCAAAAATGAAAATGAATCTTTGGACTTTGCTTTTCATTCAAGATTTTGTGTTCTATTTTGCATGTTTTAAGCCCAAAAATGATATTCCTAGATTGTTTTGATGCATGAAAAATTTAAGAAACATTCAAGATTTTGCAACAAGTCATTTGTTTGGAACAAATAACAAAACTTTTAGGAAAATTTTTCGCAACCATTTAGGACTCTTAGTTTTCATGAGATTTTTAAAAGAACTTTAAAATATTTGCAAATGAGGTTCACTGTATCTTTGATTGATGCTTTGAGTTTGATTTAGATTTTAGTGTGCACTTAGTGTTGATTTTGAACCTTTTGAAATGGAAACTTGAAGTTCTTTTTAAATTCTCAAAAATGAAGTGTTCCTAACTTTGAATGAATGCATCTAAAACCTTGATGTTGCAAGGATGCAAATGATTGGATTGGTTTAGTTTCACTTGTTAAAAGATTTTTTCTTTTTTGCAAATTTTTAATTTTTAATGGATTTAAGTATGATTTGGGGGTTCATTTTAAGCACTAAAAAAAAGTGTGTATGATTTTGCTTCCTTACAAAAAATGGCCAAGATCTCCCACAAGAAGAGGAAGAAGAAGTAGATGGAATAAGAAGAATATATACAAGAAGAGGAAGAATAATTCCAAGTGCTTTGTCCACCTATAAGCTTGAAAAATCTGCAAACACTATGAGATAGACTATGAGTTCCTTTGTCTTCTTCATGCTCATGTGGACCTACAAAACCAATTTATACAATCCTACCAATCACAAAAACAAGCAAAATTAGCCAAAATTAGCAAATGACATACAAAACTTGACTAAAAAAGCTAATGAAGGTGACCCATGCGGGGTCCCACCGAGCATGCCAAAATGTATATGAGCAATGCTAGTATGCTAATACAAACCAAATTTAAATAAAGCTTCTACAAACTAAACAAAATTCATAAACTTCAAGATAGACTAAAATGAGCTCTCAATTGAAAATATGAGCCATTAATGGGATGTCTCAATGAGAAGCTCTCTTGTTGAGTGGCTTTATCTAAATGGATAGGATGTATGCTCAACATGCTTCCAAAGGCTTCAATGGATGATTGTAGATTTTTGGTGTGGATAGATGGCTTTAGTATGGATTTGGCTCTCAAAAGAGCATTATAACTTTACTTCATGGATTGTGTTTAAATGGCTTGGGAGAGGATTCATTAAATAGGCAAAGGGCTTGAGGGATCAAGGGCTAAGATCCAAGGATGTGAAAAAGCTTATGTAAGGTTTAGATTGAATAAGAGGAGAGCACATGGATTGTGCTTTCTTACAACCAATCAGAGAGTGACACATGTCATAGGGTCATTGGTTAAAGCAAGAGGGGTTGAGGGGTCAACAAAGGAGGCTCAAATCTCATAAAGACCCTCATAATGGCTTGTAAGAGAAATGAATGGGCTTGTAAGAGTCATTTATGGCTTTGTAAGAGCATTCATTGTTGGGTGGTTGGGATATTTTGGAGGGAGTTGAGATTGTTGACTTTGCTTGGCTTAGGAAAGTCTTAAGCTTGCTTAAGGAATGTGAGGAATGTGACAAGGTTAGGAGGGGAATTAGAGGTGATTTAGGATTAGACTAAGCTTGTTAGAGATGTGCAAGTGGATGGCATTAAATGAGGGTGGGTGAAGGAGGAGATATTTGCTAACTTTGGCTTGAGTTAGTAAGTCTTAACCCATATTTAGGGAATGTGACAAAATTAGGAGGGGATTAGGATTAGGTTTAATGACATCTTCTAGAAGAGTCTAGACTTTGGATGAGGATGGAGACTTTCTAGAAGAGTCTAGAACTTCCTAGGATAAGATTTTATGAAATAAATAAAGTTTTATTTATTTCAAGGGTTTGGGTTGAGGAGATATTTATTAAAATATTTTTAATAAACATGAGAATTAATATTTAATCTTGATTAAATATTTTGAGTTGGGATTAGGGGTAGGAAATGATGGGATTAGCCTTTAATCAAAATTAAAGAAGGATTAGAAGATTTTGGAGGAGGCTATTGGTCTTAAGGAAATTGGCCAAGTTTTGGGCAAAAAATAATTTTTTTATTTATTTTAGGATTTTTGGTCAATTTATTAATTAAATAATTAATAAATAAGGAAATAATGTTTAAATAAGATTTAAACATTTTTGGCAGGGATTCCTTAATTAAATAATTTTAATTAAGATAAAGGGATTTAATGGCATAAAAATTAATTAATTAATTAATTAATAAATGATGATGTCATTAGGGATTTTTTTTCAAAAAGTAAAAATACTTTATTTTCTAATGGATTTTTAGGTGTCTACAGTGGTATGGTTCTCTGGTACTACTTCGCACTAATTTGTTTACATTGCTACAGTATGTCTGTACCAAAACATGTGAAATACAAAAATTATAAGAGACTAAATACTAAATATATAATACTTCTTGCCAATAAATATGTTTAACATAATGTACATAGAATAAACAATAGTAGCCACAAAATACTATTGATATATTGATAATTCCATGGTTGTATCATTAATTTAAAGGTTTCTTTTTTGTTTTTTTTGGCTGCTTTAAATTATTTTTATTGAATTTTATTTATTTTTGTTTTGGACTATTTAGGGATCTAGATTCACATCAAGCCTTTGCCTAGGTATGACCAAGACATGGGGTGCTCCAACTGAGTACACCTCAGACAAATCTGGTATGTCTCAAGGATTGGGTATTGAAAATCAAGGCTTTGCTAGAGAAGATGTTATGGCAATCCCCTATATTGATGCTAGATTCATTATGACGGGGACATTTTCTCATGGAGCTATATTTCTCATTAGAGATTATAATCCAAAAAAAAATAAGGATAATGCATTGGCGAGAATGGTGGAGCATAAGGAAGCCATAATATCTCATTTGAGTTGGGTTAGTTTATTCCTAGGTAGCTGAAGATTTGATATCCATCTAAAATACTTCACATCCCTGAGAAGCTACAAGAGAGAGGACGAGGAAAATAAAACTCATCATGGAGATCAGAGAAAATCTCTTGGTGCAGTTGGGAAAATCCATTTGCAACAAGATGTGCCTTGTACCTATCAATAAAACTATCTATAGAATACTTGGTATGATACACCCACCTACACCAAACCAACTTTATTTCTTTTGAAACAAGACAAAGATCCCAAGTGTGGTTCTTCATCAAAGAAGAGTACTCCTCATCCATAACCATATCCCAATTTGAGTGTCTTGTTGCCTATGAAAAAAATTGGAAATCATTTGAAATGACATGACTCAATAGTCCACTACTAGAGGTTTGAGCATGACCATGGTAATAATTTGAAGGATCTCTTACCATAGGTCTTATTACATGAATAGTATCATGAGCCCATGTGGGCACTCACAGAACATTGGGGGGCAGAGGATAAGGTGCATCATCATCAATATATTCCTTGAAGGATAAATAATCATGTACTGAAGAAGATGAAGTATTAGGAAGTGAGGGAGAAGCTGGTGATGGAGGTTCCATCTAAGGATAACACTCATCAAACTAAACATCTCACTAAAATAAGACCTCTCTAGAATTGGGATCAAAAAACTTGTATTCTGCCACATCCTCATTGTAGCTAACAAATATAGATGGTCTACTCTTCCTCTATATGGATTTCCTCTAATAAATTTGGAATAAATTCCCAAGCCTCACTACCAAAAATATGGTATGTAGAAATATTGGACTTGACATGAGTTCAAGCCTCCTCGAGAGTCAAATGTCAGAATGCCTTCTAAGACATCTGATTCTAAATATAGTTAGTACAATTGATAGCCTCATCCCAAAAAGGACTCATATCTCAAAAATGTATCGTACAATTAGCCAGCTCCCATAATTTTTTGTTCTTTCTCTCAGCAACCCCATTCTGCTGAGGGGTATGAGGAACTGTGAACTGATGATATAAATCATGCTCAATGAAAAAATCTCTGAAAGACTAATTCACATATTCCCCACCTTTTTGAGTGCATATATGACTAACAAAAAGACTAGATCACTTCTCTACAAATGTTTTAAAGATTCCAAATGAACCAAAGACATTAGACTTGTACTTCAAAAGGTACACCCATATACATCTAAAGAAGTCATTTATAAGCATAAGCACATATTGGGCACTTGAAAAAGATCAAGTGGGGAATGACATAAGATCATTGTGTATCAACTCCAATGGTGCCTTAGTATGTGTGGATCTACTTGCTAGAAAATGATCTCTATGATGTTTTCCAAGTGCACAACCTCAACAAACACTACTAGTACAAGAGGTCTAAAGTAGCCCAATCACTAGCTCTTGTGTGCTCATCTATTGTAGATATATGTAGTTGACATGGCCAAAATGTTCATGCAAAAGTTTTCTCACTATGTCTACATGAGAAACAAGAGACAAATCTATAGAACTGGATCTCTCGATGCCATCAAACTGATATAAGAGAGATTGTAAATCAATATTCCTAGTAGTAACAACCAAATCATGATTGTGGAGGTCTCAAATAACCACATCACGTGGTCAGAACTCAACTGTATTACTAGAGCTAGAATGAAAAATCTTGTAGACTGACAAGAGGTTCATAGAAATGGTTGGAACCTAATAGCCCCTATTTTCACTATGCCAAAACATTGGAATTTATTGTGAAAATATTTTGAAATGTGTTGTATTGTTAGGGTTTGTTCTTTATTTGTTATCATTTTGCTAGAAATTAACCCTAACCTAATGATTTTTCCCTAGCCCAGTGTTGAAAATCTTGCCCTAGAGGGATAATTTGATATCCTAAGGTTTATGTCTTTACCCTTTCATGGAGAAATTTCTTAAATTGGCAATCAATTTTAAAATTTATCCTAGATTTTATTTGAAGTGGGAGATCGTATGTCATTTTCAAATTTTTTAATCATGTGATACGATCTTATGATTAGGATTTTAGGCATTTTTTTGTGAGCTTAATATTTCTCTCTCCTGATGTTATGAAATTTATGCTAGTGGAGGATCATAAGGGTAAAGTGTTGAGGCTCCCGATCTCATGATGTATCATATAGTCATAGCATTGTGGGTGTTTATAATGAAGTTTTTGATCTTACAATCACCCTTTTGTCATGTCATCTTAATTGTCTCATGGGAAGAGTTTGTAATTAAGTTATAAGGTGATATGAAAAGCTAACAATTATGTAATTGTAAAGGCAAAAAGGGAGACCTGAGACCATACGAGAACAATAGGATCGTAAGATTGCAAAGATGTAAAGTGCAAAGGTTTGTGAAGAGTTTTGATCCTACAATAAATAGAGGATCATGAGATCATAAAGGTTCCTAAAGAGATTTTTGAAGTTATGATAAGGAGGCATTTGTAAGATCATAAGAAAGGAAGTGGTAGGTGATATGATGCAAGGTGGGGCCAGGCATATGAAAATAAATTTTTTTGAGACACATGGAAATTGATATCTTATGATGCTATGAAAAACAATAGATTAGATGATTGAGAAGGAAAATCATGAGCTTTTCAAAGCTACCAGGCAATGCTAGATCACAAAATTGTAATGATAGAAGTTGAAACTTTTGAGGCTACAATGAAGAAAGGTAATGAGCAACATATGGTTGGGAGTTAGAGGCAACAATTAACGGTAACTCCTAAAATTAGTTAATTGACTAAGATCGAGAGATTGTAGGGTAAGAAAAATCAAAGTTTGATGTTATGCCAAGATGTGATCTTGATTTTATAGAGGTTTTTGAGGCTATGATGAAGAAAGGTGATGACCAATGTATGGTTGGGAGTCAAAGGCAACAGTTAAAGGTAAATTTTGAAGTTAGTTAATTGACTACAATCGAGAGATCGTAGGGTAAGAAAATTTGAAGCCTGATGTTATGCCAAGATGTGATCATGAGATTGTAAGGGTTTATGGGATAACTTTGTAGGATTTGAGCAAAAGTGCACAACAAATCCATGAAGCCCAAGAAAACTTGCATGCAGAAAACATATCATGGAGAAGAAAAAGACAAGAAGAGGCAAGGGTTTGATCTGAAAAACTCGGAAAAAGAAAATATTATTCAACAGATCTTCATAATGAAAAATACAAAGAGATCAATCGTTATAAAGGAGATCAAAACTCAAAAAAGGGTAACCTAAAGCCTAATAAAGCTAGGTTGTACAATATAATTAATAAAATATTAATTATATGCACCTACAAGATATATTAAGAAAACTAGAGTAATAGGCAACTTAATTAATCAAATCAAACTGATTTAATTATTAAGTGCAAACAAATAATTACTCTAACACCCCCCCTTAAGCAAAGCTCAAGAGGTAAGCTAACCTGGCACAGCTATGAAAGCAGGAAAATTAGGTCCCGACAATAGGGCCTGATCAGGTACCCAATCACAACATAATCTCTATAAAGAGGAGAAATAGAGAAAAACACATGGGAAAAACCCTACTCCAACAAGAGATAGCAAAGAATGTTCCAGAAGAAGGAACAAAGAGATCAGAAGAGAATCACTGAAACATGAAGAACCACAAAACTCTGTCAAAATGCTGATCTATAGAAACTCCATGGAAATAGAAGGCATGAACCAAGTGTGTCTATATGGTAGATGATCCATCTCACCAAAATGCATAGGTAGCCAACCACTACAATCGCCTAGTATGTAGGATCAGGTACTAAATACATACCTCACACCAACTAACCATCAACCAAAGAAGCATAGAACAACAATATAACCCCCCCTTAATGTAGATAGGGTGAGGTGACAGGAAATTGAAAAGATGGGCCAAAAATCTCCTAAAACACAAGAGCCAAACACATCGAGAGTGAGGTACAAACACCTATAAAGGCACGTGTCATCAACACTGCATGAGGCAAAAAAAGAAAGAGGGCCTATAAGCGGATCCTGAATCATAATGATGAAAAGGATCCTAAAATGCAAGAGTGGCACTTTATCTCAGTGCATTGCATAAAGATGCTTACAATGAATATAAAAAATGATCAAACAAAATATAAGGCTGAAACAACAAAAGGTAAAGCACAAAATGAAGCAACTGAAGCAACAAAATCGATCTCCGATCTTGAAACAATCAGGATATCCACTAGAATGCTAAAATGAAAAGGACTGAATAGGATGTGGTTGGAATAGAATCTGGGACAACCACTAGAATCACTAGAAATTTCACAGAGAGAGCTTTCCAGCAATATAAAGAAGTCCAAAATCAGAGATCGGATGCTCAAGATACGCCTCCCAGAGTGCAAAATAGAGCATCCAGCTTTGATTGCCAAAATAGGCAACCAAACTGCATCAAAACCAAAAAACACCTATACCAACATCTCCATCTTAGAACCAGCTTTCCGATGCATTTTTTAGGTCAAAAAAATACGTTCGTATGCTCGAGTTACGGAAGAAAAACCTCCAGGGCCTCTGAAAATGCATGAAAATTTTATTTATTTTTTAGTAGAAATAAAAAAATAAAAATAAAAACAAAATATCCCTCCACCACTGGTGGAGCGACAGCCGAGTGGTGGGAGGGTGGTGGTCCGTCATGGGAGGAGCTGTGACTAGGCCCCGGCGGGAGCCGCCAGCGGAGCCACTACGGGCTGCTGGCAGACCACCAGTAGTAACCGCTAGCGGTTTATGCCAGCAGTTAACCGCTAGTGGTTCTGCTACAGTTAACTAACCACCGTAGGCTGAAAAATGCCCATGATGCCTTTTTTTACAATTTTTTTAATTTTCTGTGTCTCAAATTGTGTGCAGAGGTCGTACAGCCCTGTACGACAAAACAAATTTGTCTCCCAGATCAACGTTATCCAAATTGGACAAATTTTATATCAAAATAGGGGTTTTGACATCTTCTAAATCCATTCGTGATGTTTGTTTGGCCTCAAACTACTCTCAAAATTAGTGACCCCCTTAATTTCTCAAGAAAAGCTCAAAAAAACACCAGATCTAATCCACCAAACCCTTGTTCTCCCTTTTTCTTGAAACACTAAACAAGCTACAATAGATCTGGCTCTAATACCATGTAGGATTTGAGCAAGAGTGCATAGCAAATCCATGAAACCCAAGAAAACTTGCATGCAAAAAACTTTTCATGGAGAAGAAAAAGACAAGAAGAGGCAAGGGTTTGATCTAAAAAACTCAGAAAAAGAAAATATTATTCAATGAATCTTCATAATGAAAAATACAAAGAGATCAATCCTTATAAAGGAGATCAAAACTTGAAAAGGGTAACCTAAAGCCTAAAAAAGCTAGGTTGCACAATATAATTAATAAAATATTAATTATATGCACCTACAAGATAGCTTAAGAAAACTAGAGTAATAGGAAACTTAATTAATTAAATCAAATGATTTAATTAATAAGTGCAAACAAATAATTACTCTAAAAAACTTCTGAAGTTGCAAAAAGGTTCAGTTAACAATGATTGTAAGATCATAAAGCAAGTAAAGGTGAGGTAAGATGCATAAGTTCAAAACCATTGAAAGTGAATTTTTTTCCAGTGTTCCAATCTTATGGTGTGTTGTGTCTTATAAGATTATGAGAAACTTGAGGGGCCTCTTTGAAGATATGATAAATGACATATCATAAGATTGTAAAGGCTATTTTTTAGGCTTATAAGAATGTGATAAGGGTTGAATTCAAAGTGATCATAAGATCATAATAGCCATGTTCCCTGCCTAAGATGATTTGAAGGGTTTACATTTCAAGGATGACCATAAGATTGTAAACCCTAAATAAGACATGAAAACACTTTTTCTTTTTTGTCTAAGCTAGAACAATGATGCATGTTGTTAACCAATGAGATTTGAGTAAAGTACAATCATTACAGAGTTGGATGAGTTATGTTGGAACTCCATGGAAGTGATAGAGAACACTGAATTTAAGGTTTGAGCAAGTAGGAAATCAATGCATAGGGAACTTTGGTAAAGTATGCATAGCATAAAAAAGTTCTCTAAGCCAGTAATACGTTACCATTTGCAAAGCGAAGAGATTTCCAGTAGTTGTAGACATTTCAGTGTGAAGGATTATTGTTTTCAGTACTAACTATAGAGTTTCCTAGTGTTCTCAGTCTAAAATAAAGATTTTTGACAATGAGGTTGAGCAGATTCAAGCTACAAAAATGGAAGTTTCAAAGATGTCTATTGTAGAGGAAGGAAAGAGGTAGAAGAAGCCAAACTAGTTTGCAGATAAATGGATTAAGTTATTCACTGAATCTTCAAATACCATCTTTGCAAATGACCATGACTTATGTGACCCTTATGCTTTCTATAGGGATGCTATTTTCCCTAGTGTCCATGGGTTATGAACTATTCAGGTACTTTTACCACAATTAAATAGACAAAATTCCTTTTTGCAACCCATGGAAGAAAAATCTAGCAAAGCTAATCTTTCTAGAAGTATTTTTGGATGTTGATTTGTTGAAGGCCCTTATTAAATCATAAAATCTAGCTACCAAATCATTCCACACACGAGATGGAACCATTATATGTATATTAGATCGTGCTTCTTTCATTGAAGCTTTTTGATTGGAGGGTGCAATGAGAAAGCCTGTGGATTTAATTGGCCTTCAGTAAAAACAATTAAAAGGAATACCAAGGCTTACACAAGGAATTCTATGCTACAACACATCCCCATGGACCTCAAGCAGGCATGTGATTATCTTAAGAAAGTGGATAAGGAGATGTCTTTGGAAAAATTCAAAAACTATTTGTAAAGATAGTGTATGGTCTCCACAAAGTGGTTAGTATAGATGGAACTAATATGGTATATGGGGTAGAGTTAATTATTGCCAAAGATGTACAAGATTCATACCATGGTAGAGAGTATGACTATGTGGAGTATATTCTAGAGAAGATGAAGGATAACATTGGGCTAGAATAGAGTTGAGAAATGAGAAATTTCAAATTCCATCATTACTCACTACTGATGCATTTGATCTTGTACAAGAAGATGGGGTATATTAGCTCAGATTTCATTGATCACACCTTTGATGGAGAGCTATTAGTTTAGCTATGGATATGGGTATGGGATAGTTCCTATCAGTACTCTAATTTTGTTTCCATTTTCAATAATTTTACTACTGTTATCATGAAATGTTAAACCCTAGTTACTTTAGGGCACCTAAGATTTTGAAAAACCTATTAAGGCCGGACCTTCTACCTAAAAATAAAGGATTAGATTACAATTGGGGGGGCATATTCTTATTCCCAACATTTTCCCTCATGAGAGTATATGGTTTCCCTCAACCTCCTCATATATTTCCAAAATTTATCCCTCATAGACTAGCCATCATTAAATTCATGTGGTAGTTAATGATGGTAATCAAAGAATACTTAGGGCCTAAAGTGCATAGAGGCACATTTTTGTCTAGGTGCTTTAGAATAGGGGACTTTTCAATTGGAAAAGAATCCATGAATCATATATATTCTTTCCTCCACTATTTTAATTTATCAACTACCCCATATAGGATGTATGATCTAGATAATTGGATGAGGAATACCCTCAAAGAAATTAGAAAATATGTGTTGCCAAACACAAAAGAGTTACCTCATGAGGACCTCATTCCTAACATAGTAGTTGAGGGGGAGGCTAGTGATAAACTTAAAATTTTTGATGATATTCTAAGGGTGGAGAGGGAATTGAAGAGAGAAAATCAAAATTTCAAGGGGTTTTACATGGATGTCCCTTACCCACAAAGGATAAGGTAGATGGTTGTTAATCATGTTGAAATTATGGCACAAATGCTAGAGGGGCCAATCAGAGAAGAAGAAAGGGTAAACCCTAATAGCCCAGAACCATATGTGACCTAGAAATTGAAGAAGATGAACATGTAAAGGCATCATGGGTTACCAAGGGTAACAAAAGAAAAAAGGTAGTTCACATATCAGAAAACATGAAACAAAGAACTCTGCAAATCCTGCGTAGTAAGAATGAATACTTTTTGCTAATTTAAGGAAAAGTTATATACATGATCAAATAAATGTAGTACAGAACACTTTGACTGATTTAGAGCTGGCAGCAATAACATTGGATGATAGGATCATCTAGGATCAACATTTTTTTTAAGATGATGAATTGATCAAGTCTACTAAGTTAAAGAGCTTCCTCTACAAGATCAAATAAAGTGTGTTGGTACTGAAGATGAAGTAGGAGAATTTGATGAGGAAAAGTAAGAATTGATTAACAAAATTCATGCTTATAATCATGAGAGTGACGTGATGATGTTGGAATTTATAAGTTGGAAGGTTTATTTCTGAGAAGGGGGGGGTGTTGAATCAGAAGTACCTAACTTTAACCTTTTCAAACTTTTAGTTGACATCATTCACATGCATCTAACATATTTATTCAACATGAAGAATAAAGACATGCATGAAAATAGATAACAAAAGATTTTGGTAACCCAAAAACCCTCCAAAAATGAGAAGGTAAAACTAGGGTGGGGATGACAACCACAAAATATCACTACAACAATATGTAACTATTCAAGGTTACAAAGTTTGACCACTTCCAATAGTCTTTCCTATGAAAGGCCTATCTTATTAAATACTTTGCACCTTGTTAAAAGTGACCTGGTTAGAGGATTTACAAACACTCTCTTAGAATGTCACCTTGTTAAAGGATTTTGCACCTTGTTAAAAGGCTTACAACATGGGTATTAGACCAACCTATCATCATAGGATTTTCATTCCTAATAGAATGGCTAGACAGTCTTAGAAAGTCTTGACCTGATGACTTGCAATCTTCAATTACTAATTCCAGATCCTTGTTCTACTCTTGTCTATTCTGATCCTTCTTTGATCTGATATGTCTCTCCTTGAGATTCTAATACTTTTTTTTGATCAACTAAATTTGGCAATTTTGTTCTTCTTTTTCTAAGTATTTATACCCCTCTTCACCTCACTAGAATTCTCCCATAAACTCTCACACATATTCAAATAATTGGGTTTCATCGTCCTTTTAAAGGTTTCAAAGACTTAGGGTTAGGTATGAATCTAAGATCAATATTCATTCTTCTTTTCATGTTCAATTCTTTCACTTGTCCTATTGGTTGCATGCTTTCTCCATTTTTCTTATTTGTTGCATGCTGATTAGATAGGAAATGAAAAAGATTTGATCTTATCTTCAAGATCCTTGTAGATTCACCCTGAGTTGGCTCAAAAATAGTTTACATCTGAGTTTGTGAAGACACAAACTCATAAGTTGATTCTTTGTTACTTGAAACTTACTATTTATTGATGCTCAACACATACAAGAATTTTTTCTCACTCAGCTCCTATAGTAATTCTATTTTTCTTGACATCTATACTTTTCTGAACACCTATAGTGACTTGGCATCACTTATCACTTGACACTTGATACTTACTCAACACCTATTGAATCTCTAGCTTGACACATAATATATCTTGGCATCTATATTATACTTGGCATCAACTTGAGAATTAGTTAAGTGTGTTGACACTCAATTATCAAAACCAATATGAGACCAACAATCTCCTCCTTTCACATGAGTCACAAAAACACTTAACTAAGCATTATGAATATGGTCTCTATGAGTATATTACACATTTTGTTCAACATATGTACAAAACTTCAAAAACTTGTTCAAAATTTTGTAGAAGACTATATACCTTAAATTTTTTTAACTCCCCCTGAGCTAATGTGCCATTTTCTATATCCACATTTCCTTAACCTGAATTTGTCTCATGTTGATGTGTCTGATACTCTTTGCCTTATATGTATCTGCTTTGTTTGTACTCTATATCTACTCCCCCTTTCACAAATCTTCTTGTTATTTTTGCATCCATTTGGCTTTATCCTTTTAAGATTCAAAATTTGAATATATAATATCTCCCCCTTTGGATATTCTTTATTATCTCCATTAAAAAATGTATTATCTCCCTTTAATATCTTCCCCTTACATGAATATCTCCCCCTTTTTGACACTTATGTCAAAGGGTCCTAAGAATGAATGGAATATTTAGCCAAAAATGTTTTGTTTACCTCAATTATTATCTTTATAGAAGCATCCCAATTGTCTAATGCCATTTCCAGTGCTTTGAGCTAGATGGTTGTCTCTGCTGCAAGATGTACTAGGCCTTGTAAGGTAGAAATATTTGGATCTTTCTTCAAAACATTCTCTACATAGGCCATTTCTTTATGCAATACTTCTAGATGTGGGGTAATAGCAAACTGTATCTATATTAATTTGGTCTTAACATTAGCCTCTTCTACTATTAATATAGGTAACTCCTTCTAGGTGTGAAGTGTTGTTGCAAAATGCTACTCACTTTGAGCTAGATCCTAAGGTAGCTGTGTGCTAGATATCTTAAGGTTCCTCTCAAAGCTTATTATTCTCTGGCTAGTCTCTTGTGTCGAATATGAAGAGTCACATAGTTTGGAGTACAATGAGAATATGTTCTCAAGTACTATTTTCACCTTTTCTACCTTCTTAGCCAGTTCAACTTGTGATAGTGCTATCTCACTTGATATCTTCTCATTGACCTTCATTTGAATTTTTTTTTAGACCATTCTAATAATTTAACATTAGTATCAAGGTCTTCATTTTGTACCCAGTCCACTATGTTGGACGATTACTCCATGATGGGCTTTGTTTCATCAAGTACTGGCAAGCTAAATGCATCAAGGAATATATCTTTGATTTCTACTAATGCTTGCTTTTGTCTATACTCATTTCTAAGTATCTCTTGCTTCTTCTTTCTCTCTAGTGCCTCTTGCACTTCATTTATCTATTCTAGTTCATTTTCTTATAGTCATAACTTGGTATGACTATTTCCTCATCAAGTGCAAGGCCTCCATAGTGAAGTACCCTTGCTACCTTGGTGGAGCTCGAACCTGGTGCTGAGATTTATAATGGTACTACATCAGTGCTCGATTGCTTGGTAGGAATTCATGTAGTAGGAAAATTAACCAATATCTATATTGCCTCTTTCTCTCTCTCCTTAGGGGTTTTCTTCTCTTCCTTATCTTCTCCTCTTCTACCTTGATCAATGACAATGATTTGAGGAGGTGCACCTTGGCTTTGTGATGTAGGAATATTTTGTGCTATCTATTCTTTTGCTAACTCCTCAACAGTAGTTGTTACTATCACTATGGGATCAACCTTAGTAGTTGTGTCTTGTGATACTTACTCTTTTGGTTGATCATCTATAGCTGTGGGAGGTTGTGAAGGTGGTTCCTATGTGTTCACCTTCTCCTTGGTTATTTTTGCTACAACTTTTTGTAACTCCTCTACACTCACCAAAATAGGATTTGTGCACAATTGTGATTGCAACATTGTTTGGTGAAGGATCCTTTTAAGATCTACAGTTAATGGATTGATATTTTGACCTAAGGTGTTAGGAACATCTTTCACTATTACTATTTCTGTAGATGTAGGTACTATATGTGGAGAATTGGGTGGTGGAAATTGGGTGTCTTGGACACTCTGTTCTTGCCACTGCTCCTCTGCTATTGCCTCATCACCTTTATGTGTCTTCTCCTCCACTGTTACCTTTTCTTCCTCTTTTTCATTTTCTTCTACTTCCTCATCATCATTTATTCCCTCAAAGGAATTTTCTTGCCCTTCTTTGATAGTAGTCAATCCATATATCAACTTCCACATTTGTGTGGATTTCTTTACAACATCTTCTATTTAATTTTGCAAAATACTAAAGGCTTTTTATTTGGGTGAATATTTGCTCCCATGTTTCTTACTAGCCTTACTTAATTGACCTTTTATAAGGTCTAGCATCACATGAGCCAATGTTGATTCCCTTATTTCCTTCTCCATATTTAGGTAGTAATGCCATTTATTTTCTACAATGGAGCTTAGCTCCTTAGGCATAGAATTGTCAAGTTCAAGTGAAGTAGTCTTGAACTTGGCCATCATAGTGTAGATAGATTCTTCCACTATGTTTTGTTCTTCTTTGCTCAACTTATTTAAATCAATGGTATTTAAACTAGTTAAATCTGCATTATCTCTAAAATTATCACAAACATTTTCCAAATTAGATTTGGTGGAATGTTTTACCACTCTAAATTGATAATTGTCAAATTTTGTCTTCTCTTCATCTGACTTTGGGGGTGTAATATATTTTCTTCTTTTCTTTTGGCCTTCCTTTCTCTATGGCTTTTTGCTTATTTCCTATTCATTTGCCACTTTTTTCATTGCCCTAATGTTTTCTCTTATAGTTGGCTTGGCTGGGCTTGGCTTAGCTACTTTCTTCTTTCCTTTGGGTTGTGCAACAGGTTGTTCTTATGCTTTTCTCTTCTTAGGTTTAGCCTTGGGTGCTTCTTTCTTGGCACCTTCTTCTTCTTCTTCTACATCCTCACCCAAACCTTGGGTCAATGCTAATGGTTCTTGACCTTGTTCATCTTTAGCACCTTTAGCTTCTTCATCTTCTTCTTCTTTAGTAATGCCCTCACCAAATTTTTCCTTTAGCTTCTTAACCAATTTGTCCTTTTTCTTTAATGTAGAAGTAGTCTTCAATTCCATGTACACCTTTGATCTCACCAAATTAAAAGTCCCAAAATGTGGTGTACTTTTTTCCACTTCTTCTTCTAATAGTGTAGTTATAGCTACAGATGCCTCATCTATGTTTATTTCATATCCAAGAGGTCTTAACCATCTAACCCTTTGCGTTGTTGCTTGTATGTAAGTATAATCAATATCTACAAGAAAGAATACATCATTTACATGTTGTTCTACCAATAAAACTGGTATCCTTAATATCTACTTCATGGTCTTCTTGAAATCTCCAAAGTAACTTGTCATAAAGGTTTCAAAATTAGCTCCCATTTGTTCTATATATTCATTTACTTAAGCTATTATTGACCTATTAGTTTTCCTGCTTACTTTTCCAAAGGATGGAAATTCATTCTATACATAGAAAAATATGCAAATCAAAATTACACCAAATTTGCAATGTGCTCCCTTGGTTCTTCTTATTGCTACTAAATTCTCATTGATTTGTTGCAATTGCAATTCTACAAGATCATAAGTATGATCCTTTTTCACTAGTTTGTAACCAACGTCCATTGCAATGTAGGGTACACTGTTAAGTCTATTGGATTGATAAAAATTGTGTGAAATAAGACTAACAACAAAGTCAACAAGAGGGTATTGGATAGTATCTATAGTCATTCCTCTCTTGTTCCATATGGCACCTGTGTTCTTCTCAATTGCTTCCTTAGAGTCACTTCTAAGGGCCTTTGGCTAATGTAGGGTTGGATACCCTATTACTTTGTGTACAATCCTCTTTGTTATTTTTATTGGACCATCTTCTAGCCACAAACGTCCATCATGAATTTTTCTGAGCACAATTCTAATTCATTCAGTTTTAAAAATAGTGGGGAATTCTAGGGCACGATTCAAACCCTTCTTCTCAATGATTTGGTACTCTTCCTTCAAAATTTTGTTTTCACACAACTTTTCATAGGCTTCCCTCATCTCCATATCTTCTATGGCTCCAATTTTGTAGTTGTAGCATCTCCTAACATCCTAAACCATAACTACCTTAGGGGGTTATAATAGATAGGGCTCTGGTTGGGTCATTTTTGTATGCCACTTTAGGGATTGGCCTAAAATTAGGTTGTTTTACTTTGTTAGACACAAGTTGAAACTCAAATGGTTCTTTCTCCTATGGTATCCTAGAATTGGGGGCCACATGTGTGATCTAGGGTTTGAACACAAAGAAAATGTGAAACTGCATAGCTCAGCACTAGTATAAATGCCTTGAATTGATGAAATTGTAGTGAATCACTGTTCAAATTTTCCCAAATGCTGAATTCTCTACTTTGAAATCATTTTTCACTCTTCTTCATCTTATCTCTTTGTTCATGATGAGGAAAAATAATTCAAAATGTGATAATATACCCTATTTTCATAGCATTTAATGCTTAGTGCGTTTACAACTATCCACTAGGCTTCTTAAGAATTTTTTCATTCTTAGCTTCCATTATCTTTCCACCACTTGACATCCACAAAAGTATCCCTCACTCAGCTTCAACTGAAATTTCTCTTCACTCAACTTTCACTACCAACTCGGTTGTAACTAATCATTCGACTTCTAATTACTTTGGCAATCAACTTAGCATGTATTAGAATTTTACTCAACATCTAAGGGCAACTCAACAACACTTATGAAATCTTGAAATTTTAACTTTGCATGTCTATTCATGCTGATCTCTTCTTTTCATTACTTGTCTTGGAACTGATGTATGATAAATCTTTGTATATAAGTCCCACAAACCTTTTTGTGCTTGGTTGGATGAAGTGTGACCACTTGATCATTTAGGTGAAGTGATCCCTTCATTTGATGTGCTACTTCCATCTTTCTTCTTCCATGTCTCATTCATTTCTCCTCTGATGTGTTTAACATCTATCTTCTATTTTCCTCTATTGAACTCTAAATTGGGTGCCTTTGACCTTGTTGGGAAATTCTTGCTGATATGACCAGTCTTCAAACAACTAAAACGTGTGGTTTGACTCAACCATCTATTGTAGTTTCCACTAAAATGTGTTCTTATGCAATTTTTATGAATTTGTCCATATTCCTGATAGTAATGACATCTATACTTGCTTTTGTAGTCCAATTGTAGTGATGTCCACGATTATTTTCTCTTACTAGCTAATTAGGTTTCTATTGTCACTAAGGTTTGCACCCTTGTCCAAAGTTGCTACCTAAGGAGGACCTTGTGAAACATGGAAACAACCTCCAAGTTGTGATACTTCAACTATGAGGTTGAGTCTTCCAAGAAGGTTGGCATCCTCTTACTATCAGGATGCACCTAACTACTCTTAGAAAGAAAAAGGGAGAAAGAGAGCATGAAAGCAAATTGACCTAATCTAATCTAAAGAGGTGTTACACCAAAATAGAGTGTTCAAACCAATCTCTTCCCATATATGCACTATTGAACCATAATGAAACTAAGGACACACACATTCAGACTTGCTTTAATCTAATAATCACATGTAGATCAGAAGACCAAGATGAATGACATAAAGAAAGAGAGATTCACTTATATTATCATTCATAGGCCAAGGAGATACAGTCATGTAGATCATAGATCTCTATGAAACACCAGTAAGAGGCAAGGAGTTCTTGCACTTTCATACCAATGGCTGAAAGAGAAAAGGTAGAAAATCATGTAGCTCAGAGGCACAGGGGAATTTACATTGAGAATCTATAGAGCAATAACAGAGAAAATAGAGAAAGGTCAACCCCCCACAAAATTTTACAAAATTTGCCTTTATAGTTTAGTCATAACTGAGATGTCCTCTCCCTGCAATTATTCCACAACCATTGCATTGAAGTCCCATAGAGAATAATCAAGGAGAAAGTCTGATTTGGGTATAGATCTAGACACAATGATATCTGATCCTCTGTGTCAAATAATGCCTTGAGAAGATAGAAATGGTGCCATTAAGCCACTTTTACTAGGTACATGGATTGGATCAGAGGTGGAGTGTTCTTCCTTTTCTTGCATTCATTCTGGGTTGGTTGGGATTGATTATAGAGATCAAATTCGCAAGATAATCCTAGTTGTCCACCATTTTGTCTCATAAATCAACAAGTTAATGAGTCAAACTTAAATTGCAATAAGGATGAGCCACGTGGGCCAATAATTTCTTTCATTTATACTGCCTCACAAGGTCTTCCCAAGTTGACCACCTCTTTCATTACTAACTACACCATTTTCTTTAAAAAATCTTGACCACAACATTGTACTAACTGTCAGCCACTAACCATTAATGCCTTAACTACTATTTACACCTTATTCGGACCTCGTGATCCTAACTAGCACCAACCAAAAATTGCATAATACTTGGCCCCACCCTGCCATGCATCATTAAGGTGCTTTGTCACTATGCGTATCCTTCGAGCAATTTCCTATAGTGAGATAGTGCCCACCATGGATCCAGACTAATCTGACGATCATGAAGACTGACCATATTACTATGCTATCTCCTTTAAAAAAGTTTCAAAACTTGGGCCCATGAACCACTCAACACAATTGGAATCTTCATCTTGGAATGACCTAGCCCCACTGATCCATGTGGCACAATGGTGCTATGTCACTATGAGTAATATCCACGCATCTTTCCATAGCGAGATAGCACCCACCGTTGATTTTTTGAGATCTAGCAGCGAGCAAGATGGATCTGACCTATCAATAGACCAACCAATAATAAACTAGCCACATGCCAACCTATCTAATAAATCCTTGTTTGTGGCCTACCAAGTGAAGGAGAACCCACGTTCTACACAGTCATAACTTAGCCAATGAAAAAATTGACCAACTGCCAATGTGTGCCAAATTTCATCATTGATATCTGACGAGGCATACTTGGGACCCACCTTCCTTCTGATGTTGCCGCAGTATAACTTTCCATCTGGGCACTATGTCTCTAATGGCAAGGAACACAGATTTTTGTATAGCACTATAACACCCTCCGGTGATCTACCAAAATCTGGAGATGGACAAACAATCAAGGAAGAGAGAGGACACACCAGCCACGTGGCCAAAAGGGGCTATGTCGCTATGAAAAAACAATTTGCAACTTCCCATAGCAAGATAGTGCTAACCATAGATATCTTTTGATCTGATGATGGCAACTTGTGGGCCCGCAGAAACATTAAAGTGCATAGGGAAGAAATATCATAAGGTTCAATCATTTAATTTTTTTGATATTCTTGGGATGTTTAAAAAATAACATTAAACTCGAAAGTAACCATTGGGCGGGCAAGTATTTAAAATTCAAATATTTGGTTGGGGGCACAATATGTAACAGTGTCCAGATATGCTTTGATCTACACTCAAAAGCTCTATGTCCATACTTCTTGCAATTTTAGTAGTGACCTTCAAATCTTGGTGTTCTAATAGTCCTAGTCCTACAATTATGTGCTTGATGTCCTTACTTGTTGCACTTATGATAGTGACTCACATTCTAAGGTTTGTCATGATGATAGGCATTCTTGCTGCTACAAACATTAAAGGTATGTCCCTTTTACCACAAAAATGACAAGTAGGTTTAGTGTTCTTACCTTTGTTACTTCTTTCTTCTACAATCTTGGATGACTCTCATTTTTCAATGTTGGTGTATCCTAATCCTAAAGTATCATTACTGGCTCTTGGTGATTTTAGTAGCTACTCAAAGTACTTGATAGCCAAATTAGGTTTTTTGAAGCTCTCTGCAATCTCCTTCTCTCTTTTTAGGTCATTTTGTAGTTGTTCATTTTGCATCTATAGTATGGACATCTCAATATCCTTAACATTTAGTTAATGAGGTGCATTCATCATCTGGCTTAGGGTGTCTAACTACATATTTGAAATTCTTGCAAGCTCAATTGAATTTTCCTCCAATCTATTGGCAAGGCTTCTCTTGTCATTCTCTAGTATAACCTTATCTTCAATTTCTCTTTTCTTTTGTTTAGTCACCTCACAAAGAATCATGGCTTGTGATTCTTGTTCAATTTTGAGTGATTCTAATTTCTTCTATGTGAGATCTATTCTTCACCATTAGGTCTACTATTGCTACATCAAATTCTTTGGAATATCCATTTGCAAACAATTTTGAGGTGTCAACCTCCTTGTATTGTGTATCATTCTCACCTATGAAAATCTCTCTTCTTCTCTTTAAAGATTTTCTTAGTTCTTTCCTTGCTTGTTCCAAAGTATGTAAAGCAAGTTGTATATCAATCACCTAATTTTCTATGACCTTCCCAAGTTTGTAGACTTCCATTTCTAGATCTTTTCTCCAAGCTATAAGGCTCCTCCTTGTGAGAACTTGCCTCTAATACCAATTATTAGAATACTTTAACATTTTAAAACATTTAGTTGAGATCATTCACATGAATCTAACATATCTATTCAACATGAAATATAAAGACATGCATGTAGATAGATAACAAAATATTTTGGTAACCCAGAAACCCTCCAAAAATGAGAAGGTAAAAGTGGGGTGGGGATGATACCCGCAAATTATCACTGCAACAATATTTAACTACTCAAGGTTACAAAGTTTGACCATATCTAATGGTTTTTCTTGTGAAAGGCTTGTCTTGTTAAAGATTTCACACCCTATTAAAAGTGACCTAGTTAGAGGATTTATAAACACTCTCTTAGAATGTCACCTTGTTAAAGGATTTTGCACCTTGTTGAAAAGCTTACAACATGGCTGTTAGACCAACCTCTCATCATAGGATTTTCATTCCTAATACAAAAGCTATAAAGTATTAGAAAGTCTTGACCTGATGACTTGCAATCTTCAATTTTGATTCTAGATCCTTATTCTACTCTTGTTTGTTCTAATCCTTCTTTGATCTGATATGTCTCTCCTCAAAGTTTTGATACTCTATTCTAATCAACTAATTTTTGCAATGTTGTTTTTCTTTTTCTATGTCTTTATACCCCTCTTCACTTTGCTAGTGTTCTCCCATAAACTCTCACACATATTCAAATAATGGGGTTTTGTCCTCCTTTTAAAAGTTTCAAAGACTTAGGGTTAGGTATGAATCTATGATCAATATTAATTCTTCTTTTACCACTCAATTCTTTCACTTTTCCTATTGGTTGTATGCTTTCTCCATTTTTCTTATTGGTTGCATGCTTATTACGTAGGGAATGCAAAAGATTCAATCTTATATTCAAGATCCTTCAAGATTCATCTCGAGTTAGCTCAAAAATGGTTTACATCTAAGTTTTTGAAGACAAAAACTCATATGTTGATTATGTGTTACTTGACACTTACTAGTTGTTGATGCTCAGCACATATAGGAATTCTATCTCACTCGACTCCTATAGTAATTCTGTTTCACTTGGCATCTATAATTTTCTTGACACCTATAGGGACTCAACATCAATTATCAAGTGACTTGACATCACTTATCTCTTAACACTTGATACTTTCTTGGCATCTATATTATACTCGACATCAACTTGAAAATTGGTCAAGTGTGTTGACACTCAATTGTCAAAACTAATCTGAGACCAACAGATGACTCCAAAGTTGATGGATATGTAGAACACTTCCTAAGGAAACATGATAGTATGGACTCTGCATAGTACCTTAGGTAAAAAAATCTCCAAGGCTATGAAGAATTTCTCATTCATGAATGAGGCCAAAGTGGAGGAAATAGAGACAAAACTAGCTAAAAAATTCCATGACTATATAGATGTCAAAAATTTATATGAAGATGAACTGAGAAAGAGCCTTGTGTATAAAAATAAAATTAAAGAATTGGAGGTGAAAGCTCAGGGCTAAAAGTTGAAGTTGCATCTCTGACAGAGCAACTAACTGGTGTAGAGAGTAATAAAGAATAGAGCCTTCAGGAACAACTAACTAGAATCATAGTAGAAACAACTATTCAAATAGAGGAGTTGGAGGTAGAGGATAAAAAACCAAGAAGAATGAGCATAGATTATCCATCTACATAGTAGGTTGGTGAGGTAAGGACAACTATCCTTAAAAGTATGATAGACCATAGAGTGGAGACTCTAAAAAATATATCCCAATAGGCCCATGCTTTTTATATTTCTCTACAAGATGTTGATCAAGTTTGCATTAAAGCACTTTCATGGCTATCACCCACTTTTAATCTATGGGTGCCATATACTCAACTTTTGGAGAGGCTAATTATGTTGATGGCTAAAAAGACAATTTTTCTTGATAAAATCATTATAATAAAGGAAGGCATAGAGATAATAAAAGAATTAATAGGCTTCTTTAATGGAAAGCTACAAATTATCCAAGGAAAGATGAAAGTTTTATCATAGGAGATTGACCCTTGCATTCCTCCTATTTTGGATGCTAACAACAAGTTGAGAGATTGGCAAGAGTGGTCAAATTCTTTTAGTGTAATGCTAACTCTAGAAGCCATAGCATCAATTTTTGAAGATGGCAGTGATGTCCCATTCAATAACCCAATTGATTCCTTATTTAAGGTTGAAATAGACTTAAGTAAGCTTTTAGTTGAATCAAGGGCTATAATGGATGCAAAATGGAATAAGGCAACAAAGGAGTTAGATGAAGTTATAGGTATTGAGTGGCCCAAAAAGAGGGAAATCTATGTCAGGAAGTGATGGGAGAGATAAAAGATTTTCCAATGGGAATTAGTTGTAGAGTTACATGTTAAAGCAATAGAAGTAAAAAGGGATTAAAGTAAACCTCCTGTAGTAAATTGTCACCTGTCGATCTTGCAACTACCTTCCTGTTTTCGGTTTCAACATAGAGAATGTTTTAATTGTAAAATTTCAAACATATCTGTCCTTTCTTTCCTCTGTCAGGGTTTTGACATGTGTCCTTCTATCTAAAGCTTTTTGCAATCCTCTATATAAGGATTTCTAGGGTGTGGAGTGAGGGTCCAAAGTCTATAGAATTTTTAGTATTTTATGTTATTCATAGGCAGTCTAGTTTTTGTGTCAATTATATGATTGTATCTAGCTTTGCAAATATAAGAATATAGTGAATATTGAATGATTAAAATTGTCAAGTTTTGAGTTATACTTTGATTTAATATTAGTAATGTATTTTTCTCTAGGAAATTAATAAAAAGAAGAAGTTTTGCATATCAGTATCTTTGAGTTTTGTCTCCACTTTTATATATCCTTTGTTGATTTCTTTTAGTTCAAAGAATTAAGTTCTTTCAATAATTGATAGGGTTTTTGGATAAATGAGAGGGATATAATAAGAATGAAATTTAAGGTTAATTTCTAACAAATTTAATTTCAAGTCAATTAACTAGGTTGAGGTTTATTCTTATGACTCTATGTAATAGTTGGAAATATTCAAGACTATGCTAGGCTACTGAGAGGGGAGGGGTGAATTAGTAACCTCAAAAACTTTACTAAATTCAAATCTTAATTGTAATAATTCAATTACCATTTAGTTCATTAAATTAGATCTAGCTACATGCATGATAAGCTGAAAATATTAAACATTTATAACACTTGAACACAACAATTTGTTGACCCATAAACCTTCCAAATAGAAAGTAAAACTAGGGTGAGGATGATACCCACAAAACTTCAATACTACAAAATAAAGTTAGCCTGCTAAGGCTTATAATAATAACTTCTAATGATCTACCCTATTTGGGGCAATTAGGATTACTAGGTCCACATTGTTAGAGGTTTTACAAACACACAATTAAGTATGCACTCGGTGAATAGATTTGACAAAAGATTGTTAAGTCTACCTTGTTAGTGGATTTGGACTAGTTTACCTATTAGGATGAAACCATAGATCTTTGATTTACAACAAGATTTATAATAGATATTCTTTGAAGTACTAATCACCTTTATGTGATAGATATGACTTTGTTGCTTCTTTGCTAATATGGCCTTAAAATACACTTTGTTGCTGATTCACATTCGCATGCTTCTATTTCACAAATTCATCATTCTTACTTTCTCTTTTTGGATATGATACAATACATTACATAAATATCAATCCAATTAACATAATAACAAGGTTGGCCAATATATAAGTTAACACCATTATTACAAAGTCAACCCAAATGAAGACACTTGGGTTCTGAAGATTGACTTGGTGAAGTTTTGATACATAACGTCCACTGTCACTACTCGACATCATCATGCATTTGGTAGAAGTAGAAGCTCAACCCATACTAATCACTCTAAGTAGTCACAAACTTGGTCTACACTGGTGACTTGGTAGACACTGTGTAACTTGGTAGAAACTGGGTTACTCATTTACCATGACTGCACTTGGTAAACACTAATCTTCACATAGCTTGGTTAACACTAACTTCACTTCACATGAACTGCTAGCTTGATAGAAACTACAAAGCTTGTTTAACCACTAAAATTATTGAGTTGAACTACTAGACTTCACACTGCCTGATTCTAGTCAGTTTGAACTATTGTAGTTCTCACTAACTAAATTTACTTGGTAACCACTAGAAAGCTTGGTGTCTATTGAATTGCATGGAAAAAACTTTATACTATTCAATGAGCTTGGTAACCATATGAAATCTAAATAAGTTTTGTCACTAATAACAAACTTGACTTAATGTCAACAATCTCCCCCTTTGGCATTAGTGACAAAAACACTTATTAGCCAAAACTTATATACATCATAGTGTGGTACTAGCTCGGTGTCGTATATTATTTTTTTTTGTTGAGATTTTTCAAAAAAATTCTTTGTAACTATATAAAATATACTATAACTTCAAATTCTTTACTTTCTTTTCCTTTGCATGATTCTATTAAGTGTCTCTCCCCCTTTTATTGTCTCACCTCATATATAGCATACTATCTCTCCCCCTTTTTGACAATAATGCCAAAGATTTATTCAAAATTTATTGACATGGAGACACCAATATAAGAAAGAAAATTAGAGTTTACCTTAAGTATGAGTGCTAAAGTCTTATCCCAATTTTCTTGCAAAACTTTGTATGTATGTAGAGTAGTTTGCACTTCTATAGACAGTTCTATCATGTGATCTACAATCGCGAAGTTATTGTCATGAATCAATGTTTTGGAATAAACAATACATTTCTGCCTTGTATCCATGATGGGAAGGATCACATTCTAAATATCTATCAGTGTAGACCAAATCCTTGCTTCTTCTCTCAACAACTCTTCTTGCATATCTGACAAGAATCTAGTTTTCATATGATGTGTAGAGCTTGAACTAGTGTCAAGTTGTAACTGTTGTGCACTAGCCTTTAGGTCTTCATCAATCTTTGTTAGTTTTTTCTTTATTTCCTTTGCGAACTCAGTAACATTACATAACTTTCCAAAATGTGATTTTAAATTTGTGTAAGAAATTTCAAGATTGATCAAAATTGAGGAAAGCTCCACTTAATGAATGGTAATTTGTTGAGCAATGTGCTCAAGCACTTTATTATCAAATTTATTTTCTGCTTTCTTAATCAATTTTTCTTGACCACTGGAGTCCTCATTAAATTTCTAGACTACCTCTTCTAATTGAAACAAAATGTGTTGAGAAGTATCAACTTCAAAACCTATCACCTCAGTCAAAATATTCTTGGCATCTTCAATGATTTTATATTCTCTATCACTTTCCTCCCTCAATTTCTTGTGTTTTTCTTTCTTTTGAAGGAGTTGATCAGCTATTTTCATTTTATTTGTAGTGGTATTATTGAAATCCCATTTTGGAATCTAAATTTCTTCATCTAGGTCAATATCCTCCTCCATCTCCTTTCCTCTACTCAAAAAACTTGTACTTGATTGAGCCTTAGGTTCAACTACCTTTAAACTTAATGTCGTAGAATCTGGAATGGAAAAAATTGTAGAGATAGTAGGACTAATAGTGAAAATTGATATAATACCAATAGATGGAATATTGACTATTATGCTTACTAAATCCAAAACTAAATTACTTACAATAGTATCCAAAACTATAGAAGACAAAACTGTAGAATCCAAAATTGTAGAACTCGAAATTGTACTTACTATTGAAGAACACAAAATTGTAGAACATACTATACTCATTGCTGATGATGTTGACTCAGGAGCTAAAGAAGAGGGAGGGTGCAACTTGGTAGATGAAGTGATAGACACTTTTTATCATTGATGTGCTAAGCTATGATTGACTGTAGACTGATCGGACATTTGATGTGTCTACTATGTTCATAATCAAACTTGTTGAAGTTGTCTCTAAACCTGATGTAGCTACTAATTTTCTTGGAGAGTGAGGAAATAAGGCAATGACTGTGGCTTCTATCTTCATAGGATTAGTCTCCTCATCATCATCTTTGCAATCCTTAGTAGCTTCTTCCTCTTTGTCTTCTTCAACTTCTTTATTGTCAAAATGTGTTGGCTCAAAGTATGTTTCTTTTTCCTCATCATCACTATTATCATCCTTGACTTCTACTGGGAAGTCACTTTGTTTATGCAAGTGATAAACATTCTTCCACATACTTGTGGCATTCTTGAGTCCTATATGCTCTATATATTTTAGCAAAATTAAACAAGTATTAAATCTAAGAGTCATCTTGTCTTCATTTTTCTTCATAGACTCTTTTACCTTAGCATTTCGGATACTTAGTAACAACTACCTCAAGGTTTTTTCATAGATATCTTTTGCTATTTGCATAGCCGAGTCCCATCTTGGCTTTAATTTCTCTAAGAATTCATTAGAGATCTGGGAGGCTATCTGATTAGGGGAATACTTCCATTTTCCCATTTTGGTTAGCACCAATTCTTCAACCTTTTTCTTCCCAGCCTCTATCCTAGTTTCATACTTTAATGATTTGAAGTTTGTTATGCCTGCACCTTCTTTGAATTATTTCAATTTTTCTTGGAAGGTGAGAGAAGGCTTGCTGAACACAACTTCACTACCTTTCTTCCTAGATCTCCTAGTGAAAATTGTATTGGATGGCTTGGTGATGATAATTTTGCCTTTCTTCTTTACTGATTCTTCTTCCTTTTCTCACTCCTCTTCATCCTCTGCTTCTTCCACATCTTCTCCTTTACCCTTAGTAAAAAATAAACTAAATTTGCAAGTGTTTTTCTTGGAAGTCCTCATGCTTTTCATGTTTTTGCTAAAATACTTTAATAACAAATTTGCAAGATCATATGGCAGATTATTCTTCCCAACTTTGTATGCCAAGTCTACTGCTTCACATGACACACTATTTAGACAACTAGAGCCGTAGATCTTGTGAGCTATCACATGTATGTTGAATTTCACTTCTACATTAGTTACATTACTAATCTTCATACCTCTATCATCCCACTTGGCTAGGGTTTTCTTTTCTAACTCCACTTGACCTAGGGTTTTAGTTATTTTTGCCTTGGAGAGCATTGGAAGGTTGGTGATATGATGAATCTTCTTCTTAGTAATCAAAACTAGTTGCTCAAGGCATAATAGAGTGTTGTGAACTTGACTTAGGATGTAATTGATCCATTTTATTTGGAAGCTTTGGGGCAAGTGGGGAATGTGGGATAAACCCTTATCTTCCAAGTGCTTACGTTCAAGTTTAAGAACACCATTTACACACAATTCACCTAGGGCATCATCCATCCCTAGGGTTCTAATTTCTTGAATTGCACACTTAAAATGAGTTTAGATATTGTTAATGAGTAGTACCTAAGGAGGGATCTATGATTGTGCTCTGTTTGGATCAAGGGTTTCAACAATCACTGACACTAGTTTGAAATCTAGTGGTTTCCATTTGATTCCTCAGACTAAAATTTTTGACCCTTTCCCTGCCTTGCTACTGCTACTTGATGCTACCATGGCTATTTAGTAGGTTATGTAAAACTTTTGAAAAAATTTACTACAAATTTCTCTTGAAATTGCTTGGTCACTCTATAATTTGCTTGATCACAATAACACTTTAGAATTTTAGATGAAAATGATGTTGATTTCTTTCTTTTTGTTAAAATTTTTCCATTAATGCTCGATACAAAGGTAGTTATCATCTACTATCTATTCAAATTGCTTGATGAATGCTTCATAACTCGGTAATCAAACATGTGTGACTTGTTACTCTTGACCTTGCGTGGTAGAGTCTATGACGCAACATTACTCAGTAGAGAAAGTAGCTCAGTGATAACTGATATTGATATTTCATGATGATCCTTTTGTATCCTGAATATTAATTTGGATCTTACTTCTTTTAAATTTGGAACTATTTTAGATGTGATCATGATAATGCAGTTCTAGTTCTTCCTTAAGAAATTAGTTGGAAATGGTGGAGTCACCTACTTCTTGAGTGACATGACCATCATTGTTTGAATTGGCTTCCTTGGTGGATTTAGGAATCCATTGCTACCTCATCTACTTTTGAATGTTATCTACTCTTACTTTCTTTTCATCTTCAATTCTACCTATATTGATGCAATTCTTGGCTAGATGACCAAGTTTTGTACAAGTGAAACATCTTATGGTGGTATCTCTCTTCCTTGTGTGATGTTTAACAGTGTTCATACCAATGTGTCCATACTCTTCATAACAATTTTCTCTATTGGATTGAATGACTTTTTTCTGTAGTTTGATGCCTTGTGCCCTTTTTTCTTGCATTTGTGACACTTGCCTTCAAATTTTGGTTTCTCTTTGCATCCATTAGCCTTGTGACCATGCTAATTGCAATTTTAGCATTTACCATTGAATTTTTATTTACCATTAGTCCAACATTTATTTGATGTATAACCTATTATACTACCGTGATTGCAAGTAGATCTTTGATTCCTTTGAGCACCTTGTTTGGAGGATTCACCTTCTTCTTTGTATCCAATTCCTACTTTTCCTTTTTGTCTATAGAGATTCTGCTCATTCACTTGATTCAATTGATTCATGTTTGGTTTGGATTTCATCATTCTTTCATTGATTTTTTTTTTAGTGTTTAGGTCATTTCTCAAATTTTCACTGATTTTCTTTTCAAATCTCAACTCACTTCCTATTCTTTCATTGATCTATATTTCTGAATTTAGATCATTTTGTAATCTTTCATTGATCTATTTTAGGCTAATGATTTCCTCATTTGCATTAAAGATTTGATCTATAAGATTTGCATGCTAAAGAGATTGGTTCTGGATCTCATTGTTTCTTCCGTCCATTTCTTCTTTCATCTTGTTCATTTATTCCAAGATTTCAGATAAAATTATTGATGAAATTCCTTGTTCTCTTTTGAGCTTTCTTATTTCTTCTTGTAGGGAACTATTATTCTCTAAGATTTCTTTGATTGCATAATTTGCTTTATCTGAACTGCTTGAAGGGAAAAAGTCTTCAATCTTTTCTTCAATGTACTAATGATCATTCATTTGATTTGCAAGTTCCTTCCTTCTTTTCAAGGATTGGAAAAGTTGTCCTTAGCTTTCTTGAGTTGTGTTATGGCCATCTCTAGATCTAGCTTTTCATTGTCAATTAATTTATCAAGTTTGAATATCTCCATTGTCCTTGATCTTTGCTCAAGATATTAAGCTTTATCCTAAGAGCCACAAAAATTTGATACCAATTGTTGGAAATATTCAAGACTATGCTAGGTTACTGAGAGGGGAGGGGTGAATTAGTAACCTCAAAAACTTTACCAAATTTAGATCTTAATTGCAATAATCCAATTACCATTTAATTCATTAAATTAGATCTAGCTGCATGCATTAGAAACTCAAAATATAAAACATTCATAATAGTTGAATACAATAATTTGGTGACCCAGAAACCTTCCAAATAGAAAGTAAAATTGGGGTGAGGATGATATCCATAGAACTTCACTAATACAGCATAAAGTTTGCCTATTAAGGCTTATAATGATCACTTCTAATGATTTTCCCTATTAAGAGCAATTAGGACTGCTAGGTCCACCTTGTTAAAGGTTTTACAAACACACAATTAAGTATGCACTTGGTGAAGAGATTTGACAAAATACTGTTAATTCTACCTTATTAGAGGATTTGGATTCATTCACCTATTAGGATGAAATAGTAGATCTCTGATTTACAACTAGATTGTTAATAGAGATTATTTGAAGTACTAATCACCTTTATGTGAGAGATATGACTCTGCTACTCCTTTGTTGATATGGCCTTACAATACACTTTATTGTTGGTTCACATTCACATGATTTGTAGGACCATAAAATGGGCTAATGTCTAACATACTATGAGCAAATCCTAAACCCAACAAATATACGTTAACACCCTCTAGTCTACCATGAAAACCAAATGAATCAAAACAAGAAAGCAACTCTAATACCCCCTCTTTCATTTGTAGCTCCCATGTCCTTCTTTCCTCTCCAAGTGATGTAGCTCCAAATTGCCTAAAATGCACACAATATTGGAAGCAAAAGCCTATGATAATGATGGTGCTATGAGAATACTTGAAGTTATGATTTGAATGTGAGAGCAAGAGTGAAAAAAAAATGAGAAAACTAGGGACCAGAAATGAGAGAAAGAATGCTCATTTTATAATCAACACAGAGGATGAGAGCATTGGAATTTTCACCTTGGATATGGAACATGGCAAGAGATTCCTTGGAGAATCCATGATGCATATGACACAAGATGCAAAGTGTAGGATTATATGATGCTTGGAAGTCAAACTTGGCTAAAGATGGAAGAGAATCTATGACAAAGGAAGCGAAATGTGGATGTGCATAAGGGCCCATTTGGTTGCTGGAATATAATTTAAGAATTGGCATTGGGAGTCCTAGATTTAGGATTCTGGAACTTGAAATCTAAATTACAATTTTGGGGGATTCGATTGTGGACTGTTTGGTTATCAAGAATTCATAATGCCAAAAAAATTTCCTCTGTTTGATTGCACATTTCTAAAATTAGGATATGAGAATAAACATTTTTTTTAAAATTATAACTTCTCCTAAATTCTTGACTATCACTCTTTCCTTTTGATCTGTTATTAAGTGCTCGACAATCTCCTCCAAATTCGTTCCCTTCATCTCCAACACAAAAAAAATACCCAAACACAGTTGCTAGAAAAGAAAAGCCTATGTAGAAGAAGAAGATGTTAGGAACACAAATTGCATTATAAAAGATTAGAAATCTGATGAAAACACACCACTCACAAACTCGTTAACTTCAATGCAAATTCTAGCTACCTAGGCTCATAGTCGAAGTGGATAAATCTTGCCCCTCATCCCCCAATTAGCACATGCTTCAACCCAAGGGATTTGTGGGGACAAACATGTGGGTTAAATCTGACTATAGGAGCTAGCTTGACCATTTGGAAAGCTCAAATTCATAAAATGGCTGGGATTGTTGAGAAGCAAGCAAGCATCCATTTGGGTTCTTCATCCTAATATTGTGCCCTACAAGTAAACAAACCATACATGCAAGTAAACAGAAAAAAGAAAATATGAGCAGAGGTAGAAATGACAAAAATCTTGGGTTCGGATGTCAAAAAAAAATTTATTTCAATTAATTTGGAATGCTCATTTTGGGAAAATTGGAATTAGAATGAGCATTTGAGAAATTCCACCTATTTAGATGGAAGACCGAATCCTAGTTTTAAGTGGTAAATGAGGATACCGAATTCTAATTTTTCCAAATTCTCATTCCCATTTTGCAGACCCAAACAACAGATTAGAAATTTTAAAGGATTCCAAATTCTAATTCTTGTCCAAATCCGTGATCCAAACGGACCCTAAGAGAATACGATTATTGGATTATGACATATCTTAGCCAAGTGTCAAAGGAGAATCCACAAGGTATCACACCCATGTTTAATGATGATGTCAATATTTTGTGGAATATTTGAATTAAAAATTCATTATTCCACACAAAAAGGAATTAGTGGTGGAAAATATGACTTAGGAAATTAAGAATATCCATGGTTTGTAGATGATGAGCCAATTAATTAATAAAATAACAATTAATTGAGAAGGTTAGTTAAGGCGAATAATTAGTGAAATGACATAAGACTAAATTATGGGTTATTTAATCCTATAGAGAAAATTAGTAGATGATTGGCTAGTTTGATTAAATAAGAGTCATAGTATCCTTTGATGAAAATATGATGATGTTGTAGATTGAATAGGATGATGATGGATGGACCAAATCCATCATCAAATTGATCAATTGATTAACATGCAAAGGACACATGACATGAATTAAAGATGCACAACATTTAACCAATATCATAAATGCTACAAAATCAAGATTGATTAATATGGTTGATCATAATAACATCAATGGATGCTATCAATACTATTAAAATGGTTGATAATTCCATGATTTGACATTGAAAGACTCAACGATGTCAAAGATCAGATGACATGAATGATAGTTTGACCTAACATTGAGAATCATGATAGTACTAAGGTCAGATTGATAAGATTCAATAGATTGATAGGTTTCCAAGACACTGAAAGCCACAAAAATGCCTAGGATTTTATAGATGATGATTTATTTGAGATGTTTGACACATTATAAGTTGATTAGGACTCATTTTTGGTGATTCTGAGTTGATTTGGGGTGATTTTGAGTTGATTTGAAATGGTTTCAAAATGATATGAAATGGTTTTGGGTTGATTTGAAGTAGTTTCTAATGATGATGAAATGGTTCCAAAATGATGTGCAATTTATGTGAAAGAGGATATGAATGATGATAGAAACTGTTGAGATACAATTAGGTTGGCCAAAAGATCAGTGTTACTGGAATGAGAAAATGAGATGAATTAGTATAGAAGGTGATGTTGATTTAGGGGCCCGAGGGTATTTTCAAGGGTTACCACAAAAGTTAGTGACCAAATAAGGAAAATGATAGTTCATAATGAAGATACAAATCCAATACAACTGACGATTGAAAAATTGAAGTTGAAACACAAAAGTTATAGCCTCTAGATGCAACATAGGGGCTTCAAGAGTAGTTTTTGGCATCCTACTACGGCAAGTGTACCCAAAATACACCCAAGTGCACCCAATGCACACTTGGTAAGACCAAGTGCACTATGACATACCAAATGTACCCATGCTGCACTTGGGAAGCCCAAGTACACTTAGAAAGTACAGCCTAGAAGGCTCCAGGGACTAGAAATAGCCTAACTGCACTTAGAATGACCTAAAATTTTGTGTGGATGCCCCAAGTGGTGGAAAGATGTTAGAAATGAGTGAAATCAATAAAAAATGGTCACATTTGGTCAAACTTGTTCAAACAAGGGTCAAATTGAGGTTGGACTAGGCAGAAAGCCCTAAAAGGTTGATAGACAATGTAGGATGGTGCTAAAATGTAGGAATGCAAGATGAAGATGATTTGGTGCATCAGAACACATGGTAATGGTGATGAATGAAGACATGAATGAAAGAAGACCAAACAGATGAGATGAGGACCAGTTAGAATGAGGTGAAGAATTTTTTCTTTCAAAGAGTGCACTATATATCAAATGCTACTTTATTTTGATGAAATCATAGATGTGAACCATTTTTGAGCATCTACATTTTCCCCTAATGTGATTTAGAGCATTGTGTCAAAGAAAAATGATGAGAAGGCCATAAAAAAATGCCCCAGTAGGAATGATATATATGGGTGCCCCCTCAAGAAATTGACTGATATATGCATATGATAGGTCAATTTGTCAATAATGAGATGCAAGGTAGCAGATGAAGAAGACACAAAAGATGGGGGAGATGAAATGAGAAATTGCTAGTATGATGAGAAAAATTTTGCTTATGTAAAGTGCACTACATGTCAAATGGAGCTTTATTTTGATATGGCAAATGGAATGCGACACATCATGGCATAAAGGGCTAGAGTGCTAATACAAATCTTTTGCATAAACAAGCACAATGCAAATAAAAAATGACCTTGTCCTTCCTAAGACATATATACATGCCCCAGACTCTCAAAGGTACATTGTAATAAATAAAAATAATAGAAGACCATGAACCATCCCAACTACTCTCATAGATCAGTTTATATCATCGAGTAGCATAGGAACATGATCAAAGAAAATAAAGCAAAAATAAATCACTCACTAAACAATGTGAGCCAACAACTATTCTTGTCCACTATTACTTCCTTTTTAGTGTCTTATCTCCTTAGATCATAGCTGATAGGTTGAACATATGATAGGTTTTATTGTTGATTCACTTGATAGGTTCATGGTGATGTGTTGGATTGATTATTGGTTCACATTACTCAGTTATGTGTGATTGTCATTGAAGTGTAGTGCTCTGAGTTTCAGTCTATGAAAGTGCAAAATTTTATGCAAAAGGGATGATAATGTATAAAGTTTATTATAGATCTTTGATGGGTTTTGTGATATTTAGGGTTTTGGGGATATTTGATGTTTTTGGTGTGACTAGTTTCTTTAGGACATTTCATGATTTTTTTGAGTTTATTTCAAGACATTTTCTGATTTATAGTGATTTTTTCAAGACATTTTATGATTTTTAGTGCTTTTTTAGGGAATTTTATGATTTTTGTGCTTTTTTTAGGACATTTATGCTTTTTAGAATTTTTTTTAGGATCATATTCAAATGTTTAAGATTTTTTTATGATCGTATTTGAATTTTTAGGATTTTTTTTAGGATCATAAAAGCATATACAAGTGTTAGCCCAAAACTATTATGTGATAGGTCCAATGGATAAAAAGTACTTAAGGATATTCCCCTAGTTCGAGTTCAAACTCATGCACTATGTAGGTAATATGCCCCTGAACAAGATGCAAACTATGTACAAAGGCCAATGACAAAGTATGTATAGACTGGTAATGTGCTAGGTAAGATAACAATGGATATTAACTAGTTCATGAGCCATGATAAGGGACTAGGGATGTCTTGCAATATGAAAGATATGATTAGTGAATGACAAAGGTGGGAAAAACTAGATTGAATCTCGATAGATGGAGGAGCAACAACTGATTACACATGGTGCCTGTTTGCTAGGTTTTCACCATGGTACTTGCCCAAAGTGCCTATTTTCCAAGTTTTCACTTGTGGACAAAATTGTTCTTTTGACTTAAATTTTCATGCCAAGATGCCTATTTTCCAGGTTTTCATCAAGGCATCCATTTTTTCATGACCTTTTAAAACTTTTTTTCTTTTCTTTTTTCATGACATTTTCCTATTTTTTTGATATTTTTTTAGGACTTTTTGTGATTTTTTTGATTTTTTTCAGGAATTTTAGATAGAATCATGAATGTTGTTGACAAATGCTAAGAAGAAATATGTTGTTGATGCTACTAGTTGATAATCTCTTGAACCATAACTGATTATAACTACACAAGAGTTGTTCTAAGTCTATAGCTAAGATCAAACCACTAGAAAGGCCTCAAGATATACCATTGTGTAGCATATGTAAGACAATGTCTACCTCTTGTGAATCCAAGCATATAAAGATAAATAGGTCAGAGGATTCTTTGTACAATATTTCATTGATGATGAAATATGCAAAGGGTTTTTGGATAAGGATTTGATTTTGGGTGTTGGACAAGCTAGGTAGCTGGGTTTGGGGATAGGCATCTGGATATAAGGAAGGATTGGGAAGATTGAGACCAACGACTTCCCACATGAATGCTGATTGAGAGTGCTCAAAAATACTTTGTGGCATGTTGAACATTTGAACACTAATATTCATGGCATCCTCTTGTTTATCTTGTATCCTTTGGAGTTTCTTAGCTTCTTATTTTTCATGGTCTAATGACACCTTTCAGTTTTCACCAAGAGACCTACTTTTGTCAAAAAAAATATCTTTTTTCTTTTCAAATTTACATCTAGAGGATGGAATTGACTCCCCAAAACATGCCAATGCGTTCTCTTGAGGAGAAATTAATTCTTTATGATCACCAATTTTAATGCCTTCATAGATTTCAAAGTCTATTTTGAGAGTGTCATCATTGTCGAATTGATCAAAAATTGGTGGCCCACATTGGTCCCAATTCAATAGTTTAGTATAGCTTGAGGGGATGTCATAATCAGTATTGAATGAATTCTGGGTGAAGGCAAATATATGGGTATCTGATTTAGTGGTATAATTGGGGACATGTTTAGAAGCTAGAGGACTATTAATTTTAGGTTGGATATCCTCAGATGCCTTTTCATTATTTAAAACATCCATAGTCTTACACATAGGTACCATAGTACTAGGAGGACCTATTTGTAATGATTTAAATCTAAATCCCAAACCTTTGACTAGTTTAAGTGTTCAGATATTTAGCCTTGCTCCTCCATCTATCAAGACACATTTGACTTTAACATTGTGGACAAAGACCTCAAGTTGAAGGAGACCATTTTGGTTTGGTCTATCTTTAGGAATATCTCGAGAGGAAAAGGTGATATGTTGTGATACAGAGAGGTTTCCAACCATGGCTTAGAACTGGGCAACATTGATGTATCTATGACTATTGACTCTTTAAGGTCTTGATCCAAGATCTTCTAATGTTGGGGAGATGCATGGAGTAGGTCCAAGATGGATATTTGCACAGCGGTCTTGCCAAGTTGTTCAACAAGGCTATAATCAAATGAAGTAGGAGCAATAGGTTTACTAGGGGGTGTAGGTCTAGTAGGAGTAGTAGGTCTAGATGGGGCTCTAGGTAGGGTGATCCTTGTATGGCATGTAGTGACAGTACAATAAGCGTCTTCAGCCTTTAAGGTGAATGTGGATATGTAGTAATTAGACTCATTAAAGAAATTGATGGTGTAATAATATCCAATGTATGTGTAATTCACATTATCTTGTGAGTTTGAGTTTGAACTTCAGGGTTTATCTTTGTCATGATTACCCAAAGGATCTTTGAAGATAGTGTAATCAAAGTTGGATGCTAGCAGTGATGGATCAAATATGATTATACCATCATCAATGAGGTCTTGTATTGTGTTCTTTAGCTAGAAAGATGATGAGCTCTTATGTCCTTTGGTGTGGAGGTAATCACATAATTTTTTGTCATCCCACTAATCTTCTTTAATTAATGGTTCATATTTGATCGGAGGTAACTATAGGAAGTTATTATTGAGTAACTATTGTAGTACAATCTCAAGAGGTATCCTCAATGGTGTGAATTTCCTATCCTTGGTTCTAGGGTGCCTTCGGGGTTTGTCCTGTGTGGAGGTTTCAATCTTTTGTTGTGGGTCTGGTGTTTGATTGGGAGTTTGTGAATTTGTAGGGTTTGTACCTTTCAAATTTAGTTGAGGTTGTTCTATGCTAATCGTGTGGGCATCCACAATGCCATCATTGGTCACATTCTTTTTTTCGAAGAAAAATTTTTCCTTGTCATTAGAAAAGTTGGTTTTTGTGTTTTCTTTGTTTATCTTGAGGACTCCCTTACGGATAAGAACATCTTCAATACTAGCCCTTTTTTCCATCAGTTTAGAAATGGTGCTTGGCCTCTTGATTTAGAGTTCATACATCAAGTCTGGGACTAAATTTTCAATGCACAAGTTAACTTGTTGTTCTTTGGGAATGTCTAGTGAGCATTGACTGAATAAGCTTCTCCAACATAGTAAGAATGTGATAAATGGTTCTCCCATATTTTGTTTAGTTAAGCACAAATTGGAAAGCATCACCTCAATCATAATGTTAAAGACAAAATGGGAGATGAACTTGTCTGCTAGCTCTGACCAAGATTTGATAGTATCAAGAAGCTTAGAGTATCATTAAAGTGTGGGCCCACCTAGAGAATGGGGGAACAATCTCATGAGGTAAGTGGGCTCATCGCTTGTCTTCATCTTTAGTAGGTTCAGTTTCAAGTCCCATAGTTATCCTATTTAATCCAACTTTCTTTAAGTGAATTTTCATGTTTGATTTTCACTCAAAGTAATTGTATGGAGTTAGGATGGGCATATTTCTTTGATCCATGATGAAGAAATGTAGAGAAGAAATGCTAAAAAGAAGAGAACCCAGCCACGACAATGCCCCCCCCTTTTTACTCAATCAAAGAACCCTCCCCCCTCCCCCCCCCAAAAAAAAAGAATTATGATTTGGCACTTTATTTTAGTGTGTTTACAACTACCACTAGAAAGAAATATGTAGTGGTCTTGATTTCAATCCATTACAAACCCTCATGAAGAGCATATGCTAGAAGTTAAACTTGGGCACAATAATAAAGGAAATAAATAGCACCACTGCGATCTACTCAAAAAATCATGCACTTTCAAAAAAAAATCGCCTCGATACAAGGTCGTATGAGAAAGTTATGATCCTCCGAAGTTTCCAAAATGAGAACTGTGCACAGTCATGACTGAGAATCTGCAATTTCTGAAGAATTCATGCATGAAAAAAAAAAAAAAACTCCACTAGTTAATAGAGCACAAAAAATAGCCAAGTTCATAATAAGAATCATCAAAATTAGAGTCTGTATGAGCAAGAATGAGACATTTGAAAACTGCGTTCAAATTTGTGACTGCCAACGGAGAGGGGTATGGTTGTAGCCTTTCATGCTCAATTCTACAAAATATACAGCTTGCATGTAAAATATAAAAGATACCCAAATGGTTTTTCAATGCCGCAAACAAAACCCAGAGAGCATTTTTCTTGTTGATCTACAAAAGATGTTGCTATAGTGTAAATTAGACAGCTTTAACAGTAAAAAAATGGCTCCAAAAATCAAAAACTGACCCCAGCAACCAAAATATGACGTGAACATGCTAGATCAGCTTCCTAAGTGCATCAATGGCATGCTAGAACCTACAATACTGATTGAAAACTCCAAATAAGCAAGTTGGTTGTCAGATTTGAGATTGAAACCTCAGAGAAAAACTGTTTTTGTCAAAACTTTTTTGATTCTCAAGATCATCCAAAGATGCAAGAGAAGAGCATACTTTATTTTTCAGAAAACTACAGTAAATTTTATTAGCCCCCCCCCCCCCCCCCCCCCCCGAATCTCTCAAATAAGGAAACTAAAATCTACTCTTAAATATAGAAAAGCTCTGATACCATGTTAGAATATGATAAGATTAATAACCCAGAAAACTAGTGCAAAGAATAAATATCTAAACTATGAATGCAAATGATACAAAATCAAAATAGCATCATAGAGTTAGTCTCCAAGAGAGCAATGTAAATGCTGGAAGCAAAATAGCATTAAGAGGATGCGAAAATAAGAGATGTAAATACAAGCCAGGTAGCATGCTTATATAGCTAGGAAGAGGGAGGAGGTGGCAACACCAACCATTGAGGAGAAACCATCTATCGGACTAAAGATAGCAAAGTATCTTCCCAAGATAGCTAATGGATGCTCACATGTAGGAAGGTGACACCTCACAACCATTCACCTAATAAGACATGCTTTATTAACCTAAGCGAGATTTTTAAAAGTGTAGGAAAAACCTAGCAAAATAGGAAAAATAAAAAACTACACTAATAGTAAGTTCCTTTATGTATATAGAGCCTATTTCTTTTGGAATCCCAATGCTTTGACTTGTTTGGAAAGTTTTTAGAATTGTTGCAGTAGCTCTTCATTAGGGTTTTTCATGATAGATTTCCCTTCAAGTATTTTATGCCTATGAGTAGACCATTTGTTGTGGTGGGAGCTATGTCTACTTGGTTCTTACTTTTTTGTGTCTGAGGAGTCTGGTGATGTGTCACTAGGTGGTGGAGGTATGTTAGTACCTCAAAGACAAAAGGGTCCCTGTTGTGACACATGTTGGGGTATTTTTTATGGTATTTGATGTGGCACTTGTTGTGGTATTGACTATAATTGATGTACCATGTGTTATTATTATGCCATTTGTTGTGGTTGTTGTTGGGGTACCTCCATTGGTTGTATGTTAGAACATGTATGTGATTGTTCTAGAGGTATCTATTGATGTTTTTGTGGCACGTATTGTTGTTGGTATGCAATTTTTTGCTCAAGGTGTCTTTGGTACTCCAACTATTTTTTGAGTTGCTCTTGTTGTTTAACAAACATGGCTTGTTGTTGTTGGAATTGTTGTTGACACATTACATGTAAGTCAAGCAGATTTACATTAGATTGTGTTTTAGGGATGTCGATCCTTGCAACACTTGAGGCTATTGCTGTTGTGGCTGATTATTCTATTGATATGTTGAATGTGTGTTGGAAACATTGGATCCTTGGACTATTGTAGGTTGATGTTCTTGAGGTAGTTGGTTACATCCTTGTGAATTGACCACCATGTTGGTATTGTTGTTTTGGCACCTTTGTGTGTTAGAGGTTTCTCCTTGGGACATCATGTTGATTTGAAAAGGTGCATTCCTTTTGGGAATAGGTGTAATGTTAATAAGAACTTTCCTTTTTGCATCAATAGGGATTGTTGCAGTTGATGTTTCACATAGTGTACTTGTGGGAGGCTCCATAACATTTGATGTCATGACACTTGGTAGAATTAGGAGAAAAGGTGCACTTTGTGGATTTTCCTCCAAAGGAGGTATGTTTGGCACCCCTAGAGCACAAGTCCCTTTAGGCAGATCTTGTTGTTGCACCATGTGATTGAGATCAAGTTTTAATGTCCTTTTGGGATACTTGGAAAGAGTCTTGTTTCCCTTCATTGGTTTTCGTTCATCAAACAAGGGATTAATGTTGAAGTGTTCAAATGTACTTTGGAGGATCTCGATGGTTGATTCTTGATGGGACCTTATAGGTGCCATTATCATGTTTGAAAACTATAAAGGTTGTTTTCCCTTATCTAAGTCCAAATTGATAATGGGTTGAATGTTTTCAAATGTTGTGTTGGTTTGATGTTTGGACTTAGGTCCCTCCACATTTGGGTTGAATTTGACAATTTTTTGGGCTACCAAAAGTTTAAAGTTCTTGCAAAATTTTTGTCTTGACATGCCCTAGCCATTTATTCATCAATGATGCCATAGTTAGTGTCAAAGTGTGCACCTAAATGTACTCCCTACCTCCCAAGTGTGCACCTAAACTACCAACTATGCTTAGATAATACCAAGTGCACCCTTGGTGCACTTGGGGCCTTGAAGGTAAGAAGCTGGTAAGTAAGAGTTATGCAATCGGTAAATAAAGGTGTTAGGATGCCTAAAATGCAAAATGTGAATGATTTGAGTGTTTTGAGTGTTTTTCAAGGTTTAAGGATGTAATGCAAGGTGTGGAAGTATAGATTAGGGTTCTGGAACATGAAACCCATAATTATCAAGTGCACTCTAAAACTACCAAGTGCACTTTGAAACTACCAACTATGCACCTGAAGTGTGTAGTTAGTAAAACAGGGGTGCAATTTGTAAAATAGCTCAGAACTTGATAATTAGGATGTGGGTATGCAAGATATGAATTTTTTTGGACTTTTAGGTGTTTAGGGATGTTATGCGACCTAGGAAAGTGCCAAATGAAGTACAGTTTTAATATGCAAGGTGAAAATGTTCTAGAGAAACTATGCAAATGCAAATGTAAAGTGACATCTTGGAGGCTGACTAAAGGAGATGAAAATGACCCTATAGTATGAAAAATGAAGGTTAGGGTTGGATTTTGGACTTGGTAATGATGCTAGGGGTTGTTGTATGCAAGGTGGATTATATAAGGAATGTTTTTATAGGGTTGATAATGACATTTGGGATATGCAAAATGAGGATAAGTGACCAAGAAGACAATGTGGTTGATAGACAACTTGATAAGGTTTGATAGTGGGAATGGTGCTAATGTTTTGAAAAATTCTAGATGAGGGGGATATACCACTAGGGTAAGTCAAAATGACATTTAGGGATACTAGAATTATGATGATGCTAATGATAAAGGCATATGCAAGGCTTTGGACTTAGGTTAAATCTTTAGAAAGTATTTTGTCTAGGAGTTTAACCTTGTGATAATGGACTTTGGATCTTTACCAAAAAGAGCGATAAAAGATGAAAAGGTCAAATATATCAAGAAATAAATATAGTTTGACCAAATAAAATGATAAGAAAAGATAAAAATACTATTCAAGATCCATCATCCATCAACACTAGGAGATACTCTAAGACTCATGTTTTGTTCAAATTTTTGACTAAGTTCAAAGGTTTCGAGGGTTCAAAATGACATTTAGGGGGCTCAAAATGATGATGATGCTGGGAAAATATGCAATATGGAAAGGTCCTAAGAGGAAAAATGAGATTTTGGGTGCAAGATGTAGTTTTGGGTCAAATGCAGAATGAGGAGGTACAACGGCTCCTAAATGCAGTTTTGGGGTCCCAAAATGTAGTTTCAAGGCCTAAAATGGTCATACAGGTGCTCAAATATAGCTTGATGGAACCAAGTGCACTCCAATAGTACCAATTGCACCTATGGTGTATTTGGGGCTAGTTTTGGAATAGTTGGTAGTTTCATGGTGTAGTTGGGAAGCTGGGTTGAACATTTTTTGAATGTGAGCAAGGTGGTTGTCAAGTTGCTATGTCAGGAAGCTAGGATGCAAGGGCTGATGTTAGGATAGGTTAGGAGATGTAGAATGGAGGTTATGACCTAAGGAATGATTTTCTAAGTGAAGACAATGAAAGTTAGGAGATGTAGAATGAAAATAAGGGCATGTTGAGACAAGGAGGCCTATCCAGGTACCTAAGGATACTATTGAAGCCTCAAAATGTTGTCTAGAAGCCAAAACTAGGTTATCAATCTACCAAGTGTGCCCAGATAGTACCAGCTATGATAAGTAAGAGATAATTTCCATAGCTAGTCAAATTGTGATATTGCTATTAGGATTTAATTGTGTGATTTTTGAGTCAAACTCATTGACCCATGTTTCATGAGTAGTGATTCAACATGAATCCATCTCTCATGAGAATAAATGGAACACTTAGCCCTCATTGGATCTAGGTGATGCTCATAGAGGTGAAGCACTGGGATTTCTTAGGAGGTCAACCATCCCAGTACTACTCCATCCTGAGCACACTTAACTATGAAGTTTCCTCCATGGTTAAAGCCAAAGCTTGAAACCTCATTTACAATAAAAGACCTTCACCAAGTTTTGTACCTTACAAACCATTCATTAGAAAGCCCCTTAAGAAAATGGGGTTGCAAGCTTTGGCTTTAACCATGGAGGAAACTTTGTAGTTAAGCTTGCTTAGGCTAGAGTAGTACTGGGATGGGTGACCTCTCAGGAAGCCCTAGTGCTTCAACCCTATGAGCATCAACTAGATCCAATGAGTGCTAAGTGTTCCATTTATTCTCATTAGAGATGGATTCATGTTGAATTACTACTCATGAAACATGGGTCAATGAGTTTGACTCAAAAATCACATAGTTAAATCCTGATAGCAATATCACAATAGTACTAGTTATGCCTATGGTGTAGTTGGGGCTAGTTTGAGTGTAGTTGGTCATTTCAGAGTGTAGTTGGGAAGCTGGGCTGAAACAAAGGCAATCTTGAGTGCTCAGACTTGTAGATTGATGCCATAGTGAGGTAAACAATAGAGGACAATGTTAAGACTAGAATGGAGGCTTAAAATTATTTTTATGACACTTAGAATGATGGATAAAGTGTTCTAGATGAAGGTTGGGTATGAAAGGATGCAAGATGGACAATGCAAAATGCAAATTTTGGGGTTGAAATGAAAAGACTAAAGATGCAAACTAAACCCTAATGAATGCAATGTGAAGGATGAGGGATGCATAATTAGGACTAGAAGATGCAAGATGAAACCTATATGATGCAAATATGAGGCTTAAACTAGGGTGAGTGCAAGTGAGTTCTATGCAAGGATGAAATCTATGTTATGCCAAGCACATTTAGGATCACAAATGGCCATGTTTTTGAAGTCCTAAATGTATTGGACAAAGTTCAAAAAGTCTTGACAATAGTTGCAATGTCTTGATAATGTTTGATGTTATCCAAGGTGTAAATTTGAATGTTGGCTTTATCTTGATTAATGTTTTACACACATGTAAGACACATTAAGACAAGAATATCTATTGTTAAAAGTGAACAAGCACACCACAACGTAGGCTTTAGGACTGTATCCACTAAATTCCTACTTGAATTAAAGTTCAATCGAGCCTATCCAGAGTTGACAACCTAAGATATTGGCACCACAAGCTCCCCCTTACAGTGCACTCACTTCTTGAGGCTACTAAGATTTGCTTCCCAAGTGGCATGACTTCCTAAGGGACTGTTGCCTCTACTAAGGATTGCAAGAATGTAGGATGTCTTCACGGGAATGGGTGACCCCTTCAGCTAGTGGATAGAAAGGATTTTGGCCACTAAAACATGGTTTTTAGTAAGGGCATTCCATTTGGCAAGTGAATGATAAACTTTCCTAGAATGTCTCCCAGCTCTGAGAACTAGGGTTTGATGCACCACAAGGGTACTAGAGGAGAGCTATCATGCAAAAATATCACTGACATACCTTTCACCGTAATTGAGTTTTATATAGCAGTTAGAACATTGACCTAGCTTTGGCCTATTACCACTCTGAAGTCATCCCCTGGCATACCTAATATTGGATATCTGTGTCCAAGGCAAGCTTCACTATAGAAGTTACACAGATTTCTCTTACACCCAAGATCCATGAATGGTGAGGAGAGAGGATATGTCCATGCAGCTCCTAGGGATTCAAACACTATAGAAATGCCAAGCAAAAAAGAAAAAAATCATTTTAAGCACCAAATGAAGTGTTATCTAATCTAAGAAATCCACACACATGGTTTTGACAGACATATAAGGTCTTCAACAACATCCTACAAACAAGAATTAGTAGTTTTCAATGATTAGTCTTCATCCAAAAATAACCACATGCTACAAACAAACCATCAATAACACAAAAAACTCTAATCTAGGTCCTAGAAGCAAACATAAACCATTAGTGAAAATTCTAATTGAAATAGTTGCTTTCTCTGAACCAGGAGCGCTTTGACAGAGCAGACTACACTATAGAAGGCTATAATGGCTTAGAATGCCCGCAAGTGTTCTTTGATAGTGCTAACTATGCCCATGGTGTAGTTGGGACTATTTTGGGTGTAGTTGGTAGTTTCTAGGCACAGTTGGGAGCCCAGGTGCAAATTGTGGGGAATTGTACCCTAAATGATACCTAGATAAAAAAAATTTGAACTCTACTCTCCCAAGTGTGCCTAGATAGTACAAACTATCCCCATGGTGTAGTTAGGGCTTATAAGGGCATAGTTGGTAATTTTTGGGCATAGTTGGCTATTTAGGAACAACATACAGGGGTTATGGTGTCTCCTAGGCCCCTACAATTACCTCCTAGGGGTCCCAAGTGCATCTTGATAGAGTAGAGTGCACCCTAGGGTAGAAAGATAAAAAAATGCATGAAGCAATAGCATAAAAGCATGTTACTAGGCCCCTTAATTATACTAGGTGTGATGAAGGAGAGAAAATAAGGATTATACCCCTTCAATGAGCTCCTTCCTTGCACCTATGAGCACAAACACAAGAAACCCGAGTTAGCTAAGCATATTCTTGTCAAGTTCAGCAATTGTAGGACTAGAAAATGGACTAATGTCTAACATACTATGAGAAAATCACAAACCCAATAACCATATGTTAACACCCTCTAGTCTACCATGAAAGCCAAATGAACCAAAACAAGAAAGCAAGTCTAAAATTCCCTCTTTCATTTGTAGCTCCCATGTCCTCCTTTCTTCTCCAAGTGATGTAGCTCTGAATTACCTATAATGCACACAATATTGGAAGAAAAATCCTATGATAATGATGGTGCTATGAGAATACTTGAAGTTTTGATTTGAATGTGAGAGCAAGAGTGAAAAAAATGAGAAAAATAGGGACCAAAAATGAGAGAAAGAATTCTCATTTAATAATCAACACAGAGGATGAGAGCATTGGAATTTTCACCTTGGATATGCAACATGGCAAGGAATTCCTTAGAGAATCCATGATGCATATGACACAAGATACCAGGTGTAGGATTGTATGATGCTTGGAAGTCAAACTTGGCTAAAGATGGAAGAGATTCTATGACACTTCATATGACAGCTCAAACTCACTTAAAGTCAAGAATCTATGACAAAGGAAGCCAAATGTGGATGTGCATAAGAGAATGAGAATATTGGATTATGACATATCTTAGCCAAGTGTCAAAGGAGAATCCATGAGGTGTCACGCCTATATGTCATGATGATGTCAATATTTCAATTAAAAGTTCATTATTCCACACAAATAGGAATTAGTGAAAAAGGAATAAATGGTGGAAAATTGTTGAAATACTCAAAATGGGAAGAATACTTCTAAGAGGGGGGGTGAATTAGAAGTAGCACACTTTAGCCTTTTCAACTCCTTTAAACCAAATAATTGAAAGTGAATTGCATGAATGTAAACACATTACATAAACATAAAGCAAACACATGCATTAACACACATAACACCAGATTTGGTAACCCAGAAACCCTCCAAGAATAAGAAGGTAAAACTGGTGTGGGGATGATACCCACAAAAATTACTGCAATAATAATTGTTTGACCACTTCTGATGGTTTTCCCTATGAAAGGCCTGCCCTGTCAAAGGCTTTACATGTGTCAATAGTGACCTAGTTAAAAGATTTATAAATACTTTACATGAAGTGTCACTATGTTAAAGGATTTAGTTACCTCTTCAAAGGATTTACAAAATAGTTGTTAAGCTAATCTATCAACATAGGGTTTTCACTATCTAATACAATGGTAAGAGAGTATTATAAATCTTTTGACCTAATTTCTTACAATCTTCAATTGTTGATTTTAGGCACTTGATCTGCTCACTCTAATGTGATCCTTTCTTGATCTGATATATGTTTGTATCACTTGTTCTGTTATGGTCAATTGAATGTGTAATTATTGCTCAATTCACAAAGTCTATGATGCCCCTATTGTTTACTCTTGTTCTACCATATTCTATTTGCTTAGCAACTTCCTTGACTTCCCTTCAGTAGCATACAATCATGGGGTCTAAGCACTCTTATAAAGACTTTATAGACTTAGGGTTAGGTATGGATCTATGATCCATATTGAATCTTGACTTTCGACTCATTCCTTGCTTTTTTCTCATTCATTGCATGCCTTATACATTTTTTGATTGGTTGCATGCTGATTGCATAGTAAATATAAAAGATTCATTCTTATCCTTATCATCCTTCGAAATTCTTCTATGTCAGCTCCAAAAATGGTTAACATTTGAGTTTGTGAGGGTATAAACTCATATGTTGATTCTGTGTTACTTGACACATACTAGACTACTGGTGCTTGGAACATACACTCTCCTACTTTGTTTTCCATCTATTGCATTTTGTCTTGCTTGACACATTTATGACTATAGCTTACTTGGCGTACATAACATTATGACTTGGTCAACATCAACTGTAACTCAACACCTCTATATCACTTGGAAACCATATAATGCTCGACACCTAAAGTCACTCGATACCTGTGGAATATATGACTCGACATATATTGTGGCTTGGCATACATAGTGTACTCGGTTTCAATGTAGAAAGTGCTTAATTGTTTTGACACTGAAATGTTAAAACCATTCTAAGACCAAGAATCCCCCCCTTTGAGATGAGTGTCAAAAACACTTAACTAAAAATTACTAATCTATCCTTATGAGTACACTATCCAATCTATTCTCCATATGTACAAAATTTTAAAATTTGTTCAAAAATACCTTATAACTCCCTTGAGCTAATTGTGCTATTTCATTCTTGTACCCCAAAATTTTGTGCTAGATGTGCCTGATGCTCTTTGTCTTTACCTTGTACCTGTGCGTTGAGCAATTTTGTTGATTTTTTTTGTACTTTCTATCTTTATTCATATTTCCCTCAAAACATTATTTCTCCCCATGAAAGAATATAATCAAAATTTAGTATTCTCCCCCTTAGATATATTTTTCTTACTATTATTTCTCCCCCTTTTTAACACTTGTGTCAAAGGGCTCTAAGGAGTAATACCATATTTTACCTAAAATGTGTTGTTCACCATCATTATTATTTTCAAATCTGCATCCCAATTCTCCAAAGAAATGTCTAGTGACTTGTGTTGGATGGCAGTCTTTGTAGCAAGATGTACAAGTCCATCTAATTTAGAAAGATTAGGATCTTTCTTTAAGACAGTTTCAAGATAGACTTGCTCTTTGTGGAGAACCTCCAAATGTGGGGTTATGGAGGATTGAATCTACATTAATTTGGCCTTTATATTGGCTTCATCACTTGCTAATGCAACTAACTCTCTTTGAGTGTGAAGCAATTGGGAAAAATGCTTCTCACTTTGCACTGGATACCTTGGTAGTTGCATGCTAGAAATCTTCAAATTTCTCTCCAAGCTCAATATCCTTTGATTTGTCTCTTGTGTAAAGTTGGAGAAATCACACAAATTTTTGTACAATGTGAAAATGTTCTTGAGTATAGCTTTGACCTTGTCAATTTTCTTCGCCAATTTTACCTATTCAAGTGCTATAGCACTTGATATTTTCTCATTCACCTTCCCCTAAAATTTTCTTTCAAACCATTCCATAAGTTTAATATTTGTATCCTAGTCTTCACTAGTCACCTAGTCAATTATATTAGATAGATTTTCTATTATGGTCTTTGCTTCATTTGGTGACTCCAAGATGAAGGCATCCATAAAGATGTCCTTAATCTCATGCAATTCTTGCTTGTGTTTATACTCTTTTCTGAGTATTTCCTACCTCTTCCTTCTATTTAAAGCATCTTGCATTTCCATGATCTAATCCATGGTGATGGTATTTGAGTCATAGGAAAGTATGACTATGTCTTCATCTAGCTCAGGGTCTCCATAATGAAGTACCCTGGCCACTTTGGTTGAGCTTGAGCCTGGTGTTGAGATTTGTAAAGATATGTCTTCAGTGCTTTGCTTCTGAAGAGTCTTTGTAGGAGTTCATGTCTTTGGTAGTTCTACCAATGTTTGAATAGCGACCTACTCCTTTTCCTTTGATATATCCTCCTTCTCATTAGACTTCCCTTCTTCTATGCTTGGCTTCTATAAAGCATCACCTATTGTTGTTGGTGGTGGAAGCATCAAAATTTTAGTGCTAGTAGTTGTATAGGTGAAAGGTGATTCTTGTGGTTTCACCTTGTCTCATTTTGGTTCTACTACTACCTTTTTTAGCTCATCCACACTCACCAATATAGGTTTTGTGCATAATTATTCTTGTAGAATGGATAGGTGAAGAATCTTGGAGAGATCCTCTATAGTCAGAGGATATATGTTCTGAGCTGAATTGTTAGGAACATCCTTAATAATTAATGCATCTGTAGGTGTGATGATTACATGAGGAGGGCTAGGAGGTGGTATTTGTATGTCTTCAACACTTTGTTCCTCTTCTTATTGCTATCCCTCTATTGCCATATCTTCTTCCTTTTGTGTTTCTTCCTCCTCTTTCTTCTTTTCTTCATCTACTTTTGTTGTTTCTTCCTTCTCTTCCTCTCCTTTCTTTTCTTATATTTTTTTGCCTTGGTACTAGCCTCTACCTTATTTGCTTCCTCTTCCTTCTCATCAGTTATTTTGTAAATTGTTTTCCATAATTTAGTGGCCTTTTTCTTCTCTTTTTTTTTCCTCTTTGTCATTTTGTGTGGATGCCCTTATGGTAGCTCTTGTTGCTAGTGTTGGATTGGCTTGTGCAGGCCTAGTGACCTTCTTGGGCTTGGGTTGAGCTAGAGGCTAAGTTTTAGCCTTTCTTTTCTTTTTCTTGGCTAGTGTACATGCTTCCTTGGCTTCGTCTTCCTTGGTACCTTCTTCCTTCTCTTCTCTTAAGCCCTAGGTCAACTCCATTGGGCCTTACCCTTGCTCTTCTTCTTCTTCACTTTCTCCTCCTCCTCCTTCTTCTTCACTACTTGCTTCTCCTTCAATATTTGCTCCAAATTTCTTCTTTATCCTCTTTACTAATTTATCTTTCCTCTTAATAATAGAGGATTTCCTCAATTTAGTTTCAACTTTTGATTTGACAACATCATATGTGCCAAAGTTAGGAGCTTCCTTATCTATCTCTTCTGCAAGAAATGCTATGATTGCTGCTGAGGCTTCATCTATATCAAGCTCTTATCTCAATGGCCTTAGCCATCTTACTCTTGGTATTTCTGCCTAGATGTAGGTATAATCAATGTCAACCAAAAAGCATGTCATTGTTGTGTTTTCCCTCTAGGGAAACTAGTAGTCTCACCCTTTGCTTCATGGATTTCTTAAAATCCTCAAAATCACTTGTCATTTGGGCCTCTAAATTCTCAACCATCTAATTAATGAACCCATTGATTTGTGTAATTATAGTTTTGTTAGGGTTCCAATTCACCTTTCCAATAGAAGGAAACTCTTCCATAACATAAAATAATATACACATAAGAATTGAACCAAATTTGCATTGAGCATATTTTAATCTCCTTGTTGCTCCTCATTTTTCATTTATTTGTTGCAACATTAGTTCTAACAGATGATATGTGTGATCTTTCTTTACTAGTTTGTTGGCTACATCAACAGCTATACATGGCACACTATTCAATCTGTTGGATTCATAGAATTTATGAAAAATCACTCTCACTAAAAAATCTAGAAGAGGATCAGTTATAGTATCAATAGTCATACCCCTCTTTTTCCATTTGGCTCTTGTATTCATTTTAATGATCTCTCTGGAATCACTATGCAGGGTCTTAGGCCAATCTAGGGTTGGGAAACCTGTAACCCTATGCACTATCCTTTTTGTAATCTTTACTAGTCCTGTTTCCAACCACAAACATCCATTGTGAGTTTTTTTGAGCACAATCCATATTCATTCAATTTTGAAACCTATAGGGTAAACTAGGGCATTGGTCAAACCCTTTTTCTTGACTATTTGGAATTTATCCTTTAGAAATTTATTTTAACATAGTTTTTCATAGGCTTGGAATATCTCAAGGCTACCTACCACACCTATCTTGAAGTTATAACACTTTCTCACATCTTGTACCATGACAACATTTGGTACAATGATGGACAATGTGCCAGCTGGATCATTTTTGTAGGCAACTTTAGGGATTGGCCTAAACTTGGGTTGTTTTACCTCATTACTAACTAACTAGACCTCATGATCTTCCTTTCCTTTGGGATTTCTTCAACTACAAGCCATTATACTAAACTAGGGTTTTAATGTATTAAAAACTTTAACATTGCATAGCTTAGCACTTGATAAATACCTTAGATCATTGAAATGTATGCTAAATCATTGTTGAGATCGATGCAAATGGCTTCAAGGTTGCTGTATGATTGCTCTTGCATTCCTTTTTATCTTTTATTTATGTTTAAATGGCATGAAAATGATCAAAATTTGACCTTATACCTATAAATACCTAGCTTTAAATGCTTAGTGCATACATCTATAAACTCAGCACTTGAAGATTTCACCATGGCTCAGCTCCCATTGTATTTTGTTTACTTGGCTTCTGCTAGTTTTCTATTTCACTTGGCTTCAACTATCAACTTAGTCAATATTAGAAACTCAACATCCATTGGAGCTTTACTTGGCATTTGAGGGTAGTTTAGTATTTGCAAAATCTTCAAATTCTAACTTTGCATCATTGCTCATGTAGATTTCTTCCTTGTAGTAATTCTTTGTCCTGGCACTGATGTATGATATAACTTTGTATATTAGTTTCATACACCTATTCTTATTTAGTTGGATGAGATGTGATCACTTGAGCTCTTGGGTGAAGTCATCTTTCTATTTGATGTGCTGCACTCATCTTTCTTCTTCCAAGTTTTGTTCATTTGCCCTCTTATTTGTTCAACATCAACCTTCTCTTTCCCTTTGTTGACTTATGTCTTAGGTGCTTTTGACTTTTGTTGGACAATTCCTGCTGATATGACTAGTTTTCAAGAAACTAAAACATGTAGTTTAACTTAACCATCTACTATAATTCCCTCTAAATTGTGTTCTTATGCAATTTTCAGGAATGTGTCAGTACTCCAGTTGTAGTGATGACTATGGTTGTTTCCTTTTGTAGGCTGATTAGGTGTCCACATAGGCTTTGATCTACATTCAAATGCTCTATGTCCATATTTTTTGTAGTTGTAGTAGTGACCTTCAAATCTTGGTGTCCTCATGGTCTTGGTTCTACATTCATGTGCTTGATGTCCTTGCTTTTTGCACTTATGAAAAAAGCTTGCATTTTTAGGCTTATCATGTTGATGATTATTCTTGCTCCTACATACATTAGAGGTATGTCCCTTGTTACCATAGAAATGAAAAGTATGTTTAGTTTTCTTACCTTTGTTACTCCTTTCTTCTACAATCTTGGATGATTCTCCTTGCTCAGTGCTATTGTAACCAAGTCCTGAAGTATCATTACTAGGCATTGGTGATTTAGTAGTTGCTCAAAGTACTTGATAGCCTCATTGGGTTTTTTGAAAATTTCTACTATCATGACCTTGTCTTCAATGGCTCTTTTTTTTTTTTTTTTAGTCTCTTCACAAAGCATTATGGCTTCTGATTCTTGTTCAAGCTTGAGTATTCTGATTTCTTTAGCTTGTGCTCTATTTTTCTCCATCAATTCAACTATTGTCTCATCAAATTCCTTGGAATCTACATTGGAAAACACTTGTGCAGTATCAATCTCCTCATAGTGTATGTCATTTTTAGCTATGGCTATATCCTTCCTTCATTTTAAGGACTTTCTCAATTCTTCTTTGGCTTCTTCCAATTTGTGTAGAGTGAGGCACACATCAATCACTTGATTGTATATGATCTTTCCAAGTTTGAAGACTTCCATCTTTAGACCTTTTCTCTAAGCTGTTAGGCTTCTCCTATTGAGAACTAGGCTCTAATACCAATTGTTGAAATATTCAAAATGGGAAGAGTACTTCTAAGAGGGAGGGTGAATATGAAGTACCACACTTTAGCATTTTCAACTCCTTTAAAACCAATAACTAAAAGTAAACTACATGCATATAAACATATTAAATAAACATAAAGCAAACACATGCATTAACACACATAACATCAGATTTGGTAACCCAGAAACCCTCGAGGAATAAGAAGGTAAAACTGGGGTGTGGATGATACCCACAAAAATTACTACAACAATAATTGTTTGACCACTTCTAATGGTCTGTCCTATGAAATGCCTACCCTATCAAAGGCTTTACACTGTGTTAATAGTGACCTAGTTAAAGGATTTACAAACAAATTACATGAAGTGTCTCCCTATTAAAAGGATTTAGTTACATCTTCAAAGGATTTACAAAATAGCTGTTAAGATAACCTATCAACATAGGGTTTTCACTATTTAATACAATGTTAAGAGAGTATTAGAAATCATTTGACCTAATCTCTTACAATCTTCAATTGCTTATTTTAGGCACTTGATCTACTCACTCTAATGTGATCCTTGCTTGACCTGATATCTGTTTGTATCCCTTGTTCTATTCTAATCAAATAAATGTGTAATTGCTGCTCAATTCAATAGGTCTATGATGCCCTTGTTGTTTACTCTTGTTCTACAATTTTCTATTTTCTTAGCAACTTCCTTGACTTCCCTTTTGCAACATACAATCATGGGGTCTAAGCCTTCTTATAAAGACTTCATGGACTTAGGGTTAGGTGTGGATCTATGATCCATATTGAATCTTGAGTTCCTACTCATTCCTTGCATTTTTTTCATTAGTTGCATGCCTTCTCCATTTTTTGATTGGCTGCATGCTAATTGCATAGGAAATATAAAAGATTTATTCTTATCCTTAGCATCCTTCAAAATCCTTGTAAGGCCCACACTAGTACCCTAAATGGATCTTGATGAAATAAATATGATTAGGAGTTAATTAAGTTAGAATTAATATTTTTGTTACCAATTAGAGACTAAAGAGGATTTTGGCTATTATAAGCATAATACTCATTCAATAATATCAAGGATGAATAGATGAGACCACATGAAAGATGAGACTCAATATGTTATAGCTAAGAACTTGGTCACGAGATTCTAGGTGTGACCCACCAAACAATTAGGAAAGATAAATTAAAATTCACTTTAGTAAGAACAAAAATGAATGTAGGTTATAATGCCAACAAGACATATGGTCACATTCGGAATCTGGTATGACATAATTATGGAACATTCCAATAGTCTAAGTAATTAACCCTAGAAAATTCACACAAAAATCCCTCATAATGTGATAAAGAGTTATTGCTAGGAATGTCGCTAAATTTAACTTGATTGAATGGATACTTGTTAAAAATTCCTCATATTAGTGATTTGTGTTTAAGACATATTTATACTAAGATCTATTTTATACATTTTTAGTATATATGACTTCAGTGTTTCATGATTATAGGTATGGTGATAGAGTTTAGAATGGTAATTTAGTTATGATAAGAAAGGTAAATGTTGATACACATATTTTATATTTCAATGTTTTGAATATTTTATGAAAATGATTAGATGAAAATTAATTGTATATGTTAATGCGAATTTTGTGATATTGAATTATTCTGCACTTACTTTTATATATTTCTATAATATTTCATTGGACTATTGATGCTCGAATTTAATGTGTAGAAATTGGAACCATGGATACTTTGGGGGGAAACAAGTTCCAAACCTATGTGAACACAATTTAACCAGGGTGAATCTTTCGAAGGTTCAAAAGCCTCATTGTGAAAGTATTTTTCTTCTTAAATGTAAGGTTTCTTTCTTGTAAAGATGTTTAATCATAAAGATAAAATAGGGGTTTGTCATGGTAAGGTGAATGTGTTTTTATGTGTCACTTAAAACTTGTGAATTTTGTGTGTGATTGACATATCATTTTGGGTTGGAACATGATGGTAATTTACCCTAAAACTAATTACCCTATTAATAAGTAATTAAACCCACTTGACAAGGGAAGGATGGGTTTCAATCATAAGAAATTCGAATCTAGACTTGACTAGGGTGATGAAGGGTCATTAGGTGGTCCCAAAGTGTCCTTTATGTGAAAATAAGCTTTCCACGTGATAGCATAATATGTTAGGGACCTAATTTTGACCATGATAGTGACTAGACAGCCTAGAGGGCCCCTTTATCCATGCATTCTTCCACCAATTCGAAAATGGACTTGTCACATGTGTTCTCTTCCATGTTCCCACTAAGTCAAATATAGAAAAATCAGAGGAGACAAGTTTGTAAGGGGGGATGGATTAGTGTTTTTGCTAAAAATGGTTAGTGAGAAAGCCTTATTATAGGATCTTTGACAAACTAGTGGGGGTGTCCATCCACTCTCTAAGTTTAAAGACAGTTAGATTTTGGAAGGGAAAGGGAGGTCTACTACAACTATCATTACCCTAGCTTGGACGAAGGTTAGTGTTTAAAAATATGCGTCATTCTAATTCTTGAGTATTGTAAAGAAATCTACAAGTGTGAAGTGTTATCTATGGAGTATGCATTGTAATGTGAATATTATGTTATGACCTTTTTCATTGTGTTGTGGAGAGGTGAATGTGTCTTGTGATCTTGAAGATTTTCCCTTGGTTTTTCTTTTCTTGTTCTTGGTTTTTATTTTCTTGTTCTTCTCCTTTGTTTTCTTGTTTGAGTGTAAGTATTGAATGTGTTTATGAGTGTGAAGGCTTCACTCACCCTTGGGAGGGAAGAGAAGCCTTGGGTGAAAGGCATAAGTTGGGCTTGACATTCAGTTGAGAAAATTACCTCATGAAGAGGGTTTGTTAATATCATGGAGTATGGGCTCCATTAAGGCCATGAATCTTGTTGTTTTGGGAGGTACAAGGAGGTGTCGATTGGGAAGTATAATGAGGTTTTGGTGAATGAGGAGGAGATGATATGTTTTAAAGGCCTTGTGAGGCAAATGCAATGGCAATATGTTATTATGTTATTGTAGCCTTGAGAGGCAAAATGCATTGGCAATATGTTGTTTATGTTATAATATCTCCTCTTTGAAGAGCCAACCTTCACCCAACATTTTATGCTTCCAATGGTGAATCATTGTGCAAGCCATGGGAGGGTGTTGATTGTGTTTGTGTTGTGTTTTCATGAAAAGTTTTGTGAAGTACGTGTGTAACTTGTTTGGTTCTTGTTTCTCCTTCTCAGTGGGTGGCTTCTTAGAAGCCTAGGTTGGGAGGTGAGCTCCCATGGTTCTATATTATTTTGATTTTTTTTGCAGGTTTTTTTGATGCACTTGGATACTTAAGAGTCATTAAGATTTCATTGCATGAGAGAAGGAAATACTGTAGTAGTTGGTTGATAATGGAGCAGAAAACTCCATCTTTTTATGTGTATCCATTTGTGATTGTAAGAGTGTTGATATTGCTCCTATTCATTTGTCACTCACTAGTAGGATTGTGTATCATCTTGTGTAGAGATTTGTACATTATGTAATGTTGATAAGAAGATTCCTATCACCCTTTGGGGTATTGTAAGAACTATTCGTAGAAGCTTGCATTGTGTGTAGGAAGGTCGGTATCTTGGTTCCTTAAGTTATTGTGCTTCTTCACTCCTATGTAAATTGCAAGATTGAATCCAATTATCATGGAAGAATTGTATTAATAGGAGAATTATTTTTCATGGAATGTTGTTATCTTTTCACCTCTCTTGAATAATGATCATATATCCATCATTGAATTGAATCCTTGCAAGTGAGTACAATGTTAGATCTCGATCAAATGGGTTACCAAGTTTTATTACTTATAAATTAGATTAATCAATTTGTCCATATAAGACTTTTTTCATGCTTTTTGTATGTACTTTTGTATTGGGTTTATTTTCTAAATGGATCAATAAGTCCATTTATTTAGACCATCAAACATATCAAGTAATTATAAGTACCCTAGACTATAGAAGAAGAAAATTAAATAGAAGGAATTATTGTATCTTGATAGTCTTAGTAAAATGCTAGATTAGAAAACATTAGCAAGTCATCAGTTTTACTCCTTAAATGTTCTAGGTATGCAGGGAAGAAATTTAACATATGTAAAGGCTAAAATTCATAAGAAGAGAAACTTGTTGTAGATGCATATTTGTTCTCTTGATTTTGTATGAGGAATAGGAAAAATAACACCTCTCTATTACAGTCCATTAAAATATCGTCAAGGAATATTCTCTAGAATCATCCACTTGAATAAAAAGATATATTATATACTATTCACCTCTCACAAAAAAATAATAATAGTGGTAAACTATGTTATCTTCTAAAGCTTCACTAAAAAAAAAAAGAAATGCTCCTTGTCATATTCTTCCTCAAATAAATTTGTGTGCATAAATCATGTCAGGGCTATACCCCCTTAACACTAGGTGTTAATGGTTAAAAAATAATAATAATAAATGGTTACAAGTACCTCATAAGACTATACCCCTTATACACCTCTAACAAGCCAAAATCAATTAACCTCTAAAAAAAATACCCTAGCATACAAGAAAAGGAGCCTAGCTTGGAAAACCGCCCCTACCCACTCATCACTGGTGGACGCTGCAAGCAAACCACCTTTCACCTTAACCAAGGCTCGTGGCTATAAAGCCACAAAAATGTACTCCATTTACATTATTATTTTTTACTTTTCAAAAAAAAAATCTAAGTCCTCTCCTTCGTAAGGAAGTGCATTTTTTTGGCTATATAGACGTTGCCTTAACCAAGGTGCCTCCACTAGCTACAGATCTCTTTGCTCGCATAGACCTTGGTTCCTGTGCATGAGCCATGTATCAACTTGGGAAGAAATGTTTTGTTTTTAAGAAAAAAGGAGTTCTATGTTTATAATAAAACATGCTTTCTTCCCTTTCTTTATGGCGCCTTCTCCTAGGCATGCTAAGGCAGGTTGCCCAAGGAAGATATGCCACCTCTCCTAGCTCCTTTACACATGCCAACTTCTTCATACCAACCAGTGATTTATGATAGAAATTATGAGTGTGGGGTGTTAAAAGATAAGGTTGGAAAGTGTTTAGGGTAGGAAGGTAGTGGTATAGGATAGTAAGAACTCTTTTAATTTGTTCTATTGTTTGGATGGTTAGGATAACATTGGAGTTTAATCTCTTAAGAGGGTTAATGTGTGATAAGGATATGTAGATAAATGAACATTGTTTATTTTTATCTAGAGAGGAAATCTTAGGGGTTAGTCTAATATATAAATAATATTGGTAAATAAATTGTTTAGGGATAATGAGAAATGGGAAGCATGTGAATAGAAATAGTTAGTAGGAAAGGAATTATGTAATTTAAAACTATAATTAGTAGCTAGCATTATCATAGTAAGAGTTAAGTAGTGTGCTATTCTATTTAAGTAGTAAGTAAGTTGGATAGTTAATTGACATTGTATGAAAATTGACGAATCACAATGGACAAATGTATAACCACATACAATTCATAACTAATAGTGAAATGAATCCACCTAGGTTAGGGGGCAGGTTACCCACCATCCTCATATTATAATTATTTGACTAAAATAATAAACATAATTCCATATAGGAACAATGTGAACCATTACATTCATATACTAAATAATATTCAGATAGAAATTATCTCATTTGAGTGGCATTCTATATTTGATAGAGCATACATATATTGGAATGGAATGAACAACAATATGCCATCATTAAATAAGGTAGGAAAGTAATGTTTTTAGGTGTTAGTGTTAATAAAATATTTGAGTTATGAGTTAGGAAGAAATTAGGATTGTATTTAAATTTAGTAATAAGTAAAATGGTAGTTAGCAAGTATAATGGTATGGTTAAATTTGGAAGATAAGTGCAAGATTTAATTAATGATAAAATATTTTGGGTAAGATTAACAATCAAGTTAGAGATTAGTAAGCATGTCAAAAGATCTAGCTAGTAATAATATATGGCCAAAAAAATAAAAATAAAATAATAATAAATATTATAATAATAATAGTAAAAATAAGATAATAAGTTAGTCAAGGTATGAGTACGTACATTCAACTTGATGATGGATATAAATAATTATAATAAGAAACCTAATATCTTCAATTAACATTAGGTATCATAGAGGAAGTTGATTATACATGAGACCGCACATTGAATAACAAAAGAGGCTAATGGAAATTCCTTGTTAGTATGCAATAATTATTAGAAGCATGTAAGCTAGTGTAGGAAGAGTTAAACTGTGAATAAATAATAACAATAATAAATGAGAAGATAAAATAGGAAGTAGTATAACAAGTATTTGTTGATAAGTATTCTAAAGAATCACCTACACCTTGTCAACATTATGTGCACTAGGGTGATAAGTTGTTGTGACATCTGGTTCTGACAATGCAACAATGTTGTGAAAGCACGAAGTAATGTTTAGCCTGAGTTGTTTGATCACAACATGGACTAGAATTGGATATTCTATCAACCAACTTGAGGTTCATCATTTATTAGATGCTTGAAAAATGCAAGACCAAATGGGCATAACCACAAATCAATAATATTGAGTGGTTGCATTAAGGAAACACCTAGCTATTGAAAATTCTAAACATGCATAGTTCTTTAAGCATACCTTTCAAAAAAAAAAATTGGTTGAGTTCTTGCCTCGCAAATTTAGGGCATGGAAATCCTTCTATGTTGGCTCCAAAAATGGTTTACATCTGAGTTTGTGAGGGCACAAACTCATATGCTAATTCTGTGTTACTCAAAACATATTGGACTATTGGTGCTTGACAAATATACTATCCTATTTTGCTCGACATCTATTGCATTTTTCTCTGGCTTACTCGACATATGCAATGTTCTAACTTGCTCAACATCAATTGTGACTCAGCACCTATATATCACTTGGCACCTGTATAATGCTTAGCACCTAAAGTCACTTGGTACCTATTGGAAATCTAACTCAGCACATACTATGGCTTGGCATACATAGTGTACTCGGCTTCAATGTAGAAATTTTTAAGTGTGTTAACACTCAAATGTCAAAACCATTCTAAGACCAATAGAAAATATGACTTAGGAAATTGAGCATTTCCATGGTTTGCAAATGATGAACCAATTAATTAATAAAATATCAATTAATTGAGAAGGTTACTTAAGAAGAATAATTAGTGAAATGACATAGGACTAAATTATGGGTTGTTTAATCCTATAGAGAAAATTAGTAGATGATTGGTTAGTTTGATTAAATAAGTGTGAGAATATCCTTTGATGAAAATGTGATGATGATACAAATTCAATAGGATGATGATGGATAGACCAAAGCCATGGTCAAATTGATCAATTGATTAATATGCCAAGGACACATGACACAAATTAAAGATATGCAACATTTAACCGATGTTGTAAATGCTACAAGATTGAGATTGATTAATATGGTTGATCATAATAACATCGATGGACACTATCAATATTATTAAAATGGTTGATAATGCCATGATTTGACATTGAAAGACTCAATGATGTCAAATATCAGAAGACATGAATGATAGTTTGACCTAGTACTGAGAGCCATGACAGTACTAAGGTCAAATTGATAAGATTTGATAGATTGATAGGTTTCCAAGGAATTGAAAGGCACAAAAATGCCTAGGATTTGATAGATGATGATTTATTTGAGATTTTTACCCATTCTAAGTTGATTAGGACTAATTTTTGGTGATGCTAAGTTGATTTGGGGTGATTTTGAGTTGATCTAAAATGGTTTCTAATGATGTTGAAATGGTTCCAAAATGATGTGAAATTGATGTGAAAGAGGATATGAATGATGATAGACACTGTTGAGATACAATCAGGATGGCCAAAAGATCAGAGTTAGTGGAATTAGAAAATGGGATGAATTAGTATGGAAAGTGATGTTGATTTAGGGGCCCGAGAGTACTTTCAAGGGTTGCCACTCAAGATAGTGACCAAATAAGGAAAGTGATAGCTCAATTTTTTCACAATGAAGATACAAATCCAATGCAACTGACAATTCAAAAATTAGAGTTGAAACGCAAAAGTTATGACCTCTAGAGTGTAACATAGGGGCTCCAAGAGTAGTTCTACGCATCCTACTACCCCAAGTGTGCCCAAAATGCACCCAATTGTACCCAATGTGCACTTGGTAAGCCCAAGTGAACGATGGGAGTACCAAGTGCATCCATGGTGCACTTGGGAACCCTAAGTGCACTCAGAAGGTGTAGATTGTGCCCTAGAAGGCTTCAAGGGCCAAAAATAGCCCGACTGGACTTGGAATGACTTGAAATTTTGTGTGCATGCCCCAAATGGTGGAAAGAGGTTAGAACATGAGTGAAATTAGTCAATCATGGTCACATTTGGTCAAAATTGGTCAAACAAGGGTCTGACTGAGGTTGGACTAGGTGGAAAGCCCTAGAAGGTTGACAGACAGTGTAGGATAGTGCCAGAATGTAGGAATGCAAGATGAAGTTGATTTGGTGCATCAGAACACATGATAATGGTGATGAATGAAGACATGAATGAAAGAAGATGAAAGAGATGAGATGTGGACGAGTTAGAATGAAGTGAAGAATTTCTACTTTCAAAGAGTGGGCTCTATGTCAAATGGAGCTTCATTTTGATGGAATTGTAGATGTAGACCATTTTTTAGCATCTACAACTTCTATTTCACACATTTATCCTTCTTACTCTTTTCTCATTTCATACTTGCTTGCTTACTTTCTCTTTTTGGATATTATACAATACATTACATATATATCAATCTAGTTTACATAATTACAAAGTCGGCCAATATATAAGTTAACACCAATATTACAAAGTCAGCTCAAATGAAGACACTCAAGTTCTAAAGATTGACTTGGTGAAGTTTTGATACATGACATCCACTATCACTACTCAAAATCATCATGCATTTGGTAGAAGTAGAAGCTTGGTCCATACTAGTCATCTTAGAGTATTCTCAAACTTGGCCTACACTGGTGACTTGGTAGATATTGTGTAACTTGGTAGAAACCAAGTTACTTGTTTACCATGACTGCACTCAATAAACACTAATCTTCACATAGCTCATTTAACACTAACTTTGCTTCACATGAAATGCTAGTTCAGTAGAAACTACAAAGCTTGGTAACCATTGAACTACTTGAGTTGAACTTCTCAACTTCACACCACCTGATTCTACTTAGTTTGAACTATTGTACTTCTCACTAACTAAATTCACTTAGTAACCACTAGAATGCTTGGTGGCTATGTTCGTTTAACACTGTAGACTATTCAATGAGCTTGATAACCATATAGAATGTAAATAAGTATTGTCGCTAATAACAAACTTGACTGAATGTCAACAATGGATAAGGTATTGATGAATTAATTTAGTTACAAGTTGATATGTTCATGTGATTGCACAACATAAATCAATTAAAATCAAATTTCCATTCTGTAATGAAGAATTAAATTATTGGTCATTTCTTATTTGTAATTGTTCTACTTTGAGTTATATTTAGCTATTGTAATCAAGGAACCAATTGCAAATCCAAGAAGAATATTGACCATTTTATGTTATAGGGGATTAATCTAAAAAGAAGAGTGTGAGTGAGTGAGTTTTTCAAGAAGAATCATAAAATAAATCATTTCCATCCCTAAGATGTACCCGCCTTGGCCCTATAAAGCCTAAAGTGTAGAGATTCCTTTGTACTCTATTGAAATTGGTCTAGAGCTAAGATTAATACTATTGAATATAGGATCTAGCTAGTCCTTAGTCTTATTTTTTTGTTATGTATCCTACTATTGGTTTAAAGAAACCTAGTAGTTCCCGAAAAGACCTCCAAAATAGCCAATAGATTATCTTGTAGAGAACCATTGGAAATATGAGGTAGGAAAGTTTGCCGAGGGGGTGGGGGGGTGTGGATCAAGAACCAATAAAACATTAACTTATTTCACCAACTAATCCTCCATAAAATATTTTGATCTAATTGCATGCATGAAAGAATGAAAGTAGTAAAATATTCATAACACTTTGACACAAGATATGGTGACCCAGAAACCTTCCAAATAGAAAATCAAACTAGGGTGGGGATGATACCCACAAGCTTTAGTATTATAGTATAAAGTTGGCCGGTTAAGGCTTACAATTGATCACTTTTGGACTGTTAGGTCCACCTTGAGAAGGGATTTTCAAAACATACAATAAAGTATGCACTTGGTAAATATATTTGTCAAAGAATGTTAAGTCTACCCTATTAAAGGATTTAATTGATACACCTATTAGGATGAACCAGTGGCTAACCTTTGATTTCAAACTCTAATTTTCTAGTTCAGATTCCTTTGAAATGTAAAGATCACCTTGTTGTGATAGATAAATATTTTCTATCCCTTTTACTACTTGTAGCTTTCACACTTTTTCTCTCTATATACACTTCATACTTTCTTCTCATTATTTTGATGTGATATAATACATTACATATATACCAATCCAAAATACAATTCATCAAAGTTAGCTACAACATAGATTTCCATCAAGATCACAAAGTTGACTCAACTATTGGCACTCGAGGTTTGAAGACAAAATTAGTGAGGTTTTGATAATTGATAGCCATTGTAAACACTCAACATCATTACACACTTGATAGATGTATAAGCTTGATTCATACTAATCACTTATATGTAGCTTGAACTTGGTCAACACTTGTGACTCAGTGAACACTATGAAACTTAACATATAAAGTAAATCACTTGGTTGACTTTGCATGGCTCAGTCAACATTAACACTACAAGCTTGGTATAAATAGAATCACTTGGATGAAACTTCTTGGATTGGTCAACACTAGATTCACATCATTGAAACTACAAGTTCTGTAGACACTAGAGAACATGATTAACATTATGTAACTCAGTTAATACTATGAAGCTTGGTTTGTACTATCACCGATCGACTTGGTAGATACTAATAGGCATGAACTGAATGTAGATTTTGAAACTTGAAAGCAACTATAGAACTTAGTAGTAACTTGATTACTTGGTTAACACTGCATTTTTCTAGATAAATTTAATTAACCAATTGATTAAGTGTAAGTCACTAATAGACAAACTTGACCATATTGTCAACAATCTTTCCCTTTGGCATTAATGAAAAAAACACTTATCAATCCAAACATAAATACTCAATTTTTTAAGGTGAAAACATTCTTTTTATCTCCATCATTTGTCTTCAAATCGATAACATTCTCTATTTTTGAGATTTTTCAAAATTGCTTTTGTCAAAAATGTTTTCTGATTATCTATACATGTATCTATATAATATTATGTTTCTCCCCATACATATATCACATATATACCTCATATTATGCTTTTCCCAATATTCTTCATATATAAATTAATCTTATATTATGCTTCTCTCCCATATATATATATACTTCTCCCCCTTTTTGACATAAATACAAAAGGTGTATACTACATGGTAATGCCAAAATGTGAAAAGAAGTTAGAATTTACCTTCAGAATAATGCCATCGTCTAGTGCCAATTTTCTTGTAATACCTTGCTTACATGTAATGTAATTTGTACTTTTGGTGATAACTCCATCATGTGATCAGCTATGGAGAAGTTATTGTCATGGATGCATGTATTGACATGTACAATGTGTTTTTGCAATGAATCCATGTTGGGAAGAATCATGCCCTAGATTTCTACAAATGTGGCCCTTATCCTAGCTTCTTCACTTAATAATTCTGCTTGTGAATTTTTTAGATATCTAATCTTTGAAAACTGAGTAGAACTATTGCTTGGGTTAAGTGACAACTAGTGTGCACTTTCCTTCAAGTCTTCATCTATCTTAGATAATGTTTCCTTGATTCCTTGGGTGAAGATAGATTTATCACATAACTTAATAAATAATGAGGTTACATTATTTCCAAAGGTTTGCAATGAATTGAGAATAGTAGACAATTCTACTTGTTTTATTGCTATTTTATGTGTTACTTGCTCCAATACCTTGTTCTTAAATTTTATCTCTGCTATTTGTAGCAATTTTTCTTGTCCATTCAGATATTCATTGAATTTATTTAACTTCTAATAATTGAACCAAAGTATGTTGTGTACTATCAACCTCAATATTTAGCGCATCTATAAATATGTTCTTTACATCTTCAAGCACTTGGTTTTCCCTACTCTTTTCTTCTCTAAGCTTCTATTACTTAGCTCTCTTTTGCAATAATTCACCCATGATGTTCATATAATCAGGATTCAAAGTAGAGATATCCCGATTTGAGATAACTATATCCTCATCTAGATCAATATCTTCTTCTTTACACTTTATCTTTATTTGAAACTTTAGTACTTGGTTGACACTTGTTCTCAACTATCCTTGTAATTTCTATATGCACACTTGGAATTGTAACAATAGTAGAAATAGAGGGCCTAGCAACAAAATTAGATATTTCACTGATATTAGAAATACCTTGTTGCCTTGTAAAATTTGATAATGGTGGCACTTGTTTCTTGGTAGATGAAGTGTTGATCACTTCAGTCAATATGGTACTCAACTATATAGGTGCAAATGAGGCCATCTTGCTACTGCAATTTTTTTTTGGTCAATTTCCTCAATACTTTGAATCTCGAGGAGATTCTCCTCTGTAGCTTCTTGTTCTTCCTCCTCATCATCCAAATTTACATTATCTTTTGTTTCCACATCTTCTTCATCATTATTTTCATCATCTTCCTTGTCATCTCCATCATCTTTATCACTTACATGAACAAAGAAGTCACTTAGCTGATGAAGGCTAGAAATGTTCTTCCATGTGGTAGTGGTAGATTTTACCACAAATTCTATGTCTTTTATTAGCACAAGACATGTTGAATTTAAGAGTGAGTTTTTCCTCATTTTTCTTCATATATTCTTTCACCTCTTTGTCACTATGACTCAGTATGAGTGATCTCAGAGTCTATTCAAATATATCATTTATAGTCTTCTTAGCATGCTCCCATCTAGGCTTGATTGCTTTCATTAGCTCATTGGGAATTTTCTATGCAAGTTGATCAGGAGAGTACTTCCATTTACCTAATTTTGTCCTCAACTTTCTTTTTCTCATCTACATACCTAGTTTCACATATGATAAAATTGAATTTTTCCATTCCATCTCTTCTTTTTCTTTCATTTAATTTTTCTTGAAATGTAGGTGGAGGCTTTTTGAAAATAATTTCCTTGACATCCTCCTAACCTATCTTCAATTTCTTCCTAGTTTTTGGTGCTCTTCTCGTGAATGCATCAATAGAAGACTTATTAGGTCTGGTTATGATAACCTTACCTTTGTTCCTTATAGGCTCTTCTTCCTCAAAATTTTCTTCTTCTTCTTCATCTTGTACTTCATCTTCTTCCATATCATCTCTTTTTATTTTAGTCAATAGTAAAGTGGAGCTTGCTTGCTTTAGCTTTACTATCCTCTTCTTTCCTTTGTTAACTTCTTGAGAAAGTTTAATTTCAAGTTCTATCCTCACCTTGGCTTCTTCATAAGTATGAAAATATGTGGCCTTGGGATCCATAGGTTCATTCAATAGTGCCTTAATGATATCTTTGGTATCATCAATGTTAACCTCATAGTTTAAGGGCTTAACCCACACCACTCTAGGTTTGACTGCTTGAATGTACATTTTGTCATAGTCTATCATGAAAAAATGCCATCCTTTTAGTCTTCTATAAGTTTATTTGGTATTCTATATCTATTATTCATATTTTCCTTGAATAAATCAAAATATTTGTCCATGATACTAACAAAATTTTCACCCCTCTCTGCTATATATTCATAAATCTAATATAAAATTGGTACATCTTTTCTCCATATGACTAAACCTTTAGAAAGGAATACTTTTTGCACATAAAAGAATAAAAAAGTTAAGAGTGAACCAACCTTAAATGGATTTTTTTTGAAAGTTTTGATGCTCTCCATATTCTTGTCAAACTGATTCAACATGAACTTGGCAAGGTCAAGGGTCATGTTGTTCTTCACTACTTTGAGAGCTAGATCAACTACCTCACATGACATGCTATTAAGATGACTGGAGCTACAAATCTTATGAGTGATCACATAAATTCCAAATTTTAGTTCCATTTTAGTTACATCTCTAATCTTAATTCCTCTTCCATCCCACTCAACAAGAGTCTTGTTTTGTAGTTCTACTGACTTATTGTTTTTGTAGTCTTGGCTTTGTTCAACATTGGGAGCCTTGTGATTCTATGAATCATTTTCTTTGTGATCTAAATAGGTTGCTCCAACCATAATTGCCCATTGTGTACATGACCAAGGATAAACCTTATCCATTTTATTTGAAAGTCTCAACACATATGCGAAATGTGTGTTAAACCCTTGGTCTCCAAATGTTGATGCTCAGGTTTCAACACAACATTCACACATAAATTATTCAGAGAACCATCCATCTCTAGGGTTCCAAGTTCTTGCATCAAACAAAAAAATATGAATGAATATCATAAATAAGTAATACCATGGATGGAGTCTACAATTGAGCTCTAGTTGGGTCAAGTGCTTTTGTAATTATCGAACTCAACTTGAAGTTTGGTGCCTTCCAATTGATTCCTTGAACCAACATTTCATATCCTTTCCTAGTTTTGCTACTGGAAGATGCCATGCTTAGTAGGGTCTATGAAAACATGAAAATATTCAACAAAAAACACACAATATTCCCACCCAACTACAACTAAGAACCACTACATGACCCAACAAATATTAAATGCATCATTTTGATAAAATTTTCACAAACTTCTAGAATTCTACCTACACACCTCGATAGATGAAATGACAACAATTTATTTAATTTTCTATTTCCAGCACCTAGGCACCTCAAAAATAGAAATTCCTTTTTCTCCTTTTCCTTTTTTTATTTATTATTTCTCCTCTAATTTTTATCTCTCTCTCTCTCTCTCTCTCTCTCTCTCTCTCTCTATATATATATATATATATATATATATATATATATATATATATATATATATATATATATATATATATATATATATATATATTCATGCAAGATGCTCCTGCATCAAAATCCCCAAGTAGATAGAAAAGTGTGCCCCACACTTTGATGCCAAAAGAGAGATTTGCAACCATCTTCATCTTCACCAAAGGTTTCCACCTCAACAGGCACAAGAAAACCAATCTGTACATCATCCACATCGGCATCCATATGTCAAACACCAAAATCTCAACCATCCAATCAACATGCTCACTCCCAGGAACAAACTGAACATAATACTTCATCAAAAAATCCTCATCCACATTAGAAACTAGTGAATCCCTACCAACAACATCAAACTCCACTTGAAACCATAAACTCATAATTGAAACAAAGAAATAACAACGAATATGAGGAAAAACACTGGACTACTTATTTGCACCATAAATGTAGATTTACAAAATTCTCAATTAAAATATACTAACCTAGATGGGTGCCTTCGTTACAATAATCTACAAGACAAGATTTGAACGATCACCTAGAGCTATCCTTGACAATGTTTGAGCCTTTCTTAAATAGGCATTTTTATGCCGCTTGGGAAGGTTCTAGATGCTGAAACTTAATACCCAGGGTTGATAGACCTTTACAATACACATAGAGTTAGCCAAATACATCTTTGACAAATTCTTTTAGAAATTTTGGTAGCATAACTTTTGAAGGCCATAACTCATGAACCATTGCTCCAATTGGCTATTATAACCACTTTTTAAAAATGCTAGCTCTTGATCTATAGGCTTGAAATTGTGCTAGAGCTCTTCCATTAAGTTTTTGGACCTCATCTGGACACTCTAAGACCTCCAATGGTGAGCTCAACTATTTTTTTCTACAAATTGTTCCACCAAAAATCTACAATAATTTCTTTGATACTTAAGCTAGAGCAATGGGATTTTTATGGTAGGCTTATAACTCGAAAATGAAGCTTCCTATAGAAAAGAGCTCGTATGAAAAACTTACTAAAAATAGTAAGTTCCCATAAATAGTAACCACCCTATCTATTAGTCCTTATTAATATATAAAAGACTAAAAACTAAGATTTTTTTGGGTGATGCAAGATTGCCCTTGCACCCAGGATGCTCTTGCATTAGACTAAAAAGATAAATATTAATTATTGTAAGTTGTATATAGGCCAAATTGATAGTGTAAGATATAAATATAAGGTCAAGTTGAGGATTAAATGTGTAGAATAGAATGGAAGATTTGATGATGCTTAGAGGAAGCGAATTAGAAGGATAAGAAGAATATCCTTATTGAGATGAAAAGATACATTCAATTAGGAAGGATCAAGTATACAAGAAAAAATTAAGATTTGTAATAAAAAATTCAGTTGCATTAGAAATGAGGTCATCTCATTGTTACTCTCTAACCATTGTAGTAGTGATCTAAATCTCTTAACAGAGTTGGCTTAATAGCTATTAGTAAATCCTCTAACAAGGTGGCATTTCTATTGAATTGTCTAAAGACATCTAACAAGGCCACTCCTAATCAAGTGATTAAATCCTCTAATGGTCACACCTAAAATTGTGTTTTGTAACATTTAATAGGATTGGCTCCTAGTAGGGCTCACTTGAAAAGAGTGAAAATCAATAACTAGTTGCAATTGGCTGCTTTTCCCAAATTGGGTTTCCATGTTAAAATCTTATGTTCATGTTATTTATTTTATGTGTTTGCAGCTAAGTTAAAGCAACAACAATCATCTCAAGGTTTTTATGTTAAGCATTTGCCAAGCTATTTTGGTGTCTACTAAGTTACAACATTTTTCTTGTGTGTTTACCAAGTTTTAGCAAAGTTCAATTTTAATTTATATTGACATCTAAGGCATTTGAGATTTTTTTTTTGTGATAACTAATTCACCCCTCCCCTCTTAGTTACTCTTATATTTCCAAGAATTGGTATCAAAGATTTTGGTTCTTGTAGAGAAGGTTTTTAAGGACAAAAGATAAAGATCATGATGCCTTACAAAAGAGAGATTCCCAAGTTGAACCGAGATAACTTTGCAACATGATAAGGACTTATGAGGTCACATTTGAAAACTATTAGTGATTTAGGGTGTAAATATCATGATAGTGAATACAAGACTCGTACTAGAACATTATTAGTCAAAGATATTGCTAAAAATAAAAATCATAACATTATGATGATTGAAATTGCTTCTCTTAATTATGTTGAATTTGATGAAGTCAAAAGTTACACTACAACTTATGATATGTGGGTCAAAATAAAAGCTATACATGGAGGAGATGACAATGCTCAAAGAGCTAAAGACAAAAAATTTAGAGGATAGTTTGATCAGATGAATATGAGAGAAGATGAAACCATTGCAAAATATGTGAAAGAATTAAAGCAAGTGTGAGCTTAATGAAAGGATCTGGAGGAGACATTGATGAAAAAATAGTTGTAAGCATGATACTTAGAACCCATCTTCCTATCTATGAGATTAGAGTGTCTACTATTCAAGAAATGAGATGTGATCCAAATAGTATTATAACTTTGGATGCTTTAGTTGGAAGATTGATAGGTTTTGAGTTGGATAACTATGATAACTATGACTTGGATAACTATGATAACTATGTCCCGTGCAAAAATTGTCAAATTGGTAAGATGGAAAAACTAGTTTCAGAAGCAAAAATTATAATTTAGAAGAAGTCTTAGAGCTTATACATACAGACTTATGTAGACCTACTAGAATAGAGACTTACAGTGGAGATAATTTTTTCATTCTTTTTGTTGATGATTATTCTAGAATGATGATTGTAATGTATCTAAAATAAAAATCTAAAGCTATTCAAAAAATTTTATGGTATCTAACAAGAGTAGAGAAACAAATTAGTAAGAAGATAAAATGTTTAAGATCAGATAGAGGTGGTGAATTCATTTCCAATGAGTTCAATGAATTCTACATTAAAAGAGGAATTAATAAATAGGTATCAATCCCTAGTGCACCTTAGCATGATGGTATAACTAAAAGAAGAAACAAATCTATCATAGATTGTGCAAGAACATTGATAATAGAAAAGAATGTTGGAATCAAATACCAAAAGGAAGCAATTAGTGTTACAGTGCATATCCTGAATAGAGTATAATTGAAGAAAGACTCAAATAAAAGTACTTATGGAAAATGGTATGGATATAAACCTAATTTTAGTTACTTGAAAGTATTTGGTAGCAAATGTTATATCTTGAAAGAATCTAGGAAAGGTAAATTTGATGTCAAAAGTGATGAAGGCATATTCTTAGGACACTCCTATAGATGTAAAGCATACCAATGTTTGAATCTATTTACATATAAAATCATAGAAAGTGCACATTTGAGAATTAATGAGTTTACAAAAAGGAGTGAAGAAAAAAGCAATAAAGAACCTAAGAATCATAGAAGATTTGTTTACTATGAACCTAATGCTTTGGAAAATCTATCTAGAAGTTAGGAGGCCTCACCTCCCAAGTCCCCATAGTCCCCAAAATCTACTCAGTTAAAATTAGTAAAACTTGAGTTATAGTTTGAAGGACCCAAGTTGTAGTCAAAAGCTACGAGCTATTGTTAGATTAAACCAAGTCTGACAAACCTGAGTTATAGATAGTGGCACTCAAGTTTGATATAGAAGATCATGAATAAATCAGTAAAAAGAGCTCCAAATCCAAAGTACCTATGTTAGTAAGATATGTCAAAAGGCATCATGCACCTAATTAGATCATTGGAGACAAGTTAGATGGAATAATGACAAAAAACAAATTAAAAGTTACATGTTTGCTTGCTAAAATTTAACCTAGAAATGTTAAAGATTCTTTGGATAATAAAAGTTGTATTAAACTAATGAATGAAGAAATAGAGTAGATAGAGAAGAAAAAAAGTTGGACTCTTGTTCCAAGACCCAAGGATAAAAATGTAATTGGCACAAAGTAGGTATTAAAAAATAAGCTAAATGTAGATAGAGAAGTTTCTAGAAATAGAGCAAGGTTAGTATGTAAAGGTTATTCTCAAGAAGAAGGTATTGATTATGGTGAAACTTTTGTTCCTAGTGCAACATTAGAAGGTGTTAGAACTTTACTAGCATATGCAACTCACAAGGATTTAAAATTTATCAAATGGGTGTAAAATCTATATTCGTGAATGCAATTCTTGATGAGGAAGTCTACATAGAACAACCTGAAGGTTTTGTAGATCCTAGAAAAAGATATATGTTCTAGAAATTAAATAAGGCATTATATGGTCTCAAGTAAGCTCCTAAAGGTTGGTATGAAAGACTTCATAACTACTTGATAAAGATTGGTTTTCAAAGAACAAATGATAACATCATTTTGTATATCAAAGAGGGACTAGGCAAGAAGATTGTTTTGGCATAAATATTCATGGATGACACCTTATTTATAGTGAATGATGACTTGTACAAGGCCTTTTTGGAAGAAATGAGTAAATAATTTGAGATGTCTATGTTTGGAAATATAAATTTCTTTGTTGGATTCCAGATGCAACAAATGAAAAATGATATCTACATTACTCAATCTAAATATATCAATGAGATATTGAAGAAATTTAGAATGGAAGATTCAAGACCAATTGGAATTCCTATCTTTGTTGGACATAAGCTTTCCAAAAATGATGATTCCAAAGAGGTAGATCAGACCACACATATATCAATGATTGGAAAATTGCAGTATGTAGTGCATACAAGGCTTGATATTACATTAATAGTTAGTATGGTGGCAAGATTCTCAACAAATCCAAAAGAAAATCACATGATGTCAATCAAAAGAATCATCATATATCCAAAAATTATTGAAGACTATGGTTTATGGTACAAAAAAGGAGGCAATTTTGATTTAAAAGTATTCACAGATGCTGATTGGGCTTGATGATAGAAAGAGCACCAGTGGTGGAGCATTATTTCTCGCTAAAAGACCAATGTCTTAGATAGTAAATAAATAGAATTGCATTTCTCAGTCTATAGTAGAGACAGAATATGTGACATCAGTAGTGAATTGTTCTAATATTGTTTGGTTCAAACAATTGTTGGCAAGAATGAAGATAGAGATCAAGGATCTAGTGGTTATATGCTATGATAACATCAGTGCAATTAATATATCAAAGAATCTAGTGATGAAAACCAAAATAAAATACATTGCTATAAAATATCAATTTTTAACAGAATTGTTACAAGATAAAGAGGTAAGATTGGAATATGTGAATACAAAAGTAAAAATTGTAGACCTATTCACTAAGCCATTACCTAAGGATGAATTTTTGTATCTAAGAGGTAAGCTAAGGGTCATTCTTCTATCTGAAGCTCTCTAAATGAAATTTAGTGATGCATCAACCGAAGCATGTTGAAGATCAATAAATTGATGCAGTATTGACAAAGGAACCTTGAAAATGAATTAATACATAAGGTACATTGATATTTATTGAACATTGTCTTTGGCATGAGATATCAAATTGGGAGAAGTTTTTTGTCATATCTCACATAAATTTTATCACTTCAAGAGATGACAAGGAGGAAGATATCAAAGATAGAGGTTTGTTGAGAAAGGGAGAAATTGAAGGAAGAGAGAGTTCACACTGATAGAGAGAGTTCTCATAGATGAGAATTAGAATGAAACTAAGGATACATTACATACTTTATTCTTGCTCTAAAATTTCATTGCATTATGACATATTGTGTTGTCATCAATGCCAAAGACGGAGATTGTTTAGAATAATTAATTAATTGCATATTATCTTTGATGTTACAAAAAATGTCATATCATTGTAGTTAGTGTATGTCAAGCTCACTTGGACATTGAAGATAGTTTCCTGTGTCTGTTGAACATTCTAGAGTTTGCCTAGTTTAGAAGATAGTGTCTACCAAGTTCACTCAGGCGACAAATGAAAGTTTGTAGAAGTTGAGTGTTAACTAAGCTGACTCAATTAATGAAATAAATTTTGGATTGAACCAGTGTTAACTAAGCTCACTTGATTGCCAAAGGAACTTTGAGAATATGCAGTATTAACTAAGTTCACTTGGTTAACATAGGAAGATCACTTTGAGTTAATATCTATAAAGTAGGGTTAGCTAAAAAAGGATTTTCTTGCTTTGGCATATTGAGTTAAATAGTTTTGTTTGTTTTTCTAGCTGACTAAGTAGGTTAATATTAATTATTCTAAGTTGTATTCAAGCTAATTTGATAGTGTGTAAGATATAAATATAAGGTCAAGTTGAGGATTGAATGTGTGGATTAGAATTGAAGATTTGATGATGGTTAGAGGAAGCAAATTAGAAGGATAAGCATAATATCCTTTTTGTGATGCAAAGATACATTCAATTTGGAAGGATCAAGTATACAACCAAGAATTGAGATTTGTAATCAGCAAATAAGTTTCATCAATAATCAAGTCATCTCATTGTTACTCTCTAACTATTGTAGTAGTGAACTAAATATCTTAATAGAGTTGGCTTAACAACTATTTGTAAATCTTTTAACAAGGTGGAATTTCTATTGAATTGTCTAAAGACCTCTAACAAGGCCACTCCTAACAATGTGATTAAATCCTCTAATAGGGTCACACCTAACTATGTGTTTTGTGACCTTAAATAGTAACTAGTTACAATTGGTGGTTTTTCCCAAATTGGGTTTCGACATTAGGATCTTATATTCATGTTATTTCTTTTATGTTTTTGAAACTAAGTTAAAATAACATCAATCACTGATAATATCTCAGATTTTCATGTTAAGCATTTGCTGAGATATTTTAGTTTTTACCAAGTTCCAACATTTTTGTTCTACTTTTACTGAGTTTTAGCAGAGTTTAGTTTTGATTTATATTGACATCTAAGGGATCTAGAATTTATTTTCATGGTAACTGATTCACCCCTCCCCTCTTAGTTTCTCCTCTTACATTTCCAACACTTCGTTGACACAAAAACTACAAGGATCACCGATAAACTTCTTAGTCTTAGAGGAAGACTCACTCAACTTAGAAGGTTTACTCTTCTAATGGTTTTTTGAGTATCTAATCTAGGAGATGGCTTGAAGGAACTCACACTACTAATTGAATCTTCTTTGGACTTCAAGTTCTGCATTGACTTCCCTATAAATGTTTGTGAAACTAATGTATGGTTCTTTAATCCTATTAGAAAGTCCAACTATGTAATATTCACATTCTCTATAGATAACCAATCACATAATACCTCAAATGTGGGCATGGTAAGTCTAGGTCCCAAATCATCCACAGTGGAAATCTAAAAGTTCCCTTGAAGGTTTGACTACATTAGATAGATGCACTTTGTATCAATCTTTCTTTTCTCACATCCATATAATAATGATATCTATTTTTTAAATCTTTTTAGAAAGTCCTTAGTGGAGGAAAAAGAATTAGGTACCAGTGATGTAAGCTTTGCCTCTATCTAAAGTACCCTAAACTCATTAATAGTAACAAACAAGTTCTTGAACTTGGCCCACATCTCTCAAGAAGTATCACACCCATTAAGATGAATTTTTAAGATATCTAAAACACTCAAATAAATCAAACCCATGGCCTCATCCATCTTATTCCTATGTTGCAAGGTTTGATAGGTACTTAGAAATATTGATTGGACTTCATCTAAACAAGAAAAAAAACCATTTGAATGGATAATTTGTGTCATGGTAGTTGTCCATCTGTGATTGTTATGTGGGTTTATAGGAACTAGACAAGAAGACGTCAAAGACATTTTTCATAAGGTGTTTGTTTTGATATAGTTTATTGATGTAAATGACAAAAATAAGAATAAAAAAACACCCCCTAGAATGCAAAAAAATGAACCCCTACTAGAAGGAATTTATATACAATAGAAAAAATAGCTTCAATTGAGTCTCATGTATACCTTTGAAAAATATTATGAAAATAATAGAGAATTTGAAGAGACCTATTTTAGACTTCTTTCATATTGAACAATGAAGCTAAATTGAGCAATTTATGCCCCCCCAAAATACAAAAAGGATCATTTGACTTTAATAGAAAAAGGTATTATACTAGAAAAACCTAGAAACAATCTACACTAATCTACCCATCTCAGAATCAACTTTCCAATGGTATCTTGTTTTCTATTGTAGGGCCTCAAAAAAGAAAAGAAAATATATGAAACCCTCTTACACCTTAAAAATTAGTCCCATGTCCTTTTATATGACTAGCCACTAAGAAAAAAGGGCTTGGTGGGTTTTCCTGGCAAAGGTGATACGGTGGTGACTCCTCGATGGCAAATTGGGGACAGATCGATGTTGAACTATTTGTGGTGGTGCATTAGTGGAGTAACCTATTTTGGTGGTGGCTAACCAATGGGCCATTGGTTGTGTGTTTATTATGGGTCATTGGTTGTGCTTTTATTAAAAAGGGAAACACTTTTCAAAATTAAAAAAGTTTATTGTTTTTTCTTTTTTAATTGATAAAAACTACCCTGGGGTGAATGTAGAGGCCATATGGCCCTGGTAGGAAAAATATGTTTTGCCTCATAATTGTCCAGTCTCCAAAAATGAAGTGCATTATATGGAAATATAAGTTTTCATGCTCTTTGAATCCAACTGTGATGTCCATTTGGACTCAAAGTTCTCTAAATTTCAAAGAGACCCCTATTTCCAAAAATGAGTACAGAAAAATGCTAGATCTAATCCAACAAACCCTTGTTCATGATTTCTTCAATAAACCCAACCAAGTTGCAGTAGATCCAACTCTAATTCTATGAAGGATATGATAAGAACAAATCCACAAATCCCATAAAACATCTTCATGCAATAACTTGTCATAGAGAAGAAAATGACAAGAGAAGGCAAGGATTTGGCTCTAAAACATGCAAGAGTATATTATTCGACAAAAAGAAAAAGAAAAATATACAATGGATCAATCCTTATAGAAGGAGATCAAAAAATATAAAAGGGAAACCCTAAGAGGTAAATGGGAGGTAAATGACATTTAATAAGATCATATCTCACATAAATTTTATCATTTCAAGAGATGACAAGGAGGAAAATATCAAAGATAGAGGTTTGTTGACAAAGGGAGAAATTGAAGGAACAGAGAGTTCACATTGATAGAGAGAGTTCTCATAGATGAGAATTAGAATGAAACTAAGGATACATTACTTACATTATTCTTGCTCTAAATTTCATTGCATTATGACATGTTGTGTTTCCATCAATGCCAAAGAGGGAGATTGTTTAGAATAATTAATTAATTGCATATTATCTTTGATGTTACAAAAAATGTCATATCATTGCAGTTAGTGTATGTAAAGCTGACTTGGGAATTGAAGATAGTTTCTTGTGTCTACTGAGCATTCTAGAGTTTGCCTAGTTTAGAAGATAGTGTCTACCAAGTTCACTCAGGCAACAAAGAAAAGTTTGTAGAAGTTGAGTGTTAACTAAGCTCACTTGATTGCCAAAGGAACTTTGAGAATATGCAATATTAACTAAGTTCACTTGGTTAACATAGGAAGATCACTTTGAGTTAATATCTATAAAGTAGGGGTACCTAAAAAAGGATTTTCTTGCTTTGGCATATTGTGTTAAATAGTTTTGTTTGTTGTTCTAGCTGACTAAGTAGGTGAATATTAAATATTTTAAGTTGTATTCAAGCTAATTTGATAGTGTGTAAGATATAAATATAAGGTCAATTTGAGGATTGAATGTGTGGATTAGAATTTAAGATTTGATGATGCTTAGAGGAATCAAATTAGAAGGATAAGCATAATATCTTTTTTGAGATGCAAAGATACATTCAATTTGGAAGGATCAAGTACACAACCCAGAATTGAGATTTGTAATCAGCAAATAAGTTTCATCAATAATCAAGTCATCTCATTGTTACTCTCTAACTATTGTAGTAGTGAACTAAATATCTTAATAGAGTTGGCTTAACAACTATTTGTAAATCCTTTAACAAGGTGGAATTTCTATTGAATTGTCTAAAGACCTCTAACAAGGCCACTCCTAACAATGTGATTAAATCCTCTAATAGGGTCACACCTAATTATGTGTTTTGTGACCTTAAATAGTAACTAGTTACAATTGGTGGTTTTTTCCAAATTGGGTTTCCACATTAAAATCTTATATTCATGTTATTTCTTTTATGTGTTTGAAACTAAGTTAAAATAACGTCAATCACTGATAATATCTCAGATTTTCATGTTAAGCATTTGCTGAGATATTTCAGTGTTTACCAAGTTACAACATTTTTGTTCTACTTTTACTGAGTTTTAGCAAAGTTTAGTTTTGATTTATATTGACATCTAAGGGATCTAGAATTTATTTTCATGGTAACTGATTCACCCCTCCCCTCTCAGTTACTCCTCTTACATTTCCAACACTTCCTTGACACAAAAACTACAAGGATCACCTATAAAATTCTTAGTCTTAGAGGAAGACTCACTTAACTTAGAAGGTTTACTCTTCTAATGGATTTTTGAGTATCTAATCTAGGAGATGGCTAGGAGGAACTCACACTACTAATTGAATCTTCTTTGGACTTCAAGTTCTACATTGGCTTCTCTATAAATGTTTGTGAAACTAATGTATGGTTCTTTAATCCTATTAGAAAGTCCAACTATATAATATTCACACTCTCTATAGATAACCAATCACATAATACCTCAAATGTGGGCATGGTAAGTCTAGGTCCCAAAGCATCCACAGTGGAAATCTAAAAGTTCCCTTGAAGCTTTGACTGAGTTAGATAGATGCACTTTGTATCAATCTTGCTCTTGCCACATCCCTATAATAATGATATCTATTTTTTAAATCTTTTTAGAAAGTCCTCAGTGGAGGAAAAAGAATCAGGTACCAGCGATGTAAGCTTTGCCTCTATCTAAAGTACCCTAAACTCATTAATAGTACCAAAAAAGTTCTTGAACTTGGCCCACATCTCTCAAGAAGTATCACACCCATTAAGATGATTTCTTAAGATATCTAAAACACTCAAATAAATCAAACCCATGGCCTCATCCATCTTATCCCTATGTTGCAAGGTTTGGTAGGTACTTAGAAATATTGATTGGACTTCATCTAAACAAGAAAAAAAACCCTTTGAATGGAGAATTTGTGTCATGGTAGTTTTCCATCTGTGATTTTTATGTGGGTTTATAGGAACTAGAAAAGAAGAGGTCAAAGACATTTTTCATAAGGTGTTTGTTTTGATATAGTTCTAGTTTATTGATGTAAATGACAAAAATAAGAATAAAAGAACACCCCCTAAAATGCAAAAAAATGAACCCCTACTAGAAGGAATGTATATACAATAGAAAATTAGCTTCAATTGAGTCTCATGTATACCTTTGAAAAATATTATGAAAATAATAGAGAATTTGAAGAGACCTATTTTAGACTTCTTTCATATCGAAAAATGGAGCTAAATTGAGCAATTTATGCCCCCCAAAATACAAAAAGGAACATTTTACTTTAATAGAAAAAGGTATTATACTAGAAAAAGCTAGAAACAATCTACACTAATCTACCCATCTCAGAATCAACTTTCCAATGGTATCTTGTTTTCTATTGTAGGGCCTCAAAAAAGAAAAGAAAATATTTGAAACCCCCTCAGACCTTAAAAATTAGTCCCATGTCCTTGTATATGACTAGCCAGTAAGAAAAAAGGGCTTGGTGGGTTTTCCTGGCAAAGGTGATACAGTGGTGACTCCTCGATGGTAGATTGGGGACAGACCAGTGGTGAACTATTTGTGGTGGTTCATTGGTGGAGTAGCTTATTTTGGTGGTGGCCAACCAATGGGCCATTGGTTGTGTGTTTATTATGGGACATTGGTTGTGCTTTTATTAAAAGGGAAACACTTTTAAAAATTAAAAAAGTGTATTGTTTTTTCTTTTTTAATTGATAAAAACTACCTTGGGGTGAATGTAGAGGCCATATGGCCTTGGTAGGAAAAAGATGTTTTGCCTCATAATTGCCTAGTCTCAAAAAATGAAGTCCTTTATATGGAAATATAAGTTTTCATGCACTTTGAATCCAACTGTGATGTCCATTTGGACTCAAAGTTCTCTAAATTTCAAAGAGACCCCTATTTCCAAAAATGAGTACAGAAAAATGCTAGATCTAATCAAACAAACCCTTGTTCATGATTTCATCAATAAACCCAACCAAGTTGCAGTAGATCCAACTCTAATTCTATGAAGGATATGATAAGAACAAATCCACAAATCCCATAAAACATCTTCATGCAATAACTTGTCATGGAGAAGAAAATGACAAGAGAAGGCAAGGATTTGGCTCTAAAACATGCAAGAGTATATTATTCGACAAAAAGAAAAAGAAAAATATACAATGGATCAATCCTTATAGAAGGAGATCAAAAAATATAAAAGGGAAACCCTAAGAGGTAAATGAGAGGTAAATGACATTTAATAAGAATGCATGTGCATAAAGTGAGATCTTAAGCAAGGAGCAATGATAATTTAATAAATGTATTTAAATTAATCCTTTACTCTAACAATTTGATAATTACGATTTATTTTATTTCTAAAGATTATATTTAAGTTGAGTTACATATTTTTTACTTTTATTTAACATTCATTTAACCTAATTTTACATTTTTTATTTACATTTATAGTGAAGTTTTAAAAACTAATAATTTATAAACAATAAGAAAATATGTTTGTTGGCTAGAAAAAGTAGAGATTTTATTTATAAATTATTTTGAACACTTTAAAACCAAATAGATTGTGTTGCAATATCCATAGAAAGGAAAAATATCTGAAAATTTGGTTTTTAAAAATAAAAGCTACAAGAAAAAAATGGATGGTGTAAAATATTTTTAAATAAATAAGATATTTATGAAACTATGATTAAAACAATGCATCCCGTTATTCAAAAACCAAATTAATGCCTAAATATGTGTTGTTATATATGCCCACTATCATATAAACACAATTGTAAAATAATTGGTCCTTGTATTTAGCTACAAAAGATATTTTTGTGACTAATGTATTCATATGAAATGAAAATATGTTGAGAGAAGGTATTTTGAACAAGCACCTAAAATAGGAAAAATGAGATGGTTCAAATCATTTAATCATCTTGCATCCTATATTGGTTGTTGTTGATCTTTGATGCAATTTTGAGGTTGTAACACTTCACAAAGGGTATGGCATTGGCATAAGAAGGTCGACCATAGTAGAGATAAACAATATTGCACAACGTCAGCTACCAAGAGCATTCACACTTAACATGGTCAACCTCAACAGATAAAGCAAAGACAAATACAATATAATACACCTACCACAAATTATTTAATCAAGGACTTCACACTGCATCATCCTCCAAAATGAATTTTGAACACAACTTGTTGCACAAAAAAGTTCTCTAATGCACATAGCTTAATGCAGATCTCAACATGGCATAAAAGATCGATATCAACCACTTAAATCTTTCTCGAAATCACATCCAAATCAATAACTTGTTGTAAATAAAAACACCAAAAATAATTAAATATACCAAAGACCAACACAACTAAAAATGTCAAACAAAAACATAAATTTAATTGTGGAGCCAAACAATGTCATATATCTAAATTGGAACATTGTAAAAATGTTAAGAACATGTCGAAAAAATTGCACACTAAGAAACATTCATGTGGAACATTCTCCAAATTAATTTTAAATATTCCTAATAGCCAACAATATTGTTAACAAACAACAAAACATAATTCTAAATCCTTGAATCTTTGTGATCCAAAGAGTAGGATAGTGAAACATTCACATACTTACATGTGACATCACCAAAACTATAAACCTCCAAATTCCTACATAGAGAAATCTCCCATAAAGATTCCAAATACTCTTCTTACATAGACCAATTTCACATACTTTTCAGCTTCTAGGTATATAAATTTCTAAATTATCATCACCACCAAACATCAAAAAAGTCATCTAAACATCCAATACTAGGTTTCAAATGTTATTTCTTGCACATTTTAGCTTTTCATACACATGAAACTTCTCTCCATTAGGTAATAAATTGGATTTGTACGAATCTCCACCAAGTGGAGAACAATATACAAAACAAATTGACATCAAAGAAAACATTAAATACACATTTCTAACAATCTTCCCCTTTTTATTGATGGTAATACCAATAAAAAAATAACACCATGATGACACGCTATGAACTTCTCCCCCCCTTTGACATCAAGGACAATTGGCATTACATTGGAAAGTATTTTGTCAACATCCTTTTTATATCTTCCCCTTATAGGGATATATTTGTATTGTTCTTCTCTCCACATATTAACAATCTTCAAATTGGTACACAAAATAACTCCCCTCCTCCAAGTATGGTTCTAACAAAAATTTTTTTCCAAATAGGAACAATTCATCTTTGCAAGGAAAAATTACAACTAAGAAACCATAACTTTCATTTCTCTCCTTGAGAGCATCAACCACATCAAGAGACAAAAGATATGAAATATGTTTTCCCTTGGAAATTGCACCACTCTTATACATCTAGTTTGAAGGAGGGGCATGAACTTCTAATTTCTTCTTAGGGATACTTAAAAGTATCCTTTGATAGTTTATTTGCAAATATGTCTTCAATTTGATAATGTATGGGTTGGTGTATACTCTATTTTAACTTCCTTCTCTACAATTTTATCTCTCAAGAAATGATACTAGATATACATATACTTAGTCCTTGAATGCATCACTAAATTATTTCAAATATTAATAGCAATATTATCATACGTAATTGGAATTACTTGATTATATGCAACCTTAATATCTTGTAGGGAAATTTTCACCCATAACACATTTGTGCAACAAGATTATACTACAATATACTATGTCTCTATAGTGCATAATGGCATTGATTCTTGCTTCTTACTCATTAAGAGACCAATTTATCTATAGATAAAAATGCACCTCTACTTGTGATAATTTTTTCATTTTGCACATCCTACCCAATCTATATCACTAAAATCATTCAAAGTGAATTGATTATCCCTTCTAAGAAAATACCTAAAGTTTGCAGCCTTTTTCAAATATTTGAATATTCTTTTTCTCACTTTCTAGTTTGATTACTGTTGGTGTAAATAAGTATTTACTATTTATACTTTATTTAAATTTACTTTGGTTAATGCATTTTCATATTAGTTGTCATGTAGACAACACAGTAGTTTGCATTCTAATTAAGCACATGTTGTCTCCTATAACTCTTTATGAGATACACTTTTACATTCTTATCCTCTCATTATTGCACATACATTCATGCACAATGGAGGATAATCCACTCTTGGTGGACATGTGCTTAGTTGGTATGCTTATCTCTTTGTTGACTCCTAGTCATATCGGTTTCCTTTATATATAAGATCAATTTTTTGAGTTAATTTGAGCTAGAGTAGAGTGAAAATGATATATTGGCATGTTATGTGTGTAAAGAACCTACATGCATATGTTAGGTTGATGATTTTTTATCACACCTACATGGAATTGTAAAAGAATAGACTATTTTATTTCTAATTTCCCTATTTTGGGTTCTAGTTCAATCATTTTGTATGAGAGACAACCTTTATATGTTTTAATTTGAGTAGTGAGCTCTAGGAGGTGTGTCTTAATGCAAGTGAATTCCCTATTTTTTAGTCAAATATTTATCAATGTTATTAATTATGCAAATTAATCATTCATTGGTTCCATCTATATCATTATTTTTTCTTAAGAAGGTTTCCATGTAAAAATCACGATGTTATAATGTTGTGGATGATTCATTTATGTTTTTGTTGTTTATTTTCATTTATATTTGATTTATGGTTGTGCAATCAACATAACAAGGTTTAAAAGTTTAGAATACTAATTTACACCCCCAAGTGTTCCTTAATCCTAATAATTGGTATCAAATCTTTGAGCTTTAGTTTAATTCTATATCCTAAAGGAGATCCTAATGAGTGATTAAAAAATTTCTAGTGGTTCTTAGAGATAACTCTTGATTTCATTTTAAGATATTGACAAGTTACTCAAGGAGGTTTAATGTTTCATTGATAATATGAGGGGACAATTGAACAAATAAATAGATGAGGAGGGATCTTGTTTATTAGTTAAATAATAAAGGAACCAATGATTACTCATAGGCCTTAAAGGGACAATTATATGAATTTGAGAAGCAAACATAAAGAATAATAGTGAAGTCATGGTAGTAAAAATGATAAAAGATTTTTAAGTAAAGAAAAATAATGAAAAATGTCTTGAGAAGAACATAACAAACATATGTGATGAATTCCATAGGTTGAATTATGTAATTGGATAAATGAAACTTGATCATGAAGAATCTAGACAGAATGAGAAATAACTTAAAAGAGTTCATGAGATTCTTAGGATTTATAAACTTTCTATTGCTATTGAGCTCATGGAAAAATTCAAAGCTAGTTAAATAGATCTTGATGAGAAACTTGAGAGCTAAAGCCCAAAGGGAGATGCACAAAGGACTTGGTTTTGAGAAAGTGTTTTTTTATAGATATGGTGAGAATAAAACCTTATTGAAAAATTAGATGGATAGAGCCAAGAGTTCACCAATGAAGAAACCTAATACACAAAATGGATGGATCACACCAAGTGTTGGTGTGGAGTCTTCATCAGTGAATTGATTAAGTTAATAACCTAAGGGGGTTTTTTCATGAAAAACTCTTGCCCAACACCTAAATTAGAATGATCATTTTAAATGATTGGTGTTATTAAATGTAGATTTGAATTTACATCATGATGAAATCATTATTGAAATATTTATGATCAATTTTGAAGGATTGCTGACATATTTTTGAATCCTAGTCTTTAAGTAGCCTATTGAGGTACGGTATCATGCATTAAAAGGGGGATTTAAGACTTCAATTATCACCTTTATATATAGCGAATGAGATTTAGTATAGATCAAATGGGATATTTTCATATGATCTATTTGATATCTCTTAAGAAAGAAAGTTGACTACACATGATGAAGGTAAGAAAGATGGAGAGATGACATTGGTCAGTGTATTTCCTATTATTGGAAAAGAAGAAATTTATGTTATTATTAATTAGGAAAAGAAGGAATTTATAAGAAGATAAATCTATTAAATAAACTCATGATTAGTACAACTAAAGAAGATTAAGGAAATGAAGGATATATCTATATCTATATCCATATCCATATTTATATTAGTATTAGCATTAGTATCTATATTGGTATATGTATCAGTATCAATATCAATATTGGTATTGGTATATGTATCCATATCCATATCCACATATGGTCACATACCTAGTCTTTGCAACATCCCTTCACTACCAAGGATATATTTTAGAATTTTTGACCATGCTAGGAGACATAGAGTCAAGGTACATACAAGATTCGATTTCAAATTCAAATTATAGTTTAATTTATAACTAAAGTAAGAAGAATTTCTGACAATGCTAGGAGACATAGAGTCAAGCTAAATGCACGATTCAATTTGAAATTCAAACTATAGTTTAATTTATAACTGAAATGATAATAATCATGGTTTGAGTTTTTTTTTGTGCATGATCCTTTGAAGCTAAAGATTGCATATTGAAGATGCTTCATATTGATGATCTATCAGTAGCCTAGTGTGACCTAAGTATTTAGATTTTTAAAGTATTTTTTTACATGTTTTTAAATGGCATATGCCACATTTAGTAAAAAATTGTTTTTGATGTAATTTATGCCATATTCTATATGTATATACATACTTATTAAATAGTTTCATAAATAGAACATGACTTTTTCTATAATTTGTTCCTTATGTGAACTGTATGTACCAATTATGTTTATGGAATCATTATGTGGCTTTTCTAATGCTAGTGTCATTGTTCCTATGATTAAATAATATTTTATGTGTTTGGAAAATAATTGTTTCAATATTTTGTTCCATATGTGTTTCAATACATGTTACCATAATATTTGATATGTTTCATTTTCCAATGATACACATTTATCACTATACACTAAAATTAAATTAAATTAACAAGTAATGAATGACCTATAATACATTTTTTAGTATTATGACTAAAGTGTGAGCCTCTTATGTGAGGTCTTGGTTTCAAGTTAACTCAATATTAATAAAAAAAATAACAATCTTAAAGTACAACACCTTATAATAATTATTCTTGTCTTTGGTCTCTTACCAATTGAAAAAACATACATACTTTATAAAATCCACCACAATGTTGCCCAACAGAGTTGTGTTCATCATGGGGTCAAAAATTAGTGCAAATGTATCTGGTTGGACAAGTTTACCCTAGGCATGGTATTGTTTTTCCTCTCCATGTGTCAGAACTCTTAATGCCACACCCTACCAAAAATGTTGTTTAAGTGCCCTTAAGTGCCCTAAGTGCACAAAATTGTCAAATTTTACATACCATTTCCTACAACTTGTTGAACCTTTGTGTAATCTATTTAAATTTATAGGGTCATGTTATGCCCCTTTGCAATAACATGTCCCAATTTTTTAAGACATACTGCCAATTTTGCATGGAAATAATATTTTTGTTCACAAAAAAAGGGTAAAATCCATTCAATGAAAAGTTTCAAGGTAGCACAAAAGGAGTTGTGCTTTTCATGGGGTTTAATCATTAGTGATTTTTTTTTTTATTAGAAATATTTACACTAAGTATGGTCCCACTTTTCCTCTCATCATGTCTAAACTCTTAGTGTTATTCTCTATTGATAATATCTCATAAGTGTCTTAAGAACGCAAAATTTTAAAACTTTGATACACCATTTATTTCAAATTTTTGAACCTAAAAATGATATATTATATTTATAGCTTTATGTTAGGCCCCTCTACAATAACTTCTCTTAGGTTTTGGAGACTTAGAGTCATTTTGGCAAGGTAACATTTTTTTTGTTCATGCAAAAAGTGTCAAATGCATTCAGTTAATAGTTTCAAGATAGCACAAAAATTTTGTTTATATTGTAGTGTCAAACTATCATAATGAATACATGTGAATAGGAATATTTTCCATATGAATAATCTCATTTTACTTCCCCACACATCGAAACTCTCAATGTTATACATCATTAGCATGTTGTCCCTTAAGTGTACCAAGTACACAAAAGTGTTGAACTTTGATAGACCATTTATTGTAGTCCATGGAAATTGTGTATGATCTATTTATACATATAGGGTCATGTTAGTCCTCTCTATAATAGCCTATCTCAAGATTTTAAGACTTGAAGTCTTTTTTGTAGGAAACAACTTATTACAAATGCTTTCAATGAAAAATTGCAAGGTAGAACAAAATGAGTTTTGTTTATTGTGAGGTTGAACCATCTAATTCATTTCATTTGGAAGGTTTATTGAATCTTTTGTCCCCATGTGTCATAACTCTCAACACCATGCTCAACTAGCAATGTCCATCAAGTGCCCTAATTGTACAAAATTATCAAATATTAATCCAACATTTCTTGCAATCTATGACACCTAAACATGATCCATTTGGATGTATATGCTAATCTCAAGCCTCTCTATAATAACTTATCTTGTTTTTCTAAGCATCAAAGTCTTTTAGAAGGGCAGAAATTATTTTATTTGTCCAAAAAGTGCCGAATGTGTTCAATGGAAAGTTACAAAGTAGCATAAAAAGACTTGTGTTTCTCATGGGGTTGAATTATCCAAGAAAACACATCTCTTTATGTGTGTTTATCCTAGAAATGGCCTATTTTTTCCCTCTATATGCACCTACACTCTTAGTACCATACCCTACCTTTGATGTCCCTTAAGTTTCCTAAGTGTACAAAATTATTGAACTTTGAAAAAAATTAAGCTAGGTGTAATGTAATAATTGGCTATAGAAAGAGAAAAAGGCTTAAGAAGAGGGTGTGAACATGCAGACATATTATCATAGCTCTATATTCCATTCGATAGTGCCTTAATATGATTGGTCACACACACACACACATAGATTTATACATTTATATTGTGATTATAATTAATGACATGTTGTTTCTTAACATTTCAAATTCTCCTTCCGCTTGGTTTTGAAGAAGCTTCTAGAAGAGACTTCCAACTTATTTTCTTCATTGATCTCCTCCTAGCCTTCATATATTGATTGAATTAAGAATCCTCCAAAAACTTTGGTATTTCTTGATACAACAAAAGGCATTTTTCTATAACTCAAGGTTTTAATGTAGCTGAAAATTTACCATCTATAGTCCTCGTGTATTTTTAAAAGTATTTATCAATTAGGAAATCATTTTTGTGCTTAATAAACACATATTATTTTGTTGAAGGTGATAAGTATTTTATTATTGAAATAGAGTATACATTTTACAATACAAAAATGAGCCTAAAAGACTTATTTAAAATTTATGCCCTTACATTGCTATCATGCCACCAACCCTCCAACCCTTAGTAGACATCAACAATATTGCAAACAAACACCTAACCATAACATTCAAATGAGATAGTCCTACTACTGAAAATGGGCATGTAAACTTCAAGGACCTTGGACTCAAAATTACATGCTATATCCCCAATGAATTAACATCTCCTCCTCATATTTGTTCACCATAATTACTCCTTTTATGTCTACTTTGCCTTGTTTGCAGCCCAAAATCATCTCTACCAATACCATCATGGAAGAATCGTCTAAAATTTTTGTCCCAACCTTAGTTAGAACATGTTTATGCTTCCTCTTCCTCTCTTCTTCCATTCATTGGTTGTTCTCCTCTCACCATACTATGAAATGCAATAGATACTTCTAAGATTTGTGCACTTCTCCTACTCATTGAATAAAAAGAACCAAGTATTCAAGACTATGAATGACTATAGAAATTAAATATAACACCTTTAACATATCTCCATAAACCTTCATTGACATGAAAAACTTTTACAACCTTAGAAATTTCCAACCACCTCATCATACCATCACACTAGACTGGCTACAGATATATTAATGCAAAGATATTTGCACAATCCATAATTATTTTTAGTATACTATTTTGTATTATATTTTCCACAAAATCAAATCCATAAGCTCACACTAAAATCTATACACATTTCCATAATTTTCTTTACATCTTCTTTTCTCTCAGACAAGAGTAAGGCTCGTGCTCAAAACAATAAGAAAATATCAACATTCCTCCTTGGATGAAAGTCCTTACTAAAAACTTATCTTCCAAAAAACCTAAATATGATTTGAAAAAACTCGTCTTCATCTACCTTAGAAACATCTTCATGATTCCTTGGTGATATATCCCCTCAAAATCTTGGAGCTTACTTGTTTTTCAACATCTATAGGTTGAAATTATCTTCCATTTTTATCATCCTCAACTTGATCCAGTATACATTATTCTACAATAGTGCCTTGTGCTATGTGGGTCAAATTTAAAACTTCATTAGGTCTATTAAGTTATACCATCATTCATTATATTTAAAAGGTATGAAAACATCCAAATTATTTTAAAAACATTCATCCACTTTATATCCTTCTTACATGTCCAATGTCACCTTTTCTTTGGCTAACTAATTCCATCATTACTTACCCATGCCAAAAAAATTTAAGAGTATTTCTAAATAATAGGATATAGGACCCAATTAAGAGTAGTATTTAGATCTCAATAATCCTCCACCAACTTAGCTCAATCATACAATCTCACTCCTACATTGGTCATCTTGTCAATTATAACATTCCCTTCTCTCGAAGTAAGTTTAACTTTAAATTCTTCAAATTCCTCCAATTCCCTTCTAATCCTCCTAATGTATTTGTCCAAAAATAAGGATTCCATATTTTATTTTTCTATTATGTTGATCACTATTTGAGAGTATCCTTTGAAATGGATTCTTCTCCTAACACAATTATTTTCCAATCAAAGGGAAAATATAGCCACTAAACAATCTACTACATTGTTAGCCCCTTCTAGAAATAACATTGCTCCTAGCATCAAGGTATTTTCTTCAACATCTAGAATTACAAAACCTTCACCAAATCTACCTAGGATTCCTTTGGATGCCCCATAAAATTTCACTCTTGTCCATCTCACCCTAATTTTTCTTCACTATCATTCCAATCTGTATTCTCAAATGAAGGATTAACCCTTAAATTGTGGTGCAAGGGCATCTAGGTGAGCTAAGGAATACCTAGGCTTCCCTTATAATTTTTTGGCTTTTAGCAGTTCAAGATACACCACTAGGTAAATAATAAAGTCATTCTAGTCCTTAAGTGAGGTTTAGGCTATATTGCTCTTAGTTGTTCAATTTTGCTCAATATGACTATATAGAGAATTTTTAGGTTTTAGAGGATAAAAAGGTAAAATTAGTGTTTGAAGGACCTTATTAGGTGTTTTATAACCATTTAAGTCTTTTGGATTTCTTTGACACCATTTAGAGAAATTTTGAGGGTTAGATAACTAAGATTGCAAAAATTGCTCAAAGTTGTCAATGTTGTCGTTCACAACATGTTGACAACTTTTCTTCCATTTCAAGAAACTTTGTCAAGAAGGTATTTTAACTATCTAAAATAGTTAGGGGCATGGGTGGAAATCAAATATAAGGATATTCTCAACCTGTTCAAGGGGTTGAATAAGTCAATTATTACATTGTACAGCCTGGACAACAAGATATGAACAACATTTTTTTGTGTTTTTGAGTACTCTTGACATGTAGATGGATTAAATCTAGGACTTTTGATATTGGAAGTCTTAGCTTAGATTGATTTGAGATTTTGTACATAGATAGTTTGTTATTTTTTGAGGTTTTGTGTGCTTGTATTAAGCATTAAGGTTTTCATCAGTTTGTTGTCTTGAGATGGACTGTTTGCACAAATAGAGTCATAGGGCCATTTCTTACCATAGGTACAGTAAATTTTCTTAGGATTAGAATATGAATCCATGTACATTCTGTACAATGAAAATGAGGCCCTAGAAATCTGAAGAGCTACTATTGCAATGATGCCCTAGGCAAGTCCTAGCAACTTGGTTAGGCATCACAGGTTGTTGTAGAGCAAACAAGTGTGGTTGAATGTATAGATACTTTGAACTACGCATGGAATAAATTGCAAGGAGTGATAAAAACCCAAGCTAAGTGGGAAGTCTTGGTGGATGCCCTCAGGTGTGAAAATAAATTTTTTCCATTAGACAACATACAAATCCTTAAATCCCTTGATTTTAGGCTAAAATTATGCTTGTATAGTACATACAATTTGGAAACCCTAGACCTCCAAAATCCTTAAGGTAGCTGAAAATGGTATCCATAATTGTGGTTTTTTTGATCCTTTGTTAAGGAGCTTTTTGAGATATTTTTTTTTTAGTGCATTTGGAGGGCTAGTTCTAGTAGCCTTTTTACAAACATTGGAATGCATCTTCACTTGTGGATTGGAACTTGATTAGGGTTTTAGTGTTGTTTTTGGTTTGGAAGCTTGAAGGAAGTCCACAAACATTCCAAGGTGACTATCCACCCATTTGGAAGTCAAATAAGCATTTGGAGTTACTACTGTTGATGAGGATTAGCAAGAAAGTTGTTCTAACTTATTGATGTGTGCAAATTGAATCGTTAGGATCTATTGTATAGAGCCTTGAGGAGTATAGGGTGGGTAGAAATCCTATTTTGTCAAGTGTAATATCTAAGGAGACCCTGGGAGAGCTTGGGGAAGAAGCAAGATTGGTTGTCACATCAAAGTGGTATCAAAGCAAGTTAAAGACTTGGGAGAAAGTGGTGCATGTCTCTAGCTACTGGTGAGTTAGTAGGCTAGTCTAGCATGCTGATTAATGCAGAGTTAGCCAAAGAAGTTAATTAGAAAATAGAGAAGAATAGGCTCCTTGAAGTACCCTTGGAAGATGTGAAGAAAAAAATAGAGGAAGTTGTTGATGCAACTAAAAGGGAAGAATAAGAAGATATTGAGAAGGGTAAAGAGGTAGCAGAAGATGATGTGGTACTTGAACCTAACCCTATCTTTAATATAGAGCCCTTTTTGAAAGATATCAAATCCTTAGGAGGGAAAACTTTAGAAGATGTGCCACTATTTAGTGGAAAATAAGATATTGATGCATTGATGGATTGGATAGATGGAATGGAGAACCATTTTAAGTGTGAAGGAGTGTTAGACGTATAGAAGGTCAAAGTGGCTAAGTCAAGGTTTAGAGTATCAACATTGACATGGTGAAAATATGTCCAAGATGAGAGGATCAACATGGGAAAGAATCATATAGCCAATTGGATAGCCATGATTACTAAGTTTAGGGAGAACTTCCTACCAGAATACTATGAGATTCAACTCCATAGAAGGTGACAAGGAATGAAGCAAAAAGACCTAGATGTGGCCTCCTACATAGAGGAGTTTTAGAGACTATGTCTTAGATCAAAGAAACAAGATGATGAGCGAATAAAGGTGGCTAGATACTTACAAGGTTTGAAGTGGAATATCCAAGAAGAGCTTGGTTTATGGGCACCTACCACTATTCAAAGATGCCATCAACTAGCTTTAAAGGTGGAGGAAAATAAAAAGAAGAAAGGGTATTCCAAATTCAAAGTTAGAGGTAAGGTTAGAAATCAAAGAGGACAAAGAGGAGGTTACCAAGGTAGAGGAAATAAGTAGAAGCATCAAGGTGAGAAAAAATCACTAAGAAGACCAATGAAGGAACTTATAGAGAAGGTTATGGTAGAGTCAAGAGTAACCAAGGAGGCTCAAATAGAGGTAGAGGATCAAGTAGGATTAGTTCCTACTTTTCCACCATGAAATGTTATAATTGTGGGCAATTATGTCATCCAACATATAGATGCCCTGATAAGCTTTCTTCTGGTAACCTTGACAAAAGGATAACATATGTTCAAGAGGACAACTACTACAAGGACTCTAAAATGGATCATATTGAATTATAAAAGGGAGAGAATTTAATGTTTAGGAGGGTATTGATTAAACAACCTGCTCCTGATGAGCCTAAGCATGGAAAAAATCTATTTAGGACTAGATGTAAGATCCTAGGGAAAGTGTACAAAGTAGTAGTGAATTCTAGATCTATTAACAATATCCTATCAAAGGAGGCAATCAAAAATCTAAAGTTTACTAAGATACCTCATATCAATCCTCATAAAGTGACTTATCTCAATAAGTGTAATACTAGTGAATGAGCAAAATTTGGTGGACCTCTCCATTGTAGGAGATAAAGATGATTTTTTGTGCGACATCCCACCCATGGATATTTTCCATATTCTATTGGATAGACATTGTAGATTTTATAGGGAAGCAATATATGATGGAAAGGAAAATTGCATCCCATTTAAGAAGGAAGGAAGAACATTCAAAATCCAATATTTATGAAAGGGATAAGAGCTACAGATCGAGGTACCTAGTTTAATATTTTTTAGTGGTAAGGAATTTGTTAAGGACCTCAAGAATGAGGAAATTTAGAGTTATGTATTAGTGTTAAAGTCTAAGGGAGAAGAAAATGTAGTCAAAGAACCATTACTTAATGAAGTGTAGGAGTTGCTTGAGAAATACAAAGACACAATGAGTGATGGGGCTTTTGCTACAATACCTCCTAGAAGGGCTATAAGTCACCAAATTAACTTTGTTCCAGGTGCATCCCTACCTAAAAAAGTAGCATACAAGCTCACTCTACATCAAAACTTTGAAGTAGCAAGGCAGGTATAAGAATTAATGGACCAAGGTCTGATACAAAAGAGCATAAGCCCATGTGCAATCCTTGTTGTGTTGGTATCTAGGAAAGGGGTAATAGAAGTTGTGATTAGACTCAAGATCCATAAATATGATCATAATTAGGTATAGGTTTCCCATACCTAGGATTGAAGATCTCATGGATTATCTTAGAGGAGCTAAGTAGTACATTAAGTGGATTTGAAGTGTGGATACCACCAAATTAGGATAAAAGAGGGAGATGAATGGAAGACAACATTTAATATTTCAAATGGACTATACGAGTGGCTACTGATTCCATTTGGCCTCTCTAATGCTCCTAGCACATTCATGAGGCTCATTAATGAAGTTCTTAAAGACTTCATAGGGAGATTTGTGGTTGTGTACCTAGATTATATACTCATATTCAACAACACTAAGGAGGATCACATCAAGCATATCGAAGTAGTATTGCAAAGTTTGCATGAAGAGAAGCTTTCCATTAGTCTTGAGAAGTGTGACCTCTTCAAGAAAGAATTGGTGTACCTAGGCTTTGTGGTGTCCCAATGAACATTGAAGATTGATCAAGAGAAGGTTGTTGCGATTCTCAACTAGCCACCACCTACTACTTCAATTGAGGTAAAATGTTTTCATGATATTGATCAATTCTATAGGAAGTTTATTAGAAACTTTAGTGGCATATGTGCACCTTTGTTAGAGACCATAAAGGATGGGGCCATGTCCAAGTTTAGGTAGAATTTGGAAGCTTAAAAATCATTTCAAATACTCAAGAAGCAAGTAGCTATCCAACCTATTTCTCAATTACCTATCTTTGAAATACTATTCACCCTAGAATGTGATGCAACTGGCCTAGTAGTAGGGGGAGTATTGAGTCAAGAAGGTAGGACATTAGCTTTATTTAGTGAAAAAAATAATATGGCCGAAAAGAAATATTCTTCCTATGACCTTGAACTCTATGCCCTAGTTCAATTAGTTAGGAAGTGGAGGCACTATCTCTTTCCCAAATAATTTTTTGTGTTTACTAATAATTAGGCCTTAAGCTACATCAACAATCAAGAAAATTTGAACAATAGGAACTTGAAGTGGATGGGGTACTTGCAGGCATTCACTTTCACAATCAAGCACAACAAAGGACTAATGAATAAAGTGGAAAATGCATTAAGCAAGAGAGTGTTGACAATTCAAGAAGTAAGTTATTATAGCACTAGAATAGAAAGTTTTAAGAGTCTTTACAAGGAGAATGAGGACTTTGGATAAGCATACAAGGTATGTTCAGATTTTGAGAACCATTTTCATAGAAAATTTGCAAAGTTTACCTTGTAGAATGGGTTTCTCTTTAAAGGTGACCAGTTGTGTGTGCCAAGGGGATCCATAAGAGAGAACCTTATACAAGAGAAACACAATGGCAGTCTAAGAAGTAACTTTGGCATCAACAAGACATTAGAATTGGTCCAAAGGTTTTATTATTGGCCTAAACTAGTTAGATATGTGACTAAGTATGTAGAATAGTGCATGGTGTGTATGAAATTTAAAGGAGGGATGAGTACTGCAGGTCTTTATTAGCCTTTATCAGTCCCTAATAACACATGGGAATGTATGAGCATGGATTTCAGAGTAGGATTTCCCAAAACAAAACAAGGCCATGATAGTATCTATGTGGTTGTTGATAGATTCAAAATAATGAGGAACTTCATCCCATGCAAAATAACCAATGATGCAAGCCACATTGCTCATTTGTTCTTGAAAGAAGTTGTAAGGATTCATGGCCTTCCACTAAGCATAGTTTTAGATAGGGATGTGAAGTTTATGAGAAGATTTTGGAAGACTTTGTGGGGCAGACTTGGCACAAATTTTTCATTTGGATCATCATATTGTCCTCAAATTGATGGTCAATCTGAGTTGGTCAATATAGTTCTCATTAATCTCTTAAGAGACCTAACTAAGGAATGTGAGCATGTTAGAAGCTAGGGTTACCATTGCACCAAAATATTTATCCATTAATTCCCAATACAACCACTAGACTTATACAACAAAGGAGGCAATTAATCCATGTCATGAATCTAGAAGGGGAATGTTGGTGGATAGTCCAACAATCTATTACCTCAAGAGATTTGGACCTGTGTACAAGCTTTGATACCACTTGTTACAATATAGGGTTGTCGTTGCACCAAAAGATCAATTTGTTAATGAATGATACAACTGCTAGACTTATAGAACATAGGAGGTAGCTAACCCATGTCATGATTCTCGAAGAGGAACATTGGTGATTAGTCCAACTGGGAAAAATTGGTATGTCATTATTCCCCAAGAAAAATATGCCTACAATGATAGTATGAATAGAACCATAGGTTGAAGTCCCTTTGAAATTGTATATGACATGCATCCTAGAGGTGTGTGTGAGTTGAGGGATCTTGGAGAAATAGAACATAGGAGTGGACATGCTGATGATTTTGCCCACACTATGAGAGAGATACAAGACCAAGTCAAAAGAACTATACAAGGAAATACCCAAAAGCTCAAAGAAAAGATGGACAAAATGAGAAAGGATGTTCAGTTCTCTATTGGGGATTATTTCAAGGTCCATTTAAACAAGGCTAGGTTGCAAAAGGGTGTCCCTACTAAATTGCAAATAAAGAGAGTAGCATCTTGCAAGATCATGGGAAAATATGGGGCAAATGCATATAAAGTTTATTTTCCATCAGATTTGGGCATATGTTTAATATTTAATGTACAAGATTTGGTATACTTTAAAGGAGCATTGTCTATTTTGTTGGAATTTTTTTTGAAAAGTTAATTGTAAAAGAAAGATTTTTGAAAAGAGGGAGATTTCTATTAAAGAATATTTCCAATCATTATTTTTCCATTGATGTTAAACATGATATTTGATGGAATGAAAATTGCTTGTAAGATCCAAGTACTATCACTTAGTTGATTGATGAAGAGGATTTAATCAACAAGATGTAACAAGAGCACCTAAGGGAAAGATTGAGTTATGGTTTTGTAATGAAGTGCAAGGATAAATTAAGACAATGGTAAAATGATGTATTGATGAAAAGATACAGAAGAGAGCCACACTTAGAAATTGGAACAAGGTTGAGTGCAAGGCTTAAGTAAGTTCATTAGTGAGTGCCGAGAAAGCTAGTTCAAGCTGAGAAAATTTTTAGTTAGTGCAAAGTAAATGAATAATCTAGTGCATGTTGAGTGATAACTAAGGAGTTGAGTGTGTTAGGTGTAAAGAAAAGCAATAGGTGTCGAGCATCAAAAAAACTTAGCAGATGCCAAGTGAATCCATAGTAGGTGCCAAGAATTAATAAAATGTAGTTGATGCAAAGTAACATAGTATTTGTCGAGCACCAAAATTTCAATAGTGCGGAGTTGCTGCATTATTGCAAAAGTCAAAGATTCACCGAATCTGAGTTGACAAGTTTTTTACCTTGAATTTTGTGAACCAAATGGAGGATAAGGATGATGAGTTGGAATCACAAAATTTTATGTAAATTATTTTTGAGCAAATTCAAGAGGATTCTTCATGATGTTTCTAGAAGAAGCAAGATATGGGTTAGATTCAATGAATCCTACCTAATCCATTTGAACTAAAATTAAAGGAGGGAAGAATCAAGTGGGAAAAGAAATTCCAAACTTCTATTTAATGAGTCACAGGATTAGAAGCAAGAGCTATTGGTGTGCAAAAATTGCAAAGCGGTTGAAATGTGTTAATGAAAAGACATCAAGACAAGAAGGAAGAACAAAGCACAGAGACTCTAATTCAATAAGTGGTCAGAAAGTAGACTACACTAGTACATCAAGAATGAAGACTTAAAAAGACAAAGCTTGAAAGGAGAACAAGCTATTAGAGCTACAGAGGCTGAAGGCTAGGCAATGTGAAGAGTTGAATTGTGATATGAAATCTGCAAGTTCAGTTGTGAGTTATATTAGGTGAAAAGCCCTTGTTGTTACTCTCTAACAATTGTATTAATTAGGGTAAAAATCCTATGGACTTAGGTTGGTCTAACAGCCATTTTTAAATCATTTAATAGGGTGGCATTCCATGTGAATGTTTGAAAGTCCTCTAAATAGGCCCACTTCTAATAGGGTAGTGAAATCCTTTAACCAGGTCATATTTAATAGTGTGTTGTAGCCTTTAACAGGGTAGGCCTTTTGCAAGGCATCACTTTAGAAGTGTGAGAATTGAGTAGCATGTTACTAGTGTTTTTCCAAAAATTGGGTTTCCACATAAATCACTATGTTATGTGTTGATCTTTCATGTGTTATGTTTGCATGTTGATTTACAGTAACTTGTTAAGTAATAAAGTTTAAGCTTGGATGAGTGAACAGTTTTAAAGGCTCACTTTACTTGATGAAAAAGTTTTAATTTGGCATTTGGAACTTGAAAAATTGATTCACCCACCCTTTCAGTTATTCTAAATCATTTCTAACATATTGATGCTACTAGTAGTCACGGAGTTGAGAATGATGTGGACCATGCAATAGTTCCTTCCACTACCAATTTAGAAGTTGACAAGGTGATAGATTCCAGACTCAAGAAAACTACTAGAAATAGAGTATACATGGAGTACCTTCTCAAGTGGAAGACTAGACTAGACACACAAGCCACATGGGTTGCTAAGGAAGACTTCAAGAAGCTAAGCATCAACAAAGACATATTGTCCATAGGAGTGACATGATTTCTCTCTCTAGGGGAGTATGGTGTAGTAGTACCTAGGTGGGATAATGAATATCTAGGGTTACTTTAGAGTTTTTGGCTTGTGGTGGTGCTAGCCACACCACTAGGTGAATAATAGAGTCAGTCTAGTCCTTAAGTGAGGTTGTTTAGGCTAGATTGCTCTTAGTTGTTCAATATTGCTCAATATGGCTATATAGAGCATTTTTGGGTTTTGGAGGCAAAAAAGGTAAAACTAATGTTTGAAGGACCTTATTAGTTTTTTAAAATTTTTTTAAGGATTTTTATATAATTTAACATCATTTAAAGCAAGTTTGAGGGTCAAAAACTCAAAATTGCAAAAGTTGCTCAAAGTTGTCAATGTTGTCATTAACAACATTTTGACAACTTTTCTTGCATTTCAAGAAACTTTGTCAAGAAGGTATTTTAACCGTCTAAAATAGTTAAGAGCATGGGTGGAAAGCCTATATAAGTCCATTCTCAACCTATTCAAAGGGTTGGAAAAGTGAGTTATTGTACTGTATGACCTAGACAACAAGATATGAACAATAATTTTGTGTTTTTAAGTACTCTTGGCATGTAGACAGATTAAATCTAGGATTTTTAGTGTTGGAAGTGTTATCTTAGATTTATTTAATATTTTTCACATATCTAGTTTGTTAATTTGTGAATTTTTGCATGCTTGTATTAAATATTTTTGTTTTCACTAGGCTATTGTCCTGAGATAGATTGTGTGCACAAATGGAGTCATACGGCCATTTCCCATTGTAGGTACAATATGGTATCTTAGGATTTGGAATATTACTCCATGTAAATAATTTATAGTGGAGATGAGGCCTTAGAAAATTGAAGATCCACTATTGCAGTGATGCCCTAAGCAAGTCCTAGCAACTTGGTTAGGCATCACAAATTATTGTAGAGAAGATAGGTGTGGTTGAATATGTAGATACTTCAAACTATGCATGGAAAGTGTTGTAGCAAGGAGTGATGTAACCCCAAGACAAGTGGGAAGTTTTTGTGGATGCCCTAAGGTGTGAAAATCAAGTTTTTCCATTAGATAGCATACAATACCTTGAAACCCTTGATTTTAGGCTAAAATTGTGCCTGTACAGTAAAAATAATTTGGAAACCCTACACCTCCAAAATCCTTAAGGTCTTCTAAAAGGGTATCCAGAATGGTTTTTTTTTACTCATTGTTAAGTATTTTTTCAAGATATTTTTGTTTTAGTGCATTTGGAGGGCTAACTCTAGTAGCCTTTTTACAAGCATTTGAATGCATTTTCACTTGTGGATTGGAACTCAATTAGGTTTTTGGTGTTGTTTTTGGTTTGGAAGCTTGAAGGAAGTCTATAGATATTTCATGTTGACCATCAACCCATTTGGAAGTCAAATGAACATTTGGGGTTACTAGAGAATTAGCAAAAAAGTTGTTATACCTTATTGGTGTGTGCCAATTGATTGGTTAGGATCTATTGTATAGAGTCCTAAGGAGTATAGGGTGGGTATAAACTCTATTTTGTCAAGCGTAAGACCTAAGGAGACCCTAGGAGATCTTGGGGAAGAAGCAAGATTGGTTGACATCAAATTGTGATAAACGAGCCTTCTTAATCAACACATTTCCATAGCTCAATAAGAAAATTAGGTTACATAATAAAGACATTAAATATGAGCTTCATCAACACATTAGTAGTAAATCCTATTAGATTTTTTCTACATGTCACATAAAAAAATAGAAATGTACTAAACCACTACAAATACATGAATTCTATCAAAAATTTCCATATAGTCACATCCTCATGCACAAATGCATTATTTATGAACAATACAACTACATCATGTATAAATAAATTACATCTATCAAAAAAATCCTAGATTCACACAATTAATACATTTGGTTATTTTTTTGTTCTTTTTAATGTATAGCTCCAACCACTTGTACTCTTGAAGATGCCTACATTAAAGTAGTATAAAAGAAATTGGTATTAGAGAAACAATACTAACCAAATGTAGAAATACTAATATCTATGTGCCTATGGACTATGTGGGAAAGGTAAAAATTTGGTCACACATTTGATATGTAAGAAATTTCAATCCTTACCATCCTTGGGTTTTATTAGGATATTTCAATTTAGACATAAGTCTTGAGGAGAAGGGTGATTTCTCTTGGTTGGGGCCTTCCTCTAATCTTCTTCATCAAACTATTGATATGTTGCATCTTTTTGATATCAAACTAGCTAATGGGATATTTACTTGGAATAATAGAAGTTTTGTGGCTCAAGATAGCTTTAAACATTTGGATAGATTATTGGTTTCCTACTTCTGGGTTAGTTTCTCTCTTACTCTCTCTTTTGAAATTTTGGACTGATGAGGTTCTTATCATTAACCAATTAAAATCTTTGCTGCTGGATTGATTATTCCTAATAATCCTCCATTCAAGTTTCAATTGATGTGCCTTAAAGACTCCTTTCTTTATGATCTTATGGTTAGTTGGTAGAGAGATGGTGCCCCTACATATGGTACTACTATGTATTCTTTCACTAAATATCTTCAGTATGTCAAAAGGAAGCTCAAAAAATAGAATGGATAATGTTTTGAGAACCTTCATAACATGAAAGGGAAAGTTTAGGAGTTTCTTGATGTCATTACTAGGAATATTATGGATCTTGGTTTCTCTATGTCTTTGGGTAAAGCTAAATCCCTTGCCTCTAAACATCTCAAAGAATGGTGGTTTCATGAGGAAATATACTAGAAGAAAAAGGTCAGATTTGATTGGCTCTAGGAGGGTGATAAGAACATTGCATTTTTTCATAAAAACATGCAATCTTCTTGAAATTAGAGGCTTCTTTAGTTAACTTTGAAGGTCTTCAATTGTCTTCCTTGCTAGCTTTGTTCAAGGAGGCAACCATGTACTTTTCTATCCTCTTTTTTGAGGACTCTCCCATTGTAGTAAATGAAGAGACTATTATTTTGTCTTATATTCCCTCTCTTGTTACCCAAGAAATGAATGATTTTCTCATGCAACCACTCTCTTTGGTTGAGTTGGAGGAGGTGGTCTTTAGTACACATAAAGGAAAAGCTCTTGGTGTTTATGGTTTTCCTGTTGAATTCTTCCAAAAATTTTGGGATTTCATTAATCAAAATTTGTTGGAGGTGGTTAGAGAATGTTATTCTTGTAAGTAGATACGGTGGGCCTTGAATTCTACCTTCTTGGCTCTAATTTTGAAAAAAATGAGGCTAATCAAATGAATTTTTTTAGGTCTATTTCTTTGTGTAAAGTGGTCTTCAAAGTTATTACTAAGTTGATCGTTGAGAAGCTCAAAAGGTTTCTCCTTTCTATTATCTTAAAAACAAGGAGGTTTTGTCATAGGAAGTTGAATTTTAGATGGGGTTGTTATTGGTATTGAAGCTATTCACTCTATGGCTAGTTTAAGGGAGAAATCTATGTTTATTAAGTTAGATATGGCCAAAGCCTATGATAGAGTTATATGGAGTTTCCTCAAGAATATTATTCTTCTCTTTGTATTTGTCCTAGAGTGGGTAAGTTGGACTATGAGTTATGTTACTACTACATCTTTCTCTATTCTTCTTAATTATCAACCTTCCCAATTATTTGGTGTCTCTAGGGGTATGCTCCATGGTGACTGTCTCTCCTCCTATCTCTTTATTATTAAGACTGCAAGCCCAGAAATATTCATCAAGTATTAGGTTTCTCAGAATTCTATTCATGGTTGGCATTGTGATAATGGACCACCCTCAATTTCTCATCTTTGATTTATTGGTGACATTTCTCTTGAGAGTATTGCTTGGCTCCATGAAAATGAGGTGTTTCAACACACTCTTGACATTTATTTGGTGGCACCAGGATAGAAAATTAATGAACTTAATTCCTCTATTTATTTTTTAATATCCTTGAAGATATTCAAGAAGGATTGCTAATATCCTATAGTATTAGATTGGGTTTCTACCCTTGTTATATCTATTTATTCTTAGTGTTGTTTCTAGAAATCCATGTCTCTTCTAGCAGAATATGCTTAATAAGATTCAGAAGATATTAAACAATTGGACTCATAGATGAAATTTTGATATTTTTTAGGTTACTCTTGTTCCCATTTATATGATATATAAGGTTTTTGAGTGATTTAAATTCAATTATATGATGTATTGATTCATTTTGAATTGATTTGTAAAGGTTTTGAGAAGAAATGTAAGCATGTGCACAATATTGCTCAAGTTGTTAAATAGGTCATGTTTAGGTCTACATGGTCAAGTTTGTGTAAAAGACCCATCAAAGGGTAAAATAATTATAAAAGGTCTTAAATATTTCATTTGGATATGTGTAGAGGGGTATGAAATTTTTTTGAAATCATTTTGTCAAAAAAGTAAAACCTACATAAAAAAGCTGTAAAATGCAAAATTGAGAAAGTTGCTAATATTACAAAAATGATGTGAAAAGGTAGATGGTTAGTATTGGGGGTAGTTAGAAAGGTTTATAAATTTAAAATGGATATAAAGACCATTGTATGGTCAAACCAAATAATATTTGAGAAGAGGAAATATTTTGATACATTTTTGGTGCATTCTATTGTTGTTGTTTTGATTGGTTTTTTAGTTTTAGTGTTGTTTCTAGGCCTTGTACAGCCCTATAATGCATGAAAGCAATGCAATATAGTAATGGATATATAGAATGATGAATATTACTTCTCATTATTTTCCTTTGGTTCAATTTTATAAAGAAATGAATAAGTTCTGAATATTTTGATGAAAATGGGTATTTGCATATTTGAGATTCCCTAAATTTAGTCATGTTGTAGTGTGTAGTATAGACATTTTTTGGAGACTCAAGACATATAATAATATTTTATAAAAATATATATGAATTATATTTCATTTAATTTTGGTTTTAGTTAATTATATGAATATTTGTGAAGGTTATGCATATTTTAGTGGAAACTAGCTTTTAAAGATTTCCATTGAAGTTGTAGGTAGTGATTTATGCTTCAAAAATTATTAACGACTAGGAAAATTAAATGTCTTACATATTATTAAACTATATTCATAATTTTTTCACATGTAATTTGTTTTGTATCATTTGGATTCATGTTGGTGAATATATTGTATGCCCTAGGCATGGTTTAGTGTTTTAATTCTGAATTATGATAGGGATATCGACCAGAATTTGTAGTTTGAAACAATAATTGTTTTATGAATTAAATTTGGTTCCCAAACCTCAAGAATTGGTGAGTTTCATGTCCCCTTTTCAAATAATTAAAAAATAATAATCTTTGCTAAGGCAGGCAGGCCCAAGAAAGTGAAGTTTCAAAAAAAGGGGGTTAATCTTTGGAAACCGTTGGACTAATAAATGAAAATTATTATTAAAATATGTTTCATTAACCTCTCTTGGATGTGAGTTACAGTTATGCCCTCTTTTAAGGAGTTTGGAGGTATTTTGGGCACATTCAAAAACTTGATTTTGCTCATTCTTTGTTATTCTTCAGAGGCTGCCAAACCTATGGAGAAGGAGACCCAAGAATGGGAGTTTGTAGGTTTCCAAGGAGACCCAAGATTGGGAGTTTGTAGGTTTCCAAGAAGGCTAAGGATAGGAGTTTTAAGCCATTCCATGTGCATGCTCATGCAGAGTTTGCCTTTGTGCTAAACAGTGTAGATTTGTGAGTTTTTGGGTGTATTTTTGTAAGAGTTCAGTGTTTCCGATTGAGTATTTCATATCAGTTTGGGTTGCTGATATACATCAGAATTTTAAAGGTTAAAATAGAGCTGAAAATATGTATTTGGATATGATTATACTTCTGTGATAGATTATTAAGTTTTTGTGGTGATTTCGGGCTATTTTGTGCTAGTTTCGAGAGCCCGATGAGCATTGTTTTTGTCCTCCATTTGGGAGCTATTGTGTGCATGTTATACAGATATGGAAATGAAATTTTATAGGATTTTATGCTGCTAAAATTTCTGTAAAAATTTCTACTTTCAGATTTATTAATAACAGGTGAAGCTGTGAAGTTTTTTGGTACTATTTTCGGCATACCCGATTTGGGGTTTCTTGAGAAATTTGGTGGATCTTTGTGATATTAGTTGTTTGATTTTAAAAATATTATTAGAGGTGTGAAATACCATATAAAATTAGAAAAGGGGACATTTTAGTGGTATCAGAGCCATGATCTTGCCAGCTTGAGGGTTTGTAGAAGCTTGCATGTCAGTTTTGACAACTACCCAGATCTTGCATGTTATAATTTGGTGGTTGCATGTTGCTTCTAATCAGTTGCATGTCAAAATCTATGGTTGAATGCTACTTCTACTCATTTTCATGTTAGTTCTTGGTGAATTTGGTGGTTGTAGAAGTTTGCATGTCAGTTTTGACAACTACCCAGATCTTGCATGTCAGTTTTGACAACTACCCAAATCTTGCATGTCAATTTCGACAACTACCCAGATCTTGCATGTTATAATTTGGTGGTTGCATGTTGATTCTAATCAGTTGTATGTCAAAATCTATGGTTGCATGATACTTCTAATAATTTTCATGTTAGTTCTTGGTGAATTTTGTGATTGTAGAAGTTTGCATGTCAGTTTTGACAACTACCCAGATCTTGCATGTCAGTTTTGACAGCTACCCAGATCTTGCATGTTAGTTTTGACAACTACCCAAATTTTGCATGTCAGTTTTGACAACTACCTAGATCTTGCATGTCATAATTTGGTGGTTGCATGTTGCTTCTAATTAGTTGCATGTCAAAATCTATGGTTGCATGCTACTTCCAATCATTTGCATGTTAGCTCTTGGTGTTTGAAGAAGTTATATCCTATTGGGGTTACACTCTACTTTATCCAGAATGGACAGGTATAGTACAGAGTCTCAGAGGACACGATCTTGGACAATTGATATCCAAAGTCAAAATAGTAGAAAGGATGGTTATTTAGACATTCGAGATAAACTTATGAAAATAAGCCATGACATGTCTGAATAGTTGGTTGAGCACCACCGTATAATGAATGACATGTTGTCTGACCCAGCTAAGGTGGATAAGTTGACTGGATTTCTATTTGGCATATTTTCTCACAGGACAGATGCCACAATTCCCAAGAAGTTGCATGAGGAGTTTGAGAAACTAGCTAATAGCCAGGTAGAGGTCTCAGATTCTACTCTACCACAGGAGGTGGTGGGAAAGGATATTACATAGATTGATAGTAACGATCAACTTGATACTCAGATTGAGACAATTGTTTATAGGTCATCAAAGGGTGATGCCACAGGTATTGAGGATGGTATAGTTACAATAGGCAGTGACTACAGTGTAGTGGGTTCAGATGATGATTATGAGGATGTTGTTGTGCAGGATGGTGAGATACCTAGTAGAGATGAGCAGAAATTGAGCATTCATGGCTTTGCTGAGAAAGAGTACCAGGCACAGTTAGATGCTTCATCACATGAAGTTGAGGCTAGTAGTACTTCACATGATTTGTCCAGCCAGCTGAAGGTGAACAAAGATAGTATTGTGACTTCATTATCTCATCATGACAAGTATGTGGAGTTAGTTGCTATTGGTCATATTACTCAGGTGAGGAGTTTTCTTGAGTTACCAGTTGATTCTAGTTTACGGATATGGACTCGAGATTGTTATATTGGTGTTTGTGATTCAGTTGACTGGAGATCTTTAACACTTTTTGGTAGTAGTGTTTGTTTGGGTGCTATCATGGAGTGGATTAGCAGATTACACGGTGTTGTCTTTTCTTGTGCCAGTATCTTGTCTCATGTTGGTATTAGTTTTTATACACCGATGTTGGGCTTTGTTCATATATCTAGTCGACCATACTTGCTGGAATGTGTTGATGATATTTCATATTTGGCAGTGTGTATAGATGAGTCCTAGGATCATATTGGCATTGATGACATCCAGGAGGATGCAGTGGGCAATTTTGAAGACTTAGTTTCCTTGGGTATAGAGGAGTTGGACAGCAATGCTAATTTTTTTGATACTCCGTATGTTGATATGAGCTTTAATTTGATTCACACGATATGGATGGTAATACTCTAGAGACTAGTAACTTTGAGGATAATCTTTTAGATAATGCATCAGAGGAGGTTTGTGGGAGACAATCAAGCCAGTGCCATCATGTGTCTAATCAATTGAGAGTTAGTGACCGAGACATTGCTATCACTTGCTAGCATTTCGATGCTGCTCATCAGTTGTTAGCAGTTTATGGATGGGGTTCTCCTACTAGTGATGAGCAGGAAGGCAGTTATCTTTCCTTGATAGAGATCCACTCTTTATGGGAGGCTATTCGGATTTTGAGATAGAATTATATGCAGTTGCTAGCCAATAGAGATTATCTTATTGAGTGGGGCAGTACAACATATGACGCATTGTTGGCCAAGGAAGATGAGGTGAGTGAGCTTACTGAGTAGCTTGAGGTGACTTCTGAGATTCTTGAGAGTACACAGTTGGCTTTCAAGGAGTCACAGTTTCATTTGGCTAAGGTGACCATGGAGTTAGAGCGACTAAAGTCTTTACGTAATTCTATACAGTCACAAGCTGTGGTGTTTGGTGATCTGAGGATGTCCATGGCCGAGATTGTCAAAGACAGTGGAGATGGGGATGTATCCATCCTTGATACTAACATTGGCATATCAAGTTCATTCCCACTAGAGTCAGGTTTAGTTGACTTGGGTGTTGTAGCAGATTGTTGTATGCCTGACATGGTGGTGGCCTCTAGTACTGATGGCACAGAGACTAGAGATGTATCAAAGATCTTGTATGATGTTGGTGAGTCGACAATTGGCATAGTTCCTGCTAGTAATACTACTCCCTTGGTGATATCTTTGGAGGTAGTAGTCAGTTCCAACATGGTTAATGATCAATTGCAGTTAGTTTCATCTGGATTATAGTCTGAGCCACTGACTAAGATTGGCGCATTCTATCAGCATTACACTGTGAGGTACGCTCATCAGTTTACCTTTGATGACCATGTTGATGAGATTATGATACAGAGATGTACTTTGGTTCCTAGTGCTTATCATCAGTTATGGAATAGTTTGATGCCTCGGGATGAGAGTTGTGATGGGCATGACATGGTGATAGGTTTTTTAGTTGGCAGCTTGATAATATGTGACTTAGAGCAGGAGTTTGGGAGTGATGCTTCAGTGGGTGTTGTTATTGATTCTACTCCTTTGGCTATGACATCTCCTGACTTAGCTAGTAATTAGTCACAGTGGGTTGTATCACTTGTTCATGGTGAGCTATTGACTGAGGTTGGTTTTTTTAATCAACATTATATTGTAGGGTATATACATCAATTAGCATTTGATCCTTGTTTTGAGGAGTTGATGGCAGGAAAATTTGGTTTGGATTCCATTTCTTACTCTTTATCTTGTAATGTCTTTTCACCATCAGCAATGCATGGGAGTTATGGTTATGAGATAGTGGCCAGTGATTTGCAGAGTTTTGTTGACTGCAGGAGTTGTACAGTGTGTGGATTCTCCATACTTGGTACAGTTTCATTTGAGAGCGTTCACCATTGTTGCAGAGTTGGATTGTACATTCCATATAGGCTAGTGGGATGCATTGATGGTATTTACTATGTTGGTAGTTTGATTTGTCCACTTTACTTGGGTTTTGATATTCTAAGAGTTTGTGTCTCATGGGTTTTTGACTGTGGTAGTGGTGATTTTGGAGTTTGGTTGAGCTATAATTGTCAGTTTGATTATGGATTCCTCTTGGTCATATTGTAGAGGATATTGCAGGAGCCTATGTTAATTGGTAGTAGTATAGTTCATGACTACATTTGGGATCCAGGTGGATTGATTGGTTTATTGTTTAGCCATTTCTTGAGGACAAGAAATGTTTGGGAGGGGAGGACTTGTCATGTGCCCTTTTCAAATAATTAAAAAATAGTAATCTTTGCTAAGGCAGGTAGGCCCAAGAAAGTGAAGTTTCGGAAAAAGGGGGTTAATCTTTGGAAACCGTTGGACATGATTTATAGTTATGCCCTCTTTTAAGGAGTTTAGAGGCATTTTGGGCACATTCCAGAACTTGATTTCGCTCATTCTTTGTTATTCTTCAGAGGCTGCCAAACCTATGGAGAAGGAGACCCAAGAACGGGAGTTTGTAGGTTTCCAGGGAGACCCAAGAATGGGAGTTTTTAGGTTTCCAAGAAGGCTAAGGATGGGAGTTTGAAGCCATTCCATGTGCATGCTCATGCAGAGTTTGCCTTTGTGCTAAACAGTGCAGATTTGTGAGTTTCCAGGTTTATTTTTGTAAGAGTTTGGTGTTTCCGGTTGAGTATTTCATATCAGTTTGGGTTGCTGCTATATATCAGACTTTTAAATTTTAAAATAGAGCTGAAAATATGTATTTTTATATGATTATACTTCTGTGATAGATTATTAAGTTTTTGTGGTGATTTCGAGCTATTTTGTGCTATTTTCGAGAGCCCGATGAGCATTGTTTTTGTCCTCCATTTGGGAGCTATTGTGTGCATGTTATACAGATATGGAAATGAAATTTTATATGCTTTTATGCTGCTCAAATTTTTTTTAAAATTTCTACTTTCAGATTTATTAATAACAGGTGAAGCTGTGAAGTTTTTTGGTACTATTTTCGGCATACCCGATTTGGGGTTTCTTGAGAAATTTGGTGGATCTTTGTGATATCAATTGTTTGATTTTAAAAATCTGATTAGAGGTGTGAAATACCATATCAAATCAGAGAAGGGGACATTTCAGTGAGGATATAGTTAATGTAGTTATCTAAAAACTTTATTTCTTCTAGAAATTTTGGTTCTGAGTTTTTTTGGGTCAAATAACTCAATTCTTGGAAATTGTAAAACTTCAGACAATATTGAAGTTGTTTGTTAAAGGAAGCAAACAATTAGTATTTTCCTCTTTTCAATTATCTCAATGACTAAATGAAGATTGTCACCAATATAGTAGATGATTTTTTGGTTTATAAGATTCTTTACATAAAAATAGTATCATATTTTGAAGATCTTGGGTGTGTGGGTAGAGCACCAAGGGAGGCAATCCACACCAAGACCTTGGAGATTTGGTATTTATTTTGTTAATGATTTTGGTTGTAGGTACTCATCCATCTTGATACATGTGAAGTTTGGGTTGTGTGTACATACACTAAAAGTCTATCAAGGTCCAAGAGAAGGTCTATGGAAAAGGAGTGGTCCATTTGATTTCCAAGAGACTACAGAGAGAGGCAAAGAGGACTCTTAGGTGAGGCACAAGGGAGAGTTATTGTGGTGAGTTTGAAGTAGTATGGTAAAGGTGGATCTCTAACTAATAAGGTACTGTGGAAGTTGCAACCATTAATGCTCCATTGATAGGAGTATTTAGCAATATAAGTTTGAGGACAATCATGTGTCCTTAAGGGAAAATATGGCAGTGATAAAGGCATGAAGAGGAAAAGGCAAAGGAAGGTAAAGATGAAGACTTTTGTTTTCTTTTTTCGCAGGTTATAGCACACCTTTCCAAGAGACTTGAAAAATTCTCAAGGCTGGTCGTATGGTGTGAAAGCACCTAATCCTAGAGGTCACTATGAGATATATAAGATTTTTGAGTCATTTAAAGTCAACTATATGATGTATTGATTCATTTTGAATCTATTTGTAAAGGTGTTGACAAAAAATGTAAGCATGTGCACACTATTGCTGAAGTTGTTAAATAGGTCATATTTAGGTCTACATGGTCAAATTTGTGTAAAAGACCCATGGAAGGGTAAAATAATTATAAAAGGTCTTAAATATTTCATTTGGATATGTATATAGAGGTATGAAAAAGTTTTGAAGTCATTTTGTCAAAAATGTAAAAGTTGCATAAAAAAGTTGTAAAATGCAACATTGAGAAAGTTACTAATATACAAAAATGATGTCAAAAGGTAGATGGTTGGTCTTGGGGGTAGTTAGGAAGGTTTACAACTTTAAAATGAATATAAATACCATTTTATGGTTGAAACAAATCAGATTTGAGAAGAAGAAATATTTTGATATATTTTTGGTGTATTCTATTATTGTTTTTTTGATTGGTTTTTATGTTTTAGTGTTGTTTCTAGGCCTTATATGGCCCTGTATAGACTAGAAAAAATGTAATATAGTAATTAATATATAGAATTATGAATCCTCCTTCTCATTCTTTTGGTTTGGTTTAATTTTATAAAAAATTATTAAGTTATGAGCATTTTGGTGAAAGTGGGTATTTGCAGATTTGAGATTCCTTGAATATAGTGATGTTGTAGTGTGTAGTACGGAAACATTTTGGAGACTTATGATATCTAATAATATTGATTATAAATATATGTGAACCATCTTTCATTTCCTATTTGTTTGAGTTGGTTTTATGCAGATTTGTGAAGGTTATAAATATTTTAGTGGAAACTAGTTTTTAAAGATCTTTGTTGGAGTTGCAAATAGTGATTTGTGCTTGAAAAAATATTTATGATTGGAAAAAATAAATGGGTTACATATTGCTAAACTATATTCATAAGTTTTTCACATGGAATTGGTTTGTTATCATTTCCTAGGTAGGGTTTGGTGTTTTAATTCTGAATTATGATAGGGATATGGACCATAATTTGTAGTCAAAAACAATAATTGTTTGAGGAATCAAATGGGGTCTTATACCTCAAGATTTGGTGAGGTGATATTTACTTTAGTAATCTACAAAATTTATTGTTTCTAGAAGTTTTGATTTTGAGTTTTAGTGGGTCAAATAACTCAATTCTTGGAAATTGTAAAACTTGGGATAGTATTGAAATTGTTTGTTAAAGGAAGCAAACAAGCAGTATTTGCCTTTTTTTAATTATTTCAATGATTAAATGAAGATTAGATCATCAATATCTTAGACAATTATGTGGTTTAAAATATGCTCTACATCATATCAGGTTTCTTAGAATTCTATTCATGGTTGGCATTGGGATAATGGACCACCCTCACTTTCTCATCTTCAATTTATTAATGGCACTACTCTTGTAGGTATTGCTCAAGTCCAAGAAGTTGAGGTGTTTCAAAATAATCTTGACATTTATTTGGTGGTGCCAGGCCAAAAAATCAATGAACTTAATTCCTCTATTTATTTTTTAATATTCTTAAAGCAATTCAAAGGAGGATTGCTAATATCCTATAGGTTTGAATTGGGTTGCTATCCTTGACATATCTTGGTATTCCTAGCATTATTTATAGGAAGCCATATCTCTTTTGGAAAAATATATTTAATAAGATTTGGAAGAATGTAAATAACTGGACTCATATATTAAATTCTACTATTATTCAAGTTACTCTTATTCAATTTTTTATTCCAACTCTTTCTATTTATAGAAGCATGGTTTAGGCCACTCATTTTTACTTTATCAAGAAGTTTGATGATCTTTCTCGACAATTTCTTTAGAGTGGTAATTTATGTAATTCTAAATGGATTTTAATTAGTTAGGAGGCTATTTGTTGGACTAAGAAGGAGGGTGGTCTTGGGTTGTACTATGCTATCCTAAGTAGCCAAGCTTTGGTTGTTAATCTTTATTGGCGTTGGTGCTCTAGACATAATCAACTTTGGGTCTATATAATAACTCATAAGTATTTCAAGGGTGTTGATTCACATTATATTTCCTTGCTTCCTTTAGAAGGTCATAGAACTATGGTATGGAAGACTCTTAAGAATGGTACTCAATTAGTTAAGATAGATCATTTTTGGATATGTAAAGGAGGCTCTGAGGCTTTATTTTGGTTTGATGCTTGGGATGACAACCCTCCTATCTTGTCTATGTACCCTCATCTTTAGATTATTTTTGATTCTTTTCTTATTTTTGGATGGGATAAGGTGGCTCATTATAAGGCCCCTTATCACTTGGGCCTTGTTTTTTTCTATGGATGGAAGGACTCCTCAGGTTGGCTACTTTGGGGCTTAGAAGAGGACCGCTAGACACTCTCTAGAATTTTGTCTTCTAGGGAGTGTTTCTCGTTGTTGGAACCAAATATTTTGGATTAGAGTGGTTCTTTGTCTAGTAAATACTCCATTTCTATTGGGTACCAAGAGCTTACTAGAAATTTTTTTGGAGATGACATGGCGCCTTAGTGGAAACCTATTTGGAAAAAAATTTCTTAGTACAAATGTAATTTCTTCATGTGGCTAGTGACTCAAAGTCAGTGTCTTATGTGGGATAATATTTGTAAACATGGATTTTAGGTGACCTCATTCTATGTGTTTTGTGATAATGGAAAGGAGAGTGTCTCCCACATTTTCTTCCATTGTTCCTATTCTACCCACCTTTCTAAAGGAGGCTTAGAGGCTTTATTTTGGTCTGATTCTTGGGATGATAACCCTCTTATCTTGTCTATGTACCCTCATATTTATATTCTTTTTAATTTTTTTTTATTGTTGGATGGGGTAAGGTGGCTCATTATAAGGTCCCTTATCACTTGGGCCTTGTTGTTCGCTATATATGGAAGGACTGTTCATATTGGCCACCTAGGGGCTTAGAAGAGGACCACTAGGAACTCTGTAGAATTTTTTCTTCTAGGGAGTGTTACTCATTACTAGGGCTAGATGTTTTTGATTGGGTTGGTGCTCTATCTAGTAAATACTCTATTTCTAATGGGTAGCAAGAGATTACTAGACAATTATATGGAGATGATATAATGCCTTAGTGGAAACCTATTTGGAATAAATTTTCCTGGTCCAAATGCAATTTCTTCATGTGGATGGTGACTCAAAATTGGTGTCTTATGTGGGATAATCTTTGTAAAAATGGATTTTAAGGCCCCTCACTCTATGTGTTGTGTGATAATGGAAATGAGTCTATCTCCCACCTTTTCTTCCATTGTTCCTATTCTACTCAGCTATGGCACCTTTGGTAGAATTCTTGGGGTTGTCCTTGTAGGCATGCTTCCTCCTTGTCTTCTTTATGGGATCACTTGGGTAGTTTCCCCACTAAAGCCTTTCCTCTTTAGGTTGCATGGGTTGCCAGTCCTTCATTCATTCTTTTGCATATTTGGTTGGAGAGGAACATGATACTATTTTAAAATGTTTGGACCAAAGTTATGCAACTCTCATGGAATATTTCTCACTCTCTACATGATATAATTATGGCTAAGTGTATTTTAGATGGGGGTATGTGTCCTAGTGACCTTACCATATACAATCACCTCAATTTTCATCTTCAAGGAGGGTTACTAGGGGTTGTTGGTGAATGATTGCATGTGTTGACATTATGGTCAAGTTTGTTTATTAGTGACTCACACTTAGTCAAATGGTTAGCAACTATTGAGCTTATCTTGCAATTTATAGTGTTAACCAAGTAATTCAAGTTCTACTAAGTTCTAAAATTAGTATTTAGTTTGCACCCAGTAGTATCTATCGAGTTGATGAGTATCAGTGCAAACTAAGCTTCATAGTTTTTATCAATTTGTATAGTGAAAAATATGGTCTCTAGTGTTTTCTTAGTTTGTAGCATTAGTGATGCAAATCATGTGTTGACCAAGCTAGAAAGCATCAACCAAGTGATTTAATTTTTACCGAGCTCATAGTATTAGTGTTCATTGAGTCTTATAGTGTCAGCTAAGTGATTCAATTTATATGTCAATTTTTATAGTATCCAATGATGACCAAGTTTAGACTACTTGGAAGTGATTAGTATGAACTAAGCTTCTAAGTTTACCAAGAGCATGACAATCTTGAGTGTTGACAATGGTTAATGAGTATTAGAATCCTACCAAGTTCGTCTTTAGAACTTGATTACCAGTAGTTGAGCCAACTTTGTGTTTTCAGTGAAAATTTTATTGTAACTAAATATAATAAGAGTAGATTGTGTGAACAAGAAATTTAGTCAGTAAATTGTGTGAAGTCATGGAAGAAAAAGACAAAGCCAAAGAAGAGATAGAAGGAAAGAAAAATGAAATTCAATATCTATCCCTTCAATAGGTAGACTTCATTGACAAGCTTACTAATGCAAATGAAGAAATCATGAATATAAGATTAGGGAATGAAATATTGCAAAATAATCTAAACATTGAAAAGAAAACAAATGAGAGGTTGATGAAATATCAAATAGACATGAATCAGTTGAATGAGCAAAGCCAATATAGAAAGATAGGCAAAGCAAGGATAGGATACACAGAAGAAGGTGAATCATCCAAGCAAGAAGTTTAAAAGAATCAAATGCCTACTTACAATCACTATGGTAAGTTAAGTCATACATCAAACAAATTGTTAAGTAATAATAAAGAAATATTCAATGGAAAGTGTTACAATTGAAATAAGCATGGCCATAGAGCTAATGAATGCAAAGAGAAACCTAAATTTAAAGGTAAATATCACAAATGAAAGAAGCATGGGCACAAATTCTTTGAATACAAAACCAAGATATTGAAACTAGCATAATAGATTATGAAAACTATATTTGGTTGGGATTATAAAACATGGTGTAGATGTGATGACTATGGAGAATTCGGGCACATTGGAGAAAATTGTTTGAAACATCACATGAGAACAAGAGACACTACTACAAGATGTTTTATTTGTATAGAACTTGGATATCTTACCAAGAACTATATGAACACTCAAAGGATTGAATATGAAAAGAAAGACTAGGTTGATAACATCAAAAAGAAAATGAGGTAGTAATAGATTCCAAAATCTTCTAAGAATACAAGTCTAAGTCATGAAGCACGCGTCACTCAAGAATTGGTTGACTCAAACATTTCTTCTTGATTTCCCATAAGGATGACTAGGACTAAAACTTTGAAGCAGACATCTTACATTAGTTCCAACTACCTAAAAGGAAAGATCCATATTAGAATTCAAGATGCAAAGGGATCATTGAGTGTCTAAGGAAAATCTAGACCTTACCAAGCTAGGCCAATTTGCAAGACCCTACCAAGCAAGGTCAGGATACACTAAAAATATTTTGAGGATATTGAGTTATGAATGACTCTACTAAGCACTAAGGTCAAACCAAGTGGAAGATAATCTATCAACAAATAATCAATCATACCAAGCATTTATGGTGATTGGAAAGTGACAATTTGTTAAAAGGAAGAGAATCAAAATCATTTATCATTGTGAATTTTTGAAGAGCTATTTACAAAGGGAAATTTTTGTTCTTCTGAGTGATCTATGAATCTATTGTTGAAGATCTTCATATTTTCATAACCCCTACTAAGCATGGCCCCCTCTAGTAGTAAAAAAAAAAGAAAGCATCTAAGATTGGTTCAAGGAGTCGATTTGAAGGCACCAAACTTCAAGTTGAGTCCAACAATTGTAGAAACACTTGATCCAATTGGAGCTTAGTTGTAGATTCCACCAGAGGTATTACTTGTTAATGATATTCATTCATATTTTTTTGTTTGATAGAAGATAACATAACCCTATAGATTTATGGAACTCTAGAAAATTTATGTGTGAATGGTGTGTTGAAACTCGAGCATCAACATTTGGAGACCAAGGGTTTAACACACATTCGACATTTGCACATGGACTTTCCAATAAAATGGATAAGGTTTATCCTTAGCTATGTACACAATGGAAATCTATGGCTAGATCAACCTATTCAAATAACAAAGAAAATGATTCATTGAATCATAAGGTTCCCAATGTTGAACAAGGAAAAGATTAACAAAACCCTAAGTTAGGTAGAACTAGAAAGAAAAACTCTTGCCAAGTGGGATGGAAGAGGCATGAAGATTAGTAGTGTGACTGACATGAAACTAAAATTTGGAATTCATGTGATAAATTATAAGATCTATAGCTCTAGTCATCTCAACAATGTGTCACGTGAGGCAATTGATCTAGCTCTCAAGGTGGTGAAGAAGAACATGTCCTTTGACATTGCCGAACTAATGCCAAGTCAATTCAACAAGAACATGGAGAGCATTAGAACTTCAAAGAATAACCCATGTAAGTTTGATTCACTCTTGACTTGTTTATTCTTCATTGTGAAAAATATTTCTCCTTCAAAATGTTCAGTCATATGGAGAAAAGATGTACCAGTACTATATCAGATTAATGAATATAGAAGAGATGGGTGAAAAATTTGTTAGTATCGTGGACAAATACTTTGGTTCATTCAATGAAAATATGAATACTAGATTTTAAATCCCTAGGAAACTTGTAGAATATTACAAGGATGATTTTTATTTCATGGTAGAGTATGACAAAGTGTACATTCAAGTCACCAAAACTAGAGTGGTGTGGGTTAAGCATCTAAGATATCGGGTTAACATTGATGACACTATGGATATCATTGAGGAACTATTGAATGAATGTGTGTATCCCAAGGCCACATATTTTGATACTTTTGATGAAGCCAAAGGTATAATAGAACTTGAAATTAAGCTTCCTCAATAGTTAGCCAAGGAAAGAAAAGGATAACAAAATTTAGGCAAGCAAGATCTACTCTCCTATTGATAGAAGGAAAAGAAGATGATGTGGAAGAAGATGATGCATAAGATGAGGTAGAAGAAACTAAATTTGAAGAAGAAAAGCCAATAAGGAAGAAGGTTAAGGTTATCATAACCAAACCTACCAAATCATCTACTATAGTATTCACAAGAAGACCATCCAGATCAAGAAAGAAATTGAAATTAGGTGAAAAAGATGTAGAGGACATTATTTTCAAAAGACCTCCACCTAAATTTTAAGAAAAAATAAAAGAGATTGATGTAGGATCTAGTATGGAAAATTATAAATCTCTCAAACATGAAACCAAGAGTTTAGATGAGAAGAAGAAAGTTGAAGATATAATAATGTCAAAACTAGGTAAATAGAAATACTCATCTGATCAACTTGCACATCAAATTCCCAATGAGCTTATAGAAAGAGTCAAGACTAGATGGGAAAATGCTAGGAAAATTGCAAAAGATGTATCTGAATAGACTTTGAGGTAGCTAATGCTGATCTTAGTGATAAAGAGGTGAATGAATCCATTAAGAAAAATGAAGAAAAAATCACTCTAAAATTCAACACTTGCATGATATTGGTTAACGACATTGAACATGTGATGAAGACAACTAAAAGTGCATGGAAGAATACCTACAAACTTCATCAACAGAGTGATTTTTTTTTTTATGTTAGTGATGTAGATGATGAAGATGACAAGGAAGTAAATGAAAATAATGATGAAGAAGATATAGAAATAGATGATGTAAATTTGGATGATGAGGAGCAAGAATAAGAAGCTAAGGAGAGGAGAATCTCCCTGAGATTCAAAGTATTGAGGAAACTAACCCAGAGAAGATTGCAGCAATGATTATGGCCCCATTTCCTCACTCTCCAAGCAAAGCTTTAATATCATAAAGTTAGCAAAAAGCTTCTATCAAGTTGGTTATTAGAAACACTGCAATAGCATGCACCCAACCAATCTCTACACCTATTTAGCTAAGTACTATATTGAATGAAGTGATCAACACTTCATTTACTGAGCCATCATCAAATTTGGCTAGACAACAACTAAGTATTTCTACTGTCAGTGCTATATCTACTTTTATGCTAGCCCCTCTATTTCTACTATTGTTACAATTCCTAGTATGCAAATAGCAAGAACAAAGATAGTTGAGAGAAAGCCTCAATTGAGTACTAAAGTTTCAAACAAGGAAAAAGGTAAAGATGAAGATATTGATCTTGATGAGGATATAGTTGTCCTCAATTGGGATATCTCTACTATGAATCTTGATCAAATGGACATTGTAGGTGAACTATTGTAGAAGAATGCTAAGTGGTAAAAGATTAGAGAAGCAAAAAGAAGAGAAAATCAAGTACTTGAAGATGTGAAGGACATACTTGTAGATGTACTAAGTATTGAGGTTGATAATACACAACCTATTTTGGTTCAGTTAGAAGATTTTTTTTAGAAATTCAATGAAGATTTAAATGGCGAAGAAAAGTTGTTACAAATAGGAGAGAGAAAATTTGAGAACAAAGTATTGGAGAAAGTTGCACAAAAAATTGCAATATATCAATTAGACTTGTCTACTATTCTCAAATCATTAGAAACCTTTGCAAATAATGCTACTTCATTATTCAAAAAGTTATGTGATACATTTATCTTCACTTAGGAAATGAAAGATAAACTATCTAAGATAGATGAAGACTTGAAGGTGACTGCACACTAGCTATCACTTGACCTGAGCTATACTTCTACTCACTACTCAAAGATCATATTTCTAACTAATATGCAAGAAAAATTACTAAAGGAAGAACCCAAGATTAGGGCCACACTTCTAGAAATCCAAGCCATGATTCTCCCAAACATGGATTCATTGTAGAAACACATTGCACATGCCAAAACTCTCATCCATGATAATAATTTTTCCATAGCTAATCACATGACGGACTTATCAACAGAAGTATAGATTGCATTACATGCAAGTAAGGTGTTAAAAGAAAATTGGGACAAGACAATGACATTGATTTTGAAGGTACATTATGACTTCTTGTCACATTTTGGCATTACCATGTAGCATACACCTTTGGCATTTATGTCAAAAAGGGGGAGAAGATGAGACAAGATAAAAAGGGAGAGAAGATGTGATATAAAGATATGAGATATATAGTAAGTAAAGTATAGCTATTAACATTATGGTCAATTTTATTTATTAGTGACTCACACTTACTTACATGATTAGCAACTACTGAGCTTATCTTGCAATTTATAGTGTTAATCGAGTAACTTAGGTTTTACTGAGTTCTATAGTTTCTATCGAGTTCCAAAATCAGTATTCAGTTTGCACTGAGTAGTATATACTGAGTTGATGAGTATTATTAAAAACCAAGCTTCATAGTGTTTGCCAAAGTTGCACACTAAAAAATGTGCTCTTCAATGTTTACTAAGTTCGTAGCATTAGTGATGTGAATCAAGCGTTGACCAAGCTAGGAAGTGTCAACCAAGTGATTTAGTTCATACTGAGCTTGTAGTATCAGTGTTGATCAAGTTTTGCGACATCAACCAAGTGATTAAATTTATATGTCAAGTTCCACAATATTCACTAAGTCACCAGTTCTAACCAAGTTCAAACTACTTGGAAGTGATTAGTATGAACTGAACTTCTACATCTGCCAAAAGGATGACAATATCGAGTGTTAACAATGGTTGCAGAGTATCAGAACCTAACCGAGTTTGTCTTCAAAACCTGAGTACTAGTAGCTGAGTCAACTTGGTGTATTTTGGTGAAAATTATATTGTGGTCAACTTTGATTTATTATAATTTTAATTAGTATATGGTTAAAAGCACAAACCTATGTCACCCTTTTGTAAAGGAAAATGCTAACAAAAGTATAACTATTCACCTTCAAAGACATAAAACTAGTATTATTATTTTGAATTTGAAAATGAAGTAAATTAAAGAAATGTTTAGAAATGGAGGAAGATTAGGATTATAATTTTTAATAATTATTTGGATTAAGAATAGATATATTTTCCTAATTTTTTAGTTGCTGAAAAATACTAAAAATTAGCGGTATAGTTCACACCACAAAACTACATGGAAATAAATGTATTTCCCTTTTATCTCAGACTATGTTATAGATAACATATATAGCTAGAACAATCAAAAATAAAAATCAGCTTTAGACCTATATTTTCTCTTTTATAATTATTCAAGTTTCAACTCACCTAAAATTGATAGTTTTCATCTCCCACCACAATTTTCAAAACAAATCTACCCTAACCAGGAGAAAAATTATACATTCTAAAAGAGGACTTTCTCCTCTAGAATGCCATATGATTTTTAATTTTTTTTATATGATTTGATAGTTTTTGTTTTTCAAAATTGACACCTTTTTGAGCTTTAAAATACACGCTTTTAGAATATTTTGATTACAATATACTCTATCTAATTAAGACACTATAAACTCTATATGAGAATATTCTTGACTTTGAGCTCTATAAAATGGTGTCTAAATGTTATTTAAAAATATCATAAAAATTAGTAAGAGTTATTAAAACATCGCTTTTTTGAAATAATTGTACTTCTTTAGTAATTGGATACAAACTAGTATAAAACTTGCATTTAATAGACATTTCCAATTGAAAAAGTGTGAGACAATATATAACATAGCTAGAATAAATTTATCTATACCATATGTTTGGACAAAATTTACTTTTAGATATAAATACTCAAATTTAGTCATTTTGATAAATTAGCTTGAAAGGTGACACAACTTTGTACTTTTACCCATATATGTAATGTATTGTATCACATCCAAATGTGAAGTCATAGAAGAACACATGATGCAAATATAATAAGAGAAGAAGCATGAACCAAGAAAGATTTATGTATCAAAACAAGGTGATCATTACACTCCAAAGGAATCTCAACTAGCAAATTAGAGTTGTAGATAAGAGATCAGCCACTAGTTCATCCTAATAGGTGAAATAGTTAAATCCTTTCACAAGGTAGACTTAATAGTCTTTTGCAAATCTCTTTACTGAGTTCATAATTCATTGTATGTTTTGTAAAACCTTTAGCAAGGTGGATCTAGTAGTCCTTATTTCTCCTAGCAAGGAAGATCATCAAAAGTGATCAATTATAAGCCTTAACCAACCAACTTTATATTTTCATACTAAATCTTGTGGGTATCATCTCCACCCTAGTTTTATTTTCTATTTGGAAGGTCTTTAGGTCACCATATCTTGTGTCAAAGTGTTATTAATATTTTAATGCTTTCAATTTTTCATGCATGAAATTATATTAGAATATATATGAAGGATTAATTGGGGAAATAAGAATAAGTTTTATTGGTTCCTGATTCACCCCTCCCCTCTCAAAATCCTAGCCTATTATATATTTCCAACAGCATTGTCTACCTAGATGACATAGGTGACAAATAAAGGGACGGGTGAATCCTGAAAGGAATTGAATGACTCCTCCAACTGGAGTCTTAAAATCAAACATTGATGGTCCTTCTTGGGGTAATCTAGGTCCTAGTGGGATTGGGGGAGAGGTTCATTTTAGTTCTATTAATGTTCAATTATTTTTCTTGGTGTATAAGGGTTGCCATACTAACAATCTTTGGGAGGTGTTGGCCATCTTACATGCTATAGAACAATGTTGTTTGAGGGGATATAATAGGCTTTAATTTAAAAGTTGTGCTGAAATTTCTTACTTTAAAAGTGCTTGCAGATGTTAATTGACCTCTAGCTCTAGTTGTTAATCAAAATCTTCTCTCTTGTAGAACTTTGGAATCTATTTGTTTTACTTACATCACTTGAGAGTGGAATGAAATTATGAATTTCTTGGATAAATGAGCTTCTAATATGTACATTATTGGAATTTTATGGATAGGGAGAAATTACCCTCCAAATTACCTCATGAATTTGATGACCTTATTGATCGGGATAGAGCTCTTTACTAAAGTCTCCTTTTTGTATCTCTTATTTTGTTACTAAACATTTTACCCCTCTTTTAGTAACTAAACATATAAATTATATGAAAGTAAGATAATTTACATGGCATGGTAGTGTACTCTAATATGTCCATCATATTGTGATATGTACATTTGAAACCATGAGAAGCCTAAGTTTACTGACCAAAAATGTTAAGTACAAAAACATAATGAACCACAAAAAAATATGATGAAACTAAGCATGTTCAACATTCTCATAATTATCTATTATATATTTAAATTTCCCTAGATCAAGTCCATCATGTATTTGTAACCAACTACATTTGCAATCAATAAGATGAATCAATTTATTGAGAAAAAAGAGTAATTAATGTACTAAATACAACCATGATAAACATAATAAACATTACAGTCATTCGATATGAGCTAGTCAAGCATGCCTCAAGAGTCATCTCTCCATAATGTAATGTTATCTAATATTTCTTTATGTTGATGAACTTTTCTAATAGTACAAAGTTCTTTGGTCTTTGGTATCCTTTGATGCTCCATTAACTTAACATTCACTTCTATGAAAAGGTACAAATACATGAGAATGGTTTTATACTTCTCATAGTCTTCAATGTAGGTGTTTCATTCTTTTGAGTCATGTATGTTTGCAACCATGTTCCTATTACAACAACTTAAAAAGTAGGATACATGAACACATCATCTTTTGTAGTTGATTGTGTAATTTTTCTTTCTCTTGTACATGATGTGTCAAGTAGTAATTTGATCTATCTTCATTCTCTTATGATGCAAATAATGAAAATGTATGTCCTAGCTATAGAAGATTTGAAAGATGGTTTTACTAAACATAACTTTCCATGTCATCATTTCTCAAGGAGATTGTTTGAGATTGATGCAGGAGCATCTTGAGTACTCTAGAAATCTTGCATCGCTAAAAATATTTCGTTTTTTTTGTTCCTATTTTCTCTTTGGAGGATGACCCTTGTTATTTGTGGTTTCTCTTGCTATTCAACTTCCTAATCAACATCTCATCACCCTTATAGGGTTTCCTTCCATAACTCTTAACTATTGTCCTTCCTTTACTTCTATGGTTAATGTTTTGGATAGGTGGTGAGTTCAGGTTGTACTTATTTCTTCTTTATTAGCTAGTAGATTTTTAGTTGTCTTTCAATTGTTAATTCTCTACTAATCTGAACCTATAATCTACATGTTGTAGATCATGTGGTTCTGTGAGTCACCCCCCTCTTTTTCCTTCTCATTTATCAAAAATATTGTAGATATTTGAATGAAATATATATAATAAGTTTCAAAATAAATTATTTAGAATAAATGGAACACTTAACACTTAACACTCATTGGATCTAGGTGATACTCATTGGGGTGAAGCATTGGGACTTCCTACTTATCAAGGTATTAGTTATTGATGTTATGAAAAAAAATTGTTGTTTCTAGAAAAAAAATATTTGGATGTTAAAGTGGTCATATAGTTCATTTTCTAAAACCTTTCATGATAAAATAATTGTTGAATCATATATTTAAATTGTTGAATAGCTGATTCCTAACATTTATTATTATTATTAATTGATAAATATTATAAATTAATTAATAGTTATTTAAGGGTCTTTTATTTTGCATCTATTATTATTATAAAATATTTAAGAAAATAATATCTTATAAATCATTTTATTTAAATGTTATATCAAATGAAAAAATAGGGGGATTTGCATTTAGTGTGATTGTGGATGATTTTTGGGTGAAATATGTATACCTTCTACATCTCTCATCCAACTAAAAGTACGGGGTATCTATTATTCTAATTTTGGAGAGCATTATCCATGGAGTTGAGATGTTTTATGTTGATTTTCAAATTTTAGTCCCATATTTGGTGGAGGTGACAAATGTGATTCTAGGTTCTGGGCAAGAAGTAAATTTGGACCTGAAGCCTATACATTTCCTTGTCCTTGACATTTTTGGAGTTAGTTCTTACATTCTATCTCCTTGGAGAGATAGTACTATTTGTACAACTCATTTTCTATTGTATGATGTAGTTTTGAGCATTTGCTTCTTCTGAATATTATATAGCAATGATCCTCTTTGTCTCTATTTACATTATCCTTATCTATTGAATATTTTAGCTTCTAATTCAATGTGATCTATTGGGTCCTTTACTTAAATTTTGATGGTTAAGAGGCATTTAAGAAATTTTTTTTTGGTTAATTAGTGTGATTTGTGTGGAGTCAAGTTTGAAAGTTGTAAACATAGTTTCCTTCTTTTAAACATCCACACCTCTTGCAGTATATGCACCCAAAACTAGTAGAACCACTCTTGAAAGGGTTGTTGTGTACTGTTTGAGTTGTAATTTTTTCCTTCAAAGCTATATTTCTCTCATAATATCACCTCATTTTTAAAGTCTAGTTCATGTTATTCATTTACTTCTATACCTTTTCCTACCAAGTTTGATCTCATATTGGTTTTGACAAGTGAGTGTCAGCACACTTAAGCCATTTACTTAGTTCATGTCAGACTAGTAATACATGATGAGTACAACATATAAATATAAGACCATGCCAATTTTCAATGAGTGTCAAGTCACACATGTGTTGAGTCACTTAAGTTTTGAGAAAATAGACCATTCTAAGTGATTCAAGAGACAAGTAAACAATGAATGTTGAGTAATGCAGGTGCTAAGTCATAGTATAAATAACAGTGCATGCTTAGCATCAGAGACTTCATATGCCAAGTAACACAATTTTCACATATTTGTTTTTAATGGCACAAAAAACTATGTAAACCATTTTTGAGCTGACTTAAGATTATATTTTGATATTATGGAGATAAGGAAAAATCTATATTTGGATTCCCTATGCAATTACATGCAACCAATTAGAAAAAGGGAAGGTATAAGTGGAAAAATGGATTAATCTCAGCCATACATTCATACCTAACCCTAATCCACCTAAGTATTCTTAAGGAGGATGAAGCCCAAAACTCTTAATGATAGAGGAGAGTGAATGTGGAAGGAATTGAAGGAGTGAACAAGATAGTTTGCATGCAGAGAATTCAAGGTGAGTTAGAAGTTATGATGAAAGAGTGAATTGTAGAATCAATTAGAAAAGAAAAAATGATGGAGCAATGGATACAAAATTGAGACAACTAATCATGATGGATCAAGAAGATATTGTTTAGAGGTGATATGTTATCAGGCAAGCAAGTGCCAACCACAGAATCTATGCTGAGACATTTTAATAGGTGATTTTAGTTAAATATCTTAACAAAGTAGTCCCAACAGACTGTATGAAATCATTTAAAAGGGTGCTTACTTTATTTTAAGTTGAATTCCTCTAACAGGACACACTTCTAATAGGGTTTTAAAATTCTCTAACAATGTGAGACCTAATAGTCTTTGTAAGCCTTTAACAAGGTAGACCTTTCACAAGGTAGATCATGTTTCATGCTCAAAACATTGTAACCTTCATTGGATAAACTTTATTACTATAGTAATGAAGATTTGTGGGTGTCATCCATACCCCAATTTTATGTTCTCACTTGAAGGGCTTCTGGGTAATCATATTTAGTGTTATGTATTTGAATGCTTACATGGTTATATGTTTTAGATGCATATGCTTTACATGTTATTTCAGCTTACTTGTTAATAAATGTAATGCATAAATGGTGAAACTTTTATGGGTCCAAGGTTAAGGAAAGATCTTGAAATGGAAATCTACAGGTTGGGAAGGACTATTGAAAACTAGGAGATTGAAATACATCTCATACTACATAAACTGAATGAGGCAAAAGAGGAACTAAATAAATCTTTGAAGAGAAGGAAAGAGGTTTCTATTACAGAGAATGACACACTATACAAAGAGAGAGACACTACTAAGCTATTTGCAGATGGTGACTCCAATGAATTTGATGCATCAGTTGTAGATGTAATGGAAAAGAATAAAATCTAGGCTGAAGAAATCATAAAACTCAAGTTAGAGCAAAAATCACAAACTATACTATTAAGTGAGGTGACTAAAAAAAGATGAAAGCTATAAAAGACAAAGCCATGATTGATGAAGAAAAAATAATTCTTGCCAATAGATTGGAAGAGAAGTCAACAGAGCTAGCCAAGATTTCTAACATGCAATTGGATACCCTAAGTCAAATGATGAATGCCAAATATGAACTAAATGCCAAGGACATTGAGATAACTACGTTGAAGTTGCAAAATGAACAATTACAATGTGACCTAAACAAAATGAAGCCATCAAATACTTTGAACAACTATTGAGATCCCCTAGATCCAATAATGATACACTAGGACTAGGCTATACAAGCACTGAAGAAGGAGAATCATCCAAAGTTGTAGAAGAAAGGAACATCAAAGGTAAGAACTCCAAACCTACTTTTCATAGGGTAAAAGGAAAAATTTGTTTCACCTTTTAGGCTAACTTACCAAAATGACTAAATTTGAGTACTTCTTTCCAAAAATCATTTTTTCTCAAACATATGATCTAGATAAATTCATTCTAGCTAAGTTATATATGGTCTCACAATTTTCCAATTTCAAATGTCTATTAAATGCATGTTTTAAACTAGTTTGCATCTAATTACTAAAGAAATAAAATTATTTCAGAAAGCTAGTGTTTCAGTAACTCTTACTATTTTTTATGATTTTTTTTAGTAAAATATAAACACCATTTTATAGAGTTGAAAGTCAAGAATATTCTCATAAAGAATTTATACTATTTTAATTAGATATAATATATTGTAATTAAAAAATTCTACAAGCACAAATTTTAATACTCAAAAATATGTCAATTTTGAGAAAGAAAAAAATATTAAATCATATCAAAAAATTTTAAAATTATATGATGTTCTAGAGGAGAGAGTCCTCTTTTAGGATGTATAATTTTTCTTTTGGTTAGAATAGATTTGTTTTGAAAAATGTGGTGGGAGATGAAACCTATTGATTTCATGCAAGTTGAAATCCAACTCATTATAAAAGACAAAATGCAGGTCCAAAGAAATTTTTTTAAAAATATTTCTAGCTATATATGTTATCTGTAACATAGTCTGAGTTCAAATGATTTTTTTGTAATTCCATATAGTTTTGTGGTGGAACTAAACTCCTAATATTTAGTTTTTTACAACAACTAAAAAATTATCTATAAAAAATAGAAAAATATATCAATTCTTATTCCAAATAATTTTTGAAAATTATTATCCTAAAATTCATTCATTTCTACACATTTTAGTAGTTCATTTCATTATCAAATTTTAAATAATAATACTAGTTTTATGTCATTGAAAGTGAATAGTTATACTTTTTTTAGCCTTTTCCTTTACAAAAGGGTGACACATGTTTATGTTTTTATCCCATAATTATGGTAAGAAAGGACATACTAGTAACATGTGCAAAAGCAAGAATATAAATCAGAATGCCAAGCCTAAGAACATGACTCATTGTCATAAGTGCAACAAGCAAGGACATTAGACACATTAATGTAGAACTAGGACCATGCATACACAAAGATTTGAAGGATATTTCTACAATTGTCAAAAGTATGGGCATAGAGCTTTTGAATGTAGATCCAAATCCATGTGGTCAGCAAATAAGCCAACAAAGATAAGAGTTAATGGGAACTCTTACAATTAGGATTATAACACAAGATATAGCTATCATTATTGTCAAGAATATGGACATGTTCCTAAGAATTGTATTAAGACACACTTCAAGTGCAATTACAAAAAAAGATGGTTAAGTCAAACTACATGTTTTACCTATTTGAAGACTGGTCACATCAATAAATACTATCCAACCAAGTCAAAGGCACCAAGTTGTGAATTTGATAAGGGTAAAGGAAAGGCAGATGTTGAACACATCAGAAATGATATGAACAAGACATGCAAGAAGAAAGGTTTTTGCAACACATCAAATGGAGAAGGGATCACACCTCATCAAACTAGGAAAACATTAGGTATGTGGGATTGATATTTAAAAGTTATATCAAGCATCAGTTCCAAAAGAAGATAGTACTAAAAATAATACATTAGCATAAGTAAACATGTAATATATTATTATAAATTCAAGAGAAATCTTTAAAAAATCTCATGTTGTTGTCAAGTATGAAAAGTTTCCTGTATGTGCTACATGGAATGTTAGTTGATGCCGAGCTATCAGACTAGATAGTTGATGTTAATCTTGTATTAGGTGTCAAGTGATGGAAATATCAATGGATGTCGAATGAACATGAAATTGGTTATTGCTGAGCTTACAACTATGTAAGCACTTAGCATTCAATGCAATATTTTCAAAGGGTATATGATCGATTGGAGCTCATTTTTCATCATTTCAAAATCAAGAAAGAGTGAGAAGAGCTAGAAGTAACCTAAAATTTTTCAAAAGCAATTACAAAAGATTTGTGTAGAGATTCATCACCAATTCATGAAATTTTCAAGTTATTTATCAAGAGTCGAGCTACGTAGTTTAAATTTTCAATAATCCTAGCTTGTTAGAATGGCATCAAATTCAAAAAATGTTGAAGGGAAAGAAGTCTTAAATGTATAGCTAGTTAGTAATGAAGTTAACTAGCCTGTATTAAAGCCATTCCTAACATTCCCTATAAATAAGACCCTTTTGGCACACTGTCAATGATTTTTCCAAATGTGATAATAGTGCAAGATGTAAGAAAATGCTACAATTGCAAGATAGGAAGTATTGGTGACATGGAGATAAGAGGTGTGTATAATAGATTGTGTGATAATGGTGTTTTGAAAGAGGAATACAAATTTTTTGATAAAAAGGGTTTAACACAAGCCCTATATTTTCCAAATGTATTTAAAACTAAGCGGATATGAATTTTGGTATATGATTGAAAATATCATTTGAGTAGAAAGATTGTTATTGTTGAAGAAGTGTTTTCAATCATTGTTTTGTCACTAATGTCAAACTTGCTATATCTTGGTAAGACAATTGCTTATATGTTTCAAGAACTATCACTTAGTTGATTGATGAAGAGGATTTGATCAACAAGATGTAACAAAAGTACCTAAAGGAAAGGTTGAGTTATGATTATGTATTAGTACAAGAATTAATTAAAACAATGATACCATAATGTATTGATTATCTACTTGAGGTTACAAAATGATTGGCTACACTTAGAAAGTTTAGAAGAAAACGTTTGGACAAAGTTCATTTGCTTCATTTGCTAAGCTTGAACAAGTTGATAGAAGGTGCCGAGAAAAGTTAGTCCAAGCTGAGTAAAATGTTAGTTGGAGATGAGTGAAAGCAATTTCTAGTGGATGCTAAGCAAACTAATAGGTGCTAAGAAAGTTACTAAATGCTGAGTGATTTTTAGTAGATGCTCAACACCAGTAAAGTCTAGTTAATGTTGAGTATTTTCATAGTAGATGTTGAGTAACAAAGTATGTACCGAGCATAACTAAATTGATAATTCCAAGTTGCTGCATTATGAAAAAGATTGAAGATTAATATAATAAAAGCTCACAAATTTATTTTCTTGGAACTTGTAAATTAGGAGGAAGATAAGATTGATGAGCTGGACGCACAAAATCTTATGTAAAATGTTCTAGAGGTAAATTCAAATAGATTCTAGGAGAAGTTTCTTGAGAAGACAAGATATGGGGTATATACATTATATACTACCTAATCCATCAAAAGCCCTAATTCTTGAGATGGATAATTAATGGGAAAAAGAGTTATAATTCCCTATATGTAGGGTTTTCTAGTCATGAAGAAAAGTTAGTTATAGGTCAAAAAAAAATGGATGTGAAAATCTAACAAGGTTAAGGAAGAGGGTTTGCTTCATCAAGTGACCCAAGAGGAGAAGTGGTGAGCTAAGCAAGAAGGCTAGAGAAGGATGAATGCTTGTAGTGTGAAAAAACTATCAGAATTGCAAAGATAAGAAGCCAAGTAGAGTTGAGGAGTGAATAGAGATCTGTAATCTGTAAGTAAGGTTGTAAGTTGTATCAAATTAAATTCTACTATTATTCTCTAACAATTGAATCAGATTATGGTAAATTATTTGGAAAAAGGTTGACTTAATAGTCATTAGAAAATCCTTTAATAGGGTGGCATTCCAAGTGAATGACCTAAAGTCCTCTAACAGGGCTCACCTTTAATAGGGCGATTGAAATTCCTTAACCAGGTCACATTTAATATTGTGTGTTGTAATCTTTAACAGGGTTGGCCTTTAATAAGGGCATCACTTCAGAAGAGTGAAGGAGTAGCATGTTACTAGTAGATTTTCCCAAATTGGGTTTCCACATTAAATCATTGTGTCAAGTGTATTGATGGATGTGTTGTGTTTTATGCTTTACATTTCTGCACATTAGTTTAATAGTGACATATTAGTTTTGGCTAACACATAATGAATGCATGCATGGTTAAGAATGTTATATGGGTTCACTGAATTGAAAAAAGGTTTATTTAGACATCTGGACCTTGATTAACTGATACACCCCCCCGTCCCCCCCCCCAATTAATCTAAAAATAATTTGAATAATTAGTATTAGAGCACAGTTACTTAAGAGGATTAGTTTTAAGGTACTAAAAGCACAAAGATCAGCATATCAAAAAGAGAGGTACCCAAGCTGAATAGAGATAAATTTTCTACATGGAAAATTTTGATGAAGCTACACCTTGTAGGACTTGGATATTATGCACAAAATTACATTACAATAGAACATGTTGATCCAACAAGCGCCGTAACGATTGAAGACCTAAAGAAAAGAAATAACACAATTAGGTGATGTTGGAGATTTCCTCTGCCCTAAGCTATGCTAAGTTTGATGATATCAAAGAACTTAAAAGTGCAAAGTAGATGTGGTATATCCTAACCACTATGTATGGAGGAGACAAAAATGTTCAAAGAGCCAAGTCAGAAAGCCTAAGAGGTAAGTTTGATGACATCAGAATGGAAGAAGGTGAAAACATTTATCAATATGTTGCTAGAGTAAAAGAAGTTGTTAGTGAAATAAAAGGTGCTACTGGTAAAGTAGATGATGATATTATGCTAAGTAAAGTCTTGAGAACAATTTTGCATGTGTATTGCATTAGAGTGTCTACAATTCAAGAGTTGAGATTTATACAAGGAAATGATCTAACACTTGAAGGTCTAGTGGGTAGACTCACTGCATTTGAGTCATCTAATTTTGACAACTACCAACTAGAGAGTATTGAATCAACTTTCAATGCAAAATTGTTACTGAAGAATTTTGAGGAGGTAAAGAAAAAGAAGAAGAAAAGAAAGATAAAGTATGCATCTAATGACAATAGTATAGACGAGGAAGACATTGAACAATTGGAAGCATTACTAACTAGAATATTTCACAAAGGAAAAGGTAAATTTAAAGGTAAGCTACCTATCATTTGTTTTAATTGCAATGAAGTTGGTCTTATTGCAGCAATATGTACACAGAAGAAGAACTTTAGAGAAGGTAACAAGCAAAAAAAATACAAGAGAAGATGATGGAAGAGACTACTATGACAAAGGCAAGAAGTCATGCTACATTGTTGATGAAAATAAATCTAATGAAAATGATGATGAAGTGGCATATGTTGCAGTGAAGAATGAATTTGATGAGGATGAAGCTATTAAAATTATGACTTGTGTGAACAAGAATGAAAAATGGATCATTGGTAGTGGATGCTCACATCACATGACTACAGACAAACTTAAGTTCATTACCTTAACTTGTTATGATGGAAATAGTGTAAGATTTGGTAATAATGAACCATGTTCAATACAAGGAAAAGAGTCTATTAAGCTTATAGACAAGATCTCGTGTGACAATGCTTACAATGTTTAAGGACTAAATTATAACTTGTTAAGTGTGTCACATTTGAATAATTTGGGATGCAAAGTTGAGTTTGAAAGAAAAATAGCCAAGATACATGATACAAATGGAAATCTAATTGGAAAGGGTGATCAAACAAGGAGTAATCTATTCTAGTTGGATATAGAAGATGCTACTTGTCTTATTGAAAAATTTGATGATGTATGGCTTTGGTACAAGAGATTATGTCATGTTAACTTTGATAATCTAATTAGTATAAGTAACATGAAAAGAGTTAGAGGTTTTCTTAGATTGAAGAAACTAGAAAATGTAATGTGCAAACAATGTCAGCTAGGCAAGATGATAAAGTTAAGCTTTAAAAGTAATCCTTACATCTCTAAGGAAATAATTGAAATTGTTCATACTAATTTGTGTAGATCAATTGAGGTAAAATGCTACAAAGGAGATAGGTATATTATGCTACTTCTTGATGATTACTATAGAATGATGACAATCATGTTCCTAAAGAAAAAATCAAATGCTTTTCAAATGTTTAAATGGTATTTTGCAAGAGTTGAGAAAGAAACAAGGAAGAACTTGAAATGTTTGAGATCAAAAAAAGGAGGTAAGTTCACTTCACATGAATTTGAGATGTTCTATAATGAAAGAGGAATCAAGAGATAGACATCAACACCTAGGACTCCTCCACAAAATGGAATTGCTAAAAGAAAAAATAGGTCAATAATGGACTATGCCAGAACATTAATGATAGAGAAATATGTTTCCCTAAAATACAGGAGAGACGATGTAAGTACTGCAGTATATACTTTGAATTGTGTGCAAGTAAATAAAGGTACTCACTAAAAACCTTTTGAACTATGGTATGGTTATCCACCTAATGTGAAATATTTTAAGGTATTTGGAAGAAAATGCTATATTCTCAAAGATGTTAGGAGTGGAAACTTAGATGCAAAGAGCAAAGAAGGTATGAATCTTGGTTACTCCATAAGAAGTAAAGCTTATAAGTGTTTAATTACTAACACTAACGAAATTGTGGAAAGTTCAAATGTGAATTTTGATGAGCTTACAAAAGAACATATGGTTAAAACTACAAAAGAACTAGAAGACTACAAGATATTTGCATAATATTATTAAGGAATTCCTATTGAAGAAGATATTACAAATCATACAGCAAGTCAAAAACAAGTTTCAACAATTGTTGAGTCACATCCTATGAATGCCAAGTTGCATTCAAATGTCGTGTTGCAAAATCAGGAAAATGCATAATTTGACTCTGAGATTGGTACATATGAAAGAGATGTTGAAATACTTGACAAAAATGCACATAGTGATATTGAAGCTGAGAGATAGAATGCAGCCACAAGAACTGAGCCTAGACTATCCAAATATGTCAAAAGACACCATCTTATAGATCAAATCATTGGAGAGAAAGATGCAATTCCAACGAGAAGAAATAGGTTGAGAAGTGAAGCATGTTTGCTAAGTGTGAAGGAACCTAAGAAAGTGAGAGATGCATGGAAGATGATGATTGGTACAAGGCTATGGAAGAAAAAATTCACAAATAGAAAAGGACAAGACTTGGAGCCTAGTTCCTAGACCAAAGGACAAGAATGTGATTGGCACAAAATGGGTATTCAGTAACAAGCTAGATGAGAATGATGAATTGACAAGAAACAAAGAAAGATTAGTTTGCAAAGGGTATGCTCAAGAAGAAGGAATTGACTATGGTGAAACATTTATCCCTGTTGGAAGAATGGAAGCAATAAAAATTTTGCTTTCTTATGCCACATACAGAGGTTTTAAATTTTATCAGATGATGTTAAATTTGCATTTTTGAATGGAATATTAGAAGAAGAGGTCTACATAGAATAACTAGAAGATTTTGTGGATAAAAACAATAAGAACATGATATGAAAACTACACAAAGCCTTGTATAGATTGAAACAAGCACCAAAAGCATGGTATGAGAGACTTCATACATATCTTGTTAAGATTGAATTTGAAAGGATAGATGATAACAACAATTTACACATGAAAATAGACAAATAATAAGATATACTATTGTCTAATTTTTTTTTTGATGACATAATATTTGGAGGACAAGATGCTCTATGTAAAGATTTTGCAAATTAGATGAAGCAAGAGTTTTAACCATCAATGTTTGGTGAAATCAAATTCTTTGTGGGACTACAAGTATATCAAATTAAGTATAGTGTATATATCACTTAGTTAAAATATATCAAGGAGATATTGAATACATTTGGACTTGAGGACTCAAAATCAGTAAGTACACCTATGGTAACAACACTCAAACTATTAAAGAATGATGAATTAGCTAAGGTCAATCAAACATTATAGAGATCTAGGATTGGAAAATTGCAATATGTAGTACACAATAGGCCTAATCTTGCATTAGCTGTGGGGATATTTGCTAGTTCTCTACAAATCCTAGAGAGAATCGCTTGATGGCCATAAAATGGATAATGAGATACTTGAAAGGAAAATAAGAGCATGGCTTATACTATAAGAAGTATGAAAAGTTTGAACTCAAAGCCTACATTGATGTTGATTGGGTTGAAAATATTGATGACAAAAAGAGCACTAGTGGAGGAGCATTTTTCTTATGTAGAAGACTTGTTACATGGACAAGCAAGAAGTAGACTTGTACCTCCAAATCTACTACTGAAGAATTATGTTGTTGCAAACATTAATTGCACAAAGATTGTATGGATCAAATAGCTACTTAAGGGAATAAAGGAAGAAATCATGAACTAGTGACATTTTATTTTGATAATACAAGTGCTATAAATATATCAAAGAATCTTGTTATGCATACAAAGACAAAGTACATTGCAATAAAGTATCATTATGTAAGGGAGTTGGTTCAAGACAAAGAGGTGAAGATGGAATATATCAACAAAAAAAGAGCAAATTTCAGATATCTTCACCAAAGCATTACCTAAAGATGCCTATGAGTATCTAAGAGGAAAATTATGGGTAATACCCCTATAAAAGGCTATGTAAAAGATAGAGGTAGTACCCTACATCAAACAAGCTGATATTCATTTCATACACATTGATGCAATGGATCTTACTTTAGTAATTTCCTAAGGTAATTATAGAGCTTGAATATCAAATCAGTTAGAAGCAAGGTGACGGAGGGAGAAAATTGAAGAGCCTGCAAAATCCTATGTCTGCATATATAAAGATGCCAAGTATTGAGTACATATCTTTTGCATTGTTGTCAAAGAGGGAGAAAGTACAAGAAATTCATCAAGTGCATACTAATCAAGAGGAAGAAGATAAAAGTAGAAAATCAAGTTAGAAGGAGAAAGTACAGTGCAAAAGAGTAACAATAAAGTGAAGGTACGTCATTAGAATATCGGAAGACTAGAAGCAAGAAAGAGGAAGAAAGTAGAAACAAAAGAGGGAGATATTTTTATATTCTAGGAGACATTTTGTAACCTAAGAGGGAGATGCTGATAGAGGGAGAAGTTTTATTCACAAGCTTTCTTTTTGGTATTGCCTTACTATTTTAACCTAGTTAGTTTGATAGAATAAGATGTTCATCAGTTGTTTGACTGGTTGATCAGTTTGGTTTGCCATCAATGCCAAAGAGGGAGATTGTTGTTATATGATTGAAAAGATCATTTGAGTAGAAAGATTATTATTTTGTTGAAGTGTTTTCAGTCATTGTTTTGTCACTGATGTCAAACTTGCTATATGTTGGTAAGACAATTGCTTATATGTTTCAAGCACTATCACTTAGTTGATTGATGGAGAAGACTTGATTAACAAGTTGTAACAAAAGTACCTAGAGGAAAGGTTGAGTTATGATTATGTATTGAAGTGAAAGAATTAGTTAAGATAGTGACAACATAATGTACTGATGATCTACTTTAAGTTAAAAAATGATTGGCTACACTTAGAAATTTTAGAAGAAAAAGTTTGGACAAAGTTCAGTTGCTTCATTTGCTAAGCTTGATGATGCAAGAGCATCCAGAGGTATAAGGGCAATCCTGTGTCACCCAAAAAAATGTACTTAGACTTAGTTTCTATTTTATGTCTTTACATTTTTGGATACCCATTTGGCTCAAATAAAAGTTCCAACTCTCATAGTTCAACTATCAGTGCATTTAAAAATCCCGAAAAAATAGGAGCATGCAATTTGACCATCATTTTGGTGACCTAGAAGGTGTGACTTGGCCAGATGAATGTAATCGAGATTTAGAGCATTCCAGAAAAAGAATCAGGTCAAAAGGCCCCACGGTTTGAAAGTTATTGCAGTTTTTCGGGTTTTGGAGACCCCCTAAAAATGCTTCAGAGTCATATTTGGGGCATTAAATGACCTCGAAAAGGGTCAAAAAATGGGGGACGAGTGAAGCTTGTCCATAGGGCTATAGAGCGCTACGAGAGCTTTCCGAAAATGTAAACGGTTCGTCAATCGGAGTTACGGTTCAAAAGTTATGCCTCCCGGAAGTTCGGCTACCGTTTCTGGATTCTTCTAGAATTGCACCGACTTCTAACGCAGCTTCCGGAACCTTCTATTTTGTCGGTGGATGCCCACTAGCACTTTCTAGAATGTACTCCTAGTCCTTAACCCTTCGGGGTCTATTTAAGGAGGTTTATGGCATTGTAAAAGGCAGTTCGGATTGGGGCTTGAGAGGAGGTGCTAAAAGGAGAAATATTCTCCAGATTTATGCTATTGTAAGCCCGCAGGGCATGTTTTGAGTTTATTTTCTCTGCACTATTTGTACCAGCTTATTTTCTCAGTTAATATAATTTCCCCTTTCTATTGTATCTATTCTGGTTGTTGGGTTGTGTCCCCATCAAGTGGTATCAGAGCGGGTTTTCCTGAGTGTGTAGACAGAGCGCCGACTGTGAGGCAGTTTGCACCAGGACTGTGTGGTTGTGGGTTTGAGTTAGAAGATGCCTCCATGAAGAGAGCGTGGTGGAAGGGCCAGAGCTGTTGATCCTGAGGAGGTTAGAGCCCTCCAGAGACAGGTACAAGCATTGCAAGAGGAGCTCCGTAGAGGAGCAAATATTGCCGCAGATGACAATAGTGAGGATGACAATGAAGAGGAAGTAATGGAAGTTGACGGGGAAGTTCTGAATCCTGTAGAGGAAAGGCTTTTTAGGGCCATTTCTAGGTTTGGGAAAAGACCTACAATTGAAGTGGGTATATTTTCGGGAAATTTGAAACCAGATGAGTTGATCGATTGGATCAATGAACTGGATGAATACTTTGAGTATGAGGATATAAGGGACCCAGATAGGGTTAAGTTTGCAAAGGCCAAACTAAAAGGCCATGCCAAAATTTGGTGGCAAGAGGTTCAACTGGAAAGACTTAGAAGAGGAAAGGAGAAGATCACAAGATGGGATCGCATGGTGGACAAATTGAAGAAGCAGTTCATTCCTGTGGACTATGAGCTTGATCTGTTTAAGAAGATGCATGGGTTAAAGCAAGCAGGAAGATCAGTCCAAGAATATACAGAGGAGTTTTACCGACTCCTGATTAGATCGGGGCATGCAGAAGCAAATAAGGAGAAGGTTGCTCGTTATATCAGTGGGTTACGACCTAGCATCCAGGAAGAACTAAGTCTGGTAAGAATGACCAGCGTTGAAGAAGCATACCAGTTTGCCCTACGAGTTGAAGAGAAGCTGAGTAAAAGGTTTGAAGGAAGACAAAGAGGGCGTGGTCAAGGAGGAAGGGGAAGCGGTAGATCATCTGGAGGCCGCAATGAAACTCAAAAGAAAAATGAAGATGAGGGTACTAGCAGGAACCAGAGGAATGAGGGTTTCAACCGCTCCCGTGATCAAGACTTTGGAAATCAAAGAGGAAGAGGTAGAGGACGTGGGCAAGGAAGAGGAGGCTTCCGTGGTACCTGTTTCCATTGCAATGAAGAAGGTCATCGTGCCTTTGAATGCCCGCAGCGACAAGGAAGGATAGATAGGAGAACTGAGGGCCAAGCTAGGGTTGCTCATGTGGATGAGGATGCACAATCATCACATTCAGAGGATGCAGAAAGAGGAGAGACCTTGGTAAATGAAAGAGTCCTACTAAGTGGTGAAAATGAACCAGGACAACGGAGGAGCTTGTTCCGTACCAGATGCAAGTGTGAGGATAAATGTTGTGATGTGATCATTGATGGTGGTAGCACTGATAACTTGGTATCCGAAGAGATGGTCTCTAAGCTGAAGCTCAAGAGGGAGAAACATCCCCAGCCCTATCGGATTTCTTGGGTAAAAGATGATCATAAGGTCCTGGTAAGTGAACAATGTTTAGTAAAATTCAAAATTGGGAGTTACCATGATGAAGTTCTTTGTGATGTTATTTCGATGGATGTTTGCCATCTATTGTTGGGTAGACCATGGCAGTTTGATAGACATGCAATACATGATGGACATGCAAACACATACTCTCTGACAAAGGATGGAGTTCGCCACAAATTTAAGCCCATGAAAAAGGAAGGTGAAAAGGTATGTAGCAGTGCTAGGATTTGTCTTGTTGATGGAAGGAAGTTTTTAGATGGCATGAAACATCAGCGTATGTGCTATGCTTTGATTCCTAGGAAAGATAAAGAAGGTAGTAGTGAAATACCATTTGAAGTTTCAGATTTACTAGGAGAATTTTGAGATATTATCTCTGATAATGTTCCAGATGGATTGCCACCAGTAAGGCAAATCAGTCATCAGATAGATCTGATTCCAGGAGCTAGTTTGCCTAACAAGGCTGCTCACAGGATGACTCCTACTGAAACAGAGGAGCTAAATAGACAGGTTCAGGAGCTGTTGAGGAAGGGCTTGATTCGAGAGAGCCTGAGTCCATGTGCAGTACCTGCAGTACTTGCACCAAAGAAGGATGGAGAGTGGAGGATGTGTACAGATTCTCGAGCTATAAATAGGATAACCATCAAGTACCGGTTTCCTTTACCAAGGATGGATGATCTTATGGACTGCTTGAGTGGAGCTCAGTACTTCACAAAGATAGATCTGAAGAGTGGCTATCATCAAATACGGATTCGTGAAGGAGATGAGTGGAAAACAGCCTTCAAGACCAAGGAGGGTCTTTATGAGTGGTTAGTCATGCCCTTTGGATTGACGAACGCCCCAAGCACCTTCATGCGGCTCATGAATGAGGTACTTAAGAAGTTCTTGGGAAAATTTGTTATTGTCTATTTGGATGATATTTTAATTTTCAGCAAGACTTTGGAAGAACATTTACTGCATATTCGTAGTGTCTTTGAAAGGCTAAGAGAAGAGAAACTGTTAATTAATCTAAAGAAGTGTGTCTTTGCAAAAAGGGAGTTAGTCTATTTGGGATTTGTTATATCACCTGAAGGTCTCAAAATGGATCCAGAAAAGGTAAAAGCCATCTTGGAATGGCCTACTCCAAGGTCTGCTACTGAGGTAAGATCATTTCATGGTCTAGTTAGTTTTTATAGGAAGTTTATTAAGAATTTCAGTGGCATATGTGCACCCCTAACTGATACAATAAGAGGGGATAGAAAAGAGTTCAAATGGACTGCAGCAGCTGCGAGAAGTTTTGAATTGCTGAAGAAGAAGGTGACTGAACAGCCTGTGTTGGCACTTCCAGATTTCAGAAAAGTATTCCAGGTGGACTGTGATGCTAGTGGTAGCGCTATTGGGGCTGTATTAAGCCAAGAAGGTAAGCCTATTGCATATTTTAGTGAAAAATTGAATGATGCAAAGAAGAAGTATTCTGTTTATGATCAAGAGTTCTATGCGATAGTTCAGGCCTTAAAGAAATGGAGGCATTATTTATTGCCAAAGGAATTTGTTTTGTATACTGATCATCAGGCATTACAGTACCTAAATAGCCAAGGTAAATTGAATCAGAGGCATATGAAGTGGGTAGAATTCTTGCAGAGTTATACATTTGTGTTAAAGCATAGAAGTGGAAAATCTAACAGGGTTGCAGATGCATTAAGTAGGAGACAGTTGTTGCTTACAACAATGCAGGTTGAAGTAGTTGGGTTTGATGAACTCAAGAATTTGTACCCTGAGGATCCTGATTTTGCTGAAGCATGGAAAGCTTGTAAAGAACCTGTTGCTGTAGATAGAACCAAGTGGTTAGACTATTTGATTCAGGATGGCATGTTGTTCAAAGGAAGTCAATTGTGCATTCCAAGGAGTTCCATGAGGGAAAATCTGATTAAGGAGAAACACAGTGGAAGGATGGCAGGACATTTTGGTCGGGATAAGACCATTGCCATTCTTAGAGAACATTATTTTTGGCCTCAAATTACACAGGATGTGAAGAAGTTTGTACAGAGTTGCCAGGTTTGTCAAGTTGCCAAGGGGTTTAGTCAAAATACTGGCCTATATCAGCCATTGCCTGTTCCATCAAGGCCATGGGAGGACATAAGTATGGATTTTGTTCTTGGATTGCCAAGGACACAAAGGGGTAATGACTTAGTATTCGTGGTGGTTGATAGGTTCTCCAAAATGGCACATTTCATTCCATGCCATAAAACTCATGATGCTGTCCATATTGCAGACTTGTTTTTCAAAGAGGTGGTAAGACTACATGGTCTTCCAAGGAGTATAGTTTCTGACCGAGATACTAAATTTGTGGGATATTTCTGGAGGACATTGTGGAAGAAGTTGAGAACAGACTTGAAATTCAGTTCCACGCATCACCCACAGACTGATGGCCAAACAGAAGTGGTAAATAGAAGTCTGGGCAATTTGCTGAGATGTTTAGTTGGAGATAAGCCTAAGGGATGGGATTTGATTCTACCACAGGCAGAGTTTTCTTATAATAACTCTGTAAATAGGAGTACTGGAAAATCACCATTTCAAATTGTATATGGAAATAGCCCAAGGACTGCACCAGAATTGAGAAAGATAGAACAAGGGGAGAGAACAAGTGCTGAAGCTGAGGAATTTGCTGAACACATCAAGCGTCTACATGAGGAGGTTCAAGCACACATTATCAAGATGAATCAAGAGTATAAAGCTAGGGCTGATGCAAGGAGAAGACATAAGGAATTCCAAGTAGGGGATCTTGTCATGGTACACTTACGAAAAGAAAGATTTCCAGTTGGTACTTACAACAAGCTGAAAATGAAGAAATTTGGCCCCTGCAAAATTTTGAAGAAACATAACTCAGGAAATGCATATGAGGTGGAGCTGCCAGATGGTATTCACATTTCTCCCATTTTCAACATTGCAGATTTGACAGAGTATCATGATGATGGTGCTGATGAGGAGCTGGTTTTAGAGCCATGTCCAATTCCTGCTTCTAAGAAGGAGGAGATAGAAGACATTCTAGATCATCGTGTGGGTAGGAGTACCAGAAACAGGCAGTATGAAGAGTATTTGGTCAAATGGAAAGGACGACCGATCGAAGACTCAACTTGGATTTCAGCAGCTGAGGTTTCCCATTTGGGATTTCCTCTACCATCCATAAAGTGACAGGGTCACTTTTCAATCTACCCTGGGTGTCTGATGCAGGAGCATCCAGAGGTATAAGGGCAATCCTGTGTCACCCAAAAAAATGTACTTAGACTTAGTTTCTATTTTATGTCTTTACATTTTTGGATACCCATTTGGCTCAAATAAAGGTTCCAACTCTCATAGTTCAACTATCAGTGCATTTAAAAATCCCGAAAAAATAGGAGCATGCAATTTGACCATCATTTTGGTGACCTAGAAGGTGTGACTTGGCCAGATGAATGTAATCGAGATTTAGAGCATTCCAGAAAAAGAATCAGGTCAAAAGGCCCCACGGTTTGAAAGTTATTGCAGTTTTTCGGGTTTTGGAGACCCCCTAAAAATGCTTCAGAGTCAGATTTGGGGCATTAAATGACCTCGAAAAGGGTCAAAAAATGGGGGACGAGCGAAGCTTGTCCATAGGGCTATAGAGCGCTTCGAGAGCTTTCCGAAAATGTAAACGGTTCGTCAATCGGAGTTACGGTTCAAAAGTTATGCCTCCCAGAAGTTCGGCTACCGTTTCTGGATTCTTCTAGAATTGCACCGACTTCTAACGCAGCTTCCGGAACCTTCTATTTTGTCGGTGGATGCCCACTAGCACTTTCTAGAATGTACTCCTAGTCCTTAACCCTCCAGGGTCTATTTAAGGAGGTTTATGGCATTGTAAAAGGCAGTTCGGATTGGGACTTGAGAGGAGGTGCTAAAAGGAGAAATATTCTCCAGATTTATGCTATTGTAAGCCCGCAGGGCATGTTTTGAGTTTATTTTCTCTGCACTATTTGTACCAGCTTATTTTCTCAGTTAATATAATTTCCCCTTTCTATTGTATCTATTCTGGTTGTTGGGTTGTGTCCCCATCACTTGAGCAAGTTGATAGAAGGTGCCGAGCAAAGGTAGTGCAAGTCGAGCAAAAAGCCAGTTGGAGTCAAGTGAAAGCAATTTCTAGTGGATGTTGAGCAAAGTAATAGGTGTCGAGAAAGTTAGTAGGTGCCATGTGATTTTCAATAGATGTTGAGCATGAATAAATCTAGTTAATACTAAGTGTTTTTACTTTAGATGCTGAGTAACATAGTATATGTCGAGCATTAATAAATTAATAATGCCAAGCTACTCCATTATAAAAAAGATTAAAGATTCATCAAATAAAAGCTCATCAAAGCCTAAGCTCATCAAAGGTGGAAAAGGTAATACATTATGCATACATAAGCCTTGATGAAGACATTTTTATTCCAAAGTATGACTATGACACTATGACATTGGAGAAAACAAGCATTTTGCAGTAACCCTTAGAAAGGAAAAAGCATCAAGAAATGCTTAGGAGAGAACACAAGAAAAAGCAAGCACTTCAAGATATAAAGGACATCATTTTGGATGCATTTAGCCTGTCAACTCCTTATGAGACCAAGCCACTAATAGAATAATTGACAGATATAGTGGCGAAGGTCAGTAATGAAGATCTTGATACAAATGCAAAACTATTGGAATGGTTTGAAAAGAAGTTTCAAACAAAGTAAATGAGAAAATATCTAGTGAGATAGCACACAACAAGTTGCACTAGCAACCAAGGTTGAGGATATGAAGAAGGTAATTGAGAATATATTCTCATTGTACACAAAACTATGTAATCCTATACTCTTCACCCAAGAGACCAAAAGTTACATTCTATGTCTAGAAAGAAAAATATATGCATTAGGTGCAAGCCTACATAAAAATCTAGCTTACAGTGAGAAGCATTTCAAAACATTGCTTTAGACACAAAGTTAGTTATCTATCTTAATAGCAGATGAGGCTAATATTAGAGCCAAATTGACAAGTATTCAGGCTACCCTTGCCCCACATATATATTTAATGCACAAGGAGCTAGGATATACTGAAAATATATTGAAGAAAGATCCCAATCTTTCTACTTTAGATGATCTAGTAGAGATTGTTGTTGAGATTGCAATCCAAATTAAATCATTGGATTTTGCATGTGATAATTGGGATGTAGCTCTAAGGATAATTATGGATGTCCATAAATATTTTCTAGAGAAACACACCATAGGTGTATAACCCATTTGACATAAGTGTTAAAAAGTGGGAGATATAATATGGGGGAGTATGAACAAAAAAGAGATATACATTTTTGGAGAGAAACTAGTAAATAGATACATATATTAGCTAGAGGAGAGCATATCAGATGAAAGAGTTTTAGATACAACATATTGAAGTCAAAGGGAGCACAAATTTTGGAACCAAATATGACACATTAACTCAAGGGGAGTTATAAAATTTTGAGGTATACAAGTTAGTACACAATTTTGAAAATTTGAACTCTCGTATATAAGCTGAGCCATGGATATGTTATGCTCAAGAGATTAAGCATAATATTGTATATTCAAGTGTTTTTGACACTCATATCATAGGAGGAATTGTTGATCTCATATTATTTTTGACAAGTGAGTGTCAACACACTTGAGCTATTTATTTAGTTCATGTTGAACTAGTAATACATGTTGAGCACAACATATAAATATTAGACCATGGCAAATTGTAATGAGTGCCAAGTCACACATTTTTTAAGTCACTCAAGTGTTGAGCAAATAGGCCATGCTGAGTGATTTAGGAGCTGAGTAAATAGTGGATGTTGAGTAATGTATACTAAGTCATAGTATAAATAATAGTGCATGCTGAGCATCAAAGGCTTCATATGATGAGTAACACAGTTTTGACATATTTGTTTGTAATGGCACAAAAAACTATGTAAACCATTTTTGAGCCAACTTAGGATTATATTTTGATATTATGGAGATAAGGATGAATCAATATTTGGATTTTCTATGCAATTACATACAATCAAATAGAAAAAGGGATGGTTTAAGTGGAAAAATGAATGAATCTCAACTGTAGATTCATAGCTAACCCTAAGCTACCTAAGTCTTCTTAAGGAGGATGAAGCCTAAAACTCTTAATGATGGAGGAGAGTGAATGTGGAAGGAATTGAAGGAGCAAGGTGACCTAGAAGTTATGATGAAAGAGTGAATTGCAAAATTAGTTAGAGAAGAATAGAGGATAGATCAAAGGATCCAACATTGAGACATCTAATCATGAAGGATCAAGAAGATATTGTTAAGACATGATCTGTCATCAAGAAAGAAAGTTCCAAGTGCAAGAGCTATGCTGAGACATTTTAACAGGTGATTTCAATTAAATCTCTTAACAAAATAGTCTTAACAATCTGTATGAAATCCTTTAACAAGGTGCTTACTTAGTTTTAAGTTGATGTCCTCTAAAAAGGCACACTTCTAATAGGGTGTTGAAATCCTCTAACAAGGTGAGCCCAAATAGTTTTTGTAAGCCTTTAATAGGGTAGAACTTTCATAGGGTAGATCATGTTTCATGGTCAAAACATAGTAACCTTCATTGGATACACTTTATTACTATAGTAGTGAAGATTTGTGGGTGTCATCTCCACCCTAGTTTTACCTTCCCACTTGGAGGGTTTCTGGGTAATCATATCTGGTGTTATGTGTGTGAATTCTTACATGGTTATATGTTTTGTTGCATATGCTTTACATGTTATTTCAACTTACTTGTTAATTCATGTAATGAATGAATGGTGAAAGTTTTATGGGTCCAAGGTTAAACTACTAATTCACCCACACCCCCCACCCTGCCAAGAAGTTTACTCTTTCCCCTTGCAATTCCACCAAAGTTTAGTTAATTTTCAAAAGGTTATTCAAGAGAAGTTGACCCGTTATACTGGAGGTTGATCCTTATCATGACATACCCACATGCCAAGGATCAGTCCATGTTTCACTAGAGTACTAAAGGTTCATTTCAGTATAAGGTTACAATCTAGTTGACAAAAGTAACCGTATGAATATGTATTCAACCTCGATTCATTTCGTATAGTGCCTGCACTAAATTGAGTACCCAAAATATAAATTTATTCTTAATCAATAAATCAAAAGACCTAACATTATTTATTTATTCAAACAATTTAAAAATATTGAAAAAACTTTTTCACTAATTTAAATAAAATTAATTGACTACAATTACATTTTTAAAGAAATCATTTAGTTACCTTTTTTCCTTTTAAGTTGTTTTTTTAAAATAATTCAAAGGCATTTTATATTAAAAAATACTAAATTAAAAGAATCTTGCTATAAAAAATATTACAAAAAGTTATATCATTAAAATACAAAAACTTCTTATTAGTGCTTACTAGGGATTAATGTTTTCACTAGTCCCTAATTATGAATTATTTACTTTTTGAAAGTAAAGGAATCTTACTTTCTAAATCATGAATATTTTATTTTGAAAATATATTTATGTATATGAATTTCTAATTTCTTATTGGTTAGAACCAATTTTTTTGGGGTTTAATTATTAATTTTAACTCAAAAACAAAAAAAAGTTACTTTAATTCTCGAAACTTCTAGTCAAAGTATTCAGTCTATTTTTCTTTTTCGAAACTTTGATAAGGGTTAACTTTGATTATTATACTTGTGTGTTGGTGTATGAATGTGATATCACAATGAAAAAGAAAATGACATGTATATCCTCTATTCTAGACTAAGACAACCCACTGAGTTGAGGAATCTCAACCAATTGATGAATCTCCAAATTCACAAAAGAAACATGGTTAGGCATTAGGGTCTTGCTAGAATAAAACTATAGTAGTGCAAGTTTCTTACAAAGAAGGTATGAACTTAGGAAACTTCCAAACTTTCATCTACCAAGATTTCTTTGATAAATCCTAGCTTTTTTTTCTTGAAAGATTAAAAATAAAATATTTAACATAAGCAACTCATGCAAGAAGACAACAAATTAAGTTATTTTTTGAAGCCTAGGTATTTGGCAACAAAGGTTAATATAGTTGTCCACTGTGAAACTTAGATGAACTATAGTTTTCCATCTTATGCTCATGCTAATTCATTGTTGTGGGGAGCCTATACTTTCCCATTCACCATTCTATAATAGATTTGTTGTTTTTTGTATGATACAAGTTTGTGGAGAATACATTTTCTCATTAACACCAATTATAGATAACAATTAGATCTAACAACCCTCAAAACCTTATCATTTCTTTTACATGTTTTGGGCTTTTCTTTTTGTTTTAGAAATTTATTCGAGGAATATATGCTTAAATTTAGAACTATAATTTAGATCAAGGAAAGCATATGAAACTAATTACATATAAATTAACCTCATCCTCTAAGAGAAAAAAATGTTACTCCTTTAAATTCAATGGGTGAGTAATTTAGAGGATACTTCTTTTCCTCTAAAGAATTTTCTCTTGTAGTTAGTTTCTCTTATGTTATCGCTCTTTTGGTTTTTATTTACATTATTTTCCTTATTGGTTTATCTAGGAAATTATTATACGCTCCTTTTAAGGATATAGGTGCAAAAGAGATATTCTTTAGACACTAGATAATGGAATTTATAAATAAATCTATGACTAATATTATAGTTGAACATGATAACCAATTAAATCTAGGTATGGCTACACAATCATAATATGCTTTACTAGATTTGAGATAGATGTTGACTATAATAGAACATACTATTTTAAAAATTGAAAATGTATAAACATATGGTTATATTACATAATTTAAATATAGATGTGTGGGTATGGGAACAATATCCTATATCATCAAACTCCAAATTTATGAAGATTATTATTAATATAAGGGATGATATTTTGATATAGAACATCAATACATATGCCAAAAGACTAATGCATTACATTTTTTAAAAATCACTAAGAGAATTGGGTACATGTATGGAGGACAACAACCTTGTCCCACAACCTAAGTTTCTAGAAGACATATACCATTTGATAGACCCAAGTTTCCTCTTATCAATGAGATACAATAAAACATCTAGCATGACATTTAGTGCCAAATTACGTCCACTTATAATGGAGGCACAACTGATAGAGTTTTCAATTGGGTCATCATGATGGTAAGTTTTTTGCTTTACCAAAAAGCCACTATCTATAGCACATTTCTAGTGTTCACAAATCAAGCAATCTAATAATCTCCAAACATTATCTCACATAGTGTGATGACCCCTTTCTCGAAGGCTGTCAGTAATCAAATTTTAATTTTTAATTATACATAGGGAACTTAATTACATTAAGTCAACAATTTCACATTATAATATATCCAATAATTAATATAGTAAAGTCATTGATTTCATATTTCTCCTACTATACCTATCCTAAGGAGAGTGTGGGTTTACTTATCATAGGGCACTTGACACTAGTAAACCATCTAGTTTTACTCCACCTCTCCCTATATAACACAATCTATCAACTCCCATGAGTATAGTGAAAAATCAAAGAATTTTGTCTTATCAATTAGATTCCTTCATTTAGAATTTATAAATATTAATATATTAAATACTCATTAAATCACAATGTATACCATTATATATATATATATATATATATATAATACACACAAGATGCTCTATATAATATATATGGTGTTTGTTTATTACTTGTTATAGATGGCTATCTCATTCTTATATATTAACATTATTTCAGATTAACACATAGTTGCATGCCCCTTTAATTATATGGTAGAGTTCTACACAAATTTTATATTCACCCAATGTTCAATCTCGAGGATCACAATGTGTGAGGGACCTATCCTTACCTTATCTGCTTTGTAGCTCGATTGGTCTATATTTGGCTAGCTTGTATTGTTTGATCAACTAGTAATGCTCCTAATGCCTGACTCATCCTAAAGCATTCGATATGTAGGTTTTTCTAATCAACATGTGATGAATTGCTCCTTTTGTGTGCTATAACTAGTCCTCTACTTGATCAATTATGTGGGAACTTATCACTATTTCATTAAATTTTCCAACATCCAATATTTCCTTTGATTTTAGTTACAAACATGAATAATGGTTGCATTTTTTGATGCCTGTGTCATTATCTAATCAACCTTTTCTCTTTCCCCATAGTGATGGTATCAACTTCGATGTTGATGTGATTAGGGGTACCACCTATAATTAGGTTGGTATGACCCATGTGAAGAGGCACGTCCTTTTATACACGCTATTATTTATGCCAACACCATTAAGCCATAGGGTAAGATTTTTATTAATTATTTAATTATAGGGTAGGATCTATTTGTAGATTGTTATATTTATAGAACAAATTATTTGTTTATTTTTTAACTTTTTTTATTAGTTGTATAGTTATATAACATATTAACTATTATGATTAGTTATGTGCCTTAAATCAATATTAGATTAATTAATTCAATAAGATAGTTGATATGACATGGATTACTATTGGTTAAAACATAAATGTATTTATTATTATAATTATTTGTGTCTATGAAAATATACTTATTTTCTATTATCCATTATTCAAGCTCATGACACATAGTAAGATTATAACATGGAAAACTCCAAACTACAACCATATCGATAGAAAAGTACTAGAACACCTTACTATGCCAAATGGAAATACCAAGTTTGAAGCCTAAAATAAAAATTTAGATTTCATACCTTATTTTAGAATAAATGCATATTTGGGGAAATGATGCAGGGGCATCCAAAGGTCAAGGCTGGGGATTCAGATGTGGATTTTGGTCAAGATTTACTTCTAGGTCATAGATTTTGACTCAGACGTAGGTTTTGGTTTAAATTTTAGAAGCAATTGCATTAGAAGGAGTTATTTGGATAGTCGAAGAGCTCAGCTCAATAGGTGGTTATTTAAATATTTTTTTGGGAGCCTAAAATATCGTCTTGACCTCTGAATTTTGCTTTCTGTATTTTTTCCAATTTTTTTGGAATGTCTTGTTTGCAATAAATTTGAAATTGTATTTTTGATTTCATCGATTAATTGGCAATTCATCTTGCCTTAGTTGGGGGCTTTTCTGGGGAAAAATCAAGATTTATAGGATGAGTTTTAAAAATTACCAAAAATGGAAAAAAAATTCTCAAAAATCTGCCAAATATAGTAATTTTCAACATTGTAGTAATTAGGCATTATTTTTCATTGTAGAGGTAGAGTAGAGTTGCAAAAAAAGTTGTAATAAAGAATTATGGTATTCTAAAATATCTGTCTTGTGTCAATCTCTGATTTATTCATTGACGAGATTAGATTACATTAGAAAAATTCAATTGAATTTAGACAATGATTTTGAAATTTTTTTTATTTTTTGTGCAAAGTTATTTTTCATTAATAGAATATTAAGATCACTTCAACGAAACTCTAATGTTATATTATTGATGGATCATACTGTGATCCAAATGTTAATCGAAAAGATTCATATTTATAAGGAATGATGTAAATTTATGAAAATTTTGGAATCTTAGATAGCATGTGAACTATATGAATGCTTGCAAGAGATGTCATCTAATTGTACATCAAGAATTTAGAAAGTTTTGAAGTTCCTATCGAATTGGTATTAAAGTTGTATATAGAGGTACTCCTGTGTATTAATAGTTCTATGAATTGGATCGTGGAGTTGATATAATGGACACAACTCATGAAACTCTTAGAGATTCTTTTGAAAGGGGTAGATTATCATTATTTGCGGTACAATTCTTATTTTATATTGAACAAAGCAATTAAATAGTTATTAATAATTCCTAATATAATTTTTCATTTCTTATGTTTAACCATCTTGCACAATAATTTCAATCAAAAAATAAAACAGCTAGATAACTCTCCCAAATGAAGTAAAATGCAACTACAAGATATTCTCATTTACACAATCTGGCACATGATCTTCAAGATGTGGTGAGGGTAATATTCAAGCATTCATATGGGGAAAGGGTGTGCTGGTAGAATCTAGAGGGACATTTGTGACAATTACCCACATTTGCTCAAATGAATCGACCCTATTGATTTCTATAGCAGCTGCCTAAGCATAGCTTTGAATAAAATCTCACCTTATAATCAAAATATTTGTCTACCACCATTCTCCAGATTTTTTAATGAAACTAGAATTTCATTGCCATTATCACCTCACAGACTTATGCTTAACTTAATTATTAACCTATCTATTAAGTTACAACCCGATGAATTTCTTGGTAGGGCTGTGAACTAAAAATCAAAGAAATTGAATTCTTTTTTAAGGACATTGTCTTCCTTTTCAAGCAAGTTGCTGGTCATGGTATGGTTCTCTGGTACGACTCTGCACTAATTTGTTTACATTGGTACATTATGTCTGTACCAAAACATGTGAAATATGAAAATTATAAGAGACTAAATACTAAAAATATAATACTTTTTTCCAATAAATATGTTTAACATAATGTGCATAGAATAAACAAAAGCAACCACAAAACACTAATAATATATTGATAATTCCATGGTTTTATCATTAAGTTAAAGCTTTCTTTTTTGTTTGTTTTGGCTGCTTTAAATTATTTTATTGAGTTTTTTTTTTTTTTTTTTTTGACCATTTAGGGATCTAGATTCACATCAAGCCTTTGCCTAGGTATGAGCAAGACATGAGGTGCTCTCCCTGAGTACACCTCAGACAAATCCGGTATGTCTCAAGGATTGGGTATTGAAAATCAAGGCTTTGCTAGAGAAGATGTTATGGAATTCCCCTATATTGATGTTAGATTTATTATGATGGGGTCATTTGCTCAAGGAGCTATATTTATCATTAGAGATTATAATCCAGAACAAAATAAGGATAATGCATTGGTGAGAATGTTGGAGCATAAGGAAGCCATAATATCTCATTTAAGTTGGGTCAGTTTATTCCTAGGCAGCTAAAGATTTGGTGAACAAATTGGTTGAGTGTGAGCAATTTTTATTGCTAATATTAGTTATCATAATTTTTGATGGCCATGTCTAGTTTATGCAACTTAAGATTAAAAAATCTTTTTTATCAATCATGAGAATTGAGTAGTGTCACATTGAAACATATCACAAGTTCTGAGCAGTAGGTTATGGAATTCCTTTAAAGAATGCTACAAGGTACTAATCTAGCTATGAAATTTGTACAAAACTTTTGGAGTTGGGCTTTCTACACTAAGTATTGGGGTTATTCCTCTTGAAAGTGTGAAGGGAACACTCTTATTGTTGTCAAGGATTACATTTTTGATAGATTTGAACTGAGAAAACTGGTTTAGCTATGGGATGTAAGAAACAAAACATACATTTTGAAAAGAATTAATGGTAGGCAATAAGTGCTTCACACAATATAGTTTTTCTTTTACATTTGCATTTTCTACTTGTATTCCACACATGTTTTTCTAATATTATGTATCCCCAATCATTGGTGTGTTACATCCAAATCTACTGCTTGCAATGCTTTTTTTTTATAAGGACCAATTTAGAAAAGAAAACCATACACAATAAAAAGAGTTATAGCACTCTATGGCTGAGTCTCTTAATTAGAAACAACTTAGAAATTAAGCATAAGATTACTTAGCTAATATATACCATCAAGGTCCCCTCACATGGGAGATAACATGTAAGAATACATGTATAGAACCAAAATCAAAATATTAAAGTTTACTCCTTGACAAGGACATGCCCCATATCTCACTATGGATGCGCCTAAACATAGACTTTTCCATTCAATTAAACTTTTGTTGTTCCTTGAGGTTCTTATCAACAACTAAAACCTGATGAACAGATTCATAGATGTATGCTAGTATATTGGTAATATTCTTTGATCATTCCTAGTTTTTTTAATTTACAACTGTACTTTCATATGCTGCCCTAGTCTAATATATTAAATTAAGAGTCTTGCAAGAATTTGGATAGGCCATAAATTTAAAACATACTAGATTAAAGCTTTTGAATGACTATTTGAGGGATATAAAACTTCAATAAAAGTAGAACTACAATGTGCTTTTCATGTTTTAAATAATCCACTTGCAAAAAGGTTCAAGAACAACTTTGTAAAATTTGTGAAAGTAAGGACAACTTGTTTTCAAGAAAGCCTTTAATGAAAGAAAGCGGGAAAATAAATTCCTTTTTTATGCTTGACGTAGCTTGATCTGAAGCTCAATTATTTCCTTGGCTTCATCATAGGTTCCAAAATAGGTGGCTTTAGGATCCATTGGCTCATTCAATATAGCTTTAATGATATCCTTAGTGTCATCAATGTTAAGCTCATATTCTAGAGGCTTAACCCATGCCACTCTAGGTCTGACTGGTTGAATATATACTTTTTCATAGTTAGCCATGAAACATAAATCTTGCTCATAGTCTTCTACAAGCTTCTTGGGTATCCTAAATCTACTTTTCATCTTTTCTTTGAATGATTCAAAGTAATTATCTATGATGTTGCTAAAATTCTCACCCATTTCTACCCTGTACTCATTGATTTGGTATAAAACTAGAACATCTTTTCTCCATACAAAAGATCCTTTGGAAGGTAAAAACTTTTGAACAAGGAAAAATAAACATATTAAAAGAGAATTGAGTTTATAGTAGTTGTTATCTAACACTTTGATGCTCTCCATATTCTTGCTGAATTAGATCAGCAATAACTCGGCAAGGTTGAAAGACAAGTTGTTCTTCACCACCTTGTATGTTAGATCAACAGCCTCACATGACACATTGTTCAACCATATAGAGCTGTATATCTTGTGAGAAATCACATGGATTCCAAACTTCAACTCAATGTCTATTACATCACTGATCTTCATGCCTCTTCAATCCCACTAAACACGACTCTACTTTGTTAGTTTTTCTTGACCCAGGGCTTTAGTGGCCTTAGCTTTGTTCAACATTGACAATCCAAAGATTCTATAAATCATATTCTTTATCAGGATAGGGTGATCTAGTCACATCCACCCATTGTGAATGCTACTCAGAATGAATATGATCCACTTGACTTGAAAGTCCTTTGGCATATGAATAATATGTGTTAAGCCCTTTGTTTCCAAATGATTGTTCTTATGTTTGAGAGCTCCATGCACACATAACTCATTGAATTCTTTGTTCATTTCAAGGGTTCCAAGTTCTTGAATCGAACTATGATATAATGAATGGATATCATGCACAAGAAGTACCTTGGGTGGAATTTGTGATTGCACACCAACTTGAATGTCGGAGCCTTGCAATCCACTCCACAAACCAACTTTTTTGATCCTTTCTTCACTTTGTTTCTTGGAGATGACATCACTGAGTAGGATTTCAAAAATGGGAAAATCTTCAACAATAATTTGCTCAAATCACTCAGAAACACTAAATTTTCTCTTCACTTTGCACCCTGAAAATTTGTGGTGAAATAATGCATTTGATTTCTTCCTTTTAACAAATTTCCTCCTTTCAATCACCATTAATGGTTTGTATGTATACTTGCTTAGTGACAAGACATACTCCACTTAGTTTGGTCTTTAATGCTTGGAAGGCACCTTTAACTGAGTAAAATTTCCTAACTCAGTAGGAACTACCAACTCAAAGAACTTCAAAACTCGTTAGCATTATCACCATTCAATCTAACTTTGGTACATGGTAGAGTCACCAACTTAATGTTTGTTGATTAAGAGGATATTTTCATCAAAAATTGAAGTATCTCTAGATCTCCAATAATTAGCACCATGTCAAACTTCTCACAATTCTGAATCCAATGCAACTTGAATGGACAAAAAAGGAGTCTATATGCTTGAGTTATGGCCAATCAAAGTTGGGTCAAAACTTGGACAAGAGGCCATAAAAAAAGTGAAATTTGGAGCTCTCCAAAATTGGCCAAAGTTTACACCAATTCAAAGGTCTCTTCAAGAGGTTTCCAAAAACATTTGTTTCATCAAAATCGGAGCCCATACATGAAAGTTATGCCTGGTCAAAGTTGTGGTCAAATAAGCATATCAGGGGTTGACCAAAAATAGGCATGAAATTTTGACCATCTCCAAATCAATTGAAAATGGCATCAAGATGAAGGTCTTATCGCTATGATTCCAATGCCATTCATTTTGTTGAAAATGAAGTTTGTATGTAGGAGTTATGATCAATGAAGGATGCCTAGGAAAAGGGTTGACTAGTGATTGGCATGTCCATACGATGACATCAACATGCTGACATGGTAAGTACACTGTTAGTTGAGTCCATGTAGCAAGGAAATAGTCAACATAATAAGGTGGCATGAACAGTCAGCTCTAACCTATCATTTTGTGACATGTGTCATTATGAGGTTAAGTGAATTAGTGCCATGTGGCACCTACTTGGCAAGGACCAAGTTTGTTCTATCAAAAGTATATCTTGGAAGCTGGTGGGGTCAAACTCATGACCACTGATCCCAAAACCCAAGCTGGTGGCTATTAGGCTATCGATCCACTTCAAAATGGATATGGCACAGTTTGTATTTAAAGTTTATCTCGTCGAAATCAACTTTTATAAGGCTGTTGGCAAGGTTAGAACCCCTGACCAGTGGCCCATGAAAAATCTTAACTACTGGTGCACCAAATGTGGGATTGAATATGAATATAGCCAAGTTTATATTCAAACTTTTACTATCCAAACCACCACCTTATAAAATAAGCTTTTTTTTGTTATTTGGTTAAGATATATCCCCCAAATTTGATGTAAGCCAAGTTTATTAATTGGCAAAGGGCTAAATTTAAATAGGTAGTTTTTTAAAGAGGCCTATAATTAAATATTATTGTTTTGGCCTATTTTAGGCTAAATTCATGTATAAAAGAGGGGGGAGTTTTTCTTATGAGACCCATTCCAGAGAAGAGATTTTTAGAGGAGCCATTCTGAAGAGGTCATTCTAGAGGAGAGAATTTTGGACATGTCAGAGAGCATTCTAGAGGAGAATTTCTAAGAGGAGATTTTTCTAAGAAGCCATTCCAAGGCCACTCAGAACACACTTACATGGGATGTAATGATGTTTTGTGTTTGTAGTCAAACATTTTTAGGCAAAGTCTTCCTTGCTCTTTATTAACTAGTCTTGCACCTTGAGAGCTTGTATGCAAGATGGTTCGAGTTAGGATTTGTTAATGACTTTATGGATGGACTATAGTATGTTGTAAATCAACTTTTAAGAGCATCAATTATACATCAGTCACTCAGTTGAGCTAGACCTAGAGATGTAGTCTACTTAGTTCAGATGAACTTCAATCTTCAAATTGGTTCTCTTTTCTCTCCATTCTCTATCTCTGGAGATATAATTCTCTCTTTCTATTGATCATGTAATTTTTAATATTTGATATCTTTTCAATTATATGTTAGACATTAAGTATCTGTATACTTTAATGCAATTTTCACTAGTATATAAATGCCTAGATTGTAATCAAATCAACTTTGGTGACCATTGTCAGATAAGTGGCCACTAGATAGAGAAGTGTTGGAAGTTGCACCCAGAACTTTGACACTCTCCTAGGTTCATTTTAGAATCTAGTTAGCCCAAAGTAGACAAGGAAGGAATCAAGGTGGTACTAAACACCACCATGCAAGAGACTAAGGCACAAGAAGCACTAGTATTTTCCACCACTCTTGAAGAAGCACTAGTAGTCTCTACTACTCCTAAATCAATCTTAGTGGAAGCACAACAAAGTAGTAAGAAACCCAAGAATAGAGGTTCCATTGAACAACTCCATAAGAGTTGGGAACAAATTTTAGCTAAATAGAATTATCAGCTTTGTGGGTATTACCTTTTTAGTAGGGTAAATGTTGATAGTAAGCTAGAGCATTTATGAGTATATGACTCTAAATAAATTTGTATGTAACAAAGTTGTATAATCCTAGGGTTGAGATGTTTTTATGGCTATTAAAAGCCCTATCACTTGCAATCCAGAAAGGAGGATACTTTGAACTTCTTATTACAAAATTTTTTTGGTGTGAGGCTCTTTAGAAGAAGAACCTATTGCAACTAATGTGATTTAGAGTTGTAGAGAACAATTAGCCAATGCCTTTAAAGTTCTTTGCTTCATGACTCAGTTAAATATGGTCAGCTGATGACCAATGTTCCTACATGTCTTTATCATGACTTTGATGTGTATGCAAATATTTGGAGCTCTTTGGTGATGCCTTTAATCACCTTTTCCAAAATACAAAGATGAAGGAATGTTTCAATACGAGGCTTTATTATGATGACACGTGTAGTTTGCAAGAAAAAAAGGAGCATCAAAAGTGACTAGGCTAGAATGCAGATGTAAACTACCATCATAAGAATCATTGAGTGACAAGTTTATCATGCTTAGTTTTTCTTCTTTCCAAGTTCCATTTGAACTGCATTCCTTTCTTTAAAAGTCCTAGTGTGACTCAAGTACAAGTCCCCTTGTGGAAAAATATGATATGGATGTTTTCATGATATTGTCAAAATGTAAGATCCTGAGAAGGCAGAATAGACAGTATTGAGGAACAGGTGTATTTGACCAAGACCAAAGGCTAAATCAAGCATTGTAGTGGAGTTTCAAAAATGGTAACAGAATTGAGATCAGTGACAAGGGAGCTAAAGGTTCTACTATATACACTTTTGGAGGACCAAAAGCCTTTTTAGTGGGGAGGTTTGATCTAGAGGATATTTTCATCAAAAATTGAAGTATCTCTAGATCTCCCATAATTAGCACCATGTCAAAGTTCTCAAAAATTTTAATCCAATGCAACTTGAATAGGCAAAAAAGGAGTCCATACACTCAAGTTATGACTAGTCAAAGTTGGGTCAAACCTTGGACTAGAGGCTATAAAAAAGGTGAAATTTGGAACTCTCCAAAATTGGCCATGTTTGACACCAATTTGAAGGTCTCATCAAGAGGTTTCTGGAAACATTCATTTCATCCAAATCAGAGGCCAGGCACAAAAGTTATGCCTGGTCAAAGTTGTGGTCAAACAGGCATATCAGAGGTTGACCAAAAATAGGTATGAAATTTTGACCATCTCCAAATTAGTTGAAAATGGCATCAAGATGAAGGTCTCACCTCTATGATTCCAACACCATTCGTTTCACTAAAAATGGAGTTCATATTCAAGAGTTATGATCGATCAAATATGCCTAGGAAAAGGGTTGACCAGTGACTACCATGTCCATATTATGACATAAGCATGGTGATGTGGCAAGTACATAGTTAGCATAATAAAGTGGCATGAATAGTTAGCTTTGACCTATCATTTTGTGGCACGTGTCATTATGAGGTTAAGTGAATTAGTGCCACATGGCACCTATGTGGGAAGGGACCAAGTTTGTTCTACCAAAAGTATATCTTTGTAGCCAACGGGGTCAAACCCATGGCCATCGAGCCCCAAACCCCAGCAGATGTGGCGTAGTTTGTATTTAAAGTTTATCTCACCAAAATTGGCTTTTGAAAGGCCATGGACAGGGTTGGAACCCCCAACTGGCAACCCAAGCAAAAAATTAACTACCAGTGCACCAAATGTGGGATTGAATATGAATATTGGTAAGTTTGTATTCAAACTTTTCCTATCGAAAGTGCCACCTTATAAAATAAGTTTTTTTTTTGTCATTTGGTTAAGGTATATCCTCCAAATTTGATGTAAGCCAAGTTTATTAAATGGCAAAGGGGTAAATTTGAATAGGTAGTTTGTTTAAGAGGCCTATAATTAAATATTATTGTTTTGGCCTATGTTAGGCTAAATTCATGTATAAAAGAGGGGGGGAGTTTTTCTTATGAGACCCATTATAGAGAAGAGATGTTTGGAGGAGCCATTCTGAAGAGGTCATTCTAGAGGAGAATTTCTGAGAAGATAATTTTTTGAGAAGCCATTCTAGGGGCACTTAGAATGCACTTACATGTGATGTAATATGTTCCATGTCTATAGTCAAACCTTTTTAGGCAAAGTCTTCATTGCTCTTTAGTAACTAGTCTTGGACCTCGAGAGTTTGTATGCAAGATGTTAGAATTCTTTAGAATAATTGAGAGGGGGGGTGAATTAGTTATTCAAGGTCCAAAATGCCCTATTAATACCTTTCTTATACTTTTATACCCTTTTCATCTATTCAAACTTAAAACAATCATATAAGCAAATTATTGTAAATAGACATGCAAAGATAAAACATTCAAGATCAACACATGATACAATGATTTACGTGGAAACCCAATTTGGGAAAAACCACCAATAACATGCTACTTGATTCTCACTCTTCTGAAGTGATGCCCTATTAAAATCCTACCCTGGTAAAGGCTTACAACACACTGTTAAATGTGACCTTGTTAGAGGATTTTACCAAACTGTTAGTAATGGGCCTGGTTAAAGGTTTTTACAACATCCACTTGGAATGTGACCCTGTTAAAGGATTTATATAATTGTTGTTAAACCAACCTAATTCCATAAGATTTATCTTACTGTTATAATTGCTAGAAAGTAACGATAATGGTCTTTTGATCTTATATAATTTACAACATACTTTGCAGATTTTAGATCACTCTTTTAGTTCAATCCTTATGCTTGGCTTCAATAACTTCAGCTCTGACTTGCTTGTCTCCCTCTCAAGCTTTGTCTCCTTGAGTCTTCTTACTCATTTTTCCAATGCAATCATCCTTGTGGTCGTCTATCCAAACAGAGTTCCTATGCTATCTTCTCCTTAGCACATTCTTCAGCATTTCATACTTTATGCTTGACCACAGCTCTCTCTCCCACTGTTCCCCTCTATTCCATTCTCTTCTACTATATTTTCCATTAACTTATGTCTTCTTATATACAAGTCTGATTTTCCTTTTCCACTCATTTCTCCTTCTCTAATTTTAGGGTTTCAAGATGGATTAGGTAGGATATAATGTATCTACCCCATATCTTGTTTTCTTTGCCAATTGTATCTTAAAAATGTTCTACATGGTGTTTTGTGCCACCAAGTCATCATTCTTATCTTCCTTTTAATTCACAAATTTTTAGATAACAACCTTGTCACCTTAGATTTGGTGAATCTTCAATTTTCTAAATAATGCAGCAACTCAGCATTATTTAGTTACTAGTGCTCGGCACCTTTGTATTACTCGGCATCATTGAGTTACTGGTGCTTAGCACTTGGTTCTTCCTCAGCACTTGAACTTGCTCGACACTTGGTTCTACTCGGCACTTGGTTTTGCTCGACACTTGGTTTTTCTTGGCACTTGGTTCTACTCGGCACTTGGTTTTTCTCGGCAATTACTAACTTGCTCATTCTTTGTATCTTATAGTATGTCATCAAATACACTTTTTCATCAATGGCTTAGTTGATCGTTGTACTTCATTACAACATCATAACTTAAACCTTTCTCTAGGTGTTCTAGTTACATCTTATTGATTGCCTCCACCTTGACAATCAACTAATTGATAGTATTTGGATCACTAAAGAAATTATCATCCCTACAAGTAGCAAGTTTTACATCGATGACAAAACAATGATTGAGGACATTCTTTACTAGTTCCATATATTATTCCAACAATTGTTCTTATGATCATTTCAATCATTTCCAACAATCTCCCTCTTTGGCATTGATTGCAAACCAAATTGGTCAAGTAATCAATTAAGTTACTACCAAGATTATATTGATTTGCTACATTTTTACTACTAATCACATATATCTCCCTCTTTCATATATATCTCCCTCTTACTTTGCATTGATCAGTTTCTAGCATATTTCTCCCTCTTTGACATAAATGCCAAAGATGTAGCATCTTTATTATGCAAAATATAAGCTTTGGCATCTTGTTGTCTTTCTCCCTCTGTCACCATGCTTGTGATTGATTTGGAGTTTCTGTTCTTGCTGTCATCCTTTGCATCAACCTATTAATATTTCAATGATTTACTCCTGTTGATGCAAGGCAGCTTCCTTATAGCCTTAAACTACTTGATTTAGGGCTATAACCCCCAACTTGCCTCTAAGATATTCATAGGCATCCTTGGGCAATGGTTTGGTGAAGATATCTATAGTTTGTTCCTTTGTGTGAATGTATTCCAACTTCACTTGTTTGTCTTCTACCAATTCTCTGACATAATGATACTTGATTGCAATATGCTTGGCTTTTGCATGCATTACTGGATTTTTAGATATATTTATAGCACTTGTATTATCACAATACAATATCACTGGTTTTGTTACTTCTTCTTTCATTCCATTCAATAGATGTGTGATCCATACAATGTTTGTACAATTGACTATAGCTGCCACATATTCTGACTCTGCAGTGGACTGAGATATACATGTTTGTTTCTTGCTAGTCCAAGTGACCAGCCTTTTGCCTAGAAATAATGCTCCTCCACTTGTGCTTTTTTTGTCATCAATGTTTCCTCCCCAATCTACATCTGTATATGCGTTGAGTTCAAATTTTCCATTCTTTTTGTAGTATAGACCAAAATCATCAGTCCCCTTGAGATATCTCATTATTCTTTTTACTACTATTAGATGATTTTCTTTAGGATTAGTAGAGAACCTAGCCACTATTCCAACTGCTAAAGCTATGTCTAGTCTACTATGTACAACATATTACAATTTTCCAATCATGGATTTGTACATAGTTTGATTGACTTCAGCTGACTCATCATTTTTGGATAGCTTATTTCTTGTGGCCATTGGTGTGCTGACTAGTTTGGATTCCTCCAATCCAAATGTTTTAAGAATTTCTTTGATGTACTTTGACTGTGTAATAAATATTCCATGTGTGAGTTGATGAACTTGTAATCCAACAAAAAATTTGATTTCTCCAAACATAGACATCTCAAATTCATGTTTCATTTTGTCAGCAAACCCTTTGCAAAGTACTTCCTTACCACCAAACACTATGTCATCCACAAAAATTTTAGATACAATAATGTCTTTACCTTCTTCAGCTTTGATGTACATGTTGCTATTATCATCAGTTCTTTCAAATCTAATTTGCACTAGATATTGCTGAAGTCTCTCATACCATGCTCTAGGTGCTTGTTTCAAACCATAGAGTGCTTTATGTAACTTACACACCATATCCCTATTGTTTTCATCAACAAATCCTTCTAGTTCTTCAATGTAGACTTCTTCTTCTAGTATACCATTTAAGAAGGCAGATTTTACATCCATCTGATAGACTTTAAAATCTTTGTAAGCAGCATATGCAAGCAAAGTTCTTACTCCTTCCATTCTAGCAATAGGAGCAAATGTTTCTCCATATTCTATTCCTTCTTCTTGAACATAACCCTTGCATACTAATCTGGCTTTGTTTCTGGTAATCTCACCATTCTCATCTAGTTTGTTTTTGAATACCCATTTGGTGCCAATCACATTCTTGTTAGTTAGTCTGGGAACCAAACTCTAGGTTTTATTTTTACTTATTTGATCAATTTCTTCTTCCATAGCTTTATACCATTCATCATCTTGTAATGCAACGTATACTGTCTTGGGTTCAGATTTGCTGATCAAACATGATTCATGTCTTAGTCTGTTCCTTGTCATTGGTCTTGCATCTTTGTCACCAATTATTTGTTCAACATGGTGATGTCTTTTTACATATTTGGATAATCTTGGCTCTGTCCTTGTTTCCATGTTTGATCTTTCGAGTTCAGGATCACTATGTACTTCATTTTAAGATTGTTCATTATGTGTACTATCTTCAGAATCAGATTGTGCATTTTCTTCATTCTGTAACTCAGCTTCTGAATGCAACTCGACATTCACTGGTTGTGAATCAACTAAAATTGACACTTGTTGTTGTCTTTCAATTTGATTGATATCATCCTCATCAACAGTCATTCCTTCATAAAAATATACAAAAGTTTTGTACTCTTCCATTTTCTTTGGTTCTTCAACTTGGACTTCTGTGTGCTCATCAAAATTTACATTTGCACTTTCCATAATTTTGTTAGTGTTAATATTCAAACACTTATATGCCTTAATTCTTGTGGAGTAACCAAGAAATATACCTTCATCACTTTTTCCATCAAATTTTTCATTTCTAACATCTTTAAGCATAAAACATTTGCAACCAAACACTTTGAAATGTTTTACATTTGGTGAGTAACCATACCATAATTCAAAAGAGGTTGTATTTGTACCTTTCTTGACTTGTACTCGGTTTAGTGTATGAAGAGCTATACTTACAGCTTCTCTCCAGTATTTTAGAGCAACATTCTTTTCCATCATTAATGTTCTGGCATAGTCAATTACAGATCTGTTTCTTCTTTCAGCAATTCCATTCTATGGGGGAGTTCTAGGAGCTAATGTCTATCTTTTGATTCCATTGTCATTGCAGAATATCTCAAATTCATTTGATGTAAATTACCACCTCTATTTGATCTTAGGAATTTCAATATTTTTCTAGTTTCCTTTTCAACTTTGGCCACATATCACTTAAACATTTGAAAAGCATCAGATTTTTGTTTTAAGAACATAACAGTCATCATCTTTGAATAGTCATCAACAAATAACATTATGTATTTATCTCCTCTATAGCTTTGTATTTCTATTGGACCACATAAGTCAGTGTGAACTAACTCAAGTATCTCTTTAGATGTATAGTTTTTGCTTTTAAAACTTGACTTTGTCATCTTTCCTAATTGACATTGTTTACACATGATATTATCAGGCTTCTTTAATTTTGGTAGACCTCTAACTTTCTTCATTTTATTGATTTTGACCAGATTGTCAAAGTTGACATCACATAATCTTCTATGCCATAGCCATTCATCATCAAATTTTGCAAATAGATAAGAAGCATCATCCATATCAAGGTAAAACAAATTACTCTTTGTTTGATCTCTTTTTCCTATTAGTTTACCATCATTGTCATAGATTTTTGTAGTTTTGTTTTCAAATTGCACTTTGCAACCTATATTGCCTAATTGTGAGACACCCAGTAAATTGTAGTTTAATCCTTCAACATAGTATGCATTTTCACATGAAATTTGGTCTGTGAGCTTAATGGAACCTTTTCCTTTGATTTGACATGGAGCATCATTACCAAATCTAACACTATTTCGATCATATTGAGTAAAGTTAACAAACTTACTTTTGTCTCCTGTCATGTGATGTGAGCATCCACTGTCTATGATCCATCTGTCATTCTTGTTTATACATGTCACCAATGATGTGGCTTCTTCTTCATCAGATTGATCCTTCATGGCTACATAAACAACTTCATCATCATTGTCATCAAAATTTTCTTGAACAGTATAACACTTCTTACCTTTTTCTTTGTAATCTCTCTTGTCATCATCTCTTCTGTTCTTGTATTTGTTGCCTTCCTTGGAATCCTTTTTATGTGGACATCTTGCAGCAATATGACCTACTTCATTGCAATTGAAACAAATGATAGGCATCTTACCTTTGAACTTTCCTTTGCCCCTGTGAAATCTTCTAGCGAGCAATGCTTCCAATTGTTCCACATCTTCCTCATCAGTGCTACTATCACTAGACACATACTTCATTTTTCTTCCTTTCCTTGATTTCACCTGTTCGGCATCTTTTAGTGATAACTTGGCCTTAAAAGAAGATTCAAAATTTTTAGGTTTGTAGTTGTCAAAGTTAGATAACTCAAATGCAGTGAGTCTACCTATTATACCTTCAAAGCTTAGGTTATTTCCTCGTATACGTCTTAGCTCTTGTATTGCTGATACTCTAATAGCATAGATAGGGAGCAAGGTTCTTAAGAACTTACTATTAACAATATCTTCATCTAGTTGACCATTCAAGCATCTTATTGCACTTACCACTTCCTTTATTCTTGCACCATACTGAGTAGCATTCCCATTTTCTTCCATTTTCATATCATCAAACTTTCCTCTAAGACTTTTTATTTTTTCTCTTTGTACATTTTGATCTCTTCCATAGGTGTCTGCTAGGGCTTTCCACATTTTGAATGCAGTGTCACATCCTTTGATATCATCAAATTCAGCATAGCTGAGTGTAGAGGCAATTTTCAGCATTGTCTGGTTGTGTTCTTGCTTGTTTTTCATATCTTCGGTAGTAGAAGCACCTGTTGGATCTATATGTTCAATGATAATTGAATTTTGGGTATAATCTCCTATGGATCCAAGATGTAGCTTCATCAAAATTTTCCATGCAACAAAGTTGTCTTTGTTGAGCTTGGGAACTTCTCTCTTTGGCATTTTGATCTTTTCTGCTAGTAGTCCCTTTAAACTGAATCAGCAGTCAGCTTTGATACCAATTGATAGAATTCTTTAGAATAACTAAGAGGGGGGGGGGTGAATCAGTTACTCAAGGTCCAAAATGCCCTATTAATACCTTTCTTATACTTTTATACCCTTTTCATCTATTCAAACTTAAAACAGTCATATAAGCAAATTACTGTAAATCAACATGCAAAGATAAAACATTCAAGATCAACACATGACACAATGATTTATGTGGAAACCCAATTTGGGAAAAACCACCAGTAACATGCTACTTGATTCTCACTCTTTTGAAGTCATACCCTATTAAAAGCCTGCCCTATCAAAGGCTTACAACACACTATTAAATGTGGCCTTGTTAGAGGATTTTACCAAACTGTTAGGAATGGGCCTGGTTAAAGGTCTTTAGAACATCCACTTGGAATGTCACCCTGTTAAAGGATTTATCTAATGGCTATTAAACCAACCTAAGTCCATAGGATTTATCTTACTGTTACAATTGCTAGAAAGTAACGATAATGGTCTTTTGATCTGATATAACTTACAACATACTTTGTAGATTTCAGATCACTCTTTCAGTTCAATCCTTATGCTTGGCTTCAATCACTTCGGCTCTGACTTGCTTGTCTCCCTCTCAAGCTTCGTCTCCTTAAGTCTTCTTACTCATTATACCAATGCAATTATCCTTTTCATCGTCTATCCAAACAGTGTTCCTGTGCTATCTTTTCCTTAGCACATTCTTTAGCATTTCATGCTTTATTCTTGACCATGGCTCTCTCTCTCTCTCACTATTCCCCTCTATTCCATTCTCTTCTACTATATTTTCCATTAACTTATGCCTTCTTATATACAAGTCTGATTTGCCTTTGCCGCTCAATTCTCCTTCTCTAATTTTAGGGTTTCAAGATGGCTTAGGTAGGATACAATGTATCTACCCGATATCTTGTTTTCTTCGCCAATTATATCTTAAAAATGTTCTACATGGTGTTCTGTGCCACCAACTCATCGTTCTTATCTTCCTTTTAATTCATAGATTTCTAGATAACAACCTTGTCGGCTTAGATCTGGTGAATCTTCGATATTTTAAATAATGTAACAACTCAGCATTATTTAATTACTGGTGCTTGGCACCTCTGTATTACTCAACACCATTGAGTTACTGGTGCTCGGCACTTGGTTCTTGCTCAGCACTTGAACTTGCTTGGCACTTGAACTTGCTTGGCACTTGAACTTGCTCAACACTTGAACTTGCTCGACACTTGGTTCTTACTTGGCACTTGGTTTTGCTTGGCACTTAGTTTTGCTCGATACTTGGTTCTACTCGGCACTTGGTTTTACTCGGCACTTACTAACTTGCTCATTCTTTGTATCTTATAGTATGTCATTAAATACACTTTTTCATCAATGGCTTAGCTGATCCTTGTACTTCATTACAACATCATAACTTCAACCTTTCTCTAAGTGTTCTAGTTACATCTTATTGATTTCCTCCACCTTGACAATCAACTAATTGATAGTATTTGGATCACTAAAGCAATTGTCATCCCTACAAGTAGCAATTTTGACATCAATGACAAAACAATGATTGAGGACATTCTTTACCAATTCCATATATTATTCCAACAATTGTTCTTATGATCATTTCAATCGTTTCCAACACAAGATGGTTCAAGTTGATATTTTTTAATGACTTTGTGGATGGACTATACTATGTTGTAAATAAACTTTTAAGAGCATCAATTATACATCGGTCACTTAGTTGATCTAAACTCGGAGATGTAGTCTGCTTAGTCCGGATGAACTCTGAAATTAAATTGGTTCTCATCTCTCTCTCTTGTTCTTTATTTCTTGTGTTTATATGTGCTATTAGTTTCACTTAACTATCATTTAATTTCTTTATTCCACATTGAGCTAAATTGAAGTGGTTGAGTATGGAGGCACAGAACTCAATGTTTTAACGCATTGCACTAGCAAATTGGGATACTCAGTTTCTCTACATTCACCTTTCATCTAGTTCATGTCATTCTTAATGTTTAATGTATTTTTAGTTAAACATTAGACATTAAGTATTTGTATACCTTGATGCAATTTTCACTCAGTATATAATTGCCTAGATCTTTTATAATCAGAACAAATTTGAAATTGAGTATCCCAATTTGCTAGTGCAATGCATTAAAACACCGAGTTCTATGCCACCATACTTAACCACTTCAATTTAGTTCAATGTGGAATAAAGAACTTAAATGATAGTTAAGTGAAACTAATAGCACATATAAAAACAAGAAACAAAGAATGAGAGAGAGATGAGAACCAATTTGATTTTAGAGTTCATTCAAACTAAGCAGACTGCATCTCTATGTCTAGCTCAACTGAGTGACTAATGTATAATTGATGCTCTTAAAAGTTGATTTACAACATACTATAGTCCATCCACAAAGTCATAAAAAAATCTTGACTTGAACCATCTTGCATACAAGCTCTCAAGGCACAAGACTGGTTACTAAAGAGCAAGGAAGGCTTTGCCTAAAAAGGTTTGACTACAGACATAGAACATCATTACATGGCATGTTTGTGCATTTTGAGTGCCCTTGGAATGTCTTCTCAGAAAAAATCTCCTCTTAGAAATTCTCCTCTAAAATGCTCTCTAACATGTCTGGAATTCTCTCCTCTGGAATGGCCTCTTCAGAATGGATCCTCCAAAAATCTCTTCTTTGGAATGGGTCTCATAAGAAAATCTCCTCCCTCTTTTATACATGAATTTAGCCTAAAATAGGCTAAAAAAATAATATTTAATTATAGGCTTCTTAAGAAAACTACCTATTCGAATTTACCCCTTTTCCAATTAATAAACTTGGCTTACATCAAATTTGGGGGGATATATCTTAACCAAATAACAAATTTATTTATTTATTTATAAGGTGGCAATTTTGATAGGCAAAGTTTGAATAAAAACTTTCCTATATTCATATTAAATCCCACATTTGGTGCACTAGCGGTTAATATTTTTCTTGGGCCACCAGTCGGGGGTTCCAACCCTGCTGGTAGCCTTTTAAAAGCTGATTTTGGCGAGATAAATTGTAAATACAAACTGCACCACATCCATTTTGAAGTGGACCAGTAGCCCAATAACCACTGATTGGGATTTGGGGCTTGGTGATTGCAGATTTGACCCTGTCGACTACCAAGTTATACTTTTGGTAGAACAAACTTGGTCCCTTGCCACGTAGGTACCACATGACACTAATTCACTTAACCCCATAATGACACGTGTGTCACAAAATCATAGGTTAGAGCTAATTGTTCATTCCACCTTATTATGCTGACTATGTACTTGTCATGTCACCATGCTAACATTATCATATAGACATGCCATTGGTCAACCCTTTTCCTAGGTATCTTTGACCGATCATAACTCCTACACACAAACTCTGTTTTTGATGAAACGAATGGCATTGGAATCATAGTGATGAGACCTTCATCTTGATGCAATTTTCAACTAATTTAGAGATGGTAAAAATTTCATGCCTATTTTTGGTCAACCCTTGATATGCTTGTTTGACCATGACTTTTACTGGGCATAACTTTCACATCTGGGCTCCAATTTTGACAAAATGAATGTTTCTAAAAAACCTCTTGATGAGATCTTCAAATTGGTGTCAAGCTTAGCCATTTTTGGAGAGTTTCAAATTTCACCTTTTTAATGGCCTTTAGTCCAAGGTTTGACCTAACTTTGACTGGCCATAACTCGAGCGTACAGACTCCTTTTTTTCCCATTCGAGTTCTATTGGATTCAAAATTCTTAGAACTTTGACATGGTGCTAATTATGGGAGATCTAGAGATACTTCAATTTTTGATGAAAATATCCTCTAGATCATCCTCATAATGAAATGATATGTAACCCGACCTTGCTTGGTAAGGCCTTGTGACTCAACCTTGCTCAATGATTATTTTGCATCTTGAATGCTGATATGGATCTTTTTGCTTGCTAGCTGAAGCTGATGTTAGATGACTTGTTCTAAATAATAGTTCTAGTGATCTGCATAGGTAACTAAGTTGAAATGACTTTGTCACCCAACTCATTGACTTGGGTGTCATTCACTTCATGATTTTGTCTTACATTCTCTAGAGATTTCGGTATCCATTTGTACCTCATTTGTTTTATGATCTCGTCAAATTTTTCTTTCTTTTCATCCTCAATTCTTCTCATGTTCATATAGTTTTTGGCAAGATGTCCAAGTTCTATACAAATAAAACATCTCTTTGTAGTATCTCTTTTCCTCATGTGATGTTTCACATAGTTTTCTCCAATGTGCCCAAATTCACCACAGTAGTGACATCTACACCATGTGTTGTAATCTCATCCAAATATTGCTTTCACAATTTGTTCTACTAGGTTCCACTTCTTGATTTTTTAGTCTAAAGATTTGTGTCCTTGTTTCTTGCAGCTGTGACACTTTCCTCTAAAATTAGGTTTCTCTGTGCATTCACTTGCTCTATGACCATGCTTGTTGCAACTGTAACACTTTCCATTGAATTTTTCTTTACCATTGCTCTAGCATTTTTTTGATGTATGACCTATCTTACCACAATGATTACAAGTAGACCTTTTGTTCTTTTGAGCTCCTTGCTAAGATGATTCACCTTCTTTTGTATATATCCTAATCAAGCTTTGTCTTTGTGTCTTTATTGACTTTTCTCACTCAATTGATTCATTCTTTCTTGAGATTTCATTAGTCTTTCATTAGTTTTTTTTTCAATGCTAAGATAATTCTATGGTCTTTCATTCTTTGTCTTTAGATTGATAAGCTCTTGATTTGCATCATTGAGTTGATCAATAAAGTCTACTTGTTGAAGAGATAGTTGTTGAAATTCATTGTCCTTTTCTTATATCGCTTCTTTGGCTTTGTCTTTTTCTTCCATGACTTCACATAACCTGACTAATTGGATTTTTTGCTCTCTTTTCAGCATTCTAAGTTCTCCTTGAAGATTGCAATTTTTATCTAATAAGTCTTTGATTTTTGCATCAAATTCATCTGAATTTCTCTCTAAACATAAGTCTTCAATTGTACTTTCACTATAGAGATTGTCATCCATTTGTACTACAAGATCTTTCCTTCTTTTCAATAATTGAGAGAGTTTCTCCTTTGCTTTCTTGAGTTGTGCAATGGCTAATTCTAGATCCAACTTTTCATTCTTGATAGCCTTATCTAGCCTCATACCTCCATTGCCTCTAATCTTATCTCAAGCTATTTGAACTTCTTCTATGAGAAACAAATGCTTCCATACCAATTGTTGAAAATATAAGTTAGTCTAGGTTACTGTGAGAGGAGGGGTGAATTAGGAACCAATGAAACTTTAACTTAGTTCACCAATCAATCCTTCATACAAACATACAAACATACAATGAAGTATGAACTCAATTAAGAGATTTAGAAAAGGAATGGTCTACCTTGTTAAAAGTTTTGGCTGATGTACCTATTAGGATGAATCAGTGGTTAATCTTTGATCTACAACTCTAATTTTTTGAATGAGATTCCTTCTATTACAATGATCACTTGCTTATGATAGATAAATCACTATTCTCTCTTATACTACTTGTAATCCTCCTTAATTCACACTTATCCACTTCTCATTGATACTCAGAAACATACTTGGATATGGTGCAATGTGTTACATATATACCAAACTAATTCATGACCTTATGGAATTGGCTACAATACCAAATTCATCATAATTCACAAAGTTATCACAACTATTGTAACTCAAGGTCTGAAGACAAAATCGGTGATGTTTTGATACACGACAAACACTATCAATGCTCAACAAACTTTTCCACTTAGTTGAAGTTGAAACTCAGTTCCTACTAATCACTCTTCAAGTTTCTTGAACTTGATCAACACTATGTGACTCAGTGAACACTAAGAAAATCAGTAACAACTGAATCACTTGGTTGACATTGTATGACTTAGTCAACACTAGATTCACTTCATTAACCTTGCAAGCTCAGTAGAGATTGTAGAGCTTGGTTAACACTAGAAAGAATAGTTAAGACTTGAGTCTCCATCACTTCCATTGAATAGATCAATAGATACTGCTATGCTCAAGCTATACTATAAACTATCTCTCATGCTTGATAGATGTTATGTAGCTTGACATGAGCTGCAAACTATCTATTTAGCATGGTAGCAACTAAGACACTTGGTTAACACTATTGGATGAATGATAAGCTTAATAGTAAGTATAGAGCTCGGTAGCAATGTAACCATTTGACTAAGTGTTGAGTCATTGATAGACAAATTGACCTTAATGTTAACTATAAACATATGTAGAGGTTCAAGTGCATGAATATCCTTGTAGAAGTCTTATCCTCAATGCACAAAAGATGTCCTAATTGAAGAAGATAAAATACAAATAATCTATATAATATGGAAAATAGTTGAAACATTGGAAAAGACAATGAACTAGGCATCAATATTCTTATCAATTAATATTATAGGAAAAAAATAAAACAAACAAAGGTTAATACTTGATAAAGGGTGCTCCCCTTAATACCATAAAAACATTATGGAAACAAAGAAATAACAAAAATTTGTAAGAAAAAATATGGGCTTCTTATTATGCTATAAAGAAGAATTACAAAATTTTGAAATATACTATGCAAACCCACATAGGCACCTTCCTTACAATAATTTTCAAGCTAGAGATATGAACTATCACCTAGAGCTGTCTAAGCATCACAATGGGCCTCCCTTATATAGGAAGTTTTTCACTGCTCAAGAAAGTTTTAGATACAAACCCTAAACATTGAGGCCAAAAAAATCTCAATTAAAAATTATTTTCTAATTTGTTACATAGGGTCAGCCATAAGTATGTTTTTTTAGGTACCCCAACTTCCTAGGGTCATAACTTTTGTAGACGAGTTCTAATTTTCAATTATATGTATTGTTTGAAATCGTCAGCTCAACTCCTGAACTACATAAATGAACTACAGTGCTTGACATGCACAAATGCAAGCCATCCCAAGAAGGACCTCATTCTAGATCCTCTAAGGCCTTCAAATCTGAGTTCAAATGTTTTGTACCCAAAAATCTCAATAACTTCTAAGATATAGATGGTATGATGATGCAACTCCACCATCAGATGTATATGACTAAGATGAACCTCCACCTATGAAATTAGAACATTCTAAGACCATATGGCCCACTTACTAAAAATAGTAAGTTTCCATAAATGGTAACTATGTACTAAAATAAGCCTTATTGAAAATGACAAAATAGAAGTATTTTTGAGTAATGCAAAATTGCTTTTACATTAGGATGCTCCTGCATTAGACACTCAAGGTAATTTGAGAAGTGACCTTGTCATGTCTTAGGTGTTCAAAGAAAACCAAGGTAGTTAGTTCTTCCCTTATTAGTCATGATGAATCCTCAATAGGTCATCCTTTCCACTTGATCATATATTATTCATATTCCTTGTTCCTTATACTTCACCCAACTTGGCTATCTAGTATGCCCTCAATCTCATTTGTAGTTGATGTAGCCATTGGAATGCTCTACTATGCTTCTGTAGCTTCATCTCCATCACCTCCTTCATGATACTCTATCAAATCTAAAATGTTGAACAGTGGTAAAATATTCAGTTCAACATACAACTTTACTTCATAAGCATTTCCATAATCATGTCCTTTTAGTATGTTGGATGGTCCAAACTTATTTATTTTCAGCTTATTATATGTACTAACTAGAAATCTCTCTTTTTTGAAATGAACCATGACTTCATCTCCAACCTAAGATTTTTTACACCTCATTATCTACTTTAGCATTGTACCATGTATTCATCTTTGTGATGTGTTTCCTCACCTGTTATGGAGGTTCTTCAAATGTTCAGCAAAATCTCTAGCTTACCTCAATAAAGAATCATTTTTGGGATTACTTCCATATACAATCTACAATGGTGATTTACCAGTATTCTTGTTGACATAATTATTATATGAATATTCTACCTATGGGAAAATCATATCCCAAGAATTTGACATATCTCCAATCAAACAACTCAACAAGTTCCCCAAAGTTTGATTCACTACCTCTACCTATCCATTAATTTGAGGATGATGTGATGAACATAACTTTGAATTTGACTTCAATTTATTTTGCAATGTATGCCAGAAATATCCAACAAACTTGGTATCTCAATCTGAGACTATGCTCTTCACCAGACCATGTAGTCTCACCACTTCTATGAAAAATAACTCTACCACATGAACAACATCACTAATCTTCTTACAAGGAATAAAATATGTCATATTTGGAAACCTATCAGCCACTATAAATATTGAATCATGCCCCTACTAAGTCCTTGGTAAACCAAGAATGAAGTCCATTTTGACATTATCCCATGGCTTCTCTAGAATATGTAATGACTTCTTGACATCTCATTGTAATTGTGGCCATCAATAATTTCCAACAACTAAAGACATGGTCTAATCTCTACCAAAGTGTCTAACCAATCCTCCACTATCTTTATCCTTGATGAGATTCTCTCTCATAGAACTTCTTGGAATGCAAAACCATTATTTTATTTGAACATCATACTATCCTAGAATATAAAATCCAACCATTTCATCTTTTCAAGTGTAACAAGTTTTCTACAAGCTTTCCAAGCTTCACCAAAATCAAGATCCTCTAGATGCAAATTGTTGAGTTCCTTGAACCCAACCACCTCAATATGCATCTCTATCGATAAAATTTGTTTTATGGTAATAGCATGTGTAACTATATTAGGCTTTCTACTTTTGTGTTCCAAAACAAATGTATAACTTTGTGAAAAATGAACCAATTTCAAATGAGTTTAGTTCAACTTTCCTTGAATATTCAAATATTCTAAAAATTGACGATCAATAAAAAAAAAAATTTCTTACGAAGAAGATAGTGTCTCCACTTCTTCAATGCTTGAAGAGTTCTAATTCCCTATATGTAGGGATTTCTAGTCATGAAGCAAAGTTACTTACAGGTCATAAATTTTTTCGGATGTGAAAATCTAACAAGGTGAAGAAAGAGGGTTTGCTTCATCAAGTGACCCAAGAGGAGAAGTATACAATGGTGAGCTAAGAAAGAAGGCTAGAGAAGTATGAATGCTTGAAGGGTGAACAAGGTGCCAGAACTACAAAGATAAGAAGCCAAGAAGAGTTGAGGATTGAATAGAGATTTGTAATCTGCAAGTAAGGTTGTAAGTTATATCAAATAAAATTCTATTGTTATTCTCTACCAATTATATTAGATTAGGGTAAATTATTTAGAGAGAGGTTGAGTTAATAGTCATTAGAAAATCATTTAATAGGGTGGCATTCCAAGTGAATGACCTAAAGTCCTCTAACAAGGCTCACTTTTGACAGGGCGATTGAAATCCATTAACCAAGTCACATTTAACAGTGTGTGTTGTAACCTTTAACAAGGTTGGCCTTTAATAGAGGCATCACTTTAGAAGAGTGAAAAAGGAGTAGCATGTTACTGGTAGTTTTTCCCAAATTGGGTTTCAATGTTAACTCATTATGTCAATTCTATTGATGGATGTGTTGTCTTTTATGCTTTACATTTTTGCATATTAGTTTAATAGTGACATATCAGTTTTGGCTAACACATAATGAATGCATGCATGGTTAAGAATGTTATATGGGTTCACTAAATTGAGAAAAAAATTTATTTAGACATATGGACCTTGATTAACTGAGTCACCCCCCTACTCTTAGTTAATCTAAAAATAATTCCAATAATTGGTATTAGAGCAGAGTTGCTTAAGAGGATTAGTTTTAAGGTACTAAAAGCATAAAGATCAAGATGTCAAAAAGAGAGGTACCCAAACTGAATAGAGATAACTTTTCTACATGGAAAAGTTTGATGAAGCTACACCTTGGAGGACTTGGAGATTATGCAAAAACATACATTACAACATAACATGTTGATCCAATAGGCGCCCTAACTATTGAAGACCTAAAGAAAAGAAAGAATATAATAAGGCAATGTTGGAGATTGCCTCTACTCTAAGCTATTCTAAGTTTGACGATATCAAAGAATTGAAAAGTGCAAAGTAGATGTGGGATGTCCTAGCCACTATCTATGGTGGAGAAACAAATGTTCAAAGAGCCAAGTCAGAAAGCCTAAGAGGTAAGTTTGATGACATGAGAATAGAACAAGCTGAAAACATTTCTCAATATGTTACTCGAATAAAAGAAGTTGTTAGTGCAATAAAAGGTGCTACTGATAAAATAGATGATTGTGGGGTGGATATTTTGCAACTAACAATTTTGGGGAAAAATCCAGTCACAAAATAGGATGACCAGCCACAACATGTAAGACAAAGTCTCTCCTACCTTAAAGGGAAGGCTACCACTTCTACCCATTCCTTGGATCAACTCAAGGTAAGCAAGAAGTTGAGAGATTTTGTAAAAAGGGTGTTACCAATATCCTTTATTCTTAACTTTCAAGAAAGAATCCACTTACTCATGGAGTGACTAATGGGCAGGGTGAATCTCTAACTAAACTTCTATCAAGAGTTGGAAATAGTGATATCAATAAACCTTCACTAACTCAAAGGCTAGCCAAAAATATACCAGTTTGGCACTAAGTCTGATCATACTTCTATATGGTAAAAGCTTTAGAATTAGGACAAAAAGACTCCTAAAAGTAAGAACAATTTAACTATTTTGTAAATTAAGATGAAAATACAAGCTATAGACAAAGCTTCTAGCTATGGATTTCCACAACCACTCCCAATCATTCTTTTCTTGGGAAAAATTAGGATTCCTAGGATGAGTTTTAAAAATTTTTAAAAATGGACAAAACTCGTTTTCCAAAAAATCTGCCAAATATGGTGATTTTAAAAAATGTAATAAATAGGTGTTCTATTTCATTCTAGAGGCAAAGAAGAGTTGTAAAAAAAGTTTTAATGAAGAATTATGGTATTTTGAAATATTTTTCTTGTGTCAATCTCTGATTTATTCATTGACGAGATTAGATTACATCAGGAAACTTCAATTGAATTTAGACAATGATTTTGAAATATTTCTAATTTTTTTTGCAGATTTCTTTTTTATATATAGGATATTAAGATCAGCTCAAAGAAACTCTAATGTTATATGGTTGACAGATCATACTATGATCCAAATGTTAATGGAAAAGATTCATATTTAAAATCATACTATAAAAAATGTTAAAGTTTTGATAATTTGAAAAATGTCTATTGTACTATATTGTTTTACACTTTTCTGTCTACATTCCTTTTTTGGCTTTTTAATTAGTTTCTAGTATAAAATAGGTTTCTTAATCAATTTAAGTCACAAAATCTAAGGGTTGTTACAGAGGGTTTCCTTCTTGCTTATTTAATAAAAAATAGTGAATTCTATCTTTTGTCCCTAACAATTGCTCACCAATTTTGTTATGATTTCAAAAGAAAGCCTATGAAGCATCTCAACAATTAAATTCAACAAATTATCTTAGCTACTTAAAATCTTGGGTAAGGTATATAGTCTTCAAATTATTCAAAAAATTCTTGTTAACAATAAAATTTAAATGATGTTTAATATTAATTAAGAAGTTATTTATTTAATATCACTTACCTCTCACAAATATAATTTAATTCTTAAAGATGAATATATATATATATAGTTCAAATGCAACTATATTTATCTTTGTATCTTTCCATATCTCCCTATCATACCATCTCTCTCTTAACCTATATCTTCCTACATATCTCTAGGTTTTTTCCTTTATATCTCCCCCTCTCTAATCCTTATGTCATGATTAGAATTTAATGTTTGGGTTAGGATAAGGTCAAAATTAGGATTTAGGTTAGGGTTGTGAATAGACTTTAGGTTTACAATTATGATTAAAGTAAGGGGTTACATCATGAAATTAGAATTTTGATTAAAACTAAGATTAAATTTAGGATTAAGATTATGATGGAAGTTACATTTATAAATATCAAATTTTAGTTTTATGACCCAAATTAAGATCTTTACTAAGACTAAAATTAGAACAATATTTAAGTTTATATCATAATATGATCATAATTAAGATTAGAATTGTGTCTATTATAATTATTATTTAAATAACAAGAGTTGCATGCAACTAGAGTCCCTGCCTTGGGTGGATGAGGGAGTAGGAGGAAGCACATGGTTTGGCTTAGTTTTGCATAGAACAACTATCAACATTGAAAAAATTGAATAAGGAAATGAGGTTCACATTTTTTTCATGAACTAACGTTTGAATCTAATAATTTTTTTGTGTTAAAACCTTTTAGAAAGTTTGAAATAATCTTTGAGTTTAAACCTTTAGAAACTAAGGTTTAAAATTTGAATATATTGCATGAGGAAATGAGGTTCACATTTTTTTAATAAAAAAAATTATAATGTTCAACTTTAAACCTTTCGAAAGTGAGGTCTAATGATGTTTTGAGTTTAAATATATTGAAAGTGAGATTGAGATTTACAATTTTTTCTAAAAATAGAAGTTTCACTCTAGTGAATGTTTTAGGTTAAACTATTTAGAATTTTATTTGCAAATGGAAGTTTCATTCTAATAATGTTTGAGTTTAAACCCTTAGAAAGTGAGGTTTAAATTTTTATTTAGAAGGTGAGGTTTAAAATTTTAATATTGCATGAGGAAATGAGGTTCACATTTTGTTAAAGAACAAAAGTTTCACGCTAATAATGATTGAGTTTAAACCTTTTGAATGCGAGGTCTAATAATGTTTGAGTTGAAACATTTTGAATGTGATATTGAGATTTAAAATTTTGTTTGAAAATAGAAGGTTCACTCTAGTGAATGTTTTAAATTTTTGTTTAGAAAGTGAGGTTTTAAATTTTAGTATTGCATGAGGAAATGAGGTTCACATTTTGTTAAAGAACAAAAGTTTCACTCTAATAATGATTGAGTTTAAACCTTTTGAAACCGAGGTCTAATAATGTTTGAGATAAAAAAATTTGAAAGCAATATTGAGATTTAAAATTGTCTAAAAATGGAAGGTTCACTCTAGTGAATGTTTTAGGTTAAACTATAGAATTTTCAGTCTAGTAAATGTTTTAGGTTGAAAATAGAAGGTTCACTCTAGTGAATCTTTTAGATTAAAATATTTAGAATTTTATTTGTAAATGAAATTTTCACTCTAGGAATGTTTGATTTTAAACCCTTAGAAAGTGAGGTTTAATTTTTTGTTTGTAATGGGAAGTTTCACTGTAGTGAATGTTGTAAGAGAACCCTTTTTTTATTTGTAATGGGAAGTTTCATTGTAGTGTTGTGTAGTGTAGTGAATGTTATAAGAGAAACTATTTAGAATTTTATTTGCAAATGGAAGTTTAAGAGAAAACTTTTTTTTTTTGTCAAATAATGCCTTGAGAAGATAGAAACGGTGCCATTTGTTAGATTGTGGTGACTGATCAGGAAAATACTGTACATACTTCATAAAATATATTTTTTGGGAAGTAGCCGACATGGTAGCTGACATGTTATGGCCGACATATGGCTGACATGTTATAACCCTAAAGCGGTTTAATACTTGTATGAAAAGGGCTTAGGGTTGGGTATTTTTCATATGTGGTGATACAAAATTGGTTCTTGCGGTGGTATTGAGCTGTAAGGGATTACAGATTATAATCAGGTTGTAATCACTGGATTGTAATAAGATCGGACTTGCTATTTGGTGGACGTAGCCTAGGGATTGGGTGAACCACGTTAAATCTTGGTGCCTTGTGTTCATTTCTGTGTGTTCTATTATTTTCTGTTATTGGTTATATTTGCATGTAGTTTTTATTTTTGTTCGTGGTTTATCCTAACAAGTGGTATCAGAGCAAGGTTGTCTTTTAGTTATCCTCTGCTGGAAAGTCTCATGGTTAAGTGGGAGTCTCACAGTTAAGTGGGAGTGATGGCAGATGAGGGTAAGTTGAGGGTTGACAGGTTTAATGGGCAGAACTTCCAGTTATGGAAGATGCAAATGGAAGACTATTTATATCAGAAGGATTTATGGAAGTCGTTGGAAGGAAAAGCCAAGAATCAGGGAACTATGTCAGAGGCTGAATGGGATCTTTTGGATAGAAAGGCACTCGGAAGCATTCGGTTATGCTTGGCACCATCGGTGGCATTTAATATTACAAAAGCAAAGATGACAAAAGATTTGATGAAAACCCTAGCGATACTGTATGAAAAGACCTCCGCTTCAAATAAGGTATTTCTCATGAAGCATTTATTTAATATGAAAATGGCAGAAGGTGGATCTATTGCAGATCATTTAAATGAGTTTAATACTATTACTAGTCAATTATCTTCTGTGGGTATCAATTTTGATGAAGAAATTAGGGCTCTCTTGATTTTGTATTCTTTGCCTGAAAGCTGGAATGGTTTGGTAATGGCGATGACTATTTCTATTCCTGTATCTAGTACCCTAAAATATGATGATGTGATCGGTGTTATTTTAAGTGAGGAAACTCGTAGAAAATCCTCAGGTGGATCTACATCAGGAAGTGCTTTAAATGCACAAAGTAGGGGCAGAACGACTAAAAGAGGAAGCAACTCTGGAAATCATGGGAAATCAAGAGGAAAGTCAAAGGGGAGGAGGTCTCAATCGAAAGGACCAAATGATTGCTGGTACTGTGGGAAACCAGGGCACAGAAAGAAAGATTGTTGGACTCGAAAGAAAAATGAAGGAGATAAATCAGATAGAGACAAAGAGGCAAATGTGGTAAGTAACAAATCTGAAGAGGATGCTTTGCTTCTGTATTTAGAGAGTGTTGATGATTCATGGGTTTTAGATTCTGGTGCTTCTTTTCATGCTACACCTCATTGAGGTTATTTCATTGATTATGTCCAAGGGGATTTTGGGCTTGTTTATTTGGGGGATAATGAACCCTGTCAGATTGTTGGAAAGGGAAAAATTAAGATTAAGTTGTAGAATGGGAATCATTTGCTACTACATGAGGTAAGACATGTTCCAAAACTAAGTAGAAATTTAATTTCAGCAAGGCAACTCGGTGATGAGGGTTGTGTAGTTACTTTTAATGATAAAAATTGGAAGGTTTCAAAAAGTTCCCTTGTAGTAGCAAAAGGTGTGAAAGTAGGCACCTTATATCTTTGTACAGGTCATATTGTTCCTTCTACTTTGATTGTTTCAGAGAAAAATGAATATTCAAGAACAATTACTACAGTTGAGCAGGGAGAACAAGTAGTTGCTGTAGATTCTGATATAGCGTTGTGGCACAATAGACTTGGGCACATGAGTGAGAAAGGTATGAAAGTACTTCATTCAAGGAAATTTTTACCAGGTCTAAAATGTGTGAATATGGATTTTTGTGAAATTTGTGTGTATGGAAAACAAAAGAGAGTGAGTTTTGTAAAGATAGGGAAGGAAAACAAAAAGGAGAAATTAGAGCTTGTGCATACAGATGTATGGGGGCCGGCTAAGGTATCTTCCCTTGGTGGCTCTCATTATTATGTTACATTTATTGATGACACAACTAGAAAAGTATGGGTTTATTTCCTTAGACAAAAATCTGATGTATTTCAAACTTTTAAGAAATGGAAATGCTTGTTTGAAAATGAGACTGGTAAGAAATTAAAATGTCTCAGATCTGATAATGGTGGTGAGTATTATAGTCATGAATTTGAAGATTATTGCTCCACTAATGGTATTCGTAGACAAAAAAATGTTCCAAGGACTCCACAGGAAAATGGAGTGGTTGAACGCATGAACAAGACTATAATGGAGCGCGCAAGGAGCATGAGGTTGCATGCTAGGTTGCCCTTACACATGTGGGCGGAGGCTATCAATACTATAGTATATTTGATTAATAGAGGTCCCTCTACTCCTTTGGGCTGTGGTATTCCAGAGGAAGCATGGACTGGTAAGAAGGTGAGTTATTCTTTTCTCAAGACCTTCGATTGTGAAGCTTTTGCTCATATAGACTCTAAAAATAGAACCAAGCTAGAAGCTAAATCAAAGAAATGTGTCTTTGTTGGATATGGCAAATCAAAGAAAATCATAAAATTATAAGAAGTCGGGATGTCATATTCAATGAAAAAGTGTTGTACAAAGATCTGTTGCAGCAACATGAGAAGAAAGAAGATGATTATGTAGTGCTGGATGATACTCCAAAAGCTGATGTTCCAGCCATTCCTCATGATGTGCAACAACTGCAACAACAAATACCACACACACTAGTGAATGTTAGATGGTCAACAAGGCCAATTAGACCTCCACAAAGGTTTTCTCCCTCTTTCTATTCTATTTTACTTACTGATGCTGGTAGACCTGAAAGTTATGATGAAGCTGTGCAGGTGGATACTAAGATTCAGTGGGAGTCTGCAATGAAAGATGAAATGGACTCTTTGCTGAAAAATAAGACATGGGATTTGTGCAAGTTGCCTGCAGGTAAAAAGGCTTTACAGAATAAATGGGTTTACAGGTTGAAAGAAGAGGAAGGAGGTAAGAAAAGATTTAAGGCCAGGTTAATTGTAAAAGGATTTGCATAGAAAAAGGGCATTGATTTTGATGAGATATTTTCTCCTATTTTTAAAATGACTTCTATTCGTACTATTTTAAGTCTTGTGGCTACTGAAGATTTGCATTTAGAGCAGATGGATGTTAAAATAGCCTTTCTTCATGGTGATTTGGATGAAGAAATATATATGGCTCAGCCACAGGGTTTTGAGGTCAAAGGTAAGGAGAACTTAGTGTGCAAATTGAAGAAAAGTTTATATGGCTTGAAGCAAGTACCTCGACAATGGTATCTAAAATTTGACAATTTTATGCATAAGCATGGATATAATAGGTGTCATTTAGATTACTGTGTTTATTTTAAGAGGTTGGATGATGATAGCTACATTATTTTATGTTTATATGTTGATGATATGCTTTTAGCTAGGTCTAACATGGATCATATTAAGGGACTGAAATGCCAATTAGCACATGCATTTGCTATGAAGGATTTGGGGGCAGAAAAAAAAATCCTTGGTATGAAGATTTGCAGAGATAGGAAGAACAGAAAATTGACGCTATCTCAAACTGATTATGTTGAGAAGGTGTTGCAACATTTTTCTATGGAGAATGCTAAAGCTATCAGCACACCTTTACCTGGTCATTTGAAATTGACTAAGGAAATGTGTCCCAAGACACAGGAAGAGGAGGATAAGATGTCCAAGGTACCCTATGCTTTAGCTGTAGGAAGTTTGATGTATGCTATGGTATGCACTAGGCCAGATATTGCACATGCAATGGGAGTCGTTAGCAGGTATATGAGTCATCCAGGATTTGAGCATTGGAATGCTGTCAAGTGGATTCTCAGATATTCGAGAGGAACATCCAATAAGTGTTTACACTTTGGGGGCTCTACTACTAATTTACAGGGCTATGTTGACTCAGATTTGGCTGGGCATACTGATACCAGGCGGAGTACTACAGGTTATGTCTTTACTGTTGGTGAGGCAGCCGTGAGCTAGGTTTCTAGGTTACAGAAGATTAATGCTCTCTCCACTACAGAGACAGAGTATGTTGCTGCTATAGAGGTAGCCAAGGAGATGATATGGCTTCAGTTCTTCTTGGAAGAATTGGGACATCCTTAGAAGGATAATTATTTGTTCACAGATAGTCAGAGTGCCATTCATCTTGCTAAGAATTCAGCTCTGCATTCTAAGACCAAACACATACAGTTGCGGTACCATTTCATTCGATCAATTTTGGAGGATGGATAGTTAAAGCTGGAGAAGATACATACGAATGAAAATCCAACATATATGTTGACAAAGGTTGTAACAAGGGAGAAGCTGAACTCCTCTTCAGCTTTGGTTGGTCTTTTAGACTGAACATGAATAAAAGAACAGCAGAGTCTAGGTTGGTTTGATCCAGTGGGAGCCCCATATGGTAGTTGTATTGCTACAGGATCAATCTCCAAGTGGGAGATTGTTGTTTAGTGTGGAGCCTGATCAGTCCCCAAGTGGGAGATTGTTAGATTGTGGTTACTGATCAGGAAAGTACTATACATACTTCATAAAAAACTTTTTTGGCAAGTAGCCAACATGGTAGCTAACATATTATGGCCGACATATGGCCGACATGTTATAACCCTAAAGTGGTTTAATACTTGTATAAAAAGGGCTTAGGGTTGGGTATTTTTCATATGTGGTGATACGAAATTGGTTCTTGCGGTGGTATTGAGCTCTAAGGGATTACGGATTGTAATCAGGTTTTAATCACTGGATTGTAATAAGATCAGACTTGCTGTTTGGTGGACGTAGCCCAGGGATTGGGTGAACCACATTAAATCTTGGTGCCTTGTGTTCATTTCTGTGTGTTCTATTATTTTTTGTTATTGGTTATATTTGCATGTAGTTTTTATTTCTGTCCGTGGTTTATCCTAACACCATTAAGCCACTCTAACTGGGTAGATGGATTGGATCAAAGGTTGATTGTTCTTCCTTGTCTCCCATTCATTCTAGGTTGGTTGGGATAGATTACAGAGATCAAATTTGCAGCATAATCTTGGTTTTTCACCATTTTGGCTCGTGAATCAGCAAGTGAATGAGTCAAACTAAAATTGCAAGTAGGACGAGCCACATGGGCCAATAATTTATTTCCTATCTACCACCTCACAAGGTCTTCCCAAGTTGATGACCTCTTTCATTACTAATCATGCCATCTTCTTTAAAAAATCCTGACCACAACGTTATACTATCCGCTAGCCACTAACTGTTAATGGCTTAACTGCTATTTATACATTAGTTGGACCCCATGATCCTAACTAGCACCAACCGGTGATTGCATAATTCTTGGCCCCACCCTGCCATGCATCATTGAGGTGTTATGTCACTATCAATATCCTCCGAGCAATTTCCCATAGCGAGATAGCACCCACCGTGGATCCAGACTAATCTGAAAATCGTGAAGACTCACCGTATTACTGTGCTATCTCCTTTAACAAAATTTGAAAACTTAGGCCCACAAACCATTCAACACACTTGGCATCTTCATCTTGGTGTGACCTAGCCCCATTGATCCACATGGAACAATGGCGCTATGTCACTATGGGTAATATCCTTGCAGCTTTCCATAGCAAGATAACACCCACCATTAATTTTTTGAGATCTGGCGGCAAGCTAGATGGATCTGACCTATCAGTATACCAACCAATAAGAAACTGGCCACGTGCCAACCTATCTGACAAATCCTCATTTGCAGCACACCAAGTGAAGCAGGACCCACATTCTACACAATCATACCTTAGCCAATGAAGAAATTGACCAACTACCAATGTGTGCCAAATTTCATCATTGATATCCGACAGGGCATACTTGGAACCACCTTCCTTTTGATGTTACCACAGTATCACTTTTTGTCTGGGCATTACATCGCTAATGACGAGGAACATAGATTTTTTGATAGTGCTATAATGCCCTACGGGGATCTGCCAAAATTCGGCATCAAAGAAATAATCAAGGAAAAGGGAGGACCCACCGGCCACGTGGCCAAAAGGCGCTATGTCGCTATGGCAAAACAACATGTGAATTCCCATAGCGAGATAGAACAATTTGTAGATATCTTTTGATCTAATGATGGGGACTTGCGGGCCTATAGAAACATTAAAATGTGGAGGGAAGAAATATCATAAGGTTCAATCATTTATTTTTTTGATATTCCTAGGATGTTTAAAAAATAACATTAAACTAAGAAGTGACCGCTGGGCGGCCAAGTATTTAAAATTCAAATATTTGGCGGGGGGAACAATATGTAAAATTTTTGGTGACTCGTAGGGGATTCTAGCCTACTATGCATAAGGCTAGTGGGCTCAAGCATCCATTGGGCTACAAAGTCAAAAAGATGTAGATACTATGTATACTGTAAAACCCTAACCCTACCTCTAAGAGGAAAACCCTAAAACCCCTGTCTCTACAACTAGAACCAGAGACCAAAACCTCCTTCTGCAACCTTGAAAATCTCAAAAATTGTTGTCTCATGGAGACAATCCTATGTTCAAGCACTTCTTGGAAAAGTAGGGAACAAACTAGAAATGAAACTAAGCTATATATGTACATGGAATCTCAAACCCTTAGAAACATGGCTTGAGATAGATCTCATTGACTGGGATAGGCAGAATCTCACCATCAAGCTTTTTTAATTGGAAAGCATTGGCCTACTTGCAACTGACAATAAGATAGGGACCACTCCATAATGCATCAAACTTTTAGTGTCTTCCTAGGTTTTCCCTATCTACATCCCATTTCAGATCCAAATCTCCCTCTTGGAAGATTCTGACCCTAGCCTTCCTATCAAAACTCTTTTTTACCTATTGCTAGTGTGTCTCTAGGGTCTGCATGGCTTTACTTCTCTTCTCTTCTAGCTCCATGAGCTCTGCCATTCTTACTGTCATGGCATCATCTTCAATCAACTCTAGCTACTAAGCTAGCTCTATGGATGGGAACTCCAATGAAATTGGAAGCCTTACTTCTCTGCTATAGACTAACACAAATGGTGAATTCCCTATTGATCTTTTAGGCATTATTCTGTCAGCCCATAGTGTATTCTTCAATTTTTTATGCCAACACCTCTGGTTATCTTCAATTGTTCTCTTTATGATTCTGATTAGGTTCTTGTTGGATGACTCAGCTAGGCCATTACCTTGAGGATAGTTGTTTGATGATGTGCTCAAGTAAATGTTATGGTCAACTGCCCATGCATAGATCTGAGCTCCTACAAATGACTTTGCATTATCTGAAATAATGGTTGAAGGGGCACCAAACCTAGTCACAATTCCATCAAGGAACTCAAAAATTGAAGATTTAGTGGCATCCTTCAATGCAAGTGCCTCTGTCCATCTGGTGAAGTAATCTGTAGCAGCTAAAATCCATTTGTGACCTGAATTAGAAGGAGGATTGATAGGGCCTATGAAATCCAATCCCCATTGGGCAAAAGGCTGGTCCACCTTAATGGGATGAAGGGGAAGAGCTCCAATCTTCTGTTTACCAGAGAAGAAAGCACATTTCTCACACTTCCTCACATACCCATGACAATCATGATATAGGGACAACCAATAATAACTAGCCCTAATGATCTTCATTGTAGTTGTCCTTGCTGAGAAAGGACCACCATCAAGACCATCATGAAGCTCTTTGATCATTCTTTTAGCTTGGTTTGTATCAAGGCATCTTAATAGGGCTCCATTAAAATCTTTTCTAAAGAGGACACCGCCAACTATGACATAAGGAATTGACTATAATCTATACTATCTCCTTTTAGTTCTATCTAATCCTTGAGGGTATCCATTGCCTAATAAGAAATTCATCATATCATCTATCTAACTCCTTGGGTCACTATTTCTTACCTCATGTTGCTCTGTCAGTATCATAGCAGCTTCGTCATCAGGTTCTTGAGATGATAACATCTGTTTACACAACCCCCTCCCACTTACCAGCTTGGTAATCTAAATTTCAATATCATATTCCATCACTTTAGTATTCCAACTAGCTCTTTTCTCATTAATATATTTTCTCAAAAGGAAATCCTTCACACTAGCATGGGGTACTAACAAATAAATTTTATTATGAGACAGGAGGTGTCTAAATTTCTTCAAAGCTTTGATGACTGCAAGGGCTTGTTTCTCAACATAATTGTACTTATCTTCATACTCTTTAAGCCCTTCATTGAAGAAAGCTATGGGCTACTTTTCACATTTATCATTTCTTTGAGTCAGGATAGTAGAAATGTTTGACTCACTACCTAGGGTATAAGATGAAATCTTTCTCAAAATTTGGATTCATGAGAGTAGGGGCCAAGGCTATGGTTGCCTTCATCTCTTCAAAACTTTCCTTCCCTTTCTTGGTCCATGCAAAGACCATAGCTTTCTTGAGCATAGCCATAAGAGGTTTCACCATGGTAGCAAGATTTGGAATAAATCTTCTCACAAAATTTATCCTACCTAGGAAACTTTGCAGCCCTTTCTTGTTTCTGGGAAGAGGAAGGGCAAGTATTGCTTTTGTTCTCTCTAGATCAATGGTTAAGCCATCTTGAGATACAATATGTCCTACTAATTTTCCTTGGTTAGTAGCAAAGAAACACTTGCTTGGGTTAAGGGAAACTCCAAACTCTCTGCATCTTAAGAATACCTGTCTTAGATGATCAAAATGATCTTCTACATCCTTTGAATACACAGTGATATCATCAAGGTAAACTAAGACAAACTTTTCAATCAATCCTTTGAAGGCCATCTCCATTGACTTCTAAAATGTAGCATCCTACATTGGTTAGCCCAAATGGCATCTTACAATAAGCATAGGTACCCCATTTAGTGGTAAATGCAGTCTTGTATCTATCAGACTCTTTAACCAACACTTGATTGTAGCAAGAAAATCCATCAAGAAATGAAAATTTCTTTGAACCACTAACCTTGGACAAAATTTGCTCCATAGAAGGGAGATGATGGTGATCTTTAAGGGAATCTTGCTTAAGGTCCCTAAAGTCCACACATAATCTAATTTCTTCATTCTTCTTCCTAACAGGGACAAGGTTTGCTACCCATGATGAGTGTTTGATGGGAAAAATTATATTGGCCTCAATCAATTTGGATAGCTCCTTTCTCATTAAGGGTTCAATTTCAGGATTCACTAGCCTCTACTTTTGTCTTACTAGTTTTCCATTATCAACTAAATCTATAGTATGCTGAAATAACCTTGGGTCAAAACCCTTTAAATCATCACATGTCCAGGCAAATATATCATTAAATTCTTGACATAGATGAATAAAACTCTTCTACTCAATTTCAGAAGATACCTTACCCATGTTCAAGGATTTTCCATCAACAACCATGACTAGAATATGATCATCTTTATCAGTAGCTAGGTTCATGTCTCTACCTCTTGTTTGGTCATCAGGATTGAAAACACTCTCTAAGGTAATGAGACCCTTAGGCAATTTGTTAGAACTAAGATTAATGATCTGATCACCATACTAATCCTACAGTCTTATCTAGTTTTTACCTAAAAATTCTACTTCATTATGCAAGAAGCTGACAATTTTCTCATCAGATTCAAACACCTACCAATGGATGTTGTTATCAGGGATAACAGGCCTTACTACCACTCTAATTTGTTGCTCCTTCTTTTCTTCAAGATTCCTTGGTACATCATAAGATGCACCTATTGTTGCAAGTCTATCATCATGCTTATTTTCTTTTTTATGGATGCTTTGAATATTAAATGCATTAAAATTCTTAAGAAAATCCCATACCCTATGTTTATAAGACTTGAGAAAACCATTCTTGGCAATATTATGATTTCTCACTTGATTGACCACAAACTCACTATCTCCATAAACTCTTAAAGCTTGAATTCTTGTTTTTTGAGCAAGTAGGATACCTTGAATCAAGGATTCATACTCGGTCACATTATTAATGCAACTAAACTGGAGCCTAAAGGAGAAATAGTATCTTACTTTTGTAGGAAAAATTAACATCACACCAGCCCCTGATCCATTTTTATTCCTTGATCCATCAAAGTACATACTCCATATCCCACTCATATCTTCTTTAGTCTCCACAAGACTGGGAACTAGAGCATCTTTCTCCAATATACAATATGTACTAAGACCTATCTCAAGGGTTTTTGGCATAAGATCAAATTGATATGCGTTAGCCCACTCATCCAAGAAAAAATTAGGTATCTCTGCTAGGGAAGTGGTGGGCTCATTCACTATGTCATTCTCATCCATCTCTAGGATAAGGCAATTCATGTTGATGAAATTAGGGATGTAAGATTTAGTATGATGGACGGCTTGAGGCTCTGCTCTAATTGAAGCATTGGCTGCATATCTCATCTTAAAAGAAATATATGACCAATCAAAAGATATGAAACCAACTATTTGGGTAGTAAAGTCTCTTGACAGACAGATGGCAAAATATGGCTTGACCTCAGCAATAGAGATATCTTGGGTTATAGTACAACTAGGGCATGAATGTAAGGCCATCTCCACATTCCTAAGGATCCCTATAGTCTTGATAGTACTACCATCCAACTATAATACATCCCTAACAATGGGCTCATATTTCATTCCCAAAGCATCGGCAACACACCCAGGCATCACTGAACTGCTAGCCCCTGAATCAATCATGCAATTATGGACTAGTTTGCCCCCTATAATTAGAGAAACATAAAATGGAGGAGGTCTAACCTTTTTACTTCTTTCTACCTCCTTTGATGGTTGTACTAGGCTTGTGGCACTTTTCATACCAGGTGGTTGATCCCTTGGTTCAATACTCTTGAATTCTTGCTGTAGCAACCTCTTTTCCATGGGTATAGTAGCTGTTGGTCTGACTTTTTGTGTAGTAGAAGTTTTCTGTTAAATCATAGAAAAGTTAGATGTTCTATTCCTAAGTGAAGCATAGGTTTTTGGATAATCCATCCATAAAAAATAATCATCATGTAAACCCTATATCCTCTCTATTCATAAATTGTCGGGCGCAAAATTTTGAATTTTCAAAAGAGACGAATATGTTGTCATATTCCTTTTCCTTTCTCCTAGGTTACCTTTGTTCTTATTTTTCCCAGCCATCAGATCCAAGTAGATCTACCATTGTCGTTACCTCGCTATGACAAGTTGCATGCTTGTTAAGTATGGCGAGGTAACGAGTGCTGAGTATTTTACAAGGCAGGATCGCAAAGTGAAGATACGACGATCGAAGATTTGCTTATTAAATGATTTATTGTGTAGGTACACTTTGCAAGTTACCACCCAAAAAGGATAGGGACCCACTAGAATATCTAACATCAGAGCCAAAATGATGGGTTTTTTGGACGTTCTGCCACCTCGCTATTGAAAAAATCAAACACTTTGTTGTTAGCAAAGTAGCGAGGTCACGTGAAAATCTGAAGATGATGACATTGCATCTTGCTTGTATCATGATTACACTAGGTGGCATGACCAGTCATAAATACTATTTTTAGAATCAATTTTAAATAATAGAAGTGATTACTGGGTGACCCTTGCATTTTCTGGCACGAAATTCTTTTAAGTGCTGGAGCTCGCTACCTCATTATCGAAAAATTTAGGTGCTTCACCATTGGCGAGTTAGAGAGGCCCCATAAAATGGTAAAAGATCAGCAAGATCTTTGGTGACATGGAATGATAAGTGACTACAATAAATTTTGACATGTGCCAACTATGCAAAGATTTGATTCTCATTAATGCCTTTCTGACTGAATGTACAAAAAATCTTGAACGTCAGCTTGAAATGGATCAACGGAGCTCGCTACCTCGCTATGACAAGTTGCATGCTTGTTAAGCCATGTGACATAACAAATATGAATCAGGAGATCCTGTACATTTTCCTCACCTTTGATTTGGTAAGTGATCAATGGCTATCTTCTGCTCGCTATGAAGAGTTGCGAGGGAGATAATTATAGTGACATAGCGAGTTGGGCCCGCCGCCTTCTTTCTTAAGAAGCCCTATAACATATCTTTCAATCATTTTTGGATCAGATCAAAGATTGTCGCCGCTTCGCCATGGCAAGGTGCTTGTTCTTTATGCATAACGAAGTAGCAACATGTTGACACGTGTTCTCAATCGTGAGTGGGTCCAAGAATAAGCACCATCAAACAAAGAATTCTATACGTGGCAAGTTCTCATTGGGTAAATTGACTGACATGGCAAATACAACTCCTAGTTGTTCTCTCTGCACCACATGATCGTAGGATCTTTGAAGATCGATGGCATAGTTTTAAATGAAAAATGCAGTGCCACTCTCTATATTAATTACAAAAGAAAGCTTCATCCGTGAGGAAAAACATAGTATAATGCAGAGAGATTTCATCAGTTTCATCTCACGCGAGCAAAGATTTGGAGCCATTCTTGTGCAGAAGCCATTACTAAAAGAAAAGCGTGCCAAGGTCTGGTAAAAATTGTCAAGTTGTCTGTTCATGGAAAATTTGCAGGAATACAAATGAAAAAAGAGACAGAATTCAAGTAAGTAATACTACCATAATCTTCGTAAGCTTTTTCAGTTCTAAAAAGATAGTCCAAGATGCCTCCAAAGAAGGGATTTTCAGGTGCAATAAACTACTTGAATAGAAATGTACATGATGATTTGCTTGAGTTGCTTCCTGAGTCTACTATAGAAATAGTGCAAGTTAAGAGGTTAACCTCACTGAACCCTGGGCTAAGGATAGCTAATGGATTGTATGATAAGGGTAATTGGGTTCAAGATGCTCAAACTTCTCAAACTAGTTTGAGTTTATTCAAAAAATGGTTTGTAGAAAGGAAGTTATATGCCCCTCATGCCAATATATGGAATTTTGATCTTGGAAAGCTTGTTGTTCCTAGTGTGTTTATGGATTTTTACCTGCTTGAAGCTATAGCAAAAAATTATGACCAAGCCACTAAGGTAGTGAGAAGAATGGATGGTGAGGCTTTAGTTACCATCAGTCCAGAGGAGATTAAGAAAGTTTATCATGCGCCCATTAATTTGACAGAGTTAGAAAAATAATATATGTCCAAAAGGGATGTAGTTAGACAAGGTGTACTGAAAGCCCACATAGGCTGGATTGGAGGCCTACCAAAAATAACATCATCTTCTAAAGAACCATTCAAGAAATCATGCTTTAATGCTAGGGCAGTAGAGATATATAGGACCCTGTGCAAAGTCTTTGGAGAGGGTGAAGAAGATTTTATTCCAGTGAGCTTCATGTATATGATCACCCAAATCTCCTCTTTTGGTGTGGAAATAATTTTTGATTTTGCATCTTACTTGGCTAACGAGATTCACCAGGGATTGGTGGGGATTGCAAAGGGCAAGGTGGAAAAGGTTTGGGGTCAATACTCCCTATTGATGCATATGTTTCCTTTTAAAGGGGCTACTTATTTTGGTAAAGAAATGGTTTTAAATAGGGAACAAGAAGGGGAGGCACTGCCAGTCCAATTATGGAGTGCAGACATGACTTGGGAAGTAGAAAATGCTAGCTTTGTTAGATTTGATAGACACTTTGCCTCTAAACTAAGATGCCTCATATTGAGTGACAATCCCAGAATTCCTAAGGCACTAATGCATCTTGTTAGGCCTATGGACAAACCCCATAGTCTAAAAGTTTCACATAATTGGGGAGATATTATCCCATATCCAGTCTCAACTGTCATTAGGGTCTATGGATTCAAAGGAACATCCCATGTACTACCCTATCAAGTACCTTTAAAGGTAGGGATAGCTGAATTTTTGTGGCAGTTGGGAGGAGTGGAGGAGACCTTTTTGCACAAAAGGGGAATAGGATCAATTTTTCCTACTTGCACTATAGCTCACCAATTTGTGATAACTAAAGAAGGGTGGATCTTTCTCCACAAAATTTTGGATCAGTATAAGATGGCAGTGTCTCATGCTCATTTTTGTGACACAGAAGGTTTCTTTAACTCTTCTCTTAGACTTAGGATCAAGCTTCGTCCAAGTAAGCATGAATTCTATTTTCCTGAAGATATAATAAGAAATAAATATTCTCTCCATGAGCAAGAAATAAAGAAAGAAAAATGGAGAGTCTATTCAAAAGTTTTGGAGTTTATTAATTGTTTTGACAAAGATTACAGTCCTCTTAGTAATGCTACAACCAATGCAGATAAGATAAATAAGCTCATGAGTACATTCTCTGAGATAATGGAAGTAATGAATGAGAAGAAACAACATTTTATTGATTCCTTTCCAGATAAAGCCAGAGAGGTTATGAGAAAATTGGGTTTCACCCCCAACATTGGAATGGGTCCACTAGTTGTACGAAAGAAGACAGGATATATTATTGTTTGGTAGCAGATGCCCATTGTACACAAAGAAAAATAGGTAGTTGAGTCTACCAGTACTGTCCTAGAAGAAAGACCCCCTGAACCTTCTACCAAAAGAAGAGAAATAATAAGGGAAGAAGAATCCTCTGATGAAGGTTACTCACCTTCTCAAAATCCAATGAGAATTGAGGAAGAGCAGCTCACCAATGAGCAAATTGAACAAATGGGGTGACAAGGAGAAATTTTTGTTGCACAAGAAGAAATTGATGAAGGGAACCCCCAGGAACCTCCTATGCCAAGTTTTGAATTAACTGTAGCAGATTTCAGAGGAAGGGAATTGGACCCTATTTTGGAACAAGCCAGTCAGCAATTTTTGTCTGATAACAATTTTGTAAGATCTAGGGCTTTCCATCAGTTTGCATGGAGGGTAAACATGCACATTTTTTAGCAAAGGTGTAAGAATATGAAAATAGAGCATCCAGAAATGGATGAGGCCTCCATCCAAAATCAAATAAAGGAACAAATGATGCAAGAGTTCCAGAATATAACCCCTGATGAGGGTAGACAAATGGTAAAAAATGCAAATATTTTATTATTGCCCAATTGGGATATTGCTGATGCATTAATTTTTAATTCTGTATCAAATAATTTAGGACTACAGGATCCAAATAAAGAGGAATTCTTGGGAACAAAATTCATCAATGATCAAGCTTCCCTTGTTATGTGGTCCCTAAGAAGAGGATCTAGGACTACTTCATCACAGCTTGATGATTCAGGACTAACAGGGAGTATCATTGTAAGGAGGGTTGCTGATACTTCAAATGTACAGGTAGCCCACATGAATGTGGATTATTATAATTTGCCTTGGCAACTGTAGAAAGAAAAGAGAAGGAAATGATTGATTTGCACAGTAAATATGAAATAGTGGTGGATGCTTACAATCAAGAGGTAAAAAGGAGGATTGAGTTGGAAAACAGGGTATCTCAATTGGAGAAGATACTTGGAAAAAGGAAAGTGGGAGAATCCAGTACACTAAGAATTGCATACCCTTCATAGTCATCTATTTGATTAACCCCTATCATTGATATACCTGACACCCCTAAAAGACCCCAATTCTATACTGCAGAAGAATTTGAAGCAGAAAAAACCGAATTACATGAGTGGCAGATAGAATTTAGAAATCAGTAGGAAGAAAAATGGAAGCAAGGTGTGAGACATTTGAGGGATAAAATACAATGGTCAACTTTTTATGATCAGTTGACAAGGATTGTAACCCTCATGGATGAGTTGAATAAAGAAAAGTATGGACTAACTTCCCTTGCACAGAAATGGAGACAGAGAAATAATGATATTACAATCATATGTATATCTACAGTCCAAATGCCTTATCATCAAGTTGAGAAGATTTTTGATTTATTGAATAAGTTAGAAAATTTTGAGAATGAAAGAGATTCTTTACAGAGAAGATTGATACTCTGTTTTTCAAAATATCTTGCTGAAAAATTCACCCTATTTCCTTGTGCTTTAGAATCTATTGATACAGTAAAGGAAAAAGAAAAATGGAAAAGGAAATGGATGAGTTATTTGATAATAGAATAATAAACATCATCAGTGAGACTAGCCATTGGTTTTGGGCAAAGACAAACAAGGAGCTAGTAAAAGTACAATTGTATTATACTACTATGAGAACAGAATTTGATGATTTAGAAGAAAATGCAAATTCTTTAATAAAGATACAAAGAGAAAATCTAAGTTTTGATTGGCCAGATGATGATACTTTTAATAAATGGAAAAATCAATTTAGTGAACAGATGTTAGGAGACAATGAGGAAGAAGATGCAAAAGTAATAGTTACCCTTGTAATCAGCAATGATGACATGGAAAATCCCCAGGTTAAAGTGAGTTTGTAGGTAGCAGAAGATGATACATCACTTATGGACCTCATGGGTATGTACTCTGAAAGTGAAGAATGATTGCAAGATTAGATCGTGCTCTTGTCTCAGCAATTAAGAAGCATAACAGAAAGGGACCCACCAAGAAATGTTGTTAACCTTTCTGTTATTTTGTTTTTGTCTTTTTTTGGAAAGACACCTGTCACCTTCTTTAGCCTGAAGCTTGTTGCATCTCACACTATTTAAGTGAGATCCCAAGGCTAAGGAATGGTCCGAATTCTGTTTTTACTAAGTATTGTGCTTAGTCTTGTTTTTGGTCCAAACATTTGGAAAAAAAGTTTGTAGTATACTTTTCTGTCAAAATTTCTGAGAATACATGAATGTAGAAAGAACTGTGCTTCTTTTCTGAAGGTCTTTCTGGGTCTATTGTAAAGGATATACCATTTTCAAAGGAAATGAATACAAATTATGAACTGTCCCCATATTAGTTCTTTCTGAATTTTGTCTCCTTTTAAATACTTAGCTACCTTGATGTTGTGTGAGTAAAAGCTTATGCAATTGATTGCAATCTAGTAGGGTTGTATATCCATTTATTATTGTTGTTAATTCAATGGATTAAATAAGGGCTCTGATGAATGTGATGAGATTTCTTAGGTATTGAAAAGGATTTTTGAATGATAAATTCTGATAAGAATTGCTGATAAGAATTTGTTGCAAAGCAACAAATTTGATCTAAGAATTTGCTATAGACTCTTAACCCCAATGGATTAGGCACTGATCGAAAGTATTTCAGCCAAAAGAGAAGTATATTATAACTAGTTTTTTCAAATACATCATCAAATCAAATTTTACTTTTATTTCCTGTAAGATATTCAAAGTTGGCCAGCACTTGCCTGCATGGAATGTTTTAGCTTCATTTAGCCATTACTGTTGAAAACATCTACAGATCTATAGAAGATTTCTTGGCCGTATCTGTTCAAGGGATGTGTTTACCAATTTGGTAAGAGTTATGTATATGTTTGAGGATTTAGAGATGAGAATCAAAATGAAACTAAGAATAATTCTCATACAGTTGTTCCATTTTTGAACCATCCCTGGGTACACCCGCCCTGGTTTTGTAGAGCCAAAAGAGTAGAAAATCGTCTGAGGTTTTGTTTGAAGTTGGGTCCTAGTACTTTGCATATGCAAGTGTTAATGAGAATTGGCTATTCTTTAGGTTGTGTATGTACTGATATCCAGGTATTAAGCCTTTTGTCGCTTAGTAGTTTTAGCACTGTTTTATAAATCAAAAACACCAATAGTAGCAATAGCATCCCACATAAAGATATTCACATTTTTCTTCTTCATTTGGTCTACCATACTAAATGGCATAGTGGGCACTTTGGTAGAAGCTTTGGGAGCTGCAATTGTATGAGGTTGAGATGGAGTAACTTGAGGATCACTTGTATCTTTTCTGCCATGATTTTGCCTTTGCTACTGAAAGGCACTTGATTGATTATTTGCTTCTTGCTCATGAGATATTGCATTTGAAGTTGAGGCTTGCTTGGGAGGAGGGATAGCATCTTCCATAACTCTTCTTCTGGTTCTAGTGTTATGAGTAATGGAATCCTGGTTTACATTACAATGCTCCTCCATCTGATCATTCATAAAAGAGAAATCACCCTATCTTTGCATATCTGAGGCATCTTTAAATTGGTCCTCCTTGTATGATTGTGTTCGCATAAATGTATTTTCCATTAGTGACAAAACTCATTATATAGTTCAAACCGAGCGTCGAAGACATAGTTCAAATCGAGCGTCAAAGACAGTTCAAACCAAGTGTCGAAGCCACAGTTCAAACCGAGCATCGAAGACACAGTTCAAACTGAGCATCAAAAAAGTAGTGTTAACTGAGTAAAGATAGAAGCAGTGTTAACCAAGTAAAGATAGACGCAGTGTTAACCGAGTGAAGATGTACTTAGTGTTAACTGAGTAAAGATGGACTTATTATTGACTGAGTGAAGAAGGACTTAGTATTAACTGAGCTCAGTCGGTTAACAAAGAAATTAGCTTTTTACTGAGTGACACTATATCTACCTAGTCACCAATGGTTACCAAGTTCCAGGAAACGTTGTATGACTAGCATGAACCGAACCCCTACCTCTACCGAGTGCATGATGATGCCGTGTAATGTAGTGGATGCCATGTATCAGAAGGTCATCAAGTCTATCTGAAAAACTCGAGTTTATTTTACTATTTGGCCAACTCGGTTATATTTTGTTTACTTGCGTTCAGCCAACCTTGCATCTATAATTACTTAAATGGTATATATGTGTATAATATAGAGTTGTAATTGTAGCAATAGATAAGTGTGATGTATCAATATGTACAAGAGACAGATGCGAATTCAGCAGCAGAGCAGTATATTAGCAAGGTTCACAAGGTGTAGTAAAGATTTCATCAATCACAAGAGGTGATTATTGCAAAGGATCTAATCAAGGTATATGTAGATCTGATTGATTCATCCTAATAGGTGAGTCATTTAAAAATCCTCTAACAAGGTAGACTTAACATTCTTTGTATAAATCTCCTAACAGAGTGCATACTTGTAAAGTGCATTTTAAATCCTTTAACAAGGTAGATCTAGCAATCCTCTTTGCTCCTAACAGGGTAGATCACCAGAAGTGATCATTGTATGCCTTAACTGGCTAACTTCCTACTGCAGAAAAGAGGCTTTGTGGGTTTCATCCCCACCCCAGTTTTACTTTCTATTTTGGAAGGTTTCTGGGTCACCAAAATCTCTATGCATATGTGTTATAAATATTTATTTATCTCTTGCATGCATCAGATTAGGTAAATGAATGATTTTTAGTGTATGCTAAATTAACTTAAAAATTGTATAGTTACTGATTCACCCCTCCCCTCTTAGTAACTTGTTATATCTTGAATATTTCCAATAGATTGTTTTGTTGTAGGTTGTTGGGCTATCAAAGCCATAAAAGATTCAACCTTCTGACACATACAATAGGCATAGGAGTAGTTACAAGAGGGACAAAAATTTTGATCTTGTGCCATATTTTTTTAGATGGACTATGGGCTTACTTTGATTTACATTTGAGGTCGAAGCATGGCTACTCTGCTTGTTCTGATCAAGGGAATTGTTCCAATGATCAGGATTTTGAGGCCTACCACTATTGGGAGCTTGATATTATAATTGATGAGGCTTACTACCTTGAAATTTCTATCTTTCTAAAGTCACCACCTTGTTGTTCACTTTCTGCATCATAGAGAAATTATTCTCCAACCTCTTTCCTTGATCTTCTAACTTCTTCCCTTGATCTTGCAATATTTTATCAAGGTTCTTCTCTCTTTTATCCATGTTCCACATCAGAGATTGCGTCATCTTCTTGATTTCATCTATCCCATTTGAGTATGTGGAAGCTTGAGGGACTAGGGCAAGGGATTGTGAGGAGGAAGCTATGGGAAGAGGGGCCATTGCTGGTTGCTGGTTTGAGAAATCAGGGAAGAAAGGCATAGGAGGCCTTGGAGCTAACTTACCTCCTTGTATTAGGATATTCTCTAATTTTATTTCTATATCATAAGCATTAGACAAGGTATCTCCTCCCATAATTTGGATTGTAGTGGTAATATCATTGTTAAAAGCTCTAAGGTAATGCAAGAAGGCATTATCGGGGGTAGGCTTTACTGAAGTAGGTATTCTATCCCATGTCTTTTGAAATCTATAATTAAAATCAGTCATACTTTCATGGGGGGCTCTTTTTATAGTAGTTAACTTCTCTAAAAGTGACAAATAGTCACTTTTATCCTCAAAATGTTTGCACAATCCTGCTCCTAATCCATCCCAATTTGTTATAGAACCATGAGCTAAACCTCTATACCATTGTAGTGCTTTTCCTTTCAAGGATGAGGCTAGGAGCCTAACTGCAACATCATCCTCTGTAATACCATGGATATTGCAGACATTTGCAACCTTTTGAATATGTTCTAAGGGAGAGATAGAAGTTTCACCAGTAAACTCTGGTATACTTTTAAGTGTAGCTATTGGTATGTCATGTCTTTGGGCTAATAAGATAGGGCTCCCACGGTTAAAGGTGGAAAAAGTATGAGCTCTAGGCAATGCCATATAGTCAAGTGATCTATTGATATGTATTGATGGTAGTCTAGGCTGAAATCTAATAGTAGGAGGAGTAGAGATAGATCTTGTAAGTGTATTTGTTACTATTGCACTCCTAACCAGTGATAAAGATATTCTAGTCTTCCTTCTTCTAGGGTTTGAAAATGAAAGCTCTTGATACTGAAACTTACCTCTAGAAGATGCCCTTGTTTCAGCTCTAGGCATAAATCATTGCAACTTTGGTTTGGAACCAGATATGCATTTCAATCTTAGAGTCACCAAGTACTTTGAAGAATGAGCCTTTTGAAGGCTTAAACACCAAAGCCAACACTATCTCCTCGATATTGATCTTGAAATCTTCCCTTTTGACACAAGTAGGCTTGAATTTTTTTGAAAAGAGTCCCATCGGGCATGCCAAAAATTGTTGTCACTGAGGTTTGCACCCTTGTCCAAAGTTGCTACCTAAGGACAACCTCATGAAACATGGAAACAACCTCCAAGTTGTGGGACTTCAACTATAAGGTTGAGTCTCCTGAGAAGGCTAGCTTCCTCTTACTATCAAGATGCAGCTAACTACTCTTAGGAAGGAAAAGGGAGAAGGAGAGCATGAAAGAAAATCTACCTAATCTAATCTAAAGAGGTGTTAAACCAAAATAGGGTGTTCAAACTAGTCTCTGCCCATATATGCACTATTGAACCAGAATGAAACTAAGGATACACACATTCATACTTTCTTTAATCTAATAATCACATGTAGATCAGAAGACCAAGATGAATGACACAAGAAAAGAGAGATTCACTTATATTATCATTCATAGGCCAAGGAGATACAGTCATGTAGATCATAGATCTCTATAAAACACTAGTAAGAGGCAAGGAGTTCTTGCACTTTCATACCAATGGCTGAAAGAGAAAAGGTAGAAAATCATGTAGTTCAGAGGCACAGGGGAATTTACATCGAGAATCTACAGAGCAATAATAGAGAAAATAGAGAAAGGTCGACCCCCCACAAAATTTTACAAAATTTACCTTTATAGTTTAGGCATAACTAAGATGTCCTCTCCCTACAATTACTCCACAACCATTGCATTGAAGTCCCATAGAGAATAATCAAGGAGAAAGTCTAAGTTGGGTATAGATCTAGACACAATGATATCTAATCCTCTGTGTCAAATAATGCCTTGAGAAGATAGAAATGGTACCATTAAGCCACTCTGACTAGGTAGATGGATTGGATCAGAGATGGAGTGTTCTTCCTTATCTTGCATTCATTCTAGGTTGGTGGGGATTAATTACAGAGATCAAATTCGCAAGATAATCCTAGTTTTCCACCATTTTGGCTCATGAATTAGCAAGTTAATCAGTCAAACTTAAATTGCAAGCAAGACAAGCCACATGGGTGAATAATTTCTTTCCTTTCTACCACCTTGCAAGGTCTTCCCAAGTTGACCACCTCTTTCATTACTAACCGTGCAATTTTCTTTAAAAAATCTTGACGACAACATTGTACTAACTATCAGCCTCTAACCATTAATGCCTTACCTACTATTTATACCTTAGCCGAACCTCGTGATCCTAACTAGCACCAATTGATGGTTGCATAATACCTGGCCCCACCCTGCCATGTGTCGTTGAGGTGCTTTATCATTATGCATATCCTTTGAGCAATTTCCCATAGCGAGATAGTGCCCACCATGGATCCAGACTAATCTGACGATTGTGAAGACTCACCATATTATTGCACTATCTCCTTTAAAAAAATTTGAAAACTTGCGCCCATGAACCACTCAGCACAACTTGCATCTTCATCTTGGCATGACCTAGCCCCACTGATCCATGTGGCACAATGGTGTTATATCGCTATGAGTAATATGCTCGCAGCTTTCCATAGTGAGATAGCACCCACCGTTGATTTTCTGAGATCTGGCAGCGAGCAAGATGGATCCAAACTATCAGTATACCAACCAATAAGAAACTAGCCACATGCCAACCTATCTGACAAATCCTTGTTTTTGGGCCGCCAAGTGAAGCAGGACCCACATTCTACAGTTATACCTTAGCCAATGAAAAAATTACCAACTACCAATGTGTGCCAAATTTCATCACTGATATTTGATGGGGCATACTTCCTTCTGATGTTGTCGTAGTATAACTTTCCATCTGGTCACTATGTCTCTAATGGCAAGGAATACAAATTTTTTGATAGCACTATAGCACCCTACGGGGATCTACCAAAATCTAGCACCGGAGAAACAATCAAGGAAAAGGGAGGACCCACCGGCCATGCGGCCAAAAGGGGCTATGTCACTATGAAAAAACAACATGCAACTTCCCATAGTAAGATAGCGCTAACCATAGATATCTTTTGATCTGACGATGGGGACTTGTGGGCTCGCAGAAACATTAAAATGCATAGGGAAGAAATATCATAAGGTTCAATCATTTAATTTTTTTGATATTCCTGGGATGTTTAAAAAATAACATTAAACTAGGAAGTGACCGTTGGGTGGGAAAGTATTTAAAATTCAAATATTTGGTTGGGGGCACAATATGTAATAGTGTCCACATATGCTTTGATCTACACTCAAAAGCTCTATGTCCATACTTCTTGCAATTTTAGTAGTGACCTTCAAATCTTGGTGTTCTAATAGTCCTAGTCCTACAATTATGTGCTTGATGTCCTTACTTGTTGCACTTATGATAGTGACTCACATTCTAAGGTTTTTCATGATGATGGGCATTCTTTCTCCTACAAACATTAGAGGTATGTCCCATTTTACCACAAAAATGATAGGTAGGTTTAGTGTTCTTACCTTTGTTATTTCTTTCTTCTATAGTCTTGGATGACTCTCCTTTTTCAATGTTGGTGTATCCTAATCCTAAAGTATCATTACTGGCTCTTGGTGATTTTAGTAGCTGCTCAAAGTACTTGATAGCCAAATTAGATTTTTTGAAGCTCTCTACAATCTCCTTCTCTCATTTTAGGTCATTTTGTAGTTGTTCATTTTGCATCTTTAGTATGGAGATCTGAATATCCTTAACATTTAATTCATGATGTGCATTCATCATCTAGCTTAAGGTATCTAGCTGCATATTTGAAATTCTTGCAAGCTCAATTGACTTTTCTTCGAGTCTATTGGCAAGGTTTCTCTTGTCATTCTCTAGTATAACCTTATCCTCAATGGCTCTTTTCTTTTGTTTAGTCACCTCACAAAGCATCATGGCTTGTGATTCTTGTTTAATTTTGAGTGTTTCTGATTTCTTCTACTTGAGATCTATTCTTCTCCATTAGGTCTACTATTGTTGCATCAAATTCTTTGGAATATCCATTTGAAAACAATTTTGAGGTGTCAATCTCCTTGTATTGTGTATCATTCTCACCTATGACATTCTCTCTTCTTCTCTTTAAATATTTTCTTAGTTCTTCCCTGGCTTGTTCCAAAGTATGTAAAGCAAGTTTTATATCAATCACCTAATTTTCTATGACCTTCCCAAGTTTGTAGACTTCCATTTCTAGATCTTTACTCCAAGTGATAAGGCTCCTCCTTGTGAGAACTTGCCTCTAATACCAATTATTAGAATACTTTAACCTTTTAAAACTTTTAGTTGAGATCATTCACATGAATCTAACATGTCTATTCAACATGAAATATAAAGACATGCATGTAGATAGATAACAAAATATTTTGGTAACCCAAAAACCCTCCAAAAATGAGAAAGTAAAAGTGGGGTGGGGATGACACCCACAAATTATCACTGCAACAATATTTAACTACTCAAGGTTACAAAGTTTGACCACTTCTAATGGTTTTCCTTGTGAATGACTTTGTCCTGTTAAAGACTTCACACCCTATTAAAACTGACCTGGTTAGAGGATTTATAAACACTCTCTTAGAATGTCACCTTGTTAAATGATTTTGCACCTTGTTGAAAAGCTTACAACATGGATATTAGACCAACCTATCATTATAGGATTTTCATTCCTAATACAAAAGCTATAGAGTATTAGAAAGTCTTGACCTGATGACTTTCAATCTTCAATTGTTGATTCTAGATCCTTATTCTACTCTTGTTTGTTCTAATCCTTCTTTGACCTGATATGTCTCTCCCCAAAGTTTTGATACTCTGTTCTAATCAACTGATTTCTGCAATGTTGTTTTGCTTTTTCTAAGTCTTTACACCCCTCTTCACTTTGCTAGCATTCTCCCATAAGCTCTCACACATATTTGAATAATGGGGTTTTTTCCTCCTTTTAAAAGTTTCAAAGACTTAGGGTTAGGTATGAATCTATGATCAATATTAATTCTTCTTTTCCCACTCAATTCTTTCACTTTTCCTATTGGTTGTATGCTTTCTCCATTTTTCTTATTGGTTGCATGCTTATTATGTATGGAATGAAAAAGATTCAATCTTATCTTCAAGATCCTTCAAGATTCATTCTGAGTTAGCTCAAAAATGGTTTACATTTAAGTTTGTGAAGACAAAAACTCATATGTTGATTATGTGTTACTTGACACTTACTACTTGTTGATGCTCAGTACATATAGGAATTCTATCTCACTCGACTCCTATAGTAATTCTGTTTCACTTGGCATCTATAATTTTCTTGACACCTACAGTGACTCAACATCAATTATCAAGTGATTTGACATCACTTATCTCTTAACACTTGATACTTTCCTGTCATCTGTATTATACTCGGCATCAACTTGAAAATTGGTCAAGTGTGTTGACACTCAATTGTCAAAACTAATTTGAGACCAACAGATGACTCCAAAGTTGATGGATATGTAGAAAACTTCCTAAGGAAACATGATAGTGTGGACTCTACATAGTACCTTAGGTACAAAATCCTCCAAGGCTATGAAGAATTTCTCATTCATGAATGAGGCCAAAGTGGAGGAAATAGAGACAAAACTAGCTAAAAAGTTCCATGATTATATAGATGTCAAAATTTTATATGAAGATGAACTCAGAAAGAGCCTTTTGTATAAAAATAAAATTAAAGAATTGGAGGTGAAAGCTCAGGGCTAAAAGTTGAAGTTGCATCTCTGACAGAGCAACTAACTGTGGTAGAGAAGAATAAAGAATAGAGCCTTCAGGAACAACCAACTAGAATCACAGTAGAAACAACTATTCAAAAAGAGGAGTTGGAGGTAGAGGATAAAAAATGAAGAAGAATGAGCATAGATGCTCCATCTACATAGTAGGTTGGTGAGGTAAGGACAACTATCCTTAAAATTATGATAGACCATACAGGGGAGACTCTAAAAAATATATCCCAATAGGCCCATGCTCTTTATATTTCTCTACAAGATGCTGATCAAGTTTTCATTAAAGCACTTTCATGGCTATCACCCACTTTTAATCTATGCATGCCATATACTCAATTTTTGGAGAGGCTAATTATGTTGATGGCTAAAAAGCCAAATTTTCTTGACAAAATCATTATAATAAAGGAAGGCATAGAGATAATAAAAGAATTAATAGGCTTCTTTAATGGAAAGCTACAAATTATACAAGGAAAGATGAAAGTTTTATCACAGGAGATTGAGCCTTGCATTCCTCCTATTTTGGATGCTAACAACAAGTTGAGAGATTGGCAAGAGTGCTCAAATTCTTTTAGTGTAATGCTAACTCTAGAAGCCATAGCATCAATTTTTGAAGATGGTAGTGATGTCCCATTCAATAACCCAATTGATTCCTTATTTAAGGTTGAAATAGACTTAAGTAAGTTTTTAGTTAAATCAAGGGCTATAATGGATGCAAAATGGAATAAGGCAACAAAGGAGTTAGATGATGTTAAAGGTATTGTGTGGCCCAAAATGAGGGAAATCTATGTCTAGGAAGTGCTGGGAGAGATAAAAGATTTGCCAATGGGAATTAGTTGTAGAGTTACATGCTAAAGCAATAGAAGAAAAAAGGGATTAAAGTAAACCTCCTATAGTAAATTGTCACCTGTTGATCTTGCAACTGCCTTCCTATTTTGGTTTCAACATAGAGAATGTTTTAATTGTAAAATTTCAAACATATCTTGCCTTTCTTTCTTCTGTTAGGGTTTTGACATGTGTCCTTCTATCTAAAGCTTTTTGCAATCCTCTATATAAGGATTTCTATGGTGTGGAGTGTGGGTCCAAAGTCTATAGAATTTTTAGTATTTTATGTTATTCATAGGCAGTCTAGTTTTTGTGTCAATTATATGATTGTGTCTAGCTTTGCAAATATAAGAATATAGTGAATATTGAATGATTAAAATTGTCAAGTTTTGAGTTATACTTTGATTTAATATTATTAATGTATTTTTCTCAAGGAAATTAATACAAAGAAGAAGTTTTGCATATCAGCATCTCTGAGTTTTGTCTCCACTTTTATATATCTTTTGTTGATTGCTTTTAGTTCAAAAAATTAAGTTCTTTCAATAATTGATAGGTTTTTTGGATAAATGAGAGGGATAGAATAAGAATGAAATTTAAGGTTAATTTGTAACAAATTTAATTTCTAGTCAATTAACTAGGTTGAGGTTTATTCTTATGACTCTATGTAATAGTTGGAAATATTCAAGACTATGCTAGGTTACTGAGAGGGGAGGGGTGAATTAGTAACCTCAAAAACTTTACTAAATTCAAATCTTAATTTTAATAATTCAATTACCATTTAGTTCATTAAATCAGATCTAGCTACATACATGATAAGCTGAAAACATAAAACATTCATAACACTTGAACACAACAATTTGGTGACCGATAAACCTTCCAAATAGAAAGTAAAACTGGGGTTAGGATGATACCCACAAAAATTTCAATACTACAAAATAAAGTTAGCCTATTAAGGCTTATAATAATCACTTCTAATGATCTACCCTATTTGGGGCAATTAGGATTGCTAGATCCACATTGTTAGAGGTTTTAGAAACACACAATTAAGTATGCACTCGGTGAATAGATTTGACAAAAGACTGTTAAGTCTACCTTGTTAGTGGATTTGGACTAGTTTACCTATTAGGATGAAATAGTAAATCTTTGATTTACAACTAGATTTCTAATAGAGATTCTTTGAAGTACTAATCACCTTTATGTGATAGATATGACTTTGTTGCTCCTTTGCTAATATGGCCTTAAAATACACTTTGTTTCTGATTCACATTTGCATGCTTCTATTTCACACACTCATAATTATTACTTTCTCTTTTTAGATATGATACAATACATTACATAAATATCAATCCAATTAACATAATAACAAGGTTGGCCAATATATAAGTTAATACCAATATTACACAGTCAGCCCAAATGAAGACACTTGGGTTCTAAAGATTGACTTGGTGAAGTTCTGATACATAACGTCCATTGTCACTACTCGACATCATCATGCATTTGGTAGAAGTAGAAGCTTGGTCTATACTAATCACTCTGAGTAGTCTCAAACTTGGTCTACACAGGTGACTTGGTAGACACTATGTAACTTGGTAGAAATTGGGTTACTCATTTACCATGCTGCACTTGGTAAACACTAATCTTCACATAGTTTTTTTTACACTAACTTCACTTCACATGAACTGCTAGCTTGATAGAAATAGAAAAGCTTTTTTAACCACTAAAATTATCGAGTTGAACTACTACACTTCACACTGCCTGATTCTAGTTAGTTTGAACTATTGTAGTTCTCACTAACTAAATTTACTTGGTAACCACTAGAATGCTTGGTGTCTATTGAATTGCATGGAAAACATTGTATACTATTCAATGAGCTTGGTAACCATATAAAATCTAAATAAGTGTTGTCACTTATAACAAACTTGACTTAATGTCAACAATCTCCCTCTTTTGCATTAGTGACAAAAACACTTGTTAGCCAAAACTTATATACATCATAGTGTGGTACTAGCTCGTTGTGGTATACTATTTTCTTTTGTTGAGATTTTTCAAAAAATTTCTTTGTAACTATATATAGTATACTATATCTTCAAATTCTATACTTTCTTTTCCTTTGCATGATTCTATTAAGTGTCTCTCCCCCTTTTATTGTCTCACCCCATATATAGCATACTATCTCTCCCCCTTTTTGACGATAATGCCAAAGATTTATTCAAAATTTATTTACATGGAGACACCAATATAAGAAAGAAAATTAGAATTTACCTTAAGTATGAGTGCTAAAGTCTTATCCCAGTTTTCTTGCAAAACTTTGTATGTATGTAGAGCAACTTGCACTTCTGTAGAGAGTTCTATCATGTGATCTACAATCGAGAAGTTATTGTAATGAATCAATGTTTTGGAATAAAAAATATGTTTCTACCTTGTATCCATGATGGGAAGGATCATATTCTAAATATCTATTAGTGTAGACCAAATCCTTGCTTCTTCTCTCAACAACTCTAGTTGCATATTTGACAAGAATCTAGTTTTCATATGATGTGTAGAGCTTCAACTAGTGTCAAGTTGCAACTGTTGTGCACTAGCCTTTAGGTCTTCCTCAATCTTTGTTAGTTTTCTCTTTATTTCCTTTGTGAACTCAATAAAATTACATAACTTTCCAAAATGTGATGTTAAATTTGTGTAAGAAATTTCAAGATTGATCAAAATTGAGGAAAGCTCCACTTAATGAATGGCAATTTGTTGAGCAATGTGCTCAAGCACTTTATTACCAAATTTATTTTCTGCTTTCTTAATTAGTTTTTCTTGACCACTGGAGTCCTCATTAAATTTGTAGACTACCTCTTCAAATTGAAACAAAATGTGTTGAGAAGTATCAACTTCAACACCTATCACCTCATTCAAAATATTCCTGGCATCTTTAATGATTTTATATTCACTATCACTTTCCTCCCTCAATTTCTTGTGTTTTTCTTTCTTTTGAAGGAGTTGATGAGCTATTTTCATTTTATTTGTAGTGATATTATTGAAATCCCATTTTGGAATCTCAATTTCTTCATCTAGGTCAATATCCTCCTCCATCTCCTTTCCTCTACTCTAAAAACTTGTACTTGATTGAGCCTTAGGTTCAACTACCTTTAAACTTAATGCCTTAGAATTTGGACTGGAAACAATTGTAGAGATAGTAGGAATAATAGTGAAAATTGATATAATACCAATAGATTGAATATTGACTGGTATGCTTGCTAAATCCAAAACTAAAGTACTTACAATAGTATCCAAAACTGTAGCAGACAAAACTGTAGAATCAAAAATTGTAGAACTCGAAATTATACTTACTGTTGAAGAACACAAAATTGTAGAACATAGTATACTCATTGCTGATGATGCCGACTGAGGAGCTAAAGAAGAGGGAGGGTGCAACTCAGTAGATGAAGTGATAGACACTTCTATCATTGATGTTTTAAGTTGTGAGGGAGTGTAGACTGATCGGACATTTGATGTGTCTACTATGTTCATAATCAAACTTGTTGAAGCTGTCTCTAAACTTGATGTAGCTACTAATTTTCTTGGAGAGTGAGGAAATAAGGCAATGACTGTGGCTTCTATCTTCATTGGATCAGTCTCCTCATCATCATCTTTGTAATCCTTAGTATCTTCTTCCTCTTTGTCTTCTTCAACTTCTTTATTGTCAAAATGTGTAGGTTCAAAGTATGTTTCTTCTTCCTCATCACCACTATTATCATCCTTGACTTCTACTGGGAAGTCACTTTGTTTATGCAAGTGATAAACATTCTTCCACATACTGGTGGCATTCTTGTGTCATTCCCCCTTTTCAAATAATTAAAAAATAATAATCTTTGCTAAGGCAGGCAGGCCCAAGAAAGTGAAGTTTCGGAAAAAGGGGGTTAATATTTGGAAACCGTTGGACTAATAAATGAAAATTATTATTAAAATATGTTTCATTAACCTCTCTTGGACATGAGTTAAAGTTATGCCCTCTTTTAAGGGGTTTGGAGTCATTTTGGGCAAATTCCAGACTTGATTTTCGCTCATTCTTTGTTATTCTTCAGAGGCTGCCAAACCTGTGGAGAAGGAGACCCAAGAACGGGAGTTTGTAGGTTTCCAGGGAGACCCAAGAATGGGATTTTTCAGGTTTATAGGAAGGATAAGGATGGGAGTTTGAAGCCATTCCATGTGCATGCTCATACAGAGTTTGCCTTTTTGCTGAACAGTGTAGATTTGTGGGTTTTTGGGTGTGTTTTTTGCATGAGTTTGGTGTTTTTAGTTGAGCATTTCATATCAGTTTTGGTTGCTGATGTATTTCAGACTTTAATCTGTTAAAATAGAGCTGAATATATGTATTGGGATGTGATTAAAATTCTGAGATAGTTTATTAGTGTTTTTGTGGTGTTTCACGGCATTTTTGTGTTAATTTCGGGAGCCCGATGAGCATAGTTTTTGTCCTACATTTGTGAGCTGTTGTGTAAAGGCTATATAGATCTGGAAATGTAATTTTTTAGGATATTATGCTGCTGAAATTTCTATAAAAATGTCCATTTTCAGATTTATTAATAATAGGTGAAGCTGTGAAGCTTTTGGCACAATTTCTGGCACACCCGAATTTAGGGTTTCTTGAGAAATTTGGAGGATCTTTGTGATATTAGTTGTTTGATCTTAAAGATCTGATTTGAGGCTTGAAATACCATGAAAAATTAGAAAAGGTACATTTCAGTGGTATCAGAGCCATGATCTTGCCAGCCTGAGGGTTTGTAGAAGCTTGCATGTCAGTTTTGACAACTACCCAGATCTTACATGTCATAATTTATGATTGCATGTTGCTTCTAATCAGCTGCATGTCAAAATTTATGGTTGCATGCTACTTCTAATCATTTTCATGTTAGTTCTTAGTGAATTTGGTGGTTTTAGATGTTTGCATGTCAGTTTTGACAACTACCCAGATCTTGCATGTCATAATTTATGATTGCATGTTGCTTCTAATCAGTTGCATGTAAAAATTTATGGTTGCATGCTACTTCTAATAATTTGCATGTTAGTTCTTGGTGAATTTGGTGGTTGCATGTTGCTTCTAATCAGTTGCATGTCAAAATCTATGGTTGCATGCTACTTCTAATCATTTGCATGTTAGTTCTTGGTGTTTGAAGAAGTTATATCCTATTGGGGTTACACTCTAATTTATCCAGAATGGATAGGTATAGTACAGAGTCTCAGAGGAAACGATCTTGGACAATTGATATCCAGAGTCAAAATAGTAGAAAGGATGGTTATTTAGACATTCGAGATAAACTTATGAAAATAAGCCATGACATGTCTGAACAGTTGGTTGAGTACCACCGTATAATGAATGACATGTTGTCTGATCCAGCTAAGATGGATAAGTTGACAAGATTTCTATTTGGTAGATTTTCTCATAGGACAAATGACACAATTCCCAAGAACTTGCATGAGGAGTTTGAGAAACTAGCTGATAGCCAAGTAGAGGTCTCAGATTCTACTCTGCCACAAGAGGTGGTGGGAAAGGATATTACATAGATTGATAGTAACGATCAACTTGATACTCAAATTGAGATAATTGTTTACAGGTTGTCAAAGGGTGATGCCACAGGTATTCAAGATGGTATAGTTACAACAGGCAGTGACTATAGTGTAGTGGGTTCAGATGATGATTATGAGGATGTTGTTGTGCAGGATGGTGAGATACCTGGTAGAGATGAGCAGACATTGAGTATTCATGACTTTGCTGAGAAAGAGTACCAAGCACAGTTAGATGCTTCATCACATGAGGTTGAGGCTGGTAGTACTTCACATGATTTGTCCAGCTAGCTGAAGTTGAACAAAGATAGTATTGTGACTTCATTATCTCATCATGACAGGTATGTGGAGTTAGTTGGTATTGGTCATATTACTCAGGTGAGGAGTTTTCTTGAGTTACCAGTTGATTCTAGTTTACGAATATGGGCTCGAGATTCTTATATTGGCATTTGGGATTCAGTTGACTGGAGATCTTTAACACTTTTTGGTAGCAGTGTTTGTTTGGGTGCTATCATGGATTTGATTAGCAGATTACACGGTCTTGTCTTTTCTTGTGCTAGTATCTTGTCTGATGTTGGTATTAGTTTTTATACACTGATGTTGGGCTTTGTTCATATATCCAGTCGACCATACATGCTGGAATGTGTTGATGATATTTCATATTTGGCAGTGTGTATAGATGAGTCACAGGATCATATTGGCATTGATGACATCCAGGAGGATGCAGTGGGCAGTTTTGAAGACTTAGTTTCCTTGGGTATAGAGGATTTGGATAGAAATGCTAATGTTTTTGATACTCTATATGTTGATATGAGCTTTAGATTTGAGTCATAGGATATGGATGGTAATACTCTAGAGACTAGTAACTTTGAGGATACTCCTTTAGACAGTGCATCAGAGGAGGTTTGTAGGAGACAGTCAAGCCAGTGCCATCATGTGTCTAATCAGTTGAGAGTTAGTGACCGAAACATTGCTATCACTTGCCAGCATTTCGATGCTGCTCGTCAGTTGTTAGCAGTTTATGGATGGGGTTCTCCTACTAGGGATGAGCAGGGAGGTAGTTATCTTTCCTTGACAGAGTTCCACTCTTTATGGGAGGCTATTCAGATTTTGAGACAGAATTATATGCAGTTGGTAGCTGACAGAGATTATCTTATGGAGTGGGGCAGTATAGCATATGATGCATTCTTTGCTTTCAAGGAGTCATAGTTTCATTTGGCTAAGATGACCATGGAATTAGAGCAACTACAATCTTTATCTGATTCTATACAATCACAAGCTATGGTGTTTGGTGATTCGAGGATGTCCATGGCCGAGATTGTCAGAGACAATGGAGATGGGGATGCATGCATCCTTGATACTAGTATTGGCATATCAGGTTCATTCCCACTAGAGTTAGGTTCAGTTGAGTTGGGTGCTGTAGCAGATTTTTGTGGTATGCTTGACATGGTGGTGACCTCTAGCACTAATGACACGAAGACTACAGATGCTGTATCAAAGACCATGTGTGATGTTGGTGAGTCAACAGTTGGCATGGTTCATGCTAGTAATACTACTCCCTTGGTGATATCTTCGGATGTAGTAGTCAATTCCAACATGGTTAATGATCAATTGCAGTTAGTTTCATCTGGATTATAGTCTGAGTCACTGACTGAGATTGGTGCATTCTATCAGCATTACACTGTGAGGTATGCTCATCAATTTACCTTTGATGACCATGTTGATGAGATGATGATATAGAGATGTACTTTGGTTCCTGGTGCTTATCATCAGTTATGGGATAGTTTGATGCCTCAGGATGAGAGTTGTGATGGGCACAACATGGCAATAGGTTTTGCAGTTGATAGCTTGATAATACATGGCTTAGAGCAGGAGTTTTGGAGTGATGCTTCAGCAAGTGTTGTAATTGATTCTACTCCTTTGGCTATGACATCTCCTGACTTAGCTGGTGATCAATCATAGTGGGTTGTATCACTTGTTCATGGTGAGTTGTTGACTAAGGTTGGTTTTTATTATCAACATTATATTGCAGCGTATGTACATCAGTTAGCATTTGATCCTTGTGTTGAGGAGTTGATGGCAGGAAAATTTGGTTTGGGTTCCATTTCTTGCTGTTTATCTTGTGATGGTTTTTTACCATCAGGGGTGCATGGGAGTTATGGTTATGAGATAGTGGCTGGTGATTTTTAGAGTTGTGTTGACTACAAGAGTTGTATAGTGTGTGGATTCTCCATACTTGGATTCTCCATACTTGATACAGTTTCATTTGAGAGCATTCACCATTGTTGCAGAGTTGGATTGTACATTTCGTATAGGCTAGTGGGATGTGTTGATGGTATTTACTGTGTTGGTCGTTTGATTAGTCCACTTTACTTGGGTTTTGATGTTCTAAGAGTTTGTGTCTCATGGGTTTTTGACTATGGAAGTTGCGATTTTGGAGTTTGGTTGAGCTATAATTGTCAGTTTGATTATGGATTCCTCTTGGTCATATTGCAGAGGATATTGCACGAGCCTGTTTTAATTGGTAGTAGTATAGTTCATGACTACATTTGGGATCCAGGTGGATTGATTGGTTTATTGTTCAGCCATTTCTTGAGGACAAGAAATGTTTTGGAGGGGAGGACTTGTCATGTCCCCTTTTCAAATAATTAAAAAATAATAATCTTTGCTAAGGCAAGCAGGCCCAAGAAAGTGAAGTTTCAGAAAAAGGGGGTTAATCTTTGGAAACCGTTGGACTAATAAATGAAAATTATTATTAAAATATGTTTTATTAACCTCTCTTGGATGTGAGTTAAAGTTATTCCCTCTTTTAAGGGGTTTGGAGGCATTTTGGGCAGATTCCAGACTTGATTTTCGCTCATTCTTTGTTATTCTTCAGAGGCTGCCAAACCTGTGGAGAAGGAGACCCAAGAACTGGAGTTTGCAGGTTTCCAGGGAGACCCAAGAATGGGAGTTTTCAGGTTTCTAGGAAGACTAAGGATGGGAGTTTGAAGCCATTCCATGTGCATGCTCATACAGAGTTTGCCTTTGTGCTGAACAGTGTAGATTTGTGGGTTTTTGGGTGTGTTTTTTGCATGAGTTTGGTGTTTTTAGTTGAGCATTTCATATCAGTTTTGGTTGCTTCTGTATTTCAGACTTTAAGCTGTTAAAATAGAGTTGAATATATGTATTGGGACGTGATTAAACTTCTGAGATAGTTTATTAGTGTTTTTGTGGTGTTTCCCGGCATTTTTGTGTTAATTTCGAGAGCCAGATGAGCATAGTTTTTGTCCTACATTTGTGAGCTATTGTGTAAAGGCTATATAGATATAGAAATGCCATTTTTTAGGCTATTATTCTGCTTAAATTTCTGTAAAAATGTCCATTTTCAGATTTATTAATAATAGGTGAAGCTGTGAAGCTTTTGGCACAATTTCTGGCATACCCGATTTGGGGTTTTTTGAGAAATTTGGAGGATCTTTGTGATATTAGTTGTTTGATCTTAGAGATCTGATTTGAGGCTTGAAATACCATGAAAAATTAGAAAATGGAAATTTCATCTTAACTACATGCTCTATATCTTTTAGCAAAATTAAACAAGTATTAAATCTAAGAGTCATCTTGTCTTCATTTCTCTTCATAGACTCTTTTACCTTAGCATTTGCGATACTCAGTAACAACTACCTCAAGATTTTTTCATAGATATCTTTTGATATTTGCATATCTGAGTCCCATCTTTGCTTTAAATTCTCTAATAATTCATTAGAGATCTAGAAGGCTATCTGATTAGGGGAATACTTCCATTTTCCCATCTTTGTTAGCACCAATTCTTCAACCTTTTTCTTCCTAGCCTCTATCCTAGTTTCATAATTTAATGATTTGAAGTTTTTTATGCCTGCACCTTCTTGCAATTATTTCAATTTTTCTTGGAAGGTGAGAGGAGGCTTGCTGAACACAACTTCACTACCTTTCTTCCTGGATCTCCTAGTGAAAATTGTATTGGATGGCTTGGTGATGATCACTTTGCCTTTCTTCTTTACTGATTCTTCTTCCTTTTCTGACTCCTCTTCATCCTCTGCTTCTTCCACATCTTCTCATTTACCCTTAGTCAACAATAAACTAAATTTACAAGGGTTGTTCCTAGAAGTCCTTATTCTTTCCATGTTTTTGTTAAAATACTTTAACAACAAATTTGTGAAATCATATGATAGATTATTCTTCACAACTTTGTATGCCAAGTCTACTGCTTCACATGACACACTATTTAGACAACTAGAACTATAGATCTTGTGAGCTATCACATGTATGTTCAATTTCACTTCTACATTAGTTATATAACTAATCTTCATACCTCTATCATCCCACCTGGCTAGGGTTTTCTTTTCTAACTCCACTTGACCTAGGGTTTTAGTTATTTTTGCCTTGGTTGGTGATATGATGAATCATCTTCTTAGTAATCAAAACTAGTTGCTCAAGGCATAATAGACTATTGTAAACTTGACTTAGGATGTATTTGATCCATTTGATTTGGAATCTTTGGGGCAAGTGGGGAATGTGGGATAAACCCTTATCTTCCAAGTGCTTATGGTCGAGTTTAAGAACACCATTTACACACAATTCACCTAGGGCATCATCCATCTCTAGGGTTCTAATTTCTTGAATTGCACACTTAAATTGAGTTCAAATATTGTTAATGAGTAGTACCTTAGGAGGGATCTATGGTTGTGGTCTGTTTGGATCAAGGGTTTCAGAAATCACTAACACTAGTTTGAAATCTAGTGGTTTCCATTTGATTCCTCAGACCAACATTTTTGACCCTTTCCTTGCCTTGCTACTGCTGCTTGATGCTACCATGGCTATTTAGTAGGTTATGGAAAACTTTTGAAAAACTTTACTACAAATTTCTCTTGAAATTGCTTGGTCACTCTATAATTTGCTTGATTGCAATAACACTATAGAATTTTAGGTGAAAATGATTTTGATTTCTTTCTTTTGTTAAAATTTTTCCATTAATGCTCGATACAAAGGTAGTTATCATCTACTATCTATTCAAATTGCTCAATGAATGCTTCATAACTCGGTAACCAAACATGTGTGACTTGTTACTCTTGACCTTGCTTGGTAGATTCTATGACACAACCTTACTCAGTAGAGAAAGTAACTCAGTGATAATTGATATTGATATTTCATGATGATCCTTTTGTATCCTGAATATTAATTTGGATCTTACTTCTTTTAAATTTGGAACTATTTTAGATGTGATCATGATAATGCAGTTCTAGTTCTTCCTTAAGAAATTAGTTGGAAATGGTGGAGTCACCTACTTCTTGAGTGACATGACCATCATTGTTTGAATTGGCTTCCTTGCTGGATTTTGGAATCCATTTCTACCTCATCTACTTTTTAATTTTATCTACTCTTACTTTCTTTTCATCTTCAATTCTACCTATATTGATGCAATTCTTGGCTAGATAACCAAGTTTTGTACAAGTGAAGCATCTTATGGTGGTATCTCTCTTCCTTGTGTGATGTTTAACACTGTTCATACCAATGTGTCCATACTCTTCATAATAATGACATATACACCAGGTGTTACAGTCCCAACTAAATATTGCTTTTACAATTTTCTCTATTAGATTGAATGACTTGGTTCTATAGTTTGATGCCTTGTGCCCTTGTTTCTTGCATTTGTGACACTTGCCTTCAAATTTTGGTTTCTCTTTGCATTCATTAACCTTGTGACCATGCTAATTGCAATTGTAGCATTTACCATTGAATTTTGCTTTACCATAACTCCAACATTTATTTGATGTATGACCTATCATAACATGGTGATTGCAAGTAGATCTTTGATTCCTTTGAGCACCTTGTTTGGAGGATTCACCTTCTTCTTTGTATCCAATTCCTACTTTTCCTTTTTGTCTATAGAGTTTCTGCTTATTCAGTTGATTCAATTGATTCATGTTTGGTTTGGGTTTCATCATTCTTTCATTGATTTTCTTTTTAGTGTTTAGGTCATTTTTCAAATTTTCACTGATTTTCTTTTCAGATCTCAGCTCACTTCCTATTTCTTTCATTGATCTATCTTTCTGAATTTAGATCATTTTGTAATCTTTCATTGATCTATTTTTGGCTAATGATTTCCTCATTTACATTAGAGATTTGATCTATAAGATTTGCATGCTGAAGAGATTGGTTCTGGATCTCATTGTTTCTTCCATCCATTTCTTCTTTCATCTTATTCATTTATTCCAAGATTTTAGACAAACTTATTGACTGAATTCCTTATTCTCTTTTGAGATTTCTTATTTCTTCTTGTATGGAACTATTCTTCTCTAAGAGTTCTTTGATTGCATCATTTGCTTCATCTGAACTGCTTGAAGGGAAAAAATTTTCAATCTTTTCTTCAATGTACTAATGATCATTCATTTGATTTGCAAGTTCCTTCCTTCTTTTCAGGGATTGGAAAAGTTGTCCTTAGCTTTCTGGAGTTGTGTAATGGCCATCTCTAGATCTATCTTTTCATTTTCAATTACTTTATCAAGTTTGAATATCTCCATTGTCCTCAATCTTTGCTCAAGCTATGAAGCTTTATCCTAAGAGCCACAAAACTTTGATACCAATTGTTGGAAATATTCAAGACTATGCTAGGTTATTGAGAGGGGAGGGGTGAATTAGTAACCTCAAAAACTTTACCAAATTTAGATCTTAATTACAATAATCCAATTACCATTTAATTCATTAAATTAGATCTAGCTACATGCATTAGAAACTCAAAACATAAAACATTCATAATAGTTGAATACAATAATTTGGTGACCAAGAAACCTTCCAAAGAGAAAGTAAAACTGGGGTGAGGATGATATCCACAAAACTTCACTACTAAAGCATAGAGTTAGCATATTAAGGCTTACAATGATCACTTCTAATGATATTCCCTATTAGGAGTAATTAGGAATGCTAGGTCCACCTTGTTAAAGGTTTTAAAAACACACAATTAAGTATGCACTTGGTGAAGAGATTTGACAAAATACTATTAATTCTACCTTATTAGAGGATTTGGATTGGTTCACCTGTTAGGATGAAATAGTAGATCTCTGATTTACAACTAGATTGTTAATAGAGATTATTTGAAGTACTAATCACCTTTATGTGAGAGATATGACTCTGTTGCTCCTTTGTTGATATGGCCTTACAATACACTTTATTGTTGATTCACATTCACATGATTTTGTAGGACCATAAAATGGGCTAATGTCTAACATACTATGAGCAAATCATAAACCCAACAAACATACGTTAACACCCTCTAGTCTACCATGAAAGCCAAATGAATCAAAACAAGAAAGCAAGTCTAAAACCCCCTCTTTCATTTGTAGCTCCCATGTCCTTGTTTCTTCTCCAAGTGATGTAGCTCCAAATTGCCTATAATGCACACAATATAAGAAGCAAAAGCCTATGATAATGATGGTGCTATGAGAATACTTGAAGTTGTGATTTGAATGTGAGAGCAAGAGTGAAAAAAAAATGAGAAAACTAGGGACCAGAAATGAGAGAAAGAATGCTCATTTTATAATCAACACAGAGGATGAGAGCATTGGAATTTTCACCTTGGATATGGAACATGGCAAGAGATTCCTTGGAGAATCCATGATGCATATGACACAAGATACAAAGTGTAGGATTGTATGATGCTTGGAAGTCAAACTTGGCTAAAGATGGAAGAGAATCTTTGACACATCATATGACACTTCAAACCCACTTAAAGTCAAGAATCTATGACAAAGGAAGCCAAATGTGGATGTGAATAAGAGAATACGAATATTGGATTATGACATATCTTAGCCAAGTGTCAAAGGAGAATCCATAAGGTGTCACACTCATGTGTCATGATGATGTCAATATTTTGTGGAATATTTGAATTAAAAATTCATTATTCCACACAAATAGGAATTAGTGAAAATGGAATTAGTGGTGGAAAATATGACTTAGGAAATTAAGAATATCCATGGTTTGTAGATGATGAGCCAATTAATTAATAAAATAAAAATTAATTGAGAAGGTTAGTTAAGACGAATAATTAGTGAAATGACATAAGACTAAATTATGGGTTATTTAATCCTATAGAGAAAATTAGTAGATGATTGGCTAGTTTGATTAAATAAAAGTGATAGTATCCTTTGATGAAAATGTGATGAAGATGTAGATTGAATAGGATGATGATGGATGGACCAAAGCCATCATCAAATTGATCAATTGATTAACATGCAAAGGACACATGACATGAATTAAAGATGCACAACATTTAACAGATATCATAAATGCTACAAGATCGAGATTGATTAATATGGTTGATCATAATAAGATTGATGGATGCTATCAATATTATTAAAATGGTTGATAATTCCATGATTTGACATTGAAAGACTCAACGATGTCAAAGATCAGATGACATGAATGATAGTTTGACCTAATATTGAGAATCATGAAAGTACTGAGGTCAGATTGATAGGATTCAATAGATTGATAGGTTTCCAAGGCACTGAAAGCCACAACAATGCCTAGGATTTTATAGATGCTGATTTATTTGAGATGTTTGACCCATTATAAGTTGATTAGGACTGATTTTGGGTGATTCTGAGTTGATCTGGGGTGATTTTGAGTTGATTTGAAATGGTCTCAAAATGATATGAAATGGTTTTGGGTTGATTTGAAGTGGTTTAGAATGATGATGAAATGGTTCCAAAATGATGTACAATTGATGTGAAAGAGGATATGAATGATGATAGAAACTGTTGAGATAAAATTAGGTTGGCCAAAAGATCAGTGTTAGTGGAATGAGAAAATGGGATGAATTAGTATGGAAAGTGATGTCGATTTAGGGGCCCGAGGGTATTTTCAAGGGATACCACTAAAGTTAGTGACCAAATAAGGAAAATGATAGTTCATAATGAAGATACAAATCCAACACAATTGACAATTCAAAAATTGAAGTTGAAACACAAAAGTTATAGCCTCTAGATGCAACATAGGGGCTTTGGGAGTAGTTCTAGGCATCCTACTACCACAAGTGTGCCCAAAATGCACCCAAGTGCACCCAATGCACACTTGGTAAGACCAAGTGCACTATGACATACCAAATGTACCCATGGTGCACTTGGGAAGCCCAAGTGTACTCATAAAGTACAGCCTAGAAGGCTCTAGGGACCAAAAATAGCCTAACTGCACTCAGAATGACCTAAAATTTTGTGTGGATGCCCCAAGTGGTGGAAAGATGTTAGAAATGAGTGAAACCAGTAAAAAATGGTCACATTTGGTCAAACTCGTTCAAACAAGGTTCAAATTGAGGTTGGACTAGGTAGAAAGCCCTAAAAGGTTGACAGACAATGTAGGATGGTTGTAGAATGTAGGAATGCAAGATGAAGATGATTTGGTGCATCAAAAAACATGATAATGGTGATGAATGAAGACATGAATGAAAGAATACCAAAGAGATAAGATGAGGACCAGTTAGAATGAGTTGAAGAATTTTTTCTTTCAAAGAGTGCACTATATGTCAAATGCTGCTTAATTTTGATGGAATCATAGATGTGAACCATTTTGAGCATCTACATTTTTACCCTCTTTGATACGATGTGATTTAGAGCATTGTGTCAAAGAACAATGATGAGAAGGCCATAACAAAATACCCCAGTAGGAATGATATATATGGGTGCCCCCTCGAGAAATTGACTACGATATGCATATGATAGGTCAATCTGTTGATAATGAGATGCAAGGTAGCATATGAGGAAGACACACAAGATGGGGGAGATGAAATGAGAAATTGTTAGTATGATGAGAAAACTTTTTCTTTTGTAAAGTGCACTACATGTCAAATGGAGCTTTATTTTGATAATGGAATGTGACACATCATGGCATAAAGGGCTAGAGCGCTAATACAAACCTTTTGCATAAACAAGCACAATGCAAATAAAAAATGACCTTCTCCTTCCTAAGACATATATACATTCCCTAGACTCTCAAAGTTATATTGGAATAGACAAAAAATAAAAGAAGACCATGAACCATCCCAACTACTCTCATAGATAAGTTTATATCGTCGAGTAGCATAGGAACATGATCAAAGAAAATAAAGCAAAAATAAATCACTCACTAAACAATGTGAGCCAACAACTATTCTTGTCCATTATTACTTCTTTTTAGTGTCTTAGCTCCTTAGATCATAGCTGATAGGTTGACCATATGATAGGTTTGATTGTTGATTCACTTGATAGGTTCATGGTGACGTGTTGGATTGATTATTGGTTCACATTGCTTAGTTAGGTGTGATTTTCATTGAAGTGTAGTGCTTTGCATTTTAGTCTATGAAAGTGCAAATTTTTATGCAAAAGGGATGATAATGTATAAGTTTTATTATAGATATTTGATGGGTTTTGTGATATTTAGGGTTTTGGGGATATTTGATGTTTTTGGTGTGACTAGTTTCTTTAGGACATTTCACGATTTTTTATGGTTTATTTCAAGACATTTTTTGATTTATAGTGATTTTTTCAGGACATTTTATGATTTTTAGTGCTTTTTAAGGGCATTTTATGATTTTTAGTGCTTCTTTTAGGACATTTTATGGTTTTTAGAACTTTTTTTAGGATCTTATTCAAATGTATAAGATTTTTTTATGATCATATTTGAATTTTTAGGATTTTTTTCAAGATCATAAAAGCATATACAAGTGTTAGCTCAAATCTATTATGTGATAGGTTTTCACCATGGTACTTGCCCAAAGTGCCTATTTGTCAGGTTTTCATCAAGACATCCATTTTTTCATGACCTTTTTAAACCTTTTTCCTTTTCTTTTTTCATGACATTTTCCTATTTTTTTGAATTTTTTTTTAGGACTTTTTGTGATTTTTAAAATTTTTTTTAGGACTTTTAGATGGAATCATGAATGTTGTTGACAAATGCTAAGAAGAAATATGTTGTTGATGCTACTAGTTGATAATCTCTTGACCCATAATTGATTATAACTACACAAGATTTGTTCCAAGTCTATAGCTAAGATCAAACCACTAGAAAGGCCTCAAGATATACCATTGTGTAGCATATGTAAGACAATGTCTACCTCTTGTGAATCCAGGCATCTAAAGATAAATGGGTCAAAGGATTCTTTGTACAGGATTTCATTGATGATAAAATATGCAAAGGGTTGTTGGATAAGGATTTAATTTTGGGCATTGGACAAGCTAGGTGTCTGGGTTTGGGGATAGGGATCTAGATATAAGGAAGGATTGGGAAGATTGAGACCAACAACTTCCCACATGAATGCTGATCAAGAGTGCTCAAAAATACTTTGTGGCATGTTGAACATTGGAACACTAATATTCATGGCATCCTCTTGTTTATCTTGTATCTTTTGGAGTTTCTTAGCTTCTCATTTTTCATGGTCTAATGACACCTTTCAGTTTTCACCAAGAGACCTACTTTTTTCAAAAAAATTCTCTTTTTTCTTTGCAACTTTACATCTAGAAGATGGAATTGACTCCCCAAAATATGCCAGTGTGTTCTCTTGAGGAGAAATTAATTCTTTATGATGACCAATTTTAATGCCTTCATAGATTTCAAAGTCTATTGTGAGAGTGTCATCATTGTCAAATTGATCAAAAATTGATTGTCCACATTGGTCCACAATAGTGAAACTTTTGTTCCTAGTGCAAGATTAGAAGGTGTTAGAACTTTAATAGCATATGCAACTCAGAAGGATTTAAATTTTATCAAATGGGTGTAAAATCTATATTCTTGAATGCAATTCTTGATGAGGAAGTCTACATAGAACAACCTGAAGGTTTTGTAGATCCTAGAAAAAGATATATGTTCTACAAATTAAATAAGGCATTATATGGCCTCAAGTAAGCTCCTAAAGGTTGGTATGAAAGACTTCATAACTACTTGATAAAGATTGGTTTTCAAAGAACAAATCATAACATCATTTTGTATATCAAAGTGGGACTAGGAAAGAAGATTGTTTTGGCATAAATATTCATGGATGAAACCTTATTTATAGGGAATGATGACTTGTGCAAGGCATTTTTGGAAGAAATGAGTAAAGAATTTGAGATGTCTATGTTTGGAAAGATTAATTTCTTTGTTGGATTCTAGATGCAACAAAAGAAAAATGATATCTACATTACTCAATCTAAATATATCAATGAGATACTAAAGAAATTTGGAATGGAAGATTCAAGGCCAATTGGAATTCTTATCTCTACTGGACGTAAGCTTTCCAAAAATGATGACTCCAAGGAGGTAGATCAGACCACATATAGATCAATGATTGGAAAATTATAGTATGTAGTGCATACGAGGCTTGATATTACATTAATAGTCAGTATGGTGGCAAGATTCTCAGCAAATCCAAAAGAAAATCACATGATGTCAATCAAAAGAATCATGATATATCCAAAAAGTATTGAAGACTATGGTTTATGGTACAAAAAAGGAGGCAATTTTGATTTAAAAGTATTCACAGATGCTGATTGGGCTTGATGATAAAAAGAGCACCAATGGTGGAGCATTATTTCTTGCTAAAAGACCAGTGTTTTAGATAGTAAATAAATAGAATTGCATTTCTCATTCTATAGTAGAGACATAATATGTCGTAGCAGTAGTGAATTGTTCTAATATTGTTTGGTTCAAACAATGGTTGGCAAGAATGAAGATACAGATCAAGGATCTAGTGGTTATATACTGTGATAACATCAGTGTAATTAATATATCAAAGAATTTAGTGATGCATACCAAAATAAAATACATTGCTATAAAATATCATTTTTAATAGAATTGGTACAAGAGAAAGAGGTAAGATTGGAATATGTGAATACAAAAGTAAAAAGTGTAGGCCTATTCACTAAGCCATTACCTAAGGATGCATTTTTGTATATAAGAGGTAAGCTAAGGGTCATTCTTCTATCTGAAGCTCTCTAAATGAAGTTTAGTGATGCATCAACTGAAGCATGTTGAAGATCAATCAATTGATGCAATATTGACAAAGGAACCTTGCAAATGAATTAGTACATAAGGTACATTGATATTTATTTAACATTGTCTTTGGCATGAGATATCAAAGAGGGAGAAGTTTTTTGTCATATCTCACATAAATTTTATCACTTCAAGAGATGAGAAGGAGGGAGATATCAAAGATAGAGGCTTGTTGACAAAGGGAGAAATTGAAGGAAGAGAGAGTTCACACTGATAGAGAGAGTTCTCATAGATGACAATTAGAATGAAACTAAGGATACATTACTTACTTTATTCTTGCTCTAAAATTTCATTGCATTATGACATGTTGAGTTGCCATCAATGCCAAAGAGGGAGATTGTTGAGAATAATTTATTAATTGCATATTATCTTTGGTGTTACAAAAAATGTCATATCATTGCAGTTAGTGTATGTCAAGCTCATTTGGGCATTGAAGATAGTTTCTTGTGTCTACTAAGCATTCTAGAGTTTGCCTAGTTTAGAAGATAGTGTCTACCAAGTTCACTCAGGCGACAAAGGAAATTTTGTAGAAGTTGAGTGTTAACTAAGCTCACTTGATTGCCAAAGGAACTTTGAGAATATGCAGTATTAACTAAGTTCACTTGGTTAACATAGGAAGATCACTTTGAGTTAATATCTATAAAGTAGGGTTAGCTAAAAAATGATTTTCTTGCTTTGGCATATTGAGTTAAATAGTTTTGTTTGTTGTTCTAGCCGACTAAGTAGGTGAATATTAATTATTCTAAGTTGTATTCAAGCTAATTTGATAGTGTGTAAGATATAAATATAAGGTCAAGTTGAGGATTGAATGTGTGGATTAGAATTGAAGATTTGATGATGCTTAGAGGAAGCAAATTAGAAGGATAAGCATAGTATCCTTTTTGAGATGCAAAGATACATTTGATTTGGAAGGATCAAGTATACAACCCAAAATTGAGATTTGTAATCAGCAAATAAGTTTCGTCAATAATTAAGTCATCTCATTGTTACTCTCTAACTATTGTAGTAGTGAACTAAATATCTTAATAGAGTTGGCTTAACAACTATTTGTAAATCCTTTAACAAGGTGGAATTTCTATTGAATTGTCCAAAGACCTCTAACAAGGCCACTCCTGACAATGTGATTAAATCCTCTAATAGGGTCACACCTAACTATGTGTTTTGTGACCTTAAATAGTAACTAGTTACAATTGGTAGTTTTTCCCAAATTGGGTTTCCATATTAAAATCTTATATTCATGTTATTTCTTTTATGTGTTTGAATCTAAGTTAAAATAATATCAATCATTGATAATATCTCATATTTTCATGTTAAGCATTTGATGAGATATTTTAGTTTTTACCAAGTTACAACATTTTTGTTCTACTTTTATTAAATTTTTGCAGAGTTTAGTTTTGATTTATATTGGCATCTAAGGGATCTAGAATTTATTTTCATGGTAACTAATTCACCCCTCCCCTCTCAGTTACTCCTCTTACATTTCCAACACTTCCTTGACACAAAAACTACAAGGATCACCTATAAACTTCTTAGTCTTAGAGGAAGACTCACTCAACTTAGAAGGTTTACTCTTCTAATGGATTTTTGAGTATCTAATCTAGGAGATTGCTTGGAGGAACTCACACTACTAATTGAATCTTCTTTGGAATTCAAGTTTTGCATTGGCTTCCCTATAAATGTTTGTGAAACTAATGTATGGTTCCCTTGAAGTTTTGACTGAATTAGATAGATGCACTTTGTATCAATCTTTCTCTTCCCACATCCCTATAATAATGATATCTATTTTTTAAAATCTTTTTAGAAAGTCCTCAGTGGAGGAAAAAGAATCAGGTACCAGCGATGGAAGATTTGCCTCTATCTAAAGTACCCTAAACTCATTAATAGTACCAAAAAAGTTCTTGAACTTGGCCAACATCTCTCAAGAAGTATCACACCCGTTAAGATGAATTTTTAAGATATTTAAAACACTCAAATAAATCAAACCCATGGCCTCACCCATCTTATTCCTATGTTGCAAGGTTTGATAGGTACTTAGAAATATTGATTGGACTTCATCTAAACAAGAAAAAAAACCCTTTGAATGGAGAATTTGTGTCATGGTAGTTGTCCATCTATGATTGTTATGTGGGTTTATAGGAACTAGACAAGAAGAGGTCAAAGACATTTTTCATAGGTGTTTTTTTTGATATAGTTCTAGTTTATTGATGTAAATGACAAAAATAAGAATAAAAAAACACCCCCTAGAATGCAAAAAAATGAACCCCTACTAGAAGGAATGTATATACAATAGAAAAAATAGCTTCAATTGAGTCTCATGTATACCTTTGAAAAACATTATGAAAATAATAGAGAATTTGAAGAGACTTGTTTTAGACTTCTTTCATATCGAAAAATGGAGCTAAATTGAGCAATTTATGCACCCCAAAATACAAAAAGGATCATTTGACTTTAATAGAAAAAGATATTATACTAGAAAAAGCTAGAAACAATCTACACTAATCTACCCATCTCAAAATCAACTTTCCAATGGTATCTTGTTTTCTATTGTAGGGCCTCAAAAAAGAAAAGAAAATATTTGAAACCCCCACAGACCTTAAAAATTAGTCCCATGTCCTTGTATATGACTAGCCACTAAGAAAAAAGGGCTTGGTGGGTTTTCCTAGCAAAGGTGATACGGTGGTGACTCCTCGATGGAAGAATGGGGATAGACCAGTGGTGAACTATTTGTTGTGGTATATTGGTGGAGTAGGCTATTTTTGTGGTGGCCAACCAATGGGCCATTGGTTGTGTGTTTATTATGGGCCATTGGTTGTGATTTTATTAAAAAGGGAAACACTTTTCAAAATTAAAAAAGTGTATTGTTTTTTCTTTTTGAATTGATAAAAACTACCCTGGGGTGAATGTAGAGGCCATATGGCCCTGGTAGGAATAAGATGTTTTGCCTCATAATTGCCCAGTCTCCAAAAATGAAGTTCTTTATATGGAAATATAAGTTTCATGCACTTTGAATCCAACTATGATGTCCATTTGGACTCAAAGTTCTCTAAATTTCAAAGAGAACCCTATTTCCAAAAATGAGTATAGAAAAATGCTAGATCTAATCCAACAAACCCTTGTTCATGATTTCTTCAATAAACCCAAACAAGTTGCAGTAGATCCAACTCTAATTCTATGAAGGATATGATAAGAACAAATCCACAAATCCCATAAAACATCTTCATGCAATAACTTGTCATAGAGAAGAAAATGACAAGAGAAGGCAAGGATTTGGCTCTAAAATATGCAAGAGTATATTATTCGACAAAAAGAAAAAGAAAAATATACAATGGATCAATGCTTATAGAAGGAGATCAAAAAATATAAAAGGGAAACCCTAAGAAGTAAATGAGAGGTAAATGACATTTAATAAGAATGCATGTGCATAAAGTGAGATCTTAAGCAAGGAGCAATGATAATTTAATAATTGTATTTAAATTAATCCTTTAACAATTTGATTAGTAAGATTTATTTTATTTTTAAAGATTATATTTAAGACGATTTATATATTTTTTACTTTTATTTAACATTCATTTAACCTAATTTTACATTTTTAATTTACATTTATAATGAAGTTTTAAAAACTAATAATTTATAAACAATAAGAAAATATATTTGTTGGCTAGAAAAAGTAGAGATTTTATTTATAAATAGTTTTGAACACTTTAAAACCGGTTAAATTGTGTTGCAATATCCACAAAAAGGAAAAACATCTGAAAATTTGGTTTTTAAAAATAAAAACTACAAGAAAAAAATGGATGGTGTAAAATATTTTTAAATAAATAAGATATTTATGAAACTATGATTAAAACAATGCATCCCCTTATTCAAAAACCAACTTAATGCCTAAATATGTGTTGTTATATATGCCCACTATCATATAAACACAATTATAAAATAATTGGTCCTTGTATTTAGCTACAAAAGATAGTTTTGGGACTAATGTATTCATATGAAATGAAAATATGTCGAGAGAAGGTATTTTGAACAAGCACCTAAAAATAAGAAAAATGAGATGGTTCAAATCATTTTAAGCATCTTGCATCCTATATTGGTCGTTATTGATCTTTGATACAATTTTGAGGTTGTAACACTTCACAAAGGGTATGGCATTGGCATAAGAAGGTCGACCATAGTAGAGATAAACAATATTGCATAAAGTTAGCTACCAAGAGCATTCACACTTAACATGGTCAACCTCAATAGATAAAGAAAAGACAAATACAATATAATAAACCTACCACAAATTATATAATCAAACAATTCACACTGCATCATCCTCCAAAATTAATTTCAAACATAACTTGTTGCACAAAAAAGTTTTCTAATGCACATAGCTCCATGCAGATCTCAACATGGAATAAAAGATCCATATCAACCACTTAAATCTTTCTCAAAATCACATCCAAATCAATAACTTTTTGTAAATAAAAACACCAAAAATAATTAAATTGACCAGAGACCAACACAACTCAAAATGTCAAACAAAAACATTAATTTAATTGTGGAGCCAAACAATGTCATATATCTAAATTGGAACATTATGAAAATGTTAAGAACGTGTCCAAAAAATTGCACACTAAGAAACATTCATGTCGAACATTCTCCAAACTAATTGTAACTATTCCTAATAGCCAACCATATTGTTAAAAAACAACAAAACATATTTCTAAATCCTTGAATCTTTGTGATCTAAAGAGTAGGATAATGAAACATTCACATACTTACATGTGACATCACCAAAACTACAAACCTCCAAATTCCTACATAGAGAAATCTCCCATAAAGATTCCAAATACTCTTCTTACATATACCAATTTCACATACTTTTCATCTTCTAGATATATAAATTTCTAACTATTGACTTATCATCACCACCAAATATCAAAAAAGTCATCTAAACATCTAATACTAGTTTTCAAATGTTATTTCTTGCATATTTTAGCTTTTCATACACATGAAACTTCTCTCCATTAGGTACAAAATTGGATTTGTACGAATCTCCACCAAGTGGAGAAAAATACACAAAACAAATTGACATCAAATAAAACATTAAATACACATTTCTAACAATCTCCCCCTTTTCATTAATGGTAATACCAATAAAAAAATAACACCATGATGACACGCTATGAACTTCTCCCCCCCTTCGACATCAAGGACAATTGGTATTACATTGGAAAGTATTTTGTCAACATCTTTTTTATATCTTCCCCTTACAGGGATATATTTGTATTGTTCTTCTCTCCACATATTAACAATCTTCAAATTAGTACACAAAATAACTCCCCTCGTCCAAGTATAGTTCTACCAAAAAAATTTGTCCAAATAGGAACAATTCATCTTTGCAAGGAAAAATTAGAACTAAGAAACCATAACTTTCATTTCTATCCTTGAGAGTATCAACCACATAAATCTAAGAGACAAAAGATATGAAATATGTTTTCCCTTGGAAATTGCACCATTCTTATACATCTAGTTTGAAGGAGGGGCATTAACTCCTAATTTCTTCTCAGGGATACTTAAAAGTATTGTTTGATAGTTCATTTACAAATATGTCTTCAATTTGATCATGTATGGGTGGGTGTATACTCTAATTTAACTTCCTTCTCTACAATTTTATCTCTCAAGAAATGATACTAGATATACATAATGCATGACTAAATTATTTCAAATATTAATAGCAATATTATCATACATAATTGGAATTACTTCATTATATGCAACCTTAATATCTTGTAGGGAAATTTTCACCCATAACACATTTATGCAACAAGATTATACTACAATACACTATGTCTCTATAGTGCATAATGGCATTGATTCTTGTTTCTTACTCATTAAGAGACCAATTTATCTATAGATAAAAATGCACCTCTACTTGTAATATTTTTCTCATTTTGCACATCCTACCCAATCTATATCACTAAAATCATTCAAAGTGAATTGATTATCCCTTTTGAGAAAATACCTAAAGTTTAAAGCCTTTTTCAAATATTTGAATATTATTTTTCTTAGTTTCTAGTTTGATTACTATTGGCGTAAATAAGTATTTACTATTTATACTTTATTTAAGTTTACTTAGGTTAATGCATTTTCATATTAGTTGTCATGTAGACATGTAGGAGTTTTCATATTCATATGAGTTGTCATGTAGACAAGACAGTAGTTTGCATTCTAATTGAGCACATGTTGTCTACTATAACTCTTTATGAGATACACTTTTACATTCTTATCCTCTCATTATTGTACATACATTCATGCACAATGGAGGATAATCCACTCTTGGTGGACATGTGCTTAGTTGGTATGCTTATCTCTTTGTTGAATCCTATTCATATCAGTGTCTTTTATATACAAGGTACTTCTATGATGCATTCAGGCAATTATTTGATTAATCCATTCTCATTTGATGATGTCTTGTCTCTCATGTGCTATCTCTTGAGCTTCTAGATCTTGGCATTTCATTCTTGCCTTAAGCAAATTCTTACATGGTACCAGAAGTATACCAAATTCTTACATGATAAGAAAGCCATAGGATTTTCATTACATAGCCATTGGAAAGAGTTTTCTTTTGAAGGTCAAGATTGATCTTGCTAGTGCAAAATAGATATTGAAATCACATTTAGAAGGTCAAAAAACCGCTAAATCAACTCTTGTTTCATTAAAATTGGAAATCTAAGGTTAAATATAGAGTCATTTTTTTTGGAGGTGCGATGAAGATGATTTAGGAAAAATAATTATAGAGACAATTTTCAAACAATAATATCTCCATCATATAGACTCCTTTTTTAAAGATTTTTTTTTTTTTTGTTTTGGGGTAGAATTTCATGATCTACAGATTATTGTAGGTTGTTTGCAATCCCTTTTCCAAATTTTTTCTGAAAATCACAAATCCCAATTTGTCCAACTTCAAAGGCTTAGTTCAAGCTCATCTGGACACATTTAGGTGCTATTTTTTGGAAAGTGCATCATTTTTTGTCTACTTTGTAGATTTGGTATCAGTTTGGGGTAATTCTTAGTAAACATAGTACTTTTAGCATTTGGTCATTTTGGACCTATTTTGGCATGTGTAATTAATTAGATCCTTTGGCTCACTTTGACAAGTGGAAATTGTATACACACTAAATATAAAGTGCCAAAATCATCTATTTTGGGGGGTTCTTTGATTAAGTGATTTAGGGGGGGGGGGTGTGGGTGTGCCTTGGGTGTTTGTGCTTCTCTTTCCCCTGTGTTCTTTTATTATGCATCATGGGTTATCCTAGGTTTCCACTTTTAACTCCACATAATTATGCTACATAGAAAATTAGAGCATGGAGTAAAATGATGAAAAAAGGTTTAATTGATTGTGTTGATGGAACCATGGTTACACAATCTAATTTTGATAAACTAAATGAATGGAATCATAACAATAAGTTTCCTTTTGGTATGTTGAGGAAGTATGTACATGAAGATCTTATCTTCCATATTGATAGTTGTAAAGTACTAAAGGAAGGATGGGAAAATTTTGCTAGCTTGTATACAAAAGTAGACAAAGCTCTTGATTTTAAATTGATGAAAATCTCATGTCATTAGATCCAAAGGAGTTTGACACAATTCAAGACTATATCACCAAGGAAATGGTCAAGGATTGTGGAATTACCATAGAGGATGAAAAATTGATCTATAATTTGATGACAAAACTTCCTCCACCATATGCATCATTTGTTTCAAGCTTCAACACTTATGAATTGACCTTAGGTTCTTCCTACACCATGCCTTGATTTGATTCCTTCATAGAGATGTTGATGGTATAAAAATCAAATTTGATGAGCATGAGGATTCTCAAGTCTTCAAAGTCCAAAGCATTGGTTGCTAGTAAAGGGAATCAAGGAAAAGGGTCTAACAAGAAGCAGAAATCATGGAAACAAAATTCACAACAAGAGAAACAACACTCAACCTCCTCACCATGAGAAAACTCCAATAGTAAGGGTAAATCATCCAAGAAGGAGTTTCTTACTTGTGCATATTGAAAGAAGAATGGACATAGAGAAAATCATTGTTATAAGAAGGAGATAGATGAACTCATGAATCTTCTTAAGAAGAACCAAATTGGTCTACCATCAATAATGACTACTTCATTCTCTTCTTCACATTTAGATTTTGATAAAGGAAATGATGAAATGGGAAAAGGTCAAGCCTTAGTAGCTACTTCAAGTCAAGATTTAGGGAGATGGCTTCTAGATTCAAGGTCTTCTCATCATATGACATCTTCACAATCTATGTTTCCATCATTTGATCCTTTTCATACTCCACCTATCTTGATGGGAAATCATACTTACATGAATTTTTTTGGGAAAGGAAATATTGATAGAGGGATACTTCAAAGATGTGTTGTGTGTACCTTACCTTAGTCATAATCTTCTTTCCATCTATTAGCTCACTCAGGGAGATAGAAGAAGGCTATGGAATTCACACCTAATTAATTTTTTATCAAAGACTTGGATACTAGAAAAATCATTACTATAGGGGTGGTTGATCACACATCTTGGTTATACTACTTTTGAGACTTTGGTAATGATGATGATAGTGATTTATTAGTGGATTCTTTAGCAGATTTTGATCACAATTCTATTGTTGATTCAAACTTTGAGGAGAATTTTGGCTACTTGAACATAGGTGTTCTCACATATGATCAAGTTCTTGAGCCTTCCATTTCTTCTCCTCCTACTAATATTCCATCTACAATTTTTCCTAATGATAGTTGTATTCACATAGCCATGGATTCAAGTTATTTAGTGCAACATGATATTCATTGTCTTCCAAACTCAGTTCCATGGGATGAATACTTGAAAAACATTTCTAATTTGTTTGTGGAGTCCCAAATTGTAGATTTGAGAGACATTATTGATGAAATTCATCTTCTATTCAGTGAAGATGATCCTTCTTTAGTTGTTGTGAGGGAACACTGTGACCCTTATCTTCATTCTCTACTTGATCATTCTTTTTAGTTTGACATGATGGTAGATCCTTTGATACAATAGTTGGAGAAGGTCACTTTCTCTTCAAAGGAGACACTTGAGTCCTTGATACATGTTCTACATTCATGCTCAGTTGAGCCTAATTTGTCTTTTTAAGCACAGTGGCATTGTACACATGATTTGGAGGAGGCACCTTTCAATATTGACATGGGGACACTTGAGTAGGTTTCAGAGATTTCATAAATTTTGAGGTTTCTTCCCATAGATGGGAGAGGCTTCATTGGTACACCTTTGGTTCTATTTCTTCCTAAGGGGAAGAATGTTGTACTACACTCATGGAGGAGTTTCTACATTGATCTTGTATCATCTACCATTGGTTTACATTCTACATTTGGTGGAGGTTACTTGGTCCATCTTCTTCTTCTTCTCTCTTATGGAGGGATTGTTTCATCACATGAGGTCTTAATCTCCCTCATTTTCTTTTGCTGTACTTATCTCTCTTTTTGGAGGGGGGTTTTTTCCATGTGGTTTTCCCTCTTTCTCCACTTTATGAGGGATTGCATTGCATATCTTTTGCACTTGCATCTTGTAAATGGGTACCCAACATGGCCTAGTAGCCAGGACGCATCTTGCATTATTATATAGCTTTTGTGAGCTTAATTACATTCTCCTAAGTTTCACTTAAGGGGGTGTTGGTGTAAATAAGTATTTACTATTTACACTTTGCTTAAGTTTACTTAGGTTAATGTGTTTTCATATTAGTTGTCATGTAGACACCTAAAAGTTTGCATATTCATATGAGTTGTCATCTAGAGAAAATAGTAGTTTTCACTCCAATTGAGCACATGTTGTCTACTACATCTCTTTATGAGATACACTTTTATATTATTATCCTCTCATTGTTCACATAGATTAGTGCATAATGGAGGATTATCCACTCTTGGTGGACATGTGCTTAGTTGGTATGGTTATATCCTTGTTGACTCCTAGTAATATTAGTTTCCTTTATATACAACTCACTTCTATGATGTATTATATCAATTATCTAATTAATCCATTCTCATTTGATCATATATTGTCTCTCTTGTGCTATCTCTTGAGCTTCTAGATGTTGGCATTTCATTCTTGCCTTAGGAAAATTCTTACATGGTATTAGAGCTATACCAAATTCTTACAATTACTTTAAACTACCTACATATCTTCCAATTAATAAAATTTCATGCATAATATCTAGGCATGAAGAAATGAAATACAACAATCTAATCATCATAAATATATAGATATTGTGATCAAATTTTGGAGATTGATCATCCTTACATAAACAACTTCAAGTAGTCATGGGAGTCCCAACTAGTTTGTAATCCTCCATCTCTAGTTTTTTGAATATGTCCCTAGACCACTTGGTGTAAGAAAAAAAATGACATCTTAAATCTAAGTAATTTGAAGACTAAATATAAAGTTGCAATTACTATCACTGAAAGAAGTCTCACAAAAGAGTTAGGAGAATATGGAAACAGTGATAAGTTTATCAATGCATCTTGTAACAATTATGATGGTAGTTGATTTTTGAAAGATACATTGACATCACATATTTTAGGTTTTCATTGATGGAAACCATACATGTTCTCAAGATCACTTGTCTTATTTTGGTAGTACCAAAGGTTAGATTGTTAAATTGGCACATATTGATGATATCATTCAGTTGAGTTATGAGATTCTGAGTAGTAGAAATCAATTTGTAGTGAAGAATAATCTCGGTCAGCTACTAGATTAGTAAGAGATCCCACCATAACAATTAATTTATGTATTTATGAGTTTGATTCGATGAATTTGACATGATAGAAGATATTAATGACATTTTTTGAGGTTACCATGAGGATTTACAAATAGATTTGGTTGAGAATTTATATGCTACATTTTTGTGTTCTTGAGGTTGAATAGTTTAATTATTATTTTTGCAATTGGGTATATATAACATCAATTTTTTGAGTTAATTTGAGCTAGAGTACAGTGAAAATGATATATTGGCATGTTATGTGTGTAAAGAACCTACGTGCATATGTTAGGTTGATGATATTTTATCACACCTACATGGAATTGTAAAAGAATAGACTATTTTATTTCTAAGTTCCCTATTTTGGGTTCTAGTTCAATCATTTTGTATGAGAGACAGCCTTTATATGTTTTAATTTGAGAGATGTGTCTGAATGCAAGTGAATTCCCTATTTTGTAGTTAAATATTTAACAAGGTTATTAATTATGCAAAGTAATCATTTCTGGGTTCCATCTCTATCATTATTTTTTCTTAAGAAGGTTTCCATGTAAAAATCACGATGTAATAATTTTTTGGATGATTCATTTATGCTTTTGTTGTTTATTTTCATTTATATTTGATTTATTGTTGTGTAATCAACTTAACAAGGTTTAAAAGTTTAGAATACTAATTTACACCCCCAAGTGTTCCTTAATCCTAATAATTGGTATCAAATATTTGAGCTTTAGTTTAATTCTATATCCTAAAGGAGATCCTAATGAGTGATTCAAAAATTTCTAGTGGTTCTTAGAGATAACTCTTGATTTCATTTTAAGATATTGACAGGTTACTCAAGGAGGTTTAATGTTTCATTGATAATATGAGGGGACAATTGAACAAATAAATAGACATGAGGAGCGATCTTGTTTATTAGTTAAATAATAGAGGAACCAATGATAACTGATAGGCCTTAAAGGGAAAATTATATGAATTTGAGAAGCCAACATAAAGAATAATAGTGAAGTCATGGTAGTAAAAATGATAAAAGATTTTTAAGTAAAGGAAAAGAATGAAAAATTTCTTGAGAAGAACATAACGAACATATGTGATGAATGCCATAGGTTGAATTATATAATTGGATAAATGAACCTTGATCATGAAGAATCTAGACAGAATGAGAAATAACTTAAAAGAGTTCATGAGATTATTAGGATTTATGAACTTTCTATTGCTATTGAGCTCATAGAAAAATTCAAAGCTACTTAAATAGATCTTGATGAGAAACTTGAGAGCTAAAGACCAAAGGGAGATGCACAAAGGACTTTGTTTTGAGAAAGTGTCTTTCCTTAGATATGGTGAGAATAAAACCTTATTGAAAAATTAGATGGATAGAGCCAAGAGTTCAGCAATGAAGAAACCTAATACAAAAAATTTTAATAATATGTATTTTTCATGCAACAAAGTTAGTCATAGAGAAAACTATTGTAGAAGAAAACCCAATATCATTCCCTTTTATGGCTAAAACTTTACTTGCTACAACTATGGACACAAATCCAATTAGTGATGAACCAAATTGAAAAACTATATGAACATAAGGAACATTATATATTAGAAATGTAATACTTTTGGTCACATATGGAAATAATGTAGATTGAGAAACAATCCAAGGTATGGAAATTCAAATGTTATGTGTTTCAAATCTAAAAATTTAGGTCATATAGTTGAGTATTGCAGATTCAATAATGCAAATGTGAATATGAGAAGATCAGTTGAAAGGAAAAATATGTGAAATAATGATAAATATAAGAAAAATGTTGATGTTGAAGAAGTTAGGAAGAAAATGTGTAAGACATGGATTAGAAAGATTAGATTAATGCTAATGGATGAATCACACCAAGTGTTGGTGTTGAATCTTCATCAGTGAATTGATTAAGTCAATAACCTAAGGGGGATTTTCCATGAAAAATCCTTGCCCAACACCTAAATTAGAATTATCAATTTAAATGTTTGGTCTTATTAAATGTAGATTTGAATTTAGATCATGATGAAATCATTATTGAAATATTTATGATCAATTTTAAAGCATTGTTGACAAATTTTTGAATCCTAGTCTTTAAGTAGCCTATTGAGGTACGGTATCATGCATTAAAAGGGGGATTTAAGACTTCAATTATCACCTTTATATATAGGGAAAGAGATTTAGTATAGATCAAATGGGATATTTTCATATGATCTATTTGATATCTCTTAAGAAAGAAAGTTGACTACACATGATGAAGGTAAGAAAGATGGAGAGAGGACATTGGTCAATCTATTTCCTATTATTGGAAAATAAGAAATTTATGTTATTGTTAATTAGGAAAAGAAGGAATTTATGAGAAGATAAATCTATTAAATAAGCTCATGATTAGTACAACTAAAGAAGATTAAGGAAATAAAGGATATACCTATATCTATATCCATATCCATATTTGTATTAGTATTAGCATTAGTATCTATATCGTTATATGTATCAGTATCAATATCAATATTGGTATTGGTATATGTATCCATATCCATATCCACATATGGTCACATACCTAGTCTTGGCAACATCCCTTCACTACCAAGGGTATATTCTAGAATTTATGACCATGCTAGGAGACATAGAGTCAAGGTACATACAAGATTCAATTTGAAATTCAAATTATAGTTTAATTTATAACTAAAATAAGAAGAATTTCTGACCATGCTAGGAGACATAGAGTCAAGGTACATACAAGATTCAATTTGAAATTCAAATTATAGTTTAATTTATAACTGAAATGATAATAATCATGGTTTGAGTTTTTTTTGTTCATGATCCTTTGAAGCTAAAGATTGCATATTGAAAATGCTTCATCTTGATGATCTATTAGTAGCCCAGTGTGACCTAAGTATTTAGATTTTTAAAGTATTTTTTTACATGTTTTGAAATGGCATATGCCACATTTAGTAAAAAATTGCTTTTGATGTAATTTATGCCATATTCTATATGTTTATACATACTTATTAAATAGTTTCATAAATAGAACATGACTTTTTCTATAATTTGTTCCTTATGTGAACTATATGTACCAATTATGTTTATGGAATCATTATGTGGCTTTTCTAATGCTAGTGTAATTGTTCCTATGATTAAGTAATATTTGATGTGTTTGGAAAATATTTGTTTCAATATTTTGTTCCATATTTGTTTCAATACATGTTACCATAATATTTGATATGTTTCATTTTTCAATGATACACATTTATCACTATACACTAAAATTAAATTAAATTAACAAGTAATGAATGACCTATAATACATTTTGTAGTTATCATACATAAAATACATAATTTACAAGAAATACCCTACAACACAACACTAAAGTGTGAGCCTCTTATGCGAGGTCTTGGGTTCAAGTTAACTCAATATTAATAAAAAAATAACAATATTAAAGTACAATGCCTTATAATAATTATTCTTGTCTTTGGTCTCTTACCAATTAAAAAAACATACATACTTTATAAAATCCACCACAATGTTGCCCAACAGAGCTGTGTTCATCATGGGGTCAAAAATTAGTGCAAATGTATCTGGTTGGACAAGTTTACCCTAGGCATGGTCTTGTTTTTCCTCTCCATGTGTCAGAACTCTTAAAGCCACACCCTACCAAAAATGTTGCTTAAGTGCCCTTAAGTGCCCTAAGTGCACAAAATTTTCAAATTTTACATACCATTTCCTACAATTTGTTGAACCTTTGTGTAATCTATTTAAATTTATAGGGTCATGTTATGTCCCTTTACAATAACATGTCCCAATTTTTTAAGACATACTGTCAATTTTGCATGGAAATAATATTTTTGTTCATGAAAAAAGAGTAAAATCCATTCCATGAAAAGTTTCAAGGTAGCACAAAAGGAGTTGTGCTTTTCATGGGGTTTAATTATTAGTGAATTTTTTTTTTATTAGAAAGATTTACACTAAGTATGTTCCCACTTTTCCTCTCATCATGTCAAAACTCTTAGTGTTATTCTCTATTGATAATATCTTGTAAGTGTCATAAGAACACAAAATTTTCAAAATTTGATACACCATTTATTTCAAATTTTGGAACCTAAAAATGATATATTATATTTATAGCTTTATGTTAGGCCCCTCTACAATAACTTCTCTTAGCTTTTAGAGACTCAGAGTCATTTTGGCAAGGTAACAATTTTTTTGTTCATGCAAAAAGTGTCAAATGTATTCAGCTAATAGTTTCAAGATAGCACAAAAATTCTATTTATACTGTAGGGTCAAACTATCATAATGAATACATGTGAACAGGAATATTTTTCCTATGAATAATCTCATTTTACTTCCCCACACATCGAAACTCTCAATGTTATACATCATTGGCATGTTGTCCCTTAAGTGTACCAAGTACACAAAAGTGTCGAACTTTGATAGACCATTTATTGTAGTCCATGGAAATTGTGTATGATCTATTTATACATATAGGGTCATGTTAGTCCTCTCTATAATGGCCTATCTCAAGATTTTAAGACTTGAAGTCTTTTTTGTAGGAAACAACTTATTACAAATGCTTTCAATGAAAAATTGCAAGGTAGAACAAAATGAGTTTTTTTTATTGTGAGGTTGAACCATCTAATGCATTTCATTTGGAAGGTTTATCCAATCTTTTGTCCGCATGTGTCATAACTCTCAACACCATGCCTGACTAACAATGTCCATTAAGTGCCCTAACTGTACAAAACTGTCAAATATTAATCCAACATTTCTTGCAATCTGTGACACCTACACATGATCCATTTGGATGTATATGGTAATCTCAAGCCTCTCTATAATAACTTATCTTGTTTTTCTAAGCATCAAAGTCTTTTAGAAGGGCAGAGATTATTTTATTTGTCAAAAAAGTGCCAAATGTGTTCAATGGAAAGTTACAAAGTAGCATAAAAAGACTTGTGTTTCTCATGGGGTTGAATTATCCAAGAAAATACATCTCTTTATGTGTGTTTATCCTAGAAATGGCCTATTTTTTCCCTCTATATGCACCTACACTCTTAGTACCATACCCTACCTCTGATGTCCCTTAAGTTTCCTAAGTGTACAAAATTATTGAACTTTGAGAAAAATTAAGCTAGGTGTAATGTAATCATTGGGAATAGAAAGAGAAAAAGGCTTAAGAAGAGGGTGTGAACATGCAGACATATTATCATAGCTCTGCATTCCATTTGGTAGTGCCTTAATATGATTGGTCACACACACACACACACACACACACACATTTATATATTTATATTGTGATAATAATTAATGACATGTTGTTTCTTAACATTTTAAGTTCTCCTTCCGCTTGGCTTTGAAGAAGCTTCTAGAAGAGACTTCCAACTTATTTTCTTCATTGATCTCCTCCTAGCCTTCATATATTGATTGAATTGAGAATCCTCCAAACACTCCGGTATTTCTTAATATAACAAAGGGCATTTTTCTATAACCTAAGGTTTAAATTTAGCTGAAAATTTACCATCTATAGTCATCGTGTATTTTTAAAAATATTTATCAATTAGGAAATCATTTTTGTGCTTAATCAACACATATTATTTTGTTGAAGGTGATAAGTATTTTATTATTGAAATAGAGTATACATTTTACAATACAAAAATTAGCCTAAAAGACTTATTTAAAATTTATGCCCTTACATTGCTATCATGCCACCAACCCTCCAACCCTTACTAGACATCAACAATATTGCAAACAAACACCTAACCATAATATTGAAATGAGATAGTCCTACTACTGAAAATGGGCATGTAAACTTCAAGGAACTTGGACTCAAAATTCCATGTTATATCCCCTATTAATTAACATCTCCTCCTCATATTTGTTCACCATAATTACCCCTTTTATGTCTACTTTGCCTTGTTTGCAGCCCAAAATCATCTCTACCAATACCACCATGGAAGACTCATCTAAAAATTTTGTCCCAACCTTAGTTATAACATGTTTATGCTTCCTCTTCCTCTCTTCTTCCATTCATTTTTTGTTCTCCTCTCACCATACAATGAAATGCAATAGATACTTCTAAGATTTGTGCACTTCTCTTACTTGTTGAATAATAAGAACCAAGTATTCAAGACTATGAATGACTATAGAAATTAAATATAAAACCTTTAACATATCTCCATAAACCCTCATTCATATGAAAAACTTTTACAACCTTAGAAATTTCCAACCACCTCATCATACCATCACACTAGACTGGCTACATATATATTAATGCAAAGATATTTGCACAATCCATAATTATTTTTAGTATACTATTTTGTATTATATTTTCCACAAAATCAAATCGATAATCTCACACTAAAATCTATACACATTTCTATAATTTTCTTTACATCTTCTTTTCTCTTAGACAAGAGTAAGGCCCATGCTCAAAACAATAAGAAAATCTCAACATTCCTCCTTAGATGAAAGTCCTTACTAAAAACTTATCTTCCAAAAAATCTACATATGATTTGAAAAAACTCCTCTTCATCTACCTTAAAAACATCTTCATGATGCCTTGGTTATATATGCCCTCAAAATCTTGGAGCTTACTTGTTTTCGAACATCTATAGGTTGAAATTATCTTCCATTTTTATCATCCTCAACTTGATTCAGTATACATTATTCTACAATAGTGACTTGTGCTATGTGGGTCAACTTTAAAAATTCATTAGGTCTATAAAATTATAACATCATTCCTTATATTTAAAAGGTATGAAAACATCCAAATTATTTTTAAAACATTCATCAACTTTATATCCTTCTTACATGCCCAATGTCACCTTTTCTTTGGCTAACTAATTCCATCATTAATTACCCATGCCAACAAAATTTAAGAGTATTTCTAAATAATAGAATATAGCACCCAATTAAGAGTAGTAATTAGATCTCAATAATCCTCCACCAACTTAGCTCAATCATACAATTTCACTCCTACATTGGTCATCTTGTCAATTATAATATTCCCTTCTCTCAAAGTAAGTATAACTTTAAATTCCTCAAATTCCTCCAATAGCCTTCTAATCCTCCTAATGTATTTGTCCAAAAAGAAGGATTCCACATTTTATTTTTCTATTATGTTGATCACTATTTGAGAGTATCCTTTGAAATTAATTCTTCTCCCAACACACTTATTTACCAATCAAAGGGAAAACATAGCCACTAAACAATCTACTACATTGTTAGCCCCTTCTAGAAACAACATTGCTCCTAGCATCAAGGTATTGTCTTCAACATCTAGAATTGCACAACCTGCACCACATATACCTAGGTTTTCTTTGGATGCCCCATCAAATTTCACTCTTGTCCATCTCACCCCAACTTTTCTTCACTATCATTCCAATCTGTATTCTCAAATGAAGGATTAACCCTTAAATTGTGGTGCAAGGGCATCTAGGTGAGCTAAGGAATACCTAGGCTTCCCTTATAATTTTTTGGCTTGTAGTGGTTCTAGCTACACCACTACTTGAATAATAAAGTCAGTCTAGTCCTTAAGTGAGGTTTAGGGTAGATTGCTCTTAGTTGTTCAATTTTGCTCAATATGGCTATAGAGAGAATTTTTAGGTTTTGGAGGATAAAAAGGTAAAATTAGTGTTTGAAGGACTTTATTAGGTTTTTTATAACCATTTAATTATTTTGGAATGGTTTGACATCATTTAGCGAAATTTTGAGGGTTAGATACCTAAGATTGCAAAAATTGCTCAAAGTTGTCAATGTTGTCATTCACAACATGTTGACAACTTTTCTTGCATTTCAAGAAAATTTTTCAAGAAGGTATTTTAACTATCTAAAATAGTTAGGGGCATGGGTGGAGATATTATATAATGCTATTCTCAACCTATTCAAGGGGTTGAAGAAGTTAATTATTGCATTGTACAGCCTGGACAACAAGATATGAACAACATTTTTTTGTGTTTTTGAGTACTCTTGGTGTGCAGATAGATTAAATCTAGGATTTTTAATATTGGAAGTGTTAGCTTAGATTGATTTGAGATTCTGTACATAGATAGTTTTTTATTTTGTGAGTTTTTGTGTGCTTGTATTAAGTATTTAGGTTTTCACCAGTCTGTTGTCCTGAGATGGACTGTTTACACAAATAGTCATAGGGCCATTTCTTACCATAGGTATAGTAAATTTTCTTAGGATTTAGAATATGAATCCATGTACATTCTGTATAGTGAAAATGGGGCCCTAGAAAGCTGAAGAGCTACTATTGCAATGATGCCCTAGGCAAGTCCTAGCAACTTGGTTAGGCATCATAGGTTGTTGTAGAGCAAACAAGTGTGGTTGAATGTATAGATACTTTGAACTAAGCATGGAATACATTGCAAGGAGTGATAAAACCCCAAGCCAAGTGGGAAGTCTTGGTGGATGCCCTAAGGTATGAAAATAAAATTTTTCCATTAGACAACATACAAACCCTTAAATCCCTTGATTTTAGGCTAAAATTATGCTTGTATAGTACATACAATTTGGAAACCCTAGACCTCCAAAATACTTAAGGTAGCTGAAAAGGGTATCGATAATTGTGGTTTTTTTGATCCTTTGTTAAGGAGCTTTTTGAAATATTTTGGTTTTAGTGCATTTGGAGGGCTAGTTCTAGTAGTCTTTTTACAAACATTGGAATGCATCTTCACTTGTGGATTGGAACTTGATTAGGGTTTTAGTGTTGTTTTTGGTTTTGAAGATTGAAGGAAGTCCATAGACATTCCAAGGTGACTATCCACCCATTTGGAAGTCAAATAAGCATTTGGAGTTACTACTGTTGATGAGGATTAGCAAGAAAGTTGTTCTAACTTATTGATGTGTGCAAATTGAATGGTTAGGATCTATTGTATAGAGTCTTGAGGAGTATAGGGTGGGTAGAAATCCTATTTTGTCAAGTGTAATACCTAACGAGACCCTGGGAGAGCTTGGGGAAGAAGAAACATTGGTTGTCACATCAAAGTGGTATCAGAGCAAGTTAAAGACTTGGGAGAAAGTGGTGCATGTCTCTAGCTATTGGTGAGTTAGTAGGCTAGTCTAGCATGGTGACTAATGCAGAGTTATCCAAAGCAGTTAATGAGAAAATAGAGAAGAATAGGCTCCTTGAAGTATCCTTGGAAGATCTGAAGAAAAAATTAGAGGAAGTTGTTGATGCAACTAAAAGGGGAGAAGAAGAAGATATTGAGAAGGGTAAAGAGGTAGCAGAAGATGATGTGGTACTTGAACCTAACCCTATCTCGAATATTGAGCCCTTTTTGAAAGATATCAAATACATAGGAGGGAAAAATTTAGAAGATTTTCCACTATTCAATGGAAAATTAGATATTGATGCATTGATGGATTGGATAGATGGAATGGAGAACCATTTTGAGTGTGAAGGAGTGTCAGAGGTATAGAAGGTCAAAGTTGCTAAGTCAAGGTTTAGAGGATCAACATTGACATGCTGAAAATATGTCCAAGATGAGAGGATCAACATGGGAAATAATCCTCTAGCCAATTAGAATTCCATGGTTACTAAGTTTAGGAGAAACTTCCTACTAGAAGACTATGCGATTCAAATCCATAGAACGTGACAAGGAATGAAGCAAAAAGACCTAGATGTGGCCTCCTACATAGAGGAGTTTTAAAGACTATGTCTTAGATCAAAGAAACAAGATGATGAGCAAATAAAGGTGGCTAGATACTTACGAGGTTTGAAGTGGAATATCCAAGAAGAGCTTGGTTTATGGGCACCTACCACTATTCAAAGATGTCATCAACTAGCTTTAAAGGTGGAGGAAAATAAAAAGAAGAAAGGTTATTCCAAATTCAAAGCTAGAGGTAAGGTTAGAAATCAAAGAGGACAAAGAGGATGTTACCAAGGTAGAGGAAATAAGTAGAAGCATCAAGGTGAGAAAAAATCACTAAGAAGACCAATGAAGGAACTTCTAGAGAAGGTTATGGTAGAGGTAGGAGTAACCAATGAGGCTAAAAAAGAGGTAGAGGATCAAGTAGGATTAATTCCTATTTTTCCACCATGAAATGTTATAATTGTGGGCAATTATGTCATCCAACATATAGATGCCCTGATAAGCATTCTTTTGGTAAGCCTGACAAAAGGATAACATATGTTCAAGAGGACAACTACAACAAGGACTCTAAAATGGATCATATTGAATTATAAAAGGGAGAGAATTTAATGTTTAGGAGGGTATTGATTAAACAACCTGCTCCTGATGAGCCTAAGCATGGAAGAAATCTATTTAGGACTAGATGTAAGATCCTAGGGAAAGTGTCCAAAGTAGTAGTGAATTCTAGATCTATTAACAATATCATATCAAAGGAGGCAATAAAAAATCTCAAGTTTACTAAGATACCACATATCAATCCTCATAAAGTGACTTATCTCAATAAGTGTAATACTAGTGAATGAGAAAACTTGGGTGGACTTCTCCATTGTAGGAGATAAAGATAAAGATGAATTACTTAATGAAGTGCAGGAATTGCTTGAGAAATACAAAGACACAATGAGTGATGAGGCTCTTGCTACACTACCTCCTAGAAGGGTTATAAGTCACCAAATTAACTTTGTTCCAAGTGCATCCCTACCTAAAAAAGTAGCATACAAGCTCACTCTAGATAAAAACTTAGAAGTAACAAGGCAAGTATAAGAATTAATGGACCAAGGTTTGATACAAAAGAGCATAAGCCCATGTGCAATCCTTGTTGTGTTGGTATCTAGGAAAGGGGTAATAGAAGTTGTGTATAGACTCAAGATCCATAAATATGATCATAATTAGGTATAGGTTTCCCATACCTAGGATTGAGGATCTCATGGATTATCTTAGAGGAGCTATGTAGTACATTAAGTGGATTTGAAGTGTGGATACCACCAAATTAGGATAAAAGAGGGAGATGAATGGAAGACAACATTTAATATTTCAAATGGACTATATGAGTGGCTACTAATTCCATTTGGCCTCTCTAATGCTCCTATCACATTCATGAGGCTCATGAATGAAGTGCTTGAAGACTTCATAGGGAGATTTGTGGTTGTGTACCTGGATTATATACTCATATTCAACAAGACTAAGGAGGATCACATCAAGTATATTGAAGTAGTATTGCAAAGGTTGCATGAAGAGAAGCTTTCCATTAGTCTCGAGAAGTGTCACTTCTTTAAGAAAGAACTGGTGTACCTAGGCTTTGTGGTGTCCCAACGAACATTGAAGATGGATCAAGAGAAGGTTGTTGCAATTCTCAACTAGCCACCACCTACTACTTCAATTGAGGTAAAAAGTTTTCATGGTCTTGATCAATTCTATAGGAATTTTATTAGAAACTTTAGTGGCATATGTGAACCTTTGTTAGAGACCATAAAGGATGGGGCCATGTCCAAGTTTAGGTAGAATTTGGAAGCTAAAAAATAATTTGAAATGCTCAAGAAGCAAGTAGCTACCCAACCTATTTCTCAATTACATAGATTTGAAATACTATTCACCCTAGAATGTGATGGATGTGGCCTAGTAGTAGGGGGAGTATTGAGTCAAGAAGGTAGGCCATTAGCTTTATTTAGTGAAAAAATTAATGAGGCCAAAAAGAAATATTCTTCCTATGACCTTGAACTCTATGACCTAGTTCAATTAGTTAGAAAGTGGAGGCACTATCTCTTTCCCAAATAATTTTTTGTTTTTACTAATAATTAGGCTTTAAACTACATCAAAAATCAAGAAAATTTGAACAATAGGGACTTGAAGTGGATGGGGTACTTGCAGGAATTCACTTTCACAATCAAGCACAACAAAGGACTAATAAATAAAGTGGAAAATGAATTAAGCAAGAAAGTGTTGACACTTCAAGAAGTACATTTTTATAGCATTAGAATAGAAAGTTTTAAGAGTCTTTACAAGGAGAATGAGGACTTTGGATAAGCATACAAGGTATGTTCAGATTTTGAGAACCATTTTCATAGTAAATTTGCAAAGTTTACCTTGTAGAATGGGTTTCTCTTTAAAAGTGATCAATTGTGTGTGCCAAGGGGATCCATAAGATGGAACCTTAAACAAGAGAAACAAAATGGTAGTCTAAGAAGTAACTTTGGAGTCAACAAGATATTAGAATTGGTCCAAAGGTTTTACTATTGGCCTAAACTAGTTAGATATGTGACTAAGTATGTGGAATAGTGCATGGTGTGTATGAAATTTAAAGGAAGGATGAGTACTCCAGGTCTTTATTAGCCTTTATCAGTCCCTAATAAGCCATGGGAATGTATGAGCATGGATTTCATAGTAGGATTTCTCAAAAAAAAACAAGGCCGTGATAGTATCTATGTGGTTGTTGATAGATTCAAAACAATGAGGCACTTCATCCCATGCAAAATAACCAATGATGCAAGCCACATTGCTCATTTTTTCTTGAAAGAAGTTGTAAGGATTCATGGCCTTCCACTAAGCATAGTTTTAGATAGGGATTTGAAGTTTATGAGAAGATTTTGGAAGACTTTGTGGGGCAAACATGGCAAAAAGTTTTCATTTGGCTCATCATACTGTCCTCAAATTGATGGTCAGTCTGAGTTGGTCAATATAGTTCTTGTTAATCTCTTAAGAGACCTAACTAATTAATGTGAGCATGTTACAAGCTAGGGTTACCATTGCACCAAAATATTTATGCATTAATTCCCAATACAACCACTAGACTTATAGAACACAAGAGGCAATTAATCCATTTCATGAATCTAGAAGCGAAATGTTGGTGGATAGTCAACCAATCTGTTACCTCAAGAGATTTGTACCTATGAACAAGCTTTGATACCACTTGTTAAAATATAGGGTTATAGTTGCACCAAAAGATCAATTTTTTAATGCATGATACAACTACTAGACTTATAGAACAAAGGAGGTAGCTAACCCATGTCATGATTCTCGAAGGGGAAGATTGGTGATTAGTCCAATTGGGAAAACATGGTATGTCATTATTCCCCAAGAAAAATATGCCTAAAATGATAGTATGAATAGAACCATAGGTTGAATTCCCTTTGAAATTGTATATGACATGCATCCTAGAGGTGTGTGTGAGTTGAGGGATCTTGGAGAAATTGAAAATAGGAGTGGACATGCTGATGATTTTGCCCACACCATGAGAGAGATACAAGACCAAGTCAAAAGAAATATACAAGAAAATACCCAAAAGCTCAAAGAAAAGATGGATGAAATGAGAAAGGATGTTTAGTTCTCTATTGGTGATTATTTCATGGTCCATTTAAACAAGGCTAGGTTTCAAAAGGGTGTCCCTACTAAATTGTAAATAAAGAGAGTAGCATCTTGCAAGATCATGGGAAAATATGGGGCAAATGCATATAAAGTTTATTTTCCATCAGATTTGGGCATATGTTTAATATTTAATGTACAAGATTTGGTATACTTTGAAGGAGCATTGTCTATTGTGTTGGAATTTTTTTTGAAAAGTTAATTGTAAAAGAAAGATTGTTGCAAAGAGGGAGATTTCTATTAAAGAATATTTTCAATCATTATTTTTCCATTGATGTTAAACATGATATTTGATGGAATGAAAATTGCTTGTAAGATCCAAGTACTATCACTTAGTTGATTGATGAAGATGATTTAATCAACAAGATGTAACAAGAGCACCTAAGGGAAAGGTTGAGTTATGGTTTTGTAATGAAGTGCAAGGATAAATTATGACAATGGTAAAATGATGTATTGATTCAAAGATACAAAAGTTGGCCAGACTTAGAGATGTTGGAGGAATAAATTGCAACAAGGTTGAGTGCAAAGCTTAACTAAGTTCATTAGTGAGTGCTGAGAAAGCTAGTTCAAGCTGAGAAAATTTTTAGTTAGTGCCAAGTAAATGAAAAATCTAGTGCGTGTTGAGTGATAAAGAAGGAGTTGAGTGTGTTAGGTGTCAAGAAAAGCAATAGGTGTTGAGCATCAGAAAAACTTAGTGGATGCTGAGTGAATCCATAGTAGGTGCCAAGCATTAATAAAATGTAGTTGATGCCAAGTAACACAATATGTGTCGAGCACCAAAATTTCAATAGTGCCGAGTTGCTACATTATTGCAAAAGTCAAAGATTCATCGAATCCGAATTGACAAGTTTGTTACCTTGAATTTTTTGAACCAAATGGAGGACAAGGATGATGAGTTGGAATCACAAAATTTAATGTAAATTATTTTTGAGAAAATTCAAGAGGATTCTTTATGATGTTTCTAGAAGAAGCAAGATATGGGTTAGATTCAATGAATCCTACCTAATCCATTTGAACTAAAATTAAAGGAGGGAAGAATTGAGTGGGAAAAGCAATTCCAAACTTCTATTTAAGGAGTCATAGGCTAAGAAGCAAGAGCTATTGGTGTGCCAAAATCGCAAAGTGGTTGAAATGTGTTAACGAGAAGACATCAAGACAAGAAGGAAGAACAGAGCACAGAGACTCTAATTCGTTAAGTGGTCAAAAAGAAGACTACACTAGTACATTGAGAATGAAGACTTAACAAGACAAAGCTCGAAAAGAGAACAAGCTATTAGAGCTACAGAGATTGAAGGCTAGGCAATGTGAAGAGTTGAATTGTGATATGAAATTTGCAAGTTAAGTTGTGAGTTATATTAGGTCAAAAGCCCTTGTTGTTACTTGCTAACAATTGTATTAGTTAGGGTAAAAATCCTATGGACTTAGGTTGGTCTAATAGCCATTTGTAAATCCTTTAATAGGGTGGCATTCCAAGTGAATGTTCTAAAGTCCTCTAAATAGGCCCACTTCTAATAGGGTGGTGAAATCCTTTAACCAGGTCATATTTAACAGTGTGTTGTAGCCTTTAATAGGGTAGGTCTTTTGGAAGGCATCACTTCAGAAGTGTGAGAATTGAGTAGCATGTTACTAGTATTTTTCCCAAAATTGGGTTTCCACATAAATCGCTATGTTATGTGTTGATCTTTCATGTGTTATGTTTGCATGTTGATTTATAGTAACTTGTTAAGTAATAAAGTTTAAGCTTGGATGAGTGAACAGTTTTAAAGGCTCACTTTACTTGATGAAAAAGTTTTAATTTGGCATTTGGAACTTGAAAAATTTATTCACCCACCCTCTCAATTATTCTAAATCATTTCTAACATATTGATGCTACTAGTAGTCAAGGAGTTGAAAATGATATGGACAATGCAATAGTTCCTTCCACTACCAAGTTAGAAGTTGACAAGGTGATAGATTCTAGAGTCAAGAAAACTACTAGAAATATTGTCCAAGAAGCTAAGCATCAACAAAGACATATTGTCCATAGGAGTGACATGGTTTCTCTCTCTAGGGGAGTATGGTGTAGTAGTACCTAGGTGGGATAATGAATACCTAGGGTTACCTTAGAGTTTTTGGCTTGTGGTGCTGCTAGCCACTCCACTAAGTGAATAATAGAGTCAGTCTAGTCCTTAAGTGAGGTTGTTTAGGCTAGATTGCTCTTAGTTGTTCAATATTGCTCAATATGGCAATATATAACATTTTGTGGGTTTTCGAGGCTAAAAAGATAAAACCAATGTTTGAAGGACCTTACTAGTCTTTTAAAATTTTTTAAAGGATTTTTAAATAATTTAACATCATTTAAATCAAGTTTGACGGTCAAATACTCAAAATTGCAAAAATTGCTCAAAGTTGTCAATGTTGTCATTAACAACATTTTGACAACTTTTCTTGCATTCCAAGAAAATTTTTCAAGAAGGTATTTTAGCTATCTAAAATAGTTAAGAGCATGGGTGGAAAGCCTATATAAGTCCATTCTCAACCTATTAAAAGGGTTGGAAAAGTGAGTTATTGCACTATACGACGTAGACAACAAGATATGAACAATAATTTTGTGTTTTTAAGTACTCTTGGCATGTAGATAGATTAAATCTATGATTTTTAGTGTTGCAAGTGTTAGCTTAGATTTATTTAATATTTTTCACATATCTAGTTTGTTAATTTGTGAATTTTTGCATGCTTGTATTAAATATTTTTGTTTTCACTAGTCTATTGTCCTGAGATAGATTGTGTGCACAAATGGAGTCATAGGGCCATTTCCCACTGTAGGTACAATATGGTATCTTAGGATTTGGAATATTACACCATGTAAATAATGTATAGTGGAGATGAGGCCTTAGAAAATTGAAGATCCACTATTGCAGTGATGCCCTAAGCAAGTCCTAGCAACTTGGTTAGGCATCACAAATTATTGCAGAGAAGATAGGTGTGGTTGAATATGTAGATACTTCAAACTATGCATGGAAAGTGTTGTAGCAAGGAGTGATGTAACCCCAAGACAAGTCAGAAGTTTTTGTGGATGCCCTAAGGTGTGAAAATCAAATTTTCCCATCAGATAGCATACAATACCTTGAAACCCTTAATTTTAGGCTAAAATTGTGACTATACATTAAAAATAATTTGGAAACCCTACACCTCCAAAATCATTAAGGTCTTCTAAAAGGGTATCAAGAATGGTTTTTTTTGACTCATTGTTAAGTATTTTTTCAAGATATTTTGGTTTTAGTGCATTTGGAGGGCTAATTCTAGTAGCCTTTTTACAAGAATTTGAATGCATTTTCACTTGTGCATTGGAACTCAATTAGGGTTATGGTGTTGTTTTTGGTTTGGAAGCTTGAAGGAAGTCTATAGATATTTCATGTTGATCATCCACCCATTTGGAAGTCAAATGAACATTTGGGGTTATTGGAGAATTAGCAAAAAAGTTGTTATACCTTATTGGTGTGTGCCAATTGATTGGTTAGGATCTATTATATAGAGTCCTAAGGAGTATAGGGTGAGTATAAACCCTATTTTGTCAAGTGTAAGACCTAAGAAGACCCTAGGAGAGCTTCAGGATGAAGCAAGATTTGTTGACATCAAATTGTGATAAACAAGCCTTCTTAATCAACACATTTCCATAGCTTAATAATAAAATTAGGTTACATAATAAACACATTAAATACGAGCTTCATCAACACATTAGTAGGAAATCCTATTAGATTTTTTCCTTCATGTCACATAAAAAAATAGAAATGTACTAAACCACTACAAATACATGAATTCTATCAAAAATTTCCATATACTCACATCCTCATGCACAAATGCATTATTTATGAACAATACAACTACATCATGTATAAATAAATTAAATCTATCAAAAAAATCCTAGATTCACACAATTAATACATTTGGTTATATTTTTGTTCTTTTTAATGTATAGCTCCAACCACTTGTACTCTTGAAGATGCCTACATTAAAGTAGTATAAAAGAAATTGGTATTAGAGAAACAATACTAACTAAACGTAGAAATAATAATATCTATGTGCCTATGGACTATGTGGGAAAGTTAAAAATTTGGTCACATATTTGATATGTAATAATTTTCCATCCTTACCATCCTTGGGTTTTAGTAGGATATTTCAATTTGGATATAAGTCTTGAGGAGAAGGGTGATTTTTCTTGGTTGGGGCCTTCCTCTAATCTTCTTCATCAAACTATTGATATGTTGCATCTTTTTGATATCAAACTAGCTAATGGGATATTTACTTGGAATAATAGAATATTTGTGGCTCAAGATATCTCTAAACATTTGGATAGATTATTGGTTTCTTGCTTCTGGGTTAGTTGCTCTCTTACTCTCTCTTTTGAAATTTTGGACTGATGGGGTTCTTATCATTAACCAATTAAAAACTTTGCTACTAGAGTGATTATTCCTAAGAATCCTCCATTCAAGTTTCAATTGATGTGCCTTCAAGAATCCTTTCTTTATGATCTTATGGTTAGTTGGTATAGAGATGGTGCCCCTACATATGGTACTACTATGTATTCTTTCACTAAATATCTTCAGTATGTCAAAAGAAAGCTCAAAAAATAGAATGGATAATGTTTTGAGAACCTTCATAACATGAAAGGGAAAGCTTAGGAGTTTCTTGATGTCATTACTAGGAAGACTATGGATCTTGGTTTCTCTCTTTGGGTAAATCTAAATCCCTTGCCTCTAAACATCTCGAAGAATGGTGGTTTCATGAGGAAATATACTAGAAGAAAAAGGTCAGATTTGATTGGCTCTAGGAGGGTGATAAGAACATTTCATTTTTTCATAAAACCATGCAATCTCGTTGAAATTAGAGGTATAATTCTTCTTTGGGGTATGTGCAGGATCATGATGTGCCAAAAAGTGGCAATTTGAAAAATATGTAGTTCTGAAATGCCTCAAAGAATTTCAAAATCTATTCCAACTTTTTTACCACCCATCCTAATTCTAAATGAAAAAAATTAATACCTTTATAATTCCTACTATATCTTTCGATACCAACCTTATATGGTCATCTTTAAAACATCCTGAAAATGTGTTTTTCACATGTTCTTATGTGTTTTTTACTTCAAGCATGTAGCTGACGACTTTTTTTTAAACCAAAATTTGATGTAATGAAAAGAATTTCTTAAGAATGTTAATAGCTTTGCATAAATGTAAGGTTTGTCAAATTATGAGTTTAGTAAGTAATTATTACTTATTTTCTAATGGAGTTAGCTACAAAGTGTTGATTGACATACTGGTTGAAAAATAGCTATAACTTTCAAACCGTACAAGATTTGTGAAATCCAAGAGATGTGTCACATTCTATGCTTTGAATAGTATAAGAAAAAAAACAAAAAACTTATGTTTTATTTATTTTGAACTAGTTAAGGTGGTCAGACATGGGAGTTTTTTAATTCTGAAAATAGTATAGTAGAAAATTCATAATTAATTATTTATTTGGAATAAAAATTCCCAAAAATATGTCTCACATCTAGGCATGAGTCTACTTTTTATATCTAAAATTATATTTAAAAATATTATCATTTGATTATGATTAAGGTGGTCAGACATACACCTACTTTTTATTTTTTCCCTAAAATTTTTGTAGTACTGCATTAAAATCCAAACTTTTGACCAATCAAATAATGTTTTATCTAGATAAGGCCTTTAATTTTAGAAACTAGATTCAATTTCCTACAGATTATATTCTTACAACTTTTTGATATAAAGTCTAGAACCACTCTAAAGTTATGTGTCAAGTTTACATAACCCTGATTTTTTGGTTTTTCACTGCCACTTAAGGCCATAGTTTGGTACACCATGATCCTGCACATACCCTTTGGTAAACTTTGAAGGTCTTCACTTGTCTTCCTTGCTAGCTTTGTTCAAGGAGGCAACCATGTACTTTTCTATCCTCTTTTCTGAGGACTCTCCCATTGTAGTAAATGAAGAGACTATTATTTTGTCTTATATTCCCGCTCTTGTTACCCAAGAAATGAATGATTTTCTCATGCAACCACTCTCTTTGGTTGAGTTGGAGGAGGTGGTCTTCAGTACACATAAAGGAAAAGCTCTTGGTCTTTATGGTTTTCCTGTTGAATTCTTCCAAAAATTTTGGGATTTTATTAATCAAAATTTGTTGGAGGTGGTTAGAGAATCTTATTCTTGTAAGTAGATACAATGGGCCTTGAATTCTACCTTCTTGGCTCTAATTTTGAAAATAATGAGGCTAATCAAATGGATTTTTTTAGGTCTATTTCTTTGTGTAATGTGGTCTTCAAATTGATTACTAAGTTGATCATTGAGAAGCTCAAAAGGTCGTTCCTTTCTATTATCTCAAAAACAAGGAGGTTTTGTCATAGGAAGTTGAATTTTAGATGGGGTTGTTATTGGTATTTAAGCCATTCACTCTGTGGCTAGTTTAAGGGAGAAATCTATGTTTATTAAGTTAGATATGGCCAAGGCCTATGGTAGAATTATATGGAGTTTCCTCAAGAATATTATTCTTCTCTTTGGATTTATCCTAGAGTGGGTGAGTTGGACTATGAGTTATGTTACTACTCCATCTTTCTCTATTCTTCTTAATTATGGACCTTCCAATTATTTGGTGTCTCTAGGGGTATGCTCCATGGTGATTCTCTCTCTCCCTATCTCTTTATTATCAAGTCTATAGGCCTAGAAATATTCATCAAGTATTAGCTTTGTCAGAATTCTATTCATGGTTGGCATTGTGATAATGGACCACGCTCAATTTCTCATCTTTAATTTATTGGTGACATTGCTCTTGTGAGTATTGCTTGGATCTAGGAAGCTGAGGTGTTTCAACAAACTCTTGACATTTAATTGGTGGCACCAGGATAGAAAATTAATGAACTTAATTTCTCTATTTATTTTTTAATATGCTTGAAGCTATTCAAGAAGGATTTTTAATATCCTATAGTTTTAGATTGGGTTGCTACCCTTGTTATATCTATTTATTCTTAGTGTTGTTTCTAGAAAGCCACATCTCTTCTAGCAGAATATGCTTAATAAGATTCAGAAGATATTAAAAAATTGGACTCATAGATGAAATTCTACTATTTTTTAGGTTACTCTTATTCCCATTTATTTGGTGTCTCTAGGGGTATGCTCCATGATGACTCTCTCTCCCCTATCTCTTTATTATTATGACTAAGGGCCTAGGAATATTCATCAAGTATCATGGTGTAGGAGTGCCTAATCCTAGAGGTCACTATGAGATATATAAGGTTTTTGAGTGATTTAAATTCAATTATATGATGTATTGATTCATTTTTAATTGATTTGTAAAGGTGTTGACAAGAAATGTAAGCATGTGCACAATATTGCTCAAGTTGTTAAATAGGTCATGTTTAGGTCTACATGGTCAAATTTGTGTAAAAGACCCATGGAAAGGTAAAATAATTATAAAAGGTCTTAAATATTTCATTTTGATATGTATAGAGAGGTATGAAGAAGTTTTGTAGTCATTTTGTCAAAAAAGTAAAACCTGCATAAAAAAGCTGTAAAATGCAACATTGAGAAAGTTGCTAATATTACAAAAATGATGTGAAAAGGTAGATGGTTGGTCTTGTGGGTAGTTAGGAAGGTCTATAAATTTAAAATGGATATAAAAACCATTGTATGGTAAAAGAAAATAATATTTGAGAAGAGGAAATATTTTGATACATTTTTGGTGCATTCTATTGTTGTTGTTTTGATTGATTTTTTAGTTTTAGTGTTGTTTCTAGGCCTTGTACAGCCCTGTAATGCATGAAAGCCATGCAATATAGTAATGGATATATAGAATGATGAATATTACTTCTCATTATTTTCCTTTGGTTCAATTTTATAAAGAAATGAATAAGTTATGAATATTTTGATGAAAATGGGTGTTTGTAGATTTGAGATTCCCTAAATATAGTCATGTTGTAGTGTGTAGTATAGACATATTTTGGAGACTCAAGACATATAATAATATTTTATAAAAATATATATGAATTATATTTCATTTAATTTTTGTTTTAGTTAATTATATGAATATTTGTGAAGGTTATGCATATTTTAGTGGAAACTAGCTTTTAAAGATCTCCATTGAAGTTGTAGGTAGTGATTTATGCTTCAAAAATTATTAATGACTAGGAAAAATAAATGTCTTACATATTATTAAAATATATTCATAATTTTTTCACATGTAATTTTTTTTGTATCATTTGGATTCATGTTGGTGAATATATTGTATGCCCTAGGCATGGTTTAGTGTTTTAATTCTAAATTATGATAGGGATATGGACCAGAATTTGTAGTTTGAAACAATAATTGTTTTATGAATTAAATTTGGTTCTCAAACCTCAATATTTGGTGAGGATATAGTTAATGTAGTTATCTACAAACTCTATTGCTTCTAGAAATTTTGGTTTTGAGATTTTTTGGGTCAAATAACTCAATTCATGGAAATTGTAAAACTTGGGACAGTATTGAAGTTGTTTGTTAAAGGAAGCAAACAAGTAGTATTTTCCTCTTTTCAATTATCTCAATGACTAAATGAAGATTAGATCACCAAGATATTACATGATTTTTTGGTTTATAAGATTCTCTACATAAAAATAGTATCATATTTTGAAGATCTTGAGTGTGTGGGTAGAGCACTGAGGGAGGCAATCCACACCAAGACATTGGAGATTTGGTATTTATTTTGTTAATGAGTTTTGATTGTAGGTACTAATCCATCTTGATACATGTGAAGTTTTGGTTGTGTGTACAAATGCTAAAAGTCTATGAAGGTCCAAGGGAAGGTCTAGGGCAAAGGAGTGGTCCATTTGATTTCCAAGAGACTATAGAGAGAGGCAAAGAGGACTCCTAGGTGAGCCACAAGGGAGAGTTATTGGGGTGAGTTTGAAGTAGTATGGTAAAGGTGGATCTCTAACTAATAAGGTATTGTGGAAGTTGCAACCATTAATGCTCCATTGATAGGAGTATTTGGGAATATAAGTTTAAGGATAGTCATGTATCCTTAACGGAAAATATGGTAGTGATAAAGGCATGAAGAGGAAAAGGCAAAGGAAGGTAAAGATGAAGACTTTTGTTTTGTTTTTTTGCAGGTTATAGCACACCTTTCCAAGAGACTTGAAAAATTCTCAAGGCTAGTAGTATGGTGTAGAAGCACCTAATCCTAGAGGTAACTATGAGATATATAAGGTTTTTGAGTTATTTAAAGTCAACTATATGATGTATTGATTCATTTTGAATCCATTTGTAAAGGTGTTGACAAGAAATGTAAGCATGAGAACACTATTGCTCAAGTTGTCAAATAGGTAATATTTAGGTCTACATGGTCAAATTTGTGTAAAAGACCCATGGAAGGGTAAAATAATTTTAAAAGGTCTTAAATATTTCATTTGGATATGTATAGAGATGTATGAAAAAGTTTTGAAGTCATTTTGTCAAAAATGTAAAAGTTGCATAAAAAAGTTGTAAAATGCAACATTGAGAAAGTTACTAACATACAAAAATGATGTAAAAAGGTAGATGGTTTGTCTTAGGGGTAGCTAGGAAGGTTTATAACTTTAAAATGAATATAAATACCACTTTATGGTTGAACCAAATTAGATTTGAGAAGAAGAAATATTTTGATATATTTTTGGTGTATTCTATTATTATTTTTTTGATTGGTTTTTTAGTTTTAGTTTTTTAGTTCTATTATTATTATATATTGAATGAAGAATCCTCCTTCTCATTCTTTTGGTTTGGTTTAATTTTATAAAAAAATATTAAGTTATAAGCATTTTGGTGAAAGTGGGTATTTGCAGATTTGTGATTCCTTGAATATAGTCATGTTGTAGTGTGTAGTACGGACACATTTTGGAGACTTAGGATCTGTAATAATATTCATTATAAATATATGTGAATTATCTTTCATTTCCTATTTTTTTAAGTTGGTTTATGCAGATTTGTGAAGGTTATACATATTTTAGTGGAAACTAGTTTTTGAAGATCTTTGTTGGAGTTGTAGACAATGATTTGTGCTTAAAAAAATATTTCTGATTGGAAAAAATAAATGGGTTACATATTGCTAAACTATATTCATAAGGTTTTCACATGGAATTGGTTTGGTATCATTTCCTAAGCAGGGTTTGGTGTTTTAATTCTGAATTATGATAGGGATATGGACCATAATTTGTAGTCAAAAACAATAATTGTTTGAGGAATCAAATGGGGTCCTTAGACGTCAAGATTTGGTGAGGTGATATTTACTTTAGTAATCTACAAAATTTATTGTTTCTAGAAATTTTTATTTTGAGTTTTAGTGGGTCAAATAACTCAATTCTTGGCAATTGTAAAACTTGGGATAGTATTGAAATTGTTTGTTAAAGGAAGCAAACAAGTACTATTTGCCTTTTTTTAATTATTTCAATGATTAAATGAAGATTAGATCATCAATATCTTAGACAATTATGTGGTTTAAAAGATGCTCTACATCATATCAGGTTTCTTAGAATTTTGTTCATGGTTGGCATTGGGATAATGGACCACCCTCACTTTCTCATCTTCAATTTATTAATGGCACTACTCTTGTAGGTATTGCTCAGGTCAAAGAAGTTGAGGTGTTTCAAAATACTCTTGACATTTATTTGGTGGTGCGAGGCCAAAAAATCAATTAACTTAATTCCTCTATTTATTTTTTAATACTCTTAAAGAAATTCAAAGTAGGATTGCTAATATCCCATAGGTTTGAATTAGGGTGCTATCCTTGACATATCTTGTTATTCCTAGCATTGTTTATAGGAAGCCATATCTCTTTTTGAAAAATATACTTAATAAGATTTGGAAGAAGGTAAATAATTGGACTCATAGATTAAATTCTACTATTATTCAAGTTACTCTTCTTCAATTTTTTATTCCAACTCTTTCTATTTATAGAAGCTTGGTTTAGGCCACTCATTTTTAGTTTATCAAGAAGTTTGATGATCTTTCTCGACAGTTTCTTTAGAGTGGTAATTTATGTAATTGTAAATGGATTTTAATTAGTTAGAAGGCTATTTTTTGTACTAAGAAGGAGGGTGGTCTTGGGTTGTACTATGCTATCCTAAGTAGTCGAGCTTTGGTTGTTAACCTTTATTGGCGTTGGTGCTCTAGACATAATCAACTTTGGGTCTGTATAATAACTAATAAGTATTTCAAGGGTGTTGATTCACATTATATTTCCTTGCTTCCTTTAGAAGGTCATAGCACTATGGTATGGAAGACTCTTAATAATGGTACTCAATTAGTTAAGATAGATCATTTTTGGATATGTAAAGAAGGCTCTGCGGCTTTATTTTGGTTTGATGCTTGGAATGACAACCCTCCTATCTCTTCTATGTACCCTCATCTTTAGATTCTTTGTGATTCTTTTCTTATTTTTGGATGGGATAAGGTGGTTCATTATAAGGCCCCTTATCACGTGTGCCTTTTTTTTTTCTATGGATGGAAGGACTCCTCAGATTGGCTACTTGGGGGCTTAGAAGAGGACCGCTAGACACTCTCTAGAATTTTATCTTCTAGGGAGTGTTTCTCATTGTTGGAACCAAATATTTTGGATTGGAGTGGTGCTTTGTCTAGTAAATACTCCATTTCTATTGGGTACCAAGAGATTACTAGAAATTTTTTTGGAGATGACATGGTGCCTTAGGTGAAACCTATTTGGAAAAAAATTTCTTAGTCCAAATGTAATTTCTTCATGTGACTAGTGACTCACAATTAGTGTCTTATGTGGGATAATATTTGTAAACATGGATTTTAGGGGACCTCATTCTATGTGTTGTGTGATAATGGAAAGGAGAGTGTCTCCCACATTTTCTTTCATTGTTCCTATTCTACCCACCTTTGTAAAGGAGGCTTAGAGGCTTTATTTTAGTCTAATTCTTGGGATGATAACCCTCTTATCTTGTCTATGTACCCTCATATTTAGATAGTTTTTAATTCTTTTCTTATTCTTGGATAGGGTAAGGTGGTTCATTATAAGGTCCCTTATCACTTGGGCCTTTTTGTTCGCTATATATGGAAGGACTCTTCATATTGGCCACCTAAGGGCTTAAAAGAGGACCACTAGGAACTCTCTTGAATTTTGGCTTCTAGGGAGTGTTTCTCATTACTAGGGCTAGATGTTTTGGATTGGGTTGGTGCTCTATCTAGTAAATACTCTATTTCTAATGGGTACCAAGAGATTACTAGACAATTATATGGAGATGATATAATGCCTTAGTGGAAACCTATTTGGAATAAATTTTCCTGGTCCAGATGTAATTTCTTCATGTGGTTGGTGACTCAAAATCGGTGTCTTATGTGGGATAATCTTTGTAAAAATGGATTTTAAGGCCCCTCACTCTATGTGTTGTGTGATAATGGAAATGAGTCTATCTCCCACCTTTTCTTCCATTGTTCCTATTCTACTCAGCTATGGCACCTTTGGTAGAATTCTTGGGGTTGTCCTTGTAGGCATGCTTCCTCCCTGTCTTCTTTATGGGATCACTTGGGTAGTTTCCCCACTAAAGCCTTTCCTCTTTAGGTTGCATGGGTTGCCATTCCTTCATTCATTCTTTTGCATATTTGGTTGGAGAGGAACATGATACTATTTTAAAATGTTTGGACCAAAGTTATGCAACTCTGATAGAATATTTCTCACTCTCTACATGAAATAATTATGGCTAAGTGTGTTTTAGATGGGGGTATGTGTCCTAGTGACCTTACCATCTACAGTCACCTCAATTTTCATCTTCAAGGAGGGTTACAAGGGGTTGTTGGTGAATGATTGCATGTGTTGACATTATGGTCAAGTTTGTTTATTAGTGACTCACACTTAGTCAAATGGTTAGCAACTATTGAGCTTATCTTGCAATTTATAGTGTTAACCAAGTAATTCAAGTTCTACTGAGTTCTAAAATTAGTATTTAGTTTACACCCAGTAGTATCTATCGAGTTGATGAGTATCAGTGCAAACTAAGCTTCATAGTTTTTATCAAGTTGCATAGTGAAAACTATGGTCTCTAGTGTTTTCTAAGCTTTTAGCATTAGTGATGCAAATCAAGTGTTGACCAAGCTAGAAAGCATCAACCAAGTGATTCAATTTATATGTCAATTTTTATAGAATTCATTAAGTCACCAATGATGACCAAGTTTAGACTACTTGGAAGTGATTCGTATGAACTAAGCTTCTATGTATACAAGAGCATGAGAATCTTGAGTGTTGAAAATGGTTACTGAGTATTAGAATCTCACCAAGTTTGTCTTCAGAACTTGATTACCAGTAGTTGAGCCAACTTTGTGTATTTCAATGAAAATTCTATTGTAACTGACTTTGATGTATTATATTTTGGATTGGTATATATGTAATGTGCTATATCACATTAAAATGTTAAGTCATAGAAGAACACATGATGTGAATATAATAAGAGTAGATGTATGAATTAAGAAGGCTACAAGTAGTATAAGGAGTAGCAAATATTTATCTATCACAACAAGGTGATCATTAGACTCCAAAGGAATCTCAACTAGAAAATTAGACTTGTAGATCAAAGATTAGCCACTGGTTCATCCTAATAGGTGGAATAGTTAAATCATTTCACAAGGTAGGCTTAACATTCCTTTGCAAATCTCTTTATTGAGTGTATACTTCATTGTATGTTTTGTAAAATCTTTAGCAAGTTGGACCTAGTACTACTTATTACTCTTAATAGGGAAGATCATTAGAAGTGATCAATTATAAGTCTTAACTAGCCAACTTTATACTATAGTACTAAAGCTTGTAGGTATCATCCCCACCCCAATTTTACTTTCTATTTGGAAGGTTTCTGGGTTACCATATCTTGTATCAAAGTGTTACTTATGTTTTAATGCTTTCATTTTTTCATGCATGCAATTATTTTAGAATACATATGAAGGATTAATTGGTGAAATAAGAATAAGTTTTATTGGTTCTTGATTCACCCCTCCCCTCTCAATAACCTAGCCTATCCTATATTTCTAACAATTGGTATCAAAGCATTATGCTTCTCAAAGAATTTTTTTTATAGCTTTGGCAAAGATCAGAAGTAATAGAGGTATTCAGGATAGATAAGGCTATTGAAAATGAAAAGATGGATTTAGAATTGGATATTCCAACTTAAGAAAGAAAAGAAGCAACTATCTCAATCTTTGAAAAGAAGAAAAGATCTTGCAATACAAATGAATGACAAACTCTACAGTGAATAAAGAATTGACGATATCTATCTAGAAAGAAATTTAGATGAATCAAATGAGGAAATCAGAGACCTATTAGAAAATAATTCTAACCTTCAAGAAGAAGATAGAAAACTAAAAAGAGAACAAGAAATTTAGTTAGTAAATTGTGTGAAGTCGCGGAAGAAAAAGAGAAAGCCAAAGACGAGATAGAAGGAAAGAACAATGAAATTCAACATCTATCCCTTCGATAGGTAGACTTCATTGACAAGCTTACTAATGCAAATGAAGAAATCATGAATATAAGATTAGAGAATGAAAGATTGCAAAATCATCTAAACATTGAAAAGAAAATAAATGAGAGGTTGATGAAATATCAAATAGACATGAATCGGTTGAATGAGCAAAGCCAATATAGACAGATAGGCAAAGCAAGGATAGGATACACAGAAGAAGGTGAATCATCCAAGCAAGAAGTTCAAAAGAATCAAAGGCCTACTTACAATCACTATGGTAAGTTAAGTCATACATCAAACAAATTTTTAAGTAATAATAAAGAAATATTCATTGGAAAGTGTTACAATTGAAATAAGCATGGCCATAGAGCTAATGAATGCAAAGAGAAACCTAAATTTAAAGGTAAATATCACAAATAAAAGAAGCATGGGCACAAATCCTTTGAATACAAAACCAAGATATTGAAACTAGCATAATAGATTATGAAAACTATATTTGGTTGGGACTATAAAACATGGTGTAGATGCCATGACTATGGAGAATTTGGGCCATTGGAGAAAATTATGTGAAACATCACATGAGAATGAGAACAATAGACACCACTACAAGATGTATTATTTGTATAGAACTTGGATATCTTACCAAGAACTATATGAACACTCAAAGGATTGAATATGAAAAGAAAGACTAGGTTGATAACATCAAAAAGAAAATGAGGTAGTAATAGATTCCAAAATCTTCTAAGAGTACAAGTCTAAGTCATGAAGCACATGTCACTCAAGAATTGGTTGACTCAAACATTTCTACTTGATTTCCCATAAGGATGACTAGGACTAAAAATTTGAAGCAAACATCTTACATTAGTTCCAACTACCTAAAAGGAAAGATCCATATTAGAATTCAAGATGCAAAGGGATCATTGAGTGTCTAAGGAAAATCTAGAGCTTACCAAGCTAGGCCAATTTGCAAGACTCTACCAAGCAAGGTCAGGATACACTAAAAATATTCTGAGGATACTGAGTTATGAATGACTCTACTAAACACTAAGGTCAAACCAAGTGGAAGATAATCTATCACCAAATAATCAATTATACCAAGCATTTATGGTGATTGGAAAGTGAAAATTTCTTAAAAGGAAGAGAATCAAAATCATTTATCATTGTGAATTTTTGAAGAGCTAATTACAAAGGGCAATTTCTGTGATTCCAAGTGATCTATGCATCTATTGTTGAAGATCTTCATGTTTTCATAAACCCTACTAAGCATGGCCCCCTCTAGTAGTAAAAAAAAGAAAGGATCTAAGATTGGTTAAAGGAGTCGATTGGAAGGCACCAAACTTCAAGTTGAGTCCAACAATTGTAGAAACACTTGATCCAACTAGAGCTTAGTTGTAGATTCCACCAAACGTATTACTTGTTAATGATATTCATTCATTTTTTTTTTTTTGATAGAAGATAGCATAACCCTATACATAGATGGAACTCTAGAAAATTTATGTGTGAATGGTGTGTTGAAACTCGAGCATCAACATTTGGAGACCAAGGGTTTAACACACATTCCACATTTGCACATGGACTTTCCAATAAAATGGATAAGGTTTACCCTTAGCTGTGTACACAATGGAAAGCTATGGCTAGATCAACCTATTCAAATAAAAAAGAAAATGATTCATTGAATCATAATGTTCCCAATGTTGAACAAGGAAAAGATTAACAAAACCCCAAGTTAGGTAGAACTAGAAAGAAAAACTCTTGCCAAGTGGGATGGAAGAGGCATGAAGATTAGTAGTGTGACTGATATGGAACTAAGATTTGGAATTCATGTGATAACTTATAAGATCTATAGCTCTAGTCATCTCAACAATGTGTCATGTGAGGCAGTTGATCTAGCTCTCAAGGTGGTGAAGAAGAACATGTCCTTTGACATTGCCGAACTAATGCCAAATCAATTCAACAAGAACATGGAGAGCATCAAAACTTCAAAGAATAACCCATGTAAGTTTGACTCACTCTTGACTTGTTTATTCTTCATTGTGCAAAAGATTTTTCCTTCAAAATGTTTAGTCATATGGAGAAAAGATGTACCAGTACTATATCAGATTAATGAATATAGAAGAGATGGGTGAAAAAATTTTTAGTATCATGGAAAAATACTTTGGTTCATTCAAGGAAAAGATGAATAATAGATTTTAAATCCCTAAGAAACTTGTAGAAGATTACAAGGATGATTTTTATTTCATGGTAGACTATGACAAAGTGTACATTCAAGTGGTCAAAACTAGAGTCGTGTGGGTTAAGCATCTAAGATATGAGGTTAACATTGATGACACTATGGATATCATTGAGGCACTGTTGAATGAATGTGTGGATCCCAAGGACACATATTTTGATACCTTTGATGAAGCCAAAAGTAGAATAGAACTTGAAATTAAGCTTCCTCAAGTAGTTAGCAAAGGAAAGAAGAGGATATCAAAATTGAGGCAAGCAAGATCTACTCTCCTATTGATAGAAGGAAAAGGAGATGATGTGGAAGAAGATGATGCATAAGATGAGGTAGAAGAAACTAAATTTGAAGAAGAAGAGCCAATAAGGAAGAAGGTTAAGGTTATCATAACCAAACCTACCAAATCATCTACTATAGTATTCACAAGAAGAGCATCTAGATCAAGAAAGAAATTGAAATTAGGTGAAAAAGATGTAGAGGAAGTTATTTTCAAAGACCTCCACCTACATTTCAAGAAAAAATAAAAGAGATTGATGTAGGATCTAGTATGGAAAAGTTTAAATCTCTCAAACATGAAACAAAGAGTTCAAATGAGAAGAAGCAAGTTGAAGATATAATAATGTCAAAATTAGGTAAATAGAAATACTCATCTGATCAACTTGCACACCAAATTCCCAATGAGCTTATAGAAAGAGTCAAGACTAGATGGGAAAATGCTAGGAAAATTGCAAAAGATGTATTTTAATAGACTTTGAGTTAGCTAATTCTGATCTTAGTGATAAAGAGGTGAACGAATCCATTAAGAAAAATGAAGAAAAAATCACTCTAAAATTCAACACTTGCATGATATTGGTTAATGACATTAAACATGTGATGAAGACAACTAAAATTGCATGGAAGAATATCTACAAACTTCATCAACAGAGTGATTTTTTTTGTTTATGTTAGTGATTTAGATGATGAAGATAACAAGGAAGTAAATGAAAATAATGATGAAGAAGATATAGAAATAGATGATGTAAATTTGGATGATGAGGAGCAAGAATACGCAGCTAAGGAGAGGAAAATCCCCCTGAGATTCAAAGTATTGAGGAAACTAAAAAAGAGAAGATTACAGCAGTGATCATGGCCCCATTTCCTCACTCTCCAAGCAAAGCTTTAATATCATAAAGTTAGGAGAAAGCTTCTGTCAAGTTGGTTATCAAAAACACTGCAACACCATGCACCCAACCAATCTCTACACCTATTCAATATTGAATGAAGTGATCAACACTTCATTTACTAAGCCATCATAAAATTTGGCTAGACAACAACTAAGTATTTCTACTGTCAGTGCTATATCTACTTTTATGCCAGCCCCTCTATTTCTACTATTGTTACAATTCCTAGTATGTAAATAGCAAGAACAAAGATAGTTGAGAGCAAGCCTCAATTGAGTACTAAAGTTTCAAACAAGGAAAAAGGTAAAGATGAAGATATTGATCTTGATTAGGATATAGTTATCCTCAATTGGTATATCTCTACTCTGAATCTTGATCAAATGGACATCATAGGTGAACTATTGCAGAAGAATGCTAAGTGGTAAAAGCTTAGAGAAGCAAAAGGAAGAGAAAATCAAGTACTTGAAGATGTGAAGGACATACTTGTAGATGTACTAAGTTTTGAGGTTGATAATACACAACCTATTTTGGTTCAGTTAGAAGAATTTTTTTAGAAATTCAATGAATATTTAAATGGGGAAAAAGAGTTATTACAAACAAGAGAGAGAAAATTTGAGAACAAAGTATCAGAGAAAGTTTTACAAAAAATTGCAATATATCAAGTAGACTTTTCTACTATTCTCAAATCATTAGAAACCTTTGCAAATAATGCTACTTCATTATTCAAAAATTTATGTGATACATTTATCTTCACTTAAGAAATGAAAGATAAACTATCTAAGATAGATGAAGACTTGAAGGTGAGTGCACACTAGCTATCACTTGACCTGAGCTAAACTTCTACTCACTACTCAAAGATCATATTTCTAACTAATATGGAAGAAAAATTACTAAAGGAAGAACCCAAGATTAGCGCCACAATTGTAGACATCCAAGCCATGATTCTCCCAAACATGGATGCATTGTAGAAACACATTGCACATTCCAAAACTCTCATCCATGATAACAATTTTTCCATAGCTAATGACATGATGGACTTATCAACAGAAGTATAGATTGCATTACATGCAAGTAAGGTGTTACAAGAAAATTGGGACAAGACAATGACATTGATTTTGAAGGTACATTATGACTTCTTGTCACATTTTGGCATTACCATGTAGCATATACCTTTGGCATTTATGTCAAAAAGGGGGAGAAGATGAGACAAGATAAAAAGGGAGAGAAGATGTGATATAAAGATATGAGATATATAGTAAGTAAAGTATAATTTGTGCACACATACATACATACATACATACATACATACATACATATATATATATGGGTGAGGAACATAATATTCATGTACAATTATTTAGAAAACATCTCTTACAAAAGCAGTTTTGAATAATCTGAGGAAAAAAAGTATGTTACCAAGTTGAAGGCACAGGATGGAGACTAAAGATTATCTTGAACTTGAAGTTTTGAGAGTTCAGTTTTTTAATTTATAAGTGTTTTGTAACTAATGCCAAAGGGGGAGATTGTTAAAATTATGGTCAATTTTATTTATTAGTGACTCACACTTACTTAGATGATTAGCAACTACTGAGCTTATCTCACAATTTATAGTGTTAATTGAGTAACTCAGGTTCTACTCAGTTCTATAGTTTCTATCGAGTTCCAAAATTAGTATTCAGTTTGCACTGAGTAGTATATACTGAGTTGATGAGTATTATTACAAACTAAGCTTCATTGTGTTTTCCAAAGTTGCACACTACAAATTGTAGTCTTCAGTGTTTACTAAGTTTGTAGCATCAATGATGTGAATCAAGCGTTGACCAAGCTAGGAAGTGTCAACCAAGTGATTTAGTTTATACCGAGCTTGTAGTATTAGTGTTGATCAAGTTTTGCAACATAAACCAAGTGATTAAATTTATATGTCAAGTTCCACAATATTCACTAAGTCACCAGTTCTAAACAAGTTCAAACTACTTGTAAGTGATTAGTATGAACTGAACTTCTACAATGGTTGCAGAGTATTAGAACCTAACTGAGTTTGTCTTCAAAACTTGAGTACTAGTAGTTCAGTCAACTTGGTGTATTTTGGTGAAAATTGTATTGTGGTCAACTTTGATGTATTATAATTTTGATTAGTATATGGTTAAAAGCACAAACCTGTGTCACCCTTTTGTAAAGGAAAATGCTAACAAAAGTATAACTATTCACCTTCAAAGACATAAAATTAGTATTATTATTTTGAATTTGAAAATGAAGTAAATTAAAGAAATGTTTAGAAATGGAGTATCCGATACCTCAAAAAAACAATATTTCAAATAGTTGAAACATAATAAGGATTGTAATTCAAATAGCATTTGAAGATGATTTGACATGTATGAAGAGTAATATCTGTCTAATTCAAGAAGGTTCAAAAAATTTGAGTCAGGCTATAGGCTTTATTATGCTTCAAACAATTCTTAGGATTCCATTTATGGCGAAGGCATAAATAAATCCTAACAGATCCTTTGATATGTTATGTTACACAATTTTTAGGTCACCATCGAGAACAAATTTTAGCTGACATTGCAATGAATTTTGACATTCCAAGGATACAATTTGTTTTCAATGGTGACCTAAAATTGTTTCCAAGAAGAATAATTGGGAGGGTTGCCATTGATGTCACTGTGTGATAGACTGATAGATCTCAGACACACGCACTTTCAGGTATTTCAAAATATGATTGTTCAACTACCTCTTATCATTTTGCATTGTCATATTGTTGCTCTATTTTTTGTTTTTGTCTCCATGCATGGTTGCTCTATTTGTGCATTGTTGTTGTATTTGTATTGCTGCTCTTTTTTTTCCCTCTCTGTGTGTGTTCCTGCTTCTTTGCATTGTTGTCCAACTAGGAAGAATGGCTAAGGAGAGCTTCTCTATACCCAATTCAAAGGAGGATGCGGATACATTGGCAATGTTGGAACCCCTATCTTCGGAGGAGTTGCAAAGGAGATTAGAAAAAATAATAAACATCTTATCCATAGATAATAATAAAAATGTTTCTAATTTTGGGAGTTCGAGAGGAGACCAAGACCTCCAACGTTATGACCCACTGGATAAATCTACGTATATGTTTCCTAGGCCACAATTCTTGCATTATCAGCCATGAAGAATGGACGATGATGAAGGCCTTGAGGATACATATGAAGGAATGGAAAGAAGTCATAGATCTTCTTGTTTCAAAAATAAGATTCTGATTTTAGTGGCGATACTCTTTGTGCTTATTTTTTGTATATCTACATGGCATTCCAGCAAGTATTATGCTAGTCTTAATTTGCAAGGTCTTACTTAGATGATTAGCAACTACTGAATTTATCTTGCAATTTATAGTGTTAATTGAATAACTCAGGTTCTACTAAGTTCTATAGTTTCTATCGAGATCCAAAATCAATATTTAGTTTGCACTGAGTAGTATATAGTGATTTGATGGGTATTATTACAAACCAAGCCTCATAGTGTTTGCCAAAGTTGCACACTACAAACTGTGGTCTTTAGTATTTACTAAATTCGTAGCATCAGTGATGTGAATCAAGCATTGACCAAGCTAGGAAGTGTCAACCAAGTGATTTAGTTTATTCTAAGCTTGTAGTATTAGTGTTGATCAAGTTTTGCAACATCAACCAAGTGATTAAATTTATATGTCAAGTTCCACAATATTCACTAGGTCACCAGTTCTAACTAAGTTAAAACTACTTGGAAGTGATTAGTATGTATTGAACTTCTACATCTGCCAAAAGCATGACAATATCGAGTCTTAACAATGGTTGCAGAGTATCAGAACCTAACCGAGTTTGTCTTCAAAACCTGATTACTAGTAGTTGAGTCAACTTGGTGTATTTTGGTGAAAATTGTATTGTGGTCAACTTTGATGTATTATAATTTTGATTAGTCTATGGTTAAAAGCACAAACCTGTGTCACCCTTTTGTAAAGGAAAATGCTAACAAAAGTATAACTATTCACCTTCAAAGACATAAAATTAGTATTATTAATTTGAATTCGAAAATGAAGTAAATTAAAGAAATGTTTAGAAATGGATGAAGTCTAGGATTATAATTTTTAATAATTATTTGGAATAAGAATTGATATATTTTCCTAATTTTTTAGTTGCTGAAAAATACTGAAAATTAGCAGTATAGTTCACACCACAAAACTACATGGAAATAAACTTGTTTCCCTTTTATCTTAGACTATGTTAGAGATAACATATATAGCTAGAACAATCAAAAATAAAAATCAGCTTTAGACCTATATTTTTTATTTTATAATGATTCAAGTTTCAACTCACCTAAAATTGATAGTTTTCATCTCCCACCACAATTTTCAAAACAAATCTACTCTAACTAGGAGAAAAATTATACATTCTAAAAGAGGAATTTCTCCTCTAGAATGCCATATAATTTTTTTATTTTTTTTTATATGATTTAATATTTTTTCTTTCTCAAAATTGACACCTTTTTGAGTATTAAAATACATTCTTTTAGAATATTTTGATTACAATATACTCTATCTAATTAAGACACTATAAACTCTATATGAGAAAATTCTTGACTTTGAGCTCTATAAAATGGTGTCTATATGTTATTAAAAAATATCATAAAAATTAGTAAGAGTTATTGAAACACCGCTTTTCTGAAATAATTGTATTTTTTAGTAATTGGATACAAACTAGTATAAAACTTGCATTTAGTAGACATTTCCAATTGAAAAAGTGTGAGACAATATATAACATAGCTAGAATAAATTTATCTATACCATATGTTTGGACAAAATTTAATTTTAGATATAAATACTCAAATTTAGTCATTTTGATAAATTAGCTTGAAAGGTGACACAACTTTGTACTTTTACCCATATATGTAATGTATTGTACCACATCCAAATGTGAAGTCATAGAAGAACACATGATGCAAATATAATAAGAGAAGAAGTCTGAACTAAGAAGGCTACAAGTAGTATAAGGAGCAACAAAGATTTATGTATCAAAACAAGGTGATCATTACACTCCAAAGGAATCTCAACTAGCAAATTAGAGTTGTAGATAAGAGATCAGCCACTAGTTCATCCTAATAGGTGAACTTTTAAATCCTTTCACAAGGTAGACTTAATAGTCTTTTGCAAATCTCTTTACTGAGTTCATAATTCATTGTATGTTTTGTAAAGCCTTTAGCAAGGTGAACCTAGCAGTCCTTATTTCTCCTAACAAGGAAGATCATCAAAAGTGATCAATTATAAGCCTTAACAAGCCAACTTTATATTTTAATACTAGATCTTGTGGGTATCATCTCCACCCTAGTTTTACTTTCTATTTGGAAGGTCTTTGGGTCACCATATCTTGTGACAAAGTGTTATTAATATTTTAATGCTTTCAATTTTTCATGCATGTAGTTAGATTAGAATATATATGAAGGATTAATTGGGGAAATAAGAATAAGTTTTATTGGTTCCTGATTCACCCCTCCCCTCTCAAAATCCTAGCCTATCCTATATTTCCAATAGCATTGTCTATCTAGTTGACATAGGTGAAAAATGAAATGAGGGGTGAATCCTAAAAGGAATTGGATGATTCCTCCAATTGGAGTCTTAAAATTCAACATTGATGGTCCTTCTTGGGGGAATCTAGGTCCTAGTGGCATTGGGGGAGAGGATCATTTTAGTTCTATTAATGTTCAATTTTTTTTCTTGGTGTATAAGTGTTGCCATACTAACAATCTTTGAGAGGTGTTGGCCATCCTACATGCTATAAAAAAATGTTTTTTGAGGGCATATAATAGGATTATCTACGAGTTTGACTCCCAAGTGGTGCTGAAATTTCTTACTTTAAAAGTGCTTGCAGATGTTAATTGATCTCTAGCTCTAGTTGTTAATAAAAATCTTCTCTCTTGTAGAACTTTGGAATCTATTTGTTTTACTTACATCCCTTGAGAGTGGAATGAAATTATGAATTGCTTGGATAAATGAACTTCTAATCATGTGCAATATTGGAATTTTATGGATAGGTAGAAATTACCCTCCAAATTACCTCATGAATTTGATGACCTTATTGATTGGGATAGAGCTCTTTACTAAACTCTCCTTTTTGTATCTCTTATTTTCTTACTAAACATTTTACCCCACTTTTAGGAACTAAACATATAACTTATATGAAAGTAAGATAATTTACATGGCATGGTAGTGTACTCTAATATGCCCATCATATTGTAATATGTACATTTCAAACCATGTGAAGCCTAAGTTTACTGACCAAAAATGTAAAGTACAAAAACATAATGAACATAATGAACCACAAAAAAATATGATGAAACTAAGCATGTTCAACATTCTCATAATTTTCTATGAGATATTTAAATGTCCATAGATCATGTCCATCATGTATTTGTAACCAACTACATTTACAATCAATAAGATGAATCAATTTATTGAGAAAAAAGTGTAATTAATGTACTAAATACAACTATGATAAACATAATAAACATTACAGTCATTCGATATGAGCTAGTCAAGCATACCTCAAGAGTCATCTCTCCATAATGTAATGTTATCTAATATTTCTTTATGTTGATGAACTTTTCTAATAGTACAAAGTTCTTTGGTCTTTGGTCTCCTTTGATGCTTCAATAACTTAACATTTACTTCTATAAAAAGGTACAAATACATGAGAATGGTTTTATACTTCTCATAGTCTTCAATGTAGGTGTGTCATTCTTTCGAGTCATGTATGTTTGCAACCATGTTCCTATTACAACAACTGAAAAAGTAGGATACATGAACACAACATCTTTTGTAGTTGATTGTGTAATTTTTCTTTCTCTTGTACATAATGTGTCAAGTAGTAATTTGATCTCTCTTCATTCTCCTATGATGCAAACAATGAAAACGTATTTCCTAGCTATAGAAGATTTGAAAGATGGTTTTAGTAAACATAACTTTCCATGTCATCATTTCTCAAGGAGATTGCTTGAGATTGATGCAAGAGCATCTTGAGTACTCTAGAAATCTTGCATCGTTGAAAATATTTCCTTTTTTTTGTTCCTATTTTATCTTTGGAGGATGACCCTTGCTATTTGTGGTTTCTCTTTCTATTCAACTTCCTAATCAACATCTCATCACCCTTATAGGGTTTCCTTCCATAACTCTTAACTATTGTCCTTCCTTTACTTCTTTGGTTAATGTTTTGGATAGGTGGTGAGTTCAGGTTGTACTTATTTCTTCTTTATTAGCTAGTAGATTTTTAGTTGTCTTTCAATTGTTAATTCTCTATTGATCTGAACCTATAATCTACATGTTGTAGATCATGTGGTTGTGTGAGTCACGCCCCTCTTTTTCCTTCTCATTTATCAAAAATATTATAGATATTTGAATGAAATATATATAATAAGTTTCCAAATAAATTATTTAGAATAAATGGAACACTTAACACTTAACACTCATTGGATCTAGGTGATACTCACATGAGTGAAGCATGGGGACTTCCTACTTATTAAGGTATTAGTTATTGATGTTATGAAAAAAAATTGTTGTTTCTAGAAAAAAATATTTGGATGTTAAAGTGGTCATATAGTTCATTTTCTAAAACCTTTCATGATAAAATAATTGTTGAATCATATATTTAAATTGTTGAATAGATGATTCCTAACATTTATTATTATTAATTGATAAATATTATAAATTAATTAATAGTTATTTAAGGGTCTTTTATTTTGCATCTTTTATTATTATAAAATATTTAAGAAAATAATATCTTATAAATCATTTTATTTAAATGTTATCTCAAATGAAAAATTTGGGGGATTTGCATTTAGTGTGATTGTGGATGATTTTTGGGTGAAATATGTATACCTTCTACATCTCTCATCCAACTAAAAATATGGGGTATCTATTATTCTAATTTTGGAGAGCATTATCCATGGAGTTGAGATCTTTTATTTAGATTTTCAAATTTTAGTCCCATGTTTGGGGGAGGTGACAAATGTGATTCTAGGTTCTAGGCAAGAAGTAAATTTGGAGCTGAAGCCTATACATTTCCTTGTCTTTGACATTTTTGAAGTTAGTTCTTACATTCTATCTCCTTGGAGAGATAGTATTGTTTGTACAACTCATTTTCTATTGTATGATGTAGTTTTGAGCATTTGCTTCTTCTGAATATTATATAGCAATGATCCTCTTTGTCTCTATTTACATTATCCTTATCTTTTAAATATTTTAGCTTCTAATTCAATGTGATCTCTTGGTTCCTTTACTTAAAGTTTGATGGTTAAGAGGCATTTAAGAAATATTTTTTTGGTTAATTAGTGTGATTTGTGTGGAGTCAAGTTTGAAATTTGTAAACCTAGTTTCCTTCTTTTAAACATCCACACCTCTTGCATTATATGCACCCAAAACTAGTAGAACCACACTTGAAAGGGTTGTTGTGTACTGTTTGAGTTGTAATTTTTCCCTTCAAAGCTACATTTCTCTCATAATCTCACCTCAATTTTAAAGTCTAGTTCATGTTATTAATTTACTTCTAAACCTTTTCCTACCAAGTTTGTTGATCTCATATTGGTTTTGACAAGTGAGTGTCAACACACTTAAGCCATTTACTTAGTTCATGTCAAACTAGTAATACATGATGAGCACAACATATAAATATAAGACCATGCCAATTTGCAATGAGTGTCAAGTCACATAGGTTTTGAGTCACTTAAGTTTTGAGAAAATAGACCATTCTAAGTGATTCAAGAGACAAGTAAACAATAAATGTCGAGTAATGCAGGTGCTAAGTCATAGTATAAATAACAATGCATGCTTAGCATCAGAGACTTCATATGCCGAGTAACACAGTTTTGACATGTTTGTTTTTAATGGCACAAAAGACTATGTAAACCATTTTTGAGCTGACTTAAGATTATATTTTGATATTATGGAGATAAGGACAAATCTATATTTGGATTCCCCATGAAGGGAAGGTACAAGTGGCAAAATGGATTAATCTCAGCCATAGATTAATACCTAACCCTAAGCCACCTAAGTCTTCTTAAGGAGGATGAAGCCAAAAGCTCTTAATGATAGAGGAGAGTGAATGTGGAAGGAATTGAAGGAGCGAACAAGATAGTTTGCATGTAGAGAATTCAAGGTGAGTTAGAAGTTATGATGAAAGAGTGAATTGTAGAATCAATTAGAAAAGAAAAAAAGATAGAGCAATGGATACAAAATTGAGACATCTAATCATGATGGATCAAGAAGATATTTTTTAGAGGTGATATATTATCAGGCAAGCAAGTGCCAATCATAGAATCTATGTTGAGACATTTTAATAGGTGATTTTAGTTAAATATCTTTACAAAGTAGTCCCAATAGACTGTATGAAATCCTTTAAAAGGGTGCTTACTTAGTTGTAAGTTGAAGTCCTCTAACAAGACACACTTCTAATAGGGTTTTAAAATCCTCTAACAATGTGAAACCTAACAGTCTTTGTAAGCCTTTAACAAGGTAGACCTTTCACAGGGTAGATCATGTTTCATGCTCAAAACATTGTAACCTTTATTCGATACACTTTATTACTATAGTAATGATGATTTTTGGGTGTCATCCACACCCCAATTTTATGTTCTCACTTGGAGGGCTTCTGAGTAATCGTATCTAGTGTTATGTGTTTGAATGCTTACATGGTTATATGTTTTAGATACATATGCTTTACATGTTATTTCAGCTTACTTGTTAATATATGTAATGAATAAATGGTGAAACTTTTATGGGTCCAAGGTTAAGGAAAGATCTTGAAATGGAAGTCTACAAGTTGGAAAAGACTATTGAAAACTAGGAGATTGAAATACATCTCATACTGCATAAACTGAATGAGGCAAAAGAGGAACTAAATAAATCCTTGAAGAGAAGGAAAGAGGTTTCTATTGCAAAGAATGACACACTATACAAAGAGATAGACACTACTAAACTATTTGCAGATGGTGACTCCAATGAATTTGGTGTAGCAGTTGTAGATGTAATGGAAAAGAATAGAATCTAGGCTGAAGAAATCATAAATCTCAAGTTAGAGCAAAAATCACAAACTATACTATTAAGTGAGGTGACTAAAAAAAAGATGAAAGCTATAAAAGACAAAGCCATGATTGAAGAAGGAAAAAGAATTCTTGCCAATAGATTGGAAGAGAAGTCAACAGAGCTAACCAAGATTTCTAACATGTAATTGGATACCCTAAGTAAAATGATGAATGCCAAATATGAACTAAATGCCAAGGATATTGAGATAACTACGTTGAAGTTGCAAAATGAACAATTACAATGTGACCTAAACAAAATGAAGCTGTCAAATACTTTGAACAACTATTGAGATCCCCTAGATCCAATAATGATACACTAGGACTAGGCTATACAAGCATTGAAGAAGGAGAATCATCCAAAGTTGTAGAAGAAAGGAACATCAAAGGTAAGAACTTCAAACCTACTTGTCATAGGGTAAAAGGAAAAGGTTGTGTCACCTTTTAGGATAACTTACCAAAATGACTAAATTTGAGTATTTCTTTCCAAAAATCATTTTTTCTCAAACATATGATCTAGCTAAGTTATATATAGTCTCATAGTTTTCCAATTTCAAATGCCTATTAAATGCATGTTTTAAACTAGTTTGCATCTAATTACTAAAGAAATAAAATTATTTCAGAAAGCTAGTGTTTCAATAACTCTTACTATTTTTTATGATATTTTTTTAGTAACATATAAACACCATTTTATAGAGTTGAAAGTCAAGAATATTCTCATAAAGAATTTATAGTATTTTAATTACATATAATATATTGTAATTAAAAAATTCTACAAGAATGAATTTTAATACTCAAAAATATGTCAATTTTGAAAAAGAAAAAAATATTAAATCATATCAAAAAATTTAAAAATTATATGATGTTCTAGAGGAGAGAGTCCTCTTTGAAAATGTATAATTTTTCTTTTGGTTAGAATAGATTTGTTTTGAAAAATGTGGTGGGAGATGAAACCTATCAATTTCATGCAAGTTGAAATCTAAGTCATTATAAAAGACAAAATGCAGGTCTAAAGAAATTTTTTTTAAAAAAATTCTAGCTATATATGTTATCTATAAGATAGTTTGAGTTCAAATGATTTTTTTTTTAATTCCATATAGTTTTGTGGTGGAACTAAACTCCTAATAGTTTTGAAGGATATTGCTACGATTGTCAAAAGTATGGACATTGAGCTTCTGAATGTAGATCCAAACCCATGTGGTTAGCAAATAAGCCAACAAAGGTAAGAGTTAACGGGAACTCTTACAATTGGGATTATAACACAAGATATAGCTATCATTATTGTCAATAATATAGACATGTTCCTAAGAATTGTATTAAGACACACTTCAGGTGCAATTACAAAAAAAATGGTTAAGTCAAACTACATGTTTTACCTATTTGAAGACTGGTCACATCAATAAATACTATCCAACCAAGTCAAAGGCACCAAGTTGTGAATTTGATAAGGGTAAAGGAAAGGCAGATGTTAAACACATCAGAAATGAGATGAATGAGACATGCAAGAAGAAAAGTGTTTGTAACACATCAAAGGGAGAAGGGATCACACCTCATCAAACTAGGCAAACATTAGGTATGTAGGATTGATATTTAAAAGTTATATCAAGCATCAGTTCCAAAAGAAGATAGTACTAAAGATAATACATTAGCATAAGTAAACATGTAATATGTTATTAGAAATTCAAGAGAAATCTTTAAAAAATTACATGTTGTTGTCAAGTATGAAAAGTTTCCTGTATGTGCTATGTGGAATGTTAGTTGGTGTCAAGCTATCAGACTAGATAGTTGATGTCGATCTTCTATTAGGTGTCGAGTGATGGAAATATCAATGGATGTAGAATGAACTTGAAATTGGTTATTGCTGAGCTTACAACTATGTAAGCACTTAGCATTAAATGGAAGATATTCGAAGGGTATATGATCGATTTGAGCTCATTTTTCATGATTTCAAAATCAAGAAAGAGTGAGAAGAGCTAGAAGTAACCTAAAATTTGTCAAAAGAAATTATAAAATATTTGTGTAGACATTCATCACCAGTTCATCAAATTTTCAAGTTATTTATCAAAAGTCGAGCTACGTAGTTTAAATTTTCATAAGTCCTAGCTTGTCACAATCGCATCAAATTCAAAAAATGTTGAAGGGAAAGAAGTCTTAAATGTATACCTAGTTATTAATGAAGTTAACTAGCCTGTATTTAAAGCCATTCCTAACATTGCCTATAAATAAGACCCTTCTGGCACATTATCAATGATTTTTCCAAATGTGATAATAGTGCAAGATGTGAGGAAATGCTACAATTGCAAGATAGGAAGTATCGGTGACATGGAGATAAGAGGTTTGTATAATAGATTGTGTGATAATGGTGTTTTGAAAGAGGAATAAAAAATTCTTGAGAAAAAGGGTTTAACACAAGCCCTATATTTTCCAAATGTATTTAAAACTAAGTGGATATGAATTTTGGTATACGATTGAAAAGATCATTTGAGTAGAAAGATTGTTATTGTTGAAGAAGTGTTTTCAATCATTGTTTTGTCACTAATGTCAAACTTGCTATATCTTGGTAAGACAATTGCTTATATGTTTCAAGCACTATAACTTAGTTGATTGATGAAGAGGATTTGATCAACAAGCTATAACAAAAGTACCTAAAGGAAAGGTTGAGTTATGATTATGTATTAGTACAAGAAGTAATTAAGACAATGATACCATAATGTATTGATTATCTACTTGAGGTTACAAAATGATTGGCTACACTTAGAAAGTTTTGAAGGAAAAGTTTGGACAAAGTTCATTTGCTTCATTTTCTAAGCTTGAACAAGTTGATAGAAGGTGCCAAGAAAAGTTAGTGCAAGCTGAGTAAAAAGTTAGTTGGAGATGAGTGAAAGAAATTTCTAGTGGATGCTAAGCAAACTAATAGGTGCTGAGAAAGTTAGTAAATGCTGAGTGACTTTTAGTAGATGCTGAGCACCAGTAAAATCTAGTTAATGTTGAGTATTTTCATAGTAGATGTTGAGTAACAAAGTATGTACTAAGCATCACTAAATTGACAATGCCAAGTTGCTGCATTATGAAAAAGATTGAAGATTCATTAAATAAAAGCTCACAAGTTTGTTTTCTTGGAACTTGAAAATTAGGAGGAAGATAAGATTGATGAGCTAGAGGCACAAAATCTTATGTAAAATGTTCTAGAGGCAAATTCAAATAGATTCTAGGAGAAGTTTCTTGAGAAGACAAGATATGGGGTATATACATTATATCCTACCTAATCCATCAAAAGCCCTAATTCTTGAGATGGATAATTAATGGGATAAAGAGTTATAATTCCCTATATGTAGGGTTTTCTAGTCATGAAGAAAAATTAGTTATAGGTCAAAAAAAATTGGATGTGAAAATCTGACAAGGTTAAGGAAGAGGGTTTGCTTCATCAAGTGACCCAAGAGGAGAAGTTTGCAATGGTGAGCTAAGCAAGAAGGATAGAGAAGGATGAATGCTTGTAGTGTGAAAAAACTATCAGAATTCCAAAGATAAGAAGCCAAGTAGAGTTGAGGACTGAATAGAGATCTATAATTTGGAAGTAAGGTTGTAAGTTGTATCAAATCAAATTCTACTATTATTCTCTAACAATTGTATTATATTATGGTAAATTCTTTGGAGAAAAGTTGACTTACTAGTCATTAGAAAATCCTTTAATAGGGTGGAATTCCAAGTGAATGACCTAAAGTCCTCTAACAAGGCTCACCTTTAATAGGGCGATTGAAATCCCTTAACCAGGTCACATTTAATAGTGTGTTTTGTAACCTTTAACAGGGTTGGCCTTTAATAAGGGCATCACTTAAGAAGAGTGAAGAAGGAGTAGCATGTTACTAATAGTTTTTGCCAAATTGGGTTTCCACATTAAATCATTGTGTCAAGTGTACTGATGGATGTGTTGTGTTTTATGCTTTACATTTCTGCACATTAGTTTAACAGTGACATATTAGTTTTGGCTAACACATAATGAATGCATGCATGGTTAAGAATCTTATATGGCTTCACTGAATTGGAAAAAAGGTTAATTTAGACATCTAGACCTTGATTAACTGATACCCCCCCCCCCCACCCCAAGTTAATCTAAAAATAATTTGAATAATTAGTATTAGAGCATAGTTACTTAAGAGGATTAGTTTTGAGGTACTAAAAGCACAAAGATCAGGAAAAGAGAGGTACCCAAGCTGAATAGAGATAAATTTTCTACATGGAAAATTTTGATGAAGCTACACCTTGGAGCACTTGGATATTATGTACAAAGTTACATTACAATAGAACATGTTGATCTAGCAGGTGCCCTAATGATTGAAGACCTAAAGAAAAGAAATAACACAATTAGGTGATGTTGGATATTGCCTCTTCCCTAAGCTATGCTAAGTTTGACGATATCAAAGAACATAAAAGTGCAAAGTAGATGTGGGATATCCTAACCACTATCTATGGAGGAGACAAAAATTTTCAAAGAGTCAAGTCAGAAAGCCTAAGAGGTAAGTTTGATGACATCAGAATGGAAGAAGGTGAAAAAATTTCTCAATATGTTGCTAGAGTAAAAGAAGTTGTTAGTGAAATAAAAGGTGCTACTGGTAAAATAGATGATGATACTATGCTAAGTAAAGTCTTGAGAACAATCTTGCATGTATATGCCATTAGGGTGTCTACAATTCAAGAGTTGAGATTTATACTAGGAAATGATCTAACCCTTGAATGTCTGGTGGGTAGACTCACTATATTTGAGTTATCTAATTTTGAAAACTACCAACTAGAGAGTATTGAATCAACTTTCAATGCAAAATTGTTACTAAAGAATTTTGAGGAGGTAAAGCCAAAGAAGAAGAAAAGAAAGATAAAGTATGCATCCAGTGACAATAGTATAGATGAGGAAGACATTGAACAATTGGAAGCATTACTAACTAGAAGATTTCACAAAGTAAAAGGTAAATTTAAAGGTAAGCTACCTATAATTTGTTTTAATTGCAATGAAGTTGGTCATATTGAAGCAATATGTACACAAAAGAAGAACTTTAGAGAAGGTAACAAGCAAAAAAAATAGAAGAGAAGATGATGGAAGAGACTACTATGACAAAGGCAAGAAGTCATGCTACATTGTTGATGAAAATAACTCTAATGAAAATGATGATGAAGTGGTATGTGTTGCAGTGAAGAATGAATCTGATGAGGATGAAGCTATTAAACTTATGACTTGTGTGAACAAGAATGACAAATGGATCATTGATAGTGGATGCTCACATCACATAACTAGAGACAAAATTAAGTTCATTACCTTAACTTGTTATGATGGAAATAGTGTAAGATTTTGTAATAAAGAACCATGTTAAATAAAAGGAAAAGATTCTATTGAGCTTATAGACAAGATCTCATGTGACAATGCTTACAATGTTTAAGGACTAAATTATAACTTGTTAAGTGTGTCAAATTTGAATAATTTGGGATGCAAAGTTGAGTTTGAAAACAAAATAGCCAAGATACATGATACAAATGGAAATCTAATTGGAAAAGGTGATCAAACAAGGAGTAATCTATTCTATTTGGATATAGAAGATGCTACTTGTCTTATTGAAAATTTTGATGATGTATGGCTTTGGCACAAGAGATTATGTCATGTTAACTTTGATAATCTGATTAGTATAAGTAACATGAAAAGAGTTAGAGGTTTTCTTAAATTGAAGAAACTAGAAAATGTAATTTGTAAACAATGTCAGCTAGGCAAGACGATAAATTCAAGCTTTAAAAGTAACACTTACATCTCTGAGAAAATACTTAAAATTGTTCATACTGATTTGTGTAGACCTATTGAGGTAGAAAGCTACAAAGGAGATAGGTATATTATGCTACTTCTTGATGATTACTCTAGAATGATGAAAATCATGCTCCTAAAGAAAAAATCAAATGCTTTTCAAATGTTTAAATGGTATTTGGAAAGAGTTGAGAAAGAAACAAGGAAGAGCTTGAAATGTTTGAGATCAGACAGAGGAGGTGAGTTCACTTCACATGAATTTGAGATGTTCTATAATGACAGAGGAATCAAGAGACACACATCAACACCTAGGACTCCTCCACAAAATGGAATTGCTAAAATAAAAAATAGGTCAATAATGGACTATGCCAGAACACTTATGATAGAGAAAAATGTTTTCCTAAAATACAAGAGAGAAGATGTAAGTACTGTAGTATATACTTTGAATTGTGTGAAAGTAAATAAAGGTACTCACTAAACACCTTTTGTACTATGGTATGGTTATCCACCTAATGTGAAATATTTTAAGGTATTTGGAAGAAAATGCTATATTCTCAAAGATGTTAGGAGTGGAAAATTTGATGCAAAGAGAAAAGAAGGTATGAATCTTGGTTACTCCACAAGAAGTAAAGCTTATAAGTGTTTAATTACTAACACTAACAAAATTGTGGAAAGTTCAAATGTGAATTTTGATGAGCTTACAAAAGCACATATGGTTGAAACTACAAAAGAACCAGAAGAATACAAGATATTTGCATAATATTATTAAGGAATTCCTATTGAAGAAGATATTACAAATCATGCAGCAAGTCAACAACAAGTTTCAACAATTGCTGAGTCACATCCTGTGAATGCCAAGTTGCATTCAAATGTCAAGTTGAAAAATGAGGAAAATGCATAATTTGACTCTGAGATTGCCACATATGAAAGAGATGTTGAAATACTTGACAAAAATGCACATAGTGATATTGAAGCTAAGAGATAGAATGCATCCACAAGAACTGAGCCTAGACTATCCAAATATGTCAAAAGACACCATCCTATAGATCAAATCATTGGAGAAAAAGATGCAATTCAAATGAGAAGAAATAGGTTGAGAAGTGAATCATGTTTCCTAAGTGTGAAGGAACCTAAGAAAGCGAGAGATGCATTGGAAGATGATGATTGGTATAGGGCTATGGAAGAAAAAATTCAGCAAATAGAAAAGGACAAGACTTGGAGCCTAGTTCCTAGACCAGAGGACAAGAATGTGATTGGCACAAAATGGGTATTCAGGAACAAGCTAGATGAGAATGGTGAATTGACAAGAAACAAAGAAAGATTAGTTTGCAAAGGGTATGCTCAAGAAGAAGGAATTGGCTATGGTGAAACATTTGCCCCTATTGCAAGAATGGAAGGAATAAAAATTCCGCTTGCTTATGCCGCATAAAAAGGTTTTAAAATTTATCAGATGGATGTTAAATTTGTATTTTTGAATGGAATATTAGAAGAAGAGGTCTACATAGAGTAACTAGAAGGTTTTGTGGATAAAAACAATAAGAACATGGTATGAAAACTACACAAATCCCTGTATAGATTGAAACAAGCACCAAAAGCATGGTATGAGAGACTTCATACTTATCTTGTTAAGATTAAATTTGAAAGGATAGATGATAACAACAATTTGCACCTGAAAATAGACAAAGAAAAAGATATACTATTGTCTAATTTTATTTTTTTTGATGACATAATATTTGGAGGACAAGATGCTCTATGTAAAGATTTTGCAAATTAGATGAAGCAAGAGTTTTAACCATCAATGATTGGTGAAATCAAATTCTTTGTGGGACTAAAAGTATATCAAATTAAGTATAGTGTATATATCACTTAGTCAAAATATATCAAGGAGATATTGAATACATTTGGACTTGAGGACTCAAAATCAGTAAGTAAACCTATGGTAACAACACTCAAACTATTAAAGAATGATGAATTAGCTAAGGTCAATCAAACATTGTATAGATCCATGATTGGAAAATTGCAATATGTAGTACACAATAGGCCTAATCTTACATTAGCTGTGGGGATATTTGCTAGGTTCTCTACAAATCCTAGAGAGAATCACTTGATGGCCATAAAATGGATAATGAGATACTTGAAAGGAAAATAAGAGTATGGCTTATAATATAAGAAGAATGAAAAGTTTGAACTCAAAGCCTACATTGATGTTGATTAGGTTGAAAATATTGATGACAAAAAGAGCACTAGTTGAGGAGCATTTTTCTTATGTAGAAGACTTGTTACATGGACAAGAAAGAAGTAGAGTTGTACCTCCCAATCTACTACTGAAGCAAAGTATGTTGTTGCCAACATTAACTGCACAAACATTGTATGGATCAAATAGCTACTTAAGGGAATAAAGGAAGAAATCATGAACTAGTGACATTTTATTTTGATAATACAAGTGCTATAAATATATCAAAGAATCTTGTTATGCATAGAAAGACAAAGCACATTGCAATAAAGTATCATTATGTAAGGGAGTTGGTTATGGACAAAGAGGTGAAGATGGAATATATCAACAAAAAGGAGAAAATTTCTAATATCTTCACCAAAGCATTACCTAAAGATGCCTATGAGTATCTAAGAGGAAAATTATGGGTAATACCCCTATCAAAGGCTATCTAAAAGATAGAGGTAGTACCCTACATCAAACAAGCTAATATTCATTTCATACACATTGATGCAATGGATGTTACTTTAGGAATTGCCTAAGGTAATTATAGAGCTTGAATATCAAATTAGTCAGAAGTAAGGTGATGGAGGGAGAAAATTGAAGAGCTTGCAAAATCCTATGTCTGCATATATAAAGATGCCAAGTATTGAGTACATCTCTTTGGCATTGTTATCAAAGAGGGATAAAGTACAAGAAATTGATCAAGTGCATACTAATCAAGAGGAAGAAGATAAAAGTAAAAAATCAAGTCAGAAGGAGAAAGTACAGTGCAAAAGAGTAAGAATAAAGCAAAGGTACATCATCAGAAGATCAGAAGACTAGAAGCAAGAAAGAGGGATAAAGTAGAAACAAAAGAGGGAGATATTCTGATATTCTAGGAGACATTTTGTAACCTAAGAGGGATATGCTGATAGAGGGAGAAGTTTTATTCACAAGCTTTCTTTTTGGTATTGCCTTACTATTTTAACCTAGTTAGTTTGATAGAATAAGATGTTCATCAGTTGTTTGACTAGTTGATCAGTTTTGTTTGCCATCAATGCCGAAGAGGGAGATTGTTGGTATATGATTGAAAAGATCATTTGAGTAGAAAGATTGTTATTTTGTTGAAGAAGTGTTTTCAGTCATTATTTTTTCACTAATGTCAAACTTCTTGTATGTTGGTAAGACAATTGCTTATATGTTTCAAGCACTATCACTTAGTTGATTGATGGAAAGGACTTGATCAACAAGATGTAACAAAAGTACCTAAAGGAAAGGTTGAGTTATGATTATGTATTGAAGTGAAAGAATCAGTTAAGATAGTGACAACATAATCTACTGATGATCTACTTTAGGTTAAAAAATGATCGGCTACACTTAGAAAGTTTAGAAGAAAAAGTTTGCAAAAAGTTCAGTTGCTTCATTTGCTAAGCTTGAGCAAGTTGATAGAAGTTGTTGAGCAAAGGTAGTGCAAGTCAAACAAAAAGCTAGTTGGAGTCAGGTGAAAGCAATTTCTAGTGGATGCTGAGCAAAGTAATAGGTGTCGAGCAAGTTAGTAGGTGCCATGTGATTTTCAATAGATGTTGAGCACGAATAAATCTAGTTAATAATAAGTGTTTTTACTTAAGATGCTAAGTAACACAGTATATCTCGAGCATTAGTAAATTGATAATGCCAAGCTACTCCATTATGAACAAGATTAAAGATTCATCAAATAAAATCTCATCAAAGCCTAAGCTCATTAAAGGTGGAAAAGGTAATACATTATGCATACATAAGTCTTGATGAAGACATTGTTATTCCAAAGTATGACTATGATACTATGACATTGGAGAAAACAAGCATTTCGCAGTAACCCTTAGAAAGGAAAAAGAATCAAGAAATGCTTAGGAGAGAACACAAGCAAAAGAAAGCACTTCAAGATATAAAGGACATCATTTTGGATGCATTTAGCCTGTCAAATCCTTATGAGACCAAGCCACTAATAGAATAATTGACAAATATAGTGGAGAAGGGCAGTAATGAAGATCTTGATACAAATGCAAAACTATTGGAATGGTTTGAAAAGAAGTTTCAAACAAAGTAAATGAGAAAATATCTAGTGAGATAGCACACAAAAAGTTGCACTAGAAACCAAGGTTGAGGATATGAAGAAGGTAATTGAGAATATATTCTCACTGTACACAAAACTATGTAATCCTACACTCTTCACCCAAGAGACCAAAAGTTGCATTCTATGTCTAGAAAGAAAAATATATGCATTAGGTGCAAGCCTACCTAAAATTCTAGCTTATAGTGAGAAGCATTTGAAAACATTGCTTTAGACACAAAGTTATTTAGCTATCTTAACAGTAGATGAGGCTAATATTAGAGCCAAATTGACAAGTATTCAGGCTACCCTCAACCCACATATGGAGATAATGCACAAGGAGCTAGGCTATGCTGAGAATATATTGAAGAAAGATCCAAATCTTTCTACTTTAGATGATCTAGTACACATTTTTGTTGAGATTGCAATCCAAATTAAATCATTGGATTTTGCATGTGATAATTGAGATGTAGCTCTAAGGATAATTATGGATGTCCATAAATCTTTTCTAGACAAACACACCATAATTGTATAACTCATTTGAAATAAGTGTCAAAAAGGGGGAGATATAATATGGGGGAGTATGAACAAAAAGGAGATATATATTTTTGGAGAGAAAGTAGTAAATAGATACATATATTATCTAAACGAGAGCATATTAGATGAAAGAGTATTAGATACAACATATTGAAGTCAAAGGGAGCACAAATTTTGGAACCAAATATGACACATTAACTCGAGGGGAATTATAAAATTTTGAGGTATACAAGTTATTACACAATTTTGAAAATTTGAAGTCTTGTATATAAGCTGAGTCATGGATATGTTATGCTCAAGAGATTAAGGATAATATTGTATATTTAAGTGTTTTTGACACTCATATCAAAGGGGGAATTGTTGATCTCATATTAGTTTTGACAAGTGAGTGTCAACACACTTAAGCTATTTATTCAGTTCATGTTGAACTAGTAATACATGTCAAGCACAACATATCAATATTAGACCATGCCAATTTGTAATGAGTGCCAAGTCACACATTTTTCGAGTCACTAAAGTGTTGAGAAAATAGGCCATGCTGAGTGATTTAGTAGCCAAATAAATAGTGGATGTTGAGTAATGTAGGTACTAAGTCACAGTATAAATAATAGTGCATGCTGAGCATCAAAGGCTTCATATGATGAGTAACACAGTTTTGACATATTTGTTTGTAATGGCACAAAAAACTATGTAAACCATTTTTGAGCCAAATTAGGATTATATTTTGATATTATGGAGATAAGGATGAATCTATATTTGGATTTGCTATGCAATTACATGCAACCAAATAGAAAAAGGGATGGTTTAAGTGGAAAAATGGATGAATCTCAACTATATATTCATAGCTAACCCTAAGTTACCTAAGTCTTCTTAAGGAGGATGAAGCCTAAAACTCTTAATGATAGAGGAGAGTGAATGTGAAAGGAATTGAAGGAGCAAGGTGACTTAGAAGTTATGATGAAAGAGTGAATTGCAAAATTAGTTAGAGAAGAATAGAGGATAGATCAAAGGATACAACATTGAGACATCTGATCATGATGGATCAAGAAGATATTGTTAAGACATGGTCTGTTATCAGGCAAGCAAGTGCCAAGTGCAAGATCTATGCTGATACATTTTAATAGGTGATTTCAATTAAATCTCTTAACAAAATAGTCCTAACAATCTGTATGAAATTCTTTAACAACATGCTTACTTAGTTTTAAGTTGATGTCCTCTAACAAGGAACACTTCTAATAGGGTGTTGAAATCCTCTAACAAGGTAAGCCCAAATAGTCTTTGTAAGCCTTTAAGAGGGTAGACCTTTCATAGGGTAGATCATGTTTCATGGTCAAAACATAGTAACCTTCATTGGATACACTTTATTACTATAGTAGTGAAGATTTGTGGGTGTCATCTCCACCCCAGTTTTACCTTCCCACTTGGAGAGTTTCTAGGTAATCATATCTAGTGTTATGTGTGTGAATTCTTAAATGGTTATATGTTTTGTTGCATATGCTTTACATGTTATTTCAACTTACTTGTTAATTCATGTAATGAAAGAATGGTGAAAGTTTTATGGGTCCAAGGTTAAACTACTAATTCACCCACACCCCCCACCCCACCAAGAAGTTTACTCCCTCCCCTTCCAATTCCTCCAAAGTTTAGTTAATTTTCAAAATATTATTCAAGAGAAGTTGACCCATTATACTGGAGGTTTATCCTTATCATGACATACTCGCACGCCAAGGATCAATCCATGTTTCACTAGAGTACTAAAGGTTCATTTCAGTATAAGGTTGCAATCTAGTTGACAAAAGTAGCCATATGAATATGTATTCAACCTCGATTCATTTCCTATAGTGCCCACACTAAATTGAGTACACAAAATATAAATTTATTCTTAATCAATAAATCAAAAGACCTAACATTGTTTATTTATTTAAATAATTTAAAAATATTGAACAAACATTTTCATTAATTTAAATCAAATTAATTGATTACAATTACATTTTTACAGAAATCATTTATTTACCTTTTTTCCTTTTAAGTTATTTTGTTAAAATAATTCAAAGGCATTTTATATTAAAAAATACTAAATTAAAGGAATCTTTCTATATAAAATATTACAAAGAATTATATCATTAAAATACAAAAATTTCTTATTGTAGACACCTAAAAACCTTTAGAAAATAAAGTATTTTTGTTTTTTGAAAAATTCCTGATGACATCATCATTAATTAATTAATTAATTATTTAATTAATTAATTTATTTTTATGCCATTAAATCCCTTTATCTTAATTTAAAATATTTAATTAAGGAATCCCTCCCAAAAATGTTTAAATTTTATTTAAACATTATTTCCTTATTGATTAATTATTTAATTAATAAATTGACTAAAAAACCCAAAATAAATAAAAAAAAATTTTTTTGCCCAAAACATGGCCAATTTCCTTAAGACCACTAACCTCTTCCAAAATCTTCTAATCTTTCTTTAATTTTAATTAAAGGCTAATCCCATCATTTCCTACCCCTAATCCCAACTAAAAATATTTAATTAAGATTAAATATTAATCCTCATGTTTATTAAAAAGTTTTAATAAATATCTCCTCAACCCAAACCCTTAAAATAAATAAGACTTTATTGATTTCCTAAAAATATAATTTTTCCTCATCCTAAGAAGTTCTAGACTCTTCTAGAAATTCTTCATCCTCATCATAGGAAATTCTAGACTATTCTAGAAAGTCTTTATCCTCATCCAAAGTCTAGACTCTTCTAGAAGATGTCTTTAAACCTAATCCTAATCCCCTCCTAACCTTGTCACATTCCCTAAACATGGGTTAAAACTTACTAACCCAAGCCAAAAGCTAACAAATATCTCCTCCTTCACCCACCCTCATTAAATGCCATCCACTTTCCTATCCCTAAGCTAATCCTAAACCATCCTAATCCATCCTCTAATCATTTGCACAAGCCTAAGAAAGCTTAAAACCCTCCTAATCAAGCCCAAGTCAAAATTTCTCTCATCTCCCTCAAAATATCTCAACCATAAAACTTTATGAAGCCCACTAGGCCATAAATGACTCTTCCAAGCCCTTTTATTCCTCTTACAAGTCATTATGAGGGTCTTTATGAAAATTTTATCCCTTGAGCCTCATTTGTTGACTCATCCTTCCCCTTTCCTCCATCCTCTCACCATGTGACATGTGTCACTCTTTTATTGGCTATAAGGAAACACAATCCATGTGCTCTCCTCTCATGCAATCTGAGCCCTCCATAAGCTTTTTCCCACCCTTGCATCTTAGCCCTCAATCTCTCAAGCCTCTTTCCTATAAATTGGATCCTTCCCCTTTGAAAAATAACACAATCCATGAAGTAAAGTCATAATGCCATTTTAAGAAGCCATTTTACATCAAAACCATACACTCACACCCAAATTCCAACTCCATTTGAAGCACTTTTTGAAGCATAAAGCTTGAGCATATATCCTATCTATTTAGACAAAGCCACTCAACAAGAGAGCTTCTTATTGAGAGAGTCCATTAATGGCTCATATTCTCAATTGAGAGCTCATCTTAGTCTATCTTGAAGTTTATGAATTTTGTTTAGTTTGTAGAAGCTTTATTTAAATTTGGTTTCTATTAGCATACTAACATTGCTCATATACATTTTGGCACGCCCAGTGGGACCCCGCATGGGTCATCTTCATTAGCTTTTTTAGTCAAGTTTTGTATGTCATTTACTAATTTTTGCTAATTTTGCTTATTTTTGTGATTGGTAGGATTGTATAAATTGGTTTTGTAGGTCCACATGAGCATGAAGAAGACAATGGAACTCATAGTCTATCTCATAGTATTTGCAGAATTTTCAAGCTTATAGGTAGACAAAGCACTTGGAATTCTTCTTCCTCTTCTTGTCTATATTCTTCTTATTACATCTACTTCTTCTTCCTCTTCTTTTGGGAGATCTTGGCCATTTTTTTTTTAAGGAAGCAAAATCATACACACTTCTTTTTAGTTCTTAAAATGAACCCCCAAATCATACTTAAATCCATTAAAAAATTAAAAATTTGCAAAAAAGAAAAAAATCTTTTAACAAGTGAAACTAAACCAATCTAATCATTTGCATCCTTGCAACATCAAAGTTTTAGATGCATTCATGCAAAGTTAGGAACACTTTATTTTTGGGAATTTAAAAAGAACTTCAAGTTTCCATTTCAAAAGGTTCAAAATCAACACTAAGTTCACACTAAAATCTAAATCAAACTCAAAGCATCAATCAAAGATAAAATGAACCTCATTTGCAAATATTTTAAAGTTCTTTTAAAAACCTCATGAAAACTAAGAGTCCTAAATGGTTGCAAAAAATTGTCCTAAAAGTTTTGTTATTTGTTCCAAAAAAATGTCTTGTTGCAAAATCTTGAATGTTTCTTAGGTTTTTCATGCATCAAAACAATCTAGGAATATCATTTTTGGACTTAAAACATGCAAAGTAGAACACAAAATCTTGAATGAAAAGAAAAGTCCAAAGAGTCATTTTCATTTTTGAGTCCAAAAACAATCTTGAATGATCTAAGGTTAAAACAAAGAACTTCAAAGTTCTTAAAACAACACACAAAATCTCAATCTTGAATGCTCAAAGGAAAAAAACTTGACTGTTTAATCACTTGTCTTTGAATGCATGTTGCTAAACACACTCTTGAATGCCATGGATTAAAATTAATTTTTCCTTGAATGCATGATTAAAATAAAAAATCCAATCTTGAATTCCAAGGATCAATTAACCATTGCAATATCAAACACTTCATTTGGAGCTTTTCAAATTGAACAAAACAAATCTCTTTTCCACATGCAATTTAGGCAAAGTTTGATTTTTGGACATTTAAGAAACTTCGTTAAGTTAAACACAAATTTGAAAAAATCAATTTGAGTAGTTCCTTAGACTCACCTCTTTTCTAATCACCCATCAAATATTAACCATTGATTGCAATCTCAGCACCATTCATGGGGATGGGTCTGCTTGAAAAAGGTGTTAAATGTCCCACAATCTAACTCACTCACTTGGTCTTTGAACGTTTGCTTTAACTTTATCAAAATTCTTAAATGACCAAAAATCTAGATTAAATCAATCACACTTCATTTGGGTACTAAAATTGAACAACTATTGACATGGAGGGCCTCCGGGCGCGCGCTTGACAAATTGAGTCTCACACATCTTTGCTTTGGGCTTAAAAAAAAATCACACCAACTCTTGAATGCTTTAAAGGAAATTAATTGATACTTGATGTGGAGGGCCTCTGGGTGCACGAGTTTTCTTTTGTTGACCCTAACTCTTCTTCTTGTTTGCATTCTTCAATCGACTTACTTTTGTTGGCACTTCAAGTTGGAATTGAACATTGTCTCTTAAACATGAGTGCTTGCAAAGTCTAGATTAGCACACATAAGAGTTAGTTGGTAAAAGAAAAAGTGTGTTCTTTTTTAGCCCAAGGTCATCCAAGTCTTCTCTCCCCTTGTCATCTTTTGATGCTGTCTTGAGTGCATAAGATTAGGATCCAAAACCTTGTTTCTTTTTAGGAGGCCTGCTTGGGGATTTCATCAGCCCTTGGACGACCTCAACTCCCGCGTTTCAATGGAGTATAAGAACCAGGAGGTGAATCGAAAGACACCTCTCTTGGGATCAAGATTTTGTCACTCGGGCTAAGCCTCAAGGAACTTTATACCCTTGAGAAGTGAAAGAGGAGAAGTGGGTTACCGCTCCTCTCGGCTGTGTGACATCTTTTTGGTTTCATCTATGGATTTGGGCCTCACGTACCTTGGGTATATCCAGGACTCCCTAACTAAACCAACTGTCAGCCTTGTAGACAACCATCTAGGATGTTAATATGTTTGAAGTGACTAATTGAAATATTTGTGAAACATACACACTCCTCAGCACAAGTATCACATTTTGAGAATCAAAAACTTCTATCTGGTTGTTCCTATCTATTGCTTGCTTTTTTATTTGTTGAATGAATGTTTGCCAAACTTGGTCAATCCTAACTTAGGGTATACTTAGTGTAGTCACTGCCTATTCCAGAAGTTGAACAAGTTGAAGCAATATAACTGAGGTCTCTCAAAGCCAAGCAGATTCAAGAATTGATGTCAGAGCAACCCAAACTCAAACAGAAGTTCCACAAAGTTAAACTCAAACCATCTCAGGCATACCAAGAACTTTCAACCAAGAGAAAAGAACTAACACCAAGTCCTCGAATTGCCAAACTCCACAAAGTAGAGAATAAAGCTATTGACGAAGCACTTCAAGAGGCTTGGTTAGAGTGCACCATCAAATTTAGCCAACATCCTGGAGTTAATCCTGCTTATGCCTTACCAACTAGGCATGATTTCTATGATTAGATACCCTTGTTTCTCCACACCTTCTTGGATAAGCTTCACCTTAGAGTCATATTTGTAGAAAATTAATCCATCTTAGTTTATCCCCTTAAGCATTATTAGATCATCCATCTCATTTAGAATTAAACCATTTAGCCAGGAATCCAAAAACTACATATCTAAGCTTTCAAAATTGTTGTCACCTTGCTAAAAGTTTGTCATTCCTAAAAACTTTCAAAACCACCAATCTCACCAAGGTTATCCATTTTGACGAAGCTTTGTCTAGGGTAATCTAGCTTTGCCACTTGTTATTCCTCATCACCTTGAGCTAAAGGTTGGGATCCACAAGTGGTCAATCTTGTGTTCTTCCTAAAGGATCATCAGTCTATCCTTAGGTTGACACAATCACCACCAAGCTTGCACATAGGAAAGCAGACCTTTTGTGCTTTGGCAACATATCTTTGAAGTTAGAATCCCAAACCCAATCCTCCTTAGGTTTTGTCATATAGCTTTGCCTCAACCTAGGAAATCATTTGCATAGAAAAGCCTTCCCCCTTTTGCATCCACTAGCATTTGTTGCATCTCATCCCTAGGAGCATTTTTCATGCCACCCGTCACTCGCTTAGCCAAGAAGAAAGAAACAATGGAGCCCTATCATTTGGATTGAACAACCTCACCCCCCTTGAGCACTCAGCCATCCTTCAGCCCAGAGAAAGCTATGCCATCACCTACTAACATTGAAGCTTTCATGAACCAACCAGGAAATGCAGTATTGGTAAACGCCATTATAGACAAGAAAAAATAGACAATCATGGCTAATTTTCGAAGGGACAATGTAGGAACCTTTGATTTTGGAAGACCCCCTCCATTATCAAATCCATCTCACCCATTGTTTGGGTAGCTGCCACCACCCATAGGCTCTTATGATCCAAATTATGCTCAATATATTCCAAAAGAAGAGCCTCCAGCCAATCCATATGATCCAACAGACCCAAACATACCATCATCCACCCAAGTTGAAATCTCGATGCCACAAGCCAACCCAGCCACCACCACTCCATCCTTGGTTCATACCTCTCCGCTCCAAACCCCCTTTACCCAAAACACCTCACCGTTCATGCCCTTCACTATTGTTGTTGCTGCTCCCCAACCCAGCCTTCCAAATCCACCCATCTCCCAAATCAGTGCTAGCATCTTTGGCCAGCCTCAGCAATATACAATAGGGATGCTGCCCATGGGGCCAAGTAATCAACCTTTCATCACCCCCAGCTTGTTCACCACAGCCCAAAGCACAATCCCATCATTTCCATTAGGTTTGGAAGCTTAGTGCCATCAACCACAAATCCACAAGCTACTACCCTCACTCCACAAAGCTATTAAACTTCACAAGCTACTACCAATGTTCTACCTTGCTCTCAAGTGACCCAAGCTCCCACCACCACTCTACCAAGCTTCCAAATCCAGCCGCCAAGCTATCAAACCCCATCAATTCCATTTCCTAGCTTTCAAATCCCACCACCTCCACCACCAACTAATCCATTACCTCCTATTACCAACTAATTTTCAATGCCACTTCTAGGAGGTAACCCACCAATCCAGCCAACCACCAATTATTTGCAGGTACCATCCCAAATGGGGGCACAACCCACATACCTTGGTCAAACCCCACAAGCCCCCCGATCCTTTCCCCAAGCTTCACAACCATCTTATACCTTACCTCCACAAAGCAATTCATTTATCCCATAGCCAACTTATGTTCCTCAATCCCAACCTCAAATCCCATATCAATAGCAAGCCTCGTAGCACATGCATTAATATGCGCCACATCCCCCTCAACAACACGTCATCCACCATGCAGCTACCCAAACAATGTACAATCCCTATTAGAAAATCCCTCATAGCCATCCATATTCAGTGGCCCCATCTAGCGCATAACTACCTCAATGCACTCCTACATTGGGGGCACCCCAGCCATCACCTATCAATTTAGAATGGGAGCAAATGAAGACAGCTCTAAAAGCCATCCAAGAAGGGAATGATCCGAAGACATTCAAGTTTGAGAATGTGTGTCCTAACCCATTTGATAGAGCCATTACCATGACACCATTTCCCAAACACTTTGAGGTACCCAAATTTGACAAATTTAGAGGAAAAGGAGACCTCGTCACACCTATCAAAGAATTTTACATGCACTGCCAGGACGTGGCATACAATGATGTCTTCCTGTTGCACCTTTTTCCCAAAAGCTTGGCTGGACTAGCTCTTGAATGGTTTTACAAAATCCCCTATGGCACAATTAAAAACTTTGTTGAATTATCTGAGGCATTTGTAGCCCAATATGCCCATCTTGTTGAAATAGAGCTATCAATAGTTGACCTTGTCCACACTAAGAAAAAAGGTGGAGAAAGCCTTGCTGAATACCTACAAAGATGGAAAAACCTTACCACCCGCATATCCTGCACCTTTCTAGAGCACCATGTGGTGAAAATGTTTATTGATAATGCCCATCCCAGCTTGGTTCACCACATGACCATGAACTGTTTGCAGACTTATAAAGATATCAAAGTGAAAGGAATGATCCTTGAGCAAGGACTCATTAAAGATGGTGTGGTCAAGATTTACAAAGAGGCCAACAAAAATCAATCACATTCCAATGACAAGTCTAGATATTGGAACAAAAACAAGCAAGTTGCAACAGATGGCATCACTGACACCAGACATGTGAATATTGTTGGTCCTTCTCACAACCAGTCCAACCCACCATATCAACCAAAAAACCAACAAGCTATCAACTACCAACAACAGAATAACCAAAGATATCAAAACCACAATCCAAGACCCAACTTCCAAGGGTCTAGAAATCAGGCTAATGCCATCAATGTAGCTATAGGACAAAAGTCTAGAGTCTAACCTACACCTAGAAACTATACACCCCTTAGTGAGCCATTGGATGTCATTTTTGAGAAATTAGTCAAGGAAAACCTCATCAAATTTCCTCCTACCTAGCAAATTGACCCAAGCCAATCCAAAGCTACATGGTACAAAGACAATGAGTACTGCAAATTTCATAGGGTAAAAGGTCACACTACCCTCAGATGCATGAAACTGAAAGACTATGTGCAGGACCTCATTGATTGGAAGGAAATCATTGTTGGTGCCCAAACCTCTCCCAATGCAGGCTTATAGATCTATCAAAATTCTTTTCCTCCTCACAAAAATCAAAATCCTTGAAAAGCACCTATCCAAACCAACAACAACAACACCAATAACTGTCAACCAAACCAACAGCATGGGAAGAACAATGACCACACTTCATCCTATATAGACTATGGTAGCCTTATAGGTTGTATATCCAAGAAAGAGCCTTCTATCAATGTTATCAATATCAAAGGACCAAAAAATGAGTGTGCAGTCACCACTCAAAGAGCCCGATTTAACATTGCAGGCTCACCTGTTTCACCAGCACCATCAGCTCCATCAAAAAGCTAGTACAATATCTTGGAACACCTTGGGAACATGCCAGCCCAAATCTCCATTTTAGACCTTCTTCACACTAGTCCTATGTACAAGAACATCCTTGACAGTGCTCTCATAGAATCTCGTGTCCCTTCTGATATCAATGCTACTAATTTTTGTAATCTTGTTGGACACCTTTCATCCTCATGTGCCCTATCATTTAAACCCACTGACATACCCGTGGTCGAGCCAGATCACACCCTTCCACTTTGCATAGCCATCATGGTATCCAATTTTGCTGTGAAAAGAGTAATGATAGATAATGGATCAGCCTTGAATATTTGTACCCTAAAATTCATAAAACAAGCTGGGTATATTGAGGCAGATATCATCAGTGAGGTTATCACCATTAAAGCTTATGACAACTTGGAAAGAACCACAGAAGGAACTATTTTCCTGCCAATCAAGGTTGGGCCAGTCATCCAAGAAACACTCTGCCATGTTATTGATCTAAACCTACCATTCAACATCCTCCTCAGTCACCCATGGATTCATGCCATGAAAGCCATTCCATCCACTTACAATCAGTGCATCAAATTTTTGCATCAAAACACTGAGGTAACCATCCATGCCGATCCAGAGCCCTTTGCTTACTGCAATGTGGTTGAAGCTTCATATACAAACCATTTCCCTAGAATTGATATCGGCACATCCATCACCAGCTCATCCCACACTTGTAATGACCTAGAAACCATCCTCACCTCTACCATGTCTATCGTAAAGATCAATAACAAGGGTTGTGGAGAGTATAGTCTGTCAGATGCATTTGTTGTTGGGGCACTCCCACTTGATCCACATGCCCATGGACAACTGACATATCACAAAGCTAAGGAGATTCCACCTCCTTGATACAAATAGTTTGGCCCAACAACCTTTGTATCCTCAAAAATCCCTCTTCATGAGGAGCTCACTCCAGATATCAACAATTGGTTACATAAGGATGCACCTCAAAGAAATCAGGCATGCCTTGATCACTTTAGCCAAAAGTATCCCCAAGAACATAAGCTCATCACTGACAGATGAAACTATCAAGGTGGTGGTCTAGGACCAAAAGAAAGAGGCATGCAGTGCCCCATCGATGCACACAAGTGGGAATCAAAGTCAGGTCTTGGCTTTGGCATACCCACAACTGAGGATACCAATACGAATGGTCATGCCTTTTGGAACATTTACTGCAAACTTGTTGAAATTGAAGACATTCTTTAGGATGTTGAAAAGAGAGCCTATGACGATATCCTAGACCAAATCTCCCTCAGAGACTCTGTTCTCCAAGAACTATCCATCCACCTCATTGACCTACCACTCGCCCATCCACAACTCATAGATTGGGACCAACCAAGCGTGATACACATTGATGAGTTCACATCAAAGGAGGCACTTCTGAGATTCATGGGAGCTGAAACACCTCACAAGAAAAAAAACCCAGATTCTACCTATATCTACAAGCTAGATCCCAAGGGGTATTTTGGAGAAAATCCCCAACCTAGTTCTGATACACCCAAAACTGGAACTAGGGTGAATCTTAGACTAGCTAAGGAAGCAAAGAGAACCCCTCAGCAAGAACATCTAGAGACACAAGCAGAACATGAGGATTTAGCATTACCTCCTCAAGATAATCGACCAGAGATATCTTCTATTCTAATTGAGGATACTAGGGAAGTCAACATCGGTTCTTCAGAGATTCCTAGGCTTGTTCACATTGCTGCATCCCTATCACAAGACCAAGCTGATCTCCTCTTTGAGGTCTTAAGAGAGAAAATTGGCTGATTTGCATGGTCATATCTGTTGGTCTGACTTTTTCTGTAGTAAAAATTTTCAGTTAAATCATAGAAAAGTCAAATGTTCTATGTCTAAGTGAAACATAGGGTTTTGGATAAACCATCTATAAGAAATAATCACCATATAAATCCTATATTCATCCCTATTCATAAATTGTCGGGCCCAAAATTTTGAATTTTCAAAAGAGACGAATATGCTGTCATATTCCTTTTCCTTTCTCCCGGGTTACCTTTCTTCCTATTTGTCCCAACCGTTGGATCCAATTAGATCTACCGTTGGCATTACCTTGCTATTGAGAGTTACATGCTCATTAAGTATAGCGAGATAATGAGTATTGAGTATTTTAAGCAGTGGGACCATAAAGTGAAGATGCGGCGATCAGAGATTTGCTTATTAAATGTTTTATTTTGCAGGTACACTTTGCAATTCACCATCCAAAAAAAGGAGAGGGACCCACTAGAATATCTGACATTAGAGCCGGAATGTTGATTTTTTTGGAAGTTTCGCCACCTCGCTATCAAAAAATTCAGACACTTCACCGTAAGCGAAGTAGCGAGACCACGTGAAAATATAAAAATGATGACATTGCATCTTGCTTGTATCATAATTACACAAGGTGGCATGACCAGTCATAAATACCGTTGTCAGAATCAGTTTTAATTAACAAAAGTAATTACTGGGTAACCCTTGCATTTTCCAGCATGGAATCCTTTTAAGTGCCAGAGCTCGCTACCTCGCTATCGAAAAATTTAGGTGCTTCACCATTAGCGAGTTAGCGAGGCCCCATAAAATGGCAAAACATCGGCAAGATCTTTGATGACGTATAATGACAGATGACTGTGATAAATTTTGACATGTGCCAGCTATGCAGAGATCCGATTCTCATTAATACCTATCTGACTGAATGTACAAGAAATCTTGAACGTCAGCTTGAAGTGGATCAACGAAGCTCACTACCTCGCTATGAAGAGTTGCATGGAAGATAATTATAGCGACATAGCAAGTTGGGCCCGCCGCCTTCTTTCTTAAGAATTCCTGTAGCATATCTTTCGATCATTTCTTCATCTGATCAACGATTGTCACCGCTTTGCCATGGCAAGGTGCTTGTTCTTTATGCATAACGAAGTAGCGACATGCTAACACGTGTTCTCCGTAATCAGTGGGTCTAAATATAAGCACCATCAAAAGAAAGAATTCTGTACATGGCAAGTTCTCATTGGGTAAAATAATTGACATGGCAAATATAACTCCTAGTTGTTCTCTTTGTACCGCATGATCGTAGGATCTTTGAAGATCAACGGTGCAGTTTTAAATGAAAAATGTAGTGCCACTCTCTGTATTAATTAGACAAGAAAGCTCCGTCCGTGAGGAAAAATAGAGTATAATACAGAGAGATTTCATCAATTTCATTTCACGCGAGAAAAGATTTGAAGCCATTCTTGTGCAGAAGCCATTACTGAAAGAAAAGCGTGCCAAGGTTTGATAAAAAAAAAAATTTGTCAAGTTGTCTATTCGGGAAAAATTTGCAGGAATACAGAGGAGAATTGAGACAGAATTCAAGTAAGTAAAACTACCATCATCTTCGTGAGCTTTTAAGTTTTAAAAAGATAGCCCAAGATGCCTCCTAAGAAAGGATTTAAAGGTGCAATAAACTACCTGGATAGAAATGTGCATGATGATTTGCTTGAGTTACTTCCTGAATCTACTATAGAAATGGTGCAAGTTAAGAGGTTAACCTCACTCAACCCTAGGCTAAGGGTAGCTGATGGATTTTATGATAAGGGTAATTGGGTCTGGGATGCTCAAACTTCTCAAACTGGTTTGAGTTTATTCAAAAAATGGTTTGCGGAAAGGAAGTTATATTCCCCTCATGCCAATATATGGAATTTTGATCTTGGGAAGCTTGTTGTCCCCAGCGTGTTTATGGATTTTGACCTGCTTGAAGCTATAGCAAAAAACTATGACCAAGCCTCTAAGGTAGTGAGAAGAATGGATGGTGAGGCTTTAGATACCATCAGTCCCGAGGAGATTAGGAAGGTTTTCAGTCTGGGACCCCTCACCATGTATCATGTGCCCATTAATTTGATAGATTTAGAAAAAGAATATATATCCAAGAGGGATGTAGTTAGACATGGTGCACTGAAAGCCCACATAGGCCAGATTGGAGGCCTCCCAACCATAACATCATCTTCTAAAGAACCATTCAAGAAATCATGCTTTAATGCTAGGGCAGTGGAGATATATAGGACCCTGTGCAGAGTCTTCGGAGAGGGCGAAGAAGATTTTATTCCGGTGAGCTTCATGTATATGATCACCCAAATCTCTTCTTTTGGTGTGGAAATAATTTTTGATTTTGCATCTTACTTGGCAAATGAGATTCATCAGGGATTGGTGGGGATTGCACAGGGCAAGGTGGAAAAGGTTTGGGGTCAGTATTCCTTATTGATGCATATGTTTCTTTTTAAAGGGGCCACTTATTTTGGTAAAGAAATGGTTTTAAATAGAGAACAAGAAGGGGAGGCACTGCCAGTCCAATTATGGAGTGCAGACATGACCTGGGAAGCAGAAAATGCTAGCTTCATTAGATTTGATAGGCACTTTGCCTCCAAACTAAGGTGCCTCATATTGAGTGATAATCCCAGAATCCCTAAGGCATTAATGCACCTTGTTAGGCCTATGGACAAAACCCATAATCTAAAAGTTTCACATAATTGGGGAGATATTATCCCATATTCAGTTTCAACTGTCATCAAGGTCTATGGATTCAAAGGAACACCCCATGTGTTACCCTATCAGGTACCTTTAAAGGTAGGGATAGCTGAATTTTTGTGGCAGTTGGGAGGAGTGGAGGAGGCCTTTTTGCACAAAAGGGGGACAAGATCAATTTTTCCTACTTGTACTATAGCCCACCAATTTGTGATAACTAAAGAAGGGTGGGTCTTTCTCCATAAAATTTTGGATCAATATAAGATGGCAGTGTCTCACTCTTGTTTTTGTGATACAGAAGGTTTCTTTAACTCTGCCCTTAGATTGAGAATCAAGCTTCATCCAGTTCAGCATGAATTCTATTTTCCTGAAGATATAATAAGAAATGAATACTCTCTCCATGAGCAAGAAATAAAGAAAAAAAAATGGAGAGTCTATTCAAAAGTTTTGGAATTCATTAATTGTTTTGACAAAGATTTCAGTCCTCTTAGTAATGCTGCAACCAATGCAGATAAAATACATAAGCTCATGAGTGCTTTCTCTGAGATAATGGAAGTAATGAATGAGAAGAAACAACATTTTATTAATTCTTTTCCAGATAAAGCCAGAGAAATTATGAGAAAATTGGTTTTCACCCCCAACATTGGAATAGGTCCACTGGTGGTACGAAAGAAGATAGGATATACTATTGTCCGACAGCAGGTGCCCGTTGTACATAAAGAAAAATAGATAGTTGAATCCACTAGCACTGTCCTAGAAGAAAGACCCCCTGAACCTTCTCCCAAAAGAAGAAGAATAATAAGGGAGGAAGAATCCCCTGATGAAAGTTACTCACCTTCTCAAACCCCAATAAGAATTGAGGAAGAACAGCTCACCAATGAGCAATTCGAACAAATGGGGTCACAAGGAGAAATTTTTGTCACACAAGCAGAAATTGATGAAGGGAACCCCCAGGAACCCCCTGTGCCAAGTTTTGAATTAACTATAGCAGATTTCAGAGGAAGGGAATTGGACCCTATTTTGGAACAAGCCAGTCAGCATTTTTTATCTGATAACAATTTTGTAAGATCTAGGGCTTTCCATCAGTTTGCGTGGAGGGTAAACATGCACATTTTTGAGCAAAGGTGTAAGAATATGAAAACAAAACATCCAGAAATGGATGAGACATCCATTCAAAATTTAATAAAGGAACACATGGTGCAAGAGTTCCAAAATATAACCCCTGATGAGGGAAGACAGATGGTAAAAAATGCTAATGTTTTATTATTGCCCAATTGGGACATTGCTGACACATTAATTTTTAATTTTGTTTCAAATAATTTAGGACTCTAGGATCCAAATAAAGAGGAATTCTTGGGTACAACATTCAGCAATGATCAAGCTGCCCTTGTTATGTGGTCCCTGAGAAGAGGATCCAGAACTACTTCATCACAGCCTGATGATTCAGGATTAACAGGGAGTATCTTCGTAAGGAGAGTTGCTGATACTTCAAATGTATAGGCAGCCCACATGAATGTGGATTATTCTAAATTTGCCTTGGCTACTGCAGAAAGAGGAGAGAGGGAAATGATTGATATGCATAATAAATATGAAATAGTGGTGGATGCCTATAACCAAGAGGTAAAAAGAAGAATTGAGTTAGAAAATAGGGTATCTCAATTAGAAAAGGTACTTGGAAAGAGGAAAGTGGGAGAATCCAGTACACTGAGAATTGCGTATCCCCCGCAGTCATCTGTGGGATTAACCCCTATTATTGAGATACCTAACACCCCTAAAAGACACCAATTCTATACTGCAGAGGAATTTGAAGCAGAAAAAACCAAATTACATGAGTGGCAGATAGAATTTAGAAATTAGCAGGAAGAGAAATGGAGGCAGGGTGTGACATATTTGAGGGATAAAATACAATGGTCAACTTTTTATGATCAGTTGACAAGGATTGTAACCCTCATGGATGAGTTAAATAAAGAAAAGGATGGACTAGATTCTCTTGCACAGAAATGGAGACAGAGAAACAATGATGTTACAATTATTTGTATATCTACAGTCCAAATGCCTTATCATCAGGTTGAAAGGATTTTTGATTTATTGAATCAATTAGATAATTTTGAGAATAAAAGAGATTCTTTACAGAGAAAATTGATACTCTATTTTTCAAAGTATCTTGCTGAAAAATTCACCCTATTTCCTTGCGCTTTAGAATCTGTTGATACAGTAAAGGAGAAAGAAAAATGGAAAAATGAAATGGATGAATTATTTGATAATAGAATAACAAACATCATTAGTGAGACTGGCCATTGGTTTTGGGCAAAGACAAATGAGGAGCTGGTAAAAATATAATTATATTACGCTGATATGAGAAAAGAATTCGATCATTTAGAGGAAAATGCCAATTCTTTAATAAAGATACAAAGAGAAACCCTAAGTTTTGATTGGCCAGATGATGATACTTTTAACAGATGGAAAAATCAGTTTAGTGAGCAGATGTCAGGAGACGATGATGAAGAAGATGTAAGAGTAATAGTTACTTTTGTAATCAACAATGATGACATAGAAAATCCTCAGGTTAAAGTGAGTTTGCATGTAACAGAAGATGAAACATCACTTACAGACCTTATGGGTATGTACTCTGAAGATGAAGATGAAGAATGATTGTGAGATCAGATCATAACAACCAAGAAGCATAACAGAAAGGGACCCGCCAAGAATTGTTGTTGTAATTAACCTTTTTGTTATTCTTGTTTTTGCTTTTTTTTAAGGACACCTGTCACCTTTTTTAGCCTGAAGCTTGTTGCATCTCACATTATTTAAGTGAGATCCCAAGGCTAAAGAATGGTCCGAATTTGGTTTTTACTAAGTATTGTGCTTAGTTCTATTTTTGGTCCAAACATTTTGGGAAGGAAATTTATAGTATACTTTTCTGTCAAAATTTCTGAGATAGATGAATGTAGAAAGAACTGTGCTTCTTCTCTGAAGGTCTTTCTGGGTCTATTGTAAAGGATATATCATTTTCAAAGAAAATGAATACAAATTATGAACTGTCCCCATATCTGTTCTTTTCTAAATTTTGTCTCCTTTTAAATACTTAGCTACCTTGATGTTGTGTGAGTAAAAGCTTATGCAATTGATTGCAATATAGTAAGACTGTACATCCATTTGTTATTGATGTTAATTCAATGGATTAAATAAAGGCTTTGATGAATGTGATGAGGTTGCTTGGGTGTTAATAAGGATTTTTGAATGATAAATTTTGGTAAGAATTGCTGATGAAAATTTGTTGCAAAGCAACAAATTAGATCTAAGAATTTACTTGACTCTGAATTCCCAATGGATTAGGCACTGATCGAAAGTATTTCAGCCAAAAGAGAAGTATATTATGACTAGCTTTTTCAAAGTACATCATAAAATCAATTTTTACTTATATTTCCTGTAAGATATTCAAAGTTGGCCAGCACTTGCTTGCATGGATTGTTTTAGCTTCACTTAGCCATTGCTATTAGAAACATCTGCAGAGCTATAGAAGATTTCTTGGCCATATCTGTTCAAGGGATGTGTTTATCAATTCGGTAAGATTTACATATATGTTTGAGGATTTAGAGATGAGAATCAAAATGAAACTAAGAATAATTCTCATACAATTGTTCCATCTTTGAACCATCCCCGGGTACACCCGCCCTGGTTTTTACAGAGCCAAAAGAGTAGAAAACCATCTAAGGTTTTGTTGGAGTTGGGTCCTAGTACTTTTCATATGCAAGTGATAATGAGAATTGGCTATTCTTTAGGTTGTGTATGTACTAATATCTAGGTATTAAGCCTTTTGTCGCCTAGTAGTTTTAGCACTGTTAACATCAAAATAAAACACCAACAATATCAAGACATGCCAGGGCTTGATCTAAAGCTTGTAGTTCATCATCTTGCAGTCAATCCACAGATCAAGCTCGTCAGACAAAAGCTTAGAAAAATGCACCCCAAGGTGGCATTACTAGTCAAAACTAAGTTAGAAAGAATGTTAGCTGCTAAGGTTATCCGACCTATCGACTATTCAGTGTGGATCTCCAACATGGTCCCCATCACTAAGCCTTCTGGTGACATAAAAATCTGCACTGATTTCAAAGATCTTAACGAAGCTTGTCCAAAAGATGATTTTCCCTTGCCCAACATAGATATGATTGTAGATCTTACAAATGGACATGAAATTTTGTCCCTCATGGATGGATTTTCTAGGTATAATCAAATCAAGATTCCAAAAGAGGATCAGCATAAGATAACATTCACTACCCCTTGGGGAACCTTTTGCTACAACATGATGCCTTTTGGCCTAAAGAATTCTGGGGCTACCTATCAAAGAGCTATGACAACCATATTTCATGATCTCATCCATAGCATTTTGGAGGATTATGTGGATGATATCTTGGTCAAATCTCATACCTTCATGGATCATCTTGCTGACTTGGAGAAAATCTTTGATAGGTTAGCCAAATATCATCTCATGTTGAATCTCAAGAAATGTGTCTTTGGGGTCACATCTAGCAAGCTTCTAGGCTTTATAGTGTCTAAATGAGGTATAGAGATCAACCCCAAGAAGGTCAAGGCTATCTTAGACATGCCTCCTCCCCAGACACTATGACAGCTTCACTCTCTTCAGGGAAAGCTTCAATCCATTTGGCACTTCATCTCCCAACTTGCAGACAAGTGCACCCCCTTTTCACATTTGTTAAAGAAAGATGAAAAATTAAAATGGGATCCTATATGTCAATGTAGCTTTGATCAGCTCAAGTAGTATCTCACCAATTCCCCTATCTTAGTTCCACTAGTTCCTGATCATCCCTTGATCTTGTACATATCAGCAACACCTACTACTCTAGGGGCACTTCTAGCACAACATGATGACTACAACAGAGAAAGAACCACCTACTATATCATTAGAACCCTAGTTGGTTATGAACTCAATTACACTCCTATGGAAAAAGCTTGTTTGGTCATTATTTTCTCAACTCAAAAGCTTTGCCACTACATGCTAAGTCATACCATCCAACTAGTCTCCAAGATAGACCCTCTCAAGTATATGCTCTCCAGAACAGCACTTATAGGCCATTTGGCCAACTAGGTTATGCTCCTTAGCAAATTTGACATCCACTATGTGGACAGAAAGGCAATCAAAGGGCAAGCTATAGCAAATCACCTAGCTGATACACCTCTAATAGATGCTTATCCATTGATCACAGAATTTATAGATGAGCATATATGTCTAATTGAAGAACAACCCCCATGGAAACTTTATTTTGATGGCTCATACACATCTCATGGATCAGGGGCAGGAATATTGTTGGTCACACCTCAAGGAGATTACATTCCAAAAGCCTTCAAGCTACAATTCCCTAGCACCAACAATATAGTTGAATATGAGGCCCTCATAGTAGGATTAAAGATAGCTGCAGAATGGAACATTGCTGAGTTACAAATATTTAGTAATTCTCAACTCATCATCAAGCAAGCCCTAAATGAATATCAAACCAAAGATGAAAAACTATTACCCTACAAAGAGCTAGTTGATCAGCTAACCTAGCATTTTACAAGGCTTCAGTTTACACAAGTGCCTCAAATATAGAACAAAGTAGTAGATGTTATGGCTACGATCGGCTCACTCTTAGAAATTCCCCAAGTAGCTATGCAGTATGAGTTTTTAGTGGAGCAGCTCCTGACACCCGCCTATGCGAATGATGACTCAAACTGTGTTTGTATCTTGATTGGTCCCCAATCCCCTTGGTACCATGAGATCCATGCTTACCTTAGCAATGGTATCATATCCCCTCACCTCACACGTACCCAACACCAGAACCTCATCCGGAAATCATCTTGCTATGTTATCATAGCCAATACCCTATATCGTCGAGGTTATCACGATACTCTCTCTCGATGTCTAGACCAAAATGAGGCTGCGATGGTGTTAAAGGAAGTACACTCTGGACTTTGTGGTGCCCACACAAGTGGTATTTTCCTTGCGTGACAAATCCTTAGAGTAGGCTACTATTGGCCTACCATTAAAGAAGACTCCTGTGACTTTTTCAGAAAGTGTCTCCCATGTCAGCAACATGCAAATCTTGTGCACGCTCCAACACACAATCTACAGCCTATTGCACCACCTTGGCCTTTCGCTTATTGGGGCCTTGATCTAGTTGGAACTATCACACCCCTCTCATCTAATGGACATAAATGGATAATAACAGCTACATACTATTTCACTAAATGGGTGGAAGTAGTCCCCCTAGTCTTAGCTATAGGAATTCAGGTCTCCAAGTTCATCTTGTACCACATTGTTTGCCGCTTCGGCATCCCATCCACCATCTTCACCTACCACAGAGGTAACTTTGAAAATCTCAACATGGAAGAATTATGCACTTCCCTCTGCATCCATCATCACTTTTCTAGCCCATATTTCCCACAAGGTAACGGCCAAGCAGAGGCCACTAACAAAACCCTCCTCAAAATCCTAAAGAAAGTTGTCAATGATTTTGGCCGTGATTGGCACCTACAAATAAATCCAGCCCTATGGGCCTATCAAACTTCCTTTCATACATCCACAGGTGCAACTCCATACTCCCTAGTCTATGGTGCTAAAGTGATACTACCTATAGAGGTTGAACTTCCCTCCTTGTGCATATCTTTGCAAGGGAAAATATCAGATGAAGAATACAGAGTAGCTCGGCTCACCTAGCTAGATCTCTTAGACGAGAAGTGACAAGAAGCCTATGATCATCTCATAGTCTATCAAACTCATCTCAAAAGGAATTTCAATAAGAAGGTGCTTCCACAACACCTTCAGCCAGGTGATATGGTCCTTAAAAAAAACATGAAAGTCCAAGCAGATCGAGAAAAGAAAGGCAAGTTTGAACCTACATGGCTTGGTCCTTATGTTGTCACTGCTTCCTTGGCTCTGGAGCCTATCAGCTATCTACACCAGAAGGAGAACTCTTGAATGATCCTACTAACATCATTCATCTCAAGAAGTTCTATGCTTGACAATCCTTGATATACCTAGATTTTGAAAAATACAAAAAAAAAAAAAATAGTAAAGAGAAATAAGCGTCCAATGGTGAAAACTTGGCAATTCAGGCGCCTTGGATAGATACCTTGGTGAAAACCTGGTAATTCAGGTGCCTTGTGTACTAAGACTAATCCATTATCTATCACTATCCTATCCCTCATCCATTCACCCACCATCCCATAAAATATCTACTTGTTCCCTTGGTGTTCCAACCAAATATCCAAAATCTAATGGAGCTTGTAAATACCTCCTGTACAGCTTGTAAATCTTGTACCAAAGCTTGTATTATACCTTGTAAATCTTGTACCATACCTTGTATATCTGAATCTTGTCCAAAGTTTGTACCATATTCTATCCCATAAATAATCTTGTATCCTAGCTTGTATACTATCACATGCACACACAAAACCTCATTTTCACTTAAGCTTTTTGCAAACCATTTACATATCCACCTATCACCTATTATAGACATCCCATCCTTCACAAACATTTCCATCTCAGAAAAACCAAAACATGAACAAACTTGTACATTTGTAACATATCTTGGTTCATCAGCTTGTATATCCTCTTTAGCTTAGTACCATTGTATCTATCCAGTGTTCGTGTTAGTTCATCCTTGATCAGCATCTTCCACCCATCACACATCTTGGTTAGCTATTCCAATGCATCCTTTAGCTAGATTTCATGTCACCAAAGTGTTATCTTTCTTAGTTTAGCTTGCTAGATGCATCACTCATCCAAATCCACCAGCTTAGGTTCTCTCCAATAGGTCCTTGCAGGATAAAGCATTCCTCATGTCTAATATTGGTCTGTTAGTACCTCATCCTACCCATCTCATTGGCAAACAGTTCTCTTTTGGATTTTCCCTTTCTTTTGCTTTGGACTCTTCCCTGTTGCGTCTTAAAATATCTTTTCCAAGCAATCTCCTTGTTCCCTCCTCAATGTTGCCATGATCTTCCTTATCATGGTATACTGTGAATGGGGCAATCAGAGCGTAAGGTCTTGATCATGTCTTTTTTTTGTTTTTCTTTTCTGCTTGTGGGTTACCCAGCGCCAGTTCCATACTGCTTCTTTCAGGAATCATGTGTGATGCTGGGGCAATCCTTGCATGTTTGTTTTGAGTCAGTTCGTTAGTCCTCTGGATAGTTGGTGAAAAGTCCTTGATGTTCTTGGTAACCTTGGCAATTAACCAACAATCCTATAGCAAATCTAGTGCTCAACTACATGGTGGTACTTCTCTTTGAAGTATCCCCCTGCTCAAAAAGCTTCAATTCTTTTCCTTCATCTCCATTATCTGCCATCCATATCTAGCATATGTCTCTCCTACCCCAACTTATGCATTAGAATCTCTTTGAATCCCTCCTCACCTTTAGCTTTAGGGATCCACAATCCTAGTCTTAGGGATCCACCAATCCAGATCAGTTCACCAAGCCTCCTCTTTCGAGATCCACAATCCTAGTCCTAGGGATCTCCGAAACCCATCTTCCACCAATCTAACTTTTTGAAATCTTATTGCATCAGCTTTTTAATCCCCTCATCCATCTCCCCATCATGGATTCCTTTTATAGCGCTCCGCTCCTTCATCCTCTGCAATCCTTGAGATCTTAAGCTTGCTTCCTCTTGTGCCTCCCATTCTCCTTTATCATTCTCCCATAGTGAGAGTTTGAGTTAACTAAACCTCTTCTCTTAATCCAATCTGAGTCTTCTTGCTCATCTCAGATTCTTGTACTTTCCAAGAAGTCGTCGAGCCTCGCTTTCTCTCCTCGTCGCCTTCTTGAGGGGACATCTTGCAGTCCATTCTCTCCTCTTCTGCTCTAGCCTTGGGCATCTTATTTTTTTATCTTTGATGCCAGCCACTTGCGGCATCACATCAAAGAGGGGAAAAATGTAGACACCTAAAAACCTTTAGAAAATAAAGTATTTTTATTTTTTGAAAAATTCCTGATGACATCATCATTTATTAATTAATTTATTTATTTTTATGCCATTAAATCCCTTTATCTTAATTAAAAATATTTAATTAAGGAATCCCTCCCAAAAATGTTTAAATTTTATTTAAACATTATTTCCTTATTTATTAATTATTTAATTAATAAATTGATCAAAAAATCCAAAATAAATAAAAAATTTATTTTTTGCCCAAAACTTGGCCAATTTCCTTAAGACCACTAACCTCTTCCAAAATCTTCTAATCCTTCTTTAATTTTAGTTAAAGGCTAATCCCATCATTTCCTACCCCAAATCCCAATTCAAAATATTTAATTAAGATTAAATATTAATCCTCATATTTATTTAAAAAAATTTAATAAATATCTCCTCAACCCAAACCCTTGAAATAAATAAAACTTTATTTATTTCCTAAAAATCCAATTTATCCTCTTCCTAAGAAGTTCTAGACTCTTCTAGAAAGTCTTCATCCTCATCCTAGGAAATTCTAGACTATTCTAGAAAGTATTTATCCTCATCCAAAGTCTAGACTCTTCTAGAAGATGTCTTTAAACCTAATCCTAATCCCCTCCTAACCTTGTGGCATTCCCTAAACATGGGTTAAAACTTACTAACCCAAGCCAAAAGTTAAAAAATATCTCCTCCTTCACCCACCATCATTAAATGTCATCCACTTGCCTATCCATAAGCTAATCCTAAACCATCCTAATCCATCCTCTAATCATTTGCACAAGCCTAAGCAAGCTTAAAACCCTCCTAATCAAGCCCAAGTCTAAATTTCTCTCATCTCCCTCAAAATATCTCAACCATAAAACTTTATGAAGCCCACTAGGCCATAAATGACTCTTCCAAGCCCTTTTATTGCTCTTACAAGTCATTATGAGGGTCTTTATGAAGATTTTATCCCTTGAGCCTCCTTTGTTGACTCATCCTTCTCCTTTTGTCCATCCTCTCACCATGTGACATGTGTCACTCCTTGATTGGCTATAAGAAAGCACAATCCATGTGCTCTCCTCTCATGCAATCTGAGCCCTCCATAAACTTTTTACCACCCTTGCATCTTAACCCTCAATCCCTCAAGTTTCTTGCCTATAAATTGGATCCTTCCCCTTTGAAAAATAACACAATCCATGAAGTAAATTCATAATGCCATTTTGAGAAGCCATTTTACATCAAAACCATACACTCACACCCAAATTCCAACTCTATTTGAAGTACTTTTTGAAGCATAAAGCTTGAGCATACATCCTATCTATTTAGACAAAGCCACTCAACAAGAGAGCTTCTTATTGAGAGAGTCCATTAATGGCTCATATTCTCAATTGAGAGCTCATCTTAGTCTATCTTGAAGTTTATGAATTTAGTTTAGTTTGTAGAAGCTTTATTTAAATTTGGTTTCTATTGGCATACTAACATTGATCATATACACTTATTAGTCCTTACTAGGGATTAATGTTTTCACTAGTCCCTAATTATTAATTATTTACTTTTATAAAGTAAAAGAATCTTACTTTCTAAATCATGAAGTCTTTTATTTTTAAAATATATTTTTGTATCTGAATTTCTAATTTCTTATTGGTTAGAACCAATTTTGTTGGAGTTTAATTATTAATTTTAACTCAAAAAAAAAAAAAAAAAGTCACTTTAATTCTCAAAACTTCTAGTCAAAGTATTGAATCTATTTTATTTTTTCCAAACCTTGCTAAGGATTAACTCTGATTATTATACTTGTGTGTTGGTGTATGAATGTGATGTAACAATGAAAAAGAAAATGACATGTATATCCTCTATTCTAGACTAAGATAACCCACTGAGTTGAGGAATCTAAACCAATTGATGAATCTCCAAATTCACAAAAGAAACATGGTTGGGCATTAGGGTCTTGCTAGAATAAAACTATAGTAGTCCAAGTTTCTTACAAAGTAGGTATGAACTTAGGAAACTTCCAAACTTTCATCTACCAAGATTTCTTTGATAAATCCTAGCTATTTTTTCTTGAAATATTAAGAATAAAATATTTAACATAAGCAACTCATGCAAGAAGATAACAAATTAAATTATTTTTTGAAGCCTAGGTATTTGGAAACAAAGGTTAATATAGTTGTCCACTGTGAAACTTAGATGAACTATAGTTGTCCATCTTATGCTCATGCTAATTTATTGTTGTGGGGAGCCTATACTTTCCAATTCACCATTCCATAATAGATTTGTTGTTGTTTGTATGATACAAGTTTGTGGAGAATACATTTTCTCATTAACACCAATTATAGACAACACTTAGATCTAACAACCCTCAAAACCTTATCATTTCTTTTACATGTTTTGGGATTTTCTTTTTGTTTTAGAAATTTATTCGAGGAATATATGATTAAATTTAGAACTATAATTTAGATCAAGGCAAGCATATGAAACTAATTACATATAAATTAACCTTATCCTCTCAGAGAAAAAAATGTTACTCCTTTAAATTCAATGGGTGAGTAATTTAGAGGATACTTCTTTTCCTCTAAAGAATTTTCTATTGTAGTTAGTTTCTCTTATGTTATGGCTCTTTTTGTTTTTATTTACATTATTTTCCTTATTGGATTAGCTAGTAAATTTTTATATGCTCCTTTTAAGGATATAGGTGCAAAAGAGATATTCTTTAGACACTAGATAATGGAATTTAGAAATAAATCAATAACTAATATTATAGTTGAACATGATAACCAATTAAATCTAGGTATGGCTACGCAATCATAATATGCTTAACTAGATTTGAGATAGATGTTGACTATAATACTACATATGATTTTAAAAATTGAAAATGTCTAAACATATGGCTATATTACATAATTTAAATATAGATGTATGGGTATGGGAACAATATCCTCTATCATCAAACTCCAAATTTATGAAGATTATTATTAATATAAGGGATGATATTTTGATATAGAACATCAATACATATGCCAAAAGACTAGTGCACTAAATTTTTAAAAAATCACTAAGAGAATTGGGTACGTGTATGGAGGACAACAACCTTGTCCCACAACCTAAGTTTCCAGAAGACATATACCATTTGATAGACCCAAGTTTCCTCTTATCAATGAGATACAATAAGACATCCAGCATGACATTTTGTGCTAAATTATATCCACTTATAATGGAGGCACAACTGATAGAGTTTTAAATTGGGTCATCATGATGGTAAGTTTTCTGCTTTAACACAAAGCCACTATCTATAGCACATTTCTAGTGTTCACAAATCAAGCAATCTAATGATCTCCAAACATTATCTCACATAGTGTGATGACCCCTTTCTTGAAGGCTGTCAGTAATAAAATTTTAATTTTTAATTATACATAGGGAACTTAATTAGATTAAGTCAACAATATCACATTATAATATATCCAATAATTAATATGGTAAAGTCATTGATTTCATATTTCTCCTACTATACCTATCCTAAGGAGAGTGTGGGTTTACTTATCATAGGGCACTTGACACTAGTAAACCATCTAGTTTTACTCCACCTTTCCCTATATAACACAATCTATCAACTCCAATGAGTATAGTGAAAAATCAAAGAATTTTGTTTTATCAATTATATTCCTTCATTTAGAATTTATAAATATTAATCTATTAAATACTCCTCTCATTAAATCACAATGTATACAATTATATATATATATATATATATATATATATATATATATATATATATATATATATATATATATATATATATATATATATATATATATATATATATATATATATATATATATATATATATATATATATATATATATATATATATATATATATATATATATATATATATATATATATATATATATATATATATATATATATATATATATATAAAATACACACAAGATGCCCTATATAATATATATGGTGTTTGTTTATTACTTGTTATAGATGGCTATCTCATTCTTATATATTAACATGATTTCAGATTAAGACATAGTCGCATGCCCCTTTAATTATATGGTAGAGTTCTACAAAAAATTTATATTCACCTAATGATCAATCTCGAGGATCACAATGTGTGAGGGACCTATCCTTACCTTATCTGCTTGGTAGCTCGATTAGTGTATATTTGGCTAGCTTGTATTGTTTGATCAACTAGTAATGCTCCTAATGCCTGACTCATCCTAAAGCATTCGATATGTAGGTTTTTCTAATCAACATGTGATGAATTGCTCCTTTTGTGTGCTATAATTAGTCCTCTACTTGATCAATGATGTGGGAACTTATCACTATTTCATTAAATTTTCCAACGTCCAATATTTCCTTTAATTTTAGTTACGAACATGAATAATGGTTGCATTCTTTGATGCCTGTGTCGTTATCCAGTCAACCTTTTCTCTTTCCCCATAGTGATGGTATCAAATTCGATGTTGATGTGATTAGGGTTACCACCTATAATTAGGTTGGTATGACCCATGTGAAGAGGCACATCCTTTTATACGCACTATTATTTATGCAAACACCATTAAGCCATAGGGTATGATTTTTATTAATTATTTAATTATAGGGTAGGATCTATTTGTAGATTGTTATATTTATAGAACAAATTATTTGTTTTTTTTAACTTTTTTTATTAGTTGTATAGTTATATAACATATTAACTATTATGATTAGTTATGTGCCTTGAATCAATATTAGATTAATTAGTTCAATAAGAGAGATTGATATGACATGGATTACTATTGGTTAAAACATAAATATATTTAGTATTATAATTATTTGTGTCTATGAAAATATAGTTATTTTCTATTATCCATTATTCAAGCTCGTGACACATAGTAAGATTATAATATGGAAAACTCCAAACTACAACCATATCGATAGAAAAGTACTAGAACGCCTTACTATGCCAAATGGAAATACCAAGTTTGAAGCCTAAAATAACAATTTAGATTTCATACCTTATTTTAGAATAAATGTATATTTGGGGAAATGATGCAGGGGCATCCAAGGGTCAAGGTTATGGATTCAGATGTGGATTTTGGTCAAGATTTACTTCTAGGTCATAACTTTTGACTCAGATGTAGGTTTTGGTTGAATTTTACAAGCAGTTGCATTAGAAGGAGTTATTTGGATTGCCGATGAGCTCAGCTCAATAGGTGGTTGTTTAAACATTTTTTTGGGAGCTAGAAATATTGTCTTGACCTCTAAATTTGGCTTTTTGTATATTTTCTAATTTTTTTGGAAAGTTGTGTTTGCAATAAATTTGAAATCATATTTTTGATTTCATTGATTAATTGGAAATTCATCTTGCCTTAGTTGGGGGCTTTTCTTTGGAAAAATCAAGATTTATAGGATGAGTTTTAAAAATTACCAAAAATGGAAAAAAAAAATTCTCAAAAATCTGCCAAATATAGTAATTTTCAAAATTGTAATAAGTAGGCATTCTATTTCATTGTAGAGGTAGAGTAGAGTTGCAAAAAAAGTTGTAATAAAGAATTATGGTATTCTAAAACATCTGTCTTGTGTCAATCTCTGATTTATTCATTGATGAGATTAGATTACATTAGAAAACTTTAATTGAATTTAGACAATGATTTTGAAATATTTTTTATTTTTTTTGCAAATTTCTTTGTCATCAATAGAATATTAAGATCACTTCAATGAAACTCTACTGTTATATTGTTGATGGATCATACTATGATCCAAATGTTAATCGAAAAGATTCATTTTTAAAATCATACTATAAAATATGTTAATGTTTCAATAATTTGAAATATGTCTATTATACTATATTGTTTTATGCTTTTTTGTCTACATTCTTTTTTTGTCTTTGTAATTAGTTTCTAGTATAAAATAGTTTCTTAATCGATTTAAGTCACAAAAACTAAGGGTTGTTATAGTAGTTGAGAGTTTCCTCTGCTTATTTAATAAAAAATAGTGAATTCTATCTTTTGTCCCTAACAATTGCTCACCAATTTTGCTATGATTTCAAAAGAAAAGTCTATGAAGCATCTCAACAATTAAATTCAACAAATTATTTTAGCTACTTAAAATCTTGGGTAAGGTATATAGTCTTCAAATTCTTCAAAAAATTCTTGTTAACAATAAAATTTAAATGATTTTTAATATTAATTAAGAAGTTATTTATTTAATATCACTTACCTCTCACAAATATACTTTAATTGTTAAAGATGAATATATATATATATATATATATATATGTATATATATATATATGTATTTATGTATATATATATATGTATGTATATATATATATATATGTATGTATATATATATATATACATATATATATAATATATACATATATATATACATACATTAATATATATATATATGTATGTATATATATATGTATAGATATATATATATACATATATACATACATATATATATATATGTATGTATATATATATGTATATATATATATATACATATATATATGTATACACACACACACACACAAACATATATATATATATGTATGTATGTATATATGTATATATATATATATATACATATATTAAATTAATATTAAATTTTGATTAAATTAAGATTAAATTTAAGGTTAAGATTATGATGCAAGTTACATTTATAGATATGAAATTTTAGTTTTATGACCAAAATTAAGATCTACACTAAAATTAAAATTAGAACAATATTTAAGTTTATATCATAATATGGTCATAATTAAGATTAGAATTATGTCTATTATAATTATTATTTAAATAATAACATTGTAATAGACCCATTTTTCCTTCATCAATATATCTTCTCCTACTCTAACAATCACCATCAAGCTTTCCTATACTCAAGCTAATTTTTTTAATCAAATACGGTTCATAGATCGGAGAGATTTAGGTTTGTCATAAACATAATAAGAATTGTAATTCAAATAGAATTTTTTTTTTTTTTGAAGAAAGCTTATAAAAGATACAAATAAATGATTACAGTTAAGAATATACATAGAGCAAACTAATAGTGCTAAAAAAATAGCATTCATTCATGCCTAAAAAAGAATTGAAGACAATTTGACACGCATGAAGAGTAATATCTATCTAATTCAGGAAGATTTAGAAAATCTGAGTCAGGCTATAGGCTTTATTATGCTCCAAACAATTCTTAGGACACCATTTATGGTGAAGGCATAAGTAAATCCTGATAGATCCTTCTATATGTTTTTTTACACAATTTTTAGGTCACCATCGAGAACAAATTTTAGCTGACATTGCAATGAATTTTGACATTCCAAGGATACGATTTGTTTTCAATGGTGACCTAAAATTGTTTCCATGTAGAATAATTGGGAGGGTTGCCATTGATGTCACCGTGTGACAGACCAACGGATCTCAGATGCATGCAGTTTCAAGTATTTCAAAATATGACCATTCAACTGCCTCTTGTCATTTCACATTGTTATATTGTTGCTCTATTTTTTATTTTTGTCTTCATGCATGGTTGCTCTATTTTTGCATTGTTGTTGTATTTGCATTGCTACTCTTTTTTTTCCCTTTGTGTGTGTTCCTGCTTCTTTGCATCATTGTCCAACTTGGAAGAATGGCTAAGGAGAGCTTCTCAACACCCAATTCAAAGGAGGACATGGATACATTGACAACGTATCCCAATTTGCTAGTGCAATGCATTAAAACACCGAGTTCTATGCCACTATACTTAACCACTTAAATTTAGTTCAATGTGGAATAAAAAACTTAAATGATAGTTAAGTGAAACTAATAGCACATATAAACACAAGAAACAAAGAATGAGAGAGAGATGAGAACCAATTTGATTTTAGAGTTCATCTGGACTAAGCAGACTACATCTCTATGTCTAGCTCAACTGAGTGACTGATGTATAATTGATGCTCTTAAAAGTTGATTTACAACATACTATAGTCCATCCACAAAGTCATCAACAAATCCTAACTCGAACCATCTTGCATACAAGCTCTCAAGGCACAAGACTGGTTACTAAAGAGCAAGGAAGACTTTGCCTAAAAGGGTTCAACTACAGACATTAAACATCATTACATCGCATGTTTGTGCATTTTGAGTGCCTTTGGAATGGCTTCTCAGAAAAATCTCCTCTTAGAAATTCTCCTCTAGAATGCTCTCTAACATGTCTGGAATTCTCTCCTTTGGAATGGCCTCTTCAGAATGGCTCCTCCAAAAATCTCTTCTTTGGAATGGGTCTCATAAGAAAATCTCACCCCTCTTTTATACATGAACTTAGCCTAAAATAGGCTAAAACAATAATATTTAATTATAGGCCTCTTAAGAAAACTACCTATTCGAATTTACCCCTTTGCCAATTAATAAACTTGGCTTACATCAAATTTGGGGGATATATCTTAACCAAATAACAAAATTTTTTGTTTATTTATAAGGTTGCGGTTTTGATAGGCAAAGTTTGAATACAAACTTGCCTATATTCATATTCAATCCCACATTTGGTGCACTACCGGTTAAGATTTTTCTTGGGCTGCCAGTCGGGGGTTCCAACCCTCCTAGCAGCCTTTTAAAAGCTGATTTTGGCAAGATAAATTGTAAATACAAACTACGCCACATCCATTTTGAAGTGGACCAGTAGCCCAATGACCACTGACTAGGGTTTGGGGCTTGGTGATTGTAGATTTGACCCTACCAACTACCAAGATATACTTTTGGTAGAATAAACTTGGTCCCTTGCCATGTAGGTATCACGTGACACTAATTCATGTAACCTCATAATGCAACATGTGTCACAAAATGATAGGTTAGAGCTAATTGTTCATGCCACCTTATTATGTTGACTATGTACTTGGCATGTCACCATGCTAACATTATCATATAGACATGCCAATCATTGGTCAACCCTTTTCCTAGGCATCTTTGACCGATCATAATTCCTACATACGAACTCTATTTTCAATGAAATGAATGACATTGGAATCATAGTGATGAGACCTTAATCTTGATGCCATTTTCAACTAATTTAGAGATGGTCAAAATTTCATGCCTATTTTTGGTCAACCCTTGATATGTCTATTTGACCACGACTTTGACTAGGCATAACTTTCACATCTGGGCTCCAATTTTGACAAAATGAATGTTTCTAGAAACCTCTTGATGAGATATTCAAATTGGTGTCAAGCTTGGCCATTTTTGGAGAGTTCCATATCTCACCTTTTTAATGGCCTTTAGTCCAAGGTTTGACCTAACTTTAACTAGCCATAACTCGAGCGTACAGACTCCTTTTTGGCCCATTCGAGTTCTATTGGAGTCAAAATTCTGAGAACTTTGACATGGTGCTAATTATGGGAGATCTAGAGATACTTCAATTTTTGATGAAAATATCCTCTAGATCATCTGCATAATGAAATGATATGTAACCTGACATTGCTTGGTAAGGCCTTGTGACCCAACCTTGCTCAATGATCATTTTGCATCTTGAATGCTGATATGGATCTCTTTGCTTGCTATCTGAAGCTGATGTTAGATGACTTGTTCTAAATCATAGTTCTAGTGATCTGCATAGGTAACTAAGTTGAAATGACTATGTCACCCAACTCATTGACTTGGGTGTCATTCACTTCATAATTTTGTCTTGCATTCTTTAGAGATTTTGGTATCCATTTCTACCTCATTTGTTTTATGATCTTGTCAACTTTTTCTTTCTTTCCATCTTCAATTCTTCTCATGTTCATATAGTTCTTGGCAAGATGTCCAAGTTCTATACAAATAAAACATCTCTTTGTAGTATCTCTTTTCCTCATGTGATGTTTCACATAGTTTTCTCCAATGTGCCCAAATTCACCACAGTAGTGACATCTACACCATGTGTTGTAATCTCATCCAAATATTGCTTTCACAATTTTTTCTACTAGGTTCCACTTCTTGATTTTGCACTCTAAATATTTGTGTCCTTGTTTCTTGCAATTGTGAAACTTTCCTCCAAAATTAGGTTTCTCTTTGCATTCACTTTCTCTATGACCATTCTTGTTGCAACTATAACACTTTCCATTGAATTTTGCTTTACCATTGCTCTAGAATTTGTTTGATGAATGACCTATCTTACCATAATGATTACAAGTAGATATTTTGTTCTTTTGAGCTCCTTACTGAAATGATTCACCTTCTTTTGTATATATCCTAATCAAGCTTTGTCTTTATGTCTATATTGACTTTTCTCACTCAATTGATTCATGCTTTCTTGAGATTTCATCAGTCTTTCATTAGTGTTTTTTTCAATGCTAAGATAATTCTATGGTCTTTCATTCTTTGTCTTTAGATTTATAAGCTCTTGATTTGCATCATTGAGTTGATCACTAAAGTCTACTTGTTGAAGAGATAGTTTTTGAAATTCATTGTCCTTTTCTTATATCACTTCTTTGGCTTTGTCTTTTTCTTCCATGACTTCACATAACCTGACTAATTGGATTTCTTGCTCTCTTTTCAGTATTCTAAGTTCTTCTTGAAGATTGCAATTTTTATCCAATAAGTCTTTGATTGTTGCATAAAATTCATCTGAATTTCTCTCGAAACATAAGTCTTCAATTGTACTTTCACTATAGAGATTGTCATCCATTTGTACTACAAGATCTTTCCTTCTTTTCAATAATTGAGAGAGTTTCTCCTTTGCTTTCTTGAGTTGTGCAATGGCCAATTCTAGATCCAAATTTTCATTCTCAATAGCCTTATCTAGCCTTATACCTCCATTGCCTCTAATCTTATCTCAAGCTATTTGAACTTCTTCTATGAGAACCAAATGCTTCCATACCAATTGTTGAAAATATAAGTTAGTCTAGGTTACTATGAGGGGAGGGGTGAATTAGGAACCAATGAAACTTTATCTTAGTTCACCAATTAATGCTTCATATATTATTTTTATCTAATTGCATGCATGAAAGAATGAAAGAAATAAAACATTCATAACACTTTGAGAAAACATATGGTGACCCAGAAAACTTCCAATTAGAAAGTTAAATTCAGGTGGGGATGATACCCACAAGCTTTAGTACTACATTATAGAATTAACCTATTAAGGCTTATAATTGACCATTTTTGGTGATCTACCTTGTTAGGAGCAATAAGGACTATAAGGTCAACCTTGTTAAAGGATTTACAAACATACAATGAAGTATGAGCTCAGTTAAGAGATTTAGAAAAAGATTGGTCTACCTTGTTAAAATTTTTGGTTGATGAACCTATTAGGATGAATCAAAGGCTAATCTTTGATCTACAACTCCATTTTTTTGAATGAGATTCCTTCTATTACAATGATCACTTAGTTATGATAGATAAATCACTACTCTCTCTTATACTACTTGTAATCTTCCTTAATTCACACTTATCCACTTCTCATTGATACTCACATACATACTTGGATATGGTGTAATGTATTACATATATACCAATCCAATTCATGACCTTATGGAATTGACTACAATACCAAATTCATCATAGTTCACAAAGTTATCCCAACTATTGTAAATCAGGGTTTGAAGACAAACTCGGTGATGTTCGGATACATGACAAACACGGTCAATGCTCAACAAACTTTGGCACTTAGTTGAAGTTGAAACTTGGTTCATACTAATCACTCTTCAAGTAGCTTAAACTTGATCAACACTATGTGACTCAGTAAACACTAAGAAAATTGGTAACAATTGAATCACTTGGTTGACACTGTATGACTTAGTCAACACTAGATTCACTTCATTAATCTTGCAAGCTCAGTAGAGATTGTAGAGCTTGGTTAACACTAAAAAGCATAGTTAAGACTTGAGTCTCCATCACTTCCATTGAATAGATTGGTAGATACTGCTATGCTTGGGCTATATTATAAACTATCTCTAATGCTTGATAGATGTTGTGTAGCTCAACATGAGCTATAAACTATCTCTTTAGCATGGTAGCAACTAAGACACTTGGTTAACACTATTGGATGAATGATAAGCTTAATAGCAACTATAGAGCTCGGTAGCAATGTAACCATTTGACTAAGTGTTGAATCATTGATAGACAAATTGACCTTAATGTTAACTATAAACATATGTAGAGGTTCAAGTGCATGAATATCCTTGTAGAATTCTTATCCTTAATGCACAAAAGGTGTCCTAATTGAAGAAGATAAAATACAAATAATCTATATAATATGGCAAATAGTTGAAACTTTGGAAAAGACGATGAACTAGGCATCGATATTCTTATCAATTAATATTATAGGCAAAAAATAAAACAAACAAAGGTTAATACTTGATAAAACAAAAAAAGAAGAATTACAAAATTTTGAAATATACTATGCAAACCCACATGGGCACCTTCCTTACAATAATTTGCAAGCTAGAGATATGAACTATCACCTAGAGTTGTCTAAGCATCACAATGGGCCTCCCTTATATAGGCAGTTTTTCATTGCTCAAGAAAGTTTTAGATACAAACCCTAAACATTGAGGCCAACAAAATCTCAATTAAAAATTATTTTCTAATTTGTTACATAGGGTCAGCCATAAGTATGTTTTTTTAGGTACCCCAACTTCCTAAGGTCATAACTTTTGTAGACAAGTTCTAATTTTCAATTATAAGTACTGTTTGAAATCGTCAGCTCAACTCCTGAACTACATAAATGAACTACAGTGCTTGACATGCACAAATGCAAGCCATCCCAAGCAGGACCTCATTCTAGAGCCTCTAAGGCCTTCAAATCTGAGTTCAAATGTATGATGATGCAACTCCACCATCAGACTGATATGACTAAGATGAACCTCCATCTATGAAATTAGAACATTCTAAGATCATATGGCCCACTTACTAAAAATAGTAAGTTTCCATAAATGGTAACTATGTACTAAAATAACCCTTATTGAAAATGACAAAATAGAAGTATTTTTGAGTGATGCAAAATTTCCTTTACACTTAGGATGGTCCTGCATCAGACACTAGAGGTAATTTGAGAAGTGACCTTGTCATGTCTTAGGTGTTCAAAGAAAACCAAGGTAGTTAGTTCTTCCATTGTTAGTCATGATGAATCCTCAATAGGTCATTCTTTCCACTTGATCATATATTATTCATATTCATTGTTCCTTATACCTCATCCAACTTGGCTATCCAGTATGCCCTCAATCTCATTTGTAGTTGACATAGCCATTAGAATACTCTAGTATGCTTCTGCAGCTTCATCTCCATCACCTCCTTCATGATACTCTATCAAATCTAAAATGTGAAACACTGGTAAAATATTCAGTTCAACATACAACTTTACTTCATTAGCATTTCCATAATCATGTCCTTTTAGTATGTTGGATGCTCCAAACTTATTCATTTTCAGCTTATTATATGTACCCACTAGAAATCTCTCTTTTGTCAAATGAACCATGACTTCATCTCTAACCTAAGATTTTTTACACCTCATTTTCTCATCTACTTTAGCCTTGTACCATGTATTCATCTTTGTGATGTGTTTCCTCACCTCTTATGGAGGTTCTTCAAATGTTTAGCAAAATCTCTAGCTTTAACATTACTTATCTCTCCTTTATCCAACTACCTCAATAAAGAAGCATTTTTGGGATTGCTTCCATATAAAATCTACAATGGTGATTTACTAGTACTCTTGTTGACATAATTATTATATGAATATTCTACCTATGGGAAAATCATATCTCAAGAATTTGACTTATCTCCAATCAAACAACTCAACAAGTTCCCCAAAGTCTGATTCACTACCTCTACCTATCCATTAATTTGAGAATGATGTGATGAACATAACTTTGAATTTGACTTCAATTTATTTTGCAATGTATGCCAGAAATATCCAACAAACTTGGTATCTCAATCTGAGACTATGCTCTTCACCAGACCATGTAGTCTCACCACTTCTATGAAAAATAAGTCTACCACATGAACAACATCACTAATCTTCTTACAAGGAATAAAATGTGTCATATTTGGAAACCTATCAGCCACTATAAATATTGAATCATGCCCCTACTGAGTCCTTGGTAAACCAAGAATGAAGTCCATTTTGACATTATCCCATGGATTCTCTAGAATAGGTAATGACTAATAAAAACCTATATTACTCTTCACTCCATTTTCCATTTGACATACTCAAAAAATTTGTATAGACTTCTTGACATCTCATTGTAACTGTGGCCATTAATAATTTCCAACAACCAAAGAAATGGTCTAATCTCTACCAAAGTGTCCGACCAATCCTCCACTATCTTTATCCTTGATTAGATTTTCTCTCGTAGAACTTCTTGGAATGCAAAACCATTATTTTATTTGAACATCATACTATCCTAGAATATGAAATCCAACCATTTCATCTTTTCAAGCGTAACAAGTTTTGTACAAGCTTTCCAAGCTTCACCAAAATCAAGATCCTCTAGATGCAAATTGTTGAGTTCCTTGAACCCAACTACCTCAATATGCATCTCTATCGATAAAATTTGTTTTATGGTAAGAGCATGTGTAACTATGTTAGGCTTTCTACTTTTGTGTTCCAAAAAAAATGTATAACTCTGTGAAAAATGAACCAATTTCAAATGACTTTGGATCAACTTTCCTTGAATATTCAAATATTCTAAAAATTGATGATCAATAAAAAAGACAAATTTCTTAGGAAGAAGATAGTGTCTCCACTTCTTCAATTCTTAAATTATAGCACAAAATACTTAATCATAAATATAATATTTTCTTTTGACATCATTCAAATTCTCATTGAAATATCTGCCTTCTTGGCTCAAAATAACTCCTATTGTAGTACATCTAGCATCACAATCTACTTGTTAAAAATTGGAAGTGCTAAATCAAGTTTTTCTATAACTTTCTATTTTAATAGATTAAAACTATTATCTTCTCCTAAAGCCCACTTAAATTCTTTCCTATCCTCTCTAATTGTTTCAATCAAGGGTCCACAAACACTACTAAAACATTTGATGAGATTTTTGTAAAAAAAATATCTAGTAAATGAAAATATTTTACCTTAGTCATATTCTTTGGAGTAGGCCATTCAAGGATAACCTTCACTTTATTAGGGTCCATTTTTAGACCTTCTACTAAAACTAAAAATCTTAGGTACACAAACTCCTTAACAAAACTACAATTCTTTGAATTTATCATCAATGTTTATTTGCTCAACTAATCAAACACTTTACTAATATGGATCAAATGTTTCTCCAAGGTTTAACTAAAGATAAAAATATCATGTAGGTAAACAATGAAAAACTTACCAAGAAACTCCTTCAGTACCTCATTCATGAGCCACATAAGAGTGCTCAATGCATTGGTTAGCCCAAAAGGTATAACTAACTACTCATACAATCCTCCCCTTGTCTTGAAGGTAGCTTTTCCCCCATCTCCTTCTCTAATTCAAATCTAATGGTACCCACTCTTTAGATCTATCTTTGTGAAACACACAACTCTTCTCAAATAGTCCTTAATATCATCCATCTATGGGAATAGAAATCTATACTTGAATTGTGATCTTGTTGATAGCTCAAAAATATGTGCACAATTCTAGTCTCCATTCTTCGTTAGTGCCAATACTACTAGTACAACACATGGACTCAAACTCTCTCAAATCAATCCCATTTGTAATAACTCTTGTACTTCTCTATTCAACTCCTCACTTTTTGTTGGTGTCATTCTATGCATTGCCTTGTTTGGAAAACTAGCTCTTTAAATCAAGTTTTTCTAGTGACTTATTTTCCTTACAAGAGATAATTGATTAGGTACATTATTAGATACAATATTTGGAAACTCTTCCAACAAATATGCAATTTTTGTAGGTACCTCTTCTACTTCTTTACCATTTTATGGAATTACAAAAATCCATGCATATACTCACACCTCATACCCTCTAGGATCTTCTTTTCAATGAAACATACGCTAGCAGCATTACATACCTTTTAAATTGTTATCTTCAAAAACATCAACTTATGTTGCACTCCATCCTCTATCAGAGTATATGCCTTTTCATGCAAATCATGTATATCATGTCTGTCAAACTACCATGTCCTACCTAGAAATATATGACATATGTCCATAGGTATGATATAACAATGAACATGATCCTGGTCGCCTCCAATCTTGAACTTCACTAGGTACTTCTCATTGACCATGACCTTGTGGTCATCCGACACTTAGGCAAGAAGATATGGACATGAGTGTTTTTGCCTCTTGAGCTTTAAATTCATGACCATCTTTTATGACACCATATTGTTAATGCTTCCACAATCACAACACTTATCTTCACACTTGCACCTAGTGCAAAACAAGCTCATCATTTAATTAGCTTCATTCTTACCACTCAATAAGACTCTTCTATTATTTAGAACTTCTCCTCTTTTAGCATCTTTAGAATCCGATGATTTGACATCTTTATCAACATACATAACTTTGGCCTGACCTTCAGTTCTCCTATGTTTCCTTCCTTGGGGTTGAGAAAATTCAAAGGCCCTATGTCCTTCTCCATAGTGGAAAGAGGTTCCACAAAAACCTCCTCAGCTAGATCCTTGTTCTATTCTTCTTCCTCTTTGGTCTTTGTTACCCTAATCATGGAAACTATTGGAATTGTTTACCCTATAGTTTTGACTACTACTTTTGGCCTCAACCTTCTTCTTTGTATCCTCATTTTAGCCTCCATAAGAAAATATATTAGATCTTGCACCACAACCTCTACCAAAATTCTTGTTATCAAACTTCTTCTTTAACTTTTCATCAACTCTTAGGGAAAATTGGTATGCCTCTTCAATACTATTCATTCTAACCAAACTTAATTTCTCCTAAATGATAGGCCTCAACCCATTGAGATAAAAGACAACTTTCTCCATGTCAACTTCTACATGGCTAATTTTGATGAGACCACATTAGAACTCTTGTGCATACTCCCGAATAGATCTCCCTACTTGCTTCAACCCTTTTATTTTCTCTAGTAGACCAAGATCATAATCTATGAGAATGAATTTTAACTTTAATTTAGCTACCATTTAGTCTCATATTGTAATTGTGTCCTTCTCTCTTCATATTTCTTCAATTGGATCTCTTGCCACTAGATCTTCACATGACCTTGAGTTTGGCCTTCACAAATTTGACCCTTCTAGGATCCTCAATATCTTCATACTCAAAGTATTATTCTAATTTTTTGATCCAATTCCGCTAGATTAATATTTCCCAAAAATTTGGGAAAAAAAACTTATGTCTTTTTCCAATGTTGGAGATGACCCTAAAAAGCCTTTTGTCTTTTGGGTTAAGAACTATCTCTTCTTCAACATTTTTTTCTTCTTCTCTTTCATCCTCACTTTCATCTCTTACAACAAGGTTCATCCCTCTACATAGATGTTCTTCCAATGTTTGCATTTGTCTCTAAAGGGCTATAAAGCCCTCAAGTGTAACACTTATGACCCTTCCATCACACTCTCTTCAATGAGGCATTTTAATGCTTTCTCTAAAACCCTAGTACAAACTACCTCACAATTGGTGATTTGTCTACACACTCAGCCCAAACCACAATCCTCATTCAAACTATCTCATAGTCAGTGATCTGTCTACACCATCAGGAACTCTTGCTCTCATACTACTTGATGAAGGGTGCTCCCTTAATACTATTAAAACATTATAGAAACAAATAAATAACATCAATTTGTGAGAACAAATAGGAGTTTCTTATTATTGCTACAAATGTAAAATTACATAATTTTAAAATACAATATGAAAACCCACATGGGTGCCTTCCTTATTGTAATCTCTAAGAAATAGTTGTAAAATATCATCTAAAGCTTCCTAGGCATCATAGTGGGCCTTCCTTATATGGGAGTTTTTTCATTGCTTGGGAAGGTTCTAGATACTAACACTAACCCTTGAGGCCGACAAAACCCCAATTAAAAATTATTTTCTAATTTATTACAAAGGGTTATCCATAATTATGTTCTTTTAGGTACTCCAATTTCCTGAGGGCATAATTTTTGCCTATGAGCTCTCATTTTTAATTATGAGTACTTTTCAGAATCGTAGGCTCTTGAACCACAATGATTGATATTTGGAAGCACTAGTCATCCCAAGCATATCTGGTGTAGGAGCACCTAGGCAGGCTAAGGGTGAAACCTAGGTATTTCCTTATTTTTTTGTTTTAGTGATGCTACCCACATAAATAGTCTAATAATAGGTCCTATGTGGTCCTTAGGTGTGTTTAGGAGACTTGGCAAGACCCAAAGTGACCAAGTTGCTAGAAGTTGCCGACTATTGTCAACTAGGTGACTTAGGTCCAGTAAAGGATAAAATGGTCTAGAAAGGTTCCAATGGCTTTGAATAGTTTATTTGAAATCATTTTATTCATATTATATGTCTACTTGGTCTTTGTTCCAAATTTGGAGGTCTAACTCCATTTAGAACAAAAGTTGCTAAAATGTTGTCATGTTGTCATGACAACATTTTCTTGCAAAAAGAAAATTTTTGCATTTTTTTTGAGTTTGCAACGTCCTAACTGTTTAGAACAGTTATGGAACTGATGGAGGAGCCTTTAAAAAGGTGAGGACAACCATTTTCATGGGCTGGACAAGTTGGTTTTGCATTTTGTACGAATTGTGCAAGTGTTTTGTTGTCGATTTTATGCATTGAAGGCATTTTTAATAGAGGAGGATTGAATGGCCTGATTTTTGTGCTGGAAAAGTTCTGAAATATTGTTTTTCATCTTGTTGTAGTGTTGGTTTGATCATTTCAATTCGTTTTGTATTAGTTCAGAAAATCTTTTTGTTCTTGCCAAGTTGCTGATCTGAACAAGGTTGCACTTAGAAAATGGGATCTTAGGGCCTCTTCCCACCATTGGAAGCCTCTGGTATTTTTGGATTTGGAACTAAGGTCCATGTATATTATGTACCAGGAAGCAGGGCCCTTGGAAGCATCAGCAAGCATTTTTAAAGTGATGCCCTAGGCAAGCCAAATGCAACTTGGCTAGGGATCATAGTCAGAAAAACAAGCTATGGAGGGGATTGAGAGTGAAAATGCCTCAATCTGGCTACACAAAAATTAAGGAGAAGGTATAACCTTTCTTGAGTCCAAGGGAGAGGTCTTGGAACATTTTCCAAGGTGGTTTTCTATCAAAATAGCGATAAATCCTTTGAAATCCTCATTTTAGCCAAATTTTGTACTTTGGTTGTACGGACAGTTTGAGGGTTGGAAAATTAGAGAATCTTGAGGTACTCCTAAAAGGGTATCCATAAATATAATTTGTTTTTAGGGTTGTTAATAAGTTTTCCAAGAAATCTTGTTGCCGACTATTTAGGAGGGCTAATTCCTAGTAGCCTTTTTGGAGCATTTTGGTGTTTGAAGCCTTGTGGGTTGAATGTGCCCATTAAATCAGAATTTTTTGGGATCTTTGATGTTAGAAGGAGTCCAAAGAAACGATAGATGACTAGTTAGCACCCTTGGAGGTCTAGGTGGACTTGAGGGTTGATGGTGGACTGGGGAAGGCTAGTGAGCAATGATGTTACTTTGTTGGTGTGCCTCCAACTGAAGGAATAGGATCTCTTGAGCAAGATCCTAGGAAGCATAGGGTGTGTGGAAGCCCTAGTGGATCAGGTGAATGACCTAAGGAAGTCCTAAGAAAGCTTGGGGTTTGAAAGCAATGTTGGGGTGTTACATCAATATCATTCTAGAGTCTTTCAAGCCTTCAAATATAAGCTCAAAGGTTTTGTACTGAAAAACCTCAATAACTTTTGCAATTTACATGGTATGAGGATACAACTCCACTGACAGACTGATATGACTAAGATAAATCCAAACCTATGAAATTAGAACATTTTGAGATTGTATGAGCCACTTACTAAAAATACTAGGCTTCCACAAATAGTAACTATATACTGAAATAGTTTTATACTAAAAATGTTAAGTTTTCACAAAATAAAATCATTTTCTTATGATGCAAGATTTCTCTTATACCTAGGATGCTCCTACATCAAACTAAGTATTATTATTAATTAGGAGGTAAAATTATAATGAATTGATCAAATTAAACTATGACCACATGGATCAAAATTGAACAGATATTTTGTTCAACTTAAACCACCCAAAAAAATTTGAACTTGTTGCAAATTGATAGGGTTTTCTAAAATTGTCAATGGTCTAAAGGTGGTTTCAAAGAAGTGGAAGGGAAATAAGGACTATATGGTAGATCTTAAAAAATACAAGACAAAATACACAATAATGAAGATAATACACTAATGCTAAGATCCAACAATAATACACTAATAATACACTAAGACTAGACTATACAAGTAGTGAAGGAGAATCATCCAAAGTTGTAGAAGAAAGGAACATCAAAGGTAAGAACTCCAAACCTATTTGTCATAGAGTAAAAGCAACAAGTTGTGTCACCTTCTAGGCTGACTTACTGTAATGACTAAATTTGAGTATTTCTTTCCAAAAATCATTTTTTCTCAAACATATGATCTAGATAAATTCATTCTAGCTAAGTTATATATGGTCTCACAGTTTTCCAATTTGAAATGTCTATTAAATGCATGTTTTAAACTAGTCTGCATCTAATTACTAAAGAAATGAAATTATTTCAAAAAGCTAGTGTTTCAATAACTCTTACTATTTTTTATGATTATTTTTTAGTAACATATAAACACCATTTTATAGAGTTGAAAGTCAAGAATATTCTCATAAATAATTTATACCATTTTAATTAGATATAATATATTGTAATTAAAAAATACTACAAGAATATATTATTATACTCAAAAATATGTAAATTTTGAGAAAGAAAAAATATTAAATCATATAAATTTTTTTAAAAAAATTATATGATGTTCTAGAGGAGAGAATCCTCTTTCAGAATGTATAATTTTTCTTCTGGTTAGAATATATTTATTTTGAAAAATGTGGTGGGAGATGAAACCAATCGATTTCATGCAAGTTGAAATCTAAGTCATTATAAAAGAGAAAATATAGGTCTAAAGTCTTTTTTTTTTTATTGTTCTAGATATATATGTTATTTATAACATAGTTTGAGTTCAAATGAAAATAATATTATTTTCATATAGTTTTGTGATGGGAACTAAACCCATAATTTTTAGTGTTTTACAACAACTAAAAAATATATTTATAAAAAAATAGAAAAATATATCAATTCTTATTCCAAATAATTTTAAAAAAATATTATCCTAAACTTCATCCATTTCTACACATTTCATTAGTTTATTTCATTGTCAAATTTTAAATAATAATATTAGTTTTATGTCATTGAAAGTGAATAGTTATACTTTTTTTAGCCTTTTGCTTTACAAAAGGGTGACACAAGTTTGTGCTTTTACCCCATAATTGTGGTAAGAAAGGACATACTGCTAACATGTGCAAGAGAAAGAATATAAATCAGAATGCCAAGCTTAAGAACATGACTCATTTCCATAAGTGCAACAATCTAGGTCATTAGGCACATGAATGTAGAACCAGGTCCATGCATACACAAAGATTTGAAGGATATTGCTACAATTGTCAAAAGTATGGATATAGAGCTTTTGAATGCAAATCCAAATCCATGTGGTCAGCAAACAAGCCAACAAAGGTAAAAAATAATGGAAACTCTTACAATTGGGATTATAACACAAGATATAGCTATCATTATTGTTAAGAATATGGGCATGTTCCTAAGAATTGTATTAGGACACACTTCAAGTGCAATTACAAAAAATGATGGTTAAGTCAAACTACATGTTTTACCTGTTTGAAGATTGGTCACGTCATTAAATACCATCCAACTAGGTTAAAGGCACCAAGTGGTGAATTTGATAAGGGTAAAGGAAAGGCAGATGTTGAGAACATAAAAAATGAGATGAACAAGACATGCAAGAAGAAAGGTGTTTGCAACACATCCAATGGAGAAGGGATCACTTCACCCAATGGTTCAAGTGATCACACGTCATCAAACTAGTTATCCAAGGTATTTATCAAGAGTTGAGCTACATAGTTTAAATTTTCATAAATCCTAGATTGTTACAATGGCATCAAGTTCAAAAAATGTTGAAGGGAAAGAAGTCTTAAATGTTTAGATAGTTAGTAATGAAGTTAAGCAACCTATGTTTAAATCCATTCCTAACATTGCCTATAAACAAGATCCTTCTTGCACATTGTCAATGATTTTTCCAAATGTGATAATGGTGCAAGATGTGAAGAAATTATACAATTGCAAGATAGGAAGTATTGGTGACATGGGGATAAGAGGTGTGTATAATAGATTGTGTGAAAATGGTGTTTTGAAATAGGAATACAAAATTCTTGAAAAAAAGGGTTTAACACGAGCCCTAGATTTTCCAAATGTATTTAAAACTAAGTGGATGCAAATGTTGGTATATGATTGAAAAGATAATTTGAGTAGAAAGATTTTTATTGTTGAAGAAGTGTTTTCAATCATTGTTTTGTCACTGATGTCAAACCTACTATATGTTGGTAAGATAATTTCTTATATGTTTCAAGCACTATCACTTAGTTGATTGATGAAGAGAATTTGATCAAAAAGATGAAACAAAAGAACCTAGAGGAAAGGTTGAGTTATAATTTATGAAGTGCAAGTATTATTTAAGATAGTGATAACATAATATATTGATGATCTACTTGAGGTTACAAAATTATTTTCTACACTTACAAAGCTTAGAAGAAAAGGTTTGGACAAAGTTCATTTGCTTCATTTGCTCAGCTTGACCAAGTTGATAGAAGGTGGCGAGAAAAGTTAGTGCAAGCTAAGTAAAAAGTTAGTTGGAGCTAAGCGGAAGCAATTTCTAGTGGATGCAGAGAAAACTAATAGGTGTCGAGAAAGTTGGTAGATGCTGAGTGATTTTCAATAGATGTTGAGCACCAATAAAATCTAGTTAATACTGAGTGTTTTTATAGTAGATGTCGAGTAACAAAGTATGTATTGAGCATTGATAAATTGATAATATCGAGCTCTTGCATCATCATCAATATCTTCCTAAAAGGATAAATAATCATGTAGAGAAGAAGAGGAAGTATTGGGAAGTGATGGAGAAGCTAGTGATGGAGGTTCCATCTAAGGATAACACTCATCAAACTAAACATCTGACTAAAATAAGACCTCTCTAGAATTGGGATCAAACAACTTGTATTCTGCCACATCCTCATAGTAGCTAACAAATATGAGTGGTCAACTCTTCCTCTATATGGATTTCCTCTAAGAAATTTGGAATAAATGCCCAAGCCTCACTACCAAAAATATGGTATGTAGAAATATTGGACTTGACATGAGTTCAAGCCTCCTCGGGAGTAAATGTCGCAATGCCTTCTAAGACATCTGATTCTAAATATAGTTGGTACAATTGTTAGCCTCATCCCAAAAAGGACTCATATCTCAAGACTGTATCATACAATTAGCCATCTCCTGTAATGTTTTGTTCTTTCTCTCAGCAACCCCATCTTGCTGAGGGGTATGAGGAATTGTGAACTGAAGATATAAATCATGCTCAATGAAAAAATCTCTGAAAGACTAATTCACATATTCCCCACCTTTGTGAGTGCATATATGACTAACAAAAAGACTAGATCACTTCTCTACAAATGTTTTAAAGATTCCAAATGAACCAAAGACATTAGACTTGTACTTCAAAAGGTACACCCATATACATCTAGAGAAGTCATTTATAAGCATAAGCACATATTGGGCACTTGAAAAAGATTGAGTGGAGAATGACATAAGATCATTGTGTATCAACTCCAATGGTGCCTTAGTATGTGTGGATCTACCTGCTAGAAAAGGATCTCTATGATGTCTTCCAAGTGCACAACCTCAACAAACACTACTAGCACAAGAGATCTAAGGTAGCCCAATCACTAGCTCTTGTGTGCTCATCTATTGTAGATATATGTAGTTGACATGGCCAAAATGTTCATGCAAAAGTTTTCTCACTATGTCTACATGAGAAAAAAGAGAAAAATCTTTAGAATTGGATCTCTTGATGCCATCAAACTGATATAAGAGAGCTTGTAAATCAATATTTCTAGTAGAAACAACCAAATTAGGATCATGGAGGTCTCAAATAACCACATCATGTGGTCAGAACTCAACTGTATTACTGGAGCTAGAATGAAAAATATTGTAGACTGACAAGAGGTTCATAGAAATGGTTGGAACTTAATAGCCCCTATTTTCACTGTGCCAAAACATTGGAGTTTATTGTGAAAATATTTTGAAATGTGTTGTATTGTTAGGGTTTGTTCTTTATTTGTTATCATTCTGCTAGAAAATAACCCTAACCTAATGATTTTTCCCTAGCCTAGTGTTGAAAATCTTGCCCTAAAGGGATAATTTGATATCCTAAGATTTATGTCTTTACCCTTTCATGGAGAAATTTCTTAAATTGGCAATAAATTTTAAACTTTATCTTAGATTTTATTTCAAGTGGGAGATCGTATGTCATTTTCAATTTTTTTTATCATGTGATATGATCTTATGATTAGGGTTTTAGGCATTTTTTTGTGAGCTTAAGGTTTTCCTCTCCTGATGTTATGAAATGTATCTAGTGGAGGATCATAAGGGTAAAGTGTTGAGTCTCCCGATCACATGATGTATCATATAGTCATAGCATTGTGGGTGTTTATAATGAAGTTTTTGATCTTACGATCACCCTTTTGTCAGGTCATCTTAATTCTCTCATGGGAAGAGTTTGTAATTAAGTTATAAGATGATATGAAAAGCTAACAATTGTGTATTGTAAAGGCAAAAAGGGAGACCTGAGACCATGTGAGAACAATAGGATCGTAAGATTGCAAAGATGTAAAGTGCAAAGGTTTGTGAAGAGTTTTGGTCCTACAATAAATAGAGGATCATGAGATCATAAAGGTTCCTAAAGAGTTTTTTGAAGTTATGATAAGGAGGCATTTGTAAGATCATAAGAAAGGAAGTGGTAGGTGATATGATGTAAGGTGGGGCTAGGCATATGAGTATAAATTTTTTTGAGACACTTGGCAATTGATATCTTATGATGCTATGAAAAAAAAAAGATTATATCATTGAGAAGGCAAATCATGAGCTTTTCAAAGCTACCAGGCAATGCTAGATCACAAAATTGTAATGATAGAAGTTGAAACTTTTGAGGCTACAATGAAGAAAGGTAATGAGCAACATATGGTTGGGAGTTAGAGGCAACAATTAAAGCTAACTCCTAAAGTTAGTTAATTGACTAAGATCGAGAGATTGTAGGGTAAGAAAAGTTGAAGTTTGATGTTATACCAAGATGCGATCGTGAGATTATAAAGGTTTTTGAGGCTATGATTAGGAAAGGTGATGACCAATGTATGGTTGGGAGTTAGAGGCAATAGTTAAAGGTAACTTTTGAAGTTAGTTAATTGACTACAATCAAGAGATCATAGGGTAAGAAAAGTTTAAGCCTAATGTTATGCCAAGATGTGATCATGAGATTGTAAGTGTTTATGGGATAAATTCTAAAGTTGCAAAAAGGTTTAGTTAACAATGATCATAAGATCATAAAGCAAGTAAAGGTGAGGTAAGATGCATAAGTTCAAAACCATTGAAAGTGAATTTTTTTCCAGTGTTCCAATCTTATGGTGTGTTGTGCCTTGTAAGATTATGAGAAACTTGAGGGGCCTCTTTGAGGATATGATAAATGACATATCGTAAGATTGTAAAGGCTATTTTTTAGGCTTATAAGAATGTGATAAGGGTTGAATTCAAAGTGATCATAATATCATAAAAGCCATCTTCCTCACCTAAGATGATGTGAAGGGTTTACATTTCAAGGATGATCATAAGATTGTAAACCCTAAATAAGACACAAAAGAACTTTTTCTTTTTGTATAAGCTAGAAAAATGATGCATGCTGTTAACCAATGAGATTTGAGTAAAGTACAATGATTACAGAGTTGGATGAGTTATGTTGGCACTCCATGGAAGTGATAGAGAACACTGAATTTAAGGTTTGAGCAACTAGGAAATCAATGCATAGGGAACTTTGGTAAAGTATGCATAGCATAAAAACATTCTCTAAGCCAGTAATAGGTTACCATTTGCAAAGAGAAGAGATTTCCAGTAGTTGTAGACATTTTAGTGTGAAGGATTATTGTTTTTAGTACTAACTATAGAGTTTCCTAGTGTTCTCAGTCTACAATAAAGATTTTTGACAATGAGGTTGAGCAGATTCAATCTACAAAAATGGAAGTGTTAAAGATGTCTATTGCAAAAGAAGGAAAGAGTTAGAGGAAGCCAAACTAGTTCACAGATACATGGATTAAGTTATTCACTGAATCTTCAAATACCATCTCTGCAAATGACCATGACTTATGTGACCCTTATTCTTTCTATAGGGATGCTATTTTCCCTAGTGTCCATGGGTTATGAACTATTTAGGTACTTTTACCACAATTAAATAGACAAAATTCCTTTTTGCAACCCGTGGAAGAAAAATCTAGCAAAGCTAATCTTTCTAGAAGTATTTGTGGATGTTGATTTGTTGAAGGCCCTTATTAAATCATACAATCTAGCTACAAAATAATTCCACACACGAGATGGGACCATTCTATGTATATTAGATCGTGCTTCTTTCATTGAAGCTTTTGGATTGGAGGGTGCAATGAGAAAGCCCATGGATTTAATTGGCCTTCAATAAAAAAATTTGAAAGGAATGCCAAGGCTTACACAAGGAATTCTATGCTACAACACATCCCCATGGACCTCAAGCAGGCATGTGATTATCCTAAGAAAGTGGATAAGGAGATGCCTTTGGAAAAATTCAAAAACTATTTGTAAAGATAGTGTATGGTCTCCACAAAGTGGTTAGTATAGATGGAACTAATATGGTATATGTTGCAGAGTTAATTATTGCCAAAGATGTATAGGATTCATACCATGGTAGAGAGTATGACTATGTGGAGTATATTCTAGAGAAGATGAAGGATAACATTGGGCTAGAACAGAATGGGGAAATGAGAAATTTCAAATTCCATCATTACTCAATACTGATGCATTTGATCTTGTACAAGAATATGGGGTATATTAGCTCAGATTTCATTGATCACACCTTTGATGGAGAGCTACTAGTTTAGCTATGGATATGGGTATGAGATAGTTCCTATCACTACTCTAACTTTTTTTTTTTTTTCAATAATTTTAGTATTGTTATCATGAAATGTTAAACCCTAGTTACTTTAGGGCACCTAAGATTTTGAAAAACCTATTAAGGTTGGACCTTCTACCTAAAAAATAAAGGATTATATCACAATTGGGGGGGCATATTCTTATTCCCAACATTTTCCCTCATGAGAGTATATGGTTTCTCTCAACCTCATCATATATTGCCCAAATTTATCTCTCTTAGACTAGCCATCATTACATTCATGTGGTAGTTGATGATGGTAATCAAAGAATACTTAGGGCCTAAAGTGCATAGAGGCACATTTTTGTCTAGGTGCTTTAGAATAGGGGACTTTTCAATTGGAAAAGAATCCATGAATCATATATATTCTTTCCTCCACTATTTTAATTTATCAACTACCCCATATAGGATGTATGATCTAGATAATTGGATGAGGAATACCCTCAAAGAAGTTAGAAATTATGTGTTTCCAAACACAAAAGAGTTACCTCATGAGGACCTCATTCCTAACATAGTAGTTGTGGGGGAGGCTAGTGATAAACTTAAAATTTTTGATGATATTTTGAGGGTGGAGAGGGAATTGAAGAGAGAAAATCAAAATTTCAAGGGGTTTTACATGTATGTCCCTTACCCACAAAGGATAAGGTAGATGATTGTTAATCATGTTGAGATCATGGCACAAATGCTAGAGGGGCCAATTAGAGAAGAAGAAAGGGTAAACCCTAATAGCCCAGAACCATATGACCTAGAAATTAAAGAAGATGAACATGTAAAGGCATGATGGATTACCAAGGGTAACAAAAGGAAAAAAGGTAGTTCACATATCAGAAAATGTGAAACAAAGAACTCTGCAAATCCTGCCTAGTAAGAATCAATACTTTGCTGATTTAAGGAAAAGTTATATACATGATAAAATAAATGCAGTAGAGAACACTCTGACTGATATAGAGCTGGTAGAAATAACATATCTAACATATCTAACATATCTATTCAACATGAAGAATAAAGACATGCATGAAAATAGATAACAAAAGATTTTGGTAACCTAGAAACCCTCCAAAAATGAGAAGGTAAAACTAGGGTGGGGATGACACCCACAAATTATGACTACAACAATATGTAACTGTTCAAGGTTACAAAGTTTTACCACTTCCAATGGTCTATCCTATGAAAGGCCTATCCTATTAAATACTTTGCACCTTGTTAAAAGTGACCTGGTTATAGGATTTACAAACACTCTCTTAGAATGTCACCCTGTTAAAGGATTTTGCACCTTGTTAAAAGGCTTACAACATGGCTATTAGACAAACTATCATCATAGGATTTTCATTCCTAATAGAATGGCTAGAGAGTCTTAGAAATTCTTGACCTGATGACTTGCAATCTTCACCTACTAATTCCAGATCCTTGTTCTACTCTTGTCTATTCTGATCCTTCTTTGATCTGATATGTCTCTCCTTGAGGTTCTAATATTTTTTTTTGATCAACTAAATTTTGCAATTTTGTTCATCTTTTTCTAAGTCTTTATACCCCTTCTTCACTTCACTAGCATTCTCCCATAAACTCTCACACATATTCAAATAATGGGGTTTCATCCTCCTTTTTAAGGTTTCAAAGACTTAGGCTTAGGTATGAATCTACGATCAATATTCATTCTTCTTTTCATGTTCAATTCTTTCACTTTTCCTATTGGTTGCATGCTTTCTCCATTTTCTTATTGGTTTCATGCTGATTACATAGGAAATGCAAAAGATTTTATCTTATCTACAAGATCCTTTGAGATTCACCTTGAGTCAGCTCAAAAATAGTTTACATTTAAGTTTGTGAAGACACAAACTCATATGTTGATTCTTTGTTACTTGGCACTTACTAGTTATTGATGCTCGACACATACAAGAATTTTGTCTCGCTCGGCTCCTATACTAATTCAATTTTTCTTGACATCTATACTTTTCTTGACACCTATAGTTACTTGGCATCATTTATCACTCGACACTTGATACTTGCTCAGCACCTATTGAATCTCTGGCTTGACACATAATATAGCTTGGCATATATATTATACTAGGCATCAACTTGAGAATTGGTTAAGTGTGTTGACACTCAATTGTCAAAACCAATCTGAGACCAACAATCTCCTCCTTTGACACGAGTGGTAAAAACACTTAACTGAGCATTATGAATCTGGTGTCTATGAGTATATTACACAATTTTTTCAACATATGTACAAAACTTCAAAAACTTGTTCAAAATTTTGTAGAAGACTATATACCTTAAAAATTTGTAACTCCCCCTGAGCTAATGTGCCATTTTCTATATCCACAATTCCTTAAGCTAAATTTGTCTCATGTTGATGTGTCTGATACTCTTTGCCTTATATGTATCTACTTTGTTTGTACTCTATATCTACTCCCCATCACAAATCTTCTTGCTATTTTTGCATCCATTTGGCTTTATCCTTTTAAGATTCAAAATTTGAATATATAATATCTCCCCCTTTGGATACTTTTTATTATCTCCATTAAAAAATGTATTATCTCCCTTTAATATCTTCCCCTTACATGAATATCTCCCCCTTTTTGACACTTATGTCAAAGGGTCCTAAGAATGAATGGAATTTTTAGCCAAAAATATTTTATTTACCTCCATTATTATCTTTGAGCTAGATGGTTGTCTCTGCTGCAAGATGTATTAGGCCTTGTAAGGTAGAAATATTTGGATCTTTCTTCAAAACATTCTCTACATAGGCCATTTCTTTATGCAATACTTCTAGATGTGGGGTAATAGCAAACTGTATCTATATTAATTTGGCCTTAACATTAGCCTCTTCTACTATTAATATAGGTAACTCCTTCTAGGTGTGAAGTGTTGTTGCAAAATGCTTCTCATCCTTAGGTATCTGTGTGCTAGATATCTTAAGGTTCCTCTCAAAGCTTATTATTCTCTGGCTAGTCCCTCGTGTGAAATATGAAGAGTCACATAGTTTGGAGTACAATGAGAATATGTTCTCAAGAACTATTTTCACCTTTTCTAGCTTCTTAGCCAGTTCAACTTATGGTAGTGCTATCTCACTAGATATCTTCTCATTGACCTTCATTTGAATTTTTTTTTAGACCATTCTAATAATTTAACATTAGTATCAAGGTCTTCATTTTGTACCCAGTCCACTATGTTGGACAATTACTCCATGATGGGCTTTGTTTCATCAGGTATTGGCAAGCTAAATACATCAAGGAATATGTCTTTGATTTCTACTAATGCTTGCTTTTGTCTATACTCATTTCTAAGTATCTCTTGCTTCTTCTTTCTCTCTAGTGCCTCTAGCACTTCATTTATCTATTCTAGGTTCATTTTCTTATAGTCATAACTTGGTATGACTATTTCCTCATCAAGTGCAGGGCCTCCATAGTAAAGTACCCTTGCTACCTTCGTGGAGCTCGAGCCTGGTGCTGAGATTTATAATGGTACTACATCAGTGCTCGATTACTTGGTAGGAGTTCATGTAGAAGGAAAATTAACCAATATCTATATTTCCTCTTGCTCTCTCTCCTTAGGGGTTTTCTTCTCTTCCTTATCTTCTCCTCTTCTACCTTGATCAATGACAATGATTTTAGGAGGTGCACCTTGGCTTTGTGATGTAGGAACATTTTGTGCTATCTATTCTTTTGCTGAATCCTCAACAGTTGTTGTTACTATCACTATGGGATCAACCTTAGTAGTTGTGTCTTGTGCTACTTACTCTTTTGGTTGATCATCTATAGTTGTGGGAGGTTGTGAAGGTGGTTCTTGTGTGTTCACCTTCTTCTTGGTTATTTTTGCTACAAATTTTTGTAACTCCTCTACACTCACCAAAATAGGATTTGTGCACAATTGTTATTGCAATGTTGTTTGGTGAAGGATCCTTTTAAGATCTACAATTAATGTTTGATGTTTTGACCTAAGGTGTTAGGAACATCTTTCACAATTACTATTTTTGTAGATGTAGCTACTATATGTGGATAACTGGGTGGTGGCAATTGGGTGTCTTGGACACTCTGTTCTTGCTACTACTCCTCTGCTATTGCCTCATCACCTTTATGTGTCTTCTCCTCCACTGTTACCTTTTCTTCCTCTTTTTCATTTTCTTCTCCTTCCTGATCATCATTTATTCCCTCAGAGAGATTTTCTTTCCCTTCTTTGATAGTAGTCAATCCATATATCAATTTCCACATTTGTGTGGATTTCTTTACAACATCTTCAATTTTATTTTGCAAAATACTAAAGGCTTTGTATTTGGGTGAAAATTTGCTCCTATGTTTCTTACTAGCCTTACTTAATTGACCTTTTATAAGGTCTGGCATCACATGAGCCACTGTTGATTCCCTTATTTCCTTCTCCATATTTAGGAAATAATGCCATTTATTTTCTACAATGGAGCTTAGCTCCTTAGGCATAGAATTGTCAAGTTCAAGTGAAGTAGTCTTGAACTTGGCCATCATAGTGTAGACAGATTCTTCCGCTTTCTTTTGTTCTTCTCTGCTCAACTTATTAAAATCAATGGTCTTTAAACTAGTTAAATTTGCATTATCTCTAATATTATCACAAACATTTTCCAAATTAGATTTGGTGGAATTTTTTACCACTCTAAATTGATCATTGTCAAATTTTGTCTTCTCTTCATTTGACTTTGGGGTTGTAATATATTTTCTTCTTTTCTTTTGGCCTTCCTTACTCTATGGCGTTTTGCTTCTTTCCTATTCCTTTGCCACTTTTGTCATTGCCCTAATGTTTTCCCTTATAGTTGGCTTGGCTGGGCTTGGCTTACCTACTTTCTTCTTTCCTTTGGGTTGTGCAACAAGTTGTTTTTGTGCTTTTCTCTTCCTAGGTTTAGCCTTGGGTGCTTCTTTCTTGGCACCTTCTTCTTCTTCTTTTGCATCCTCACCCATACCTTGGGTCAATGCTAATGGTTCTTGACCTTGTTCATCTTCATCATCTTTAGCTTCTTCATCTTATTCTTCTTTAGTAGTGCCCTCACCAAATTTTTCCTTTAACTTCTTAACCATATTGTCCTTTTTCTTTAATGTAGAAGTAGTCTTCAATTTCATGTACACATTTGATCTAACCAAATTAAATGTCCCAAAATGTGGTGTACTTTTGTCCAATTCTTCTACTAATAGTGTAGTTATAGCTGCAGATGCCTCATCTATGTTTATTTCATATCCAAGAGATCTTAACCATCTAACCCTTGGTATTGTTGCTTGTATGTAAGTATAATCAATATCTACAAGAAAGAATACATCATTTACATGTTGTTCTACCAATGAAACTGGTATCCTTAATATGTACTTCATGGTCTTCTTGAAATCTCCAAAGTAACTTGTCATAAGGGTTTCAAAATTAGCTCCCATTTGTTCTATATATTCATTTACTTAAGCTATTATTAACCTATTGGTTTTCCTGCTTACTTTTCCAAAGGATGGAAATTCATTCTGTACATAGAAAAATATGCATATCAAAATTACACCAAATTTGCACTATGCTCCCTTGGTTCTTCTTATTGCTACTAAATTCTCATTGATTTGTTGCAATTGTAGTTCTACAATATCATAAGTATGATCCTTTGTCACTAGTTTGTAACCAACATCTATTTTAATGTAGGGTACACTGTTAAGTCTGTTGGATTGAAAAAAATTGTGTGAAATAAGCCTAACAACGAAGCCAACAAGAGGGTCTTGGATAGTATCTATAGTCATTCCTCTCTTGTTCCATTTGACACCTGTGTTCTTCTCAATTGCTTCCTTAGAGTCACTTCTAAGGGTCTTTGGCTAATGTAGGGTTGTATACCCTATTACTTTGTGTACAATCCTCTTTGTTATTTTTAGTAGACCATCTTCTAGCCATAAACTTCCATCATGAATTCTGCTGAGCACAATTCTAATTCATTCAAATTTTAAAAATAGTGGGGAATTCTAGGGCACGAGTTAAACTCTTCTTCTCAAAGATTTGGTACTCTTCCTTCAAAATTTTGTTTTCACACAACTTTTCATAGGCTTCCCTCATCTCCATATCTCCTATGGCTCCAGTTTTGTAGTTGTAGCATCTCCTAACATCCTAAACCATAACTACTTAGGGGGTTATAATAGATAGGGCTCTGGTTGGGTCATTTTTGTATGCCACTTTGGGGATTGGCCTAAAATCAGGTTGTTTTACTTTGTTAGACACAAGTTGAACCTCAAATGGTTCTTTCTCCTATGGTATCCTAGAATTGGAGGCCGTGTGTGTGATCTAGGGTTTGAACACAAAGAAAATGTGAAACTGCGTAGCTCAACACTAGTATAAATGCCTTGAATTGATGAAATTGTAGTGAATCACTATTCAAATTTTCCCAAATGCTGAATTCTCTACTTTGAAATCATTTTTCACTCTTCTTCATCTTAGCTCTTTGTTCACGATGAAGAAAAATAATTCAAAATGTGATAATATACCCTATTTTCATAGCATTTAATGCTTAGTGCATTTACAACTAGCCACTAGGCTTCTTAAGAATTTTTTCATTCTTAGCTTCCATTATCTTTCCACCACTTGACATCCATAAAAGTATCCCTCACTCGACTTCAACTGAAATTTCTCTTCAATCGACTTTCACTACCAACTCGGTTGTAACTAATCATTCAACTTCTAATGACTCTGGCAATCAACTTAGCATGTATTATAATTTTACTCGACATCTAAGGGGAACTCAAAAACACTTATGAAATATTGAAATTTTAACTTTGGATCTCTATTCATGTTGATCTCTTCTTTTCGTTACTTACTTGTCTTGGAACTGATGTATGATAAATCTTTGTATATATGTCCCACAAACCTTTTTCTACTTAGTTGGATGAAGTGTGACCACTTGACCTTTTAGGTGAAGTGATCCCTTCATTTGATGTGCTACTTCCATATTTATTCTTCCATGTCTCATTCATTTCTCCTCTGATGTGTTTAACATCTATCTTCTCTTTTCCTTTGTTGAACTCTGAATTGGGTGCCTTTGACCTTGTTGGGAAATTCTTGCTGATATGACTAGTCTTCAAACAACTGAAACATGTGGTTTGACTCAACCATCTATTGTAGTTTCCACTAAAATGTGTTCTTATGCAATTTTTAGGAATTTTTCCATATTCATGATAGTAATGACAACTATCTTTGCTTTTGTAGTCCAATTGTAGTGATGTCCACGATTATTTTCTCTTACTAGCTAATTAGGTTTCTGTTGTCACTGAGGTTTGCACCCTTGTCCAAAGTTGCTACCTAAGGACAACCTCATGAAACATGGAAACAAACTCCAAGCTGTGGGACTTGAACTATGAGGTTGAGTCTCCAGAGAAGGCCGGCTTCCTCTTACTATTAGGATGAACCTAACTACTCTTGGAGAGGAATGACCAAGGAAAGAGAGTTTCATTTATATTATCATTCATAGGCCAAGGAGATACAATCATGTAGATCATATATCTCTATGAAACACTAGTAATAGGAAAGGAGTTCTTGCACTTTCATACCAATGGCTGAAAGAGATAAGGCAGAAAATCATGTAGTTCAGAGGCACAGGGGAATTTACACTGAGAATCTATAGAGCAATAATAGAGAAAATAGAGAAAGGTCAACCCCTCAAAAAATTTTACAAAATTTGGCTTTATAGTTTAGGCATAACTAAGATGCCCTCTCCCTGTAATTACTCCACAACCATTGTATTGAAGTCCCATAGAGAATAATCAAGGAGAAAGTCTGATTTGGGTACAGATCTAGATGCAATGATATCTGATCCTCTATGTCAAATAATGCCTTGAGAAGATAGAAATGGTACCATTAAGCCACTTTGACTAGGTAGATGGATTGGATCAAAGGTGGAGTGTTCTTCCTTGTCTCCCATTCATTCTAGGTTGGTTGGTATTGATTACAGAGATGAAATTCACAACATAACCTTGGTTTTCCACAATTTTAGCTCGTGAATCAACAAGTCAATGAGTCAAACTGAAATTGCAAGCAGGACAAGCCATGTGGGCCAATAATTTCTTTCCTTTTTTCCACCTCACAAGGTCTTCCCAAGTTGACCACCTCTTTCATTACTAACCGCGCCATCTTCTCTAAAAAATCTTGACTGCAACGTTATACTATTTGCTAGCCACTAACCGTTAATGCCTTAACTGCTATATATACCTTAGTCGGACCCCATGATCCTAACTAGCACCAACCTGTGATTGCATAAAGCTTGGCCCCACCCTGCCATGCATCACCAAGGCACTATGTCACTATGTGTATCCTTCGAGCAATTTCCCATAACGAGATAGCACCCACTGTGGATCCAAACTGATCTGACAATCGTGAAGACTCACCATATTACAGCGCTATCTCCTTTAAATTTTTTTAAAAAATTGGGCCCACAAACCACTCAACACACCTGACATCTTCATCCTGGTGTGACCTGGCCCCATTGATCCACATGGCACAATGGCACTGTCGCTATGGGTAATGTCCTCGCAACTTTCCATAGTGAGATAGCACCCACCATTGATTTTTTGAGATCTCATGACGAGCTAGATGGATCTGACCTATCAGTATACCAACCAATAAGAAATTGGCCACATGCCAACCTATCTAAAAAATCCTCATTTGCGGCCTGCCAAGTGAAGTAGGACCCACATTCTACACAATCATACCTTAGGCAATGAAAAAATTGACCAAGTGCCAATGTGTGCCAAATTTCATCATTGATATTTGACAGGGCATACTTGGGACCCACCTTCCTTTTGATGTTGCCGTAGTATCACTTTTCATCTGGGTGTTATGTCACTAATGGCGAGGAACACAAATTTTCTGATAGCACTATAGTGCCCTACAGGGATCTGCCAAAATTTTGCATTGTAGAAACAATCAAGAAAAAGGGAGGACCCACTGGCCACGTGGCCAAAAGGTGCTATGTTGCTATGGCAAAACAACATTCGACTTCCCATAGCAAGATAGCACCAATTATAGATATCTTTTGATCTGATGATGGGGACTTGTGGCCCCTTGAAGCATTAAAATGGGTACGGAAGAAATATCATAAGGTTCAATCATTGTATTCTTTTGATATTCCTGGGATGTTTAAAAAATAACATTAAACTGAGAAGTGACCGTTGGGCAGGAAAGTATTTAAAATTCAAATATTTGGTGGGGGGCACAATATGTAACATTTTTGGTGACTCATAGGGGATTCTAGCCTGCTATGCATAAGACTAGTGGCCTAAAGCATCCATTGGGCTATAGAGTCAAAAAGATGTGAATACTATGAAACCTTAACCCTACCTCTGAGATGAAAACCCTGAAACCCCTGTCTCTAAAACTGGAACCAAAGACCAAAACCTCCTTCTACAACCTTGAAAATTTCAAAACTTGTTGTCTCATGGAGACAATCCTGTGCTCATGCACTTCTTGGAAAAGTAGGGAACAAACTAGAAATGAAACTAAGCTAACTATGTACATGGAATCTCAAACCCTTAGAAACATGGCTTGAGATAGATCCTATTGGCGCTCAAAATTGCCTTCCCAATTTTGAGCACCATTGAAAAAATCAAGCCCTTAAATGCATTTAAAATGCATATGTGCTTGGTTGTACTTGACTGTCCATTTGAAACCCCTAAGGTGTTTAATGCTTCTAACATCTTTCATTTAGCATGCCTAAGTGTTTCATGAAGTTAAATTGAGTCTTTGAGTCATTTGGCAAAGTTCTGTTTGAGCTAGTATACATTTTGCATTTTCACTTAAGTGTCAAACAACGACAGGAGGGTGTGTTTGCCATTGAATATCTCGCACCTAGAAAGGTTTTTTGATTAACTGCTTTGGGAGTATCTAATATCCATACCTAAGAACCTATGTTTCAGATTTAAAGTCATTTTGAGTCCATTTGAATAGGTTTTGAATCCCTCAAAGTTGGTTAGTTACTGTTTTCATGCTTTTGCACTTTGCACCTAATTCTGGGAAGCCCTGTTTGATGTGCAATAAATTTTGACTAGTTGACCCAAAGGAGAAAATTCCTTTTGCGTTGCATTGTAGACATCAGCAAAATGTCATGTTTCAAGTTTCAGCTCTTGGCAAATCTGTTTGATTAGTTTTCAAATGGGATTCAAAATGGAATTTTTGAAGTTATATTGGTGTCAGCATTTACAGATTTATTAGTACCCCTATTCGTGACATTATAATTTGAAATTCATGATTGACAGGATCAAACAGTTTGTTCCCTTGTATTGTCCACTGAAAATACTACAAGTGTGCCAGTTTTTAGAACTTGATGAATCCATATGCATGCTTTTCTAGGTCAATTCCATTCACAAAAAAATGCATTCTGTCAGCATGTCCAGTTTGCAAAATTTTGAGTAGCATACTTTGAATGTTCACCATTTGCATCCTGCTATTTTCCATGAGCCCAAATCCCAGATATATACTCACCTCATAACAAAGAATGAGTGTCCCAGTTTGCCTTTCCCCATGTGCTCATTTACCTAGTTTTCGAAGCCAAATTGAAATCCAGTTTAGTGATTTTTGATATGTTTGTTTGCAGGTAAATCTGAGAAGGCAACTTTGACTGTCAATATCTTTTGACCTTGAATTCTTCATGAGACGAGATTCAACAAGGTACAAGAATGCGGAGAAAATACTTAGTGTATTCAACTTCAGGGCATGATTAGTTGATTTTGTTAATTTTCAAAGCCAGTCAATGAACCTCCTCGCGCATACTTGATAGTTGACTGAACATTGAAAAATGAGTTTTAAAAGTGGTTTTCAGTGGTCAAACTTCATTCTAATCAGCATCAGATGGTCAATGGATTAGTTTGACAGTTCAGGTGTTTGAATTCAAAATTTTTTAGCCGCGCCCACTTTAGGGCCTGACTTATTCTGTCAGATTGATAAGCTATTGGGAAGTGAAGTAAGTCAGAGAATGTTCTGATCACTATAATCATTAAATGATTGTGATAGGAAGTTGGATAAAATGGATCAAATTATTTGAAGATGCACTAAGATATGAATCTATCAAAAATTCACTGGAACCAAATGATGCAAATCTGGGACAAGACTATAGTTCATGAAGAACCAAGAGGATAAAGAATTTAATTAGTTGTTCTGAGTAAGTGTCCTTTGGAAATCATAATGCAGTACTTGAAAAACCCCAAGTGCATGGGTTCAATGTAATAAGTGCACAAAGTGGCATCAGATACTTGTTAAATTAGCTGAGTATATAGACATAACCAAACCTAGATGGTATTGCTGTGACCACTTGGACAAAGCTTTTGCTAATTGTTTTGTGCCACAAGAAAAGTCCGATGTTGAAAATAATGCAAAAAACAATATTTTTGAGAGTTCCAACTTCAATGAAAATAAAAACTCAGATGGCCAGGTAGTCTCAAAGGCTATTTAGAAGAGCCATATTCAAGTGGCTCATAAATATGTATCGACATAAATTGAGTGCAACATTTATATTAATAAGTGCCGAAAGGCTTCAACAATTGATCAGATGATGATCAGTCAGTGCAAAGCTCCTGAAGATGGCACTCTTGGGTGTTGTGGGGATGATTTCCTAAACCATTCAATGAATATTGGATGCATTCCTAGCACATGCCTTTGTGGAAGACCTGTGTTGTAACTAGAGGTAGCAATTAAATAAAGAAGTCCAAAAATCAAAGACAATGGAAGATGTTGCCATCACAAATTGAAAATGTCATAGTAGGATTGGTGCCTTCCATGGGTTGGGAGCTGCTTGTAAAGAATTTTTAAGGCTTGCTGGTGGTAGAAAGACAACAACATTTTTGGAAGAACAATCCATGCCAAACAGTGAGCAAGCTCATCCATTATGAAGGCCAATCTACGTTTAAAAACAAAATAGAGCATATCAATTTAGAATGCCCACAGACAAGAAAAGGCACAGAGCACCCCAAGACGGGTTTAGGTAAGGAATAACTCGAGATTATGAGTAGTCCCATGCAAGAGGAGAGTGCAGCAAGAAAATGGAGCAGCTGGGGACATTTAAAAGTAGCCACGACTTAAAAAAATAAGCAGCACAAACAAAGGTGCAGTCCACATCCAAAGACAAACCTGCATTAAAAAGGAGGAAAACTCCCAGCAAAATGAAAGAACAGGGAGCCAAATTTTTAGAAAAGAGGTCACCCATGTGTTTAGAGGAGAATAAGTTATCTCATACATTTGAGGAGGAGAATCATTTGCAAGAAGATGAGTCAACACGCAGGAGTAGGGGAGTAGCTCACGCATGAGATGATAGAGCATCCAGTGTTAAGGAAAAAATGCAGACTACAGGGAAGCATTGATTTCCAATATCCCATATTGGTTATGCGAAAGGCTATTCAAATGTTTAAATCCACTAACTCATGCAGATTAAGTTGTCTTTAAGACAATGCTCTTTGAAAGAGCTAGCTCTATGTTGGTGGGTCCTGTGCTGATGCGATCAGATGAGGGTGATGTTAGCGGGTCGAAAAAAGTAATATTTTAATCAAACTTGCACCCGTGATGAGTTGGCACTTAGATTGGAGATTGCACTAGATACCAACATGTGGCAGCATCCTACAACATGTGTATCCCTGCAAAAAGAGATGTGTATGGGATAAATATTGTGGGGATGCGCCTGGGTGCCATGTGGCATGGTGGGTCTGGGGAATGGTAACATTGCGAGAACGAGTAGTTCAGATGGAGGCATAGGATTTTGCCATGTGGCAAGATCTGACGGTCCGCACATCCTCGCAATATGGTGTTGTAGAGATTTAAGTAAAAAGAGATGCGCCTTGGCGAGACATGGCACTAGGTCCCTGCGGCGCTGATGTGCTGCTGATTGGCCAATCAGAGGCCATCACATGGCAGAAAGGCTAGCCAACTGAAGGTTGACCCAGATTGAAGGAGAGGGCAATATTAAAGAATAAAACATAATAGTATTTTATAAAAAATAGTTGAGGTGCATCTTTTTAAAACTCAAATGAGGCTCTTTTCTAAAGTTTAAACTTTAGAAACTTTTAAATTTTTGAAAATGTCTTGAGTCCAAGCCTGAACTTTTTAGCAGAGGAGTCATTTTCAAAATGACTTTCAGGAGGTTTTTGAGAGGCCAGATAGGCGATGTTATATATCACCAAAATCAAGAGAAGATTGACTTTCCAATTTTGGAGTCGGCTCTTGGACAGGTATTAGTCTGTTTGAGCTACACAAGGTTTTCTATCAGGTACTTGAATTGCAATCATTTTTAAACCAAGAAGTTCAGTTGTGTTTTTTGGAAAGTTAGTAGCTTGAAAATGCATAAAAGACAAGGAGAATTCAGTTGGGGGCATCTCTAAGTTAGTTAGGTGAAGTTTTATCGGCATTTTGATGCAAATCAGATATTTAGCAAATCAGGGATCTCATCATTCATGAGGGGATATTTTGCAAATCAGTTACAAGGAAATGATGAAATCAAATCAGATCAAGATGGAGAAGGAAGGATGAAGTTTTCAGTTGCAAAGAAGATTGAATTTCAAGTGGACACTTGTCAAGTAAAGATCAGATCCGAAAATTCTTTCTCTTCTATATTATTCTTCCTTTCTTCCATTTGAGGGTGTCTGGTTCCAATTTTTTGTAACTAGGAGACCATTCTTGGTTCCAATCTTGAGTTCTCTTAGATCTATGATACCATTCTTTAGCAGAACTCTGATGTGAACAGTAGTTGTAGAGATAATATAGATAGTTCTGAGATATTAGGTTGTTTCATGTTTTGATTTTATGCATCTGAATGTATAGTTTCAAGGAAATGAATACATGTGAGCAACAATTTCACTAGTTTTGTTTTGGTTCTTGTCTCCTGTCTCAGTAATCTGTAAGTCTTATGTGGTTTGGAACAAAGATTTGAGACCCATTTGCATCCCTTTCAGGTTGTATGTCTGATGTATCTTGTTGTTGGACCAAAGGGCCAAGTAAATGCTTGATATGTTTAAACAAGGTTATTGGTTGTCTGAAAAGGATATTTTGTGAGAATGAGACCTGAATGAACACTGATGTCTGAATCACAAGGTGGTTGGATAGATCTGATATCTAGGTATATGAGATATGTCCTAATGTCATAGATGTATGTTTTGAATTCGTGGAATTGCCCAATGGATTAGGCACTGATCAGTTATAGGATCACTGGTTATACTATTGCATTTTTTATGTTTTGTTGAATCAACATCTTTAATCAAATGAATTTCCCTTTCATGTTGAAGAGCAATAAATAGAATGCCCTCACTCAGCTTATGAATTTCATTGTTTGGCATCTAGCTACAACAGATATATGTTATTTCATAAGTTATTAGGAGAAATAAGGTTTTTATCTGCTTCATAATAGATTTAGTGTACGATTTGACAACTGGTACCATATAAGGAATCTATAGGTTCACCCACCTAGGTTTTGTAGAACCTGAAGTGCAAAAGGAGTATAGCCTTACAGTTGGCCTGGTGTCTGAATGGATGTGTTGATAATGGGAGTTAGCTACCCCTATATGTGTTTTGTTCTCATCAAGGTAATTGGAAATGGGTAACATTTTCAAACACCAACAAAATGGCGACTCTGCTGAGGACTATATTGAATCAAATGTAAGACAAACCTTGAGAATTTAAAAGAGGAGATTCAATATAGTAGATGAAGTGCATAAAAAAGTTGTAGCAGTAGGTTATCTGATGTGTTTTCCAGGTCTCTTACTCAAATATTATGCACCCCAATTGAGCTTTATTCATAGACAAAAGTATGTTGTAAAACTAGATGAAAATTGTGTTCTATGACTATCATAGGTCTATCCTCAATCAGTCTAGTTTGCAAATACTATTAAAAAAGTTTCAGAGTCAAGAATTCATTTATAAAGTATATTTTCTTTTCAAGGTGTTAGTGATCTACAAATTTCTCCTACATTGAAGTTTTGGTTCAGATTTGTCAAGTGACAAATTACGTTTTATTTCTGACAAAGTGTGAGTGGCGACTCTCAAATCTCTACACCAGTTTGTTCCTAGTTGATTTCATTGCAAAATCTTGAATGAATTTCAGTTGTATGGGTAGATCTGAAATTGTTAATAGTTTTTGGAAAGGAATTCTAAATTCTTGATAAGTTTTAAAGTGTTGGTTGCAATCTGCTGTTATAAAGATTTGAAGTGTAAAAGTAGATCACAGTAGTGGTTATTTTATTCCTCTTGTAAAGAGGTGGAAACTCTACAAAGTTTGATCAGTGGTGTAAAGGATTTTCAATCTTGCAGCTGTGCCAAATCAGCAGATTGAAGGTTAGCATTAGCACTTGAAGTATTTTGATTTTCATCTTTCTTTTCATGGAAATCAAGTATTTACAGAAGTTGCCTCTATTAAGTGATTTTCATGCACTAGTAAGAAGAGGTAGAAATTTCATTCTATAATGGAGTCGAATCTCAGATCTGAGATTAGTTTGCCAAATTCTGAGAGTTTGGAAATTGTTAATAATAACATTTCTATGTTGAATAGACTTGTCTACAAAAGGATTGTTAGTCTTATAAGAATTGAAGTAGGCAGTACTCAAGGTCTAAGTGTTGAACGATGTTATTTAAGGCTTAAGTTAGTAATCAGTAAGATGCCTTTTCATTGTAGACCTAAGGAATCTTCCCTACCAAATATTTTCCTTGATGTTCTAGTACCCGATTCAGTCGATTGGCCAGCACCTATAAGGTTACAAATAATTTTGAAGACTGGGAAATTCTTTGAGGAGATGGAAAGTGGGGATTATAGATTTCATGAAATATCTCCAAATGATAATGAATGTGTTGAAAGCCAAGGTAGCAATGAATATAATGAGTCCATAGAGCAAGATAATCTGTCTTCTAATTGTGAAGAGATGGATTCAAATGTTAATGAATCAGGTAATAGCAATCAGCATGAAAAGGATGGATATAAAAGAGAAGATAAATTAAGTTACAGTACATATGAAGTTGAAGAAAGTTGTAACAACAGTAGATCCAGTGATTGCCATGATAAGAAAGAATGTTGTAATAATTCTAATTTTCTAGATTGTTACACTAATGATCTTCCTATTGAAATTTCTTCATATTATTCAGATGACAATCACAGCCAGGAGAAGATTTGTGAGGCAATCTTCTTGAGTTCCAGTGAAATCTCAAAATTGTTGGCTCGTGAGTTTGAAAAGCACTTAAGTATCTCTAAGGATCTTCATCTGTTCTCTCATAATACTTTCTCATTTAGTCAAATCAATTCCCCAAAGTTTGATGTGGAAAAAGAGGTAGAATCTGAACAATCTTTGTTAAACCTTGGAGGTGTAGATGACAGTACCTCAAATGTCTTTGCACATGATGATTTTTTGGATATAGGGAATGTTAATGAAGGGAAGGTTAATGCTGTTTCAGATTCTTTTTATGTTGATCTTGCTAAACATTGTTTTAATGTTTCATGTAGTGAAGTGAAAAACAATGAGTATTGTCAATCTGATTATAAATTTTCTTCATGTGTTGATAAGGTGTGTAAAGATAAGTTCAAGGTATATTCTGATTTTTAGTTTGATGAAGAAGGTGATGGTCATCAACATAGTTTAGATCAATACTATCAGAATGAGTTTTCAATTTTGGTGACTAATTAGTTATTTGAATGTGAAGAGGTTTCAGAAAAGGATAAATCCGATTCGATGAGTAACATGGTTGCAAGTAGGCAACAATCAGATTTCACATACTCTTCAATTACAGAGGCACAAGGTGAGTTACAATCTGCTCCATATAACTTGTTGAATAAAGTTGAATATGAGCACTTTGTGTTTCCAGTTGAAAGAATCCATGATTCAATCAGTAGTGATTAGTTTCATTTTGATATCAGTTGTTATGGTCATGCTGATCCATTTTTTCATAGTGGTCAAGATGAAGAAAGTATGTCTGATTTTTATACGCACTATGAAGATGATGATAGTTTTGTTTTACCTATTGAGCTAATGGAAAATGTTGATACGCTGGGTGAAACAAATGATAATGAGAATTTCAGTTTACCTCAAAAGGATGTAAATGAAAATAGGGTTTATGATAGAGGTAAGGAGTTCTGAAACTTTTTGGAGGCCCGAGGCCATCACTTGTACATAGTAGTAGTAGTTTCCCTGTTTTAAATAAAGTTGTTCGAGAAGGTTTTGATGTTCAGGTGTGTGGTCTACTTCTACAAAGATCTGAATCCTTGCCATGCCTGCAAGGGACATGCATCCCCAGATAGAGCCACTATTGGGGCTCAAAATTGCCTTCCCGATTTTAAGCACCATTGAAAAAATCTAGCCCTTAAACGCTTTTAAAATGCATATGTGCTTTGTTGTACCTAGCTGTCCATTTGAAACCCCTAAGGTGTTTAATGCTTCTAACATCTTTCATTCAGCATGCCTAAGAATTTTGTGAAGTTAAATTGAGTCTTTCAGTCATTTAGCAGAATTCTGTTTGAGCTAGTATCAATTTTGCATTTTCACTTAAGTGTCAAACAATGACAGGAGGCTATGTTTGCCATTAAATATCTTGCACCTAGAAAGGTTTTGTTATTCACTTCTTTGGGAGTATCTAATATCCATACCTGAGAACCTATGTTTCAAATTTCAAGTTGTTTCAAGTCCGTTTGAATAGGTTTTGAATCCCTCAAAGTTGCTCAGTTACTGTTTTCATGCTTTTGCACTTTGCACCTAATTCTGGGAAGCCCTATTTGACATGCAATAACTTTTGACCAGTTCACCCAAAGGAGAAAATTCCTTTTGCATTGCATTGTAGACATCAGAGAATTGTCATGTTTCAAGTTTCAGCTCTTGACAAATCTATTTGATCAGTTTTTAAATGCGATTGAAAATGGAATTTTTGAAGTTATACTGGTGTCAGCATTTACAGATTTATCAGTACCCCAGTTCATGACGTTATAACTTCAAATCCATGATTGGAAAGATAAAATAGTTTGTTCCCTTGTATTGACCACTAAAGATACTACAAGTGTGCCAATTTTTAGAACTTGACGAATCCATTTGCGCACTTTTCCAAGTCAATTCCATTCACAAAATTGCTTTCTGTCAGCATGTCCAGTTTGAAAATTCTGAGTAGCATACTTTGAACGTCTGCCATTTGCATCTTGCTATTCCCCATGAGCCGAAATCCTATATATATACTCACATCATAACAGAGAATGAGTGTCCCATTTTGCGTTTTCCCATGTGCTCGTTTGCCTAGTTTTCGAAGCCAAATTGAAATCCAGTTTAGTGCTTTTTGATATGTTTGTTTGCAGGTAAATCTGAGAAGGCAAATTTGATTATCAATATCTTTTGACCTTGAATTCTTCATGAGAAAAGATTTGATAGGGTACAAGAGTGAAGAGAAAAGACTTAGTGTATTCAACTTCAAGGCATGATTAGTTGATTTGGTTAGTTTTCAAAGCCAGTCAATGGACCTCCTAGCGCATACTTGATAGTTGAGTGAACATTGAAAAATGAGTTTTAAAAGTGGTTTTCAGTGGTCGAACTTGATTCTAATTAGCATCAGATGGTCAATTGATTAGTTTGACAGTTCAAGTGTTTGAATTCAAAATTTTTTTAGCTGGACCCACTTTAAGGCCCGACTAATTTTGTTAGATTGATAAGTTATTGGGAAGTGAAGTAAGTCAGAGAATGTTCTGATCATTAAATGATTGTGATAGGAAGTTGGATCAAATGGATCAAATTATTTGAAGATGCACTAAGACATGAATCTATTAAAAATTCACCGAAAGAAAATGATGCAAATCTAGGACAAGACTATATTTCATGAAGAACCAAGCGGATAAAGAATTTAATTAGTCGTTCTGAGTAAGTGTCCTTTGAAAATCATAATGCAGTGCTTGAAAAACCCCAAGTGCATTTGTTCAATGTGATAAGTGCACAAAGTGGCATCAAATACTTATTGAATTAGCTGAGTATATAGACATAACCAAACCTAGATGGTATTGCGGTGACAACTTGGACAAAGCATTTGCTAATTGTTCTGTGCCACAAGAAAAGTTCGATGCTGAAATTAATGCAAAACTCAATACTTTTGAGAGTTCCAACTTCAATGAAAATAACAACTCAGATGGCTAGGTAGGCTCAAAGTCTATTTAGAAGAGCCATATTCAAGTGGCTCATAAATATGTATCGACATAAATTGAGTGCAACATTTATATTAATAGGTGTCGAAAGGGTTCAACAATTGATGAGATGATGATCAGTCAGTGGAAAGCTCCTGAAGATGGCACTCTTGGGTGTTGTGGGGATGATTTCTTGAACCGTTCAATGAATATTGAATGCATTCCTAGCACATGCCTTTGTGGAAGACCTGTGTTGTAACCAGAGGTAGCAATTAAAGAAAGAAGTCTAGAAATCAATGACAATGAAAGACGCTACGATCACAAATTGAAAATGTCATAGTAGGATTGGTGCCTTCCATGGGTTGGGAGCTGCTTGTAAAGAAATTTTGAGGCTTGTTGGCAGTAGAAAGACAACAGTATTTTTGGTAGAACACTCCATGCCAAATAGTAAGCAAGATCATCCATTATGAAGGCCAGTCTATGTTTAAAAACAAAATAGAGCATATCAATTTAGAATGCCCACGGACAAGAAAAGGCATAGAGTACCCCAAGGAAGGTTTTGGTAAGGAATAGCTCAATATTATGAGTAGTCCCATGCAAGAGGAGAGTGCAAAAAACAAATGGGGCAGCCGGGCACATTTAAAAGCAGCCACGGCTTAAAAAAATAAGTAGCACAAACACAGGTGCAGTCCACATCCAAAGACAAACCCGCATTAAAAAGGAGGAAAATGCCCAACAAAATGAAAGAACAGGGAGCCACGTTTTTAGAAAAGAGGCCACCCACATATTTAGAGGAGAAGAAGTTATCTCAGAAATTTGAGGAGGAGAATCATTTGCAAGAATATGATTCCATGCGTAGGAGTAGGGGAGAAGCTCACGCATGAGATGATAGAGCATCCAGTGTTAAGGAAAAAATGCAGACTACAAGGAAGCATTGATTTCCAATATCCCATATTGATTATGCAGAAGGCTTTTCAAATGTTTAAATCCACTAACCCACATAGATTAAGTTTTCTTTAAGACAACGCTCTTATAAAGAGCTAGCTCTGTGTTGGTGGGTCCTGTGCTGATGCGATTGGATGAGGGTGATGTCAACGGGTCGAAAAAAGTAATATTTTTATCAAACTTGCACCTTTGATGAGTTGGCACTTAGATTGGAGATCACACTAGATGCTGACATGTGGCAGCATCCTATGGCATGTGCATCCCCACAAAAGAGATACGCATGGGATAAATATTGCGGGGATGCACCTAGGAGCCATGTGGCATGGCGAGTCTAGGGAATGGTGACGTGGTGAGAATGAGCAGTTCAGATGGAGGCATAGTATTTCACCATGTGGCAAGATTCGACGGTCTACGCATCCCTGCAATATGGAGTTGTAGGGATTTAAGTAAAAAGAGATGCGCCTTGGTGACACATGGCACTAGGTCCCTGCGACACTAACGTGGTACCAGTTGGCCAATCAAAGGCTGCCATGTGGCAGAAAGGCTAGTCAATTAAAGGTTTATTATTATTAAAGAATAATGAATAATAATATTTTAAAAAAATAGTTGACATGCATCTTTTTAAAACTCAAATGAGGCTCTTTTCTAAAGTTTAAACTTTAGAAACTTTTAAATTTTTGAAAATGTCTTGATTGCAAGCCTGAACTTTTTAGCAGAGGAGTCATTTTCAAAATGACTTTTAGGAGGTTTTTGAGAAGCCAAATAGGTGATATTATATATCATCAGAATCGAGAGAAGATGAACTTTCCAATTATGGAGTCAATTTTCGCATAGGTATTAGTCTGTTTGAGCTACACAAGGTTTTCTATCAGGTACCTAAATTGCAACCGTTTTTAGACCAGGAAGTTTAGTTGTGTTTTTTGGCAAGTTAATAGCTTGAAATTGCATAAAAAACAATGAGAATTCAGCTGGGGGCATCTCTTTGTCAGTTAGGTGAAGTTTTATCGAAATTTTGATGCAAATCAGATATTTAGCAAATTAGGGATTTCATCATTCATGAGGGGATATTTTGCAAATCAGTTACAAGTTAATGATGAAACCAAATCAGATCAAGATGGAGAAGGAATGACGAAGTTTTCAGTTCCCAAAAAATAGAATTTCAAGTGGACACTTGTCAAGTAAAGATTAGATCCAAAAATTCTTTCTCTTCTATATTATTCTTTCTTTCTTCCATTTGAGGGGTCTAATTCTAGTTTTTTGTAACTGGGAGATCATTCTTGGTTCCAATCTTGAGTTCTCTCAGATCTATGATACCATTCTTCAGCAGAACTCTGATGTGAACAATAGTTGTAGAGATAATATAGATAGTTCTGTGATATTAGGTTGTTTCATGTTTTAATTTTATGCATCTGAATGTATAGTTTCAAGGAAATGAATACATGTGAGCAACAATTTCACTAGTTTTGTTCTAGTTCTTGTCTCCTGTCTCAACAACCTGTAAGTCTTATGTGGTTTGGAACAAAGATTTGAGACCCATTTGCATCCCTTTTAGGTTGTATGTTTGATGTATCTTGCTGTTGGACCAAAGGGCCAAGTAAATGCTTGATATGTTTAAGCAAGGTTACTAGTTGTTTGAGAAGGATATTTTGTGAGAATGAGACCTCAATGAACACTAATGTCTGAATCACAAGGTGTTTGGATAGATCTGATGTCTGGGTATATGAGATATGTCCTAATGTCACAGATGTATGTTTTGAATTCATGGAATTGCCCAATGGATTAGGCACTGATCAGTTATAGGATCACTGGTTATACTGTTGCATTTTTGATGTTTTGTTGAATCAACATCTTTAATCAAATGAATTTCCCTTTCATGTTGAAGAGCTATAAATAGAATGCCCTCACTCAGCTTATGAATTTCATTGTTTGGCATCTACCTACTACAGATATATGTTATTTCATAAGTTATTAGGAGTATCTATAGGTTCACTTGCCTAGGTTTTGCAGAGCCTGAATCGTAGAAGGAGTATAGCCTTACAGTTGTCCTGGTATCTAAATTGATGTGTTGATAATGGGAGTTAGCTGCCCCTAGATGCATTTTGTTCTCATCAGGGTAATTGGAAATGGGTAACATTTTCAAACACCAACAGATCCCATTGACTGGGATAGGGAGAATCTCACCATCCAGCTTTTTTAACTAGAAAGCATTGGTTTTCTTGCAACTAACAATAAGATAGGGACCACTCCATAATGCATCAAAATTTGAGTGTCTTCCTAGTTTTTCCCTATCTGCATCCCATTTCAGATCCAAATCTCCCTCTGAGAAGATTCTGACCCTATCCTTCTTGTCAAAAATCTTTTTTACCTACTGTCAGTGTGTCTCTAGGGTCTGCATGGCTTTACTTCTCTTCTCTTCTAGCTCCATCAGCTCTACCATTCTTATTGTCATGGCATCATCTTCAATCAACTCCAGCTGCTGAGCTAGCTCTATGGATGGGAACTCTAATGAAATTGGAATCCTTACTTCTTTGCCATAGACTAACACAAATGGTGAATTCCCTATTGACCTTTTAGGCATTATTCTATTAGCCCACAGTGTAGTCTTCAATTTTTTATGCCAACACCTTTGGTTATTTTCAATTGTTCTCTTTATGATTCTGATTGGGTTCTTGTTGGATGACTTAGCTAGGCCATTACCTTGAGGATAGTAGTTTGATGATGTCCTCAAGTAAATGATGTGGTCAACTACCCATGCATAGATCTAAGCTCCTACAAATGACTTTGCATTATCTGAAATAATGGTTGAAGGGGAACCAAACCTAGTCACAATTCCATCAAGGAACTCAAAAACTAAAGATTCAGTAGCATCCTTTAATGCAACTGCCTCTGTCCATCTGGTTAAGTAATCTGTAGCAGCTAAAATCCATTTGTGACCTGAATTAGGAGGATTGATAGGGCCTATGAAATTCAATACCCATTAGGAAAAAGGTTGGTCCACCTAAATGGGATGAAGGGGAAGAGTTCCAAGCTTCTGTTTACTAGAGAAGAAAGCACATTTCTCACACTTCCTCACATACCTATGAGAATCATGAAACAGGGACAGCTAATAATAACTAGCCCTCATGATCTTCGTTGCAGTTGTCCTTGCTGAGAAATGACCACCATCAGGACCATCATGAAGCTCTTTGATCATTCTTTCAGCTTGGTCTATATCAAGGCATCTTAATAGGGCTCCATTAAAATCTTGTCTAAAGAGGACACCATCAACTATGACATAAGGAATTGACTGTAATCTCCATTGCCTTCTGAAATGTAGCGCCTGCATTGGTTAGCCCAAATGGCATCTTACAATAAGCATAGGTACCCCATTTAGTGGTAAATGTAGTCTTGTAACTATCAGACTCTTTAACCAACACTTGATTGTAGCCAAAAAATCCATCAAGAAATGAAAATTTCTTTGAACCACTGACCTTGGACAAAATCTGCTCCATAGAAGGGAGAGGATGGTGATCTTTAAGGGAAGCTTGGTTAAGGTAACTAAAGTCCACACACAATCTAATTTCTCCATTCTTCTTCCTAACATGGACAAGGTTTGCTAACCATGATGAGTGTTTGATGGGAAAAATTATATTCTCCTCAATCAATTTGGATAGTGTTGGGACTGAAAATTGCATGCTTCATTTTTAGTCACATTTTGAAAATTTTGGAAAATCATGTCCTAAAGTGCCTTTTATGCATATGGTCAGTTGGTAGCTTGAGGCCTAGATGGTGTTTGAGTGGCTTAACACCTTTCATTTGACATATGCATATGATCCACAATGTTATTTTGCCATCCCGAATCATTCTGTGAAGTCCCATTTTGAGCTAGTGTCAAAATTTGCAATTCTACCAAGTGTCAACTAGCGATCAGAGGCCCAGTTTGCATCTGAATATCTTTTACCCATAACTGTGTCATGACTAGTCACTTTGGGTATGTTTAGTGTCTGTAATAGAGAACCTATATTTCAATTTTCAAATCATTTTGAATCCATTTGACTAGGTTTTGCACCCTGCAAAGTTGGTCATTTACTGTTTTGTGCATTTAACTAGTTGTTCACAATTCTTGGAAGCCCTGTTCGACCAATCATATCTTTTACCCAGTTGACCCAAATGAAAAAATTATTTTTGCATTGTGTTCTAGGGGTAAGAAACTTCATATGTTCCAATTTTGAGATCATGTCAAATCCATTTGATCAGTTTGCTAACATGATCAAAAACCCAGTTTGCATTGTTTTGTTATGGCTAAGGTATCCAGATTGATTCGTACCCTTGTTCGGCATGTTATAAATTTGATCCTGTGATTGGCTAGCCTAAATGGATTGTACCATTGTGTTTTGTCCTAGAAATCCTTGAAGTATACCAATTCTTAAGTCATGATGTATCCAGTTGCATACTTTCTTATGTCCGTACATTTGCCAAAAATCACTTTTTGACACATCTGCCAGTTAAAATTTCCAAGTGCCTATTTTCAAAAATTCGCCAAATGTGCCTTGGGATTCTTCATGAGCCCAGAACATGAAATTATATCCTCTTCATGGAAAAGAACTTATATCCTAGTTTTCAAAACCCCAAGTGATCAATAACCCAATTTATAATGCCAAACTCGAGCCCAGTTTATGTTTTTTAACATTGTTTGCCTATAGAGTAATTGAAGTACGGATGTTCGGCAATTAAAATATTTTGACTGGGAATCCATCATGGGTTGAAAATTTGCAGTGTGATAGAGTATGCAGGATTGAACACTCATGCCGATTTTCATGGCCTGGTTACTTGATTGAGTTAGTTTTTATGGCCACCTGGCAGGCCTTCAAACACAAATTTCACACTAGTGCGGAAATGATTTAAAATGAAATTTTAAATTGATTGTTTTACATACAATCATTACAATGCTTCACTGTAGTCATTGCCATTATCTTAGTTCACTAAATGTATGAGATTGGACTTTTTCTCAATGATAAAAGAATCAAATAAATGGGAGGGGCTATTTGTTTTGAGAATATAATGTTTTAACACAAGAAGAAAACTAAGAAAATGTGCAGATGCATTGAGAAAAATAGAGGTCTTTCATGCCATAACAAAGGCATCACTAGGAAAAGAGTCAAACATCCATAGAGGAAGAAGCATCCACATTTTTTAGAGAAATGAACAAATTTGTTGGTGAAACAAAGCTCAAGGCAGCATGCGATTCACGTTTTTGCAGCAAGCAATCAATAAAAGACCATATGTGCATAAAAAAGGAAGCAAAGAACCCCCATTTTTCAAGCCCATGGCTTCTCTAAAGGTGCATCCACGTTTTTGAAGGGAGCAACAGCATTATAAATGCCCATGTGCATAAGAAATGACTATTACCATGAAAAGTTTGTAGATTCATAGTAAAAAATGACCAGCAAGATAGAGGTCCACGTTTAGAATAAGCAACTCATGCCAAAGGAGCTGGATAGCTCTTCATTATGTAGAAATCAGCATCTACAGGGGAGTTGAGGAAAATGCAGCAAGTATTATCCCACATTGAGTGGGAAATGATTTTCTTATGTCTTTAAATACAAAGGCTTACACATCTTATAATGTCTAAAAGACAAGAGACTTTTGTGAAAGCCAACTCATGTGCATGGGCCTATGGTTGGCCAGTTGGCAGGACACCTATGTTAAATTTTGAAGCAAAATTCAAAAACGTTGCCAAAAAATTCAAGTTTGCCAGAAAATTCAAATTCGACCGGAAAAGTCCAAAAAGCCGGCGGTCGCTACCTCGCTAGCTAAAAAATCTTGAAAAATCCAGCTAGTGACATAGCGAGGTCGCCGAAAAACTTAGGAATCCAGCAAGAGTCAACAGCCAATCAAAAAGTGACATGTGGCATTGGTCAAACCTGGAGTTGACCCAAAATTAAAGAGGCTAGGAAAAATAAAATGATTTTAAAATTATTTTGCCAAGAAACTGACATGGACTTTTTTTTAAAAATAAAGTTTGAACTTCTGATATAGTTTTAACTTTTGAAAGTTCATATATTTGTGAAATATTGTCATAGAGACATGAGCAGAGGCTTGAACTTCAGAGGGCTATATCTGGGTCAAATTTTGCCCAAAATAGATGCTCCAATATACCACCGGAACCGGGAAGAGCTGAATTTTTTGATTTTGAGGTTGGTTCTTGCATAGGTGCCTCCTAGCTTGAGTTATAGCCAAAAATGTAAATTTTGGGGTTTTTCTCAATGGAACAGGTAAAAAAATTAAAAATCCAATTAGGGGATCAGTAAAACTTGGTAAGAATGTGGTTGGAGTGCACGTCTCTCACATTCACTCAATTTAACCCAATTTTTGCCAAGCATTTCAATGGGTAAATTAGATATTGTGGTGACTCAGCAATGTTGCATCATTTCAACAGAGATATTGTGCAGGTTAGTAACAGAAGTGATGAAACAAGATCAGATTAGAATGAGAGATGGAAGAAAGAAGTTTTTCAGTTACAGAGGATTTCTTTTCAAATGGACACTTGTCATGTGAAGATCAGATCCGAGATTCTTTCCTTTGATATATCTTTCTATCTTTCATTGTTTGATGGGTTCCAGTCTTTTAAAAAAAACTAGTCACTACTGAGATACCAAATTTTGGATCGAGTTTTGATATGTTCCCATACTGTGATACCACATATTTCTTCAGCAATTTCTCTCATGTGAACAACAGTAGAAATAAGAATACAGATAGTCTGATCTGTTAGGTAGCTTTGCATTTAAATTTCATGCATCTTATTGTAATTTGTTTCAAGGAAATGAATGATAAGGTAGCAACAAGTCAATCTTCATTTTGATATCTTGTCTCTCATTCATGTTGTTTGTGATCTTTTGTGTTTTGTAGACAAAGAATATGAAACTCAGTTGCAACTTATTGGTTGTATATGTTGATTTATTTTGCTTATGACTCAAAGAGTTATGTAAATGCTTGATTCCTCATCATAGGATTGCAGATTTCATGAAGGTATAGGTCAAGTATGAGGTTCAGAAGGATGCAGATGTCTAGTTCACAAAGTGGTTAGATAGATCAGGAAGTCCTGATGTATGGCACATATCAGTGATTTTCAGGGATGTGTGTTAGGTTTTTGTATGAATTGCCCAATAAATAAGGCACTGATCACTTATAGGATCGCCTGTTATACTGCTGCATATTTGAGGTTTTGCTGAGATCAACATCAATAATCAAATGCTTTTCCCCTTTCATGTTGAAGAGCTATAATAGAATGCCCTCACTCAACTCATGAGATTCCTAGATCTGCATTTAGCTACTCTAGATGGATGTCATTTCGTGAGTTATCAAGAGAAATAAGGGTTTTATCTACTTCATATTAGATTCAGTGTATGCTTTGACAACTGGTACCATATAAAGAATCTATAGGTTCACCTGCCTAGGTTTTGCAGAGCCTGAAGTGCAGAAGGAGTGTAGCCTTATAGTTGGCCTGGTGTTTGAATGGGCATGTTGAAAATGGGAGTTAGCTGCCCCAAGATGTGCTTTGTTCTCATCAGGGTAACTGGAAATGGGTAACATTTTCAAACTCCAACAGATAGCTCCTTTCTCATTAAGGGTTTTGGGTCAAAACCCTTTAAATCATCATATGTCCAGGCAAATATATCATTAAATTATTGACATAGATGAATAAAACTCTCCTTCTCAATTTTAGAACATACCTTACCCATGTTCAAGGATTTTCCATCAGCAACCATGACTGGAATATGATCATCTTCATCAGTAGCTAGCTTCATGTCTCTGGCTCTTGCTTGGTCATCAGGATTGAAAAAACTCTCTAAGGTAATGAGACCCTTAGGCAATTTGTTAGAACTAAGATTAATGATCTGATCACCATACTAATCCTACAGTCTTAACTGGTTTTTACCTAAAAATTATACTTTATTATGCAAGAAGCTGACAATTTGCTCATCAGATTCAAACACCTACCAATGGATGTTGTTATTAGGGATAACAAGCCTTATTACCACTCTGATTTGTTGCTCCTTCTTTTCTTCAAGATTCCTTGGTACATCATAAGATGCACTTATTGCTGCAAGTCTATTAGCATGTCTGTTTTATTGTTTAGGGATTCTTTGAATATTAAATGCATTAAAACTCTCAAGAAAATCCCATACCCTATGTTTATAAGACTTGAGCAAACCATTCTTGGTGATATTATGATTTCTCAGTTGATTGACCACAAACTCACTATCTCCATAAACTCTTAAAGCTTGAATTCCTCTTTTTTGAGCAAGTAGTAGACCTTGAATTAAGGATTCGTACTCCGCCACATTATTAGTGCAACTAAAGTAAAGCCTAAAGAAGAAATAGTACCTTACTTGTGCAGGAGAAATTAACATCACACCAGCCCCTGATCTATTTTTATTCCTTGATCCATCAAAGCACATACTCCATATCCCACTCATATCTTCTTTAGTCTCCACAAGATTGGGAACTAGAGCATCTTTTTCCAATATACAATATGTACTGATACCTATCTCAAGGGTTTTTGGCATAAGATCAAATTGATATGTGTTAGCCCACTCATCCAAGAAAAAATTAGGTATCTCTGCTAGGGAAGTGGTGGGCTCATTCAGTATGTCATTCTCATCCATCTCTAGGATAGGGCAATTCATGTTGATGAAATTAGGGATGTAAGATTCAGTATGATGGAGGGCTTGAGGCTCTACTCTGATTGAAGCATTGGCTCCATATCTCATCTTGAAAGAAATATATGACCAATCAGAAGATATGAAACCACCTATTTGGGCAGTAAAGTCTCTTGACAGACAGATGGCAAAATATCACTTGACCTCAGCAATAGAGATATCTTGGGTTATAGTACAATTAGGGCATGCATTTAAGGCCATCTCCACATTCCTAAGGATCCCTATAGTCTTGAAAATACTACCATCCAACTATAATACATCCCTAACAATGGGCTCATATTTCATTCCCAAAGCATCAACAACACACCTAGGCATCACTAAACTGCTAGCCCTTGAATCAATCATGCAATTATGGACTAGTTTTCCCCCTATATTTAGAGAAACATAAGATGGAGGAGGTCTAACCTTTTTACTTGTTTCTACCTCCTTTGATGGTTGTACTAGGCTTGTGGCACTTTTCATACTAGGTGGTTGATCCCTTGGTTCAATACTTTCCAATTCTTGTTGCAGCAACCTCTTTTCCATGGGTCTAGTAGCAATAGCATCCCACATAGAGATAATCACAACTTTCTTCTTTATTTTCTCTACCACACTAAGTGGCATAGTGAGTACTTTGGTAGAAGCTTTGGGAGCTACAATTTTATGAGGTTGAGATGGAGTAATTTGAGGATCACTTGTATCTTTTCTGCCATGATTTTGCCTTTGCTACTGAAAGGCACTTGATTGATTATTTGCTTCTTGCTCATGAGATATTGCATTTAAAGTTGAGGCCTTCTTGGGAGGAGGGATAGCATCTTCCATAGCTCTTCTTTTGCTTCTAGTGTTATGAGCAATGGAATCCTGGTTTACATTACAATGCTCCTCCATCTGATCATTCACAAAAGAGCAATCACCCTATCTTTGCATATCTTAGGCATATTTAAATTGGTCCTCCATGTATGATTGTTTTGTTGTAGGTTCTTGGGCTATCAAAGCCATAAAAGATTTAGCATTCTGACACATACAATAGGCATAGGAGTAGTTACAAGAGGGATACAAATTTTGATCTTGAGCCATATTGTTTTGAGGAACTATGGCCCTACTTTGATTTACATTTGAGATCAAAGCATGGCTACTCTGCTTGTTCTGATCAAGGGAATTGTTCCAATGATCAAGGTTTGTAGGCCTACCACTATTGGGAGCTTGATATTGTAATTGATGAGGCTTACTGCCTTGAGATTTCTATCTTTCTAAAGTCACCACCTTGTTGTTCACTTTCTGCATCATAGAGAAATTATCCTCCAACCTCTTTCCTTGATCTTCCAACTTCTTCCCTTGATCTTGCAATATTTTATCAATGTTCTTCTCTCTTTTTTCCATGTTCCACATCAAAAATTGCATCATCTTCTTGATTTCATCTATCCCATTTGAGGATGTGGAAGCTTGAGGGACTAGGGCAAGGGATTATGAGGAGGAAGCTGTGGGAAGAGGGGCCATTGCTGGTTGGTGGTTTGAGACATCAAGGAAGAAAGGCGTAGGAGGCCTTGGAGCTAACTTACCTCCTTGCATTAGGATATTCTCTAATTTTATTTCTATATCATAAGCATTAGGCAAGGTATATCCTCCCATAGTTTGGATTGTAGTGGCAATATCATTGTTAAAAGCTCTAAGGTAATGCAAGAAGGCATTACCAGGGGTAGGCTTCATTGAAGTAGGTATTCTATCCCATGTCTTTTGAAATATATAATTAAAATTAGTTGTACATTCATGGGGGGCTCTTTTTATAGTAGTCAACTACTCTAAAAGTGACAAATAATCACTTTTATCCTCAAAATGTTTGCACAATTTTGCTCCTAATCCATCCCAATTTGTTATAGAACCATGAGCTAAACCTCTATACCATTGTAGTGCTTTTACTTTCAAGGATGAGGCTACGAGCCTAACTACAACATCATCCTCTGTAATACCATGGATATTGCAAACATTTGCAACCTCTTGAATGTGTTCTGAGGGAGAGATAGAAGTTTCACCAATAAACTCTAGTATACTTTTAAGTGCAGCTATTGGTATGTCATGTCTTTGGGCTAATAATATAGGGCTCCCACCATTAAAGGTGGAAAAACTATGAGCTCTAGGCAACACCATATAGACAAGTGATCTATTGATATGTATTGATGGCAGTCTAGTTTGAGATCTAATAGTAGGAGTAGAGATAGATCTTGTAGGTGTATTTGTTACTATTGCACTCTTAACCAGTGATAAAGATATTCTAGTCTTCCTTCTTCTGGGGTTTGAAAATCAAAGCTCTTGATACTGAAACTTACCTCTAGAAGATGCCCTTGTTTCAGCTCTGGGCATAAATCGCTGCAACTTTGCTCTAGAACCAAATATTTATTTCAAGCTTATAGTTACCAAGTACTTTGAAGAATGAGGCTTTTGAAGGCTTAAACACCAAAGCCAGCACTATCTCCTCGATATTGATCTTGAAATCTTCCCTTTTGACACAAGTAGGCTTGAATTTTTTTGAAAAGAGTCCCATCAGGCATGCCAAAAATTGTTGTCACTGAGGTTTGCACCCTTGTCCAAAGTTGCTACCTAAGGACGACCTCATGAAACATGGAAATAACCTCCCAGTTGTGGGACTTCAACTATGAGGTTGAGTCTCCTAAGAAGGCCGGTTTCCTCTTACTATTAGGATGCACCTAACTACTCTTGAAAGGAAAAGGGAGAAGGAGAGCATGAAAGAAAATCTACCTAATCTAATCTAAAGAGGTGTTACACCAAAATAGAGTGTTCAGACCAATCTTTGCCCATATATGCACTATTGAACTAGAATGAAACTAAGGATACACACATTCAGACTTGCTTTAATCTAATAATCACATGTAGGTCAGAAGACCAAGATGAATGACATAAGGAAAGAGAGATTAACTTATATTGACATTCATAGGCCAAGGAGACATAGTCATGTAGATCATAGATCTCTATGAAACACCAGTAAGAAGCAAGGAGTTCTTGCACTTTCATACCAATGGCTGAAAGAGAAAAGGTAGAAAATCACGTAGTTCAGAGGCATAGGGGAATTTGCATTGAGAATCTACAGAGCAATAATAGAGAAAATAGAGAAAGGTCAACCCCCCACAAAATTTTACAAAATTTGCCTTTATATTTTAGGCATAACTGAGATGTCCTCTCCCTATAATTACCCCACAACCATTGTATTGAAGTTTCATAGGGAATAATCAAGAAGAAAGTTTTATTTGGGTACAGATCCAGACACAATGATATCAGATCCTCTGTGTCAAATAATGCCTTGAGAAGATAGAAATGGTGCCATTAAGCCATTGGGCCAATAATTTCTTTCCTTTCTACAACCTCACAAGGTCTTCCCGAGTTGACCACCTCTTTCATTACTAACTGTACCATTTTCTTTAAAAAATCTTGACCACAACATTGTACTAACTATCAACCACTAACCATTAATGCCTTAACTACTGTTTATACATTAGCCAAACCTCGTGATCCTAACTAGCACAAACTGGTAGTTGCATAATACTTGGCCCCACCCTACCAAGCATTGCCAAGGTGCTTTATCACTTTGCATATCCTTCGAGCAATTTCCCATAGCAAGATAGTGCCCACCATGGATCCAGACTAATCTAACGATCATGAAGACTTGCCATATTACTACGCTATCTCCTTCAAAAAAATTTGAAAACTTGGGCCCATGAACCTAGCCCCATTTAGCACAACTGGCATCTTCATCTTTGCATTACCTAGCCCCACCGATCCACATGGCATAATGGTGCTATGTCACTATGAGTAATATCCTCACAGCTTTCCATAGTGAGATAGCACCCACCATTGATTTTCTGAGATCTAGCAGCGAGCAAGATGGATCCAACCTATAAGTATACCAACCAATAAGAAACTAGCCACATGCCAACTTGTCTAATAAATCCTTGTTTCTGGCCTGCCAAGTGAAGTAGGACCCACATTCTACACAGTCATACCTTAGCCAATGAAAAAATTTACCAACTGCTAATGTGTACCAAATTTCATCACTTATATCTGACAGGGCATACTTGGGACCCACCTTCCTTTAGATGTTGCTATAGTATAACTTTCCATCTGGGCACTATGTCTCTAACAGTAAGGAACACAGATTTTTTGATAGCACTATAGCACCCTCTTGGGATCTACCAAAATCTATCATCGGACAAACAATAGATATCTTTTGATCTGATAATGGAGACTTGTGGGCCCACAGAAACATTAAAATGCATAGGGAAGAAATATCATAAGGTTCAATCAGTTAATTTTTTCAATATTCTTAGGATGTTTAAAAAATAACATTAAATCAAGAAGTGACCGTTGGGTGGGCAAGTATTTAAAATTCAAATATTTAGTTGGGGGCACAATATGTAACAATGTCCACATATGCTTTGATCTACACTCAAAAGCTCTATGTCCATACTTCTTGCAATTTTAGTAGTGACCTTAAAATCTTAGTGTTCTAATAGTCCTAGTCCTGCAATTATGTGCTTGATGTCATAACTTGTTGCACTTATGATAGTGACTCACATTCTAAGGTTTATCATGATGATGGGCATTCTTGCTCCTACAAACATTAGAGGTATGTCCCTTTTTACCACAAAAATGGCAGGTAGGTTTAGTGTTCTTACCTTTGTTACTTCTTTCTTCTACAGTCTTTGATGACTCTCTTTTTTCAATGTTGGTGTATCCTAATCCTAAAGTATCATTACTGGCAATTGGTGATTTTAGTAGTTTCTCAAAGTACTTGATAGACAAATTAGGTTGTTTGAAGCTCTCTGCAATCTCCTTCTCTCTTTTTAGGTCATTTTGTAGTTGTTCATTTTGCATCTTTAGTATGGAGATCTCAATATCCTTAACATTTAGTTCATGATGTGCATTCATCATCTGACTTAGGGTGTCTAGCTACATATTTGAAATTCTCGCAAGCTCAATTGACTTTTCTTCTAGTCTATTGGCAAGGTTTCTCTTGTCATTCTCTAGTATAACCTTATCTTCAATGGCTCTTTTCTTTTGTTTAGTCACCTCACAAAGCATCATGGCTTGTGATTCTTGTTAATTTTGAGTGTTTCTAATTTCTTCTACTTGAGATCTATTCTTCCCCATTAGGTCTACTATTGTTGCATAAAATTCTTTGGAATATCCATTTGCAAACAATTTTGAGGTGTCAATCTCCTTGTATTGTGTATCATTCTCACCTATGACAATCTCTCTTCTTCTCTTTAAAGATATTCTTAGTTCTTCCCTGGCTTGTTCCAAAGTATGTAAAGCAAGTTGTATATCAATCACCTAATTTTCTATGACCTTCCCAAGTTTGTAGACTTCCATTTCTAGATCTTTTCTTCAAGCTATAAGGCTCCTCCTTGTGAGAACTTGCCTCTAACACCAAATATTAGAATACTTTAACCTTTTAAAACTTTTAGTTGAGATCATTCACATGAATCTAACATATCTATTCAACATGAAATATAAATACATGCATGTAGATAGATAACAAAATATTTTGGTAACCCAAAAACCCTCCAAAAATGAGAAGGTAAAAGTGCGGTGCGGATGACACCCATAAATTATCATTGTAACAATATTTAACTACTCAAGGTTAAAAAGTTTGACCACTTCTAATGGTTTTCCTTGTGAAAGGGTTGTCCTGTTAAAGACTTCACACCTTATTAAAAGTGACCTAGTTAGAGGATTTATAAACACTCTCTTAGAATGTCACCTTGTTAAAGGATTTTGCACCTTGTTGAAAAGCTTACAACATGGCTATTAGACCAACCTATCATCATAGGATTTTCATTCCTAATACAAAAGCTATAGAGTATTAGAAAGTCTTGACATGATGACTTGCAATCTTCAATTGCTGATTCTAGATCCTTATTCTACTCTTGTTTGTTCTAATCCTTTTTTGATCTTATATGTCTCTCCTCAAAGTTTTGATACTCTATTCTAATCAACTGATTTCTGCAATGTTGTTTTGCTTTTTCTAAGTCTTTATACCCCTCTTCACTTTGCTAGCATTCTTCCATAAACTCTCACACATATTCAAATAATGGGGTCTTGTCATCCTTTTAAAAGTTTCAAATACTTAGGGTTAGGTATGAATCTATGATCAATATTAATTCGCCTTTTTCCACTCAATTATTTCTCCATTTTTCTTATTGGTTGCATGCTTATTACATAGGGAATGTAGAAGATTCGATCTTATCTTCAAGATCCTTCATGATTCATCCATCATTAGCTCAAAAATGTGTTACATCTAAGTTTGTGAAGACAAAAACTCATATGTTGATTATGTATTACTTGACACTTACTAGTTGTTGATGCTCAACACATATAGGAATTCTATCTCACTCGACTCCTATAGTAATTCTGTTTCACTTGGCATCTATAATTTTCTTAACACCTATAGTGACTCAACAACAATTATCAAGTGATTTGACATTACTTATCTCTAAACACCTGATACTTGCTTGGCATCTGTATTATACTCGGCATCAACTTGAAAATTGGTCAAGTGTGTTGACACTCAATTGTCAAAACTAATCTGAGACCAACAAATGACTTCAAATTTGATGGATATGTAGAACACTTACTAAGGAAACATGATAGTATGGACTCTACATAGTACCTTAGGTACAAAAATCTTCAAGGCTATGAAGAATTTCTCATTCATGAATGAGGCCAAAGTGGAGGAAATAGAGACAAAACTAGCTCAAAAATTCCATGACTATATAGATGTCAAAAATTTATATGAAGATGAACTCAGAAAGAGCCTTGTGTATAAAAATAAAATTTAAGAATTGGAGGTGAAAGCTCAGGGCTAAAAGTTGAATTTCCATCTCTGACAGAGCAACTAACTGGTGTGAAGAAGAATAAAGAATAGAGCCTTCAGGAACAACCAACCAGAATCACAATAGAAACAACTATTCAAATAGAGGAGTTGGAGGTAGAGGATAAAAAACCAAGAAGAATGAGCATAGATGTTCCATCTACATAGTAGGTTGGTGAGGTAAGGACAATTATCCTTAAAAGTATGATAGACCATAGAGTGGAGACTCTAAAAAATATATCCCAATAGCCGCGTGCTTTTTATATTTCTCTACAAGATGCTGATCAAGTTTGCATTAAAGCACTTTCATGGCTATCACCCACTTTTAATCTATGGGTGCCATATACTCAATTTTTGGAGAGGATAATTATGTTGATGGCTAAAAAGCAAAATTTTCTTCATCAAATCATTATAATAAAGGAAGGCATAGAGATAATAAAAGAATTAATAGGATTCTTTAATGGAAAGCTACAAATTATCCAAGGAAAGATGAAAGTTTTATCGCAGGAGATTGAGCCTTGCATTCCTCCTATTTTGGATGCTAACAACAAGTTGAGAGATTGGCAAGAGTGGTCAAATTCAATTACTGTAATGCTAACTCTAGAAGCCATAGCATCAATTTTTGAAGATGGTAGTGATGTCCCATTCAATAACCCAATTGATTCCTTATTTAAGGTTGAAATAGACTTAAGTAAGTTTTTAGTTGAATCCAGGGCTATAATGGATGCAAAATGGAATAAGGCAACAAAGGAGTTAGATGAAGTTAAAGGTATTGAGCGGCCCAAAAAGAGGGAAATATATGTCTAGGAAGTGGTGGGAGAGATAAAAGATTTTCCAATGGGAATTAGTTGCAGAGTTACATGCTAAAGAAATAGAAGAAAAAAGGGATTAAAGTAAACCTCCTATAGTAAATTGTCACCTGTCGATCCTATAATTGCCTTCCTATTTTGGTTTCAACATAGAGAATGTTTAAATTGTAAAATTTCAAACATATCTTGCCTTTCTTTCTTCGTAGGCAGTCTAGTTTTTGTGTCAATTATATGATTGTATCTAGCTTTGCAAATATAAGAATATAGTGAATATTGAATGATTAAAATTGTCAAGTTTTGAGTTATACTTTGATTTACTATTAGCAATGAATTTTTCTCAAGGAAATTAATACAAAGAAGAAGTTTTGCATATCAGTATCTCTAAGTTTTGTCTCCCTTTTATATATCTTTTGTTGATTGCTTTTAGTTCAAAGAATTAAGTTCTTTCAATAATTGATAGGGTTTTTGGATAAATGAGAGGGATAGAATAAGAATGAAATTTAAGGTTAATTTCTAACAAATTTAATTTCAATTCAATTAACTAGGTCGAGGTTTATTCTTATGACTCTATGCAATAGTTGGAAATATTCAAGACTATGCTAGGTTACTAAGAGGGGAGGGGTGAATTAGTAACCTCAAAAACTTTACTGAATTCAAATCTTAATTGTAATAATTCAATTACCATTTAGTTCATTAAATCAGAGCTAGCTACATTCATGATAAGCTGAAAACATAAAACATTCATAACACTTGAACACAACAATTTGGTGACCCATAAACCATCCAAATAGAAAGTAAAACTAGGGTGAGGATGATGCCCACAAAACTTCAATACTACAAAATAAAGTTACCCTATTAAGGCTTATAATAATCACTTCTAATGATATACCCTATTTGGGGCAATTAGGATTGCTATGTCCACATTTTTAGAGGTTTTACAAACACACAATTAAGTATGCACTCGGTGAATAGATTTGACAAAAGACTGTTAAGTCTACCTTGTTAGTGGATTTGGACTAGTTTACCTATTAGGATGAAATAGTAGATCTTTGATTTACAACTAGATTTCTAATAGAGATTATTTGAAGTACTAATCACCTTTATGTGATAGATATGACTTTGTTGCTCCTTTGCTAATATGGCCTTAAAATACACTTTGTTGCTGATTCACATTTGCATGCTTCTATTTCACACATTCATCATTCTTACTTGCTATTTTTGGATATGATACAATAAATTACATAAGTATCAATCCAATTAACATAATAACAAGGTTGGCCAATATATAAGTTAACACCAATATTACAAAGTCGGCCCAAATGAAGACACTTGGGTTTTGAAGATTGACTTGGTGAAGTTCTGATACATAACATCCACTATCACTACTCGACATCATCATGCATTTGGTAGAAGTAGAAGCTTGGTCCATACTAATCACTCTAAGTAGTCTCAAACTTGGTCTACACTAGTGACTTGGTAGACACTGTGTAACTTGGTAGAAACTAGGTTACTCATTTACCATGACTGCACTTGGTAAACACTAATATTCACATAGCTTGGTTAACACTAACTTCACTTCACATTAACTGCTAGCTTGATAGAAACTGCAAAGCTTGTTTAACCACTAAAATTATTGAGTTGAACTACTAGACTTCACACTGCCTGATTCTAGTCAGTTTGAACTATTGTAGTTCTCACTAACTGAATTTACTTGGTAACCACTAGAATGCTTGGTGTCTATTGAATTGCATGGAAAACACTATATACTATTCAATGAGCTTGGTAACCATATGAAATCTAAATAAGTGTTGTCACTAATAACAAACTTGACATAATGTCAATAATCTCCCCCTTTGGCATTAGTGACAAAAACACTTATTAGCCAAAACTTATATACATCATAGTGTGGTACTAGCTCGGTGTGGTATACTATTTTTTGTTGTTGAGATTTTTCAAAAAAATTCTTTTTAACTATATACAATATACTATATTTTCAAATTCTATACTTTTTTTTCCTTTGCATGATTCTATTAAGTGTCTCTCCCCCTTTTATTGTCTCAACCCATATATAGCATACTATCTCTCACCCTTTTTGACAACAATGCCAAAGATTTATTCAAAATTTATTTACATGGAGACACCAATATAAGAAAGAAAATTAGAATTTACCTTAAGTATGAGTGCTAAAGTCTTATCCCAATTTTCTTGCAAAACTTTGTATGTATGTAGAGCAATTTTCACTTCTGCAGAGAGTTCTATCATGTGATCTACAATCGAGAAGCTATTGTTATGAATCAATGTTTTGGAATAAACAATATGTTTTTGCCTTGTATCCATGATGGGAAGGATCATATTCTAAATATCTATCAGTGTAGACCAAATCCTTGCTTCTTCTCTCAACAACTCTGCTTGCATATTTGACAAGAATCTAGTTTTCATATGATGTGTAGAGCTTGAACTAGTGTCAAGTTGCAACTATTGTGCACTAGCCTTTAGGTCTTCATCAATCTTAGTTAGTTTTATCTTTATTTCCTTTGTAAACTCAGTAACATTACACAACTTTCCAAAATGTGATGTTAAATTTGTGTAAGAAATTTCAAGATTGATCAAAATTGAGGAAAGCTCCATTTAATGAATGGCAATTTGTTGAGCAATGTGCTCAAGCACTTTATTATAAAATTTATTTTCTGCTTTCTTAATCAATTTTTCTTGACCACTGGAGTTCTCATTAAATTTCTAGACTACCTCTTCGAATTGAAACAAAATGTGTTGAGAAGTATCAACTTCAACACCTATCACCTTAGTCAAAATATTCTTGGCATCTTCAATGATTTTATATTCTCTATCACTTTTCCTCCCTCAATTTCTTGTGTTTTTCTTTCTTTTGAAGGAGTTGATCAGCTATTTTCATTTTATTTGTAGTGTTATTATTGAAATCCCATTTTGGAATCTCAATTTCTTCATCTAGGTCAATATCCTCCTCCATCTCCCTTCCTCTACTCAAAAAACTTATACGTGATTGAGCCTTAGGTTCAACTACCTTTAAACTTAATGCCTTAGATTCTGGAATAGAAACAATTGTAGAGATAGTAGGACTAATAGTGAAAATTGATATAATACCAATAGATGGAATATTGACTAGTATGCTTACTAAATCCAAAACTAAAGTACTTACAATAGTATCCAGAACTATAGCAGAAAAAATTGTAGAATCCAAAATTGTAGAACTCAAAATTGTACTTACTATTGAAGAACACAAAATTGTAGAACATACTATACTCATTGCTAACGATGTTGACTCAGGTGCTAAAGAAGAGAGAGGGTGCAACTCGATAGATGAAGTGATAGACACTTCTATCATTGATGTGCTAAGTTGTGAGGGAGTGTAGATTGATTGGGCATTTGATGTGTCTACTATGTTCATAATAAAACTTGTTGAAGCTATCTCTAAACTTGATGTTGCTACTAATTTTCTTGGAGAGTGAGGAAATAAGGCAATGAATATGGCTTCTATGTTCATAGGATCAATCTCCTCATCATCATCTTTGTAATCCTTAGTAGCTTCTTCCTCTTTGTCTTCTTCAACTTCTTTATTGTCAAAATGTGTTGGCTCAAAGTATGTTTCTTCTTCCTCATAATCACTATTATCATCCTTGACTTCTACTGGGAAGTCACTTTGTTTATGCAAGTGATAAACATTCTTCCACATACTTGTGGCATTCTTGACTACATGCTCTATATCTTTTAGCAAAATTAAACAAGTATTAAATTTAAGAGTCATCTTGTCTTCATAGATATCTTTTGCTATTTGCATAGCTGAGTCACATCTTGGCTTTAATTTCTCTAATAATTCATTAGAGATCTGGGAGGCTATCTGATTAGGGGAATACTTCTATTTTCCCATCTTGGTTAGCACCAATTCTTCAACCTTTTTCTTCCTAGCCTCTATCCTAGTTTCATACTTTATGATTTGAAGTTTGTTATGCCTGCACCTTCTTCCAATTATTTCAATTTTTCTTGGAAGGTGAGAGGAGGCTTGCTGAACACAACTTCACTACCTTTCTTCATGGATCTCCTAGTGAAAATTATATTGGATGGCTTGGTGATGATCACTTTGCCTTTCTTCTTTACTGATTCTTCTTCCTTTTTTGACTCCTCTTCATGCTCTACTTCTTCCACATCTTCTCCTTTACCCTTAGTCAACAATAAACTAAATTTACAAGGGTTGTTCCTGGAAGTCCTTATGCTTTCCATGTTTTTGCTAAAATACTTTAACAACAAATTTGCAAGACCATATGATAAATTATTCTTCACAACTTTGCATGCCAAGTCTACTGCTTCACACAACACACTATTTAGACAACTAGAACTGTAGATCTTGTGAGCTATCACATGTATGCTTAATTTCACTTCTACATTAGTTACATTACTAATCTTCATACATCTATCATCCCACTTGGCTAGGGTTTTCTTTTCTAACTCCACTTGACCTAGGGTTTTAATTATTTTTGCCTTGGAGAGCATGGGAAGGTTGGTGATATGATGAATCATCTTCTTAGTAATCAAAACTAGTTGCTCAAGGCATAAAAGACTATTGTGAACTTGACTTAGGATGTATTTGATCCATTTGATTTGGAAACTTTGGGGCAAGTAGGGAATGTAGGATAAACCCTTATCTTCCAAGTGCTTATGTTCGAGTTTAAGAACACCATTTACACACAATTAACCTAGGGCATCATCCATCTCTAGGGTTCTAATTTCTTGAATTTCACACTTAAAATGAGTTCAAATATTGTTAATTAGTAGTACCTTAGGAGGGATCTATGATTGTGCTTTGTTTGGATCAAGGGTTTCAGCAATCACTGACACTAGTTTGAAATCTAGTGGTTTCCATTTGATTCCTCAGACCAACATTTTTGACCCTTTCCTTCCTTGATGCTTCCATGGCTATTTAGTAGGTTATGGAAAACTTTTGAAAAACATTACTGCAAATTTCTCTTGAAATTGCTTGGTCACTCTATAATTTGTTTGATCGCAATAACACTTTAGAATTTTAGGTGAAAATGATTTTGATTTCTTTATTTTTGTTAAAATTTTTCCATTAATGCTCAATAAAAAATCAATTATGATCTACTATCTATTCAAATTTCTCAATGAATGCTTCATAACTCGATAACCAAACATGTGTGACTTGTTACTCTTGACCTTGCTTGGGAGAGTCTATGACGCAACCTTACTCAGTAGAGAAAGTAACTCAGTGATAATTGATATTGATATTTCATGATTATCCTTTTATATCCTAAATATTAGTTTGGATCTTACTTATTTTAAATTTGGAACTATTATAGATGTGATCATGATAATGTAGTTCTAGTTCTTCCTTAAGAAATTAGTTGGAAATGGTGGAATCACCTACTTCTTGACTGACATGACCATCATTATTTGAATTGGCTTCCTTGGTGGATTTAGGAATCCATTGCTACCTCATCTACTTTTGAATGTTATTACTCTTACTTTCTTTTCATCTTCAATTCTACCTATATTGGTGCAATTCTTGGCTAGATGACCAAGTTTTGTACAAGTGAAACATCTTATGCTGGTATCTCTCTTCCTTGTGTGATGTTTAACACTGTTCATACCAATGTGTCCATACTATTCATAATAATGACATATACACTAGGTGTTAGAGTCCCAACTAAATATTTCTTTTACAATTTTCTTTATTGGATTGAATGACTTGGTTCTATAGTTTGATGCCTTGTGCCCTTGTTTCTTGCATTTGTGACACTTTCCTTCAAATTTTGGTTTCTCTTTGCATTCATTAGCCTTGTGACCATGCTAATTGCAATTGTAGAATTTACCATTGAATTTTGCTTTACCATTACTCCAACATTTATTTGATGTATGACCTATCATACTACGATGATTGCAAGTAGATCTTTGATTCCTTTGAGCACCTTGTTTGGAGGATTCACCTTATTCTTTGCATCCAATTACTACTTTTCCTTTTTGTCTATAGAGATTCTGCTCATTTAGTTGATTCAATTGATTCATGTTTGGTTTGGATTTCATCATTCTTTCATTGATTTTATTTTTAGTGTTTAGGTCATTTTTCAAATTTTCACTAATTTTCTTTTCAGATCTTAGCTCACTTCTTATTCTTTCATTGATCTATCTTTCTGAATTTAGATCATTTTTTAATATTTCATTGATCTATTTTAGGCTAATGATTTCCTCATTTGCATTAGAGATTTGATCTATAAGATTTTCATGCTGAAGAGATTGGTTCTAGGTCTCATTGTTTCTTCCATCCATTTCTTCTTTCATCTTGTTCATTTATTCGAAGATTTCAGACAAACTTATTGATTGAATTCCTTGTTCTCTTTTGAGCTTTCTTATTTCTTCTTGTAGGGAACTATTCTTCTCTAAGAGTTCTTTGATTACATCATTTGCTTCATCTGAACTGCTTGAAGGGAAAAATTCTTCAATCTTTTCTTTAATGTACTAATGATCATTCATTTGATTTGTAAGTTCCTTTCTTCTTTTCAGGGATTGGAAAAGTTGTCCTTAGCTTTCTTGAGTTGTGTAATGGCCATCTGTAGATATAGATTTTCATTGTCAATTACTTTATCAAGTTTTAATTTCTCCATTGTCCTTGATCTTTGCTCAAGCTATCAAGCTTTTTCCTAAGAGCCACAAAACTCTGATACCAATTGTTGGAAATATTCAAGACTATGCTAGGTTACTAAGAGGGGAGGGGTGAATTAGTAACCTCAAAAATTTTACCAAATTTAGATCTTAATTGCAATAATCCAATTACCATTTAATTCATTAAATTAGATCTAGTTGCATGCATTAGAAACTCAAAACATAAAACATTCATAATAGTTGAATACAATAATTTGGTGACCCGGAAACCTTCCAAATAGAAAGTAAAACTGGGGTGAGGATGATACCCACAAAACTTCACTACTACAGCATAAAGTTGGCCTATTAAGGCTTACAATGATCACTTCTAATGATTTTCCCTATTAGGAGCAATTAGGACTGCTAGGTCCACCTTGTTAAAGGTTTAACAAACACACAATTAAGTATGCACTTGGTGAAGAGATTTGACAAAATACTGTTAATTCTACCTTATTAGAGGATTTGTATTGGTTCACCTATTAGGATGAAATAGTAGATCTCTGATTTACAACTAGATTGTTAATAGAGGTTATTTGAATTACTAATCACCTTTATGTGAGAGATATGACTCTGCTGCTCCTTTGTTGATATGGCCTTACAATACACTTTAGTGTTGATTCAAATTCACATGATTTTGTAGGACCATAAAATGGGCTAACGTCTAACATACTATGAGAAAATCATAAACCCAACAAACATATGTTAACACCCTCTAGTCTACCATGAAAGCCAAATGAATCAAAACAAGAAAACAAGTCTAAAACCCCCTCTTTCATTTGTTGCTCCCATGTCCTTATTTTTCCTCCAAGTGATGTAGCTCCAAATTGCCTATAATGCACACAATATTGGAAGCAAAAGCCTATGATAATGATGGTGCTATTAGAATACTTGAAGTTGTGATTTGAATGTGAGAGAAAGAGTGAAAAAAAATGTGAAAACTAGGGACCAGAAATGAGAGAAAGAATGCTCATTTTATAATCAACACAGAGGATGAGAGCATTAGAATTTTCACCTTGGATATGGAACATGGAAAGAGATTCCTTGGAGAATCCATGATGCATATGACACAAGATGCAAAGTTTAGGATTGTATGATGCTTGGAAGTCAAACTTGGCTAAAGATGGAAGAGAATTTATGACACATCATATGACACCTCAAACCCACTTAAAGTCAAGAATCTATGACAAAGGAAGCCAAATGTGGATGTGCATAAGAGAATACAAACATTGGATTATGACATATCTTAGCCAAGTGTCAAAGGAGAATCCACAAGGTGTCACACCCATGTGGTATGATGATGTCAATATTTTGTGGAATTTTTGAATTAAAAATTCATTATCCCACACAAATAGGAATTAGTGAAAATGGAATTAGTGGTGGAAAATATGACTTAGGAAATTAACAATATCCATGGTTTGTAGATGATGAGCCAATTAATTAATAAAATAACATTTAATTGAGAAGGTTAGTTAAGATGAACAATTATTGAAATGACATAAGACTAAATTATGGATTATTTAATCCTATAGAGAAAATTAGTAGATGATTGGCCAGTTTGATTAAATAAGAGTGATAGTATTCTTTGATGAAAATGTGATGATGATGTAGATTGAATAGGATGATGATGGATGGACCAAAGCCATCATCAAATTGATCAATTGATTAGCATGCAAAGGACACATGACATGAATTAAAGATGCACAACATTTAACCGATATCATAAATGCTACAAGATTGAGATTGATTAATATGGTTGATCATAATAACATTGATGGATGCTATCAATATTAATAAAATGGTTGATAATTCCATGATTTGACATTGAAAGACTCAATGATGTCAAATATTAGATGACATGAATGATAGTTTGACCTAGCATTGAGAATCATGATAGTACTAAGGTTAGATTGATAAGATTCAATAGATTGATAGGTTTCCAAGGAACTAAAAGCGACAAAAATGTATAGGGTTTTATAGATGATGATTTATTTGAGATGTTTGACCCATTATAAGTTGATTAGGACTGATTTTGGGAAATTCTGAGTTGATTTGGGGTGATTTTGAGTTGATTTGAAATGGTTTCAAAATGATATGAAATGGTTTTGGGTTGATTTGAAGAGGTTTCTAATGATGATTAAATGGTTCCACAATGATGTGCAATTGATGTGAAAGAGGATATGAATGATGATAGAAACTGTTGAGATACAATTAGGTTGGCCAAAAGATCAGTGTTAGTGGAATGAGAAAATGGGATGAGTTAGTATGGAAAGTGATGTCGATTTCGGGGCCCAAGGCTATTTTCAAGGGTTACCACTAAAGTTAGTGACCAAATAAGGAAAATGATAGTTCATAATGAAGATACAAATATAACACAAAAAATAATTCAAAAATTGAAGTTGAAACACAAAAGTTATAGCCTCTAGATACAACATAGGGGCTTTGGGAGTAGTTCTGGGCATCCTACTACTGCAAGTGTGCCCAAAATGCACCCAAGTGCACCCAATGCACACTTGGTAAGACCAAATGCACTATGACAGACCAAATGCACCCATGGTGTGCTTTTGAAGCCCAAGTGCACTTAGAAAGTATAGCCTAGAAAGCTCTAGGGACTAGAAATAGCCTGACAGCACTGAGAATTACATGAAATTTTGTGTGGATGCCCCAAGTGGTGGAAAGATGTTAGAAATGAGTGAAATAAGTAAAAAATGGTCACATTTGGTCAAAATTGTTCAAACAAGGGTCAAATTGAGGTTGGACTAGGCAGAAAGCCCTAAAAGGTTGATAGACAATGTAGGATGGTGCTAGAATGTAGGAATGCAAGATGAAGATGATCTGGTGCATCATAACACATGATAAGGGTGATGAATGAAGACATGAATGAAAGAAGACCAAAGAGATGAGATGAGGAACAATTAGAATGAGGTGAAGAATTTTTTCTTTCAAAGAGTGCACTATATGTCAAATGCAGCTTCATTTTGATCAAATCATAGATGTGAACCATTTTTGAGCATCTACATTTTTTCCCTCTTTGATACGATGTAATTTCAAGAATTGTGTCAAAGAAAAATTATGAGAAGGCCATAACCAAATGCCCAAGTAGGAATGATATATATGGGTGCCCCCTTGAGAAATTGACTGAGATATGCATATGATAGGTCAATTTGTTGATAATGAGATGCAAGGTAGCAGATGAAGAAGACACAGAAGATGGGGGAGATGAAATGAGAAATTGTTAGTATGATGAGAAAAAAATTTCTTTTGTAAAGTGCACTACATGTCAAATGGAGCTTTATTCTAATATGGCAAATGGAATGTGACACATCATGGCATAAAGGGCTAGAGTGCTAATACAAACCTTTTGCATAAACAAGCACAATGCAAATAAAAAATGACCTTGTCTTCCTAAGAAATATATACATGCCCCAGATTCTCAAAGGTACATTTTAATAGACAAAAAATAAAAGAAGACCATGAACCATCCCAACTACTCTCATAGATCAGTTTATATTGTCGAGTAGCATAGGAACATGATCAAAGAAAATAAAGCAAAAATAAATCACTCACTAAACAATGTGAGCCAACAACTATTCTTGTCCATTATTACTTCCTTTTTAGTGTCTTAGCTCGTTAGATCATAGTTGATAGGTTGACCATATGATAGGTTTGATTTTTGATTCACTTGATAGGTTCATGGTGATGTGTTGGATTGATTATTTGTTCACATTGCTCAGATAGGTGTGATTGTCATTGAAGTGTAGTGCTTTGAGTTTTAGTCTATGAAAGTGCAAATTTTTATGCAAAAGTGATGATAATGTATAAGGTTTATTATAGATCTTTGATGGGTTTTGTGACATTTAGGGTTTTGGGGATATTTGATGTTTTTGGTGTGACTAGTTTCTTTAGGACATTTCACAATTTTTAGGGTTTATTTCAAGACATTTTCAAATTTATAGTGATTTTTTTAGGACATTTTATGATTTTTAGTGCTTTTTTAGGGCATTTTATGATTTTTAGTGCTTTTTTTAGGACTTTTTTTGGTTTTTAGAATTTTTTTTAGGATCATATTCAAATGTTTAGGACTTTTTTAGGATCATATTTGAATTTTTAGGATTTCTTTAGGATCATAAAAGCATATAAAAGTGTTAGCTCAAATCTATTATGTGATAGGTAAAATGCATAAAAAGGACTTAAGGATATGCCCCTAGTTTGAGTTCAAACTCATGCACTATGTAGGTAATATGCCCCTAAACAAGATGCAAACTATGTACAAAGGCCAATGACAAAGTATGTATAGGCTAGTAATGTGCTAGGTAAGATAGCAATGGATATTAACCAGTTCATGAGCCATGATAAGGGACTAGGGATGTCTTGCAATATGAAAGATATGATTAGTGAATGACAAAGGGGGGGGAAACTAGATTGAATCCTGATAGATGGAGGAGCAACAACTAATTACACATGGTGCCTATTTGCTAGGTTTTCACCATGGTACTAGCCCAAAGTGCCTATTTTCTAGGTTTTCACTTGTGGAAAAAATTGTTCTTTTGACTCAAATTTTCATGTCAAGATGCCTATTTGCTAGGTTTTCATCAAGGCATCCATTTTTTCATGACCTTTTTAAACTTTTTTCCTTTTCTTTTTTCATGACATTTTCCTTTTTTGTTTATATTTTTTTAGGACTTTTAGATAGAATCATGAATTTTTTTGACAAATGCTAAGAAGAAATATGTTGTTGATGCTACTAGCTGATAATCTCTTGACCCATAACTGATTATAACTACGCAAGAGTTGTTCCAAGTCTATAGCTAAGGTCAAACCACTAGAAAGGCCTCAAGATATACCATTGTGTAGCATATGTAAGACAATGTCTACCTCTTGTGAATCAAGGCATCTAAAGATAAATGGGTCAAAGGATTCTTTGTACAGGATTTCATTGATGATGAAATATGTAAAGGGTTGTTGGATAAGGATTTGATTTTGGGTGTTGGACAAGCTAGGTGGTTGGGTTTGGGGATAGGCATCTGGATATAAGGAAGGATTGGGAAGATTGAGACCAATGACTTCCCACATGAATGCTGATTGAGTGTGCTCAAAAATACTTTGTGGCATGTTGAACATTGGAACACTAATATTCATGGAATCCTCTTGTTTATCTTGTATCCTTTGGAGTTTCTTAGCTTCTTATTTTTCATGGTCTAATGACACCTTTTAGTTTTCACCAAGAGACCTACTTTTGTCAAAAAAATTCTCTTTTTTCTTTGAAACTTTACATCTAGAAGATGGAATTGACTCCCCAAAATATGCCAATGTGTTCTCTTGAGGGGAAATTAATTCTTTATGATCACCAATTTTAATGCCTTCATTGATTTCAAAGTCTGTTGTGAGAGTGTCATCATTGTCGAATTGATCAAAAATTGGTGGTCCACATTGGTCCCAATCCAATTGTTTAGTATAGCTTGAGGGGATGTCATCATCAGTATTGAATGAATTCTGGGTGAAGGCAAATATATGGGTATTTGATTTAGTGGTATAATTAGGGTCATGCTTAGAAGCTAGAGGACTATTGATTTTAGGTTGGATATCCTCAGATGCCTTTTTATCATTTAAAAAATCCATAGTCTTACACATAGGTACCATAGTACTAGGAGGACCTATTTGTAATGATTTAAATCCAAATCCCAAATTAAGAGGTCATCCTTTCATAGTGATAGGTTCAATTATTCCTTGTTTTTGACATCCAAGACCTCTATAGCCATCATAGCCTTGTTTTTGCAAGATAGTAAACCTAAGTCCATACTTATTAGGAGATATCAAAGTAGGTTTTTGTTCTAATTCTCCTTTCTCAATACATACAAATGTATTCTCATTAATAGAAGTGTTATTTTGCGTACTAATCTCTAAATATTGTTCTTGAAATGGTTGTTAGTTACCATGAGATTGGGGAGAAATTGGTGACTCCCTAATGTGGGATACTTGAGACATAAAGTATTCTCCACACTCATTGTCTCAATCTTCAACTTTTCTTTTGCCTTACTAAGGAGTATATCCGTGTCCACATATTTAGCGGAATTTGTGGATTGTGCTTCATTGTTTGTTGGGACTTGGTATGTAGTAGCATGTCTCAAATTTGCACAAATTTGGAAAGGGTCTAGATTGCCAAGGATGGTAACCTCCACATTGTTATAGGAAAATTTTAAACATTGATGATATGTGGAGGGCACCAATTTCATAGCATGGAGCCAAGGGTTTCCTCCTATCATGTTATAATTCATTTCTACATCTGCGACATGCAATAATGTATCTTCAGTAGCTGGACCAACTCTAATGCAAATAAGATGATGCCCTCGAAAAAGCATTCCCCATCATCGTAGGACTTTATTATGATTCTATGAGAGGGATCCACATCTTCTTTAGAATAACCCAAACCTTTGACTAGTTTAAGTGTACAGATATTTAGCCTTGCTCCTCCATCTATCAAGACACATTTGACTTTAACATTATGGACAAAGACCTCAAGGTGAAGGAGATCATTGTGTTTTGGTCTATCATTAGGAATATCTCGAGAGAAAAAGGTGATATGTTGTAATACAGAGAGGTTGCCAACCATGGCTTAGAACTGGGCAACATTGATGTATCTACGACTATTGACTCTTTAAGGTCTTGATCCAAGATCTTCTGATGTTGGAGAGATGCAGGAAGTAGGTCCAAGATGGATATTTTCATAGGGGTCTTTCCAAGCTATTCAGCAAGGCTATAATCAAATGAAGTAGGAGCAATAGGTTTACTAAGGGGTGTATGTCTAGTAGGAGTAGTAGGTCTAGATGGGGCTCTAGGTAGGGTGATCTTGGTATGGCATGTAGTGATAGTGCAACAAGGGTCTTCAACCTTTAAGGTGAATGCGGATATGTAGGAATCAGACTCATTAAAGAAATTGATGGTGTAATCATATCCAGTGTGTGTGTAATTCACATTATCTTGGGAGTTTGAGTTTGAACTTGAGTCTTTATCTTTGTCATGATTACCCAAAGGATCTTTGAAGATAGTGTAATTAGAGTTGGATGCTAGCAGTGATGGATCAACTATGATTATACCATCATCAATGAGGTCTTGTATTGTGTTCTTTAGTTGGAAAGATGATGAGGTCTTATGTCCTTTGGTGCGGACGTAATCACATAATTTTTTGGCATCCCACCAATCTTCTTTAATTAATGGTTCGTATTTGATCAGAGGTAACTATAGGAAGTTATTATTGAGTAACTATTGTAGTGCAATCTCAAGAGGTATCCTCAGTGATGCGAATTTCCTATCCTTGGTTCTAGGGTGCCTTCGAGGTTTTTCCTGTGTGGAGGTCTTGATCGTTTGTTGTGGGGCTGGTGTTTGATTGGGAGTTTGTGAATTTTTAGGGTTTGTACCTTTCAAATTCAGTTGAGGTTGTTCTATGCTAATCGTGTGGGCATCCACAATGCCATCATTGGTCACATTCTTTTTTTTGGAGAAAAACTTTTCCTTGTCATTAGACAAGTTTGTTTTTGTGTTTTCTTTGTTTATCTTGAGGACTTCCTTATGGATAAGACATCTTCAATACTAGACCTTTTTTCCATCAGTTTAGAAATGGTGTTTGGCCTCTTGATTTTGAGTTCATACATCAAGTTTGGGACTAAATTTTCAATGCACAAGTTAACTTTTTGTTCTTTGGGAATGTCTAGTGAGCATTGACTAACTAAGCTTCTCCAACATAGTAAGAATGTGATAAATGGTTCTCCCATATTTTGTTTAGTTAAGCACAAATTGGAAAGCATCACCTCATTCATAATGTTAAAGACAAAATGGGAGATGAACTTTTTTGCTAGCTCTGACCAAGATTTGATAGTATCAAGAAGCTTAGAGTATCATTCAAGTGTGGGCCCACCTAGAGAATGGGAGAACAATCTCATGAGGTAAGTGGGCTCATCACTGAGTTTGATACAAGAGGCACAAAATTCTCTAATGTGATCAACAAGGTTGCATTTTCCTTGATATTTTTCAAACCTTGGAGACTCAAAGTATTCTGAGAATGGAGGAATATACAGACTTTTGTCAAATGGATTAGGATGTAAGTTCTTTTATGTATTTAAAACCTATTTCTTTTGGAATCCCAATGCCTTGACTTGTTTGGAAAGTTTTAAGAATTGTTGCAATAACTCTTCATTAGGGTTTTGCATGATAGATTTCCCTTCAAGTATTTTATGCCTATGAGTAGACCATTGTTGTGGTGGGAGCTATGTCTACTTGGTTCTAACTTTTTTGTGTCTGAGGAGTTTGGTGATGTGTCACTAGGTGGTGGAGGTTGTAGACACCTAAAAACCTTTAGAAAATAAAGTATTTTTATTTTTTGAAAAAGTCCTGATGACATCATCATTTATTAATTAATTATTTAATTAATTAATTAATTAATTTTTATGCCATTAAATCCCTTTATCTTATTTAAAAAATTTTAATTAAGGAATCCCTCCCAAAAATGTTTAAATCTTATTTAAACATTATTTCCTTATTTATTAATTATTTAATTAATAAATTGACCAAAAAACCTAAAATAAATAAAAAATTTATTTTTTGCACAAAACTTAGCCAATTTCCTTAAGACCACTAACCTCTTCCAAAATCTTCTAATCCTTCTTTAATTTTAATTAAAGGCTAATCCCATCATTTCCTACCCATAATCCCAACTCAAAATAATTAATTAAGATTAAATATTAATCATCATGTTTATTAAAAAAGTTTTAATAAATATATCCTCAACCCAAACCCTTGAAATAAATAAAACTTTATTTATTTCCTAAAAATCTAATTTATCCTCATCCTAAGAAGTTCTAGACTCTTCTAGAAAGTCTTCATCCTCATCCTAGGAAATTCTAGACTCTTCTAGAAAGTCTTTATCCTCATCCAAAGTCTAGACTCTTCTAAAAGATGTCTTTAAACCTAATCCTAATCCCCTCATAACCTTGTCACATTCCCTAAACATGGGTTAAGAATTACTAACCCAAGCAAAAGTTAACAAATATCTCCTCCTTCACCCACCCTAGTTAAATGCCATCCACTTGCCTATCCCTAAGCTAATCCTAAACCATCCTAATCCATCCTCTAATCATTTGCACAAGCCTAAGCAAGCTTAAAACCCTCCTAATCAAGTCCAAGTCAAAATTTCTCTCATCACCCTCAAAATATCTCAACCATAAAACTTTATGAAGTCCACTAGGTCATAAATGACTCTTACAAGCCCTTTTATTGCTCTTACAAGTCATTATGAGGGTCTTTATGAAGATTTTATCCCTTGAGCCTCCTTTGTTGACTCATCCTTCCCCTTTCCTCCATCCTCTCACCATGTGACATGTGTCACTCCCTGATTGGTTTTAAGGAAGCACAATCCATTTGCTCTCCTCTTATGCAATCTGAGCCTTCTATAAGCTTTTTCATATCCTTGCATCCTAGCCCTCGATCCCTCAAGCCCTTTGCCTATTTAAGGAATCCTCTCCCAAGTCATTTTAACACAATCCATGAAGTAAAGTTATAATGCTATTTTGAGAGCCAAATCCATACTAAAGCCATCTATCCACACCAAAAATCCACAATCATCCATTGAAGCTTTTGGAGGCATATTGAGCATACATCCTATCCATTTAGATAAAGCTACTCAACAAGAGAGCTCCTTATTGAGAGAGTCCATTAATGGCTCATATTCTCAATTGAGAGCTCATCTTAGTCTATCTTGAAGTTTATGAATTTTTTTAAGTTTGTAGAAGCTTTATTTAAATTTGGTTTCTATTAGCATACTAACATTGCTCATATACATTTTGGCACGCCCGGTGGGACCCCGCATGGGTCATCTTCATTAGCTTTTTTTAGTCAAATTTTGTATGTCATTTTCTGATTTTGGCTAATTTTTCTTGTTTTTGTGATTGGTAGAATTGTATAAATTGGTTTTGTAGGTACACATGAGCATGAAGAAGACAAAGGAACTCATAGTCTATCTCATAGCATTTGTAGATTTTTCAAGCTTATAGGTGGACAAAGCACTTGAAATTATTCTTCCTCTTCTTGTCTATATTCTTCTTATTCCATCTACTTCTTATTCTTCTTCTTGTGGGAGATCTTGGCCTTTTTTTTTTTAAGGAAGCAAAATCATACACACTTCTTTTTAGTGCTTAAAATGAACCCCCAAATCATACTTAAATCCATTAAAAAATTAAAAATTTGCAAAAAAGAAAAAATCTTTTAACAAGTGAAACTAAACCAATCTAATCATTTGCATCCTTGCAACATCAAGGTTTTAGATGCATTCATGCAAAGTTAGGAACACTTCATTTTTGGGAATTTAAAAAGAACTTCAAGTTTCCATTTCAAAAGGTTCAAAATCAACACTAAGTGCACACTAAAATCTAAATCAAACTCAAAGCATCAATCAAGGATAAAATGAACCTCATTTGCAAATATGTTAAAGTTCTTTTAAAAATATCATGAAAACTAAGAGTCCTAAATGGTTTCCAAAATTGTCCTAAAAAGATTTGTTATTTGTTCCAAACAAATGTCTTGTTGCAAAATCTTGAATGTTTCTTAGGTTTTTCATGCATCAAAACAATCTAGGAATATCATTTTTGGGCTTAAAACATGCAAACTAGAACACAAAATCTTGAATGAAAAGCAAAGTCCAAAGAGTCATTTTCACTTTTGAGTCCAAAAACAATCTTGAATGATCTAAGGTTAAAACAAAGCACTTCAAAGTTCTTAAAACAACACACAAAATCTCAATCTTGAATGCTCAAAGGAAAAAACTTGAATGTTTAATCACTTGTCTTTGAATGCGTGTTGCTAAAATCACTCGAGTTCCATGGATTAAAATCAAAGTTTTTTTATTTTTTTATGAATGCATGATTAAAACAAAAAATCCAATCTTGAATGCCATAGATCAAATAATCATCTTTTGGAGCATAAAAAGAATCCACATTTTTGAAATCTTCTAAGTTATAAAAACTAATAAAGACGCTTTGAGTAAGTTTGTAGTTGGACTCACCCTCTTTAATCACCCATCAATTTAACCATTGGTTGCAATCTCAGTGCCATTTATGGGGATGGGTCCACCTAAGAGGGTGTTAAGTGCTCCACGCAAATCAAACTCCACTCACTTAGGTTTTTAGTGGTTTTTCTAAGTTAGAAAATTCCTTGAATGCGCATTAATCTCGCTCACACTTCATTTGGGCATAAAAATTGGACAAATCTTGACATGGAGGGCCTCCAGGAGTGCACTTGAAATTGAATCTCACACACCTTTGTTTTGGGCTCAAAATAAACTCACACTCAATCTTGAATGCCTTAAAGAAAAATCAATCGATACTTGACGTGGAGGGCCTCCGAGCGCGCGGGTTTACTTTCTTGTTGACCCTAACTCTTCTTCTTGTTCACATTCTTCGATCGATTTTTTTTTTTTTGATGCTTTAAAGTTAGAATAAACATTGTATCTTAAACATGAATGCTTGCAAAGTCTAGATCAGAAAACTTAAGCATCAGTTGGAAAAGAATTATGTCTTTTAGCCCAAGATCATCCAAGTCTTCTCTCCCCTTATCGTCTTTTGAGGCCATCTTGGGTGCATAAGATTAGGATCCAAAATCTTGTCTTAGCTTTTTAGGAGGCTTGCTTGGGGATTTCATCACCCCTTGGGACAACCTCAACTCCAGTGTTTCGATGGAGTATAAAGATCGAGAGGTGAATCCAAAGACACCTCTCTTGGGATCAAAATTTTGTCACTCGGGCTAAGCCTCAAGGAACTTTATACCCTTGAGAAGTGAAAGAGGAGAAGTGGGTTACCGCTCCTCTTAGCTGTGTGACATCTTTTTGGTTTCATCTACGAATTTGGGCCTCACATACTTTGCATATATCAAGGACTCCCTAGCTAAACCAAATTTCATCCTTGCAGAAAGCTTCCTAGGATGTTGGTGTATTTGACGTGCTTGCTCAAAAATTTTGTTTTCTTTTTTGTTCATAGCTTTTGAATGAATATTTGCCAATTTTGGTCAAAATCCTAGAAAAGCAGAAATCTCCCAGCTCAAGGCATACTTAGCGTAGTCACTGCCTTATCAGAAAATCATCCAAGCTCCCCTGCTGCAACTAGATCTATCTAGTTCTTTGCCTTAGAACAATCCCAAATCCAAAGTCCATCCAAATCATCCCCCCATACAACTTGCAACCCAATCCAAAATCATCCAAGCCTTTAAAGAGTTGTTGTTACTCTGCTAGAGTTTGCTATCCAATCAATCCTACCAATCAACCAATCTCACCAGGGTTATCCCTCTGATAGAGCATTGTCTAGGGTAATCTAGCTTTGTCACTTGCATCCCTCATCACCTTGAGCTAAAGGTTGGGATCCACAAGTGGTCAATCTCGTGTCATGCCCATAGGATCATTAGTCTATCCTCAAGTTGACACAGCCACCACCAAATCTAGCACATAGGAAAGCAAAACTCTCACCTTTTGACAACATGCCCTTGAAGTCTTCCATCCACAAGAAAGCCAAAAATCTCCAGCCAATCCTCCTTAGGTCTGTCATGCAACTTTGACTCTCCCTAGGAAATCTTTCATCAGCCAATCCAAAAATTTTGCTTAACCCAAATCCAACCATGAGCTTTCGTGTTCATCCATATGCAAGACCCCATCCCCATCAAACTCATCATCAAAGCATGAAGTACCAATCCTATCATGATGTGTTTGGTCACATTGTTCTTGCTCCCGCCACCTCCTATTCCAATGATGATGAAAATCTTGTTGACTATGACAGGTATATCTAAAGACTTAGAAACATTCCCCCAAGCATCCCCCAAAATCAAAGAGTTATTCCAAACTATCTAGTCATGCCATCTGATATTCCAGCTTCCCCTCCATCACCCCATCAACCAAGCTTCCAATCTTCCACCCCCATCACACTAGCTATTCCTGTCAATCCACCTCCACCTTTGACACACGAGTCTCTAAGGAATCTCCTAGAGGAAATACAAGAAAAGTCACCTCCAACAGTCGATAAGCCATGTCATCTAATCCAACCATGTGAAGTAGTCAGTAATGAAGCTTCCCCATCTATAATATCACCTCCATCTCCCATAGCTATCATCCCCATACCATCCATCAAATTTCTTAAAATCCTTCCACTTCCTGCAAGCATCGAAATCCCACCACCTATCAAATCCCTCCAAATCCTATCTACATCACCTCCAAGCATTTCCCAAATCTCTTGTAATGACCCTTATGCATCCATCTTCTACTCACCCATCTCCACTACTGAATCTCCCATCTATCCATCCACTGCCTTTGAAGAATCCATCCCTTCACCTCATATCACACCATCCACTCCAAACCAATCCTATCAAGATCCAGCCCAAAAGCATGTTGACATCCCCCAAAGCATAAATGAAGATATCATCGTACCATGTCTTCCATCCATAGTGTAGTCACCATCTCCTCCATCTCCAAAACCTCAAGCCATATCTCCTCCACTACAAGATATCTTGTCATCCCACCAGTTACATCAAGATCCTATCCTTCAATCTCCCTCGCTCCATGCTTTCATCTTACCACCTATCCAAGCTATTCCACCATCTATAATCTACCCTCTTGGTTCACTTACATTCATCCATGGTGGCCCTCTCTCAGTAGAAGAATTCAGAACAGTATCTCCCCATTGCAATACACCTAATAAATCACTTCTACCATTTTTTGCAAGGCAAAAGTTTCCTCAGCTTGTTCAAATGCTCAATCGATGGCATTATCAAGGTCAAGGTTTAAGACCACAAGAGCAAGGAATCAGAGAGCCTATTATTGCACAAAAAACTCTAGGATTTTATGGTCTGGGATATGTATCCAAAGGCTCACCATCTAAAGGTGTTGGTATACCACACCCCCAAACCAAGCCTATCTCCAAGCCCACCATGCCAGCCTCCCATCACTCCTTCAAGAAATCTTATGTCATCACCCATCCACCATCTTTGCAACCCAAAACAACCTACCATATCCCCCCTTCGTCCGCTAAATCCATTTTGGGTCCCTATGTCCCAAAATCTACCATCCTCCATCCTCCTATCAGCCATCATAAAAATCCTATTCCATCCATTCCTATGCAAGATCAACAAAGGCACATATCAGGGCACATCATCCATCATCATCCCCCTACATGCTCTTTCATATCCTCTCCATCTCACAAAGCTTCTCCTAACCATCTTCCCAAAGCTTACCACAGCAATGTGAATGCCAACTTCAAAATGCATAAAGCTAAAAATCCACATCCTAGGCAATCATATGTCTATTCTAAAAGACATACTCCAAAAAGGAAAAATCCAATCAAAGAATGCAAAACAATGCAAAAGCCTATGGAAAAAAAATCCAAAACCATGTGGATCCCCAAGAAAAAAGTTGAAACCCAATGCATAATCTCATCCACCATTGCTAATCCCCCATCTAGTGACTCATGTCCCCCATCTCCTAACTCCATCTTGGGTGCCTATATCCCCAAGCATGCTTCCACAAATCCTCCATCATGCCCGCATCTACCATCTATCCCCCATATGCTCTTTTCACACCCATCCCAACATGTGCCAATGTTGCTCTTGCAAGCATCCCCATATCATACTCCTTTCCAACCTTTTCATCCCTCCATCTCCTACCATCAATCCCATCTAATCCAATCTATTGCATAAATCACACATCCGGTGTACCAACAACTAGCAACAAAATTGAACATTCCAACAGCCAGTGAAAAATTCCAAAAAACCCAAAATAGCTGAAGAAAGCCAAAATCATTCCAGCTAAGTCCAAAAGTCAAAAAGTTTAAAAAAAAAAAAAAAAGCGTCCACTGGTGAAAACTTGGCAAATCAAGTGCCTTGGACAAGTACCATGATGAAAACTTGGCAAACAAGCATCATGCGTAATCTAGCCATCCCAAGCTTAGCCTATCATCCTCATGCTTTTGGTCACATCTTGCCATCCAGTTCCATCTTCCAATTTATCCACCTATCTTTCATCCTCCAACTTTTATCTATCACTATCCACCTATCTTTCATCCTCCATCTTTTATCTATCACTATCCACTTATCTTCTGCAACCTCACCCCATCATCCTAGTTATCATCCATCTTCCTAGCACCTTTAGCTTTTCCATCCTAGCTTCAATCCTATCAAATCCATCATAAGACCTCCTTCTGCATGTCATCTTCTAACTAGGGGCACTGTATTCCTTGGAGATCTTGTCTTGTCCATCCTCCCTTGTCATTGGTACCTCACTCTAGGCTATCCTCATGCAAATCCAATGTCATCCTCTCATTAGCCATTCACTCTAGCACTATCTATCAGCTCAGCTACCACCAACCTTAGCATTGTCCCCATCCTTGGTCGCACATCTATCATCATCATTGGATGCATCCTTCCAAATCCATATCTTATGCTATCACCTCATCCTTATTTTTTGCATCTTACACAAAATTGAGCTATCCCGCTATCCTCTCATCCTGAGCTTTTATCCATATGTATCATACATATCATTGGTCTGTTAGCTTGTACCATATCTTGATTAGCCCGCTTGTAAATATCTTGGTCTGTCAGCTTGTATATCCTCTTTAGCTTAGTACCATTGTATCTATCCAGTGTTCATGTCAGTTCATCCTTGATCAGCATCTTGCACCCATTGCATATCTTGGTTAGCTATTCCAATGCATCCTTTAGCTAGATTTCCTATCACCAAAGTGTTATCTTTCTTAGTTCAGCTTGCCATACGCATCACTCATCCAAATCCACCAGCTCAGGTGCTCTCCGATAGGTCCTTGCAGGATATAGCTTTTCTCATGTCTGATCTTGGTCTTTTAGTACCTCGTCCTACCCATCTCATTGGCAAACAGTTCTCTTTTGGATTTTTGCTTTCTTTTGATTTGGACTCTTCCCTGTTGGGTCTTGAGATATCTTTTCCAAGCAATCTCCTTGTTCCCTCCTCAAGGTTGCCACGATCTTCCATATCATGGTATACTGCAAATGGGGCAATCAGAGCATAAGGTCTTGATCATGTGTTTTGTTTTTTTTTTTTCTGCTTGTGGGTTACCCAGTGTCGGTTCCATGCTACTTCCTTTAGGAATCATGTGTGATGCTGGGGAAATCCTTGCGTGTTTGTTTTGAGTTAGTTTGTCAGTCCTTTGGATGGTTGGTGAAAAGGCCTTGATGTTCTTGGTAACCTTGGCAATTAACCAATAGTCCTATAGCAAATCTAGTGCTCAACTACATGGTGGTACTTCTCTTTGAAGTATCCCCCCGCTCAAAAAGCTTCAATGGTTTTCCTTCATCTCCATTATCCCCCATCCATATCCAGTATCCGTCTCTCCTACCCCAGCTTATGCATCAGTATCTCTTTGAATCACTCATCACTCTAAGCTTTAGGGATCCACAATCCTAGTCTTAGGGATCCACCAATCCAAATCAATCCACCAAGCCTCATCTTTCGAGATCCACAATCCTAGTCCTAGGGATCTTCGAAACCCATCTTCCACCAATTTGACTCTTTGAAATCCTATTGCATTAGCTTTTTAATCCCCTCATCCATCTCCCTATCTTGGATTCCTTTTTATAGCACTCTACTTCTTCATCCTCCACCTTCCCTAAAGTCTTAAGCTTGCTTCCTCTTCTCCATCTGATTCTCCTTTATCATTGTCCCATAGTGAGAGTTTGGGCTAATTCAGCCCCTTCTCTTTGCCAATCTGAGCTTCCTTGCTCATCCGAGATTCTTGTACTTTTCAAGAAGCCATCGAGCCTCACTTTCTCTCCCCGCTACCTTCTTGAGGGGGCATCTCACAGTCCATTCTCTCCTCTTCTGCTCTAGCCTTGGGCATCTTATTTTCTTATCTTTGATGCCGTGCCACTTGCGGCATCACATCAAAGAGGGGCAAAATGTAGACACCTAAAAACCTTTAGAAAATAAAGTATTTTTATTTTCTGAAAAAGTCCTGATGACATCATCATTTATTAATTAATTATTTAATTAATTAATTATTTATTTAATTAATTAATTAATTAATTTTTATGCCATTAAATCCCTTTATCTTAATTAAAAATATTTAATTAAGGAATCCCTCCCAAAAATGTTTAAATCTTATTTAAACATTATTTCCTTATTTATTAATTATTTAATTAATAAATTGACCAAAAATCCTAAAATAAATAAAAAATTTATTTTTTGCCCAAAACTTAGCCAATTTCCTTAAGACCACTAACCTCTTCCAAAATCTTCTAATCCTTCTTTAATTTTAATTAAAGGCTAATCCCATCATTTCCTACCCCTAATCCCAACTCAAAATATTTAATTAAGATTAAATATTAATCCTCATGTTTATTAAAAAAGTTTTAATAAATATCTCCTCATCCCAAAACCTTGAAATAAATAAAACTTTATTTATTTCCTAAAAATCTAATTTATCCTCATCCTAAGAAGTTCTAAACTCTTCTAGAAAGTCTTCATCCTCATCCTAGGAAATTCTAGACTATTCTAGAAAGTCTTTATCCTCATCCAAAGTCTAGACTCTTCTAGAAGATGTCTTTAAACCTAATCCTAATCCCCTCCTAACCTTGTCACATTCCCTAAACATGGGTTAAGAATTACTAACCCAAGCCAAAGTTAACAAATATCTCCTCCTTCACCCACCCTCATTAAATGCCATCCACTTGCCTATCCCTAAGCTAATCCTAAACCATCCTAATCCATCCTCTAATAATTTGCACAAGCCTAGCAAGCTTAAAACCCTCCTAATCAAGTCCAAGTTGAAATTGCTCTCATCACCCTCAAAATATCTCAACCATAAAACTTTATGAAGTCCACTAGGTCATAAATGACTGTTACAAGTCATTATGAGGGTCTTTATGAAGATTTTATCCCTTGAGCCTCCTTTGTTGACTCATCCTTCCCCTTTCCTCCATCATCTCATCATGTGACATGTGTTACTCCTTGATTGGTTGTAAGGAAGCACAATCCATGTGCTCTCCTCTCATGCAATCTGAGCCTTCTATAAGCTTTTTCACATCCTTGCATCCTAGCCCTTGATCCCTCAAGCCCTTTGCCTATTTAAGGAATCCTCTCCCAAGTCATTTTAACACAATCCATGAAGTAAAGTTATAATGCTATTTTGAGAGCTAAATCCATACTAAAGCCATCTATCCACACCAAAAATCCACAATCATCCATTGAAGCCTTTGGAGGCATATTGAGCATACATCCTATCCATTTAGATAAAGCTACTCAGCAAGAGAGCTTCTTATTGAGAAAGTCCATTAATGGCTCATATTCTCAATTGAGAGTTCATCTTAGTCTTTCTTGAAGTTTATGAATTTTGTTTAGTTTGTAGAAGCTTTATTTAAATTTGGTTTCTATTAGCATACTAACATTGCTGATATAGAGAGGTAAGTTAGTACCTCAAAGACAAAAGGGTCCCTATTGTGACACATGTTGCAATATTTGTTATGGTATTTGATGTGGCACTTGTTGTGGTATTGACTATAATTGATGTACCATGTGTTATTATTGTGCCATTTTTTGTGGTTGTTGTTAGGGTACCTCCATTGGTTGTATGTTATAACATGTATGTCATTGTTCTAGAGGTATCTATTGAGGTTTTTGTGGCACATATTTTTGTTGTAACAAATGTTGTTGGTATGCAATTTTTTTCTCAAGGTGTCTTTGGTATTCCAAATATTTTTTGAGTTGCTCTTGTTGTTTAACAAACATGGCTTGTTGTTATTGGAATTGTTGTTGACACATTACATGTAAGTCAAGTAGATTTACATTAGATTGTGTTTTAGGGATGTTGATCCTTGCAACACTTGAGGTTATTACTATTGTGGTTGATTGTTCTATTGATATGTTGAATGTGTGTTGGAAACATTAGATCCTTGGACTATTGCAGGTTGATCTTCTCGAGGTAGTTGGTTACATCCTTGTGAATTGACCACCATGTTGGTATTGTTGTTTTGGCACCTTTGTGTGTTAGAGGTTTCTCCTTGGGACATCATGTTGATCTGACAAGGTGCATTCCTTTTGGGAATAGGTTTAATGTTAATAAGAAGTTTCCTTTATGCATCAATAGGGCTTGTTGCAGTTGATGTTTCACATAGTGTACTTGTGGGAGGCTCCATAACATTTGATGTCATGACACTTGGTAGAATTAGGAGAAAAGGTGCACTTTGTGGATTTTCCTTGAAAGGAGGTATTTTTGGCACCCCTAGAGCACAAGTCCCATTAGGCAAATCTTGTTGTTGCACCATGTGATTGAGATCAAGTCTTAATGTCCTTTTGGGATACTTAGGAAGAGTCTTGTTTTCGTTTATTGGTTGTGGTTCATCAAACAGGGGATTAATGTTGAAGTGTTCAAATGTACTTTGGAGTATCTCGATGGGTGATTCTTGATGGGACCTTATATGTGCCATTATCATGTTTGAAAACTCCAAAGGTTTTTTTCCCTTATCTAAGTCCAAATTGATAATGGGTTGTATGTTTTCAATTTTTGTGTTGGTTTGATGTTTGGACTTAGGTCCTTCCACATTTGGGTTGAGTTTGACAATTTCTTCGGCTACCAAAAGTTTAAAGTTCTTGAAAAAATTTTGTCTTGACATGGCCTAGCCATTTATTCATCAATGATGCTATACTCAGTGTTAGAGTCATCACTTAGGTGTACAATACCTTGTTGTGTGTTTGATGTATTATAGTTGAAGGTACTTGCATTGGGTTTGCCAAATTCAAATGTGTGTGTTTGTTCATCCTTAGGTTTGGTTGGTACACTTCCACCTCTAGGTTGTATTGACACAAATATAGGTTCAAAGTTAGGATTCCATTGAACCATCCCAGGTGTAGGGGGAGTATTTGGAGAAATACTCATGGTAGCTGCATTTTTTCATGTGTGTTGGATTGTCTCTTGATTTTGGTGATCTTGTAGATACATGTTTAAGGGATCCACAAGTAACGGTTGTGATGCCCTCATTTACTCTTTGTCAAAGGTATTTTGGGTTTTATTTCTCTTATTTTTTTTTGGATGAGGTTTTTGTTGTGTTGGTGCCTAAGAAAACAAGGGTTTGTAAAGTTCTTTGGGTTTCTGACCTAATTGTGTCCTTGTGAGTGTTGGCATGACACTTAAGGACGCAAATGAAGTGGAGGAAAACCTAAATGTACTCCCTACCTCCCAAGTGTGCACCTAAACTACCAACTATGGTTAGATAATACCAAGTGCACCCTTGGTGCACTTAGGGCCCTGGAGGTAAGAAGTTGGTAAGTAAGAGGTATGTAATCGGTAAATAGAGGTGTTAGGATGCCTAAAATGAAAAATATGAATGATTTGCGTATTTTGAGTGTTTTGCAAGGTTTAAGGATGTAATGCAAGGTGTGGAAGTATAGATTAGGGTTCTGGAACATGAAACCCATACTTATCAAGTGCACTCTGAAACTACCAAGTGCACTTTGAAACTACCAACTATGCACTTGAAGTGTGTAATTAGTAAAACAGGGGTGCAGTTGGTAAAATAGGTAAGAACTTGATAATTAGGATGTGGGTATGCAAGTTATGACCTTTTTTGGACTTTTAGGTGTCTAGGGATGTTATGCAACCTAGGAAAGTGCCAAATGAAGTATAGTTCTAATATACAAGGTGAAAATGTTCTAGAGAAACTATGCAAATGCAAATGTAAAGTGACATCTTAGAGGTTGACTAAATGATATGAAAATGACCCTATAGTATGAAAAATGAAGGTTAGGGTTGGATTTTGGACTTGGTAATGATGCTAGGGGTTGATTTATGCAAGGTGGATGATGTAAGGAATGTTTTTATAGGGTTGATAATGACATTTGGGATATGTAAAATGAGGATAAGTGACCAAGAAGACAATGTGGTTGATAGAAAACTTGATAAGGTTTGATAGTGGGAATGGTGCTAATGTTTTCAAAAATGTCAGATGAGGGGGATATACCACTAAGCTAAGTCAAAATGACATTTAGGGATATTAGGATTATGATGATGCTAATGATAAAGGCATATTCAAGGCTTTGGACTTAGGTTAAATCTTTAGAATGTATTTTGTCTAAGAGTTTAACCTTGTGATAATGGAGTTTGGATCTTGACAAAAAAGAGTGATTAAAGACAAAAAGATCAAATTGATAAAAGATGAAAAGGTCAAATCTATCAAGACATAGATAGAGTTTGACCAAATAAAATGATAAGAAAAGATAAAAAGACTAGTCAAGATCCATCATCCATCAACACTAGGAGATACTCTAAGACTCATGCTTTGTTCAGATTTTTGACTAAGTTCAAAGCTTTTGAGGGTTCAAATGACATTTAGGGGGCTCAAAATGATGATGATGCTGGGAAAATATGCAATATGGAAAGATCCTAAGATGAAAAATGATATTTTGGGTGCAAGATGCAATTTTGGGTCAAATGCAGAATGAGGAGGTACAACAGCTCCTAAATGCAGTTTTGGGGTCCCAAAATGCAGTTTCAAGGCCTAAAATGGTCATATACGTGTCCAATTATAGCCTGACAGCACCAAGTGCACTCCAAGAGTACCAAGAGCACCTATGGTGTATTTGGGGCTAGTTTGGGAATAGTTGGTAGTTTCATGGCACAATTGGTAAGTTGGGTTGAACATTTTTTTGAATGTGAGCAAGGTGGTTGTCAAGTTTCTATGTTAGGAAGCTAGGATGCAAGGGCTGATGTTAGGATAGGTTAGGAGATTTAAAATGGAGGTTATGACCTAAGGAATTATTTTGTAAGTGAAGACAATGAAGGTTAGGAGATGTAGAGTACAAATAAGGGCATGCTGAGACAAGGGGGCCTATCCAAGTACCTAAGGACACTATTGAAGCCTCAAAATGTTGTCTCGAAGCCAAATCTAGGTTATAAAACTACCAAGTGTGCCTAGATAATACCAGCCATGATAAGTAAGAGATAATTTCCATAGCTAGTCAAATTGTGATATTGCTATTAGCATTTAATTGTGCGATTTTTGAGTCAAACTCATTTACCCATGTTTCATGAGTAGTGATTCAACATGAATCCATCTCTCATGAGAATAATTGGAACACTTAGCTTAAATTGGATCTAGCTGATGCTCATAGAGGTGAAGCACTAGGATTTCTTAGGAGGTCACCCATCCCAGTACTATTCCAGCCTAAGCATGCTTAACTACAAAGTCTTCTCCATGGTTAAAGCCAAAGCTTGCAACCTCATTTTCAATAAAAAACCTTCACCAAGTGTTGTGCCTTATGAACCATTCATTAGAAAGCCCCTTAAGAAAATGGGGTTTCAAGCTTTGGCTTTAACCATGGAGGAAACTTTGTAGTTAAGCTTGCTTAGGCTAGAGTAGTATTGGGATGGGTGACCTCTCAGGAAGTCCTAGTGCTTCAACCCTATGAGCATCAACTAGATCCAATGAGTGCTAAGTGTTCCATTTATCCTCATGAGAGATGGATTCATGTTGAATTACTATTCATGAAACATGGGTTAATGAGTTTGATTCAAAAATCACATAGTTAAATCCTGATAGCAATATCACAATAGTACTAGTTATGCCTATGGTGTAGTTGGGGCTAGTTTGAGTGTAGTTGGTAGTTTCAGAGTGTAGTTGGGAATCTAGGCTGAAACTAAGGCAATCTTGAGTGCTCAGACTTCTAGATTGATGCCATAGTGAGGTAAACAATAGAGGATAATGTTAAGACTAGAATGGAGGCTTAGAATTATTTTTATGACACTTAGAATGATGGTTAAAGTGTTCTAGATGAAGGTTGGGTATGCAAGGATGCAAGATGGACAATGCAAAATGCAAATTTTGGGGTTGAAATGCAAAGACTAAAGATGCAAACTAAACCCTAATGAATGCAATGGGAAGGATTAGGGATGCATAATGAGGACTAGAAGATGCAAGATGAAACCTATATGATGCAAATATGAGGCTTAAACTAGGGTGAGTTCAAGTGAGTTCTATGCAAGGATGAAATCTATGTTATGCCAAGCTCATTTTGGATCACAAATGGCCATGTTTTTTAAGTCCTGAATGTATCGGACAAAGTTCAAAAAGTCTTGACAATAGTTGCAATGTCTTGATAGTGTTTGATGTTATCCAAGGTGTAAATTTGAATATTGGCTTTATCTTGATTAATGTTTTACACAAATGTAAGACACATTAAGATAAGAATAGGTATTGTTAAAAGTGAACAGGCACACCAAAACCTAGGCTTTGGGATTGTATCCACTAAATTCCTACCTAAATTAAAGTTCAATCGTGCCTATCCAGAGTTGACAACCTAGGATATTGGCACCACAAGCTCCCCCTTATAGTGTACTCACTTCTTGAGGCTACTAAGATTTTCTTCCCAAGTGGCATGACTTCCTAAGGGACCGTTGCCTCTACTAAGGACTACAAGAATGTAGGATGTCTTCATGGGCATGGGTGACCCCTTCAGCTAGTGGACAGAAAGGATTTTGGCCACTAAAACATGGTTTTTAGTAAGGGCATTCCATTTGGCAAGTGAATGATAAACTTTTGTAGAAAGTCTCCTAGCCCCGAGAACTGGGGTTTGATGCACCACAAGGGTACTGGAGGAGAGCTATCATGCAACAATATTGCTGAGATAGCTTTCATCATAATTGAGTTTTATATAGCAGTTAGAACATTGACCTAGCTTTGGCCTATTACCACTCTGAAGTCATCCCCTGGCATACCTAATATTGGATATTTGTTTCCAAGGCAAGCTTCACTATAGATGTTACATAGATTTCTCTTACACCCAAGATCCATGAATGGTGAAGAGAGAGGATATGTCCATGTAGCTCCTAGGGATTTAAAAACTATAGAAATGCCAAGCAAAAAAGAAAAAATGGATTTAAACACAAGGTCTTGAATAACGTCCTACAAACAAGCATTATTAGTTTTAAATGATTAGTCTTCATGCAAAAATCACCACATGCTACAAACAAACCATCAATAACACAAAAAACTATAATCTAGGTCCTAGAAGAAAACATAAAACATAAGTGCAAATTCTGATTGAGATAGGTGCTTTCTGTGAACCAGGTGTGCTTTGACAGAGCAAACTACACTGTAGAAGGCCATAATGGCTAAGAATTCCCCCAAGTGTTCTCTGATAGTACTAACTATGCCCATGGTGCAGTTGGGGCTATTTTGGGTGTAGTTGGTAGTTTCTAGGCTTAGTTGGGAGCCTAGGTGCAAATTATGGGGAATTGTGCCATAAATGATACCTAGAAACAAAAATTTTGAACTCTACCGTCCCAAGTGTGCCTAGATAGTGAAAACTATGCCCATGGTGTAGTCAAGGCTTAGAAGGGCATAGTTGGTTATTTAGTAACAACAAATAAGTGTTATGGTGTCTCCTAGGCCCCTACAACTACCTCCTAGGGGTCCCAAGTTCATCCTGATAGAGTAGTGTGCACTCTAGGATAGAAAGATAACAAAATGCATGAAACAAGAGAATAAAAGCATGTTACTAGGCCCTCTAATTATACTAGGTGTGATGAAGGAGAGAAAATGAGGATTATACCCCTTCAATGACCTCCTTCCTTGCACCTATGAGCACAAACACAAGAAACCCAAGTTAGCTAAGCATTTTCATGTCGGGTTCAGCAATTGTAGGACCAAAAAATGGGCTAATGTCTAACATACTATGAGAAAATCACAAACCCAATAAACATATGTTAACACCCTCTTGTTTACCATGAAAGCTAAATGAACCAAAACAAGAAAGCAAGTCTAAAATTCCCTCTTTCATTTGTAGCTCCCATGTCCTTCTTTCTTCTCCAAGTGATGTAGCTCTGAATTGCCTATAATGCACACAATATTGGAAGAAAAATCTTATGATAATGATGGTGCTATGAGAATACTTGAAGTTGTTATTTGAATGTGAGAGCAAGAGTGGAAAAAAATGAGAAAAATAGGGACCAAAAATGAGAGAAAAAATGCTCATTTAATAATCAACATAGAGGATGAGAGCATTGGAATTTTCACCTTGGATATGCAACATGGCAAGGGATTCCTTAGAGAATCCATGGTGCATATGACACAAGATGCCAAGTGTAGGATTGTATTACACTTGGAAGTCAAACATGGCTAAAGATGGAAGAGAATCTATGACACTTCATATGACACCTCAAACCCACATAAAGTCAAGAATCTATGACAAAGGAAGCCAAATGTGGATGTGCACAAGAGAATAAGAATATTGGATTATGACATATCTTAGCCAAGTGTCAAAGGGGAATACATGATGTGTCATGCCTATGTGTCATGATGATGTCAATATTTGAATTAAAAGTTCATTATTCCACACAAATAGGAATTAGTGAAAAAGGAATCAATGGTGGAAAATTGTTGAAATACTCAAAATGGGAAGAATACTTCTAAGAGGGGGGGTGAATTAGAAGTAGCACACTTTACCCTTTTCAACTCCTTTAAAAAAAATAATTGAAAGTGAATTTCATGCATGTAAACACATTAAATAAACATAAAGCAAACACATGCATTAACACACATAACACCAGATTTGGTAACCTAGAAACCCTCCAAGAATAAGAAGGTAAAACTGGGGTGGGGATGATACCCACAAACATTACTGGAACAATAATTGTTTGACCACTTCTGATGGTCTGCCCTTTGAAAGGCCTGCCCTGTCAATGGCTTTACATGTGTCAATAGTGACCTAGTTAAAAGATTTATAAATACTTTACATGAAGTGTCATGATGTTAAAGGATTTAGTTACCTGTTCAAAGGATTTAAAAAATAGTTGTTAAGCTAATCTATCAACATAGGGTTTTCACTATCTAATACAATGGTAAGAGAGTATTATAAATCTTTTGACCTAATTGCTTACAATCTTCAATTGCTGATTTTAGGCACTTCATCTACTCACTCTAATGTGATCCTTTCTTTTTTCTGATATATGTTTGTATCCCTTATTCTATTATGGTCAATTGAATGTCTGTGATGACCCTATTGTTTACTCTTGTTCTTCAATTTTCTATTTGCTTAGCAACTTCCTTGACTTCCCTTTAGTAGCATACAATAATGGGGTCTAAGCATTCTTATAAAGACTTTGTAGACTTAGGGTTAGGTATGGATCTATGATCCATATTGAATCTTGACTTCCCACTCATTGGTTGCATGCCTTCTACATTTTTTGATTGGTTGCATGTTGATTGCATAGTAAATATAAAAGATTCATTCTTATCCTTATCATCCTTCAAAATCCTTCTATGTTGGCTCCAAAAATGGTTAACATTTGAGTTTGTGAGGGTATAAACTCATATGTTGATTCTATGTTACTTGGTACATACTATACTACTGGTGCTTGGTACATATACTCTTCTACTTTGTTTGGCATCTATTGCATTTTGTCTTGCTCGACACATGTATGACTCTAGCTTACTCGGCATACATAACATTATGACTTGCTTAACATCAACTATGACTCAACACCTCTATATCACTTGGCAACCGTATAATGCTCAACACCTAAACTCACTCGATACCTATTGAAAATATGAATTGACACATATTGTGGCTTGGCATACATAGTGTACTCGGTTTCAATGTAAAAAGTGGTTAATTGTGTTGACACTGAAATGTTAAAACCATTCTAAGACCAAGAATTGCCCCCTTTGAGATGAGTGTCAAAATAACTTAACTAAACATTACTAATCTATCCTTATGAGTACACTATCCAATTTGTTCTCCATATCTACAAAATTTTAAAAGTTGTTCAAAAATACCTTATAACTCCCTTGAGCTGATTGTGCTATTTCATTCTTGTACCCCAAAATTTTGTGCTAGATGTGTCTGATGCTCTTTGTCTTTACCTTGTACCTGTGTGTTGAGAAATTTTGTTGACTTTGTCTATACTTGCTATTTTTATTCATATTTCCCTCAAAAAATTATTTCTCCCCATGAAAGAATCTAATCAAAACTTAGTATTCTCCCCCTTAGATATATTTTTCTTACTATTATTTCTCCCCTAATCTTCCTTATTATTTCTCCCCCTTTTTAGCACTTGTGTCAAAGGGCTCTAAGGAGTAATACCATATTTTACCAAAAATGTGTTGTTCACCTCCATTATTATTTTCAAAGTTGCATCCCAATTCTCCAAAGAAATGTCTAGTGACTTGCGTTAGATGGCAGTCTCTGTAGCAAGATGTACAAGTCCATCTAATGTAGAAAGATTAGGATCTTTCTTTAAGACAGTTTCAACATAGACTTTCTCTTTGTGTAGGACCTCCAAATGTGGGGTTATGGAGGATTGAATCTACATTAATTTGGCCTTTATATTGGCTTCATCACTCGCTAATGTAGCTAACTCTGTTTGAGTGAAGCAATTGGGAAAAATGCTTCTCACTTTGTGCTGGATACCTTGGTAGTTGCATGCTAGAAATCTTCAAATTCCTCTCCAAGCTCAATATCCTTTGATTTGTCTCTTGTGTGAAGTTGGAGAAATCACACAATTTTTTGTACAATGTGAAAATGTTCTCAAGTATAGCTTTGACCTTGTCAATTTTCTTGGTCAATTTTACCTATTCAAGTGCTATAGCACTTGATATTTTCTCATTCACCTTCCCCTAAAATTTTCTTTCAGACCATTCCATAAGTTTAACATTTGTATCTTGGTCTTCGCTTGTTACCTAGTCAATTATATTAGATAGATGTTCTATTATGGGATTTTCTTCATTTGGTGACTCCAAGATGAAGGCATCCATAAAGATGTCCTTAATCTCATGCACTGCTTGCTTGTGTTTATACTCTTTTCTAAGTATTTTCTACCTCTTCCTTCTGTTTAAAGAATCTTGCATTTCCATGATCTAATCCATGGTGATGGTCTTTGTGTCATAGGCAAGTATGACTATGTCTTCATCTAGCTCAGGGTCTCTATAGTGAAGTACCCTGGCCACTTTGGTTGAGCTTGAGCCTGGTGTTGAGATTTGTAAAGATATGTCTTAAGTGCTTGGCTTCTAAAGGGTCTTTTTAGGAGTGCATGTCTTTGGTAGTTCTACCAATGTTTGAATAGTGACCTAATCCTTTTCCTTTGATATATCCTCCCTCTCATTAGACTTCCCTTCTTATGTGCTTGGCTTCTATAAAGTATCACCTATTGCCATGGGTGGTGGAAGCATCAAAATTTTAGTGGTAGTAGTTTTATAGGTGAAAAGTGATTCTTGTGGTTTCACCTTCTCTCATTTTAGTTCTACTACTAACTTTTGTAGCTTATCTACACTCACCAATATAGGTTTTGTACATAATTGTTCTTATAGAGTGGATAGGTGAAGAATCTTGGAGAGATCCTCTATAGTCAAAGGATTGATGTTCTGAGCTGAATTGTTAGGAACATCCTTAATAATTAATGCATCTGCAGGGGTGATGATTACATGAGGAGGGCTAGGAGGTGGTATTTGTATGTCTTCCACACTCTGTTCCTCTTCTTATTGCTATTCCTTTGTTGCCATATCTTCTTCCTTTTGTGTTTCTTCCTCCTCTTTCTTCTTTTCTTCATCTGCTTTTGTTGTTTCTTCCTTATCTTCCTCTCCTTTATTTTCTTCTATTTTTTTCCCTTGGTACTAGCCTCTACCTTATTTGCTTCCTCTTCCTTCTCATCAATTATTTTGTAAATTGTTTTCCATAATTGTGTGGATTTATTTACTAAATCCTCAATCTTGTTTTGTAGGATGTTGAAGGCTCTATATTTAGGTGCAAATTTACCAACTTGTTTCTTATTAGCCTTTGTTATTTGACCTCTTGTTAGGTCAGGCATCACTTTTGCTAAGGTAGATTCTTTGGTCTCCTTTTCCATTTTCAGACAAAAATGCCATTTATTTTTAATTATCTCATATAGCTCTCTAGGCATGGTATTGTCTAGCTCTAGAGGTGTACTCTTAAATTCAACCATCATGGCATATATTGATTCCTCTATTCTATTTTGTTATTCTCTACTTAACTTGTTGAAATCAAGACATTTTAGATCATTCAAATCTATATTCCTAACGTTTTCACAAATTTTGTCTAAGGAAGATTTGGGAGGATGACTCACCACTCTAAATTGCTTGAGATCCTCTAAATCTTCTCTTTCCTCATCATCTATGTCTGGTTGTGCCACATATTTTCTTCTCTTCTTTGGAACTTCGTCAGGTTGTGTAGTGGCCTTCTTCTTCTCTTTTTTTTTCCTCTTTGGCCCTTTGTGTAGATGCCCTTGTGGTAGCTCTTGTTGCTAGTGCTGGATTGGCTTGTGTAGGCCTAGTGACCTTCTTGGGCTTGGGTTGAGTTCAAGGCTAAGTTTTAGCCTTTCTTTTCTTTTCCTTGGCTAGTGTAGGTGCTTCCTTGGCTTCCTCTTCCTTGGCACCTTCCTCCTTCTCTTCTCCTAAGCCCTTGGTCAACTCCATTGGGCCTTTCCCTTACTCTTCTTCTTCTTCACTTTCTCCTCCTCCTCATTCTTCTTCTTCACCACCTGCTTCTCCTTCAATATTTGCTCCAAATTTCTTCTTTATCTTCTTTACTAATTTATCTTTCCTCTTAATAATAGAGGATGTCTTCAATTTAGTTTCAATTTTGGATTTGACAACATCATATGTGCCAAAGTTAGGAGCTTCCTTATCTATCTCTTCTGCAAGAAATGCTATAATTGTTGTTGAGGCTTCATCTATATCAAGATCATATCTCAATGGCCTTAGCCATCTTACTCTTTGTATTTTTGCCGAGATGTAGGTATAATCAATGTCAACCAAAAATCATATGTCATTGATGTGTTTTCCCTCTAGGGAAACTAGTAGTCTCACCCCTTTACTTCATGGATTTCTTAAAATCTCCAAAATCACTTGTCATTTGGGCCTCTAAATTCTCAACCATCTAATCAATGAACTCATTGATTTGTGTAATTATAGTTTTGTTAGGGTTCCAATTCACCTTTCCAATAGAAGGAAACTCTTCCATAACATAAAATAATATACACATAAGAACTGAACCAAATTTTCATTGAGCACCTTTTGATCTCCTTATTGCTCCTATTTTTTCATTTATTTGCTGCAACATTAGTTCTAAGAGATCATATGTGTGACCTTTCTTTACTAGTTTGTCGGCTACATCAACAGCTATACATGGCACACTGTTCAATCTATTGTATTGATAGAATTTATGAAAAATCACTCACTACAAAATCTAGAAGAGGATTAGTTATTGTATCAATAGTCATACCCCTCTTATTCCATTTGGCTCTTATATTCCTTTCAATGATCTCTTTGGAATCATTGTTCAGGGTCTTAGGCCAATCTAGGGTTGAGAAACCTATAACCCTATGCACAATCCTTTTTGTAATCTTTACTAGTCCTGTTTCCAACCACAAACATCCATTGTGAGTTTTGTTGAGGACAATCCATATCCATTCAATTTTGAAACCTATAGGATAAACTAGGGCATTGGTCAAACCCTTTTTCTTGACTATTTGGAATTTATCCTTTAGAAATTTATTTTAACATAGTTTGTCATAGGCTTGGAATATCTCAAGACCACCTACCACACCTATCTTAAAGTTATAACACTTTCTCACATCTTGTACCATGACAAAATTTGGTACAATGATGGACAATGTGCCAGCTGGATCATTTTTGTACGCAACTTTACGGATTGGCCTAAACTTGGGTTGTTTTACCTCATTACTAACTAACTAGACCTCATGATCTTCCTTTCCTTTGGGATCTCTTCAACTACAAGCCATTATACTGAACTAGGGTTTTAACATATTAAAAACTTTAACACTGCATAGCTCAGCACTTGATAAATACCTTAGATCATTGAAATGTATGCTAAATCATTGTTGAGATCGATGCAAATGGCTTCAAGGTTGCTATATGATTGCTCTTGCATTCCTTTTTATCTTTTCTTTATGCTTAAATGTCATGAAAATGATCAAAATTTGACCTTATACCTATAAAAACCTAGCATTAAATGCTTAGTGCATACAACTATAAACTCAAGACTTGAAGATTTCACCATGGCTCAACTCCCATTGTATTTTGTTTACTTGGCTTCCACTAGTTTTCTATTTCACTTGGCTTCATCTATCAACTCAATCACTATTAGAAACTCAGCATCCATTGGAGCTTTACTTGGCATTTGAGGGTAGTTTGGTAGTATTTGCAAAAACTTCAAATTCTAACTTGGCATCTTTGCTCATGTAGATTTCTTCCTTGTAGTACTTCTTTGTCCTGGTACTGATGTATGATATAACTTTGTATATTAGTTCCATACACCTATTCTTATTTAGTTGGATGAGATGTGGTCACTTGACCTCTTGGGTGAAGTGATCTTTCTATTTGATGTGCTGCACTCATCTTTCTTCTTCCAAGTATTGTTCATTTTCCCTCTTATTTGTTCAACATTAACCTTCTCTTTTCCTTTGTTTACTTATATCTTAGGTGCTTTTGACTTTGTTGGGCAATTCTTGTTGATATGACTAGTTTTCAAGCAACTAAAACATGTAGTTTAACTTAACCATCTACTATAATTCCCTCTAAAATGTGTTCTTATGCAATTTTCAAGAATGTGCAGTACTCCTGATAATAGTGATAGCTATACTTGGCATTGTAATCCCAGTTGTAGTGATAACCATGGTTTTTTCCTTTTGTAGGCTGATTAGGTGTCCACATAGGCTTTGATCTACATTCAAATGCTCTATGTCCATATTTTTTGCAGTTGTAGTAGTGACTTTCAAATCTTGGTGTCCTCATGGTCTTGGTTCTACATTCATGTGCTTGATGTCCTTTCTTTTTGCACTTATGACAAAAGCTTGCATTTTTAGGCTTATCATGTTGATGATTATTCTTGCTCCTACATACATTAGAGGTATATCCCTTGTTACCATAGAAATGACAAGTAGGTTTAGTGTTCTTAGCTTTGTTACTCCTTTCTTTTTCAATCTTGGATGATTCTCCTTGCTCAGTGCTATTGCAACCAAGTCCTAAAGTATCATTACTAGCCATTGGTGATTTTAGTAGTTGCTCAAAGTACTTGATAGCCTCATTAGGTTTTTTGAAAATTTCTACTATCATGACTTTGTCTTCGATGGCTCTTTTTATTTTGTCCAGTCGCTTCACAAAGCATTATGGCTTGTGATTCTTGTTCAAGCTTGAGTATTCTGATTTCTTTAGCTTGTGCTCTATTTTTCTCCATCAATTCAACTATTGTTGCATCAAATTCCTTGGAATATACATTGGAAAACACTTGTGCAGTATCAATCTCCTTGTAGTGTATGTAATTTTTAGCTATGGCTATATCCTTCCTTCTTTTTAAGGACTTTCTCAATTATTTTTTGGCTTCTTCCAATTTGTCTAGAGTGAGGTGCACATCAATCACCTAATTGTCTATGGTCTTTCCAAGTTTGAACACTCCCATCTTTAGACCTTTTCTCTAAGCTGTTAGGCTTCTCCTATTGAGAACTAGGCTCTAATACCAATTGTTGAAATATTCAAAATGGGAAGAGTACTTCTAAGAGGGAGGGTGAATACGAAGTACCACACTTTAGCATTTTCAACTCCTTTAAAACCAATAACTAAAAGTAAAATACATGCATATAAACATATTAAATAAACATAAAGCAAACACATGCATTAACACATATAACACCAGATTTGGTAACCCAGAAACCCTCCAGGAATAAGAAGGTAAAATTAGGGTGGGGATGATACCCAGAAAAATTCCTACAACAATAATTGTTTGACCACTTCTGATGGTCTACCCTATGAAATGCCTACCCTATCAAAGGCTTTACACTGTGTTAATAGTGACCTGGTTAAAGGATTTACAAACTAACTACATGAACTGTCACCTATTAAAGGATTTAGTCACCTCTTCAAAGGATTTACAAAATAGTTGTTAAGATAACCTATCAACATAGGGTTTTCACTATTTAATACAATGGTAAGAGATTATTAGATATCATTTGACCTAATTGCTTACGATCTTCAATTGCTGATTTTAGGCACTTGATCTACTCACTCTAATGTGATCCTTGCTTGATCTGATATTTGTTTGTATACCTTGTTCTATTCTAATCAACTAAATGCGTAATTGCTACTCAATTCAATAAGTCTGTGATGCCCTTGTTGTTTACTCTTGTTCTACAATTTTCTATTTTCTTAGCAACTTCCTTGACTTCCCTTTTGCAGCATACAATCATGGGGTCTAAGCCTTCTTATAAAGACTTCATAGACTTAGGGTTAGGTATGGATCTATGATCCATATTGAATCTTGAGTTCCTACTCATTCCTTGCATTTTTCTCATTAGTTGCATGCCTTCTCCATTTTTTGATTGGTTGCATGCTAATTGCATAGGAAATATAAAAGATTTGTACTTATCCTTATCATCCTTCAAAATCCTTGTAAGGCCCACACTAGTACCCTAAAATGGATCTTGATGAAATAAATATGATTAGGAGTTAATTAAGTTAGAATTAACATTTTTGTTACCAATTAGAGACTAAAGAGGATTTTGGTTATTATAAGTGTAATACTCATTCAATAATATCAAGGATGAATAGATAAGACCACATGAAAGATGAGACTCAATATGTTATAGCTAAGAACTTGGTCATGAGATTCTAGGTGTGACCCACCAAACAATTAGGAAAGATAAATTAACATTCACTTTAGTAAGAACAAAAATGAATGTAGGTTATAATGCCAACAAGATATATGGTCACATTTAGAAATTGGTATGACATAACTATGGAATATTCCAATAGTCTAAGTAATTAACCCTAGAAAATTCACACACAAACCCCTCATAATGTGATAAAGGGTTATTGCTAGGAATGTCGCTACATTTAACTTGATTGAATGGATACTTGTTAAAAATTCTGCATATTAGTGACTTTTGTTTAAGACATATTTATACTGAGATCCATTTTATACATTTTTAGTAGATATGACTTCAGTGTTTCATGATTATAAGTATGGTGATAGAGTTTAGAATGGTAATTTAGTTATGATAAGAAAGGTAAATGTTGATACACATGTTTGATATTTTATGAAAATGATTAGATGAAAATTAATTATATATGTTAATGCAAACTTTGTGATATTGAATTATTCTACACTTACTTGTATATATTTCTATAATATTTCATTGGACTATTGATGCTCGAATTTAATGTGCAAGAAGTGGAACCATGGATACTTTGGGGGGAAACAAGTTCCAAACCTATGTGAACACAATTTAACCAAGGTGAATCTTTTGAAGGATCAAAAGCCTCATTGTGAAAGTATTTTTCTTTGTAAATGTAAGGTTTCTTGCTTGTAAAGATGTTTAATCATAAAGATGCAATAGGGGTTTGTCATGGTAAGGTGAATGTGTTTTTATGTGTCACTTAACACTTGTGAATTTTGTGTGTGATTGACATGTCATTTTGGGTTGGAACATGATGGCAATTTACCCTGAAACTAATTACCCTATTAATAAGTAATTAAACCCACTTGACAAGGGAAGGATGGCTTTCAATCATAAGAAATTCGAATTTGGACTTGAATAGGGTTTTGAGGGGTCATTAGGTCGTCCCAAAGTGTCCTTTATGTGAAAATAAGCTTTCCATGTGATAGCATAATATGTTAGGGACATAATTTTGACCATGATAGTGACTAGACAGCCTAGGGCACCCCTTTATCCATGCATTCTTCAACTTTGCAGATGTGTTCTCTTCCATGTTCCCACTAAGTCAAATATAGAAAAATTAGAAGAGACAAGTTTGTAAGGGGTGATGGATTAGTGTTTTTGCTAAAAATGGTTAGTGAGAAAGCCTTATTATAAGATCTTGGACAAACTAGTGGGGGTGTTCATCCACTCTCTAAGTTTAGAGACAGTTAGATTTTGGAAGGGAAAGGGAGCTCTATTACAACTATCATTACCCTAGCTTGGATGAAGGTTAGTGTTTCAAACTATGCTTCATTCTTATTCTTAAGTACTGTAAAGAAATATACAAGTGTGAAGTTTTATCTATGGAGTATGCATTGTAATGTAAATATTGTGTTATGACCTTTGTCATTGTGTTGTGGAGAGGTGAATGTGTCTTGTGATCTTGAAGATTTTCCCTTGTTTTTTCTTTTCTTGTTCTTTTTTTTTCTTTTCTTGTTATTCTCCTTTGTTTTCTTGTTTGAATGTAATTATTGAATATGTTTATGGGTGTGAAGGATTCACTCACCCTTGGGAGGGAAGAGAAGCCTTGGGTGAAGGGCATAAGTTGGGCTTGATATTTAGTTGAGAAAATTACCTCATAAAGAGGGTTTGTTAATATCATGGAGTATGGGCTCCATTAAGGCCATGAATTTTGTTGTTTTGGGAGGTACAAGGAGGTTTCGGTTGGGAGGTACAATGAGGTTTTGGTGAATGAGGAGGAGATGATATGTTTTGAAGGCCTTGTGAGGCAAATGCAATGGCAATATGTTATTATGTTATTGTGGCCTTGAGAGGCAAAATGCATTGGCAATATGTTGTTTATGTTGTTATAATATCTCCTCTTTGAAGAGCCAACCTTCACCCAACATTTTATGCTTCCAATTGTGAATCATTGTGCAAACCATGTGAGGGTGTTGATTGTGTTTGTGTTGTGTTTTCATGCAAAGTTTTGTGAAGTATGTGTGTAACTTGTTTGGTTCTTGTTTCCCCTGCTCGGTGGGTGGCTTCTTGGAAGCCTAGGTTGGGAGGTGAGCCCCCATGGTTCTATATTATTTTGATTTTTTTTGCAAGTTTTTTTGATGCACTTGGATACTTAAGAGTCATGAAGATTTCATTGCATGAGAGAAGGAAATACTATAGTAGTTGGTTGATAATGGAGCAGCAAACTCCATCTTTTTATGTGTATCCATTTGTGATTGTAATAGTGTTGATATTGCTCCTATTCATTTGTCACTCACTAGTAGGATTTTGTATCATGTTGTGTAGAGATTTGTACATTATTTAATTTTGATAAGAAGATTCCTACCACCCTTTGGAGTATTGTAAGAACTATTGGTAGAAGCTTGTATTGTGTGTAGGAAGGTAGCTATCTTGGTTCCTTAAGTTATTTTGCTTCTTCACTCCTATGTAAATTGCAAGATTGAATCCAATTATCATGGAAGAATTGTATTAATAGGAGAAATAGTTTTCATGGAATGTTGTTATCTTTTCAACTCTCTTGAATAATGATCGCATATCCATCATTAAATTGAATCCTTGCAAGTGATTACAATGTTAGATCTAGATCAATATGTCCATTAATTTAGACCATCATAGCATATCAAGTAACCCCTAATGTAACAGTGCAATAATTATGGGTACCCTAGACTATAGAAGAAGAAAATCAAATAGAAGGAATTATTGTATGTTGATAGTCTTAGTAAAATCCTAGATTAGAAAACATTAGCAAGTCATCAGTTTTACTCCTTAAATGTTCTAGGTATGCAGGGAAGAAATTTAATATATGTAAAGGCTAAAATTCATAAGAAGAGAAACTTGTTGTAGATGCGTATTTGTTCTCTGGATTTTGTATGAGGAATAGGAAAAATCACACCTCTCTATTATAGTCCATTAAAATATTGTCAATGAATATTCTCTAGAATCATCCACTTGAATAAAAAGATATATTATATACTATTCACCTCTCACAAAATAATAATAATAATGGTATACTATGTTATCTTCTAAAGCTTCACTCAAAAAAAATAGAAATCATGTGCTCCTTGTCATATTCTTCCTCAAATAAATTTGTGTACATAAATCTTGTCAAGGCTATACCCCCTTAATAATAGGTGTTAATGGTTAAAAAGTAATAATAATAAACAATGGTTACAAGTGCCTCATAAGACTATACCCCTTATACACCTCTAAAAAGCCAAATTCAATTAACCTCTAAAAAAATATACCCTAGCATACAAGAAAAGGAGCCTAGCTTGGAAAATTGCCCCTACCCACTCATCATTGCTAGATGCTGCAAGCAAACCACCTATTACCTTAACCAAGGCCCGTGGCTATATAGCCACCAAAATGCACTCCATTTACATTGTTTTTTTTTAACTTTTCAAAAAAAAATTCTAAGTCCTCTCCTTCGTAAGGAAGTGCATTTTCATGGCTATATAGACATTGCCTTAACCAAGGTGCCTCTACTGGCTACAGATCTCTTTGCTTACATAGACCTTGGTTCCTGTGCATGAGCCACGTATTGACTTGGGAAGAAGTGTTTTGTTTTTAAGAAAAAGGGAGTTCTATGTTTATAATAAAACATGCTTTCTTCCCCTTCTTTATGGCACCTTCTCCTAGGCATGCTAAGGCAAGGTGGCCAAGGAGGATATGCCCCCTCTCCTACCTCCTTTACACATGCCAACTCCTTTATACCAACCAGTGATTTATGATAGAAAATATGAGTGTGGGGTGTTAAAAGATAAGGGTGGAAAGTGTTTAGGGTAGGAAGGTAGTGGGATAGGATAGTAAGAACTCTTTTAATTTGTTCTATTGTTTGGATGGTTAGGATAACATTGGAGTTTAATCTCTTAAGAGGGTTAATGTGTGATAAGGATATGTAGATAAAGTTAACATTTTTTATGTATATATAGAGAGGAAATCTTAGGGGTTACTCTAATATGTAAATAATATTGGTAAATAAATTGTTTAGGGATAATGAGAAATGGGAATCATGTGAATAGAAATAGTTAGTAGGAAAGGAATTATGTAATTTAAAACTATAATTAGTAGCTAGCACTATCATAGTAAGAGTTAAGTAGTGTGCTATTCTATTTAAGTAGTAAGTAAGTTGGATAGTTAATTGACATTGTATGAAAATTGATGAATCACAACGGACAAATGTATAACCACATACAATTCATAACTAATAGTGAAATGAATCCACCTAGGTTAGAGGGCAGGTTACCCACCATCCTCATATTATAATTATTTGACTAAAATAATAAACATAATTCCATATAGGAACAATGTGAACCATTACATTCATATACTAAATAATATTCAGATAGAAATTATCTCATTTGAGTGGCATTCTATATTTGATAGAGCATACATATATTGGAATGGAATGAAAAATAATATGGCATCATTAAATAAGGTAGGAAAGTAATGTTTTTAGGTGTTAGTGTTAGTAAAATATTTGAGTCATGAGTTAGGAAGAAATTAGGGTTCTATTTAAATTTAGTAATAACTAAAATGGTAGTTAGCAAGTATAATGGTATGGTTAAATTTGGAAGATAAGTGCAAGATTTAATTAATGATAAAATATTTTGGGTAAGATTAATGACCAAGTTAGAGATTAGTAAGCATGTCAAAGGATCTAGCTAGTAATAATATATGACCAAAAAATAATAATAATAATAATAATAATAATAATAATAAATATTATAATAATAATAGTTAAAATAAGATAATAAGTTAGTCAACGTATGAGTACGTACATTCAACTTGACGATGGATATAAATAATCATAATAAGAAACCTAATATCTTCAATTAACATTAGGTATCATAGAGGAATTCGATTATACATGAGACCATGCATTGAATAACAAAAGAGGCTAATGGAAATTCCTGGTTAGTATGCAATAATTATTAGAAGCATGTAAGCTAGTGTAGGAAGAGTTAAAATGTAAATAAATAATAACAATAATAAATGAGAAGATAAAATAGGAACTAGTATATAAAGTATTTGTTGATAAGTATAATAAAGAATCACCTACACCTTGTCAACATTATGTGCACTAGGGTCATAAGTTGTTGTGACATCTAGTTCTGACAATGCAATGATGTTGTGAAAGCACGAAGTAAGGTTTAGCCTAAGTTGTTTGATCACAACATGGACTAGAATTGGATAATCTATCAACCAACTTGAGTTTCATCATTTATTAGATGCTTGAAAAATGCAAGACGAAATGGGCATAACCAAAAATCAAATATATTAAGTGGTTGCATTAAGGAAACACCTAGCTATTGAAAATTCTAAACATGCATAGTTCTTTAAGCATACCTTTCAAAAAAAAAAAATTGGTTGAGTTTTTGCCTCACAAATTTAGGGCATGACAATCCTTCTATGTTGGCTCAAAAAATAGTTTACATCTGAGTTTGTAAGGGCACAAACTCATATGCTAATTCTGTGTTACTCAAAACATATTGGAATATTGGTGCTTGACACATATACTATCCTGCTTTGCTCGACATCTATTGCATTTTTCTCTGGCTTACTCGACATATGTAGTGTTCTAACTTGCTCAACATCAATTGTGACTCAGCACCTATATATCACTTGGCACTTGTATAATGCTTAGCACCTAAAGTCACTTGGTACCTATTCGAAATCTAACTCAGCACATACTATGCCTTGGCATACATAGTGTACTCGACTTCAATGTAGAAAGTGGTTAAGTGTGTTAACACTCAAATGTCAAAACCATTCTAAGACCAATAGAAAATATGATTTATGAAATTAAGAATTTCCATGGTTTGCAAATGATGAACCAATTAATTAATAAAATATCAATTAATTGAGAAGGTTAGTTAAGAAGAATAATTATTGAAATGACATTGGACTAAATTATGGGTTGTTTAATTCTATAGAGAAAATTAGTAGATGATTGGCTAGTTTGATTAAATAAGTGTGATCGTATCCTTTGATGAAAATGTGATGATGATACAAATTCAATAGGATGATGATGGATAGACCAAAGCCATGGTCAAATTGATCAATTGATTAATATGCCAAGGACACATGACACAAATTAAAGATATGCAACATTTAACTAATATCGTAAATGCTACAAAATTGAGATTGATTAATATGGTTGATCATAATAACATTGATGGACACTATCAATATTATTAAAATGGTTGATAATGTCATGATTTGACATTGAAAGACTCAATGATGTCAAATATTAGAAGACATGAATGATAGTTTGACCTAGTACTAAGAGCCATGACAGTACTAATGTCAGATTGATAAGATTTGATAGATTGATAGGTTTCCAAGGCATTGAAAGGCACAAAAATGCCTAGGATTTGATAGATGATGAATTATTTGAGATTTTTACCCATTCTAAGTTGATTATAACTAATTTTGGGTGATACTAAGTTGATTTGGGGTGATTTTGAGTTGATCTAAAATGATGTTTAAATGGTTCCAAAATGATATGCAATTGATGTGAAAGAGGATATGAATGATGATAGACATTGTTGAGATACAATTCGGTTGGCCAAAAGATCAGAGTTAGTGGAATTAGAAAATTGGATGAATTAGTATGGAAAGTGATGTCAATTTAGGGGCCTGAGAGTATTTTCAAGGGTTACCACTCAAGATAGTGACTAAATAAGGAAAGTGATAGCTCAATTTTTTCAGAATGAAGATACAAATCCAATGCAACTAACAATTCAAAAATTAGAGTTGAAACACAAAAGTTATGGCCTCTAGAGTGTAACATAGGGGCTCTAGGAGTAGTTCTAGGCATCCTACTACCCCAAGTGTGCCCAAAATGCACCTAATTGCACCCAATGTGCACTTGGTAAGCCCAAGTGCACTATGGGAGTACCAAGTTCACCCATGGTGCACTTGGGATCCCTAAGTGCACTCAGAAGGTGCAGATTGTGTGCATGCCCCAAATGGTGGAAAGAGGTTAGAACATGAGTGAAATTAGTCAATCATGGTCACATTTGGTCAAAATTGGTCAAAAAAGGGTCAAACTGAGGCTGGACTAGGTGGAAAGCCCTAGACGGTTGACAGATAGTGTAGGATACTGCCAGAATGTAGGAATGCAAGATGACATTGATTTGGTGCATCAGAACACATGATAATGGTGATGAATGAAGACATGAATGAAATAAGATGAAAGATATGAGATGTGGACCAGTTAGAATGAAGTGAAGAATTTCTACTTTCAAAGAGTGTGCTCTATGTCAAATGGAGCTTCATTTTGATGGAATCGTAGATGTAAACCATTTTTTAGCATCTACAACTTATATTCCACACATTTATCCCTATTACTCTTTTCTCATTTCATACTTTCTTTCTTACTTTCTCTTTTTGGATATTATACAATACATTACATATATATCAATCCAGTTTACATAATTACAAAGTCAGCCAATATATAAGTTAACACTAATATTACAAAGTCAGCTCAAATGAAGACACTCAGGTTCTAAAGATTGACTTGGTGAAGTTCTGATACATGACATCCACTATCACTACTCAACATCATCATGCATTTGGTAGAAGTAGAAGCTTGGGCCATACTAGTCATCTCAAAGTATTCTCAAACTTGGCCTGCACTGGTGACTCGATAGATATTGTGTAACTTGGTAGAAACTAAGTTATTTGTTTATCATGACTGCACTCAATAAACACTAATCTTCACATAGCTCATTTAACACTAACTTTGCTTCACATGAAATGCTAGTTCAGTAGAAACTACAAAGCTTGGTAACCATTGAACTACTCGAGTTGAACTTCTGGACTTCACACTACTTGATTCTACTTAGTTTGAGCTATTGCACATCTCACTAACTAAATTCACTTAGTAACCACTAGAATGCTTGGCGGCTATGCTCATTTTACACTGTAGACTATTCAATGAGCTTGATAACCATATAGAATGTAAATAAGTATTGTCACTAATAACAAACTTGACTAAATGTCAATAATGGATAAGGTATCGATCAATTAATTTAGTTACAAGTTGATATGTTCATGTGATTGCACAACATAAATCAATTAAAATCAAATTTCCATTTTGTAATAAAGAATTAAATTATTGGTCATTACTTATTTGTAATGGTTCTCCTCTGACTTATATTTAGCTATTGTAATCAAGGAACCAATTACAATCCAAGAAGAATATTGATCATTTTATTCTATAGGGGATAGATCTAAAAAGAGGAGTGTGAGTGAGTGAGCTTTTGAAGAAGAATCATAAAATAAATCATTTCCATCCCTAAGATGTACTGTTAACTTTTGTTCACCCGCCAACGGTTTAAAATTCAAATGCGCAGCTTGTTCAATGGCTAGTCTCAGAATTAATGTTATTTTAATACCCAAGATCAAACCTTATAAGAGTTTCCATGGCCCGCAATTTTTTTGGCCGTCAGATCGATTGAGATCTACAAAGGGCACCATCTCGCTATGGAAAAGTTGTGTGAGAGATATATTAGCGACATCGCGCCTAGTTGATGTGTGTTCGGTGGGTCCAGTGGTGGGCTACAACAGAGGGTGGTTGAAAAGGTTCTGCAGTGGCTAGGTGCTATGTCGCTATCACGCATTGGCCGAGAAGTTCTCATAATGGCATAGCACCTGATGAAAAAGTGTGTTCGATGGCAAGGTTTGGCTAGCCGGATGAAATAAATGGTGAGGTTTCAGGCAGGCAGTTGGGTCACGTTAGGTACTTCATCTACCCAGTTGGTAGAGTTTAGTGTTATGATGACAAATCAAAGGGAACCACGTGTGCCAAGTTAGAGTTCAATCGGCACGACTAACATAGTCAAGGTTACGATCTCCATCGTCAGATCAGCTCAAATCATCGGTAAGCGCCATCGTGCTATAGAAGAGCTACGCAAGAGTTATGACAGTGACATAGCACCTTGATGACATGTGTTAGGTGGGGCTATGTCATCTCGTAAACCTTAAGGTGATGGAAGGTGTGCCAAAAATGGGGGCCGAAAGTGTGAGGTATGATGAGTCCTCACGATCGTCAAATTAAGTTGTATCGATGGATGGCGCCATCTCGTTATGGCAAAGATGCGCAGATTTTATCATGGTGACATAGCACCCATCTACCATGTGGATCAACAAAGCCAGGTCTAACCAGATATTGCTAGGTGTTGTTCAGAGTGCTGTGCAGTTGCCAAGGTGGCACCAAATAGGAGGGGTCTAGTTGCAGATCACGAGATACGGTAGGTCAAAAAAGTTTTACGACGGATCAGGCAATAGGATATGACAGACCAAAAAGTCCAAAAGATGGCATGGTGCCATGGTGCTAATGAAAATTTCATGCATTTTCCATTGGTGACATAGCACCTGGCTGGCCGGAGGACGTTTGATGGTGGGTTCCAACGATTGGCAGACAAAGTTCACGGTGATCGTGATATTTATGGAAATGTGGCCGATTTCACCATCAAAAAGGCGAGAAAGGCGACAAGGTGCCATGGTGCCAACGGAAAACTCACGAGTTTTTTGTTGGCGAAATAGCACCCAAATGGAAAATCCACCATGGTGAGTGATCATAGCATGGCGGGTCACAACAAGTACCTCTTCTACCCAGTCAGAAAGCCCAGTGCTATGGCAGTGAAATAGAAATAGCCAAGTGTACCAGGCCAGAACACAAACATGAGGTGGTGCCAGATCTCAGCTTGGCCAACACAGTAGAATGATGAGTCTCCATGATCATTGAATTCATAGGGATCTATAGGTGGCGCTATCTCGCCATCAAGAGCTGCTTGGGAGATAATGTTAGCGACATCGTGCTTGATTGCCACGTGTACTGGTGGACCAAGTTTCATACAATTGAGAATTGAGCTATCATCAGACCAACAGGGAAATGCCACATGTGCCGTGGGCCCAGTGATCCATAAGGAAAGAGGTTGCAGGATGATGAATTTTTGTGATCGTTGGATCAAGGCCGATCGATGGCATGTGCCATTGCGCTATAACAAAGATGTGTGATGCTTATAATGATGACATCACTCCCTGGCGACACGTGTCTTGTCAACCCCATCAAGGCTAGCAGTTAGTGTAACCATCATAGAAATATTAATACTTGCAGGGGTGGCACATTTAGTTCAATGACAGAGGGTTAGCTATGAGGACCTTCTAAGGTGGCAAAGTAAAGGAATACAATTGGCCTGCATGGCCTAGCTGACACATAAGGAGCCTGGTTGACCTTTAGACTAGGCTGACTCATGAACCCAAAATAAAGATAACCGATCTTGTCGAAGCGATCTGATCTTCATGATCAATCTCAACCTACCAGAGATGAATGTGAAACATAAAGGAAGCACTCCACCATCTTGGTTGATCTTTCTACTAGGGTAAGAGTGCAGTTATGGCACCGTCTTCAGTCTTCTCAGGGCATTATTGACAAAAAGGATTAGATCTCTTGATATTTCTTCCATGATTGTCTTTCACGGGACTTAATAGAGGGTAGCTGTAGGGTCACTTCAACAGCAAGAATCTCGGTTATGCTTGAACTATAAAGGTGGCTTTTTGTAAAGTTTTAGGGACCTTCTCTCTGATTTTCTCCTGGATCATTGCTCTGCAATTCTAGTGTGAACTCCCCTGTGTCTCTAAATTGTTTGATTCTTTACTATTCTCCTTCAGCCATTGGTATTCAAGTGCAAGAATTCCTTGCCTATACTGTTGTTTTGTGGAAATCTGTAACTCATATAACTGTATCTCTGCTGGCCTGCGAATGAAATATAAGTGAATTCTTCCTAGGTTGTTTGTTTTGGTCTTCTGATCTGATGTGGTTATTTGATCAAAGCAAGTTTGGATGTGTAATATCCTTAGTTTCATTCTTGTTTAGTAGCACATGTATGGGAAGAGAATTGGTCCAACACTCTATTCTGGTGCATCACCTCCTTAGATTAGACTAGGTAGATATGCTTTTATGCCCTCTTTCTTCCTTTTCCTCTCCAAGAAGTAGTTAGGTGTGCCCTAATAGTAAGAGGAAGTCGGTCTTCTCCAGAGACTCAACCTCGTAGTTAAAGTCCCACAACTTGGAGGTTTTTTCCATGTTTCACTAGGTTGTCCTCGTGCATAGGCCTTGGACAAGGGTGCAAACCTAAGTGACAATAGTTTTTGGCACACCTGGTGGGAATATCCTATTGAAGATTTAAAGTCTACTAGTGTCAAGAAGAAATAATTCTAGAGATTAATGCTGAAGAAGTAGTGCTCGTTTTAGTTTTCAAGCCTTCAAGAGGCTAATTCTTCAAGCACTTGGCGACTCTGAACATCAAAAAATCTGGTTCCAGGCTAAAGTTGTAGAGATTCATGCCCAAAACTGAAACAAGGGTGTCTTCTAGAGGTAAATTTCAATATCAAGAACTTTCTCTTTTAGATCCTAGAAGAAGGAGGACTAGAACTTCATTATCACCAGTTAGGGGTAGGATAATAGTTAATATACTTGTAAGATCTATCTCTACTCCTCCTACTATTCGAACTCAGCCTAGATTGCCATCAACACTCATCAATAGAACACTTGTTTACATGGCACAGCCAAGAATTCATGCTTTTGCCACCTTTAATGGTGGAAGTCCTCTATTGTTAGCCCAAAGACATAATATACCAGTATCCGCACTAAAAAGGATACCTAATTTTACTGGTGAAACTTCCATCTCCCCTTTAGAGCATATCCAAGAAATAGCAAATGTCTGTAATATCCATGGTATTATAGAAGATGATGATGCTATCAAACTTCTAGCCTCATCTTTAAAAGGAAAAGCATTACAGTGGTATAGAGGCTTAGCTCATGGTTCCATAACTGATTGGGATGAACTAGGAGCAAGATTATGCAAACATTTCGAAGATAAGAGTGACCATTTGTCACTATTAGAGCAGTTGACTACAATAAAAAGAGCCCCCCATGAATGTATGACTGATTTTACTTATAGATTCCAAAAGACATGGGATAAAATACCTACTATAGTGAAACCTACCCCTCGTAATGCCTTCTTGCATTACCTTAGAGCTTTTAATAGTGATATTGCCACTACAATCCAAACTATGGGAGGAGATACCTTGCCCAATGCTTATGAGACAACCATAAAAGATGAGAACATCCTAATACAAGGAGGAAAGTTGGCTCCAAGGCCCCCTATGCCTTTCTTTCCTGATGTTCCCAACCACCAACCAGCAATAGTCCCTCTTCCTACAACTTCTACATCACAAGTCCTCACTCCAGTCCCTCAAGCCTCTTTATCCTCAAATGGGATAGATGAACTCAAAGAAATGCTCCAAGGTCTAGTGGTGAATACAGATAAAAGAGAGAGGACCCTGGATAAAAAATTGCAAGAGTAGGGGATGGAGTGTAAGGACCAAGGGAAGAGATTAGAAGATAGTTTCTCTCTAATAAAAAAAAATGAGTAACAAAGTGGTGGCCTTAGAAAGGTAGCAAGCTCAAAGTGGCAAGCCCCCCCAATTGCAATATCAAGCTCCAAGTGGTGGTAGGCCTCCTAATTAGTGGAATAGCTCTTCTGATTAGAATAGGCAAAATAGTCATGCTTCTGCTTCTACCTCATGTCAAAATAGAGCTTTAGTTCCTCAAAATAACTTGGCTCAAGATCAAGATTTCTATCCTTCTTGCAACTATTCTTATACCTATTGCATGTGCCAGAAGGCAAAATCTTATATTGGCCTAACTATCTAAGAACCTGCAGCAAAAAAATCATACAAGGAAGACCATCCCAAGGAGGCCTCATGTATTCAAAGGTAGGATGATTGCTCTTTCATCAATCATCAGATTGGGGAGCATTGTAATGTAAACCAGGATTTTTTTGCTCATAACACAAGAAGCAAGAAGAGAGCTATGGAGCATGCTGCCCCTCTTTCTCCTAAGCAAGCCTCAACTTCAAGTGCCACACACCATACACAAGCAGCAAATAAGTAGACAAGCACTTCACAATAGCAAAGGCAAGATCTAAGAAAGAAGGATGTAAGTGATCCTTATGTTGCTCCATCTCTTATAAGTGCAGCTCCCAAAGTTTCTACAAAAGTTCCTAATATACCTTTCAGTATGGTAGAACAAATGAAGAAGACCAATGTGAGCATTTTCATGTGGGATGCCATTTCTACCATACCAATACAGAAGAAGATGCTGCAGCAAGAGTTGGAAAAGATTGAACCCAAGGACCATCCATCTACCATAGAGAGCACCACAAGTTTAGTACAACTATCAAGAGATGTGGAGGCAAGTAAAAAGGTTAGACCTCCTTTGTTCTATTTTTCTCTGATTATAGGAGGCAAATTAGTCCAGAATTGCATGATAGATTTAGGGGCTAGTAGCTCAGTAATACCTAGGTGTGTTGCTGATGCTTTAGGAATGAAATATGAGCCCATTTTTAGGGATGTGTTACAATTAGATGGTAGTACTATGAAAACCATAGGTATCCTTAGGAATGTGGAAATGACCCTACATGCATGCCCTGGTTGCACTGTGATTCAAGATATAACTGTTGCTGAAGTCAAGCCATATTTTGCCATTTGTCTTTCAAGAGATTTCACTGCCCAAATTGGTGGATTCATATCTACTGATTGGTCATATATGTCATTTAAGACCAGATATGGAGCCAATGCCTCAATTAGAGTAGAACCTCAAGCCCTTCACCACATTGAACCATACACCCCCAACTTCATCTATATGAATTTCCCTATTCTAGAGATAGATGAAAATAACATACTAAGTGAACCTGTCACTTCAATAGCCGAGATTCCTAATTTCTTCTTGGATGAGTGGGAAAATGCATATCAGTTTAAACTCTTGAGACAGGCCTTAGTACATATTGCATAATAGAGAAAGAGGCTCAAGTCCCTGATCTTGTTGGGATTAATGATGATATAAATGGACTATGGAATATGTATTTTGATGGCTCAAGGAATAGAATTGGATAAGGGGCTGGTGTTATGTTGATCTCTCCTACACAAATAAGATACTATTTCTCTTTTAGGCTCCAATTCAGTTGCACCAATAATGTGGCCAAATATGAATCTTTGATTCAAGGGCTCTTACTTGCCCAACAGGAGGGAATTCAAGCCTTGAGAGTATATGGAGATAGTGAGTTGGCACTAAACCAAGTGATAAATTAGAACATCACCAAAAATAGCTTGCTCAAGTCTTACAAACACAGAGTTTGGGATTTGCTTGAGGGATTCCAAGCATTTAATATTCAGAGCATTCCTAGGAAAGAAAATAAATATGTTGATAGACTTGCAGCAGTGGGTGCATCTTATGATGTATCAAAGAATCTTGAGCAAGAGAAGAAGCAAAAAATAAAGGTGGTAGTAAGGCCTACTATCCCTAATAATAATACTCATTGGAAAGTGTTTGATTCTAATGAACAAATTGTAAGTTTCTTGCAGAATGAGGCAGAATTTTTAGAGAGAAATCAGTCAAGGTTGCAAGATCAGTATGGTGACCAGATTATTCACCTCAGTTCCAATAAGTTGCCCAAGGGTCTCATTACCTTGGAGAGTGTCTTTAATCCTAATGATTAGACAAAGAAAAAATGAATGAATCTAGCTGTAGAAAGGGATGATCATGCCCCAGTTACAATTGCCGATGGAAAATTTCTGAACATGGGGAAGGTATGTTCTGAAGCTGAGCAAGAAAATTTCATTCATCTATGTCAAGAATCTAATGATGTATTTTCTTGGACATATGATGAGTTAAAAGGGTTTGACCCTAGTTTTTTTCAGCATACCATAGATTTAGTTGATAGGGTCAAACCAGTAAGGCAAAAATAGAGGCCAGTGAATCCCAAGATTGAACCTTTAGTAAGGAAGGAACTATCCAAGTTGATTGAAGCTAACATAATTTTTCCTATCAAACACTCATCATGGGTAGCTAACCTTGTCCTTGTAAGGAAGAAGAAAGGAGAAATCAGATTGTGTGTGGACTTTAGGGATCTTAATCAGGCTTCCCTCAAGGATCACCATCCTCTCCCTTCCATGGAGCAAATTCTATCCAAGGTTAGTGGGTCAAGGAGATTCTCTTTTCTTGATGGGTTTTTTGGTTATAACCAAGTGTTGGTTAAAGAATCTGATAGATGCAAGACAACATTCACTACTAAATGGGGTACCTATGCTTATTGTAAGATGCCATTTGGGCTAACAAATGTGGGTGCCACATTCCAAAAGGCAATGGAGATGGCTTTTAAAAGATTAATTGACAAGTTTGTCTTAGTATACCTTGATGATATAACTATATATTCAAAGGATGTAGAAGATCATCTTGATCATCTGAGACAGGTATTCCTAAGATGTAGAGAGTTTGGGATTTCCCTTAACCCAGCCAAGTATGTCTTTGCTACAAGCCAGGGAAAATTACTGGGACACATTGTATCTAAGGATGATGACCATTGATCCAGAAAGAACAAAAGCAATACTTGCCCTTCCTCTCCCTAAACACAAGAAGGGGCTACAAAGTTTCCTTGGTAGGATAAATTTTGTAAGAAGGTTTATTCCTAATCTTGCCACCATGGTGAAACCCCTTACAACCATGCTTAAGAAAGATATGGTCTTCTCATGGACCAAGGAGGGGAAGGAGAGTTTTGAAGAGATTAAGGCAGCCATAGCCTCAACTCCCACTCTCATGAACCCAAATTTTGAGAAAGATTTCATCCTCTACACTTTAGGTGGTCAGTCAAGTATTTCTGCTATCTTGACTCAAACAAATAACAAGGATGAGGAACAACCCATAGGCTTCTTTAGTGAAGGGCTCAAGGAATATGAAGATAAGTATAGCTTTGTTGAGAAGCAAGCCCTTGTAGTCATTAGAGCCTTGAATAAATTTAGACATCTCTTATCCCACAATAGGATCCATTTGTTGGTGCCCCATGCCAGTGTAAAGGATTTTCTGTTAAGCAAGGATATCAGTGAAAAGAGAGCCATATAGGTCACTAGGGTAATGGAATATGATGTTGATATTCATATTACAAAGTTGGTAAGAGGGAGAGCATTATGCAAAGAGATGTTATAAGACCAGGATTCGAACAAGGAGGCTACTATGGTAATAGCGGAGCAACAGGAGGAGAGAAATGTTAATGGCCCAAAGAGCTGGATAGATGACATGAAGAGCTTTTTATCAGGAATGAATACCCTTAGGGATTGGATAGAACTAAAAGGAGATAATATAGACTGCAGTCCATTCCCTACGTTGTGATTGATGGTATCCTATTCAGGAGGGATTTTAATGGGACCCTGTTGAGATGTATTGAAGAGGATCAGGCTAAAAGGATAATTAAAGAACTTCATGATGGCCCAGATGGTGCCCATTTCTCCGCAAGGACAACTGCCATGAAGATCATGAGGGCTGGTTATTATTGGCCATCTCTATTCCATGATTGTTATAGGTATGTGAGAAAATGTGAGAAATGTGCTTTCTTGTCAGGCAAACAAAGGCTTGCAGCTCTCCCCCTTCATCCTATTCAAGTGGATCAGCCCTTTACCAAGTGGAGTTTGGATTTCATAGGCCCCATTAATCCTCCATCTAGTGTAGGCAATAAATGGATTTTGGTTGCTACTGATTATTTCACTAGGTGGACAGAGGCAGTTGCCTTGAAGGATGCCACAGAACCATCAGTTGTTGAATTTCTTGATGGAATTGTATCTAGATTTGGTGCTCCTTCTACCATCATCTCAGAGAATGCTAAATCTTTTGTTGGAACCCAAATTTGTGCATGGGCAATGAATCATAACATCTACCTGAGCGCGTCATCAAACTACTATTCTCAACATAATGGTTTGTCTGAATCTTCCAATAAGAATCTGATCAGAATCATGAAGAGGACAATAGAAGACAATCAGAGGGTCTAGCATAAAAAATTAAGGACTGCTCTGTGGGCTGATAGGATAACACCCAAGAGATCTATTGTGAATTCACCTTTTGTGCTAGTATATGGTAGGGAGGCCCAACTTCCAATCTCATTGGAATTCCCTTCCTTGGAGTTGGCTCATCACTTGTAACTAATTGAAGATGATGCCATGTCAATAAGAATGACAGAGTTGATTGAACTGGAAGAAAAGAGAAATAAAGCTATGAAGACCCTAGAGATACATCAGCAACAGGTGAAAAGAAACTTTGATAAGAAAGCTAGGGTCAAGACTTTCAAAGAAGTTGATTTAGTCCTCAAGTGGGATTCAGATAGAGCAAAACCAAGAAGACATTCCAAGTTTGATGCATTATGGAGTGGCCCTTATCTAATCTCCAGTTGTAGACAGGCCAATGCATTCCAGTTGAGTTGACCCAGCGGTGAATTTCTGCCCATCCCATTCAATGGGATTTATCTTAAAGCTTGCTTTTGATGAAGATGGTGAATCCATGTACATAGTTAGTCTAGTTTCTTTCTTTTATTCCATGTTTTTCAAGAAGTGCATGTGCATAGGTTTCTCTTTTTGAGTTGCCAGCTTTCGAAGTTTTTATGGTCTTAGGTTGCAAAGGAATTTTTGTTTTGTTTCTAGTTACAGAAATAGAGCTAGGGTCTTAAATATTTTCAATGCCCCAACAGGTAGGTTAGGGTTTTACAGATCTCAGATTCACACCTTTTGACCTTGTGGCCCAATGGAGTTTTCTACAGGTACTAGTCTTATGCATTGAGTGGGCTCATGCCCTTAGTGAGTCACTAGAAATGTTACCTTTTGTTCACCCACCAACGGTTTAAAATTCAAATGCACGGCTTGCTCAATGGCTAGTCTCAGAATTAATGTTATTTTAATACCGAAGATCAAACCTTATAAGAGTTTCCATGGCCCACAAGTTTTCTGGCCATCAGATCAATTGAGATCTATGAAGGGTACCATCTCGCTATATCATGCCCAGTTGACGCGTGTTTGGTGGGTCCAGTGGCGGGCTACAATGGAGGGCGGTCAAAAAGGTTCTACGATGGCCTAGCACTATGTCACTATTGCACGCTTGCCAGGAAGTTCTCATAGCGGCATAGCACTTGATAGAAAATCATGTTCGACGGCAAGGTTTGGCTGGCCGAAGGAAATAAATGACAAGGTTTTGGGCAGGTGGTTGGGTCATGTCAGGTACTTCATCTACCTAGTTGGCAGAGTCTGGTGTCACAGTGACAAATCAAAGGGAACCACATGTGCTAGGTTAGAGTTTAGTCAATGTGGCTAACATAGTCGGGGTTATGATCTCCACCATTGGATCAGCTCAGATCAACAATAAGCACCATCGCGCTATAGAAGAGTTGCACGAGAGATATGATCATGACATAGTGCCTCAGCGACACATGTTAGGTGGGGTTGTGTCATCTCATAAACCTTAAGGTGATGCCAGGTGTGCCAACAATGGGGGGCAAAAGTGTGAGGTACACCGAGTCCTCACGATCATCAGATTAAGTTGTATCCACGGATGGTGCCATCTCGCTATGGCAGACATGCAAGAATTTTATCATGGTGACATAGTGACCATCTGCCATGTGGATCAGCAGAGCCAGGTCTTACCAGATATTGCCAGGTGTCATTTAGAGTGCTATGCAGTTGCCAAGGTGGCACTGAATAGGAGGGGTTTGATCGCAGATCACGAGATACGGTAGGTCAAAAAAGTATTACGATGGACTGGGCAATAGGATATGATGGACCGAAAAGTCCAAAAGACGGCATGACACCATGGCGCTAACGAAAAGTTCATGCATTTTCCATTGGCAACATAGCGCCTGGCCAGCTGAAGAACATTTCATGATGGGTTCCAATGATCGGCAGACAAGGTTCGTGGTGACGGTGATATTTATGGCAATGCGGCTAGTTTCATTCTTGAAAAGTTGAGAAAGGTGGCAAGGCACCATGGTGCCAATGAAAAACTCATGAGTTTTTCATTGGTGACATAGCGCCCAAATGGAAAATCCACTACAGCGAGTGATCATAGCACGGTGGGTCACAACAAGTACCTCTTCTGCCCAGTTGGAAAGCCCAGTGCTACAGCAGTGAAATAGAAATAGCCACGTGTGCTAGGTAAGAACACAAACCTGAGGTGGCGCTAGATCTCAGCTCGGCCAACACAGCAGAATGATGAGTCTCCATGATCGTCGAATTCGTAGGGATCTACGGCTGGTGCTATCTCGCTATCAAAAACTGCTCAAGAGATAATGTTAACAACATTGCGCCTGAGTGCCACATGTACTGGTGGACCAAGTTTCATACAACTGAGGATTGAGCTATCATCAGACCAATAGGGAAATGCTGCATGTACCGCGGGTCCAGTGATCCACAAGGAAAGAGGTTGCAGGATGATGAATTTCCATGATCATTAGATCAAGGCCGATTGATGTTAGGTACCATCGTGTTATAACAAAGATGCACGATGCTTATAATGATGACATCGTGCCCTGGCGACATGGGTCTTGTCGGCCTCGTCAAGGCTAGTGATTAGTGTAACTATCATAGCAATATTAATACTTGCAAGGGTGGCATGGTTAGTTTGACAACAGAGGGTCAGCTACAAGGACTTCCTTAGTTGGAAAAGTAAAGAAATACAATTGGCCCATGTGGCCTAGTTGACACATAAGGAGCTTGGTTGACCTTTAGACTAGGCTAACTCATGAACCCAAAATGAAGATAACCGATCTTGTCGAAGCAATCTAATCTTCATGATCAATCCTGACCTACTAGAGATGAATGTGAAACATAAACGAAGCACTCCACTATCTTGGTCGATCTATCTACTGGGGTCAGAGCGTAGTTATGGCACCATCTACAGTCTTCTCAGGGAATTATTGACAAAAAGGATTAGATCTCTTGAGATTTCTTCCATGGTTATCTTTCATAGGACTTAATAGAGGGTAGCTACAGGGTCACTTCAGCAGCAAGAATCTCGGTTATGCCTGAACTATAAAGGCAATTTTTTGTAAAGTTTTAGGGACCTTCTCTCTGATTTTCTCCTGGATCATTGCTTTGCAATTCTAGTGTGAACTCCCCTATGTCTCTGAATTGTTTGATTCTTTACTATTCTCCTTCAGCCATTGGTATTCAAGTGCAAGAATTCCTTGCCTATACCGTTCTTTTGTGGAAATCTGTAACTCATATAACTGTATCTTTGCTGGCCTGTGAATGACATATAAGTGAATTCTTCCTTGCTCATTCATTTTGGTCTTCTAATTTGTGTGTGGTTATTTGATCAAAGCAAGTCTGGATGTGTAATATCTTTAGTTTCATTCTGGTTTAGTAGCGCATGTATGGGAAGAGAATTGGTCCAACACTCTATTCTAGTGCATCACCTCCTTAGATTAGACTAGGTAGATATGCTTTTATGCCCTCTTTCTCCCTTTCCTCTCCAGGAAGTAGTTAGGTGCGCCCTGATAGTAAGAGGAAGTCAGCCTTCTCTGGATACTCAACCTCGTAGTTCAAGTCCCACAGCTTGGAGGTTGTTTTCATGTTTCACTAGGTTGTCCTCATGCATAGGCCTTGGACAAGGGTGCAAACCTAAGTGACAACATGTACCTGCCTTGGCCCTATAGAGCCTAAAGTGTAGAGAGCCCTTTGTACTCTATTGAAATTGGTCTAGTGTTGAGATTAATACTACTCAATATAGGATCTAGCTAGTCCTTAGTCTTATTTTTTTCTTATGTATACTAGTATTGGTTTAAAGAAATCTAGTAGTTCCCAAAAAGACCTCCAAAATAACCAATAGATTATCTTGTAGGGAACTTTTGGAAATATGAGGTAGGAAAGTTTTCCAAGGGGGTGGGGGGGGGGGGGTGAGTGAATCAAGAACCAATAAAAATTTAACTTATTTCACCAACTAATCCTCCATAAAATATTTTGATCTAATGGCATGCATGAAAGAATGAAAGTAGTAAAAAATTCATAACACTTTGACACAAGATATGGTTACCCATAAACCTTCCAAATAGAAAATCAAACTAGGGTGGGGATGATACCCACAAGCTTTAGTATTGTACTATAAAGTTGGCCGATTAAGGCTTACAATTGATCACTTTTGGACTATTAGGTCCACCTTGTGAAAGGATTTTCAAAACATACAATAAAGTATGCACTTGGTAAATAGATTTGTCAAAGAATGTTAAGTCTACCCTATTAAGGGATTTAACTGATACACCTATTAGGATGAACCAATGGCTAATCTTTGATTTGCAACTCTAATTTTCTAGTTGAGATTCCTTTGAAATGTAAAGATCACCTTGTTGCAATAGATAAATCTTTTCTATCCCTTTTACTAATTGAAGCTTTCACACTTTTGCTCTCTATATTTGCTTTATACTTTCTTCTCATTATTTTAATGTGATATAATACATTACATATTTACCAATCCAAAATACAATTCATCAAAGTGAGCTACAACATAGATTTCCATCAAGATCACAAAGTTGACTCAACTATTGGCACTTGAGGTTTGAAGACAAACTCAGTGAGGTTTTGATACTTGACAGCCATTGTAAACACTCAACATCATTACACACTTGATAGATGTATAAGATTGATTCATACTAATCACTTATATGTAGCTTGAACTTGGTCAACACTTGTGACTCAGTGAAGACTGTTACCTTTTGTTAACCCGCCAACGGTTTAAAATTCAAATGCACGGTTCTTTCAACAGCTAGTCTCAGAATTAACATTAATTTAATGCCGAGGATCAAACCTTATAAAGTTTCCACAGCCTGCAAGTATTCTGGCTATAAGATCGATTTGGATCTACGGAGGGTGCCATCTTGCTATGGCAAAGTTGTGTGAGAGATATATCAGTGCAATCGCAGTGGGCTACAATAAAGGGTGGTCAGAAAGGTTCTGCGGTAGCCGGGTGCTATGTCGCTATCGTGCATTGGCTAGGAAGTTCTCATAGCAACATAGCACTCGGTGGTTAATTTTCTAGGTGATAAAGTTTGCGGTGAGCGGTCGGTTGTTTGTCAGACTGAGCAACAAGAAACAACAGACCAAAAAATCCAAAAGATAGCATGGCACCATGGTGCTAATGGAAAATTCACACATTTTTCGTTGGTGACATAGCACCTGATCGGTCAAAGGATGTTTGATGATGGATTCCAACATTTGGTGGACAAGTCCGCGGTGATGGAAATACTCATGAAAATGCAGCCAGTTTCATCATCAAAAAGTCAAAAAAAGTTGCAAGGCACCATGGCACCAATAGAAAATTCATAGGTTTTTCGATGGTGACATAGTGCCCAAACAGAAAAGATTCACCACAGTGAGTGATCATGATAGTTGGGTCCCAATAGGTACCTCATCAGCATAGTCAGAGGGTCTGACACCATAGGGGCAAATCAGACCAGGACACGTAGTCACCCCTGGGGGCAAACCTTAAGACCACTAAGGAAGTGTTTCGCTGGGCCAATGAAGAACTACCACATATACTAAGTCAGAACATAGTTAGTGCATGGGACCAGCTCGTCGGTTTGTCAGTATCATTGGAGGTTAAGATCATGGTCGTCAGATCAAGTTGTATCGACGGATGGTTCCATCTCACTATGGTAGAGGTGTGTGGATTTTACCATGGCGACATAGCACCCATCTGCCATGTGGGTCGGCAGAGCCAGGTCTCACCAGATATCGCGAGGTTTTATTCAGAGTGTGGTGCAGTTGCCAAGGTGATGCCAAATAGGATGTGCCCAATCACAGATGATAAGGTTCGTGGCAGGTCAGAAAATCTCACGGCAGCTAGTTTTATAGCAAATCAGGAATAACCACGTGTACTAGTCAGCATGCCGATGTGAGGTGGCATTTCATTTGGCCAATGAAGAGCAACCACATACGCCAAGATAGAATATAGTCAACAAGGCTAGCATTCTCAAGAGTGAGGATCTCCATTGTCAGATCTAATGAAATCAACGGCAGGTGCCATCGCCCTATGGATAAGCTGTGCCAGTTTTATGTTAATGACATAATTCTTGAAGCACACATGTTTGATGGGTCCAAGATTGGAGGTGTGGGAGATATAGATAATGATATGTGGCCAGTTTCTACTCATTGACTCGCTAAGGGTAATGTCCATCTTGTTTGTCGTCAGATCGAGAATAATTGATAGATGTTACCATGTTGCCATGGTAAAGTTGCACAATCTTTACCACAACGACATGGCACCCTTTCACCATGTGTCAGTAGGGCCAAGTCTTGCCTGGGCATGGTTGCTGAGGTGTTGACAGGTGTCATTTGGACATAGAGTGATTGTTGAGGTGACGCCAGATATGGTTGGCACGGGGTAAGAATAGTATAATGGTACGATGAGTCTCCACGATCATCAGATTCAAGGTAGATCAATGGTCAACACTATCTCGCCTTCCAAAGTTGCACATCAGATACCATGGTGACATAGTGCCTGGTTGATACATGTCACACTGGCCTAATCAAGATAGGCGATCAGTGGCTGGCGGTTAGTGTAACCGTCACAGCAATATTAATACTTGTAGGGGTGGCGCGGTTAGTTCGACGATAGAGGGTCAGCTACAAAGACTTCCTCAGGTGGCAAAATAAAGAAATGCAATTGGCTCGTGTGGCCTAGTTGATGCATAAGGAGCTTGGTTGACCTTTAGACTAGGCTGATTCATGAACCAAAAATGAAGATAACCGATCTTGTCGAAGCGATCTGATCTTCATGATCAATCACGACCTACCAGAGATGAATGCAAAACATAAAAGGAGCACTCCCTATCTTAGTCGATCTGTCTACCAGGGTCAAAGTGTAATTATGGCATCATCTTTAGTCTTCTCAGGGTATTATTAACAAAAGGGATCAGATTTTCTTGAGATTTTTTCATAATTGGTTTCCACAGGACTTGATGGCAGGTAGCTGTAGGGTCAGTTTAGTGGCAAGAGGTCTCAGTTATGCCTGAACTATAAAGACAAATTTTGTACATTTTGAAAGGGACCTTCTCTCTGATTTCTCCTTGATCATTGCTCTACATTTCTAGTGTGAACTCCCCTGTGCCTTTGAATTGTTTGATTCTTACTATTCTCCTTTAGCCATTGGTATTAAAGTGAAAGATTTCTTTGCCTGTACCATTTTTTGTGGAAATATAACTGTATCTCTGTTGGCTTACAAATGACATATAAGTGAATTTCTTCCTTGTTCATTCATTTTGGTCTTCTAATCTGTGAGTGGTTATTTGATCAAAGCAAGTCTAGATGTGTAATATCTTTACTATTCTCCTTCAGCCATTGGTATTCAAGTGCAAGAATTCCTTGCATGTATCATTCTTTTGTGGAAATCTATAACTCATATAACTGTATCTTTGCTGGCCTGCGAATGACATATATGTGAAATCTTCCTTGGTCATTCATTTTGGTCTTCTGATTTGTGTGTGGTTATTTGATCAAAGCAAGTCTAGATGTGTAATATCTTTAGTTTCATTCTGGTTTAGTAGCGCATGTATGGGAAGAGAATTGGTCCAACACTCTATTCTGGTGCATCACCTCCTTAGATTGGACTAGGTAGATATGCTTTCATGCCCTCTTTCTCCTTTTCCTCTTCAAGAAGTAGTTAGGTGCACCCTGATAGTAAGAGGAAGCCAACCTTCTCAAGAGACTCAACCTTGTAGTTCAAGTCCCATAGCTTGGAGGTTGTTTCCATGTTTCACTAGGTTGTCCTCGAGCATAGGCCTTGGACAAGGGTTCAAACCTAAGTGACAACAATTTTTGGCACACCTGGTGGGACTATCCTATTGAATATTTAACATCTACTAGTTTCAAAAGAAGAAAGAATTCCAGAGATTAATGCTGAAGAGGTAGTGCTGGCTTCAGTTTTCAAGCCTTGAAGAGGCTGATTCTTCAAGAACTTGGCAACTCTGAACATCGAAAATCTGGTTCTAGGCCAAAGTTGCAGTGATTCTTGCCTAGAGCTGAAACAAGGGTGTGTTCTAGAGGTAAATTTCAATATCAAGAGCTTTCTCTTTCAAATCCTAGAGGAAGGAGGACTAGAACTTCATTATCACCAGTTAGGGGTAGAATAACAGTTAATATACCTGTAAGATAATCTCTACTCCCCCTACTGTTCAAACTCAGCCTAGATTGCCATCAACACACATCAATAGAACACTTGTTTACATGGCATAGGCAAGAGTTCATGCTTTTGCAACCTTTAATGGTGGAATTCCTCTATTGTTAGCCCAGAGACATGATATACCAGTATCTGCACTAAAAAGCATACCTGATTTTACTGGTGAAACTTCCATCTCCCCTTTAGAGCATATCAAAGAAATAGAAAATGTTTGTAATATCCATGGTATTATAGAAGATGATGTTGCTATCAGAATTCTAGCCTCATCTTTAAAGGGAAAAGTACTACAGTGGTATAGAGGCTTAGCTCATGGTTCCATAACTGATTGGGACAAACTAGGAGTAGGATTATGCAAACATTTTGAAGATAAGAGTCACCATTTGTCACTATTAGAGCTGTTGACTACAATAAAAAGAGCCCCCCACGAATGTATGACTGATTTTAATTATAGATTCCAAAAGACATGGGATAGAATACCTACTATAGTGAAACCTACCCCTAGTAATGCCTTCTTGCATTACCTTAGAGCTTTTAATAGTGATATTGCCACTACAATCCAAACTATGGGAGGAGATGCCTTGCCCAATGCTTATGAGATAGCCATAAAAGTTGAGAACATCATAATACAAGGAGGAAAGTTGGCTCCAGGGCCCCCTATGCCTTTCTTTCCTGATGTTCCCAACCACCAACCAGCAATAGCCCCTCTTCCTACAACTTCTACATCACAAGCCCTTACTCTAGTCCCTCAAGCCTCTTTATCCTCAAATGGGATAGATGAACTCAAAGAAATGCTCCAAGGTCTAGTGCTGAATACAGATAAAAGAGAGAATGCCCTGGACAAAAAATTTTAAGAGTAGGGGAGGGAGTTGAAGGACCAAGGGAAGAGATTAGAAGATAGTTTTTATCTAATACAAAAAATGAGTAACAAGGTGGTGGCCTTAGAAAGGTAGCAACCTCAAAGTGGCAAGCCTCCCCAATTACAATATCAAGCTCCAAGTGGTGGTAGGCCTCCTAAATTGGCTCAAGATCAAGATTTTTGTCCTTCTTGCAACTATTCTTATACCTATTGCATGTTCTATAAGACAAAATCTTATATGGCCCTAACTATCCAAGAACCTACAACAAAGCAATCATACAAGGAAGACCGCCCCAAGGAGGCCTCATATGTTCAAAGGCCGGATGATTGCTCTTTCATGAATCATCAGGTTGGGGAGTATTGCAATGTAAACTAGGATTCTATTGCTCATAACACAAGAATCAAGAAGAGAGCTATGGAACAATCGGCCCCTCTTTCTTCTAAGAAAGCCTCAACTTCAAGTGCTACACCCCATACACAAGCAGAAAATGAGTAGACAAGCACTTCACAACAGCAAAGGCAAGATCCAAGAAAGAAGGATGCAAGTCATCCTTATTTTGCTCCATCTCAACCTCTTATGAGTACAGCTCCCAAAGTTTCTACTAAAGTTCCTAATGCACCATTGAGTGTAGTAGAGCAAATGAAGAAGACCAATGTGAATGTTTCAATGTGGGATGCCATTGCTACCATCCCAATACAGAAGAAGATGCTGCAGAAAGAATTAGAGAAGATTGAACCTAAAGATCAACCATCTACCACAGAGAGTGCCACAAGTTTAGTACAACTAGCAGGAGATGTGGAGACAAGTAAAAAGGTTAGACCTCCTCCATTTTATGTTTCTCTGATTATAAGAGGCAAGGTAGTCCATAATTGCATGATAGATTCAGGGGCTAGTAGGTCAGTAATTCCTAAGTTTTTTGCTGATGCTTTAGGAATGAAATATGAGCCCATTGTTAGCGATGTGTTACAATTATTGTCAAAACTGTAGGTATCCTTAGGAATGTGGAGATGGCCCTACATGCATGCCCTAGTTGCACTGTCATTCAAGATATATCTATTGCTGAAGTCAAGCCATATTTTGCCATCTATCTTTCAAGAGACTTCACTACTCAAATTGGTGGATTCATGGCTACCAATTGGTCATATATGTCATTTAAGACTAGATATGGGGCTGTTGCTTCAATTAGAGCAAAACCTCAAGCCCTTCATCACACTGAATCCTACACCCCCAACTTCATCAATATGAATTGCCCTATTCTAGAGATAGATGAAAATGAAATAGTAGAGCCTATAACTTTCATAACAGAGATTCCAGATTTCTTCTTGGATAAGTGGGCAAATGCATACCAGTTTGAGCCTATGTGTGAAACTCTTGGGATAGGCCTTAGTACATAATGCATAATAGAGAAAGAGGCTCAAATTCCTGATCTTGTTGGGACTAATGATGATATAAATGGAATATGGAGTATGTACTTTGATGGCTCAATGAATAGAAATGGATCAGGGGCTGGTGTTATGTTGATCTCTCTTGCACAAATAAGATATTATTTCTCTTTTAGACTCCAATTCAGTTGCACTAATAATGTGGCCGAGTATGAATCTTTGATTCAAGGACTCTTACTTGCCCAAAAGACTAGAATTCAAGCCTTGAGAGTATATGGAGATAGTGAATTGGTACTCAACCAAGTGAGAAATTAGAAAATGACCAAAAATAGCCTGCTCAAGTCTTACAAACACAGAGTCTGGGATTTGCTTGAGGGCTTCCAAGAATTTAATATTCAGAACATTCCTAGCAAAGAAAATAAATATGTTGATAGACTTGCAGCAGTGGGTGCATCTTATGATGTACCAAAGAATCTTGAGGAGGAAAAAAAGCAATAGATAAAGGTGGTAGTAAGGCCTTCTGTCCCTGATAATAATACTCATTGGCAAGTGTTTGATTCTGATGAACAAATTGTGAGTTTCTTGTAGAATGAGGCAGAATTTTCAGCAAGAAATCTATCAAGGTTGCAAGATTAGTATGGTGACTAGATTATTCACCTTAGTTCCAATAAGTTGCCCAAGGGTCTCATTACCTTGGAGAGTTTCTTTAATCCTAATGATCAAAGAAGAGGCAAAGGAATGAATCTAGCTACAGAAAAAGATGATCATGCCCCAATTACAATTGTTGATGGAAAATCTCTTAACATGGGGAAGGTATGTTCTGAAGCTGAGCAAGGAAAATTCATTCATCTATGTCAAGAATTTAATGATGTATTTTCTTGGACATATGATGACTTAAAAGGGTTTGACCCTAGTTTGTTTTGGCATACCATAGATTTAGTTGATAGGGTCAAACCAGTAAGGCAAAAATAGAGACCAATGAATCTTAAGATTGAACCTTTAATTAGGAAGGAACTATCTAAGTTGATTGAAACTAACATAATTTTTCCTATCAAGCACTCATCATGGGTAGCTAACCTTGTCCTTGTAAGGAAGAAGAAAGGAGAAATCAGATTGTGTGTGGACTTTAGGGATCTTAATCAAGCTTCCCTTAAAGATCACCATCCTCTCCCTTCCATGGAGCGAATTCTATCCAAGGTCAATGGGTCAAGGAGATTCTCTTTTCTTGATGGGTTTTCTGGTTATAACCAAGTGTTGGTTAAAGAATATGATAGATACAAGACAACATTCACTACTAAATGGGGCACGTATGCTTATTGCAAGATGCCATTTGGGCTAACAAATGCGGGTGCCACTTTCCAAAAGGAAATGGAGATGGCTTTCAAAAAATTAATTGATAAGTTTTTCTTAGTATACCTTGATGATATAACCATATATTCAAAGAATGTAGAAGATCATCTTGTCATCTGAGATAGGTATTTCTAAGATGTAGAGAGTTTATGGTTTCCCTTAACCCAACCAAATGTGTCTTTGCTACAAGCCAAGGAAAATTACTGGGACACATTGTATCTAAGGATGGGCTAACCATTGATCCAGAAAGAACAAAAGCAATACTTGCCCTTCCTCTCCCTAAACACAAGAAGGGGCTGCAAAGTTTCCTTGGTAGGATAAATTTTGTAAGAAGGTTTATTCCTAATATTGCCACCATGGTGAAACCCCTTACAACTATGCTCAAGAAAGATATGGTCTTCTCATGGACCAAGGAAGGGAAGGAGATTTTTGAGGAGATCAAGGCAGCCATAGCCTCAGCCCCTACTCTCATGAACCCAAATTTTGAGAGAGAGAGAGATTTCATCCTCTACATGTTAGGTGGTGAGTCAAGTATTTTTGATGTCTTGACTCAAACAAATAATAAGGATGAGGAGCAGCCCATAGCCTTCTTTAGTGAAGGGCTCAAGGAATATGAAGATAAGTATAGCTTTGTTGAGAAGCAAGCCCTCATAGTAATTAGAGCCTTGAAGCAATTTAGACATCTCTTATCCCATAATAAGATCCATTTATTGGTGCCCCATGCTAGTGTGAAGGATTTTCTATTAAGCAAGGATATTAGTGAAAAGAGAGCTGGATGGATCACTAGGATAATGGAGTATGATGTCGATATTCAGATTACCAAGTTGGTAAGAGAGAGAGGATTATGCAAAGAAATTTTATTAGGTCAGGATTCAGATGAAGAAGTTTTTATGGTAATAGAAGAGCAACAGGAGGAAAGAAATGTTAATGGCCCAAAGAGCTGGATAGATGACATGAAGAGCTTTTTATCAGGGAATGGATACCCTCAGGGATTGGATAGAACTAAAAGGAGACAATATAGACTGTGGTCCATTCCCTACACCATGATTGATGGTATCCTATTCAAGAAGATTTTAATGGTACCCTATTGAGATGCATTAGAGAGGATCAGGCTGAAAGGATGATTAAAGAACTTCATGATGGCCCTGATGGCAGCCATTTCTCTGTAAGGACAACTACCATGAAGATCATGAGGGCTGGTTATTATTGGCCATCTCTATTCCATGATTGTTATAGATATTTAAGAAGATGTGAGAAATGTTCTTTCTTTTCATGCAAACAAAGGCTTGCAGCTCTTCCCCTTCAGCCTATTCAGGTGGATCAACCCTTTACCCAGTGGGGTTTGGATCTCATAGGCCCCATTATTCCTCCATCTAGTTCAGGCCATAAATGGATTTTGGCTGCTACTGATTATTTCACTAGGTGGACAGAGGAAGTTTCCTTGAAGGATGCTATAGAATCATCAGTTGTTGAATTCCTTGATGGAATTGTATCTAGATTTGGTGCTCCTTCTACTATCATCTCAGATAATGCCAAATCTTTTGTTGGAACCCAGATTTGTGCATGGGCAATGAATCACAATATCTACTTGAGCACATCATAAAATTATTATCCCCAGGGCAATGGTTTGGCTGAGTCTTCCAGCAAGAATTTGATCAAAATCATGAAGAGGACAATAGAAGACAATCAGAGGTTCTGGCATAAGAAATTAAGGACTGCTCTGTGGGCTGATAGGATAACACCCAAGAGATCTATTGGGAATTCACCTTTTGTGCTGGTATATGGTAGGGAGGCCAGACTTCCAATATCATTGGAGTTCCCATCCTTGGAGTTGGCTCATCAGCTAGAACTAATTGAAGATGGTGCCACGTCAGTAAGAATGGCAGAGTTGATTGACCTAGAAGAGAAGAGAAATAAAGCTATGAAAACCCTGGAGATACACCAACAACAGGTAAAAAGAAACTTTGATAAGAAAGCTAGGGTCAGAACTTTCAAAGAAGGTGATTTAGTCCTCAAATGGGATTCAAACAGAATGAAACAAGGAAGAAATTCCAAGTTTGATGCATTATGGAGTGGCCCTTATCTAATCTCCAGCTGAAACAGGCCAATGCATTCTAGTTGAGCAAACCCAACACTGAAGTTCTACCCATCCCAGTCAATGAGATTTATCTTAAAGCTTTCTTTTAATGAATATGGTGAATCCATGTACATAGTTAGTCTAGCTTCTTTTTTGTTATTCCCTACTTTTCAAGAAGTCCACGTGCATAGATTTCTCTTTTTTGAGTTGCCAGCTTCCAAAGTTTTGATAGTCTCAGGTTATAGAGGAAGTTTTGTTTTTGTTTCTAGTTATAGGAATAGAGCTAGGGTTTCAAGTTTTTCAATGTTCTACTAGGTGGGTTAGGGTTTTGCAGATCTCAGATTCACATTTTTTTGACCCTGTAGCCCAATGGAGTTTTCTGCAGGCACTAGTCTTATGCATTGAGTGGGCTCATGCCCCCTGTGAGTCGCCAAAAATGTTACCTTTTGTTCACTCGCCAATGGTTTAAAATTCAAATGCACAGTTCATTCAATGGCTAGTCTCAAAATTAAAATTATTTTAATGCCGAGGATCAAACCTTACAAAGTTTCCATGGCTCGCATGTCTTCTGGCCATCAGATCAATTCAGATCTATGGAGGGTGCCATCTCACTATGGTGAAGTTGTGTGAGAGATATATCAGCAACATCGCTCCCAGTTGATGCATGTCCAGTGGGTCCAGTAGCGGGCTACAATGAAGGGTGGTCGAAAAGGTTCTGCAGTAGTCAGGCACTATGTTGCTATTGTGTGTTGGCTGGGAAGTTCTCATAGTGACATAGCGCCAGGCGGTTAATGTTCTCGACGATAAAGTTTGCGGTGAGCGGTCGGTTGTTTGTCAGACTGGGCAACAAGTAACGATGGACTGGAAAATCCAAAAGACGGCATGGCGCCATGGTGCTAACGAAAAATTCACACATTTTTCATTGTCGATATAGCGCTCGGCCGACTGGAGGATGTTTGACGATGGATTCCAACATTTGGTGAACAAGTTCGCGATGACAACAATACTCATGATAATGCAGCCAGTTCCACTGCTGGAAAGTCAAAAAAAGCAGCAAGGTGCCATGGTGTCAACAAAAAATTCATAGGTTTTTCAATGGGAACATAGTGCCCAAATGGAAAAGATTCACCACAATGAGTGATCATGATAGTTGGGTCCCAACAGGTACCTCATCTGCATAGTCAGATGGTTTGGCACTATAGGGGCAAATTAGACTAGGACACGTAGCCGCCCCATGTGGAAAAACCTTAAGACCGTTGAGGAAGTGTTTCATTGGGCCAATGAAGAACTGCCACATATACTAAGTTAGAACACAGTCAATGCATGGGACTAGCTCGTTGGTGTTGTTAGTATCATCGATGGTTAAGATCACGGCCATCGGATCAAGTTGTATCGATGGATGGCACCATCTCACTATGGCAGAGGTGTGTGAATTTTACCATGGTGACATAGTGCCCATTTGCCACGTGGCTCGGTAGAGCTAGGTCTCACCAGATATCGCCAGGTGTCATTCAGAGTGCGATGTAGTTGCCAAGGTGATGCCAAATAGGATGGGCCCAATCGCAGATGATAAGGTTCACGGTGGGTCAGAAAATCTCACAGCAGCCAATTTTACAACAAATCAGGACTAACCACATGTACTAGTGAGCATGCCAATGTGAGGTGGCATTTTTTTTGGCCAATGAAGAGAAACCATGTACGCCAAGATAGAATAAAGTCAGCAAGGCCAGCATGCTCAAGAGTGAGGATCTCCACCGTCGGATCTATGGAGATCAATGGTAGGCACCATCATGCTATGGATAAGCTGTGTGAGTTTTATGTTAATGACATAATGCTTGAAGGACATGTGTCCGGTGGGTCCAGGTTTAGAGGCATGGAAGATATAGAAAATGATACATGGCTAGTTTCTACTTGTTGACTTGCTGAGGGCGATGTCCAGCTTGTTTGTCGTTGGATCGAGCATAATTGACAGATATCACCATGTTGCCATGGTAAAGTTGCGCGATCCATGGTAAAGTTGTACGATCTTTAACACAGTGACATGACACCCTTTCGCAATGTGTCAGTGAGGCCAAGTCTCACTAGGGCATGATCATTGAGGTGTTGATAGGTGTCATTTGGGCATAGAGGGACTGCTGAGGTGATGCCAGATATGGTTGGCCCGGGGTAAGAATAGTATAATGGTAAGACGAGTCTCCATGATCGTCAGATTTAGGGTAGATCAATGGTCAGTGCTATCTCACCTTCCGAAGTTGCACATCCGATACCATGGTGACAGAGCACCTGAATGACACATGTCACACTGGCCTGATCAGGATAGGCAGTTGGTGGCTAGTGGTTATTGTAACCGTTGCAGCAATATTAATACTTGCAGGGGTGGCGCAGTTAGTTTGATGATGGAGGGTCAGCTACGAGGACTTCCTCAGGTGGCAAAATAAAGAAATGCAATTGGCTCGCATGGCCTAGTTGATGCATAAGGAGCCTGGTTGACCTTTAGACTAGCCTGATTCATGAACCAAAAATGAAGATAACTGATCTTGTTGAAGTGATCTGATCTTCATGATCAATCCTGACCTACTAGAGATGAATGCAAAACATAAAAGGTGCACTCCTCGTCTTAGTCAATCTATCTACTGGGGTCAAAGCATAGTTATGGCACCATCTTTAGTCTTCTCAGGGTATTATTGACAAAAGGGATCAAATTTTCTTGAGATTTTTTCATAATTGCTTTCCACAGGACTTGATGGCAGGTAGCTGCAGGGTCACTTCAGCGGCAAGAGGTCTTAGTTATACCTGAACTATAAAGGCAGATTTTGTACATTTTGAAAGGGACCTTCTCTTTGATTTCTCCTTGATCATTGCTCTGCATTTCTAGTGTGAACTCCCCTGTGCCCCTGAATTGTTTGATTCTTACTATTCTCCTTCAGCCATTGGTATTAAAGTACAAGATTTCTTTGCCTATACCATTGTTTTGTGGAAATCTGTAACTTATATAATTGTATCTTTGTTGGCCTGCAAATGAAATAAAAGTGAATTTCTTCCTTGGTCATTTGTTTTGGTCTTCTGATCTATGTGTGGTTATTTGATCAAAGCACGTTTGGATGTGTAATATCCTTAGTTTCATTCTGGTTCAGTAGTGCATGTATGGGTAGAGAATTGGTCCAACACTCTATTCTGGTGCATCACCTCCTTAGATTAGACTAGGTAGATATGCTTTAATGCCCTCTTTCTCCCTTTTCCTCTCCAAGAAGTAGTTAGGTGCGCCCTGATAGTAAGAGGAAGTCGGCCTTCTTTGGAGACTCAACCTCATAGTTCAAGTCCCACAGCTTGGAGGTTGTTTCCATGTTTCACTAGGTTGTCCTCGAGCATAGGCCTTAGACAAGGGTGCAAACCTAAGTGACAACAAAGACTATGAAACTTGACATATAAACTAAATCACTTGGTTGAATTTGCATGGCTCAGTCAACATTAACACTACAAGCTTGGTATAAATAGAATTACTTGGATGACACTTCTTGGATTGGTCAACACTAGATTCACATCATTGACACTACAAGTTTAGTAGACACTAGAGAACATGGTTAACATTATGTAACTCAGTTAATACTATGAAGCTTGGTTTGTACTATCACTGATCAACTTGGTAGATACTAATAGGCATGAACTGAATGTAGATTTTGAAACTTGAAAGCAACTATAGAACTTAGTAGTAACTGGATTACTTGGTTAACATTGCATTTTTCTAGATAAATTTGGTTAACCAATTGACTAAGTGTGAGTCACTAATAAAAAAACTTGACCATATTTTCAACAATCTTTCCCTTTGGCATTAACAAAAAAAACACTTATCAATCCAAAACTAAATACTCAATTTTTTTACGCGAAAACATTCTTTTTATCTCCATCATCTGTCTTCAAATCGATAACATTCTCTATTTTTCAGATTTTTCAAAATTTCTTTTGTCAAAAATGTTTTCTAATTATCTATACATGTATCTATATAATATTATGTTTCTCCCCATACATATATCACATATATACCTCATATTATGCTTTTCCTAATATTCTTCATATATAAATTCATCTTATATTATGCTTTTTTCCCATATATATATATATATATATATATATATATATATATATATATATACTTCTCCCCCTTTTTGACATAAATGCAAAAGGTGTATACTACATGGTAATGCCAAAATGTGACAAGAAGTTAGAATTTACCTTCAGAATAATGTCATTGTCTAGTGCCAATTTTCTTGTAATACCTTGCTTACATGTAATGTAATCTGTACTTTTGGTGATAACTCCATCATGTGATCAGCTATGGAGAAGTTATTGTCATGGATGCATGTATTGACATGTACAATGTGTTTTTGCAATGCATCCATGTTGGGAAGAATCATGCCTTGGATTTTTACAAGTGTGCCCCTTATCTTAGCTTCTTTGCTTAATAATTTTGCTTGTGAATTTTTCAGATATCTAATCTTTGAGTACTGAGTAAAACTATAGCTTGGGTTAAGTGACAACTAGTGTGCACTTTCCCTCAAGTCTTCATCTATCTTAGATAATCTTTCCTTGATTCCTTGGGTGAAGATAGATTTATCAAATAACTTAATAAATAATGAATTTATATTATTTGCAAAGGTTTGCAATGAATTGAGAATAGTAGACAATTCTACTTTATTTATTGCTATTTTATGTGCTACTTGCTCCAATACCTTCTTCTTAAATTTTATCTCTGCTATTTGTAGCAATTTTTCTTGTCCATTCAGATATTCATTGAATTTATTTAACTTCTGCTAATTGAACCAAAATAGGTTTTGTACTATCAACCTCAATATTTAGTGCATCTATAAATATGTTGTTTACATCTTCAAGCACTTGGTTTTCCCTACTCTTTTATTCTCTAAGCTTCTATTACTTAGCTCTCTTTTGCAATAATTCACCCATGATGTTCATATAATTAGGATTCAAAGTAGATATATCCCAATTTGAGATAACTATATCCTCATCTAGATCAATATCTTCTTCTTTACAATTTATCTTTATTTGAAACTTTAGTACTTGGTTGACACTTGTTCTTAACTATCCTTGTAATTTCTATATGCACACTTGGAATTGTAACAATAGTAGAAATAGAGGGCCTAACAAAAAAATTAGATATTGCACTAATATTAGAAATACATTGTTGCATTGTCAAATTTGATAATGGTGGCACTTGTCACTTGGTAGATGAAGTGTTGATCACTTCAGTCAATACAATACTCAACTAAATATGTGCAAATATTAGTTGGGTGCTTGGTGTCATAGTGGTTACCTCAACCAACTCGACAAAAGATTTCTCAAAGCTTGATGGCATTGAAGATTTTCTCTAAGAATGAGAAAATGAGGCCATCTTGCTATTGCAATCTTTTCTGGGTCAATTTCCTCAATACTTTGAATCTCATGGAGATTCTCCTCTGTAGCTTCTTGTTCTTCATCCTCATCATCCAAATTAACATCATCTTTTTTTTCCACATCTTCTTCATCATTATTTTCATCATCTTCCTTGTCATCTTCATCATCTTTATCACTAACATGAACAAAGAAGTCACTTAGCTGATGAACGCTATAAATTTTCTTCCATGTGGTAGTGGTAGATTTTACCACAAATTCTATGTCTTTTATTAGCACAAGACATGTTGAATTGAAGAGTGAGTTTTTCCTCATTTTTCTTCATAGATTCTTTCACCTCTTTGTCACTGAGACTCAGTATGAGTGATCTTAGAGTCTATTCAAATATATCATTTATAGTCTTCTTTGCATGCTCCCATCTAGGCTTGATTTCTTTCATAAGCTCATTGGGAATTTGCTATACAAGTTGATCAGGAGAGTACTTCCATTTACCTAATTTTTTCCTCAACTTGCTTTTTCTCATCTACATACCTAGTTTCACATATGATAAAATTGAATTTTTCCATTGCATCTCTTCTTTTTGTTTCATTTAATTTTTCTTGAAATTTAGGTGGAGGCTTTTTGAAAATAATTTCCTTGACATCCTCCTAACCTATCTTCAATTTCTTCCTAATTTTTGGTGCTCTTCTTGTGAATACATCAATAGAAGACTTATTAGGTCTAGTTATGATAACCTTACCTTTCTTCCTTATAGGCTTTTCTTCCTCAAATTTTTCTTCTTCTTCTTCATCTTGTACTTCATCTTCTTCCATATCATCTCTTTTTATTTTAGTGAATAGGAGAGTAGAGCTTGCTTGCTTTAGCTTTACTATCATCTTCTTTCCTTTGTTAACTTCTTGAGAAAGTTTAATTTCAAGTTCTATCCTCACCTTTGCTTCTTCATAAGTATGAAAATATGTGGCCTTGGGATCCATAGGTTCATTCAACAGTGCCATAATGATATCTTTGGTATCATCAATGTTAACCTCATAGTTTAAAGGCTTAACCCACACTAGTCTAGGTCTGACTGCTTGAATGTACATTTTGCCATATTCTATCATTAAAAAAATACTATTCTTGTAGTCTTCTATAATTTTATTTGGTATTCTATATCTTCTATTCATATTTTCCTTGAATAAATCAAAATATTTGTCCATGATACTAACAAAATTTTCACCCATCTCTGCTATAAATTCATTAATCTGATATAAAACTATTACATCTTTTCTCCATATGACTAAACCTTTAGAAAGGAATACTTTTTACACATAAAAGAATAAACAAGTTAAGAGTGAACCAACCTTACATGGATTTTTTTTGAAATTTTTGATGCTCTCCATATTCTTGTCGAACTGATTCAACATGAACTTGGCAAGGTCAAGGGTTATGTTGTTCTTCACTACTTTGAGAGCTAGATCAACTACCTCACATGACACACTATTGAGATGAGTGGAGCTGCAAATCTTATGAGTGATCACTTAAATTCGAAATTTTAGTTCCATTTTAGTTGCATCTCTAATCTTAATTCCTCTTCCATGCCACTCAGCAAGAGTCTTGTTTTGTAGTTCTACTGACTTATTGTTTTGGTAGTCTTGGCTTTGTTCAACATTGGGAGCCTTGTGATTCTATGAATCATTTTCTTTGTGATTTGAATAGGTTGCTCCAACCATAATTTCCCATTGTGTACATGACCAAGGATAAACCTTATCCATTTTATTTGAAAGTTTCAACACACATGTAGAATGTGTGTTAAACCCTTGGTCTCCAAATGTTGATGCTCAAGTTTCAACACACCATTCACACATAAATTATTCAAAGAACCATCCATCTCTAGGGTTCCAAGCTCTTGCATCAAAAAAAAAAAAATGAATGAATATCATAAATGAGTAATACCATGGATGGAGTCTATGATTGAGCTCTAGTTGGGTCAAGTGCTTTTTCAATTATCAAACTCAACTTGAAGTTTGGTGCCTTCCAATAAATTCCTTGAACCAACATTTCATATCCTTTCCTAGTTTTTCTACTGGAAGATGCCATGCTTACTAGGGTCTATGAAAACATGAAAATATTCAACAACAAACACATAATATTCCCACCCAACTACAACTAAGAACCACTACATGACCCAACAAATATTAAATGCATGATTTAATAAAATTTCCAGAAACTTCTAGAATTCTAGCTACACACCTCGATAAATGAAATGACAACAATTTATTTACTTTTCTATTTCCACCACCTAGGCACCTCAAAAATAGAAATTCCTTTTTTCTATTTGTCCTTTTTTAATCTCTCTCTCTCTCTCTCTCTCTATATATATATATATATATATATATATATATATATATATATATATATATTCTCATGCAAGATGCTCCTGCATCAAACTCCCCAAGTAGATAGAAAAGTGTGCCCCACACTTTGATGCTAAAAGAGAGATTTGCAACCATCTTCATCTTCACCAAAGGTTTCCACCTCAACAGGCACAAGAAAACCAATCTATAAATCATCTACATCTGCATCCATATGTCAAACACCAAAATCTCAACCATCCAATCAACATGCTCACTCCCAGGAACAAACTAAACATAATACTTCATCAAAAAATCCTCATCTGCATTAGCAACTAGTGAATCGCTACCAACAACATCAAACTCCACTTGAAACTATAAACTCATAATAGAAACAAAGAAATAACAATCAATATGAGGAAAAAAATTGGATTTCTTATTTGCACTATAAATGTAGATTTAGAGAATTCTCAAGTACAATATACTAACCCACATGGGTCCCTTCATTATAGTAATCTACAAGACAAGCTTTGAATGATCACCCAGAGCTATCCTTGACAATGATCGGGCCTTTCTTAAATAGGCATTTTTATGCCGCTTGGGAAGGTTCTAGATGCTCAAACTTAATACCTAGGGTTGACAGACCCTAACAATACACATAGAGTCAGCCAAATACATCTTTGACAAATTATTTTAGAAATTTTGGTAGCATAACTTTTGAAGGTCATAACTCATGAGCCATTGCTCCAATTGGCTATTATAATCACTTTTTAAAAATGCTAGCTCTTGATCTATAGGCTTGAAATTGTGCTAGAGCTCTTCCATTAAGTTTTTGGACCTCATCTGGACACTGTAAGACCTCCAATGGTGAGCTCAAAGATTTTTTTCTACAAATTGTTCCACCAAAAATCTATGATAATTTCTTTGATACTTAAGCTAGAGCAATGACATTTTTATGCTAAGCTTATAACTCTAAAATGAACCTTCCTATAGAAAAGAGCTCGTATGAAAAACTTACTAAAAACAATAAGTTCCCATTAATAGTAACCACGCTATCTACTAGTCCTTATTAATATATAAAAGATAGAAAAATAATATTTTTTTTGGGTGATGCAAGATTGCCCTTGCACCCAGGATGCTCCTACGTTAGACTAAAAAGATAAATATTAATTATTGTAAGTTGTATTCAGGCCAAATTGATAGTGTAAGATATAAATATAAAGTCAAGTTGACAGAGCAACAATATAAAAATGTGAAATGACAAGAGGTAGTGGAACGGTCATATTTTGAAATACTTGAACCTGCGCACGTCTGAGATCCATCGATTTGTCACACAGCGACATCAACAGCAACCCTCCCAATTATTCTGCATGAAAAAAATTTTAGGTCACCATTGAAAATGAATTGTATCCTTGGAATGTCAAAATTCATTGCAATGTTAGCTAAAATTTGTTCTCGATGGTGACCTAAAAATTATGTAACAGAACATATCGAAGGATCTGACAGGATTTATTTATGCCTTCGCCATCAATGGCGAACTAAGAATTGTTTGAAGTGTAATAAAGCCTATAGCCTAACTCAAATTTTATGAACCTTCCTGAATTAGACAGATATTACTCTTCATACATGTCAATTCGTCTTCAAATGCTATTTGAATTACAATCCTTATTATGTTTCAACTATTTGAAATATTGTTTTTTGAGGTATCGGATACTAAATAAACTTCTACCTTTAAAGGATCTGTAAATCTTCTCGTAGACTTTCATCTAAGAGTTGTCCATAAATCTCTCATTTAAGAATTGTACCCTGTTGTAAATCTTCTCCGAACATTCTATAGAAATGATTTTTCCTAAATTTTTCATTTAGTAAATCTACCTCCAAAATCTTCTGGTTAAGAAGTCGTCTGTAAATCTTATCTAAATCTTTTGTTTAGAAATTGCCTGAAAATCTTCCATTAAAAGTCGTCAAAAATCTTTGATGAATTGTCTGAAAATATTTCATTTAGTAATTTCCTGAAAATGTTCCATTTGAAAGTCATCTATAAATCTTCTTTTGAGCTATCCAAAAATCTATCATTCAGAAAATGTTTGAAGATCTTCCAGTTAACAAGGGTCATTTAAGGGTTGTCCAAAATTTTAGTTGGAAATCGATTGAAAATAATCGTCTTCTTCATTCTTCCATTAACACATTTGATGGGCAAGCAAGTGACAAATACAAGTAATGTCATTTTTTAAGGTTTCCCACGATTGTCTATTGTAGCTTTTATTCAACTAACAATCTCTAAATCATTGATTACATTTGTGATCTAAGATATTAGTGTACATATGTGCATATAAATACAAGATAAATAAGGGCTTTGAAGTTTGATTTATATTCTCAAGTTGTTTTTATTTACATGTGTAGGCAGTTGGCAGATGAAGCATCCAAGTCAGTGGCAGGGGAGAGGAAAGCCCATTTTATTTACTTATGTCATCTATTTCAGGTGAGATTTCTTCCATAGAAGCATGAACAATACAACCATATGACTTTCTTCCCCTTTTGTCAGGTATTCATAGAAGACCTCTCAATGATATGCCGCTATTGTATTTCTACGATGCAAGATTTTTCACTCCTTTCCTAGTTTTTTTTGGTTTCCATGAAGCTCTCTCCCAAAATTATCTTTTCTTTTCCATTCGCTTAATTGATTTTTTTGGGCAATCTTTTTAATTTTTGCTCAAAAAAATTGACAAGAAATTGGGTTTAGGATTGTGGCAAGCGATTTTATATGTCTTCCATGCAACTCTTACAAAGTAGTCGTTATAGGTGTCATCCATTGTTCCTACTACAAGGAAGCTCCTCTAGAAGATAAATGTTCAAAAAAATGTTACAAATAGCTCCTTAAAGAACTAAGCATCATCCATGTTCCACTTCTTCTAGAGAACATTCTAATCTTTCAACTTTTTCAGCATATTAAAAAGTCCATCTGAATTGGAAAAGAATTTCTCCAAAGAACACTTTTACCATTGTAGAACGAGTAATTGAATCCTCAATTTTTTTCATATAGTGCTTTTCATGCAAAAATAGATGAGCTCTCTTTTTGGGACCAAACAGATCTTGTGGATTTTTAGACAGATAATTCTATTTTTGCATAGAAATAGCTTCAATTTTTTGTAGAAATGTTAATTACCTGATTTCAAACATGTGATTTATTCCTAGCAGTACATGAACATTGTAGCCACAAAATTGGTTATATTAAGGTCATTTATTAAAAGACTGGAAATTTTTTCTATATTTGTTAGGAATTTGCAACCAAAACCGTTGCAAATTTATGATGGTAATTTCTCTTGCTCTCACTTGCTCATTTTCTTTCTAGAGAGCTTGCAACAAACATAGATAGATATTTAAGAACCCTATTCTTTTTCTTAAAAAATATTTTATATAAAAGCTTCTGTATAGATCTGGGGCAATAATATTTATATTCAAAATCTGAAAACCTTGAGCGCTAAAATTAATGGTAATTTTTTCATGCTCTCATGTGCTTATTATGAGCAAAAGTGCTAAAATTAATGGTAATTTTTTCATGCTCTCTTTTGCTTATTATGAGCAAAAGAATATGGTTGTCAATGTAGAATGTCCAAGTAAGTAATAGGGCAACCAAATTAAGTTTATAAATGTTAGAAAATAATATTGAACTTTCCAAATATTTTACTTTCAATTCTAATATAAATTAAGAAATGTTGAGAACTCTTGGTGATTATTTAGAGATCATGTGCTCACATCTTTGTATTATGGAGGTAATTGAGGACACTTTAAATAAAATTTAACTTACATCATATCAAATAGTATCAATATCTTGATAGTTATCAATTGTTATATCTAAATAAATACCCTTTATATATACTATAAAGGCTATTTTTTAAACTCAAACATTCAGCAAAGTGAAGCTTCCAATTTCAAAGAAAATTGTAAACATAAGTTCTAAGAGTTTAAACTCAAATATTTACTATAGTGAAACTTGAAACTTCACACTACAACAAAGTGAAGCTTCCAATTGCAAACAAAATCCACATGGTCCAACAGTTTAAACTCAAATATTATTTAAACTTCCATTTGCAAATAAAATTCTAAATAGTTTCTCTTATAACATTCACTACACTACACTACACCACACTACAATGAAACTTCCCATTACAAAAAAAAAAAAAAAGGTTTCTCTTACAACATTCACTACAGTGAAACTTCCCATTACAAACAAAAAATTAAACCTCACTTTCTATGGGTTTAAAATCAAACATTCCTAGAGTGAAACTTTCATTTGCAAATAAAATTCTAAATAGTTTAACCTAAAAGATTCACTAGAGTGAACCTTCTATTTTAAACCTAAAACATTTACTAGACTGAAAATTCTATAGTTTAACCTAAAACATTCACTAGAGTGAACATTCCATTTTTAGACAATTTAAAATCTCAATATCACTTTCAAATTTTTCTAACTCAAACATTATTAGACCTCATTTTCAAAAGGTTTAAACTCAATCATTATTAGAGTGAAACTTTTGTTCTTTAAAAAAATGTGAACCTCATTTCCTCATGCATTATTAAAATTTAAAACCTCACTTTCTAAAAAAATATTTAAAACATTCACTAGAGTGAACCTTCTATTTTCAAACAAAATTTTAAATCTCAATATCACATTCAAAATGTTTAAACTCAAACATTATTAGACCTCACTTTCAAAAGATTTAAACTCAATCATTATTAGAGTGAAACTTTTATTCTTTAACAAAATGTGAACCTCATTTCCTCATGCAATATTAAAAATTTAAACCTCACCTTCTAAATAAAAATTTAAATCTCACTTTCTAAGGGTTTAAACTCAAACATTATTAGAATGAAACTTCCATTTGCAAATAAAATTCTAAATAGTTTAACCTAAAATATTCACTAGAGTGAAACTTCTATTTTTAGACAAAATCGTAAAGCTCAATCTCACTTTCAATATGTTTAAACTCAAAGCATCATTAGACCTCACTTTTGAAAGGTTTAAACTGGAACATTATACTTTTGTTTATTAACAAAATGTGAACCTCATTTCCTCATGCAATATTTAAATTTTAAACCTTAGTTTCTAAATGTTTAAACTCAAAGATTATTTCACACTTTCTAAAAGGTTTTAACTCAAAAAAATTATTAGATTCAAACTTTAGTTCATGAACAAAATGTGAACCTCATTTCCTTATGCAATTTTTTCAATGTTGATAGTTGTTCTATGCAAAACTAAGCCAAACCATGTGCTTCCTCCTACTCCCTCATCTACCCAAAGCAGGGACTCTAGTTGCATGCAACTCTTGTTATTTAAATAATAATTATAATAGACATAATTCTAATCTTAATTATGATCATATTATGATATAAACTTAAATATTATTCTAATTTTAATCTTAGTAAAGATCTTAATTTGGGTCATAAAACTAAAATTTGATATTTATAAATGTAACTTCCATCATAATATTAATCCTAACTTTAATCTTAATTTTAATCAAAATTCTAATTTCATGATGTAAACCCTTACTTTAATCATAATTGTAAACCTAAAGTCTATTCACAACCCTAACCTAAATCCTAATTTTGACCTTTACCTAACCCAAACATTAAATTCTAATCATGACATAAGGATTAGAGAGGGGGAGATATAAAGGAAAAAACCTAGAGATATATAGGAAGATATAGTTTAAGAGAGAGATGGTATGATAGGGAGATATGGAAAGATAGAAAGATAAATATAGTTGCATTTGAACTATATATATATATATATATATATATATATATAGTTTATTCATCTTTAACAATTAAACTATATTTGTGAGAGAGCTAAGTGATATTAAATAAAACTTCATAATTAATATTAATCATTTAAATTTTATTGTTAACAACAATTTTTTGAAGAATTTGAAGACTATATACTTTACCCAAGATTTTAAGTAGCTTAAATAATTTGTTGAATTTAATTGTTGAGATGCTTCATAGACTTTCTTTTGAAAGCATAACAAAATTGGTGAGCAATTGTTAGGGACAAAAGATAGAATTCACTTTTTTTTATTAAATAAGCAAGAATGAAACCCTCTATAACATCCCTTAGATTTTGTGACTTAAATTGATTAAGAAACCTATTTTATACTAGAAACTAATTACAAAGCCAAAAAAGGAATGTAGACAAAAAAGTGTAAAACAATATAGTGCAATAGACATATTTCAAATTATCAAAACTTTAACCTTTTTTATAGTATGATTTTAAATATGAAACTTTTCCATTAACATTTGGATCATAATATGATCTGTCAACCATATAAAATTAGAGTTTCTTTGAGCTAATCTTAATATCCTATAGATAAAAAAAGAAATCTGCAAAAAAAAATTAGAAATATTTCAAAATCATTGTCTAAATTCAATTGAAGTTTCCTGATGTAATCTAATCTCATCAATGAATAAATCAAAAATTGACACAAGACAAATTTTTCAAAATACCATCATTCTTCATTAAAACTTTTTTTACAACTCTACTTTGCCTCTACAATGAAATAGAACACCTATTTATTACATTTTTTAAGATCACCATATTTGGCAGATTTTTGGGAAAAAGATTTTTTTCCATTTTCTAAAATTTTTAAGACTCATCCTACGAATCCTAATTTTTCCCAAGAAAAGAATGACTAGGAGTGGTTTTGCAAATCCATAGCTAGAAGCTTTGTCTGTAGCTTGTATTTTCATTTTAATTCACAAAATAGTTAAATTGTTCTTACTTTTAGGAGTCTTTGTGCCCTAATTGTAAAGCTTTTACCATATAGAATTATGACCGGACTTAGAGCCAAACCGGTATATTTTTGGCTAGCCTTTGAGTTAGTGAAGGTTTATCAATATTACTGTTTCCAACTCTTGATAAAAGTTTACTTAGAGATTCACCTTGCCCATTAGTCACTCCACGAGTAAGTGGATTCTTTCTTGAAAGTTAAGAATAAAGGATATTGGTAATAACCTTTTTACAAAATCTCTCAACTTCTTGCTTACCTTGAGTTGATCCAAGGAATGGGTAGAATTTGTAGCCTTCCCTTTAAGGTAGGAGAGACTTTGTCTCACATGTTGTGGCTGGTCATCCTATTTTGTGACTAGATTTTTCCCCAAAATTGTCAGTTGCAAAATATCCACCCAACAATCATCCATTTTACCAGTAGCACCTTTTATTGCACTAACAACTTCTTTTATTCGAGTAACATATTGAGCAATGTTTTGACCTTGTTCCATTCTCATGTCATCAAACTTACCTCTTAGGCTTTCTGACTTGGCTCTTTGAACATTTTTTTCTCCACCATAGATAGTGGCTAGGACATCCCACATCTACTTTTCACTTTTAAATTCTTTGATATTGTCAAACTTAGCATAGCTTAGGGTAGAGGCAATCTCCAACATCGCCTTATTATATTCTTTCTTTTCTTTAGGTCATCAATAGTTAGGGTGCTTGTTGGATCAACATGTTATGTTGTAATGTATGTTTTTGCATAATCTCCAAGTCCTCCAAGGTGTGGCTTCATCAAACTTTTTCATGTAGAAAAGTTATCTCTATTCAGCTCGGGTACCTATCTTTTTGACATCTTGATCTTTATGCTTTTAGTACCTTAAAACTAATCCTCTTAAGTAACTGTGCTCTGCTACCAATTGTTGGAATTATTTTTAGATTAACTAAGTGTAGTGGGGTGAATCAGTTAATCAAGTTCCAGATGTCTAAATAAAACTTTTTCTCAATTTAGTGAACCCATATAACATTCTTAACCATGCATGCATTCATTATGTGTTAGCCAAAACTGATATGTCACTATTAAACTAATATGCAAAAATGTAAAGCATAAAAGACAACACATCCATCAATAGAATTGACACAATGATTTAACATTGAAAGCCAATTTGTGAAAAAATACCAGTAACATGCTACTCCTTTTTCACTCTTCTAAAGTGATGCCTCTATTAAAGGCCAACCTTGTTAAAGGTTACAACACACACTATTAAATGTGACTTGGTTAAGGGATTTCAATCACTCTATCAAAAGTGAGCCTTGTTAGAGGACTTTAGGTCATTCACTTGGAATGCCACCCTATTAAATGATTTTCTAATGACTATTAAGTCAACCTTTCTTTAAAGAATTTACCCTAATCTGATATAATTGGTAGAGAATAACAATAGAGTTTGATTTGATACAACTTAAAACCTTACTTGCATATTACAAATCTCTATTGAGTCTTGAACTCTTCTTGGCTTCTTATCTTTGTAGTTTTGGCATCGTGTTCACCCTTCAAGCATTCATACTTCTCTAGCCTTCTTTCTTAGCACACCATTGTACACTTGTCCTCTTGGGTCACTTGATGAAGCAAACCCTCTTCCTTCACCTTGTTAGATTTTCACATTCGAAAAACTTTATGACCTGTAACTAACTTTGCTTCATGAATAGACATCCCTACATAAAGGGAATTAGAACTCTTTTTCCCACTCATTATCCATCTCAAGAATTAGGGCTTTTGATGGCTTAGGTAGGATACAATGTATCTACCCCATATCTTGTCTTCTCTAAAAACTTCTCCTAGAATCTATTTGAATTTTCCTCTAGAATGGTTTACATAAGATTCTGTGCCTCTAGCTCATCAATCTTATCTTTCTCCTGATTTACAAGTTCCAAGAAAACAAACTTGTTAGCTTTTATTTGATGAATCTTCAATCTTTTTCACAATGCAAGAGCTTGATATTATCAATTTATCAATGCTCAATACATACTTTGTTACTCGGCATCTACCGTAAAAACACTTAGCATTAACTAGATTTTATTGGTGCTCAACATCTATTAAAAATCACTCGGCATCTACTAACTTGCTCGACGCCTATTAGTTTTCTTTGCATTCACTAGAAATTGCTTTCACTTAGCTCCAACTAACTTTTTACTTAGCTTGCACTAACTTTTCTCAGTACCTTCTATCAACTTGGTCAAGCTTAGCAAATGAAGCAAATGAACTTTGTCCAAACCTTTTCTTCTAAACTTTGTAAGTGTAGCCAATCATTTTGTAACCTCAAGTAGATCATCAATATATTATGTTATCACTATCTTAACTAATTCTTGCCCTTCAATACATAACCATAACTCAACCTTTCCTCTAGGTTCTTTTGTTTCATCTTGGTGATCAAATTCTCTTCATCAATCAACTAAGTGATAGTGCTTGAAACATATAAGCAATTATCTTACCAAAATATAGCAGGTTTGAGATCAGTGACAAAACAATGATTGAAAACACTTCTTCAACAATAACAATCTTTCTACTCAAATGATATTTTCAATCATATACCAACATTCGTATCCACTCAATTTTAAATACATTTGGAAAATCTAGGGCTCGTGTTAAACCCTTTTTCTCAAATCAAGAGCTTATGAATCTAAAGACAAAGAATGAAAGACCATAGAATTATCTTAGCATTGAAAAAAAAACTAATGAAAGACTGATGAAATCTCAAGAAAGCATGAATCAATTGAGTGAGAAAAGTCAATATAGACACAAAGATGAAGGTTGATTAGGATATATGCAAAAGAAGGTGAATCATCTCAGCAAGGAGCTCAAAAGAACAAAAGGTCTACTTGTAATCCTTGTGGTAAGATAGGTCGTACATCAAACAAATGCTAGAGCAATGGTAAAGAAAAATTCAATGGAAAGTGTTATAGTTGCAACAAGCATGGTCATAGAGCAAGTGAATGCACAGAGAAACCCAATTTTAGAGGAAAGTGTCACAATTGCAAGAAACAAAGACACAAATTTTTAGAGTGAAAAATCAAGAAGTGGAACCTAGTAGAACAAATTGTGAAAGCAATATTTGGATGAGATTACAACACAGTGTAGATGTCACTATTGTGGTGAATTTGGGCACATTGGAGAAAACTGTGTGAAACATCACATGAGGAAAAGAGATACTACAAAGAGATTTTTTATTTGTATAGAACTTGGACATCTTTCCAAGAACTATATGAACATGAGAAGAATCGAAGATGAAAAGAAAGAAAAGTTGACAAGATCATAAAAAAAATGAGGTAGAAATGGATACCGAAATCTCTAGAGAATGCAAGACAAAATCATGAAGTGCAAGAGGCACTAGAGAGAAAGAAGAAGCAAGAGATACTTAGAAATGAGTATAGACAAAAGAAAGAATTAGTAGAAATAAAAGACATATTCCTTGACGCATTTAGCTTGCTAGTACTTGATGAAACAAAGCCCATCATGGAGTAATTGTCGAACATAGTGGACTGGGTACAAAATGAAGACCTTTATACTAATGTTAAATTATTAGAATGGTCTTAAAAAAAAATTCAAATTAAGGTCAATGAGAAGATATCTAGTGAGATAGCACTATCACAAGTTGAACTGGCTTAGAAGGTAGAAAAGGTGAAAATAGTACTTAAGAACATATTCTCATTGTACTCCAAACTATGTGACTCTTCATATTTCACACAAGAGACTAGCCAAAGAATAATAAGCTTTGAGAGGAACCTTAAGATATCTAGCACACAGCTACCTAAGGATCCAGCTCAAAGTGAGAAGCATTTTGCAACAACACTTCACACGTAGAAGGAGTTACCTATATTAATAGTAGAAGAGGCTAATGTTAAGGCAAAATGAATATAGATACAGTTTGCTATTACCCCACATCTAGAAGTATTGCATAAAGAAATGTCCTATGCAGAGAATGTTTTCAAGAAACATCCAAATATTCTTAGCTTACAAGGCCTAGTACATCTTGTAGCAGAGACAACCATCTAGCTCAAAGCACTGGAAATGGCATTAGACAATTGGGATGCTTCTCTGAAGATAATAATGAAGGTAAATAAAACATTTTTAGCTAAATATTCCATTCATTCTTAGGACCCTTTGACATAAGTGTCAAAAAGGGGGAGATATTCATGTAAGGGGAAGATATTAAAGGGAGAAAATACATTTTTTAATACAGATAATAAAGAATATCCAAAGGGGGAGATATTATATATTCAAATTTTGAATCTTAAAAGGATAAAGCCATATGGATACAAAAATAGCAAGAAGATTTGTGAAAGGGGGAGTAGATATAGAGTACAAACAAAGCAGATTCATATAAGGCAAAGAGTATCAGACACATCAACATGAGACAAATTCAGCTTAAGGAATTGTGGATATAGAAAATGGCACATTAGCTCAGGGGGAGTTACAAATTTTTAAGGTATATAGTCTTCTACAAAATTTTGAACATGTTTTTGAAGTTTTGTACACATGTTGAACAAAATGTGTAATATACTCATAGAGACCAAATTCATAATGCTCAGTTAAGTGTTTTTGCCACTCATGTCAAAGGAGGAGATTGTTTGTCTCAGATTGGTTTTGGAAATTGAGTGTCAACACACTTAACCAATTCTCAAGTTGATGCTGAGTATAATATAGATGCCAAGCTCTATTATGTGTCAACCTAGAGATTCAATAGGTGCTAAGAAAGTATCAAGTGTCGAGTGATAAGTGATGTCAAGTCACTATAGGTGTCGAGCAAAGTTTAGATGTCAATCAAAATAGAATTACTATAGGAGCTGACTGAGACAAAATTCTTGTATGTGTCGAGCATCAATAACTAGTAAGTGTCAAGTAACAAAGAATCAACATATGAGTTTGTGTCTTCAAAAACTCAAATATAAACTATTTTTGAGCTGACTCAAGGTGAATCTCAAAGGATCTTTAAGATAAGATAAAATCTTTTGCATTTCCTATGTAATCAGCATGCAGCCAATAAGAAAAATGGAGAAAGCATGCAACCAATAGGAAAAGTGAAAGAATTGAACATGAAAACAAGAATGAATATTTATCGTAGATTCCTACCTCACCCTAAGTCTTTGAAATCTTTATAAGGAGGACGAAATCCCATTATTTGAATATGTGTGAGAATTTATGGGAGAATTTTAGTGAAGTGAAGAGGGCTATAAAGACTTAGAAAAAAGAAGAACAACATTGCAAAATTTAGTTGATCAAAACAAAGTATTAGAATATCAAGGAGAGACATATCAGATCAAAGAAGGATCAGAAAAGACAAGAGAAGAACAAGGATGTGGAATAAGTAATTGAAGATTGCAAGTCATCAGGTCAAGACTTTCTAAGACTCTCTAGCCATTCTATTAGGAATGAAAATTCTATGATGATAGGTTGGTCTAATAGCCATGTTGTAAGCCTTTTAACAAGGTGCAAAATCCTTTAACAGGGTGACATTCTAAGAGAGTGTTTGTAAATCCTCTAACCATGTCACTTTTAATAAGGTGCAAAGTATTTAACAGGATAGGCCTTTCATAGGACATACCATTGGAAGTGGTCAAATTTTGTAACCTTGAATAGTTACATATTATTGTAGTGATAATTTGTGGGTGTCACCCCCACCCTAGTTTTACCTTCTCATTTTTGGAGGGTTTCTGGGTTACCAAAATCTTTTGTTATCTATTTTCATGCATGTCTTTATTCTTCATCTTGAATAGATATGTTAGATGCATGTGAATGATGTCAACTAAAAGTTTGAAAAGGTTAAAGTTAGGTACTTCTAATTCACAACCCCCCCTTCTCAGAAATAAACCTTCCAACTTATAAATTCCAACATCATCACCTCACTCTCACCATTATAAGCATGAAGTTTTTTAATCAATTCTTACTTTTCCTCATCAAATTCTGCTACTTCATCTTCAGTACCAACTCACATTGTTTGATCTTATAGAGGAAGCTCTTTAACTTAGTAGACTTGATCAATTCATCATCTTCAAAAAAATGTTGAGCCTAGATTATCCTATCATCCAATGTTATTGCTGCCAGCTCTAAATAAGTCAGTGTGTTCTCTACTACATTTATTTTATCATGTATATAAATTTTTCCTTAAATCAACAAAATATTGATTCTTACTAGGCAGGATTTGCAAGTTCTTTGTTTCACATTTTTTGATATGTGAACTACCTTTTTCCTTTTTTTACCCTTGGTAACCCATGATGCCTTTACATGTTCATCTTCTTCAATTTCTAGGTCACATATGGTTTTGGGCTATTAGGGTTTACCCTTTCTTCTTCTCTAATTGGCCCCTCTAGCATTTATGCCATGATCTCAACATGATTAACAACCATCTACCTTATCCTTTTTGGGTAAGGGAAATCCATGTAAAACCCCTTGAAATTTTGATTTTCTCTCTTCAATTCCCTCTCCACCCTCAGAATATCATCAAAAATTTTAAGTTTATCACTAGCCTCCCACTCAACTACTATGTTAGGAATAAGGTCCTCATGAGGTAACTCTTTTGTGTTTGGCAACACATAATTTCTAATTTCTTTGAGGGTATTCCTCATCCAATTATCTAGATCATACATCCTATATGGGGTAGTTGATAAATTAAAATAGTGGAGGAAAGAATATATATAATTCATGGATTCTTTTCCAATTGAAAAGTCCCCTATTCTAAAGCACCTAGACAAAAATGTGCCTCTATGCACTTTAGGCCCTAAGTATTCTTTGATTACCATCATCAACTACCACATGAATTTAATGATGGCTAGTCTAACAGGGATAAATTTGGGCAATATATGAGGAGGTTGAGGGAAACCATATACTCTCATGAGGGAAAATGTTGGGAATAAGAATATGCCCCCCCAATTGTGATCTAATCCTTTATTTTTAGGTAGAAGGTCTGGCCTTAATAGGTTTTTAAAAATCTTAGGTGCCCTAAAGTAACTAGGGTTTAACATTTCATGATAACAGTACTAAAATTATTGAAAAAGGAAACAAAGTTAGAGTAGTGATAGGAACTATCCCATACCCATATCCATAGCTAAACTAGCAGCTCTCCATCAAAGGTGTGATCAATGAAATCTAAGCTAATATACCCCATGTTCTTGTACAAGATCAAATGCATCAGTGGTGAGTAATGATGGAATTTGAAATTTCTCATTTCCCCACCCTATTCTAGACCAATGTTATCCTTCATCTTCTCTACAATATACTCCACATAGTCATACTCTCTACCATGGTATGAATCCTGTACATCTTTGGCAATAATTAACTCTGCCCCATATACCATATTAGTTCCATCTATATTAACCACTTTGTGGAGATCATACACTATCTTAACAAATAGTTTTTGAATTTTTCCAAAGCATCTCCTTATCCACTTTCTTAGGATAATCACATGCTAGCTTGAGGTCCATGGCGATGTGTTGTAGCATAGAATTCCTTGTGTAAGCCTTGGTATTCCTTTCAATTTTTTTTATTGAAGACCAATTTAATCCACGGGCTTTCTCATTGCACCCTCCAAACCAAAAGCTTCAATGAAAGAAGCACGATCTAATATACATAGAATGGTCCCATCTCGTGTGTGGAATGATTTGGTAGCTAGATTGTATGATTTAATAAGGGCCTTCAAAATATCAACATCCATAAATACTTCTAGAAAGATTAGCTTTGGTAGATTTTTCTTCCATGGGTTGCAAAAAGGAATTTTGTTTGTTTAATTATGGTAAAAGTACCTGAACAGTTCATAACCCATAGACACTAGGGCAAATAGCATCCCTATAGAAAGCATAAGGGTTACATAAGTCATGGTCATTTGCAGAGATGGTATTTGAAGATTCAGTGAATAACTTAACCCATTTATCTGTGAACTAGTTTGGCTTCCTCTACGTCTTTCCTTCTTCTGCAATAGACATCTTTGAAACTTCCATTTGTGTAGCTTGAATCTACTCAACCTCATTGTCAAAAATCTTGATTTTAGACTGAGAACACTAGGAAACTCTATAGTTAGTACTAAAAACAATAATCCTTCACACTGAAATGTCTACAACTACTAGAAATCTCTTCTCTTCGTAAATGGTAACCTATTACTAGCTTAGAGGATTTTTTTCTGCTATGCATACTTTACCAAAGTTCCCTATGCATTGATTTCCTACTTACTCAAACCTTAAATTCAGTGTTCTCTATCACTTCCATGGAGTGCCAACATAACTCATCCAACTCTGTAATCATTGTACTTTACAAAAATCTCATTGGTTAACAACATACATCATTGTTCTAGCTTGGACAAAAAGACAAAGTGCTTTGATGTCTTATTTAGGGTTTACAATCTTATGATCATCCTTGAAATGTAAACCCTTCACATCATCTTAGGCAGGGAACATGGATTTTATGATCTTATGATCACTTTGAATTCAATGCTTATCACATTCTTATAAGCCTAAAAAATAGCCTTTGCAATCTTACGATATGTCATTTATCATATCTTCAAAGAGGCCCCTCAAGTTTCTCATATTCTTACAAGACACAACACACCATAAGATTGGAACACTAGAAAAAAATTCACTTTCCATGGTTTTGAACTTATGAATCTTACCTCACCTTGACTTGCTTTATGATCTTATGATCATTGTTAACTGAACCTTTTTGCAACTTTAGAAGTTATCCCATAAACCCTTACAATCTCATGATCACATCTTGGCATAACATAAGGCTTCAACTTTTCCTACCCTACGATCTCTCGATTGTAGTCAATTATCTAACTTCAAAAGTTACCTTTAACTATTGCCTCTGACTCCCAACCATACATTGGTCATCACCTTTCTTCATCATAGCCTCAGAAACCTTTATAATCTCATGATCACATCTTGGCATAACATCAAACTTCAACTTTTCTTACCCTACAATCTCTCGATCTTATTCAATTAACTAACTTTAGGAGTTACCTTTAATTGTTACCTCTAACTCCCAACCATATGCTGCTCATTACCTCTCTTCATCATAGCCTCAAAAGTTTCAACTTCTATCATTATAATTTTGTGATCTAGCATTGCCTGGTAGCTTTGAAAAGCTCATGATTTGCCTTCTCAATCATATAATCTATTTCTTTTTATAGCATCATAAGATATCAATTTCCATGTGTCTCAAAAAAAATTATACTCATATGCCTGGCCTCACCTTGCATCATATCACCTACCACTTCCTTTCTTTTGATCTTACAAACACCTCCTTATCATAACATCAAAAATCTCTTTAGGAACCTTTATGATCTCATGATCCTCTATTTATTGTAGGATCAAAACTCTTCACAAACCTTTGTACTTTACATCTTTGGAATCTTACAATCCTATTTTTCTCGTATGATCTTAGGTCTCCCTTTTTGCCTTCACAATTACACAATTGTTAGCTTTTCATATCATCTTATAACTTAATTACCAACTCTTCCCATGAGATAATTAAGATGACATGACAAAAGGGTGATCGTAGAATCAAAAACTTCATTATAAACACCCACAATGCTATGACTATATGATACATCATGAGATCAGGAAACTGAACACTTTACCCTTATGATCCTCCACTAGCATACATTTCATAACATCAGGAGAGCGAAATCTTAAGCTCACAAAAAAATGGCTAAAACCCTAATCATAAGATCGTATCACATGATAAAAAAATTTGAAAATGACGTACGATCTCCCACTTGAAATAAAATCTAGGATAAAGTTTAAAATTGATTGCCAATTTAAGAAATTTCTCCATGAAAGGGTAAAGACATAAATCTTAGGATATCAAATTATCCCTCTAGGGCAAGATTTTCAACACTGGGCTAGGGCAAAATCATTAGGTTAGGGTTATTTTCTAGCAAAATGATAACACATAATGAACGAACCCTAACAATACAACACATTTCAAAATATTTTCACAATAAAATCCAATGTTTTGGCACAGTGAAAATAGGGGCTATTAGGTTTCAACAATTTCTATGAACCTCTTGTCAGTCTACAAGATTTTTCATTCTAGCTCTAGTAATACAGTTGAGTTCTGACCACATGATGTGGTTATTTGAGACCTCCACAATCCTGATTTGGTTGTTACTACTTGGAATATTGATTTACAATCTCTCTTATATCATTTTGATGGCATCGAGAGATCTAATTCTATAGATTTTTCTCTTGTTTCTCATGTAGACATAGTGAGAGAACTTTTGCATGAACATTTTGGCCATGTCAACTACATATATCTACAATAGATGAGCACACAAGAGCTAGTGATTGGGCTACCTTAGATCTCTTGTACTAGCAGTGTTTCTTGAGGTTTTGCACTTGGAAAACATCATAGAGATCCTTTTCTAGTAGGTAGATCCACACATACTAAGGCACCATTGGAGTTGATACACAACGATCTTATGTCATTCCCCACTCGATCTTTTTCAAGTACCCAATATGTGCTTATGCTTATAAATGACTTCTCTAGATGTATATGGGTGTACCTTTTGAAGTACAAGTCTAATGTCTTTGGTTAATTTGGAATCTTAAAAACATTTGTAGAGAAGTGATCTAGTCTTTTTGTTAGTCATATATGTGTATATGAGCAATGTTAGTATGCTAATAGAAACCAAATTTAAATAAAGCTTCTACAAACTAAACAAAATTCATAAACTTCAAGATAGACTAAGATGAGCTCTCAATTGAGAATATGAGCCATTAATGGACTCTCTCAATAAGAAGCTCTCTTGTTGAGTAGCTTTATCTAAATGGATAGGATGTATGCTCAATATGCTTCCAAAGGCTTCAATGGATGATTGTGGATTTTTGGTGTGGATAGATGGCTTTAGTATAGATTTGGCTCTCAAAATAGCATTATAACTTTACTTTATGGATTGTGTTATTTTTCAAAGTGGAAGGATCCAATTTATAGGCAAGAGGCTTGAGGGATTGAGGGCTAAGATGCAAGGATGGGAAAAAGCTCATGTCGAGCTCAGATTGCATGAGAAGAGAGCACATTGATTATGCTTCCTTATAGCCAATCAAGGAGTGACACATGTCACATGGTGAGAGGATGGAGGAAAGGGGAAGGATGAGTCAAAAAAGGAGGCTCAAGGGATAAAATCTTCATAAAGACCCTCATAATGACTTGTAAGAGCAATAAAAGGGCTTGTAAGAGTCATTTATGGCCTAGTGGACTTCATAAAGTTTTATGGTTGAGATATTTTGAGGGTGATGTGAGCAATTTCGACTTGGACTTGATAAGGTAGGGTTTTAAGCTTGCTTAGGCTTGTGAAAATGATTAGAGGATGGATTAGGATGGTTTAGGATTAGCTTAGGGATAGGCTTAGGGTGGGTGAAGGAGGAGATATTTGTTAACTTTGGCTTGGGTTAGTAATTCTTAACTCATGTTTAGGGAATGTGACAAGGTTAAGGAGGGGATTAGGATTAGGTTTAAAGACATCTTCTAGAAGAGTCTAGACTTTGGATAAGGATAAAGACTTTCTAGAATAGTCTAGAATTTCCTAGGATGAGGATGAAGACTTTCTAGAAGAGTCTAGAACTTCTTAGGATGAGGATAAATACATTCTAGAATAGTCTAGAATTTCCTAGGTTGAGGATGAAGACTTTCTAGAAGAGTCTAGAACTTCTTAGGATGAGGATAAATTAGATTTTTAGGAAATAAATAAAGTTTTATTTATTTCAAGGGTTTGGGTTGAGGAGATATTTATTAAAACTTTTTTAATAAACATGAGGATTAATATTTAATCTTAATTAAATATTTTGAGTTGGGATTAGCGGTAGGAAATGATGGAATTAGCCTTTAATTAAAATTAAATAAGGTTTAAAATATTTTGGAAGAGGTTAGTGGTCTTAAGGAAATTGGCCAAGTTTTGGGCAAAAAATAATTTTTTATTTATTTTGGGTTTTTTGGTCAATTTATTAATTAAATAATTAATAAACAAGGAAATAATGTTTAAATAAGATTTAAACATTTTTGGGAGGGATTCCTTAATTAAATATTTTTAATTAAGATACAAGTATTTAATGGCATAAAAATTAATTAATTAATTATTTAAATAATTAATTAATTAATTAATTAATTAATTAATTAATAAATGATGATGTCATTAGGGATTTTTCAGAAAATAAAAATACTTTATTTTCTAAAGGTTTTTAGGTGTCTACAATATGCACTCACAAAGGTGGGGAATATGTGAATTAGTCTTTCAGAGATTTTTTAATTGAGCATGATTTATATCATCAGTTCACAGTTCCTTACAACCCTCAGCAGAATTGCGTTACTGAGAGAAAGGACAAAACATTATGGGAGATGGCTAATTGTATGATACAGCCTTGAGGTATGAGTTCTTTTTGGGATGAGGCTATCAATTGTACCAACTATATTTAGAATCAGATGTCTTAGAAGGCATTGTGACATTTGACTCCCGAGGAGGCCCTAACTCATGTCAAGTCCAATATTTCTAGATACCATATTTTTTGTAGTGAGGCTTTGGCATTTATTCCAAATTTATTAGAGGAAATCCATATAGAGGAAGAGTCGACCACTCATATTTGTTAGCTACTATGAGGATGTGGCAGAATACAAGTTGTTTGATCCCAATTCTAGAGAGGTCTTATTTTAGTGAGATGTTTAGTTTGATGAGTGTTATCCTTAGATGGAACCTCCATCACCAAATTCTCCCTCACTTTCCAAAACTTCCTCTTCTTCTCTACATGATTATTTATACTTTGAGGAAGATATTGAATATGATGCACCTTATCCTTTTCCCCCCGATGTTCTACGAGTGCCCACAGGGGCTCATGATACTATTCATGCAAATAGACCTATGGTAAGAGATCCTTCAAATTATTACCATGGTCATGCTTAAACCTCTAGTACTAGACTATTGAGTCATGTCATTTCAAATGATTTCCAAATTTTTTCACAGGCAAAAGAACACTCAAATTGGGATATGGTTATGGATGAGGAGTACTCTTCTTTGATGAAGAACCACACTCGGGATCTTTGTCTTGTTTCAAAAGGAATAAAGTTGGTTTGGTGTACGTGGGTGTATCATACCAAGTATTTTGTAGATAGTTTTATTGATAGGTACAAGGCACATCTTGTTGCAAATGGATTTTCACAAGTGCACCGAGAGATTTGCTCTGATCTCCATGATGAATTTTATTTTCCTTGTCCTCTCTCTTGTAGCTTCTTAGGGATGGGAAGTATTTTAGATGGATATCAAATCTTTGGCTACCTAGGAATAAACTAACCCAGCACAAATGAGATATTATGGCTTCCTTATGCTCCAACATTCTCGCCAATGCATTATCCTTATTTTGTTCTGGATTATAATCTCTAATGAGAAATATAGCTCCATGAGCAAATGTCCCTGTCATAATGAATCTAGCATCAATACAGGGAATTTCCATAACATCTTCTCTAGGAAAGCCTTGATTTTCAATACCCAATCCTTGAGACATACCAGATTTATCTGAGGTGTACTCAGTTGGAGCACCCCATGTCTTGGTCATACCTAGGCAAAGGCTTGATGTGAATCTAGCTCCCTAAATGGTCGAAAACAAAAATAAATAAAATTCAATAAAAATAATTTAAAGCAGCCAAAACAAACAAAAAAGAAACCTTTAACTTAATGATAAAACCATGGAATTATCAATATATCATTAGTGTTTTGTGGCTACTTTTGTTTATTCTATGTACATTATGTTAAACATATTTATTGGCAAGAAGTATTATATTTTTAGTATTTAGTCTCTTATAATTTTTGTATTTCACATGTTTTGGTATAGACATACTGTAGCAATGTAAACAAATTAGTGCGGAGTCATACCAGAGAATCATACCACAACCAACAACTTGCTTGAAAAGGAAGACAGTATCCTTAAAAAGGAATTCAATTTCTTTGATTTTTAGTTCACAGCCCTGCCAAGAAATTCATCAGGTTGTAACTTAATAGATAGGTTAATAATTGAGTTAAGCATAAGTCTGTGAGGTGATAATGGCAATGAAATTCTAGTTCCACTAAAAAATCTGAATATGATGAGAATGGTGGTAGACAAAGATTTTGATTACAAGGTGAGTTTTTACTCAAAGCTATGCTTGGGCAGTTACTATAGAAATCAATAGGGCCGATGTTCTCATTTGAGCACATGTGGGTAATTGTCACAAATGTCGCTCTAGATTTTGAAATGTTCTCCCATAACTCTTCAAAGCCCAAAGTTTTTGTATTAAAGATGGATTCTACTAGTACACCCTTCCCCCATGTCAATGCTTGACTATTACCCTCACCACATCTTGAAGATCATGTGCCAGATTGTGCAAATGAGAACATCTTGTAGTTGCATTTTACTTGGTTTGGGAGAGTTAGCTATTTATTTTATTTTTCGGTTGAAATTATTGTGCAAGATGGTTAAACATAAGAAATGAAAAATTATATTAGGAATAATTAATAACTATTTAATTGTTTTGTTCAATATAAAATAAGAATTGTACCACAGATAATGATAATCTACCCATTTCAAAAGTATCTCTGAGAGGTTCATGAGTTGTGTCCATTATATCAACTCCGCGATCCAATTCATAGAACTGTTAATACACAGGAGTACCTCTATATACAACTTTAAGACCAATTTGATAGGAACTTCAAAACTTTCTAAATTCTTGATGTACGATTAGATGACATCTCTTGCAAGCATTCATATAGTTCACACGCTATCTAAGTTTCCAAATTTTTTGTAAATTTACACCATTCCTTATACTTTGTCGATGGTTAGAATTTTTTATAGAATTTGCATTTATAGGAAGACATATAAGGAAATGTTAGTTAAGTGGGGAACTGCCTTTGCATGAAAGTTTCTAAGATCCTTTCAAACTATCCATTTCATCAAATATCATACAACCACAATGAATCCAATTTGAGGGACTTCATGTGTAGTATGTATGATGCTGGCATAAACCATGGAGATTATCTGTATAATCTACCAGCTTCATTTCCTTGAAGGTTTAAGCCTATTCAACAAGTTGATTCTGCACATAGCCTCCATATGTTATAGCTACTTCATTGAAATGACACCATTTGAAGCATTTTATCAAACAGTTCATGCATGTTGTCTACGAGCACAATCAGATTTGGTCAAATTCCTGATCCGCTCTGATCTTCTCAAAGGTATTTCTTTTTGTTTCTTTTTATCTGCATCTTGCATTATACAAGTACAAACTATTCTTACTAAATGTCCTTTGAAGAAATAAACTACAAAAGAAACATAAAAAGGCTACTAACAAAATAGAGTAGGAAGGGCAGGGATCCTGGGTGGTTAGTGATGATCTTGTTCACATGGAATACTCTCATCCCCCAAGATCAGTAGCACTTTCCAATTATAAGGGAATATGCTTATTGTGCAAGAAGATTGGCATAATGTGACATACTTTATAGAGAGCACAATCTGATGCTTCTGGGTTTCATATCCGATCCAATCTTCTCACAGGCATTTCTTTGAGCTTCTTTTTATCTACATACTGAAATGCAAGCACAAGCTATTGTTAGAAATGGTCCTTTTGAGGGAACCCAAGTAGAAAGTAAAAATAGCAAGACTGAGTATACAACAAAACATTGTAGGAAGGGAAAAGATAATGGGTGGTTGAAGAAGATCCTTTTCATCATAGAATGCTTCCTTGAAAGTACAGGAGCACTTCCACTAAAAAGGGAACACATTCATGCCCATTGTCCAGGAAGGTTGATGTGACAATGGCATACTTCCTTATACAGAATACAATCAGATTTTGGTGGGTTGCATACCCAATCTGATCTTCTCATAGGTATTAGCTTTTGTTGCTCTTTATGTTTATCCTGCATTATATAAACACACACTTTTCTTAGAAATGTTCCTTGAAGAAAATCATATTAAAATAGCTAAGATTGGGTACATAGAGAACTACTGTAGGAAGGACAAGGACACTGAGTAATTAAAGAAGATATTATTCATTGTGGAATGCTCCCCACAAGACTAGTAGCATTTTTCTCTTAAAAGGAGGAATACATACATCCCCACCATGCAAAAAGATTGACATGACATATTAATTTAGACAAAACATAATCAGATAGACAACCAAATGCTATCCCTTCTAGAAAGAGGACTACTGTTAACAAAATCCTTATAGAACAAACCAAAATGATGTAGAACTCTTATCATAATAAAATATTGAACCACAGAAACAGACATAGCTCATGTTGAATGTCACACTCTTTATGGATACATTTCCTTAAGAACTCTCATGACTCCTCTTTATCCCCAAAATAATCAATTCCTGCTCTCCTTTCTACTAGGACTAATCCTCTTGTATCGCAATTGAACTCATTCTTTATAAACTGAACTTGCTCTCTAAATGGAACGAACAGCACTGTATGCTAATCAAATGTAACTAGCATTCTAGACAACAAAACTAACCCTCTCAAAAGAACTGAGCAGATCTAGTTGATCCATAACCTATAGATCAAAGAAAGCTCATTGGAAGGGTGCATATTTGCATGGCACTTGCATCTAGGGATATAAAGATGTGAATCATTGCCCACTGAGCATGGAAAGAAAATAGAACATCAGCAACAGGATTCTTAATAATTAAAAGTAATGTTTGAGATGACAAAAATATGATACTTGACATGGATAACAAAAACAATGGAGATGTATATGACACCTTGAGCATTAGTAAAATAAGTTACATTATACCATATGCAGAATCAATGGAGGAAGAACTCTTATGAGAAAATACTTCAAAATCATTGGAATGTTTCATTACCAAGAGGAATAAAGATAATAATATGAAGATAAAGCAGCTCATTAGATTCGACTGCATTAGAAAGGGAAACAGTGTTAAATGTAAAATCACCTTATTTATCATCATTGCGAGACTTCCATAAAATGAGTTTTCCATATATATTTCTCTAACTGCCATGTTTTCTTTCTTTGTGTTAGAAGTTGAATCGCCCTTCCTCCAAACTTCCTGATTGGGAATGTAAAATGAACTTCTTCCAATATTTGAATCGTTCCACATGATATCTTTCTTTTTGCCGGAAGAGCTGACCGTCTGTACTAGAGAATACTCATTTAGAAGCTGCACACTAGGCACACAATTTGCCTACAATTCCAACATCTGCTTTAAAGGACCTTGTTGAGCACGAGTGTTCCTTGTCTAAATTTCTGTAACTTCTAGGGAAGTCCTAGGACAGGCATATGTTGTCCTTTTCTTGTACCAATTAAGCACTATTGCAGCTACACAAAAGAATGCACCCATAACTCCATTAAGTAGGGGACTTCTTACAAATTTAACTGGAATACTAGATGGCACTGCTCCCAAATGTTTGCAATCTTCTGTAACAAAGACATTCAATACCCTCAAGTGTTTGGAATCTTCTAAAACAAGGACATCCAACATCTCAAAAGGTTTGGAGTTTTCTGCAACAATAACATCCAATACCCAATCCTTGGCCTTTTTTCCCTCTAACATCATAGTTTCTATCTGCTTGGGGCTCTCTAACGCTAGAGTTTTAGACTGGCATGATTCTAGTGCACCAAACTGTTTAAGCACTGCTAGACCATGTGTTTCATCTTCGTCAATCACCATCCTCAACTTCTCTATATTTTCATTGATTGGGAGGCTATGTTCAACTAAATCCTTGTTAATGAAAAAGCCCAATTCAATGCCATATTTATTGATTGACAGGTACAAGTCCTCTTCTACTATTTCACTCATTGGCAGACTGAATCCATCTGCATATTCATTGAAAGCTTGCAAATTAAGACCAGCATAATACTTGCTGGAATGCCATGCAGATATACAGAAAATAAACACAAAGAGCACCGCCACTAAAATCAGAATCTTATTTTTGAAACAAGAAGACCTATGACTTCTTTCCATTCCTTTGTATGTATTCTCAAGGCCTTCATCATCGTCCATTCTGCCTGGCCGATAGCGCGAGAATTGTGGCCTAGGAAACATATACGTAGATTTATCCAGCGGGTCATAACGTTAGAGGTCTCGGTCTCCTCCCAAACTGCCAAAATCATAAACATCTTTATTATTATCTATGGATAACATGTTTTTTATTTTTTCTAATCTCCTCTGCAACTCCTCCGAAGATAGAGGTTTCAACATTGCCAATGTATCCACGTCCTCCTTTATAGTGGGTGTTTAGAAGCTCTCCTTAGCCATTCTTCGCAGTTGGACAACGATGCAAAGAAGCAAGAATGCACACAGTGAGAAAATAAAGAGAAGCAATGCAAATACAACAACAATGCACAGACAATGCAAATATAACAATGCGAAATGACAAGAGGCAGTTGAACGGTCATATTTCAAAATACCTGAACCTGCGAGCGTCTGAGATCCGTCGATCTGTCACATGGCAACATCAACGGCAACCCTCCCAATTATTCTACGTGAAAACAATTTTAGGTCACCATTGGAAACAAATCGTATCCTTGGAATGTAAAAATTCATTGCAATGTTAGGTAAAATTTGTTCTCTATGGTGACCTAAAAATTATGTAACAGAACATATCGAAGGATCTGACAGGATTTATTTATGCCTTCGTCATCAATGGCGAACTAAGAATTGTTTGAAGCATAATATAGCTTATAGCCCGACTCAGATTTTTTGAACCTTCCTGAATTAGACAGATATTACTCTTCATACATGTCAAATCGTCTTCAAATGCTATTTGAATTACAATCCTTATTATGTTTCAACTATTTGAAATATTGTTTTCATGAGGTATCAGATACTAAATAAACTTCTACCTTTAAAGGATCTGCAAATCTTCTCATAGCCTTTCATCTAAGAGTTGTCCGTAAATCTCTCATTTAAGAATTGTAGCCTTTTATAAATCTTCTCCGAACATTCTATAGAATTTCCTAAATTTTTCATTTAGTAAATCTACCTCCAAAATCTTCCAATTAAGAAGTCGTCTGTAAGTCTTATCTAAATCTTTCATTTAGAAATTGCCTGAAAATCTTCCATTAAAAGTCGCTGAAAATCTTTGATGAATTGTCTGAAAATCTTTCATTTAGTAATTTCCTGAAAATGTTCCATTTGAAAGTCATATATAAATCTTCTTCTGAGCTGTCCAAAAATCTATCATTCAGAAAATGTCTGAAGATCTTCCAGTTAACAAGGGTCATTTAAGGGTTGTCTAAAATTTCATTTGGAAATTGATAGAAAATAATCATCTTCTTCATTCTTCCATTAACACATTTGATGGGCAAGCAAGTGAAAAATACAAGTAATGTCATTTTTTAAGGTTTCCTGCGATTGTCTATTGTAGCTTTTATTCAACTAACAATCTCTAAATCATTGATTACATTTGTGATCTAAGATATTAGTGTACATATGTGCGTATAAATACAAGATACATAAGGGCTTTGAAGATTGATTTATATTCTCAAGTTGTTTTTGTTTACATGTGTAGGCAGTTGGCAGATAAAGCATCCAAGTCAGTGGCAGGGGAGAGGCAAGCCCATTTTATTTACTTATGTCATTTATTTCAGGTGACATTTCTTCCATGGAAGCATGAACAATACAACCATATGACTTTCTTCCCCTTTTGTCAGGTATTCATAGAGGACCTCTCAATGATATGCCTCTATTGTATTTCTACGATGCAAGATTTTTCACTCCTTTCCTATTTGTTTTTGGTTTCCATGAAGTTCTCTCCCAACATTATCTTTTCTTTTCCATTGGCTCAAGTGATTTTTCCAGGCAATCTTTTTAATTTCTGCTCAAAAAAATTGACAAGAAATTGAGTTTAGGATTGTGGCAAGTGGTTTTATATGTCTTCCATGCAACTCTTACAAGGTAGTTGTTATAGGTGTCACCCATTGTTCCTGCTACAAGGAAGCTCCTCTAGAAGATAAATGTTCAAAAAAATGTTACAAATAGCTCCTTAAAGAACTAAGTGTCGTCCATGTTCCACTTATTCTAAAGAACATTCTAATCTTTCAACTTTTTCAGCATATTAAAAAGTCCATCTGAATTGGAAAAGAATTTCTCCAGAGAACACTTTTACCATTGTAGAACGAGTAATTGAATCCTTAATTTTTTTCATATAGTTATTTTCATACAAAAATAGGTGAGCTCCCTTTTCGGGAACAAAGAGATCTTCTGGATTTTTGGACAGATAATTCTATTTTTGCATAGAAATAGGTTCAATTTTTTGCAGAAATGTTAATTGCCTGATTTCAAACATGTGATTTATGATGGTAATTTCTCTTGCTCTCACTTGCTCATTTTCTTTGTAGAGAGCTTGCAACAAACATAGATAGATATTTAAGAACCCTATTCTTTTTCTTAAAAAAATATTTTATGTAAAAGCTTCTGAATAGATCTTGGGCAGTAATATTTATAGTCGAAATCTGAAAACCTTGAGTGCTAAAATTAATGGTAATTTTTTCATGTTCTCTTTTGCTTATTATGAGCAAAAGAATATGGCTGTCAATGTAGAATGTCCAAGAAAGTAATAGGGTAAGTAATAGGGCAACCAAATTAAGTTTATAAATGTTAGAAAATAATATTGAACTTTCCAAATATTTTACTTTCAATTCTAATATAAATTAAGAAACATTGAGAACTCTTGGTGATTATTTAGAGATCATGTGCTCACATCTTTGTATTATAGAGGTAATTGAGGACACTTTAAATAAAATTTAACTTACATCATATCAAATAGTATCAATATCTTGATAGTTATCAATTGTTATATCTAAATAAATACCCTTTATATATACTATAAAGGCTATTTTTTAAACTCAAACATTCAGCAAAGTGAAGCTTCCAATTTCAAAGAAAATTGTAAACATAAGTTCTAAGAGTTTAAACTCAAATATTTACTATAGTGAAACTTGAAACTTCACACTACAACAAAGTGAAGCTTCCAATTGCAAACAAAATCCACATGGTCCAACAGTTTAAACTCAAATATTATTGAAACTTCCATTTGCAAATAAAATTCTAAATAGTTTCTCTTATAACATTCATTACACTACACTACACTACAGTAAAACTTCCCATTACAAAAAAAAAAGGGTTTCTCTCAAACTTCCATTTGCAAATAAAATTCTAAATAGTTTCTCTTATAACATTCACTACACTACACTACACTACAATGAAACTTCCGATTACAAAAAAAAAAATGGCTTCTCTTACAACATTCACTACAGTGAAACTTCCCATTACAAACAAAAAATTAAACCTCACTTTCTAAGGGTTTAAAATCAAACATTCCTAGAGTGAAACATTCATTTGCAAATAAAATCCTAAATAGTTTAACCTGAAAGATTCACTAGATTGAACCTTCTATTTTAAACCTAAAACATTTACTAGACTAAAAATTCTATAGTTTAACCTAAAACATTCACTAGAGTGAACTTTCAATTTTTAGACAATTTTAAATCTCAATATCACTTTCAAATTTTTTTAACTCAAACATTACTAGACCTCATTTACAAAAGGTTTAAACTCAATCATTATTAGAGTGAAACTTTTGCTCTTTAACAAATTGTGAACCTCATTTCCTCATGCGATATTAATATTTAAAACCTCACTTTCTAAACAAATATTTAAAACATTCACTAGAGTGAACCTTCTATTTTCAAAAAAAAATTAAATTTCAGTATCACATTCAAAATGTTTAAACTCAAACATTATTAGACCTCACTTTCAAAAGGTTTAAATTCAATCATTATTAGAGTGAAACTTTTTTTCTTTAACAATATGTGAACCTCATTTCTTCATGCAATATTAAAATTTTAAACCTCACCTTCTAAATAAAAATTTAAACCTCACTTTCTAAGGGTTTAAACTCAAACATTATTAGAATGAAACTTCCATTTGCAAATAAAATTCTAAATAGTTTAACCTAAAACATTCACTAGAGTGAAACTTCCTAGAGTGAAACTTCTATTGTAAATCTCAATCTCACTTTCAATATGTTTAAACTCAAAACATCATTAGACCTCACTTTCGAAAGGTTTAAACTGGAACATTATAATTTTGTTTATTAACAAAATGTGAACCTCACTTCCTCATGCAATACTCAAATTTTAAACCTTAGTTTCTAAAGGTTTAAACTCGAAGATTATTTCACACTTTCTAAAAGGTTTTAACTCAAACAAAATATTAGATTCAAACTTTAGTTCGTGAACAAAATGTGAACCTCATTTCCTTATGCAATTTTTTCAACGTTGATAGTTGTTCTATGCAAAACTAAGCCAAACCATGTGCTTCCTCCTACTCCCTCATCTACCCATGGCAGGGACTCTAGTTGCATGCAACTCTTGTTATTTAAATAATAATTATAATAGACATAATTCTAATCTTAATTATGATCATATTATGATATAAACTTAAATATTGTTCTAATTTTAATATTAGTAAAGATCTTAGTTTGTGTCATAAAACTAAAATTTGATATTTATAAATGTAACTTCCATCATAATCTTAATCCTAACTTTAATCTTAATTTTAATCAAAATTCTATTTTCATGATGTAACCCCTTACTTTAATCATAATTGTAAACCTAAAGTCTATTCACAACCCTAACCTAAATCCTAATTTTGACCTTATCCTAACCCAAACATTAAATTCTAATCATGACATAAGGATTAGAGAGGGGGAGATATAAAGGAAAAAGCCTAGAGATATATAGGAAGATATAGGTTAGAGAGAGATGGTATGATAGGGAGATATGGAAAGCTAGAAAGATAAATATAGTTGCTTTTGAACTATATATATATATATATATATATATATATATATATATATATATATATATATATATATATATATATATATATATATATATATATATATATATATATATATATATATATATATATATATATATAGTTTATTCATCTTTAACAATTAAATTATATTTGTGAGAGAGCTAAGTGATATTAAATAAAACTTCTTAATTAATATTAATCATTTAAATTTTATTGTTAAAAAGAATTTTTTGAAGAATTTGAAGACTATATACCTTACCCAAGATTTTAAGTAGCTAAAATAATTTGTTGAATTTAATTGTTGAGATGCTTCATAGACTTTCTTTTGAAAGCATAACAAAATTGGTGAGCAATTGTTAGGGACAAAAGATAGAATTCACTATTTTTTATTAAATAAGCAAGAATGAAACCCTCTGTAACAACCCTTAGATTTTGTGACTTAAATTGATTAAGAAACCTATTTTATACTAGAAACTAATTACAAAGCCAAAAAAGGAATGTAGACAGAAAAGCGTAAAACAATATACTACAATAGACATATTTCAAATTATCAAAACTTTAACATTTTTTATAGTATGATTTTAAATATGAATCTTTTCCATTAACATTTGGATCATAGTATGATCCGTCAACCATATAACATTAGAGTTTATTTGAGCTGATCTTAATATCCTATAGATAAAAAAGAAATCTGCAAAAAAAATAAGAAATATTTCAAAATCATTGTTTAAATTCAATTGAAGTTTCCTGATGTAATCTAATCTCTTCAATGAATAAATCAGAGATTGACACAAGACAAATGTTTCAAAATACCATAATTCTTCATTAAAACTTTTTTTACAACTTTACTTTGCCTCTACAATGAAATAGAACACCTATTTATTACATTTTTTAAAATCACCATATTTGGCAGACTTTTGGGAAAAAGAGTCTTTTCCATTTTTAAAAATTTTTAAAACTCATCCTACGAATCCTAATTTTTCCCAAGAAAAGAATGATTGGGAGTGGTTGTGGAAATCCATAGCTAGAAGCTTTGTTTGTAGCTTGTATTTTAATCTTAATTCACAAAATAGTTAAATTGTTCTTACTTTTAGGAGTCTTTGTGTCCTAATTGTAAAGCTTTTACCATATAGATGTATGACCGGACTTAGAGCCAAACCAGTATATTTTCGGCTAGCCTTTGAGTTAGTGAAGATTTATTGATATCACTATTTCCAACTCTTGATAGAAGTTTAGTTAGAGATTCATCCTGCCCATTAGTCACTCCACAAGTAAGTGGAATCTTTCTTGAAAGTCAAGAATAAAGGATATTTGTAAGACCTTTTTACAAAATCTCTCAACTTCTTGCTTACCTTGAGTTGATCGAAGGAATGGATAGAAGTGGTAACCTTCCCTTTAAGGTAGGAGAGACTTTGTCTCACATGTTGTGGCTGGTCATCCTATTTTGTGACTAGATTTTTCCAGAAAAATTGTAGTTGCAAAATATCCACCCAACAATCATCTATTTTACAAGTAGCACCTTTTATTGCACTAACAACTTCTTTTATTCAAGTAACATATTGAGCAATGTTTTCACCTTGTTCCATTCTCATGTCATCAAACTTACCTCTTAGGCCTTCTAACTTGGCTCTTTGAACATGTTTTTCTCCACCATAGATAGTGGCTAGGACATCCCACATTATTTTACACATTTAAATTCTTTGATATAGTCAAACTTAGCCTAGCTTAGGGTAGAGGCAATCTCCAACATTGCCTTATTATATTCTTTCTTTTCTTTAGGTCTTCAATAGTTAGGGTGCCTACTAGATCAACATGTTATGTTGTAATGTATGTTTTTGCATAATCTCCAAGTCCTACAAGGTGTAGCTTCATCAAACTTTTCCATGTAGAAAATTTATCTCTATTCAGCTTGGGTACCTCTCTTTTTGACATCTTGATCTTTATGCTTTTAGTACCTTAAAACTAATACTCTTAAGCAACTGTGCTCTGATACTAATTGTTGGAATTATTTTTAGGTTAACTAAGAGTAGGGGGTGAATCAGTTAATCAAGGTCTAGATGTCTAAATTAAACATTTTCTCAATTTAGTGAACCCATATAACATTCTTAACCATGCATGCATTCATTATGTGTTAGCCAAAACTGATATGTCACTATTAAACTAATATGCAAAAATGTAAAGCATAAAAGACAACACATCCATCAATAGAATTGACACAATGATTTAACATTGAAACCCAATTTGGGAAAAACTACCAGTAACATGCTACTCCTTTTTCACTCTTCTAAAGTGATGCCTATATTAAAGGCCAACCTTGTTAAAGGTTACAACACACACTATTAAATGTGACTTGGTTAAGGGATTTCAATCACCTTGTCAAAAATGAGCCTTGTTAGAGGACTTTAGGTCATTCACTTGGAATGCCACTTTATTAAATGATTTTTGAATGACTATTTAGTCAACCTTTCTCTAAAGCATTTATGCTAATCTGATGTAATTGGTAGAGAAGAACAATAGAGTTTGATTCGATACAACTCACAACCTTACTTGCCAATTACAAATCTCTATTCAGTCCTTAACTCTTCTTGGCTTCTTATCTTTGTAGTTCTGGCACCTTGTTCACCCTTCAAGCATTCATACTTCTCTAGCCTTCTTTCTTAGCTCACCATTGTAGACTTCTCCTCTTGGGTCACTTGATGAAGCAAACCCTCTTCCTTCACCGTGTTAGATTTTCACATCCAAAAAACTTTATGACCTGTAACTAACTTTTCTTAATGACGAGACATCCCCACATATAGGGAATTAGAACTCTTTTTCCCGCTCATTATCCATCTCAATAATTAGGGCTTTTGATGGCTTAGGTAGGATACAATGTATGTACCCCATATCTTGTCTTCTCTAGAAACTTCTCCTAGAATCTATTTGAATTTTCCTCTAGAATGGTTTACATAAGATTATGTGCCTCTAGCTTATCAATCTTATCTTTCTCCTGATTTACAAGTTCCAAGAAAATAAACTTGTCAACTTTTATTTGATGAATCTTCAATCTTTTTCATAATGCAAGAGCTCGATATTATCAATTTATCAATGCTCAATGCATACTTTGTTACTCGGCATCTACTGTAAAAACACTCAACATTAACTAGATTTTATTGGTGCTAAACATCTATTGAAAATCACTTGGCATCTACCAACTTGCTCAACACCTATTAGTTTGCTCTGCATCCACTAGAAATTGCTTTCACTTAGCTCTGCATCAATGGAAAGTGTTATAGTTGCAAAAAGCATAGTCATAGAGCAAGTGAATGCACAGAGAAACCTAATTTTGGAGGAAAGTATCACAATTGAAAGAAACAAGGACACAAATCTTTAGAGTGCAAAATCAAGAAGTGGAAACTAGTAGAACAAATTGTGAGAGCAATATTTTGATGAGATTACAACACATGGTGTAGATGTCACTAATATGGTGAATTTGGGCATATTGGAGAAAATTGTATGAAATATCACATGAGGAAAAGAGATACTACAAAGAGATGTTTTATTTGTATAGAACTTGGACATCTTGCCAAGAACTATATGAACATGAGAAGAATTGAAGATGAAAAGAAAGAAAAAGTTGACAAGATCATAAAACAAATGAGGTAGAAATGGATATCGAAATCTCTAGAGAATGCAAGACAAAATCATGAAGTGAATGACACCCAAGTCAATGAGTTGGGTGACATATACCTATCCAAATCACTGGAACTATGATTTAGCACAAGTCATCTAACATCAGCTTTAGCTAGCAAGCAAAAAGATCCATATCAGCATTCAAGATGTAAAACGATCATTGAGCAAGGTTGGGTCACAAGGCCTTGCCAAGCAAGGTCGGGTTACATATCATTTCATTATGTAGATGATCTAGAGGATATTTTTATCAAAAATTGAAGTATCTCTAGATCTCCCATAATTAGCACCATGTCAAAGTTCCTAGAATTTTGAATCCAATAGAACTCGAATGGGCAAAAAAGTAGTCTGTACGCTCGAGTTATGGCCAGTCAAAGTTAGGTCAAACCTTGGACTAAAAGCCATTAAAAAGGTGAAATTTGGAACTTTCCATAAATGGCCAAGCTTGACACCAATTTGAAGATCTCATCAAGAGGTTTCTAGAAACATTCATTTTGTCAAAATTGGAGCCCAGATGTGAAAGTTATGCCTAGTCAAAGTCGTGGTCAAACATGCATATCAAGGGTTGATCGAAAATAGGCATGAAATTTTGACCATCTCTAAATTATTTGAAAATGACATCAAGATGAAGGTTTTATCACTACGATTCCAATGCCATTCATTTCATCGAAAATAGAGTTCGTATGTAGGAGTTATGATCAATCAAAGATGCCTAGGAAAGGGGTTGACCAATGATTGGCATGTCTATATGATAATGTTAGCATGGTGACATGGCAAGTACATAGTCAGCATAATAAGGTGGCATGAACAATTAGCTCTAACCTATCATTTTGTGACACATGTGTCATTATGAGGTTAAGTGAATTAGTGTCACGTGGTACCTACGTGGCAAGGGACCAAGTTTGTTCTACCAAAAGTATATCTTGGTAGTCGGTAGGGTCAAATCTGCAATCACTAGGCACCAAACCCGAGTTAGTGGTCATTGGGCTACTGGTCCACTTCAAAATGGATGTGGCGTAGTTTGTATTTACAATTTATCTCGCCAAAATCAGCTTTTAAAAGGCTGCCAACAGGGTTGGAATCCCGACTGGCAGCCCAAGAAAAATGTTAACCACTAGTGCACCAAATGTGGGATTGAATATGAATATAGGCAAGTTTGTATTCAAACTTTGCCTATAAAAATTGCCACCTTATAAATTAATAAAAGAAATTGTTATTTGGTTAAGATATGTCCTCCCAAATTTGATGTAAGCCAATTTTATTAATTGGCAAAGGGGTAAATTTGAATAGGTAGTTTTCTTAAGAGACCTATGATTAAATATTATTGTTTTAGCCTATTTTAGGCTAAATTCATGTATAAAAGAGGGGGGAGATTTTCTTATGAGACCCATTCCAAAGAAGATATTTTTGGAGGAGCCATTCTGAAGAGGCCATTCTAGAGGAGAGAATTCCAGACATGTTAGAGAGCATTCTAGAGGAGAATTTCTAAGAGGAGATTTTTCTAAGAAGCCATTCCAAGGGTACTCAAAATGCACAAACATGCGATGTAATGATGTTCTATGTCTATAGTTGAACCTTTTTAGGAAAAGTCTTCCTTGCTCTTTAGTAACCAGTCTTGTGCCTTTAGAGCTTGTATGCAAGATGGTTCGAGTCATGATTTGTTGATGACTTTGTGGATGGACTATAGTATGTTGTAAATCAACTTTCAAGAGCATCAATTATACATCAGTCACTCAGTTGAGCTAGACATAGAGATGTAGTTTTCTTAGTCTGGATGAACACTAAAATCAAATTGGTTCTCATCTCTCTCTCATTCTTTGTTTCTTGTGTTTATATGTGCTATTAGTTTCACTTAACTATCATTTAAGTTCTTTATTCCACATTGAACTAAATTGAAGTGGTTAAGTATGGTGGCATAAAACTCGGTGTTTTAATGCATTGCACTAGCAAATTGGGATACTCAGTTTCAAATTTGATCTGATTATAAAGATCTAGGAAATTATATACTAAGTGAAAATTGCATCAAGGTGTACAAATACTTAATGTCTAATGTTTAACTAAAAAACTAGATGAAAGGTGAATACAGAGAAACTGACTATCCCAATTTGCTAGCGCAATGTGTTAAAACACCGAGTTCTGTGCCACCATACTCAACCACTTTAATTTAGCTCAATGTGGAATAAAGAACTTAAATGATAGTTAAGTGAAACTAATAGCACATATAAACAAAAGAAATAGAGAACAAGAGCGAGAGAGATGAGAACCAATTTGATTTCAGAGTTCATCCAGACTAAGCAGACTACATCTTTGGGTCTAGCTCAACTAAGTGACCGATGTATAATTGATGCTCTTAAAAGTTGATTTACAACATAATATAGTCCATCCACAAAGTCATTAACAAATCTCAACTTGAACCATCTTGCATACAAGCTCTCAAGGTGCAAGACTAGTTACTATAGAGCAAGGAAGACTTTTCCTAAAAAGGTTCGACTATAGACATGGAACATCATTACATCACATGTAAGTGCATTTTAAGTGCCCCTAGAATGGCTTCTCAGAAAAATCTCCTCTCAAAAATTCTCCTTTAGAATGCTCTCTAACATGTCCAAAATTCTCTCATCTGGAATGGCCTCTTCAGAATGGCTCCTCCAAAAATCTCTTCTCTAGAATGGGTCTCATAAGAAAAACTCCCCCCTATTTTATACATGAATTTAGCCTAACATAGGCCAAAACAATAATATTTAACTATAGGCCTCTTAAACAAACTACCTATTCAAATTTACCCCTTCGCCAATTAATAAACTTGGCTTACATCAAATTTCGGGGATATACCTTAACCAAATAATAAAAAAAAACTTATTTTATAAGGTGGCAATTTTGATAGGCAAAGTTTGAATACAAACTTACCTATATTCATATTCAATCCCACATTTGGTGAACTAATAGTTAAGATTTTGCTTTGGTTGCCAGTTGAGGGTTCCAACCCTATCCATGGCCTTTTAAAATCCAATTTTGGTGAGATAAACTTTAAATACAAACTATGCCACATTTTTTGGGGTTTTGGGCTCGATGGCCATGGGTTCAACCCCGTTGGCTACCAAGATATACTTTTCATAGAACAAACTTGGTCCCTTCCCACATAGGTGCCACGTGGCACTTATTCACTTAACCTCGTAATGACACATGTCACAAAATGATAGGTCAAAGTTGACTATTCATGCCACCTTATTATGCTAACTATGTACTTGCCACATCACCATGCTGATGTCTTAATATGGACATGCTAGTCACTGGTCAACCCTTTTCCTAGGCATATTTGACCGATCATAACTCTTGAATATGAACTCCATTTTCGGTGAAACGAAGGGTGTTGGAATCATAGAGGTGAGACCTTCATCTTGATGCCATTTTCAACTAACTTGGAGATGGTCAAAATTCCATACCTATTTTTGGTCAACCTCTGATATGCCTATTTGACCACAACTTTGACCAGGCATAACTTTTATGCCTAGGCTCTGATTTGGATGAAACGAATGTTTCCAAAAACCTCTTGACAAGACCTTCAAATTGGTGTTGAACTTGGCCAATTTTTGAGAGTTCCAAATTTCACCTTTTTTATAGCCTCTGGTCCAAGGTTTGACCCAACTCTAACTAGTCATAACTTGAGTGTATCGACTCCTTTTTTGCCCATTCAAGTTGCATTGGATTCAGAATTTTGAGAACTTTGACATGGTGCTAATTATGGGAGATCTAGAGATACTTCAATTTTTGATGAAAATATCCTCTAGATCAAACCTCCCCACTAAAAAGGCTTTTGGTCCTCCAAAAGTGTATATAGTAGAACCTTTAGGTCCCTTGTCACTGATCTCAATTCTGTTACCATTTTTGAAACTCCACTGCAATGCTTGATTTAGCCTTTGGTCTTGGTCAAATACACCTGTGCCTCAATACTGTCTATTCTACCTTGTCAGGATCTTACATTTTAACAATATCATTAAAACATTCATGTCATATTTTTCCACAAGGGGACTCATACTTGAGTCACGCTAGGACTTTTAAAGAAAGGAATGCAGTTCAAATGGAACTTGAAAAGCCATAAAGAAAGAAGAAAAATTGAGCATGATAAACTTGTCACTCAATGATTCTTACAATGGTAGTTTACATTTGCATTCCAACCTAGTCACTTTTGATGCTCCTTTTTTCTTGCAAACTGCACGTGTGATGGTAATAAAGCCTCATCTTGAAACATTCCTTCACCTTTGTATTTTGGAAAAGCTGATTAAAGGGATCACCAAAGAGCTCCAAATATTTGCATATACATCAAAGTCATGATAAAGACCTGTAGGAACATTGTTCATCAAATGACCATCTTTAACTAAGTCATAAAGCAAAGAACTTTAAAGGCATTGGCTAATTGTTCTCTGCAACTCTAAATCACATTAGTTGCAATAGGTGCTTCTTCTAAAGAGCCTCACACCAAAAAAATTATGTAATAAGAAGTTCAAAATATCCTCCTTTCTGAATTACAAGAGATAGGGCTTTTAATAGCCATACAAACATCTCAAACCTAGGATTATAGAAATTTGTTACATTCAAATTTATTTAAAGTCATATACTCATAAATGCTCTAGCTTACTATCAACATTTACCCTACTAAAAAGGTAATACCAACAAAGCTGATATTGCTATTTAGCTAAAATTTGTTCCCAACTCTTATGGAGTTGTTCAATGGAACCTCTCTTCTTGCCACCATAGATGTAGTCAATTCCATCTTAGATGATTCTCCCTTTTTTGATGTCATTAAGGAAAGTACACCTACAATCACTTCATATACAACTTGCCAAACTAGCTCTGATGCCAAATTTGATCTGATTACAATCTAGGTAGTTATATACTAGTGAAAATTGCATCAAAGTATACAGATACTTAATGTCTAATGTATAATTGAAAAGATATCAAATATTAAAAATGACATGATCAATAGAAAGAGAGAATTATATCACTAGAGATAGAGAATGGAGAGAAAAGAGAACCAATTTGAAGATTGAAGTTCATCTGAACTAAGCGGACTACATCTCTAGGTCTAGCTCAACTAAGTGACTGATGTATAATTGATGCTCTTAAAAATTGATTTACAACATACTATAGTCCATCCATAAAGTCACTAACAAATCCTGACTCGAACCATCTTGCATACAAGCTATTAAGGTGGAAGACTGGTTACCAAAGAGCAAAGAAGACTTTGCCTGAAAACATTTGACTATAGACATAGAACATCATTACATCCCATGTAAGTGTGTTCTGAGTGGCCCTAGAGTGGCTTCTTAGAAAAATCTCCTCTTAGAAATTCTCCTCTAGAATGCTCTCTGACATGTCCAAAATTCTCTCCTCTAGAATGGCCGCTTCGGAATGGCTCCTCTAAAAATCTCTTCTCCGAAATGGGTCTCACAAGAAAAACTCCCCCGTCTTTTATACATGAATTTAGCCTAAAATAGGCCAAAACAATAATATTTGATTATAGGCCTCTTTAAAAAACTACCTATTCAAATTTACCCCTTTGCCAATTAATAAACTTGGCTTACATCAAATTTGGGGGATATATTTTACCCAAATAACAAAAAAAGGATTATTTTATAAGGTGGCAGTTTTGATAGTAAAAGTTTGAATATAAACTTGCCTATATTCATATTCAATCCCACATTTGGTGCACCAGTAGTTAAGATTTTTCATGGGCCGCCGTTCAAGGGTTCTAACCTCGCCAACAGCCTTTTAAAAGTTGATTTCAATGAGATAAACTTTAAATACAAACTGTGCCACATCCATTTTGAAGTGGATCGATAGCCCAATAGCCACCAACTTGGGTTTGGGGCCCGGTGGTCACGAGTTTAACCCCACTAGCTTCAAAGATATATTTTTGATAGAACAAACTTGGTCCCTTGCCACGTAGGTGCCACATGGCACTAATTCACTTAACCTCATAATGACACATGTCACAAAATGATAGGTTAGAGCTGACTGTTCATGCCACCTTATTATGTTGACTGTGTCCTTCCTACATGGACTTAACTAACTATGTACTTGCCATGTCAGCATGTTGATGACATCGTATGGATATGCCAGTCACTAGTCAACCCTTTTCCTAGGCATCCTTCATCGATCATAACTCCTACATACAAACTTCATTTTCGATAAAATGAATGGCATTGGAGTCATAGGGTTAAGACATTCATCTTGATGCCATTTTCAATTGATTTGGAGATGGTCAAAATTTCATGCCTATTTTTGGTCAACACCTTATATGCTTATTTGACCATGACTTTGACCAGGCATAATTTTTGTGTATGGGCTCCAATTTTGATGAAATGAATGTTTCTGGAAACCTCTTGATGAGACCTTCGAATTGGTGTCAACTTTGGCCAATTTTGGAGAGTTCCAAATTTCACTTTTTTTATGGCCTCTGGTCCAAGTTTTGACCCAACTTTGATTGGCCATAACTCAAGCATACATACTCCTTTTTTGCCCATTCAAGTTGCATTGGATTCAGAATTGTGAGAACTTCAACATGGTGCTAATTATTGGAGATCTAGAGATACTTCAATTTTTGATGAAAATATCCTTTGAATCAACAAACATTAAGTTGGTGACTCTACCAAGTACCAAGGTTAGATTGAATTGTGATAATGCTAACGAGTTTTGAAGTTCTTTGAGTTGGTAGTTCCTACTGAGTTAGGAAATCTTACTAAGTTAAAGGTGCCTTCCAAGAATTAAAGACCAAACTAGGTGGAGTATGTCTTGTCACTAAGCAAGTATACATACAAACCATTAATGGTGATTGAAAGGAGGAAATTTGTTAAAAGGAAGAAATCAAATGCATTATTTCACCACAAATTTTTAAGGTGCAAAGTGAAGAGAAAATTTAGTGTTTCTGAGTGATTTGAGCAAATTATTGTTGAAGATTTTCCCATTTTTGAAACCCTACTGAGTGATGTCATCTTCGAGAAACAAAGTGAAGAAAGGATCGAAAAAGTTGGTTTGTGGAGTGGATTGCAAGGCTCCCACATTCAAGTTGGTGTGCAATCACAAATTCCACCCAAGGTACTTCTTGTACATAATATTCATTCATTATATCATAGTTCTATTCAAGAACTTGGAACCCTTGGAATGAACAAAGAATTCAATGAGTTATGTGTGCATGGAGCTCTCAAACCTAAGCACAATCATTTGGAAACAAAGTGCTTAAAACATATTCTTCATATGCCAAAGGACTTTCAAGTCAAGTGGATCATATTCATTCTGAGTAGCATTCACAATGGGCAGACGTGACTAGATCAACGTCTCTTGATAAAGAAGATGATTTATAGAATCATTGGATTGTCAATGTTGAACAAAGCTAAGGCCACTAAAGCCCCAGGTCAGGAAAATTTGACAAAGTGGAGTCATGTTGAGTGGGATGGAAGAGGCATGAAGCTTAGTGATGTAATAGACATTGAGTTGAAGTTTGGAATCCATGTAATTTCTCACAAGATATACAGCTCTATCTGGTTGAACAATGTGTCGTGTGAGGCTGTTGATTTGACATACAAGGTGGTGAAGAACAACTTGTCTTTCAACCTTGCCGAGTTATTGCTAATAAAATTCAAAAAGAATATGGAGAGCATTATAGTGTTAGATAACAACAGATGTAAACTCAATTCTCTTTTAATATGTTTATTTTTCTTTGTTCAAAAGTTTTAGCCTTCCAAAGGATCTGTTGTATGGTGAAAAGATGTTCTGGTTTTATACCAAATCAATGAGTACATGGTAGAAATGGGTGAGAATTTTAGCAAAATCATAGATAATTACATTGAATCATTCAAAGAAAAGATGAAAAGTAGATTTAGGATACCCAAGAAGCTTGTAGAAGACTATGAGCAAGATTTATGTTTCATGGCTAACTATGAAAAAGTATATATTCAAGAAATTAGACCTAGAGTGGCATGGGTTAAGCCTCTAGAATATGAGCTTAACATTGATGACACTAAGGATATCATTAAAGTTGTATTGAATGAGCCCATGGATCCTAAAGGCACCTATTTTGGAACCTGCGATGAAGCAAAGGAAAGAATTGAGCTTGAGATCAAGCTACGTCAAGCGGTATGCAAAGGAAGAAAGAGGATAGAAAAGATAATCAAGAATGCAAAATCATCAAGTTCTCTTATGATTGCCAAGGGAAAAGGAGATGATTTAGAAGATGAAGAGGATGAAACAGAGGAATCTGAATATGAGAAGGAAGAGCCTTTCAAGAAGAAGGGGAAGGTTATCATAACTAGACCTATTAAGTCATCCCTTGCAATATTTACAAGAAGAGAAACCAAATCCAAAAGGAAACTGAAGCTAGGTGAAGATGAAGTAGAACAAGTCATCTTTAAAAGGTTTGCCCCTACACTTCAAGAAAGATTGAAGACGATGGAAGAAGGATCTGGCATGGCATGTTCTAAGTCTCCTAAGTATCTTAAGTATGTTTAAAGTCTCTTAAGTATATTTTAATGATCTAGCATGACATGTTTTAAGTCTCATAAGTATGAGCCTTCTTATGAAATTTATAATGTGTTTCAACTTAAAGCTTCAATTGTTAAATTTAATAAGCTTTCTAATTTTAATTTTTTGGCAAGATTTATTTGGTTTTGGTGGGAATATAATGTGCAAATATTTGACATGTGGCATGATTTTTTTCCTAGGATGGTGGGATAATTTCCAACCCCACCATATTTTCACCTATGCAAATTTAGAGTCATAGAAATGGAATTTATTTTCCTTCTTTATTTCATTAAAGGCTTTCTTGAAAACAAGTTGTCCTTACTTTCACAAATTTTACAAAGTTGTTCTTGAACCTTTTTGCAAGTGGATTATTTAAAACATGAAAAGCACATTGTAGTTCTTCTTTTATTGAAGTTTTGTATCCCTCGAATAGTCATTCAAAAGCTTTAATCTACTATGTTTTAAATTTATAGCGTATCCAAATTCTTACAAGACTCTTAATTTAATATACTAGACTAGGGCAGCATATGAAAGTACAGTTGTAAATTAAAGAAACTAGGAATGATCAAAGAATATTACCAATATACTAGCATACATCTATGAATCTATTCATCAGGTTTTAGTTGTTGATAAGAACCTCAAGGAACAACAAAAGTTTAATTAAATGGAAAAGTCTATGTTTAGGAACATCCATAGTGAGATATGGGGCATGTCCTTGTCGAGGAGTAAACTTTACTATTTTGATTTTGGTTCTATACATGTATTCTTACATGTTATCTCCCATGCGAGGGGACCTTGATGGTATATATTAGCTAAGTAATCTTATGCTTGATTTCTAAGTTGTGTCTAATTAAGAGACTCGACCACAGAGTGCTATAACTCTTTTTATTGTGTATGGTTTTCTTTTCTAAATTGGTCCTTATAAAACAAAAGCATTGCAAGGAGTAGATGTGGATGTAGCACATCAATGATTGGGGATACAACATATTAGAAAAACATGTGTCGAATACAACTAGAAAATGCAAATGTAAAACAAAAACTATATTGTGTGAAGCCCTTATTGCCTACCATTAATTCTTTTCAAAATGTATGTTTTGTTTCTTACATCCCATAGCTAAACCAATTTTCTCAGTTCAAATCTATCAAAAATTTAATCCTTGACAACAATAAGAGTGTTCCCCTCACACTTTCAAGAGGAATAACCCCAATACTTAGTGTAGAAAGCCCAACTCCAAAATTTTTGTTCAAATTTCATAGCCAAAGTAGTACCTTGCAGCATTCTTTAAAGGAATTTTGTAACCTACTACTCAGAACTTGTGATATGTTTCAATGTGACACTACTCAATTCTCATGATTGATAAAAATGATTTTTTAATCTTAAGTTGCATAAACTAGACATGGCTATCAAAAATCATGATAACTAATATTAGCAATAAAAATTGCTCACACTCAACAAATTTGTTCACCAAATCTTTGGTTGCCTAGGAATAAACTAACCCAACTCAAATGAGATATTATGGCTTCCTTATGCTCCAACATTCTCACCAATGCATTATCCTTAATTTGTTCTGGATTATAATCTCTAATGAGAAATATAGCTCCATGAGAAAATGACCCCATCATAATGAATCCAACATCAATATAGGGGATTGCTATAACATCTTCTCTAGAAAAGCCTTGACTTTCAATACCCAATCCATGAGACATACCAGATTTGTCCGAGGTGTACTTAGGGAGAGCACCTCATGTCTTGGTCATACCTAGGCAAAGGCTTGATGTGAATCTAGATCCCTAAATGGTCTAAAACAAAAATAAATAAAATTCAATAAAAATAATTTAAAGTAGCCAAAAAAAAACAAAAAAGAAAGCTTTAACTTAATGATAAAACCATGGAATTATCAATATATTATTAGTGTTTTGTGGTTGCTTTTGTTTATTCTATGCACATTATGTTAAACATATTTATTGGCAAGAAGTATTATATTTTTAGTATTTAGTCTCTTATAATTTTCATATTTCACATGTTTTGGTACAGACATAATGTACTAATGTGAAGAAATTAGTGCAGAGTCATACTAGAGAACCATACCATGACTAGCAACTTGCTTGAAAAGGAAGATGATGTCCTTAAAAAAGAATTCAATTTCTTTGATTTTTATTTCACAACCCTGCCAAGAAATTCATTGGGTTGTAACTTAACAGATAGGTTAATAAATAAGTTAAGCATAAGTCTGTGATGTGATAATGGCAATAAAATTCTAGTTTCATTAAAAACTCTGGAGAATGGTGGTAGACAAAGATTTTGATTATAAGGTGAGATTTTATTCAAAGCTATGCTTGGGCAGCTTCTATAGAAATCAATAGGGTTGATGTTCTCATTTGAGCAAATGTGGATAATTGTCACAAATGTCCCTCTAGATTCTACCAGCACACCCTTTCCTAATATGAATGCTTGACTATTACCCTCACCACATCTTGAAGATCACGTGCCAGATTGTGCAAATTAGAATATCTTGTAGTTGCATTTTACTTGGTTCGGGAGAGTTATCTAGCTATTTTATTTTTTGATTGAAATTATTGTGCAAGATGGTTAAACATAAGAAATGAAAAATTATATTAGGAATTATTAATAAGTATTTAATTGATTTGTTCAAGGTAAAATAAGAATTGTACCACAGATAATGATAATCTACCCCTTTCAAAAGTATCTCTGAGAGGTTCATGAGTTGTGTCCATTATATCAACTCCGCAATCCAATTCATAAAATTGTTAATACGCAGAAGTACCTCTATATACAACTTTAATACCAATTCGATAGGAACTTCAAAAATTTCTAAATTTTTGATGTACGATTAGATGACATCTCTTGCAAGCATTCATATAGTTCACACGCTATCTAAGTTTCCAAATTTTTCATAAATTTACACCATTCCTTATACTTCGTTGGTGGTTGGAATTTTTAATAGAATTTCCATTTATAGGCAGACATATAAGGAAATGTTAGTTAAGTGTGGAGCTGCCTTTGAATGAAAGTTTGTAAGATCCATTTCATCAAATATCGTACAACCATAATGAATCCAATTTGAGGGACTTCATGTGTAGTATGTACGATGCTGGCATAAACCATGGAGATTATTTGTATTGTCTACCACCTTTATTTGCTTGAAGGTTTAAGCCTATTCAACAAATTAGTTCTGCACATAACCTACAAGTTTTATAGCTACTTCATTGAAATGACACCCTTTGAGGCATTATATCAAACAGTTCATGCATGTTGTCTACGAGCACAATCAGATTTGGTCAAATTCCTGATCCGCTCTGATCTTCTCAAAGGTTTTTCTTTTTGTTGATTTTTATATGCATCCTACATTATACAAATACAAACTATTCTTACTAAATGTCCTTTGAAGAAATAAACTATCAAAGAAACATAGAAAGCCTAGTAACAACAAAATAGAGTAGGAAGGGCAAGGATCTTGAGTGGTTAGATATGATCTCATTCACATGGAATACTCCCCTCCCCCAAGATCAGTAGCACTTTCCACTTATAATGGAATATGCTTATTATGCAGGAAGATTGACATACTTTATAGAGAGCACAATCTAACACTTTTGGGTTTTGTATCTGATCCAATTTTCTCACAGGCATTTCTTTGAGCTTGTTTTTATCTACATCCTGAAATGTGCAACCACAATCTATTGTTAGAAATTGTCCTTTTGAGGGAAATCAACTAGAAAGTAAAAATAGCAAGACTGAGTATACAAGAAAACATTGTAGAAAGGGAAAAGATCATGGGTGGTTAGAGAAGATCCTTTTCATCATGGAATACTTCCCTGAAAGTATAGGAGCACTTCCACTAAAAAGGGAACACATTCATGCCCATTGTGTAGTAAGGATGATGTGACAATGGCATATTTCCTTATACAGAATACAATAAGATTTTGGTGGGTTGCATACCCAATCTAATCTTCTCACAAGTATTAGCTTTTGCTTCTCTTTATGTTTATCCTGCATTATACAAACACACACTTTTCTTAGAAATGTTTCTTGAAGAAAATTACATGAAAATAGCTAAGATTAGGTACACAGAAAACTAATGTAGGAAGGATGAGGATACTGAGTAGTTAAAGAAGATATTATTCATTGTTGAATGCTCCCTGCAAGATCAGTAGCATTTTATTCTTAAAAGGGGGAAAATGTTGACATGACATTCTAATTTAGACAAAACATAATTAGATAGACAACAAAATGCTATCCCTTATGGAAAGAGGACTACTGTTAACAAAATCCTTACACAGCAAACCAAAAATGATGTAGGAATCTTATCATAATAAAAATTTGAACCACAGAAATAGACTTAGCTCATGTAGAATGTCAGACTCTTTATGGATACATTTCTTTAAGAACTCTCATCACTCCTCTTTATCTCAAAAATAATTAGTTCTTGCTCTCCTTTCTACTATGACTAATCCTCTTGTAGTGCAATTGAACTCATTCTCTATAAATTGAACTTGCTCTCTAAATGGAACTAACAGCACTGGATGCTATTTAAATGTAACTATCATTCTAGACAACAAAACTAACCCTCTAAAAAGAATTGAGCAGATCTAGTAGATCCATAACCTATAGATCAAAGCAAGCTCATTGAAAGGGTGCATATTTGCATGGCACTTGCATCTAGGGATATAAAGATGTGAATCATTGCCCATTGAGCATGGAAAGAAAATTGAACATCAGTAATAGGATTCTTAATAATTAAAAGTAATGTTTGAGATGACAACAATATGATACTTGACAAGGATAACAAAAAACATGGAGATGTATATGACACCTTGAGCATTAGTAAAATAAGTTACATTATACCATATGCAAAATCAATGGAGGAAGAACTCTTATGAGAAAATACTTCAAAATCATTGAAATGTTTCATTGCCAAGAGCAATAAAGATAATAATATGAAGATAAAGCAGCTCATTAGATTCTACTGCATTAGAAAGGGAAACAATATTAATGTAAAATCACCTTATTTATCATCATTGTGAGACTTCCATAAAATGAATTTTCCAAATAAATTTCTCGAACTGCCATGTTTTCTGGGTTTGTGGTTGAAGTTGAATCGCCCTTCCTCTGAACTTCCTGGTTGGGAATGTAAAATGAACTTCTTCCAATATTTGAATTGTTCCACATGATATCTTTCTTTTTGCTGGAAGAGCTGACCCTCTGTACTAGAAAATACTCATTTAGAAGCTACACACTAGGCACACAAGAATCCTTCGTCTGCAATGACAACATCTACTTTAAAGGACGTTGTTGAGCACGAATGTTCTTTGTTTGAATTTCTTTAACAACTTTTAGGGAAGTCCTAGGATAGGCATATGTTGTCCTTTTCTTGTACCAATTAAGCACTATTGTAGCTGCACAAATGAATGCACCTGTAACTCCACAAAGCAGAGGACTTCTTACAGATTTCACTGGAATACTAGATAACCCTGCTCCCAAATGTTTGCAATCTTCTGTAACAAGAACATCCAATACCCTCAAGTGTTTGGAATCTTCTGAAACAAGGACATCCAACATGTCCAAATGTTTGGAGTTTAATGCAACAAGAACATCCAATACCCAATCCTTGGCCTTTCTTCCCTCTAACATCATAGTTTCTATCTCTTTAGGGCACTCCAATGCTAGAGTTTTAGAATGGCATGATTCTAGTGTGCCAAACTTCTTAAGCACTACTAGACCATGGGTTTCATCTTCGTCAATCGCCATGCTGAACTTCTCTATATTTTCATTGATTGGCAGGCTATGTTCAACTAAATCCTTGTTAATGAAAAAGCCCAATTCATTTCCATATTTATTGATTGATAGGTCCAAGTCCTCTTTTACTATTTCACTCATTGGCAGACCGAATCCATCTGCATATTCATTGAAAGCTTGCAAATTAAGACCAGCATAATACTTGCTGGAATGCCATGCAGATATACAGAAAATAAGCACAAAGAGCACCGCCACTAAAATCAGAATCTTATTTTTGAAACAAGAAGATCTATGACTTCTTTCCATTTCTTTGTATGTATCCTCAAGGCCTTCATCATCGTCCATTCTTCCTACCCGATAGCACAAGAATTGTGGCCTAGGAAATGTGTACTTAGATTTATCCAGTGGGTCATAATGTCGGAGGTCTCGGTCTCCTCCCAAATTCCCAAATCATAAACATCTTTATTATTATCTATGGATAATATGTTTATTATTTTTTCTGATCTCCTCTGCAACTCCTCCGAAGATAGGGGTTCCAACGTTGCCAATGTATCCATGTCCTCCTTTGAATTGGGTGTTGAGAAGCTCTCCTTAGCCATTCTTCCCAGTTGGGCAATGATGCAAAGAAGCAGGAACGCACATAGAGAGAGAAAAAAAGAGAAGCAATGCAAATACAACAACAATGCACAAATAGAGCAACCATGCACGGAGACAAAAACAAAAAATAGAGCAACAATATAACAATGTGAAATGACAAGAGGCAATTGAACGGTCATATTTTGAAATACCTGAAACTACGCGTGTCTGAGATCCATTGGTCTATCACATGGCAACATCAACGGCAACCCTTCCAATTATTCTGCCTGGAAACAATTTTAGGTCACCATTGAAAACAAATTGTTTCCTTGGAATGTCAAAATTCATTGCAATGTCAGCTAAAATTTGTTCTCGATGGTGACATAAAAATTGTGTAACAGAACATATCGAAGGATCTGTCAAGATTTGTTTATGCCTACACCATAAATGGCATCCTAAGAATTGTTTGAAGCATAATAAAGCCTAGAGCCCGACTCAAATTTTCTGAACCTTCCTGAATTAGATAGATATTACTCTCCATGCATGTCAAATCGTCTTCAATTCCTTTTTAAACATGAATGAATGCTATTTGTTCAGCACTATTAGTTTGCTCTATGTATATTCTTAATTGTAATCATTTATTTGTATTTTTTATCAGCTTTCTTCAATTTTTTAAAAGAAAATGCTATTTCAATTACAATTCTTATTATGTTTATGACAAACCTAAATCTCTCCAATCTATGAACCGTATTTGATTAAAAAAATCAGCTTGACTATAGGAAATCTTGATGGTGATTGTTAGAGTAGGAGAAGATATATTGATGGAGGAAAAATGGGTCTATTACAATGTTATTATTTAAATAATAATTATAATAGACATAATTCTAATCTTAATTATGATCATATTATGATATAAACTTAAATATTGTTCTAATTTTGATCTTAGTGTAGATCTTAATTTTGGTCATAAAACTAAAATTTTATATCTATAAATGTAACTTGCATCATAATCTTAACCTTAAACTTAATTAAGCCAAGAGGCTTTCTACAGTGGCAACAATCTTCAATGTAAACATTTTCCATTTTGAAAAAAATTTGGCGTTCATTTACATGTCAGAAAAACAAAATAGAAATAGACTAAATATAATTATAATTAAAATCGTGAAAATTATAGATAGGAAATGGAAGTAAAAACGAGGCAGATAAGAGTCTTGAATCATTTCCTCACGCCTCTTAGACTCACATAAATATACGATGATTAAAATTATGGGATTATGAAAATAGGCAAATGATATCTCTCGGCTTTTTTAATCAAAATTCTAATTTCATGATGTAACCCCTTATGTTAATCATAATTGTAAACCTAAAGTCTATTCTCAACCTTAACCTAAATCCTAATTTTGACCTTATCCTAACCCAAACATTAAATTCTAATCATCACATAAGGGTTAGAGAGGGGAAAATATAAAGGAAAAAACTTAGCGATACATAGGAAGATATAGGTTAAGAGAGAGATGATATGATAGGGAGATATGGAAAGATAGAAAGATAAATATAGTTGCATTTGAACTATATATATATATATATATATATATATATATATATATATATATATATATATATATATATATATATATATATATATATATATATATATATATATATATATATATATATATATATATATATATATATATATATATATATATATATATATATATATATATATATATATATATTCATCTTTAACAATTAAATTATATTTGTGAGAGGTAAGTGATATTAAATAAATAACTTCTTAATTAATATTAAACGTCATTTAAATTTTATTGTTAACAAGAATTTTTTGAAGAATTTGAAGACTATATACCTTACCCAAGATTTTAAGTAGCTAAAATAATTTGTTGAATTTAATTGTTGAGATGCTTCATACACTTTTCTTTTGAAATCATAACAAAATTGGTGAGCAATTGTTAGGGACAAAAATAGAGTTCACTATTTTTTATTAAATAAGCAGAGGAAACTCTCAACTACTATAACAACCCTTAGTTTTTGTGACTTAAATCGATTAAGAAACTATTTTATACTAGAAACTAATTACAAAGCCAAAAAAGGAATGTAGACAAAAAAGCGTAAAACAATATAGTATAATAGACATATTTCAAATTATTGAAACTTTAACATATTTTATAGTATGATTTTAAATATGAATCTTTTTTATTAACATTTGGATCATAGTATGATCCATCAACAATATAACATTAGAGTTTCATTGAAGTGATCTTAATATTCCATTGATGAAAAAGAAATTCGCGAAAAAAAAAAATTTAAAAATCATTGTCTAAATTTAATTGAAGTTTTCTAATGTAATCTAATCTCGTCAATGAATAAATCAGAGATTGACACAAGATAGATGTTTCAAAATACCATAATTCTTTATTACAACTTTTTTCGCAACTCTACTCTACCTCTACAATGAAATACAATGCCTACTTATTACAATTTTGAAAATTACTATATTTGGCAAATTTTTGAAAAATATTTTTTTTTCATTTTTGGTAATTTTTAAAACTCATCCTATAAATCTTGATTTTTCCCAAGAAAAGCCCCCAACTAAGGCAAGATGAATTTCCAATTAATGAATGAAATCAAAAATACGATTTCAAATTTATTGCAAACACAACTTTCCAAAAAAATTGGAAAAAATACAAGAAACCAAATTCAGAGGTCAAGATGATATTTCAAGCTCCCAAAAAAATGTTTAAACAACCACCTATTAAGCTGAGCTCATCGGTAATCCAAATAACTCCTTCTAATGCAATTGCTTGTAAAATTTCTACCAAAACCTACATCTGAGTCAAAAGTTATGACCTAGAAGTAAATCTTGACCAAAATCCACATCTGAATCCAAAACCTTGACCCTTGGATGCCTCTGCATCATTTCCCCAAATATGCATTTATTCTAAAATAAGGTATGAAATCTAAATTGTTATTTTAGGCTTCAAACTTAGTATTTCCATTTGGCATAGTAAGGTGTTCTAGTACTTTTCTATCAATATGGTTGTAGTTTGGAGTTTTCCATGTTATAATCTTACTATGTGTCATGAGCTTGAATAGTGGATAATAGAAAATAAGTATATTTTCATAGACACAAATAATTATAATAATAAATACATTTATGTTTTAACCAAAAGTAATCCATGTCATATCAATCTATCTTATTGAACTAATTAATCTAATATTGATTTAAGGCACATAACTAATCATAATAGTTAATATGTTATATAACTATACAACTAATACAAAAAGTAAAAAAATTAACAAATAATTTGTTCTATAAATATAAGAATCTACAAATAGATCCTACCCTATAATTAAATAATTAATAAAAATCTTACCATATGGCTTAATGGTGTTGGCATAAATAATAACATGTATAAAAGGATGTGCCTCTTCACATGGGTCATACCAACCTAATTATAGGTGGTACCCCTAATCACATCAACATCGAAGTTGATACCATCACTATGGGGAAAGAGAAAAGGCTGATTGGATAACGACATAGGCATCAAAGAATGTAGCCATTATTCATGTTCGTAACTAAAATCAAAGGAAATATTGGACGTTGGAAAATTTAATGAAATAGTGATAAGTTCCCACATCATTGATCAAGTAGAGGACTAGTTATAGCACACAAAAGGAGAAATTCATCACATATTGATTAGACAAACCTACATATTGAATGCTTTAGGATGAGTCAGGCATTAGGAGCATTACTAGTTGATCAAACAATACAAGCTAGCCAAATATACACCAATCGAGCTACCAAGCAGATAAGGTAAGGATAGGTCCCTCACACATTGTGACCCTCGAGATTGAACATTGGGTGAATATAAAATTTGTGTAGAACTCTACCATATAATTAAAGGGGCATGCGACTATGTGTTAATCTGAAATCATGTTAATATATAAGAATGAGATAGCCATCTATAACAAGTAATAAACAAACACCATATATATTATATAGAGCATCTTGTGTGTGTGTGTGTGTGTGCATGCATGTGTGTGTGTGTGTGTGTGTGTGTGTGTGTGTGTGTGTATAATGGTATAGATTGTGATTTAATGAGAGGAGTATTTAATATATTAATATTTATAAATTCTAAATGAAGGAATATAATTGATAAAACAAAATTCTTTGATTTTTCACTATACTCATGGGAGTTGATAGATTGTGTTATATAGGGAGAGGTGGAGTAAACGTAGATGGTTTACTGGTGTCAAGTGCCCTATGATAAGTAAACCCACACTCTCCTTAGGATAGGTATAGTAGGAGAAATATGAAATCAATGACTTTACCATATTAATTATTGGATATATTATAATGTGATATTGTTGACTTAATCTAATTAAGTTCCCTATGTATAATTAAAAATTAAAATTTTATTACTGACAGCCTTCGAGAAAGGGGTCATCACACTATGTGAGATAATGTTTGGAGATCATTAGATCGCTTGATTTGTGAACACTGGAAATGTGCTATAGACAGTGGCTTTGTGGTAAAGCAGAAAACTTACCATCATGATGACCCAATTCAAAACTCCATTAGTTGTGCCTCCATTATAAGTGGATGTAATTTGGCACTAAATACCATGTTGGATGTTTTATTGTATCTCATTAATAAGAGGAAACTTGGGTCTATCAAATGGTATCTGTCTTCTGGAAACTTAGGTTGTGGGACAAGGTTGTTGTCCTCCATACATGTACCCAATTCTCTTAGTGATTTTTTAAAAATGTAGTGCATTAGTCTTTTAGCATATGTATTGATGTTCTATATCAAAATTTCATTCCTTATATTAATAATAATCTTCATAAATTTGGAGTTTGATGATAGAGGATATTGTTCCCATACCCATACATCTATATTTAAATTATGTAATATAGCCATATGTTTAGACTTTTTCAAATTTTAAAATAGTATGTAGTATTATAGTGAACATCTATCCCAAATCTAGTAAAGCATATTATGATTGCGTAGCCATACCTAGATTTAATTGGTTATCATGTTCAACTATAATATTAGTCATAGATTTATTTCTAAATTCCATTATCTAGTGTCTAAAGAATATCTCTTTTGCACCTATATCCTTGAAAGGAACATATAAAAATTTCCTAGATAATCCAATAAGAAAAATAATGTAAATAAAAACCAAAAGAGTGATAACATAAGAGAAACTAACTACAAGAGAAAATTCTTTAGAGGAAAAGAAGTATCCTCTAAATTACTCACCCATTGAATTTAAAGGAGTAACATTTTTTCTCTTAGAGGATAAGGTTAATTTATATGTAATTAGTTTCATATGCTTGCTTTGATCTAAATTATAGTTCTAAATTTAAGCATATATTCCTCGAATAAATTTCTAAAACAAAAAGAAAAGCCCAAAACATGTAAAAGAAATGATAAGGTTTTGAGGGTTGTTAGATCTAAGTGTTGTCTATAATTGGTGTTAATGAGAAAATGTAATCTCCACAAACTTGTATCATACAAAAAATAACAAATCTATTATGTAATGGTGAATGGGAAAGTATAGGCTCCCCACAACAATGAATTAGCATGAGCATAAGATGGAAAACTATAGTTCATCTAAGTTTCATAGTGGACAACTATATTAACCTTTGTTGCCAAATACCTAGGCTTCAAAAAATAATTTAATTTGTTATCTTCTTGCATGCATTGCTTATGTTAAATATTTTATTCTTAATCTTTCAAGAAAAAAAAGCTAGGATTTATCAAAGAAATCTTGGTAGATGAAAGTTTGGAAGTTTCCTAAGTTCATACCTTCTTTGTAAGAAACTTGGACTACTATAGTTTTATTCTAGCAAGACCCTAATGCCCAAAAATGTTTCTTTTTCAAATTTGGAGATTCATCAATTGGTTGAGATTCCTCAACTCAGTGGGTTATCTTAGTCTAGAATAGAGGATATACATGTCATTTTGTTTTTCATTCTCACATCACATTCATACACCAACACACAAGTATAATAATCAGAGTTAATCCTTAGCAAGGTTTGGAAAAAAAAAAAATAGATTGAATACTTTGACTAGAAGTTTCAAGAACTAAAGTAACTTTTTTTTTTTTTGAGTTAAAATTAATATTTAAACCCCAGCAAAATTGGTTCTAACCAATAAGAAATTAGAAATTCATATACATAAATATATTTTAGAAATAAAAGACTTCATGATTTAGAAATTAAGATTCTTTTACTTTCAAAAAGTAAATAATTAATAATTAGGGACTAGTGAAAACATTAATCATTAGTAAGGACTAATAAGAAATTTTTGTATTTTAATGATATAATTTTTTGTAATATTTTTTATAGCAAGATTCTTTTAATTTAGTATTTTTTAATATAAAATGCCTTTGAATTATTTTAACAAAACAACTTAAAAAGAAAAAAGGTAAATAAATGATTTCTTTAAAAATGTAATTGTAATCAATTAATTTTATTTAAATTAATGAAAATGTTTGTTCAATATTTTTAAATTGTTTAAATAAATAAACAATGTTAGGTCTTTTGATTTATTGATTAAGAATAAATTTATATTTTGGGTACTCAATTTAGTGCAGGCACTATAGGAAATGAATCGAGGTTGAATACATATTCATATGGTTACTTTTGTCAACTAGATTGCAACCTTATACTGAAATGAACCTTTAGTACTCTAGTGAAACATGGACTGATCCTTGGCGTGTGGGTATGCCATGATAAGGATCAACCTCCAATATAATGGGTCAACTTCTCTTGAATAACCTTTTGAAAATTAACTAAACTTTGGTGGAATTGCAAGAGGAAAGAGTAAACTTCTTGGCAGGGTGGGGGGTGTGGGTGAATTAGTAGTTTAACCTTGGACCCATAAAACTTTCACCATTCATTCATTACATGAATTAACAAGTAAGTTGAAATAACATGTAAAGCATATGCAAGAAAACATATAACCATGTAAGAATTCACACACATAACACCAGATATGATTACCCAGAAACCCTCCAAGTGGGAAGGTAAAACTGGGGTGGAGATGACACCCACAAATCTTCACTACTATAGTAATAAAGTGTATCCAATGAAGGTTACTATGTTTTGACCATGAAACATGATCTACCCTGTTAAAGGCTTACAAAGACTGTTTGGGCTCACCTTGTTAGAGGATTTTGGTACCCTATAAGAAGTGTGCCTTGTTAGAGGACATCAACTTAAAACTAAGTAAGCACCTTGTTAAAGGATTTCATATAGATTTTTAGGACTATTTTGTTTTGAGATTTAATTGAAATCACCTGTTAAAATGTCTCAGCATAGATCTTGCACTTGGCACTTGCTTGCTTGATAACAGATCACAACTTAACAATATCTTCTTGATCCTTCATGATCAGATGTCTCAATGTTGTATCCTTTGATCTATCCTCTATTCTTCTCTAACTAATTTTTCAATTCACTCTTTTATCATAACTTCTAAGTCACCTTGTTCCTTCAATTCCTTCCACATTCACTCTCCTCTATCATTAAGATTTTTAGGCTTCATCCTCCTTAAGAAGACTTAGGTAGCTTAGGGTTAGCTATGAATCTACAGTTGAGATTCATCCATTTTTCCACTTAAACCATCCCTTTTTCTATTTGGTTACATGTAATTGCATAGCAAATCCAAATATAGATTCATCCTTATCTCCATAATATCAAAATATAATCCTAATTTGGCTCAAAAATGATTTACATAGTTTTTTGTGCCATTACAAACAAATATGTCAAAACTGTGTTACTCATCATATGAAGTCTTTGATGCTCAGCATGCACTATTATTCATACTGTGACTTAGTACCTACATTACTCAACATCCACTATTTACTCGGCTCCTAAATCACTCAGCATGGATTTTCTCAATACTTGAGTGACTCAAAAAATGTGTGACTTGGCACTCATTACAATTTGGCATGGTCTAATATTTATATGTTGTGCTCGACATGTATTACTAGTTCAACATGAACTAAATAAATACCTTAATTGTGTTGACACTCACTTGTCAAAACTAATATGAGATCAACAATTCCCCCTTTGATATGAGTGTCAAAAACACTTGAATATAAAATATTATCCTTAATCTCTTGAGCATAACATATCCATGACTCAGCTTATATACAAGACTTCGAATTTTCAAAATTGTGTACTAACTTGTATACCTAAAAATTTTATAACTCTCCCCAAGTTAATGTGTCATATTTGGTTCCAAAATTTGTGCTCCCTTTAACTTCAATATAATGTATCTAATACTCTTTCATCTGATATGCTCTCCTTTAGCTAATATACATATCTGTTTACTACTTTCTCTCCAAAAATGCATATCTCCTTTTTGTTCATACTCCCCCATATTATATCTCCCCCTTTTTGACACTTATGTCAAATGGGTTATACACCTATGGTGTGTTTCTCTAGAAAATATTAATGGACATCCATAATTATCCTTAGATCTACATCCCAATTATCACATGCAAAATCCAATGATTTAATTTAGATTGCAATCTCAACAATAATGTGTACTAGATCATCTAAAGTAGAAAGATCAAGGTCTTTCTTCAATATATTTTTAGCATAGCCTAGCTCCTTGTGCATTATCTCCATATGTGGGGTGAGGGTAGCCTGAATACTTGTCAATTTGGCTCTAATATTAGCCTCATCTGCTCTTAAGATAGCTAATTGACTTTGTGTCTAAAGAAATGTTTTGAAATGCTTCTCACTATAAGCTAGATTTGTAGGTGGGCTTGCACCTAATGCATATATTTTTCTTTCTAGATGTAGAATGTGACTTTTGGTCTCTTGTGTGAAGAGTATAGGATTACATAGTTTTGTGTACAATGAGAATATATTCTCAATTACCTTCTTCATATCCTCAACCTTGGTTGCGAGTGCAACTTGTTGTGTGCTAGCTCACTAGATATTTTCTCATTTACTTTGTTTGAAACTTCTTTTCAAACAATTCCAATAGTTTTGCATTTGTCAATTATTCTATTAGTGGCTTGGTCTCATAATGAGTTGACAGGCTAAATGTATCCAAAATGATGTCCTTTATATCTTGAAGTGCTTGCTTTTTCTTGTGTTCTCTCCTAAGCATTTCTTGATGCTTTTTCCTTTGTAAGGGTTACTATAAAATGCTTGTTTTCTCCAATGTCATAGTATCATAGTCATACTTTGGAATAACAATGTCTTCATCAAGGCTTATGTATGCATAATGTATTACCTTTTCCACCTTTGATGAGCTTAGGCTTTGATGAGCTTTTATTTGATGAATCTTTTCCACCTTGCTAAAGGTTTTACAAGACATACAATGAATTATGAACTCAGTAAAGAGATTTTCAAAAGACTATTAAGTCTACCTTGTGAAAGGATTTAACTGTTTCACCTATTAGGATGAACTAGTGGCTGATCTCTTATCCGCAACTCTAATTTGCTAGTTGAGATTCTTTTGGAGTGTAATGATCACCTTGTTTTGATAAATAAATCTTTGTTGCTCCTTATACTACTTGTAGCCTTCTTAGTTCATACTTCTTCTCTTATTATATTTGCATCATGTGTTCTTCTATGACTTCACATTTGGATGTGATACAATACATTACATATATGGGTAAAAGTACAAAGTTGTGTCACCTTTCAAGCTAATTTATCAAAATGACTAAATTTGAGTATTTATATCTAAAAATAAATTTTGTCCAAACATATGGTATAGATAAATTTATTCTAGCTATGTTATATACTGCATCACACTTTTTCAATTGGAAATGTCTATTAAATGCAAGTTTTATACTAGTTTGTATCCAATTGCTAAAGAAATACAATTATTTCAGAAAAGCAGTGTTTCAATAACTCTTACTAATTTTTATGATTTTTTAATAACATATAGACACCATTTTATAGAGCTCAAAGTCAAGAATATTCTCATGTAGAGTTTATAGTGTCTTAATTAGATAGAGTATATTGTAATCAAAATATTCTAAAAGCATGTATTTTAATACTCAAAAAGGTGTCAATTTTGAGAAAGAAAAAATATTAAATCATATGAAAAAACAATTAAAATTATATGGCATTCTAGAGGAGATATTCCTCATTTAGAATGTATAATTTTCTCCTAGTTAGAGTAGATTTGTTTTGAAAATTGTGGTGGGAGATGAAAACTATCAATTTTAGGTGAGTTGAAACTTGAATCATTATAAAAGAGAAAATATAGGTCTAAAGCTGATTTTATTTTTGATTGTTCTAGCTATATATGTTATCTATAAAATAGTCTGAGATAAAAGAGAAATAAGTTTATTTCCATGTAGTTTTGTGGTGTGAACTATACCGCTAATTTTCAGTATTTTTCAGCAACTAAAAAATTAGAAAAATATATCAATTCTTATTCCAAATAATTATTAAAAATTATAATCCTTAACTTCATCCATTTCTAAACATTTCTTTAATTTACTTCATTTTCAAATTCAAAATAGTAATATTAATTTTATGTCTTTGAAGGTGAATAGTTATACTTTTATTAGCATTTTCCTTTACAAAAGGGTGACACAAGTTTGTGATTTAAACCATATACTAATCAAAATTATAATACATCAAAGTTGACCACAATACAATGTTTACCAAAATACACCAAGTTGACTCAACTACTAGTACTCAGGTTTTGAAGACAAACTCGATTAGGTTCTGATACTCTGCAACCATTGTGAACACTCGATATTGTCATGCTTTTGGCAGATGTAGAAGTTTAGTTCATACTAATCACTTCCAATTAGTTTGAACTTGGTTAGAACTGGTGACTTAGTGAATATTGTGGAACTTGACATATACATTTAATCACTCAGTTGATGTTGCAAAACTTGATCAACACTAATACTACAAGCTCAGTATAAACTAAATCACTTGGTTGACACTTCCTAGCTTGGTCAACGCTTGATTCACATCACTGATGCTATGAACTTAGTAAACACTAAAGACCATAGTTTGTAGTGTGCAACTTTGGCAAACACTATGAAGCTTGGTTTTTAATAATACTCATCAACTCAGTATATACTACTCAGTGCAAACTGAATACTAATTTTGGAACTCAATAGAAACTATAGAACTCAATAGAACTTGAGTTACTCGATTAAAACTATAAATTGCAATATAAGCTCAGTTGTTGCTAATCATCTAAGTAAGTGTGAGTCGCTAATAAATAAAATTGACCATAACGTTAACAATCTCCCCCTTTGGCATTAGTGACAAAAAACTAAACTCTCAAAACTTCAAGTTCAAGATAATCTTTAGTCTCCATCCTATGTCTTCAACTTGGTAACATACTTTTTTTCTTCAAATTATTCAAAACTGCTTTAGTAAGAGATATTTTCTAAATAATTGTACATGAATATTATGTTGCTCGCCCATATATGTATGTATGTATGTATGTATGTATGTATTTATGCACAAATTATACTTTACTTACTATATATCTCATATCTTTATATCACATCTTCTCTCCCTTTTTATCTTGTCTCATCTTCTCCCCCTTTTTGTCTCATCATGTGATTAGCTATGGAAAAATTGTTGTCATGGAAGAGAGTTTTGGCATGTGCAATGTGTTTCTACAATGCATCCATTTTTGGGAGAATCATGGCATGGATGTATCCAAGTGTGGACCTAATCTTGGGTTCTTCCTTTAGTAATTTTTCTTGCATATTAGTTAGAAATATGATCTTTGAGTAGTGAGTAGAAGTATAGCTCAGGTCAAGTGATAGCTAGTGTGCACTCACCTTCAAGTCTTCATCTATCTTAGATAGTTTATCTTTCATTTCCTAAGTGAAGATAAATGTATCACATAACTTTTTGAATAATGAATTAGCATTATTTGCAAAGATTTCTAATGATTTGAGAATAGTAGACAAGTCTACTTGATATATTGCAATTTTTGTGCAACTTTCTCGAATACTTTGTTCTCAAATTTTCTCTCTCCTGTTTGTAACAACTTTTCTTCCCCATTTAAATCTTCATTGAATTTCTAAAAAAATTCTTCTAACTAAACCAAAATAGGTTGTGTATTATCAACCTCAATACTTAGTACATCTACAAGTATGTCCTTCACATCTTCAAGTACTTGATTTTCTCTTCTTTTTGCTTCTCTAAGATTTTACCACTTAGCATTCTTCTACAATAGTTCACCTATGATGTTCATTTGATCAAGATTCAGAGTAGAGATATCCCAATTGAGGATAACTATATCCTCATCAAGATCAATATCTTCATCTTTACCTTTTTCCTTGTTTGAAACTTTAGTACTCAATTGATGCTTGCTCTCAACTATCTTTGTTCTTGCTATTTGCATACTAGGAATTGTAACAATAGTAGAAATAGAGGGGCTAGCATAAAAGTAGATATAGCACTGACAGTAGAAATATGTATTTGTTGTCTAGCCAAATTTGATGATGACTCAGTAAATGAAGTGTTGATCACTTCATTCAATATAGTACTTAGTTGAATAGGTGTAGAGATTGGTTGGGTGCATGGTGTTGCAGTGTTTTTGTTAACCAAATTGACAGAAGCTTTCTCCTAACTTTATGATATTAAAGCTTTGCTTGGAGAGTGAGGAAATGGGGCCATAATCATTGCTGCAATATTCTTTGGGTTAGTTTCCTCAATAATTTGAATCTCAGGGAGATTCTCCTCTCCTTAGCTTCTTATTCACACATTCATTCAATAGTTCCTCAATGATATGAATAGTGTCATCAATGTTAACCTCATATCTTAGATGCTTAACCCACACCACTCTAGTTTTGACCACTTGAATGTACACTTTGTCATAGTCTACCATGAAATAAAAATCATCCTTGTAATCTTCTACAAGTTTCTTAGGGATTCAAAATCTATTATTCATCTTTTCCTTGAATGAACCAAAGTATTTGTCCATGATACTAACAAAATTTTCACCCATCTCTTCTATATTCATTAATCTGATATAGTACTAGTACATCTTTTCTCCATATGACTGAACATTTTGAAGGAAAAATCTTTTGCACAATGAAGAATAAACAAGTCAAGAGTGAATCAAACTTACATGGGTTATTATTTGAAGTTTTGATGCTCTCGATGTTCTTGTTGAATTGATTTGGCATTAGTTCAATAATGTCAAAGGACATGTTCTTCTTCACCACCTTGAGAGCTAGATCAACTACCTCACATGACACATTGTTGAGATGACTAGAGCTATAGAACTTATAAGTTATCACATGAATTCCAAATTTTAGTTCCATGTCAGTCACACTACTAATCTTCATGCCTCTTCCATCCCACTTGGCAAGAGTTTTTCTTTCTAGTTCTACCTAACTTGGGGTTTTGTTAATCTTTTCCTTGTTCAACATTGGCAACCTTATGATTCAATGAATCATTTTCTTTGTTATTTGAATAGGTTGATCTATCCATAGCTTTCCATTGTGTACATAGCTAAGGATAGACCTTATCCATTTTGTTGGAAAGTCCATGTGCAAATGTGGAATGTGTGTTAAACCCTTGGTCTCCAAATCTTGATGCTCGAGTTTCAACACACCATTCACACATAAATTTTCTAGAGTTCCATCCATCTATAGGGTTATGCTATCTTCTATCAAACAAAAAAATATGAATGAATATCATTAACAAGTAATACCTTTGGTGGAATCGACAACTAAGCTCCAGTTGGATCAAGTGTTTCTACAATTTTTGGACTCAACTTGAAGTTTGGTGCCTTCCAATCGTCTCCTTCAACCAATCTTAGATCCTTTCTTTTTTATACTACTAGAGGGGGCCATGCTTAGTAGGGGTTATGAAAACATGAAGATCTTGAACAATAGATGCATATATCACTTGGTGAAATTTCCCTTTACTGATTTTTTATGATGTTTCCAGCCTCAAATCAGAACTTTAAAATCAAACAACCAATATTACAAAGATCTGCCAATTTTCCAATAAAAACCAAATCGGGTATGTCCAAATTAGTGCCAAAAACATCACAACTTCACAAATTATTAATAAATCTGAAAATGAACATTTTTATAGAAATTTCAGCAGCATAAAAGACTACAAAATGACATTTCCAGATTTGTATAGCCTTTACACAACAGCCCACAAATGTAGGGCAAGACTATGCTCAATCGGGCTCCCGAAATTAACACAAAAAATGCCCGAAAACAGCACAAAACACTCATAAACTATCTCAGAAGTTTAACCACGACCCAATACATATATTCAGCCCTATTTTAACATCATAAAGTCTAAAATACAGCATAAAACCAAACTGACATGAAACACTCAACTAAAAACCCAAACTCAAACCAAAAATAACCCCGAAAACACCCAAATTGGCACTATTCAGCAAAAAGGCAAACTCTGTATGAGCATGCACATGGAATGGATTCAAACTCCTATCCTTAGCCTTCTTGGAAACTTACAAACTCCCGTTCTTGGGTCTCCTTCTCCACGGGTTTGGCAGCCTCTGAAGAACAACAAGAAAATTAGCAAGAATCAAGATATAGAATGAGCCCAAAATGCCTACAAACCCCTTTTAAAGAGGGCATAACCCTAACTCACATCCAAGAGGGGTTAATAAAATATAATTTAATAATAATTTTTATTTATTAGTCCATTGGTTTCCAAATATTAGCCCCTTTTTCCAAAATTTCACCTTTTTGGAGCCTGCCTGCCTTAACAAAGTTTATTTTTTTTTAATTATTTGAATAGGGGACATGACAAGTCCTCCCCTCCCAAATATTGCTTGTCCTCAAGAAATGAATGTTGGAATTCTCAAGAATATGTTCTCCTTCCCAAGTTGCATCCTCTAGTGGTAATCCTTTCCATTTGACCAAATGCTCTATGATGCTCCTATTTCTCAACCTTTTCTCTCTTGTATCCAAAATCTCTTCTGGTATCAAAACTAATTTCCCTTCATCATCAAGAGGTGGTAATTCTGTAGATACTATGGTTTTCTGGCCTAGAACCTTCTTTAAGCAAGATACATGAAAAATATTATGTATTTTGTTGTTTGGTGGGAGCTCCAATTCATAAGCTACCTCTCCTACCTTCTTGATGATTTTATAAGGCCCATAGAACCTTGGCTTGAGTTTCTCTGCCCCACTTCTCTTCAAGGTTCTTTTCTTATATGGCTGCAACCTAACAAATACCAAATCTCCCACCTCAAAATATCTTTCAATCCTTTTCCTGTCAGCATATATCTTTTGTTGGTTTTGTGCATGTTGTAGATTATCCTTGAGGGACCTTATTATGTCTTGGCTTTGCTTGATGAAATCGCTTGCTGTGGGTACTCTGCTATCAGAAAGTATTAGATCAACAAAGGAAAGGGAATCATAACCATAAAGAGCACAAAAAGGAGGCATACCAATAGACATGTGATGAGATATATTGTAACAATACTCCCCTAGGTGTAACCATTTCACCCAAGCATGTTGTTGATTTGAAACATAGTTCCTCAAATATCCTTCTATCCATTTATTAACTATCTCTTTTTGTCCATCTATTTGAGAGTGATAGCTAGTACTGGGAGTGAGTCTAGTTCTTGCCAAATGAAAGAGCTCCTTCCAAAAAGAGCTAAGGAATCTACTGTCCCGGTCACTAACAATGTTTCTAGGCAAACCATGTAATCTAAAAATTTCCTTGAAGAACAATTCGGCCACTTGTGATGCCTTGAAATCAGATGTGATAGGAAAGAAATGTGCATACTTAGTTAGTCTATCTAACACCACATATATGCAATCCTTACCTTGAACCTTGTGCAACCCAGTGATGAAATCCATGGAAATACTTTCCCATTTTTGTTTGGGAATAAGAAGTGGCTGCAACAACCCTGCAGGAAAATTTTGCTCACTCTTGCTTTGTTGGCATACCATACATTCCTTAATGTGTTTAAGGACATCCTCCTTCATACTCTTCCATGAAAACCGCTCTTGAATTTTCCTCTATGTCTTGAAGTATCCCTGGTGACCAGCCAAAGGTGTGTCATGAAAGGCCCTCAATATCCTCTCCTTACTTTTTGACCCTGGCACTAAGAAGATTCTGTTTTTGTAATAAATCAATTCATCAACAACCTTGTACCTATTATCATCCACTAACTTATCCAAAATCTTGGTTTCAAATGAATCTTTAGCATACTCTAAAATTATGGAGACTTTCCAATCAGCAGAGATAGATGATAAGGAACACAAAGTGGGCTTTCTTGAAAGAGCATCAGCAACCACATTATTCTTTCCTTTCATGTATTCAATATAAAAATCATAAGCTTGCAATTTTATTACCCATTTTTGTTGACGATCATTCAAATCCCTTTGGTTCAAGAAGAAACTGAGGCTATTATGGTCTATCTTTACAATGAATCTCCCACATACCAAATATTGTCTAAACTTATGGAGTGCATGCATCATTGCCAACATTTCCTTATCATAGATGGAGTGCCCTTTCTCTGATTGATTTAATTTTTGACTCTCAAATGCTATTGGATGTCCCCTTTGAGTTAGGAAAGCCCCTATACCTTCTCCCCAAGCATCACATTCAACAACAAAAGGTAAAGAGAAATCTGGAATTGCAAGCACAGGGCATGAACTCATTACCTCCTTAAGCTTATCAAATGTTTTTTGTGCCTCTTCTATCCAAACAAAAGCTCCTTTCTTTTTCAAATCAGTCAAGGGGCAGCAAGCTGAGAAAATCCCTTGGCAAATCTCCTATAGTAGCTACACAACCCGAAGAAACCCCTCAACTGTGTAAGATTATTGGGTGGAGGCCAATCCAAAATTACCTGGATTTTTTGTTGATCAACGTGTACTCCTTTAGAGCTTATAATATGTCCCAAATATAGGATCTCTATCAAACCAAACTCACATTTAGATAGCTTAGCATAGAAGGATTGCTGCTCCAAGATTCCCAAAACAGTGTCTATGTGCTTTAGATGCTCTTCCCATGTTTTACTGTATATCAAGATATCATCAAAAAATACCAAAACAAATTTTTGAAGATGCTGACTGAATACCTTATTCATACAAGATTGGAATGTTGCAGGTGCATTAATGAGTCCAAATGGCATAACAAGAAATTCAAAGTGCCCATAGTGACATCTGAAAGTAGTCTTTTCCACATCTTCACTCCTCATTCGGATTTGATGGTAGCCTGATCTTAAGTCAATTTTTGAGAAGAATACAACACCATGTAACTCATCAATGAGTTCATCTATGCGTGGTATGGGATAACTATTTTTTATGGTCTTCTTGTTTGGAGCCCTGTAGTCTTTACACATTCTCATTGTACCATCCTTTTTCTTGACAAGTACCACAGATGATGCAAATGGACTAGAGCTAGGCCTTATGAATCCCATGTCCAGGAGTTCTTTAATAGTTTTTTCAATTTCTTCCTTATAACCTCTTGGATGGCGGTATGGGGTTGTTATAACTAGTTTGGCACCCTGTTCTAACTCTATAACATGCTCAAAACCTCTATCTAGTGGTAATCCTGGAGGCAAATCATTGAAAACTATACTATGCTTATCAAGAATATTTTGAATTTCAAAATGGAAATTACCTTGATTCTTTGGAGAGCTTGTTAGTTGGATTATGACTCCCGCTGCCCATGTTACTTGTCCTCTTCGAAAAGTCCTCTCCATCCTCTTTGCAGAGACCGCCTTAGGTGCTCCATTCGATAACCCTCTCAATATGACTTCTTTCCCATTGGAATGAAATTTAAACTCCATAGTTTGATGGTTCATGTAATAGCCTTTGATAGAGTGCAACCATTGAACACCCAATACAAGATCTGTCTCCCCAATACCAACCACATAGAAGTCATCACATAACTCATAATATCCTAAGGTCATCTTGAGTTGTTTCACCACCCACGTGCACGGCATAGTGAATCCATCAGCTACAGTAACATTGAATCCCTCAAAATCTTCTGCTTTAAGCCCTCTTTTCATGACAAATCCCTCATCAATAAAATTGTGAGTTGCCCCACTATCAAGAAGAATAGTCAACCTTTGCCCTGCTAGTACCCCTCAAATTCAGAAGGGATGGTATCTTGGGACTCCTGATAATGCTGCTAAAGTGCCATCCTTGCTGATTTCTTTTACTTTCTCTTCTTCTACCTCCTCCTTAGTATCATGAAATTCCTCATGCTCATCTGAATCAGATTCTGAAGCAACTTCAATATAGTGCACTTGACCTTTCCCCAAACATCTGTGTCCTAGAACCCATGGTTCTCTACAAGTAAAACAAAGCTTTTTCCTTTGTAATTCACTCCTAGTCTCTTCATCTACCTTATTTTTTGCCACATTTGTCACATCTTTTGGTGGTAGTGTTGGGAAAGTCTTTTTCTGAAAATTTCCCTTATGTTGCCAAAGATTTGGGGGTTTTTGATTACTGATTGATTTCATAGGCACGCAAGTTTCAAGTTGCAAGCTTCTTTTGATAGCTTCCTGTAAGGTTGAGGGTGAGAAAGCCTTAACCAAAACCTTAACAGAATCTTCTAAACCATCAAGAAAAAGATAAACGATCCTCTTTTCACTCATATCAGGTACCATAATAGCCACTTTTTGAAATTCTTCTATATACACATTAACTGATTTGGTTTGCTTCAACTTTGACAATTCTTTAAAGTACTCTTCATCATCCTTGAGGTAAAATATATCTATCACCCTTTGACTGAAATCTTCAAATGTAGTTACCTGATCATGACCTTGAGTAGTCATTCCATGATACCACCAATCATAGGCTACATCTTCCAGGTGTAGACTTGCAAATTGAATAGCATCACTCTCTTTCATGGGGTTATGTGTGAAGAAAGTTTGTAATTTTTGTAGCCATGCTCTAGCTGAAATTTTATTTGTTCCATCAAAAGTAGGTGCTGTAAACTTGCTTATTTTATTTTTGAGCTCTCTTCCACTTGTGTCATGCTCCCTCCTATTCTCTTTCTTGGGCATCAAAGCGTTCATCATATCCACATATTCTCTAAAAGGAACTGAACTACAAAAGTCATCATCTAAGCCATTGTAAGTAGCTCTTAATGTAATCAAATTACCTGTAACCTCTTCTACTAGATTAATGGTTGGATTTGGTACTGGTGGCTCATCTGCAGGCAAGAAAATAGATTTGGTTGATTTAGATGGTGTGGATCTCTCATTTCTTGGCTCCTCTGAAGTGCTCCCTTTCTCATTAATAGATGCAATTCCTTGTAATTTTTCTGTCAATATTCACAAAGCCACTCTAGTTTCCGCCAAACCATCCACTATTTTCTTCTGAGTATTTTGGATGTCTTGGAAGAATTTCTTTGCCATCCCATCTGGATCAGCCATACTTTTTTCTTCCTTGGATTTTGTACTTTTTCTTTCAACTGGGGGTTTGATCAAAATTTTTTTATTCTTTTCTCGCTGCAAATATCCTTTTTCACTTTCACTTAGTTGCATGCAATCATAAAATATGACATGCAAGATCTGGGTAGTTATCAAAACTTGACATGCAAGATCTGTGTAGTTGTTAAAACTGACATGCAACTTCTACAAACCCTCAGGCTGGCAAGATCATGGCTCTGATACCACTGAAATGTCCCTTTCCTGATTTTTTATGATATTTCCAGCCTCAAATCAGAACTTTAAAATCAAACAACCAATATTAAAAAGATCTGTCAATTTTCCAATAAAACCCAAATCGGGTATGTCCAAATTAGTGCCAAAAACTTCACAACTTCACAAATTATTAATAAATCTGAAAATAGACATTTTAAAAAAAATTTCAGCAGCATAACAGCCTACAAAATGACATTTCTAGATTTGTATAGCCTTTACACAACAGCCCACAAATGTAGGGCAAAACTATGCTCAATCGGGCTCCCAAAATTAACACAAAAAATGCCCAAAAATACCACAAAACACTCATAAACTATCTCAGAAGTTTAACCACGACCCAATACATATATTCAGCCCTATTTTAACATCATAAAGTCTAAAATACAGCAGCAAACCAAACTGATATGAAACACTCAACTAAAAACCCAAACTCAAACCAAAAATAACCTCGAAAACACCCAAATTGGCACTATTCAGCAAAAAGGAAAACTCTGTATGAGCATGCACATGGAATGGATTCAAACTCCTGTCCTTAGCCTTCCTAGAAACTTACAAACTCTCGTTCTTGGGTCTCCTTCTCCACGGGTTTGGCAGCCTCTGAAGAACAACAAGAAAATTAGCAAGAATCAAGATATAGAATGAGCCCAAAATGCCTCCAAACCCCTTTTAAAGAGGGCATAACCCTAACTCATGTCCAAGAGGGGTTAATAAAATATAATTTAATAATAATTTTTATTTATTAGTCCATTGGTTTCCAAATATTAGCTCCTTTTTCCGAAATTTCACCTTTTTGGAGCCTGCCTGCCTTAACAAAGTTTTTTTTTTTTTAATTATTTGAATAGGGGACATGACAAGTCCTCCCCTCCCAAATATTGCTTGTCCTCAAGCAATGAAGGTTGGAATTCTCAAGAATATGTGCTCCTTCCCAAGTTGCATCCTCTAGTGGTAATCCTTTCCATTTGACCAAATGCTCTATGATGCTCCTATTTCTCAACCTTTTCTCTCTTGTATCCAAAATCTCTTCTGGTATCAAAACTAATTTCTCTTAATCATCAAGAGGTGGTAATTCTATAGATACTAGGGTTTGCTGGCCTAGAACCTTCTTTAAGCAAGATACATGAAAAATATTATGTATTTTTCTGTTTGGTGGGAGCTCCAATTCATAAGCTACCTCTCCTACCTTCTTGATGATTTTATAAGGCCCATAGAACCTTGGCTTGAGTTTCTTTGCCCCACTTCTCTTCAAGGTGCTTTGCTTATATGGCTGCAACCTAACAAATACCAAATCTCCCACCTCAAAAGATCTTTCAATCCTTTTCCTGTCAGCATATATCTTTTGTTGGTTTTGTGCATGTTGTAGATTATCCTTGAGGGACCTTATTATGTCTTGGCTTTGCTTGATGAAATCACTTGCTGTGGGTACTCTGCTATCAGAAAGTATTACATCAAAAAAGGAAAGGGCATCATAACCATAAAGAGCACTAAAAGGAGGCATACCAATAGACATGTGATGAGATGTATTGTAACAATACTCCCCTAGGTGTAACCATTTCACCCAAGCATGTTGTTGATTTGAAACATAGTTCCTCAAATATCCTTCTATCCATTTATTAACTATCTTTGTTTGTCCATCTGTTTGATTGTGATAGCTAGTACTGGGATTGAGTTCAGTTCCTGCCAAATGAAAGAGCTCCTTCCAAAAAGAGCTGAGGAATCTACTGTCCCAGTCACTAACAATGTTTCTAGGCAAACCATGTAATCTAAAAATTTCCTTGAAGAACAATTCGGCCACTTGTGATGCCTTGAAATCAGATGTGATAGGAAATAAATGTGCATACTTAGTTAGTCTATCTACCACCACATATATGCAATCCTTACCTTGAACCTTGTGCAACCCAGTGATGAAATCCATGGAAATACTTTTCCATTTTTGTTTGGGAATAGGAAGTGGCGGCAACAACCCTGCAAGAAAATTTTGCTCACTCTTGCTTTGTTGGCATACCATACATTCCTTAATGTGTTTAAGGACATCCTCCTTCATACCCTTCCATGAAAACCGCTCTCAAATTTTCCTGTATGTCTTGAAGTATCCCTGGTGACCAGCCAAAGGTGTGTCATGAAAGGCCCTCAATATCCTCTCCTTAGTTTTTGACCCTGGCACTAAGAAGATTCTGTTCTTGTATTAAATCAATTCATCAACAACCTTGTACCTATTATCATCCACTAACTTATCCAAAATCTTGGTGGCAAATGAATCTTTAGCATACTCTAAAATTATGGAGACTTTCCAATCAGCAGAGATAGATGATAAGGAACACAAAGTGGGCTTTCTTGAGAGAGCATCAACAACCACATTATTCTTTCCTTTCATGTATTCAATATAAAAATCATAAGCTTGCAATTTGCTTACCCATTTTTGTTGACAATCATTCAAATCCCTATGGTTCAAGAAGAACCTGAGGCTATTATGGTCTATCTTTACAATGAATCTCCCACATACCAAATATTGTCTAAACTTATGAAGTGCATGCATGATTGCCAACATTTCCTTATCATAGATGGAGTACCCTTTCTCTGATTGATTTAATTTTCGACTCTCAAATGCTATTGGATGTCCTCTTTGAGTTAGGACAGCCCCTACACCTTCTCCCGAAGCATCACATTCAACAACAAAAGGTAAAGAGAAATCTGGAATTGCAAGCACAGGGCATGAACTCATTACCTGCTTAAGCTTATCAAATGTTTTTTGTGCCTCTTCTATCCAAACAAAAGCTCCTTTCTTTGTCAAATCAGTCAAGGGGCAGCAAGCTGAGAAAATCCCTTGGCAAATCTCCTATAGTAGCTACACAACCTGAAGAAACCTCTCAACTGTGTAAGATTATTGGGTGGAGGCCAATCCAAAATTACCTAGATTTTTTGTTGATCAACCTATACTCGTTTAGAGCTTATAATATGTCCCAAATATAGGATCTCTGTCAAACCAAACTCACATTTAGATAGCTTAGCATAGAAGGATTGCTACTCCAAGATTCCCAAAACAGTGTCTATGTGCTTTAGATGCTCTTCCCATGTTTTACTGTATATCAAGATATCATCAAAAAATACCAAAACAAATTTTTGAAGATGCTGACTGAATACCTTATTCATACAAGATTGGAATGTTGTAGGTGCATTAATGAGTCCAAATGGCATAACAAGAAATTCAAAGTGCCCATAGTGACATCTGAAAGCAGTCTTTTCCACATCTTCACTCCTCATTCGGATTTGATGGTAGCCTGATCTTAAGTCAATTTTTGGGAAGTATACAGCACCATGTAACTCATCAATCAGTTCATCTATGCATGGTATGGGATACCTATTTTTTATGGTCTTCTTGTTTAGAGCCCTGTAGTCTATACACATTCTCATTGTACCATCCTTTTTCTTGACAAGTACCACAGATGATGCAAATGGACTAGAGCTAGGCCTTATGAATCCCATGTCCAGGAGTTCTTTAATAGTTTTTTCAATTTCTTCCTTATAACCTCTTGGATGGTGGTATGGGGTTGTTATAACTAGTTTGGCACCCTGTTCTAACTCTATAACATGCTCAAAACCTCTATCTGGTGGTAATCCTGGAGGGAAATCATTGAAAACTATACTATGCTTATCAAGAATATTTTGAATTTCAAAATGGAAATTACCTTGATTCTTTGGAGAGCTTGTTGGTTGGATTATGACTCCCGCTGCCCATGTTACTTGTCCTCTTCGAAAAGTCCTCTCCATCCTCTTTGCAGAGACCGCCTTAGGTGCTCCATTCGATAACCCTCTCAATATGACCTCTTTCCCATTGGAATGAAATTTAAACTCCATAGTTTGATGGTTCATGTAATAGCTTCCGATAGAGTGCAACCATTGAACACCCAATACAAGATCTATCTCCCCAATACCAACCACATAGAAGTCATCACATAACTCATAATCTCCTAAGGTCATCTTGAGTTGTTTCACCACCCATGTGCAAGGCATAGTGAATCCATCAGCTACAGTAACATTGAATCCCTCAAAATCTTCTGCTTTAAGCCCTCTTTTCATGACAAATCCCTCATCAATAAAATTGTGAGTTGCCCCACTATCAAGAAGAATAGTCAACCTTTGCCCTGCTAGTATCCCTCAAATTCAGAAGGGATGGTATCTTTGGACTCCTGATAATGCTGCTAAAGTGCCATCCTTGCTGATTTCTTTTACTTTCTCTTCTTCTACCTCCTCCTTAGTATCATGAAATTCCTCATGCTCATCTGAATCAAATTCTGAAGCAACTTCAATATAGTGCACTTGACCTTTCCCCAAACATCTGTGTCCTGGAACCCATGGTTCTCTACAAGTAAAACAAAGCTTTTTCCTTCGTAATTCACTCCTAGTCTCTTCATCTACCTTATTTTTTGCCACATTTTTCACATCTTTTGGTGGTAGTGTTGGGAAAGTCTTTTTTTGAAAATTTCCCTTATGTTGCCAAAGATTTGGGGGTTTTTCATTAGTGATTGATTTCATAGGCACGCAAGTTTCAAGTTGCAAGCTTTTTTTGATAGCTTCCTGTAAGGTTGAGGGTGAGAAAGCCTTAACCATACCCTTAACAGAATCTTCTAAACCATCAAGAAAAAGATAAACGATCCTCTTTTGACTCATATCAGGTACCATAACAGCCACTTTTTGAAATTCTTCTATATACTCATTAATTGATTTGGTTTGCTTCAACTTTGACAATTCTTTAAAGTACTCTTCATCATCCTTGAGGTCAAATCTATCTATCACCCTTTGACTTAAATCTTCAAATGTAGTGACCTGGTCGTGACCTTGAGTAGTCATTCTATGATACCACCAATCATAGGCTGCATCTTCCAAGTGTAGACTTGCAAATTGAATAGCATCACTCTCTTTCATGGGGTTAAGTGTGAAGAAAGTTTGTAATTTTTGTAGCCATGCTCTAGCTGAAATTTTATTTGTTCCATCAAAAGTAGGTGCTGTAAACTTGCTTATTTTATTTTTGAGCTCTCTTCCACTTGTGTCATGCTCCCTCCTATTCTCTTTCTTGGGCATCAAAGCGTTCATCATATCCACATATTCTCTAAAAGGAACTAAACTACAAAATTCATCATCTAAGCCATTGTAAGTAGCTCTTAATGTAATATTTTTTCTCTTTCACTTAGTTGCATGCAATCATAAAATATGACATGCAAGATCTGGGTAGTTATCAAAACGTGACATGCAAGATCTGGGTAGTTGTTAAAACTGACATGAGACTTCTACAAACCCTCAGGCTGGCAAGATCACGGCTCTGATACCACTGAAATGTCCCTTTCCTGATTTTTTATGATATTTCCAGCCTCAAATTAGAACTTTAAAATCAAACAACCAATATTACAAAGATCTGTCAATTTTCCAATAAAACCCAAATCGGGTATGTCCAAATTAGTGCCAAAAACTTCACAACTTCACAAATTATTTATAAATCTGAAAATAGACATTTTTACAAAAATTTCAGCATCATAACAACCTAAAAAATGACAATTTTAGATTTTTATAGCCTTTACACAACAGCCTACAAATGTAGGGCAAAACTATGCTCAATCGGGCTCCCGAAATTAACACAAAAAATGCCCGAAAACACCACAAAACACTCATAAACTATCTCAGAAGTTTAACCATGACCCAATACATATATTCAGCCCTATTTTAACATCATAAAGTCTAAAATACAGCAAAAAACCAAACTTATATGAAACACTCAACTAAAAACCCAAACTCAAACAAAAAATAACTCCGAAAACACCCAAATTGGCACTATTCAGCAAAAAGGCAAACTCTATATGAGCATGCACATGGAATGGATTCAAACTCCTATCCTTAGCCTTCTTGGAAACTTAAAAACTCCCATTTTTGGGTCTCCTTCTCCACGGGTTTGGCAGCCTCTGAAGAACAACAAGAAAATTAGCAAGAATCAAGATATAGAATGAGCCCAAAATGCCTACAAACCCCTTTTAAAGAGGGCATAACCCTAACTCACATCCAAGAGGGGTTAATAAAATATAATTTAATAATAATTTTTATTTATTAGTCCATTAGTTTCCAAAGATTAGCCCCTTTTTCCGAAATTTCACCTTTTTGGAGCCTGCCTGCCTTAACAAAGTTTATTTATTTTTAATTATTTGAATAGGGGACATGAAAAGTCCTCCCCTCCCAAATATTGCTTGTCCTCAAGAAATGAATGTTGAAATTTTCAAGAATATGAGCTCCTTCCCAAGTTGCATCCTCTAGTGGTAATCCTTTCCATTTGACCAAATGCTCTATGATGCTCCTATTTCTCAACCTTTTGTCTCTTGTATCCAAAATCTCTTCTGGTATCAAAACTAATTTCCCTTCATCATCAAGAGGTGGTAATTCTGTAGATACTATGGTTTGCTGGCCTAGAACCTTCTTTAATCAAGATACATGAAAAATATTATGTATTTTGTTGTTTGGTGGGAGCTCCAATTCATAAGCTACCTCTCCTACCTTCTTGATGATTTTATAAGGCCCATAGAACCTTGGCTTGAGTTTCTCTGCCCCACTTCTCTTCAAAGTGCTTTTCTTATATGGCTACAACCTAACAAATACCAAATCTCCCACCTCAAAAGATCTTTCAATCCTTTTTGTGTCAGCATATATCTTTTGTTGGTTTTGTGCATGTTGTAGATTATCCTTAAGGGACCTTATTATGTCTTGGCTTTGCTTGATGAAATCGCTTGCTGTGGGTACTCTGCTATCAGAAAGTATTAGATAAAAAAAGGAAAGGGCATCATAACCATAAAGAGCACGAAAAGGAGGCATACCAATAGACATGTGATGAGATGTATTGTAACAATACTCCCCTAGGTGTAACCATTTCACCCAAGCATGTTGTTGATTTGAAACATAGTTCCTCAAATATCCTTCTATCCATTTATTAACTATCAGTTTTTGTCCATCTGTTTGAGAGTGATAGCTAGTACTGGGAGTGAGTTTAGTTCTTGCCAAATGAAAGAGCTCCTTCCAAAAAGAGCTAAGGAATCTACTGTCCCGGTCACTAACAATGTTTCTAGGCAAACCATGTAATCTAAAAATTTCCTTGAAGAACAATTCAGCCACTTGTGATGCCTTGAAATCAGATGTGATAGGAAAGAAATGTGCATACTTAGTTAGTCTATCTAACACCACATATATGCAATCCTTACCTTGAACCTTGGGCAACCCAGTGATGAAATTCATGGAAATACTTTCCCATTTTTGTTTGGGAATAGGAATTGGCTGCAACAACCCTGCAGGAAAATTTTGCTCACTCTTGCTTTGTTGGCATACCATACATTCCTTAATGTGTTTAAGGACATCCTCCTTCATACCCTTCCATGAAAACTGCTCTTGAATTTTCTTGTATGTCTTGAAGTATCCCTAGTGACCAGCCAAAGGTGTGTCATGAAAGGCCCTCAATATCCTCTCCTTAGTTTTTGACCCTGGCACTAAGAAGATTCTGTTCTTGTAATAAATCAATTCATCAACAACCTTGTACCTATTATCATCCACTAACTTATCCAAAATATTGGTGGCAAATGAATCTTTAGCATACTCTAAAATTATGGAGACTTTCCAATCAGCAGAGATAGATGATAAGAAACACAAAGTGGGCTTTCTTGAAAGAGCATCAGCAACCACATTATTCTTTCCTTTCATGTATTCAATATCAAAATCATAAGCTTGCAATTTTCTTACCCATTTTTGTTGACGATCATTCAAATCCCTTTGGTTCAAGAAGAACCTGAGGCTATTATGGTCTATCTTTACAATGAATCTCCCACATACCAAATATTGTCTAAACTTATGAAGTGCATGCATGATTGCCAACATTTCCTTATCATAGATGGAGTACCCTTTCTCTGATTGATTTAATTTTCGACTCTCAAATGCTATTGGATGTCCCCTTTGAGTTAGGACAGCCCCTATACCTTCTCCCCAAGCATCACATTCAACAACAGAAGGTAAAGAGAAATCTGGAATTGCAAGCACAGGGCATGAACTCATTACCTCCTTAAGCTTATCAAATGTTTTTTGTGCCTCTTCTATCCAAACAAAAGCTCCTTTCTTTGTCAAATCAGTCAAGGGGCAGCAAGCTGAGAAAATCCCTTGGCAAATCTCCTATAGTAGCTACACAACCCGAAGAAACCTCTCAACTGTGTAAGATTATTGGGTGGAGGCCAATCTAAAATTACCTTGATTTTTTGTTGATCAACCTGTACTCCTTTCGAGCTTATAATATGTTCCAAATATAGGATCTCTGTCAAACCAAACTCACATTTAGATAGCTTAGCATAGAAGGATTGCTGCTCCAAGATTCCCAAAATAGTGTCTATGTGCTTTAGATGCTCTTCCCATGTTTTACTGTATATCAAGATATCATCAAAAAATACCAAAACAAATTTTTGAAGATGCTGACTGAATACCTTATTCATACAAGATTGGAATGTTGCAGGTGCATTAATGAGTCCAAATGGCATAACAAGAAATTCAAAGTGCCCATAGTGACATCTGAAAGCAGTCTTTTCCACATCTTCACTCCTCATTCGGATTTGATGGTAGCCTGATCTTAAGTCAATTTTTGAGAAGTATACAGCACCATGTAACTCATCAATGAGTTCATCTATGCGTGGTATGGGATACCTATTTTTTATGGTCTTCTTGTTTAGAGCCTTGTAGTCTATACACATTCTCATTGTACCATCCTTTTTCTTGACAAGTACCACAGATGATGCAAATGGACTAGAGCTAGGCCTTACGAATCCCATGTCCAGGAGTTCTTTAATAGTTTTTTCAATTTCTTCCTTATAACCTCTTGGATGGCGGTATGGGGTTGTTATAACTAGTTTGGCACCCTGTTCTAACTCTATAACATGCTCAAAACCTCTATCTAGTGGTAATCTTGGAGGGAAATCATTGAAAACTATACTATGCTTATCAAGAATATTTTGAATTTCAAAATGGAAATTACCTTGATTCTTTGGAGAGCTTGTTGGTTGGATTATGACTCCCGCTGCCCATGTTACTTGTCCTCTTCGAAAAGTCCTCTGCATCCTCTTTGCAGAGACCGCCTTAGGTGCTCCATTCGATAACCCTCTCAATATGACTTCTTTCCCATTGGAATGAAATTTAAACTCCATAGTTTGATGGTTCATGTAATAGCCTCCGATAGAGTGCAACCATTGAACACCCAATACAAGATCTGTCTCCCCAATACCAACCACATAGAAGTCATCACATAACTCATAATCTCCTAAGGTCATCTTGAGTTGTTTCACCACCCACGTGCAAGGCATAGTGAATCCATCAGCTACAGTAACATTGAATCCCTCAAAATCTTCTGCTTTAAGCCCTCTTTTCATGACAAATCCCTCATCAATAAAATTGTGAGTTGCCCCACTATCAATAACAATAGTCAACCTTTGCCCTGCTAGTACCCCTCAAATTCAGAAGGGATGGTATCTTGGGACTCCTGATAATGCTGCTAAAGTGCCATCCTTGCTGATTTCTTTTACTTTCTCTTCTTCTACCTCCTCCTTAGTATCATGAAATTCCTCATGCTCATCTGAATCAGATTCTGAAGCAACTTCAATATAGTGCACTTGACCTTTCCCCAAACATCTGTGTCCTGGAACCCATGGTTCTCTACAAGTAAAACAAAGCTTTTTCCTTCGTAATTCACTCCTAGTCTCTTCATCTACCTTATTTTTTGCCACATTTGTCACATCTTTTGGTGGTAGTGTTGGGAAAGTCTTTTTCTGAAAATTTCCCTTATGTTGCCAAAGATTTGGGGGTTTTTGATTACTGATTGATTTCATAGGCACGCAAGTTTCAAGTTGCAAGCTTCTTTTGATAGCTTCCTGTAAGGTTGAGGGTGAGAAAGCCTTAACCAAAACCATAATAGAATCTTCTAAACCATCAAGAAAAAGATAAACGTTCCTCTTTTCACTCATATCAGGTACCATAACAGCCACTTTTTGAAATTCTTCTATATACTCATTAACTGATTTGGTTTGCTTCAACTTTGACAATTCTTTAAAGTACTCTTCATCATCCTTGAGGTCAAATCTATCTATCACCCTTTGACTGAAATCTTCAAATGTAGTTACCTGATCATGACCTTGAGTAGTCATTCCATGATACCACCAATCATAGGCTGCATCTTCCAAGTGTAGACTTGCAAATTGAATAGCATCACTCTCTTTCATGGGGTTAAGTGTGAAGAAAGTTTGTAATTTTTGTAGCCATGCTCTAGCTGAAATTTTATTTGTTCCATCAAAAGTAGGTGCTGTAAACTTGCTTATTTTATTTTTGAGCTCTCTTCCACTTGTGTCATGCTCCCTCCTATTCTCTTTCTTGGGCATCAAAGCATTCATCATATCCACATATTCTCTAAAAGGAACTGAACTACAAAAGTCATCATCTAAGCCATTGTAAGTAGCTCTTAATGTAATCAAATTACCTGTAACCTCTTCTACTAGATTAATGGTTGGATTTGGTACTGGTGGCTCATCTGCAGGCAAGAAAATAGATTTGGTTGATTTAGATGGTGTGGATCTCCCATTTCCTGGCTCCTCTAAAGTGCTCCCTTTCTCATTAATAGATGCAATTCCTTGTAATTTTTCTGTCAATATTCACAAAGCCTCTCTAGTTTTTGCCAAACCATCCACTGTTTGCTTCTGAGTATTTTGGATGTCTTGGAAGAATTTCTTTGCCATCTCATCTGGATCAGCCATACTTTTTTCTTCCTTGGATTTTGTACTTTTTCTTTCAACTGGGGGTTTGATCAAAATTTCTTTATTCTTTTCTCGATACAAATATCCTTTTTCTCTTTCACTTAGTTCCATGCAATCATAAAATATGACATGCAAGATCTGGGTAGTTATCAAAACTTGACATGCAAGATCTGGGTAGTTGTTAAAACTGACATGCAACTTCTACAAACCCTCAGGCTGGCAAGATCATGGCTCTGATACCACTGAAATGTCCCTTTCCTAATTTTTTATGATATTTCCAGCCTCAAATCAGAACTTTAAAATCAAACAACCAATATTAAAAAGATCTGTCAATTTTCCAATAAAACCCAAATCGGGTATGTCCAAATTAGTGCCAAAAACTTCACAACTTCACAAATTATTAATAAATCTGAAAATAGACATTTTTACAAAAATTTCAGCATAATAACAGCCTACAAAATGACATTTCTAGATTTGTATAGCCTATACACAACAGCCCACAAATGTAGGGCAAAACTATGCTCAATCGGGCTCCCAAAATTAACACAAAAAATGCCCGAAAACACCACAAAACACTCATAAACTATCTCAGAAGTTTAACCATGACCCAATACATATATTCAGCCCTATTTTAACATCATAAAGTCTAAAATACAGCAGAAAACCAAACTGATATGAAACACTCAACTAAAAACCCAAACTCAAACCAAAAATAACCTCGAAAACACCCAAATTGGCACTATTCAGCAAAAAGGAAAACTCTGTATGAGCATGCACATGGAATGGATTCAAACTCTTGTCCTTAGCCTTCCTAGAAACTTACAAACTCCCGTTCTTGGGTCTCCTTCTCCACGAGTTTGACAGCCTCTGAAGAACAACAAGAAAATTAGCAAGAATCAAGATATAGAATGAGCCAAAAATGCCTACAAACCCATTTTAAAGAGGGCATAACCCTAACTCACATCCAAGAGGGGTCAATAAAATATAATTTAATAATAATTTTTATTTATTAGTCCATTGGTTTCCAAAGATTAGCCCCTTTTTCCGAAATTTCACCTTTTTGGAGCCTGCCTGCCTTAACAAAGTTTATTTTTTTTAAATTATTTGAATAGGGGACATGACAAGTCCTCCCCTCCCAAATATTGCTTGTCCTCAAGAAATGAAGGTTGGAATTCTCAAGAATATGTGCTCCTTCCCAAGTTGCATCCTCTAGTGGTAATCCTTTCCATTTGACCAAATGCTCTATGATGCTCCTATTTCTCAACCTTTTCTCTCTTGTATCCAAAATCTCTTCTGGTATCAAAACTAATTTTCCTTAATCATCAGGAGGTGGTAATTCTATAGATACTATGGTTTTCTGGCCTAGAACCTTCTTTAAGCAAGATACATGAAAAATATTATGTATTTTGCTGTTTGGTGGGAGCTCCAATTCATAAGCTACCTCTCCTACCTTCTTGATGATTTTATAAGGCCCATAGAACCTTGGCTTGAGTTTCTTTGCCCCACTTCTCTTCAAGGTGCTTTGCTTATATGGCTGCAACCTAACAAATACCAAATCTCCCACCTCAAAAGATCTTTCAATCCTTTTCCTGTCAGCATATATCTTTTGTTGGTTTTGTGCATGTTTTCAGATTATCCTTGAGGGACCTTATTATGTCTTGGCTTTGCTTGATGAAATCACTTGCTGTGGGTACTCTGCTATCAGAAAGTATTAGATCAACAAAGGAAAGGGCATCATAACCATAAAGAGCACAAAAAGGAGGCATACCAGTAGACATGTGATGAGATGTATTGTAACAATACTCCCCTAGGTGTAACCATTTCACCCAAGCATGTTGTTGATTTGAAACATAGTTCCTCAAATATCCTTCTATCCATTTATTAACTATCTCTATTTGTCCATCTGTTTGAGGGTGATAGCTAGTACTAGGAGTGAGTTCAGTTCCTACCAAATGAAAGAGCTCCTTCCAGAAAGAGCTGAGGAATCTACTGTCCCAGTCACTAACAATGTTTCTAGGCAAACCATGTAATCTAAAAATTTCCTTGAAGAACAATTCGGCCACTTGTGATGCCTTGAAATCAGATGTGATAGGAAAGAAATGTGCATACTTAGTTAGTCTATCTACCACCACATATATGAAATCCTTACCTTGAACCTTGTGCAACCCAGTGATGAAATCCATGGAAATACTTTCCCATTTTTGTTTGGGAATAGGAAGTGGCTGCAACAACCCTGCAAGAAAATTTTGCTCACTCTTGCTTTGTTGGCATACCATACATTCCTTAATGTGTTTAAGGACATCCTCCTTCATACCCTTCCATGAAAACTACTCTCAAATTTGCCTGTATGTCTTGAAGTATCCCTGGTGACTAGCCAAAGGTGTGTCATGAAAGGCCCTCAATATCCTCTCCTTACTTTTTGACCCTGGCACTAAGAAGATTCTGTTCTTGTACTAAATCAATTCATCAACAACCTTGTACCTATTATCATCCACTAACTTATCCAAAATCTTGGTGGCAAATGAATCTTTAGCATACTCTAAAATTATGGAGACTTTCCAATCAGCAGAGATAGATGATAAGGAACACAAAGTGGGCTTTCTTGAGAGAGCATCAGCAACCACATTATTCTTTCCTTTCATGTATTCAATATAAAAATCATAAGCTTGCAATTTGCTTACCCATTTTTGTTGACGATCATTCAAATCCCTTTGGTTCAAGAAGAACCTGAGGCTAATATGTTCTATCTTTACAATGAATCTCCCACATACCAAATATTGTCTAAACTTATGAAGTGCATGCATGATTGCCAACATTTCCTTATCATAGATGGAGTACCCTTTCTCTGATTGATTTAATTTTCGAGTCTCAAATGCTATTGGATGTCCTCTTTGAGTTAGGACAGCCCCTACACCTTCTGTCGAAGCATCACATTCAACAGCAAAAGGTAAAGAGAAATCTGGAATTGCAAGCACAGGGCATGAACTCATTACCTCCTTAAGCTTATCAAATGTTTTTTGTGCCTCTTCTATCCAAACAAAAGCTCCTTTCTTTGTCAAATCAGTCAAGGGGCAGCAAGCTGAGAAAATCCCTTGGCAAATCTCCTATAGTAGCTACACAACCTGAAGAAACCTCTCAACTGTGTAAGATTATTGGGTGGAGGCCAATCCAAAATTACCTGGATTTTTTGTTGATCAACCTGTACTCCTTTAGAGCTTATAATATGTCCGAAATATAGGATCTCTGTCAAACCAAACTCACATTTAGATAGCTTAGCATAGAAGGATTGCTGCTCCAAGATTCCCAAAATAGTGTCTATGTGCTTTAGATGCTCTTCCCATGTTTTACTGTATATCAAGATATCATCAAAAAATACCAAAATAAACTTTTGAAGATGCTGACTGAATACCTTATTCATACAAGATTGGAATGTTGCAGGTGCATTAATGAGTCCAAATGGCATAACAAAAATTCAAAGTGCCCATAGTGACATCTAAAAGCAGTCTTTTCCACATCTTCACTCCTCATTCAAATTTGATGGTAGCCTGATCTTAAGTCAATTTTTGAGAAGTATACAGCACCATGTAACTCATCAATGAGTTCATCTATGCATGGTATGGGATACCTATTTTTTATGGTCTTCTTGTTTAGAGCCCTGTAGTCTATGCACATTCTCATTGTACCATCCTTACCACAGATGATGCAAATGGACTAGAGCTAGGCCTTATGAATCCCATGTCCAGGAGTTCTTTAATAGTTTTTTCGAATTCTTCCTTATAACCTCTTGGATGGCGGTATGGGGTTGTTATAACTAGTTTGGCACCCTGTTCTAACTCTATAACATGCTCAAAACCTCTATCTGGTGGTAATCCTGGAGGCAAATCATTGAAAACTATACTAGGCTTATCAAGAATATTTTGAATTTCAAAATGGAAATTACCTTGATTCTTTGGAGAGCTTGTTGGTTGGATTATGACTCTCGCTGCCCATGTTACTTGTACTCTTCGAAAAGTCCTCTCCATCCACTTTGCAGAGACCGCCTTAGGTGCTCCATTCGATAACCCTCTCAATATGACTTCTTTCCCATTGGAATGAAATTTAAACTCCATAGTTTGATGGTTCATGTAATAGCCTCCAATAGAGTGCAACCATTGAACACCCAATACAAGATCTATCTCCCCAATACCAACCACATAGAAGTCATCACATAACTCATAATCTCCTAAGGTCATCTTGAGTTGTTTCACCACCCATGTGCAAGGCATAGTGAATCCATCAGCTACAGTAACATTGAATCCCTCAAAATCTTCTACTTTAAGCCCTCTTTTCATGACAAATCCCTCATCAATAAAATTGTGAGTTGCCCCACTATCAAGAAGAATAGTCAACCTTTGCCCTGCTAGTACCCCTCAAATTCAGAAGGGATGGTATCTTGGGACTCCTGATAATGCTGCTAAAGTGTCATCCTTGTTAATTTCTTTTACTTTCTCTTCTTCTACCTCCTACTTAGTATCATGAAATTCTTCATGCTCATCTGAATCGGATTCTGAAGCAACTTCAATATAGTGCACTTGACCTTTCCCCAAACATCTGTGTCCTAGAACCCATGGTTCACTACAAGTAAAACAAAGTTTTTTCCTTCGTAATTCACTCCTAGTCTCTTCATCTACCTTATTTTTTGCCACATTTGTCACATCTTTTGGTGGTAGTGTTGGGAAAGTCTTTTTCTGAAAATTTCCCTTATGTTACCAAAGATTTGGGGGTTTTTGATTAGTGATTGATTTCATAGGCACGCAAGTTTCAAGTTGCAAGCTTCTTTTGATAGCTTCCTGTAAGGTTGAGGGTGAGAAAGCCTTAACCAAACCCTTAACAGAATCTTCTAAACCATCAAGAAAAAGATAAACGATCCTCTTTTCACTCATATCAGGTACCATAACAGCCACTTTTTGAAATTCTTCTATATACTCATTAACTGATTTGGTTTGCTTCAACTTTGACAATTCTTTAAAGTACTCTTCATCATCCTTGAGGTCAAATCTATCTATCACCCTTTGACTGAAATCTTCAAATGTAGTTACCTGATCGTGACCTTGAGTAGTCATTCCATGATACCACCAATCATAGGCTGCATCTTCCAAGTGTAGACTTGCAAATTGAATAGCATCACTCTCTTTCATGGGGTTAAGTGTGAAGAAAGTTTGTAATTTTTGTAGCCATGCTCTAGCTGAAATTTTATTTGTTCCATCAAAAGTAGGTGTTGTAAACTTGCTTATTTTATTTTTGAGCTCTCTTCCACTTGTGTCATGCTCCCTCCTATTCTGTTTCTTGGGCATCAAATCAATCATCATATCCACATATTCTCTAAAAGGAACTGAACTACAAAAGTCATCATCTAAGCCATTGTAAGTAGCTCTTAATGTAATCAAATTACCTGTAACCTCTTCCACTGGATTAATGGTTGGATTTGGTACTGGTGGCTCATCTGCAGGCAAGAAAATAGATTTGGTTGATTTAGATGGTGTGGATCTCCCATTTCTTGGCTCCTCTGAAGTGCTCCCTTTCTCATTAATAGATGCAATTCCTTGTAATTTTTCTGTCAATATTCACAAAGCCTCTCTAGTTTCCGCCAAACCATCCACTGTTTGCTTCTGAGTATTTTGGATGTCTTTGAAGAATTTCTTTGCCATCTCATCTGGATCAGCCATACTTTTTTCTTCCTTGGATTTTGTACTTTTTCTTTCAACTGGGGGTTTGATCAAAATTTCTTTATTCTTTTCTCGCTGTAAATATCTTTTTTCTCTTTCACTTAGTTGCATGCAATCATAAAATATGACATGCAAGATCTGGGTAGTTATCAAAACTTGACATGCAAGATCTGGGTAGTTGTTAAAACTGACATGCAACTTCTACAAACCCTCAGGCTGGCAAGATCACGGCTCTGATACCACTGAAATGTCCCTTTCCTGATTTTTTATGACATTTCCAGCCTCAAATCAGAACTTTAAAATCAAACAACCAATATTACAAAGATCTATCAATTTTCCAATAAAACCCAAATCGGGTATGTCCAAATTAGTGCCAAAAACTTCACAACTTCACAAATTATTAATAAATCTGAAAATAGAAATTTTGACAAAAATTTCAGCAGCATAATAGCCTAAAAAATGACATTTCTAAATTTGTATAGCCTTTACACAACAGCCCACAAATGTAGGGCAAAACTATGCTCAATCGGGCTCCCGAAATTAACACAAAAAATGCCCGAAAAAACCACAAAACACTCATAAACTATCTCAGAAGTTTAACCATGACCCAATACATATATTCAGCCCTATTTTAACATCATAAAGTCTAAAATACAGCAGCAAACCAAACTTATATGAAACACTCAACTAAAAACCCAAACTCAAACAAAAAACAACCCCGAAAACACCCAAATCGGCACTATTCAGCACAAAGGAAAACTCTATATGAGCATGCACATGGAATGGCTTCAAACTCCCATTCTTAGCCTTCTTGGAAACCTACAAACTCCTGTTCTTGGGTGTCCTTCTCCACGGGTTTGGCAGCCTCTGGAGAACAACAAGAAAATTAGCAAGAATCAATATGTAGAATGAGCCCAAAATGCCTCCAAACCCCTTTTAAAGAGGGCATAAACCTAACTCATGTCCAAGAGGGGTTAATAAAATATAATTTAATAATAATTTTTATTTATTAGTCCATTGGTTTCCAAAGATTAGCCCCTTTTTCCAAAATTTCACCTTTTTGGAGCCTGCCTGCCTTAACAAAGTTTTTTTTTTTTTAATTATTTGAATAGGGGACATGACACTTGGAAGCATAGAAATTACCCTTTGTAAATAGGTCTTCAAAAATTCACAATGATAAATGATTTTGATTCTCTTCCTTTTAACAAATTTTCACTTTCCAATCACCATAAATGCTTGGTATGATTGATTATTTGGTGATAGATTATCTTCCACTTGGTTTAACCTTAGTTCTTAGTAGAGTCATTCATAACTTAGTATCCTCAAAATATTTTTAGTGTATCCTGGCCTTGCTTGGTAGGGTCTTGCAAATTGGCCTAGCTTGGTAAGGTCTAGATTTTCCTTAGACACCCAATGACCCCTTTGCATCTTGAATTCTAATATGGATCTTTCCTTTTAGGTAGTTGGAACTAATCTAAGATGTCTGCTTCAAATTTTTAGTCCTAGTCATCCTTATGGGAAATCAAGTAGAAATGTTTGAGTCAACCAATTCTTGAGTGACATGTGCTTCATGACTCAGACTTGTATTCTTAGAAGATTTTGGAATCTATTACTACCTCATTTTCTTTTTGATGTCATCAACCTTGTCTTTCTTTTCATATTCAATCCTTTGAGTGTTCATATAGTTCTTGGTAAGATATCCAAGTTCTATACAAATAAAACATCTTATAGTGGTGTCTCTTGTTCTCATGTGATGTGTCACACAAATTTCTCCAATGTGCCCAAATTCTCCATAGTCATGGCATCTACACCATTTTTTATAGTCCCAACCAAATATAGTTTTCATAAACTATTATGCTAGTTTCAATATCTTGGTTCTGTATTCAAAGGATTTGTGCCCATGCTTCTTTCATTTGTGATATTTACCTTTAAATTTAAGTTTCTCTTTGCATTCATTAGCTCTATGGCCATGCTTATTTCAATTGTAACACTTTCCATTGAATATTTCTTTATTATTACTTAAAAATTTGTTTGATGTATGACTTAACTTACCATAGTGATTGTAAGTAGGCCTTTGATTCTTTTGAACTTCTTGCTTGGATGATTCACCTTCTTCTGTGTATCCTATCCTTGCTTTACCTATCTATCTGTATTGGCTTTGCTCATTCAACAAATTCATGTCTATTTGATATTTCATCAATCTCTCATTTGTTTTCTTTTCAATGTTTAGATTATTTTGCAATCTTTCATTCTCTAATCTTATATTCATGATTTCTTCATTTGCATTAGTAAACTTGTCAATGAAGTCTACCTATTGAAGGGATAGATGTTGAATTTCATTGTTCTTTCCTTCTATCTCTTCTTTGGCTTTGTCTTTTTCTTCCATGACTTCACACAATTTACTGACTAAATTTCTTGTTCTCTTTTTAGTTTTCTATCTTCTTCTTGAAGGTTACAATTATTTTCTAATAGGTCTCTAATTTCCTCATTTGATTCATCTAAATTTCTTTCTAGATAGATATCGTCAATTCTTTATTCACTGTAGAGTTTTTCATTCATTTGTATTGGAAGTTCTTTTCTTCTTTTCAAAGATTGAGATAGTTGCTTCTTTTCTTTCTTAAGTTGGAATATCCAATTCTAAATCCATCTTTTCATTGTCAATAGCCTTATCTATCTTGAATACCTCTATTACTTCTAATCTTTTCTAAAGCTATAAAAAAAATTTTTGAGAACCATAATGTTCTAATACCAATTGTTAGAAATATAGGATAGGCTAGGTTATTGAGAGGGGAGGGGTGAATCAAGAACCAATGAAACTTATTCTTATTTCACCAATTAATCCTTCATATGTATTCTAAACTAATTACATGCATTAAAAAATGAAAGCATTAAAACATAAGTAACACTTTGATACAAGATATGGTAACCCAAAAACCTTCCAAATAGAAAGTAAAATTGGGGTGAGGATGATACCTACAAGCTTTAGTACTATAGTATAAAGTTGGCCAGATAAGACTTATAATTGATCACTTCTAATTATCTACCCTATTAAGAGCAATAAGTACTACTAGGTCCAGCTTGCTAAAGATTTTACAAAACATACAATGAAGTATACACTCAATAAAGAGATTTGCAAATGAATGTTAAGCCTACCTTGCGAAACGATTTAACTATTCCACCTATTAGAATGAACCAGTGGCTGATCTTTGATCTGCAACTCTAATTTTCTAGTTGATATTCCTTTGGGGTGTAATGATCACCTTGTTGTGATAGATAAATATTTGCTGCTCCTTATAGTACTTGTAGCCTTCTTAATTCATACATCTACTCTTATTATATTCACATCATGTGTTCTTCTATGACTTAACATTTTGATGTCGTATAGCACATTACATATATACCAATCCAAAATATAATACATCAAAGTCAATTACAATAAAATTTTCACTAAAATACAAAAATTTGGCTCAACTATTGGTAATCAAGTTCTGAAGACAAACTTGGTGAGATTCTAATACTGAGTAACCGTTGTCAACACTCAAGATTGTCATGCCCTTGGTATACATAGAAGCTTAGTTCATACTAATCACTTCCAAGTAGTCTAAACTTGGTCATCATTGGTGACTAATGAATACTAAAAAAATTGACATATAAATTGAATCACTTAGTTGACACTATAAGGCTCAATGAGCACTAATACTATGAGCTCGGTAGAAATTGAATCACTTGGTTGATGCTTTCTAGCTTGGTCAACACTTGATATGCATCACTAATGCTACAAACTCAAAAAATACTAGAGACCATAGTTTTCACTATGCAACTTGATAAAAAAAATATGAAGCTTAGTTTGCACTGATACTCATCAACTCGATAGATACTACTGGGTGCAAACTAAATACTAATTTTAGAACTTAGTAGAACTTGAATTACTTGGTTAACACTATAAATTTCAAGATAAGCTCAATAGTTTCTAACCATTTGACTAAGTGCGAGTCACTAATAAACAAACTTGACCATAATGTCAACACATGAAATCAATCACCAACAACCCCTAGTAACCCTCCTTGAAGATGAAAATTGAGGTGATTGTAGATGGTAAGGTCAGCAGGACACATACCCCCATCTAAAACACACTTAGCCATAATTATCTCACATAGAGAGTGAGAAATATTCCATGAGAGTTGCATAACTTTGGTCCAAACATTTTAAAATAGTATCATGTTCCTCTCCAACCAAATATGCAAAAGAATGAATGAAGGACTGGCAACCCATGCAACCTAAAGAGGAAAGGCTATAGTGGGCAAACTACCCAGGTGATCCCATAAAGAAGACAAGGAGGAAGCATGCCTACAAGGACAACCCCAAGAATTCTACCAAATGTGCCATAGCTGAGTAGAATAGGAACAATGGAAGAAAAGGTGGGAGACAGACTCATTTCCATTATCACACAACACATAGAGTGAGGGGCCTTAAAATCCATCTTTACAAAGATTATCCCACATAAGACACCAGTTTTGAGTCACCAACCACATGAAGAAATTACATTTGGACCAGGAAAAATTATTCCAAATAGGTTTCCACTAAGGCGTTATATCATCTCCATATAATTTTCTAGTAATCTCTTGGTACCCATTAGAAATAAAGTATTTACTAGATAGAGCAACAACCCAATCCAAAACATCTAGCTGTAGTAATGAGAAACACTCCCTAGAAGCCAAAATTCTAGAGAGTTCCTAGTGGTCCTCTTCTAAGCCCTTAGGTGGCCAATATGAAGAGTCCTTCCATATATAGCGAACAATAAGGCCTAAGTGATAAGGGACCTTATAATGAACCACCTTACCCCATCCAACAATAAGAAAAGAATTAAAAAGAATCTAAATATGAGGCTACATAGACAAGATAAGAGGGTTATCATCCCAAGAATCAGACCAAAATAAAGCCTCTAAGCCTCCTTTACAAAGCTGGGTAGAATAGGAACAATGGAATAAAATGTGGTAGACACTCTCCTTTCCAATATCACACAACACATAGAATGAGGTCCCCTAAAATCCATGTTTACAAATATTATCCCACTTAAGACACTAACTGTGAGTCACTAGCCACATGAAGAAATTACATTTGGACTAAGAAATTTTTTTCCAAATAGGTTTCCACTAAGGCACCATGTCATCTCCAAAAAAATTTCTAGTAAGCTCTTGGTAACCAATAGAAATGGAGTATTTATTAGACAAAGAACCACTCCAATCCAAAATATTTGGTTCCAACAATGAGAAACACTCCCTAGAAGATAAGATTCTAGAGAGTGTCTAGTAGTCCTCTTCTAAGCCCCCAAGTAGCCAATCTGAGGAGTCCTTGCATCCATAGAAAAAAACAAGGCCCAAGTGATAAGGGGCCTTATAATGAACCACCTTATCCCATCCAAAAATAAGAAAAGAATCTAAAGATGAGGGTACATAGACAAGATAGGAGGGTTGTCATCCCAAGCATCAAACCAAAATAAAGCCTCAGAGCCTCCTTTACATATCCAAAAATGATCTATCTTAACTAATTGAGTACCATTCTTAAGAGTCTTCCATAACATAGTACTATGACCTTCTAAAGGAAGCAAGGAAATATAATGTGAATCAACACCCTTGAAATACTTATGAGTTATTATACAGACCCAAAGTTGATTATGTCTAGAGCACCAATACCAATAAAGGTTAACAACCAAAGCTTGGCTACTTAGAATAGCATAGTACAACACAAGACCACCCTCCTTCTTAGTCCAACAAATAGCCTCCTAACTAATTAAAATCCATTTAGAATTACATAAATTACCACTCTAAAGAAACTGTCAAGAAAGATCATCAAACTTCTTGATAAAGTAAAAATGAGTCGCCTAAACCATGCTTCTATAAATAGAAAGAGTTGAAAAAAAAAATTGAAGAAGAGTAACTTGAATAATAGTAGAATTTAATCTATGAGTCCAATTATTTACCTTCTTCCAAATCTTATTAAGTATATTTTTCCTAAAGAGATATGGCTTCCTATAAACAATGCTAGGAATACCAAGATATGTCAAGGATAGCAACCCAATTCAAACCTATAGGATATTAGCAATCCTCCTTTGAATTTCTTTAAGAGTATTAAAAAATAAATAGAGGAATTAAGTTCATTGATTTTTTGGCCTGGGACCACCAAATAAATGTCAAGAGTATTTTGAAACACCTCAACTTCTTGGACCTGAGCAATACCTACAAGAGTAGTGCCATTAATAAATTGAAGATGAGAAAGTGAGGGTGGTCCATTATCCCAATGCCAACCATGAATAGAATTCTAAGAAACCTGATATGATGTAGAGCATCTTTTAAACCACATAATTTTCTAAGATATTGATGATCTAATCTTCATTTAATCATTGAAATAATTAAAAAAAGGCAAATAGTACTTGTTTGCTTCCTTTAACAAACAATTTCAATACTATCCCAAGTTTTACAATTTCCAAGAATTGAGTTATTTGACCCACTAAAACTCAGAATAAAAATTTCTAGAAACGATAAATTTTGTAGATTACTAAAGTAACTATCACCTCACCAAATCTTGAGGTCTAAGGACCCCATTTGATTCCTCAAACAATTATTGTTTTTGACTACAAATTATGGTCCATATCCCTATCATAATTCAGAATTAAAATACCAAACCCTGCCTAGGAAATGATACCAAACCAATTCCATGTGAAAACATTATGAATATAGTTTAGCAATATGTAACCCATTTATTTTTTCCAATCATAAATATTTTTTCAAGCACAAATCACTGTCTACAACTCCAACAAAGATCTTTAAAAACTAGTTTCCACTAAAATATGTATAACCTTCACAAATCTACATAAAACCAACTCAAAAAAATAGGAAATGAAAGATAATTCATATTATTAGAGATCCTAAGTCTCCAAAATGTGTCTGTACTACACACTACAACATGACTATATTCAAGGAATCTCAAATCTGCAAATACCCACTTTCACCAAAGTGCTCATAACTTAATAATTTTTTATAAAGTTAAACCAAACAAAAAGAATGAGAAGGAGGATTCATCATTCTATATATTAATTACTATATTACATGGTTTCTAGTCTGTACAGGGCCATACAAGGCCTAGAAACAACACTAAAACTAAAAAACCAATAAAAAAAACAATAATAGAATACACCAAAAATATATCAAAATATTTCTTCTTCTCAAATCTGATTTGGTTCAACTATAAAATGGTATTTATATTCATTTTAAAGTTATAAACCTTCCTAAATACCCCCAAGACCAACCATCTACCTTTTTACATCATTTTTGTATGTTAGTAACTTTCTCAATGTTGCATTTTACAACTTTTTTATGCAACTTTTACATTTTTGACAAAATGACTTCAAAACTTTTTCATACCTCTCTATACATATCAAAATGAAATATTTAAGACATTTTATAATTATTTTACCATTCCATGGTTCTTTTACACAAATTTGACCATGTAGACCTAAATATGACCTATTTGACAACTTGAGCAATAGTGTGCACATGCTTACATTTCTTGTCAACACCTTTACAAATGGATTCAAAATGAATCAATACATCATATAGCTGACCTTAAATGACTCAAAAACCTTATATATCTCATAGTTACCTCTAGGATTAGGTGCTTCTACACCATACTACCAGCCTTGAGAATTTTTCAAGTCTCTTGGAAAGGTGTGCTATAACCTGCAAAAAAAAAAAAAAAAAAAGTCTTCATCTTTACCTTCCTTTGCCTTTTCCTCTTCATGCCTTTATCACTGCCATATTTTCCCTTAAGGACACATGACTATCATCAAACTTATATTCCCAAATACTCCTATCAATGGAGCATTAATGGTTGTAACTTCCACAGTACCTTATTAGTTAGAGATTCACCTTTACCATACTACTTCAAACTCACCACAATAACTCTCCCTTGTGCCTCACCTAGGAGTCCTCTTTGCCTCTCTCTGTAGTCTCTTGGAAATCAAATGGACCACTCCTTTGCCCTAGACCTTCTCTTGGACATTGATAGACTTTTAGTGTATGTACACACAACCCGAACTTCACATGTATCAAGATGGATGAGTACCTACAACCAAAAATCATTAACAAAATAAATACCAAATCTCCAAGGTCTTGGTGTGGATTTCCTCCCTCGGTGCTCTACCCACACACTCAAGATCTTCAAAATATGATACTATTATTATGTAGAGCATTTTATAAACCAAAAAATATATAATATCTTGGTGATCTAATCTTCATTTAGTCATTGAGATAATTGAAAAGAGGAAAATACTACTTGTTTGCTTCCTTTAACAAACAACTTCAATACTGTCCCAAGTTTTACAATTTCCAAGAATTGAGTTATTTGACCCAAAAAAAACTCAAAACCAAAATTTCTAGAAGCAATAAAGTTTGTACATAACTAAATTTACTATATCCTCACCAAATCTTGAGGTTTGAGAACAAAATTTAATTCATAAAACAATTATTGTTTCAAACTACAAATTCTAATCCATATCCCTATCATAATTCAGAATTAAAACACTAAACCATGCCTAGGGCATACAATATATTCACCAAAATGAATCCAAATGATACAAAACAAATTAAATTTGAAAAATTATGAATATAGTTTAATAATATGTAAGCCATTTAATTTTCCTAGTCATTAATAATTTTTGAAGCATAAATCACTACCTACAACTTCAATGGAGATCTTTAAAAGCTAGTTTGCACTAAAATATGCATAACCTTCACAAATCTTCATGTAATTAACTAAAACCAAAATTAAATGAAATATAATTCATATTTATTTTTATAAAATATTATTATATGTCTTGAGTCTCCAAAATATGTCTATACTACACACTACAACATGACTATATTTAGGGAATCTCAAATCTGCAAATACCCATTTTCATCAAAATATTCATAACTTATGAATTTCTTTATAAAATTGAACCAAAGGAAAATAATGAGAAGTAATATGCATCATTATATATATCCATTACTATATTGCATGGCTTTCATGCATTACAGGGCTGTACAAGGCCTAGAAACAACACTAAAACTTAAAAACCAATCAAAAAACAAACAATAGAATGCACCAAAAATGTATCAAAATATTTCCTCTTCTCAAATATTATTTGGTTTGACCATAAAATGGTAATTATATCGATTTTAAATTTATAAACCTTCCTAACTACCCCCAACACCAACCATCTACCTTTTCACATCATTTTTGTAATATTAGCAACTTTCTCAATGTTGCATTTTACAGCTTTTTTATGCAAGTTTTACTTTTTTGACAAAATGAATTCAAAAAATTTTCATACCTCTCTATACATATCCAAATGAAATATTTAAGACCTTTTATAATTATTTTACCCTTCCATGGGTCTTTTACACAAATTTGACCATGTAGACCTAAACATGACCTATTTAACAACTTGAGCAATATTGTGCACATGCTTACATTTCTTGTCAACACCTTTACAAATCAATTCAAAATGAATCTATACATCATTTAATTGAATTTAAGTCACTCAAAAACCTTATATATCTCATAGTTACCTCTAGGATTAGGTGCTCCTACACCATGATACTTGATGAATATTCCTAGGCCCTTGGTCATAATAATAAAGAGATAGGGGAGAGAGAGTCATCATGAAGCATACCCCTAGAGACACCAAATAAATGGGAACAAGAGTAACCTAAAAAATAGTAGAATTTCATCTATGAGTCCAATTTTTTAATATCTTTTGAATCTTATTAAGCATATTCTGCTAGAAGAGACGTGGCTTTCTAGAAACAAAACTAAGAATAAATAGATATAACAAGGGTAGCAACCAAATCTGAAACTATAGGATATTAACAATCCTTATTAAATAGCTTCAACGATATTAAAAAATAAATATAGGAATTAACTTCATTAATTATCTATCCTGGTGCCACCAAATTAATGTCAAGAGTGTGTTGAAACACCTCAGTTTCCTAGATCCAAGCAATACTCACAAGAGCAATGTCACCAATAAATTAAAGATGAGAAATTGAGGGTGGTCCATTATCACAATGCCAACCATGAATAGAATTCTGAGAAACCTAATACTTGATGAATATTTCTAGGCTTGTAGTCTTAATAATAAAGAGATAGGGGGAGAGAGAGTCACCATGGAGCATACCCCTAGAGACACCAAATAATTGGGAAGGTTGATAATTAAGAAATAAACATAGATTTCTCCCTTAAACTAGCCATAGAGTGAATTGCTTCAATACCAATAACAACCCCATCTAAAATTCAACTTCCTATGATAAAACCTCCTTGTTTTTAAGATAATAGAAAGGAGTAATCTTTTGAGCTTCTCAATGATCAACTTAGTAATAAATTTGAAGACAATATCACACAAAGAGATAGACCTAAAAAAATCCATTTGATTAGCCTCATTTTTTTCAAAATTAGAGCCAAGAAGGTAGAATTCAAGTCCCATTGTATCTACTTACAAGAATAAGATTCTCTAACCACCTCCAACAAATTTTGATTAATAAAATCCCAAAATTTTTGGAAGAATTCAACAGGAAAACCATAAAGACCAAGAGCTTTTCCTTTATGTGTACTGAAGACCACCTCCTCCAACTCAACCAAAGAGAGTGGTTGCATGAGAAAATCATTCATTTCTTGGGTAACAAGAGAGTGAATATAAGACAAAATAATAGTCTCTTCATTTACTACTATGGGAGAGTCCTTAGAAAAGAGGATATAAAAGTACATGCTTGCCTCCTTGAACAAAGCTAGCATGGAAGACAACTGAAGACCTCCAAAGTTAACTAAAGAAGAATTATACCTCTAATTTCAACGAGATTGCATGGTTTTATGAAAAAATGCAATGTTCTTATCACCCTCCTAGAGCCAATCAAATCTGACCTTTTTCTTCTAGTATATTTCCTCATGAAACCACCATTCTTCGAGATGTTTAGAGGCAAGGGATTTAGCTTTACCCAAAGACATAGAGAAACCAAGATCCATAATCTTCCTAGTAATGACATCAAGAAACTCCTGAACTTTCCCTTTCATGTTATGAAGGTTCTCAAAACATTATCCATTCTATTTTTTGAGCTTCCTTTTGATATACTGAACATATTTAGTGAAATAATACATAGTAGTACCATATGTAGGGGCACCATCTCTCTACCAACCATAAGATCATAAAGAAAGGAGTCTTGAAGGCACATCAATTGAAACTTGAATGGAGGATTCTTAGGAATAATCACTCTAGTAGCAAATATTTTAATTGGTTAATCATAAGAACCCCATAAGTCCAAAATTTCAAAAGAGAGAGTAAGAGAGCAACTAACCCAGAAGCAAGAAACTAATAATCTATCCAAATGTTTAGAGCTATCTTGAGCCACAAATCTTCTATTATTCCAAGTAAATATCCCATTAGCTAGTTTGATATCAAAAAGATGCAACATATCAATAGTTTGATGAAGAAGATTAGAGGAAGGCCCCAACCAAGAGAAATCACCCTTCTCCTCAAGACTTATATCTAAATTGAAATATCCTACTAAAACCCAAAGATGGAAAGGATGGAAATTTCTTACATATCAAATGTGTGACCAAATTTTTACCTTTCCCACATAGTCCATAGGCACATAGATATTATTATTTCTACATTTAGTTAGTATTGTTTCTCTAATATCAATTTCTTTTATACCACGTTAATGTAGGCATCTTCAAGAGTACAAGTGGTTGGAGCTATACATTAAAAAGAACAAAAAAATAACCAAATGTATTAATTGTGTGAATCTAGGATTTTTTTGATAGATTTAATTTATTTATACATGATGTAGTTGTATTGTTCATAAATAATGCATTTGTGCATGAGGATGTGAGTATATGGAAATTTTTGATAGAATTCATGTATTTGTAGTGGTTTAGTACATTTCTACTTTTTTATCTGACATGAAGAAAAAATCTAATAGGATTTCCTACTAATGTGTTGATTAAGAAGGCTCGTTTATCACAATTTGATGTCAACCAATCTTGCTTCTTGCCCAAGCTCTCCTAGGGTCTCCTGAGGTCTTACACTTGCCAAAATAGGGTTTATACCCACCCTATACTCCTTAGGACTCTATACAATAGATCCTAACCAATCAATTGGCACACACCAATAAGGTATAACAAATTTTTTGCTTATTCTCCAATAACCCCAAATGTTCATTTGACTTCCAAATGGGTGGATGGTCAACATGCAATATCTATAGAATTCCTTCAAGCTTCCAAACCAAAAACAACACCAAAACCCTAATTGAGTTCCAATCCACAAGTGAAAATGTATTCAAATGCTTGTAAAAAGGCTACTAGAATTAGCCCTCCAAATGCACTAAAACCAAAATATCTTGAAAAAATACTTAACAATGAGTCAAAAAAAACCATTCTAGATACCCTTTTAGAAGACCTTAAGGATTTTGGAGGTGTAGGGTTTCCAAATTATTTTTACTATATAGGCACAATTTTAGCCTAAAATCAAGGGTTTCAAGGTATTGTATGCTATCTGATGGAAAAACTTGATTTTCACACCTTAACGCATCCACTGAAACTTCCCACTTGTCTTGGGGTTACATCACTCCTTGCTACAACACTTTCCATGCATAGTTTGAAGTATCCACATATTCAACCACACCTATCTTCTCTGCAATAATTTGTGATGCCTAACCAAGTTGCTTGGACTTGCTTAGGGCATCACTACAATAGTGGACCTTCAATTTTCTAAGGCCTCATCTCCACTATACATTATTTACATGGATTAATATTCCAAATCCTAAGATACCATATTGTACCTAGAGTGGGAAATGGCCCTATGACTCCATTTGTGCACACAATCTATCTCAGGACAATAGACTAGTGAAAACAAAAATATTTAATACAAGCATGCAAAAATTCACAAATTAACAAACTAGATATGTGAAAAATATTAAATAAATCTAAGCTAATACTTCCAACACTAAAAATCCTAGATTTAATCTATCTACATGCCAAGAGTACTTAAAAACACAAAATTATTGTTCATATCTTGTTGTCTAGGTCGTACAGTGTAATAACTCACTTTTCCAACCCTTTGAATAGGTTGAGAATGGACTTATATAGGCTTGCCACCCATGCTCTTAACTATTTTACATAGTTAAAATGCCTTCTTGATAGAGTTTCTTGAAATGCAAGAAAAGTTGTCAAAATGTTGTTAATGACAACATTGAAAACTTTGAGCAATTTTTGCAATTTTGAGTATTTGACCCTAAAACTTTCTTTAAATGATGTTAAATTATTTAAAAATCCTTAAACAATTTTAAAAAATCTAATAAGGTCCTTCAAACATTGGTTTTACCTTTTTAGCCTCCAAAACCCAAAAATGCTCTATATAGCCATATTGAGCAATATTGAACAACTAAGAGCAATCTAGCCTAAACAACCTCACTTAAGGACTAAACTAACTATATTATTCACCTAGTGGTGTGGCTAGCACCACCACAAGACAAAAACTCTAAGGTAACCCTAGGTATTCATTATCCCACCTAGGTACTACTACACCATACTCCCCTAGAGAGAGAAATCATGTCACTCCTATGGACAATATGTCTTTGTTGATGGTTAGCTTCTTGAAGTCTTCCTTAGAAACCCATGTGGCTTGTGAGTCTAGTCTAGTCTTCCACTTTATAAGGTACTCCATGTATACTCTATTTCTAGTAGTTTTCTTGACTCTGGAATCTATTACCTTGGTAGTGGAAGGAACTATTGCATGGTCCAGATCATTCTCAACTCCTTGACTACTAGTAGCATAAATATGTTAGAAATGATTTAAAATAACTGAGAGGGTGGGTGAATCAATTTTTCAAGTTCCAAATGCCAAATTAAAACTTTTTCATCAAGTAAAGTGAGCCTTTAAAACTGTTCATTCATCCAAGCTTAAACTTTATTAAGTTTAACAAGTTACTGTAAATCAACATGCAAACAAAACACATGAAAGATCAACACATAACATAGTGATTTATGTGGAAACCCAATTTTGGGAAAAACACTAGTAACATGCTACTCAATTCTCACACTTATGAATTGATGCCTTCCAAAAGACCTACCCTGTTAAAGGCTACAACACATTGTTAAATATGACCTGATTAAAGGATTTCACCACCCTATTAGAAGTGGGCCTATTTAGAGGACTTTAGAACATTCACTTGGAATGCCACCCTATTAAAGGATTTATAAATGGCTGTTAGACCAAAGTAAGTCCATAGGATTTTTACCCTAACTGATACAATTGTTAGAGAGTAACAACAAGGGCTTTTGACCTAATATAACTCACAACTTAACTTGTAGATTTCATATCACAATTCAACTCTTCACATTTCCTAGCCTTCAGTCTTTGTAGCTCTAATATCTTGTTCTCCTTTCAAGCTTTGTCTTGTTAAGTCTTCATTCTCGATGTACTAGTGTAGTCTTCTTTCTGACCACTTATCGAATTAGAGTCTCTGTGCTTTGTTCTTCCTTCTTGTCTTGATGTCTTCTTGTTAACACATTTCGACCACTTTGTAATTTTGGCACACCAACAGCTCTTGCTTCTTAGCCTATGACTCCTTAAATAGAAGTCTATAATTTCTTTTCCCACTTGATTCTTCCCTCCTTTAATTTTAGTTCAAATGGATTAGGTAGGATTCATTGAATCTCACTCATATCTTGCTTCTTCTAGAAACATCATGAAGAATCCTCTTGAATTTGCTCAAAAATAATTTACATAAAATTTGTGATTCCAACTCATCATCCTTATCCTCCATTTGGCTCACAAAATTCAAGGTAACAAACTTGTTAACTCAGATTTGGTGAATCTTTGACTTTTGCAATAATGCAGCAACTCGGCACTATTCAAATTTTGGTGCTCGATACATACTGTATTACTTGGCATCAACTACATTTTATTAATGCTTGGCACCTACTATGGATTCACTCGGCATCCACTAAGTTTTTCTAATGCTCGACACCTATTGCTTTGCTTGACACCTAACACACTTGACTCCTTCTTTATCAGTCAACACGCACTAGATTTTTCATTTACTTGGCACTAACTAAAAAATTTCTCAGCTTGAACTAGCTTTCTCGGCACTCACTAATGAACTTAGTTAAGCCTTGCACTCAACCTTGTTGCAATATATTCCTCCAGCATCTCTAACTGTGGCCAACTTCTATATCTTTTAATCAATACATCATTTTACCATTGTCTTAATTTATCCTTGCACTTCATTACAAAATCATAACTCAACCTTTCCCTTAGGTGCTCTTGTTACATCTTGTTGATTAAATCCTCTTCATCAATCAACTAAGTGATAGTACTTGGATCTTACAAGCAATTTTCATTCCATCAAATATCATGTTTAACATCAATGGAAAAATACTGATTGAAAATATTCTTTAATAGAAATCTCCCTCTTTGCAACAATCTTTCTTTTACAATTAACTTTTCAAAAAAAATTCCAACACAATAGACAATGCTCCTTTAAAGTATACCAAATCTTGTACATTAAATATTAAACATATGCCCAAATCTGATGGAAAATAAACTTTATATGCATTTGCTCCATATTTTCCCATGATCTTGCAAGATGCTACTCTCTTTATTTTCAATTTAGTAGGGACACCCTTTTGCAACCTAGCCTTGTTTAAATGGACTACGAAATAATCCCCAATAGAGAACTGAACATCCTTTCTCATTTCATCCATCTTTTCTTTAAGCTTTTGGGTATTTCCTTATATAGTTCTTTTGACTTGGTCTTGTATCTCTCTCATGGTGTGGGCAAAATCATCATCATGTCCACTCCTATGTTCCATTTCTCCAAGATCCCTCAACTCACACACACCTCTAGGATGCATGTCATATACAATTTCAAAGGGACTCGAACCTATGGTTCTATTTATACTATCAGTGTAGGCATATTTTGCTTGGGGAATAATGACATACCAAGTTTTCCCAATTGGACTAATCACCAATTTTCCCCTTCAAGAATCATGACATGGGTTAGCTACCTCCTATATTATATAAGTCTAGCAATTGTATCATGCATTAAGAAATTTATCTTTTGGTGCAACGACAACCCTATATTGTAACAATTGGTATCAAAGCTTGTTCACAGGTTCAAATCTCTTGAGGTAACAGATTGTTGGACTATCCACCAACATTCCTCTTCTAGATTTGTGACATGGATTAATTTCCTCCTGTGTTCTATAGATCTAGTGGTTGTGTTGGCAATTAATGCATAAATATTTTGGTGCAATGGTAACCCTAGCTTGTAACATGCTCACATTCCTTAGTTAGGTCCCTTAAGAGATTAACGAGAATTGTATTGACCAACTCAAACTGACCATCAATTTGAGGACAGTATGATGATCCAAATGAAAAATTTGTGCCAAGTCTACCCCACAAAGTCTTCCAAAATCTTATCATAAACTTCACATCCCTATCTAAAACTATGCTTAGTGGAAGGCCATGAATCCTTACAACTTCTTTCAAGAACAAATGAGCAATGTGGCTTGCATCATTGGTTATTTTGCATGGGATGAAGTTCCTCATTGTTTTGAATCTATCAACAACCACATAGATACTATCATGGCCTTGTTTTGTTTTGGGAAATACTACTATGAAATCCATGCTCATACATTCCCATGGCTTATTAGGGACTGATAAAGGCTAATAAAGACCTGCAGTACTCATCCCTCCTTTAAATTTCATACACACCATGCACTATTCTACATACCTTGTCACATATCTAACTAGTTTAGGCCAATAATAAAACCTTTGGACCAATTCTAATGTCTTTTTGACTCCAAAGTTACTTCTTAGACTACCATTTTGTTTCTCTTGTATAAGGTTCTCTCTTATGGATCCCCTTGGCACACACAACTGATCGCCTTTAAAGAGAAACCCATTCTACAAGGTAAACTTTGCAAATTTACTATGAAAATGGTTCTCAAAACCTGAACATACCTTGTATGCTTATCCAAAGTCCTCATTCTCCTTGTAAATACTCTTAAAAATTTCTATTCTAATGCTATAAAAATGTATTTCTTGAATTGTCAACACTCTCTTGCTTAATGCATTTTCCACTTTATTCATTAGTCCTTTGTTGTGATTGATTGTGAAAGTGAATGCCTGCAAGTACCCCATCCACTTCAAGTTCCTATTGTTCAAATTTTCTTGATTGTTGATGTAGCTTAAGGCCTAATTATTAGTAAACACAAAAAATTATTTGGGAAAGAGATAGTACCTCCACTTCCTAACTAATTGAACTAGGGCATAGAGTTCAAGGTCATAAGAAGAATATTTCTTTTTGGCCTCATTAATTTTTTCACTAAAGAAAGCTAATAGCCTACCTTCTTGACTCAATACTTGGCCTACTACTAGGCCACTTGCATCACATTCTAGGGTGAATAGTATTTCAAAGCTAGGTAATTGAGAAATAGGTTGGGTAGCTACTTGCTTCTTGAGCATTTCAAATGATTTTTCAGCTTCCAAATTCTACCTAAACTTGGACATGGCCCCATCCTTTATGGTCTCTAACAAAGGTGCACATATGCCACTAAAGTTGCTAATAAACATCCTATAGAATTGATAAAGACTATGAAAACTATTTACCTCAATTGAAGTAGTAGGTGGTGGCTAGTTGAGAATTGCAACAACCTTCTCTTGATCCATTTTCAATGTTCGTTGGGACACCAAAAAGCCTAGGTACACCAGTTCTTTCTTGAAGAAGTCACACTTCTGAAGACTGATGGAAAGCTTCTCTTTATGCAAACTTTGCAATACTACTTTGATATGCTTGATGTAATCCTCCTTAGTCTTGTTGAATATGAGTATATAATCTAGGTACACAGCCACAAATCTCCCTATGAAGTCTTTAAGCACTTCATTCATGAGCATCATGAATGTGCTAGGAGCATTAGAGAGGCCAAATGGAATCAGTAGCCACTCATATAGTCCATTTGAAATATTAAATGGTGTCTTCCATTCCTCTCCCTCTTTTTATCCTAATTTGGTGGTATCCACACTTCAAATCCACTTAACGTACTACTTAGCTCCTCTAAGATAATCCATGAGATCCTCAATCCTAGGTATGGGAGACCGATACCTAATTATGATCATATTTATGGATCTTGAGTCTATACACAACTTCTATTACCCCTTTCCTCGATACCAATAGAACAAGGATTGCACATCGACTTATGCTCTTTTGTATCAGACCTTGGTCTGTTAATTCTTATACCTACCTTGCTACTTCCAAGTTTTGATCTAGAGTGAGCTTGTATGCTACTTTTTTAGGTAGGGATGCAATTAGAACGAAGTTAATTTGGTGACTTATAACCCTTCTAGGAGGTAGTGTAGCAAGAGCCCCATCACTCATTGTGTCTTTGTATTTCTCAAGCAAATCTTGCACTTCATTAAGTAATGGTTCTTTGAATACATTTTCTTCTCCTTTAGACTTAAACACTACTACATAACTCTAAATTTCCTCATTCTTGAGGTCCTTAATAAATTATTTACCACTAAAAAATATTACACTAGGTACCTTGATCTGTAGCTCTTATCCCTTTAATAAAGATTGGATTTTGAATGTTCTTCCTTCCTTCTTAAATGAGATGTAGTTTTCCTTTCCATCATATATTGCTTCCCTATCAAATTTCCAAGTTCTATCCAATAGAATATGGAAAAAATCCATGGGTAAGATGCCACACAACAATTCAACTTTATCTCCTACAATCTAGAAGTCCACACAAGTTTTCTCATTCACTAGTATTACACTTTATGAGATAAGTCAGTTTATGAGGATTTATATGAGGTATCTTAGTAAACTTGAGATTTTTGATTGCCTCCTTTGATATGATATTTTTAATAGATCTAGAATTCACTACTACTTTGGACACTTTCCCTAGGATCTTACATCTAATCCTAAATAGATATCTTCCATGCTTAGGCTCATCAAGAGTAGGTTGTTTAATCAATACCCTCCTAAACATTAAATTCTCTCCCTTTTATAATTCAATATGATCCATTTTAGAGTCCTTGTTGTAGTTGTCCTCTTGAACATATGTTATCCTTTTGTCAGGGTTACCAGAAGAAGGCTTATCAGGGCATCTATATGTTGGATGACATAATTGCCCACAATTATAACATTTCATGGTGGAAAAATAGGGATTAATCCTACTTGATCCTCTACCTCTATTTGAGCCTCCTTGGTTACTCCTGCCTCTACCATAACCTTCTCTATAAGTTCCTTCATTGGTCTTCTTAGTGCTTTTTTCTCACCTTGATGCTTCTACTTATTTCCTCTACCTTGGTAACCTCCTCTTTGTCCTCTTTGATTTCTAACCTTACCTCTAACTTTGAATTTGGAATACCCTTTCTTCTTTTTATTTTCCTCCACCTTTAAAGCTAGTTGATGGCATCTTTGAATAGTGGTAGGTGCCCATTAACCAAGCTCTTCTTGGATATTCCACTTCAAACCTCGTATGTATCTAGCCACCTTTATTGGCTCATCATCTTGTTTCTTTGATCTAAGACATAGTCTCTAAAACTCCTCTATGTAGGAGGCCTCATCTAGGTCTTTTTGCTTCATTCCTTGTCACCTTCTATGGATTTGAATCTCATAGTTTTCTGGTAGGAAGTTCTCCCTAAACTTAGTAACCATGGCATTCCAATTGGCTATAGGATTCTTTTCCATGTTGATCCTCTCATCTTGGACATATTTTCACCATGTCAATGTTGATCCTCTAAACCTTGACTTAGCCACTTTGACCTTCTATACCTCTGACACTCCTTCACACTCAAAATGGTTCTCCATTCCATCTATCCAATCCATCAATGCATCAATATCTAATTTTCCATTGAATAGTGGCACATCTTCTAAAGTTTTCCCTCCTAAGGATTTGATATCTTTCAAAACCGGCTCTATATCAAAGATAGGGTTAGGTTCAAGTACCACATCATCTTCTGCTACCTCTTTACCCTTCTCAATATCTTCTTCTTCTTCCCTTTTAGTTGCATCACCAACTTCCTCTAACTTTTTCTTCACATCTTCCAAGGATACTTCAAGGAGCCTATTCTTCTCTATTTTCTCATTAACTTCTTTGGCTAACTCTACATAGTCACCATGCTAGACTAGCCTACTAACTCACCAGTAGCTGGAGACATGCACCACTTTCTCCCAAGTCTTTAACTTGCTCTGATACCACTTTGATGTGACAACTAATCTTGATTCTTCCCCAATCTCTCCTAGGGTCTCCTAACATATTACACTTGACAAAATAGGATTTCTACCCACCCTATACTCCTCAAGACTCTATACAATAGATCCTAACCATTCAATTTGCACACATCAATAAGTTAGAACAAATTTCTTGCTAATCCTCATCAACAATAGTAACTCCAAATGCTTATTTGACTTCCAAATGGGTGGATAGTCACCCTGGAATGTATATGGACTTCCCTCAAGCTTCCAAACCAAAACCAACACTAAAACCCTTATCAAGTTCCAATCCACAAGTGAAGATGCATTCCAATGTTTGTAAAAAGGCTACTAGAAATAGCCCTCCAAATGCACTAAAACAAAAACATCTCAAAAAGCTCCTTAACAAGGGATCAATCAAACCACAATTATGGATAAATTTTTTAGTTACCTTAATGATTTTGGAGGTCTAGGGTTTCCAAATTGTATGTACTATACAAGCATAATTTTAGCCTAAAATCAAGGGATTTAAGGGTTTGTATGTTGTCTAACGGAAAAAAATTATTTTCACACCTTAGGGAATCCACCAAGAATTCCCACTTGGATTGGGGTTTTATCACTCCTTGTAATTTATTCCATTCTTAGTTCAAAGTATCTATACATTCAACCACACTTGTTTGCTCTACACCAACCTGTGATGCCTAACCAAGTTGCTAGGACTTGCCTAGGGCATCATTGCAATAGTAGCTCTTCAGCTTTCTGGGGCTCCATTTTCATTGTACAAAATGTATATGGATTCATATTCTAAATCCTAGGAAAATTTACTGTACCTATGGTAAGAAATGGCCCTATGACTCTATTTGTGCAAATAGTCCATCTTAGGACAATAGACTGGTGAAAACCTAAATACTTAATACAAGCACACAAAACCTCACAAAATAACAAACTATCTATGTAAATAATCTCAAATCAATCTAATATAACACTTCCAATATTAAAAATCCTAGATTTAATCTATCTGCATGCCAAGAGTACTCAAAAACACAAAAAAATATTGTTCATATCTTGTTGTCTAGGCTGTACAATGCAATAATTGACTTCTTCAACCCCTTGAATAGGTTGAGAATAGCCTTATATAAGATTTCCACCCATGCCCCTAACTATTTTAGATAGTTAAAATACCTTCTTGAAAAAGTTTCTTGAAATTCAAGAAAAGTTGTCAACATGTTGTCAATGACAGCATTGACAACTTTGAGCAATTTTTGCAATCTTAGGTATCTAATCCTCAAAATTTCTCTAAATGATGTCAAACCATTACAAATTACTTAAATGGTTATAAAACACTTAATAAGGTCCTTCAAACACTAATTTTACCTTTTTATCCCCCAAAACCTAAAAATTCTCTCTATAGCCATATTGAGCAAAATTGAACAACTAAGAGCAATCTAGCCTAAACCTCACTTAACGACTAGACTGACTTTATTATTCACCTAGTTGTGTAGCTAGAGCCACTACAAGCCAAAAAATTATAAGGGAAGCCTAGGTATTCCTTATCTCACCTAGATGCCCTTGCACTATAATTTAAGGGTTAATCCTTCATTTGAGAATAGAGATTGGAATGATAGTGAAGAAAAGTTGGGGTGAGATGGACAAGAGTGAAATTTGATGGGGCATCCAAAGGAAACCTAGGTATATTTGGTGCAATTTGTGCAATTCTAGATGTTGAAGACAATACCTTGATGCTAGGAGCAATGTTGTTTCTAGAAGGGGCTAACAATGTAGTAGATTGTTTAGTGGCAGTGTTGTTTCTAGAAGGGGCTAACAATGTAGTAGAGTGTGTTGGGAGAAGAATTCATTTCAAAGGATACTCTCAAATAGTGATCAACATAATAGAAAAATAAAATATGGAATCCTTCTTTTTGGAAAAATACATTAGGAGGATTAGAAGGCTATTGGAGGAATTTGAAGAATTTAAAGTTATACTTACTTTGGGAGAAGGGAATGTTATAATTGACAAGATGACCAATGTAGGAGTGAGATTTTATGATTAAGTTAAGTTGGTGGAGGATTATCAAGATCTATATACTACTCTTAATTGGGTGCTATATTCTATTATTAAGAAATACTCTTAAATTTTGTTGGCATGGGTAAGTAATGATGGAATCAGTTAGCCAAAGAAAAGGTGACATTGGGCATGTAAGAAGGATATAAAGTGGATGAATGTTTTTCAAATTATTTGGATGTTTTCATACCTTTTAAATATAAGGAATGATGGTATAACTTTATAGACCTAATGAAGTTTTAAAGTTGACCCACATGGCACAAGTCACTATTGTAGAATAATGTATACTGGATCAAGTTGAGGATGATAAAAATGGAAGATAATTTCAACCTATAGATGTTTGAAAACAATTAAGCTCCAAGATTTTGAGGGGATATATCACCAAGGCATCATGAAGATGTTTTTAAGGTAGATGAAGAGGAGTTTTTTCAAATCATATTTAGGTTTTTTGGAAGATAAGTTTTTAGTAAGGACTTTCATCCAAGGAGGAATGTTGATATTTTCTTTTTTTTTTTAGCACGAGCCTTACTCTTGTTTGATAGAAAAGAAGATGTAAAGAAAATTATAGAAATGTGTATAGATTTTAGTGTGAGCTTATGGATTTGATTTTGTGGAAAATATAATACAAAATATTATACTAAAAATAATTATGGATTGTGCAAATATCTTTGCATTAATATATATGTAGCCAGTCTAGTGTGATGGTATGATAAGGTGGTTGGAAATTTCTAAGGTTGTAAAAGTTTTTCATTTGAATGAAGGTTTATGGAGATATTTTAAAGGTGTTATATTTAATTTATATAGTCATTCATAGTCTTGAATACTTGGTTCTTATTATTCAATGAGTAGGAGAAGTGCACAAATCTTAGAAGTATCTATTGAATTTCATAGTATTGTGAGAGGAGAACAACCAATGAATGGAAAAAGAGAGGAAGAGGAAGCATAAACATGTTCTAACTAAGGTTGGGACAAAAATTTTAGACGAGTCTTCCATGGTGGTATTGGTAGAGATGATTTTGGGCTACAAATAAGGAAAAGTAGACATAAAAGGAGTAATTATGGTGAACAAATATGAGGAGATGTTAATTCATTGGGGATATAACATGTAATTTTAAGTTCAAGTTGCTTGAAGTTTACATGCCCATTTTCAGTAGTAGGACTATCTCATTTCAATGTTATGGTTAGGTGTTTGTTTGCAATATTGTTGATGTCTAGTAATTGTTGGAGGGTTGGTGGCATGATAGCAATGTAAGGGCATAAATTTTAAATAAGTCTTTTAGGCTAATTTTTGTATTGTAAAATGTATACTCTATTTCAATAATAAAATACTTATCACCTTCAACAAAATAATATGTGTTGATTAAGCAAAAAAATGATTTCCTAATTGATAAATATTTTTAAAAATACATGAGGACTATAGATGGTAAATTTTCAGCTAAATTTAAACCTTGGGTTATAGAAAAATGCCCTTTGTTATATTAAGAAATACCAGAGTGCTTGGAGGATTCTCAATTCAATCAATATATGAAGGCTGGGAGGAGATCAATGAAGAAATTAAGTTGGAAGTCTCTTCTAGAAGCTTCTTCAAAGCCAAGTGGAAGGAGAACTTGAAATGTTAAGAAACAACATGTCATTAATTATTATCACAATATAAATATATAAATGTGTGCGTGTGTGTGTGTGTGTGTGTGTGTGTGTGTGTGTGTGTGTGTGTGTGTGTGTGTGTGTGTCTGACCAATCATATTAAGGCACTACCAAATGGAATGTAGAGCTATGATAATATGTCTGCATGTTCACACCCTCTTCTTAAGCCTTTTTCTCTTTCTATAGCCAATGATTACATTACACCTAGCTTAATTTTTCTCAGAGTTCAATAATTTTGTACACTTAGGAAACTTAAGGGACATCATAGGTAGGGTATGGTACTAAGAGTGTAGGTTCATATAGAGGGAAAAAATAGGCCATTTCTAGGATAAGCACACATAAAGAGATGTGTTTTCTTGGATAATTCAAACCCATGAGAAACACAAGTCTTTTTATGCTACTTTGCAACTTTCCACTGAACACATTTGGCACTTTTTTGACAAATAAAATAATTTATGCCCTTCTAAAAGATTTTGATGCTTAGAAAAACAAGATAAGTTATTATAGAGAGGCTTGAGATTACCATATACATCCAAATGGATCATGTGTAGGTGTGAAGGATTGCAAGAAATGTTGGATTAATATTTGACAATTTTGTACAGTTAGGGTACTTAATGGACATTGCTAGTTCAACATGGTGTTGCGAGTTATGACACATGTGGACAAAAGATTGGATAAACCTTCAAAATGAAATGCATTAGATGGTTCAACCTCACAATAAACAAAACTCATTTTGTTCTACCTTGCAATTTTTCATTGAAAGCATTTGTAATAAGTTGTTTCCTACAAAAAAGACTTCAAGTCTTAAAATCTTGAGATAGGCTATTATAGAGAGGACTAACATGACCCTATATGTATAAATAGATCATACACAATTTCCATGGACTATAATAAATGGTCTATCAAAGTTCAACACTTTTGTGTACTTGGTACACTTAAGGGACAACATGCCAATGATGTATAACATTGAGAGTTTCGATGTGTGGGGAAGTAAAATGAGATTATTCATAGGGAAAATATTCCTGTTCACATGTATTCATTATGATAGTTTGACCCTACAATATAAACAAAACTTTTGTGCTATCTTGAAACTATTAACTGAATACATTTGACACTTTTTGCATGAACAAAAAAATTGTTACCTTGCCAAAATGTCTCCGAGTCTCCAAAAGCTAAGAGAAGTTATTGTAGAGGGGCCTAACATAAAGCTATAAATATAATATATCATTTTTAGGTTCCAAAATTTGAAATAAATGGTGTATCAAAGTTTGCAAATTTTGTGTTCTTTACGAGATATTATCAATAGAGAATAACACTAAGAGTTTTGACATGATGAGAGGAAAAGTGGGATCATACTTAGTGTAAATCTTTCTAATAAAAAAAAAATATCACTAATGATTAAACCCCATGAAAAGCACAACTCCTTTTGTGCTACCTTGAAACTTTTCATTGAATGGATTTTACTCTTTTTTCATGAACAAAAATATTATTTCCATGCAAAATTGACAGTATGTCTTAAAAAATTGGGACATGTTATTGCAAAGGGGCATAACATGACCTTATAAATTTAAATAGATTACACAAAGGTTGAACAAATTGTAGGAAATGGTATGTAAAATTTGACAATTTTGTGCACTTAGGGCACTTAAGGGCACTTAAGCAACATTTTTGGTAGGGTGTGGCATTAAGAGTTCTGACACATGGAGAGGAAAAACAAGACCATGCCTAGGGTAAACTTGTCCAACCAGATACATTTGCACTAATTTTTGACCCCATGATGAACACAACTCTGTTGGGAAACATTGTGGTGGATTTTATAAAGTATGTATGTTTTTCTAATTAGTAAAAGACCAAAGAAAAGAATAATTATTATAAGGCATTGTACTTTAATATTGTTATTTTTTTATTACTATTGAGTTAACTTGAACCCAAGACCTCGCATAAGAGGCTCACACTTTAGTGTTGTGTTGTAGGGTATTTCTTGTAAATTATGTATGTTATGTATGACAACTACAAAATTTATTATAGGTCATTCATTACTTGTTAATTTAATTTAATTTTAGTGTATAGTGATAAATGTGTATCATTGAAAAATGAAACATATCAAATATTATGGTAACATGTATTGAAACACATATGGAACAAACTATTGAAACAAATATTTTCCAAACACATCAAATATTGTTTAATCATAGGAACAATGACACTAGCATTAGAAAAGCCACATAATGATTCCATAAACATAATTGGTACATATAGTTCACATAAGGAACAAATTATAGCAAAAGTCATGTTCTGTTTATGAAACTATTTAATAAGTATGTATATACATATAAAATATGGCATAAATTACATCAAAAACAATTTTTTACTAAATGTGGCATATGCCATTTCAAAACATGTAAAAAAATACTTTAAAAATCTAAATACTTAGGTCACAGTAGGCTACTGATAGATCATCAAGATGAAGCATCTTCAATATGCAATCTTTAGCTTCAAAGGATCATGCACAAAAAAAACTCAAACCATGATTATTATCATTTCAGTTATAAATTAAACTATAAATTGAATTTCAAATTGAATCTTGTATGTACCTTGACGATATATCTCCTAGCATGGTCAAAAATTCTAGAATATATCCTTGGTAGTGAAGGGATGTTGCAAAGACTAGGTATGTGACCATATGTGGATATGGATATGGATACATATACAAATACCAATATTGATATTGATACTGATACAAAGACCAATATAGATACTAATGCTAATACTAATACAAATATGGATATGGATATAGATATAGATATATCCTTTATTTCCTTAATCTTTTTTAGTTGTACTAATCATGAGCTTATTTAATAGATTTATCTTCTCATAAATTCCTTCTTTTCCTAATTAACAATAACATAAGTTTCATCTTTTCCAATAATAGGAAATAGACTGACCAATGTCCTCTCTCCATCTTTCTTACCTTCATCGTGTGTAGTCAACCTTCTTTCTTAAGAGATATCAAATAGATCATATGAAAATATCCCATTTGATCTATACTAAATCTCATTCCCTATATATAAAGGTGATAATTGATGTCTTAAATCCCCCTTTTAATGCATGATATCGTACCTCAATAGGCTACTTAAAGACTAGGATTCAAAAATATGTCAACAATCCTTCAAAATTGATCATAAATATTTCAATAATGATTTCATCATGATGTAAATTCAAATCTACATTTAATAACACCAATCATTTAAATTGATCATTCTAATTTAGGTTTTGGGCAAAGATTTTTCATGAAAAATCCCCCTTAGGTTATTGACTTAATCAATTCACTGATGAAGATTCCACACCAACACTGTTGGAATAATGATACATTTGTCATTAGTTACAACACTTATTTGATTCTAAATGCTTACTGAGTTCATCACTTAGTTTACAGTTCATATCGAGCATTCATTGGTTACCAAGTATGTTTAGCAGTGTTTACTGAGTTAGGAAGGTAAACAAAGGTTTTAGTGTTTACCGAGTCAGGAAGGTAAATGAAGGTTTTAGTGTTTACCAAGTCTAGAAGGTAAACAAAGGTTTTAGTGTTTATCAAATCAGAAAGGTAAATGAAGGATTTAGTGTTTACCGAGTCAGAAAGGTAAATGAAGGATTTAGTGTTTACCGAGTCAGGAAGGTAAATGAAGGTTTCAGTGATTACCAAGATAGAAAGGAAAAAGAAGCATTCAGTGCTTACTAAGTGAATTGAAGGAGTTAGTTTCTATTGAGTGACACAATGTTTACCGAGTCACTAGTGGTCACCAAGTTCCAAGCTACTCAAAGTGATTAGTATGGACCGAATCCCTACCTCTACCGAGTGCATGACGATGCCATGTAATGTAGTGGATGCCGAGTGTCAGAAGGTCACTGAGTGAGTTTGAGGAACCTAAGTTTTCTACTATCTGGCTGACTCAGTAATGTTTTGTCCACTTGTGTTTGGCCGACCTTGTTGCTGTAAATATTGGAATGGTATATATGTAATTATTGTACCATTTGCAATATAGACATATTGAAGAAGAGTAACAGTCAAGCAAGAGCAAAGTAAGAATGTAATTGAGCGAATTGAAAGAGAATCAACAGCGGTGTATTCAGAAAGTTTATCAAGGAGCAACAAAGATATATCGATCACATCAAGTGATCAGTACATAAGATCTAATCAGCAAACCAGTTGCAAGAAGATTCACTGCTTCATCCTAATAGGTGAATCAATTTTGTAAATCCTTTTACAGGGTAGACTTAACAGTCTTTTGTAAATCTCCTAACAGAGTGCATACTTCATTGTATGTTTGTAAATCCTCTAACAAGGTGGATCTATCAGTCCTACTTGCTCCTAACAGGGCAGATCACCAGAAGTGATCATTGTAAGCCTTAATCGGCCAACTTTATACTGTAGTATTGAAGTTTCGTGGGCATCATCCCCACCCCAATTTTACTTTCAAATTAAAAGGTTTCTGGGTCACCAAATTAGTGTGTTAATCTTTTCATGCGTATAGTAAAGTAGATGAATGAATCATGAATTTGTTATTATGCTGAATTGGTTTAAATTTTAAAGCTTACTGATTCACCCCTCCCCTCTCAGTAACATTGTTAGTCCTAAATATTTGCAACAATTGGTATCAGAGCTTTGTGGTTCTCAGGACAGAGCTTGACAGCTTGAGCAAATATCAAGGACAATAGAGATATTTAGACTTGACAAAACTATCGAGAATGAGAAGCTAGATTTGGAGATGTCCATGGTTCAACTCAAAGAAGCAAAGGAACATCTTTCTCAATCCCTAAAAAGATGAAAGGAACTTGTAAAACAAATAAATGACCATTTTTATGTTGAAGAAAGGATTGAGGATTTGTTACCATCAAGTAATTTAGAAGAAGCTGACAAAGAAATCAAAGAACTTTTAGAAAAGAATGGATCTCTGCAAGAAGAGGTAAGAAAGCTTAAAAGAGAGCAAGAAATACAGTCAATCAGGCTATGTGAAGTTTTGGAACAAAGAAACAAAGCACAAGGAGAATTGGAAGATAGAAGTCATGAAACTCAAAATCAATCCCTTGAACATGAAGATCTAGCAGATCAACTATCCAATGCAAATGAAGAAATCAGGATTCTCAGAGCACAAAATGAAAGTCTACAGAATGACTTAAGAACTGAGAGAAAAATCAATGAAAGCTTGGAAAATGATCTAAATTTCGAAAAACAAGTCAATGAAAGGATGATGAAATCTCAAGCAGACATGAATCAATTGAATCAACAAAATGAGCAAATTTTTTATAAGCAAAAAGGTAAAGCTGGTCTTGGATTCAAGGAAGAAGGTGAATCTTCTGAACAAGGTACTCAAAGGAATCAAAGAACCACTTGTAATCATTGTGTCAAGATAGGTCATACATCTAACAAATGTTGGAGTAATGGTAAAGGTAAATTCAATGGAAAATGTTTCAATTGCAATCAGCATGGTCAAAAAGCCAATGAATACAAGTAGAAACCAAAGTTTGAAGGAAAATGTCACAAATGTAAGAAACAAGGACATAAGGCATCTAAATGTAGATCAAAATCATTCAATCCAGTAGAAAAAATTGTCAAAGCAATATTTGGTTGCGATTACAATACTTGGTGTAGATGTCACTATTGTGGAGACTATGGATACATAGGAACAAACTGTAGAAGGCATCACCTAAGGAAGAAAGATACAACCATAAGATGCTATACTTGTACTAAACTTGGTCATATAGCCCAGAATTGCATGAATATAGGAAAGGTTGAAGATGAGAAGAAACCTAGAGATGATAATATTCAAAAGTAAATGAAACAATAGTGGATTCCTAAGTCTACCGAGCAAGAAAATTCAAATGATGGAAATGTCACTACAGAAATGGGTGACTCCGCCATTTCTAATTAGACTTGTCATGAATGATAATGGACTACATCTTCAAGCCATATTCTAAGAAGTTCTAGAAAGAAGAAGTGGAAATGAAAAATCAGTATTGCAGATACAAGTCATAATTCACAGTGTTGCATCTACCGAGTAAGGTTGGTTTTCAGACTTTACCGAGCTTGGTCGGGAAGATAAGAAAGGTTCTATGTGTTCACTGAGTTGCAAGGTTTACCAATTAAGTCGATGACTATTTATAAAACCCTAATTCTTAGCTACCTTCATACCTGAGCTTTAATGACATGATTTCGATCAAAAAGGCAAAATTAGATCTCATTTTTCATCACGAATTCAGAGTTCACAGAGCAAATATATCCAAGCAAGTTCAAGTGATTTGAAGCAATTTTCTAGCAAAGAAATTGTGTTATGAAATTGTTCTCTCACCGAGTAGCAATGGCATCAGCAAGCACCAGTGGCAGCAAGGCAAAGAGAGGTTCTGAAATGCTTGTGAAGGGAGTCGAATGGAAGGTGCCCAATTTCAAAATTGTTCCTGCCATCGCTGAATCACTCGACCCACATGGAGCTCAATCGCAGATCCCTCCAAAGGTACTTCTTATCAATGATATTCATACTCATTTCAAGTGTACTATGCAAGAAATAGGGACACTAGATATGGATAGTACCCTAGTCGAGTTATGTGTGGATGAAACCCTAAAACCTGAGTTTAAACATTTGGAAACCAAAGGCTTAACCCATATCCTACATCTACCAAGGAGTTTCCAAGTAAAATGGGTGAGGTATATCTTAAGCCATGTGCATAATGGACAATTGTGGTTAGAGCAACCCATCCTCATAACAAAGAAGATGATCCACAAGATCACGGGCTTACCAATGTTGACCAAAGCTAAAACCACCAGAACCCTAGGTCAAGATAACCTCTAGAAATTAACCCAAGCTGAATGGGATGGTAGAGGTTTAAAGCTTAACAATGTTTCAGATATAGAATTGAAATTTGGTATTCGTGTTATTCCATACAAACTGTATAGTTCCAGCAGGGTGAATAGTTTACCCTATGAGGCTGTAGATTTGGCATATAAGATTGTGAAGAAAAACATGGAGTTTGATCTAGCTGATGTGCTATTAAAAAAATTGAATAAAAACATGGATAGCATAAGGACTGCAAAGACAAACCCCTATAAATTTTATTCTTTGCTAGTTTGTTTATTTTTCTATGTACAAAAATTCTTTCCATCTAAAGGTGCAGTTGTATGGAGGAAAGATACTCCAATTTTGTATCAAATAAATGAGTTCATAGTAGAAATGGGTATGAATTTTGACAAAGTAATGGATAAGTACTTTGAAGACTTCAAGGAAAGGATGAACAATAGGTTCAGAATACCTCCAAAACTTGTTGAAGATTATAAGGATGATGTTTGTTTCATGGTTGGCTGTGATAGAGTCTACATCCAGGCAGTCAAACTCCGAGTGGCATGGGTAAAAACATTGCCCTATGAGTTAAATATTGATGATGCCAAAGATATCATTGAGGCATTGGTAAATGAACCAGTGGATCCCAAGTTGCCTGTGTTTGGAACCTATGAAGAGGAAAAGGTTAGAATAGAGCTTGAAATCAAGCTTCCTCAAGCAATCTCTAAAGGCAAGAGAAAGATAGAAAAGCTGAAAGCTGATACTGGACCTCTTATGCTTACCAAGGGCAATGGTGAGGATGAAGAAAAGAAAGAAGAAGAAGAGGAGCTAGAAAAGGAATCAGAGCCAGCAAAGAAAAAGGGTAGGGTAATCATTACCAAACCTCAGGCAGTTTTCATAAGGAGAACTAGGAGAGGCAAGAAAGAAGTTGTGCTTAGCAAACCTCCTCTAACATTTGAAGAAATGATGAAACAACTAAGGATTGGTGCAGGAATCAGCAATTTCAAGGCATTGAAATATGAAACCAGAACTCCTACTGAGCAAAAAGAAATTGAAGATCTGGTAATGGAGAAGTTGGGAACCTAGAAATTCTCCCTAGACCAATTTGTTTCCCAAATTCCTTCTGAACTGTTTGATAAAATAAAGGTGAGATGGGAGAACACCGAGCAAACAGTTAAAGACAATTTTGAGCAAAGATTAAGAGAACAAGTCCCTAGCCTAACAGATGCAGAAATCAAAAGGGCATTGAAGGATCATGAAGGCAGAATGAATATGAGATTTAATACATGTCTCATATTGCTAAAAAGCATTGAGCCAGTTGTTAAAAATGCAACTGATGTCTGGAGTGATGCATATAAACTGCATAAGACAACTAAGGAACCCATAGAGATTAAGGATGATGATGACAATGGTGATGATGAAGAGGATATGGATGGTGGCAACACCATTTCCATGGAAGTAACTGATGAAGACCTTGAACAGGTAATGAAAAAGAAGGAAGAAGAAGAAAAGGAGGAAGAAAATGTTGAGGAAGAGGATGATGCAGTCAAAATTGCAACAACTGTCATTGCCTCCCTTCCTCACTCTCCACCAAAGACTATAAAATCTACTATGGAGATAGGATCTTCAAGCAAGATTGTGAGCACAACAGAGACATCCATTGCTCAATTTCCTATAGTCTCCTCTCAACTCCAGGTTTCTACAATGCAAGTGCCAAGCACTTCATCTACCGAGCTGGCAGTCACTTCTTTAGTTACTGAGCTTCCATGCACATCATCAGCCATCAAGTCATCCAGTGCAGCAGCTACTTCACTGAGTATATCTCTCCCACCTACATCTTGTATAGTAAGTCTTCCTAGTTTCTTACCAATTTTGTCTTCCTTAGCCCCATTGACCACAATTTTTGCTCCAGTCAGTTCTCCAATTGTAAATATACTAGTATGTACATTATTTTTGACTAGTATATCAAGTTTTGATATAGCCAGCACTTCTCTTAGTTTACCTTCAGTTGGTCCCATTCTAGTTTTGTCAGCCAGTCCAGCATCATCAACTATTATTTCAATTTCAAAGGGCAAAGGTGTAGTCACTACAAAAAAACCAAAGAGATACATGTTTTCCAGTAACGCAGCAGATGACGAAATAGATCTAGATAAGTACATTGTCATTCCTAAGATAGATCTAGATACTACATCAATTGATGAAATGAGAATGATCAGTCAGCTATTAGATCAGAAAGCTAGGCAAATGCAGCTAAGGAATGAAAGGGATAGAGAATTCAATATAATTGAGAGTGCTAAAAACATAATAACTAAGGCTATAGGTGTTGATGTGGATTCATCTCAACACATTTTTTTAAAGCTAGAAGAAGTGGTGAATAAATTTGATGAGGATATATCAGGACAAGAAAAGTTAATAGAAAAAGAAAAAAGGAAATTTGACAATAAGGTGCTTGAGCACATTGCTCAGCACTTAGCAATAAAACAGGTTGAATTAACCTCAATTTTGTCTGACATTGAAAATTCTTTTAATAATATAACCTCACTTTTTGCAAAACTTTGTAATGTTACTGAGTATACAAAGGAAATAAAAGAAAAGTTGAATAAAATTGATGCGGATATGAAGGTCAGTGCCCAAATGCTACAATCTGACCATAGTGCAAGTTCATCCAATCATTTGAGAATCAAATTTTTGTCAGAGAAATAGGAAAAATTGCTAAGAGAGGAAGCAACGATCAGGTCTACTCTGATTGACATCTAGAATATGATCCTTCCTGTCATGAACACAATGCAAAAGCACATTGCATATTCAAAAACATTGATCCATGACAATAACTTCTCTGTTGCAGACCATGTGATTGAACTTTCCACAGAAGTTCAAGTAGCTCTCTCCACATGTAAAATCCTGCAAGACAATTATGATAAAACTCTACAACTAGTTCTTCAGGTACATTCTGTGTTTATTACACATTTTGGTGTCTCCATGTAAATACATTCTTTATTCTTTGGCATTATTGTCAGAAAAGGGGGAGAAAGCAATATATAGAGGAAAATCAGAAAATCAGACACAAAAGGGGAGAAGGTAATAAAGTAATAAAGAATAAAGTCATATAACTCATGTAAAAACCTTGTGTATATTGTATGGGGGAGTTATATGTAAGGTAGCCCATGTATATTCAACACAACAGAATAAAATCAGTTTTGTCAGATCTTGTATATAAATTTTGGCTCATAAGTGTTTTTGTCACTAATGCCAAAGGGTGAGATTGTTGGAATAATGATACATTTGTCATTAGTTACAACACTTATTTGATTCTGAATGCTTACTAAGTTCATCACTCAGTTTACAGTTCATACCAAGCATTCATTGGTTACCAAGTATGTCCAGTAGTGTTTACTAAGTTAGGAAGGTAAACGAAGGTTTTAGTGTTTACCGAGTCAGGAAGGTAAACGATGGTTTTAGTGTTTTTTGAGTTAGAAAGGTAAATGAAGGATTTAGTGTTTACCGAGTTAGGAAGGTAAATGAAGGTTTCAGTGATTACCAAGATAGAAAGGAAAAAGAAGCATTCAGTGCTTACTAAGTGAATTGAAGGAGTTAGTTTCTACCAAGTGACACAATGTTTATCGAGTCACGAGTGGTCACCAAGTTCCAAGCTACTCAAAGTGATTAGTATGGACTGAGTCCCTACCTCTACCGAGTGCATGATGATGCCGTGTAATGTAGTGGATGTCAAGTGTCAAAAGGTCACCAAGTGAGTTTGAGGAACCTGAGTTTTCTACTATGTGGCTGACTCAGTAATGTTTTTTTGACTTGTGTTTGGCCGACCTTGTTGCTATAAATATTGGAATGTTATATATGTAATTTATTGTGCCATTTGCAATATAGACATATTGAAGAAGAGTAATTATCAAGTAAGAGCGAAGTAAGAATGTAATTGAGTGAATTGAAAGAGAATCAGCAGCGGTGTATTCAGAAAGGTTATCAAGGACCAACAAAGATATATCCATCACATCAAGTGATTAGTACATAAGATCTAATCAGAAAACCAATTGCAAGCAGATCCACTGCTTCATCCTATCAGGTGAATCAGTTTTGTAAATCCTTTAACAAGGTAGACTTAACAGTCTTTTGTAAATCTCCTAACAGAGTGCATACTTCATTGTATGTTTGTAAATCCTCTAACAAGGTGGATCTAGTAGTTCTACTTGCTCCTAATAGGGAAGATCACCAAAAGTGATCATTGTAAGCCTTAACCGGCCAACTTTATACTGCAATATTGAAGTTTCATGGGCATCATCCCCACCCCATTTTTACTTTCAAATTGAAAGGTTTCTAGGTCACCAAATCAGTGTGTTAATCTTTTCATACATACAGTAAAGTAGATGAATGAATGATGAATTTGTTATTATGCTGAATTGGTTTAAATTTTAAAGCTTACTGATTCACCCCTCCCCTCTCAGTAACATTGTTAGTCCTGAATATTTCCAATAAACACTTGGTGTGATCCATCCATTAGCATTAATCTAATCTTTCTAATCCATGTCTTACACATTTTCTTCCTAACTTCTTCAACATCAATATTTTTGTTATATTTATCATTATTTCACATATTTTTCCATCCAAATGATCTTCTCATATTCACATTTGCATTATTGAATCTGCATTACTCAACTATATGACCTAAATTTTTAGATTTGAAACACATAACATTTGAATTTCCATACCTTGGATTGTTTCTCAATCTAAATTATTTCCATATGTGACCAAAAGTATTACATTTCTATTATATAATGTTCCTTATGTTCATATATTTTTTCAATTTGGTTCGTCACTCATTGGATTTGTGTCCATAGTTGTAGCAAGTAAAATTTTAGCCATAAAAGGGAATGATATTGGGTTTTCTTCTACAAACGTTTTCTCTATGACTTACTTTGTTGCATGAAAAATACATAGGATTGAAATTTTGTGTATTAGGTTTCTTCATTGGTGAACTCTTGGCTCTATCCATCTAATTTTCAATAAGTTTTTATTCTCACCATATCTATAAAAAAAGCACTTTCTCAAAACCAAGTCCTTTGTGCATCTCCCTTTGGTCTTTAGCTCTCAAGTTTCTCATCAAGATCTATTTGACTAGCTTTCAATTTTTCCATGAGCTCAATAGCAATAGAAAATTCATAAATCCTAAGAGTCTCATGAACTCTTTTAATTTATTTCTCATTCTGTCTAGATTCTTCATGATCAAGTTTCATTTATCCAATTACATAATTCAACCTATGGCATTCATCACATATGTTCATTATGTTCTTCTCAAGACATTTTTCATTCTTTTTCTTTACTTAAAACTCTTTTATCATTTTTACTACCATGACTTCACTATTATTCTTTATGTTGGCTTCTCAAATTCATATAATTGTCCCTTTAAGGCCTATGAGTAATCACTAGTTCCTTTATTATTTAACTAATAAACAAGATACCTCCTCATGTTTATTTATTTGTTCAATTGTCCCCTCATATTATCAATGAAACATTAAACCTCATTGAGCAACTAGTCAATATCTTAAAATGAAATCAAGAGTTATCTCTAAGAACCACTAGAAATTTTTGAATCACTCATTAGGATCTCCTTTAGGCTATATAATTAAACTAAAGCTCAAAGATTTGATACTAGTTATTAGGATTAAGGAACACTTGGGGGTGTAAATTAGTATTCTAAACTTTTAAACCTTGTTAAGTTGAATGCACAACCATAAATCAAATATAAATGAAACTAAACAATAAAATCATAAATGAATCATCCACAACATTATGACATCATGATTTTTACATGGAAACCTTCTTAAGAAAAAATAATGATAGAGATGGAACCCACAAATGATTACTTTGCACAATTAATAACCTTGTTAAGTATTTTACTACAAAATAGGGAACTCACTTGCATTAAGACACACCTCCTAGAGCTCACTACTCAAATTAAAACATATAAAGGTTGTCTCTCATACAAAATGATTGAACTAGAACCCAAAATAGGGAACTTAGAAATAAAATAGTCCATTCTTTTACAATTCCATGTAGGTTTGATAAAATATCATCAACCTAACATATGCATGTAGGTTCTTTACACACATAACATGCCAATATATCATTTTCACTCTACTTTAGCTCAAATTAACTCAAAAAATTGATCTTATATATACCCAATTGCAAAAATAATAATTAAACTATTCAACCTCAAGATCACAAAAATGTAGCATATAAATTCTCAACCAAATCTATTTGTAAATCCTCATAGTAACCTCAAAAAATGTCATTAATATCTTCTATCATGTCAAATTCATCGAATCAAACTCATAAATACATAAATTAATTGTTATGGTGGGATCTCTTACAAATCTAGTAGCTGACTGAGATTATTCTTCACTACAAATTGATTTCTACTACTCATAATCTCATAACTCAACTGAATGATATCATCAATATGTGCAAATATAGGATCTTTTCCTAGAATCAAAATTCAAAAGTCAAACTTTGTTGACAATACCAATCCACATACTAAACTATATATATATATATATATATATATATATATAGTCCATGTTCTTCTATATTTAGCCAATTTATCAATCTAACCTTTGGTACTACCAAAATAAGACAAGTGATCTTGAGAACATGTATGGTTTCCGTCAATGAAAACCTAAAAGATGTGATGTCAATCTATCTTTCAAAAAGCAACTACCATCATAATTATTACAAGATGCGTTGATAAACTTGTCACTGTTTCCATATTCTCCTAACTCTTTTGTGAGACTTCTTTCGGTTATAGTAATTGCAACTTTATTTTTAGTCTTCAAATCACTTAGATTTAAGATGCCATTTTTTTTCTTACACCAAGTCGATTAGGGACATATTGAAAAAACTAGAGATGGAGGATTACAAACTAGTCGAGACTCCCATGACTACTTGAAGTTATTTACGTAAGGATGATCAATCTCCAAAATTTGATCACAATCTCTATATATTTATGATTAGTAGATTGTTGTATTTGATTTCTTCATGCCTAGATATTATGCATGAAATTTTCTTAATTGGAAGATATCTAGGTAAATTAAATTAATTGTAAGAATTTGGTATAGCTCTAATACCATGCAATAATTTTCCTAAGGCAAGAATGAAATGCCAACATCTAGAAGCTCAAGAGATAGCACAAGAGAGACAAGATATGATCAAATGAGAATGGATTAATTAGATAATTGAAATAATACATCATAGAAGTGAGTTGTATATAAAGGAAACTAATATGACTAGGAGTCAACAAGGATATAACCATACCAACTAAGCACATGTCCACCAAGAATGGATTATCCTCCATTGTGCATGAATCTATGTGAACAATGAGAGGATAAGAATATAAAAGTGTATCTCATTAAGAGATGTAGTAGACAACATGTGCTCAATTGGAGTGAAAACTACTATTTTCTCTAGATGACAACTCATATGAATATGAAAACTTTTAGGTGTCTACATGACAACTAATATGAAAACACATTAACCTAAGTAAACTTAAGCAAAGTGTAAATAGTAAATACTTATTTACACCAACACCTCCCCCCTTAAGTGAAACTTAGGAGAATGTACTTAAGCTCACAAAAGCTATATAATAATGTAAGATGCGTCCTAGCTACTAGGCCATGTTGGGTACCTATTTACAAGATGCAAGTGCAAAAGATATGCAATGCAATCTCTAATAAAGTGGAGAAAGAGGGAAAACCACATGGGAAAAACCCCCCTCCAAAAAGAGAGATAAGTACAACAAAAGAAAATGAGAGAGATTAAGACCTCATATGATGAAACAATCCCTCCATAAGAGAGAAGAAGAAGAAGATAGACCAAGTAACCTCCACTCAATGTAGAATGTACACCAATGGTAGATGATACAAGATCAATGTAGAAGCTCCTCCATGAGTGTAGTACAACATTCTTCCCCTTAGGAAGAAATAGAACCAAAGGTGTACCAATGAAGCCTCTCCCATCTATGGGAAGAAACCTCAAAATTTATGAAATCTCTGAAACCTACTCAAGTGTCCCGATGTCAATATTGAAAGGTGCCTCCTCCAAATCATGTGTACAATGCCACTATGCTAAAAAAGATAAATTAGGCTCAACTAAGGATGAATGTAGAACATGTATCAAGGACACAAGTGTCTCCTTTGAAGAGAAAGTGACCTTCTCTAATTGTTGTATCAAAGGATCTACCATCATGTCGACCTCAAAAGAATGATCAAGTAGAGAATGAAGATAAGGGTCACAGTGTTCCCTCACAACAACTAAAGAAGGATAATCTTCACCGAATAGAAGATGAATGTCATCAATAGTGTTTCCCAAATCTACAATTTAGGACTCCACAAACAAATTATAAATGTTTTTCAAGTATTCATCCCATGGAAATGAGTCTGGAAGACAATGAATATAATGTTGCACTAAATAACTTGAATCCATGGCTATGTGAATACAACTATCATTAGGAACAATAGTAGATGGAATATTAGTAGGAGGAGAAGAAATGGAAGGCTCTAGAACTTGATCATATGTGAGAACACCTATGTTGAAGTAGCCAAAGTTCTCCTCAAAGTTTGAATCAACAATAGAATTGTGATCAAAATTTGCTAAAGAATCCGCTAATAAATCACTCTCATCATCATGACCAAAGTCTCAAAAGTAGTATAACCAAGATGTGTGATCAACCACCCATATAGTAATGATCTGTCTAGTATCCAAGTCTTTGATAAAAAATGAATTAGGTGTGAATTCCATAGCTTTCTTGTATCTCCATGAGTGAGCTAATAGATGGAAAGAAGATTATGACTAAGGTAAGGTACACACAACACATCTTTGAAGTATCCCTCTATCAATATTTCCTTTCCCAACAACATTCATGTAAGTATGATTTCCCATCAAGATAGGTGGAGTATGAAAAGGATCAAATGATGAAAACATAGATTGTGAAGATGTCATCTAAATCTTGACTTGAAGTAGCTACTAAGGCTTGACCTTTTCCCATTTGATCCTTTCCTTTATCAAAATCTAAATGTGAAGAAAAGAATGAAGTAGTCATTATTGATGGTAGACCAATTTGATTCTTCTTAAGAAGATTCTTGAGTTCATCTATCTCCTTCTTAAAGCTTGAAAGAAATGATGCATATGGTGGAGGAAGTTTTGTCATCAAATTATAGATCAATTTTTCATCCTCTCTGGTAATTCTACAATCCTTGACCATTTTCCTTGGTGATATAGTCTTGAATTGTGTCAAACTCCTTTGGGTCTAATGACATGAGATTTTCATCAATTTAAAATCACTAGCTTTGTCTATTTTTTTATACAAGCTAGCAAAATTTTCCCATCCTTCCTTTACTATTTTACAATTATCAATATGTAAGATAAGATCTTCATGTACATACTTCCTCAACGTACCAAAAGGAAACTTATTGTTATGATTCCATTCATTTAGTTTATCAAAATTAGATTGTGCAACCATGGTTCCATCAACACAATCAGTTAAACCTTTTTTCATCATTTTACTCCATGCACTAATTTTCCATGTAGCATAATTATGTGGAGTTAAAAGTGGAAACCTAGGATAACCCATGATGAAAAATAAAAGAACATAGGAGAAAGAGAAGCGTAAACACCCAAGGCACCCCCCCCCGCAAATCACTCGATCAAAGAACCCCCAAAAATAGATGATTTTGGCACTTTATATTTAGTGCATATACAATTTCCACTTGTCAAAGTGAGCCAAAGTGGACTTCTAATTTTGATGGTTACAAAAACAAATATGAATCTATATAAGACTCAACAAGATAAGAAACAAGACCTCTCAAGGATCTAATTAATTACAAATGCCAAAATAGGTCCATAATGAACAAATGCTAAAAGTACTATGTCTACTTAGAATTACTCCAAACTGATACCAAATCTAGAAAGTAGACAAAAAACCATGAACTTTCCAAAAAAAGCACCTAAATGTGTCTAGATGAGCCTAAACTAAGCCTTTGAAGTTGGACAAATTGGGATTTGTGATTTTCGAAAAAAATGAGGAAAAGGGATTGCAAACAGCCTGCAATAATCTGTAGATCATGAAATTCTATTACAAAACAAAAAAAAAAAAAAAAATCTTTAAAAAAGGAGTCTGTATGAGGGAGATATTATTGTTTGAAAATTGCCTCTATAATTATTTTTCCTAAATCATCTTCATCACACCTCCAAAAAAAATGACTCTATATTTCACCTTAGATTTCCAATTTTAATGAAACAAGAGTTGATTTAGGGGTTTTTTGACCTTATAAATGTGATTCCAATATCTATTTGGCACTAGCAAGCTCCAATCTTGACCTTCCAAAAAAAACTCTTTCCAATGGCTATGTAATGAAACTCCTATGGCTTTCTTATCATGTAAGAATTTGGTATACTTTTGGTACCATGTAAGAATTTGCTTAAGGCAAGAATGAAATGCCAAGATCTAGAAGCTCAAGAGATAGCACAAGAGAGACAAGACATGATCAAATAAGAATGGATTAATCAAATAATTGCCTGAATACATCATAAAAGTACCTTGTATATAAAGGAAACTGATATGACTACAAGTCAACAAAGAGATAAGCATACCAACTAAGCACATGTCCACCAAGAGTGGATTATCCTCCATTGTGCATGAATGTATGTGCAATAATGAGAGGATAAGAATGTAAAAGTGTATCTCATAAAGAGTTGTAGTAGACAACTTGTGCTCAATTAGAATGCAAACTACTGTGTTGTCTACATGACAACCCATATGAATATGAAAACTCCTAGGTGTCTACATGACAACTAATATGAAAATGCATTAACCTAAGTAAACTTAAATAAAGTATAAATAGTAAATACTTATTTACACCAATAGTAATCAAACTAGAAAGTGAGAAAAAGAATATTCAAATATTTGAAAAAGGCTTCAAGCTTTAGGTATTTTCTCAAAAGGGATAATCAATTCACTTTGAATGATTTTAGTGATATAGATTGGGTAGGATGTGCAAAATGAAAAAAATATTACAAGTAGAGGTGCATTTTTATCTATAGATAAATAGGTCTCTTAATGAGTAAGAAGCAAGAATCAATGCCATTATGCACTATAGAGACATAGTGTATTGTAGTATAATCTTGTTGTACAAATGTGTTATGGGTGAAAATTTCCCTACAAGATATTAAGGTTGCATATAATGAAGTAATTCCAATTACGTGTGATAATATTGCTATTAATATTTGAAATAATTTAGTGATGCATTCAAGGACTAAGTACATGTATATCTAGTATCATTTCTTGAGAGATAAAATTGAAGAGAAGGAAGTTAAATTAGAGTATAAACCCACCCATACATGATCAAATTGAAGACATATTTTCAAATTAACTATCAAAGGATACTTTTAAGTATCCCTGAGAAGAAATTAGGAGTTAATGCCGCTCCTTCAAACTAGATGTATAAGAGTGGTGCAATTTCAAAGGGAAAACATATTTCATATCTTTTGCCTCTTAGATTGATGCTCTCAAGGAGAGAGATTAAAGTTATGGATTCTTCGTTGTAATTTTTCCTTTGCAAAGATGAATTGTTCCTATTTGGACAAATTTTTTTGTTAGAAGTATACTTGGAGGAGGGGAGTTATTTTGTGTACCAATTTGAAGATTGTTAATATGTGCAGAGAAGAAAAATACAAATATATCCCTATAAGGGGAAGATATAAAAAAGATCTTGACAAAATACTTTCCAATGTAATGCCAATTGTCCTTGATGTCAAACAGGGGGAGAAGTTCATAGCCTGTCATCATGGTGTTATTTTTTTATTGGTATTACCATCAATGAAAAGGGGGAAATTGTTAGAAATGTGTATTTAATGTTTTCTTTGATGTCAATTTGTTTTGTATATTGTTCTCCACTTGGTGGAGATTCGTACAAATCCAATTTTGTACCTAACGAAGAGAAGTTTCATGTGTATGAAAAGCTAAAATGTGCAAGAAATAACATTTGAAACCTAGTAGTAGATGTTTAAATGACTTTTTTGATGTTTGGTGGTGATGATAAGTCAATAGTTAGAAATTCATATATCTAGAAGGTGAAAAGTATGTGAAATTGGTATATGTAAGAAGAGTATTTGAAATCTTTATGGGAGATTTCTCTATGTAGGAATTTGGAGGTTTGTAGTTTTGGTGATGTCACATGTAAGTATGTGAAATTGGTATATGTAAGAAGAGTATTTGAAATCTTTATGGGAGATTTCTCTATGTAGGAATTTGGAGGTTTGTAGTTTTGGTGATGTCACATGTAAGTATGTGAATATTTCACTATCCTACTCTTTGGATCACAAAGATTCAAGGATTTAGAATTATGTTTTGTTGTTTGTTAACAATCTGGTTGGCTATTAGGAATAGTTACAATTAGTTTGGAGAATGTTCCACATGAATGTTTCTTAGTGTGCAATTTTTTGGACATGTTCTTAACATTTTCACAATGTTCCAATTTAGATATATGACATTGTTTGGCCCCACAATTAAATTTATGTTTTTGTTTGACATTTTTAGTTGTGTTGGTCTCTGGTCAATTTAATTATTTTTTGGTGTTTTTATTTACAACAAGTTATTGATTTGGATGTGATTTCAAGAAAGATTTAAGTGGTTGATATGGATCTTTTATGCCATGTTGAGATCTGCATGGAGCTATGTGCATTAGAGAACTTTTTTATGCAACAGGTTATGTTTGAAATCAATTTTGGAGGATGATGCAGTCTAAATTCTTTCATTAAATAATTTGTGGTAGGTGTATTATATTGTATTTGTCTTTGCTTTATCTGTTGAGGTTGACCATGTTAAGTGTGAATGCTCTTGATAGCTGACTTTGTGCAATATTGTTTATCTCTACTATGGTCGACCTTCTTATGCCAATGCCATACCCTTTGTGAAGTGTTACAACCTCAAAATTGCATCAAAGATCAACAACGACCAATATAGGATGCAAGATGATTAAAATGATTTGAACCATCTCATTTTTTCTATTTTTTAGGTGCTTGTTCAAAATACCTTCTCTCAACATATTTTCATTTCATATGAATACATTAGTCACAAAACTATCTTTTGTAGCTAAATACAAGGACCAATTATTTTACAATTGTGTTTATATGATAGTGGCCATATATAACAACACATATTTAGGCATTAAGTTTGTTTTTGAATAAGGGGATGCATTGTTTTAGTCATAGTTTCATAAATATCTTATTTATTTAAAAATATTTTACACCATCCATTTTTTTCTTGTAGTGTTTATTTTTAGAAACCAAATTTTCAGATTTTTTCCTTTTTGTGGATATTGCAACACAATTTATTCGGTTTTAAAGTGTTCAAAACAATTTATAAATAAAATCTCTACTTTTTCTAGCCAACAAACATATTTTTTTATTGTTTATAAATTATTAGTTCTTAAAACTTCACTATAAATGTAAATAAAAAATGTAAAATTAGGTTAAATAAATGTTAAATAAAAGTAAAAAATATATAACTCAGCTTAAATGTAATCTTTAGAAATAAAATAAATTGTACTAATCAAATTGTTAGAGTAAAGGATTAATTTAAATACATTTATTAAATTATCATTGCTCCTTGCGTAAGATCTCACTTTATGCACATGCATTCTTATTAAATGACACTTACCTCTCGTTTACCTCTTAGGGTTTCCCTTTTATATTTTTTGATCTCCTTCTATAAGGATTGATCCATTGCATATTTTTCTTTTCCTTTTTGTCGAATAATATACTCTTGCATATTTTAGAGCCAAATCCTTGCCTTCTCTTGTCATTTTCTTCTCTATGACAAGTTATTGCATGAAGATGTTTTATGGGATTTGTGGATTTGATCTTATCATATCCTTCATAAAATTAGCGTTGGATCTACTGCAACTTGTTTGGGTTTATTGAAGAAATCATGAACAAGGGTTTGTTGGATTAGATCTAGCATTTTTTTGTACTCATTTTGGAAATAGGGGTCTCTTTGAAATTTAGAGAACTTTGAGTCCAAATGGACATCACAGTTGGATTCAAAGTGCATGAAAACTTATATTTCCATATAAAGCACTTCATTTTTGGAGACTAGGCAATTATGAGGCAAAACATCTTTTTCCTACCAGGGCCATATGGCCTCTACATTCACCCCAGGGTAGTTTTTATCAGTTACAAAAGAAAAAACAATACACTTTTTTAATTTTGAAAAGTGTTTCCCTTTTTAATAAAAGCACAACCAATGGCCCATAATAAACACACAACCAATGGCCCATTGGTTGGCCACCACCAAAATAGGCTACTCCACTAATGCACCACCACAAATAGTTCACCACCGGTCTGTCCCCAATCTGCCATCGAGGAGTCACCACCGTATCACCTTTGCCAGGAAAACCCACAAAGCCCTTTTTTCTTAGTGGCTAGTCATATACAAGGACATGGTACTAATTTTTAAGGTTTGAGGGGGTTTCAAATATTTACTTTTCTTTTTTGAGGCCCTACAATAGAAAACAAGATACCATTGGAAAGTTGATTCTGAGATGGGTAGATTATTGTAGATTGTTTCTAGCTTTTTCTAGTATAATACCTTTTTCTATTAAAGTCAAATAATCCTTTTTGTATTTTGGGGGGCATAAATTGCTCAATTTAGCTCCATTTTTTGATATGAAAGAAGTCTAAAATAGGTCTCTTCAAATTCTCTATTATTTTCATAATATTTTTCAAAGGTATACATGAGACTCAATTGAAGCTATTTTTTCTATTGTATATACATTCCTTCTAGTAGGGGTTCATTTTTTTGCATTCTAGGGGGTGTTTTTTTATTCTTATTTTTGTCATTTACATCAATAAACTAGAACTATATCAAAACAAACACCTTATGAAATATTTCTTTGACCTCTTCTTGTCTAGTTCCTATAAACCCACATGACAATCACAGATGGAAAACTACCATGACACAAATTCTCCATTCAAAGGGTTTTTTTCTTATTTAGATGAAGTCCAATCAATATTTTTAAGTACCTCTCAAACCTTGCAACATAGGAATAAGATGGATAAGGCCATGGGTTTGATTTATTTGAGTGCTTTAGATATCTTAAAAATTTATCTTAATGGGTGTGATACTTCTTGAGAGATGTGGGCCAAGTTCAAGAACTTGTTTGGTACTATTAATGAGTTTAGGGTACTTTAGATAGAGGCAAAGCTTACATCGCTGGTACCTGATTCTTTTTCCTCCACTGAGGACTTTCTAAAAAGATATAAAAAATAGATATCATTATTATAGGGATGTGGGAAGAGCAAGATTGATACAAAGTGCATCTATCTAATTCAGTCAAAGCTTCAAGGGAACTTTTAGATTTCCACTGTGGATGCTTTGGGACCTAGACTTACCATGCCCACATTTGAGTTATTATGTGATTGGTTATCTATAGAGAATGTGAATATTACATAGTTGGACTTTCTAATAGGATTAAAGAACGATACATAAGTTTCACAAAAATTTATAGGGAAGCCAATGCAGAACTTGAAGTCCAAAGAAGACTCAATTAGTAGTGTGAGTTCCTCCAAGCCATCTCCTAGATTAGATACTCAAAAATACATTAGAAGAGTAAAACTTCTAAGTTGAGTGAGTCTTCCTCTAAGACTAAGAAGTTTATAGGTGATCCTTGTAGTTTTTGTGTCAAGGAAGTGTTGGAAATGTAAGAGGAGAAACTAAGAGGGGAGGGGTGAATTAGTTACCATGAAAATAAATTCTAGATCCTTTAGATGTCAATATAAATCAAAACTAAACTCTGCTAAAACTCAGTAAAAGTAGAACAAAAATGTTGTAACTTGGTAAAAACTGAAATATCTCAGCAAATGCATAACATGAAAATTTGAGATATTATCAATGATTGATGTTATTTTAACTTATTTTCAAACACATAAAAGAAATAACATGAATATAAGATTTTAATGTGGAAACCGAATTTGGGAAAAACCACCAATTGTAACTAGTTACTATTTAAGGTCACAAAACACATAGTTAGGTGTGACCCTATTAGAGGATTTAATCACATTGTTAGGAGTGGCCTTGTTAGAGGTCTTTAGACAATTCAATAGAAATTCCACCTTGTTAAAGGATTTACAAATAGTTGTTAAGCCAACTCTATTAAGATATTTTGTTCACTACTACAATAGTTAGAGAGTAACAATGAGACGACTTGATTATTGATGAAACTTATTTTCTGATTACAAATCTGAATTCTAGGTTGTATACTTGATCCTTCCAAATTGAATGTATCTTTGCATATCAAAAAGGATATTATGCTTATCCTTCTAATTTGCTTCCTCTAAGCATCATCAAATCTTCAATTCTAATCCACACATTCAATCCTCAACTTGACCTTATATTTATATCTTACACACTATCAAATTAGCTTGAATACAACTTAGAATAATTAATATTTACCTACTTAGTCAGCTAGAACAACAAACAAAACTATTTAACTCAATATGGCAAAGCAAGAAAATCATTTTTTAGCTAACCCTACTTTATAGATATTAACTCAAAGTGATCTTCCTATGTTAACCAAGTGAACTTAGTTAATATTGCATATTTTCAAAGTTCCTTTGGCAATCAAGTGAGCTTAGTTAACACTCAACTTCTACAAACTTTCCTTTGTCACCTGAGTGAACTTGGTAGACACTATCATCTAAACTAGGCAAACTCTAGAATGCTCAGTAGACATAGGAAACTATCTTCAATTCCCAAGTGAGCTTGACATACACTAACTGCAATGATATGACATTTTTTTTTACATCAAAGATAATATGCAATTAATTAATTATTCTAAAGAATCTCCCTCTTTGGCATTGATGGCAACACAGCATGTCATAATGCAATGAAATTTTAGAGCAAGAATAAAGTAAGTAATGTATCCTTAGTTTCATTCTAATTCTCATCTATGAGAACTCTCTCTATCAGTGTGAACTCTCTCTTCCATTAATTTCTCCCTTTGTCAAACCTCTATCTTTGATATCTCCCTCCTTGTCATCTCTTGAAATGATAAAATTTATGTGAGATATGACAAAAAACTTCTCCCTCTTTGACATCTCATGCCAAAGACAATGTTCAGTAAATATCAATGTACATTATGTACTAATTCATTTGCAAGGTTCCTTTGTCAATACTAAATCAATTGATTGATCTTCAACATGCTTTGGTTGATGCATCACTAAACTTCATTTAGAGAGCTTCAGATAGAAGAATGACCCTTAGCTTACCTCTTAGATACAAAAATGCATCCTTAGGTAATGGCTCAGTGAATAGGTCTACAATTTTTACTTTTGTATTGACATATTCCAATATTACCTCTTTATCTTCTACCAATTCTGTTAAAAAATTATATTTTATAGCAATTTATTTTATTTTGGTATGCATCACTAAATTCTTTGATATATTAATTGCACTGATGTTATCATAGTATATAACCACTAGATCCTTGATCTCTATCTCCATTCTTGCCAACAATTGTTAGAGCCAAACAATATTAGAACAATTCACTACTACTGCCACATATTCTTTCTCTGCTATAGACTGAGAAATGCAATTCTATTTATTTACTATCTAAGACACTGGTCTTTTAGCAAGAAATAATGCTCCACCACTGGTGCTCTTTCTATCATCAAGCCTAATCAGCATCTGTGAATACTTTTAAATCAAAATTTCCTCCTTTTTTGTACTATAAACCATAGTCTTCAATACTTTTTGAATCTATCACGATTCTTTTGATTGACATCATGTGATTTTCTTTTGGATTTTCTAAGAATCTTGCTACCATACTGACTATTAATGTAATATCAAGCCCACCACTTCCCTAGCAGAGATACCTAATTTTTTCCTGGATGAGTGGGCTAACGTATATCAATTTGATATTATGCTAAAAAACCTTGAGATAGGTCTTAATACATATTTTATATTGGAGAAAGATGCTCTAGTTCTCAATCTTGTGGAGACTAAAGAAGATATGAGTGGGATATGGAGTATTTACTTTGATGGATCAAGGAATAAAAATGGATTAGAGGCTGGTGTGATGTTAATTTCTCCTGCACAAGTAAGGTACTATTTATCCTTTAGGCTCTAGTTTAGTTGAACTAATAATGTAGCTGAGTACAAATCCTTGATTCAAGGTCTTCTACTTGCTCAAGAAAGAGGAATTCAAGCTTTAAGAGTTTATGGAGATAGTGAGTTTGTGGTCAATCAAGTGAGAAATCATAATATCACCAAGAATGGTTTGCTCAAGTCTTATAAACATAGGGTATGGGATTTTCTTGAGAGTTTTAATGCATTTAATATTCAAAGCATCCCTAAAAAAGAAAATAGACATGCTGATAGACTTGCAACAATAGGTGCATCTTATGATGTACCAAGGAATCTTGAAGAAAAGAAGGAGCAAAAAATCAGAGTGGTAGTAAGGCCTATTATTCCTGATAACAACATCCATTGGTAGGTGTTTGAATCTGATGAGTAAATTGTCAGCTTCTTGCATAGTGAAGTAGAATTTTTAGGTAAAAACTAGTTAAGACTGTAGGATTAGTATGGTGATCAAATCATTAATCTTAGTTCTAACAAATTGCCTAAGGGACTCATTACCTTAGAGAGTTTTTTCAATCTTGATGACCAAGCAAGAGGCAGAGACATGAACCTAGCTACTGATGAAGATGATCATATTCTTGTCATGGTTGCTGATGGAAAATCCTTGAACATGGGTAAGGTATGTTTTGAAATTGAGAAAGAGAGTTTTATTAATCTATGTCAAGAATTTAATGATATATTTGCCTGGACATATGATGATTTAAAGGGTTCTGACTCAAGGTTATTTCAGCGTACTATAGATTTAGTTGATAATGGAAAACCAGTAAGACAAAAGTAGAGGCTAGTGAATCCTGAAATTGAACCCTTAATGAGAAAGGAGCTATCCAAATTTGTTGAGGCCAATATAATTTTTCCCATTAAACACTCATCATGGGTAGCAAACCTTGTCCCTGTTAGGAAGAAGAACAGAGAAATTAGATTGTGTGTGGACTTTAGGGACCTTAACCAAGCTTCCCTTAAATATCACCATCCTCTCCCTTCTATGGAGTAGATTTTGTCCAAGGTCAGTGGTTCAAACAAATTTTCATTTGTTGATGGATTTTTTGGCTACAATCAAGTGTTGGTTAAAGAGTTTGATAGATACAAGACTACATTTACCACTAAATGGGGTACCTATTCTTATTGTAAGATTCCATTTGGGCTAATCAATGTAGGTGCTACATTTTAGAAGGAAATGGAGATGGCCTTCAAAGGATTGATTGAAAAGTTTGTCTTAGTTTACCTTGATGATATCACTGTGTATTCAAAGGATGTAGAAGATCATTTTGATCATCTAAGACAGGTATTTAAGATGTAGAGAGTTTGGAGTTTCCCTTAACCCAAGAAAGTGTGCCTTTGTTACTAACCAAGAAAAATTATTAGGACATATTGTATCTCAGGATGGCTTAACCATTGATTCAGAGAGAACAAAAGCAATACTCGCCCTTCCTCTTCCTAAAAACAAGAAAGGGCTGCAAAGTTTCCTAGGCAGGATAAATTTTGTGAGAAGATTTATTCCAAATCTTGCTACCATGGTGAAACCTCTTACGACTATGCTCAAGAAAGGTATAGTCTTTGCATGGACCAAGGAAGGGATGGAAAGTTTTGAAGAGATGAAGGCAGCCATAGCCTTTGCCCCTACTCTCATGAATCCAAATTTTGAGAAAGATTTCATCCTTTATACCCTAGGTGGTGAGTATAACATTTCTACTATCTTGACTCAAAGAAATGATAAAGGTGTCGAGTAGCCCATAGCTTTCTTCAATGAAGGGCTTAAAGAGTATGAAGATAAGTACAGTTATGTTGAGAAACAAGCCCTTGTAGTCATCAGAGCTTTGAAGAAATTTAGACACCTCATGTCTCATAATAAAATTCATCTGTTAGTACCCCATGCTAGTGTGAATGATTTCCTTTTGACCAAAGATATTAGTGAGAAAAGAGCTACCTAGATTACTAAAGTGATGGAATATGATATTGACATTTAGATTACCAAGCTAGTAAGAGGGAGGGGGTTGTGTAAATAGATGTTATCATCTCAAGAACCTGATGAGGAAGCTGCTATGATATTGACAGAGCAACATGAGGTAAGAAATAGCGACCCAAGGAGTTATATAGATGATATGATGAATTCCTTATTAGGTAATGGATACCCTCAAGGATTAGATAGAACTAAATGTAGATAGTATAGATTACAATCAATTCCTTATGTCATAGTTGACAGTGTCCTCTTTAGAAAAGATTTTAATGGAGCCCTATTAAGATGCCTTGATACAGACCAAGCTGAAAGAATGATCAAAGAGCTTCATGATGGTCTTGATGGTGGTCATTTCTCGACAAGGACAACTATAACAAAGATCATAAGGGCTAGTTATTATTGGCTGTCCCTATTTCATGATTGTCATAGGTATGTGAGGAAGTGTGAGAAATGTGTTTTCTTCTCTAGTAAACAGAAGCTTGGAAGTCTTCCCCTTCATCCCATTTAGGTGGACCTACCTTTTTCCCAATGGAGATTGGATTTCAGTGGCCCTATCAATCCTCCTTCTAATTTAGGTCACAAATGGATTTTAGCTGCTACAGATTACTTCACCAGATGGATAGAGGCAGTTGCATTGAAGGATGCCACTGAATCTTTATTTTTTGAGTTCCTTGATGGTATTGTGACAGGGTTTGGTGCCCCTTCAACCATTATTTTAGATAATGCGAAGTCTTTTGTAGGAGCTCAGATCTATGCATGGGTAGTTGACCACAACATTTACATGAGCACATCATCAAACTACTATCCTCAAGGTAATGGCCTAGCTGAGTCATCCAACAAGAACCTAATCAGAATCATAAAGAGAACAATTGAAGATAACTAGAGGTGTTGGCATAAAAAATTGAAGAATGCACTGTGGGCTGATAGAATAATTCCTAAAAGGTCAATAGGGAATTCACCATTTGTGTTAGTCTATGGAAGAGAAGTAAGGATTCCAATTTCATTGGAGTTCCCATCCGTAGAGCTAGCTCAGCAACTGGAGTTGATTGAAGATGATTCCATGATAGTAAGAATGGAAGAGCTGATGGAGCTAGAAGAGAAGAGAAGTAAAGCCATGCAGACCCTAGAGACACACCAGCAACAAGTAAAAAAGAGTTTTGACAGGAAGGCTAGGGTCAGAATCTTTTGAGAGGGAGATTTGGATCTGAAATGGGATGCAGATAGGGTAAAACTAGGAAAACACTCAAAGTTTGATGCATTATGGAGTGGTCCCTATCTTATTTTCAGTTGCAAGAAGGCCAATGCTTTCCAGTTAAAAAAGCTTGATGGTGAGATTCTGCCTATCCCAGTCAATGGGATCTATCTCAAGCCATGTTTCTAAGGGTTTGAGATTCCATGTACATAGTTAGCTTAGTTTCATTTCTAGTTTGTTCCCTACTTTTCCAAGAAGTGCACGAGCACAGGATTGTCTCCATGAGACAGCAAGTTTCGAAATTTTTAAGGTTGTAGAATGAGGTTTTGGTCTCTAATTCCAGTTGTAGAGAAAGGGGTTTTACAGTTTTCCTCTCAGAGGTAGGGTTAGGGTTTCACAGTATACACAGTATCCACATCTTTTTGACTCTATATCCCAATGGATGCTTTAGGCCACTAGTCTTATGCATAGTAGGCTAGAATCCCCTGTGAGTCACCATAAATGTTACATATTGTGCCCCCCACCAAATATTTGAATTTTAAATACTTTCCCACCCAACAGTCACTTCTCGGTTTAATGTTATTTTTTAAACATCCCAGGAATATCAAAAAAATTAAATGATTGAATCTTATGATATTTCTTCCCTGTGCATTTTAATTTTTCTACAGGCCTGCAAGTCCCCATCATCAGATCAAAAGATATCTACAATTGGTGCTATCTCGTTATGGGAAGTCGCATGTTGTTTTGCCATAGTGACATAGTACCTTTTGGCCACGTGGTTGGTGGGTCCTCCCTTTTCCTTGATTGTTTCTCCGGTGCCAAATTTTAGCAGATCCCCATAGGGCACTATAGTGTTATCACAAAATTTGTGTTCCTTGTTGTTAGTGACATAACACCCAGACGAAAAGTGATACTATGGCAACATCAAAAGGAAGGTGGGTCTCAAGTATGCCCCGTTGGATATCAATGATGAAATTTGGCACACATTAGCAGTTGGTCAATTTTTTCATTGGCTAAGGTATGATTGTGTAGAATGTGGGTCCTGCTTCACTTGGTGGGCAGAAAATGAGGATCTGTTAGACAGGTTGGCACGTGGCTAGTTCCTTATTGGTTGGTATACTGATAGGTCAGATCCATCTAGCTCACTGCCAAATCTCAAAAAATCAATGGTGGGTGCTATCTCGCTATGGAAAGCTATGAGGATATTACCCATAGCAACATAACGCCATTGTGCCATGTGGATCAATGGGGCCAGATCACACCAAGATGAAGATGCTAGGTGTGTTGAGTGGTTTGTGGGCCCAAGTTTTCAAAAAATTTTAAAGGAGATAGCGCAATAATACAGTGAGTCTTCACGATCGTCAGATTAATCTAGATCCGCAGTGGGCGCTATCTCGCTATGGGAAATTACTCGGAGGATACACATAGTGCCATAGCACGTCGGTGATGCATGGTAGGGTAGGGCCAAGTATTATGCAATCACCGGTTGGTGCTAGTTACGATCACGGGGTCTGGCTAAGGTATAAATAGCAGTTAAGGCATTAACTGTTAGTGGCTAGTGAATAGTATAACGTTGCAGTTAGGATTTTTTAAAGAAGATGGCATGGTTAGTAATGAAAGAGGTGGTCAACTTGGGAAGACCTTGTGAGGTGGCAGAAAGGAAAGAAATTATTGGCCCACATGGCTCATCCTGCTTGCAATTTCAGTTTGACTCATTGACTTGCTGATTAACAAGCCAAAATGGTGGAAAGCCAAGATTAAGTTGCAAATTTGATCTCTGTAATCAATCCCAACCAACCTAGGATGAATGGGAGACAAGGAAGAACACTCCACCTTTGATCCAATCCATTTACCCAGTTAGAGTGGCTTAATGCCACCATTTCTATCTTCTCAAGGCATTATTTGACATAGAGGATCAGATATCATTGCACTAGATCTATACCCAAATCAAACTTTCTCCTTGATTATTCTCTATGGGACTTCAATGCAGTGGTTGTGGAGTAATTGTAGGGAGAGGACATCTTAGTTATGCCTTAACTATAAAGCCAAATTTTGTAAAATTTTGTGGGGGGTTGACCTTTCTCTGTTTTCTCTGTTATTGCTCTACAGATTCTCAGTGTAAATTCCCCTGTGCCTCTGAACTACATGATTTTTTGCCTTATCTCTTTTGGCCATTGGTATGAAAGTGCAAGAACTCCTTGCCTCTTACTAGTGTTTCATAGAGATATATGATCTACATGACTGTATCTCCTTGGCCTATGAATGATAATATAAGTGAATCTCTCTTTCCTTGTGTCATTCATCTTGGTCTTCTAATCTGCATGTGATTATTAGATTAAAACAAGTCTAAATGTGTATATCCTTAGTTTCAATTTAGTTCAATAGTGCATATATGGCCAAAGATTGGTCCGAACACTCTATTTTGGAGCATCACCTCTTTAGATTAGATTATGTAGATTTTCTTTCATGCTCTCCTTCTCCATTTTCCTCTCCAAGAGTAGTTAGGTGCATCCTAATAGTAAGAGAAAGCCGACCTTCTTTGGAGACTCAACCTCATAGTTCAAGTCCCATAGCTTGGAGGTTGTTTCCATGTTTCACGAGCTTGTCCTTAGGTAGCAACTTTGGACAAGGGTGCAAACCTCAGTGACAATAGAAACCTAATTAGCTAGTAAGATAAAATAATCATGGACATCACTATAATTGGACTACAAAAGCAAGTATAGTTGTCATTACTATTAGGAATATGGAAAAATTCCTAAAAATTGCATAAGAACACATTCTAGCAGAAACTACAATAGATGGTTGAGTCAAACCACATGTTTCAGTTGTTTGAAGACTGGTCATATCAGTAGAGATTTCCCAACAAGGTCAAAGGCACCCAATTCAGAGTTCAACAAAGGAAAAGAGAAGATAGATGTTAAACATATCAGAGGAGAAATGAATGAGACATGGAAGAAGAAAGATGGAAGTAGCACATCAAATGAATGGATCACTTCACCTAAAAGGTCAAGTGGTCACACTTCATCCAACTAAGCACAAAAAGGTTTTGGGACTTATATACAAAGATTTATCATACATCAGTTCCAAGACAAGTAAGTAACAAAAAGAAGAGATCAGCATGAATAGAGATGCAAAGTTAAAATTTCAAGATTTCATAAGTGTTGTTGAGTTTCCCTTAGATGTCGAGTAAAATTCTAATACATGCTAAGTTGATTGCCAAAGTCATTAGAAGCTAAATAATTAGTTACAACCAAGTTGGTAGTGAAAGTCGAGTGAAGAGAAATTTTAGTTGAAGCTGAGTGAGGGATACTTTTGTGGATGTCGAGAGGTGGAAAGATAATGGAATTTAAGAATGCAAAAATTCTTAAGAAGCCCAGTGGATAGTTGTAAATGCACTAAGCATTAAATGCTATGAAAATAGGGTATATTATCACATTTTGAATTATTTTTCTTCATCGTGAACAAAGAGATAAGATGAAGAAGAGTGAAAAATGATTTCAAAGTAGAGAATTCAGTATTTGGGAAAATTTGAACAGTGATTCACTACAATTTCATCAATTCAAGGCATTTATACTAGTGTTGAGCTATGCAGTTTCACATTTTCTTTGTGTTCAAACCCTAGATCACACACATGGCCTCCAGTTCTAGGATACCATAGGAGAAAGAATCATTTGAGGTTCAACTTTTGTCTAACAAAGTAAAACAACCTAATTTTAGGCCAATCCCTAAAGTGGCATACAAAAATGACCCAACCAGAGCCCTATCTATTATAACCCCCTAAGGTAGTTATGGTTTAGGATGTTAGGAGATGCTACAACTACAAAATTGGAGCCATAGGAGATATGGAGATGAGTGAAGCCTATAAAAAGTTGTGTGAAAACAAAATTTTGAAGGAAGAGTACCAAATCATTGAGAAGAAGGGTTTGACTTGTGCCCTAGAATTCCCCACTATTTTTAAAACTGAATGAATTAGAATTGTGCTCAGTAGAATTCATGATGGAATTTTGTTGCTAGAAGATGGTCCAGTAAAAATGACAAAGAGGATTGTACACAAAGTAATAGGGTATCCAACTCTACATTAGCCAAAGACCCTTAGAAATGACTCTAAGGAAGCAATTGAGAAGAACACAGGTGCCAAATGGAACAAGAGAGGAATGACTATAGATACTATCCAAGACCCTCTTGTTGAATTTGTTGTTAGGCTTATTTCACAGAAATTTTATCAATCCAACAGACTTAACAGTGTACCCTACATTGCAATGGGTGTTGGTTACAAACTAGTGAAAAATGATCATACTTATGATCTTGCAGAACTGCAATTGCAAAAAATCAATGAGAATTTAGTAGCAATAAGAAGAACAAAGGGAGCACAGTGAAAATTTGGTGTAATTTTGATATGCATATTTTTTTATGTACAGAATGAATTTCCATCCTTTGGAAAAGTAAGCAGGAAAACCAATAGGTCAATAATAGCTTAAGTAAATGAATATATAGAACAAATGGGAGCTAATTTTGGAACACTTATGACAAGTTACTTTAGAGATTTCAAGAAGACCATGAAGTAGATATTAAGGATACAAATTTCATTGGTAGAACAACATGTAAATGATGTATTCTTTCTTGTAGATATTGATTATACTTACATACAAGCAACAAAACCAAGGGTTAGATGGTTAAGACCTCTTGGATATGAAATAAACATAGCTGAGGGATCTGCAACTATAACTACACTATTAGTAGAAGAAGTGGACAAAAGTACACCACATTTTGGGACTTTTAATTTGGTGAGATCAAAGGTGTACATGGAATTGAAGACTGCTTGTACATTAAGGAAAAGGGACAAATTGGTTAAGAAGTTAAGGAAAAATTTGGTGAGGGAACTACTAAAGAAGAAGAAGATGAAGAAGCTAAAGGTGATGAAGATGAACAAGGTCAAGAACCATTAGCATTGACCCAAGGTATGGGTGAGGATGAAGAAGAAGAAGAAGAAGGTGCCAAGCAACAAGCACCCAAGGCTAAACCTAAGAAGAGAAAAGCACAAAAATAACCTGTTGCACAACCCAAAGGAAAGAAGAAAGTAGCTAAGCCAATCCCAGCCAAGCCAACTACAAGGGAAAACATTAGGGCAATGAAAAAAGTTGAAAAGGAATAGGAAAAAAGAAAAAATCCATAGAGAAAGGAAGGCCAAAAGAAAAGAAGAAAATATATTACACCCCCAAAGTCAGATGAAGAGAAGACAAAATTTGACAATGATCAATTTACAGTGGTAAAACATTCCACCAAATCTAATTTGGAAAATGTTTTTGATAATATTAGAGATAATGTAGATTTAACTAGTTTAAAGACCCTTTATTTTAATAAGTTGAGCAGAGAAGAAAAAAACATAGTGGAAGAATCTATCTACACTATGATGGCCAAGTTCAAGACTACTTCACTTGAACTTGACAATTCTATGCCTAAGGAGCTAAGCTCCATTGTAGAAAATAAATGGTATTACAGCCTAAATATGGAGAAGGAAATAAGGGAATCAACATTGGCTCATGTGATGCCAGACCTTATAAAAGGTCAATTAAGTAAGGCTAGTAAGAAACATGGGAGCAAATTTTCACCCAAATACAAAGCCTTTAGTATTTTGCAAAATAAAATAGAAGATGTTGTAAAGAAATGCACACAAATGTAGAAACTGATATATGGATTGACTACTGTCAAAAAAGGGCAAGAAAATCCCTTTGAGGGAATAAATGATGATGAGGAAGATGAAGAAAATGAAAAATAGGAAGAAAAGGTAATAGTGGAGGAGAAGACACATAAAGGTGATGAGGCAATAGCTGAGGAGTAGTGGCAAGAACAGAGTGTCCAAGACACCCAATCGCCACCACCTAGTTCTCCACATATAGTTCCTACATCTACAGAAATAGTAATTGTGAAAGATGTTCCTAACACATTAGGTCAAAATGTCAATCCATTAACTATAGATCTTAAAAGGATCCTTCATCAAAGAACATTGCAATCACAATTGTGCACAAATCCTATTTTGGTGAGTGTAGAGGAGTTACAAAAAGTTGTACCAAAAATAACCAAGGAGAAGGTGAAAACACAAGAACCACCTTCACAACCTCCCAAGCTATAGATGATCAAAAAAAAGAGTAAGTAGCACAAGACACAACTACTAAGGTTGATCCCATAGCGATAGTAACAACAACTGTTGAGGAGTTAACAAAAGAATAGATAGCACAAAATTTTCCTACATCACAAAGACAAGGTGCACCTCCTCAAATCATTGTCATTGATCAAGGTAGACGAGGAGAAGATAAGGAAGAGAAGAAAACCCATAAGGAGAGAGAGCAAGAGGCAATATAGATATTGGTTAATTTTCCTACTACATGAACTCCTACCAAGTAATCGAGCACTGATGTAGTACTATTATAAATCTTAGCACCAGGCTCAAGCTCCACAAAGGTAGCAAGGGTACTTCACTATGGAGGCCCTACACTTGATGAGGAAATAGTCATACCAAGTTATGACTATAAGAAAATGAACCTAGAATAGATAAATGAAGTGCAAGAGGCACTAGAGAGAAAGAAGAAGTTAGAGATACTTAGAAATGAGTATAGACAAAATCAAGCATTAGTACAAATCAAAGACATATTCCTTGATGCATTTAGCTTTCTAGTACCTGATGAAACAAAGCCCATCATGGAGTAATTATTCAACATAGTGGACTGGGTACAAAATGAAGACCTTGATACTAATGTTAAATTATTAGAATGGTCTAAAAAAAATTCAAATTAAGGTCAATGAGAAGATATCTAGTGAGATAGCACTATCACAAGTTGAACTGGCTTAGAAGGTAGAAAAGGTGAAAATAGTACTTGAGAACATATTCTCATTATACTCCAAACTATGTGACTCTTCATATTTCACACAAGTGACTATCTAGAGAATAATAAGCTTTGAGAGGAACCTTAAGATATCTAGCACATAGCTACCTAAGGATCCAACTCAAAGTGAGAAGCATTTTGCAACAATAGTTCACACGTAGAAGGAGTTACCTATATTAATAGTAGAAGAGGCTAATGTTAAGGCCAAATGAATATAGATACAGTTTTCTATTACCCCACATCTAGAAGTATTTCATAAAGAAATGTCCTATGTAGAGAATGTTTCAAAGAAACATTCAAATATTTCTACCTTATAAGGCCTAGTACATCTTGTATCAGAGACAACCATCTAGCACAAAGCACTGGAAATGGCATTAGACAATTGGGATGCTTCTCTGTAGATAATAACGAAAGTAAATAAAACATTTTTGGCTAAATATTCCATTCATTCCTAGGACCCTTTGACATAAGTGTCAAAAAGGGGGAGATATTCATGTAAGGGGAAGATATTAAAGGGAGATAATACATTTTTTAATACAGATAATAAAGAATATCCAAAGGGGGAGATATTATATATTCAAATTTTGGATCTTAAAAGGATTAAGCCAAATGGATGCAAAAATAGCAAGAATATTTGTGAAAGGGGGAGTAGATATAGAGTACAAACAAAGCAAATACATATAAGGCAAAGAGTATCAAACACATCAACATGAGACAAATTCAACTTAAGGAATTATGGATATAGAAAATGGCACATTAGCTCAGGGGGAGTTACAAATTTTTAAGGTATATAGTCTTCTGCAAAATTTTGAACAAGTTTTTGAAGTTTTGTACATATGTTGAACAAAATGTGTAATATACTCATAGAGACCAGATTCATAATGCTCAATTAAGTGTTTTTGCCACTCATGTCAAAGGAGGAGATTGTTGGTCTCAGATTGGTTTTGACAATTGAGTGTCAACACACTTAACCAAATCTCAAGTTGATGCCAAGTATAATATAGATGCCAAGCTCTATTATGTGTCAAGCTAGAGATTCAATAGGTGCTAAGAAAGCATCAAGTGTCGAGTGATAAGTGATGTCAAGTCACTATAGGTGTCGAGCAAAGTACAGATGTCAAGAAAAATAGAATTACTATAGGATTTGACTGAGACAAAATTCTTGTATGTGTTGAGCATCAATACCTAGTAAGTTTCAAGTAACAAAGAATCAACATATGAGTTTGTGTCTTCACAAACTCAAATGTAAACTATGTTTGAGCCGACTCAAGGTGAATCTCAAAGGATCTTGAAGATACGATCAAATCTTTTGCATTTCCTATGTAATCAGCATGCAGCCAATAAGAAAAATGGAGAAAGCATGCAACCAATAGGAAAAGTGAAAGAATTGAACATGAAAAGAAGAATGAATATTGATCATAGATTCATACCTAACCCTAAGTCTTTGAAACCTTTAAAAGGAGGATGAAAACCCATTATTTGAATATGTGTGAGAGTTTATGGGAGAATGCTAGTGCAGTGAAGATGGGTATAAAGACTTAGAAAAAGAAGAACAACATTGCAAAATTCAGTTGATCAAAACAAAGTATTAGAATCTACAGGAGAGACATATCAGATCAAAGAAGGATCAGAATAGACAAGAGCAGAACAAGGATCTGGAATTAGTAATTGAAGATTGCAAGTCATCAGGTCAAGACTTTCTAAGACTCTCTAGCCATTCTATTAGGAATTAAAATCTTATGATGATAGGTTGGTCTAATAGCCATGTTGTAAGCCTTTTAAAAAGGTGCAAAATCCTTTAACAGGGTGACATTCTAAGAGAGAGTTTGTAAATCCTCTAACCAGGTCACTTTTAAAAAGGTGCAAAGTATTTAATAGGATAGGCCTTTCATAGGACAAACCATTGGAAGTGGTCAAACTTTGTAACCTTGAATAGTTACATATTATTGTAGTGATAATTTGTGGTTGTCACCCCCACCCTAGTTTTACCTTCTCATTTTTGGAGGGATTCTGGGTTACCAAAATCTTTTGTTATCTATTTTCATTCATGTATTTATTCTTCATGTCGAATAGATATGTTAGATGCATGTGAATGATGTTAAATAAAATTTTGAAAAGGTTAAAGTTAGGTATTTCTAATTCACCCCTCCCCCCCCCCCTCTTCCCAAAAATAAACCTTCCAACTTGTAAATTTCAACATCATCACCTCACTCTCATGATTATAAGCATGAAGTTTGTTAATCAATTCTTACTTTTCCTCATCAAATTCTCCTACTTCATCTTCAGTACCAGCTCACATTGTTTGATCTTGTAGAGGAAGCTCTTGAACTTAGTAGACTCGATCAATTCATCATCTTCAAAAAAATGTTGATCCTAGATGATCCTATCATCCAATGTTATTGCTGCCAGCTCTAAATCAGTTAGAGTGTTCTCTACTACATTTATTTTATCATGTATATAACTTTTCCTTAAATCAACAAAATATTGATTCTTACTAGGAAGGATTTGTAGAGTTCTTTGTTTCACATTTTATGATATGTGAACTACCTTTTACCTTTTGTTGCCCTTGGTAACCCATGATGCCTTTACATGTTCATCTTCTTCAATTTCTAGGTCACATATGGTTCTGGGCTATTAGGGTTTACCCTTTCTTCTTCTCTGATTGGCCCCTCTAGCATTTATGCCATGATCTCAACATGATTAACAACCATCTACCTTATCCATTGTGGGTAAGCGAAATCCATGTAAAACGCCTTGAAATTTTGATTTTCTCTCTTCAATTCCCTCTCCACCCTCAGAATATCATCAAAAATTTTAAGTTTATCACTAGCATCCCCCTCAACTACTATGTTAGGAATGAGTTCCTCATGAGGTAACTCTTTTGTGTTTGGCAACACATAATTTCTAATTTCTTTGAGGGTATTCCTCATCCAATTATCTAGATCATACATCCTATATGGGGTAGTTGATAAATTAAAATAGTGGAGGAAAGAATATATATGATTCATGGATTCTTTTCCAATTGAAAAGTCCCCTGTTCTAAAGCACCTAGACAAAAAGGTGCCTCTATGCACTTTAGGCCCTAAGTATTCTTTGATTACCGTCATCAACTACCACATGAATTTAATGATGGCTAGTCTAAGAGGGATAAATTTGGGCAATATATGAGGAGGTTGAGGGAAACCATATACTCTCATGAGAGAAAATGTTGGGAATAAGAATGTGCCCCCCAATTGTGATCTAATCCTTTATTTTTAGGTAGAAGGTCCGACCTTAATAGGTTTTTCAAAATCTTAGGTGCCCTAAAGTAACTAGGGTTTAAAATTTCATGATAATAGTACTAAAATTATTGAAAAAGGAAACAAAGTTAGAGTAGTGATAGGAACTATCCCATACCCATATCCATAGCTAAACTGGCAGCTCTCCATCAAAAATGTGATCAATGAAATCTGAGCTAATATACCCCATGTTCTTGTACAAGATCAAATGCATCAGTAGTGAGTAATGATGGAATTTTAAATTTCTCATTTCCCCACTCTATTCTAGCCTAATGTTATCCTTCATCTTCTCTAGAATATACTCCACATAGTCATACTCTCTACCATGGTATGAATCTTGTACATCTTTGGCAATAATTAACTCTACCTCATGTACCATATTAGTTTCATCTATACTAACCACTTTGTGGAGATCATACACTATCTTTACAAATAGTTTTTGAATTTTTCCAAAGGCATCTCCTTATCCACTTTCTTAGGATAATCACATTCCAGCTTGAGGTCCATGGGGATGTGTTGTAGCATAGAATTCCTTGTGTAAGCAATCCACGGGCTTGCTCATTGCACCCTCCAAACCAAAAGCTTCAATGAAAGAAGCACAATCTAATATACATAGAATGGTCCCATCTTGTGTGTGGAATGATTTGGTAGCTAGATTGTATGATTTAATAAGGGCCTTCAAAAAATCAACATCCATAAATACTTCTAGAAAGATTAGCTTTGCTAGATTTTTCTTCCATCGGTTGCAAAAAGGAATTTTGTCTGTTTAATTGTGGTAAAAGTACCTAAACAGTTCATAACCCACAAACACTAGGGAAAATAGCATCCCTATAGAAAGCATAAGGGTTACATAAGTCATGGTCATTTGCATAGATGGTATTTGAAGATTCAGTGAATAACTTAATCCATTTATCTGTGAACTAGTTTGGCTTCCTCTACCTCTTTCCTTCTTTTACAATAGATGTCTTTGAAACTTCCATTTGTGTAGCTTGAATCTGCTCAACCTCATTGTCAAAAATCTTTATTTTAGACTGAGAACACTAGGAAACTCTATAGTTAGTACTAAAAACAATAATCCTTCACACTGAAATGTCTACCACTACTGGAAATCTCTTCTCTTTGCAAATGGTAACCTATTACTAGCTTAGAGAATGTTTTTATGCTATGCATACTTTACCAAAGTTCCCTATGCATTGATTTCCTACTTGCTCAAACCTTAAATTCAGTGTTCTCTATCACTTCCATGGAGCGCCAACATAACTCATCCAACTCTGTAATCATTGTACTTTACTCAAATCTCATTGGTTAACAACATGCATCATTGTTCTAGCTTAGACAAAAATAAAAAGTGCTTTCATGTCTTATTTAGGGTTTACAATCTTATGATCATCCTTGAAATGTAAACCCTTCACATCATCTTAGGTGGAGAACATGGCTTTTATGATCTTATGATCACTTTGAATTAAACCCTTATCACATTCTTATAAGCCTAAAAAATAGCCTTTGTAATCTTACGATGTGTCATTTATCATATCTTCAAAGAGGCCCCTCAAGTTTCTCAGAATCCTACAAGACACAACACACCATAAGATTGGAACACTGGAAAAAAATTCACTTTCAATGGTTTTGAACTTATGCATCTTACCTCACCTTGACTTGCTTTACGATCTTACGATCATTGTTAACTGAACCTTTTTCCAACTTCAGAAGTTATCCCATAAACCCTTACAATCTCATGATCACATCTTGGCATAACATCAAGCTCCAACTTTTCTTACTCTACGATCTCTCACTTGCACTCAATTATCTAACTTCAAAAGTTACCTTTAATTATTGCCTGTGACTCCCAACCATACATTGGTCATCACCTTTATTCATCATATCCTTAGAAACCTTTATAATCTCACGATCACATCTTGGCATAACATCAAACTTCAAATTTTCTTACCCTACAATCTCTCGATCTTAGTCAATTAACTAACTTTAGGAGTTACCCTTAATTTTTGCCTCTAAATCCCAACCATATGCTGCTCATTTCCTTTCTTCATCGTAGCCTTGAAAGTTTTAACTTCTATCATTACAATTTTGTGATCTAGCATTGCCTGGAAGCTTTGAAAGGCTCATGATTTGCCTTCTCAGTCATATAATCTATTGCTTTTTATAGCATCATAAGATATCAATTGCCATGTGTCTCAAAAAAAATTATACTCATATGCCTGGCCCCACCTTGCACCATATCACCTACCACTTCCTTTCTTTTGATCTTACAAACACCTCCTTATCATAACATCAAAAATCTCTTTAGGAACCTTTATGATCTCATGATCCTCTATTTATTGTAGGATCGAAACTCTTCACAAACCTTTTCACTTTACATCTTTGCAATCTTACGATCCTATTGTTCTCGTATGATATCAAGTCTCCCTTTTTGCCTTTACAATTACACAATTGTTAGCTTTTCATATCATCTTATAACTTAATTACAAACTCTTCCCATGAGACAATTAAGATGACATGACAAAAGGGTGATTGTAAGATCAAAAACTTCATTATAAACACCCACAATGCTATGACTATATGATACATCATGAGATCGGGAGACTCAACACTTTACCCTTATGATCCTCCACTAGCATACATTTCATAACATCAGGAGAGGGAAATCTTAAGCTCACAAAAAAATGCCCAAAACCCTAATCATAAGATCGTATCACATGATAAAAAATTTTGAAAATGACATACGATCTCCCACTTGAAATAAAATCTAGGATAAAGTTTAAAATTGATTGCCAATTTAAGAAATTTGTCCATGAAAGGGTAAAGACATAAATCTTAGGATATCAAATTATCCCTCTAGGGCAAGATTTTCAACACTGGGCTAGGGAAAAATCATTAGGTTAGGGTTATTTTCTAGCAAAATGATAACAAATAATGAAATAACCCTAACAATACAACACATTTCAAAATATTTTCACAATAAACTCCAATGTTTTGGCACAGTGAAAATAGTGGCTATTAGGTTCCAACCATTTCTATGAACCTCTTGTCAGTCTACAAGATTTTTCATTATAGCTCTAGTAATACAGTTGAGTTCTGACCACGTGATGTGGTTATTTGAGACCTCCACGATCTTGATTTGGTTTTTACTACTAGGAATATTGATTTACAATCTCTCTTATATCAGTTTGATGTCATAGAGAGATCTAATTCTATAGATTTTTCTCTTGTTTCTCATGTAGACATAGTGAGAAAACTTTTGCATGAACATTTTGGCCATGTCAACTACATATATCTATAATAGATGAGCACACAAGAGCTAGTGATTGGGCTACATTAGATCTCTTGTACTAGTAGTGTTTTGTGAGGTTGTGCACTTGGAAAACATCATAGAGATCCTTTTTTAGTAGATAGAGCCACAGATATTAAGGCACCATTGGAGTTGATACACAATGAACTTATGTCATTCCCTACTCGATCTTTTTCAAGTGCCCAATATGTGCTTATGCTTATAAATGACGTCTCTAGATGTATATGGGTGTACCTTTTGAAGTACAAGTCTATTATCTTTGGTTCATTTGGAATCTTTAAAACATTTGTAGAGAAGTGATCTAATCTTTTTGTTAGTCATATATGCACTCACAAAGGTGGGGAATATGTGAATTAGTCTTTCAGAGATTTTTCATTGAACATGATTTATATCATCAGTTCACAGTTCCTTACACCCCTCAGCAGAATGGGGTTGCTGAGAGAAAGAACAAAAGATTATGGGAGATGCCTAATTGTATGATACAGTCTTGAGGTATGAGTCCTTTTTGGGATGAGGCTATCAATTGTACCAACTATATTTAGAATCAGATGTCTTAGAAGGCATTGTGACATTTGACTCCCGAGGAGGCTTGAACTCATGTCAAGTCCAATATTTCTACATACCATATTTTTGGTAGTGAGGCTTGGGAATTTATTCCAAATTTCTTAGAGTAAATCCATATAGAGGAAGAGTCGACCACTCATATTTGTTAGCTACTATGAGGATGTGGCAGAATACAAGTTGTTTGATCCCAATTCTAGAGAGGTCTTATTTTAGTGAGATGTCTAGTTTGATGAGTGTTATCCTTAGATGGAACCTCCATCACCAACTTCTCCCTCACTTCCCAATACTTCCTCTTCTTCTCTACATGATTATTTATACTTTGTGGAAGATATTGATGATGATGCACCTTATCCTCTTCGCCCTGATGTTCTGCGAGTGCCCACATGAGCTCATGATACTATTCATGCAAATAGACCTATGGTAAGAGATCCTCCAAATTATTACCATGGTCATGCTTAAACCTCTAGTATTGGACTATTGAGTCATGTCATTTCAAATGATTTCCAAATTTTTTCATAGGAAACAAGACACTCAAATTGGGATATGGTTATGGATGAGGAGTACTCTTCTTTGATGAAGAACCACACTTGGGATCTTTGTCTTGTTTCAAAAGGAATAAAGTTGGTTTGGTGTAGGTGGGTGTATCATACCAAGTATTCTATAGATAGTTTTATTGATAGGTACAAGTCACATCTTGTTGCAAATGGATTTTCACAAGTGCACCGAGAGATTTTCTCTGATCTCCATAATGAATTTTATTTTCCTCATCCTCTCTCTTGCAGCCTCTCAGGGATGGGAAGTATTTTAGATGGATATCAAATCTTCGGCTACCTAGGAATAAACTAACCCAACTCAAATGAGATATTATGGCTTCCTTATGCTCCAACATTCTTGCCAATGCATTATCCTTATTTTGTTTTGGATTATAATATCTAATGAGAAATATAGCTCCATCAGCAAATGTCCCTATCATAATGAATCTGGCATCAATACAGGGGATTTCCATAACATCTTCTCTATTAAAGCCTTGATTTTCAATACCCAATCCTTGAGACATACCAGATTTGTTTGAGGTGTACTCAGTTGGAGCACCCCATGTATTGGTCATAGCTAGGCAAAGGTTTGATGTGAATCTAGCTCCCTAAATGGTCGAAAACAAAAATAAATAAAATTCAACAAAAATAATTCAAAGCAGCCAAAACAAACAAAAAAGAAACCTTTAACTTAATGATAAAACCATGGAATTATCAATATATCATTAGTGTTTTGTGGCTACTTTTTTTTATTCTATGTACATTATGTTAAACATATTTATTGGCAAGAAGTATTATATTTTTAGTATTTAGTCATACCAGAGAACCATACCACAACCAACAACTTGCTTGAAAAGGAAGATGATGTCCTTAAAAAAGAATTCAATTTCTTTGATTTTTAGTTCACAGCCCTGCCAAGAAATTTATCAGGTTGTAACTTAACAGATAGGTTAATAATTGAGTTAAGCATAAGTCTGTGAGGTGATAATGGAAATGAAATTCTAGTTCCATTAAAAAATCTGAATATGATGAGAATGGTGGTAGACAAAGATTTTGATTACAAGGTGAGTTTTTACTCAAAGCTATGCGTGGTCAGCTACTATAGAAATCAATAGGGCCGATGTTCTCATTTGAGCACATGTGGGTAATTGTCACAAATGTCCCTCTAGATTTTGAAATGTTCACCCATAACTCTTCAAAGCCCAAAGTTTTTGTATTACAGATGGATTCTACTAGCACACCCTTCCGCCATGTGATTTCTTGACTATTACCCTCACCACATGTTGAAGATCACGTGCCAGATTGTGCAAATGAGAATATCTTGTAGTTGCATTTTACTTGGTTTGGGAGAGTTAGCTAGCTATTTTATTTTTCGGTTGAAATTATTGTGCAAGATGGTTAAACATAAGAAATGAAAAATTATATTAGGAATAATTAATAACTATTTAATTGCTTTGTTCAATATAAAATAAGAATTGTACCAAAGATAATGATAATCTACCCCTTTCGAAAGTATCTCTGAGAGGTTCATGAGTTGTGTCCATTATATCAACTCCGCAATCCAATTCATAGAATTGTTAATACATAGAAGTACCTCTATATACAACTTTAAGTCCAATTCGATAGGAACTTCAAAACTTTCTAAATTCTTGATGTACGATTAGATGACATCTCTTGCAAGCATTCATATAGTTCACACGCTATCTAAGTTTCCAAATTTTTCATAAATTTACACCATTCCTTATACTTTGTCGAGGGTCAAATTTTTTTATAGAATTTGCATTTATAGGTAGACATATAAGGAAATGTTAGTTAAGTGGGGAACTACCTTTGCATGAAAGTTTCTAAGATCCTTTCAAAATATCCATTTCATCAAATATCGTACAACCACAATGAATCCAATTTGAGGGACTTCATGTGTAGTATGTACGATGCTAGCATAAACCATGGAGATTATTTGTATCATCTACTAGCTTCATTTTCTTGAAGGTTTAAGCCTATTCAACAAGTTGATTCTGCACATAGCCTCCATGTGTTATAGCTACTTCATTGAAATGACACCCTTTGAAAAAATTTATCAAACAGTTCATGCATGTTGTCTACGAGCACAATCAGATTTGGTCAAATTCCTGATCTACTCTGATCTTCTCAAAGGTATTTCTTTTTGTTTCTTTTTATCTGCATCTTGCATTATACAAGTACAAACTATTCTTACTAAATGTCCTTTGAAGAAATAAACTACAAAAGAAACATAAAAAGCCTACTAACAACAAAATAGAGTAAGAAGGGCAGGGATCCTGGGTGGTTAGAGATGATCTCGTTCACATGGAATACTCCCCTCCCCAAAGTTCAGTAGCACTTTCCAATTATAAGGGAACATGCTTATTGTGTAGGAAGATTGGCATACCGTGACATACTTTATAGAGAGCACAACTTGATGCTTCTGGGTTCCGTATCCGATCCAATCTTCTCACAGGCATTTCTTTGAGCTTATTTTTATCTACATACTGAAATGCAAGCACAAATTATTATTAGAAATGGTCCTTTTGAGGGAAACCAAGTAGAAAGTAAAAATAGAAAGACTGAGTATACAAGAAAACATTGTAGGAAGGGCAAAGATAATGGGTGGCTGAAGAAGATCCTTTTCATCATAGAATGCTTCCCTAAAAGTACAAGAGCACTTCCACTAAAAAGGGAACACATTCATGCCCATTGTCTAGGAAGATTGATGTGACAATGGCATACTCCCTTATACAGAATACAATCAGATTTTGGCGGGTTGGATACCCAATCAGATCTTCTCATAGGTATTAGCTTTTGCTGCTCTTTATGTTTATCCTGCATTATATAAACACAAACTTTTCTTAGAAATGTTCCTTGAAGAAAATCATATTAAAATAGCTAAGATTGGGTACATAGAAAACTATTGTAGGAAGGACAAGGACACTGAGTAATTAAAGAAGATATTATTCATTGTGGAATGCTCCCCACAAGACTATTAGCATTTTTCTCTTAAAAGGGGGAATACATGCATCCCCACCATGCGAAAAGATTAACATGACATACTAATTTAGACAAAACATAATCAGATAGACAACAAAATTCTATCCCTTCTAGAAAGAGGACTACTGTTAACAAAATCCTTACACAGCAAACCGAAATAATGTAGAACTCTTATCATAATAAAATATTGAACCACAGAAATAGACATAGCTCATGTTGAATGTCACACTCTTTATTGATGCATTTCCTTAAGAACTCTCATGACTCCTCTTTATCCCCAAAATAATCAATTCCTACTCTCCTTTCTACTAGGACTAATCCTCTTGTATCACAATTGAACTCGTTCTTTATAAACTGAACTTGCTCTCTAAATGGAACTAACAACATTGGATGCTAATCAAATGTAACTAGCATTCTAGACAAGAAAACTAAGCCTCTGAAAAGAACTGAGCAGATCTAGTTGATCCATAACCTATAGATCAAAGCAAGCTCATTGAAAGGGTGCATATTTGCATGGCACTCGCATCTAGGGATATAAAGAGGTGAATCATTGCCCACTGAGCATGGAAAGAAAATAGAACATCAGCAAGAGGATTCTTAATAATTAAAAGTAATGTTTGAGATGACAAAAATATGATACTTGACATGGATAACAAAAACAATGGAGATGTATAGGACACCTTGAGCATTAGTAAAATAAGTTACATTATACCATATGCAAAATCAATAGAGGGAGAACTCTTATGAGAAAATACTTCAAAATATTGGAATGTTTCATTACCAAGAGCAATAAAGATAATAATATGAAGATAAAGTAGCTCATTAGATTCTACTGCATTAGAAAGGGAAACAGTGTTAAATGCAAAATCACCTTATTTATCATCATTGTGAGACTTCCATAAAATGAGTTTTCCATATATATTTCTCCAGTTGCCATGTTTTCTTTCTTTGTGTTAGAAGTTGAATCGCCCTTCCTCCAAACTTCCTGATTGGGAATGTAAAATGAACTTCTTCCAATATTTAAATCATTCCACATGATATCTTTCTTTTTGTCGGAAGAGCTGACTGTCTGTACTAGAGAATACTCATTTAGAAGCTGCACACTAGGCACACAATTCGCTTGCAATTTCAACATCTGCTTTAAAGGACCTTGTTGAGCATGAGTGTTCTTTGTCTGAATTTGTGTAACTTCTAGGGAAGTCCTAGGATAGGCATATGTTGTCCTTTTCTTGTACCAATTAAGCACTATTGCAGCTGCACAAAAGAATGCACCCGTAACTCCATAAAGCAGGGGATTTCTTATAGATTTAACTGGAATGCTAGATGGCACTACTCCAAAATTTTTGCAATCTTCTGTAACAAAAACATTCAATACCCTCAAGTGTTTGGAATCTTCTAAAACAAGGACATCCAACATCTCAAAAGGTTTGGAGTTTTCTACAACAAGAACATCCAATACCCAATCCTTGGCCTTTTTTCCCTCTAACATCATAGTTTCTATCTACTTGGGGCTCTCCAACACTAGAGTTTTAGACTGGCATGATTCTAGTGTGCCAAACTGCTTAAGCACTGCTAGACCATGTGTTTCATCTTCGTCAATCACCATCCTGAACTTCTCTATATTTTCATTGATTGGGAGGCTATGTTCAACTAAATCCTTGTTAATGAAAAATCCCAATTCATTGCCATATTTATTGATTGACAGGTCCAAGTCCTCTTCTACTATTTCACTCATTGGCAAATTGAATCCATCTGCATATTCATTGAAAGCTTGCAAATTAAGACCAGCATAATACTTGTTGGAATGCCATGCAGATAATAGAAAATAAACACAAAGAGCACTTCCATTAAAATTAGAATCTTATTTTTGAAAGAAGAAGACCTATGACTTCTTTTTATTCCTCCATATGTATTCTCGAGGCCTTCATCATCATCCATTTTGCCTGGCCGATAGTGCAAGAATTATGGCCTAGGAAACATATACGTAGATTTATCTAGTGGGTCATAATGTCGGAGGTCTCGGTCTCCTTCCAAATTGCCAAAATCATAAACATCTTTATTATTATCTATCAATAACATGTTTGTTATTTTTTCTAATCTCCTCCGCAACTCCTCCGAAGACAGAGGTTCCAACATTGCCAATGTATCCACGTCCTCCTTTATAGTGGGTGTTGAGAAGCTCTCCTTAGCCATTCTTCGCAGTTGGACAATGATGCAGAGAAGCAGGAACGCACACAAAGAGAAAATAAAGAGCAGCAATGAAAATACAAAAATAATGCACAAACAGAGCAACCATGCATGAAGACCAAACAAAAAAAAACATAGCAACAATATAACAATGCGAAATGACAAGAGGCAGTTGAATGGTCATATTTTGAAATACCTGAACCTGGGCGCGTTTGAGATCCATCGGTCTATCACACAGCGACATCAACGGCAACCCTCCCAATTATTCTGCGTGAAAACAACTTTAGGTCACCATTGAAAATGAATCGTATCCTTGGAATGTCAAAATTCATTGCAATGTCAGGTAAAATTTGTTCTTGATGGTGACCTGAAAATTGTGTAACAGAACATATCGAAGGATCTGACAGGATATTTTTATGCCTTCGCCATCAATGGCGAACTAAGAATTGTTTGAAGTGTAATAAAGCCTATAGCCCGACTCAGATTTTCTGAACCTTCCTGAATTAGATAGATATTACTCTTCATACGTGTCAAATCGTCTTCAAATTCTATTTGAATTACAATCCTTATTATGTTTCAACTGTTTGAAATATTATTTTTTTGAGGTATCAGATACTAAATAAACTTCTACCTTTAAAGGATCTACAAATCTTCTCGTAGCCTTTCATCTAAGAGTTGTCCGTAAATATATCATTTAAGAATTGTAGCCTTTTTTAAATCTTCTCCGAACATTCTATAGAATTTCCTAAATTTTTCATTTAGTAAATTTGCTTCCAAAATCTTCCGGTTAAGAAGTCGTCTATAAGTCTTATCTAAATCTTTCATTTACTAATAGCCTAAAAATCTTCCATTAAAAGTCGCTGAAAATCTTTGATGAATTGTCTAAAAATCTTTCATTTAGTAATTTCTTGAAAATGTTCCATTAGAAAGTCATATATAAATCTTCTTCTGAGCTGTCCAAAAATCTATCATTCAGAAAATGTCTGAAGATCTTCCATTTAACAAGGGTCATTTAAGGGATGTCCAAAATTTCAGTTGGAAATTGATAGAAAATAATTGTCTTCTTCATTCTTCCATTAACACATTTGATGGGCAAGCAAGTGACAAATACAAGTAATGCCATTTTTTAAGGTTTCCCACGATTGTCTATTGTAGCTTTTATTCAACTAACAATCTCTAAATCATTGATTACATTTGTGATCTAAGATATTAGTGTACATATGTGCGTATAAAAACAAGATACATAAGGGCTTTGAAGTTTGATTTATATTATCAATGTCTTGATAGTTATCAATTGTTATATCTAAATAAATACCCTTTATATATACTATAAAGGCTATTTTTTAAACTTAAACATTCAGCAAAGTGAAGCTTCCAATTTCAAAGAAAATTGTAAACATAAGTTCTAAGAGTTTAAACTCAAATATTATTTAAACTTCCATTTGCAAATAAAATTCTAAATATTTTCTCTTATAACATTCACTACACTACACTACACTATAGTAAAACTTCCCATTACAAAAAAAAAAAGGTTTCTCTTAAACTTCCATTTGCAAAGAAAATTCTAAATAGTTTCTCTTATAACATTCACTACACCACACTACAATTAAACTTACCATTACAAAAAAAAAAAAGGTTTCTCTTACAACATTCACTACAATGAAACTTCCCATTACAAACAAAAAATTAAACCTCACTTTCTAAGGGTTTAAAATCAAACATTCCTAGAGTGAAACTTTTGTTCTTTAACAAAATGTGAACCTCATTTCCTCATGCAATATTAAAATTTAAAACGTCACTTTCTAAACAAAAATTTAAAACATTCACTAGAGTGAACCTTCTATTTGTAAACAAAATTTTAAATCTCAATATCACATTCAAAATGTTTAAACTCAAACATTATTAGACCTCACTTTCAAAAGGTTTAAACTCAATCATTATTAGAGTGAAACTTTGGTTCTTTAACAAAATGTGAACCTTATTTCCTCATGCAATATTAAAAATTTAAACCTCACCTTATAAATAAAAATTTAAACCTCACTTTCTAAGGGTTTAAACTCAAACATTATTAGAATGAAACTTCCATTTGCAAATAAAATTCTAAATAGTTTAACCTAAAAAATTCACTAGAGTGAAACTTCTATTTTTAGACAAAATTGTAAATCTCAATCTCACTTTCAATATGTTTAAACTCAAAACATCATTAGACCTCACTTTTGAAAGGTTTAAACTGGAACATTATACTTTTTTTTATTAACAAAATGTGAACCTCATTTCCTCATGCAATATTCAAATTTTAAACCTTAGTTTCTAAAGGTTTAAACTCAAAGATTATTTCACACTTTCCAAAAGGTTTTAACTCAAACAAATGATTAGATTCAAACTTTAGTTCATGAACAAAATGTGAACCTCATTTCCTTATGCAATTTTTTCAATGTTGATAGTTGTTCTATGCAAAACTAAGCCAAACCATGTGCGTCCTCCTACTCCCTCATCTACCCAAAGCAGGGACTCTAGTTGCATGCAACTCTTGTTATTTAAACAATAATTATAATAGACATAATTCTAATCTTAATTATTATGATATTATGATATAAACCTAAATTTTATACTAATTTTAATCTTAGTAAAGATCTTAATTTGGGTCATAAAACTAAAATTTCATATTTATAAATGTAACTTCCATCATAATCTTAATCCTAACTTTAATCTTAATTTTAATCAAAATTCTAATTTCATGATGTAAACCCTTACTTTAATCATAATTGTAAACCTAAAGTCTATACACAACCCTAACCTAAATCCTTATTTTTACCTTATCGTAACCCAAACATTAAATTCTAATCATGACATAAGGATTACAGAGGGGGAGATATAAAGGAAAAAACCTAGAGATATATAAGAAGATATAGGTTAAGAGAGAGATGGTATTATAGGGAGATATGGAAAGATAGAAAGATAAATATAGTTGCATTTGAACTATATATATATATAGTTTATTCATCTTTAACAATTAAACTATATTTGTGAGAGAGCTAAGTGATATTAAATAAAACTTCATAATTAATATTAATCATTTAAATTTTATTGTTAACAAGAATTTTTGGAAGAATTTGAAGACTAAATTCTTTACCCAAGATTTTAAGTAGCTAAAATAATTTGTTGAATTTAATTGTTGAGATGCTTCATAGACTTTCTTTTGAAAGCATAACAAAATTGGTGATAAATTGTTAGGGACAAAAGATAGAATTCACTATTTTTTATTAAATAAGCAAGAACGAAACCCTCTGTAACAACCCTTAGATTTTGTGACTTAAATTGATTAAGAAACCAATTTTATACTAGAAACTAATTACAAAGCCAAAAAAGGAATGCAGATAGAAAAGTGTAAAACAATATAATACAATAGACATATTTCAAATTATCGAAACTTTAACCTTTTTTATAGTATGATTTTAAATATGAATCTTTTCCATTAACATTTGGATCATAATATGATCCGTCAACCATATAACATTAGAGTTTGTTTGAGCTGATCTTAATATCCTATAGATAAAAAAGAAATCTGCAAAAAAAAATTAGAAATATTCCAAAATCATTTTCTAAATTCAATTGAAGTTTCCTGATGTAATCTAATCTCGTCAATGAATAAATCAGAGATTGACACAAGAAATTTTTTTTCAAAATACCATAATTCTTCCTTAAAACTTTTTTTACAACTCTACTTTGCCTCTACAATGAAATAGAACACCTATTTATTACATTTTTTAAAATCAGCATATTTGGCAAATTTTTGGGAAAAAGAGTTTTTTCCATTTTTAAAAATTTTTAAAACTCATCCTACAAATCTTAATTTTTCCCAAGAAAAGAATGACTGGGAGCAGTTGTGGAAATCCATAGCTAGAAGCTTTGTCTGTAGCTTGTATTTTCATCTTAATTCACAAAATAGTTAAATTGTTCTTACTTTTAGGAGTCTTTGTGCCCTAATTGTAAAGCTTTTACCATATAGAAGTATGACCAAACTTAGAGCCAGACCAGTATATTTTTGGCTAGCCTTTGAGTTAGTGAAGGTTTATCGATATCACTGTTTCCAACTCTTGATAGAAGTTTAGTTAGAGATTCACCCTACCCATTAGTCACTCCACAAGTGGATTCTTTCTTGAAAGTTAAGAATAAAGGATATTGGTAACACCCTTTTTACAAAATCTCTCAACTTCTTGCTTACCTTGAGTTGATCCAAGGAATGGGTAGAAGTGTTAGCCTTCCCTTTAAGGTAAGAGAGACTTTGTCTCACATGTTGTGGTTGGTCGTCCTATTTTGTGTCTGGATTTTTTCCCAAAATTGTCAGTTGCAAAATATCCACCCAAAAATCATCTATTTTACCAGTAGCACCTTTTATTGCACTAACAACTTCTTTTATTCGAGTAACATATTGAGCAATGTTTTCACCTTGTTCCATTCTAATGTCATCAAACTTACCTCTTAGGCTTTTTGACTTGGCTCTTTGAACATTTTTTTCTCCACCATAGATAGTGGTTAGGACATCCCACATCTACTTTGCACTTTTAAATTCTTTGATATCGTTAAACTTAGCATAGCTTAGGGTAGAGGCAATCTCCAAAATCGCCTTATTATATTCTTTCTTTTCTTTAGGTCTTCAATAGTTAGGGCACCTGTTGGATGAACATGTTATGTTGTAATGTATGTTTTTGCATAATCTCCAAGTCCTCCAAGGTGTAGCTTCATCAAACTTTTCCATGTAGAAAATTTATCTCTATTCAGCTTGGGTACCTCTCTTTTTGACATCTTGATCTTTATGCTTTTAGTACCTTAAAAAAAATCCTCTTAAGAAACTGTTTAGTACCTAAAGGCCAAATGGGTTTTAATTTTGAAGTTTTCCAATTTTTGGGGTTTTTACCTTGTTTTGTGTGCCACCCTATTTTCTCGGGTTTTCTTGGCACATTGTGGTTCGTGGACTTGGATGATCTGTTTGGATATCAATCAGACCATTATTGCACTTTTATATTGCATTGGGATGCGTGTTGCATCTGTACTCTCGACGTTGTGTTCGGTTGAGTGATTTTATACCTGTTGTTATTGTTTCTTTTAGACCTTTGCTTTTGTTTCATGAATGCTAGGATTCGTGTAGAATCCATACTCCCGGATTGAGGCCGATGGAGTGAGTTCATGATGTTTGGTCTTGTTACATCATTGGGATTCATGTAGAATCCATACGCTCGGATTGAGTCCGGTTGAGTGATTTTATGATGTATGGTTTTTTTGGCTTTTGGATTTGGTTAGAATCCATCCTTCCTATGTCGCTTTCAGTTGGGTGTTTTCTTTGCATTGTGTTCTCACTCTTATCCTTGTGTTATGATCTTCGTGATGGTGGTGCACCACACACGTGTACGTGAATGTACATTTGTTGGGTGACTTGCAAAGCCCAATCTTCCATGGATTTTTTGAAAGTTATGATCATTGGGGTTGGGATGGGAGTATCCATGGCTATGGGAACTTGTCTTAGGATGAGCATGGGTTGGGTAGGGTAGCATATGGAGGGGGCTTCTATCTCAGAGCCTAGTGATCATGATGCCACAGGTATGGCTGAGAGGAGCTTGAATAAGTGATAATTAAAGAAAATGTGTGACTGGAAATAAAAATTAAGATAATAAAATTTCGTGTGATGGTTCCAAGGGAGTACCTTGTGAGTGTTTCCACACATGATCCGAGCTTGGGCTTTTTGATTCCAAGCAACTCTATAGGATGTTAGCCCCTACATAGTAGCCTATTGAGTGTTTGACCAGGACCTGTACTCCTTGCATTGTCTTAGGTTCTTGGTTCAGCCATCATACTGTCTGGCGTGAGTGTTAACCTTGGACTTTGTTCTTTGTGTGTGTTTGTGGTTGGATCATTATCTTCATCAGCATGGCGATTGTGGACCTATGGGTGTCATGTGGTTGGGCGGCGTAGCTACCTTCACCACTACTAGGGATTGGTGTATAGAGAAAATCTTTTGTCCTAGTGCGACCATTGCTGGATATCTTCACTTGGTACTTCGAGTTTCAGAGTATTCTTTCTTGTGATTTATGCTTTCATTGGGATGCTTGTATATCATGTTTAGATGATGTTATTTTATTTGGTACATTTCAATATTATGATGTTTAGCATATGATTAGATGATGTGATTTGGTTTAGTACTATATCTATTGCTTACTACTATTTAGCATGTGATAGGAGATGTTATCTACTATAGGATTATCTTATGCATTATCACTAGCATGTTAGATTTTCTTATGCTGTGATTATGCATGTTTTAGTAGTGACTTCCCTATTACAACAGTACCAACAATCTGGTTGGTGGCTTGGGATGTTACGTGTGGGGGATGGCTAGGACCCACGATGGTCTTATGATGCTATTGACGGTTGGGAGGAACTGCGCACTTAGTTTGGTTGTTCAGCTCACTACGATGTTTATTTTAGTGTGTTCTTTGCTGCTGTAGTTTAGATGGATAGATGTTCTTTCTGTGTTGTTCTTGCACTTGAGTGTTCATTCCTCGAGGTTTTTTGGATACGGTACTCCCTAGTGTGGAGGTTCTTTTGTCGATTTTTACCCATTTTTGAGTTTTGAAAGTGTTTTTGGTTTGTATGGACAACATTTGTTTAGCATTGTGCGACACTGATAAAGTATCACACACCCATACAAAGAATCTCGTACGATACTATAAAGTATCGCACGCATTACTAGAGAAGTGTCGTACGACACTGGAAGAGTGTCGCACGGCTTTATGTGAAATGTCGCGCGATACCTTTCCTGTATCAAACGCCTTCTTGAGAAGTGTCGCACACAGTAAGGGAGAAGTGTCACCCTCCCTTAGTGAAAAGTGTCGCATGCCTTTTGGTTAAAACCTATGCGTGCCAATAGCGAGCACTTTTTTTAGTGTTATGATCTTTTTGAGAGTGGATCTGGATACCTTTTTGGGCGTTCTTCAAGCCTATGTTGTTGCATTTTGTATTCAGGAGGTTTCTTTGAAATTCAATTTTTGGGTTTCTGTTGTAGTCCTTTAGGGTTTAAAATATATCATTTAAGGATAAGTTGACGTATATTTAATTTCTTATACTTAAGATATATTTTAATATATGCGACAAATCATTTGAGATAGGTTTCAGACTTCTACGAGCTAAGGTGTAGATTCTAGGAAAAATCAGGGCTTCAGAAATTCAGACTTAGCCAAATTTCAAGGCTTTAGGATTTCAGACTTAGCTGATTTCCAAGAGTCCGCTTATGTCTTTCAGCTTGGTAGGTCTTTGTGATTTTTGTGGTTGTGTTCTGGTTGGTAGTGGCGTTTGGAGATCTGTTGGTGCTTGGATGTCATTCAGTCTTCCATTGCAATATTTGTGATCCCTGTATGATGTTGTCATGTGCATTCATACTTGTAAAAAAAAATGGTTTTGGCTTGTTTTTCATCCTTTTTTCCAAGGATCTCTGGGTGGGGCATTACATCTGGTATCAGAGCCCATGTTCAAACATTGGGATCTCTATGTTTATGTTGCCCATGTAGTTGTTGCTGCGTTGGTTGAGTGCAAGTGTCTTGGTGAGAACTCGTGATCTTGTTGCTTTGTTATCTACTTGGGATGGATTTGCTTGTCTAGTAGATGTAACTAGAGCAATGTATGGAGAAAGAAGTGAGTCTTCCTGGTTTTGTGAGTGGGATCAATGTGCCTTGTTGGTTGGTTGTTTGTGTGACCCTTTTTGGATGGAACCACTGATTAGTGTCCATGTGTTGGCTTTGAGTGCCTCTTTTTGTTTCTCCTTGTGGAGTAGGTGCATTGTTTCTCTGTTTTCTCCGAACTGTAAGTAAATAGATGAATCTTATTTGTGATTTTGTATTTTTTGATTATAATAATAAAATGGTTCCTTTCATTATAAATGAGTGTTTATTGTGAATCATTGCAAAGTAGTGGTTTTGCATTATATCCTTGGGTTAATGACTTAAGTCCCCAATCTAATTATTTCTTAAGCTTATGTAAAATTGTATTAATTTGATGGATATCTAAATGTTGCATTGCATGAAAATTTTTGTTTTTTGCATATGCATGAGATTAGTGATGGTATACTATTTGATGTGTGTGAGTGTGTTCTCTAACATTGCTAGGATTATGTATTCCTTAGCATTGTGTGGTGATCTATCCCTCTAGTGTGACTGTCCTTAGTCATCACCTGTAATGTGATTTGTTTGATGCCTTATTTTTATTTGGCTAGAGGTACTTTCCTCTTGTTGTTGGGCTAGCATTGGTTTTTAGTATTTTCCTCTCTTGGAGTAGTCATCAATTTTATCTATCGCTCTCTTTGTGACAATTGTCACATTTGACTTATTGTTGAAATGAGCTTTTTTTGGTACTTACTATTGGTATCGGAAATTCTCCCATTTGGGATTTTTACTTTGTTTCATGATGACTATTCTGGATGTGTTTTACTACTACCCAGTTGTGTGTTGTGACTCTATCATGTTCATCTCGAACCTCTGGTAGTACGTTCAAGGGATAATATCATGGAGAACATCCTAGTGTGTCTTTGTTAGATCTAAAGTTGTTATTGTAACTGAATGGTTTAAATGGTGATTAAACTTAATCTAATTTTTGAAAGAAATTGAAAGGTGTGTACTTGTTCTATAGTGACTCTTGGACCCTTGCTTGAAGATCTTTCAGTTCATTATGCATTAGTGGTTATGTTATGCTTAATTAATGAAATTATGAAAGAGGAGTAGTGATGGTTTCAATGTGTGATTTACCTTTCATTCCATGTCATATGTTTTTTGTGGCATGTATGCTCTTGTGTGGATTTGGACATTTTGTTCGTTTCTTGTCTTGGTGGCCAAGGCTATTGGTTTTGTCTTTGTTGTTTTGATTTGAGTGGTGGCTCAAATCGTAGGTCTTAGGTCTCTCTTAGCTTCTTCATGATGTAGTCCTTGTTGATATCTTTTTGACACTTTTCAAATGTATTCAATCTGAGTCCGGCTGTGAGGCTATGGCTTTTGGAGTTGTTGATCGATATTCTGAGTACCTTTTCGAGTAGAAGCCAATTCAATCATGACATATCATATTCATGGCCATTGGAGAATTTTAACTCCTCATCTTATTCATAACAGAAGAGTTATCTTGTCTTCATAATCTACTAGGTACCTATTGGGGTTCATGCTTGGGTTTTTGTGTTTCCTATTGCACTAAACCACACTTGTGAGGTGTAGTTTGGTTTGTGAGCATTCCTTGTTTGAGGATGATGTTGCCTTGTCATTTAGGAGTGACTCAATTATTTGATGAGTCTAGATTCTCCTTCTTGGATGTTGCCTTGGGTGCATCTCTGTATCCTTTTCTCTCTTGTGAGAGTAGGCTAGTGTGGTTATGCCACTAGCTCAGTTAGTGTTTTCATGTGAGTAGGTTGATGGTTGGTGAAATTGTGAATTTCCTAATGCATCATGGACTGGTTAGTGTAGAGGTTGAGAGAGAGACTCCCTCTTAGTCCTAATACTCTGTAGTATCCTTCTCCCTAATCTTATATCTTCATGTGGATTGTCTCAATCAAGTTTTCTCTTTAATTGTTGACTTGAGGCTAGAGATCGAGTTTAGCAATAGTTTGGGTGTAGTTTTCCTAGCATGGTGCTAGAGGGACATGGTATCATTGGACACATGCTACCATCTCATGAGTTGGTATGCAAACATTTCATGATTGTGTCCACTGACGAAAGTCTTTGAACCTTGTGAGAAGGTGATATCTTGCCTGGTTGAGTTGTGTTACCCTAGTTCCCAGTGATAGTTGAACTTTTTTACCTTGGAGAGGTGTTGTGCTCCTACGCTTGGTGGTGAGTAGTCCTTTGGAGTGTGTCCTTTTGTTGGTAAACTTTCATCCTTTTTTTTCTAAGAGTTAGTTTACATGGATTCCAGTGATCTGATTAGGATCTAGGACTATTACAGAGGAATGCTTAACATTATTTCATAACGTAAAATTTCAAAGCATTAATTAGCAAATTAACACAACTTAAATGATGAAATGAACAAAGCATAAAAAGGTAATGACTTAAAGAAAGAGAGTAGAGAGACATAAGGCAAAACACGATTGATAACGGAGTTCATCCACGGGTCGGACTACATCTCCGGGTCCTGCTCCAATAGAGGGACCAATCCGATTTGCTCCAAGATCAATTACAAGTGTTCAAGATCTTCCCTTCAAGAACAATTACAACATTACTCTCCAATGTGCAGGAATAATCATCAAGTCTCCAAAATCATAATCTCCTTCTCATCACCTGGATGCCTTCCCAAAGCCTACTACCCCCATTTTATACATCAAATTTAGCCAAAAATGGGCTAAAACAATTAACTAACAAAATCCCCCATTTTGGTTACATATTTCAAATTTACCCCTTTTACCATTATTTGGATATGATTTGACACTAAAATTAAGGGTTTGTTTTCAACAAATACCCCTAATTAAATAAGCTTGGGCGGATTGGTTATGAGTAGATAACAACTCTTCCCTTAATATTACATATGCAATAAATAGCCCATTGGTTGGCCTTAATTTTAGGAGGCCAATGGTTAGGAGTTCAACTCCCATTATCTCATTCCTTTAATTCGAATTAAATAGCTATTTTAATTCAAATTTGAATGTTTTCCCTCTCTTTAAGATTTCGTGATGTCATGTTGATGTCATCGAAATCCATACTTTTACTGGAATTTGAAACCATCATAACTTTTATATCCGACCTCCATTCTTGATGAAACAAACGCCATTGGAAAGCTTTTGATGAGCTCTTTCATTTGGAATCCATTGTCAAATACTTTTGAGATGATTATTTTTTCACCCTTTACGACCTTTGGTCCCAGTTTGACCAAATTTTGACCAGTCATAATTTTTGCACTTGAACTCCAATTTTGATCGTTCAAGTTATGTTGGAGTCAAAATTGTGAACACTTGTAATGATGTTGATTCTTGGAGCATTGGGGACATTTTACTTTTCAGTAATTTTCATCCCCTGGATCAAGCCTCCCCACTGAAGAGCTTTCGGACCTCTGAAAGTTTGGATTACTTAGAAAGAAGGTGAGGGTATAGTTCCCTCACTTTACCAATCTCCATCCATCTTGCCTTGCTTGGATGCATCCCCTTCAATCCCACTCGAAGGTATTCAACTAGTCCTCTTCATGAAGTTCTGACATTCCTGTCAAGGATGACATCTTGTGGCAATTCTGACATGTACTCTGGTGAAAGGTCATCAACTGATGGAACCTGAACACTAACGTCTTCATCCAAGATCATTGGAGGCTCATACAACTTCAGATTCTCAACATTGACAACTGAGTAAATTTGCATGTATGGAGGAAGATTAAGGTAGAAAGCATTGGTACCAATCTTCTCTAAGATTTCAAAAGGACCATACCTGATAGGCTTGAGCTTCCTTCCTTCACCTTACATTATTTCCTTACTGATATGTAACCAAACTCTATCACCAACTTGGAATTGGTGATCAATACGATGCTTATCATGGCAAGCCTTGTATTTTGCTTGGCTCTGCCCCAACTGTGCTTCTACTGCCTAATGGATTGCTTGGACCTTTTGGATGAACTTTAAAGCCTTTTCTGCATCATGGCGTCCATCTACAACATCATTCTTCCCAAAAGCAAAATCCATTGGTGTCTTAGGCAAGTAACCAAAGCAAGTCTCAAAAGGATACCTCTTTGTAGAAGAGTGTGTTGCATGGTTGTAAGCATGCTGCACGTAGTGAATACTTTCATCCCACAACTTAGGATGCTTGCTGCAATAACCTCTAAGTAGATGCACAACTGTCCTGTTCACTACCTCTGTTTGTCCATCGGTTTGTAGATGGAAGGTTGTACTCTTCTTTAGCTTAGTGTCCATGAGTCCCCACAAAGATGACCAAAATTCCCCTAAGAATTGAGAATCTTGATCTGATACAATAGAAGTGGGTAACCCAAAATGAACCCATACATTTTGAAAGTACAAATGAGCAGTCAGTTCAGCAGTAACTTGCTTTTTACAAGGCATTAAAATACACATTTTGTTGAATTGATCAACTACTACATACAAATAATCATGACCCTTCCTAGACATAGGTAAACCTCCCACAAAGTCCATAGACACACTTTCCCATGGATGGGATGGTACAGGTAGTGGTGTGTACAAACCCAATTTCCTATTACTTGGTTTGCTGGTTGCACACATTACACATCCTTTTATATACTTAGTGATAGTTTCCTACATACGAGGCAAATAACAATATTTCTGCAATTGAGCTAATGTCTTACTTACCCCGAAATGTCCTGCAATCAAAGAGGTGTGTGCTTCATGGATTACATGTGCCTGCTCATCTTTAGGAATGCATAGTTTTCCCAAGTGGTACAACAAATTATCATGTACATAGTAATCTTTCTCTTCTACATGTTTACCCTGGATTAAAGCTGCATAGATATCCTTAAAGTTCGCATCATTAGTATATTGTTCCTGAAAACTTTCATGAGCCATAGAACTATTTTGAAGGATTATCAAAGCATTCTGAACAGGAGGTCTAGACAACATATCTGCTACTTTGTTATGGGAACCCTTCTTATACTTAATTACCAAATGAAACTGTTGTAGAAAACCCATCCACCTAAAGTGCCTAATTTTTTGCAACTTAGATTGTGAGTGCAAATATTGTACTGGCTGGTGATCGGTGTGGATTATAGTTTCTTTTCCCATTAAGTAATATTTCCATTTTTTTAACACTCTGAACTAAAGCATAAATTTCTTTATCATACGTAGGATAGTTACTTACTGCTCCTGAAAATTTTTAAGAGTGGTAGCAGACTGGTTTACCTCCTTGCATGAGTACAACTCCCATGGCAAACCCGCTTGGATCTGTCTCAATCTCAAATGGTTGATGTAGATCAGGTAGAGATAACACTGGTGCAATGCTCAACTTTTCCTTTAAAGTGTCAAAAGCCTTTTGTTGTGGACCTCCCCACTGAAAAGTTGCCTTAGTACTAGTTAATGCATGCAACGGTGATGCAATGAAAGAGAAATTTGCAATGAACTTCCTCTAGTACTGAACTGCACCTAAGAAACTCCTAATTTCTATAACTGTACTTGGCTTAGGCCATTTTACAATACATTCAATCTTCACAGGGTCTACTTCCAATTGACCATTCCCTACGACATAGCCTAAGTACACTAAAGATGTCTTTGCAAATTCGCATTTTGACATCTTTACATAGAGTTTTTCTTTTCTCAATCTATCGAATACTTTCTTTACATGAATTACATGATCATCCCAAGACTTACTAAATACAAGAATGTTATCTAAATAGACTATGACAAAATCATCAATAAAGGGACGAAAGACATCATTCATGACTCTCATGAATGTAGCTGGTGCATTACAAAGCCCAAATGGCATAACCAACCACTCATAAAGTCCCTGTTTTGTCTTAAAAGCAGTTTTCCAAATATCACTTTCTGCAATTCTTATTTGATGATATCCACTACGTAAGTCTACCTTAGTGAAATAAATTACATTTTTTAACTGATCAAGTAAATCATCGATTCTAGGAAGAGGGTACCTGTTCTTTACCGTTATCTTATTCAGAGCCCTGTAGTCAATACACATTCTCCAAGTCCCATCTTTCTTTGGAACCAACACAATAGGAGAACCACAAGGAGAAGTACTAGGATGGATAACTCCTTTCTCGACCAACTCTTGAACTTGCTTCTTGATTTCTTCATTCTGCAACATTGATAAGCAGTACATGCCAATATTAGGAAGTGGTGCATCTTGCTGCAATTAGATCTCATGTTGTATCTCTCTCTTAGGAGGCAATCCTTTTGGTTCCTGAAACAAGTCATCGTAAGTGGAAACAACTTTGACTATTTCAGCCTTATATTTTGGATCACATCCCTTAAATGCCTTAGATGTTTCATCTTCTTTGGCTTTTACAATCATCAACACGAAATTCTTACTAGAGTTGACTAACCTTTTCATTTGACCAGCATTGACTAATGCCAGATTAGTCTTAACCTTATGTGCCCTTACAATGTATTCAATCTTTTCTTTAAACAAATGATATTTATTTTCCCCCTATAAAAGATAGCTTGAAGATCAAACAAATAGGGACTCCCAAGTACAAGACCACATATATCTAAAGGGACTACATCAGCTTCTACCTCATCTACAAAGTTTGCAGTGATAGAAAATTTTAACTTGCATTGTTTAGTTACCTGTAACTGTGCATCATCGCAAACCCATCCAAGAGGGTATGGTTTTGGATGAGGTGTTGTAGTCAAGTTAAGTTTTTTAACAACTTCCTCAGATATCAAATTAACTTGGGAACCCGTATCAAATAATGTATCAACCTTATTATGCTTGATAACAAATCGAATGTGAAATAATTCATTCCTTTGCTTATCATTCTTAGGAGAAGATTCTTTACTTGTACTTGCACTTATGCTAGAAGAACTTGGAGCTGATGAAAGAGATATACCTTTTCCTTTACCTTGAATCTCGGTAGCAACAATCTTTGTCTCATCTCCAAAGTCAGATCCAAGATCTTGTTGAGTTATAGCAGCAGTCTTTTGTTTACCTTTGTTTCCACCATATCGCTTTGGCCTCTTTTCAGGATGCAACTTCCAGCACTTAGAATCATCATGCCCTTCTTTCTTGCAATGTGAGCATGTGGGTTTCTCACCCTCTTTCTTTACTATTGCTGTCTTTTTACCCTTTCCTTTTCCTTTGGACTTTTCCTCAAACTTATATGGTTTTTTAGCAAACTTATTAATGAAAGTGCCCTTACCTCTTGATTCTAAATGTGTTGCTTGGACACATACTTCATCCAAATTACAAGGATTTAGGACAAGAATAGAATGCCTTAGGTAAGAATGAAGACCACCTATATACTTGAGTAAAGTGTTCTGGGTTTATAATGGGACATTTAATGAAATAGCCTTTTTACAAAATTCATGGGTGTAATCCTGGATAGACTGACCTTTCCCTTGCCTAAAATGTTGCCAATTCATCATTAACTGTTGCATATGGCCTAGGGGGTAGAATTGCTTCTTTAAAGCAGTAACAAATTCTTACCAAGACAAATTAAAGTTACCATGCTATGAAGTTTCATCCCAAGACCTACTCTCCCACCAAGTTAAGGCTACACCACCTATCCGAAGAGTGGCTAACTGAATTCTATCAACATCATCTACAAGGTTTTGAACTCTACAGTAGACTTCTACTTGCTGAATCCAATCATCTAGTTTCTTAGCATTTAACTCCCCACAATATTTTGGCAAGTCAAATTTTACATCCAACTTTATTTGAGGCTTATGTCCACCCTTAAAAATATTAGAAGACTCAGAATGGGTAGAAGAAAGAGAAGAGGGGGAAGAAGGAGAAGATGGAGGTGTCTTTGGCAGATCGTGATCAACGCTTTTCTTTTTCCCTTTGTCCTTTCGAGCTGCACGTCTTCTCACCTTCTCTTCTCTTTCTTGTACCAAAACTTCTACCATTGTCTGCAAACTTTGAAGAGTCTTCTGGATACTTTGGTCTTCTAAACCTTGTCCACCACCTTCATCTGCCATTTGTGATGATGGTTTAGTCCTTCATTTTCCAATCTCAGGATTATATTCCTTGAGCTTTCCTTTGCCCTTCTGAATCCTGGATCTTGTTAGCATTCAAATATGCAATACTAGTCCAATAGAAGCTCTGATACCAAATTTGATCTGATTAGGATCTAGGACTATTACAGAGGAATTCTTAACATTATTTCATAAAGTAAAATTTCAAAGCGTTAATTAGAAAATTAACACAACTTAAATGCTGAAATGAACAAAGCATAAAAAGGTAATGACTGAAAGAAAGAGAGTAGAGAGACATAAGGCAAAACACAATTGATAACAGAGTTCATTCGCGGGTCGGACTACATCTCCAGGTCCTGCTCCAATAGAGGGACCAATTCGATTTGCTCCAAAATCAATTACAAGTGTTCAAGATCTTCCCTTCAAGCACAATTACAGCATTACTCTCCAATGTGCAGGAATAATCATCAAGTCTCCAAAATCATAATCTCCTTCTCATCACCTGGATGCCTTCCCAAAGCCTACTACCCCCATTTTATACATCAAATTTAGCCAAAAATGGGCTAAAACAATTAACTAACAAAATCCCCCATTTTGGTTACATATTTCGAATTTACCCCTTTTACCATTATTTGGATATGATTTGACACCAAAATTAAGGGTTTGTTTTCAACAAATACCCCTAATTAAATAAGCTTGGGCGGATTGGTTATGAATAGATAACAACTCTTCCCTTAATATCACATATGCCATAAATAGCCCATTGGTTGGCCTTAATTTTAGGAAGCCAATGGTTAGGAGTTCAACTCCCATTATCTCATTCCTTTAATTCGAATTAAATAGCTATTTTAATTCAAATTTGAATGTTTTCCCTCTCTTTATGATTTCATGATGTCATGTTGATGTCATCAAAATCCATACTTTTACTGGAATTTGAAACCATCATAACTTTTATATCCGATCTCCGCTCTTGATGAAACAAACGCCATTGGAAAGCTTTTGATGAGCTCTTTCATTTGGAATCCATTGTCAAATACTTTTGATATGATTATTTTTTCGCCCTTTTACGACCTTTGGTCCCAGTTTGACCAAATTTTGACCAGTCATAATTTTTGCACTTGAACTCCAATTTTGATCGTTCAAGTTATGTTGGAGTCAAAATTGTGAACACTTGTAATGATGTTGATTCTTGGAGCATTGGGGACATTTTACTTTTCAGTAATTTTCATCCCCTAGATCATCCAGAATGATCATGTGTGACATGATAGTATTCTTGGGAATTTTGGGATGGTTATTCCCCATGATTCCAACTTTTGTTGGAAGTGCTTAGTGTTTTGACCTTGTTTGTGGTCTTTTAGTTGGTGCATGTTGTAGTTGGGCACCTGTTGATGAGGTAGAGAGGGTTTTTTCTTACCTTGTATTGTTGACTCTATGGCTAGATGGGTTCTTCCTAGCGCATAGAAGGTTCCTTGTTGGAGGACCTTGTGTCTGTGTGACACCCATTCTCTCGTAGTTAGCCTATTTGGGGGTTAATGTGATGGTTTGAGAGTGTTGGAGTGATTTGGGTTTGACTTGTTCAGAGTTTTTGAGTCATTCCTATTGCTCACTTTTGATTTTGGTTCTTGTGTGTTTTGGGTTCTATTCTTGGATTGCAGGCTTCCAGGAGTAAGCCCAGTCTTTGGGGGGGATGATGTAATGCCTCTCCCATTTGAATTTTGTAAGTTGTCCTGATGGATGCAACCTTGATGATATTTTGTTGTGATGGGATCATGATTGTGACCCTGAGTGGTCTACACCGTTGAGGTGTTTGGGTTTATGTTTCTGTATCAGTTGCTTTGTTTATGCTTTTGACTGATCTTTGAGATTATGATGTGATTTTTGGTTCACTGAGGTTTGTGCTAGTGGTTACCAAGATCGATGTGGTAACATGAGGTTGTTCCGTGATTACCTTGAGATGTGTGTAGAGATTGCACTATGTTCTTTTACCATGCTACACTGGACTAGGTTCCTGTAGCAGTGGTTAGTCATGTATATGACTGTATTTGCTTATGTGTTTTAAATGCCTTTTTAATGCAGAGTAATCAATCCTTATTAAATGCACTAATGATTAGAATGGATTGTTCTTCTTGGATTATTTGGTTATGTGTTACGGACATTACCTTGTTATATTTCTGATTAGAGAGATATTTGTTACTCATGCATGTTACATTTGAGATGACCTGAGGGTCAGATATTATACCTAGTTTTTAGTATCATAGATGTTATACTACTATGCTATTCAGTTAATCATTTTGCATGATGATGCCATTTTGAGATGACAGTGTGTTTTATGCTGATATCTGGTTACTTGGTATTTGGACATATCTCTGATTATGTTATGTGATGGATTTAATGCTATGGTTATTTACTTCATTCCTACGTTGTTATCATTTATGCGAACGTGAGTGATGTAAATAGATTATTTTAATATAATTAAATAAATGGTTAAATTAGGTGATTTAATGCATTATTGCTTCGGCTATGTTATTATATGCAATTGCACTTGATCATGTTGTTTAGTGTGCAGGATCTATATCCCTAGCAGTGGCACATGGAGTTAGTTATTCATCTATTCATATTCTACCTATGTCGTCCTTGTATGGTCGATGTATCCTTAATTAAGTGTTTAAATTAAACCTTTCAGTGATTATTAAATCCGAACTCATTTGCATTATGTGATTAGACCAGTAAGCGTGTCTGTGCATTTAGAGGTTCACATTTGTCGTGAAAGTGTTAAGTGTTTTTCTTTGTTTTTGAGATTTTCGGGTTTTAATCTTTTCAGATTTAATTTTTGGCAGCTTTGCTTTAGGTGAAATCCCATTGCAAATAATAACCTTTTTTTGTTTGGGTCGATTCAGAGTTTAACTACTCCAGCTAGCTATTTTCCAAAATCGACTATTCACCCAAAAAGTGAATAAGTATTGGAAAAGTGATTTCATAAATCACTTATCACAATTTGGAAATTGATTTTTGGAGAGGAATTTGGAAATCCTCTTCTGAAGGATTCTTGTTTTGTTCATTCTAGGAGCTGTGAGTGTGGGATCTTTACGAGGTTGGTCTCGTTGGATTCAGCTCGAGGAGTTCTTGCTTTACCATCATTTTCAGCTGTTTTGGCGCATTGATTATTTTATTGTGCGGGTTTCAGTTTTTGCCCCTTTTTCCATTAGGTAGGGCCTTCCCGTTTTATTGGTTTTACTCCGTTTCTACTTTCATTTCTTGTAGCTGTATGCTAGGAGGATAAGAACTAGTGTTCCCCTCCATTTTTGTTTGTTGGTTTTGCTCGGTTGGTTGGGTATGAACGTTTTCCCTATTTTTGAAATGGGGGTTTGGGTTTTTACGACATTATGCTGGCCGTTTTTGCATACAGTGTCCGTTTTTAATTATTTTTGGATTTTTGGGGTTTTTGAACCTAAAGGCAAATTGTGTTTTAATTTTAAAGTTTTCCAATTTTTGGGGATTTTACCTCATTTTGTGTGTCACCCTGTTTTCTCAAGTTTTCTTTGCACATTGTGGTTCGTGGACTTGGATGATCCATTTGGATATCAGTCAGACCACTATTATACTTTTATGTTGCATTGGGATGTGTGTTGCATCTGTACTCCTGACGTTGTGTTCGGTTGAGTGATTTTATACCTATTGTTATTGTTTCTTTTAGACCTTTGCTTTTGTTTCATGAACGCTAGGATTCATGTAGAATCCATACTCTCGAATTGAGGCTGGTGGAGTGAGTTCATGATGTTTGATCTTGTTACATCATTGGGATTCATGTAGAATCCATACTCTTGGATTGAGGCCGGTTGAGTGATTTTATGATGTATGGTTTTATTGGCTTTGGGATTCGAGTAGAATCCATCCTTCCCATGTTGCTTTCAGTTGGGTGTTTTCTTTGCATTGTCCTATTTTTGAGTTTTGGAAGTATTTTTGGTTTGTATGGGCGACATTTGTTCAGCATTGTGTGACGCTGATAAAGTATCGCACACCCATACAAAGAATGTTGTATGATACTATATAGTATCGCATGCATTACTAGAGAAGTATCGTACAACACTAGAAGAGTGTCACACGGCTTTATGTGAAATGTCGCGCGATACTTTTCCAGTATCGCATGCCTTCTTGAGAAGTGTCGCACGCAATAAGGGAGAAGTGTCGCCCTCCCTTAGTGAAAAGTGTCGCACTCCTTTTGGTTAAAACCTGCACGTGCCAACAATAGGAACTTTTTGTAGTGTTCTGATCTTTTTGAGAGTTGATCTGGATACCCTTTTGGGTGTTCTTCAAGCCTATGTTGTTGCATTTTGTATTTAGGAGGTTTCTTTGAAATTCAATTTTTGGGTTTCTATTGTAGTCCTTCGAGGTTTAAAATATATTGTTTAAGTATAAGTTTTTTTATACTTAAGATATATTTTAATATATGTGACAAATCGTTTGAGATAGGTTTCAGACCTCTACGAGCTAAGGTGTAGATTCTAGGAAAAATTAGGGCTTCAGAAATTCAGACTTAGCCAAATTTCAGGGCTTTAGGATTTCAGACTTAGCCAGTTTCCAAGAGTCTGCTTATGTCTTTCAGCTTGGTAGGTCTTTGTGATTTTTGTGGTTGTGTTCTAGTTGGTAGTGGCATTTGGAGATCCGTTGGTGCTTGGATGTCGTTCAGTCTTCCGTTGCGATCTTTGTGATCCCTGTATGATGTGGTCATGTGCATTCATACTTGTAAAAAAAAAATGTTTTGGCTTGTTTTTCATCCTTGTTTCGAAGGATCTTTGGGCAGGGCATTACACTAGAAATTGCTTTCACTTAGCTCCAACTAACTTTTTACTCAGCTTGCACTAACTTTTCTCGGTACCTTCTATCAACTTGGTCAAGCTTAGCAAATGAAGCTAATGATTTTTTTCCAAACCTTTTCTTCTAAACTTTGTAAGTGTAGCCAATCATTTTGTAACCTCAAGTAGATCATCAATATATTATGTTATCACTATCTTAACTAATTCTTGCACTTCAATACATAATCATAACTCAACCTTTCCTCTAGGTTCTTTTGTTTCATCTTGGTGATCAAATTCTCTTCATCAATAAACTAAGTGATAGTGCTTGAAACATATAAGCAATTATCTTACCAACATATAGCAAGTTTGAGATTAGTGAAAAAAAAAAATGGTTGAAAACATTTCTTCAACAATAAAAATCTTTCTACTCAAATGATCTTTTCAATCATATGCCAACATTCATATCCACTCAGTTTTAAATACATTTGTCAAATCTAGGGCTCGTGTTAAACCCTTTTTCTCAAATCAAGAGCTTATCAATCTAAAGACAAAGAATGAAAGACCATAGAATTATCTTAGCATTGAAAATAAAATTAATGAAAGACTGATGAAATCTCAAGAAAGCATGAATCAATTGAGTGAGAAAAGTCAATATAGACACAAAGACAAAGCTTGATTAGGATATATACAAAAGAAGGTGAATCATCTCAGCAAGGAGCTCAAAAGAAAAAAATGTCTACTTGTAATCCTTGTGGTAAGATAGGTCATACATCAAACAAATGCTAGAGCAATGGTAAAGAAAAATTCAATGGAAAGTGTTACAGTTGCAACAAGTATGGTCATAGAGCAAATGAATGTACAGAGAAACCTAATTTTGGAGGAAAGTGTCACAATTGCAAGAAACAAGTACACAAATATTTAGAGTGAAAAATCAAGAAGTGGAACCTAGTAGAACAAATTGTGAAATCAATATTTGGATGAGATTACAACACATGGTGTAGATGTCACTATTGTGGTGAATTTGGGCACATTGGAGAAAACTGTGTGAAACATCACATGAGAAAAAGAGATACTACAAAGAGATGTTTTATTTGTATAGAGCTTGGAGATATTTCCAAGAACTATATGAACATGAGAAGAATTGAAGATGGAAATAAAGAAAAAGTTGACAAGATCATAAAACCAATGAGGTAGAAATGGATACCAAAATCTCTAGAGAATGCAAGACAAAATCATGAAGTGAATGACACCCAAGTCAATGAGTTGGGTGACATATACATATACATCAGCTTCAGCTAGCAAGCAAAAAGATCCATATCAGCATTCAAGATGCAAAATGATCATTGAGCAAGGTTGGGTCACAAGGCCTTACAAGGCAAGGTCAGGTTACATATCATTTCATTATGCAGATGATCTAGAGGATATTTTCATCAAAAATTGAAGTATCTCTTGATCTCCCATAATTAGCACCATGTGAAAGTTCTCAAAATTTTGAATCCAATTAAACTCGAATGGGCAAAAAACGAGTCTGTACACTCGAGTTATGGCCAATCAAAATAAGGTCAAACCTTGGACTAAAGGCCATTAAAAAGGTGAGATATGGAACTCTCCAAAAATGGCCAAGCTTGACACCAATTTGAAGATCTCATCAAGAGGTTTCTAGAAACATTCATTTTGTCAAAATTGGAGCCCAGATGTGAAAGTTATGCCCAGTCAAAGTCGTGGTCAAACAGGCATATCAAGGGTTGACCAAAAATAGGCATGGAATTTTAAACATCTCTAAATTAGTTGAAAATGGCATCAAGATGAAGGTCTCCTCACTATGATTTGAATGCTATTTGTTTCATCAAAAACAAAGTTCGTATGTAGGAGTTATGATCTGTCAAAGATGCCTAGGAAAAGGGTTGACCAATGATTGGCATGTCTATATGATAATGTTAGCATGGTGACATGGTGAGTACATAGTTAGCATAATAAGGTGGCATAAAAAATTAGCTCTAACCTATCATTTTGTGACACACGTGTCATTATTAGGTTAAGTGAATTAGTGTCACATGGTACCTACGTGGCAAGGGACCAAGTTTTTTCTACCAAAAGTATATCTTGGTAGTCGGCAGGGTCAAATCTGCAATCACCAGGTCCCAAACCCCAGTTAGTGGTCATTGCGCTACTGGTCCACTTCAAAACAGATGTGGCATAGTTTTTATTTACAATTTATCTCGCCAAAATCAGCTTTTAAAAGGCTACCAGTAGGGTTAGAACCCCTGACTGGTGGCCCAAGAAAAATCTTAACCGCTAGTGCACCGAATGTGGGATTCAATATGAATATAGGCAAGTTTGTATTCAAACTTTGCCTATCAAAACCACCACCTTATAAATAAATAATTTTTTTTTTATTTGGTTAAGATATATCCCCCCAAATTTGATGTAAGCCAAGTTTATTAATTAGCAAAGGGGTAAATTCGAATAGGTAGTTTTCTTAATAGGCCTATAATTAAATATTATTGTTTTAGCATATTTTAGGCTAAATTCATGTATAAAAGAGGGCGGAGATTTTCTTATGAGACCCATTCCAAAGAAGAGATTTTTGGAGGAGCCATTTTGAAGAGGCCATTCCAGAGGAGAGAATTCCAGACATGTTAGAGAGCATTCTAGAGGAGAATTTCTAAAAGGAGATTTTTCTAAGAAGCCATTCCAAGGGCACTCAAAATGCACAAACATGCGATGTAATGATGTTCTATTCCTGTAGTCAAACCTTTTTAGGCAAAATCTTCCTTGCTCTTTAGTAACCAGTCTTGTGCCTTGAGAGCTTGTATGCAAGATGGTTCGAGTCAATATTTGTTGATGACTTTGTAGATGGACTATAGTATGTTGTAAATCAACTTTTATGAGTATCAATTATACATCAGTCACTCAGTTGAGGTAGACATAGAGATGTAGTCTACTTAGTCTAGATGAACTCTAAAATCAAATTGGTTCTCATCTCTCTCTCATTCTTTGTTTCTTGTGTTTATATGTGTTATTAGTTTCACTTAACTATAATTTAAGTTCTTTATTCCACATTGAACTAAATTGAAGTGGTTAAGTATGGTGGCATAGAACTTGGTGTTTTAATGCATTACACTAGCAAATCGGGATACTCAGTTTCAAATTTGATCTAATTATAAAGATCTAGGCAATTATATACTAAGTGAAAATTGCATCAAGGTGTACAAATACTCAATGTCTAATGTTTAACTAAAAAACTAGATGAAAGGTGAATACAAAGAAACTGAATATCCCAATTCGCTAGTGTAATGCGTTAAAACATTGAGTTTTGTGCCACCATGCTCAACCACTTCAATTTACCTCAATGTGGAATAAAGAACTTAAATGATAGTTAAGTGAAACTAGTAGTACATATAAACACAAGAAATAGAGAACAAGAGATGGAGATGAGAATCAATTTGATTTTAGAGTTCATCTAGACTAAGCAGACTACATCTCCGGGTCTAGCTCAACTAAGTGACCGATGTATAATTGATGCTCTTAAAAGTTGATTTACAACATACTATAGTCCATCCACAAAGTCATTAACAAATCTTGACTTGAACCATCTTGCATACAAGCTCTCAAGGTGAAAGACTAGTTACTAAAGAGTAAGGAAGACTTTTCCTAAAAAGGTTCGACTATAGACATGGAGCATCATTACATCACATGTAAGTGCATTTTGAGTGCCCCTAGAATTGCTTCTCAGAAAAATTTCCTCTCAAAAATTCTCCTCTAGAATGCTCTCTAACATGTCCAAAATTCTCTCGTCTGGAATGGCCTCTTTAGAATGGCTCCTCCAAAAATTTCTTCTCTAGAATGGGTCTCATAAGAAAAACTTCCCCCTATTTTATACATGAATTTAGCCTAACATAGGCCAAAACAATAATATTTAATTATAGGCCTCTTAAACAAACTACCTATTCAAATTTACCCCTTTGCCAATTAATAAACTTGGCTTACATCAAATTTGGGGGATATACCTTAACCAAATAACAAAAAAAAACTTATTTGATAAGGTGGCAGTTTCAATAGGCAAATTTTAAATACAAACTTACCTATATTCATATTCAATCCCACATTTGGTGCACTGGCAGTTAAGATTTTGCTTGGGTTGCTAGTTGGGGGTTCCAACCTTGTCCATGGCCTTTTAAAAGCCAATTTTGGTGAGATAAACTTTAAATACAAACTACGCCACATCTGTTGGGGTTTGGGGCTTGATGGCCATGGGTTCGACCCCGTTGGCTACCAAGATATACTTTTGGTAGAACAAACTTGGTCCCTTCCCACATAGGTGGCACATGGTACTAATTCACTTAACCTTGTAATGACACGTGTCACAAAATGATAAGTCAAAGCTGATTATTGATGCCACCTTATTATGCTAGCTATGTACTTGCCACATCACCATGCTGATGTCATAATATGGACATGCTAGTCTCTGGTTAACCCTTTTCCTATGCATATTTGACTGATCATAACTCCTAAATATGAACTACATTTTTGGTGAAACAAATGGTGTTGGAATCATAGAGGTGAGACCTTCATCTTCATGCCATTTTCAACTAATTTGGAGATGGTCAAAATTCCATACCTATTTTTGGTCAACCTCTGATATGCTTGTTTCACTACAACTTTGACTGGGCATAACTTTTGCACCTAGGCTTTGATTTGGATGAAACGAATGTTTCCAAAAACCTCTTGATGAGACCTTCAAATTGGTGTCAAACTTGGCCAATTTTGTAGAGTTTCAAATTTCACCTTTTTTACAGCCTCTGGTCCAAGGTTTGACCTAACTTTGACTAGTCATAACTTGAGTGTATGGACTCCTTTTTTGCCCATTCAAGTTGCATTGGATTCAGAATTTTGAGAACTTTGACATGGTGCTAATTATGGGAGATCTAGAGATACTTCAATTTTTGATGAAAATATCCTCTAGATCAAACCTCCCAACTAAAAAGGCTTTTGGTCCTCCAAAAATGTATATAGTAGAACCTTTAGCTCCCTTGTCACCAATCTCAATTCTGTTACCATTTTTGAAACTCCACTGCAATGCTTGATTTAGCCTTTGGTCTTGGTCAAATACACCTGTGCCTCAATACTGTCTATTCTACCTTCTCAAGATCTTACATTTTGACAATATCATGAAAATATTCATGCCATATTTTTCCACAAGGGGACTTGTACTTGAGTCACACTAGGACTTTTAAAGAAAGGAATGCAGTTGAAATGGAACTTGAAAAGCCACAAAGAAGGAAGAAAAATTGAGCATGATAAACATGTCACTTAATGATTCTTACGATGGTAGTTTATATCTGCATTCCAGCCTAGTCACTTTTGATGCTCCTTTTTTTCTTGCAAACTGTACGTGTGATGGTAATAAAGCCTCATCTTGAAACATTCCTTCACCTTTGTATTTTGGAAAATTTCATTAAAGGCATCACCAAAGAGCTCCAAATATTTGCATACACATCAAAGTCATGATAAAGACCTGTAGGAACATTGGTCATCAACTGACCATCTTTAACTGAGTCATAAAGCAAAGAACTTTAAAGGCATTGGCTAATTGTTCTTTGCAACTCTAAATCAAATTAGTTGCAATAGGTGCTTCTTCTAAAGAGCCTCACACCAAACAATTTTTGTAATAAGAAGTTCAAAGTATCCTCATTTCTGGATTATAAGAGATAGGGCTTTTAATAGCCATACAAACATCTCAACCCTAGGATTATACAACTTTGTTACATACAAATTTATTTAGAGTCATATACTCATAAATGCTCTAGCTTACTATCAACATTTACCCTACTAAAAAGGTAATACCCACAAAGCTGATATTGCTATTTAGCTAAAATTTGTTCCCAACTCTTATGGAGTTGTTCAATGGAACCTCTCTTCTTGGGTTTCTCACTACTTTGTTGTGCTTCCACTAGGATTGATTTAGGAGTAGTAGAGACTACTAGTGCTACTTCAAGAGTGGTGGAAACTACTAGTGCTTCTTGTGCCTTAGTCTCTTGCATGGTGGTGTCAAGTACCACCTTGATTCCTTCCTTGTCTACTTTAGGCTAACTAGATTCTAAAATGAACCTAGAAGAGTGTCAAAGTTCTAGGACCAACTTCTAACACTTCTCTATCCAGTGGCCACTTATCTGACAATGGTCACAGAAGTTTTGGATCTTTTCAGGTGTCTTGACCTTTTTCTTCAGAGAAGAATCAACTTCCATATTATCCAAGGAATTTTCCTTCAACAAGGCCTCATAGTTCTTGTCGATTCCTTCATATCCCAATCCTTTCTTTTGAGGCCTTTGCTTTGCCTCAAGAGGATGGGTCATGCCTTGCTCATGGATGCCTAAGCCTTTGTTGCTATACCCCATTTTGGACATTAGTTTCTTACTGATGCCCTTAGTGTGCTTCTCAAAGCTCCCAATGGAGTGGTGTCCAGGTTCATGCTCTTGTTCTGATGTAGAAGATGCCTCTATCTAACCATTGTGGTTTGTAGGGGCTTGGAACTATCTTAGATAGTCCATTTTTTCACAAAAAGAACAATGGCTTGTATTATCTTTTAAGCCACAATTATCCCATTTTCCATGGCCTCAAGGGAATCCTTTCTTTTGTGAAGACTTCATAGCTCACAAAGCATTCATACTTCTAGGTGGGGTGAAAGGAGAGTATGAATAAGTTCCTTCTGATTATGGGCTCAATGCCCACATGCCAACACTTTTTGAATGAGGAGGACTTCTTTCAATATTCTCCTTTTGAAACATCTCATCCAGGCTTTGCTTCTCCCTATTAGCCTTTTCTAGAACCCTTCAAAGATTTACATTCTCTAATCGAAGCTAGTGATTAGCTTCTTCCATGTTTTGGACTCTCTCATCTTCATCTTGACGGTCTTGAATAAGTACTCCGACTTTCTCTATGATAGAGTGGATACTTGCCACCATAGATGGAGTCAATTCCATCTTAGCTGATTCTCCCTTTTTTGATGTCATTAAGGAAAGTACACCTACAATCACTTCATATACAACTTGGCAAACTAGCTCTGATACCAAATTTGATCTGATTACAATCTAGGCAGTTATATACTAGTGAAAATTGCATCAAAGTATATAGATACTTAATGTCTAATGTATAATTGAAAATATATAAAATATTAAAAATGACATGATCAATAGAAAGAGAGAATTATATCACCAGAGATAGAGAATGGTAAAAAAAGAGAACAAATTTGAAGATTGAAGTTCATCTGAACTAAGCGGACTACATCTCTAGGTCTAGCTCAACTGAGTGACTGATGTATAATTGATGCTCTTAAAAGTTGATTTACAACATACTATAGTCCATCCATAAAGTCGTTAACAAATCCTGACTCGAACCATCTTGCATACAAGCTCTCAAGGTGCAAGACTGGTTACTAAAGAGCAAGGAACACTTTGCCTGAAAACGTTTGATTACAGACACAGAACATCATTACATCCCATGTAAGTGTGTTCTGAGTGGCCCTAGAATGGCTTCTTAGAAAAAAATCCTCTTAGAAATTCTCCTCTAGAATGCTCTCTGACATGTTTAGAATTCTCTCCTCTAGAATGGCCTCTTCGGAATGGCTCCTCTGAAAATCTCTTCTCCGAAATGGGTCTCATAAGAAAAACTCCCCCCTCTTTTATACATGAATTTAGCCTAAAATAGGCCAAAACAATAATATTTAATTATAGGCCTCTTAAAAAAACTACCTATTCAAATTTACCCCTTTTCCAATTAATAAACTTGGCTTACATCAAATTTGGGGGATATATCTTAACCAAATAACAAAAAAAAGCTTATTTTATAAGGTGGCAGTTTTGATAGTAAAAGTTTAAATATAAACTTGCCTATATTCATATTCAATCCCACATTTGGTGCACTAGCAGTTAAGATTCTTCATGGGCCACCAGTCAGGGGATCTAACCTCGCCAGCAGTCTTTTAAAAGTTGATTTCAATGAGATAAACTTTAAATACAAACTGTGCCACATCCATTTTGAAGTGGATCAATATCCTAACAGCCACCAGCTTGGGTTTGGGGCCCGGTGGTCATGAGTTTGACCCCACTAGCTTCCAAGATATACTTTTGATAGAAGAAACTTGGTCCCTTGCCACATAGGTGCCACATGGCACTAGTTCACTTAACCTCTTAATGACACATGTCACAAAACGATAGGTTAGAGCTGACTGTTCATGCCACCTTATTATGTTGATTGTGTCCTTCCTACATGGACTCAACTAACTATGTACATACAAACTTCATTTTTGACAAAATGAATGGCATTGGAATCATAGCGATAAGATCGTCATCTTGATGCCATTTTCAATTGATTTGGAGATGGTCAAAATTTCATGCCTATTTTTGGTCAACCCCTGATATGCTTATTTGACCACAACTTTGACCAGGCATAACTTTCATGTATGGGCTTCGATTTTGATGAAATGAATGTTTCTAGAAACCTCTTCATGAGACCTTCGAATTGGTGTCAACTTTGGCCAATTTTGGAGAGTTTCGAATTTCACTTTTTTTATGGCCTCTGGTCCAAGTTTTGACCCAACTTTGATTGGCCATAACTCGAGAATACAGACTCCTTTTTTGCCCATTCAAGTTGCATTGGATTTAGAATTGTGAGAACTTTGACATGGTGCTAATTATTGGAGATCTAGAGATACTTCAATTTTTGATGAAAATATGCTTTGAATCAACAAACATTAAGTTGGTGACTCTACCAAGTACCAAGGTTAGATTGAATGGTTATAATGCTAATGAGTTTTGAAGTTCTTTGAGTTGGTAGTTCCTAATGAGTTAGGAAATCTTACTAAGTTAAAGGTGCCTTCCAATAATAAATGACCAAACTAAGTGGAGTATGTCTTGTCTCTAAGCAAGTATACATACAAACCATTAATGGTGATTGAAAGGAGTAAATTTGTTAAAAGGAAGAAATCAAATGCATTATTTCACCACAAATTTTTAGGGTGCAAAGTGAAGAGAAAATTTAGTGTTTTTGAGTGATTTGAGAAAATTATTGTTGAAGATTTTCCCATTTTTGAAACCCTACTGAGTGATGTCATCTTCGAGAAACAAAGTGAAGAAAGGATCAAAAAAGTTTGTTTGTGGAGTGGATTGCAAGGCTTCCACATTCAAGTTGGTGTGCAATCACAAATTCCAGCCAAGGTACTTCTTGTGCATGATATCCATTCATTGTATTATAGTTCTATTCAAGAACTTGGAACCCTTGAAATGAACAAAGAATTCAATGAGTTATGTGTGCATGAAGCTCTCAAACCTAAGCACAATCATTTGGAAACAAAGGGCTTAAAACATATTCTTCATATACCAAAGGACTTTCAAGTCAAGTGGATCATATTCATTCTGAGTAGCATTCACAATGGGCAGATGTGACTAGATAACCCTATCTTGATAAAGAAGATGATTTATAGAATCATTGGATTGTCAATGTTGAACAAAGCTAAGGCCACTAAAGCCCTAGGTCAGGAAAAATTGACAAAGTGGAGTCGTGTTGAGTTGGATGGAAGAGGCATGAGGCTTAGTGATGTAATAGACATTGAGTTGAAGTTTGGAATCCATGTGATTTCTCACAAGATATATAGCTCTATCTGGTTGAACAATGTGTCATGTGAGGCTATTGATCTAACATACAAGGTGGTGAAGAACAACTTGTCTTTCAACCTTGTCGAGTTATTGCTGATACAATTCAACAAGAATATGGAGAGCATCAGAGTGTTAGATAACAACCAGTGTAAACTCAATTCTCTTTTAATATGTTTATTTTTCTTTGGTCAAAATTTTTTCCTTCCAAAGAATCTGTTGTATGGAGAAAAGATGTTCTAGTTTTATACCAAATCAATGAGTACATGGTAGAAATGGGTGAGAATTTTAGCAACATCATAGATAATTACTTTGAATCATTCAAAGAAAAGATGAAAAGTAGATTTAGGATACCCAAGAATATTGTAGAAGACTATGAACAAGATTTATGTTTCATGGCTAACTATGAAAAAAGTATATATTCAAGTAGTCAAACCTAGAGTGGCATGGGTTAAGCCTCTAGAATATGAGCTTAACATTGATGACACTAAGGATATCATTAAAGTTGTATTGAATGAGCCCATGGATCCTAAAGCCACCTATTTTGGAACCTATGATGAAGCCAAGGAAAGAATTGAGCTTGAGATCAAGCTACATCAAGCGGTAAGCAAAGGAAGAAAGAAGATAGAAAAGATAATCAAGAATGCAAAATCATCAAGTTCTCTTATGATTACCGAGGGAAAAGGAGATGATGTAGAAGATGAAGAGGATGAAACAAAGGAATTTAAATATGAGAAGGAAGAGCCTTCCAAGAAGAAGGGGAAGGTTATTATAACTAGACCTATTAAGTCATCCCCTGCAATATTTACAAGAAGAGAAACCAAATCCAAAAGGAAACTGAAGCTAGGTGAAGATGAAGTAGAACAAGTCATCTTTAAAAGGTTTACACCTACACTTCAAGAAATATTGAAGAAGATGGAAGAATGATTTGGCATGGCATGTTCTAAGTCTCCTAAGTATCTTAAGTATGTTTTAAGTCTCTTAAGTATATTTTAATGATCTAGCATGACATGTTTTAAGTCTCATAAGTATGAGCCTTCTTATAAAATTTATAATGTGTTTCAGCTTAATGCTTCAATTCTTAAATTTAATAAGCTTTCTAATTTTGATTTTTTGGCAAGATTTATTTGGTTTTGGTGGGAATAAAATGTGCAACTCTTTGACATGTGGCATAATTTTTTTCCTAGGATGGTGGGATAATTTCCAGCCCCACCACATTTTCACCTATGCAAATTTAGAGGCATAGAAATGAAATTTATTTTCCTACTTTCTTTCATTAAAGGCTTTCTTGAAAACAAGTTGTCCTTTCTTTCACAAATTTTACAAAGTTGTTCCTGAACCTTTTTGCAAGTGGATTATTTAAAACATGAAAAGCACATTATAGTTCTACTTTTATTGAAGTTTTGTATCCCTCGAATAGTCATTCAAAAGCTTTAATCTAGTATTTTTTAAATTTATAGCCTATCCAAATTCTTGGAAGACTCTTAATTTAATATACTAGACTAGGGCAGCATATGAAAGTACAGTTGTAAATTAAAAAAACTAGGAATGATCAAAGAATATTACCAATAAACTAGCATACATCTATGAATCTGTTCATCAGGTTTTAGTTGTTGATAAGAACCTCAAGGAATAACAAAAGTTTAATTAAATGGAAAATTCTATGTTTAGGCGCATCCATAGTGAGATATGGGGCATGTCCTTGTCAAGGAGAAAACTTTACTATTTTGATTTTGGTTCTATACATGTATTCTTACATGTTATCTCCCATGTGAGGTGACCTTGATGGTATATATTAGCTAAGTAATATTATGCTTAATTTCTAAGTTGTCTCTAATTAAGAGACTCAGCCACAGAGTGCTATAACTCTTTTTATTGTGTATGGTTTTCTTTTCTAAATTGGTCCTTATGAAACAAAACCATTGCAAGCAGTAGATGTGGATGTAACACATCAATGATTGGGGATACAACATATTAGTAAAACATGTATGGAATACAAGTAGAAAATGCAAATGTAAAAGAAAAACTATATTGTGTGAAGCACTTATTGCCTACCATTAATTCTTTTCAAAATGTATGTTTTGTTTCTTACATCCCATAGCTAAACAAGTTTTCTCAGTTCAAATCTATTAAAAATTTAATCCTTGACAACAATAAGAGTGTTCCCTTCACACTTTCAAGAGGAATAACCCCAATACTTAGTGTAGAAAGCCCAACTCTGAAAGTTTTGTTCAAATTTCATAGCCAGAGTAGTACCTTGTAGCATTCTTTAAAGGAATTCTATAACCTACTACTCAGAACTTGTGATATGTTTCGATGTGACAATACTCAATTCTCATGATTGATAAAAATGATTTTTTAATCTTAAGTTGCATAAACTAGACATGGCCATCGAAAATTATGATAACTAATATTAGCAATAAAAATTGCTCACACTCAACCAATTTGTTGACCAAATCTTTGGCTACCTAGGAATGAACTAACCCAACTCAAATGAGATATTATGGCTTCCTTATGCTCCAACATTCTCACCAATGCATTATCCTTATTTTATTTTGCATTATAATCTCTAATGAGAAATATAGCTCCATGAGCAAATGCCCCCATCATAATGAATCCGACATCAATATAGGGGATTGCCATAACATCTTCTCTAGCAAGGCCTTGATTTTCAATACCCAATCCTTGAGACATACCAGATTTGTCTAAGGTGTACTCAGGGAGAGCACCTCATGTCTTGTTCATACCTAGGCAAAGGCTTGATGTGAATCTAGATCCATAAATGGTCAAAAAAAAAGAAAAAAAAAATTCAATAAAAATAATTTAAAGCAGCCAAAACAAACAAAAAAGAAAGCTTTAACTTAATGATAAAACCATGGAATTATCAATATATTATTAATGTTTTGTGGTTGCTTTTGTTTATTCTATGCACATTATGTTAAACATATTTATTGGCAATAAGTATTATATTTTTAGTATTTAGTCTCTTATAATTTTCATATTTCACATGTTTTGGTACAAACATAATGTACCAATGTAAACAAATTAGTGCAAAGTCATACCAATGAACCATACCATGACTAGAAACTTGCTTGAAAAGGAGGATGATGTCCTTAAAAAAGAATTCAATTTCTTTGATTTTTAGTTCACAGCCCTGGCAAGAAATTCATCGAGTTGTAACTTAACAGATAGGTTAATAATTAAGTTAAGCTTAAGTCTGTGAGGTGATAATGGCAATGAATTCTAGTTTCATTAAAAAATCTGGAGAATGGTGGTAGACAAAGATTTTGATTATAAGGTGAGATTTTATTCAAAGCTATGCTTGGGTAGCTTCTTTAGAAATCAATAGGGTCAATGTTCTCATTTGAGCAAATGTAGATAATTGTCACAAATGTCCCTCTAGATTCTACTAGAACACCCTTTCCCCATATGAATGCTTGACTATTACCCTCAACACATCTTGAAGATAATGTGCTAGATTGTACAAATGAGAATATCTTGTAGTTGCATTGTACTTGGTTCGGGAGAGTTATCTAGTTGTTTTATTTTTCGGTTGAAATTATTCTACAAGATGGTTAAACATAAGAAATGAAAAATTATATTAGGAATTATTAATAACTATTTAATTGCTTTGTTCAATATAAAATAAGAACTGTACCATGGATAATGATAATCTACCCCTTTCAAAAGTATCTCTGAGAGGTTCATGAGTTGTTTCCATTATATCAACTCCGCGATCCAATTCATAGAACTGTTAATACGCAGGAGTACCTCTATATACATCTTTAATACTAATTTGATAGGAACTTCAAAACTTTCTAAATTCTTGATGTATGATTAGATGACATCTCTTGCAAGCATTCATATAGTTCACAAGCTATCTAAGTTTCCAAATTTTTCATAAATTTACACCATTCCTTATACTTCGTCGGTCGTTGGAATTTTTTATAGAATTTCCATTTATAGGCAGACATATAAGGAAATGTTAGTTAAGTGGGGAACTGCCTTTGCATGAAAGTTTGTAAGATCCATTTCATCAAATATCATACAACCTTAGTGAATCCAATTTGAGGGACTTCATGTGTAGTATGTATGATGCTGGCATAAACCATGGAGATTATTTGTATCGTCTACCAGCTTCATTTTCTTGAAGGTTTAAGCCTATTCAACAAATTAGTTCTGCACATAACCTACAAGTGTTATAGCTACTTCATTGAAATGACACCCTTTGAGGCATTATATCAAATAGTTCATGCATGTTGTCTATGAGCACAATCAGATTTGGTCAAATTCCTAATCCGCTCTAGTCTTCTCAAAGGTTTTTCTTTTTGTTGCTTTTTATCTGCATCCTACATTATACAAATACAAACTATTCTTACTAAATGTCCTTTGAAGAAATAAACTATTAAAGAAACATAGAAAGCCTAGTAACAACAAAATACAGTAGGAAGGGCAAGGATCCTGAGTGGTTAGAGATGATCTCGTTCACATGGAATACTCCCCTCCCCAAAGATCAGTAGCACTTTCCACTTATAAGGGAATATGCTTATTGTGCAGGAAGATTGACATACTTTATAAAGAGCACAATCTGACACTTTTGGGTTTTGTATCCTATCCAATCTTCTTACAGGAGTTTCTTTGAGCTTCTTTTTATCTACATCCTAAAATGTGCAACCACAAACTATTGTTAGAAATTGTCCTTTTGAGGGAAATCAACTAGAAAGTAAAAATAGCACGACTGAGTATACAAGAAAACATTGTAGGAAGGGCAAATATCATGGGTGGTTAGAGAACATCATTTTCATTATGGAATGCTTCCCTGAAAGTATAGGAGCACCTCCACTAAAAAGGGAACACATTCATGCCAATTGTGTAGGAAGGATGATGTGACAATGGCATACTTCCTTATACAAAATACAATCAAATTTTGGTGGGTTGCATACCCAATTTGATCTTCTCACAGGTATTAGTTTTTGCTGCTCTTTATGTTTATCCTGCTTTATACAAACACACACTTTTCTTAGAAATGTTCCTTGAAGAAAATTATATGAAAATAGCTAAGACTAGGTACACAGAAAACTAATGTAGGAAGGATGAGGATACTGAGTAGTTAAAGAAGATATTATTTAGTGTGGAATGCTCCTCGCAAGATCAGTAGCATTTTATTCTTAAAGGGGGGAAAATGTTGACATGACATGCTAATTTAGACAAAACATAATTAGATAGACAACAAAATGCTATCCCTTCTGGAAAGAGGACTACTGTTAACAAAATCCTTACACAGCAAACAAGAAATGATGTAGAAATCTTATCATAATAAAAATTTGAACCACAGAAATAGACTTAGCTCATGTAGAACGTCAGACTCTTTATGGATACATTTCTTTAAGAACTCTCATGACTCCTCTGTATCCCCAAAATAATCAGTTCCTGCTCTCCTTTCTACTACGACTAATCCTCTTGTATCACAATTGAACTCATTCTCTATAAACTAAACTTGCTCTCTAAATGGAATTAATAGCACTGGATGCTAGTTAAATATAACTATCATTCTAGACAGCAAAACTAACGCTCTAAAAATAACTGAGCAGATCTAGTAGATCCATAACCTATAGATCAAAGCAAGCTTATTGAAACTGTGCATATTTGCATGGCACTCGCATCTAGGGATATAAAGATGTGAATCATTGCCCATTGAGCATGGAAAGAAAATAGAACATTAGCAACAGGATTTGTAATAATTAAAAGTAATGTTTGAGATGACAACAATATGATACTTGACAAGGATAAAAAAAATAATAGAGATGTATATGACACCTTGAGCATTAGTAAAATAAGTTACATTATACCATATGCAGAATCAATGGAGGAAGAACTCTTATGAGAAAATACTTCAAAATCATTGAAATGTTTCATTGCCAAGAGCAATAAAGATAATAATATGAATATAAAGAAGCTCATTAGATTCTACTGCATTAGAAAGGGAAACCGTATTAATGTAAAATCACCTTATTTATCATCATTGTGAGACTTCCATAAAATGAATTTCCAAATAAATTTCTCCAACTGCCATGTTTTCTTGGTTTGTGGTTGAAGTTGAATCGCCCTTCCTCCAAACTTCCTAGTTGGGAATGTAAAATGAACTTCTTCCAATATTTGAATCGTTCCACATGATATCTTTCTTTTTGCTGGAAGAGCTGACTGGTTGTACTAGAGAATACTCATTTAGAAGGTGCACACTAGGCACACAAGAATCCTTCACCTACAATGACAACATCTACTTTAAAGGACGTTGTTGGGCATGAGTGTTCTTTGTCTGAATTTCTTTAACAACTTCTAGGGAAGTCCTAGGACAAGCATATGTTGTCCTTTTCTTGTACTAATTAAGCACTATTGCAACTACACAAATGAATGCTCCTATAACTCCACAAAGCAGCGGACTTCTTATAGATTTCATTGGAATACTAGATAATCCTGCTCCCAAATGCAAGTGTTTGGAATCTTCTGAAACAAGGACATCCAACATGTCCAAATGTTTGGAGTTTTCTGCAACAAGAACATCCAATACCGAATCCTTGGCCTTTTTTCCCTCTAACATCATAGTTTCTATCTGTTTGGGGCTCTCTAATGCTAGAGTTTTAGACTAGCATGATTCTAGTGTGCCAAACTACTTAAGCATTGCTAGACCATGGGTTTCATCTTTGTCAATCACCATGCTCAACTTCTCTATATTTTCATTGATTGGCAGGCTATGTTCAACTAAATCCTTGTTAATGAAAAACCCCAATTCATTGCCATATTTATTGATTGACAGGTCCAAGTCCTCTTCTACTTTTTCACTCATTGGCAGACCGAATCCATCTGCATATTCATCGAAAGCTTTCAAATTAAGACCAGCATAATACTTGCTGGAATGCCATTCAGATATACAAAATATAAGCACAAAGAGCACCGCCACTAAAATCAAAATCTTATTTTTGAAATAAGAAGATCTATGAATTCTTTCCATTCCTTCGTATGTATCCTTCAGGCCTTCATCATCATCCATTCTGCCTGGCCAATAGCACAAGAATTGTGGCCTAGGAAACGTATACGTAGATTTATCTAGTGGGTCATAATGTCAGAGGTCTCGGTCTCCTCCCAAACTCCCAAAATTAGAAACATCTTTATTATTATCTATGGATAAGATGTTTATTATTTTTCCTAATCTCTGTTCCAACTCCTCCAAAGACAAGGTTTCCAATGTTGCCAATGTATCTATGTCCTCCTTTGAATTGGCTATTGAGAAGCTCTCCTTAGCCATTCTTCCCAGTTGGACAACGATGCAAAGAAGCAAGAATGCACACAAAGAGGGAGAAAAAAGAGCAGCAATGCAAATACAACAATAATGCACAAACAGAGTAAACATGCATGGAGACAAAAACAAAAAATAGAGCAACAATATAACAATGCGAAATGACAAGAGGCAGTTGAATGGTCATATTTCAAAATACCTAAAACTACGCGCGTCTGAGATATGTCAGTCTGTCACACGGTGACATCAATGACAACCCTCCCAATTATTCTTCCTGGAAACAATTTTAGGTCACCATTGAAAGCAAATCGTATCGTTGGAATTTCAAAATTCATTGAAATGTCAGCTAAAATTTGTTCTCGATGGTGACCTAAAAATTGTGTAACAGAACATATCGAAGGATCTATCAGGATTTGTTTATGCCTTCACCATAAATGGCATCCTAAGAATTGTTCGAAGCATAATAAAGCCTATACCTTGACTCAAATTTTCTTAACCTTCCTGAATTAGACAGATATTACTCTTCATACATGTCAAATCATCTTCAAATGCTATTTGAATTACAATCCTTATTATGTTTCAACTGTTTGAAATATTATTTTTTTGAGGTATCGGATACTCCATTTCTAAACATTTCTTTAATTTACTTCATTTTCAAATTCAAAATAATAATACTTATTTTATGTCTTTGAAGGTGAAAAGTTATACTTTTGTTAGCATTTTCCTTTACAAAAGGGTGACACAGGTTTGTGCTTTTAAGCATATACTAATCAAAATTATAATACATCAAAGTTGACCACAATACAATTTTCACCAAAATACACCAATTTGACTCAACTACTAGTACTTAGGTTTTGAAGACAAACTCGTTTAGGTTTTGATACTTTGCAACCATTTTGAACACTCGATATTATCATGCTTTTGGCAGATGTAGAAGTTCAATTCATACTAATCACTTACAAGTAGTTTGAACTTGGTTAGAACTGGTGACTTAGTGAATATTGTCGAACTTGACATATAAATTTAATCACTTGGTTGATGTTGCAAAACATGATCAACACTAATACTACAAGCTCAGTATAAACTAAATCTCTTGGTTGACACTTCCTAGCTTGGTCAATGCTTGATTCACATCATTGATGCTACAAACTTAGTAAACACTGAAGACCACAGTTTGTAGTGTGCAACTTTGGCAAACACTATGAAGCTTGGTTTGTAATAATACTCATCAACTCAGTATATACTACTCAGTGCAAACTGAATACTGATTTTGGAACTCGATAGAAACTATAGAACTCAATAGAACCTGAGTTACTCAATTAACACTATAAATTGCAAGATAAGCTCAGTAGTTGCTAATCATCTAAGTTAGTGTGAGTCACTAATAAATAAAATTGACCATAATGTTAACAATCTCCCCCTTTGGTATTAGTGACAAAACACTTATAAATAAAAAAACTGAACTCTCAAAACTTCAAGTTCAAGATAATCTTTAGTCTCCATCCTATGCCTTCAACATGGTAACATACTTTTTTTCTTCAGATTATTCAAAATTGCTTTTGTAAGAGATGTTTTCTAAATAATTGTACATGAATATTATGTTTCTCACCCATATCTATGTATGTATGTATGTATGTATGTATGTATGTATGTGTGCACAAATTATACTTTACTTACTATATATCTCATATCTTTATATCACATCTTCTCTCCCTTTTTATCTTGTCTCATCTTCTCCCCCTTTTTGACATAAATGCCAAAGGTGTATGCTACATGGTAATGCCAAAATGTGACAAGAAGTCATAATGTACCTTCAAAATCAATGTCATTGTCTTGTCCCAATTTTCTTGTAACACCTTACTTGCATGTAATGCAATCTATACTTCTATTGATAATTCCATCATGTGATTAGCTATGGAAAAATTGTTATCATGCATGAGAGTTTTGGCATGTGCAATGTGTTTCTACAATGCATCCATGTTTGGGAGAATCATGGCTTGGATGTCTACAAGTGTGGACCTAATCTTGGGTTCTTCCTTTAGTAATTTTTCTTGCATATTAGTTAGAAATATGATCTTTGAGTAGTGAGTAGAAGTATAGCTCAGGTCAAGTGATAGCTAGTGTGCACTCACCTTCAAGTCTTCATCTATCTTAGATAGTTTATCTTTCATTTCCTAAGTGAAGATAAATGTATCACATAACTTTTTGAATAATGAAGTAGCATTATTTTCAAAGGTTCCTAATGATTTGAGAATAGTAGACAAGTCTACTTGATATATTGCAATTTTTGTGCAACTTTCTCCAATACTTTGTTCTCAAATTTTCTCTCTCCTAATTGTAACAACTTTTCTTCCCCATTTAAATCTTCATTGAATTTCTAAAAAAAATCTTCTAACTGAACCAAAATAGGTTGTATATTATCAACCTCAATACTTAGTACATCTACAAGTATGTCTTTCACATCTTCAAGTACTTGATTTTCTCTTCTTTTTGCTTCTCTAAGCTTTTACCACTTAGCATTCTTCTGTAATAGTTCACCTACGATGTCTATTTGATCAAGATTTAGAGTAGAGATATCCCAATTGAGGATAACTATATCCTCATCAAGATCAATATCTTCATCTTTACCTTTTTCCTTGTTTGAAACTTTAGTACTCAATTGAGGCTTGCTCTCAACTATATTTGTTCTTGCTATTTGCATACAAGGAATTGTAACAATAGTAGAAATAGAGGGGCTAGCATTAAAGTAGATATAGAATTGACAGTAGAAATGCTTAGTTGTTGTCTAGCCAAATTTGATGATGGCTCAGTAAATGAAGTGTTGATCGCTTCATTAAATATAGTACTTAGCTGAATAGGTGTAGAGATTGGTTGGGTGCATGGTGTTGCAGTGTTTTTGATAACCAACTTGACAGAAGCTTTCTCCTAACTTTATGATATTAAAAATTTTCTTGGAGAGTGAGGAAATGGGGCCATAATCATTGCTGCAATCTTCTCTGGGTTAGTTTCCTCAATACTTTGAATCTCAGGGAAATTCTCCTCTCCTTAGCTTCTTATTCTTGCTCCTCATCATCCAAATTTACATCATCTATTTCTATATCTTGTTCATCATTATTTTCATTTACTTCCTTGTCATCTTCATCATCTACATCACTAACATCAACAAAAAAATCACTCTGTTAATGAAGTTTGTAGATATTCTTCCATGTAGTTTTAGTTGTCTTCATCACATGTTCAATGTCATTAACCAATATCATGCAATTGTTAACCAATATCTCTTTTATTTTTTCTTGAAATGTAGGTGGATGTCTTTTGAAAATAACTTCCTCTACATCTTTTTCACCTAATTTCAATTTCTTTCTTTATCTAGATGCTCTTCTTGTGAATACTATAGTAGATGATTTGGTAGGTTTGGTTATGATAATCTTAACCTTCTTCCTTATTGGCTCTTCTTCTTCAAATTTAGTTTCTTCTACCTGATCTTATGCATCATCTTCCTCCACATCATCTCCTTTTCCTTCCATCAATAGGAGAGTAGATCTTGCTTGCATCAATTTTGTTATCCTCTTCTTTCCTTTGCTAACTACTTGGGGAGCTTAATTTCAAGTTCTATTCTACCTTTGGCTTCATCAAAAGTATCAAAATATGTGGCCTTGGGATCCACACATTCATTCAATAGTGCCTCAATGATATCCATAGTGTCATCAATGTTAACCTCATATCTTAGACGCTTAACCCACACCACTCTAGTTTTGGCCACTTGAATGTACACTTTGTCATAGTCTACCATGAAATAAAAATCATCCTTGTAATCTTCTACAAGTTTCTTAGGGATTTAAAATCTGTTATTCATCTCCTTGAATTAACCAAAGTATTTTTCCATGATACTAACAAAATTTTCACCCATCTCTTCTATATTCATTAATCTAATATAGTACTAGTACATCTTTTCTCCATATGACTGAACATTTTGAAGGAAAAATCTTTTGCACAATGAAGCATAAACAAGTCAAGAGTGAATCAAACTTACATGGGTTATTCTTTGAAGTTCTATTGCTCTCCATGTTCTTGTTGAATTGATTTGGCATTAGTTCGGCAATGTCAAAGGACATGTTCTTCTTCACCACCTTGAGAGCTAGATCAATTGGCTCACATGACACATTGTTGAGATGACTAGAGCTATAGATCTTATAAGTTATCACATGAATTCCAAATTTTAGTTCCATGTCAGTCACACTACTAATCTTCATGCCTCTTCCATCCCACTTGGTAAGAGTTTTTCTTTCTAGTTCTACCTAACTTGGGGTTTTGTTAATCTTTTCCTTGTTCAACATTGGGAACCTTATGATTCAATGAATCATTTTCTTTGTTATTTGAATAGGTTGATCTAGCCATAGCTTTCCATTGTGTACATAGCTAAGAATAAACCTTATCCATTTTATTGGAAAGTCCATGTGCAAATGTGGAATGTGTGTTAAACCCTTGGTCTCCAAATGTTGATGCTCAAGTTTCAACACACCATTCACACATAAATTTTATAGAGTTCCATCCATCTATAAGGTTATGCTATCTTCTATCAAACAAAAAAATGTGAATGAATATCTTTTCTCCTTTTCAAAGATTGAGATAGTTGCTTCTTTTCTTTCTTAAGTTGGAATATCCAATTCTAAATCCATCTTTTCATTGTCAATAGCCTTATCTATCCTAAATACCTCTATTACTTCTGATCTTTTCGAAAGCTATAAAAAAATTTCTTTGAGAACCATAATGCTCTAATACCAATTGTTAGAAATATAGGATAGGCTAGGTTATTGAGAGGGGAGGGGTGAATCAAGAACCAATAAAACTTATTATTATATCACCAATCAATCCTTCATATGTATTCTAAACTAATTGCATGCATGAAAAAATGAAAGCATTAAAACATAAGTAACACTTTGATACAAGATATGGTAACCCAGAAACCTTCCAAATAGAAAGTAAAATTGGGGTGGGGATGATACCTACAAGCTTTAGTACTATAGTATAAAGTTGGCCAGTTAAGACTTATAATTGATCACTTCTAATGATCTACCCTATTAAGAGCAATAAGTACTACTAGGTCCAGTTTGCTAAAGATTTTGCAAAACATACAATGAAGTATACACTCAATAAAGAGATTTGCAAAGGAATGTTAAGCCTACCTTGCGAAACGATTTAACTATTTCACCTATTAGGATGAACAGGTGGCTGATCTTTGATCTACAACTCTAATTTTCTAGTTGAGATTCCTTTGGAGTGTAATGATCACCTTGTTGTGATAGATAAATATTTGCTGCTCCTTATACCACTTGTAGCCTTCTTAATTCATACATCTACTCTTATTATATTCACATAATGTGTTCTTCTATGACTTAACATTTTGATGTGATATAGCACATTACATATATACCAATCCAAAATATAATACATCAAAATCAGTTACAATAAAATTTTCACTGAAATACACAAAGTTGGCTCAGTTACTGGTAATCAAGTTCTGAAGATGAACTTGGTGAGATTCTAATACTCAGTAACCATTGTCAACACTCAAGATTGTCATGCTCTTGGTATAAATAGAAGCTTAGTTCATACTAATCACTTCCAAGTAGTATAAACTTGGTCATCATTGGTGACTAATGAATACTATAAAAATTGACATATAAATTGAATCACTTAGTTGACACTATAAGACTCAATGAGCACTAATACTATGAGCTCGGTAGAAATTGAATCACTTGGTTGATGCTTTCTAGCTTGGTCAACACTTGATATGCATCACTAATGCTACAAACTCAAAAAATACTAGAGACCATAGTTTTCACTATGCAACTTGATAAAAAAATATGAAGCTTAGTTTGCACTGATACTCATCAACTCGATAGATACTACTGGGTGCAAACTAAATACTAATTTTAGAACTTAGTATAACTTGAATTACTTGGTTAACACTATAAATTGCAAGATAAGCTCAATAGTTTCTAACCATTTGACTAAGTGCGAGTCACTAATAAACAAACTTGACCATAATGTCAACACATGAAATCATTCACCAAAAACCCTTAGTAACCCTCCTTGAAGATGAAAATTGAGGTTATTGTAGATGGTAAGGTCACTAGGACACATACCCCCATCTAAAACACACTTAGCCATAATTATCTCATGTAGAGAGTGAGAAATATTCCATGAGAGTTGCATAGCTTTGGTCCAAACATTTTAAAATAGTATCATGTTCCTCTCCAACCAAATATGAAAAAGAATGAATGAAGGACTAGCAACGCATGAAACCTAAAGAGGAAAGGCTATAGTGGGTAAACTACCTAGGTGATCCCATAAAGAAGACAAGGAGGAAGCATGCCTACAAGGACAACCCCAAGAATTCTACCAAAGGTGCCATAGCTGAGTAGAATAGGAACAATGGAAGAAAAGGTGGGAGACAGACTCATTTCAACTATCACACAACACATAGAGTGAGGGGCCTTAAAATCCATCTTTACAAAGATTATCCCACATAAGACACCAGTTTTGAGTCACCAACCACATGAAGAAATTACATTTGGACCAGGAAAAATTATTCCAAATAGGTTTCCACTAAGGCATTATATCATCTCCATATAATCATCTAGTAATCTCTTGGTACCCATTAGAAATAAAGTATTTACTAGATAGAGCACCAAACCAATCCACAACATCTAGCCCTAGTAATGAGAAACACTCCCTAGAAGCCAAAATTCTAGAGAGTTCCTAGTGGTCCTCTTCTAAGCCCCTAGGTGGCCAATATGAAGAGTCCTTCCATATATAGTGAACAACAAGGCCCAAGTGATAAGGGACCTTATAATGAACTACCTTACCCCATGCAACAATAAGAAAAGAATTAAAAAGAATCTAAATATGAGGATACATAGACAAGATAAGAGGGTTATCATCCCAAGAATCAGACCAAAATAAAGCCTCTAAGCCTCCTTTACAAAGGTGGGTAGAATAGGAACAATGGAAGAAAATGTGGGAGACACTCTCCTTTCCATTATCACACAACACATAGAATGAGGTCTCCTAAAATCCATGTTTACAAATATTATCCCACATAAGACATAATTGTGAGTCACTAGCCGCATGAAGAAATTACATTTGGACTAAGAATTTTTTTTCCAAATAGGTTTCCACTAAGGCACCATGTCATCTCCAAAAAAATTTCTAGTAAGCTCTTGGTAACCAATAGAAATGGAGTATTTACTAGACAGAGCACCACTCCAATCCAAAATATTTGGTTCCAATAATGAGAAACACTCCCTAGAAGATAAAATTCTAGAGAGTGTCTAGCAGTCCTCTTCTAAGGCCCCAAGTAGCCAATCTGAGGAGTCCTTCCATCCATAGAAAAAAACAAGGCCCAAGTGATAAGGGGCATCATAATGAACCACCTTATCCCATCCAAAAATAAGAAAAGAATCAGAAAGAATCTAAAGATGAGGGTACATAGACAAGATAGGAGGGTTGTCATCCCAAGCATCAAACCAAAATAAAGCCTCAGAGCCTCCTTTACATATCCAAAAATGATCTATCTTAACTAATTGAGTACCATTCTTAAGAGTCTTCCCTACCATAGTGCTATGACCTTCTAAAGGAAACAAGGAAATATAATGTGAATCAACACCCTTGAAATACTTATGAGTTATTATACAAACCCAAAGTTGATTATGTTTCGAGCACCAACACCAATAAAGGTTAACAACCAAAGCTTGGCTACTTAGGATAGCATAGTAAAACCCAAGACCACCCTCGTTCTTATTCCAACAAATAGCCTCCTAACTAATTAAAATCCATTTAGAATTACATAAATTACCACTCTAAAGAAACTGTTGAGAAAGATCATCAAACTTCTTGATAAAGTAAAAGTGAGTCGTCTAAACCATGCTTCTATAAATAGAAAGAGTTGGAATAAAAAATTGAAGAAGAGTAACTTGAATAATAGTAGAATTTAATCTATGAGTCTAATTATTTACCTTCTTCCAAGTCTTATTAAGTATATTTTTCCAAAAGAGATATGGCTTCCTATAAACAATGGTAGGAATACCAAGATATGTCAAGGATAGAAACCCAATTCAAACCTATAGGATATTAGCAATCCTCCTTTGAATTGCTTTAAGAGTATTAAAAAATAAATAGAGGAATTAAGTTCATTTATTTTTTGGCCTGGCACCACCAAATAAATGTCAAGAATATTTTGAAACACCTCAACTTCTTGGACCTGAGCAATACCTACAAGAGTAGTGCCATTAATAAATTAAAGATGAGAAAGTGAGGGTGGTCCATTATCCCAATGCCAACCATGAATAGAATTCTAAGAAACCTGATATGACATAGAGCATATTTTAAACCACATAATTGTCTAAGATATTGATGATCTAATCTTCATTTAATCATTGAAATAATTGAAAAAAGGCAAATACTACTTGTTTGCTTCCTTTAACAAACAATTTCAATACTATCCCAAGTTTTAAAATTTCCAAGAATTGAGTTATTTGACCCACTAAAACTCAAAATCAAAATTTCTAGAAACAATAAATTTTATAGATTATGAAAGTAAATATCACCTCACCAAATCTTGAGGTCTAAGGACCCCATTTGATTCCTCAAAAAATTATTGTTTTTGACTACAAATTATGGTCCATATCCCTATCATAATTTAGAATTAAAACACCAAACCCTGCCTAGGAAATGATACCAAACCAATTCCATGTGAAAACCTTATGAATATAGTTTAGCAATATGTAACCCATCTATTTTTTCCAATCATAAATATTTTTACAAGCACAAATCACTATCTACAACTCCAAAAAATATCTTTAAAAACTAGTTTCCACTAAAATATGTATAACTTTCACAAATGTCCATAAAATCAACTCAAAAAAATAGGAAATGAAAGATAATTCACATATATTTATAATGAATATTATTAGAGATCCTAAATCTCCAAAATGTGTCAGTACTGCACACTACAACATGACTATATTCAAGGAAACTCAAATCTGCAAATACCCACTTTCACCAAAGTGCTCATAACTTAATATTTTTTTATAAAATTAAACCAAACCAAAAGAATGAGAAGGAGGATTCATCATTCTATATATTAATTACTATATTACATGGTTTCTAGTCTATATAGGGCCATACAAGGCCTAGAAACAACACTAAAACTAAAAAACCAATCAAAAAAACAATAATAGAATACACCAAAAATATATCAAAATATTTCTTCTTCTCAAATCTGATTTGGTTCAACCATAAAATGGTATTTATATTGATTTTAAAGTTATAAACCTTCCTAACTACCCCCAAGACCAACCATCTACCTTTTTACATCATTTTTGTATGTTAGTAACTTTCTCAATGTTGCATTTTACAACTTTTTTATGCAACTTTTTCATTTTTGACAAAATGACTTCAAAAATTTTTCATACCTCTCTATACATATCCAAATGAAATATTTAAGACCTTTTATAATTATTTTACCCTTCCATGTGTCTTTTACACAAATTTGACCATGTAGACCTAAATATGACCTATTTGACAACATGAGCAATAGTGTGCACATGCTTACATTTCTTGTCAACACCTTTCCAAATGGATTCAAAATGAATCAATAAATCATATAGTTGACTTTAAATGACTCAAAAACATTATATATCTCATAGTGACCTCTAGGATTAGGTGCTTCTACACCATACTACCAGCCTTGAGACTTTTTCAAGTCTCTTGGAAAGGTGTGCTATAACCTGCAAAAAAAGAAAAAAAACAAAAGTCTTCATCTTTACCTTCCTTTTCCTTTTCCTCTTGATGCCTTTATCACTACCATATTTTCCCTTAAGGACACATGACTATCCTCAAACTTATATTCCCAAATACTCCTATCAATGGAGCATTAATGGTTGCAACTTCCACAGTACCTTATTAGTTAGAGATCCACCTTTACCATACTACTTCAAACTCACCACAATGACTCTCCCTTGTGCCTCACCTAGGAGTCCTCTTTTCCTCTATCTGTAGTCTCTTGGAAATCAAATGGACCACTTCTTTGCCCTAGACCTTCTCTTGGACCTTGATAGACTTTTAGTGCATGTACACACCACCCAAACTTCACATGTATCAAGATGGATGAGTACCTACAACAAAAACTCATTAACAAAATAAATACCAAATCTCCAAGGTCTTGGCGTGGATTGCCTACCTCGGTGCTCTACCCACACACTCAAGATCTTCAAAATATGATACTATTTTTATGTAGAGCATCTTATAAACCAAAAAAAATCTAATATCTTGGTGATATAATCTTCATTTAGTCATTGAGATAATTGAAAAGAGGAAAATACTACTTGTTTTCTTCCTTTAACAAACAACTTCAATACTGTCCCAAGTTTTACAATTTCCAAGAATTGAGTTATTTGACCAAAAAAGCTCAAAATCAAAATTTCTAGAAGAAATAAAGTTTTTAGATAACTAAATTAACTATATCCTCACCAAATCTTGAGGTTTGAGAAAAAAATTTAATTCATAAAATAATTATTGTTTAAAACTACAAATTCTAGTCCATATCCCTATCATAATTCAGAATTAAAACACTAAATCATGCCTCGGGCATACAATATATTCACCAACATGAATCCAAATGATGCAAAACAAATTAAATGTGAAAAAATTATGAATATAGTTTAATAATATGTAAGCCATTTATTTTTCCTAGTCATTAATAATTTTTGAAGCATAAATCACTACCTACAACTTCAATGGAGATCTTTAAAAGCTAGTTTGCACTAAAATATGCATAACCTTCACAAATATTCATATAATTAACTAAAAAAAAAAGTAAATGAAATATAATTCATATATATTTTTATAAAATATTATTATATGTCTTGAGTCTCCAAAATATGTCTATACTACACACTACAATATGACTATATTTAGGGAATCTCAAATCTGCAAATACCCATTTTCATCAAAATATTCATAACTTATTCATTTCTTTATAAAATTGAACCAAAGAAAAATAATTAGAAGCAATATTCATTATTCTATAGATTCATTACTATATTGCATGGCTTTCATGCATTACAGGGCTGTACAAGGCCTAGAAACAACACTAAAATTAAAAAACCAATCAAAACAACAATAATAGAATGCACCAAAAATGTATCAAAATATTTCCTCTTCTCAAATATTATTTGGTTTGACCATACAATGGTATTTATATCCATTTTAAATTTATAAACCTTCCTAACTACCCCCAAGACCAACCATCTACCTTTTCACATCATTTCTGTAATATTAGCAACTTTCTCAATGTTGCATTTTACAACTTTTTTATGCAGGATTTACTTTTTTGACAAAATGACTTCAAAACTTTTTCATACCTCTCTATACATATCCAAATGAAATATTTAAGACCTTTTATAATTATTTTACCTTTCCATGGGTCTTTTACACAAATTTGACCATGTAGACCTAAACATGACCTATTTAACAACTTGAGTAATATTGTCCACATGCTTACATTTCTTGTCAACACCTTTACAAATCAATTCAAAATGATTCAATACATCATATAATTGAATTTAAATCACTCAAAAACCTTATATATCTCATAGTGACCTCTAGTATTAGGTGCTCCTACACCATGATACTTGATGAATATTCCTAGGCCCTTAGTCATAATAATAAAGAGATAGGGGAGAGAGAGAGTCATCATGGAGCATACCCCTAGAGACACCAAATAAATGGGAACAAGAGTAACCTAAAAAGTAGTAGAATTTCATCTATGAATCCAATTTTTTAATATCTTCTAAATATTATTAAGCATATTTTGCTAGAAGAGACGTGGCTTTCTAGAAACAACACTAAGAATAAATAGATATAACAAGGGTAGCAACCCAATCTGAAACTATAGGATATTAAAAATCCTTCTTGAATAGCTTCAAGCATATTAAAAAATAAATATAAGAATTAAGTTCATTAATTTTCTATCCTGGTGCCACCAAATAAATGTCAAGAGTGTGTTGAAACACCTCAGCTTCCTAGATCCAAGCAATACTCACAAGAGCAATGTCACCAATAAATTAAAGATGAGAAATTGAGGGTGGTCCATTATCACAATGCCAACCATGAATAGAATTATGAGAAACCTAATACTTGATGAATATTTCTAGGCTTGCAGTCTTAATAATAAAGAGATAGGGGGAGAGAGAGTCACCATGGAGCATACCCCTAGAGACACCAAATAATTGGGAAGGTTGATAATTAAGAAGACTAGAGAAAGATGTAGTAGTAAGATAACTCATAGTCCAACTTACCCACTCTAAGATAAATCCAAAGAGAAGAATAATATTCTTGAGGAAACTCCATATAACTCTATCATAGACCTTGGCCATATCTAACTTAATAAACATAGATTTCTCCCTTAAACTAGCCATAGAGTGAATAGCTTCAATACCAATAACAATCCCATCTAAAATTCAACTTCCTATGAAAAAACCTCCTTGTTTTTGAGATAATAGAAAGGAGTGACCTTTTGAGCTTCTCAATGATCAACTTAGCAATAAATTTGAAGACCACATTACACAAAGAAATAGAGTAAAAAAATCCATTTGATTAGCCTCATTTTTTTCAAAATTAGAGCCAAGAAGGTAGAATTCAAGGCCCACTGTATCTACTTACAAGAATAAGATTCTCTAACCACCTCCAACAAATTTTGATTAATAAAATCCCAAAATTTTTGGAAGAATTCAATAGGAAAACCATAAAGACCAAGAGCTTTTCCTTTATGTGTACTGAAGACCACCTCCTCCAACTCAACCAAAGAGAGTGGTTTCATGAGAAAATCATTCATCTCCTAGGTAACAAGAGAGGGAATATAAGACAAAATAATAGTCTCTTCATTTACTACAATGGGAGAGTCCTCAGAAAAGAGGATAGAAAAGTACATGGTTGCCTCCTTGAACAAAGCTAGCAAGGAAGACAACTTAAGACCTTCAAAGTTAACTAAAGAAGAATTATACCTCTAATTTCAATGAGATTGCATGATTTTATGAAAAAATTCAATGTTCTTATCACTCTCCTAGAGCCAATAAAATCTAACCTTTTTCTTCTAGTATACTTCCTCATGAAACCACCATTCTTCGAGATGTTTCGAGGCAAGGGATTTAGCTTTACCCAAAGACATAGAGAAACCAAGATCCATAATCTTCCTAGTAATGACATCAAGAAACACCTAAACTTTCCCTTTCATGTTATGAAGGTTCTCAAAACATTATCCATTCTATTTTTTGAGCTTCCTTTTGACATATTGAAGATATTTAGTGAAAGAATACATAGTAGTACCATATGTAGGGGCACCATCTCTCTACCAACTAACCATAAGATCATAAAGAAAGGAGTCTTGAAGGTACATCAATTGAAACTTGAATAGAGGATTCTTAGGAATAATCATTCCAGCAGCAAAGATTTTAATTGGTTAATGATAAGAACCCCATCAGTCCAAAATTTCAAAAGAGAGAGTAAGAGAGCAACTAACCCAAAAGTAGGAAACCAATAATCTATCCAAATGTTTAGAGCTATCTTGAGCCACAAATCTTCTATTATTCCAAGTAAATATCCCATTAGCTAGTTTGATATCAAAAGGATGCAACATATCAATAGGTTGATGAAGAAGATTAGAGGAAGGCCTCAACCAAGAGAAATCACCCTTCTCCTCAAGACTTATATCTAAATTCAAATATCCTACTAAAACCCAAGGATGGTAAGGATGGAATTTCTTACATATCAAATGTGTGACCAAATTTTTACCTTTCCCACATAGTCCATAGGCACATATATATTATTATTTCTACATTTAGTTAGTATTGTGTCTCTAATACTACTTTAATGTAGGCATCTTGAAGAGTACAAGTGGTTGGAGCTATACATTAAAAAGAACAAAAAAATAACCAAATGTATTAATTGTGTGAATCTAGGATTTTTTTGATAGATTTAATTTATTTATACATGATGTAGTTGTATTGTTCATAAATAATGCATTTGTGCATGAGGATGTGAGTATATGGAAAATTTTGATAGAATTCATGTATTTGTAGTGGTTTAGTACATTTCTATTTTTTTATGTGACATGAAGAAAAAAATCTAATAGGATTTCCTACTAATGTGTTGATGAAGCTCGTATTTAATGTGTTTATTATGTAACCTAATTTTCTTATTAAGCTATGGAAATGTGTTGATTAAGAAGGCTCGTTTATCACAATTTGATGTCAACCAATCTTGCTTCTTCCCCAAGCTTTCCTAGGGTCTCCTTAGGTCTTACACTTGACAAAATAGGGTTTATACCCACCCTATACTCCTTAGGACTCTATACAATAGATCCTAACCAATCAATTGTGACACACCAATAAGGTATAACAACTTTTTTGCTAATTCTCCAGTAACCCCAAATGTTCATTTGACTTCCAAATGGGTGGATGCTCAACATGCAATATCTATAGACTTCCTTCAAGCTTCCAAACCAAAAACAACACCAAAACCCTAATTGAGTTCCAATCCACAAGTGAAAATGCATTCAAATGCTTGTAAAAAGGCTACTAGAATTAGCCCTCCAAATGCACTAAAACCAAAATATCTTGAAAAAATACTTAAAAATGAGTCAAAAAAAACCATTCTAGATACCCTTTTAGAATACCTTAAGGATTTTGGAAGTGTAGGGTTTCCAAATTCTTTTTACTATACAGGCACAATTTTAGCCTAAAATCAAGGGTTTCAAGGTATTGTATGTTATTTGATGGAAAAACTTGATTTTCACACCTTCGGGCATCCACCAAAACTTCCCACTTGTCTTGGGGTTACATCACTCCTTGCTACAACACTTTCCATGCATAGTTTGAAGTATCTACATATTCAACCACACCTATCTTCTTTGCAATAATTTGTGATACCTAACCAAGTTGAAAGGACTTGCTTAGGGCATCACTGCAATGGTGGATCTTCAATTTTCTAAGGCCTCATCTCCACTATACATTATCTACATGGAGTAATATTCCAAATCCTAAGATACCATATTGTACCTAGAGTGGGAAATGGCCCTATGACTCCATTTGTGCACACAATCCATTTGTGCACACAATCTATCTTAGGACAATAGACTAGTGAAAACAAAAATATTTAATACAAGCATGAAAAAATTCACAAATTAACAAACTAGATATGTGAAAAATATTAAATAAATCTAAGCTAACACTTCCAACACTAAAAATCCTAGATTTAATCTATCTATATGCCAAGAGTACTTAAAAACACAAAATTATTGTTCATATCTTATTGTCTAGGTCGTATAGTGCAATAACTCACTTTTCCAACCCTTTGAATAGGTTGAGAATGGATTTATATAGGCTTTCCATCCATTCTCTTAACTATTTTAGATAGTTAAAATACCTTCTTGACAAAATTTCTTGAAATGCAAAAAAAGTTGGCAAAATGTTGTTAATGACAACATTGACAACTTTGAGCAATTTTTGCAATTTTGAGTATTTGACCCTCAAACTTTCTTTAAATGATGTTAAATTATTTAAAAATCCTTAAACAATTTTTAAAAAACTAATAAGGTCCTTCAAACATTGGTTTTACCTTTTTAGCCTCCAAAACCCAAAAATGCTCTATATAGCCATATTGAGCAATATTGAACAATTAAGAGCAATCTAGCCTAAACAACCTCACTTAAGGACTACACTGACTCTATTATTCACCTAGTGGTGTGGCTAGCACCACTAGAAGACAAAAACTCTAAGGTAACCCTAGGTATTCATTATCCCAGCTAGGTACTACTACACCATACTCCCCTAGAGAGAGAAATCACGTCACTCCTATGGAAAATATGTCTTTCTTGATGCTTAAATACTTGAAGTCTTCCTTAGAAACCCATGTGGCTTGTGAGTCTAGTCTAGTCTTCCACTTGAGAAGGTACTACATGTATACTCTTTTTCTAATAGTTTTCTTGACTCTGGAATCTATCACCTTGTCAACTTCTAACTTGGTAGTGGAAGGAACTATTGCATGGTCCAGATCATTCTCAACTCCTTGACTACCAATAGCATCAATTTGTTAGAAATGATTTAGAATAATTGAGAGGGTGGGTGAATCAATTTTTCAAGTTCCAAATGCCAAATTAAAACTTTTTCATCAAGTAAAGTGACCCTTTAAAACTGTTCACTCATCCAAGCTTAAACTTTGTTACAAGTAACAATTTACTGTAAATCAACATGCAATCATAACACATGAAAGATCAACACATAACATAGTGATTTATGTGGAAACCCAATTTTGGGAAAAACACTAGTAACATGCTACTCAATTCTCACACTTATGAAGTGATGCCTTACAAAAGGCCTACCCTATTAAAGGCTACAACACACTATTAAATATGACTTGGTATACAACTTGACCTTATATTTATATCTTACACTTGACCTGATATTTATATCTTACACTATCAATTTGGCCTAAATACAACTTACAATAATTAATATTTTTCTTTTCAGTCTAATGCAGGAGCATCCTGGGTGCAAGGGCAACTTGCATCACCCAAAAAAAATATTATTTTTCAATCTTTTATATATTAATAAGGACTAGTAGATAAGGTGGTTACTATTTATGGGAACTTACTATTTTTAGTAAGTTTTTCATATGAGCTCTTTTCTATAGGAAGGATCATTTTAGCATTATAAGCCTACCATAAAAATCCCATTGCTCTAGCTTAAGTATCAAAGAAATTATTGTAGATTTTTGCTGGAACAATTTCCAGAAAAAAATCTTTGAGCTCACCATTGGAGGTCTTAGAGTGTCTAGATGAGGTCCAAAAACTTAATGGAAGAGCTCTAACACAATTTCAAGCCTATAGATCAAGAGCTAGAATTTTTTAAAAGTGTTTATAATAGCCAATGGGAGCAATGGTTCATGAGTTATGGCCTTCAAAATTTATGCTACCAAAATTTCTAAAATAATTTGTCAAAGATGTATTTGGATGTGGCACAGTTTGTATTTAAAGTTTATCTTGTCAAAATCAACTTTTAAAAGGTTGTTGGCGAGGTTAGAACCCCTGACCGACGGCCCATGAAAAATGTAACTATTGGTGCACCAAATGTGGGATTGAATATGAATATAGGCAAGTTTATATTCAAACTTTTACTATCAAAACTGCCACCTTATAAAATAAGCTTTTTTTTGTTATTTGGTTAAGATATATCCCCCAAATTTGATGTAAGCCAAGTTTATTAATTGGCAAAGGGGTAAATTTGAATAGGTAGTTTTTTAAAGAGGCCTATAATTAAATATCATTGTTTTGGCCTATTTTAGGCTAAATTCATGTATAAAAGAGGGGGGGTTTTTTCTTAAGAGACCCATTTGGGAGAAGAGATTTTGAGAGGAGCCATTTCGAAGAGGCCATTCTAGAGGAGAGAATTCTAGACATGTCAGAGAGTATTCTAGAGGAGAATTTCTAAGAGGAGATTTTTCTAAGAAGCCATTGTAGGGCCACTCAGAACACACTTACATGGGATGTAATGATGTTCTATGTCTGTAGTCAAATGTTTTCAGGCAAAGTCTTCCTTGCTCTTTAGTAACCAGTCTTGCACCTTGAGAGCTTGTATGCAAGATGGTTTGAGTTAGGATTTGTTAATGACTTTATGGATGGACTATAGTATGTTGTAAATCAACTTTTAAGAGCATCAATTATACATCAGTCACTTAGTTGAGCTAGACCTAGAGATGTAGTCTGCTTAGTTCAGATGAACTTCAATCTTCAAATTGGTTCTCTTTTCTCTCAATTCTCTATCTTTGGTGATATAATTCTCTCTTTATATTGATCATGTCATTTTTAATATTTGATATCTTTTCAGCTATACATTAGACATTAAGTATATGTATACTTTGATGCAATTTTCACTAGTATATAACTGCCTAGATTGTAATCAAATCAAATTTGGTATCAAAGTTAGTTTGGAAAGTTGTATATGAAGTGATTGTAGGTGTACTTTCCTTAATGACATCAAAAAAGCAAGAATCATCTAAGATGGAATTGACTCCATCTATGGTGGCAAGTATCCACTCTATCATAGAGAAAGTGGGACTACTTATTCAAGACCATGAAGATGAAGATGAGAGAATCCAAAACTTGGAAGAAGCTAATCACTAGCTTCGATTAGAGAATGTAAATCTTTGAAGGGTTCTAGAAGAGGCTAATAGGGAGAAGCAAAGCCTGGATGAGATGTTTCAAAAGGAGAATATTGACAGAAGTCCTCCTCATTCAAAAAGTGTTGGCATGTGGGCATTGAGCCCATAATCAGAAGCAACTTATTCATACTCTCCATTCACCCCACCTGGAAGTATGAATGCTTTGTGAGCTATGAAGTCTTCACCAAAGAAAGGATTCCCTTGACACCATGGAAAATGGGCTAATTGTGGCTCAAAAGATAATGCAAGCCATTGTTATTTTTGTGAACAAATGGACTATCTAGGATAGTTCCAAGCCCCTACAAACCAAAATGGTTAGATAGAGGCATCTTCTACATTAGAACAAGAGTAGGAACCTAGACACCACTCTATTGGGAGCTTTGAGAAGTGTACTAAGGGCATCAGTAAGAAACTAATGTCTAAAATGGGGTATAGCAACAAAGGCTTAGGCATTCATGAACAAGGCATGACCCATCCTCTTAAGGAAAAGCAAAGGCCTCAAAAGCAAGGATTGGGATATGGAGGAATTGACAAGAACTTTGAGGCCTTGTTGAAGGAAAATTCCTTGGATAATATGGAAGTTGATTATTCTCTGAAGAAAAAGGTCAAGATACATGAAAAGATCCAAAACTTCGGTGACCATTGTCAGATAAGTGGCCACTAGATAGAGAAGTGTTGGAAGTTGCACCCAAAACTTTGACACTCTCCGAGGTTCATTTTAGAATCCAGTTAGCCCAAAGTAGATAAGGAAGGAATCAAGGTGGTACTTGACACCACCATGCAAGAGACTAAGGCACAAGAAGCACTATTAGTTTCCACCACACTTGAAGCAGCACTAGTAGTCTCTACTACTCCTAAATCAATCTTAGTGGAAGCACAACAAAGTAGTGAGAAACCAAAGAAGAGAGGTTCCATTGAACAACTCCATAAGAGTTGGGAACAAATTTTAGCTAAATAGCAATATCAGCTTTGTGTGTATTACCTTTTTAGTAGGGTAAATGTTGATAGTAAGCTAGAGCATTTATGAGTATATGACTCTAAATAAATTTGTATGTAAAAAAGTTGTATAATCCTAGGGTTGAGATGTTTGTATGGCTATTGAAAGCCCTATCTCTTGTAATGTAGAAAGGAGGATACTTTGAACTTCTTATTACAAATTTTTTTTGGTGTGAGGCTCTTTAGAAGAAGCTCCTATTGCAACTAATGTGATTTAGAGTTGCAGAGAACAATTAGCCAATGCCTTTAAAGTTCTTTGCTTTATGACTTAGTTAAAGATGGTCAGTTTTTGACCAATGTTCCTACAGGTCTTTATCATGACTTTGATGTGTATGCAAATATTTGGAGCTCTTTGGTGATGCCTTTAATCAGCTTTTCCAAAATACAAAGGTGAAGGAATGTTTCAAGATGAGGCTTTATTACCATCAGACGTGCAGTTTGTAAGAAAAAAGGAGCATCAAAAGTGACTAGGCTGGAATGCAGATGTAAACTACCATCATAAGAATCACCGAGTGACAAGTTTATCATGCTCAATCTTTCTTCTTTCTTTATAGCTTTTCAAGTTCCATTTGAACTTCATTCCTTTCTTTAAAAGTCCTAGTGTGACTCAAGTATGAGTCCCCTTGTGGAAAAATATGACATGAATGTTTTCATGATATTATCAAAATGTAAGATCCTGAGAAGGAAGAATAGATAGTATTGAGGCACAGGTGTATTTGACCAAGACCAATGGCTAAATCAAGCATTGCAGTGGAGTTTCAAAAATGGTAACAGAATTGAGATCAGTGATAAGGGAGCTAAAGGTTCCACTATATACACTTTTGGAGGACCAAAAGTCTTTTTAGAGGGGAGGTTTGATCTAGAGGATATTTTCATCAAAAATTGAAGTATCTCCAGATCTCCCATAATTAGCACCATGTCAAAGTTCAAAATTATGAATCAAATGCAAATTGAATGGGCAAAAAAGGAGTCAATACACTCAAGTTATGACTAGTCAAAGTTGTGTCAAACCTTGGACCAGAGGCTGTAAAAAAGGTGAAATTTGGAACTCATCCAAATCAGAGCCCAGGCGAAAAAGTTATGCTTGGTCAAAGTTGTGGTGAAATAGGCATATCAGAGGTTGACCAAAAATAGGTATGGAATTTTGACCATCTCCAAATTAGTAGAAAATGGCATCAAGATGAAGGTCTCACCTCTATGATTCCAACATCATTCATTTCACTGAAAATGGAGTTCATATTCAGGAGTTATGATTGGTCAAATATGCCTAGGAAAAGCGTTGACCAGTGACTAGCATGTCAATATTATGACATCAGCATGGTAATGTGGCAAGTACATAGTTAGCATAATAAGGTGGCATGAATAGTTAGCTTTGACCTATAATTTTGTGACATGTGTCATTATGAGGTTAAGTGAATTAGTGCCATGTGGCACCTATGTGGGAAGGGACCAAGTTTGTTCTACCAAAAGTATATCTTGGTAGCCAACAGGGTCGAACCAATGGCCATCGAGCCCCAAACCCCAACAGATGTGGTGTAGTTTGTATTTAAAGTTTATCACACCAAAATTGGCTTTTAAAAGGCCATGGACAGGGTTGGAACCTCCAACTGGAAACCCAAACAAAATCTTAACTGCCAGTGCACCAAATGTGGGATTGAATATGAGTATAGGTAAGTTCGCATTCAATCTTTGCCTATTGAAACTCCCACCATATAAAATAAATTTTTTTTGTTATTTGGTGAAGGTATATCCCCCAAATTTGATGTAAGCCAAGTTTATTAATTGGCAAAGGGGTAAATTTGAATAGGTAGTTTGTTTAAGAGGTCTATAATTAAATGTTATTGTTTTGACCTATGTTTCGCTAAATTCATGTATAAAAGAGGGGGGAGTTTTTCTTATGAGACCCATTCTAGAGAAGAGATTTTTGGAGGAGCCATTCTGAAGAGGCCATTCTAGAGGAGAATTTTTGAGAGGATATTTTTTGAGAAGCCATTCTAGGGGCACTCAGAATGTACTTACATGTGATTTAATGATGTTCCATGTCTATAGTCGAACCTTTTTAGGCAAAGTCTTCCTTTCTCTTTAGTAACTAGTCATGCACCTTGAGAGCTTGTATGCAAGATGGTTCAAGTCAAGATTTGTAAATGACTTTTTGGATGGACTATAGTATGTTGTAAATCAACTTTTAAGAGCATCAATTATACATCGGTCACTTAGCTAAGCTAGACCTAGAGATGTAGTCTACTTAGTCTGGATGAACTCTAAAATCAAATTAGTTCTCATCTCTCTCTCTTGTTCTTTGTTTCTTGTGTTTATATGTGCTATGAGTTTCACTTAACTATCATTTAAGTTCCTTATTCGACATTGACCTAAATTGAAGTGGTTGAGTATGGTGGCACAAAACTCAGTGTTTTAATGCATTGCACTAGCAAATTGGGATACTCAATTTCTCTGTATTCACCTTTCATCTAGTTTTTTAGTTAAACATTAGACATTAAGTATTCGTACACCTTGATGCAATTTTCACTCAGTATATAATTGCCTAGATCTTTATAATCAGATCAAATTTGAAACTGAGTATCCTAATTTGCTAGTGCAATGCATTAAAACACTGAGTTCTATGCCACCATACTTAACCACTTCAATTTAGTTCAATGTGGAATAAGGAACTTAAATGATAGTTAAGTGAAACTAATAGCACATATAAACACAAGAAACATAGAATGAGAGAGAGAGAGATGAGAACCAATTTTATTTTAGAGTTCATCTAGACTAAGCAGACTACATGATTGATGTATATTTGATGCTCTTAAAAGTTGATTTACAACATACTATAGTCCATCCACAAAGTCATCAACAAATCTTGACTCGAACCATCTTGCATACAAGCTCTTAAGGCACAAGACTGGTTATGAAAGAGCAAGGAAGAATTTGCCTAAAAAGGTTTGACTACAGACATAGAACATCATTACATCGCATGTTTATGCATTTTGAGTGCCCTTGGAATGGCTTCTCAGAAAAATCTCCTCTTTGAAATTCTCCTCTAGAATGCTCTCTAACATGTCTGGAATTCTCTCCTCTGGAATGGCCTCTTCAGAATGGCTCCTCCAAAAATCTCTTCTTTGGAATGGGTCTCATAAGAAAATCTCCCTCCTCTTTTATACATGAATTTAGCCTAAAATAGGCTAAAACAATAATATTTAATTATAGGTCTCTTAAGAAAACTACATATTCAAATTTACCCCTTTGCCAATTAATAAACTTGGCTTACATCAAATTTGGGGGGATATATCTTAACCAAATAAAAAATTTATTTATTTATTTATAAGGTGGTGGTTTTAATAGGCAAAGTTTGAATACAAACTTGCCTATATTCATATTCAATCCCACATTTGGTGCACTAGTGGTTAAGATTTTTCCTGGGCTGCCAGTCGGGGGTTCCAACCCTGCTAGTAGTCTTTTAAAAGCTGATTTTGGTGAGATAAATTGTAAATAGAAACTGCATCACATCCGTTTTGAACTGGAGCAGTAGCCCAATGACCACTGACTAGGGTTTGGGGCCTGGTGATTGCAGATTTGACCCTACCAACTATCAAGATACAAATTTGGTAGAAAAAACTTGGTCCCTTGCCACGTAGGTACCACGTGACACTAATTCACTTAACATCATAATGACACATGTGCCACAAAATGATAGGTTAGAGCTAATTGTTCATGCCACCTTATTATGCTAACTATGTACTTGCCATGTCACCATGCTAACATTATCATATAGACATGCCAATCATTGGTCAACCCTTTTCCTAGGCATCTTTGACCAATCAAAACTCCAACATACAAACTGTGGTTTCAATGAAATGAATGGCATTGGAATCATAGTGATGAGACCTTCATCTTGATGCCATTTTCAACTAATTTGGAGATGGTAAAAATTTCATGCCTATTTTTTGTCAACCCTTGATATGCCTATTTGACCACGACTTTGACTGGGCATAACTTTCACATCTGGGCTCCAATTTTGACAAAAAAAATGTTTCTAGAAACCTCTTGATTAGATCTTCAAATGGGTGTCAAGCTTGGCCATTTTTGGAGAGTTTCAAATTTCACCTTTTTAATGGCCTTTAGTCAAAGATTTGACCTAACTTTGACTGGCCATAACTCAAGTGTGCAGACTCCTTTTTTGCCCATTCGAGTTCTATTGGATTCAAAATTCTAAGAACTTTGACATGGTGCTAATTATGGGAGATCTAGAGATACTTCAATTTTTGATGAAAATATCCTCTAGATCATCTACATAATGAAATGATATGTAACCCGACCTTGCTTGGTAAGGCCTTATGACCCAACCTTGCTCAATGATCATTTTGCATCTTGAATGTTGATATGGATCTTTTTACTTGCTAGCTGAAGCTGATGTTAGATGACTTGTTCTAAATCATAGTTCTAGTGATCTGCATAGGTATATGTCACCAAACTTGTTGACTTAGGTGTCATTCACTTCATGATTTTGTCTTGCATTCTCTAGAGATTTTGGTAACCATTTCTACCTCATTTCTTTTATGATCTTTTCAAAATTTTCTTTCTTTTCATCTTCAATTCTTCTCATGTTCATATAGTTCTTGGCAAGATGTCCAAGTTCTATAAAAATAAAACATCTCTGTGTAGTATCTCTTTTCCTCATGTGATGTTTCACACAGTTTTCTCCAATGTGCCCAAATTCACCACAGTAGTGACATCTACACCATGTGTTGTAATCTCGTCCAAATATTTCTTTCACAATTTGTTCTACTAGGTTCCACTTCTTGATTTTGCACTCTAAAGATTTGTGTCCTTTTTTCTTGCAATTGTGACACTTTCCTCCAAAATTAGGTTTCTCTGTGCATTCACTTGCTCTATGACCATGCTTGTTGCACCTATAACACTTTCCATTGAATTTTTCTTTACCATTTCTCTTGCATTTGTTTGATGTATGACCTATCTTACCACAAGGATTACAAGTAGACCTTTTATTCTTTTGAGCTCCTTTCTGAGATGATTCACCTTCTTTTGTATATATCCTAATCAAGCTTTGTCTTTGTGTCTATATTGACTTTTCTCACTCAATTGATTCATGCTTTCTTGAGATTTCATCAGTCTTTCATTAGTTTTTTTTTCAATGCTAAGATAATGCTATGGTCTTTCATTCTTTGTCTTTAGATTGATAAGCTCTTGATTTGAGAAAAAGGGTTTAACACGGGCCCTAGATTTTCCAAATGTATTTAGAACTGAGTGGATAAAAATGTTGGTATATGATTGAAAAGATCATTTCAGTAGAAAGATTTTTATTGTTGAAGAAGTGTTTTCAATAATTGTTTTGTCACTGATGTCAAACCTGCTATATGTTGGTAAGATAATTTCTTATATGTTTCGAGCACTATCACTTAGTTGATTGATGAAGAGAATTTGATCAACAAGATGAAACAAAAGAACCTAGAGGAAAGGTTGAGTTATGATTATGTATTGAAGTGCAAGAATTAGTTAAGATAGTGATAACATAATATATTGATGATCTACTTGAGTTTAAAAAATGATTGGCTACACTTACAAAGTTTACAAGAAAAGGTTTGGACAAAGTTCATTTGCTTCATTTGCTAAGCTTGACCAAGTTGATAGAAGGTGTCAAGAAAAGTTAGTGCAAGTTGAGTAAAAAGTTAGTTGGAGCTAAGTGAAAGAAATTTCTAGTGGATGTAGAGAAAACTAATAGGTGTCAAGCAAGTTAGTAGGTGCCAAGTGATTTTCAATAGATGTTGAGCAACAATAAAATCTAGTTAATGCTATGTGTTTTTACAGTAGATACTGAGTAACAAAGTAAGTATTGAGCATTGATAAATTGATAATATCAAGCTCTTGCATTATGAAAAAGATTGAAGATTCATCAAATAAAAGTTGACAAGTTTGTTTTCTTGGAACTTGTAAATCAGGAGAAAGATAAGATTGATGAGCTAGAGGCACAGAATCTTATGTAAACCATTCTAGAGGAAAATTCAAATAGATTCTAGGAGAAGTTTTTAGAGAAGAAAAGATATGGGGTAGATAAATTGTATCCTACCTAAGCCATCAAAAGCCCTAATTCTTTAGATGGATATTGAGAAGGAAAAAGAGTTCTAATTCCCTATATGTAGGGATCTCTAGTCATGAAGCAAAGTTAGTTACATGTCATAAAGTTTTTCGAATGTGAAAATCTAACAAGGTGAAGGAAGAGGGTTTGCTTCATCAAGTGACCTAAGAGGAGAAGTCTACAATGGTGAGCTAAGAAAGAAGGCTAGAAAAGTATGAATGCTTGAAGGGTGAACAAGGTGCCAGAACTACAAAGATAAGAAGCCAAGAAGACTTGAGGACTGAATAGAGATTTGTAATCTACAAGTAAGATTGTAAGTTGTATCAAATCAAACTCTATTGTTATTCTCTACCAATTATATCAAATTAGGGTAAATTATTTAGAGAAAGGTTGAATTAATAGTCATTAGAAAATCAATTAATAGGGTGGCATTCCAAGTGAATGACCTAAAGTCCTCTAACAAGGCTCACTTTTGACAGGGCGATTGAAATCCCTTAACCAAGTCACATTTAATAGTATGTGTTGTAACCTTTAACAAAGTTGGCCTTTAATAGAGAAATCACTTTAGAAGAGTGAAAAGGAGTAGCATGTTACTGGTAGTTTTTCCCAAATTGGGTTTCAATGTTAAATCATTGTGTCAATTCTATTGATGGATGTGTTTTCTTTTATGCTTTACATTTTTATATTAGTTTAATAGTGACATATCAATTTTGGCAAACAAAAAATGAATGCGTGCATGGTTAAGAATGTTATATGGGTTCACTAAATTGAGAAAAAAATTTATTTAGACATTTGGACCTCGATTAACTGATTCACCCCCCTACTCTTAGTTAATCTAAAAATAATTCCAACAATTGGTATCAGACCATAGTTTCTTAAGAGGATTAGTTTTAAGGTACTAAAAGCATAAAGATCAAGATGTCAAAAAGAGAGGTAACCAAGCTGAATAGAGATAACTTTTCTATATGGAAAATTTTGATGAAGCTACACCTTGGAGGACTTGGAGATTATGTAAAAGCATACATTACAACATAACATGTTGATCCAGCAAGTGCCCTTACTATTGAAGACCTAAACAAAAGAAAGAATATAATAAGGCAACGTTGGAGATTGCCTCTACCCTAAGCTATGCTAAGTTTGATGATATCAAACAATTTAAAAGTGCAAAGTAGATGTGGGATGTCCTAGCCACTATCTATGGTGGAGAAAAAAATGTTCAAAGAGCCAATTCAGAAAGCCTAAGAGGTAAGTTTGATGACATGAGAATGAAACAAGGTGAAAACATTGCTCAATATGTTACTCGAATAAAAGAAGTTGTTACTGCAATAAAAGGTGCTACTGGTAAAATAGATGATTGTTGGGTGGATATTTTGCAACTGACAATTTTGGGGAAAAATCCAGTCACAAAATAGGATGACCAACCACAACATGTGAGACAAAGTCTCTCCTACCATAAAGGGAAGGCTACCATTTCTGCCCATTCCTTGGATCAACTCAAGGTAAGCAAGAAGTTGAGAGATTTTGTAAAAAGGGTGTTACCAATATCCTTTATTCCTAACTTTCAAGAAAGAATTCACTTACTCGTGGAGTGACTAATGGGCAGGGTGAATCTCTAACTAAACTTCTATCAAGAGTTGGAAATAGTGATATCAATAAACCTTCACTAACTCAAAGGCTAGTCGAAAATATGCTGGTTTGGCTCTAAGTCCGATCATACTTCTATATGGTAAAAGCTTTACAATTAGGGCAGAAAGACTCCTAAAAGTAAGAACAATTTAACTATTTTTTGAATTAAGATGAAAATACAAGCTACAAACAAAGCTTCTAGCTATGGATTTCCACAACCGTTCCTAGCCATTCTTTTCTTGGGAAAAATAAGGATTCGTAGGATGAGTTTTAAAAAAATTTTAAAATGGAAAAAACTCTTTTTCCCAAAAATCTTCCAAATATGGTGATTTTAAAAAATGTAATAAATAGGTGTTCTATTTCATTGTAGAGGCAAAGTAGAGTTGTAAAAAAAGTTTTAATGAAGAATTATGGTATTTTGAAACATTTGTCTTGTGTCAATCTCTGATTTATTCATTGACGAGATTAGATTACATCAGGAAACTTCAATTGAATTTAGACAATGATTTTGAAATATTTCTAATTTTTTTTGCAGATTTCTTTTTTATCTATAGGATATTAAGATCAGCTCAAAGAAACTCTAATGTTATATGGTTGACAGATCATACTATGATCAAAATGTTAATGGAAAAGATTCATATTTAAAATCATACTATAAAAAATGTTAAAGTTTCGATAATTTGAAATATATCTATTGTACTATATTGTTTTAAGCTTTTCTGTCTACATTCATTTTTTGGCTTTGTAATTAGTTTCTAGTATAAAATAGGTTTCTTAATCAATTTAAGTCACAAAATCTAAGGGTTGTTACAGAGGGTTTTGTTCTTGCTTATTTAATAAAAAATAGTGAATTCTATCTTTTGTCCCTAACAATTGCTCACCAATTTTGTTATGCTTTCAAAAGAAAGTCTATGAAGCATTGTTGTCACTTAGGTTTGCACCCTTGTCCAAGGCCTATGCGCGAGGACAACCTAGTGAAACATGGAAACAACCTCCAAGCTGTGGGACTTGAACTATGAGGTTGAGTCTCTAGAGAAGGTTGGCTTCCTCTTACTGTCAGGGTGCACCTATCTATTCTCAGAAGGGAAAGGGAGAAAGAGAGTGTCAAAGAAAATCTACCTAGTCTAGTCTGAGGTGGTGATGCACCAAAACAGAGTGTTCAGACTCATTCCTACCCATATATATGCTACAAAACCAGAATAACATACAAAAGTCATACACATCCAGACTTATATTGATCAGTAATCACATACAGATCAGAAGAAACCAATCGAATGACACTAGGAAAAGGAGACTTCACTTATGTATTATCCGGTAGGCCAAAGATAAATACAGTTTGCAGATCATTGATCTCAACAATACACCAATGGGAGGCAAAGTGATGCACATTCACACTAATGGCTGAAAGAGATGATATAGGCTATTACATGGCTCAGAGATAAAGGGGTTTTACACTGCAAGTCTGCAAGCAGTAGCAGAGAAAATCAAGAAGAATCGACCCTTAGAACAGATCACGAAACTACCTTTATAGATCAGGCACAACTGAAGATTTCGGCGTTACATTCACTTCTTACCTACTGGCGTTAACTTCCTATCTTGAGAATCCAATCGGGGATCTGGATTGAAATCCTAGCTTGCATACTGAGAAATCTCATTTCTTCTAAGAAGAGCCTGGAGAAGATAGAAATGGTGCCACAACATTCCTTGACATGGTAGATGGATTGACCAGATGGGTGGAGTGTCCTTATGTCCTACATTCATTCCTGGTAGGTCAAAAATGATCGCGGAGATTAGATCGCAAGATATGTTGATCATTTCTGCATCTTGGTTCATGAATCATCCAAGCCTATCAGTCAGCCCGATTCCTTATATGCCGACTAGGCCATGTGGGCAAATTATAATTCTTTGTTTTGCCACCTAGAGAGTCCTTCCGCAGTTGACCGCCTTCATCAAACTAACCGTGCCACCTTATCGCCTGACTGCTGGCCGTCAGCCAATTGCCACGTTGAAAACTGAAATGCGAGGACACGTGTCTTCTGAGCGCTAACTCGCTATTATAAAATCTGTGCAGTTCCTTCATGTCAAGATAGTGCCGACCATAGATTCCTGCAAATCTGATGGTGGAGAATCGACCCCTCAATGTGCTGATCACATCAAGAAAATTGGCCCCTCGATGCATCTGTGTTCTGGCTCGGCACACTTGGTTGTTTTTGATTCACCGTGGATTCTCTTTCCTGTGACTGGGCCCCATCCAAATCGGCACCACCTCGATGATGCATCCGGTGAGACCTGACCCCACCGACACGTATCAGTCGAGCGCGATGTCGCCATGGTAAAAATCTTGCAGCTTCACTAAGGTGACATGCCGCCTACCGTTGATTTCTTTAAATCTAACGGTGGAGAACCTGACCCTCTGTAACCCTTCATTCCTATTGATTTGTTGGGCCTGCTAACACGTGGCATCCCTCTGTTGGTTTGTCAGTCACCTCACCCTATCTACTTGTGACGGCATGAAATGCAGCCCCGCAAGGACATGTGGTGCACAAGCGCTATGTCATTGACGCTAAAGTCCGGGCAGCTCCTAATGGTGAGATAGCACCAATCATAGATCTTTGCAGATCTGACGATCAGAGTGACATCGTACTTTACTTGCCATCCCTCCTGAAACTACTAGGCCTGCTAGTTGCCATGTCCTGACATATACACATGGCATCATCTGGTTGGTGAACCCAAGACTTGATCTATGGAACAGCCACGCGGTGGGTGGGCGCTATGTCGCCATGATAATATCTGCGCATCTTTGCCATAGCGAGATGGTGCCATCTGTTGATGCAATCAAATCTGACGGTGGAGATTGCAAACCTTGACTGTGCCAATCATACTGATAGAGACTCCAACCTGGTTACACGCGGCGATTCCTTATTGGCCCAGCGGAACACCACTAGGCAATCTTGCGACTTGGCCTCACAGGGTGACCACGTGTCGACCAGGCGCCATGTCGCTATGGGAAAATCGAGGCTAAATTCCCATAGTGCCATAGCGCCCAACTGATGATGTGTCCCTATCTGTGCATGGTTCCTTTTGATTCACTGCCGTGACACGGGCTTCACCAACTAGGCAGATGAGGTATGTAATGGGGCCCAATATTTTGTCTGAAGTTTTTGCCATTTATTTTCTTCGGCCTGCCAAACTTTATCCGATTGTCGCAATATTTTTTTGGCAACGTGACCCGCCTACTGATGCGAGCATCTTCGTCGGGCGCTATGTCACCATGTAGATTTTTTGGTTGGCGTGCGATAGCGCCATAGTGCCTGCAGCACCGAAAAACTTTCTGACCCACCCTCCGTTGTAGCCTCCCACCGGGCCCACCAAACATGTGTCGTTCGGGCGCGATGTCGCCAACACTACCTCCCATGCAACTTTTGATGACGAGATCGTGCCAACCGTCAATCCATCTAAAATTTGACGGAGAGAAACCTTGGCGAGTCGAGCATTAAAATAACAATTTTTTGGCTAACCATTGAACATGCCGCGGATTTGAATTTAAACCTTTTGGTGGAAAAACCAGAGGTAACAAGCATCTCAACAATTAAATTCAACAAATTATTTTAGCTACTTAAAATCTTGGGTAAGGTATATAGTCTTGAAATTCTTCAAAAAATTCTTGTTAACAATAAAATTTAAATGATTAAAATTAATTAAAAAGTTTTATTTAATATCACTTAGCTCTCTCACAAATATAATTTAAGTGTTAAAGATGAATAAACTATATATATATATATATATATATATATATATATATATATATAGTTCAAATGCAACTATATTTATCTTTCTATCTTTCCATATCTCCCTATCATACCATCTCTCTCTTAACCTATATCTTCCTATATATCTCTAGGTTTTTTCCTTTATATCTCCCCCTCTCTAATCCTCATGTCATGATTAGAATTTAATTTTTGGGTTAGGATAAGGTCAAAATTAGGATTGAGGTTAGGGTTTTGAATATACTTTAGGTTTACAATTATGACTAAAGTAAGGGGTTAGATCATGAAATTAGAATTTTGATTAAAATTAAGATTAAAGTTAGGATTAAGATTATGATGGAAGTTACATTTATAATTATGAAATTTTAGTTTTATGACACAAATTAAGATCTTTACTAAGATTAAAATTAGAACAACATTTAAGTTTATATCATAATATGATCATAATTAAGATTAGAATTATGTCTATTATAATTATTACTTAAATAACAAGAGTTGCATGCAACTAGAGTCCCTGCCTTGGGTAGATGAGGGAGTAGGAGGAAGCACATGGTTTGGCTTAGTTTTGCATAGAACAACTATCAACATTGAAAAAATTGCATAAGGAAATGAGGTTCACATTTTCTTCACGAACTAAAGTTTGACTCTAATAATTCATTTCAGTTAGAACCTTTTAGAAAGTGTGAAATAATATTTGAGTTTAAACCTTTAGAAACTAAGGTTTAAAATTTGAATATTGCATGAGGAAATGAGGTTCACATTTTGTTAATAAAAAAAAGTATAGTGTTCCAGTTTATACCTTTCAAAAGTGAGGTCTAATGATGTTTTGAGTTTAAACATATATAAAGTGAGATTGAGATTTAAAATTTTGTCTAAAAAAAGAAGTTTCACTCTAGTGAATGTTTTAGGTTAAACTATTTAGAATTTTATTTGCAAATGGAAGTTTCATTCTAATAATGTTTGATTTTAAACCCTTAGAAAGTGAGGTTAAAATTTTTATTTAGAAGGTAAGGTTTAAAATTTTAATATTGCATGAGGAAATGAGGTTCACATTTTGTTAAAGAACAAAAGTTTCACTCTAATAATGATTGAGCTTAAACCTTTTGAAAATGAGGTCTAATAATGTTTGAGTTTAAACATTTTGAATGTGATATTAAGGTTTAAAATTTTGTTTGAAAATAGAAGGTTCACTCTAGTGAATGTTTTAAATTTTTGTTTAGAAAGTGAGGTTTTAAATTTTAATATTGCATGAGGAAATGAGGTTCACATTTTGTTAAGGAACAAAAGTTTCACTCTATGAATGATTGAGTTTAAACCTTTTGAAAATGAGGTCTAATAATGTTTGAGTTAAAAAAATTTGAAAGCGATATTGAGATTTAAAATTGTCTAAAAATGGAAGGTTCACTCTAGTGAATGTTTTAGGTTAAACTATAGAATTTTCAGTCTAGTAAATGTTTTAGGTTGAAAATAGAAGGTTCACTCTAGTGAATCTTTTAGGTTAAACTATTTAGAATTTTATTTGCAAATGAAAGTTTCACTCTAGGAATGTTTGATTTTAAACCCTTAGAAAGTGAGGTTTAATTTTTTGTTTGTAATGGGAAGTTTCACTGTAGTGAATGTTGTAAGAGAAACCTTTTTTTTTTTGTAATGGGAAGTTTCATTGAAGTGTAGTCTAGTGTAGTGAATGTTATAAGAGAAACTATGTCATGTCCCCTATTCAAATAATTAAAAAAAAAAAAAACTTTGTTAAGGCAGGCAGGCTCCAAAAAGGTGAAATTTCGGAAAAAGGGGCTAATCTTTGGAAACCAATGGACTAATAAATAAAAATTATTATTAAATTATATTTTATTAAGCCCTCTTGGATGTGAGTTAGGGTTATGCCCTCTTTAAAAGGGGTTTGGAGGCATTTTGGGCTCATTCTACATCTTGATTCTTGCTAATTTTCTTGTTGTTCTTCAGAGGCTGCCAAACCTATGGAGAAGGAGACCCAAGAACAAGAGTTTTTAGGTTTCTAGGAAGGCTATGGATGGGAGTTTGAAGTTATTCCATGTGCATGCTCATACAGAGTTTGCCTTTGTGCTGAATAGTGCCGATTTGGGTGTTTTCGAGGTTATTTTTTGTTTGAGTTTGGGTTTTCAGTTGAGTGTTTCATATCAGTTTGGTTTGCTGCTGCATTTCAGACTTTATGATGTTAAAATAGGGCTGAATATATGTATTGGGTCATGATTAAACTTCTGAGATAGTTTATGAGTGTTTTGTGGTGTTTTCGAGCATTTTTTGTGTTAATTTCGGGAGCCCGATTGAGCATAGTTTTGCCCTACATTTGCAGGCTGTTGTGTAAAGGCTATAAAAATCTAGAAATTTCATTTTGTAGGATGTTATTCTGCTGAAATTTCTATAAAAATGTCCATTTTCAGATTTATTAATAATTTGTGAAGTTGTGAAGTTTTTGGCACTAATTTGGACATACCCGATTTGGGTTTTATTGGGAAATTGGCAGATCTTTGTAATATTGGTTGTTTGATTTTAAAGTTCTGATTTGAGGCTGGAAATATCATAAAAAATCAGTAAAGGGACATTACAGTGGTATCAGAGCCATGATCTTGCCAGCCTGAGGGTTTGTAGAAGTTGCATGTCAGTTTTAACAACTACCCAGATCTTGCATGTCAAGTTTTGATAACTACCCAGATCTTGCATGTCATATTTTATGATTGCATGCAACTAAGTGAAAGAGAAAAAAGATATTTGCAGCGAGAAAAGAATAAAGAAATTTTGATCAAACCCCCAGTTGAAAGTAAAAGTACAAAATCCAAGGAAGAAAAAAGTATGGCTGATCCAGATGAGATGGCAAAGAAATTCTTCCAAGACATCCAAAATAATCAGAAGAAAACAGTGGATGGTTTGGCGGAAACTAGAGAGGCTTTGTGAATATTGACAGAAAAATTACAAGGAATTGCATCTATTAATGAGAAAGGGAGCACTTCAGAGGAGCCAAGAAATGGGAGATCCGCACCATCTAAATCAACCAAATCTATTGTCTTGCCTGCAGATGAGCCACCAATACCAAATCCAGCCATTAATCCAGTGGAAGAGGTTACTGGTAATTTGATTACATTAAGAGCTACTTACAATGGCTTAGATGATGACTTTCATAGTTCAGTTCCTTTTAGAGAATATGTGGATATGATGAACACTTTGATGCCCAAGAAAGAGAACAAGAGGGAGCATGACACAAGTGGAAGAGAGCTCAAAAATAAAATAAGCAAGTTTACAGCACCTACTTTTGATGGAACAAATTAAATTTCAGCTAGAGCATGGATACAAAAATTACAAACTTTCTTCACACTTAACCCCATGAAAGAGAGTGATGCTATTCAATTTGCAAGTCTACACTCGAAAGATGTAGCCTATGATTGATGGTATCATGGAATGACTACTCAAGGTCACAATCAGGTAACTACATTTGAAGATTTCAGTCAAAGGGTGATAGATAGATTTGACCTCAAGAATGATGAAGAGTACTTTAAAGAATTGTCAAAGTTGAAGCAAACCAAATCAGTTAATGAGTATATAGAAAAATTTCAAAAAGTGGCTGTTATGGTACCTAATATGAGTGAAAAGAGGATCGTTTATCTTTTTCTTGATGGTTTAGAAGATTTTGTTAAGGGTTTGGTTAAGGCTTTCTCACCCTCAACCTTACAGGAAGCTATCAAAAGAAGCTTGCAACTTGAAACTTGCGTGCCTATGAAATCAATCACTAATCAAAAACTCCCAAATCTTTGGCAACATAAGGGAAATTTTCAGAAAAAGACTTTCCCAACACTACCACCAAAAGATGTGACAAATGTGGCAAAAAAGAAGGTAGATGAAGAGACTAGGAGTGAATTACGAAGGAAAAAGCTTTGTTTTACTTGTAGAGAACCATGGGTTCCAAGACACAGATGTTTGGGGAAAGGTCAAGTGCACTATATTGAAGTTGCTTCAGAATCTGATTCAGATGAGCATGAGGAATTTCATGATACTAAGGAGGAGGTAGAAGAAGAGAAAGTAAAAGAAATCAGCAAGGATGGCACTTTAGCAGCATTATCAGGAGTCCCAAGATACCATCCCTTCCGAATTTGAGGGGTACTAGCAGGGCAAAGGTTGACTGTTCTTCTTGATAGTGGGGCAACTCACAATTTTATTGATGAGGGATTTGTCATAAAAAGAGGGCTTAAAGTAGAAGATTTTGAGGGATTCAATGTTACTGTAGCTGATGGATTCACTATGCCTTGCACACGGGTGGTGAAACAACTCAAGATGACCTTAGGAGATTATGAGTTATGTGATGACTTCTATGTGGTTGGTATTGGGGAGACAGATCTTGTATTGGGTGTTCAATGGTTGCACTCTATCGGAGGCTATTACATGAACCATCAAACTATGGAATTTAAATTTCATTCCAATGGGAAAGAAGTCATATTGAGAGGGTTATCGAATGGAGCACCTAAGGCGGTCTCTGCAAAGAGGATGGAGAGGACTTTTCAAAGAGGACAAGTAACATGGGTAGCAGGAGTCATAATCCAACCAACAAGCTCTCCAAAGAATCAAGGTAATTTCTATTTTGAAATTCAAAATATTCTTGATAAGCATAGTATGGTTTTCAATGACTTGCCTCCAGGATTACCACTAGATAGAGGTTTTGAGCATGTTATAGAGTTAGAACTGGGTGCCAAACTAGTTATAACAACCCCATACTGCCATCCAAGAGGTTATAAGGAAGAAATTGAAAAAACTATTAAAGAACTCCTGGACATGGGATTCATAAGGCCTAGCTCTAGTCCATTTGCATCATCTGTGGTACTTGTCAAGAAAAAGGATGGTACAATGAGAATGTGTATAGACTACAGGGCTCTAAACAAGAAGACCATAAAAAATAGGTATCCCATACCACACATAGATGAACTCATTGATGAGTTACATGGTGCTGTATGCTTCTCAAAAATTGACTTAAGATTAGGCTACCATCAAATCTGAATGAGGAGTGAAGATGTGGAAAAGACTACTTTTAGATGTCACTATGGGCACTTTGAATTTCTTGTTATGCCATTTGGACTCACTAATGCACCTGCAACATTCCAATCTTGTATGAATAAGGTATTCAGTCAGCATCTTCGAAAATTTGTTTTGGTATTTTTTGATGATATCTTGATATACAGTAAAACATGGGAAGAGCATCTAAAGCACATAGACACTATTTTGGGAATCTTGGAGTAGAAATCCTTCTATGCTAAGCTATCTAAATGTGATTTTGGTTTGACAAAGATCCTACATTTGGGACATATTATAAGCTCTAAAGGAGTACAGGTTGATCAACAAAAAATCCAGGCAATTTTGGATTGGCCTCCACCCACTAATCTTACACAGTTGAGAGGTTTCTTCAGGTTGTGTAGCTACTATAGGAGATTTGCCAAGGGATTTTCTCAGCTTGCTGCCCCCTTGACTGATTTGACAAAGAAAGGAGCTTTTGTTTGGACAGAAGAGGGACAAAAAACATTTGATAAGCTTAAGGAGGTAATGAGTTCATGCCCTGTGCTTGCAATTCCAGATTTCTCTTTACCTTTTGTTGTTGAATGTGATGCTTTGGGAGAAGGTATAGGGGCTTTCATAACTCAAAGGGGACATCCAATAGCAGTTGAGAGTCAAAAATTAAATCAATCAGAGAAAGGGTACTCCATCTATGATAAGGAAATGTTGGCAATCATGCGTGCACTTCATAAGTTTAGACAATATTTGGTATGTGGGAGATTCATTGTAAAGACAGACCATAATAGCCTCAGGTTCTTCTTGAACCAAAGGGATTTGAATGATCATCAACAAAAATGGGTAAGCAAATTGAAAGCTTATGATTTTGATATTGAATACATGAAAGGAAAGAATAATGTGGTTGCTGATGCTCTCTCAAGAAAGCCCATTTTGTGTTCCTTATCATCTATCTTTGCTGATTGGAAAGTCTCCATAATTTTAGAGTATGCTAAAGATTCATTTGCCACCAAGATTTTGGATAAGTTAGTGGATGATAATAGGTACAAGGTTGTTGATGAATTGATTTATTACAAGAAAAGAATCTTCTTAGTGCCAGGGTCAAAAACTAAGGAGAGGATATTGAGGGCCTTTCATGACACACCTTTGGCTGGTCACCAGGGATACTTCAAGACATACAAGAAAATTCAAGAGTGGTTTTCATGGAAAGGTATGAAGGAGGATGTCCTTAAACACATTAAGGAATGTATGGTATGCCAACAAATACAGAGTGAGCAAAATTTTCCTGCAGGGTTGTTGCAGCCACTTCCTATTCCCGAACAAAAATGGGAAAGTATTTCCATGGATTTCATCACTGGGTTGCCCAAGGTTCAAGGTAAGGATTGCATATATGTGGTGGTAGATAGACTAACTAAGTATGAACATTTCTTTCCTATCACATCTGATTTCAAGGCATCACAAGTGGCCAAATTGTTCTTCAAGGAAATTTTTAGATTACATGGTTTGCCTAGAAACATTGTTAGTGACCAGGACAGTAGATTCCTCAACTCTTTTTGGAAAGAGCTCTTTCATTTGGTAGGAACTGAACTCACTCCCAGTACTAGCTATCACCCTCAAATAGATGGACAAACAAAGATAGTTAATAAATGGATAGAAGGATATTTGAGGAACTATGTTTCAAATCAACAACATGCTTGGGTGAAATGGTTACACCTAGGGGAGTATTGTTACAATACATCTCATCACATGTCTATTGGTATGCCTCATTTTCATGCTCTTTATGGTTATGATGCCCTTTCCTTTGTTGATCTAATACTTTCCGATAGCAGAGTACCCACAGCAAGTGATTTCATCAAGCAAAGCCAAGACATAATAAGGTCCCTCAAGGATAATCTACAACATGCACAAAACCAACAAAAGATATATGCTGACAGGAAAAGGATTGAAAGATATTTTGAGGTGGGAGATTTGGTATTTGTTAGGTTGTAGCCATATCATCAAAGCACCTTGAAGAGAAGTGGGGCAGAGAAACTCAAGCCAAGGTTCTATGGGCCTTATAAAATCATCAAGAAGGTAGGAGAGGTAGCTTATGAATTGGAGCTCCCACCAAACAGCAAAATACATAATATTTTTCATGTATCTTGCTTAAAGAAGGTTCTAGGCCAGCAAACCATAGTATCTACAGAATTTCCACCTCTTGATGATGAAGGGAAATTAGTTTTGATACCAGAAGAGATTTTGGATACAAGAGAGAAAAGGTTGAGAAATAGGAGCATCATAGAGCATTTGGTCAAATGGAAAGGATTGCCACTAGAGGATGCAACTTGGGAAGGAGCACATATTCTTGAGAATTCCAACCTTCATTTCTTGAGGACAAGCAATATTTGGGAGGGGAGGACTTGTCATGTCCCCTATTCAAATAATTAAAAAAAAAAAAATTTGTTAAGGCAGGCAGGCTCCAAAAAGGTGAAATTTTGGAAAAAGGGGCTAATCTTTGGAAACCAATGGACTAATAAATAAAAATTATTATTAAATTATATTTTATTAACCCCCTCTTGGATATGAGTTAGGGTTATGCCCTCTTTAAAAGGGGTTTGGAGGCATTTTAGGCTCATTCTACATCTTGATTCTTGCTAATTTTCTTGTTGTTCTTCAGAGGCTGCCAAACCTGTGGAGAAGGAGACCCAAGAATGGGAGTTTGCAAGTTTCCAAGAAGGCTAAGGACAGGATTTTGAAGCCATTCCATGTGCATTCTCATACAGAGTTTGCTTTTGTGCTGAATAGTGCCGATTTGGGTGTTTTCGGGGTTATTTTTGGTTTGAGTTTGGGTTTTCAGTTGAGTGTTTCATATCAGTTTTGTTTTCTACTGCATTTCAAACTTTATGATATTAAAATAGGGCTGAATATATTTATTGGGTCATGATTAAACTTCTGAGATAGTTTATGAGTGTTTTGTGGTGTTTCCGGGCATTTTTTGTGTTAATTTCGGGAGCCCGATTGAGCATAGTTTTGCCCTACATTTGTGGGCTGTTGTGTAAAGGCTATAAAAATTTGGAAATGTCATTTTGTAGGCTTTTATGCTGCTATATTTTTTGTAAAAATTTCCATTTTCAGATTTATTAATAATTTGTGAAGTTGTGAAGTTTTTGGCACTAATTTGGACATACCCGATTTGGGTTTTATTGGGAAATTGGCAGATCTTTGTAATATTGGTTGTTTGATTTTAAAGTTTTGATTTGAGGCTGAAAATATCATAAAAAATCAGTAAAGGGACATTAAAAACTATTTAGAATTTTATTTTCAAATGGAAGTTTAAGAGAAACCTCTTTTTTTTTTTTGTAATGGGAAGTTTTACTGTAGTGTAGTGTAGAGTAGTGAATGTTATAAGAGAAACTATTTAGAATTTTATTTGCAAATGGAAGTTTAAATAATATTTGAGTTTAAACTATTGGACCATGTGGATTTTGTTTGCAATTGGAAGCTTCACTTTTTTGTAGTGTGAAGTTTCAAGTTTCACTATAGTAAATATTTGAGTTTAAACTCTTAGAACTTATGTTTACAATTTTCTTTGAAATTGGAAGCTTCACTTTGCTGAATGTTTAAGTTTAAAAAATAGCCTTTATAGTATATATAAAGGGTATTTATTTAGATATAACAATTGATAACTATCAAGATATTGATACTATTTGATATGATGTAAGTTAAATTTTATTGAAAGTGTCCTCAATTACCTCCATAATACAAAGATGTGAGCACATGATCTCTAAATAATCACCAAGAGTTCTCAACATTTCTTAATTTATATTAGAATTGAAAGTAAAATATTTGGAAAGTTCAATATTATTTTCTAAAATTTATAAACTTAATTTGGTTACCCTATTACTTACCCTATTACTTACTTGGACATTCTACATTGACAGCCATATTCTTTTGCTCATAATAAGCAAAAGAGAGCATGAAAAAATTACCATTAATTTTAGTGCTTTTGCTCATAATAAGCACATGAGAGCATGAAAAAATTACCATTAATTTTAGTGCTCAAGGTTTTTAGATTTTGACTATAAATATTACTACCCAAGATCTAGTCAGAAGCTTTTATATAAAATTTTTTTTAAGAAAAAGAATAGGGTTCTTAAATATCTATCTATGTTTGTTGCAAGCTCTCTAGAAAGAAAATGAGCAAGTGAGAGCAAGAGAAATTACCATCATAAATTCGCAAGGGTTTTGGTTGCAAATTCCTAACAAATATAGAAAAAAATTCCAGTCTTTTAATAAATGACCTTAATATAACCAATTTTGTGGCTACAATCTTCATGTACTGCTGGGAATAAATCACATATTTGAAATCAGGCAATTAATATTTCTCCAAAAAATTGAAGCTATTTCTATTCAAAAATAGAATTATTTGTCTAAAAATCCACAAGATCGGTTTGTTCCCAAAAAGAGAGCTCACCTATTTTTGCATTAAAAGCACTATATGAAAAAAATTAAGGATTCAATTACTCGTTCTACAATGGTAAAAGTGTTCTCTTGAGAAATTTTTTTCCAATTCAGATGGACTTTTTAATATGTTGAAAAAGTTGAAAGATTAGAATGTTCTCTAGAAGAAGTGGAACATGGACGACACTTAGTTCTTTAAGGAGCTATTTGTAACATTTTGTTGAACACTTATCTTCTCAAGGAGCTACCTTGTAGCAAGAACAATGGATGACACCTATATCAATTACCTTGTAAGAGTTGCATGGAAGAAATATAAAACCACTTGCGACAATCCTAAACCCAATTTCTTGTCAATTTTTTTGGGTACAAATTAAAAAGATTACCCAAAAAAATCACTTGAGCCAATGGAAAAGAAAAGATAATTTTGGGAGAGAACTTCATGGAAACCAAAAACAAATAGGAAAGGAGTGAAAAATCTTGCATCGTAGAAATACAATAGTGGCATATCATTGAGAGGTCCTCTATGAATACCTGACAAAAGGGGAAGAAAGTCATATGGTTGTATTGTTCATGCTTCTATGGAAGAAATCTCACATGAAATAGATGACATAAGTAAATAAAATGGGCTTGCCTCTCCCCTACCACTAAGTTGGATGCTTCATCTACCAACTACCTACACATGTAAATAAAAACAAGTTGAGAATATAAATCAAACTTCAAAGCCCTTATGCATCTTGTATTTATATGTACATATCTACACTAATATCTTAGATCACAAATGTAATCAATGATTTAGAGATTGCTAGTTGAATAAAAGCTGCAATAGACAATCGCGAGAAACCTTAAAAAATGACATTACTTGTATTTGTCACTTGCTTGCGCATCAAATGTGTTAATGGAAGAATGAAGAAGACAATTATTTTCAATCGATCTCCAACTAAAATTTTGGACAACCCTTAAATGACCCTTGTTAACCAGAAGATCTTTAGACATTTTCTGAATGATAGATTTTTGGATAGCTCAGAACTAGATTTATAGATGACTTTCAAATGGAACATTTTCAAGAAATTACTAAATGAAAGATTTTTAGACAATTCATCAAAGATTTTTGGCGACTTTTAATGGAAGATTTTCAGGAAATTTCTAAATGAAAGATTTAGATAAGACTTACAGACGACTTCTTAACCAGAAGATTTTGGAGGCAGATTTACTAAATGAAAAATTTAGGAAAAATCATTTCTATAGAATGTTCGGAGAAGATTTACAAAAGGCTACAATTCTTAAATGAGAGATTTATGAACAACTCTTAGATGAAAGGCTACAAGAAGATTTGTAGATCCTTTAAAGGTAAAAGTTTATTTAGTATCTGATACGTCAAAAAAAAAATATTTCAAATAGTTGAAATATAATAAGGATTGTAATTCAAATAGCATTGAAGACGATTTGACACGTATGAAGAGTACTATCTATCTAATTCAGGAAGGTTCAAAAAATCTGAGTCGGCCTATAGGCTTTATTACACTTCAAACAATTCTTTGCAATAGTTAAATTTTTCACATGGTATCAAAGCATTGTCAAGGGTAGAAGATTTTTTCCCTAGGAAAGAAATTTTGATCTCTTTAGATTTATTATTGCTTTAAACCCTTGAGATGGCTTTAGCTAGTTTGAAAGATCAGGATAGATTGGATGGTTCCTCAAATTTTGGTGTCTGGAAGGCTAGAATTTCTTTATTGTTGGAAGAGAATGGTATCAAGGATTATGCTACTAGTGTTTTGCCTATACCAACGGATGCAACCTAGCTTGCAGCATATAGGAAGGACGATGCCAAATTGAGGAGGATTATCCTTGATGGTGTCAAGGATCATATTGTTCCACATATCTTAGAGCTAGATACATCAAAGAAGATGTGGGACGCCATTCTGAATCTGTACCAAAATGCTACCACCAACAGAAAGTTGATTCTAAAAGAGAAGCTAAAGAAAACTTGAATGAATTAGGGAGAAGATGTCACAAGTTACCTCGCTAGGCTCAAACTTGTCAAGGATGAGTTTGTAGTTGTTGGAGATAGCCCTAGTGATGACAAGCTAGTGAGAATAGCCCTAAATGGGTTTACTAAACAATGGAGTGTCTTTGTTCAAGTTTTTAGTGGACGAGATACTTTACCGAGTTGGGATTGACTATGGACTAATTTCACTTAGGAGGAGTTTAGACTAAGTCTTGTCAATGGGGCCAACAAGAGTTAGAAAAATGAGGTGGAACAAGAGAATGTTGCCCTAGCGGGTAAAGGGAAAGAAAAGAAGGAATCTAGAAAAAGATTGAACTCACAAAGTGAGAAGAAGAAGAAGGACCATTTTAAGGTCAAGTTCTTGAGATGTCATGAGTTTTTCAATTATGTCAGTGATTGCCCAGAGAGGAAGAAGTGTAAGAAGTAGGTGGCAGCTTCAGTAATTGCAAAAGAACTCTCCAGTAGAGTGGAAGATGAGTTTGCACTCATAGCTTGTATGGTTAGCTCAACCTCACAGTGTGTTTGGTATATAGATAGTGGGGCATCATTTCATATGATAGGAGTTAGAGAGTACTTCTCTAGTTACAAGGAGAAGGACACCAACATCCAAATTTCTATGGGAAACTTGTCCAAACTCAACCCTATTGGGAAAGGGACTGTTCAATTTCAGAAGGACAATGGAAAGATAATTCCAATTCATGATGTGTTATATGTGCCAGGCTTAGGTATGAATTTGATTTCTATATCTATTCTTTAGGATAGGGGGTATAATGTACTCTTTAGAGGAACAAATATGTTGATTAAGCACAAGGATTGGAAATCACCCATAACTATTAGAGTTAGGAGTGGTCGCCTTTATAGATTGCAGTTTGATACTCCTAAGGCACTTATGACCCACAGTAATCCTAGAGATCTTGGAGAGCTATGGCATAGGAGGATGGACCATATTCATCATGGAACACTTAGATTGCTTCATGAGATAGTGACAAGTATCCTAAAGGTTAGCACAGAGCATGATGATGTATGTAAGGGATGTGTGTTGGGGAAGTTTGTGAAAGCATCTTTTCCAAGGAGTGACACCAGATCTAAGGGTGTTCTTGATCTAGTACATTCAGATGTTTGTGGAATGATGTCGATGAAATCTCTCAAAAGATATGAGTACTATTTTACTTTTATTGATGATTTCTCTAAAAAGACCTGGATATACTTCTTAAAGACTAAGGATGAGGTTTTCAGTTGATTCTTAGAGTTCAAGGCTCTTGTGGAGAACTTGACAAGAAAGAAGATAAAGGTTCTTTGATCAGACAATGGAGGCGAGTATAAAGGAAATGTCTTCCAGGAGTTCTACACTAGAGAAGGAATCAAGAGAGAATGGACTGTTCCTTACAATCCACAATAGAATGGAGTTGCTGAGAGGAAGAACCATTCTATATTGAAGGCAACAAGAGCTATGCTACATGACCAAGACATGCCCCGTTACTTATGGGCAGAGGCATGTAATACAATAGTCTACATTCAAAATAGAGTTCCACACAAGGTGCTAGGGAAGATGACACCAGAGGAGGCTTTCACAGGGAAGAAGCCAGATGTTAGTCACTTCAAGATGTTTGGGAGTTTGGCATATTGCCATATTCCTGGAGATATATGTACAAAGTTAGATCAGACTACAGAGAGGGGTTACTTTGTTGGGTACAGTGAGACCTCAAAGGCATATAGGATTTTCATTCCAGGGACTAAAAGAATTATTGTCAGATAGGATGTCAAGTTCATGGAGGACAAGGCATTCAGGAGATCCAAAGATTTTTTAGCAGATGATTAGATTGAGCAGCCAACAAAAGCTCCAAGACCAAGTCAAGAGCAACAAAGCTCAAGTACAATTACCAGTATGAGAGTAGACTCAGTTAGTGAAGATTCACAGAGTATGGAGCAATAGGTGTAATAGGAAATGCATCTAGAAGACTTAGGGGTTGACATTTCATCCTCTATAGTTGGCAGTAGGAACCATGTGGTTCCAGATACATAAAGGGATACTTAGGAGTTTGTGGGAGCTCCTAGAAAGAGTACTAGACAACAAAGACAACCAACCAAGTTCAATGACTATGTGGTATTAGTTAGTCAGTTGGTAGATAGTGAGCCTTCTAGCTATCCAGAAGCTACAGAACATTAGGTATGGTGAGATGCTATGGTGGAGGAATATTCTTCAATAATGCAGAATGATGTGTGGGAGGTAGTAGCTAGACCAATAGATAGGGCTATAGTTGGATCACGCTGGATCTATAGGATAAAACACGGTGTATATGGTAGCATCAAGAAATACAAGGCGAGGTTCACTGAAAAGGGGTTCTCTCAAAAGGAGGGAATAGACTATGAGGAGAAATTTTCCCTTGTTGTCAGGTATACTTCTATACGAGCTATAATCTCACTTGCAGCACAAATGGGATGGAAAATCTATCAAATGGATGTCAAGACAACATTCCTTAATGGTGAGTTGAAGGAGGAGGTATACATAGAACAACCAGAAGGCTTTGTAGCACACAACAAAGAGACTCATATGTGTATATTGAAGAAAGCATTATATGGACTCAAGCAGGCTCCTAGAGAATAGTATGAGCACATTGATACATACTTGCAAAAAATGGGCTTTGTGAAGATTGAAGCAGATGCTAACCTCTACTACTTGATGGTTGGGGGTGAGATTCTCATTCTTGTTCTTTATGTGGATGACCTATTTCTTACAGGTTCACTAGGGCTCATAGTGGATTGCAAGAGGAACCTTGCAGAAGAGTTCAAGATGAAGGATTTAGGACTTATGCACTACTTTCCAAGCATGGAAGTGTGGTAGACAGATAGGAAGATTTTCCTTGGTCAAGGGAAATATTACATTGAAGTCTTGAAGAAATTCACGATGGAGGATTGCAAAGCCATGTCTACATCCATGATCATGAATTGGAGGAAGGTAGATACAACTAAGGAGAAAGATGTAGATCCCACTTTATATAGACAGTTGATTGGTTCACTTATGTATTTGGTCAACACTAGACCAGATATAGCATTTGTAGTAAACTCTCTTAGTCAGTTCATGGTTGAACCAAAGAGAATGCATTGGATAGCAGGTAAGCATGTGCTACATTAATTGCATGGTATAGTAGAGTATGGGATCAGATATGTTCAAGGTGAAGGTATCAGGTTGATAGGCTATATTGATGTAGATTGGGTAGGAAGTACAACAAATAAAAGGAGCACTTCAGGGTGTTGTTTCATTTTGGGATTAGGAGTTGTATCTTTGTTTAGTAGGAAGCAAAAGTCTATGGCTCTAAGTTCAGTAGAAGCAAAATACATAGCAGCTCGCATGGCAACATGTGAAGCTATATGGCTTCGAAAGTTGTTAGTAGCCTTCTTTGGTTAGAAGGTGGAGACTAGTGTGATACATTGTGACAATCAGAGTTGCATCAAGTTGTCTAAGAATCCAGTGTTTCATGATAGGTCTAAACATATAGATATCAGATATCACTTCATTAGAGATTGTGTACAAAGGGGAGTTGTTCAGCTAAAATACATACCTATAGAGGAGCAAGTAGCAGACATCTTGACTAAGGCATTTGGGAAGGCAAAATTTATCTTTTTCAGAGATAAGTTAGGTGTCCTATAGAACAACTTCCTCGCTAAGAGGGAGTGTTAGTTTTGTTAGCTTGGACAGTTGTTTGTCCATATGCTATTATTTAGTATCTAATTGTTTTTTCTAACAAATTGGTTAGAGCAAGGACAATTATTTATTAAATAATTGACTTCTTTTAGAAGCAACTAGAAACCAATTTTGTTAGGGTTAGTATGTTGTTTTATATCTCCACCATCATTTGTAAATCAATCTCGACCATTGGTTTACCAATGAGAGTAGTATAAAAGGGGGTCTAGGGGGCATTTGGAGTAGAAGAAGTTTGAAGAAACATTTGCATTGTTAGCAAGGACGCAGTGTTAGCATAGGAATAGCAGTGGGGAATATCAGCGGGATAAATTAGGAGGTTGTCAAAGTTCTACTAGTAAGAGGCAAGGAATTTTGTATCTCTTGATTTGATGAAGTTTAATATAATTTCTCATCCATAGAATAGGTTTTCCCTTAGGGGTTTTTCCAGGGACAATTTGTCTAAAAATATTGTGTTCATTGTGTTGCACATTTCTTTCTATATTTTATAAGTGAAGTTGCAGTTGTGTTATTTTTTGATATTAGCTAGGAATTTATTTTCAGTAGTTTAATAATCATTTATGATAGGAGATTAATAATCAGTGACTGCAATAGTTAAAATTTTCACATGACAGTGAAGGCATAAATAAATCTTGTCAGATCCTTTGATATGTTCTGTTACACAATTTTTAGGTCACCATCGAGAACAAATTTTAGCTGACATTGCAATGAATTTTGACATTCCAAGGATATGATTCATTTTCAATGGTGACCTAAACTTGTTTTCAGGAAGAATAATTGGGAGGGTTTCCGTTGATGTCACCATGTGATAGACGAATGGATCTCAGACACGTGCAGGTTCAAGTATTTCAAAATATGACCGTTCAACTGCCTCTTGTCATTTCACATTGTTATATTGTTGCTCTATTTTTACTTTTTTTAATGTTCGTGCATGGTTGCTATCTGTACATTATTGTTGTATTTGAATTTTTGCTCTTTATTTTTTCTCTGTGTGCATTCCTACTTCTTTGCATCATTGTCCAACTATGAAGAATGGCTAAGGAGAGCTTCTCAACACCCACTATAAAGGAGGATGCGGATACAATTGCAACATTGGAACCTCTATCTTCGAAGGAGTTGTAGAGGAGATTAGAAAAAATAACAAACATGTTATCCATAGATAATAATAAAGATGTTTATGATTTTGGTAGTTTGGGAGGAGACTGAGACCTTCAACATTATGAGCCACTGGATAAATCTATGTATATGTTTCCTAGGCCACAACTCTTGCGCTATCGGCCAGGCAGAATGGACAATGATGAAGGCCTCAAGAATACATACGGAAGAATGGAAAGAAGTCATAGGTCTTCTTGTTTCAAAAATAAGATTTTGATTTTAGTGGCGGTGCTCTTTGTGTTTATTTTCTATATATCTGCATGGCATTCCAGCAAGTATTATGCTGGTCTTAATTTGCAAGCTTTTAATGAATATGTATATGGATTCAGTCTGCCAATGAGTGAAATAGTAGAAGAGGACTTGGACATTGTCAATCAATAAATATGGCAATGAATTGGGCTTTTTCATTAACAAGGATTCAGTTGAACATAGCCTGCCAATCAATGAAAATATAGAGAAGTTCAGGATGGTGATTGATGAAGATGAAACCCATGGTCTAGCAGTGCTTAAGTAGTTTGGCACACTAGAATCATGCCAGTCTAAAACTCTAGCATTGGAGAGCCCCAAGCAGATAGAAACTATGATGTCAGAGGGAAAAAAGGCCAAGGATTGGGTATTGGATGTTCTTGTTGTAGAAAACTCCAAACCTTTTGAGATGTTGGATGTACTTATTTCAGAAGATTCCAAACACTTGAGGGTATTGAATGTTCTTGTTACAGAAGATTGCAAACATTTGGGAGTAGTGCCATCTAGTATTCCAGTTAAATCTATAAGAAGTCCCTTGCTTTATGCAGTTACGAGTGCAATTTTTTGTGTAGTTGCAATAGTGCTTAATTGGTACAAGAAAAGGATAACATATGCCTATACTAGGACTTCCCTAGAAGTTAAAGAAATTTAGACAAAGAACACTTGTGCTCAACAAGGTCCTTTAAAGCAGATTTTGAAATTGTAGACGAATTGTGTGCCTAGTGTGCAACTTCTAAATGAGTATTCTCTAGTACAGATGGTTAGTTCTTCTAGCAAAAAGAAAGATATCATGTGGAACGATTCAAATATTGGATGAATTTCATTTTAGATTCCCAATCAAGAAGTTTGGAGGAAGGTGATGCAGAGCCCTCTATATTTATCTTCAAGGAATCTTAGTTCAACTTGAGGGATTCACAATAGGCTGGTACAGCCTCAAGAAACCAAGAACCTCTCAAAGATTACAACAAAGAACCTTGAAATTCTTCAAGGAATCTTAGTTCAACTTGAGGGATTCACAATAGGCTGGTACACCCTCAAGGAACCTAGAACATCTCAAAGATTACAACAAAGAACCCTGACATTATACACCAATAAAGACAAAATCTTCACTCACACAATCAGATTGCTATGTCTGATTACATGATTCATAACTTTAGTTCTAAATATCTTCTTAAAAAACCCTTTGGAGAAATTGTTTCAAATTAGTAATTATAAAACATATCCAAATATGAAACCAATAAAATAAGTATATTGTTAATTATGTACTCTGAACCAAGATCCATATTTTCTGTCATAAATCAGGAGCCAAACCATTAACCCTTCTAGGGAATCAAATAACTTTCTCAAAATAAGTTTAAATAATACCAAACCAATTCTACAGTATCCATTTCTAAGTATAGTTTCCAAATATATAAGTTATTTTCTTTTCTCATTCATAAATCATTGTATAATATCAAATCTTTTTCTGCAACACCATTGAAGGCATTTAAAAACCAGTTTTCACTCAAATCTTCATAACTTTCCCAAATCTAAATGAAAATGATTCAAAATAGTTGGAAATAAAATTTATTTCACATATCTTTCCAATAAATATCATTAGAGATCCTAATTCTCCAAAATATTTCTGCACCACATGCTGCAACATGACTATATTCAACGAATCTCAAATCTGCAAACATCCACTTTCACCAAAATAGCCATAACTTATTCATTTCTTCATAAAATTGAACCAAAACAAAAGAATGAGAAGAAGGATTCATCATACTATATATCAATTACTATATTACATGGTTTCTAGGCTGTACATTGCCATAAAAATCCTGGAAACTACTCTAAAACTAAAAAAAAAAAATCAAAACCACAACAATAAAATACACCAAAAATATATCAAAGTATTTCCTCTTCTCCAAATTGATTTGGGTTGACCATAAAATTTTATTTATATCCATTTGACAGTTATAAACCTTCGTAACTATCCCCAAGACCAACCATATACCTTTTTACATCTTTCTTTTATTGTTAGCAACTTTCTCAATGTTGCATTTTACAACTTTTTATACAACTTTTACATTTTTGACAAAATGGCTTCATAGCCTTTACAAATTGACCCAAATACAATATAAATGATTCAAATGTATTTATTATCACAAATAATGAATCTTAACTTGCTCATGTTCTTGTATTTAATGTGCTCCTGCACCATACTCCCAAACTTCAAAAGTTTCCAAGTCTCTTGGAAATGTCTTCAATTGATTGATGCCTCTGTTGCTTCCATTCTTTACCACTTTCAACTATGACTCTTCATAGATTGACTTCCATCAATGGAGTTCAACTGGTTGCCATCAAGGTGCTTCTCTCATTCCATTGTCTACTCCTCCATGCTGCTCACAAACACCAACACTTTGTCCCTCACTTGGGAGTCCCTCTTGCCTCTCTCCCCAAGACTTTTGGCGACACACAAAGGACCATCTTCTCTGACCCTAGACCATCTCCTATGGCCTTCACCTAGTAGACCTCCTATCCACCCATCTGTAGTGAGTGAACTAGCACTTGCAACCACAAAAACTTCACTAACAAAAATCATATACCCAACTTTTCCTAGTGTAGATTACCTTCTACACACTCAGAATCTTCTGAGCTCTGATACCAATCTGATGTGGAGCCCTCTATATTTATCTTCAAGGAATCTTAGCTCAACTCAAGGGATTCACAATAGGCTGTTACACCCTCAAGTAACCAAGAACATCTCAAAGGTTACAACAAAGAATGCTGACATTATACACCAATAAAGACAAAATCTTCACTCACACAATCAGATTGCTATGTCTGATTACATGATTCATAACTTCAGTTATAAATATCTTCTTAAAAATCCCTTTGTAGGAATTTTTTTAAATTAGTAATTATAACACATATCCAAAGATGAGACCAATCTAATAAGTATATTGTAAATTATGTACTCTGAACCAAAACCCATATTTTCTGTCATAAATCAGGAGCCAAACCATTAACCCTTCTAGGGAATCAAATAACTTTCTCAAAATAAATTTAAATAATACCAAAACAATTCTGCAGTATCCATTTCTAATTATAGTTTACAAATATATAAGTTATTTTCTTTTCTCATTCATAAATCATTGTATAATATCAAATCTTTTTTTGCAACACCATTGAAGGCATTTAAAAACCAGTTTTCACTCAAATCTTCATAACTTTACCAAATCTAAATGAAAATGATTCAAACTAGTTGGAAATGAAAGGTATTTCACATATCTTTCCAATAAATATCATTAGAGATCCTGATTTAGCAAAATATTTCTGCACCACACGCTGCAACATGACTATATTCAACGAATCTCAAATCTGAAAACATCCACTTTCACCAAAATAGCCATAACTTATTCATTTCTTCATAAACTTGAACGAAACCAAAATCATGAGAAGAAGGATTCATAATAATATATATCCATTACTATATTACATGGTTTCTAGGCTGTACATGGCCGTAAAAATCTTGGAAACTACTCTAAAACTAAAAAAAACAATCAAACCCACAACAATAAAATGCACCAAAAATGTAACAAAGTATTTCCTCTTCTCCAAATTGATTTGGTTTGACCATACAATGGTATTTATATCCATTTTATAGTTATAAACCTTCCTAACTACCCCCAAGACCAACCATATACCTTTTTACATCTTTCTTTTATTGTTAGCAACTTTCTCAATGTTCCATTTTTGAAAAAATGGCTTAATAGCCTTTACAACTTGACCCAAATATAATATAAATGATTCAAATGTATTTAATATCACAAATAATGAATCTTAACTTGCTCATGTTCTTGTATTTAATGTGCTCCTACACCAGAAGGGCGATTCAACTTCTACCACAAAGAAAGAAAACATGGCAGCTGGAGAAATATATATGGAAAACTCATTTTATGGAAGTCTCACAATGATGATAAATAAGTTGATTTTACATTTAATACTGTTTCCCTTTCTAATGCAATAGAATCTAATGAGCTTCTTTATCATCATATTATTATCTTTATTGCTCTTGGTAATGAAACATTCCAAAGATTTTGAAGTATTTTCTCATAAGAGTTCTTCCTCCATTGATTCTACATATGGTATAATGTAACTTATTTTACTAATGCTCAAGGTGTCATATACATCTCCATTGTTTTTGTTATCCATGTCAAGTATCATATTTTTATCATCTCAAACATTACTTTAATTATTAAGAATCATGTTGCTGATGTTCTATTTTCTTTCTATGCTTAGTGGGCAATGATTCACATCTTTATATCCCTAGATGCAAGTGCCATGCAAATATGCACCCTTTCAATGAGCTTTCTTTGATCTATAGGTTGTGGATCAACTAGATCTGCTTGGTTCTTTTCAGAGGGTTAGTTTTGTTGTCTAGAATGATAGTTACATTTGATTAGCATCCATTGTTGTTAGTTCCATTTAGGGAGCAAGATCAATTTATAAAGAACAAGTTTAATTGCGATACAAGAGGATTAGTTCTAGTAGAAAGGAGAGCATGAATTGATTATTTTTAGGATAATGAGGAGTCATGAGAGTTCTTAAGGAAATGTATCCATAAAGACTGTGACATTCAACATGAGCTAAGTCTATTTCTGTGGTTCAATATTTTATTATGATAAGAGTTCTACATCATTTCAGTTTTCTATGTAAGGATTTTGTTAACAGTAGTCCTCTTTCCAGAAGGGATAGCATTTTGTTGGCTATCTGATTATGTTTTGTCATGTCAATCTTTTTGCATGGTGGGGATGCATGTATTCCCCCTTTTAAGAGAAAAATGCAACTAGTATTGTGGGGAGCATTCCACAATGAATAATATCTTCTTTAATTACTCAGTGTCCTTGTCCTTCCTACTGTAGTTTTCCGTGTACCCAATCTTAGCTATTTTAATGTGATTATATTCAAGGAACATTTCTGAGAAAAGCGTGTGTTTAAATAATGCAGGATAAACATAAAGAGTAGCAAAAGCTAATACCTGTGAGAAGATCAGATTGGGTATGCAACCCACCAAAATCTGATTGTATTCTGTATAAGGAAGTATTCCATTATCACATCAACCTTCCTGGACAATGGGCATGAATGTGTTCCCCTTTTAGTGGAAGTGCTCATGTACTTTTAGGGAAGCATTCCATGATGAAAAGGATCTTCTTCAACCACCCATTATCTTTGCCCTTCCTACAATGTTTTCTTGTATACTCAGTCTTGCTATTTTTACTTTCTAGTTGGTTTTCCTCAAAAGGACCATTTGTAACAATAGTTTGTGATTGGATTTTAGTATGTAGATAAAAAGAAGCTCAAATAAATGCCTGTGAGAAGATTGGATCAAATACGAAACCCAAAAGCATTAGATTGTACTATCTATAAAGTATGTCATGTTATGCCAATCTTCATGCACAATAAGCATATTCCCTTATAAGTGTAAAGTGCTACTGATCTTGGGGGAGGGGAGTATTCCATGTGAACAAGATCATCTCTAACCACCCAGGATCCCCACCCTTCCTACTCTATTTTGTTGTTAGTAGGCTTTTTAAGTTGCTTTTGTAGTTTATTTCTTCAAACGACATTTAGTAAGAATAGTTTGTACTTGTATAATGTAGGATGTAAATAAAAAGCAACAAAAAGAAATAGCTTTGAGAAGATCAGAGTGGATCAGGAATTTGACCAAATCTAATTGTGCTCATAGACACCATGCATGAACTATTTGATAAAATGCTTCAAAGGGTGTCATTTCAATGAAGTAGATATAACACATGGAGGCTATGTGCAGAATCAACTTGTTGAATAGACTTAAACCTTCAAGAAAATGAAGCTGGTAGGTGATACAAATAATCTCCATGGTTTATGCTAGCATCGTACATACTACACATGAAGTCCCTCAAATTGGATTCATTTTGGTTGTACGATATTTGATGAAATGGATCTTTTGAAAGGATCTTAGAAACTTTTACGCAAAGGCAGTTCCCCACTTAACTAACATTTCCATATATGTCTGCCTATAAATGGAAATTCTATAAAAAATTCTGACCACTGACAAAGTATAAGGAATGGTGTAAATTTATGAAAAAATTGGAAACTTAGATAGCGTGTGAACAATATGAATGCTTGCAAGAGATGCCATCTAATCATACATCAAGAATTTAGAAAGTTTTGAAGTTCCTATCGAATTGGTCTTAAAGTTGTATATAGAGGTACTCCTATGTATTAATAGTTCTATGAATTGGATCACAGAGTTGATATAATGGACACAACTCATGAACCTCTCAGAGATACTTTCGAAAGAGGTAGATTATCATTATCTATGGTACAATTCTTATTTTATATTGAACAAAGCAATTAAATAGTTATTAATTATTCCTAATATAATTTTTCATTTCTTATGTTTAACCATCTTGCACAATAATTTCAACCGAAAAATAAAATAGCTAGCTAACTCTCCCAAACCAAGTAAAATGCAACTACAAGATATTCTCATTTGCACAATCTGGCATATGATCTTCAAGATGTGGTGAGAGTAATAGTCAAGCATTCATATGGGGGAAGGGTGTGCTGGTAGAATCCATCTTTAATACAAAAACTTTGGGCTTTGAAGAGTTATGGGAGAACATTTCAAAATGTAGAGGGACATTTGTGACAATTACCCACATGTGCTCAAATGAGAACATCAGCCCTATTGATTTCTATAGTAGCTGCCCAAGCATAGCTTTGAGTAAAAACTCACCTTGTAATCGAAATCCTTGTCTACCACCATTCTCATCATATTCAGATTTTTTAATGGAACTAGAATTTCATTGCCATTATCACCTCATAGACTTATACTTAACTCAATTATTAACCTATCCTGTTAAGTTACAACCTAATGAATTTCTTGGTAGGGCTGTGAACTAAAAATCAAAGAAATTGAATTCTTTTTTTAGGACATCATCGTCCTTTTTAAGCAAGTTGTTGGTTGTGGTATGGTTTTTTGGTACGACTTTGCACTAATTTGTTTACATTGCTACAATATGTCTATACCAAAACATGTGAAATACAAAAATTATAAGAGACTAAATACTAAAAATATAATACTTCTTGCCAATAAATATGTTTAACATAATGTACATAGAATAAACAAAACCAGCCACAAAACACTAATGATATATTGATAATTCCATTGTTTTATCATTAAGTTAAAGGTTTCTTTTTTGTTTTTTTTGGATGCTTTAAATTATTTTTATTGAATTTTATTTATTTATTTTTTCAACCATTTAGGGATCTAGATTCACATCAAGCCTTTGCCTAGGTATGACCAAGACATGGGGTGCTCCAACTGAGTACACCTTAGACAAATCTGGTATGTCTCAAGGATTGGTTATTGAAAATCAAGGATTTGCAAGAGAATATGTTATGGCAATCCCCTGTATTGATGCTAGATTCATTATGATGGGGACATTTGGTCATGGAGCTATATTTCTCATTAGAGATTATAATCTAGAAAAAATAAGGATAATGCATTGACAACAATGTTGGAGCATAAGGAAGCCATAATATCTCATTTGAGTTGGGTTAGTTTATTCCTAGGTAGCCGAAGATTTGATATCCATCTAAAATACTTCCCATCCCTGAGAAGTTGCAAGAGAGAGGATGAGGAAAATAAAATTCATCATGGAGATCAGAGAAAATCTCTTAGTGCACTTGTGAAAATCCATTTGCAACAAGATGTGCCTTGTACTTATCAATAAAACTATCTATAGAATACTTGGTATGATACACCCACCTACACCAAACCAACTTTATTCCTTTTGAAACAAGAAAAAGATCCCAAGTGTGGTTCTTCATCAAAGAAGAGAACTCTTCATCCATATGTTAGAAATAATCAAGACTAACAAGGTTACTGAGAGGGGAGGGGTGAATCAGTAACTCTAAAACATTAATTCAGTTCTACATAATAACATATTTACCATTCATCCAGCTAATCTACTGTATGCATGAAAAGGTAAACACATGAACACATAGATTTGGTGACCTAGAAACCTTCCAATTAGAAAGTAAAATAGGGGTGGGGATGATACCGACAAAACTTCAATACTGCAGTATAAAGTTGGTTGGTTAAGGCTTACAATGATCACTTCTGATGATTTGCCCAATTAGGAGCAAGTAGGATTGCTAGATCCACCTTGTTAAATGATTTACAAACATAGAATGAAGTATGCACTCTGTTAGGAGATTTACAAAGGACTATTAAGTCTACCTTGTTAAAGGATTTACAAACTGATTCATCTGTTAGGATGAAGTAGTGGATCTGGTTACAATTGATTGCTAATAAGATCCCTTGTGCTCTGATCACTTGATGTCATGGATATAGCTTTTTTGTATCAATGTTGACCTTGCTATATTCCTCTATTTTGCTAGTGATTTGCTTTCTCTCTTCTCAAAAAATTGCAATAAAATTCAACCAACGATGTTCAACATTTCATTATTTCAAATGATATATACCATTCCAATATTTACATTGGCAAGGTCAGCCAAACAAAAGTGAACAAACATTACTGAGTTGGCTAGATAGTAGAAAACTTGGGTTCCACAAACTGACTCAGTGACCTTCTGATACTTGGCATCCACTGTAATACTTTGCATCATCATGCACTTGGTAAGAGTAGAGTCACAGTCCATACTAATCATTTTAAGTAGCTCGAAACTTGGTAAAAATTGGTGACTTAGAAAATATTGTGTCACTCGATAGAAACTGAATCCATTGATAACCTTCTTCACTTGGTAAACATTGATTCCTTCATTTACCTTGTTTACTTGGTAAACACTGATTCCTTCATTTACCTTGTTTACTCGGTAAACACTGATTCCTTCATTTACCTTGTTTACTTGGTAATTATTGATTCCTTCATTTACCTTATTTACTAGGTAAACATTGATTCCTTCATTTACCTTGTTTACTCAATAAATACTGATTCCTTTTACCTTGTTTACTCAGTAAACACTATGTTCTTTGATGTCTCAGTGAGCACTGACTGCTTGGTAAACACTGTGAAGCTCGGTAACCATTAATTGCTTGGAGAATACTGTTCTGCTCGATAACCACTATTCTGCACGGTAACCACTATTCTGCTCAGTAACCATTATGAACTTGGTAAATATTGCTAAACTTCCTGTATGCTTGGTTTCCAAAGGAATGCTCGATATCAACTGTTTATCTATAGATTTTATAATGTAACTACTTAATGCTCAGTGTGAACTGTAGATTAGGTGAGGAGCTCGATAAACATTCAAAATTGAATAAGTGTTATAACTAATGACAAATATATCATAATTCCAACAATCTCCCCCTTTGGCATTAGTGACAAAAACACTTATGAGCAAAAACTTATATACAACATCTAACATACTGACAACTAATTCTTTTGAATATACATGGCTTCCTTACATATGACTCCCCCATACAATATACACAAGGTATTTACATGAGTTATATGACTTGTATTTACAGTATCTCTTTGTCCTTTTTTTTACATTTATCTCACCAATAATTCTTTCTGAGTATCTCTATTCTCCCCCTTTTTGACAATAATGCCAAAGAAAAAAAAATAATGTATTTACAAAGAAACACCAAAATGTGAGATAAAGTCTAAATGTACCTGAAGAATAAGTTGCAAAGTCTTATCCCAATTCTCTTGTAGGATTTTGCATGTGGATCGAGTTATTTGAACTTCTGTAGAGATTTCAATCACATGGTCTGCAATGGAATAATTGTTGTCATGGATCAATGTTTTTGAATGGGCAATGTGCTTTTGCATTGGGTCCATGATGGGAAGGATCATATTTTTAATATCTAACAATGTAGATCGGATCCTTCACTCTTCTCTCAGCAATTCTGCTTGTTTTTGCAACAAAAATTTGATCCTAAGGTGATGAGATGAGGTTGAAGAGGGGTCAAGCTTCAGGTTTTGTACGCTTGCCTTCAGATCCTCATCTATCTTATTCAATTGCTCTCTTATCTCCTTAGTATATTCGGTAACATTACAGAGCTTAGCAAAAAGAGATGTTACATTATTAAAAGAATTTTCAATATTTTCCAAAACTATGGTTAATTCAACCTATTTTATTGTTATGTGCTGAGCAATGTGCTCAAGTACCTTATTATCAAATTTCTTTTTTGCCTTCTCCATCAATTTTTCTTGACCAGAGGTATCCTCATTGAATTTATTGACTGTCTCTTCTAATTGTAGCAAAATGTGTTGAGAAGTATCAACATCAACACCTATAGCTTCTGTAATTATATTTTTTTCTTCATCAATAATTCTATATTTCTTATCCCTTTTAGACCTTAGCTACTTCTGTGTAGCCTTCATCTCAATTAGTTGACTAGCATACCTCATTTCTTCAATGGTAGCATTTTCAGAGTCAATCTTTGGAATTACTATCTCTGTGTCTAGTTCAATGTCTTTAGGAATTTCATTTCCAGTGATCATAAGTCTTAATGGTTGCTTTTGTTTGACTTCTATGATGATTGGTTTGACCTTGGGAATAGACACAATAGTAGAGATGGAAGGACTAGAAATGAAAACTGGGATACTTGAGGGAGGAGTGCCAATAGGAGTATATACCGGGTCAAAAATTGAAGTACTTGCCAAAAATGGTGATACACTCAGTAATGCAGTATCTAAACTAACTCGGTTTGAAGTAGATGCAGATAATGCTAACAAAATTGTAGAACAAATTGGAATTGACAAAATTGTGGAACTTACTGCTATTCCAATTGGTGATGATGGAGTTGAGAAGGCTTGCTCAGTAATTGAAGAAGAGGAATGCAGCTTGGTAGATGAAGTGGAGGGATGCAACTCGGTAGATGAAGTGGTAGACACTTACATTGATGATATCTAGAGCTGAGATGTGGTAGGTGTAGATGATATATCTGATGTAGATGTGACCAAACATGCTAAAGCTGACTCCAACCTTGATGATGTCACAGTTTTAGGTGGAGAGTGATGAAGTGATGCAATAACTACTACTGCAATTTTCACTAGATCATCTTCCTTCTTATCTACCCCTTTAGCTTCTTCCTCCTTGTCTTCTTCCTCTTTATCTTCCATCAATGCATGTAGCTCTCCTGGTGAGACTATGACAGATGGAGTGCTATCAAGCTCATCATCATTGTTTTTGTCATCATCTTTGATTTCTATTGGGTCTTAACTGGGCTTATGTAGATGATAGATATTTTTCTACATGTTTGTAGCATCATTTACAACATGCTCAATGTCTTTGATCAAAATCAAACAAGTGTGGAATCTAATCATCATTTTACCTTCATGGCTTTTCATTTCAATTTTTACTTTTCCTCCAATGAGATTTGGTTGGAGATTTTTCAAAGATTTCTCATAAATATCTTTTATCATTTGGGTGGTTGATTCCCATCTCGATTGCAATCTCTCTAGTAGTTCTTTTGAGATTTGAGGGGCAATCTGGTCTAGGGAGTATTTCTATTTACCCATTTTGCTGAGTACCAGTTCCTCAATCTGCATTTTCTCAACATCAGTTCTAGTTTCAAATTTCATTACTTTGAAAGTTGTGATGCTAGCTCCTTCCTCCAATTATTTGATCCTTTGCTCAAATGTGGGTACATGCCTAACTGTATAGGTTCCTACTTACCTTTCCTAGTTCTTCTAGTGAATATTGTAGTAGGCTTCTTTTTAGGTTTGGTAATGATTACCTTACCTTTCTTCTTTGGTTATTCTTCTGCAATTTCTTTTTCTCCTTCTTCTCCTTCTTCTTCTTCTCCTCCTTCTTCTTCACCTTCTTCATCTTCACCTTTTCCCTCGATGAGCATAAGAGGACCGGTAGAAGTTTTCAACTTGGCTATTTTCCTCTTGCCCTTGCTTATGGCATGTGGTAGCTTGATTTCAAGCTCAATTCTAGCCTTAGCTTCTTCATAGGTTCCAAAAATTTGTTGCCTTGGGTCTATTGGCTCATTTACCAGTTCCTCTATGATATCTCTAGCTTCATCAATATTTACCTCAAAAGGAAGATGTTTTACCCATGCAACTTGGGGTCTGACTACCTAAATGTATACCTTGTCATAGCCAACCATGAAAAACACCTTATCTTTGTAGTCCTCAACAAGTTTAGGAGGAATTCTAAATCTGTTATTCATTCTTTCTTTGAAATCTTCAAAATAATTATCCATAATACTATCAAAATTTTTGCCCATTTCTGCTACAAATTCATTTATTTGATACAAAATTGGAATGTCTTTCCTCCATACAACTGTACCTTTTGAAGGGAAAAACTTTTTTACATAGAAAAATAAAAAAACTAACAAAGAACCAAATTTACAAGAGTTGGTTTTTGAGGTCCTTATACTGTCCATGTTTTTACTAAGTTGTTTCAGCAACACATCTGCTAGGTCAAACTCCATGTTTTTCTTCACAACCTTTTCTTTTTTGAGTTGAGCCATGGCCATTTCCAGATCTAGATTTTCATTTTCAAAAGATTTTTCAAGTCTGAATATCTTCATTATCCTTGATCTTTGCTCAAGCTATCAAATTTTATCCTGAGAGCCACAAAGCTCTGATACCAATTGTTGGAAATAATCAAGACTAACAAGGTTATTAAGAGGGGAGGGGTGAATCAGTAACTCTAAAACTTTAATTCAATTCTGCATAATAACATATTTACCATTCATCCAGCTAATCTACTGTATACATGAAAAGATAAACACATGAACACATAGATTCGGTGACCCAGAAACCTTCCAATTAGAAAGTAAAACTGGGGTGGGGATGATACCTAGAAAACTTCAATACTATAGTATAAAGTTGGCTAGTTAAGGCTTACAATGATCACTTTTGATGATCTTCCATATTAGGAGCAAGTAGGATTGCTAGATCCACCTTGTTAAAGGATTTACAAACATACCATTAAGTATGCACTTTGTTAGGAGATTTACAAAAGACTGTTAAGTCTACCCTGTTAAAGGATTTACAAACTGATTCACCTATTAGGATGATGCAGTGGATCTGGTTACAACTGATTGCTAATAAGATCCTTTGTGCTCTGATCACCTAATGTGATGGATATAGCTTTTCTGTATCAATGTTGACCTTGTTGTATTCCTTTGTTCTGCTAGTGATTCGATTTCTCTCTTCTCAAAAAATTTCAATACAATTCAACGAACAATGTTCAACATCTCATTATTTCAAATGATATATACTATTCCAATATTTACATTGGCAAGGTCGACCAAACATAAGTGAACAAACATTACTGAGTTGGCTAGATGGTAGAAAACTCGAGTTCCACAAACTGATTTGGTGACCTTCTGATACTCGACATCCACTATAATGCTCTGCATCATAATGCACTCTGTAAGAGTAGAGGCATGGTCCATACTAATCATTTTGAGTATCTCAAAACTCAGTAACTATTGGTGACTTGGAAAATATTGTGTCACTCGGTAGAAACTAAATCCATTGATAACCTTCTTCACTTGGTAAACATTGATTACTTCATTTGCCTTGTTTACTTGGTGAACATTGATTCCTTCATTTACCTTGTTTACTTGGTAAACACTGATTCCTTCATTTACCTTGTTTACTTGGTAATTACTAATTCCTTAATTTACCTTGTTTACTCGGTAAACATTGATTCCTTCATTTACCTTGTTTACTCAATAAATATTGATTACTTCATTTACCTTGTTTACTCAGTAAACACTAAGTTCTTAGATGTCTCGGTGAGCACTGACTGCTTGGTAAACACTGCAAAGCTCAATAACCATTAACTGCTTGGAGAACACTATTTTTCTTAGTAATCACTACTCTACATGATAACCACTGTTCTACTCGGTAACCATTATGAACTTGGTAAATACTGTTGAACTGCCCATATGCTCAATTTCCAAAGGAATGCTCAGTATCAATTGTTTATCTGTGGATTTTATAAGGTAACCGCTGAATGCTTAGTGTGAACTGTAGATTAGGTGAGGAGCTCGATAAACATTCAGAATCAAATAAGTGTTGTAACTAATGACAAATATATCATAATTCCAACACCATAACCATATCCCAATTTGAGTGTCTTGTTTCCTGTGAAAAAAATTGGAAATCATTTGAAATGACATGACTCAATAGTCTAGTGCTAAAGGTTTGAGCATAACCATGGTAATAATTTGAAGGATTTCTTATCATAGGTCTATTTGCATGAATAGTATCATGAGCCAATGTGGGTACTCGCATAACATCGGGGGGAAGAGGATAAGGTGCATCATCATCATTATCTTCCTCAAAGGATAAATAATCATGTAGAGAAGAAGAGGAAGTATTGAGAAGTGAGGGAGAAGTTGGTGATGGAGGTTCCATCTAAGGATAACACTCATCAAACTAAACATCTCACTAAAATAAGACCTCTCTAGAATTGGGATCAAACAACTTGTATTCTGCCACATCCTCATAGTAGCTAAAAAATATGAGTGGTTGACTCTTCCTCTATATGGATTTCCTCTAAGAAATTTGGAATAAAGGCCCAAGCCTCACTACCAAAAATATGGTATGTAGAAATATTGGACTTGACATGAGTTCAAGCCTCCTTGGGAGTCAAATGTCACAATGCCTTCTAAGACATCTGATTCTAAATATAGTTGGTACAATTGATAGCCTCATCCCAAAAAGGACTCATATCTCAAGACTGTATCATACAATTAGCCATCTCCCATAATGTTTTGTTCTTTCTCTCAGCAACCCCATTCTGCTGAAGGGTATGAGGAACTGTGAACTGATGATATAAATCATGCTCATTGAAAAAATCTCTGAAAGACTAATTCACATATTCCCCACCTTTGTGAGTGCATATATGACTAACAAAAAGACTAGATCACTTCTCTAAACATGTTTTAAAGATTCCAAATGAACCAAAGACATTAGACTTGTACTTCAAAAGGTACACCCATATACATCTAGAGATGTCATTTATAAGCATAAGCACATATTGGGCACTTGAAAAAGATCGAGTGGGGAATGACATAAGATCATTATGTATCAAATCCAATGGTGCATTAGTATGTGTGGATATACCTACTAGAAAAGGATCTCTATGATGTTTTCCAAGTGCACAACCTCAACAAACACTGCTAGTACAAGAGATCTAAGGTAGCCCAATCACTAGCTCTTGTGTGCTCATCTATTGTAGATATATGTAGTTGACATGGCCAAAATGTTCATGCAAAAGTTTTCTCACTATGTCTACATGAGAAACAAGAGAAAAATCTATAGAATTTGATCTCTCGATGCCATCAAATTGATATAAGAGAGGTTGTAAATCAATATTCCTAGTAGTAACAACCAAATTAGGATCATGGAGGTCTCAAATAGCCACATCATGTTGTTAGAACTCAACTGTATTACTAGAGCTAGAATGAAAAATCTTGTAGACTGACAAGAGGTTCATAGAAATGGTTGGAACCTAATAGCCCCTATTTTGACTGTGCCAAAACATTGGAGTTTATTGTGAAAATATTTTGAAATGTGTTGTATTGTTAGGGTTTGTTCTTTATTTGTTATCATTTTGCTAGAAAATAACCCTAACCTAATGATTTTTCCCTAGCCCAGTGTTGAAAATCTTGCCCTAGAGGGATAATTTGATATCCTAAGATTTATGTCTTTACCCTTTCATGGAGAAATTTCTTGAATTGGCAATCAATTTTAAACTTTATCCTAGATTTTATTTGAAGTGGGTGATCGTATGTCATTTTCAAATTTTTTTATCATGTGATACAATCTTATGATTAGAGTTTTCGGCATTTTTTTGTGAGCTTAAGATTTCCCTCTCTTGATGTTATGAAATGTATGCTAGTGGAGGATCATAAGGGTAAAGTGTTGAGTCTCCCGATCTCATGATGTATCATATAGTCATAGCATTGTGGGTGTTTATAATGAAGTTTTTGATCTTACGATCACCCTTTTGTCATGTCATCTTAATTGTCTCATGGGAAGAGTTTGTAATTAAGTTATAAGATGATATGAAAATCTAACAATTGTGTAATTATAAAGGCAAAAAGGGAGACCTGAGACCATACAAGAACAATAGGATTGTAAGATTGCAAAGATGTAAAGTGAAAAGGTTTGTGAAGAGTTTCAATCCTACAATAAATAGAGGATCATGAGATCATAAAGGTTCCTAAAGAGATTTTTGAAGTTATGATATGGAGGGGTTTGCAAGATCATAAGAAAGGAAGTGGTAGGTGATATGATGCAAGTTGGGACCAAGCATATGAGTATAAATTTTTTTGAGACATATGGCAATTGATATCTTATGATACTTTGAAAAACAATAGATTATATGATTGAGAAGGCAAATCATGAGCTTTTCAAAGCTACCAGGCAATGCTAGATCACAAAATTGTAATGATAGAAGTTGAAACTTTCAAGGCTATGATGAAGAAAGGTAATGAGCAACATACGGTTGGGATTTAGAGGCAACAATTAAAGGTAACTCCCAAAGTTAGTTAATTGACTAAGATCGAGAGATTGTACGGTAAGAAATGTTGAAGTTTGATGTTATGCCAAGATGTGATCATGAGATTATAAAGGTTTCTGAGGCTATGATGAAGAAAGGTGATGACCAATGTATGGTTGGGAGTCAGAGGCAATAGTTAAAGGTAACTTTTGAAGTTAGTTAATTGACTACAATCGAGAGATCATAGGATAAGAAAAGTTGAAGCCTGATGTTATGCCAAGATGTGATCATGAGATTGTAAGGGTTTATGGGATAACTTTTGAAGTTGCAAAAAGGTTCAGTTAACAATGATCGTAAGATTGTAAAGCAAGTAAAGGTGAGGTAAGATGATAAAGTTCAAAACCATTGAAAGTGAATTTTTTTCTAGTGTTCCAATCTTATGGTGTGTTGTGTCTTGTAAGATTATGAGAAACTTGAGAGGCCTCTTTGAAGAAAAGATAAATGATATATCGTAAGATTGTAGAGGATATCTTTTAGGCTTATAAGAATGTGATAAGGGTTGAATTCAAAGTGATCATAAGATCATCAAAGCCATGTTCCCCACCTAAGATGATGTGAAGGGTTTACATTTCAAGGATGATCATAAGATTGTAAACCCTAAATAAGACATGAAAGAACTTTTTCTTTTTGTCTAAGCTAGAACAATGATGCATGTTGTTAACCAATGAGATTTGAGTAAAGTACAATGATTAAAGAGTTGGATGAGTTATGTTGGCACTCCATGGAAGTGATAGAGAACACTGAATTTAAGGTTTGAACAAGTAGGAAATCAATGCATAGGAAACATTGGTAAAGTATGTATAGCATAAAAAACATTCTCTAAGCTAGTAATAGGTTACCATTTGCAAAGAGAAGAGATTTCCAGTAGTTGTAGACATTCCAGTGTGAAGGATTATTGTTTTCAGTACTAACTATAGAGTTTCCTAGTGTTCTCAATCTACAATAAAGATTTTTGACAATGAGGTTGAGCAGATTCAAGCTACAAAAATGGAAGTTTCAAAGATGTCCATTGTAGAAGAAGGAAAGAGGTAGAGGAAGCCAAACTAGTTCGCAGATAAATGGATTAAGTTATTCACTGAATCTTCAAATACCATCTCTACAAATGACCATGACTTATGTGATCCTTATGCTTTCTATAGGGATGCTATTTTCCCTAGTGTCCATGGGTTATGAACTTTTCAGGTACTTTTACCACAATTAAATAGACAAAATTTCTTTTTGCAACCCATGGAAGAAAAATCTAGCAAAGCTAATCTTTCTAGAAGTATTTGCTGATGTTTATTTGTTGAAGGCCCTTATTAAATCATAAAATATAGCTACCAAATCATTCCACACATGAGATGGGACCATGTCATGTCCCCTTTTCAAATAATTAAAAATAATAATCTTTTCTAAGGCAGGTAGGCCCAAAATGGTGAAGTTTCAAAAAAAGGGGATAATCTTTTGAAGCTAATGGACTAATAAATGAAAATTATTATTAAAATATGTTTTATTAACCCCTCTTGGACATGAGTTAGGGTTATGCCCTCTTTTAAGGGGTTTGGAGGCATTTTGGGCTCATTCTAGAACTTGATTTTTGCTCATTTCTTTGTTGTTCTTCAGAGGTTGCCAAACCTGTGGATAAGGAGACCTAAGAATGGAAGTTTGCAAGTTTCCAAGAAGGCTAAGGATGGGAGTTTGAAGCCATTCAATGTACATTCTCATGTAGAGTTTGGCATTGTGCTGAACAGTGCAGATTTGTGGTTTTTCGAGTGTGTTTTTTGTAAGAGTTTGGTGTTTCCAGTTGAGTATTTCATATCAGTTTGGGTTGCTTGTGTATTTCAGACTTTATATGTTAAAATAGAGCTGAATATATGTATTTGGTCATGATTATACTTCTATGATAGATTATTATTGCTTTTGTCTTGTTTACAGGTTATTCTATGTTGTTTCCGAGAGCCCGATGAGCATTGTTTTTATCCTCTGTTTGGGAGCTATTGTGTAAATGTTATATAGATCTAAAAATGTCATTTTTTAGGCTGTTATGCTGCTGAAATTTCTATAAAAATTTCCATTGAAAAATTGGTGGATCTTTGAAAGATTGGTTGTTTGATCTTAAAGATCTGATTAGAGGCTTGAAATATCATATAAAATCAGAAAAGGGACATTTCAGTGGTATCAGAGCTATGATCTTGCCAGCATGAGGGTTTGCAGAAGTTTGCATGTCAGTTTTGACAACTACCCAAATCTTGCATGTCATAATTTATGGTTGCATGTTGCTTTTAATCAGTTGCATGTCAAAATTTATGGTTGCATGCTACTTCGAATCATTTGCATGTTAGTTCTTGGTGAATTTGGTGGTTGCATGTTTCTTCTAATCAGCTGCATGTCAAAATTTATGGTTGCATGCTACTTCTAATCATTTGCATGTTAGTTCTTAGTGAATTTGGTGGTTGCATGTTGCTTCTAATTAGTTGCATGTCAAAATCTATGGTTGCATGCTACTTCTAATCATTTGCATGTTAGATTCTTGGTGTTTGAAGAAGTTATAATCTATTGGGGTTACACTCTACTTTATCTAGAATGGATAGGTATAGTACAGAGTCTCAGAGGACATGATCTTGGACAATTGATATCTAGAGTCAAAATAGTAAGAAGGATGGTTATTTAGAAATTCGAGATAAACTTAGGAAAATAAGCCATGACATGTCTGAACAATTGGTTGAGCACCACCGTATGATGAATGATATGTTGTTCGACCTAGCTAAGGTGGATAAGTTGACTGGATTTCTATTCAGCAAATTTTCTCACAGGGTAGATGACACAATTACCAAGAACTTGCATGAGGAGTTTGAGAAACTAGCTTATAGCCAGGCAAAAGTCTTAGATTCTACTCTGCCATAGGAGGTAGTGGGTTTAGATGATGATTATGAGGATGTTGTTGTGCATGATGGTGAGATGCATGGCAGAGACGAGTAGACATTGAGCATTCATGGCTTTGCTGAGAAAGAGTACCAGGCACAGTTAGATGCTTTGTCACATGAGGTTGAGGTAGGTAGTACTTCACATGATTTGTCCAGCTAGCTGAAGGTGAACAAAGATAGTATTGTGACTTCATTATCTCATCATGACAGGATGCGGGATATGATAGAGGATCACATTCAGATGATTCAGTCATAAGATAAAAATAAGGGAGTTCAGGCAAAGTCTTCTTGTGTTGTCTTATAGGTGATTAGGGAAGGAATGGGAATAATGAGGTTGAGTTATTTACATCTTCTATCAGATCATGACCATCTTCTTAGCCTTGTCAGTGACTATTCAGATGCCTTGAGGAGGAAGGAGGAAGAAGTTGAGAGGCTTTCTCATGAGCTTGAGGACACTCGAGCTTCTTTGGTGAATAATCCCTTGGTATTACAAGACTAGGAGAGACATGGGGATAAGCATGGCATGGCATTGAGTTTAGTTTCATCTTGCACTCTTGATAGTCAACTTTTTGTGAATGGTAGATCATATGTGGTCGTTGATAATGTTTCAAGTTCATCTTGCATTCACATCAAGGATATAGGGACAATGTTAGACAAGTATGCGGAGTTAGTTGGTATTGGTCATATTACTCAAGTGAGGAGTCTCCTTGAGTTACTAGCTAATTCTAGTTTACAGGTATGGACACAAGATTGTCATATTAGCATTTTGGATTCAGTTGATTGGAGATCTTTAACACTTTTTTGTAGCAGTGTTTTTTTGGGTGCTATCATGGATTTGATTAGCAGATTGCACAGTGTTGTCTTTTCTTGTGCTAGTAGCTTGTTTGATGTTGGTATTAGTTTTTATACACCGATGTTGGGCTTTGTTCATGTATCCAGTAGAACATACTTGTTGGAATGTGTTGATGATCTTTCATATTTGGCAGTGTGTACAGATAAGTCCCAAGATCATATTGGCATTGATGACATACAGGAGGATGTAGTGGGTAGTTTTGAAGACTTGGTTTCTTTGGAAGTTTCTTTTGGTACAGAGGAGTTGGACAGCAGTGCTACAGTTTTTGATACTCCGTATGTTGATATGAGCTTTGGAGTTGATTCATAGGATATGGATGGTAATACTCTAGAGACTAGTAACTTTGAGGATACTCCTTTAGATAGTGGATCAGAGGAGGTTTGTAGGAGATAGTCTAGCCAATGCCATCATGTGTCTAATCAGTTGAGAGTTAGTGAGTGAGACATTGCTATTGCTTGCTAGCAATTCAATGCTACTTTTTAGTTGTTAGTAGTTTATGGATGGGGTTCTCCCACTAGTGATGAGAAGGAAGGAAATTATCTTTCCTTGATAGAGATCCACTCTTTATGGGAGGCTATTCAGATTTTGAGACAGAATTATATGTAGTTGGTAGCCGACAGAGATTATGTTATAGAGTGGGGGAGTACAACATATGATGCATTATTGGCTAAGGAAGATGACGTGAGTGAGCTTAATTAGAAACTCGAGGTGACTTTATAGATTCTTGAGAGTACACAATTAGCTTTCAAGGATTCACAATTTCATTTGGCTAAGGTGACCATGGAGTTAGAGAAAATATAGTCTTTACCAGATTTTGTACAATCACAAGCTGTGGTGTCTTGTGATCTGAGGATGTCCATGGTCGATATTGTCAAAGACAGTGGAGATGGGGATGCATCCATCCTTGATAATAACATTGGCATATCAATTTCATCCCCACTAGAGTCAAGTTTAGTTGAGTTGGGTGTTGCAGCAGATTGTTGTGGTATGCCTGACATGGTGGTGACTTCTAGTACTAATGGCACGAAGACTAGAGATGTTGTATCAAAGACCATGTGTGATGTTGCTGAGCTGATAGTTGGCATGGTTCCTTCTAGTAATACTACTCCCTTGGCGATGTCTTTAGAGGTAGTAGTCAGTTCCAACTTGGTTAGTGATCGATTCTAGTTAGTTACATCTGGATTGCAGTCTAAGCCACTAACTGAGATTGGCGCATTCTATCGACATTACATTGTGAGGTATGCTCATCAATTCACCTTTGATGACCATTTTGATGAGATGATGATACAAAGATGTAATTTGGTTCCTAGTGCTTATCATTAGTTATGGGATAGTTTGATGCCTCAGGATGAGAGTTGTGATGGGCACAACATGGCAATAGGTTCTGCTATTGATAGCTTGATAATACATGACTTAGAGCAGGAGTTTTGGAGTGATGCTTCAATGGGTGTTGTTATTGATTCTACTCCCTTGGCTATAAAATCTCCTAACTTAGGTGGTGATCAGTCATAGTGGGTTGTATCACTTGTTCATGGTGAACTATTGACTGAGGTTGGTTTTTTTTATCAACATTATACTGTAGGGCATGTACATCAATTAGCATTTGATCCTTGTGTTGAGGAGTTGATGGAAGGAAAATTTGGTTTGGGTTCCATTTCTTGTTGTTTATCTTCTGATGGATTTTCACCATCAGGGGTGCAAGGGAGTTATGGTTATGAGATAGTGGCCAGTGATCTGCAGAGTTTTGTTGACTGGAAGAGTTGTACAATGTGTAGATTCTCCATACTTGGTATAGTTTTATTCGAGAGTATTCACCATTTTTGCAGAGTTAGATTGTACATTCCGTATAAGCCAATGGGATGCGTTGATGGTATTTACTATGTTGGTAGTTTTATTTGTCCACTTTACTTGGATTTTGATGTTCTAAGAGTTTGTGTCTCATGGGTTTCTGACTATGGAAGTTGTGACTTTGGAGTTTGGTTGAGCAGTAATTATCAGTTTGATTATGGGTTCCTCTTGGTTATATTATAGAGGGTATTGCAGGAGACTGTGTTAATTGACAATAGTATAGTTCATGACTACAATTGGGATCCAGGTGAATTGATTGGTTTATTGTTTAGCCATTGCTTGAAGACAAGAAATATTTGGAAGGGGAGGACTTGTCATGTCCCCTTTTCAAATAATTAAAAATAATAAACTTTTCTAAGGCAGGCAGGCCCAAAAAGGTGAAGTTTCAGAAAAAGGGGATAATCTTTGGAAGCTAATGGACTAATAAATGAGAATTATTATTAAAATATGTTTTATTAACCCCTCTTGGATGTGAGTTATGGTTATGCCCTCTTTTAAGGGGTTTGGAGGCATTTTGGGCTCATTCCATAACTTGACTTTTACTCATTTCTTTGTTGTTCTTCAGAGGCTGCCAAACTTGTGGAGAAGGAGATCCAAGAATAGGAGTTTGTAGGTTTCTAGGAAGGCTAAGGATGAGAGTTTGAAGCCATTCCATGTGCATTCTCATGAAGATTTTTCCTTTGTGCTGAACTATGCAGATTTGTGGTTTTTTGAGTGTGTTTTTTGTAAGAGTTTGGTGTTTCCAGTTAAGTATTTCATATCAGTTTGGGTTTCTACTATATTTCAGACTTTAGATGTTAAAATAGAGCTAAATATATGTATTTGGTCATGATTATACTTCTATGATACTATAGATGCTCAAAAATGGTTCACATCTACAACCTCATCACTTCTTCATACTAATTTGTCCCATTTTCTCATCAATTTCATATCAACTCATAATCATATCAAATAAACTCAGAATCATATCAAATCAACTTAGAATCATATCAAATCAACTCAGAATCACCCCAAATCAACTCAAAATCACTCAAAATCAGTCTTAATCAACCCAAAACATATCAAACATCCCAAATCAATCATCATTTATCCTCTCCTAGGTATTGTTGTGGCTTTTAGTACCTTGGAAACCTATCAACTTATCAATCTTATCAATTTGACCTTAGTACTATCATGGCGCTCAGTACTAGGTCAAAATATCATTCATGTCATTCAATCTTTGACATTGTTGAGACTTTCAATGTCAGATCATGGCATCATCAACCATTTTAATAATATTTACAGTGTCCATTAGTGTTATTATGATCAAACCTTATCAATCAATTTCAATCTTGTCGCATTTACAATGTCTGTTAAATGTTACATGTCAATTAATTCATGTCATGTGTCCTTGGCATGTTATCAATTTTGATCTATCAATTAATTTGACCATGGCTTTGGTCTACCTTTTTATCATCTTATTCGATATCCATCATCGTCACATTTTCATCAAAGGATACGGTCTCATTCATTTAATCAATTTGGCCAATCATCTACTAATTTTCTCTATAGGATTAAATAACCCATAATTTAATTCTATTATTCTCACTAATTATTCTTCCTTATTATCATCCTCAATTAATTAATTTTATTAATTAATTGATTCATTATCTGCAAACCATGGAAATTTACAATTTTCTAAGTTCCATTTTCCATCATTGATTCCATTTTCTACTAATTCTTATTTTTTGTAATAAAAGGATTTTTAATTTAAGTATTCCATAAAATATTTCATCATCATGACACTTGGATGTCACACATCATGGATTCTCCTTTGACACTTGGCTGAGACTGTCATAATCAAATATTCTTATCTCTTACGCATGTCCCTATTTGGCTTATTCGTCATAGATTCTTGGCTTTAAGTGGGTTGAGGAATCTTATCATGCATCATAGAATCTCTTCCAAATTTGACTCTCATATGTCATAGAATCTTACTTTTGGCATATTCTATCATATGCCTCATAGGAATTATTATTACCTCTTACACATGTGCCTATTTGGCTTATTTGTCATAGATTCTTGGCTTTAAGTGGGTTGAGGAATCTTATGACGTGTCATAGATTCTCTTCCACATTTAGCCAAATTTGACTCTCATGTGTCATAGAATCTTACATTTACCATATTCTATCATATGCATCATAGGAATCTCTTGCCACATCGCATGTCTATGGGTGACAAATCCAATGCTATCACCCTACATGAAAATTATAAAATGGATACTTTTCCTCTCATTTCGGATCTGAATGCTTAAGTTTTGAAAATCCAAATCGTTGAGTCTGTGAGTCTCTACTTCTTTGCATGTTGCATTCTTGCTCTCAATTCAATCACACTTCAAGTATTCTCATGGCATGATCCACATCATAGGCTTTGCCTTCAATCTTGTGTGCACTATAGGCAAATTAGAGCTACAATCATTTGGAGAAGAAAGAAGAACATGGGAGCTACAAACAAAAAAGGGGGTTTCTATTGCTTTCTTAATTAGTTTGGCTTTCATGGTGGACTAGTAGGTGCTAATACATGTTGATTGATTTTTTTGATTTACTCATAGTGTGTTATGCTTCTAACCCATTCTTTTGGTCCTACATTTGGTGAACCCGACGTGAACATGCATATGTAACTTGGGTTTTCTTGTTTTGTGCTTGTAAGTGCCAGGAAGGAGCTCACTTGGAAGGGTATAACGACTATCTGCTCTTCATTTTCACACCTATATTAATTAGGGGGTCTAGTAAAATTCTTATATGCTGTTGTTTCATGCATTCTATTAGCTTTCTGTCCTAGGGCGCACTTTGCTCTGTCAGGGTGCACCTGGGACCCCTAGGAGCAATTTTAGGAACCCAAAAGACACCAAATCCTCTTTCTGTTGTTTCCAACTTACCAAATATGCCCATATAGGCCCCAACTACATCATTCACATAGTCTACACTATTTGGGCACACTTGGAAGTGTAGCTTTGGAAATTTTAGTTTTTGGGTCTTGATTAGGCACCCATTTCCTAACACCCTGCACCTGACTTCCCAACTGCACCCTAAAACTACCAACTATGCCCAACTGGGCCCCAACTGCATCATTGACATAGTTTGCACTGTCTGAGTGCACTTGGGGATGCACAAAGCCATTTTGGCCTTCTAGGGAGCAATTTGCACTATCGAAACACACCTAGGTTCATAGTAAGCACATGCATCAATCACAATTTGCATTTCAAGTTCCTATCACTCTTTAGGACATAGATTAGGTGATTTTGTGATACTAATGGTCTATTTGTAGTGTGTGGCAATTGTTGGATGAAGATATTGATCATAACAAACTACTGATGTGTGCTTTGCAGGACATTGTTGAAGACTTTGTGTGTCTTTCAAAACTATGTGTGTGGATTTCCTAGATTAGATAACATTTCGTTTGCTGCTTAAAAAGAACCTTTTTCTTTTTCTTCCTAGAATTTCTAAGGTGTTAGATCCCTAGGATTTGCGTTGGATGTATCCTCTCCCCTTGCCATTCGTGGATCTTGGGTGTAAGAGAAATCTATGTAACTTCTAAAGGAGTCCTGCCTTGGACCAAGATACTCAATTTTGGGTATGCCAGGGGATGACCTTGGAGTGGTAATGGGCCAAAGCTAGGTCAACATTCTAGTTGCTATATAACACTTGATTACAATAAAAGTTGTGTCGACTGTATTGCTGCATGATAGCTCTCCTCCAGTACCCTTGTGGTGCATCAAACCCCAGTTCTCGGGGCTGGGAGACCTTCTGCAAAAGTTTATCATTAACTTGTCGAATAGAATTCCCTTACTAAAAACCATGTTTTAGTGGCCAAAATCCTTTCTATCCACTATCTCAAGGGGTCACCCATGCCCGTGAAGACATCCTACATTCTCGTGGTCCTTAGTAGAGGCAACAGTCCCTTGGGAAGTCATGCCCCTTGTGAAGTGGATCTTGGTAGCCCCGAGAAGTGAGTGCACTATAAGGGGGAGCCTGTGGTGCCAAGATCCTAGGTTTTTTTCTTTGGATAAGCACGGTTGAACTTTAGTTCAAGTAGAAATTCAGTGGATATAGTCCTAAAAGCCTAGGTTGTGGTGTGTTTGTTAACTTTTTACAACAACTATTATTGTCTTAATGTGTCTTGCCTGTGTGTAAAACATAATCAAGATAAAAGCCAAAATTTTAAATTTACACCTTGGATATGATTTAAACTTGTCAAAACACCACACATTGCCAAAATATTTCAACCTTTATCAAACTTTGCAAACATTGGTTCCACACACTCAAACCTTGGAAAACATGGTGACTTGTGCTCTTAACTGTGCTTGGCAAAACGTAGATCTCACACTTGCATAGACTTCAGTTGCATTCACCCTAGTCTAGGATTCATTCTTGCATCAGATAGACTTCATATTGCACCTTTTAGTCCTCATTCAGGATCTATTACCTTTCATATTGCATCCATTTAGGTTCAATTTACTTTCCTTAGTTTTTGCATTCCCATCTCAAAATCAACACTTTGCACTCATCACCTTGCATCCTTGCATACCTATTCATCATTTTGACCACTTTATCCATCATTTAAAGTGTCATAATGATAATTTTGAGCATTAATACTAGCCCTAACACTATCCTCTAATATTAACCTCTCTGTGACATCAATCCTGAAACAATAGCTCCTAGAATTGCCTCAATTTCAGCCCAGTTTACCAACTGCGCCCTGAAACTACCAACTATGCCCAACTGGGCCCCAACTACATCATTGAAATATTTTTCACTATTTGGGTGCACTTGGTGGTCCTAAGATCTAGTTTTTGCTTGTAGATAACATTTTGGGGCTTCAACAGTGTCCTTAGGTACCTGGTTAGTTCCCCTTGCACTAGCTTGCCCAGATCTACATTCTACAGCACCTAATCTTCATCACCTTCACTTAAGACATCGTTCTATATGTCATAACCTTCATTTTGCATCTCCCAACCCATCCTAACATCAACCCCAGCATCCTAGCTTCTTGGCATGTTAGTTTGTTAACTATACCCCTCAGAATCAGCAAACATTCCTCAAAATCAACAAACATTCTTCCTAGCTTACCAACTGCGTCTAGAAACTACCAATTGCACCCAAATTGGCTCCAAGTGTGTCAATGACGTATTTGGTATTGTTAGGGTGCACTTGGCACTATTAGGGCACACTTGGGTACCTGCATGACCATTTTGGGCATCCAAACTGCACTTTAGGACCCCAAAACTGCATCTAGGAGCCTCTAGACCTTCCTATTCTGCACTTGACCCAAAATTGCATCTTGCACCAAAAATCCCCTTTTTTGTCATAGGAATTGTCTGCACCACATATCAACTTAGCATCAACATCATTTTGAACCCCCAAAACCTTTGAATTTAGTCAAAAATCTAAACAAAGTATGAGTCTCAGAGTATCTCCTAGTGTTCACGGATAATGGATCTTGACTAGTCTTTTTATCTTTTCTTATCATTTTATTTGGTCAAAATTTTTCTATGTCTTGATAGATTTGACCTTTTCATCCTTTATCAATTTGATATTTTTATCTTTTTGTCACTTTTTGGTCAAGATCCAAAGTCCTTTATCACAAGGTTAAACTCCTAGGCAAAATAATTTCAAAAGGTTTTACCTAAGTTCAAAACTTTCCATATACCATTTTCATAGCATAATAATATCCCTAGCATCCCCAAACATCATTTTGACCTACCCTAGTGGTATATCCCCTTCATATTGCATTGATCAAAACTGTTAACATCATTTTCACTACCAAACCCTATCAAATTGTCCATCAACCAAATTACCTTCTTAAGCATTTACCCTCATTTTTCATGTCCCAAATGTCATTAAAAACCCTATAAAATCATCCTTTTCATGACATACCTTGCATACATAAACCTTTAGCATCCTTGGGAAGTCCAAAACATAATCCTAATTGTCATTTTGCATACCTTAGAGTCATTTTCATCCCCCCTAGTCAAACTTCAAAACATCACCTTGCATTTGCATTTGCATAACGTCCCTAGGACATTTTCACTTTGCACATAATTCATCTAGAATTTTTTCACATTGCATAACATTCCTAAATAGTTAAAAATCCCAAAAAAACTCATATCTTGCATACCCACCACTCTAAAATCACCCAAAACACTCAAAAATTCCATTGCATTAGCACTCTTAGGTATCATGCTAGCACTTACTAGGAGACAACCAGCTCAGAGACCCAAGGAACTCTATCAACCTTTGTTTTCTAAGGCACAAGAACAACTAAAACCTCATCCAAGACAAAGAAAGAGCAAGAAAATCCAACAAACCTTTGACGAAGACCAAATCGAGGCATCACAACCATTACTAGCAAACCCCTTGAATATGTATCTGCAAGATCCTCATAATCAAGCTATGGCACAACAAGCCTTGAAAAATGCACCTACCATGAGATTTCCTCCAAATACTTCCCCCACACATGGGATGGTTCAATGGAGTCCTGACTTTGAACCTATATTCATGCCAATGCCATTAGGAGGAGGAAGTGTACCAACCTCACCTGAAGATGAACAATCACATTCCTTTGAATTCAGCCAACATAACACATCAAACATACAACAAGGTATTGTATAGCTAAGTGATGACTCTAACACTGATTATGGCATCACTGATGAAGAAATGGCTAGGGCATGTCAAGACAAAAGTTTTTGCAAGAACTTCAAACGTTTGGCAGCCCAAGAAATTGTCAAATTTAACCCAAATTTGGAAGGTCCTACGTCTAAAAATCAAACCAACACAACAATTGAAAACATCTGACCCATGATAAATTTGGACTTAGACAAGGGAAAACAACCTTTGGAGTTTTCAAACACAATAATGGCACCTATAAGGTCCCATCAAGAACCAACAATTGAAATCCTCCAAAGTACATTTGAACACATCAATGTTAACCCCTTGTTTGATGAAATACCACCAATCCCTAAACACCCGAAAAGGACATTAAGACTTGATTTTAGTCACATGATGCAACAAAAATATGCACCTAAAGGGTCTCATGCTCTAGGGATGCCAAACATACCTTCTTTGGAGGCAAATCAACAAAGTACACATTTGCTCCTAACTTTACCCAGTGCCACGACATCAAACACTATAGAACCTCTCATAAGTACAACATGTGAAACATCAAGTGCAACCATCCCTATGGAGACACAAAGGAAAAGTCTTATTGACATTACACCCATTCCCAATAGGGACGCATCTCATAGTCAAGTCAATATGATGTCATAAGCAAGAACATCTAACACACAAAGGTACCAAAACCATAATCCAAACATGACGTTTAATTCTCAAGGACTTAGTCAACCCCCATGACAATAACAACCAAAAATGATACAAGAAGTCAACACTTCCAAGGCACAACCAAGTCTACATCTGCTTGACACACATCTCACATAACAACAACAACATCAAACACAATGAAAACAACCACAAGTGGGGCAAACATCCAACATTCCTAACACACAATCTCATATGGACCCACTTGAATTACACACAATTTATCAACAACAATTTTAGCAGCAATTCCAACAACAACAAATGATGTTTGCTAAACAACAAGAGAAACTCAAGCAACAGTTGGAGTACCAAAGATGCCTTGAGCAACAAATCGCATACCAGCAACATTTGTTACAACAACAACATGTGCCACAACAACCTCAACAAATACCTCTACAACAACAAGCACGCACATGGTCTCACATACAACCAACAGAGGTATCCCAACAACAACCACAATGCATGGAACAATAACAACACATGGTACAAAAATCATAGTCAAGCCCACAACAAGTGCCACATCAAATACCACAATAAGTTCCCCAACAACAAGGACCTTTCTATCTTCGAGGTGCCAACATACCTCTACCACCCAGTAACACTTCATCAGACTCATCAAACACATAAATGTCAGAACCAAGTAGACATACTTCTCACCACAGCAAACGGTCTGCTCATAGACAAAAAAGATTTGAAGGAAATACCATCATGCAAAACCCCAATGAAGAACTATTACAAAAATTCAAAAAACTTTCCAAATAATTCGAGGCATTGGGAGTCCAAAAGAAATAGGCTCTATATACAGAAAGGGACCTACGTCATAACCCATTTGATAAAAGTTTGTATATGCCTCCATTCCCAAAACACTTTGAAGCTCCAAGGTTTGAAAAATACCAAGGAAAAGAAAACCCTATTGATCACATCCAATAATTTTGTGCTTCATGTACTGAACTCAGTGATGAGCCCACTTACCTTATGAGATTGTTCCCTCATTCTCTAGGTAGGCCTGCACTTGAATGATACTCCAAAATTCCTGGCAATATCAAATCTTGGTCAGAGCTAGCAAACAAATTTATCTCCCACTTTTCCTTTAACATTACAAATGAGGTGACACTTTCTAATTTGTGCTCAACTAAATAGAAGACAGGAGAATCATTCATCACATTCTTATTGCGTTGGAGAAGCTTAGTTAGTCAATGCCCACTAGACATTCCTGAAGAACAATGAGTAAACTTGTGCATTGAAAACTTAGTCCCAAACTTAATGTATGAACTCAAAATCAAGAGTCCAAGCACTATTGCTAAACTGATGAAAAAAGGGGCTAGTATTGAAGATGCTCTTATTCATAAGGGAATCCTCAAGACAAACAAGGAAAACACCAATACCAACTTGTCTAGTGACAAGCCAAAAATTTTCTCCAAAAACAAGAATGTGACTAATGATGGTATTGTGGATGCTTGCACAATTAGCACAGCACAATCTCAATTGTCTTTGAAAGGTGTAAACCCTACAAATTCACAAACTTCTAATCAAACATCAGCTTCACAATAGAAAACTGAGACTCTCACGCAAGATAAACCTCAAAGACATCCTTGAACCAGAGACAGGAAATTCACACCATTGGGAATACCACTTGAGATTGCGTTACAATAGTTACTAAGTAATAACTTCATGCAAATACCCCCAATCAAAGGTGAAGCCTTAACTAAAGTAGATTGGTGGAATGACAAAAAGTATTGTGGTTACCGTCGCACCAAAGGACACAAGGCTTCATCATGCTTCCAATTGAAACATGCAATACAAGACCTTATTGATGATGGTGTCATCATAGTTGATCCATCACTATTAGCATCCAACTCTAATCACACTATTTTCAAAGATCCTTTGAGTAATCATGACAAAGAGAAACCCTCAAGTTCAAACTCAAACTCGTAAGGTAATGTGAATTACACACGCACTAGCTATGACTACACCATCAATTGCTTTAATGAGTCTGACTTCTGCATATCCACATTCACATTGAAGGCTGAAGATCCTCATTGTGCTATCACTACATGTCATAGCAAGATCACCCTACCTGGAGCCCCATCTAGACCTACTACTTCTACTAGACCTGCACCCCCAAGTAGACCTACTACTCCTACTTCATCTGATTAAAGCCTTGTTGAACAACTTGGAAAAACCCCTGCACAAATATCGATTTTGGACCTACTGCGTGCATCCCCCCAACACCAGAAGATCTTGGAGAAAGTTCTTAAAGAGTCAGTAGTCCCAGATAACATTGATGTTGCCTAGTTCCAAGCCATTGTTAGGAAGCTATCTGCATCACAACATATCACTTTTTCCCCTCAAGATATTCCTAAGGAAAAACCTAACCATAATGATCCCCTTTATCTCAAAGTCTCCATCCATAATGCCAAAGTCAAATGTGTCTTAATAGATGGAGGAGCAGGACTAAACAACTATACTCTTAAAGTTGTCAATAGTTTGGGTTATTCTGAAGATGATGTGGATCCATCTCGAAGAATCACAATAAAAGCTTATGATGATGGTGAACACTTCTCCAAGGGCATCATCACATTATTGGTCCATTTACTGAAGGTACATTGTTCCATGTCCTAGATATAGAAATGAATTGTAACATGATACTAGGACACCCTTGGCTTCAAGCTATGAAAGCAGTCCCTTTTACATATCATTAATATTTGAAGTTTTCCTATCACAATGTAGAGGTTACCATCCCTGGCGATCTAGATCCTTTTCAATTTTGTGTTAATTTAAGAGATGCTACTGCATTCAAAATCTCGACAAACAATGAAGCACAACCCACAAATTCCTTTAAGTATGTGGATGCTGATATACTACTCAGTAAAGCCAAGGAAAAGATGAAGATTGAAGACAATGGGTGTGGAGAGTACTTTATGTCTCAAGTCTCTCTCATTAGGGAGTCACTAATTTCTCCCCAATCTCATGGTAAATCACAACCACTTCAAGCACAACATTTAGAGATCAGTACAAAGAATGATACTTCTACCAATGAGAATACATCTGCATGTATTGAGAAAGCAAAAGCAGAATGAGAACCCACTTTGATATCTCCTAGCAAGTATGGACTTGGGTTTACTATCATGTAAAAATATGGCTAGGATGGTTATAGCAGTCTTGGATCTCAGAAACAAGGAATAATTGAACCCATCACTACAAAAGGACAACCTCCTAGTGTGAGGCTTGGGTTTAAACCATTATGAATAGGTCCTCCTAGTACCATGGTACCTACATGTAAGACTATGGATGTTTTGAATGATGAAAAGGAATCTAAGGATATCCCACCTAAAAACAACAATCCTTTAGCTTCTAAGCATAACCCCAATGACCTAGTTGAATCACATAACCATATATCTACCTTCAACCAAAGCCCATTCAACACTGATGATGAGATCTCCTAAAGTTATCCTGAACCTTTGGATTGGGACAAACATGGACCACAAATTTTTGATCAATTCGACAATGATGACACTCTCATAATAGACTTTGAAGGCATTATGACTGAAGATCATAAAGAAGTAGTTTCTCCTAAAGAGAACACATTGGCATATTTTGGGGAGCCAACTCTACCTTCTAGTTACAAAGCAAATAGAGAAAGAAATAACAAGCATAGGTCTCTTGGTGAAAACCAAAAGGCACCATTAGACCATAAAAAATCTAAAGCTAAAAAGCTCCCAAGGATACAAAATGAAAAATATGATGCCATGAATATCAGTGTTCCAGTGTTCAACATGCCATCAAGTCTTCTTGAGCTCCCTCGATAAGTGTTCATGCAGAAGGTCATTGGTCTCAACCCTCCCAACCCTCTCTTATATCCTTTTGTTTATCCCCAAATTCAACTACCTAATTTGTCCAATAACCAAAATCAAATCCTTCTCCAACAAGCCTTTGCATATGTCATCATCAGTGACATCCCACATGAAATTTCTATTGACCCAATTATCCTTAGATGCCTTGATTCACAAGAGACAGACATTGTCTTACATACAGTACATGATGGTATATCTCAAGGCCTTTCTAGTGGTTTGATTTTAGCTAAAGACTCAGAAATAATCCTATGTAGTTATGGTCAGTCATGGATCCAGAGCTCATCAGTTAGCAGCACCAACAACAGATATCTTCTCAACATTTGTTAGTGACATTCTTGATTCCATCTAAAAGTCTTGAAAAAATACCAAAAAAAAAGCAAAAAGTCATGAAAAAAGCAAAAAAAAAAGTGGAAAAAGTCAAAAAAAAAAAAAATGGATGCCTTGATGAAAACTTGGCAAATAGGTGTCTTGGTACGAAAATTTGAGTTAAGAGAAAAATTTCGTCCAAAAGTGAAAACCTGACAAACAGGCACTTTGGGCAAGTACCATGGTGAAAACCTGGCAAACAGGTGCCATGTGTAATCAGTTATTGCTCCTCCATCTATCAGGATTCCCTCTGGTATTTTCCCCCTCTATCATTCCTTGATCATATCCTTCATATTGCAAGACATCCTTGATTCCTTATCATGGCTCACAAACTGGTTATGTCCTTAGTTACCTTGCTTAAGCATCACCAGTCTACACACATACTCTGTCATTGGCCTATGTACATAATTTGCATCTTGTCTGGGGGCATATTACCTACATGGTGAAAAAGTTTGAATTTGAACTAGGGGCATACCCCTAAGTGCTTTTTATCCATTGGATCTATCGCATACCAGATTGGAGCTAACACTTGTATATGCTTATATGATCCTGAAAAAATCCCTAAAAATCATAAAATGATCCTTAAAAGAATCACTAAAAATCACATAATTTCCTAAAAAAATCCTAAAAATTCAAATATGATCCTGAAAAAATCACTAAAAATCATAACATCTCTGGAAAAAAGCACTAAAAATCATAAAATGTCTTGAAATAAACCCTAAAAATCATAAAATGACCTAAAGAAATCAGTCACACAAAAAAAATCAAATATCCCAAAAAAACCATAAAAATCACAAAACTCATCAAAAATGTGCAATAAACCTTGTACATATTCACTATGGATAACCACCCCTTTTGTGTAAACACTTGCACTTTGCAGATTGAAACTCAAAGCACTAAACTTTCAAGACAATCACACTATCTGACCAACGTGAACCAATAATTAATCCAACATGTCACTATGAACCTATCAAATAAATCCACAAATAGTGCTATCATATTATCAACCTATTGAACACCATCTAAACACCTAACACACTAAAAAGAAAGTAATAATGGACAAGGATAGCTGTTGGCTAATGCTGTTTAGTGAGTGATTTATTTTTTGCTTTGTTTTTCTTTGATCATGTTCCTATGCCACTTGATGGTATAAAACTAATCTATGAGACTGGTCAAGATGGTTCATGGTCATCTTTTTCCATTTATTTCTGTTACAATGTACCTTTAAGAGTTTGGGGCATGTACATATGCCTTAGGAAGGACAAGGTCATTCTCTATTTGCATCATTCTTGTTTACGCAAAAGGCTTGCATTTACGCTCTGGCCCTTTATGCCATGATGTGTTGCATTCCCTTTGCCATATCAAAATAAAGCTCCATTTCACATATAGTGCACTTTCTAGAAGCAAAAGTCTTTCCATCATACTAACATCTCCTCATCTCATCTTTCTTCTTCATCTCATTCTATAACCATGATCATGTCTTCTAATTCACCAAATCATCTTCATCTTGCATTCATGCATAGTTGCATCATCCTGTACTATCAATCACCTTTTTGTGGCTTTCCACCTAGTTGAACCTCAGTCTGACATTTGTCTCATCATCTTTGACCAAATACGACCATTTTTGATGATTTCCCTCACGTTATGACATCTTTCCATCATTTTGGGCATGCACGCACAGTTTCGGGTCATTTCGTTAGTTGTTATGGTTTTGTCTTCTTGTTGTCGATAAATTGACTTATCCTATGCTTATCTTAGTCAATTTCTCAAGGGGGCACCCATATATATCATCCCTACTAGCACATGTTGTGGCTTTCTCATCATTTATTCTTTGATTCAACACTCTAAATCACATTGTATCAAAGAGGGGCAAAATGTAGACGCTCAAAAATGGTTTGCATCTACAACCTCATCACTTCTTCATACTAATTTGTCCCATTTTCTCATTCTACTAACTTTGATCTTTTGGCCAGATTGACCATATTTTGTCATTTATATCCCCTTTCACATCAATTTCATATCAACTCATAATCATATCAAATCAACTCAGAATCATATCAAATCAACTCAAAATCATATCAAATCAACTTAGAATCACCCCAAATCAACTCAAAATCACTCAAAATTAGTCCTAATCAACCCAGAACATATCAAACATCCTAAATCAATCATCATTTATTCGCTCCTAGGCATTGTTGTGGCTTTTAGTACCTTGGAAACCTATCAACTTATTAATCTTATAATCTGACCTTAGTACTGTCATGGCTCTTAGTACTAGGTAAAAATATCATTCATGTCATTCAATCTTTGACATTGTTGAGGCTTTCAATGTCAGATCATGGCATCATCAACCATTTTAATAATATTGACAGTGTCCGTCAGTGTTATTATGATCAAACCTTATCAATCAATTTCAATCCTGTGGCATTTACAATGTCAGTTAAATGTTACATATCAATTAATTCATGTCATGTGTCCTTGGCATGTTATCAATTTTGATCTATCAATTAATTTGACCATGGGTTTGGTCTACCTTTTTATCATCTTATTCGATATCCATCATCGTCACATTTTCATCAAAGGATATGGTCACATTCATTTAATCAATTTGGCCAATCACCTACTAATTTTCTCTATAGGATTGAATAAACCATAATTTAATTCTATTATTCTCACTAATTATTCTTCCCGATTATCATCCTCAATTAATTAATTTTATTAATTAATTGATTCATTATCTACAAACCATGGAAATTTACAATATCCTAAGTTCCATTTTCCATCATTAATTCCATTTTCTACTAATTCTTATTTTGTGGAATAAAAGGATTTTTAATTCAAATATTCCATAAAATATTTCATCATCATGACACTTGGATGTGACACCTCATGGATTCTCCTTTGACACTTGGCTGAGATTTGTCATAATCAAATATTCTTATCTCTTACACATGTCCCTATTTGGCTTATTCGTCATAGATTCTTGGCTTTAAGTGGGTTGAGGAATATTATGACGTGTCATAGATTCTCTTCCAAATTTGATTCTCGTGTGTCATAGAATCTTACTTTTGGCATATTCTATCATATGCATCATAGGAATTATTATTACCTCTTATGCATGTCCCTATTTGGCTTATTCGTCATAGATTCTTGGCTTTAAGTGGGTTGAGGAATCTTATGATGCGTCATAGATTCTCTTCCACATTTAGCCAAATTTGACTCTCATGTGTCATAGAATCTTACATTTGGAATATTTTGTCATATGCATCATAGGAATCTCTTGCCACATCACATGTCTGTGGGTGACAAATCCAATGCTCTCACCCTACATGAAAATTATAAAATGGACACTTTTCCTCTCATTTTGGATCCGAATGCTTAAGTTTTGAAAATCCAAATCTTTGAATCCTTGAGTCTCTACTTCTTTGCATGTTGCATTCTCTATTTCAAGCTTAAAATCACATTTCTAGTATTCTCATGGCATTATCCATATCATAGGCTTTGGCTTCAATCTTCTGTGCACTATAGGAAACTTTGGAGCTACAATCATTTGGAGAAGAAAGAAGAACATGGGAGCTACAAATTCAAAAGGGGGTTTATATTGCTTTCTTAATTAGTTTTGCTTTCATGGTAGACTAGTGGGTGCTAACATATGTTGATTGAGTTTGTGATTTTCTCATAGTGTGTTATGCTTCTAACTTGTTTTTTTGGTCCTACATTTTTTATTTGTTGCTCAAGGTCTCTTTGGTATTCCAACTGTTGCTTTAGTTGCTCTTGTTGTTTAGAAAACATCATTTTTTGTTGTTGGAATTGCTGCTGAAATTGTTGTTGATAAATTGTGTGTAAGTCTAGTGGGTCCACATGGGATTCATGTTAGGAATGTTGGATGTTTTCCCCACTTGTGGTTCTTGTCGTTGTGTTTGATGTTGTTGTTGATATGTGGGATGTGTGTCAAGTGGATGTAGCCTTGGTTGTGCCTTGGAAGTGTTTAGTCCTTGTACCATTGTAGGTTGTTGTTGTCATGGGGGTTGACTAAGTCCTTTAGAATTGAACGTCATGTTTGTATTCTTGTTTTGGTACCTTTGTGTTTTAGATGTTCTTGCTTGTGACATCATATTGACTTGAATCTAAGATATATTTCTATTGGGAATGGGTGTAATGTCAGTAAGACTTTTCCTTTTTGTGTCCATAGGAATGGTTGCGCTTGATGTTTCACATGTTGTATTTATGAGAGGCTCCATAGTGTTTGATGTCGTAGCACTGGGTAAAGTTAGGAGCAAAGCTGTACTTTGTTGATTTTCCTCCAAAGAAGGTATGTTTGGCATCCCTAGAGCATGGGTCCCTTTAGGTGGATCTTTTTGTTGCATCATGTGACAAAAATCAAGTCTTAATGTCCTTTTGGGGTGTTTAGGGATTGGTGGTATTTCATCGAACAAGGGGTTGACATTGATGTGTTCAAATATACTTTGGAGGATTTCAATTGTTGGTTCTTGATGGGATCTTATAGGTGCCATTATTGTGTTTGAAACCTCCAAAGGTTGTTTTCCCTTGTCTAAGTCCAAATTTATAATGGGTTGGATGTTTTCAATTGTTGTGTTGGTTTGATTTTTGGACCTAGGACCTTCCAAGTTTGGATTAAATTTAACAAAATCACTAAAAATCACATAATGTCTTGAAAAAAATCCTAAACATTCAAATATGATCCTGGAAAAATTACTAAAAATCATAAAATGTCTTGAAATAAACCCTAAAAATCGTAAAATGACCTGAAGAAATTAGTCACACAAAAAAATCAAATATTCCCAAAAACCCTAAAAACCACAAAACTCATCAAAAATTTGCAATAAACCTCCCAAATTTTTAGTATGGATAACCAGCCCTTTTGCATAAACACTTGGGTTTTGCAAACTAAAAATCAAAGTGTTATGCTTCAATGCCAATCGTAATATCTGTGCAGCATGAACCAACAATCAATCCAACATGTCACTATGAACTTATCACCTAAATCCACAACTAGAACTATCACATTATCAACATGTCAACCACTATCTACACACATAAAACATTAACAAGAACATAATAATGGACAAGAATAGCTGTTGGCTCATGCTGTTTAGTGAGTGATTTATTTTTTCTTTGTTTTTTCTTTGATCATGTCCCTATGCTACTCGATGATATAAATTGATCTATGATAGTGGCTAGGATGGTTCATGGTCATGTTTTTCCATTTTGGTCTATTATAATGTACCTTTGAGAGTCTAGTGCATGTACATATGCCTCAGAAAAGACAAGGTCATTCTCTATTTGCATTGTGCTTGTTTACGCAAAAGGCATTGCATTTGCGCTCTGGCCCTTTATGCCATGATGCATTGCATTCCATTTTCCATATCAAAATAAAGCTCCATTTGACATATAGTGCACTTTCTAGAAGCAAAAGTCTTTCCATCATACTAACATCTTCTCATCTCATCTTTCTTCATCATCTCATTCTCCATCACCATGATCATGTCTTCTGATTCACCAAATCATCTTCATCTTGCATTCATGCATTCTTGCATCATCTTATGCTGTAAATCAACTTTCTATGGCTTTCCACCTGGTTTAACCTCAGTCTGAGATTTGTCTCATCATCTTCAACCAAATACAACCATTTTTGATGATTTCCCTCATGTTATGACATCTTTCCATCATTTTGGGCATGCACGCACAGTTTTGGGTCTACACTCTAGGCCTCATAACTTTCACATTTTAGCTCTGATTTTCATTTCCTTAGTTGCTATGGTTTTGTATTCTTGTTGTTGATAAATTGACTTATTGTATGCTTATCTTAGTCAATTTCTCAAGGGGGCACCCATATATATCATTCCTACTAGGGCATGTTGTCACTTTCTCATCAGTTATTCTTTGATACAACGCTCTAAATCACATTGTATCAAAGAGGGGCAAAATGTAGATGCTCAAAAATGGTTCACATCTACAACGTCATCACTTCTTCATACTAATTTGTCCCATTTTCTCATTCTACTAACTTCAATCTTTTGGCCAGATTGACCATATTTTTTCATTTATATCCCCTTTCACATTAATTTCATATCAACTTAGAATCATATCAAATCAACTCGGAATCATATCAAATCAACTCAGAATCATATCAGATTAATTTGAAATCACTCAAAATTAGTCCTAATCAACCCAAAACATATCAAACATCCCAAATCAATCATAATTTATCCACTCCTAGGCATTGTTGTGGCTTTTAGTACCTTGGAAACCTATCAACTTATTAATCTTATCAATCTGACCTTAGTACTATCATGGCTCTTAGTACTAGGTCAAAATATCATTCATGTCATTCAATATTTGACATTGTTGAGGCTTTCAATATCAGATCATGGCATCATCAACCATTTTAATAATATTGACAGTGTCCATCAGTGTTATTATGATCAAACCTTATCAATCAATTTCAATCCTATAGCATTTACAATGTTGGTTAAATGTTACATATCAATTAATTCATGTCATGTGTCCTTGGCATGTTATCAATTTTGATCTATCAATTAATTTGACCATGGCTTTGGTCTACCTTTTCATCATCTTATTCAATATCCATCATTGTCACATTTTCATCAAAGGATACGGTCGCATTCATTTAATCAATTTGGCCAATCATCATCTAATTTTCTCTATAGGATTAAATAACCCATAATTTAATTCTATTATTCTCACTAATTATTCTTCTTGATTATCATCCTCAATTAATTAATTGATTCTTTATCTACAAATAATGGAAATTTACAACTTCCTACGTTCCATTTTCCATCATTAATTCCATTTTCTACTAATTCTTATTTTGTGGAATAAAAGGATTTTTAATTCAAATATTCCATAAAATATTTCATCATCATGACACTTGGATGTGACACCTTGTGGATTCTCCTTTGACACTTGTCTGAGATTTTTCATAATCAAATATTTTTATCTCTTACGCATCTCCCTATTTGGCTTATTCGTCATAGATTCTTGGCTTTAAGTGGGTTGAGGAATCTTATGACGTGTCATAGATTCTCTTCCAAATTTGACTCTCGTGTGTCATAGAATCTTACTTTTGGCATATTCTATCATATGCGTCATAGGAATTATTATTACCTCTTATGCATGTTCCTATTTGGCTTATTCATCATAGATTCTTGGCTTTAAGTGGGTTGAGGAATCTTATGACACGTCATAGATTCTCTTCCACATTTAGCCAAATTTGACTCTCATGTGTCATAGAAACTTACATTTGGCTTATTCTGTCATATGCGTCATAGGAATCTCTTGCCACATCGCATGTTTGTGGGTGACAAATCCAATGCTCTCACCCTACATGAAAATTATAAAATGGACACTTTTCCTCTCATTTCGGATCCGAATGCTTAAGTTTTGAAAATCCAAATCTTTGAGTCTTTGAGTCTCTACTTCTTTGCATGTTGCATTCTTTCTCTCACATTAAATCAAACTTCAAGTATTCTCATGGCATGATCCACATCATAGGCTTTAGCTTCAATCTTGTGTGCGCTATAGGAAAATTGGAGCTACAATCATTTGGAGGAGAAATAATAACATGGGAGCTACAAACGAAAAAGGGGGTTTCTATTGCTTTCTTAATTAGTTTGGCTTTCATGGCAGACTAGTGGGTTGTAATACATGTTGATTGAGTTTTGTGATTTCCTCATAGTGTGTTATGCATTTAACCCATTTTTCTGGTCCTACAGATAGATTATTAGTGTTTTTGTGGTGTTTCCAAGCTATTCTATGTTGTTTTTGGGAGCCCGATGAGCATTATTTTTATCCTCCTTTTGGGAGCTATTGTGTACATATTATATAGATCTTAAAATTTCATTTTGTAGGCTATTATGCTGCTGAAATTTCTATAAAAATCTCCACTTTTAGATTTACTAATAATATGTGAAGCTGTGAAGTTTTGGGCACTATTTTTGGCATACCTGATTTGGGGTTTATTGAGAAATTGGTGGATCTTTGAAAGATTGGTTGTTTGATCTTAAAGATATGATTAGAGGCTTGAAATATCATAAAAAATTAGAGAATAGACATTTTAGTGGTATCAGAGCTATGATCTTGCCAACGTGAGGGTTTGTAGAAGTTTGCATGTCAGTTTTGACAACTACCCAAATCTTGCATGTCATAATTTATGGTTGCATGTTGCTTTTAATCAGCTGCATGTCAAAATTTATGGTTGCATGCTACTTTGAATCATTTGAATGTTAGTTCTTGGTGAATTTGGTCATTGCATGTTCCTTCTAATCAGCTGCATGTCAAAATTTATGGTTGCATGCTACTTCTAATCATTTACATGTTAGTTCTTGGTGAATTTGGTGGTTGCATGTTGCTTCTAATCAACTACATGTCAAAATCTATGGTTTCATGCTACTTATATTCATTTGCATGTTAGGTTCTTGGTGTTTGAAGAAGTTATAACCTATTGGGGTTACACTCTACTTTATTCAAAATGGACAGGTATAGTACAGAGTCTCAGAGGACACGATCTTGGACAATTGATATCTAGAGTCTGAATAGTAAGAAGGATGGTTATTTAGAAATTTGAGATAAACTTAGGAAAATAAGCCATGACATGTTTGAATAGTTGGTTGAGCACCACTATATGATGAATGACATGTTGTCCAACCCAACTAAGGTGGATAAGTTGACTGGATTTCTATTTGGTAGGTTTTCTCATAGGGCAGATGACACAATTACTAAGAACTTGCATGATGAGTTTGAGAAACTAGCTTATAGCTAGGCAGAGGTCTTAGATTCTACTCTGCCACAAGAGGTAGTGGGTTTATATGATGATTATGAGGATGTTTTTGTGCATGATGGTGAGATACCTGGTAGAGATGAGCAGACATTGAGCACTCATGGCTTTGCTGAGAAAGAGTACTAGGCACAATTAGATGCTTCATCACATAAGGTTGAGGTAGGTAGTACTTTGCATGATTTGTCTAGTCAGTTGAAAGTGAACAAAGATAGTATTGTGACTTCATTATCTAATCATGACAAGATGCAAGATATGATAAAGGATCACATTCAGATGATTCAGTTACAGGATAGAAATAAGGGAGTTCAGGTAAAGTCTTCTTGTGTTGACTTACAGGCGATTAGGGAAGGAATGGGAACAATGAAGTTGAGTTGTTTACATCTGCTATCAGATCATGACCATCTTCTTATCCTTGTCGGAGACTATTCAAATGCCTTGAGGAGGAAGGAGGAGGAAGTTGAGAGGCTTTCTCACAAGCTTGAGGACACTCGAGCTTCTTTGGTGAATACTCTATTGGCATTACAAGACTAGGTGAGACATGGGGATAAGCATGGCATGGAGTTGAGTTTAATTTCATCTTGAACTCTTGATACTTAGCTTTCTGTGAATGGTAGATCATATGTGGTCATTGATAATGTTGCGAGTTTATCTTGCATTCACATCTAGGATATAGGGACAATGTCAAATAGGTATGTGGAGTTAGTTGGTATTGGTCATATTACTCAGGTGAGGAGTTTCCTTGAGTTATCAGGTGATTCTAGTTTACAAATATGGACTCGAGATTGTTATATTGGCATTTGGGATTTAGTTGACTAGAAATCTTTAACACTTTTTGGTAGCAGTGTTTGTTTGGGTGCTATCATTGATTTGATTAGCAGATTGCACAGTGTTGTCTTTTCTTGTGCTAGCAACTTGCTCGATGTTGGTATTAGTTTTTATACACCCGTGTTGGGCTTTGTTCATATATCCAGTCAACCATACTTACTGGAATGTTTTGATGATCTCTCATATTTGGTAGTGTGTACAGATGAGTCCTAGGATCATATTGGCATTGATGACATCTAGGAGGATTCAATGGGCAGTTTTGAAGACTTAGTTTCCTTGGTAGTTTCTTTTGGTACAGAGGAGTTGGATAGTAGTGCTACAATTTTTGATACTCTGTATGTTGATATGAGCTTTGGAGTTGACTCATAGGATATGGAAGGTAATACTCTAGAGACTAGTAACTTTGAGGATACTCCTTTAGACAGTGCATCAGAGGAAGTTTGTAGGAGACGGTCTAGTTAGTGCCATCATGTGTCTAATCAATTGAGAGTTAGTGAGCGAGACATTGCTATCACTCACCAAAATTTTGATGTTGCTCATCAGTTGTTAGTAGTTTATGGATGGGGTTCTCCTACTAGTGATGAGAAGGAAGGCAACTATCTTTCCTTGACAAAGATCCACTCTTTATGGGTGGCTATTTGGATTTTGAGACAGAATTATATGCAGTTGGTAGCAAACAGAGATTATCTTACAAAGTGGGGGAGTACAATATATGACACATTATTGGCTAAGGAAGATGAGGTGAGTTACCTTACTCAGCAACTCGAGGTGACTTTTGAGATTCTTGAGAGTACACAATTGGCTTTCAAGGAGTCACAATTTCATCTGGCTAAGGTGACCATGGAGTTAGAGAAAATACAGTCTTTACCAGATTTTGTACAGTCACAAGCTATGGTGTCTAGTGATTTGAGGATGTCCATGGTCGAGATTGTCAAAGATAGTGGAGATGGGGATGCATCCATCCTTGATACTAACATTGGCATATCGGGTTCATCCCCACTAGAGTCAGGTTCAGTTGAGTTGGGTGTTGTAGTAGATTGTTGTGGAATGTTTAACATGGTGGTGACCTCTAGTACTAATGGCATGAAGACTAGAGATGTTGTATCAAAGACCATGTGTGATATTGGTGAGTTGATAGTTGGCATGGTTCTTGCTAGTAATACTACTCCCTTGGTGATGTCTTCAGAGGTAGTAGTCAGTTCCAACTTGGTTAGTGATTGATTCTAGTTAGTTACATCTGGATTGTAGTTTGAGCCACTGACTGAGATTAGCACATTCTATCAACATTACATTGTGAGGTATGCTCATCAATTCACCTTTGATGACCATGTTGATGAGATGATGATAAAAAGATTTACTTTGGTTCCTAATGCTTATCATCAGTTATGGGATAGTTTGATGCCTCAAGATAAAAGTTGTGATGGGCACGACATGGTGATAGGTTCTGCAATTGATAGCTTGATAATACATGACTTAGAGCAGGATTTTTGGAGTGATGGTTCAATGGGTGTTGTTATTGATTCTACTCCCTTGACTATGACATCTCTTGACTTAGCTGGTGATCAGTCACAGTGGGTTGTATCAATTGTTCATGGTGAGCTATTGACTGAGGTTGGTTTTTTTTATCAACATTATATTGCAGGGTATGTACATCAATTAGCATTTGATCCTTGTGCTGAGGAATGTATGGCAGACAAATTTGGTTTGGGTTCCATTTCTTGTTGTTTATCTTGTGATGGCTTTTCACCATCAGGGGTGCATGGGAGTTATGGTTATGAGATAGTGGCCGGTGATCTACAGAGTTGTGTTGACTACAAGAGTTGTACAGTGTGTGGATTCTCCATACTTGGTACAGTTTCATTCAGGAATGTTCACCATTGTTGCAAAGTTGGATTGTACATTCCATATAAGCTAGTGGGATGCGTTGATGGTATTTACTATGTTGGCAGTTTGATTTGTCCACTTTACTTGGGGTTTGATGTTCTAAGAGTTTGTGTCTTGTGGGTTTTTGACTATGGAAGTTGTGACTTTGGAGTTTGGTTGAGCAGTAATTATCAGTTTGATTATGGATTCCTCTTGGTTATATTACAGAGGATATTGCAGGAGACTATGTTAATTGACAATAGTATAGTTCATGACTACAATTGGGACCCAGGTGGATTGATTGGTTTATTGTTCAGCTATTGCTTGAGGACAAGCAATATTTGGAAGGGGAGGACTTTTTCATGTCCCCTTTTCAAATAATTAAAAATAATAATCTTTTCTAAGGCAGGCAGGCCCAAAAAGGTGAAGTTTCAGAAAAAGGAGATAATCTTTGAAAGCTAATGGACTAATAAATGAAAATTATTATTAAAATATGTTTTATTAACCCCTCTTGGATGTGAGTTAGGGTTATACTCTTTTTTAAGGGGTTTGAATGCATTTTGGGCTCATTTCAGAACCTTATTTTTGCTCATTTCTTTGTTGTTCTTCAGAGGCTGCCAAACCTGTGAAGAAGGAGACCCAAGAAAAGGAGTTTGTAGTTTTATAGGAAGGCTAAGGATGGGATTTTGAATCCATTCCATGTGCATGGTCATGCAAATTTTTCCTTTGTGCTGAACAGCGCAGATTTGTGGTTTTTCAAGTGATTTTTTTGTAAGAGTTTGGTGTTTCTGGTTGAGTATTTCATATCAGTTTGGGTTGCTGCTTTATTTCAGACTTTAGATGTTAAAATAAGGCAAAATATATGTATTTTTTCATGATTATACTTCTATGATAGATTATTAGGGTGTTTGTGGTGTTTCTGAGCTATTCTATGTTGTTTTCGGGAGCCTGATGAGCATTGTTTTTATCCTCCATTTGGGAGCTGTTGTGTAAATGTTATACAAATCTGAAAATTTAATTTTTTAGGCTTTTATGCTTCTGAAATTTATATAAAAATTTCCACTTTCAGATTTACTAATAATATGTGAAGCTGTGAAGTTTTTGTCACTATTTTCGGCATACCCGATTTGGGGTTTATTGAGAAATTGGTGGATCTTTGAAAGATTGGTTGTTTGATCTTAAAGATCTGATTAGACACTTAAAATATCACATAAAATCAGAAAATGGACATTTCAAACCATTCTATGTATATTAGATCGTGCTTCTTTCATTGAAGCTTTTGGATTGGAGGGTGAAATGAGCAAGCCTGTGGATTTAATTGGCCTTCAATAAAAAAAATTGAAAGGAATACCAAGGCTTACACAAGGAATTATATGCTACAACACATCCCCATGGACCATAAGCTAGCATGTGATTATCCTAAGAAAGTGGATAAGGAGATGCCTTTGGACAAATTCAAAACCTATTTTGTAAAGATAGTGTATGGTCTCCACAAAGTGGTTAGTATAGATGGAACTAATATGTTATATGGGATAGAGTTCATTATTGCTAGAGATGTATAGGATTCATACCATGGTAGAGAGTATGACTATGTGGACTATATTCTAGAGAAGATGAAGGATAACATTGGGCTAGAATAGAGTGGGGAAATGAGAAATTTCAAATTCCATCATTACACACTACTGATGAATTTGATCTTGTACAAGAACATGGGGTATATTAGCTCAGATTTCATTGATCACACCTCTGATGGAGAGCTACCAATTTAGCTATGCATATGGGTATGGGATAGTTCCTATCACTACTCTAACTTTGTTTCCTTTTTCAATAATTTTAGTACTATTATCATGAAATGTTAAACCTTGGTTACTTTAGGGCACCTAAAATTTTGAAAAACCTATTAAGGTTTGAACTTCTACCTAAAAATAAAGGAGTAGATCACAATTGGGGGGCATATTCTTATTCCCAACATTTTCCCTCATGAGAATATATGGTTTCCCTCAACCTCCTCATATATTGCCCAGATTTATCCCTCTTAGACTAGCCATCATTAAATTCATGTGGTAGTTGATGATGGTAATCAAAGAATACTTAGGGCCTAAAGTGCATAGAGGCACATTTTTGTCTAGGTGCTCTAGAATAGGGGACTTTTCAATTGGAAAAGAATCCATGAATCATATATATTATTTCCTCCACTATTTTAATTTATCAACTACCCCATATAGGATGTATGATCTAGATAATTGGATGAGGAATACCCTCAAAGAAATTAGAAATTATGTGTTGCCAAACACAAAAGAGTTACCTCATGAGGACCTCATTCCTAACATAGTAGTTGAGGGGGAGGCTACTGATAAACTTAAATTTTTTGATGATATTCTAAGGGTGGAGAGGGAATTGAAGAGAGAAAATCAAAATTTCAAGGGTTTTTACATGGATGTACCTTACCCACAAAGGATAAGGTAGATGGTTGTTAATCATGTTGAGATCATGGCACAAATGCTAAAGGGGCCAATCAGAGAAGAAGAAAGGGTAAACCCTAATAGCCTAGAACCATATGTGACCTAGAAATTGAAGAAGATGAACATGTAAAGGCATCATGGGTTACCAAGGGTAACAAAAGGAAAAAGGTAGTTCACATATCAGAAAACATGAAACAAAGAACTCTGCAAATCTTGCCTAGTAAGAATCAATATTTTGCTGATTTAAGGAAAAGTTATATACATGATAAAATAAATGCAGTAGAGAACACTCTGAGTGATCTAGAGCTGGCAGCAATAACATTGGATGATAGGATCATCTAGGATCAACATTTTTTTGAAGATGATGAATTGATCAAGTCTACTAAGTTCAAGAGCTTCCTCTACAAGATCAAACAAGGCGAGTTGGTACTGAAGATGAAGTTGGAGAATTTCATGAGGAAAAGTAATAATTGATTAACAAACTTCATGGTTATAATCATGAGAGTGAGGTGATGATGTTGGAATTTACAAGTTGGAAGTTTTATTTCTGAGAAGGGGGTGATGAATCAGAAGTAACTAACTTTAACCTTTTCAAACCTTTAGCTAACATCATTCACATGCATCTAACATATCTATTCAGCATGAAGAATAAAGACATGCATGAAAATAGATAACAAAAGATTTTGGTAACCTAGAAACCCTCCAAAAATGAGAAGGTAAAACTAGGGTGGGGATGACACCCACAAATTATCACTACAACAATATGTAACTATTCAAGGTTACAAAGTTTGACCACTTCCAATGGTCCGTCCTCTGAAAGGCCTATCCTATTAAATACTTTGCACCTTGTTAAAAGTGACCTGGTTAGAGGATTTACAAACACTCTCTTAGAATGTCACCCTGTTAAAGGATTTTGCACCTTCTTAAAAGGCTTACAAGATGGATATTAGACCAACCTATCATCATAGGATTTTCATTCCTAATAGAATGGCTAGAGAGTCTTAGAGAGTCTTGACTTGATGACTTGCAATCTTCAATTACTAATTTTAGATCCTTGTTTTGCTCTTTTCTATTCTGATCCTTCTTTGATCTGATATGTCTGTCCTTGAGGTTCTAATTATTTTTTTTGATCAACTAAATTTTGCAATGTTGTTCTTCTTTTTCTAAGTCTTTATACCCCTCTTCACTTCACTAGAATTATCCCATAAACTCTCACACATATTCAAATAATGCGGTTTCTTCACATTTTAAAGGTTTCAAAGACTTAGGGTTAGTTATGAATCTACGATCAATATTCATTCTTCTTTTCCTGTTCAATTCTTTCACTTTTCCTATTGGTTGCATGCTTTCTCCATTTTTCTTATTGGTTGTATGCTGATTACATAGGAAATACAAAAGATTTGATCTTATCTTCAAGATCCTTTGAGATTCACCTTGAGTCTGCTCAAAAATAGTTTACATCTAAGTTTGTGAAGACACAAACTCATATGTTGATTCTTTGTTACTTGACACTTACTAGTTATTGATGCTCGACACATACAAGAATTTTGTCTCACTCAGCTCCTATAGTAATTTTGTTTTGCTTGAAATATATACTTTTCTCGACACCTATAGAGACATGGCATCACTTATCACTCGACACTTGATACTTGCTTAGCACCTATTTAATCTCTGGCTTGACACATAATATAGCTTGGCATCTATATTATACTCAGCATCAACTTGAGAATTGGTTAAATGTGTTGATACTCAAATGTCAAAACCAATTTGAGACCAACAATCTCCTCCTTTGACATGAGTGGTGAAAAAACTTAACGAAGCATTATGATTCTAGTCTCTATGAGTATATTACACATTTTGTTCAACATATGTACAAAACTTCAAAAACTTGTTCAAAATTTTGTAGAAGACTATATACCTTAAAAATTTGTCACTCCCCCTGAGCTAAAATTTTCTATATCCACAATTCCTTAAAGTGAATTTGTCTCATGTTGATGTGTCTAATACTCTTTTCCTTATATGTATCTACTTTGTTTTTACTCTATATGTACTCCCCCTTTCACAAATATTCTTGCTATTTTTGCATCCATTTGGCTTTATCCTTTTAAGATTTAAAATTTGAATATATAATATCTCCCCCTTTGGATATTATTTATTTAGCTAAAAATGTTATATTTACCTCCATTATTATCTTCAGAGAAGCATCCCAATTGTCCAATGCCATTTCCAATGCTTTGAGCAAGATGGTTGTCTCTGTTGCAAGATGTACTAGGCCCTGTAAGGTAGAAATATATGGATCTTTCTTCAAAAGATTCTCTACATAGGCCATTTCTTTATGAAATACTTCTAGATGTGGGGTAATAGAAAACTATATCTATATTAATTTGTACTTAACATTAGCCTCTTCTACTATTAATAGAGGTAACTCCTTCTAGGTGTGAAGTGTTGTTGCAAAATGCTTCTCACTTTGAGCTGGATCCTTAGTTAGCTATGTGCTAGATATCTTAAGGTTCCTCTCAAAGCTTATTATTCTCTGGCTAGTCTCTTGTGTGAAATATGAAGAGTCACATAGTTTGGAGTACAATGAGAATATGTTATCAAGTACTATTTTCACCTTTTCTACCTTCTTAGCCAGTTCAACTTGTGATAGTGCTATCTCACTAGATATCTTCTCATTGACCTTCATTTGAATATTTTTTTAGACCATTCTAATAATTTAACATTAGTATCAAAGTCTTCATTTTGTACCCATTCCACTATGTTGGATAGTTACTCCATGATGGGCTTTGTTTCATTAGGTACTAGCAAGCTAAATGTATCAAGGAATATTGTTTTGATTTCTACTAATGCTTGCTTTTGTCTATACTCATTTCTAAGTATCTCTTGCTTCTTCTTTCTCTCTAGCACCTCTTGCACTCATTTATCTATTCTAGGTTCATTTTCTTATAGTCATAACTTGGTATGACTATTTCCTCATCAAGTGTAGGGCCTCCATAGTGAAGTACCCTTGCTACCTTGGTGGAGCTTGAGCTTGGTGCTGAGATTTATAATGGTACTACATCGGTGCTCGATTGCTTGGTAGGAGGTCATGTAGTAGGAAAATTAATCAATATCTATATTGTCTCTTGCTCTCTCTCCTTAGGGTTTTTCTTCTCTTCCTTATGTTCTCCTCTTCTACCTTGATCAATGGCAATGATTTGAGGAGGTGCACCTTGGCTTTCTGATGTAGGAACATTTGTGCTATCTATTCGTTTGCTGACTCCTTAATAGTTGTTGTTACTATCACTATGGGATCAACCTTAGAAGTTCTGTCTTGTGCTACTTAATCTTTTGGTTGATCATCTATAGCTGTGGGAGGTTTTGAAGGTGGTTCTTATGTGTTCACCTTCTCCTTGGTTATTTTTCCTACAAATTTTTGTAACTCCTCTACACTCACCAAAATAGGATTTGTGCACAATTGTGATTGCAATGTTGTTTGGTGAAGGATCCTTTTAAGATCTACAATTAATGGATTCATATTTTGACCTAAGGTGTCAAGAACATCCTTCACAATTACTATTTCTATAGATGTAGGTACTATATGTGGAGAACTAGGTCGTGGCAATTGGGTGTCTTGGACACTCTATTCTTGCCACTACTCCTCTACTATTGCCTCATCACCTTTATGTGTCTTCTCCTCCACTGTTATCTTTTCTTCCTCTTTTTCATTTTCTTCTCCTTCCTCATCATCATTTATTCACTCAAAGGGATTTTCTTTCCCTTCCTTGATAGTAGTCAATCCATATATCAATTTACACATTTGTGTGGATTTCTTTACAACATCTTCTATTTTATTTTGCAAAATACTAAAGGCTTTGTATTTGGGTGAAAATTTGCTCTGATGTTTCTTACTAGCCTTACTTAATTGACCATTTACAAGGTCTAGCATGACATGAGCCAATTTTGATTCCCTTATTTCCTTCTCCATATTTACGCAGTAATGCCATTTATTTTCTACAATGGAGCTTAGCTCCTTAGGCATAGAATTGTTAAGTTCAAGTGAAGTAGTCTTGAACTTGGCCATCATAGTGTAGATATATTCTTTCACTATGTTTTGTTCTTCTCTGCTCAACTTATAGTAATCAATGGTCTTTAATCTAGTTAAATTTGCATGTGCTCCCTTGGTTCTTCTTATTGCTACTAAATTCTTATTGATTTCTTGCAATTGCAGTTTTGCAAGATCATAAGTATGATCCTTTTTCACTAGTTTGTAACCAACATCCATTGCAATGTAGGGTACACTATTAAGTCTGTTGGATTGATAAAATTTGTGTAAAATAAGCCTAACAACAAAGTGAACAAGATGGTCTGTGATAGTATCTATAGTCATTCCTCTCTTGTTCCATTTGGCACCTATGTTCTTCTCAATTGCTTCCTTAGAGTCACTTCTAAGGGTCTTTGGCTAATGTAGGGTTCGATAACCTATTACTTTGTGTACAATCCTCTTTGTTATTTTTACTAGACCATCTTATATCCACAAACTTCCATCATGAATTCTGCTGAGTACAATTCTAATTCATTCAGTTTTGAAAATAGTGGGGAATTCTAAGGCACGAGTCAAACCCTTCTTCTCAATGATTGGTACTCTTCCTTCAAAATTTTGTTTTCACACAACTTTTCATAGGCTTCCCTCATCTCCATATCTCCTATGGCTCCAATTTTGTAGTTGTAGCATCTCCTAACATCCTAAACCATATCTACCTTAGGGGGTTATAATAGATAGGGCTCTAGTTGGGTCATTTTTGTATGCCACTTTAGGGATTGGCCTAAAATTAGGTTGTTTTACTTTGTTAGAAACAAGTTGAACCTCAAATGGTTCTTTCTCCTATGGTATCCTAGAATTAGAGGCCATGTGTGTGACCTAGGGTTTGAACACAAAGAAAATGTGAAACTGTGTAGCTCAGCACTAGTACAAATGCCTTGAATTGATGAAATTGTAGTGAATCGCTGTTCAAATTTTACCAAATGCTGAATTCTCTACTTTGAAATCATTTTTCAGTCTTCTTCATCTTAGCTCTTTATTCACGATGAAGAAAAATAATTCAAAAAGTGATAATATACCCTATTTTCATAGCATTTAATGCTTAGTGCATTTACAACTATCCATTGGGCTTCTTAAGAATTTTTGCATTCTTAGCTTCAATTATCTTTCCACCACTCAACATCCACAAAAATATCACTCACTCAACTTCAATTGAAATTTCTCTTCACTCGACTTTCACTACCAACTCAGTTGTAACTAATCATTCAACTTCTAATGACTTTGGCAATCAACTTAGCATGTATTATAATTTTACTCAACATCTAAGGGAAACTCAACAACACTTGTGAAATATTAAAATTTTAACTTTGCATCTCTATTCATGCTAATCTCTTATTTTTGTTACTTACTTATCTTGGAACTAATGTATGATAAATCTTTGTATATAAGTCCCACAAACCTTTTTCTACTTAGTTGGATGAAGTGTGACCACTTGACCTTTTAGGTGAAGTGATCCCTTCTTTTGATGTGCTACTTCCATCTTTCTTCTCCCATGTCTCATTCATTTCTCCTCTGATGTGTTTAACATCTATCTTCTCTTTTCCTTTGTTGAACTCTGAATTGGGTGCCTTTGACCTTTTTGGGAAATTCCTGTTGATATGACCAGTCTTCAAACAACTGAAACATGTGGTTTGACTCAACCATCTATTGTAGTTTCCACTAAAATGTGTTCTTATGCAATTTTTAGGAATTTTTCCATATTCCTGATAGTAATGACAACTATACTTGGTTTTGTAGTCCAATTGTAGTGATGTCCATGATTATTTTCTCTTACTAGCTAATTAGATTTCTGTTGTCATTGAGGTTTGCACCCTTGTCCAAAGTTGCTACCTAAGGACAACCTCATGAAATATGGAAACAACCTCCAAGCTATGGGACTTGAACTATGAGGTTGAGTCTCCAGAGAAGGTCGGCTTCCTCTTACTATTATGATGCACCTAACTACTCCTGGAGAGGAAAATGGAGAAGGAGAGCATGAAATAAAATCTACCTAATCTAATCTAAAGAGGTGATGACCAAAATAGAGTGTTCAAACCAATCTCTGCCCATATATGCACTATTGAGCCAAAATGAAACTAAGAATATACACATTCAAAATTAGTTTAATCTAATAATTACATGCAGATTAGAAGACAAAGATGAATGACACAAGGAAAGAGAGATTCACTTATATTATCATTCATAGGCCAAGGAGATATAGTCATGTAGATCATATATCTCTATGAAACACTAGTAAGAAGCAAGGAGTTCTTGCACTTTCATACCAATGGTTGAAAGAGATAAGGCAGAAAATCATGTAGTTCAGAGGGACAGGGGAATATACACTAAGAATCTGTAGAGCAATAACAAAGAAAATAGAGAAAGGTCAACCCCCCACAAAATTTTACAAAATTTGGCTTTATAGTTCAGGCATAACTAAGATGTCCTCTCCCTGCAATTACTCCACAACCACTGCAGTGGATTCCCATAGAGAATAATCAAGGAGAAAGTTTGATTTGGGTACAGATCTGGATGCAATGATATCTAATCCTCTGTGTCAAATAATGCCTTGAGAAATAGAAATGGTGCCATTAAGCCACTCTGACTACGTAGATGGATTAGATTGAAGGTGGAGTGTTCTTCCTTGTCTCCCATTCATTCTAGGTTGTTTGGGATTGATTACAAAGATCAAATTTGCAACATAATCTTGGTTTTCCACCATTCTAGCTCGTGAATCAGTAAGTTAATGAGACAAACTAAAATTGCAAGTAGGATGAGCCATGTAGGCCAATAATTTATTTCCTTTCTGCCACCTCACAAGGTCTTCCCAAGTTGACCACCTCTTTCATTACTAACCACACTATCTTCTTTAAAAAATCCAGACCGCAACGTTATACTATTCACTAGCCACTAACCGTTAATGCCTTAACTGCTATTTATACCTTAGCTAGACCTCGTGATCCTAACTAGCACCAACCAGTGATTGTATAATACTTGGCCCCACCCTACCATGCATCACCAAGGTGCTATGTTACTATGTGTATCGTTCAAGCAATTTCCCATAGCGAGATAACGCCCACTCTAGATCTAGATTGATCTGACGATCGTGAAGACTCACCATATTACTGCGCTATCTCCTTTAAAAAAATTGTAAAACTTGGGCCCACAAACCACTCAACACACCTGGCATCTTCATCTTGGCATGACCTTGCCCCATTGATCCACATGGTACAATGGTGCTATGTTGTTATGGATAATATCCTTGTAGCTTTCCATAGAGAGATAGCACCCGCCATTGATTTTTTGAGAGCTGGTAGTGAGCTAGATGGATTCAACCTATTAGTATACCAACCAATAAGAAACTAGCCACGTGTCAACCTGTCTGAAAAATCATCATTTGTAGCTCGCCAAGTGAAGTAGGACCAACATTCTACACAATCATACCTTAGCCAATGAAAAAATTGACCAACTCCCAATGTGTGCCAAATTTAATCATTGATATCTGACGGGGCATACTTGGGACCCACCTTCCTTTTCATGTTGCCATAGTATCACTTTTTGTTTGGGCATTATGTCGCTAACGGTGAGGAACACAAATTTTTTGATAGCGCTATAGTGCCCTACAGGGATCTGCCAAAATTTGGCACCAAAAATACAATCAAGGAAAAGGGAAGACCCACCAGTTACATAGCCAAAAGACACTATGTCGCTATGGCAAAACAACATGCAACTTCCCATAGCGAGATAGCACTAGTTGTAGATATCTTTTGATTTGACGATGGGGACTTGTGAGCTCATACAAATATTAAAATGCATAGGGAAGAAATATCATAAGGTTCAATCATTTAATTTTTTTGATATTCCTAGGATGTTTAAAAAATAACATTAAATCAAGAAGTGACCGTTTGGCGGGCAAGTATTTAAAATTCAAATATTTGGTAGGGGGCACAATATGTAACATTTCTGGTGACTCACAGGGGATTCTAGCCTGCTATGCATAAGACTAGTGGCCTAAAGCATCCATTGGGCTACAGAGTCAAAAAGATGTGAATACTGTGTCTACTATGAAACCCTAACCCTACCTCTAAGAGGAAAACCCTGAAACCCCTATCTCTCGAACTAGAACCAGAGACCAAAACCTCCTTCTACAACATTGAAAAATTCAAAACTTGCTATCTCATGGAGACAATCCTATGCTCGTGCACTTCTTGGAAAAGTAGGGAACAAACTAGAAATGAAACTAAGCTAGCTATGTACATGGAATCTCAAACCCTTAGAAACATGGCTTGAGATAGATCCCATTGACTGGGATAGGCAGAATCTCACCATCAAGCTTTTTTAACCAGAAAGCATTGGCCTGCTTGCAACTGACAATAAGATAGGGACCACTCCACAATGCATCAAACTTTGAGTGTCTTCCTAGTTTTGCCCTATCTGCATCCCATTTCAGATCCAAATCTCCCTCTGAGAAGATTTTGACCCTAGCCTCCCTATCAAAACTCTTTTTTACCTACTACTAGTGTGTGTCTAGGGTTTGCATGGCTTTACTTCTCTTCTCTTCTAGCTCCATCAGCTCTGCCATTCTTATTGTCATGTCATCGTCTTCAATCAACTCTAGTTGTTGAGCTAGCTCTACGGATGGGAACTCCAATGAAATTGGAAGCCTTACTTATCTACCATAGACTAACACAAATGGTGAATTCCCTATTGACCTTTTAGGCATTATTCTGTTAGCCCATAGTGCAGCCTTCAATTTTTTATGTGAACACCTCTAGTTATCTTCAATTGTTCTCTTTATGATTCTGATTAGGTTCTTGTTGGATGACTCAACTAGGGCATTACCTTGAGGATAGTAGTTTGATGATGTGCTCAAGTAAATGTTGTTGTCAATTGCCCATGCATAGATCTGAGCTACTACAAATGACTTTGCATTATCTGAAATAATGGTTGAAGGGGCACCAAACCTAGCCACAATTCCATGAAGGAACTCAAAAATTGAAGATTCAGTGGTATCCTTCAATGCAACTACCTCTGTCTATCTGGTAAAGTAATCTGTTGCAGCTAAAATCCATTTGTGACCTGAATTAGAAGGAGGATTGATAGGGCCTATGAAATCCAATCCACCATTGGGCAAAAGCCTGGTCCACCTGAATGGGATGAAGGGGAAGAGTTCCAAGCTTCTATTTACCAGAGAAGAAAGCACATTTCTCACACTTCCTCACATACCTATGATAATCATGAAATAGAGACAGCCAATAATAACTAGCCCTCATGATCTTCATTATAGTTGTCCTTGCTAAGAAGTGACCAACATCAAGACCATCATGAAGCTCTTTGATCATTCTTGCACTATCGGCTAGGCAGAATGGATGATGATGAAGGCCTCGTGGATACATACGAAGGAATGGAAAGAAGTCATAGATCTCCTTGTTTCAAAAATAAGATTATGATTTTAGTGGCAGTGCTCTTTGTGTTTATTTTCTCTATAACTGCATGGCATTCCAAGAAGTATTATGTTGGTCTTAATTTGCAAGCTTTCAATGAATATGCCAATGGATTTAGTCTGCAAATTAGTGAAATAGTAGAAGAGGACTTGGACCTGTCAATCAATAAATATGGCAATGAATTGGGCTTTTTCATTAACAATGATTTAGTTGAACATAGCCTGCCAATCAATGAAAATATAGAGAAGTTTAGGATGGTGATTAGTGAAGATGAAACCCATGGTCTAGCAGTGCTTAAGCAGTTTGGCACACTAGAATCATGCCATACTAAAACTATAGCATTGGAGAGCCCCAAGCAAATAGAAACTATGAAGTTAGAGGGAAAAAAGGCCAAGGATTGGATATTGGATGTTGTTGTTGTAGAAAACTCCAAACCTTTGGAGATGTTGGATGTCCTAGTTTCAGAAGATTCCAAACACTTGAGGGCATTGACTGTTCTTGTTATAGAAGATTGCAAATATTTGGGAGCAGTGCCATCTAGTATTCCAGTTAAATCTATAAGAAGTCCCCTACTTTATGGAGTTACAAGTGCATTCTTTTGTGCAACTGCAATAGTGCTTAATTGGTAAAAGAAAAGGACAACATATGTCTATCCTAGCACTTCCCTAGAAGTTAAAGAAATTTAGACAAAGAACACATGGAGGCTATATGTAGAATCAACTTGTTGAATAGGCTTAAATCTTCAAGAAAATGAAGCTGGTAGATGATACAAATAATCTCCATGGTTTATGTCAGCATCGTACATACTACACATGAAGTCCCTCAAATTGGATTCATTATGGTTGTATGATATTTGATGAAATGGATCTTTTGAAAGGATGTTAGAAAATTTCATGCAAAGGCAGCTCCCCACTTAACTAACATTTCCTTCTATGTCTGCCTATAAATGGAAATTCTATAAAAAATTCTGACACCGACGAATTATAAGGAATGGTGTAAATTTATGAAAAATTTGGAAACTTAGATAGTGTGTGAACTATATGAATGCTTGCAAGAGATGCCATCTAATCATACATCAAGAATTTAGAAAGTTTTGAAGTTCCTATCGAATTGGTCTTAAAGTTGTATATAGAGGTACTCTTGTGTATTAACAGTTCTATGAATTGGATCGCAGAGTTGATATAATGGACACAACTCACGAACCTCTCAGAGATACTTTCGAAAGGGGTAGATTATCATTATCTGTGGTACAATTCTTATTTTATATTGAACAAAGCAATTAAATAGTTATTAATTATACCTAATATAATTTTTCATTTCTTATGTTTAACCATCTTGCACAATAATTTCAACCAAAAAAAAAATAACTAGCTAACTCTCCCAAACCAAGTAAAATACAACTACAAGATATTCTCATTTGCACAATCTGGCACATGATCTTCAAGATTTGGTGAGGGTAATAGTCAAACATTCATATGTGGAAAGGGTGTGCTGGAGGAATCCATCTTTAATACAAAAACTTTGGGCTTTGAAGAGTTATGGGAGAACATTTCAAAATCTAGAGGGACATTTGTGATAATTACCCACATGTGCTCAAATGAGAACATCGGCCCTATTGATTTCTATAGCAGCTGCCCAAGCATAGCTTTGAGTAAAAACTCACCTTGTAATCAAAATCTTTGTCTACCACCATTCTCATAATATTCAGATTTTTTAATGGAACTAGAATTTCATTGCCATTATCACCTCATAGACTTATGCTTAACTGAATTATTAACCTATCTATTAAGTTACAACTCAATGAATTTCTTGGTAGGCCTGTGAACTAAAAATCAAATAAATTGAATTCTTTTTTTAGGACTTCATCTTCCTTTCTAAGCACATTGCTAGTTGTGGTATGGTTCTCTGGTATGACTCTGCACTAATTTGTTTACATTGCTACAGTATATTTGTACCAAAACATGTGAAATACGAAAATTATAAGAGACTAAATACTAAAAATATAATACTTCTTGCCAATAAATATGTTTAACATAATGTACATAGAATAAACAAAAGAAACCACAAAACACTAATGATATATTGATAATTCCATGGTTTTATCATTAAGTTAAAGGTTTATTTTTTGTTTGTTTTGGCTGCTTTAAATTATTTTTATTGAATTTTATTTATTTTTATTTTTGACCATTTAGGGATCTGGATTCACATCAAGCATTTGCCTAGGTATTACCAAGACATGGGGTGCTCCACCTGAGAACACCTCAGACAAATCTTGTATGTCTCAAGGATTGGGTATTGAAAATCAAGGCTTTGCTAGAGAAGATGTTATGGAAATTCCCTGTATTGATGCCAGATTCATTATGATAGGGACATTTTCTCATGGAGCTATATTTCTCATTAGAGATTATAATCTAGAACAAAATAAGGATAATGCATTGGCGAGAATGTTGGAGCATAAGGAAGCCATAATATCTCATTTGAGTTGGGTTAGTTTATTCCTAGGTAGCCAAAGATTTGATATCCATCTAAAATACTTTCCATCCCTGAGAAGTTTCAAGAGAGAGGACAAGGAAAACAGAATTCATCATGGAGATTAGAGCAAATCTCTTAGTGCACTTGTGAAAATCCATTTGCAATAAGACGTGCCTTGTACCTATCAATAAAACTATCTATAGAATACTTGGAATGATACACCCACCTACACCAAACCAACTTTATTCCTTTTGAAACAAGAAAAAGATCCCAAGTGTGGTTCTTCATCAAAGAAGAGTACTCCTCATCCATAACCATATCCCAATTTGTGTGTCTTGTTGCCTATGAATAACTTTGGAAATCATTTGAAATGACATGACTCAATAGTCCAGTACTAGAGGTTTGAGCATGAGCATGGTAATAATTTGAAGGATCTCTTACCATAGGTCTATTTGCATGAATAGCATCATGAGCCCATGTGGGCATTCGCAGAACATCGGGGGGAAGAGGATAAGGTGCATCATCATCAATATCTTCCTCAAAGGATAAATAATCATGTAGAGAAGAAGAGGAACTATTGGGAAGTGAGGGAAAAGCTGGTGATGGAGGTTCCATCTAAGAATAACACTCATCAAACTAAACATCTCACTAAAATAAGACCTCTCTAGAATAAGGATCAAACAACCTATATTTTGCTACATCCTCATAGTAGCTAACAAATATGAGTGGTCAACTTTGTTGGAATATTCAAATATGGAAAGAGTACTTATTGGGGGGGGGGGGGGGGGTGAATCATAGTTATCAAACTTTATCCAATAAAACTTTTTAACTGAAAGTAAGTTGCATGCATGTAAGAACATTAAGTAAATATGAAACTAAACACAGGCATCAATAACACTTAACACTGGAATTTGGTAACCCAGAAACCCTCCATGAATAAGAAGGTAGAAATGGGGCGGGGATGATACCCACAAAAATTACTACAGCAATATTGTTCAGCCACTTCTGATGGTTTTCCCTATTAAAGGCTTTACACTTTATTAATAGTGACCTGGTTAGAGGATTTTCAAACACTTAACATGAAGTGTCACCCTCTTAAAGGATTTAATCGCCTATTCAAAAGGTTCTTACAAAATAGCTATAAAGCTAACCTATCACCATAGGATTTTCATTCTAACACAATTGCTAGAGAGTATTAGATACAATAAACCTGATAGATTACAATCCTTGATTGTTGAATGTAGGCTCCTTTTCTGTCTTCTCCTGATCTTGATCCTTTAAGATCTGATAACTATTTCTTCTGAAAATAGATTTTTTTATGCACCCTTTTATATCCTTCAATATATCTCATCTCTCTTGTTACAGTGAAATTTCATCTTTCTTATAAAGACTTCAAAGACTTAGGGTTTGTTTTGGATCTACGATCCATATTGAATCTCAATTTCTCGCTTAATACATATCTTTAGTTGATTAGTTTCATGACTTTAGCATTTTTCTTATTGGCCGCATGCAAATTGCATAGGAAAAATCAGAGATTTGATCTTATCATTGAATCCTTCGAGATTTACCTTCTCTCGATTGTAAAAAAATGTTTGCATCATAGTTTTTGCAATTCCAAACTTTTATATTGTTCTACTAAATTACTCGGCTCTTGAAGTATTTTTGATACTCGGCACATGTTGTTTCTTGGATAGCTTAGCACTTGAACAAGACTATATCACTTGACACTTGTTGCACTCGACACTTATTGTCACTTAGCACCTGTTGCACTTGGCACTTATTGTTACTCAGCACCTGTTACACTCGACACTTATTGTCACTTGGCACCTGTTGCACTCGGCACTTATTGTTACTCAACACCTATTGCACTCGACACTTATTGTCACTTGGCACCTATTATCACTTAGCACTTATTCTTGATCTTGGTTAAGTGTACTGACACTCAGTTGTCAAATTTATTCTTTAGGCTAACAATCTCCCCCTTTGACATGAGTGGCAAAAACACTTAATTAAGATCCATGTGACTTAGTAATTTATCTTTCATTCAATATTTGCTTTCCAAAATTTTCTATTTCCCCCAAAATTTCAAAGTTTGCTATCTCTGCTATCCCCCAAAATTTCAAAGTTTGCTATCTCTGCTATCTCCCTTTGCTATCTCCCCCTTTTATTATACTTATCATTTCATTCCTATACTCAGCTTTTATTACTTATTCTCCCCCTTTTTGACACTTATGTCAAGGGTTTTTACAATGAAATTCCATATTTGGCCAAAAATGTACTATTTACTTCAAGGAGTACCTTCAGAGTTGCATCCTAATTTGCTAATGCGATATCTAATGTCTTATGTTGGATGGCAATCTCTACTGCTAGATGTACAAGTCCATCAGATGAAGAAAGGTTGGGATCTTTCTTGAGGACTTTCTTTGCATTTATTTGCTCCTTGTGAAGTAATTCCAAATGAGGAGTAATTGATGATTGCATTTGTATCAATTTGGATTTTGTGGTTGCCTCCTCTGCTACTAAAACAGCTAGTTCCCTTTATGTGTGAAGCAATTGGACAAAATGCTTCTCACTCTGAGCTAGATCTGTGGGGATTTGCATGCTGGAAGTTTTCAAATTATTTTCTAGGCTTAGTTTTTTTTGGCTAGTTTCTTGTGTGAATGTGGAAAAATCACACAACTTGTTGTATAGGGAAAAGATGTTTCCTAGTACAATTTTAACTATTGTAATTTTCTTTGCCAGTTCTTGTTGTGATAGTGCTATATCACCGGATATTTTACTATTTAATTTTCCTTGGAACTTCTTTTCTAACCATTCAAGCAATCTGGCATTTGTTTCCTGGTATTCATTAGTCACTTGGTCAACTATATCAGATAGTTGTTCCATGATTGGTCTTGACTCATCTGGAGATTGTAAGCAAAAAGCTTCTATGAATATGTCTTTAATTTCATTCAATGTAATCTTATGCTTCTATTCCTTTCTCAGTGCTTCTTTTCTCCTTCTTTTGTCTAGTGCACTTTGAATTTCATTAATCTTTTCATCAGTAAGAGTGCTAGATTAAAAATATGGGATCTTTATTTCTTTACTCCATAGTGAACTCTCTTGACTGCCTTTGATGAACTCGAGCCTAGTGTTCTAACTGTCAGCTATAATCCATCTGTGCTCGGTTGCTGAAGAGTTTGTGTTGGAGTACTAGATTTTGGTAAAGCAACCAATGTTTGTATTGCAGTCTCCTCCTTTTTTTGCGTCTCTTGTTCTTCAGCTTGAATATCCCTTTTATGAATTCTAGGTGGGATTGAACTTGTTGGTTGTTCAGATATTTCTTTTATTTCCCTTGCTATTGTACTTGGCACTTGGAGTGTATTGGTGATTATACTAGGTGGAGGTGGTGGTGGAAGGAATAGAATACTAGTAGTTTGTGTGATCAAAGGTGGCACTTGTGCTTTTACCTTGACTTCTGGATTTTGTAATTCATCGACACTAACCAATACATGATTTGAACTTAATTTTTTTATGAGTGATGATTGGTCAAAGATTTCCAAATCCTCTGCAATTAATGGATTGATGTTCGGGTTTGAAATGTCTGTAACATCCTTTATTTTTATGAAATCTGCAGGTGTGATGGAGGCTTGAGGAGGACTAGGTGGCGATACCTGTATGTCTTGCATAATTTGGTCTTGAGGGTCAGTTGTATCTTTCTCTTTCTCTATCTTCTCATTGAGTGCCTCTTCTTCCTTTTCTTATATAGTTTCCTTCTCCACTAGTTTCTTCTCTTTTGTTTCTGATGCTTTCTTTTCCTTGGCAATTGCTTCTGCCTTATATTCTTCATTATATACATCTTCAATTTTCTTGTAAACTATTTTCCACAATCTTGTGGATTTGGTAACTACCTCTTCAATTTTATTCTGTAATATACTAAATGCTCTATACTTGGGAGTGAATCTGTTATTATGCCTTTTTATGGCATTTATTATTTGATCTTTAGTCAAATAAGGAAATAATCTTGCCAATGCTGACTCCCTTATTTATTTTTCCATTTGTAAACAAAAAGGTCATTTATCCTCTATGATTTTATACAGTTCTCTCGGCATAGAGTCATCTAATTCTAGAGTTGTGTGCTTAAACTCAACCATCATAGCATATACAAATTCCTCTAATTTATTTTGTTCTCCTTTAGTGAGCTTAGAAAAATTTAGGTTCTTTAGACCTTTTAAATCATTATTTCTAATTTTTGAACATAATTTATCAACATTAGTTTGGGGTTTGTGTCTTACCACTTGAAATTGTTTGCTGTCTTCTGATTCTATTTTCTCCTCATCTGTTTCAGGCTGGGGAATGAACTTCCTTTTCTTAGACTCAGCTTCAGTCTTCTTTGAGTCTTTCTTCTTTCCTTTTGCCTCTTCTTGGGCTTTTTGTGCTACAGCCCTTGTGGTCGGTTTCTTTGGTGCAGGGGTAGCTACTTTCCTCCCCTTGGATCTAGGTGCAGAAGGAGTTGTGATCTTTTTCTTAACTGGTGCTTCCTTGGCTTCTTCTACCTCAGCATTTTCCTCTCTATCTCCTTCTGACCCTTGAGCCTGACCTTGAATTTTATCTCCTTCTTCTTCAATGTCTTCTCCTTCTTCTTCAATGTTATCTCCTTCTTCTTCTGTTGTTCCTTCTTCTTCAATGTTATCGCCTTCTTCTTTTGTTGTTCCTTCTTCTTCTATGCCAAATTTTCTTTTGATTTGTCTCACCATTCTCTCTTTTTGCTTCACTGCTGAAGCAGTCTTCAACTCGGTTAATACCTTTGATATGACAACATCATAAGTTTCAATTTTTTTTGCATTTTTATCTACTTCTTCTGCAAGTAAGGCTGTTATTGTTGCAGAGGCTTGATCAACATCAAGTTCATAACCTAGTGGCCTAAGCCATCTTACTCTAGGTATGATTGCTTGTATATAAGTATAATCTATATCCACAAGAAAACAAATATCTTTATCATATTTCTCAGTCAATGAGACTGGAATTCTCATTTTTTGTTTCATGGACTTTTTGAAGTCCTCAAAATAACCAGTCATTTGGGCATCAAAATTTTCACCCATCTGTTCAATGTATCCATTAATTTGTTCAACAATTGTTTTATTTGGATTCTATTTTACTTTACCCATAGAAGGAAATTCTTTCATCAGATAGAAAAACATACACATCAACACTGATCCAAATTCTCATTGAGCTCCCTTACTCTTCCTTATAGCTCCCAGATTTTCATTAATCTATTGAAACATGAGCTCTACCAGATCATAGGTGTGATCCCTTTTGATTATCTTGTATGCAACATCAACTGCTATACAAGGTACACTATTCAACCTACTTGATTTATAGAATTTGTGTGAAATAATTCTCACAGCAAAATCTAGTAGAGGATCTGTGACTATTTCGATAGTCATTCCTTTATTGTTCCATTTTGCACCTGTATTATTCTATATTACTTCCCTTTTGTCACTTTGTAGGGTCTTTGGACGTTCTAGGGTTGGAATATCAATAACCCTATGAACAATTTTCTTGCTAAATTTTACTGGCCATGACTCTAACCAAAAAGCTCTGTCATGTATTTGGCTCAAAATTATTCGTACCCATTCTATTTTGAAAACAATAAAAAATGGTAGGGTTTTGGTCAATCCTTTTCTTTCTATTATTATAAACTCATTTTTTAGTACTTTGTTTTCACATAGTTTATATGCATTATGAATTTCTAAGTCTCCTATGGCACCAATTTTGGAATTGTAGCATCTGCGAACATCTTGTACCATAACAACTTTATCTGAAATAACTGATAATGCACCTGTAGGATCATTCTTGTATGCTACTTCTGGAATGGGCTTAAATTCAGGTTGTTTTACTTCATTGTTGACCAACTGAATTTCATGGCTTTCTAAACCCTTGGTAGTTCCTGACCCAGATGCCATTATTTGCCAAACTAGGGTTTATAAATTAAACAAGTTTATGAGTCCTGCATAGCTTGGCACTTAAGAAAAATACCTTAAATCGATGAGATTTGTCTTGATTCACTATTGAGATCTTTCATGAATGGCTTCTGAGCTATTCTTGATCTTCTCTGTTCCTTTTTTGGCTTTGCTTCTTGTTCGAATGGTGGGAAAAATGATGAAAAATAGGATCTATGTACCCTTCAAAATAGAGTAATAAATGCTTAGTACGTTGCCAACTATCTACTTGATTCTTGAAAGGTTTCATTATAGCTCAGCTCCCATTATGTTTTACTTTACTTGACTCCTATTGGTATTTCATAGCTCGACATCAACTATCAATCTCAGTCATTGTTAGCAACTCGGCTCCTGAAGGCAATTTTGACATATCTTCAAAAAGTTCTCAATTTTGACTTAGCATCCTTTGTTTTATGCTAATTTCATTTTTGTAGTTCTTATATGTCTTGGGACTGATTTGTGATGTTACTTGGTTTATCAATCCCTCACACTCATTCTTTACTTAATTTGATGAAGTGTGATCACTTGATCCATTGGGTGAAGTGATCCCTCCACTTGATGTGTTGCACTCTTCCTTCTTTTCCTAAGCCTTATTCATTTCACTTCTGATATGTCCAACATCTATCTTTGCCTTTCCATTACTGAACTCGAAACTAGATGCCTTTGACCTTGTTGGGCAATTCTTGCTGACATGACCACTTTTTAAGCAACTGAAACATGTGGTTTGACTCAACCATCTTTTTTAGTTCCCTCTAAAATGTGTTCTTATGCAATTTTGTGGGATATGTCCATATTCTTGACAATAGTGGCAGCTGTTCCTAGTGTTATAATCCCAAAATTCATGGTTTGATGTTTTTGCTGGTTGATTTACTGTCCACATAGGTTTTGATCTACATTCAAATCCCCTATGTCTATACTTTTTGCAATTATAACAATGTCCATCAAATCTTTGAGTCTTTGTTACATTGGATTTTCAATTTTGTGTCATATGTCCTTGTATGTTACACTTGTGACAGAAACTTTTGTGTCATATGTTAACTAATGAGATTTGAGTAAAGTATAATGATTACAGAGTTGGATGAATTATGTTGGTGCTCCATGGAAGTGATAGAGAACACTAAATTTAAGGGTTGAGCAAGTAGGAAATCAATGCATAGGGAACTTTGGTAAAGTATGCATAGCATAAAAACATTCTCTAAGCCAGTAATAGGTTACCATTTGCAAAGAGAAGAGATTTCCATTAGTTGTAGACATTTCAGTGTGAAGGATTATTGTTTTCATTACTAACTATAGAGTTTCCCAATGTTCTTAGTCTACAATCATGATTTTTGACAATGAGGTTGAGTAGATTCAAGCTACAAAAATTGAGGTTTCAAACACATCTATTGCAAAAGAAGGAAAGAAGTAGAGGAATCCAAACTAGTTCGCAGATAAATGGATTAAGTTATTCACTGAATCTTTAAATACCATCTCTGCAAATGACCGTGACTTATGTGACCCTTATTCTTGCTATAGGGATGTTATTTTCCCTAGTGTCAGTGGGTTATGAACTATTTAGGTACTTTTACCACAATCAAATAGACAAAATTCCTTTTTGCAACCCATGGATGAAAAATCTAGCAAAGCTAATCTTTCTAGAAGTATTTGTGGATGATTATTTGTTGAAGGCCCTTATTAAATCATATAATCTAGCTACCAAATCATTCCACACAAGAGATGGGACCATTCTATGTATATTAGATTGTGCTTCTTTCATTGAAGCTTTTGGATTGGAGGGTGCAATGAGAAAGCTCGTGGATTTAATTGGCCTTCAATAAAAAAAATGAAAGGAATACCAAGGCTTACACAAGGAATTCTATGCTACAACACATCCCCATGGACCTCAAGCAGGCATGTGATTATCCTAAGAAAGTGGATAAGAAGATGCCTTTCGACAAATTCAAAAACTATTTTGTAAAGATAGTGTATGGTCTCCACAAAGTGGTTAGTATAGATGGAACTAATATGTTATATGGGATAGAGTTGATTATTGCTAGAGATGTATAGGATTCATACCATGGTAGAGAGTATGACTATGTGGACTATATTCTAGAGAAGATGAAGGATAACATTGGGCTAGAATAGAGTGGGGAAATGAGAAATTTTAAATTCCATCATTACTCACTACTGATGCATTTGATCTTGTACAAGAACATGGTGTATATTAGCTTAGATTTCATTGATCACACCTCTGATGGAGAGCTACCAGTTTAGCTATGGATATGGGTATGGTATAGTTCCTATCACTACTCTGAATTTGTTTCCTTTTTCAATAATTTTAGTACTATTATCATGAAATGTTAAACCCTAGTTACTTTAGAGCACCTAAGATTTGGAAAAACCTATTAAGGCCGGACCTTCTACCTAAAAATAAAGGATTAGATCACAATTGGGGGTGGCATATTCTTATTCCCAACATTTTCCCTCATGAGAGTATATGGTTTCCCTTAGCCTCCTCATATATTGCCCAAATTTATTCCTCTTAGACTAACCATTATTAAATTCATGTGGCAGTTCATGATGGTAATCAAAGAATAGTTAGGGCCTAAAGTGCATAGAGGCACATTTTTGTCTAGGTGCTTTAGAATAGGGGACTTTTCAATTGGAAAAGAATCCATGAATCATATATATTCTTTCCTCTACCATTTTAGTTTATAAACTACGCATATAGGATGTATGATCTAGATAATTGGATGAGGAATACCCTCAAAGAAATTAGAAATTATGTGTTTCCAAACACAAAAGAGTTACCTCATGAGGACCTCATTCCTAACATAGTAGTTGAGGGGGAGACTAGTGATAAACTTAAAAGTTTTGATGATGTTCTAAGGGTGGAGAGAGAATTCAAGAGAAAAAATCAAAATTTCAAGGGGTTTTACATGGATGTTCCTTACCTACAAAGGATAAGATAGATGGTTGTTAATCATGTTGAGATCATGACACAAATACTAGAGGGGCCAGTCAGAGAAGAAGAAAGTGTAAACCCTAATAGCCTAGAACCATATGTGACCTAGAAATTGAAGAAGATGAACATGTAAAGGCATCATGGGTTACCAAGGGTAACAAAAGGAAAAATGTAGTTCACATATAAGAAAATGTGAAACAAAGAACTCTACAGATCTTGCCTAGTAAGAATCAATATTTTGCTGATTTAAGGAAAAGTTATATACATGATAAAAAAAATGCAGTAGATAACACTCTAACTGATTTAAAGCTCGCAGCAATAACATTGGATGATAGGATTATCTAAGATGAACATTTTTTTGAAGATGATGAATTGATCAGGTCGACTAAGTTCAAGAGCTTCCTCTACAAGACTAAACAAAGTGAGCTAGTAGTAAAGATTAAGTAGGAGAATTTGATGAGGAAAAGTAAGAATTGATTAACAAACTTCATGCTTATAATCCTGAGAGTGAGGTGATAATGTTGGATTTTACAAGTTGGAAGGTGAAAGTGCCTAACTTTAACCTTTTAAAACTCTTAGCTGAGATCATTCAGATGCATCTGACATATGTATTCAACATGAAGAATAAATACATGCATTAAAATAGATAAAAAAAGATTTTGGTAACCCAGAAACCCTTCGAAAATGAGAAGGTAAAACTAGGGTGGAGATGACATGCACAAATTATCACTATAGCAATATGTAACTATTCAAGGTTACAAAGTTTGACCACTTCCAATGGTCTGTCCTATGAAAGGCCTATCTTGTTAAAGACTTTACACCTTGTTTAAAGTGACCTGGTTAGAGGATTTACAAACACTCTCTTAGAATGTCACCCTATTAAAGGATTTTGCACCTTGTTAAAAGTCTTAAAACATGGCTATTAGGCCAACCTATCATCATAGGATTTTCATTCCTAATAGAATGGATAGAGAGTATTAGAAAGTCTTGACTTGATGACTTGCAATCTTCAATTACTAATTCCAGATCCTTGTTCTGCTCTTGTGTATTTTGATCCTTCTTTGATCTGATATGTGTCTCCTTGAGGTTCTAATACTATGTTTTGATCAACTAAATGTTGCAATGTTGTTCTTCTTTTTCTAAGTCTTTATACCCCTCTTTACTTCACTAGCATTCTCCCATAAACTCTCACACATATTCAAATAATGGGGTTTCATCCTCCTTTTAAAGGTTTCAAAGACTTAGGGTTAGGTATGAATCTACAATCAATATTCTTTCTTCTTTTCATGTTCAATTCTTTCACTTTTCCTATTGGTTGCATGCTTTCTCCATTTTTCTTATTGGCTGCATGCTGATTACATAGGGAATGCAAAAGATTTGATCTTATCTTTGAGATCCATTGAGATTCATCCTGAGTCAGCTCAAAGATAGTTTACATCTAAGTTTTTGAAGACACAAACTCATATGTTGATTCTTTGTTACTTGACACTTACTAGTTGTTGATGCTCGACACATACAAGAAGTTTGTCTCACTTAGCTCCTATAGTAATTCTATTTTTCTTGACATCTATACTTTGCTCAACACCTATAGTGACTTGGCATCACTTATCACTCAACACTTGATACTTGCTCAGCACCTATTGAATCTCTAGCTTGACACATAATATAGCTTGGCATCTATATTATACTCGACATCAACTTGAGAATTGGTTAAGTGTGCTGACACTCAATTGTCAAAACCAATCTAACACCAAAAATCTCCTCCTTTGACATGAGTGGAAAAAACACTTAACTGAGCATTATAAATCTGGTCTCTATGAGTATATTACACATTCTGTTCAGCATATGTACAAAACTTCAAAAACTTGATCAAAATTTTGTAGAAGACTATATACCTTAAAAATTTGTAACTCCCCCTAAGCTCATGTGCCATTTTCTATATCCACAATTCCTTAAGCTAAATTTGTCTCATGTTGATGTGTCTGATACTCTTTGCCTTATATGTATCTGCTTTGTTTGTACTCTGTATCTACTCCCCTTTTCACAAATCTTCTTGCTATTTTTGCATCCATTTGGCTTTATCCATTTAAGATTCAAAATTTGAATATATAATATCTCCCCCTTTGGATATTTGTTATTATCTCCATTATAAAATGTATTTTCTCCCTTCAGTATCTTCCCCTTACATGAATATCTCCCCCTCTTTGACACTTATGTCAAACGGTCCTAAGAATGAATGGAATATTTAGCCAAAAAAAATTTATTTACCTCCATTATTATCTTCAGAGAAGCATCCCAATTGTCTAATATCATTTCCAGTGCTTTGAGCTAGATGGTTGTCTCTGCTGCAAGATGTACTAGGCCTTGTAAGGTAGAAATATTTGGATCTTTCTTCAAAACATTCTCTACATAGGTCACTTCTTTATGCAATATTTCTAGATGTGGCATAATAGCAAACTGTATCTATATTAATTTGGCTTTAAAATTAGCCTCTTCTATTATTAATATAGGTAACTCCTTCTAGGTGTGAAGTGTTTTTGCAAAATGTTTCTCACTTTGAGCCTGATCCTTAGGTAGTTGTGTGCTAGATATCTTAAGGTTCCTCTCAAAGCTTAGTATTCTCTAGCTAGTCTCTTGTGTGAAATATGAAGAGTCACATAGTTTGGAGTACAATGAGAATATGTTCTCAAGTACTATTTTCATCTTTTCTACCTTCTTAGCTAGTTCAACTTGTGATAGTGCTATCTCATTAGATATCTTCTCATTGACCTTCATTTGAAGTTTTTTTTCAGACCATTCTAAAAATTTAACATTAGTATCAAGGTCTTCATTTTGTACCTATTCCACTATGTTGGACAATTACTCCATGATGGGCTTTGTTTCATCAAGTACTGGCAAGCTAAATGCATCAAGGAATATGTCTTTGATTTCTACTAATTCTTGCTTTTATCTATACTCATTTCTAAGTATCTCTTGCTTCTTCTTTCTCTCTAGTGCCTCTTGCACTTCATTTATCTATTCTAGGTTCATTTTCTCATAGTCATAACTTGGTATGACTATTTCCTCATCAGGTGCAGGGCTTCCATAGTGAAGTACCCTTGATAGCTTCGTGGAGCTTGAGCCTCGTACTAAGATTTATAATGGTACTACATCAGTGCTCGATTGCTTGGTAGGAGTTCCTGTAGTAGGAAAATTAACCAATGTCTATATTTCCTCTTGCACTCTCTCCTTGGGGGTTTTCTCCTCTTCCTTATCTTCTCCTCTTCTACCTTGATCAATGACAATGATTTGAGGAGGTGCACCTTGGATTTGTGATGTAGGAACATTTTGTGCTATCTATTTTGTTGCTAACTCCTCAACAGTTGTTGTTACTATCACTATGTGATCAACCTTAGTAGTTGTGTCTTGTGCTACTTACTCTTTTGGTTGATCATCTATAGCTATGGGAGGTTGTGAAAATGGTTCTTTTGTGTTCACCTTCTCCTTGGTTATTTTTGCTACAACCTTTTGTAACTCCTCTACACTCACCAAAACAGGATTTGTGCACACTTATGATTGCAATGTTGTTTAGTGAAGGATACTTTTAAGATCTGCAGTTAATGGATTGATGTTATGATTTGAGGTGTCAGGAACATCTTTCACAATTACTATTTTTATTGATGTAGGTACTATATTTGGAAACGGGTGGTGGAAATTGAGTGTCTTGGACACTCTGTTCTTGCCATTGCTCCTCTGCTATTGCCGCATCACCTTTATGTGTCTTCTCCTCCACTATTACCTTTTCTTCCTCTTTTTAATTTTCTTCTCCTTCCTCCTCATCATTTATTCCCTCAAAGGGATTTTCTTGCCCTACTTTTATAGTAGTCAATCCATATATTAATTTCCACATTTGTGTAGATTTATTTACAACATCTTCTATTTTATTTTGCAAAATACTAAAGGCTTTGTATTTGGGTGCAAATTCGCTCCCATGTTTATTACTAGCCTTACTTATTTGACCTTTTATTAGGTCTCACATCACATGAGCCAACATTGACTCCCTTATTTCCTTCTCCATATTTAGGCAATAATGTCATTTATTTTCTACAATGGAGCTTAGCTCCTTAGGCATAGAATTGTCAAGTTCAAGTGAAGCAGTCTTGAACTTGGCCATCATAGTGTAGATAGATTCTTCCACTATGTTTTGTTCTTTTTTGCTCAACTTATTAAAATCAATGGTATTTAAACTAGTTAAATCTGCATTATCTCTAATATTGTCACAAACATTTTCCAAATTAGATTTGGTGGAATGTTTTACCACTCTAAATTGATCATTGTCAAATTTTTTCTTCTCTTCATCTAACTTTGGGGGTGTAACATATTTTCTTCTTTTCTTTTGGCCTTCCTGGCTCTATGGCTTTTTGCTTATTTTCTATTCCTTTGCCACTTTTTTCATTGCTGTAATGTTTTCCCTTATAGTTGGCTTGGCTGGGCTTGGCTTAGCTACTTTCTTCTTTCCTTTGGGCTTTGCAATAGGTTGTTTTTGTGCTTTTCTCTTCTTAGGTTTAGCCTTGGGTGCTTCTTGCTTGGCACCTTCTTCTTCTTCTTCTGCATCCTCACCTATACTTTCGGTCAATGCTAATGGTTCTTGACCTTGTTCATCTTCATCACCTTTAGCTTCTTCATCTTCTTCTTCTTTAGTAGTGCCCTCACCAAATTTTTCCTTTAACTTCTTAACCAATTTGTCCTTTTTCTTTAATGTAGAAGTAGTCTTCAATTCCATGTACACCTTTGATCTCACCAAATCAAAAGTCCCAAAATGTGGTGTACTTTTGTCCACTTCTTATGCTAATAGTGCAGTTATAGTTGTAGATGCCTTATCTATGTTTATTTCATATCCAAGAGGTCTTAACCATCTAACCCTTGGTATTTTTGCTTGTATGTAAGTGTAATCAATATCTACAAGAAAGAATACATCATTTACATGTTGTTCTACTAATGAAACTAGTATCCTTGATATCTACTTCATCATCTTGTTGAATTCTCCAAAGTAACTTGTCATAAGGGTTTCAAAATGAGCTCCCATTTGTTATATATACTCATTTACTTAAGCTATTATTGACCAATTGGTTTTCCTACTTACTTTTCCAAAGGATGGAAATTCATTTTGTACATAGAAAAATATGCAAATCAAAATTATACCAAATTTCCACTGTGCTCCCTTGGTTCTTCTTATTGCTACTAAGTTCTCATTGATTTGTTGCAATTTTAGTTCTACAAGATCATAAGTATGATCCTTTTTTACTAGTTTGTAACAAACATCCATTGCAATGTAGGGTACACTGTTAAGATTTCTAGATTGATAAAATTTGTGTGAAATAAGCCTAACAACAAAGTCAACAAGAGGGTCTTGGATAGTATCTATAGTCATTCCTCTCTTATTCCATTTAACACCTATGTTCTTCTCAATTGCTTCCCTAGAGTCACTTCTAAGGGTCTTTGGATAATGTAGGGTTGGATACCCTATTAATTTGTGTACAATCCTCTTTGTTATTTTTACTGGACCATGTTCTAGCCACAAACTTCCATCATGAATTTTGTTGATCACAATTCTAATTCATTCAGTTTTTAAAATAGTGGGGAATTCTAGGGCACGAGTCAAACCCTTCTTCTCAATGATTTGGTACTCTTCCTTCAAAATTTTGTTTTCACACAAATTTTCATAGGCTTCCCTCATCTCCATATCTCCTATGGCTCCAATTTTGTAGTTGAAGCATCTCCTAACATCCTAAACCATAACTACCTTAGGGGGTTATAATAGATAGGGCTCTGGTTGGGTCATTTTTGTCTGCCACTCAAGGGATTGGCCTAAAATCAGGTTATTTTACTTTGTTAGACACAAGTTGAACCTAAAATGGTTCTTTCTCATATGGTATCCTAAAACTAGAGGCCATGTGTGTGATCTAGGGTTTGAACACAAAGAAAATGTGAAACTGCTTAGCTTAGCAGTAGTATAAATACCTTAAATCGATGAAATTGTATTGAATCACTGTTCAAATTTTCTCAAATGCTGAATTCTCTACTTTGAAATCATTTTGCACTCTTCTTCATCTTAGCTCTTTATTCATGATGAAGAAAAATAATTCAAAATGTGATAATATACCCTATTTTCATAGCATTTAATGCTTAGTGTGTTTACAACTATCCACTGGGCTTCTTGAGAACTTTTGTATTCTTAGCTTCCATTGTATTTCCACCACTCAACATCCACAAAAGTATCCCTCACTCAGCTTCAACTAAAATTTCTCTTCACTTGACTTTCACTACCAACTTGGCTGTAGCTAATCATTCAGCTTCTAATGTCTTTGGCAATCAACTTAGCATGTATTAAAATTTTACTCGACATCTAAGGGAAACTCAACAACACTTATGAAATCTTAAAATTTTAACTTTGCATCTCTATTCATGTTGATCTCTTCTTTTCATTACTTACTTGTATTGGAACTAATGTATGATAAATCTTTGTATATAAATCCCACAAACCTTTTTGTGCTTAGTTGGATGAAGTGTGAACACTTGACCTTTTAGGTGAAGTTATCCCTTCATTTGATGTACTACTTCCATCTTTCTTCTTCCATGTCCTATTCATTTCTCCTCTGATGTGTTCAACATCTATCTTCTCTTTTCCTTTGTTGAACTCTGAATTGGGTGCCTCTGACCTTCTCGGGAAATTCCTGCTGATATGACCAGTCTTCAAACAACTGAAACATGTGGTTTGACTCAACCATCTATTGTAGTTTTCACTAAAACGTGTTCTTATGCAATTTTCAGGAATGTGTCCATATTCCAAATATTAATCACAACTATACTTTCTTTTTTAGTCCAATTGTAGTGATGTCCACAATTATTTTCTCTTGTTGGCTAATTAGGTGTCTGTTGTCACTGAGGTTTGTACCCTTGTGCAAAGTAGCTACCTAAGGATGACCTCATGAAACATGGAAACAAACTCTAAGCTGTGAGACTTGAACTATGAGGTTGAGTCTCCAGAGAAGGCTAGATTCCTCTTACTATCAGGGTGCACCTAACTACTCTTGGAGAGGAAAAGGGAGAAGGAAAGTATGAAATCAAATCTACCTAATCTAATCTAAAGAGGTGATGCACCAAAATAGAGTGTTTAGACCAACCTCTCCCCATATATGCACTATTGAACCAGAATGAAACTAACGATATACACATTTATACTTGCTTTAATCTAATAATCACATGCAGATTAGAAGACCAAGATGAATGACACAAGGAAAGAGAGATTCACTTATATTATCATTCATAGGCCAAGGAGATACAATCATGTAGATCATCGATCTCTACGAAGCACCAGTAAGAGGCAAGGAGTTCTTGCACTTTCATACTAATGCCTAAAAGAGATAAGGCAGAAAATCATTGAGCATCTACAGAGCAATAACAGAGAAAATTGAGAAAGGTCAACCCCCCACAAAATTTTACAAAATTTTCCTTTATATTTTAGGCATAACTAAGATTTCCTCTCCCTACAATTACTCCACAACCACTGCATTGAAGTCCCATGGAGAATAATCAAGCAGAAAGTCTAATTTGGGTATAGATCCAGACACAATGATATCTGATCCTCTGTGTCAAATAATGCCTTGAGAAGACAGAAATAGAGCCATTAAGCCACTCTGACTAGGTAGATGGATTGGATTAGAGGTGGAGTGTTCTTCCTTATCTTACATTAATTCTGGCTTGGTTGGGATTGATTACAGAGATCAGATTCACAAGATAATCCTAGTTTTTCACCATTTTAGCTCATGAATCAGCCAGTCAATGAGTCAAACTTAAATTGCAAGCTGGATGAGCCACATGGGCCAATAATTTCTTTCCTTTTTGTGACCTCACAAGGTCTTTTAGAGTTGACCACCTCTTTCATTACTAATTGCGCCATCTTCTTTAAAAAAACCCTGACCGCAACGTCATACTAACCATCGACCACTAACCATTAATGCCTTAACTATAATTTATACCTTAGTTGAACCCCATGATCCTAATTGGCTCCAACTGGAGATTGCATAATACTTGGCCCCACCCTACCATGCATCACCAAGGCGCTATGTCGCTATGCATATCCTCTGAGCAATTTCCCATAGCGAGATAGTGCCCACCGTAGATCCTGACTTATCTGACAATTGTGAAGACTCACCGTATTACTGCACTATCTCCTTTAAAAAAATTGAAAACCTAGGCCCACGAACCACTTGGAACACCTAGCATCTTCATCTTGGTGTGACCTAGCCTCACTGATCCACATGGTGCAATGGCACTATTTTGCTATGGGTAATATCCCCATAGCTTTCCATAGTGAGATAGCACCCACCGTTGATTTTTTGAGATCTAGCAGCAAGCAAGATGGATCTAACCTATCAGTATACCAACCAATAAGAAACTAGCCACGTGCCAACTTGTCTGACAAATCTTTGTTTGCGGCCTACCAAGTGAAGCAGTACCCACATTCTACACAGTCATACCTTAGCCAATGAAAAAATTGACCAACTACCAATGTGTGCCAAATTTCATCACTGATATCTGATGGGGTATATTTGGGACCCACCTTCTTTCTGATATTGCTGCAATATCACTTTCCATCTAGGTGCTATGTTTCTAATGATGACAAACACAAATTTTTTGATAGCACTATAGTGCCCTCCGAGGATCTACCAAAATCTGATGCTGGAGAAACAATCAAGGGAAAGGGAGGACCCACCGGCCACGCAGCCAAAAGGCACTATGTCGCTATGGCTAAGCAATGTGCAACTTCTCATATTGAGATAGCGCCAACCATAGATATCTTTTGATCTAACAATGGGGACTTGCAGGCCTATAGAAATGTTAAAATGCGTAGGGAAGAAATATCATAAGGTTCAATTATTTAATTTTTTCTATATTCTTTGGATGTTTAAAAAATAACATTAAACTAGGAAGTGACCATTGGGTGGGCAAGTATTTAAAATTAAAATATTTGGTAGGGGGCACAATATGTAACATTTTTGGTGACTCACAAGATATGCTAGCCTGCTATGCATAAGACCAGTGGCTTGAAGCATCCATTGGGCTATAGAGTCAAAAAGATGTGGATCCTATGTATACTGTGAAACCCTAATCCTACCTTTGAGAGGAAAACCCTGAAACCCCTATCTCTGCAACTAGAACCAGAGACCAAAACATCCTTCTACAACCTTCAAAATTTCAAAACTTGTTGTGTCACAGAGACAATCCCGTGCTCATGCACTTCTTGGAAAAGCAAGGAACAAACTAGAAATGAAATTAAGCTAACTATGTACATGGAATCTCAAACCCTCAAAAACATACCTTGAGATAGATCCCATTGACTGGGATAGGCAGAATCTCACCATCAGGCTTGCTTAACTAGAAAGCATTCACTTGCTTTCAACTGACAATTAGGTAGGGACCACTCTATAATGCATCAAACTTTGAGTGTCTTCCTAGTTTTTCCCTATCTGCATCCCATTTTAGAACCAAATCTTCCTCTTCAAAGATTTTGACCCTAGCCTTCCTGTCAAAACTCTTTTTTACTTGCTACTGGTGTGTCTCTAGGGTCTACATGGCTTTACTTCTCTTCTCTTCTAGCTCCACCGGCTCTGCCATTCTTACTATCATGGCATCTTCTTCAATCAACTCCAACTGATGAGCTAGCTCTAGGGATAGGAACTCCAATGAAATTGGAAGCCTTGCTTCTCTGTAATAGACTAACACAAATGGTGAATTCCCTATTGACCTTTTAGGTGTTATGCTGTTAGCCCACAGTGCAATGTTTAGTTTTTTATGCCAACACCTCTTGTTATCTTCAATTGTTCTCTTTATGATTCTAATTAGGTTCTTGCTGGACAACTCAACTAGGCCATTACCTTGAGAATAGTAGTTTTATAATGTGCTCAAGTAAATGTTGTGGTCAACTGCCCATGCACAGATTTGAGCTCCTACAAATGACTTTGCATTATCTAAAATAATGGTTGAAGGGGCACCAAACCTAGTCACAATTCCATCAAGGAACTCAACAACTAAAGATTCAGTGGCATCCTTCAATGTAAATTCCTTTGTCCATCTGGTGAAGTAATCTATAGTAGCTAAAATCCATTTGTGACCTGAATTAGAAGGAGGATTGATAGGGCCTATGGAATCCAATTTCCATTGGGAAAAAGGTTGGTCCACCTAAATGGGATGAAGGGGAAGAGCTGTAAGCTTCTGTTTACTAGAGAAGAAAGCACATTTCTCACACTTCCTCACATACCTATGACAATCATGAAATAGGGATGACCAATAATAACCAGCCATCATAATCTTCATTGTAGTTGTCCTTGCTAAGACATGACCACCATTAGGACCATCATGAAGTTCTTTGATCATTCTTTCAGCCTGGTCTATATCAAGGCATCTTAATAGGGCTCCATTAAAATCTTTTCTAAATAGGACACTGTCAACTATGACATAAGGAATTGACTATAATCTATACTATCTCCTTTCATTTCTATCTAATCCTTGAGGGTATCCATTGCCTAATGAGAAATTCCTCATATCATCCATCCAACTCCTTGGGTTGCTATTTCTTACCTCATGTTGCTCTGTCAGTATCATAGAAGCTTGCTCATCAAGTTCTTGAGATGATAACATTTGTTTACACAACCCCCTCCTTCTTAACAGCTTGGTAATCTAAATGTCAATATCATATTCCATCACTTTAGTAATGCAGCCAACTCTTTTCTGACTAATATCTTTGCTCAAAATGAAATCCTTCACACTAGCATGGGGTACTAACAAATGAATTTTATTATGAGACAGGAGGTGTCTAAATTTCCTCAAAGCTCTGATGACTACAAGGGCTTGTTTCTCAATATAACTGTACTTATCTTCATACTCTTTAAGGTCATCACTGAAGAAATTTATGGGCTGCTCATCACCTTTATCATTTCTTTGAGTTAGGATAGTTGAAATGCTTGACTCGCCACCTAGGGTATAAAGGATGAAATCTTTCTCAAAATTTGGATTCATGAGAGTACGGGCCAAGGCTATGGCTATGTTGATCTCTTCAAAACTTTCCTTCCCTTCCTTGGTCCATGCAAAGACCATACCATTCTTAAGCATAGCTATAAGAGGTTTCACCATGGTAGCAAGATTTGGAATAAATCTTCTCACAAAATTTATCCTGCCTAGGAAACTTTGCAGCCCTTTCTTGTGTTTAGGAAGAGGAAGGGCAAGTATTCCTTTTGTTCTCTTTTTATCAATGGTTAAGCCATCCTGAGATACAATATGTCCTAATAATTTTCCCTAGTTAGTAGCAAAGACACACTTTCTTGGGTTAAGGGAAACCCCAAACTCTCTACATCTTAAGAGTACCTATCTTAGATGATCAAAATGATCTTCTACATCCTTTGAATACATAGTGATATCATCAAGGTAAACTAAGACAAACTTGTCAATCAATCCTTTGAAGGCCATCTCCATTGCCTTCTGAAATGTAGCACCTGCATTGGTTAGCCCAAATGGCATCTTACAATAAGAATAGGTACCCCATTTAGTGGTAAATGCAGTCTTCTATCTATCAAACTCTTTAACTAGCACTTGATTGTAGCCAAAAAATCCATCAAGAAATGAAAATCTTTTTGAACCACTGACCTTGGACAAAATTTGCTCCATAGAAGGGAGAGTGTGGTTATCTTTAAGGGAAGCTTAGTTAAGGTCCCTAAAGTCCACACACAATCTAATTTCTTTGTTCTTCTTCCTAACAGGGACAAGGATTGCTACCCATGATGAGTGTTTGATGGGAAAAATTATATTGGCCTCAATTAATTTGGATAGCTCCTTTCTCATTAAGGGTTCAATTTTACGATTCAATGGCCTCTGCTTTTGTCTTACTGGTTTTCCATTATCAACTAAATCTATAGTATGCTGAAATAAACTTGGGTCAAAACCCTTTAAATCATCATATGTCCAGACAAATATATCATTAAATTCTTGACATAGATGAATAAAACTCTCTTGCTAAATTTTAGAACATACCTTACCCATGTTCAAGGATTTTCCATCAGCAACCATGACTAGAATATGATCATCTTCATCAGTAGATAGATTCATGTCTTTTCATCTTGCTTGGTCATCAGGATTGAAAAAACTCTCTAAGGTAATGAGATCCTTAGGCAATTTGTTAGAGCTGAGATTAATGATGTAATCACCATACTGATCCTGTAGTCTTAACTAGTTTTTTCCTAAAACTTTTGCTTCATTTTGCAAGAATTTGACAATTATCTTATTAGATTCAAACACCTACCAATGGATGTTGTTATCAGGGATAGCAGGCCTTACTACCACTCTAATTTGTTGCTCCTTTTCTTAAAGATTCCTTAGTACATCATAAGATTCACCTATTGTTGCAAGTCTATCAACATGTCTATTTTCTTTTCTAGGGATGCTTTGAATATTAAATGCATTAAAACTCTCAAGAAAATCCCATACCTTATGTTTATAAGAATTGAGCAAACCATTCTTGGTGATATTATGATTTCTCACTTGATTGACCACCAACTCATTATCTCCATAAACTCTTAAAGCTTGAATTCCTCTTTTTTGAGCAATTAGGAGACCTTGAATCAAGGATTCATAGTCAACCACATTATTAGTGCAATTCAACTAGAGCCTAAAGGATAGGGCAATTCATATTGATGGAATTATGGGTGTAAGATTCAGTATAATGGAGGGCTTGAGGTTCTACTCTGATTGAAGCATTGGCCCCATATCTTAGCTTAAAAGACATATATGACCAATCAAAAGATATGAAACCACCTATTTGGGTAGTAAAATCTCTTGACAGACAGATGGAAAAATATGGCTTGACCTCAACAATAGAGATATCTTGGGCTATAGTACAACTAGGGCATGCATGTAAGGCCATCTCCACATTCCTAAGGATCACTATAGTCTTGATAGTACTACCACCCAACTATAATACATCCCTAACAATGGGTGCATCTTTCATTCCCAAAGCATTAGCAATACACCTAGGCATCACTGAACTACTAGCCCCTGAATCAATCATGCAATTATGGACTAGTTTTCCCCCTATAATTAGAGAAACATAGAATGGAGGAGGTCTAACCTTTTTACTTGTTTCTACCTCTTTCGATGGTTGTACTAGGATTGTGGCACTTTTCATACTAGGTGGCTGATCCTTTGGTTCAATACTTTCCAATTCTTGTTGAAGCGACCTCTTTTGCATGGGTATAGTAGCAATAGCATCCTACATAGAGATATTCACATTTGTCTTCTTTATTTTCTCTACCACACTTAATGGCATAGTGGGCACTTTGGTAGAAGCTTTGGGAGCTATAATTATATGAGGTTGAGATGGAATAACCTGAGGATCACGTGTATCTTTTCTACCATGATTTTTCCTTTTCTGCTGAAAGGCACTTGATTGATTATTTGCTTCTTGTTCATGAGATATTGCATTTGAAGTTGAGGCCTACTTAGGAGGAGGGATAGCATCTTGCACAGCTCTTCTTTTGCTTCTAGTGTTATGAGCAATGGAATTGTAGTTTACATTACAATGCTCCTCCATCTGATAATTCATAAAAGAGAAATCCCCCTATCTTTGCACATCTGAAGCATCTTTAAATTGGTCCTCCTTGTATGATTGTTTTGCTGCAGGTTCTTGGGCTATCAAAGCCATAAAAGATTCATCCTTTTGACACATACAATAGGCATAGGAGTAGTTATAGGAGGGACAATTTTTTTTATCTTGAGCCATATTGTTTTTAGGGAGTATGGCCCTACTTTGATTTACATTTGAGGTTGAAGCATGGCTACTTTGCCTATTCTGATGAAGGGAATTGTTCCAATGATCAAGATTTGGAGGCCTACCACTATTGGGAGCTTGATATTGTATTTGATGAGGCTTACTACCTTGAGCTTGCTATCTTTCTAAAGTCACCACATTGTTTTTCACTTTCTGCATCATAGAGAAATTATCCTCTACCCTCTTTCCTTGATCTTCTAACTTCTTCCTTTGATCTTGCAATCTTTTATGAAGGTTCTTCTCACTTTTCTCCATGTTCTACATTAGAGATTGCATCATCTCCTTGATTTCATCTATCCCATTTGAGGATGTGGAAGCTTGAGGGACTAGGGCAAGGGACTGTGAGGTGGAAGCTATGGGAAGAGGGGCCATTGCTAGTTGGTGGTTTCAGACATCAGGGAAGAAAGGAATAGGAGGACTTGCAACTAACTTACCTCCTTATATTAGGATATTCTCTGATTTTATTGCTATGTCATAAGCATTAGGCAAGGTATCTCCTCCCATAGTTTGGATTGTAGTGGCAATATCACTATTAAAAGCTCTAAAGTAATGCAAGAAGGCATTACCAGGGGTAGGCTTCACTAAAGTAGGTATTCTATCCCATGTCTTTTGAAATCTATAATTAAAATCAGTCATACATTCATGGGGGGCTCTTTTTATAGTAGTCAACTGCTCTAAAAGTGATAAATAGTCACTTTTATCCTAAAAATGTTTGCACAATCCTACTCCTAATCCATCCCAATCTATTATAGAACCATGAGCTAAACCTCTATACCATTGTAGTGATTTTCCTTTCAAGGATGAGGCTAGGAGCCTAACTACAACATCATCATCTATAATACCATGGATATTGCAAACATTTGCAACCTCTTGAATGTGTTCTGAGGGAGAGATAGAAGTTTCACAAGTAAACTATAGTATACTTTTAAGTGTAGCTATTGGAATGTCATGTCTTTGGGCTAATAAGAGAGGGCTCCCACCATTAAAGGTGGGAAAGGTATGAGCTCTAGGCAATGCCATATAGACAAGTGATCTATTGATATGTATTGATGGCAGCCTAAGCTGAGATCTAACATCAAGAGGAGTAGAGATAGATCTTGTAGGTGTATTTGTTATTATTGCACTCCTAACTGGTGATAAAGATATTCTAGTCTTCCTTCTTCTAGGGTTTGAAAATGAAAGATCTTGATATTGAAACTTACCTCTAGAAGATGCCCTTGTTTTAGCTCTGGGCATAAATCACTACAACTTTGGTCTAGAACTAGATATGTATTTGAAGCTTAGAGTCACCAAGTACTTTGAAGACTGAGCCTCTTGAAGGCTTAAACACCAAAGCTAGTACTATCTCCTGAGTATTGATCTTGAAATCTTCCCTTTTGACACCAATAGGTTTAAAGTTTTCTAAAAATAGTCCCACCAGGCATGCCAAAAACTGTTGTCACTAAGGTTTACACCCTTGTCCAAAGTTGCTACCTAAGGAAGACCTCATGAAACATGGAAACAACCTCCAAGCTGTGCAACTTGAACTATGAGGTTGAGTCTCTAGAGAAGGATGACTTCCTCTTACTATCAGGATGCACCTAACTACACTTGGAGAGGAAAAGGGAGAAGGAGAGCATGCAAGAAAATCTACCTAATTTAATCTAAAGAGGTGATGCACCAAAATAGAGTTCTCAGACCAATCTCTACCCATATATGCACTCTTGAACTAGAATGAAACTAAGGATATACACATTTAGACTTGTTTTAATCAAATAATCACATGTATATTAGAAGACCCAGATGAATGACACAAGGAAAGAGAGATTCACTTATAGTATCATTCATAGGCCAAGGAGATATAGTCATGTAGACCATTGATCTCTATGAAACACCAGTAAGAGGCAAGGAGTTCTTGCACTTTCATACCAATGGATGAAAGAGATAATGCAGAAAATCATGTAGTTCAGAGGCATAGGGGAATTTACAATGAGAATCTGCAGAGCAATAATAGAGAAAATAGAGAAAGGTCAACCCCCCACAAAATTTTACAAAATTTGCCTTTATAGTTGAAGAATAAATGAGATGTCCTCTCTCTACAATTACTCCACAACCACTACATTGAAGTCCCATAGATAATAATCAAGGTGAAAGTTTGATTTGGGTACATATCTAGACACAATGATATCTAATCCTCTATGTCAAATAATGCCTTGAGAAGACAAAAATGATGCCATTAAGCCACTTTGACTAGGTAGATGGATTGGATGAGAGGTGGAGTGTTCTTCCTTGTCTTGCAGTCATTCTGGGTTGGTTGGGATTAATTATAGAGATTAGATTCACAAGATAATCCTAGTTTTCCACCATTTTGGCTCATGAATCAGCAAGTCAATGAGTCAAACTAAAATTGCAAGTAGCACAAGCCACATGGGCCAATATTTTCTTCCCTTTTTTCCACCTTACAAGGTCTTCCCAAGTTGACCACCTCTTTCATTACTAATCATGCCATCTTCTTTAAAAAATCTTGAGCACAACGTTATACAATCTGCCGGCTACTAACCGTTAATGCCTTAGCTATTGTTTATACCTTAGCCGGACCCCGTGATCCTTACTAGCACCAATTGATGATTGCATAATACTTGGCCCCACCCTACCACATGTCATTAAGGTGCTATGTCACTATGTGTATCCTCTAAGCAATTTTTCATAGCAAGATAGTGCCCACCATGGATCTAGACTGATCTGATGATCATGAAGACTCGCCATATTACTACTCTATCTCCCTTACAAAAACTTGAAAAATTGGGCCCAGGAACCACTCAACACACTTGGCATCTTTATCTTGGCATGACCTAGCCCCACTAATCCATGTGGCACAATCATGCTATGTCACTATGGGTAATATCCTCGCAGCTTTCCATAGCAAGATAGCACCCATCATTGATTTTTTGAGATCTGGCGGGGAGCAAGATGGATCTAACTTATCAGTATACCAAGCAATAAGAAACTGGACACATGCCAACCTGTCTAAAAAATCCTTGTTTGTGGCCCACCAAGTGAAGTAAGACCCACATTCTACATAGTCATACCTTAGCCAATGAAAAAATTGACCAACTACCAATGTCTACCAAATTTCATCACTGATATCCAACGGGAAATACTTGGGACCTACCTTCCTTTTGATGTTGCCTTAGTATCACTTTCTATCTAGGTGCTATGTCACTAATGGAAAGGACTATAGATATTCGAATAGTGCTATAGTGCCCTCTAGGAATCTACCAAAATTCGGCACAGGAGAAACAATCAAGGAAAAGGGAGGACCCACCGACCACACGGCCAAAAGGTGCTATGTTGCTATGGCAAAACAATGTGTAACTTCCCATAGCGAGATAATGCCAACCATGGATATCTTTTGATCTAATGATGGGGACTTATGGGCTCGTAGAAAAATTAAAATCTGTAGGGAAGAAATATCATAAGGTTCAATCATTTAATTTTTTTGATATTCCTGAGATGTTTAAAAAATAACATTAAATCGAGAAGTGACTTTTGGGTGGGCAAGTATTTAAAATTCAAATATTTGGTGGGAGGCACAATTAGTAACAATGTCCACATATGCTTTAATCTACACTCAAAAGCTCTATGTCCATACTTCTTGCAATTTTAGTAGTGACCTTCAAATCTTGGTGCTCTAATAGTCCTAGTCCTACAATTATGTGCTTGATGTCCTTACTTGTTTCACTTATGATAGTGACTCACATTCTAAGGTTTGTCATGATGATGGGCATTCTTGCTCCTACAAAAATTAGAGGTATGTCCCTTTTTACCACAAAAATGATAGGTAGGTTTAGTGTTCTTACCTTTGTTACTTCTTTCTTCTACAGTCTTGGATGACTCTCCTTTTTCAATGTTGGTCTATCCTAATCCTAAAGTATCATTACTAGCTCGTGTTGATTTTAGTAGCTGCCCAAAGTACTTGATAGCCAAATTAGGTTTTTTGAAGCTCTCTGCAATCTCCTTCTCTCTTTTTAGGTCATTTTGTAGTTGTTCATTTTGCATCTTTAGTGTGGAGATCTTAATATCCTTAACATTTAGTCCGTGATGTGCATTCATCATCTGGCCTAGGGTGTCTAGTTGCATATTTGAAATTCTTCCAAGCTCAATTGAGTTTTCTTTGAGTCTATTGGTAATTTTTCTCTTGTCAACCTCTAGTATAACCTTTATCTTCAATGGCTCTTTTCTTTTGTTTAGTCACCTCACAAAGCATCACGGCTTGTGATTCTTGTTCAATTTTGAGTGTTTCTAATTTCTTCTACTTGAAATGTATTCTTCTCCATTAGATCTACTATTACTGCATCAAATTCTTTGGAATATCCATTTGCAAACAATTTTGAGGTGTCAATCTCCTTGTATTGTGTATCATTCTCACCTATGAAAATCTCTCTTCTTCTCTTTAAAGTTTTTCTTAGTTCTTCCCTGGCTTGTTCCAAAGTATGTAAAGCAAGTTGTATATCAATCACCTGATTTTCTATGACCTTCCCAAGTTTGTAGACTTCCATTTCTAGATCTTTTCTCCAAGATATAAGGCTTCTCCTTGTGAGAACTTGCCTCTAATACCAATTATTAGAATACTTTAACATTTTAAAACTTTTAGCTGAGATCATTCAGATGAATCTAACATATCTATTCAACATGAAATATAAAGACGTGCATGAAAATAGATAACAAAATATTTTGATAACCCATAAACCCTCCAAAAATGAGAAGGTAAAAGTGGGGTGGGGATGACACCCACAAAATATCATTGCAACAATATTTAACTGCTCAAGGTTACAAAGTTTAACCGCTTCTAATTGTCTTCCTTGTGAAAGGCTTGTCCTGTTAAAGACTTTACACCCTATTGAAAGTGACCTGGTTAGAGGATTTATAAACACTCTCTTAGAATGTCACCTTGTTCAAGGATTTTGCAGCTTCTTGAAAAGATTACAACATGGTTGTTAGACCAACCTATCATCATAGGATTTTCATTCCTAATATAATAGCTATAGAGTATTAGAAAGTCTTGACCTGATGACTTGCAATCTTCAATTGCTGACTCTAGATCCTTATTCTACTCTTGTTTGTTCTAATCCTTCTTTGATCTGATATGTCTCTCCTCAAAGTTCTGATACCCTATTCTGATCAACTAATTTTTGCAATGTTGTTTTCCTTTTTCTAAGTCTTTATAACCCTCTTCACTTTTCTAGCATTCTCCCATAAACTCTCACACATATTTGAATAATGGGATTTTGTCCTCCTTTTTAAAGTTTCAAAGAGTTAGGGTTAGGTATGAATCTATGATCAATATTAATTCTTCTTTTCCCGCTCCATTCTTCCACTTTTCCTTTTGGTTGTATGCTTTCTCCATTTTTCTTATTAGTTGCATGCTTATTACATAGGGAATACAAAAGATTTGATCTTATCTTCAAGATCCTTCAAGATTCATCCTAAGCCAGCTCAAAAATGGTTTACATCTAAGTTTGTGAAGACAAAAACTCATATGTTGATTATGTGTTACTTGAAACTTGCTAGTTGTTGATGCTTAGCACATATAGGAATTCTATCTCACTCAACTCCTATAGTAATTCTATTTCACTTGGCATCTATAATTTTCTTGACACCTATAGTGACTCGATATCACTTATCAAGTGACTTGACATCACTTATCTCTTAACACTTGATACTTGCTCTGCATATATATTATACTCGATATCAACTTGAAAATTGGTCAAGTGTGTTGACACTCAATTGTCAAAACTAATCTGAGACCAACAGATGACTCCAAAGTTGATGGATATGTAGAACACTTCCTAAGGAAACATGATAGTATGGACTCTGCATAGTACCTTAGGTACAAAAATCTCCAAGGCTATGAAGAATTTCTCATTTATGAATGAGGCCAAAGTGGAGGAAATTGAGACAAAACTAGCTAAAAAATTCCATGACTATATAGATGTCAAAATTTTATATGAAGATGAACTTAGAAAGAGCCATGTCTACAAAAATAAAATTAAAGAATTGGAGGTGAAAGCTTAGGGCTAAAAATTGAAGTTGCATATCTGACAGAGCAACTAACTGGTGTAGAGAAGAATAAAGAATAAGTACTTCAGGAACAACCAACTAGAATCATAGTAGAAACAACTATTCAAATGGAGGAGTTTGAGGTAGAGGATAAAAAACCAAGAAGAATGAGCATAGATGCTCCATCTACATAGTATGTTAGTGAGGTAAGGACAACTATCCTTAAAAGTATGATAGACCATAGAATGGAGACTCTAAAAAATATATCCCAATAGGCCCATGCTTTTTATATTTCTTTACAAGATGCTGATCAAGTTTGCATTAAAGCACTTTCATGGCTATCACCCACTTTTAAGCTATGGGTGCGATATACTCAATTTTTGGAGAGGCTAATTATGTTGATGGCTAAAAAGAAAATTTTTCTTGATAAAATCATTATAATAAAGGAAGGCATAGAGATAATAAAAGAATTATAAGGCTTCTTTAATGGAAATCCACAAATTATCCAAGGAAAGATGAAAGTTTATCACAGGAGATTGAGCCCTACATTCCTCCTATTTTGGATGCTAACAACAAGTCGACAGATTGGCAAGAGTGGTCAAATTCTTTTAGTGTAATGCTAACTCTAGAAGCCATAACATTAATTTTTGAAGATGGTAGTGATATCCCATTCAATAACCTGATTGATTCCTTATTTAAGGTTGAAATAGACTTAAGTAAGTTTTTAGTTTAATCAAGGGCTATAATGGATGCAAAATGGAATAAGGCAACAAAGGAGTTAGATGAGGTTAACGGTATTGAGTGTCCCAAAAAGAGGGAAATCTATCTCTAGGAAGTGGTGGGAGAGATAAAAGCTTTGCCAATGGGAATTAGTTGTAGAGTTACATGCTAAAGAAATAGAAGAAAAAAGGGATTAAAGTAAACCTCCTATAGTAAATTGTCACCTGTTGATCTTGCAATTGCCTTCCTATTTTGGTTTCAACATAGAGAATGTTTTAAGTGTAAAACTTCAAACATATCTTGCCTTTCTTTCTTCCATTAGGGTTTTTACATGTGTCCTTGTATCTTAAATTTTTTGCAATCCTCTATATAAGGATTTCTAGGGTGTGGAGTGAGGATCCAAAGTCTATAGAATTTTTAGTATTTTATGTTATTCATAGGCAGTCTAGTTTTTGTGTCAATTATATGATTGTATCTAGCTTTGCAAATATAAGAATATAGTGAATATTGAATGATTAAGATTTTCAAGTTTTGAGTTATACTTTGATTTAATATTAGTAATTTATTTTTCTCAAGGAAATTAATACAAAGAAGAAGTTTTGCATATCAGTATCTCTAAGTTTTGTCTCCATTTTTATATATCTTTTGTTGATTGCTTTTAGTTCAAAGAATTAAGTTCTTTCAAGAATTGATAGGGTTTCTAGATAAATGAGAGGAAAGAAATAAGAATTAAATTTAAGGTTAATTGCTAACAAATTTAATTTCAAGTCAATTAACTTGGTTGAGGTTTATTGTTATGACTCTATGTAATAGTTGGAAATATTCAAGACTATGCTAGGTTACTGAGAGGGGAGGAGTGAATTAGTAACCTCAAAAACTTTATGAATAAAAATCTTAATTGTAATAATCCAATTACCATTTAGTTCATTAAATCAGATCTAGCTACATGCATGATAATCTGAAAACATAAAACATTCATAATAAATGAACACAACAATTTGGTGACCCATAAACCTTCCAAATAGAAAGTAAAAATGGGGTGAGGATGATACAAACAAAACTTCAACACTAAAAAATAAAGTTAGCCTGTTAAGGCTTATAATGATCACTTCTAATGATCTACCCTATTTGGGGCAATTAGGATTTCTAGTTCCACATTGTTAGAGGTTTTACAAACACAAAATTAGTATGCACTCGATGAACAGATTTGACAAAAGACTGTTAAGTCTACCTTGTTAGTGGATTTGGACTGGTTTACCTATTAGGATCAAATTGTAGATCTTTAATTTACAACTAGATTTCTGATAGAGATTCCTTGAAGTACTAATCACCTTTATGTGATAGATATGACTCTGTTGCTGCTTTGCTCATATGGCCTTAAAATACACTTTTTTGTTGATTCACATTCGCATGCTTCTATTTCATACATTCATCATTCTTACTTGCTCTTTTTGGATATGATACAATACATTACATATATATCAATCCAATTAACATAATAATAAAATTGGCCAATAAATAAGTTAACACCAATATTACAAAGTTGGCCCCAATGAAGACACTTGGGTTCTGAAGATTGACTTTGTGAAGTTCTGATACACAATGTCCACTATCACTAATCGACATCATTATGCATTTGGTAGAAGTAGAAGCTAGGTCCATACTAATCACTCTGAGTAGTCTCAAACTTTGTCTACACTAGTGACTTGGTAGACACTGTATAACTTGGTAGAAACTGGGTTACTCATTTACCATGACTACACTTGGTAAACACTTATCTTCACATAGCTTGGTTAACACTAACTTCACTTCACATGAACTGCTAGCTTGATAGAAACTGCAAAGCTTAGTAACCACTAAAATTCTTGAGTTGAACTACTAGACTTCACATTACCTAATTTTGGTCGGTTTGAACTATTGTAGTTCTCACTAACTAAATTTACTTGGTAACCACTAGAATGCTTGGTGTCTATTGAATTGCATGGAAAACATTGTATACTATTCAATGAGATTGGTAACCAAATGAAATCTAAATAAGTGTTGTCACTAATAACAAACTTGACTTAATTTCAACAATCTCCCCCTTTGGCATTAGTGACAAAAACACTTATCAGCCAAAACTTATATACATCACAGTGTGGTACTGGCTCGGTGTGGTATACTATTTTTTTTGTAAAGATTTTTAAAAAAAATTCTTTGTAACTATATACAATATACTATATTTTTATATTCTATACTTTCTTTTCCTTTGCATGATTCTATTAAGTGTCTCTCCCCCTTTTATTGTCTCACCCCATATATAGCATACTATCTCTCCCCCTTTTTGACAATAATGCCAAAGATTTATTCAAAATTTATTTACATGGAGACATCAATATAAGAAAGAAAATTAGAATTTACCTTAAGTATGAGTGCTAAAGTCTTATCCCAATTTTCTTGCAAAACTTTGTATTTATGTAGAGGGATTTGCACTCCTACAGAGAGTTCTATCATGTGATATACAATCAAGAAGTTATTGTCATGAATCAATGTTTTGCAATAAACAATATTTTTCTTCCTTGTATCCATGATGGGAAGGATCATATTCTAAATATCTATCAGTGTATACCAAATCCTTGCTTCTTCTCTAAACAACTCTGCTTGCATATCTGACAAGAATCTAGTTTTCATATGATGTGTAGAGCTTGAACTAGGGTCAAGTTGCAACTGTTGTGCACTAGCCTTTAGGTCTTCATCAATATTTGTTAGTTCTCTATTTATTTTGTTTGTGAACTTAGTAACATTACATAACTTTCAAAAATGTGATGTTACAGTTGTGTAAGAAATTTCAAGATTGATCAAGATTGAGGAAAGCTCCACTTGTTGATTGACAATTTGTTGAGCAATGTGCTCAAGCACTTTATTATCAAATTCATTTTATACTTTATTAATCAATTTTTCTTGAACACTGGAGTCCTCATTAAATTTCTAGACTACCTCTTTGAATTGAAACAAAATGTGTTGAGAAGTATCAGCTTCAACACCTATCACCTCAGTCAAAATCTTCTAGGCATATTCAATGATTTTATATTCTCTATCACTTTCCTCTCTCAATTTCTTATGTTTTTCTTTCTTTTGAAGGAGTTGATCAGCTATTTTCATATTATTTGTAGTGGTATTATTGAAATCCCATTTTGGAATCTCAATTTCTTCATCTAGGTCAATATCCTCCTCTATCTCCTTTCCTCTACTCAAAAATCTTATACTTGATTGAGCCTTAGGTTCAACTACCATTAAACTTAATGCCTTAGAATCTGGAGTGAAAAAAATTGTAGAGATAGTAGGACTAATAGTGAAAATTGATATAATACCAATAGATGGAAAATTGACTGGTATGCTTACTAAATCCAAAACTAAAGTACTTACAGTAGTATCCAAAACTATAGTAGACAAAACTGTAGAATCCAAAATTGTAGATCTCAAAATTGTACTTATTGTTGAAGAACAAAAAATTGTAGAACATACTATAATCATTGCCAATGATGTTGACTCAAAAGCTAAAGAAGAGGGAGGGTGAAACCTAGTAGATGAAGTGGTAGACACTTCTATCATTGATGTGCTAAGCTATGAGGGACTGAAGACTAATTGGACATTTGATGTGTTTGCTATAGTCACAATCAAACTTGTTGAAGCTATCTCTAAACTTGATGTAGCTACTAATTTTCTTTTAGAGTGAGGAAATAAGGCAATGACTGTGGCTTCTATCTTCATAGGATCAGTCTCCTCATCATCATCTTTGTAATCCTTAGTAGCTTCTTCCTCTTTGTCTTCTTCAACTTCTTTATTGTCAAAATGTGTTGGCTCAAAGTATGCTTCTTCTTCCTCATCATCACTATTATCATCCTTGACTTCTACTAGGAAGTCAAATTGTTTATGCAAGTTATAAACATTCTTCCACATAGTTGTGGCATTCTTGACTACATGCTCTATATCTTTTAGCAAAATTAAACAAGTATTAAATCTAAGAGTCATCTTGTCTTCATTTTTCTCCATAGACTCTTTTACCTTAGCATTTGTGATACTTAGTAACAACTACCTCAAGGTTTGTTCATAGATATCTTTTGCTATTTGCATAGTTGAGTCCCATCTTGACTTTAATTTCTCTAGTAATTCATTAGAGATCTAGGAGGCTATCTGATTAGGGGAATACTTCCATTTTCCCATCTTGGTTAGCACCAATTCTTCAACATGTTTCTTCCCAGTCTCTATCCTAGTTTCATACTTTAATGATTTGAAGTTGGTTATGCCTGAACCTTCTTCCAATTATTTCAATTTTTCCTGGAAGGTGAGAGGAGGCTTGTTGAAGACAACTTTAATATCTTTCTTCCTGGATCTACTAATAAAAATTGTAGTGGATGGCTTTGTGATGATCACCTTTCCTTTCTTCTTTACTAATTCTTCTTCCTTTTTTTGACTCCCCTTCATCCTCTGCTTCTTCCACATCTTCTCCTTTACCCTTAGTGAATAATAAAATAAATTTACAAGGGTTGTTCCTGGAAGTCCTTATGCTTTTCATGTTTTTGTTAAAATAATTTAACAACAAATTTGTAAAATCATATGCCAGATTATTCTTCACAACTTTGAATGCCAAGTCTACTGTTTCACATGACACACTATTTAGACAACTAGAACTATAGATCTAGTGAGATATCACATGTATGTTGAGTTTCACTTCTGCATTAGTTACATTACTAATTTTCACACCTCTATCATCCCACTTGGCTAGGGTTTTCTTTTCTAACTCCACTTAACCTAGGGTTTTAGTTATTTTGGCCTTGGAGAGCATGGGAAGGTTGGTGATATGATGAATCATCTTCTTAGTAATCAAAAATAGTTGCTCAAGGCATAACAGACTACTGTTAACTTGGCTTAGGATGTATTTGATCCATTTGATTTGGAAACTTTAGGGCAGGTGGGGAATGTGGGATAAAACCTTATCTTCCAAGTGCTTATGTTCGAGTTGAAGAACACCATTTACACACAATTCACCTAGGGCATCATCCATCTCTAGGGTTCTAATTTCTTTAATTACACACTTAAAATGAGTTTATATATTGTTAATGAATAGTACCTTAGGAGGGATCTATGATTGTGCTCTGTTTGGATCAAGGGTTTCGGCAATTACTAACACTAGTTTGAAATCTAGTGTTTTCCATTTGATTCCTCAGACCAACATTTCTAACCCTTTACTTGCCTTGCTACTACTGCTTGATGCTTCCATGGCTATTTAGTAGGTTATGGAAAACTTTACTACAAATTTCTCTTGAAATTTCTTGGTCACTCTACAATTTTCTTGATCACAATAACACTTTAGAATTTTAGGTGAAATTGATTTTGATCTCCTTCTTTTTGTTAAAATTTTTCCATTAATGCTCAATACAAAAGTAGTTATCATCTACTACTATTCAAATTGCTCGATGATGATCCTTTTGTATCCTAAATACTAATTTGGATCTTATAAATTTGGAACTATTTTAGATGTGATCATGATAATGCAATTCTAGCTCTTCCTTAAGAAATTAGTTGGAAATGGTGGAGTCACCTACTTCTTGAGTGACATGACCATCATTGTTTGAATTGGCTTCCTTGGTGGATTTAGCAATCCATTGCTACCTCATCTACTTTTGAATGTTATCTACTCTTACTTTCTTTTCATCTTCAATTCTACCTATATTCATGCAATTCTTGGCTAGATGACCAAGTTTTGTACAAGTGAAACATCTTATGGTGGTATCTCTCTTCCTTGTGTGATGTTTAACACTATTCATACCAATATCTCCATACTCTTCACAGTAATGACATATACACCAGGTGTTATAGTCCCAACTAAATATTGCTTTTATAATTTTCTCTATTGGATTGAATGACTAGGTTCTGTAGTTTGATGCCTTGTGCCCTTGTTTCTTGCATTTGTGACACTTGCCTTCAAATTTTGGTTTCTCTTTGCATTCATTAGCCTTGTGACCATGCTAATTTCAATTGTAGCATTTACCATTGAATTTTTCTTTACCATTACTCCAACATTTATTTGATGTATGACCTATCATACCACAGTGATTGTAAGTAGATCTTTGATTCCTTTGAGCACCTTGTTTGGAGGATTCACCTTCTTCTTTGTATCCAATTCCTACATTTCCTTTTTATCAATAGAGATTTTGCTCATTCAGTTGATTCAATTGATTCATGTTTGGTTTGGATTTCATCATTCTTTCATTGATTTTCTTTTTAGTTTTTAGGTCATTTTAAAAATTTTCACTAATTTTCTTTTCGGATCTCAGTTCACTTCCTATTCTTTCATTAATCTATCTTTCTGAATTTAGATCATTTTGTAATCTTTCATTGATCTATTTTAGGCTAATTATTTCATCATTTGCATTATAGATTTGATCTATAAGATTTGCATGCTGAAGAGATTGGTTATGGATCTCATTGTTTCTTCCATCCATTTTTTCTTTCATCTTGTTCATTTATTCCAAGATATCACACAAACTTATTGACTGAATTCCTTGTTCTCTTTTGAGCTTTCTTATTTCTTCTTGTAGGGAACTATTCTTCTCTAAGAGTTCTTTGATTACATAATTTGCTTCATCTGAATTGCTTGAAGGGAAAAGTTCTTCAATCTTTTCTTCAATGTACTAATGATCATTCATTTGATTTGCAAGTTCCTTCCTTCTTTTCAGGGATTGAAAAAGTTGTCCTTAGCTTTCTTGAGTTATGTAATGGCCATCTCTAGATCTAGCTTTTCATTGTCAATTACTTTATCAAGTCTGAATATCTCCATTGTCCTTGATCTTTGCTCAAGCTATCAAGCTTTATCCTAAGAGCCAGAAAACTCTAATACCAATTGTTGGAAATATTCAAGACTATGCTAGGTTATTGAGAGGGGAGGGGTGAATAAGTAACCTCAAAAGCTTTACCAAATTTAGATCTTAATTGCAATAATCCAATTACCATTTAATTCATTAAATTAGATCTAGCTAAATGCATGAGAAACTCAAAACATAAAACATTCATAATAGTTGAATACAATAAATTGGTGACCCAGAAACCTTCCAAATAGAAAGTAAAACTAGGGTGAGGATGATACCCACAAAACATCAGTACTACAAAATAAAGTTCGCCTATTAAGGATTACAATGATCACTTCTAATGATTTTCCCTATTAGGAGCAATTAGGACTGCTAGGTCCACCTTGTTAAAGGTCTTACAAACGCACAATTGAGTATGCACTCGGTGAAGACATTTGACAAAATACTATTAATTCTACCTTATTAGAGGATTTGGATTGGTTCGCCTGATACAATGAAATAGTAGATCTCTAATTTACAACTAGATTGTTAATAGAGATTATTTGAAGTACTAATCACGTTTATATGAGAGATATGACTTTGATGCTCCTTTGCTGATATGGCCTTACAATACACCTTATTGTTGATTCACATTCACATGATTTTGTAGGACCATAAAATAGGCTAATGTCTAACATACTATAAGAAAATCACAAACCAAATAAACATACGTTAACACCCTCTAGTCTACCATGAAAGCCAAATGAATCAAAAGAAGAAAGCAAGTTTAAAACCCCCTCTTTCATATGTAGCTCCCATGTCCTTCTTTCTTCTCCAAGTGATGTAGGTCCAAATTTCCTATAATGCACACAATATTCGAAGAAAAAGCGTATGATAATGATGGTGCTATGAGAATACTTGAAGTTGTGATTTGAATGTGAGAGCAAGAGTGAAAAAAAAATTTGAGAAAACTAGGGACCAGAAATGAGGGAAAGAATTTCATTTTATAATCAACACAGAGGATGAGAACATTGGAATTTTCACCTTCAATATGGAACATGGCAAGAGATTCCTTGGAGAATCCATGATGCATATGACACAAGATGCAAAGTTTAGGATTTTATGATGCTTGGAAGTCAAACTTGGCTAAAGATGGAAGAGAATCTATGACACATCATATGACACCTCAAACCCACTTAAAGTCAAGAATCTATCACAAAGGAAGCCAAATTTGGATGTGCATAAGAGAATAATAATATTGGATTATGACATATCTTAGCCAAGTGTCAAAGGAGAATCCACAAGGTGTCACACCCATATGTCATGATGATGTCAATATTTTGTGGAATATTAGAATTAAAAATTCATTATTCCACACAAATAGGAATTAGTGAAAATGGAATTAATGGTGAAAAACATGACTTAGGAAATTAAGAATATCCATGGTTTGTAGATGATGAGCCAATTAATTAATAAAATAACAATTAATTGAGAAGCTTGGTTAAGAAGAATAATTAGTGAAATGGCATAAGACTTAATTATGGGTTATTTAATCCTATAGAGAAAATTAGTAGATGATTGGCCAGTTTAATTAAATAAGAGTGATAGTATCCTTTAATGAAAATGTGATGATGATGTAGATTGAATAGGATGATGATGGATAGACCAAAGCCATCATCAAATTGATCAATTGATTAACATGCCAAGGACACATGACATGAATTAAAGATGCACAACATTTAACTGATATCATAAATGCTACAAGATCAAGATTGATTGATATGGTTGATCATAATAACATCGATGGATGCTATAAATATTATTAAAATGGTTGATAATTCCATGATTTGACATTGAAAGACTCAATGATGTCAAAGATCAGATGACATGAATGATAGTTTGACCTAGCATTGAGAGTCATGACAGTACTAAGGTCAAATTGATGAGATTCAATAGATTGCTAGGTTTCCAAGCAACTGAAAGCCACAAAAATGCCTAGGATTTGATAGCTGATGATTTATTTGAGATTATTGACCAATTCTAAGTTGATTAGGACTGATTTTGGGTGATTCTGAGTTGATTTGGGGTGATGTTGAGTTGATTTGAAATGGTTTTGGGTTGATTTGGGGTGATTTTGAGTTGATTTGAAATGGTTTTGGGTTGATTTGAAGTGGTTTATGATGATGATGAAATGGTTCCAAAATGATGTGAAATTGATGTGAAAGAGGATATGAATGATGATAGAAGCTGTTGAGATACAATCAAGTTTGTCAAAAGATCAGAGTTAGCAGAATGAGAAAATGGGATGAATTAGTATGGAGAGTGATGTTGATTCAGGAGCCCGAGGGTATTTTCAAGGGTTACAACTAAAGTTAGTGACCAAATAAGGAAAATGATAGTTCATAATGAAGATATAAATCCAACAAAACTGACAATTCAAAAATTGGAGTTGAAACGCAAAAGTTATAGCCTCTAGAGTTCAACATAGGGGCTTCGGGAGAAGTTCTGACCATCCTACTACCGCAAGTGTGCCCAAAATGCACCCAAGTGCACCAAATGCACACTTGGTAAGACCAAGTACACTATGACATACCAAATGCACCCATGGTGCACTTGGGAAACCCAAGTGCACTCATAAAGTACAACCTAGAAGGCTCTAGGGGCCACAAATAGCCTGACTGCACTTGGAATGACATAAATTTTGTGTGGATGCTCCAAGTGGTGGAAAGATGTTAGAAATGAGTGAAATCAGTAAAAAATGGTCACATTTGGTCAAACTTGTTCAAACAAGGGTCAAATTGAGGTTAGACTAGGCAAAAAGCCCTAAAAGGTTGACAGACAGTGTAGGATGGTGCTAGAATGTAGGAATGCAAGATAAAGATGATTTGGTGCATCAAAACACATGATAATGGTGATGAATGAAGACATGAATGAAAGAAGACCAAAGAGATGAGATGAGGACCAGTTAGAATGAGGTGAAGAATTTTTTCTTTCAAAGAGTGCACTATATGTTAAATGGAGCTTCGTTTTGATGAAATCATAGATGCGAACCATTTTTGAGCATCTACATTTTTCCCCTCTTTGATACAATGTGATTTAGAGCATTGTGTCAAAGAACAATGATGAGAAGGACATAACAACATGCCCCTATAAGAATGATATATATGGGTGCCCCCTTGAGAAATTGACTGAGATATGCATAAGATAGGTCAATTTCTCGATAATGAGATGCATGGTAGTAGATGAAGAAGACACAGAAGATGGGGGAGATGAAATGAGAAATTGTTAGTATGATGAGAAAACTTTTTCTTTTGTAAAGTGCACTACATGTCAAATGGAGCTTTATTTTGATATGTCAAATGGAATGTGACACATCATGGCATAAAGGGCTAGAGTGCAAATACAAACCTTTGTCCTTCCTAAGACATATATACATGCCCAAAAATCTCAAAGGTACATTGTAATAGAAAAAAAATAAAAGAAGACCATGAACCATCCCAACTACTCTCATAGATCAGTTTATATCATCGAGTAGCATAGGAACATGATCAAAGAAAATGAAGCAAAAATAAATCACTCACTAAACAATGTGAGCCAACAACTATTCTTGTCCATTATTACTTCCTTTTTAGTGTCGAAGCTCCTTAGATCATAGCTGATAGGTTGACCATATGATAGGTCTGATTGTTGATTCACTTGATAGGTTCATGGTGATATGTTGGATTGATTATTGGTTCACATTGCTCAAATAGGTGTGATTGTCATTGAAGTGTAGTGCTTTGAGTTTTAGTCTTTGAAAGTGCAAATGTTTATGTAGTAGGGATGATTATGTATAAGGTTTATTATAGATCTTTGATGGGTTTTGTGATTTTTAGGGTTTTGGTGATATTTGATGTTTTTGATGTGACTAGTTTCTTTAGGACATTTCATGATTTTCAAGGTTTATTTCAAGACATTTTTTGATTTATAGTGATTTTTTCAGGACATTTTATGATTTTTAGTGCTTTTTTAGGGCATTTTATGGTTTTTAGTGCTTTTTTGAGGACATTTTATGGTTTTTAGAAAAAAAAATTATGATCATATTCAAATGTTTAATATTTTTTTACGATCGTATTTGAATTTTTAGGATTTTTCAGGATCATAAAAGCATATACAAGTGTAAGCTCAAATCTATTATGTGATAGGTCTAATGGATAAAAAGTGCTTAAGGATATGCCCCTAGTTTGAGTTCAAACTCATGCACTATGTAGGTAATATGCCCCTGAACAAGATGCAAACTATGTACAAAGGCCAATAACAAAGTATGTATAGACTGGTAATGTGCTAGGTAAGATAACAATGGATCTTAACTAGATCATGAGCCATGATAAGGGACTAGGGATGTCTTGCAATATGAAAGATATCATTAGTGAATGACAAAGGGAGGAAAAACTAGATTGAATCTTGATAGATGGAGGAGCAACAACTGATTACACATGCACCTGTTTGCCAGGTTTTCACCATGGTACTTGCCCAAAGTGCCTATTTTCCAAGTTTTCATCAAGGCATCCACTTTTTCATGACCTTTTAAAAAAAAAATTCTTTTCTTTTTTCATGACTTTTTGCTATTTTTTTGATATTTTTTCATGACTTTTTGTGATTTTTTTGATATTTTTTTAGGACTTTTAAATAGAATCATGAATGTTGCTGACAAATGCTAAGAAGAAATATGTTGTTGATGCTAATAGTTGATAATCTCTGGACCCATAACTGATTATAACTACACAAGACTTGTTCCAATTCTATAGCTAAGATCAAACCACTAGAAAGGCCTCAAGATATACCATTGTGTAGCATATGTAAGACAATGTCTACCTCTTGCGAATCAAGACATCTAAAGATAAATGGGTCAAAGGATTCTTTGTATAGGATTTCATTGATGATGAAATATGCAAAGGGTTGTTGGATAAGGATTTGATTTTGGGTGTTGGACAAGCTAGGTGGTTGAGTTTGGGGATAGGCATTTGGATATAAGGAAGGATTGGAAAGATTAAGACCAACGACGTCCCACATGAATGCTGATCGAGAGTGCTCAAAAATACTTTACGACATGTTGAACATTAGAACACTGATATTCATGGCATCCTCTTGTTTATCTTGTATCCTTTAGAGTTTCTTAGCTTTTTATTTTTCATGGTCTAATGACACCTTTCAGTTTTCACCAAGAGACCTACTTTTGTTTAAAAAAATCTCTTTTTTCTTTGCAACTTTACATCTAGAAGATGGAATTGACTCCCCAAAATATGCCAATGTGTTCTCTTGAGGAGAAATTAATTCTTTATGATCACCAATTTTAATGCTTTCATAGATTTCAAAGTCTATTGTGATAGTTTCATCATTGTCAAATTGATCAAAAATTGGTGGTCCATGTTGGTCCCAATCCAATAGTTTAGGATAGCTTGAGGGGATGTCATCATCAATATTGAAAATATATGGGTATCTGATTTAGTGGTATAATTGGGGTCATGCTTAGAAGCTAGAGGACTACTGATTTTAGGTTGGATATCCTCAGATGCCTTTTCATCATTCAAAACATCCATAATCTTACACATAGGTACCATAGTTATAATACCCTACCCAGAGATCTTTTGAAACAAGGATGAAATACAAGCCAAGAATTTTTTTTTACAAGTATGAATGCACATGATAAAATCATACAGGGATCACAATGATCACAATGGAACACTTCACCACAATCCTGACAACCAACAGATTTTCGAATGCCACTACCCATTGAAAGATGCGAACAAAAGCTAACAACCACCACAACAAGATTATGGCTCAAGAAACAACCACTCATCAACAAAACACTAAGCTAGGGTAAAATGCAGAATCCTAAAATTTGGCTAAGCCTAAAATCCTGAAGCCCTGAAAATTAGCTAAGTCTAGATTTCTGAAGCCCTAAAATTTCCTAGAATCCTTAACTTATCTCTGAGAGGTCTAAAACCTATCTCAAAATATTCATAACATATATTAAAATATATCTTAAGAATAAGAAATTAAATATATGTCAACTTATACTTAAATGATATATTTTAAACCCCAAGAAACTAAAACAGAAACATAAAAACTAGATTTCAAGAGAAATCAACAAAATTCAAAATGCAATAGCATAGGGTCAAAGAACACCCAAAAGGGTAGCCAAATCAACCCTCAAAAAGTTTGGAACATGAAAAAAAGTGCCTGCTATCTATCCATGCAGGTTCTTACAAAAACCTGTATGACACTTTTTACTAAGCAAGGGTGACATTTGTCCTTAAGGCATGCGACACTTTATCAATGTCGTACAAAATTTCTCAAGAAGGCATGTGACACTCTTCCAGTGTCATACAACATTTCTCAAGAAGGCATGTGATACTTTATAGTATCATACAAAACAGTTTGTATGGGCATGCAATAAATTTTTATATCACACAATGCTGACAAAATGTTGCCCATAGAAACATGAAAACACTTAAAGAAACTCAAAAAAGGGAAAAACATAGAGAAAAACCTCCACACTAGGGAGTACTAGATCTATGCAAATCAAGGAATGAACACTCGAAAGCACTAATAGCAAGGAAAGAGGAACATCTATCCATCTAAACTACAACAACAAAGAACATATTGAAATAAACATCAAAGAGAACAAAAGCAACATCACAATGTATAAAAATACATCTCAGGGACAAAACAACCAAACTAAGTACGTGGATCCTCCCATCCATCAATAGCATCATAAGACCATCGTGGGTCCTAGTCATCCCTCACATGTAACATCCCAAGCCACCAACTAGATCGTCGGTACTATCGTAATAGGGACATCACTACTAAAACATGCACAATATAAGCATAAGGAAATCTAACATGCTAGTGATAAAGCATAAGATAATCCTACAATAGATAACATCACCTGTTACATGCTAAACAACAGTAAGCAATAGATATACTACTAAAGAAAATCACATCATCTAATCATATGCTAAACATCATGATAAGGGAATACATCAAATAAACTAACATCATCTAAAAATGATATCCAAGCATTCCAATGAAAGCATAAATCACAAGAAAGAATACTGTGAAACTCGAAGTATTAAGTGAAAACATCCAGCCATGGTCGTAGTAGGACAAGGATCATCTTTGTACACCGATCCCTAGCAATGGTGAAGGTAGCTATGCCTCCCAACAACGTGGAACCCATAGGTGCACAACCACCATGCTAATGGAGATAAAGATTCAACCACAAACACAAAAAAATCACAACATCCATGGCTAACACTCATGCCAGATAGTATGATGGTTGAACCAAGATCCTAGGACAATGCAAGGAGTACAGGTCTTGGTCAAACACTCAAAAGGCTGCTAATTAGGGGCTAACATCTTGGAGAGTCACTTGGCATCGAAAGCCCAAGCTCAGATCGTGTGTCCTCAAACTTAAACAGGTGCTCACACATTGTGTCCTCAAACTTAATTGGGTGCTCACACATTTTACTTATCTTAAGTTTTATTAACAATCACACATTTTATTTAGTTATCACTTGCTTAAAAATTCTTATCCTTTTTCAACCTCTGGCACCATGAATGCCGAGTTGTGAGATAGAAGCCCCCTCCATATGCTACCCTACCCTACCCATGCTCATCTTACGCCAAGTGCTTATGGGCATGCATACTCCCATCCCAACCCCAACGATCATAACTTCTAGCAAATCCACGAAAGATCAAGCCTCACAAGTTACCCAACAAATGTGTGCGCACATACTCATGTGTGGCGCACCACCACCATGAAGATCATAACACAAGGACAGGAATGAGAACACAATGCAAAAAAAAGCACCCAACCGAAAGCAACTCAAGACGACAGATTCTACACAAATCCTAAAGCCAATAAAACCATATATCATAAAATCACTCAATCGACCTCAATCCGAGAGTATGGGTTCTACATGAATCCGAATGAAGTAATAAGACCAAAAGTCATGAACTTACTCAATCAGCCTCAATCTGAGGGTATAGATTCTACATGAATCTTAGTGTCCATGAAACAAAGCAAAGGTCCAAAAGAAACCATAACAATAGGTATAAAATCACTCAACTGAACACAACATCGAGAGTACAGATGCAACATAAAAGTGCAGAAGTGGTATGGCTGATATCCAAACAGATCATTCAAGTCCATGATGCACATTATGCCAAGAAAACTCAAGAAAATAGGGTGGCACGCAAAATGAGGTAAAAATCTCAAATTTTAGAAAAATTCCAAAATTAAAACCCATTTGACCTTTGGGTTCAAAAACCCAAAATATCTAAAAATAAAATGAATCAAACACCGTATGCAAAAAAGGCCAGCATAATGGCTCAAAAACCCAATACCTCATTCTGAAAAATAGGGAAATGTTCATACCATCCCAACAGGGTAGAACTAGCATACAAAAAATGGAGGGGAACACTAGTTCTCAACCTCCAAACAAATAGCTACCAAAAATAGAATTAGAAACAGAGCAAAAATAATAAAATGGGAAAGCCCTACCTCACAGCCAAAAGGGAAAAATGGAAATTTGAACCATAAAATAAAGATCCTACAAAAGTAGCTAAAAATCGTGGCAATCCAAGGTTTCCCTTAGCTGAATCCAACGAGCCCAACCTCACGACGATCCCACACCCATAGCTCCCACAAAAAACAAAACAATAAATCTTCATGAAGAGGATTTTGGGTTTTTCTCTCCAAATTTCTAATTCAAAAGTGAAAAGTGAGGAATTAAATTCCTCTTTAGATACTTATTCACTTTTCGGGTGAATAATTGATTAGGGCATTTAACCAGCCAATCTAGTTAAACCTTGAATCAACCTAAACGAAAATAGGCTATTCCTATAAATAGGAATTCATCTATGGAAAAGCTGCTAGAAATTAAAATAAATCAATTAAAAAGACAAAAAACCCAAAAAGACATAAATCTCCTTAATAATTTTCATGACAATGCAAACCTTTAAATGCAAAGACATGCTTACTTGTCTAATCACATAATGCAAATGAGTTCGGTTTTAATAATCATTGAAAGGTTTAATTTAAACATTTTAATAAAAGATACATCAACCATATAAGGATGAAATTGGTAAAATATGAATGGTTGAATCACTAACTCCATGTGCTACTGCTAGGGATATAAATCTTGTACACTACACAACACAATCAAGTGCAATTGCATATAATAACATAGCCGAAGCAGTAAATGCATTAAATCACCTAATTTAACCATTTATTTAATTATATTAAAATAATCTATTTACATGACTCATGTTTTATAAGAATGAAGCAAATAACCATATCATTAAATCCATCACATAACATAATCAGAGGTATGTCCAAAATTCAGATAACTAGATATCATCATAAAACACACTGTCATCTCAAAATGGCATCATCATGCAATATGATTAACTGAACAAGATAGTAGTGTAAAATATATGATACTAGAATCAAGGTAACATTTGACCCTCAGGTCCTCTCAAATATAAAGCATCACATAAGAACAGATACCTCTCAGATCAAAATATAACAAGGTAAATGTCTGCAACACATAATCAAATAATCCCACATGAACAATCCATTTTTAATTACTTAAGCATTTAATAATGATTGAATACAGAATAAACAAAAAGACACTTAAAACTCATAAGTAAAAATAGTCATAAACATGACTAACCATTGCTATAGGAGCCTAGTCCAGTGTAGCATGGTAATAGAACATAGTGCAATCTCTGCACACATCTCAGGGTAATCACAAAACAACCTCATGATACCACATCAATCTTGCTAACCACTAGCACAAACCTCAGTGAGCCAAAAATCACAACATAATCTCCTAGATTAGCTAAAAGCATAATCAAAGCAACTGATACATAAACATAAATCCAAACACCTCGACGGTGTAGACCACTCAGGGTCACAATCATGATCCCATCACAACAAAAGATCAACAAGGTTACATCCATTAGGATGACTTACAGAAGTCAAATGGGAGAGGCACTACAATAGTACTAGGAGGACCTATTTTTAATGATTTAAATCCAAATCCCAAATTAGGAGGTCATCCTTTTGTAGTGATAGGTTCAATTATTCCTTGTTTCTAACACCCAAGACCACTATAGCCATCATATTGCAAGATAGTAAACCCAAGTCCATACTTATTAGGAGATATCAAAGTAGGATTTTTTTTTTAATTTTCCTTTCTCAATACATACAAATGTATTCTCATTGATAGAAGTGGTATTTTCTGTACTGATCTCTAAATATTGTTCTTGAAATGGTTGTGATTTACCATGAGATTGGGGAGAAATTGGTGACTCCCTAATGTGTTATACTTGAGACATAAACTATTCTTGACACTCATTGTCTCAATCTTCAACTTTTCTTTGGCCTTAATGAGGAGTATATTCATGTCCACATATTTAGAGGAATTTGTGGGTTTTACTTCATTGTTTGTTGGGACTTGGTGTGTAGTAGCATCTCTCAAATTTGCACAAATTTAGAAAGGGTCTAGATTGTCAAGGGTGGTATCCTCCACATTGTTATTTAAAAATTTTAAACATTGATGATATGTGGAGGGCACCACTTTCATAGCATGAAGCCAAGGGTGTCCCCGAATCATGTTACAATTCATTTCTACATCTGCGACATGGAATAATGTATCTTTATTAGCTTGACCAACTCTAATGGGTAATATGATGATTCCCTTGGAGAAACATTACCCATCATCATAAGCCTTTATTGTGATTATGTGAGAGGGATATACATCTTCTTTAGAATAACCCAAACCTTTGACTAGCTTAAGTGTACAGATATTTAGCCCTACTCCATCTATCAAGACACATTTGACTTTAACATTATGGACAAAGACCTCAAGCTAAAGGAGATCATTGTAGTTTGGTCTATCTTTAGGAATATCTCGAGGTGAAAAGGTGATATGTTGTGATACAAAGAGGTTGCCAACCATGGCTTAGAACTAGGAAACATTGATATATCTATGACTACTAACTCTTTAAGGTCTTGATCCAAGATCTTTTGATGTTAGGGAGATGCACGGAGTAGGTCCAAGATGGATATTTGCATAGGGGTCTTTCCAAGCTATCCAACAAGGCTATAATCAAATGAAGTAGGAGTAGTAGGTTTACTAGGGGGTGTAGGTCTAGTAGGAGTAGTAGGTCTAGATGGGGTTCTAGGTAGGGTGATCTTTGTATGCAATGTAGTGACAGTGCAACAAGGGTCTTCAGCCTTTAAGGTGAATGTGGATATGTAGGATTCAAACTTATTGAAGAAATTGATGGTGTAATCATATCCAATGTGTGTGTAATTCACATTATCTTGTGAGTTTGAGTTTGAACTTGAGGTTTTATCTTTGTCATGATTACCCAAAGGATCTTTGAAGATAGTGTGATTAGAGATGGATGCTAGTAGTGATGGATCAACTATCATTATACCATCATCAATGAGGTCTTGTATTGTGTTCTTTAGTTGGAAAGATGATGAGGTCTTATGTCCTTTGGTGCAGAGGTAATCACATATTTTTTTGTCATCCCACCAATCTTCTATAATTAATGGTTCATCTTTGATCGAAGGTAACTATAGGAAGTTATTATTGAGTAACTATTGTAGTGCAATCTCAAGAGGTATCCCCAATGGTGTGAATTTCCTATCCTTGGCTCTAGGGTGCCTTCGAGGTTTGTCCTGTGTTGAGGTCTCTATCTTTTGTTTTGAGATTGATGTTTGATTGGGAGTTTGCAAATTTTTAGGGTTTGTACCTTTCAAATTTAGTAGAGTTTGTGCTATGCTAATCGTGTGGGCATCCATAATGCCATCATTGGTCACATTTTTTTTTTTTGAGAAAAACTTTTCCTTATCATTAGACAAGTTGGTTTTTTTGTTTTATTTATTTATCTTAAGGACTCTCTTATGGATAAGAGCATCTTCAATACTAGCCCCTTTTTCCATTAGTTTAGAAATGGTGCTTGGCCTCTTGATTTTGAGTTCATACATCAAGTTTGGGACTAAATTTTCAATGCACAAGTTAACTTTTTGTTCTTTGGGAATGTCTAGTGAGCATTGACTGACTAAGCTTCTCCAACATAATAAGAATGTGATAAATGGTTCTCCCATATTTTGTTTAGTTAATCACAAATTGGAAAGCATCACCTCATTCATAATGTTAAAGAAAAAATGGGAGATGAACTTGTCTGCAAGTTCTGACCAAGATTTGATAGCATCCAGAAGCTTAGAGTACCATTCAAGTGGGGGCCCAACTAGAGAATGGGGGAACAATCTCATTAGGTAAGTGGGCTCATCGTTGAGTTCAGTACAAGAGGCATAGAATTCTTAGATGTGATAAAAAAGGTTGCCTTTTCCTTGGTATTTTTCAAACCTTGGAGCCTCAAAGTATTTTGGCAATGGAGGCATATATAGACTTTTGTCAAATGGATTAGGACATAAGTTCCTTTACGTATATAGAGCCTATTTCTTTTAGAATCCCAATGCCCTGACTTGTTTGGTAAGTTTTTAGAATTGTTGCAATAGCTCTTCATTAGGGTTTTGCATGATAGATTTGCCTTCAAATCTTTTATGCATATGAGTAGACCATTTGTTGTGGTGGGAGCTATGTCTACTTGGTTCTAACTTTTTTGTGTCTGAAGAGTCTGGTGATGTGTCACTAGGCGGTGGAGGTATGTTAGTACCTCAAAGAAAAAAGGGTACCTGTTGTGACACATGTTGGGGTATTTGTTATGGTATTTGATGTGGCACTTGTTGTGGTATCGACTACAATTTATGTACCATGTGTTATTATTGTGCCATTTGTTGTGGTTATTGTTGGGGTACCTCTATTGGTTGTATGTTAGATCATGTATGTGATTGTTGTTAAGGTATCTATTGAGGTTTTTGTGGAACATATTGTTGTTGTAACAAATGTTGTTGGTATGCAATTTTTTGCACAAGGTGTCTTTGGTATTCCAACTATTTTTTGAGTTGCTCTTGTTGTTTAACAAACATGGCTTGTTGTTGTTGGAATTGTTGTTGACATATTACATGTAAGTCAAGTGGATTTACATTAGATTGTCTTTTAGGGATGTTGATCCTTCCAACACTTGAGGCTATTGCTGTTGTGGTTGATTGTTCTATTGATATGTTGAATGTGTGTTCGAAACATTGAATCCTTGGACTATTGCAAGTTGATGTTCTCAAGGTAGTTGGTTACATCCTTGTGAATTGACCACCATGTTGGTATTGTTGTTTTGGCACCTTTGTGTGTTAGAGGTTTCTCCTTGGGACATCATGTTGATTTGACAATGAGATGCACTCCTTTTGGGAATAGGTATAATGTTAATAAGACTTTTCCTTTGTGCATCAATAGGGATTGTTGCAATTGATGTTTCACATAGTGTACTTGTGGGAGGCTCCATAATATTTGATGTCATGACAATTGGTAGAATTAGGAGAGAAGGTGCACTTTGTGGATTTTCCTCCAAAGGAGGTATGTTTGGCACCCGTAGAGAAAAAGTCCCTTTAGGCACATCTTGTTGTTGCACCATGTGATTGAGGTCAAGTCTTAATGTATTTTGGGATAGTTGGACAGAGTCTTGTTTCCCTTCATTGGTTGTGGTTCATCAAACAAAGGATTAATGTTGAAGTGTTTTATCATGTTTGAAAACTCCAAAGGTTGTTTTCCCTTATCTAAGTCCAAATTGATAATGGGTTGTATGTTTTCAATTATTGGTTTGGCTTGATGTTTGGACTTAGGTCCCTCCACATTTGGGTTGAATTTGACAATTTCTTGGGCTACCAAAAGTTTAAAGTTCTTGCAAAAATTTTGTATTGACATGCCCTAGCCATTTATTCATCAGTGATGCCATAGTCAATGTCAAAGTCATCACTTAGGTGTAAAATACCTTGTTGTGTGTTTGATGTATTAAAGTTGAAGGTACTTGCAATGGGTTTGTTGAATTCAAAGGTGTGTGTTTGTTCATCCTTAGGTTTGGTTGGTACACTTCCAGCTCCAGGTGGTATCAACACAAATATAGGCTCAAAGTCAGGACTCCATTGAACCATCCCATGTGTAGGGAGAGTGTTTGAAGGAATACTCATGGTAGGTGCATTTTTTCATGTGTATTGGATCGTCTCTTGATTTTGGTGATCTTGCAGATACATGTTAAAGGGATCCACAAGTAATGGTTGTGATGCCTTGATTTTGTCTTCATCAAAGGTTTTTTTGGTTTTATTGCTCTTCTTTTGTTTTGGATGAGGTTTTGGTTGTGTTGGTGCCTCAGAAAATAAGGGTTGGTAAAGTTCTTCGGGTCTCTGAGCTAATTGTGTCCTTGTGAGTGTTGACATGATACTTAAGGATGCAGATGAAGTGGAGGAAAGCATAAATGGACTCCCTACCTCCCAAGTGTGCACCTAAACTACCAACTATGGTCAAATAATACGAAGTGCACCCTTAGTGCACTTGGGGCCCTGAAGGTAAGAACTTGGTAAGTAAGAGGTATGCAATCGGTAAATAGAGGTGTTAGGATGCCTAAAATGCAAAATGTGAATGATTTGAGTATTTTGAATGTTTTGCAAGGTTTAAGGATGTAATGCAAGGTGTGGAAGTATATATTAGGGTTCTAGAACATGAAACCCATAATTATCAAGTGCACTCTGAAACTACCAAGTGCACTCTAAAACTACCAACTGTGCACTGAAGTGTGTAGTTAGTAAAATAGGGGCGCAGTGGGTAAAATAGGCCAGAACTTGATAATTAGGATGTGGGTATGCAAGATATGAATTTTTTTGGACTTTTAGGTGTTTAGGGATGTTATGCAACCTAGGAAAGTTCCAAATTAAGTAAAATTTTGATATGCAAGGTGAAAATGTCCTAGGGAAACTATGAAAATGCAAATGCAAAGTGACATTTTGGAGGTTGACTAAAGGAGATGAAAATGACCCTATAGTATGAAAAATGAAGGTTAGGGTTGGATTTTGGACTTGGTAATGATGCTAGGTGTTGATGTATGCAAGGTGGATGATGTTAGGAATGTTTTTCTAGGGTTGATAATGACATTTGGGATATGAAAAATGAGGATAAGTGACCAACAAGACAATGTGGTTTATAGACAAGTTGATAAGGTTTGATAGTGGGAATGGTGCTAATGTTTTGAACAATGCAAGATGAGGGGGATATAACAATAGGGTAAGTCAAATTGAAATTTAGGTATATTAGGATTATGATGATGCTAATGATAAAGGCATATGCAAGGCTCTGGACTTAGAGAAAATCTTTAGAAAGTATTTTGTCTAGGAACTTAACCTTGTGATAATGGACTTTGGATCTTGACCAAAAAGAGTGATAGAAGACAAAAAGATCAAATTGATAAAATATGAAAAGGTTAAATCTGTCAAGACATAGATAGAATTTGACCAAATAAAATGATAAAAAAAGATAAAAAGACTAGTCAAGATCCATCATCCATCAAGACTAGGAGATACTCTAAGACTCATGCTTTATTCAGATTTTTGACTAAGTTCAAAGGTTTTGAGGGTTTAAAATGACATTTAAGGGGCTCAAAATGATCATGATGTTGGGTAGATATGCAATATGAAAAGGTCCTAAGATGAAAAATGAGATTTTGGGTGCAAGATGTAGTTTTGGGGTCCCAAAATGTAGTTTGAAGGCCTAAAATGGTCATATAGGTGCCCAACTATAGCTTGATAGCACCAAGTGCACTCCAATAGTACCAATTGCACCTATGGTATATTTGGGGCTAGTTTGGGAATATTTGGTAGTTTCATTTTGTTGTTGGGAACCTTGGTTGAATGTTTGTTGAATGTGAGCAAGGTGGTTGTCAAGGTGCTATGCCAGGAAGCTAGGATGCAAGGGTTGATGTTAGGATAGGTTAGGAGATGTAGAATGGAGGTTATGACATAAGGAATGATGGTCTAAGTGAAGAAAATGAAGGTTAGGAGATGTAGAGTGCAAATAAGGGCATGCTGAGACAAGGGGGTTTATCTTAGTACCTAAGGACACCGTCGAAGCCTCAAAATATTGTCTAGAAGCCCAAACTAGGTTATCGAACTACCAAGTGTGCCTAGATAGTACCAGCTATGATAAGTAGGAAATAATTTCCACAGCTAGTCAAATTGTGATATTACTATTAGGATTTAATTGTGTTATTTTTTAGTCAAACTCATTGACCCATGTTTCATGAGTAGTGATTCAACATGAATCCTTCTCTCATGAGAATAAATGGAACACTTAGCCCTCATTGGATCTAGGTGATGCTCATAGGGGTGAAGCATTGGGACTTCCCGAGAGGTCACCCATCCTAGTAATACTCCAGCCTAAGCACACTTAACTACATAGTTTCCTCCATGGTTAAAGCCAAAGCTTGCAACCTCATTTGCAATTAAAAACCTTCACCAAGTGTTGTGACTTACGAACCATTCATTAAAAAGCCCCTTAAGAAAATGGGGTTGCAAACTTTTTCTTTAACCATGGATGAAACTTTGTAGTTAAGCTTGCTTAGGGTAGAGTAGTACTAGGATCAGTGACCTTCTAAGAAGTCCTAGTGCTTCACTCCTATGAGCATCACCTAGATCCAATGAGTGCTAAGTGTTCTATTTATTCTCACAAGAGATGGATTCATGTTGAACTACTATTCATGAAACATGGGTCAATGAGTTTGACTCAAAAATCACATAGTTAAATTTTGGTAGCAATATCAAAATAGTACCAGTTATGCCTATGGTGTAGTTGGGGCTAGTTTGAGTGTAGTTGGTAGTTTCAAAGTGTAGTTGGGAAGCTGGGCTGAAACTAAGGCAATTTTGAGTGCTCAGACTTATAGACTGATGTCATAGTGAGGTAAACAATAGAGTACAATGTTAAGACTAGAATGGAGGCTTAGAATTATTTTTATGAAACTTAGAATGATGGTTAAATTGTTCTAGATGAATTTTTGGAATGCAAGGATGCAAGATGGACAATGCAAAATGCAAATTTTGGGGTTGAAATGGAAAGACTAAAGATGCAAATGAAACCCTAATGAATGCAATGTGAAGGATGAGGGATGCACAATGAGGAGTAGAATATGCAAGATGAAACCTATATGATGCAAATATGAGGCCTAAACTAGGGTGAGTGCAAGTGAGTTATATGCAAGGATGAAATCTATGTTATGCCAAGCACATTTAGGATCACAAATGGCCATGTTTTCCAAGTCATGAATGCATTGGACAAAGTTCAAAAAGCCTTGAAAATACTTGCAATGTCTTGATAGTGTTTGACATTATCCAAGGTGTAAATTTGAATGTTGGCTTTATCTTGATTAATGTTTTACACACACACAAGACACATTAAGACAAGAATAGCTATTGTTAAAAGTGAACAAGCACACCACAACCTAGCCTTTAGGGCTATATCCATTGAATTCCTACTTGAACTAAAGTTCAATAGTGCCTATCTAGAGTTAACAACCTAGGATATTGGCACCACAGGCTCCCCCTTATAGTTCACTCACTTCTTGAGGCTATCAAGATTTGCTTCCCAAGTGCCATGACTTCCATAGGGACTGTTGCCTCTACTAAAGACTGGAAGAATGTAGGATGTCTTCACGGGCATGGGTAACCCCTTGAGCTAGTGGGTAGAAAGGATTTTGGCCACTAAAACATGGTTTTTAGTAAGGGAATTCCATTTGGAAAGTGAATGATAAACTTTCGTAAAAGGTCTCCCAGCTCTGAGAACTAGGGTTTGATGCACCACAAGGGTACTAGAGGAGAGCTATCACACAACAATACCATCAACATAGCTTTCACTGTAATTGAGTTTTATATATAAGTTAGAACATTGACCTAGCTTTGGCCTATTACCACTCTGAATTCATCATCCGGCATACCTAATATTGGATATCTTGGTCCAAGGCAAGCTTCACTATAGAAGTTACACAGATTTCTCTTACACCTAATATCCATGAATGGTGAGGGGAGAGGATATGTCCATGCAGCTCCTAGGGATTTAAACACTATAAAAACATGAAGCAAAAAATAAAAAATTTATTTAAGCACCAAATGAAGTGTTATCTAATTTAGGAAATCCACACACATGGTTTTGACAGACACACAAGGTCTTCAACAACATCCTACAAACAAGCATTAGTAGTTTTCAATGATTATTCTTCATCTAAAAATCACCACATGCTACAAAAAAACCATCAATAACACAATAAAACCTAATCTAGGTCCTAGAAGAAAACATAAACCATAAGTGCAAATTCTAATTGAAATAAGTGCTTTCTGTGAACTAGGTGCGCTTTGACAGAGCAGACTACATCGTAGTAGGCCATAATGGCTTAGAATGCCCCCAAGTGTTCTCTGATAGTGCTAATTATGCCAATGGTGTAGTTGGGGCTAGTTTGGGTGTAGTTGGTAGTTTCTAGGCATAGTTGGGAGCCCAGGTGCAAACTGTGGGGAATTGTACCCTAAATGATACCTTGAAACAAAATTTTTGAACTCTACCCTCCCAAGTGTGCAAAGATAGTGAAAACTATGCCCATGGTGTTGTCAGGGCTCATAAGGGCATAGTTGGCAATTTTTGGGCATAGTTGGTTATTTAGGAACAACAAACAGGGGTTATGGTGTCTCCTAGGCCCCTACAACTACCTCCTAGGGGTCCCAAGTGCATCCTGACAGAGTAGAGTGCACCCTAGGGAAAAAAGCTAACCAAATGCATGAAACAAGAGCATACAAGAATGTTACTAGGCCCCCTAATTATATAGGTGTGATGAAGGAGAGAAAATGAGGATTATAGCCCTTCAATGAGCTCCTTCCTTGCACCTATGAGCACAAACACAAGAAACCTGAGTTAGATAAGCATGTGCATGTGGGGTTCAGCAATTGTAGGACCAAAAAATGGGCTAATGCCTAACATACTATGAGAAAATCACAAACCCTCTAGCATGAAAGCCAAATGAACCAAAACAAGAAAGCGAGTCTAAAATTTCATCTTTCATTTGTAGCTCCCATATCTTTCTTTCTTCTCCAAGTGATGTAGCTCTGAATTTCCTATAATGCACACAATATTGGAAGCAAAATCCTATGATAATGATGGTGCTATGAGAATACTTGATGTTGTGATTTGAATGTGAGAGCAAGAGTGAAAGAAAAAAGAGATAACTAGGGACCAGAAATGAGAGAAAAATGCTCATTTAATAATCAACATAGAGCATGAGAGCATTGTAATTTTTACCTTGGATATGCAACATGGCAAGGGATTCCTTAGAGAATCCATGATGCATATGACACAAGATGCCAAGTGTAGGATTGTATGATGCTTGGAAGTCAAACTTGGCTAAAGATGGAAGAGAATCTATGACATGTCATATGACACCTCAAACCCACCTAAAGTTAAGAATCTATGAAAAAGGAAGCCAAATGTGGATGTGCATAAGAGAATAAGAATATTGGATTATGACATATCTTAGCCAAGTGTCAAAGGAGAATCCATGAGGTGTCACGCCCATGTGTGATGATGATGTCAATATTTGAATTAAAAGTTCATTATTCCACACAAATAAGAATTAGTGAAAAAGGAATCAATGGTGGAAATTTTTTGAAATACTCAAAATGGGAAGAATACTTCTAAGAGGTGGGGGGGGGGGGGGGGTGAATTAGAAGTAGCACACTTTAGCCTTTTCAACACCTTTAAAACAAATAATTGAAAGTAAATTGTATGCATGTAAACATATTAAATAAACATAAAGAAAACACATGCATTAACACACATAACACAAAATTTGGTAACCCAGAAACCCTCTAAGAATAAGAAGGTAAAACTGGGGTGGGGATGATACCCACAAAAATTACTACAACAATAATTGTTTGACAACTTCTGATGGTCTACCCTATGAAAGGTCTGCCCTGTCAAAGGCTTTACATGTGTCAATAGTGACCTAGTTAAAGGATTTAAAAATACTTTACATGAAGTGTCACGATGTTAAAGGATTTACAAAATAGCTGTTAAGCTAATCTATCAACATAGGGTTTTCACTATCTAATACAATGGTAGGAGAGTATTATAAATCTTTGGACCTAATTTCTTACAATCTTCAATTGCTGATTTTAGGCACTTGATCTACTCACTCTAATGTGATCCTTTCTTGATTTGATATATGTTTGTATCCCTTGTTCTGTTATGGTCAATTGAATGTGTAATTATTTCTACATTCACTAGGTTTGTGATGCCCCTATTATTTACTCTTGTTCTACAATTTTCTATTTGCTTAGCAACTTCCTTGACTTCCCTTTAGTAGCATACAATCATGGGGTCTAAGCACTCTTATAAAGACTTTGTAGACTTAGGGTTATGTATGGATCTATGATCCATATAGAATCTTGAATTCCAACTCATTCCTTGCATTTTTCTCATTGGTTGCATGCTTTCTCCATTTTTTTATTGGTTGCATGTTGATTGCACAGTAAATATAAAAGATTCATTCTTATCCTTATCATCCTTTGAAATCCTTCTATGTCAGCTCCAAAAATGGTTAACATTTGAGTTTTTTAGGGTATAAAATCATATGTTGATTCTATGTTACTTGCAACATACTAGACTACTGGTGCTTGCTACATATACTCTCCTACTTTTTTTGGCATCTATTGCATTTCATCTTGCTCAACACATGTATGACTCTAGCTTACTTGGCATACATAGCATTATGAGTTGCTCAACATCAACTATGACTTAAAACTTGTATATCACTTGGCAAGTATATAATGCTTGACACCTAAAGTCACTCTATACCTATTGAAAATATGACTCGACACATATTGTGGCTCAGCATACATAGTGTACTCGATTTCAATGTAGGAAGTGGTTGATTGTGTTGACACTAAAATGTTAAAACCATTCTAAGACCAAGAATCCCCCCCTTTGACATGAGTTTCAAAAACACTTGACTAAACATTACTAATCTATCCTTATGAGTACCCTATCCAATCTATTCTCCATATGTACAAAATTTCAAAATTTGTTCAAAAATACCTTATAACTCCCTTGAGCTAATTGTGCTATTTCATTCTTGTACCCCAAAATTTTGTGCTAGATTTGCCTGATGCTCTTTGTCATTACCTTGTACCTGTGTGCTGAGCAATTTTGTTGACTTTATCTGTACTTTCTATTTTTATTCATATTTCCCTCAAAACATTATTTCTCCCCATGAAAGAATGTAATCAAAACTTAGTATTGTCCCCCTAAGATATATTTTTCTTACTATTATTTCTCTCATAATCTTCCTTATTATTTCTCCCACTTTTTAAAACTTGTGTCAAAGGGCTCAAAAAATGTGTTGTTCACCTCCATTATTATTTTCAAAGCTACATCCCAATTCTCCAAAGAAAAGTCTAGTGACTTGTGTTAGATGGCAGTCTCTGTAGCAAGATGTACAAGTCCATCTAATGTAGAAAGATTAGGATCTTTCTTTAAGATAGTTTCAACATAGACTTTCTCTTTGTGGAGGACCTCCAAATGTGGGGTTATGGAGGATTGAATCTACATTAATTTGGCCTTTATATTCTCTTCATCACTTACTAATGTAGTAAACTCTCTTTGAGTGTGAAGGGATTGGGAAAAATGCTTCTCACTTTGAGCTGGATCCCTTGGTAGTTCCATGCTAGAAATCTTCAAATTTCTCTCCAAGCTCAATATCCTTTGATTTGTCTCTTGTGTGAGGTTGGAGAAATCACACAATTTTTTGTACAATGAGAAAATGTTCTCAAGTATAGCTTTGACCTTGTCAATTTTTTTGGCCAATTTTATTTGTTCAAGTACTATAGCACTTGATATTTTCTCATTCACCTTCCCCTGAAATTTCCTTTCAGACCATTCCATAAGTTTAACATTTGTATATTGGTCTTCACTATTCACCTAGTCAACTATATTAGATAGATTTTCTATATGGGCTTTGCTTCATTTGGTGACTCCAAGATGAAGGCATCCATAAAGATGTCCTTAATCTCATGTAGTGCTTGCCTATGTTTATACTCTTTTTTGAGTATTTTGTGCCTCTTCCTTCTATTTAAAGCATCTTGCATTTCTATGATCTAATCCATGGTTATGGTCTTTGAGTCATAGGCAAGTATGACTATGTCTTCATCTAGCTTAGGGTCTCCATAGTGAAGTACGCTGGCCACTTTGGTTGTGCTTGAGCCTAGTGTTGAGATTTGTAAAGATATGTCCTCAATGCTTGGCCTATGAAGGATCTTTGTAGGAGTGCATGTCTTTGGTAGTTCTACCAATGCTTGAATAGCAACCTACTCATTTTCCTTTGATATATCCTCCTTCTCATTAGACTTCACTTCTTTTGTGCTTGGCTTCTATAAAGTATCACCTGTTGCTGTAGGTGGTGGAAGCATCAAAATTTTAGTGCTAGTAGTTTAATAGGTGAAAGGCGATTCTTGTGGTTTCACCTTGTCTCATTTTGGTTTCGCTACAACCTTTTGTAGCTCATCTAGACTCAACAATATAGGGTTTGTGCATAATTGTTCCTATAGAGTGGATAGGTGAAGAATCTTTGAGAGATCCTCTATAGTCAAAGGATTGATTTTCTAAGCTGAATTGTCAGGAACATCCTTAATAATTAATGTGTCTGCAACTATGATGATTACATGAGGAGGGCTCAGATGTGGTATTTGTGTGTCTTCCACACTCTATTCCTCTTCTTATTTATATTCCTCTATTGCCATATCTTCTTCCTTTTGTGTTTCTTCCTCCTCACCTTTTTCTTTGTCGTCCTTAACTTTCTTATCTTCCTCCTCTTTCTTCTTTTCTTCATCTACTTTTGTTGTTGCTTCCTTCTCTTCCTCTTGCTTCTCTTCCTCTCCTTTCTTTTCTTCTATTTTTTTACCCTTGGTACTAGCCTCTTCCTTATTTGCTTCATCTTCCTTCTCATCAGTTATTTTGTAAATTGTTTTCCATAATTGTGTGGATTTATTTACTACATCCTCAATCTTGTTTTGTAGGATGCTAAAGGCTCTATATTTAGGTGCAAATTTGCCAACATGTTTCTTATTAACCTTTGTTATTTGACTTCTTTTTAGGTCAAACATCACTTGTGATAAGGTAGATTCCCTAATCCCCTTTTCCACTCTCAAATAATAATGCCATTTATTTTCAATTATCTCATATAGCTCTCTAGGCATGGTATTGTCTAGCTCTAAAGGTGTATTCTTAAATTCAGCCATCATGGCATATACTGATTCCTCAATTCTATTTTTTTCTTCTCTACTTAACTTGTTGAAATCAAGACTTTTTAGATCATTCAAATCTATATTCCTAACATTTTCACAAATTTTATCTAAGCAATATTTGGGAGGATGACTTACCACTCTGAATTGGCTGAGATCCTCTGACTCTGTTCTTTCCTCATCATCTATGTCTGGTTGTGCCACATATTTTCTTCTCTTCTTTGGAACTTCATTAGGTTGTTTAGTTTGATTCTTCTTCTCTCTCTTTTTTCCTCTTTGGCCTTTTGTGTGGATGCCCTTGTGGTAGCTCTTGTTGCTAGTGTTGGATTGGCTTATGCAAGCCTAGTGACCTTCTCGAGCTTGGGTTGAGCTAGAGGCTAAGTTTTAGCCTTTCTTTTCTTTTGCTTGGCTAGTGTAGGTGCTTCCTTGGCTTCTTCCTCCTTGGCACCTTCCTCCTTGTATTCTCCTAATCCTTGGGTCAACTCCATTCTGCCTTTCTCTTGCTCTTCTTCTTCTTCACTTTCTCCTCCTCCTCCTCCTCCTTCTTAACCACCTACTAATCCTTCAATAATTTATCTTTCCTCTTAATAATAGAGGATGTCTTCAATTTAGTTTCAACTTTGGATTTGACAACATCATATGTTCCAAAGTTAGGAGCTTCCTTATCTATCTCTTCTCCAAGAAATGCTATGATTGCTGTTGAGGCTTCATCTATATCAAGCTCATACCTCAATGGCATTAGCCATCTTACTCTTGGTATTTCTACCTAGATGTACGTATAATCAATGTCAACCAAAAAACATATGTCATTGATGTCTTTTCCATCTAGGGAAACTACTATTCTCACCCTTTGTTTCATGGGTTTCTTAAAATCCTCAAAACCACATGTCAATGAACCCATCTGATCAATGAACTCATTGATTTATGTAATTATAGTTTTTTTAGGGTTCCAATTCACCTTTCCAATAGAAGGAAACTCTTCCATAAAATAAAATAATATACACATAAGAACTGAACCAAATTTGCATTGAGTGCCTTTTGATCTCCTTATTGCTTCTAGTTTTTCATTTATTTGTTGCAACATTAGTTTGGATAGATCATATGTGTGATCCTTCTTTACTAGTTTGTAGACTACATCAATAGCTATACATGGCACACTGTTCAATCTGTTGGATTGAAAAAATTTATGAGAAATCACTCTCACTGCAAAATTTAGAAGAGGATTAGTTATAGTATCAATATTCATACCCCTCTTATTCCATTTGGCTCTTATATTCCATTCAATGATCTCTTTGGAATCACTATGCAGGGTCTTAGGCCAATCTAGGGTTGGGAAACCTATAACCCTATGCACTATCCTTTTTGTAATCTTTACTAATCTTGTTTCCAACCACAAACATCCATTGTGAGTTTTGTTGAGGACAATCCATATCCATTCAATTTTGAAACCTATATGGTAAACTAGGGCATTGGTCAAATGCTTTTTCTTGACTATTTGGAATTCATCCTTTAGAAATTTATTTTCAAATAGTTTTTCATAGGCTTGGAATATCTCAAGATCACCTAACACACCTATCTTGTAGTTATAACACTTTCTCACATCTTGTACCATGACAACTTTTGGTGAAATGATGGACAATGTGCCAGCTGGATCATTTTTGTAGGCTACTTTAGGGATTGGCCTAAACCTGGGTTGTTTTACCTCATTACTAACTAACTAGACCTCATGATCTTCCTTTCCTTTGGGATTTCTTCAACTAGAAGCCATTATACTAAACTAGGGTTTTAACATATTAAAAACATTAACACTGCATAGCTCAACACTTAATAAATACCTTAGATCATTGAAATGTATGCGAAATCATTGTTGAGATCAATGCAAATGGCTTCAAGGTTGTTGTATGATTTCTTTTGCATTCCTTTTTGTCTTTGTTCTATGTTTAAATGGCATGAAAATGATCAAAATTTGAAATTATAACTATAAAAACCTAGCATTAAATGCTTAGTGCTTATAGCTATAAACTCAACACTTGAAGATTTCACCATGACTCAGCTCCCAGTGTATTTTGTTTACTTGGATTCCACTAGTTTTCTATTTCACTTGGCTTCAACTATCAACTCGGTCACTATTAGAAACTCACCATCTATTGGAACTTTACTTGGCATTTGAGGGTAGTTTGGTAGTATTTGCAAAATCTTAAAATTCTAACTTGGTATCTTTTCTCATGTAGTTTTCTTCCTTGTAGTACTTCTTTGTCTTGGTACTAATGTATGATATAACTATGTATATCAATCCCATACACCTATTCTTATTTAGTTAGATGAGATGTGATCACTTGACCTCATGGGTGAAGTGATCTTTATATTTGATGTGTTGCACTCATCTTTCTTCTTCCAAGTTTTGTTCATTTTCCCTCTTATTTGTTGAACATCAACCTTCTCTTTTCCTTTGTTGACTTATGTATTAGGTGCTTTTGACTTTGTTGGGCAATTCCTGCTGATATGACTAGTTTTCTAGCAACTAAAACATGTAGTTTAACTTAACCATCTACTATAATTCCCTCTAAAATGTGTTCTTATGCAATTTTAAGGAATGTGTCCATATTCCTGATAATAGTGATAACTATACCTACCATTGTAATCCCAGTTGTAGCGATGACCATGGTTGTTTCCTTTTTTAGGCTAATTAGGTGTCCACATAGGCTTTGATCTACATTCAAATGCTCTATGTCCATATTTTTTTCAGCTATAGCAGTGACCTTCAAATCTTGGTGTCCTCATGGTCTTGGTTCTACATTAATGTGCTTGATGTCCTTGTTTTTTGCACTTATGATAAAAGCTTGCATTTTTAGGCTTATAATGTTGATAATTATTCTTGTTCCTACATACATTAGAGGTATGTCCCTTGTTACCATAGAAATGACAAGTGGGTTTAGTGTTCTTACCTTTATTACTCTTTTCTTCTGCAGTCTTGGATGATTCTCCTTGCTTAGTGCTATTGTAACCAAGTCCTGAAGTATCATTACTAGCCATTGGTGATTTTAGTAGTTTCTCAGAGTACTTGATAGCCTCATTGGGTTTTTTGAAACTTTCTACTATCATGACCTTGTCTTCAATGGCTCTCTTTTTTTTGTTCAGTCACTTCACAAAGCATTATGGCTTGTGATTCTTGTTCAAGCTTGAGTATTATGATTTCTTTAGCTTGTGCTCTATTTTTCTCAATGAATTCAGCTATTGCTGCATCAAATTCCTTATAATCTACTTTGGAAAACACTTGTGTGGTATCAATCTCCTTGTAGTGTATGTCATTTTCAGCTATGGCTATATCCTTCCTTCTTTTCAAGGACTTTCCCAATTCTTCTTTGGCTTCTTCCAATTTGTGTAGAGTGAGGTGCACATCAATCACTTGATCATTTATGATCTTTCCAAGTTTGAAGAATTCCATCTTTAGACCTTTTCTCTAAGTTGTTAGGCTTCTCCTATTAAGAACTAGGCTCTAATACCAATTGTTGAAATATTCAATATGGGAAGAGTACTTCTGAGAGGGAGGGTGAATAAGAAGTACGACACTTTAGCATTTTCAACTCCTTTAAAAAGATTAACTAAAAGTAAACTATGTGGATATAAAAATATTAAATAAACATAAAGAAAACACATGCATTAACACACATAACACCAGATTTGGTAACCCAAAAACCCTTCAGGAATAAGAAGGTAAAACTGGGGTGGGGATGATACCCACAAAAATTACTACAACAATAATTGTTTGACCACTTCTGATGGTCTGCCCTATGAAATTCCTACCCTATCAAAGGCTTTACATTGTGTTAATAGTGACCTAGTTAAAGGATTTACAAATAAATTACATGAAGTGTCACCCTATTAAAGGATTTAGGTACCTCTTCAAAGGATTTACAAAATAGTTGTTAAGATAACTTATCAACATAGGGTTTTCACTATTTAATACAATGGTAAGAGAGTATTAGAAATTATTTGATGTAATTGCTTACAATCTTCAATTGCTAATTTTAGGCACTTGATCTACTCACTCTAATGTGATCCTTGCTTGATCTAATATCTATTTGTATCCCTTGTTCTATTCTAATCAACTAAATGTGCAATTGCTGCTCAATTCACTAAGTCTGTGATGCCCTTGTTGTTTACTCTTGTTCTACAATTTTCTATTTGCTTAGCAACTTTCTTGACTTCCCTTTTGCAGCATACAATCATGGGGTCTAAGCCTTCTTATAAAGACTTCGTAGACTTAGGGTTAGGTATGAATCTATGATCCATATTGAATCTTGAGTTCCTACTCATTCCTTGCATTTTTCTCATTAGTTGCATGCCTTCTCCATTTTTTGATTGGTTGCATGCTAATTGAATAGGAAATATAAAATATTTGTTCTTATCCTTATCATCCTTCAAAATCCTTGTAAGGCCCACACTAGTACCCTAAAATGGATCTTGATGAAATAAATATGATTAGGAGTTAATTAAGTTAGAATTAACATTTTTGTTACTAGTTAGAGACTAAGGAGGATTTTGCTTATTATAAGTGTAATATTTGTTCAATAACATCAAGGATGAATAGATAAGACCACATGAAAGATGAGACTCAATATATTATAGCTAAGAACTTGGTCACGAGATTCTAGGTGTGACCCACCAAACAATTAGGAAAGATAAATTAACATTCACTTTAGTAAGAACAAAAATGAATGTAGGTTATAATGCCAACAAGACATATGGTCATATTCAGAAATTGGTATGACATAATTATGGAACATTCCAATAGTCTAAGTAATTAACCCTAGAAAATTCACACACAAACCCCTCATAATGTGATAAAGGGTTAATGCTAGGAATGTCGCTACATTTAACTTGATTGAATGGATACTTGTGAAAAAGTCTGCATATTGGTAATTTGTGTTTAAGACATATTTATACTAAGATCCATTTTATACATTTTTAGTAGATATGAATTAAGTGTTTCATGATTATAAGTATGATTATAGATTTTAGAATGGTAATTTAGTTATGATAAGAAAGGTAAATGTTGATACACATATTTGATATTTCAATATTTTAAATATTTTATGAAAATGATTAGATGAATATTAATTGTATATATTAATGAAAATTTTGTGATATTGAATTATTTTGCACTTACTTGTATATATTTCTATAATATTTTATTGGACTATTGATGCTCGAGTTTAATGTGCAGGAAGTGGAACCATGGATACATAGTTTAACCAAGGTGAATCTTTTGAAGGTTCAGAAGCATCATTGTAAAAGTATTTTTCTTTGTAAATGTAAGGTTTCTTGCTTGTAGAGATGTTTAATCATAAAGATGCAATAGGGGTATGTCATGGTAAGGTGAATGTGTTTTTATGTGTCACTTAACACTTGTGAATTTTGCGTGTGATTGACATGTCATTTTGGGTAGGAACATGATGGAAATTTACCCTAAAAATAATTACCCTATTAATAAGTAATTAAACCCACTTGACAAGGGAAGGATGGGTTTCAATCATAAGAAATTCGAATTTGGACTTGACTAGGGTTTTGAGGGGTCATTAGGTGGTTCCAAATTGTCCTTTATGTGAAAATAAGCTTTCCATGTGATGGCATAACATGTTAGGGACCTAATTCTGACCATGATACTGACTAGAAAGCCTATAGGGCCCCTTTATCCATGCATTCTTCCACCAATTCGAAAATGGACTTGTCACATGTGTTCTCTTCCATGTTCCCACTAAGTCAAATATAGAAAAATCAAAGGAGACAAGTTTGTAAGGGGGGATGAATTAGTGTTTTTGGTAAAAATGGTTAGTGAGAAATCCTTATTATAGGATCTTGGACAAAGTATTGGGGGTGTCCACCCACTCTCTAAGTTTAGAGACAGTTAGATTTTGGAAGGGAAAGGGAGCTCTACTACAACTATCATTACCCTAGCTTGGATGAAGGTTGGTGTTTTAAACTATGCTTCATTCTTATTCTTGAGTATTGTAAAGAAATCTACAAGTGTGAAGTGTTATCTATGGATTTTGCATTGTAATGTGAATATTGTGTTATGAGCTTTGTCATTGTGTTGTGGAGAGGTGAATGTGTCCTTTGATATTGAAGATGTTCCTTTGGTTTTGCTTTTCTTGTTCTTGGTTTTTCTTTTCTTGTTCTTCTCCTTTGTTTTCTTGTTTGAATGTAAGTATTAAATGTGTTTATGGGTTTGGAGGCTTCACTCACCCTTGGGAGGAAAGAGAAGCCTTGGGTGAAGGGCATAAGTTGGGCTTGATATGCAGTTGAGAAAATTACCTCATGTAGAGGGTTTGTTAATATCATGGAGTATGGGCTCCATTAAGGCCATGAATCTTGTTGTTTTGGGAGGTACAAGGATGTTTTGCTGAAAGAGGAGGATATGATATGTTTTGAAGGCCTTGTGAGGAAAATTCAATGGCAAATTGTTATTATGTTATGGTGGCCTTGAGAGGCAAAATGCATTAGCAATATGTTGTTTAAGATGTTATAATATGTCCTCTTTGAAGATCCCACCTTCATGCAACATTTTATGATTCTAATGGTGAATCATTGTGCAAGCCATGGGAGGGTGTTGATTGTGTTTGTGTTGTGTTTTCATGCAAAGTTTTGTGAAGTATGTGTGTAACTTGTTTGGTTCTTATTTCCCCAGCTCGGTGGGTGGCTACTTGGAAGCCTAGGTTGGGAGATGAGCCCCCATGGTTCTATATTATTTTGATCTTTTTTGTAGGTTTTTTTTATGCACTTGGATACTTAAGAGTCATGAATATTTCATTTCATGAGAGAAGGAAATACTGTAGTTGTTTCTTGATAATGGAGCAGCAAAAGGATAGTAGAAATGTTTGACTCACCACCTAGTGTATAAACGATGAAATCTTTGTCAAAATTTGGATTCATGAGAGTAGGGGCCAAGGCTATGGCTGCCTTCATCTCTTCAAAACTTCCCTTCCCTGGTCCATGCAAAGACCATACCTTTCTTGACCATAGCCGTAAGAGGTTTCAACATGGTAGAAAGATTTGGAATAAATCTTCTCACAAAATTTATCCTGCTTAGGAAACTTTCCAGCTCTTTTTTCTTTTTAGGAAGACGAAGGGCAAGTATTTCTTTTTTTCTCTTTGGATCAATGGTTAAGCCATCCTGAGATACAATATGTCCTAATAATCCTTGGTTAGTAGCAAAGACACACTTGCTTGGGTTAAAAACTCCAAACTCTCTACATCTTAAGAATACCTATCTTAGATGATCAAAATGATCTTCTACATCCTTTGAATACATAGTGATATCATCAAGGTATACTAAGACAAACTTGCTAATCAATCCTTTGAAGGCCATCTCCATTGCATTCTAAAATGTAGCACCTACATTGGTTAGCCTAAATGGAATCTTACAATAAGCATAGGTACCCCATTTAGTGGTAAATGCAGTCTTGTATCTATCAGACGCTTTAACCAACACTTGATTGTAGCCAGAAAATCCATCAAGAAATGAAAATTTCTTTGAACCACTAACCTTGGACAAAATTTTCTCCATAGAAGGGAGAGGATCGTGATCTTTAAGGGAAGCTTGGTTAAGGTCCCTAAAGTCCACACACAATCTAATTTCTCTATTCTTCTTCCTAACAGGGATGAGGTTTGCTACCCATGATGAGTGTTTGATGGGAAAAATTATATTGGCCACATTATTAGTGCAACTAAACTAGAGCCTAAAGGATAAATAGTACCTTACTTTTGTAGGAGAAATTAACATCACACCAACCCCTGATCCATTTTTATTCCTTTATCCATCAAAGTACATACTCCATATCCCACTCATATCTTCTTTAGTCTCCACAAGATTGGGAACTAGAGCATCTTTCTCCAATATACAATATGTACTGAGACTTGTCTCAAGGGTTTTTGGAATAAGATCAAATTGATATGCATTAGCCCACTCATCCAAGAAAAAATTAGGAATCTCTACTAGGGAAGTGGTGGGCTCATTTACTATGTCATTCTCATCCATCTCTAGGATAGGGCAATTCGTGTTGATGAAATTAGTGATGTAAGATTCAGTATGATGGAGGGCTTGAAGCTCTACCCTGATTGAAGAATTGGCTCCATATCTCATCTTAAAAGAAATATATGACCAATCAGAAGATATGAAACCACCTATTTGGGCAGTAAAGTCTCTTGACAGAAAGATGGCAAAATATGGCTTGACCTCAGCAACAGAGATATCTTGGGTTATAGTACAACCAGGGCATACATGTAAGGCCATCTCCACATTCCTAAGGATCCCTACAGTCTTGACAGTACTACCATCCAACTATAATACATCCCTAAAAATGGGCTCATATTTCATTCCCAAAGCATCAGCAACACACCTAGGCATCACTGAACTACTAGCCCCTGAATCAATCATGCAATTTTTGACTAGTTTGCCCCCTATAATTAGAGAAATATAAAATGGAGGAGGTCTAACCTTTTTATTTGTTTCTACATACTTTTATGGTTGTACTAGGCTTGTGGCACTTTTCATACTAGGTAGTTGATCCCTTGGTTCAATACTTTCCAATTCTTGCTGCAGCAACGTCTTTTGCATGGGTATAGTAGCAATAACATCCCACATAGAGATATTCACATTTGTCTTCTTCATTTGCTCTACCACACTGAATGGCATAGTGGGCACTTTGGTAGAAGCTTTGGGAGTTGCAATTGTATGAGGTTGAGATGGAGTAACTTGAGGATCACTTGTATCTTTTCTCCCATGATTTTGCCTTTGCTGCTGAAAGGCACTTGATTGATTATTTGCTTCTTTCTCATGAGATATTGCATTTGAAATTGAGGCCTACTTGGGAGGAGGGATAGCATCTTCCATAGCTCTTCTTCTACTTCTAGTGTTATGAGCAATGGAATCCTAGTTTACATTACAATGCTCCTCCATCTAATCATTCATAAAAGAGCAATCACCCTATCTTTGCATATCTGAGGCATCTTTAAATTGGTCCTCCTTGTATGATTGTTTTGCTACAGGTTCTTTGGCTAACAAAGACTTAAAAGATTCAGCCTTTTGACACATATAATAGGCATAGGAGTAGTTACAAGAGGGACAAAAAATTTGATCTTGAGCCATATTGTTTTGAGGGACTATGGCCCTACTTTGATTTACATTTGAGGTCGAAGCATGGCTACTCTACTTGTTCTGATTAAGGGAGTTGTTCCAATGATTAGGATTTGGAGGCCTACCACTATTGTGAGCTTGATATTTTAATTGATGAGGCTTACTACCTTGAGCTTTCTGTCTTTCTAAAATCACCACCTTCTTGTTCACTTTTTGCATCATAGAGAAATTATCCTCCAACCTCTTTCCTTGACCTTCTAACTTCTTCCCTTGATCTTGCAATATTTTATCAAGGTTCTTCTCTCTTTTGTCCATGTTCCACATTAGAGATTGCATCATCTTCTTGATCTCATCTATCCCATTTGATGATGTGGAAGCTTGAGGGACTAGGGCAAGGGATTATGAGGGAAGCTGTGGGAAGAGAGGCCATTGCTGGTTGGTGGTTTGAGACATTAGGGAAGAAAGGCATAGGAGGCATTGGAGCTAACTTACCTCCTTGTATTAGGATATTCTCTAATTTTATTGCTATATCATAAGCATTAGGCAAAGTATCTCCTCCCATAGTTTGGATTGTAGCGGCAATATCACTGTTAAAAGCTCTAAGGTAATCAAAGAAGGCATTACCAGGGGTAGGCTTCACTAAATTAGGTATTCTATCCCATGTCTTTTGAAAGCTATAATTAAAATCAGTCATACATTCATGGGGGGCTCTTGTTATAGTAGTCAACTACTTTAAAAGTAATAAATAGTCACTTTTATCCTCAAAATGTTTGCACAATCCTGCTCCTAATCCATCCCAATCTGTTATAGAACCATGAGCTAAACCTCTATATTATTGTAGTGCTTTTCCTTTCAAGGATGAGGCTAGGAGCCTAATAGCAACATTATCCTCTATAATACCATGGATATTGCAGACATTTGCAACCTCTTGAATGTGTTCTGAGGGAGAGATAGAAGTTTCACCAGTAAACTTTGGTATACTTTTAAGTGCAGCTATTGGTATGTCATGGATTTGGGCTAATAAGATAGGGCTCCCACCATTAAAGGTGGAAAAAGTATGAGCTCTAGGCAACACCATATTGACAAGTGATCTATTGATATGTATTGATGGTAGTCTAGGCTGAGATCTAATAGTAGGAGGAGTAGAGATAGATCTTGTATGTGTATTTGTTACTATTGCACTCCTAATTGGTGACAAAGATATTCTAGTCTTCCTTCTTCTAGGGATTGAAAATAAAAACTCTTGATACTGAAACTTACCTCTAGAAGATGCCCTTGTTTCAGCTCTGGGCATAAATCACTGCAACTTTGGTTTGGAACCAGATATGTATTTAAACCTCAAATTCACTAGGTACTTTGAAGAATGAGCCTTTTGAAGGCTTGAACACCAAAGCCAGCACTATCTCCTTGATATTGATTATGAAATCTTCCCTTTTGACAGAAGTAGCCTTGAATTTTTTTGAAAAGAGTCCCATCGGGCATGCCAAAAATTGTTGTCACTAAGGTTTGCACCCTTGTCCAAAGTTGCTACCTAAGGATGACCTCATGAAACATGAAAATAGCCTCCAAGTTGTGGGACTTCAACTATGAGGTTGAGTCTCCTGAGAAGGCCGGTTTCCTCTTACTATCAGGATGCACCTAACTACTCTTAGAAAGGAAAAGGCAGAAGGAGAGCATGAAAGAAAATCTACCTAACCTAATCTAAAGAGGTGTTACACCAAAATAGAGTGTTCAAAACAATCTCTGCCCATATATGCACTATTGAACCAGAATGAAACTAAGGATACACACATTCAGACCTGCTTTAATCTAATAGTCACATGTAGATCAAAAGACCAAGATGAATGAAACAAGGAAAGAGAGATCCACTTATATTATCATTCATAGGCCAAGGAGTTACAGTCATGTAGATCATAGATCTCTATGAAACACCAGTAAGAGGCAAGGAGTTCTTGCACTTTCATACCAATGGCTGAAAGAGAAAAGGTAGAAAATCATGTAGTTTAGAGGCATAGGGGAATTTACATTGAGAATCTACAGAGCAATAACAGAGAAAATAGAGAAAGGTCGACCCCCCATAAAATTTTACAAAAATTGCCTTTATAGTTTAGGCATAACTGAGATGACCTCTCCTTGCAATTACTCCACAATGATTGCATTGAAGTCCCATAGAGAATAATCAAGGAGAAAGTTTGATTTGGGTACAGATCTAGTGGTGCAGAGGCACCTAAATTTCAAGAAGACAAAGATATAAAAGCTAGAGAAGCCATTTGTAGTAAGTTGTCAAAGGAGGTCTTAATATGATAAATAATGTAAAAATATTTATTTAATTGGTGAATGGATCTATTAGCATCCATCTAAAGTCATTTGAGTCATACTGTTGGTCTAGGTTGGGTTTGTATGAAAGTTGTAATGTAAAAAAATGCATAAAATGCATAAAACATTGTCAAGAATGCAAAAGGGTCAAAAGAATGTAATATGTTGGTTTAAAGGGTGGTTTGGAAGTTATAACCAACCAAAAAATCTATAAAAATGTATGTAAGATCGAACCAAAGCATGAAGGAAAGGAAGAGATACATTTTGAAAGAAATTTGGTAATATCCTAAGTTGTTATTTTGATTGATTTTCTGTTTTAGTGTTGGTTCTAGGTCTTGTACAACCATGTACAGCCTAGAAACCATGTAAAATTTTTATATTTCAATAGAGCAGTGAATAACCTTTCTTTTTTATTTAGTTTGGATTTATTTTATGAAGAAATGAATAAGTTATGGGCATTTTTGTGAAAATGGGTATTTGCAGATTTAAGATTTCCTTAATACAGTCATGTTGCAGCATGTGTTACGGAAAAATATTGGAGACTCAGGAATTCTAATAATATTTATTGGAAATATATGTGAACTAACTTTAATTTCCAACTGGTTTGGATCATTTTAATTTATATTTGTGAAAGTTATGAGAATTTTAGTGGAAAAAGGTTTTTAAAGATATCCATTCAAGATGAAGGCAGGGATTTATGTTTGAAAAATTATATATGAATGGGAAAAATAAATGGCTTACAGATTTGAAAACTAGACTCATATATTGATAATGTGGAATTGGTTTGAGATTATTTTAATTTCTTTTGTGAAAGATATTTGATTCCCTAGGCAGGGTTACTAGTTTTGTTTCTGGTTGATGACAGAGAAAATGGGTCCTGATACAAAGACCATAACTTGTAATTGGTTTATTGGATGGGTACCATACTTGAATATATTTTACTATACCTAGTTTGAAACAATTCCTAAAAAGGGTTTGGAAAGAAGTATCAACGAGTGAAAGTTATGAATCATGTAATCAGACATAGAAATCTGATTGTGTGAGTGAAGATTTTGTCTTTATTGGTGTATAATGTTAGGGTTCTTTGTTGTAATATTTGAGATGTTCTTGGTTCCTTGAGGGTGTACCAGCCTATTTTGAATCCCTTGAGTTGAACTAAGATTCCTTGAAGATAAATAAAGAGGGCTCTACACAATCTAGACACAATGATATCTGATCCTCTGTGTCAAATAATGCCTTGAGAAGATAGAAATGGTGCCATTAAGCCACACTGACTAGGTAGATGGATTGGATTAGAGGTGGAGTGTTCTTCCTTTTCTGGCATTCATTCTAGGTTGCTTGGGATTGATTACAGAGATCAAATTTGCAAGATAATCCTAGTTTTCCACTATTTTGGCTCATGAATAAGCAAGTTAATGAGTCAAACTGAAATTGCAAGTAGGACGAGCCATGTGGGCCAATAATTCCTTTCCTTTCTACCACCTTGCAAGGTCTTCCCGAGTTGACCACCTCTTTCATTACTAACTAGGCCATTTTCTTTAAAAATTTTGAAAACTTGGGCCCATGAACCACTCAAGACAACTAGCATCTTCATCTTGGCATGACCTGGCCCCACTGATCCACATGGCACAATGGTGCTATGTTGCTATGAGTAATATCCTCGCAACTTTCCATAGCGAGATAGCACCCACTGTTGATTTTTTGAGATCTGGCAGTTAGTAAGATGGATCTTACCTATCAATATACCAACCAATAAGAAACTAGCCACATGCCAACATGTCCGACAAATCCTTGTTTGTGGCCCACCAAGTGAAGCAGGACCCACATTTTACACAGTCATAGCTTAGCCAATGAAAAAATTGACCAACTGCCAATGTGTGCAAAATTTCATCACTGATATCTGACGGGGCATACTTGGGACCCACCTTCCTTCTAATGTTGCCATAGTATAACTTTCCATCTGGGCACTATGTCTCTAACGACAAGGAGCATAGATTTTTTGATAGCACTATAGCACCCTCTGGGGATCTACCAAAATCTGGCACCGGAGAAACAATCAAAGAAAAGGGAGGACCCACCACCCACACGGCCAAAAGGGGCTATGTCGCTATGGCAAAACAACGTGCAACTTCCCATAGCAAGATAGTGCTAATCGTAGATATCTTTTGATCTGATGATGGGGACTTGTGGGCCCACAAAAACATTAAAATGCATAGGGAAGAAATATCATAAGGTTCAATCATTTAATTTTTTTGATATTCCTAGGATGTTTCAAAACTAACATTAAATCGGGAAGTGACCATTGGGTGGGCAAGTATTTAAAATTCAAATATTTGGTTGGGGGCACAATATGTAACAATGTCCACATATGCTTTGATCTACACTGAAAATCTCTATGTCCATACTTCTTGCAATTTTAGTAGTGACCTTCAAATCTTGGTGTTCTAATAGTCCTAGTCCTGCAATTATGTGTTTGATGTCCTTACTTGTTGCACTTATGATAGTGACTCACATTCTAAGGTTTTTCATGATGATGGGAATTCTTGTTCCTACAAACATTAGAGGTATGTCCCTTTGTACCACAAAAATGATAGGTAGGTTTAGTGTTCTTACCTTTGCTACTTCTTTCTTCTACAGTCTTGGATGACTCTCCTTTTTCAATGTTGGTGTATCCTAATCTTAAAGTATCATTACTAGCTCTTGTTGATTTTAGTAGCTGCTCAAAGTACTTGATAGAAAAATTAGGTTTTTTGAAGCTCTCTACAATCTCCTCTCTTTTTAGGTCATTTTGTAGTTGTTCATTATGCATCTTTAGTATGGAGATCTCAATATCCTTAACATTTAGTTCATGATGTGCATTCATCATCTGGATTAGGGTGTCTAGCTACATATTTGAAATTCTTGCATGTTCAATTGACTTTTCTTCCAATCTGTTGGCAAGGTTTCTCTTGTCATTCTCTAGTATAACCTTATCTTCAATGGCTCTTTTATTTTGTTTAGTCACCTCACAAAGCATCATGGCTTGTGATTCTTGTTCAATTTTGAGTGTTTTTTATTTCTTCTACTTGAGATCTATTCTTCCCCATTAGGTCTACTATTGTTGCATCAAATTCTTTGGAATATCCATTTGCAAACAATTTTTAGGTGTCAATCTCCTTGTACTATGTATCATTCTCACCTATGAAGATCTCTCTTCTTCTCTTTAGAGATTTTCTTAGTTCTTCCCTGGCTTGTTACAAAGTATGTAAAGCAAGTTGTATATCAATCACCTAATTTTCTATGACCTTCCCAAGTTTGTAGACTTCCATTTCTAGATCTTTTCTGCAAGCTGTAAGATTACTCCTTGTGAGAACTTTCCTCTAATACCAATTATTAGAATACTTTAACCTTTTAAAACTTTTAGTTGAGATCACTCACATGAATCTAACATATCTATTCAACATAAAATATAAAGACATGCATGTAGATAGATAAAAAAATATTTTGGTAACCCAGAAACCCTCCAAAAATGAGAAGGTAAAAGTGGGGTGGGGATGACACCCACAAATTATCACTGCAACAATATTTAACTACTCAAGGTTATAAAGTTTGACCACTTCTAATGGTTTTCCTTGTGAAAGGCTTGTCTTGTTAAAGACTTCACACTTTATTAAAAATGACCTGGTTAGAGGATTTATAAACACTCTCTTAGAATGTCACCTTGTTAAAGGATTTTACACCTTGTTGAAAAGCTTGGAACATGACTGTTAGACCAACCTATCATCATAGGATTTTCATTCCTAATACAAAAGCTATAGAGTATTAGAAAGTCTTGACCTGATGACTTGCAATCTTCAATTGTTGAATCTAGATCCTTATTCTACTCTTGTTTGTTCTAATCCTTCTTTGATCTGATATGCCTCTCCTCAAAGTTTTGATACTCTGTTCTGATCAACTGATTTCTACAATGTTGTTTTGCTTTTTCTAAGTCTTTATACCCCTCTTCACTTTGCTAGCATTCTCCCATAAACTCTCACACATATTCTAATAATGGGGTTTTTTCCTCCTTTTAAAAGTTTCAAAGACTTAGGGTTAGGTATGAATCTATGATCAATATTAATTCTTCTTTTCCCACTCAATTCTTTCACTTTTCCTATTGGTTGTATGATTTCTCCATTTTTCTTATTGGTTGCATGCTTATTACGTAGGAAATGAAAAAGATTCAATCTTATCTTCAAGATCCTTCAAGATTCATCCTGAGTTAGCTCAAAAATGGTTAACATCTAAGTTTGTGAAGACAAAAACTCATATGTTGATTATGTGTTACTTGACAATTACTAGTTGTTCATGCTCAGCACATATAGGAATTCTATCTCACTCGACTCCTATAGTAATTCTGTTTCACATGAAATCTATAATTTTCTTGACACCTATAGTGACTCAACATCAATTATCAAGTGACTTGACATCACTTATCTCTTAACACTTGATACTTTCTTGGCATCTGTATTATACTCGGCATCAACTTGAAAATTGGTCAAGTGTGTTGACACTCAATTGTCAAAACTAATCTGAGACCAACAAATGACTACAAAGTTGAAGGATATGTAGAACACTTCCTAAGGAAACATGATAGTATGGAGTCTGCGTAGTACCTTAAGTACAAAAATCTCCAAGGCTATGAAGAATTTCTCATTCATGAATGAGGCCAAAGTGGAGGAAATAGAGAAAAAACTAGTTTAAAAATTCCATGACTATATAGATGTCAAAAATTTATATGAAGATGAACTCCGAAAGAGCCTTGTGTATAAAAATAAAATTAAAGAATTGGAGGTGAAAGCTCAGGGCTAAAAGTTGAAGTTGCATCTTTGACAGAGTAACTAACTAGTGTAGAGAAGAATAAAGAATAGAGCCTTCAGGAACAACCAACCAGAATCACAGTAGAAACAACTATTCAAATAGAGGAGTTGGAGGTAGAGGATAAAAAACCAACAAGAATGAGAATAGATGCTCCATCTACATAGTAGGTTGGTGAGGTAAGGACAACTATCCTTAAAAGTATGATAGACCATAGAGTGGAGACTCTAAAAAATATATCCCAATAGGCCCATTCTTTTTATATTTTTCTACAAGATGCTGATCAAGTTTGCATTAAATCACTTTCATCGCTATCACACACTTTTAATCTATGGGTGCTATATACTCAATTTTTGGAGAGGCTAATTATGTTGATTGCTAAAAAACCAAATTTTCTTGATAAAATCATTATAATAAAGGAAGGCATAGAGATAATAAAAGAATTAAAAGGCTTCTTTAATTGAAAGCCACAAATTATCCAAGGAAAGATGAAAGTTTTATCACAGGAGATTGAGCCTTGCATTCCTCCTATTTTGGATGCTAACAACAAGTTGAGAGATTGACAAGAGTGGTAAAATTATTTTAGTGTAATGCTAAATCTAGAAGCCATAGCATCAATTTTTGAAGATGGTAGTGATGTCCCATTCAATAACCCAATTGATTCCTTATTTAATGTTGAAATAGACTTAAGTAAGTTTTTAGTTGAATCAAGGGCTATAATGGATGCAAAATAGAATAAGGCAACAAAGGAGTTAGATGAAGTTAAAGGTATTGAGTGGCCCAAAAAGAGGGAAATCTATGTCTAGGAAGTTATGGGAGAGATAAAAGCTTTTCCAATGGGAATTAGTTGTAGAGTTACATGCTAAAGAAATAGAAGAAAAAAGGGATTAAATTAAACCTCCTATAGTAAATTGTCACCTGTCGATCTTGCAATTGCCTTCCTACTTTTGGTTTCAACATAGAGAATGTTTTAATTGTAAAATTTCAAACATGTCTTGCCTTTCTTTCTTCTGTTAGGGTTTTGACACGAGTCCTTCTATCTAAAGCTTTTTGCAATCATCTATATAAGGATTTCTAGGGTGTGGAATGAGGGTTCAAAGTCTATAGAATTTTTAGTATTTTATGTTATTCATAGGTAGTCTAGTTTTTGTGTCAATTATATGATTGTATCTAGCTTTGCAAATATAAGAATATAGTGAATATTTAATGATTAAAATTGTCAAGTTTTGAGATATACTTTGATTTAATATTAGTAATGTATTTTTCTCAAGGAAATTAATAGAAAGAAGAAGTTTTGCATATCGGTATCTTTGAGTTTTGTCTCCACTATTATATATCTTTTGTTGATTGCTTTTAGTTCAAAGAATTAAGTTCTTTCAATAATTGATAGTGTTTCTGGATAAATGAGAGGGATAGAATAAGAATGAAATTTAAGGTTAATTTCTAAAAAATTTAATTTCAAGTCAATTAACTAGGTTGAGGTTTATTCTTATGAATCTATGTAATAGTTGGAAATATTCAAGACTATGATAGGTTATTGAGAGAGGAGGGGTGAATTAGTAACCTCAAAAACTTTACTGAATTCAAATCTTAATTGTAATAATCCAATTACCATTTAGTTCATTAAATCACATCTAGCTACATGCATGATAAGCTAAAAACATAAAACATTCATAACACTTGAACACAACAATTTGGTGACCCATAAACCTTCCAAATAGAAAGTAAAACTGGGGCGAGGATGATACCCACAAAACTTCAGTACTACAAAATAAAGTTAGCCTATTAAGTCTTATAATAATCACTTTTAATGATCTACCCTATTTGGGGCAATTAGGATTTCTAGGTCCACATTGTTAGAGGTTTTACAAACACATAATTAAGTATGCACTCGGTGAATAGATTTTACAAAAGACTGTTAAGTCTACCTTGTTAGTGGATTTGGACTAGTTTACCTATTAGGATGAAATAGTAGATCTTTGATTTACAACTAGATTTCTAATAGAGATTCTTTGAAGTACTAATCACCTTTATGTGATAGATATGACTTTGTTGCTCCTTTGCTAATATGGCCTTAAAATACACTTTGTTGTTGATTCACATTCGCATGCTTCTATTTCACACATTCATAATTCTTACTTGTTATTTTTGGATATGATACAATAAATTACATAAATATCAATCCAATTAACATAATAACAAGGTTGGCCAATTAATAAGTTAACACCAATATTACAAAGTCAGCCCAAATGAAGACACTTGGGTTCTGAAGATTGACTTGGTGAAGTTCTGATACATAACATCAACTATCACTACTCGACATCATCATGCATTTGGTAGAAGTAGAAGCTCACTCCATACTAATCACTCTTAGTAGTCTCAAACTTGGTCTACACTGGTGACTTGGTAGACACTGTGTAACTTGGTAGAAACTGGGTTACTCATTTACCATGACTGCACTTGGTAAACACTAATCTTCACATAGCTTGGTTAATACTAACTTCACTTCACATGAACTGCTAGCTTGATAGAAATTACAAAGCTTGTTTAACCACTAAAATTATTGAGTTGAACTACTAGAATTCACACTGCCTGATTCTAGTCAGTTTGAACTATTGTAGTTCCCACTAACTGAATTTACTCGGTAACCACTAGAATGCTTGGTGTCTATTGAATTGCATGGAAAACACTGTATACTATTCAATGAGCTTGGTAACCATATGAAATCTAAATAAGTGTTGTCACTAATAACAAACTTGACTTAATGTCAACAATCTCCCCCTTTGGCATCAGTGACAAAAACACTTATTAGCGAAAACTTATATACATCAGAGTGTGCTACTAGCTCTATGTGGTATACTATTTTTTGTTGTTGAGATTTTTCAAAAAATTTCTTTGTAACTATATACAATATACTATATCTTCAAATTCTATACTTTCTTTCCTTTTCATGATTCTATTAAGTATCTCTCCCCTTTTTATTGTCTCACCCCATATATAGCATACTATCTCTCCCCATTTTTGACAATAATGCCAAAGATTTATTCAAAATTTATTTACATGGAGACACCAATATAAGAAAGAAAATTAGAATTTACCTTAAGTATGAGTGCTAAAGTTTTATCCCAATTTTCTTGCAAAACTTTGTATGTATGTAGAGAAATTTGCACTTCTGCAGAGAGTTCTATCATGTGATCTACAATCGAGAAGTTATTGTCATGAATCAATGTTTTGGAATAAACAATATGATTTTTCCTTGTATCCATGATGGGAAGGATCATATTCTAAATATCTATCAGTGTAGACCAAATCCTTTCTTCTTCTCTCAACAACTCTGCTTGCATATCTAACAAAAATCTAGTTTTCATATGATGTGTAGAGCTTGAACTAGTGTCAAGTTGCAACTATTGTGCGCTAGCCTTTAGGTCATCATCAATCTTTGTTAGTTTTCTCTTTATTTCCTTTGTGAACTTAGTAACATCACATAACTTTCCAAAATGTGATGTTAAATTTGTGTAAGAAATTTCAAGATTGATCAAAATTGAGAAAAGCTCCACTTAATGAATGGCAATTTGTTGAGTAATGTGCTCAAGCACTTTATTATCAAATTTATTTTCTACTTTCTTAATCTATTTTTCTTGACCACTGGAGTCCTCATTAAATTTCTAGACTACCTCTTTGAATTGAAACAAAATGTGTTGAGAAGTATCAACTTCAACACCTATCACCTCAGTCAAAATATTCTTGGCATCTTCAGTGATTTTATATTCTCTATCACTTTGCTCCCTCAATTTCTTGTGTTTTTCTTTCTTTTGAAGGATTTGATCAGCTATTTTCATTTTATTTGTAGTGGTATTATTGAAATCCCATTTTGGAATCTCAATTTCTTCATCTAGGTCAATATCCTCCTCCATCTCCTTTCCTCTACTCAAAAAACTTGTACTTGATTGAGGCTTGGGTTCAACTACCTTTAAACTTAATGCCTTAGAATCTAGAATGGAAACAATTGTAGAGATAGTAGGACTAATAGTGAAAATTAATATAATACCAATATATGGAATATTGACCAGTATGCTTACTAAATCCAAAACTAAAGTACTTACAATAGTATTTAAACTATAGCAGACAAAAGTGTAGAATCCAAAATTGTAGAACTCGAAATTGTACTTACTGTTGAAGAACACAAAATTTTAGAACATACTATACTCATTGCTGATGATTCTAACTCAAGAGCTAAAGAAGAGGGAGGGTGCAACTCGGTAGATGAAGTGATAGACACTTCTATCATTGATGTGCTAAGTTGTGAGGGAGTGTAGACTGATTGGACATTTGATGTGTCTACTATGTTCATAATAAAACTTGTTCAAGCTATCTCTAAACTTGATGTAGCTACTAATTTTTTTGGAGAGTGAGGAAATAAGGCAATGATGTAGGTACTAATTTTCTTGGAATACTTCCATTTTCCCATCTTGGTTAGCACCAATTCTTCAACCTTTTTCTTCCCAACCTCTATCCTAGTTTCATACTTTAATGATTTGAAGTTTGTTATGCCTGCACCTTCTTCCAATTATTTCAATTTTTCCTGGAAGGTGAGAGGAGGCTTTCTGAACACAACTTCACTACCTTTCTTCCTAGATTCTTCTTCCTTTTCTTACTCCTCTTCATCCTCTGCTTCTTCCACATCTTCTCCTTTACCCTTAGTCAACAATAAACTAAATTTACAAGGGTTTTTGCTGGAAGTCCTCATGCTTTGCATGTTTTTGTTAAAATACTTTAACAACAAATTTGCAAGATCATATGACAGATTATTCTTCACAACTTTGTATGCCAAGTCTATTGCTTCACATGACACACTATTTAGACAACTAGAATTGTAGATCTTCTAAGCTATTGCATGTATGTTGAATTTCACTTTTACATTAGTTACATTAATAATATGCATACCTCTATCATCCCATTTGGCTAGGGTTTTCTTTTCTAACTCCACTTGACCTAGGGTTTTGGTTATTTTTGCCTTGGAGAGCATTGGAAGGTTGGTGATATGATGAATCATCTTCTTAGTAATCAAAACTAGTTGCTCAAGGCATAACAGACTATTGTGAACTTGACTTAGGATGTATTTGATCCATTTGATTTGGAAACTTTGGGGCAAGTGGGGAATCTAGGATAAACCCTTATCTTCCAAGTGCTTATATTCGAGTTTAAGAACACCATTTACACACAATTCACCTAGGGAATCATCCATCTCTATGGTTCTAATTTCTTGAATTGCACACTTAAAATGAGTTCAGATATTGTTAACGAGTAGTACCTTAGGAGGGATCTATGATTGTGCTCTATTTGGATCAAGGGTTTCAACAATCATTGACACTAGTTTGAAATCTAGCGGTTTCCATTTGATTCCTTAGACCAACATTTTTAACCCTTTCCTTGCCTTGCTACTACTGCTTGATGCTACCATGGCTATTTAGTAGGTTATGGAAAACTTTTGAAAAACTTTACTGCAAATTTCTCTTGAAATTGCTTGGTCACTCTATAATTTGCTTGATCACAATAACACTTTAGAATTTTAGGTGAAAATTATTTTGATTTCTTTCCTTTTGTTCAAATTTTCTGTTAATGCTTGATACAAAGGTATTTATGATCTACTATCTATTCAAATTTCTCGATGAATGCTTCATAACTCGGTAACCGAACATGTGTGACTTGTTACTCTTGACCTTGCTTGGTAGAGTCTATGACGCAACCTTACTCAGTAGAGAAAGTAACTTAGTGATAACTGATATTGATATTTCATGATGATCCTTTTGTATCCTGAATATTAATTTGGATCTTACTTCTTTTAAATTTGGAACTATTTTAGATGTGATCATGATAATGCAGTTCTAGTTCTTCCTTAAGAAATTAGTTGGAAATGGTGGAGTCACCTACTTCTTGAGTGACATGACCATCATTGTTTGAATTGGCTTCCTTGGTGGATTTAGCAATCCATTGCTACCTCATCTACTTTTGAATGTTATCTACTCTTACTTTCTTTTCATCTTCAATTCTACCTATATTGATGCAATTCTTGGCTATATGACCAAGTTTTATACAAGTGAAACATCTTATGGTGGTATCTCTCTTCCTTGTGTGATGTTTAACACTATTCATACCAATGTAGTTTGATGCCTTGTGCCCTTGTTTCATGCATTTGTGACACTTCCCTTCAAATTTTGGTTTCTCTTTGCATTCATTAGCCTTGTGACCATGCTAATTGCAATTGTAGCATTTACCATTAAATTTTTCTTTACCATTACTCCAACATTTATTTGATGTATGACCTATCATACCATGGTGATTGCAAGTAGATCTTTGATTCCTTTTAGCACCTTCTTTGGAGGATTCACCTTCTTCTTTGTATCCAATTCCTACTTTTCCTTTTTGTCTATAGAGATTCTACTCATTGAGTTGATTCAATTGATTCATGTTTGATTTGGATTTCATCATTCTTTCATCAATTTTCTTTTTAGTGTTTAGGTCATTTTTCAAATTTTCACTGATTTTCTTTTTAGATCTCAGCTCACTTCCTATTCTTTCATTGATCTATCTTTTTGAATTTAGATCATTTTGTAATCTTTCATTGATCTATTTTAGGCTAATGATTTCCTCATTTGCATTAGAGATTTGATCTATAAGATTTGCATGCTAAAGAGATTGGTTTTGGATCTCATCGTTTCTTCCATCCATTTCTTCTTTCATCTTGTTCATTTATTCCAAGATTTCAGATAAACTAATTGACTAAATTCCTTGTTCTCTTTTGAGCTTTCTTATTTCTTCTTGTAGGGAACTATTCTTCTTTAAGAGTTCTTTGATTTCATCATTTTCTTCATCTGAGCTGCTTGAAGGGAAAAAGTCTTCAATCTTTTCTTCAATGTACTAATGATCATTCATTTGATTTGCAAGTTCCTTCCTTCTTTTCAGGGATTGGAAAAGTTGTCCTTAGCTTTCTTGAGTTGTGTAATGGCCATCTCTAGATCTAGCTTTTCATTGTCAATTACTTTATCAAGTCTGAATATCTCCATTGTCCTTGATCTTTGCTCAAGCTATCAAGCTTTATCCTAAGAGCCACAAAACTCTAATACCAATTGTTGGAAATATTCAACACTATGCTAGTGTAGATGCTCTAAAATGGTTCGCATCTATGGTTTCATGACTTCTTCATACTAATTTGTCCCATTTTTTCATTCTACTAACTCTGATCTTTTGGCCAGATTGACCATATTTTGTCATTTGTGTCCACTTTCACATCTATTTCAAATCAACTCAAAATCATATCAAATCAACTTGAAATCACCCCAAATCAATTCAGAATCACTCAAAATCAGTCCTAATCAACCCAAAACATATCAAACATCCCAAATCAATCATAATTTATCTTATCCTAGGTATTATTGTGGCTTTTAGTACCTTGGAAACCTATCAACCTATCAATCTTATCAATCTGACCTTAGTACTGTCATGGTTCTCAGTGCTAGGTCAAACTATCATTCATGTCATCCAATATTTGGCATTGTTGAGGCTTTCAATGTCTAATCATGGCATCATCAATCATTTTAATAATATTGACAGTCTCCATCAATGTTATTATGATCAAACCTTATCAATCAATTTCAATCATGTAGCATTTACAATGTCGGTTAAATGTTGCATATCAACCAATTCATGTTATGTGTCCTTGGCATGTTATCAACTTCAATCAATCAATATGATCATGGCTTTGGTCTACCTTTTCATCATCTTATTTGATATCCATCATTGTTACATTTTTATCAAAGGATATGGTCGCATTCATTTAATCAATTTGGCCAATTATCTACTAATTTTCTCTATAGGATTAAATAACCCATAATTTAATTCTATTATTCTCACTAATTATTCTTCCTAATTTTCATCCTCAATTAATTAATTTTATTAATTAATTGATTCATTATCTGCAAAACCATGGAAATTCTTAATTTCCTAAGTTTCATTTTTCATTATTAAATCCATTTTCTACTAATTCTTATTTGGTGGAATAAAAGGATTTTTAATTCAATATTTCATAAAATATTGCATCCTCATGACACTTGTATATGACACCTTGTGGATTCTCCTTTGACACTTGGCTGAGATTTGTCATAATCAAATATTATTACCCCTTACACACATCCCTATTTGGCTTATTCGTCATAGATTCTTGGCTTTAAGTGGGTTGAGGAATCGTATGACACGTCATAGATTCTCTTCCACATTTAGCCAAATTTGACTCATGTGTCATAGAATCTTACATTTGGCATATTCTATCATATGTGTCATAGGAATCTCTTGCCACATCGCATGTCTATGGGTGACAAATCCAGTGCTCTCACCCTACATGAAAATTATAAAATGGACACTTTTTCTCTCATTTCGGATCTAGAATGCTTAAGTTTTGAAAATCCAAATCTTTGAATCCTTGAGTCTTTACTTCTTTGCATGTTGCATTCTCTCTTTCAAGCTTAAAATAACACTTCTAGTATTCTCATGGCATCATCCATATCATAGGCTTTGGCTTCAATCTTGTGTGTGCTATAGGCAACTTTGGAGCTACAATCATTTGGAGAAGAAAGAAGGACATGAGAGCTACAAATGAAAAAGGGGGTTTCTATTGCTTTCTTAATTAGTTTGGCTTTCATGGTAGATTAGTGGGTGCTAATACATGTTGATTGAGTTTTGTGATTTTCTCATAGTGTGTTATGCTCCTAACCCATTTTTTTGGTCCTACTGTTTGGGCGCACTTGGGGATGTTCGAAGCCATTTTGGCCTTCTGGGGAGCAATTTACACTGTCAGAGCATACCTAGGTTCACAGTAAGCACATGCACCAATTAAAATCTACACTTCAAGTTCCTATCTCTCTCTAGGACATAGCTTAGGTGTTTTTTGTGTTACTGATGGTCTATTTGCAGCATGTGGCAATTGTGGGACGAAGACATGATCATAAACTACTAATGCTTTGTTTGCAGGACATTGTCGAAGACTTTGTGTGTCTTTCAAAACCATGTGTGTGGGTTTCTTAGATTAGATAAAATTTTGTTTGGTGCTTAAAAAGAACCTTTTTCTTTTTTTCCTAGCATACCTACGGTGTTAGATCCCTAGGAGTTGCATTGGATGTATCCTCTCCCCTCGCCATTCATGGATCTTGGGTGTAAGAGAAATTCATTTAACTTCTATAGGAGGCCTACCTTGGACCAAGATACTCTATATTGGGTATGCCAGGGGATGACCTCAGAGTGGTAATGGGCCAAAGCCAGGTCAATGTTCCAGCCGCTATATAAAACTCAATTATAGTGAAAGTTGTGTCAGCGGTATTGTTGCATGATAGCTCTCCTCCAATACCCTTGTGGTGTGTCAAACCCCAGTTCTCGAGGCTGGGAGACCTTCTACAGAAGTTTATCATTAACTTACTGAACATAATGCCCTTATTAAAAACCATGTTTTAGTGGCCAAAATCCTTTCTATCAACTGGTTCAAGGGGTCACCCATGCCCGTGAAGACATCCTACATTCTCGTGGTCCTTAGTAGAGGCAACAGTCCCTTGGGAAGTCATGCCCCTCAAGAAGCAGATCTTGGTAGCCCTGAGAAGTGAGTGTGTTGTAAGGGGGAGCCTGTGGTGCCAAGATCCTAGGTTGTCCACTCTGGATAGGCATGGCTGAACTTCAGTTCAAGTAGGAATTTAGTGGATACAGTCCTAAAAGCCTAGGTTGTGGTGTGTTTGTTAACTTTTACAACAACTATTCTTGTCTTAATGTGTCTTACATGTGTGTAAAACATAATCAAGATAAAAGAAAAACTATTAAATTTACACCTTGGATATCATTTGAACTTGTCGAAACCTCACACATTGCCAAAACATTTCTACCTTTTTCAAACTTTGTAAAAATTGATTCAACACACTCGAACCTTGGAAAACATTGCAACTTGTGCTCTTAAATGTGCTTGGAAAAATGTAAATCTCACACTTGCATAGATTTCACTTGCATTCACCCTAGTCTAGGCTTCATTATTACATCATATAGACTTCATATTGCACCTTTTAGTCCTCATTTAGTATCTATTACTTTTCATATTGCATCCATTTAGGTTCAGTTTTACTTTCCTTAATTTTTGCATTCCCATCTCAGAATCAGCACTTTGCATTCACCGCCTTGAATCTTTGCATGCTTATTCATCATCTTGACCATTTTATCCATAATTTAAAGTGTCCTAATCATCATTTTGAGCATCTAAACTGGTCCTAACATTGTGCTCTACCATTTACCTCTTTGTGACATCAATCCTGAAACCATAGCTTCCAAAATTGCCTCAGTTTTAGCCCAGCTTACCAACTGCGCCTAGAAACTACCAACTGCACCCAACTGGGCCCCAACTACATCATTGATGTAGTCTACACTATCTAGGTGCACTTGGAGGTCCTGAGATCCAATTTTGGGTTCCAGATAACATTTTGGGGCTTCAACAATGTCCTTAGGTACCTGGTTAGCTTCCCTTGCACTAACTTGCCCGGATCTGCATTCTACAACACCTAATCATCATCACCTTCAATTAAGACATCATTATATACATCATAAACTTCATTTTGTATCTCCCAACCCATCCTAACATCAACCCTAGCATTTTGGCTTCCTAGCATGTTAGTTTGGTAACCATACCCCTCATAACCAACAAACATTCTTCCTAGCTTACCAATTGTGCCTAGAAACTATTAACTATGCCTAAACTAACTCCAAGTGTGTCAATTAAATAGTTGGTACTATTAGGGTGCACTTGGCACTATTAGGGTACACTTGGGTATCTACATGACCATTTTGGGCCTCTGAACTACACTTTAGGACCCCAAAATTGCATCTAGGAGCCTCTAGACCTCCCTATTATGAACTTGACCCAAAACCACATCTTGCACCCAAAATCCCCTTTTGTATCATAGGAATTGTCCGTATCACATATCCTCTCAGCATCACCATCATTTTAAGTTCTCAAAACATCATTATGAACCCCCAAAACCTTTGAATTTAGTCAAAAATCTAGAAAAAGTATAAGTCTTAGAGTATCTCCTAGTGTTGACGAATAATGGATCTTGACTAGTCCTTTTATCTTTGTTTATAGTTTTCTTTGGTCAAAATTTATCTATGTCTTGATATATTTGGCCTTTTCATCTTTTATCAATTTGATCTTTTCATCTTTTATTAGTTTTTGTTCAAGATCTAAAGTCCTTTATCTCAAGGTTAAACTCTTAGGAAAAATACTTTCAAAAGGTTTTATCTAAGTTCAAAACTTTCCATATACCCTTGTCATAGAATCCCCATATTTAATTTTGACCTACCCTAGTAGTATATCCCCTTCATATTTCATTGATCAAAATCCTTAACATCATTTTCACTAGTAAACCCTATCAAATTGTCCATCAACCAATTTGTCTTCTTGAGCATTTACCCTTATTTTGCATGTCCCAAATGTCATTATGAACCCTAGAACATCATCCTTTGCATGATATACCTTGCATACATCAACCTTTAACATCCTTAGGAAGTCCAAAACATAATCCTAATTGTCCTTTTGTATGCTTTAGAGTCATTTTCATTCCCTCTAGTCAAACCTCAAAACATCACCTTGCATTTGCATTTGCATAACATCCCTAGGACATTTGCACTTTACACATAAAAACCATAATTCATCCAGCATTTCCTCACATTGCATAACATTCCTAAACACTTAAAAGTTCCAAAAAACACTCATATATTGCATACCCACCACTCTAAATTACCCAAAACACTTAAAAAAATTCCATTGCATTTACACTCTTAGGTATCATGCTAGCACCTACTAGGAGACAAGCAGCTCAGAGACTAGAAGAACTCTATCAAACTTTGTTTTCCAAGGCACAAGAACAACCAAAACCTCATCCAAGACAAACAAAGAGGAAGAAAATCCAACAAACCTTTGACGAAGACCAAATCGAGGCATCACAACCATTACTATCAGACCCTTTGAATATGTATCCACAAGATCCTCATAATCAAGCTATGGCACAACAAAACTTGAAAAATGCACCTATCATGAGATTTCCTCCAAATACTTCCCCCACACATGGGATGGTTCAATGGAGTCTTGACTTTGAACCTATATTTGTGCTAATGCCACCAGGAGAAGGAAGTGTATCAACCTCACCTAAAGATGAACAATCACATTCATTTGAATTCAACCAACCTAACACATCAAACATACAACAAGGTATTGTACACCTAAGTGATGACTCTTACACTAATTATGGCATCACTAATGATGAAATGGCTAGGGCATGTTGAGACTAAAGTTTTCACAAGAACTTCAAACATTTGGCAACTCAAGAAATTGTCAAATTTAATCCAAACTTGGAAGGTCCTAGGTCAAAAAATCAAACCAACACAACAATTGAAAACATCCAACCAATGATAAATTTGGACTTAGACAATGGAAAACAACCTTTGGAGTTTTCAAACACAATAATGGCACCTATAAGATCCTATCAAGAACCAACAATTGAAATCCTCCAAAGTATATTTGAACACATCAATGTCAACCCCTTGTTTGATGAAATACCACCAATCCCTAAACACCCCAAAAGGACATTAAGACTTGATTTTAGTCACATGATGCAACAACAAGATGCACCTGAAGGGACCCATTCTCTAGGGATGCTAGACATACCTTCTTTGGAGGCAAATCAACAAAGTACACCTTTGCTCCTAACTTTACCCAATGCTACGACATCAAACACTATGGAGCCTCTCATAAATACAACATGTGAAACATCATGTGCAACCATCCCTATGGACACACAAAGGAAAAGTCTTATTGACATTAAACCCATTCCCAATATAAATGTATCTCATAGTCAAGTCAATATGATGTCTCAAGCAGGAACATCTAAAACAAAAAGGTACAAAAAAAACAATACAAACATGATGTTCAATTCTTAAGGACTTAGTCAACCCCCACGACAACAACAACCTACAATAGTACAAGGACTCAACATTTCCAAGGCACAACCAATTCTACATCCACTTGACACACATCCCACATATCAACAACAACATCAAACACAACAACAACAACAACAAGTGGGGCAAACATCCAACATTCCTAACATGCAATCCCATGTGGATCCACTTGACTTACACACAATTTATCAACAACAATTTCAGCAGCAATTCCAACAACAACAAATGATGTTTGCTAAACAAGAAGAGCAACTCAAGCAATAGTTGGAATACCAAAGATGCCTTGAGCAACAAATCGCATACCAGCAAAATTTGTTACAACATATGCCACAACAACCTCAACAAATACCTGTACAACAATAAGCATGCACATGGTCTTAGATACAAACAATAAAGGTATCCCAACAACAACCACAACACATGGCACAACAACAACACATGGTACAACAATCGCAGTCAATGCCACATCAAATACCACAATGAGTTCCCCAACAATAAGGACCTTTGTGTCTTCGAGGTGCCAACATACCTCCACCACCTATAGACACTTCATTAGACTCATCAGACACAAAAATGTTAGAACCAAGTAGACATATTTCTCGCCATACTAAATGGTCTACTCACAGACATAAAATAATTAAAGGAAATACCATCATGCAAAACCCCAATGAAGAACTATTACAACAATTCACACAACTTTCGAAACAAGTCGAGACATTGGGAGTCCAAAAAGAAATAGGCTCTATATACAGAAAGGGACCTACGTCCTAACCCATTCGATAAAACTCTGTATATGCATCCATTCCCAAAACACTTTGAGGCTCCAAGGTTTGAAAAATACCAAGGAAAAGGTAACCATATTGATCACATCAGAGAATTTTGTGCTTCATGTACTGAACTCAATGATGAACCCACTTACCTTATGAGATTGTTCCCTCATTCTCTAGGTGGGCCCACACTTGAATGGTACTCCAAACTTCCTAGTAATATTAAATCTTGGTCAAAGCTAGCAGAAAAATTTATCTCCCACTTTGCCTTTAACATTACAAATGAGGTGACACTTTCTGATTTGTGCTCACCTAAATAGAAGATAGGAGAATTATTCATCACATTCTTACTATGTTGGAGAAGCTTAGTTAGTCAATGCTCACTAGACATCCCTGAAGAACAACAAGTAAACTTGTGCATTGAAAACTTATTCATGGACTTAATGTATGAACTCAAAATCAAGATTCCAATCACCATTTCTAAACTAATGAAAAAAGGGGCTAGTATTGAAGATGCTCTTATCCATAAGGGAATCCTCAAGATAAACAAAGAAAACACAAACACCAACTCATCTAATGACAAGGAAAAATTTCTCTCCAAAAACAAGAATGTTACTAATGATGGCATTGTGGATGCCTACATGATTAGCACAACACAACCTCAACTGACTTTGAAAGGTACAAATCCCACAAATTCACAAACTCATAATCAAACAACACCTCAACAACAAAAAACTAAGACTTCTACATAAGAAAAAAGACGTCCTAGAACCAACGATAGAAAATTCACACCATTAGGGATACCTCTTGAGACTTCATTACAATAGCTACTGAGTAATAACTTCCTGTAGCTAGCCCTAATCAAAGATGAACCATTAACTAAAGAAAATTGGTGGGATGACAAAAAGTATTGTGATTACCATCGCACCAAAGGACACAAGAGTTCATCGTGCTTCCAATTGAAACATGCAATACAAGACCTTATTGACAATGGTGCAATCACACTTGATCCATCACTGTTAGCATCCAACTCTGATCACACTATTTTCAAAGATCCTTTGTGTAACCATGACTAAGAGAAACCCTCAAGTTCAAACTCAAACTCGCAAGGTAATATGAATTACACAAACATTGGCTATGACTACACCATCAATTGCTTTAATGAGTCTGACTTCTACATATCCACATTCACATTGAAGGTTGAAGACCCTCGTTGTGTTGTCACTACATGCCATAGAAAGATCACCCTACCTAGAGCCCCATCTAGACCTACTACTTCTACTAGACCTACACCCCCATCTAGACCTACTACTCCTACTTCATCTAATTATAGCCTTGTTGAACAACTCAGCAAAACCCCTACACAAATATCCATTTTGGACCTACTGCGTGCATCCCCCCAACACCAAAAAATCTTAGAGCAAGCCCTTAAAGTGTCAATAGTCCTAGATAACATGGATGTCACCCAATTCCAAGCCATGGTTGGGAACCTATCCATGTCACAACATATCACTTTTTCAACCCATGATATTCCTAAGGAAAAACCTAACCATAATGATCCCCTTTATCTCGAAGTCTTCATCCATAATGCCAAAGTCAGACGTGTCTTAATAGATGGAGGAGTAGGACTAAATATCTATACTCTTAAGGTTGTCAAAAATTTGGGTTGTTCTGAAGATGATGTGGATCCATCTCGAAGAATCATAATAAAAGCTTATGATGATGGTGAACGCTTCTCCAAAGGCATCATAACATTACTTGTCAGAGTTGGTCCAGCTACTGAAGACATATTGTTCCATGTCCTAGACATTGAAATTAATTGCAACATGATACTAGGATGCCCTTCGCTTCATACTATGAAAGAAGTCCCTTCTACATATCATCAATGTCTAAAGTTTTCCTATAATAACATGGAGGTTACCATCCATGGCGATCTAGATCCTTTTCAATTTTGTGCTAATCTAAGAGATGCTACTACATTCCAAATCCTAACAAACAATGAAGCACAACCCGAAAATTCCTCTAAGTATGTGGATGCTAATATACTACTCAGTGAAGCCAAGGAAAAGATGAAGATTGAAGACAATGGGTGTGGAGAGTACTTTATGTCTCAAGTCTCTCACATTAGGGAGTCACTAGTTTCTCCCCAATCTCATGGTACATCACAACCACTTCAAGCACAAAATTTAGAGATCAGTACAAAGAATGGTACTTCTACCAATGAGAATACATCCGTATGTATTGAGAAAGAAAAATTAGAATGAGAACCCACTTTGATATCTCCTAACAAGTATGGACTTGGGTTTACTATCATGCAAAAATAAGGCTATGATGGCTATAGTGGTCTTGGATCTCAAAAACAAGGAATCATTGAACCCATCACTACAAAAGGACAACCTCCTAGTTTGGGGCTTGTATTTAAACCATTATGAATAGGTCCTCCCAGTACCATTGTACCTACATGTAAGATTATGGATGTTTTGAACGATGAAAAGGCATCTGAGGATATCCCACCTGAAACCAACAATCCTCTAGCTTCTGAGCATAACCCCAATGACCCAGTTGAATCTAATGCCCATATCCATACCTTCAACCAAAGCCCATTCAACACTGATGATAAAACCCCTCAATTTATCCTGAACCTTTGGATTGGGACCAATGTGGACCACCAATTTTTGATCAATTTGATGATGATGACACTCTCATAATAGACTTTGAAGGCATTATGACTGAAGATCATAAAGAAGTAGTTTCTCCTAAAGAGAACACATTGGCATACTTTGGGGAGCCTACTCCACCTTCTACTTACAAAGCAAAAAGAGAAAAAAATAACAAGCATAGGTCTCTTGGTGAAAATCGAAAGGCACCATTAGACTATAAAAAATCAAAAGCTAAGCAGCTCCCAATGATACAAAATGAAAAATATAATGCCATGAATATCAGTGTTCCAATGTTCAACATGCCACAAAGACTTTTGGAGCTCTCTAAATCAGCATTCATGCAGAAGGTCATTGGTCTCAACCCTCCCAACCCTCCCTTATATCCCTTTGTTTATCCCCAAATCCAGCTACCTAATTTGTCCAATAACTAGAATCAGTCCTTTATCCAACAAGCCTTTGCATATGTCATCATTAGTGACATCCCACATGACATTTCTATTGACCCAATTACCCTTAGATGCCTTGATTCACAAGAGACAAACATTGTCTTACATATGGTACATGATGGTATATCTCAAGGCCTTTCTAGTGGTTTGATTTTAGCTACAGACTCAAAACAAATCCTATGTAGTTATGGTCAGTCATGGATTATGAGCTTATTAGCTAGCAGCACCAATAACAAATATCTTCTTAGAATTTGTTAGTGACATTCTTGATTCCATCTAAAAGTCCTGAAAATATACCAAAAAAAAGGAAAAAAGTCATGAAAAAAAGAAAAGAAAAAAGTGAAAAAAAGTCATGAAAAAATGGATGCCTTGATGAAAACTTGGCAAACAGGCATCTTGGCACGAAAATTTGAGTCAAGAGAAAAATTCCATCCAAAAGTGAAAACCTGTCAAACAGGCGCTTTGGGCAAGTACCATGGTGAAAACCTGGCAAACAGGCACCATGTGTAATCAGTTATTGCTCCTCCATCTATCAGGATTCCATCTTGTCTTTTACCCCTCTATCATTCCTTGATCATATCCTTCATATTGCAAGACATCCTTGGTCCCTTATCATGGCTCACAAATTGGTTAATGTCGTTTGTTACCTTGCCTAAGCATCACCAGTCTGCACACACACTTTCTCATTGGCCTTTGTACATAGTTTGCATCTTGTCTGGGGGCATATTACCTACATAGTGCATGAGATTGAATTTGAACTAGGGGCATATCCCTAAGTGCTTTCTATCCATTAGACCTATCGCATAATAGATTGGAGCTAACACTTGTATATGTTTCTATGATCCTTAAAAAATCCCTAAAAATCATAAAATATCCTGAAAAAATCACTAAAAATCACATAATGTCCTAAAAAAATCCTAAACATTCAAATACAATCCTGAAAAAAATCACTAAAAATCACATAATGTCCTGAAAAAATCCTAAACATTCAAATACGATCTTGAAATTAGTCACACAAAAAATTCAAATATACCCAAAAAACCCTTAAAATCATAAAACTCATCAAAAATTTGCAATACACCTTGTACATATTCACTATGGATAACAATCCCTTTTGTGTAAATGCTTACACTTTGCAAATTGAAAATCAAAGCACTATGCTTCAGTCCCAATCACAATATCTGAGCAACATGAACCAACAGTCAACCCAACATATCACTATGAACCAATCAACTAAATCCATGAACAAAGCTACCACATCATCAACATGTCAAACACCATCTCAAAACCTAAAACAATAAAAAGCAAGTTATAATGGACAAGGATAGCTATTGGCTCATGCTGTTTAGTGAGTGATTTATTTTTTGCTTTATTTTTCTTTGATCATGTTCCTATGCCACTTGATGATATAAATGGATCTATGAGAGTGACCGGGATGGTTTATGGTCATCTTTCTCTATTTTCTATCTGTTATAATGTACCTTCAAGAGTCTGGTGCATGTACATATGCCTCAAGAAGGACAAGGTCATTCTCTATTTGCATCATGCTTGTTTACACAAAAGGCTTGCATTTGCGCTCTGGCCTTTTATGCCATGATGTGTTGCATTTCATTTGCCATATCAAAATAAAGCTCCATTTGACATATAGTTCACTTTCTAAAAGAAAAATTCTTTCCATCATACTAACATCTCCTCATCTCATCTTTCTTCATTATCTCATTCTCCATCACCTTGATCATGTCTTCTAATTCACCAAATCATCTTCATCTTGCATTCATGCATTCTTGCATCATCCTACACTGTCAATCAACTTTCTATGGCTTTCCACCTGGTTCAACATTAGTATGACATTTTTATCATCATCTTTGATCAAATATGAACATTTTTTATGACTTCCCTCATGTTATGACATCTTTCCTTCATTTTGGGCATGCATGCACAGTTTCAGGTCATTCCGAGTCCAATCGGGATAATTTTGGGCCCTAGAGCCTTTTAGAGTGCAGTCTGCACTTTCAGGGCATAGTTGGGCTTCCCAAGTGCATCATTGACACACTTGGTACTGTCATGGCACACTTGGCCTCACCAAGTGCATCAATGATGCACTTGGTTGAGTTTTGGGTGCAGTTGGGAACCTAGGTTATCTAGAACTACTCTTGGAACCCCTAGGTTGCACTCCAAAGGCCATAACTTTTGTGTTTCAACTACAAATTGAAATCCGTCACTTGCGTTGGATTCATATCTTCATTGCAGACAAGATGAACTATAATTGTTATCATTTTTTTTCTTTCTTGAGTGGTAACCCATGTAATTACTCTCGGGCTCCCAATTGACCTTGTTCTGCACTCTAGCCCTCATAACTTTCACATTTTAATTCTTATTTTCATTCCATCAGTTGCTATGGTTTTGGCTTCTTGTTGTTGATAAATTGACTTATCATATGCTTATCTTAATCAGTTTCTTAAGGGGGCACCCATATATATCATCCCTACTAGGGCATGTTGTAGGTTTCTCAACAGTTATTCTTTGATACAACGCTCTAAATCACATTATATCAAAGAGGGGCAAAATGTAGATGCTCAAAAATGGTTCAAATATATGGTTTCATGACTTCTTCATACTAATATGTCCCATTTTTTCATTCTACTAACTTTGATCTTTTGGCCAGATTGACCATATTTTGTCATTTGTATCCACTTTCACATCAATTTGAAATCAACTTGAAATCATATCAAATCAACTCAGAATCACCCCAAATCAACTCAAAATCACTCGAAATCAGTCCTAATCAACCCAAAACATATCAAACATCCCAAATAAATCATCACTTATCTTATCCTTGGTATTGTTGTGGCTTTTAGTACCTTAGAAACCTATCAACCTATCAATCTTATCAATCTGACCTTAGTACTGTCATGGCTCTCAGTGCTAGGTCAAACTATCATTCATGTCATCCAATATTTGACATTGTTGAGGCATTCAATGTCTGATCATGGCATCATCAATCATTTTAATAATATTGACATTCTCTATCAATGTTATTATGATCAAACCTTATCAATCAATTTCAATCTTGTAGCATTTACAATGTTAGTTAAATGGTACATATCAACCAATTCATGTCATGTGTCCTTGGCATGTTATCAAATTCAATCAATCAATGTGATCATGGCTTTGGTCTACCTTTTCATCATCTTATTTGATATCCATCATCGTCACATTTTTATCAAAGGATATGATCGCATTCATTTAATCAATAGAAAGTAAAACTGGGGTGAGGATGATACCCACAAAACTTCACTACTACAGCATAAAGTTGGCCTATTAATTCTTACAATGATCACTTCTAATGATTTTCCTTATTAGGAGCAATTAGGACTACTAGGTCCACCTTGTTAAAGGTTTTACAAACACACAATTAAGTATGCACTTGGTGAAGAGATTTGAGAAAATACTATTAATTCTACCTTATTAGAGGATTTGTATTGGTTCACCTATTAGGATGAAATAGTAGATCTCTTATTTACATCTAGATTGTTAATAGAGATTATTTGAAGTACTAATCATGTTTATGTGAGAGATATGACTCTGATGCTCCTTTTCTAATATGGCCTTACAATATATTTTATTGTTTATTCACATTCAAATGATTTTGTAGGACCATAAAATGGGCTAATGTCTAACATACTATGAGCAAATCACACACCCAACAAACATATGTTAACACCCTCTAGTCTACCATGAAAGCCAAATGAATCAATACAAGAAAGCAAGTCTAAAACCCCCTCTTTCATTTGTAGCTCCCATGTCCTTCTTTCTTCTCCAAGTGATGTAGCTCCAAATTGCCTATAATGCACACAATATTGGAAGAAAAAGCCTATGATAATGATGGTGCTATGAGAATAATTGAAGTTGTGATTTTAATGTGAGAGCAAGAGTGAAAAAAAAATGAGAAAACTAGGGACCAAAAATGAGAGAAAGAATGCTCATTTTATAATCAACACCAAGGATGAGAGCATTGGAATTTTCACCTTGAATATGGAACATGGAAAGAGATTCCTTGGAGAATCCATGATGCATATGACACTAGATGCAAAGTGTAGGATTGTATGATGCTTGGAAGTCAAACTTGGCTAAAGATGGAAGAGAATATATGGCACATCATATGACACCTCAAACCCACTTAAAGTCAAGAACCTATGACAAAGGAAGCCAAATTTGGATGTGCATAAGAGAATATGAATATTGGATTATGACATATCTTAGCCAAGTGTCAAAGGAGAATCCACAAGATGTCACACCCATGTGTCATGATGATGTCAATATTTTGTGGAATATTTGACTTAAAAATTCAATATTTCACACAAATAGGAATTAGTGAAAATGGAATTAGTGGTGGAAAATATGAATTAGGAAATTAAGAATATCCATGGTTTGTAGATGATGAGCCAATTAATTAATAAAATAACAATTATTTGAGAAGGTTAGTTAAGATGAATAATTAGTGAAATGACATAAGACTAAATTATGGGTTATTTAATCCTATAGAGAAAATTAGTAGATGATTGACAAATTTGATTAAATAAGAGTGATAGTATCCTTTGATTAAAATGTGATGTTGATGTAGATTGAATAGGATGGTGATGGATGGACCAAAGCCATCATCAAATTGATCAATTGATTAACATGCAAAGGACACATGACATAAATTAAAGATGTACAACATTTAACTGATATCATAAATGCTACAAGATAGAGATTTATTAATATGGTTGATCTTAATAACATCGATGGATGCTATCAATATTATTAAAATGGTTGATAACTACATTATTTGGCATTGAAAGACTCAACAATGTCAAAGATCAGATGACATGAATGATAGTTTGACCTAACATTGAGAATCATGACAGTACTAAGGTTAGATTGATAAGATTCAATATATTGATAGGTTTCCAAGGCACTGAAAGCCACAACAATGCCTATGATTTTATAGATGATGATTTATTTGAGATGTTTGACCCATTATAAGTTGGTTAGGACTGATTTTGGGTGATTCTGAGTTGATTTGGGGTGATTTTGAGTTGATTTGAAATGTTTTCAAAATTATATGAAATGGTTTTCGGTTGATTTGAAGTGGTTTCTAATGATGATGAAATGGTTCAAAAATGATGTGGAATTGATTTGAAAGAGGATATGAATGATCATAGAAACTGTTGAGATACAATTAGGTTGGCCAAAAGATCAGCGTTAGTGGAATGAGAAAATGGGATGAATTAGTATGGAAAGTGATGTCGATTCAGGGGCCCGAGGGTATTTTCAAGGGTTACCAATAAATTTAGTGAAAAAATAAGGAAAATGATAGTTCATAATGAAGATATAAATCCAACACAACTAACGATTCAAAAATTGAAGTTGAAACACAAAAGTTATAGCCTCTAGATGTAACATAAGGGCTTCGGGAGTAGTTCTAGGCATCCTACTACCGCAAGTGCACCCAAAATGCACCCAATGCACACTTGGTAAGACCAAGTGCACTATTACATACCAAATGCACCCATGGTGTGCTTGGAAATCCCAAGTGCACTTAGAAAGTATCACCTAGAAGGCTCTAGGGGCCAGAAATAGCCCGACTGCACTCAGAATGACCTAAAATTTTGTGTGGATGCCCCAAGTGGTGGAAAGATGTTAGAAATGAGTTAAATAAGTAAAAAATGGTCACATTTGGTCAAAATTGTTCAAACAAGGGTCAAATTGAGGTGGGACTAGGTAGAAATCCCTAAAAGGTTGACAGATAATGTAGGATGGTGCTAGAATGTAGGAATGCAAGATGAAAGTGATTTGGTGCATCAAAACACATGATAATGGTGATGAATGAAGACATGAATGAAAGAATACCAAAGAGATGAGTTGAGGACCAGCTAGAATGAGGTGAAGAATTTTAGCTTTCAAAGAGTGCACTATATGTCAAATGTAGCTTCGTTTTGATGAAATCATACATGTGAAACATTTTTGAGCATCTACATTTTCCCCCTCTTTGATACGATGTGATTTAGAGCATTGTGTCAAAGAAAAATGATGAGAAGGCCATAAAAAAATTCCCTAGTAGGAATGATATATATGGGTGCCCCTTCAAGAAATTGACTGAGATATGCATATGATAGGCCAATTTGTTTATAATGAGATGCAAGGTAGCAGATGAAAAAGACACAGAAGATGGGGGAGATGAAATGAGAAATTGTTAGTATGATGAGAAAAAAATTTCTTTTGTAAAGTGCACTATATGTCAAATGGAGCTTTTTTTTGATATGGCAAATGGAATGTGACACATCACGGCATAAAGGGCTAGAGTGCTAATACAAACCTTTTGCATAAACAAGCACAATGCAAATTAAAAATGACCTTGTCCTTCCTAAGACATATATACATGCCCCAAACTCTCAAAGGTACATTGTAATAGACCAAAAGTAAAAGAAGACCATGAACCATCCCAACTACTCTAATAGATCAGTTTATATCGTCGAGTAGCATAGGAACATGATCAAAGAAAATAAAGCAAAAATAAATCACTCACTAAATAATGTGAGCCAACAACTATTCTTGTCTATTATTACTTCCTTTTTAGTGTCTTAGCTCCTTAGATCATAGCTAATAGGTTTACCATATGATGGGTTTGATTTTTTATTCACTTGATAGGTTCATGGTGACGTGTTGGATTGATTATTGGTTCACATTGCTCAGATAGGTGTGATTGTCATTGAAGTGTAGTGCTTTAAGTTTTAGTCCATGAAAGTGAACATTTTTATGCAAAAGGGATGATAATGTATAAGGTTTATTATAGATCTTTGATGGGTTTTGTGATATTTAGGGTTTTGGGGATATTTGATGTTTTTGGTGTGACTAGTTTCTTTAGGAAATTTCACGATTTTTAAGGTTTATTTCAAGACATCTTCTGATTTATAGTGATTTTTTCAGGACATTTTATGATTTTTAGTGCTTTTTTAGGGCATTTTATGATTTTTAGTGCTTGTTTTAGGACATTTCATGGTTTTTAGAATTATTTTTAGGATCATATTCAAATGTTTAGGATTTTTTAAGGATCGTATTTGAATTTTTAGGATTTTTTCAGGATCATAAAAGCATATACAAGTGTTAGCTCAAATCTATTATGTGATAGGTCCAATGGATAAAAAGTACTTAAGGATATGCCCCTAGTTTGAGTTCAAACTCATGCACTATGTAGGTAATATGCTCCTAAACAAGATGCAAACTATGTACAAAGGCCAATGAAAAAGTATGTATAGACTGGTAATGTTCTAGGTAAGATAACAATGGATATTAACCAGTTCATGAGCCATGATAAGGGACTAGGGATGTCTTGCAATAAGAAAGATATGATTAGTGAATGAAAAAGGGGGGAAAAACTAGATTGAATCTTGATAGATGGAGGAGCAACAACTAATTACACATGGTGCCTATTTGCTAGGTTTTCACCATGGTACTTGTAAGGAAACTCAAGTGCGGAAACAACTTCCTGCACTAATCTCATAAGAAAAGTATGGTGCAAATCCTATTAAAATACTCTACACTTACAAATTCAATATCATGTAAACAACAATATAGTATCCAACCATGCATATAGAAAATAGATAGAGAAAGAAACACATAAAACAAAGATTTTTCGGTGGGGAAAAACCTTTCGGTAAAACAACCCGACCCCTCTAGAACTTGCACAATGTATTGTCTGCAACACAAGGTTAAAATACACTTGCAATACAAGTTCAACATCAACAAAAAAAGACTCTAGCAGCACCTCAGTACCTGTGTAACTCTTATCTTCTTCTCTCTCTTGCAATACTCCTTTTATGAACATCTTAAGACCCAACAACATGCCCATAATGGAGTTGGGTGATTTTCATGGCTCAACCACCAAGAAACATGCACAATGCCACATGTACATCCAATACCAAGAAAAGGGCATCCATCCCTTGAATAGGCAATGATAGCTTGTCATAGAATTTGCCAAAAATAGCAGTCACAAGAGAAGTGTAATGGAATCCATCATACCAACCTATTTTTGGCATATTCTCTTACACACACCAACCACTCATTCTTGGGTACCCAAATAGGCCTCATGTCATAAGATTCTCTTACACCTATCATAGCTTATTCCTTAAATAGCTCTTACGTATCATAGGAATCTGTCATAACCATTTCAGCCATGATCTCCTTCACACACTTCAAGATGCTGACACATGTAAGTGATCAACATGCCAATTAGACATGTACACTCATATTTACATATTATTTGCAAAAATACATTTTACCAAACAAATAATAATAAGAATAGGAATTATACATGGTTGAGACACCTTATTCCTAACATTCTCCCACTTGTTGAACATCTTGTAAGAGCAACAGGAACATAATAGGAACTAACCACTATAGGCTGAAAGACCCATAGACTTCGGACACCATCTGAACTTCTTAGTGCCCACTAATTTTTTTAATGCATCTGCAAAAGTCTTCACAATATCTATCTTTTCCAAATTTACCATTCCATCTTCCACCATATCTCTCACAAAGTGACTCTACACATCAATGTGCTTCGTTCTGGCATGGAAAGTTGGATTCTTCACAAGGCAAATAGCACTATGACTATCACACCAAATAGTAATATGTTCTGCATCAACACCAACATCAAAACACAATCTCTTAAGCCAAATGGATTCCTTACAAGCATGAGTAGCAGCCATGTACTCAGCTTCTATAGTGGACAAAGCAACCAAAGGTTTTCACTTACTCATCCAACTGATGGCACCACCAAACATAGTGAACACATAAGCACTGGTGGATCTCCTATAATCAATATCACCTGCCCAATCTGAATCCACAAACCCATGAATACAAATTGAATGTGGAGATATAGAAGAGTTACCATGATAACATATGGAGTAATTTGATGTACCCCTCAAATATCTGAATACTCACTTAACTGCATCCCAATGTACCTATCTAGGATTAGCCATAAATCGACTCAGGACTCCCACTGGTTGGGCAATGTCTGGTCTAGTACAGACCATAACATACATAAGACTGCCAACTGCACTAGCATAAGGTACTCTACTCATGTCCTCCACCTCACTAGGAGATTTTGGACAATCATCTACAGATAACTTTGTTCCCATAGAAATAGGAACAAATAGTGGTCTACAATCTGCCATGCTGAACCTATCCAACACAGACTTCACATACTTACTCTGACTCAACCAAAGTTTTCTGTTAGACCTGTCTCTACTGATTTCAATACCCAAGATGTACCCAGCTGCCCCAAGATATTTCATCTCAAACTATGCTGACAATTGCGATTTAAAGTCAGAATTCATACCCTTACCCTTCCCAAATAGCAACATATCATCAACATATAACGCAACAATAAGAAGGTGATCATTTTCAACTCTGAAATAAACACAATGATCTAATTTTAATCTTACAAATCCAATTGACAACACAAAGGCATCAAACATAAGGTACCATATCCTAGGAGATTACTTCAAACCATATAGAGATTTCTTCAATCTGCAAACAAAGGATTCTTTACCTTTAACAATGTAGTGCTCAGGCTGTGACATATAAATCTCTTCCTCCAAATCACCATGAAGGAAAGTTGTCTTCACATCCATCTGTTCTATCTCTAAATCATATGATGCAGTAAGAGATAACATAAATCTAATGGATGTCAACTTTGCAATAGGAGATAATATTTCACCATAATCTATTCCCTCTACCTGTGAATACCCCTTTGCAACCAATCTAGCTTTGTAACTTTCAACACTACCATCTTTACAGAATTTCTTTTTGAACACCCATGTACAACCAACAAATTTTCTCCCTTTAGGAAAAGGTACAAGGTCCCAAGTTTTTATTTTATCTAATGAAGCCATCTCATTATCGATAGCCTCAATCCAGGAACCTGCATCTTCCATGCCCAAAGCCTCTTTCACAGATCTAGGCTCATCAGTGTTAGCAATCAAAGCAAAATCACAACTGGAATCTAACATAGAATAACCAAACCTTTCTGGTTGCTTTCTTTCTCTCATGGATCTCCTCAAGAGCTAAGGTTGAGGTTGTTCTTCCTCTTCTTCTGAACTGTCAAAGCTACTAGAGCTCTCCTCATCATTAGACCCAACATGGTCTCTCTGTTCAGTCTTCTCAGGGGTAGGAGGCAACTGAACAACATATTTTTCCTTTTCTTTTTCATCTGGTTGTAGCACAATAAGAGAAGATATTAGCTCTCTAAAAATAACATTTCTGCTATACAACACCTTACTAGTCACAAGATCCCAAAGCTTGTATCCTTTCACACCAGCACTGTACCTGATGAAAATACATTTAACAGCTTTTTTTTTCCAACTTAGATCTTTTCTCCTTTGGAACATATGCATAATCTTCACAACCAAAAACACGAAGATGTCTAATTCAAGGTTTCTTACCAGACCACACCTCCATAGGTGTCTTACCAACAAGAGCTGATGTAGGAGATTTGTTAACCAGATAGCATGCAGTGGCCATAGCTTTGGCCCAAAACCTTTGTTCTAAACCAGATCTACTAAGCATACTCCTAGCCTTCTCCATCAATGTCCTGTTCATTCTCTCTGCAACTCTATTTTGCTCCAGGGTATAAGGAGTTGTCTTATGCCTCTCGATACCTTGTTCTTTATAGAAATTCCCTACAAGGGCTTTAAATTCCTTGAAATGACTAAAGACTTGTGTCTTACTTTTAAGGAAATAAATCCATGTCCTTCTACTATAATCATCTATGAAAGATACAAAAAGTACAGACTTGGAGATCGAAGGAACTTTTATAGGACCAAATACATCAGAATGAATAAGATCCAAAACATCAGAAGATTTGTGAGAACTAGAGTAAAATTGAACATGATTTTGTTTACCATATACATAGTGTTCATAGAAGTCAAACTTGAGATTGCAATCATTTAACCCCTCAATGAGATTTTTATTTTTTAGGATTCTGAGACCCTTCTCACCAATGTGGCCAAATCTCATATGCCACAACATTGTCTTTTCTGCAAGAAGCTTTCCTTCCAAAGTGTTTGCATTGCCATTAGAACCAATAACCATAGAATTCTTCACTACTCGTTTAGATAGTGAGGATGAAGAACTATTACATAGATGAATACATGCATCTAGCTCAAACAAAGTACCTCTCCTAGTACCCTTAGCAAGCACCCTCGATCCTCTAATCATCTTACATCCTTCTTTCAAAAAAATAACTTGCACACCTACATTGTTCAGCATACTTACAGATAATAGGTTTCATGCCAAACCTGGAATGTGCATAACTCCATTGATTCCCTTTACTCGTCCATCAGGAAATTTGATAGTGACCCTTCTATGTCCAACTATCTTTAGGTGAAATCATCACCCAAGTACACCTTTCCACCATCAAACTCTTCATATCTTGAGAACCAGTTTCGATGAGAGGTCATGTGAAAAGATGCACCCGAGTCAACCAACTACACATCATCAGATGCATGAGCTGCCAAAGCTATGATGAATGCATTTCCATCTTCTTGAGATTTTTCAAAACTAGAATCTGAGGCTTTCTTCTTCTTCTTAGGCTTTTTATAGTCTTTACGGAAGTGCCCAATCTTATTATAGTTCCAACATGTTGCCTTGGACTTATTGGAAGTCTTTGACTTCCCACAAGATTTGGATCTACCCTTGTTTTTAGACTTATTATCATTTTTCTTTCCTCTTTCCATGGATCTCCCACGAACAACAAGGGCTTCTTTTTTAGAAATAGAAGCCTTTCTCTACATCTCCTCTGATAGCAGTGAAGATACCACATCATCCATTTTGAAGGTGACTAATGTGCTTCCAAGAGCCATCACAAGATGGTCCCATTAATTCGATAAAGAACAAAAAAGTGTATAGCAACGATCCTCCTCTTCTAACTTGACACCAACAGATGTCAATTGTGTAGCCAACAGATTAAATGCATTTAAATGATCCATTAAGGATCCACCTTCCTCCATTCACAGAGAATACAACTTCTTCCTTAGGAACAACTTGTTCACCAGAGATTTGGCCTGATACACGGCCCCAATCCTTTCCCACAAACTATATGTAATTTTCTCATCTAGAACATTTAGAAGGATTGCATCAATTAAATAGAGTCTTATGAGACCCTTAGCTTTACAATCTTTGATATCCCAATCTTCTTGAGTTATAGTTGTTCGTCTTGTAGCAGTTGTAGTTGCTTCCCATAGGTCACGATCTTCCAACATGTCTTCCATCTTGAGTTTCCAGAACTCAAAATTAGTGCCATTAAATTTCTCCACCTCCATTCTTCCATATGAAGAACTCACCATCTCAATTTGCAAATAAGATTTAGGATACTCTGCAAAAGACTCCCACTTACCTTGAGATTAGCTCAAAAAACCTACCCAACAACTAGGATCAAAAGTTGATCAAGCTCTGATACCACTTGTAAGGAAACTCAGGTGCAAAAATAGCTTCCTACACTAATATCATAAGGAAATTATGGTGCAAATCCTATTAGAATCTTCTACACTTATAGATTCAATATCATGTAAACAACAATATAGCATCCAACCATGCATACAAAAAATAGATAGAGAAAGAAACACATAACACAAATATTTGTTGGTGGGGAAAAACCTTTTGGTAAAACAACCCCTCCCCTCCAGAACCTACACAATGTATTATCTTCAACACAAGGTTACAATACACTTGCAATGCAAGTTTAACATCAACAAAAGAAGACTCCAGCAGCACCTCAATACCTGCATAACTCTTATCTTCTTCTCTCTCTTGCAATACTCCTTTTATGAACATCTTAAGGCCCAAAAACATGCCCATAATGGAGTTGGGCATTTTTCATGCCTCAACCACCAAGAAACATACACAATGCCACATGTGCTTCCAATACCAAGAAAAGGGCATCATAGAATTCGCCAAAAATAGCGGTCACAAGAGAAGTGTAAGGGAATCCGTCATACCAACCTATTCTTGGCATATTCTCTTACACACACCAACCACTCATTCTCGGGCACCCAAATAGGCCTCATGTCATAAGATTCTCTTACACCTATCATAGCTTATTCCTTAAATAGCTCTTATGCGTCATAGGAATTTGTCATAACCATTTCAGCCATGATCTCCTTCACACACTTCAAGATGCCGACACATGTAAGTGATCAACATGCCAACTAGACATTTACACTCACATTTACATATTATTTGCAAAAATACATTTTACAAAACAAATAATAATAAGAATAGGAATTATACAAGGTTGAGACACCTTATTCCTAACAGTACTTTCCCAAAGTGCCTATTTGCCATGTTTTCACTTGTGGAAAAAATTGTTCTCTTGACTCAAATTTTCATGCCAAGATGTCTATTTGCTATGTTTTCATCAAGGCATCCATTTTTTCATGACCTTTTTAAAAAAAATTTCTTTTCTTTTTTCATGACATTTTCCTATTGTTTTGATATTTTTTCAAGACTTTTTGTGATTTTTTTGATATTTTTTAAAGACTTTTAGATAGAATCATGAATGTTGTTGACAAATTCTAAGAAGAAATATGTTGTTGATGCTACTAGCTGATAATCTCTTGACCCATAACTGATTCTAACTACACAAGAGTTCTTCCAAGCCTATAGCTAAGATCAAACCACTAGAAAGGCGTCAAGATATACCATTGTGTAGCATATGTAAGACAATGTCTACCTCTTTTGAATCAAGGCATCTAAAGATAAATGGGTCAAAGGATTCTTTGTACAGGATTTTATTGATGATGAAATATGAAAAGGGTTATTGGATAAGGATTTTATTTTGGGTGTTGGACAAGCTAGGTGGCTGGGTTTGGGGATAGGCATCTTGATATAAGGAAGGATTGGGAAGATTGAGGCCAATGACTTCCCACATGAATGCTGATCGAGAGTGCTCAAAAATACTTTGTGGCATGTTGAACATTGGAACACTAATATTCATGGCATCCTCTTGTTTATCTTGTATCCTTTGGAGTTTCTTAGCTTCTTATTTTGCATGGTCTAATGACACCATTCAGTTTTCACCAAGAGACCTACTTTTGCCAAAAAAATTCTCTTTTTTCTTTGCAACTTTACATCTAGAAGATGGAATTGACTCCCCAAAATATGCCAATGTGTTCTCTTGAGGAGAAATTAATTATTTATGATCACCAATTTTAATGCCTTCATAGATTTCAAAGTCTATTGTGAGAGTGTCATCGTTGTGGAATTGATCAAAAATTGGTTGTCCACATTGGTCCCAATCCAATAGTTTAGTATAGCTTGAGGGGATGTCATCATTAGTATTGAATGAATTCTGGGTGATACCAAATATATGGGTATCTGATTTAGTGGTATAATTTGGGTCATTCTTAGAAGCTAGAGGACTATTGATTTTAGGTCGGATATCCTCAGATGCCTTTTCATCATTTAAAACATCCATAGTCTTACACATAGGTACCATAGTACTAGGAGGACCTATTTGTAATGATTTAAATCCAAATCCAAAATTAGGAGGTCATCCTTTCATAGTGATAGGTTCAATTATTCCTTGTTTCTGGCATCCAAGACCACTATAGCCATCATAGCCTTGTTTTTGGAAGATAGTAAACGTAAGTCCATACTTATTAGGAGATATCAAAGTAGGTTTTTGTTCTAATTTTCCTTTCTCAATACATACAAATGTATTCTCATTAATAGAAGTGGTATTTTGTGTACTAATCTCTAAATATTGTTCTTGAAATGGTTGTGATTTACCATGAGATTGGGGAGAAATTGGTGACTCCCTAATGTGGGATACTTGAGACATAAATTATTCTCCACACTCATTGTCTCAATCTTCAACTTTTCTTTGGCCTTACTAAGGAGTATATTTATGTCCACATATTTAGAGGAATTTGGTGGTTGTGCTTCATTGTTTGTTGGGACTTGGTATGTAGTAGCATCTCTCAAATTTGCACAAATTTGGAAAGGGTCTAGATTGCCAAGGATGGTAACCTCCACATTGTTATAGGAAAATTTTAAACATTGATGATATGTGGAGGGTACCACTTTCATATCATGAAGCCAAGGGTTTCCTCCTATCATGTTACAATTCATTTCTACATCTGCCACATGGAATAATGTATCTTCAGTAGCTGGACCAACTCTAATGGGTAATAGGATGATGCCCTTAGAGAAGCATTCCCCATCATTGTAGGCCTTTATTTTGATTCTGTGAGAGGGATCCAAATCTTATTTAGAATAACCCAAACCTTTGACTAGTTTAAGTGTACAGATATTTAACCTTGCTCCTCCATTTATCAAGACACATTTGACTTTAACATTATGGACAAAGACCTCAAGGTGAAGGAGATCGTTGTGGTTTGGTCTATCTTTAGGAATATCTCGAGAGGAAAAGGTGATATGTTGTGATATAGAGAGATTTCCAAACATGGCTTAGAACTAGGCAACATTGATGTATCTAGGACTATTGACTCTTTAAGGTCTTTATCGAAGATCTTTTGATGTTGGGGAGATGCACGGAGTAGGTCCAAGATGGATATTTGCATAGGGGTCTTGCCAAGCTATTCAACAAGGCTATAATCAAATGAAGTAGGAGCAATAGGTTTACTAGGGGGTGTAGGTCTAGTAGGAGTAGTAGGTCTAGATGGGGCTCTAGGTAGGGTGATCTTGGTATGGCATGTAGTGATAGTGCAACAAGGGTCTTCAGCCTCTAAGGTGAATGTGGATATGTAGGAATTAGACTCATTAAAGAAATTGATGGTGTAATCATATCCAGTGTGTGTGTAATTCACATTATCTTGTGAGTTTTAGTTTGAATTTGAGGTTTTATCTTTGTCATGATTACCCAAAGGATCTCTAAAGATAGTGTAATCAGAGTTGGATGCTAGCAGTGATGGATCAACTATGATTATACCATCATCAATGAGGTCTTGTATTGTGTTCTTTAGTTGGAAAGATGATGAGGTCTTATGTCCTTTGGTGCGGAGGTAATCACATAATTTTTTGTCATCCCACCAATCTTCTTTAATTAATGGTTCATATTTGATCGGAGTTAACTATAGGAAGTTATTATTGAGTAACTATTGTAGTGCAATCTCAAGAGGTATCCTCAATGGTGTGAATTTCCTATCCTTGGTTCTAGGGTGCCTTCAGGGTTTGTCCTGTGTGGAGTTCTCAATCTTTTGTTGTGGGGCTAGTGTTTGATTGGGAGTTTGTGAATTTGTAGGGTTTGTACCTTTCAAATTCAGTTGAGGTTGTTCTATGCTAATCGTGTGGGCATCCACAATGCCATCATTGGTCACATTCTTTTTTTTGGAGAAAATATTTTACTTGTCATTAGACAAGTTGGTTTTCGCGTTTTCTTTGTTTATCTTGAGGACTCCCTTATGGATAAGAGCATCTTCAATACTAGCCCTTTTTTCCATTAGTTTAGAAATGGTGCTTGGCCTCTTGATTTTAAGTTCATACATCAAGTTTGGGACTAAATTTTCAATGCCCAAGTTAACTTGTTGTTCTTTGGGAATGTCTCGTGAGCATTGAATGACTAAGCTTCTCCAACATAGTAAGAATGTGATAAATGGTTCTCCCATATTTTGTTTAGTTAAGCACAAATTGGAAAGAATCACCTCATTCATAATGTTAAAGACAAAATGGGAGATGAACTTGTCTGCTAGCTTTGACCAAGATTTGATAGTATCAAGAAGCTTAGAGTATCATTCAAGTGTGGGCCCACCTAGAGAATGGGGGAACAATCTCATGAGGTAAGTGGGCTCATTGCTGAGTTTGGTACAAGAGGCACAAAATTCTCTGATGTGCTCAACAAGGTTGCATTTTCCTTGGTATTTTTCAAATCTTGGAGACTCGAAGTATTTTGGGAATGGAGGCATATACAAACTTTTGTCAAATGGATTAGGATGTAAGTTCCTTTATGTATATAGAGCCTATTTCTTTTGGCATCCCAATGCCTTGACTTGTTTGGAAAGTTTTTAGAATTGTTGCAATAGCTCTTCATTAGGGTTTTGCATGATAGATTTCCCTTCAAGTATTTTATGCCTATGAGTAGACCATTTGTTGTGGTGGGAGCTATGTCTACTTGGTTCTTACTTTTTTGTGTTTGAGGAGTCTGGTGATGTTTCACTAGGTGGTGGAGGTATGTTAGTACCTCAAAGACAAAAGGGTCCCTATTGTGACACATGTTGGGGTATTTGTTATGGTATTTGATGTGGCACTTGTTGTGGTATCGACTACAATTGATGTACCATGTGTTATTATTGTGCCATTTGTTGTGGTTGTTGTTGGGGTACCTCCATTGGTTGTATGTTAGAACATGTATGTGATTGTTCTAGAGGTATCTATTGAGGTTTTTGTGGCACATATTGTTGTTGTAACAAATTTTATTGGTATGAAATTTTTTGCTCAAGGTGTCTTTGGTATTCCAACTATTTTTTGAGTTGCTCTTGTTGTTGGAATTATTGTTGACACATTACATGTAATTCAAGTGGATTTACATTAGATTGTGTTTTAGGGATGTTGATCCTTGCAACACTTGAGGATATTTCTATTTTAGTTGATTGTTCTATTGATATGTTGAATGTGTGTTGGAAACATTTGATCCTTGGACTATTGTAGGTTGATGTTCTCGAGGTACTTGGTTATGTCCTTGTGAATTGACCACCATGTTGGTATTGTTGTTTTGGCACCTTTGTGTGTTAGAGGTTTCTCCTTGGGACATCATGTTGATTTTACAAGGTGCATTCCTTTTGGTAATAGGTTTAATGTTAATAAGAACTTTCCTTATTGCATTAATAGGGATTGTTGCAGTTGATGTTTCACATAGTGTACTTGTGGGAGGCTCCATAACATTTGATGTCATGACACTTGGTAGAATTAGGAGAAAATCTACACTTTGTGGATTTTCCTCCAAAGGAGGTATGTTTGGCACCCCTAGAGCACAAGTCCCTTTAGGCACATCTTGTTGTTTCACCATGTGATTGAGATCAAGTCTTAATGTCATTTTGGGATAGTTGGGAAGAGTCTTGTTTCCCTTTATTGGTTGTGGTTCATAAAACAAGGGATTCATGTTGAAGTGTTCAAGTGTACTTTGGAGAATCTTGATGGTTGATTCTTGATGGGGCCTTATAGGTGCCATTATCATGTTCAAAAACTCCAAAGGTTGTTTTCCCTTATCTAAGTCCAAATTGGTAATGGGTTGTATGTTTTCAATTGTTGTGTTGGCTTGATGTTTGGGCTTAGGTCCCTCCACATTTGGGTTGAATTTGACAATTTCTTGGGCTACCAAAAGTTTAAAGTTCTTGCAAAAATTTGGTCTTGACATGCCCTAGCCATTTATTCATGAATGACATCATAGTCAGTGTCAGAGTCATCACTTAGGTGTAGAATACCTTGTTGTGTGTTTGATGTATTATAGTTGAAGGTACTTGCATTGGTGATCTTGTAGATACATTTTTAAGGGATCCACAAGTAATGGTTGTGATGCCTTTATTTTGTCTTTGTCAAAGGTATTTTGGGTTTTGTTGCTCTTCTTTTGTTTTGGATGAGGTTTTTGTTGTGTTGGTGCCTCAGAAAACAAGGGTTTGTAAAGTTCTTCGGGTCTCTAAGCTAATTGTGTCCTTGTGAGTGCTGGCATGATACTTAAGGATGCAGATGAAGTGGAGGAAAACCTAAATGTACTCCCTACCTCTCAAGTGTGCACCTAAACTACCAACTATGCTTAGATAATACCAAGTGCACCCTTGGTGCACTTGGGGGCCTTGAAGATAAGAAGTTGGTAAGTAAGAGGTATACAATCAGTAAATAGAGGTGTTAGGATGCCTAAAATGCAAAATGTGAATGATTTGAGTATTTTTAGTGTTTTGCAAGGTTTAAGGATGTAATGCAAGGTGTGGAAGTATAGATTAGGGTTCTAGAACATGAAACCCATAGTTATCAAGTGCACTCTAAAACTACCAAGTGCACTTTGAAACTACCAACTATGCACCTGAAGTGTGTAGTTAGTAAAATAAGGGTGCAATTGGTAAAATAGGTCAGAACTTGATAATTAGGATGTGGGTATGCAAGATATGAATTTTTTTGGACTTTTAGGTGTTTAGGGATGTTATGCAACGTAGAAAAGTACCAAATGAATTACATTTTTAATATGCAAGGTGAAAATGTTCTAGAGAAACTATGAAAATGAAAATACAAAGTGACATCTTGGAGGTTGACTAAAGGAGATGAAAATGACCCTATAGTGGGTATGTGCAGGATCATGGTGTACCAAACTATGGCCTTAAGTGGCAGTGAAAAACTAGCAAATCAGGGTTATCTCAACTTGACACATAATTTTAAAGTGGTTCTACACTTTATATCAAAAAGTTGTAAGAAAATAATCTATAGGAAATTGAATCTAGTTTCTGAAATACAAGGCCTTAAATAGAGAAAAAATATTTGATTGGTCAAAAGTTTGGATTTTCATGCAGTACTACGAAAATTTCAGGGCAAAAATAAAAAGTTTATGTATGTCTGACCACCTTAATCATAATCAAATGATAATATTTTTAAATATAATTTTAGATATAAAAAGTAGACTCATGCCTTGATGTGACGCATATTTTTGGGAATTTTTATTCTAAATAAATAATTAATTATGAATTTTCTACTGCACTATTTTCAGAATTAAAAAAATCTTGTGTCTAACCACCTTAACTAGTTCAATAAAAATCAAAATTAAGTTTTTTTTTTTTTTTTTCTTATATTAGTCAAAGCATAGACTGTGACACATCTTTTGGATTTCAAAAATCTTATACAGTTTGAAAGTTATAGCTATTTCTCAACCAATATGTCAATCAACACATTGTAGCTAACTACACTAGAAAATAAGTAATAATTACTTAGTGAACTCGTAATTTGAGAAAGCTTACATTTATGAAAAGCTAAGAACATTCTTAACAAACCCTTTTCATTACATCAAATTTTGGTTTAAAAAAAGTCATCAGCTACATGCTTGAAGTAAAAAACACATAAGAACATGCCAAAAACACATTTTTGGGATGTTTTAAAGATGACCTTATAAGGTTGGTATCAAAAGATATAGTAGGAATTATAAAGGTATTAATTATTTTCATTTAGTGTTAGGATGGGTGGGAAAAAAGTTGGAATAGATTTTGAAATTCTTTGAGGCATTTCAAAACTACATATTTTTTAGATCACCACGTTTTGGCACACCATGATCCTGCACATACCCTAGTATGAAAAATGAAGGTTAGGGTTGGATTTTGGACTTGGTAATGATGTTAGGGGTTGATGTACACAAGGTGGATGATGTAAAAAATGCTTTTCTAGGGTTGATAATGACATTTGGGATATGCAAAATGAGGATAAGTGACCAAGAAGACAATGTGATTGATAGACAACTTGATAAGGTTTGATAGTGGGAATGGTGCTAATGTTTTGAAAAATGCCAAATGAGGGGGATATACCACTAGGGTAAGTCAAAATGACATTTAGGGATATTAGGATTATGATGATGCTAATGATAAAGGATAAAATTGATAAAAGATAAAATTGATAAAAGATGAAAAGGTCAAATATATCAAGACATAGATAGAGTTTGACCAAATAAAATGATAAGAAAAGATAAAGAGACTAGTCAAGATCCATCATCCATCAACACTAGGAGATACTCTAAGACTCATGCTTTGTTCAGATTTTTGACTAAGTTCAAAGGTTTCGAGGGTTCAAAATAACACTTAGGGGGCTCAAAATGATAATGATGCTGGGAAAAAATGCAATATGGAAAGGTCCTAAGATGAAAATTGAGATTTTGGGTGTAAGATGCAGTTTTGGGTCAAATGCAGAATGAGGAGGTAAAATAGCTCCTAAATGTAGTTTTGGGGTTCCAAAATGCAGTTTCAGGGCCTAAAATGGTCATATAGCAACTATAGCCTAACAACACCAAGTGCACTCAAATAGTACCAATTGCACCTATGGTGTATTTGGGGCTAGTTTGGGAATAGTTGGTAGTTTCATGGCGCAGTTGGGAAGTTGGGTTGAATATTTTTAGAATGTGAGCATGGTGGTTGTCAAGTTGCTATGCCAGGAAGCTAGGATGCAAGGGTTGATATTAGGATAGGTTAGGAGATGTAGAATGGAGGTTATGACCTAAGGAATGATTTTCTAAGTGAAGACAATGAAGGTTAGGAGATGTAGAGTGCAAATAAATGCATGCGAAGACAAGGGGGCCTATCCAGGTGCCTAAGGACACTATTGAAGCCTCAAAATGTTGTCTAGAAGCCAGATCTAGGTTATCAAAATACCAAGTGTGCCCAAATAGTACCAGCTATGATAAGTAAGAGATAATTTCCATAGCTAGTCAAGTTGTGATATTGCTATTAGGATTTAATTGTGTGATTTTTGATTCAAACTCATTGACTCATGTTTCATGAGTAGTGATTCAACATGAATCCATCTCTCATGAGAATAAATGGAACACTTAACCCTCATTGGATCTAGGTGATGCTGATAGAGGTGAAGCACCAGGATTTCTCAGGAGGTCACCCATCCTAGTACTACTCTAGCCTGAGCACACTTAACTATGAAGTTTCCTCCATGGTTAAAGCCAAAGCCTGCAACCTCATTTACAATAAAAGACCTTCACCAAGTGTTGTGCCTTATGAACTATTCATTAGAAAGCCCCTTAATAAAATGGGGTTGCAAGCTTTGGCTTTAACCATGGAGGAAACTTTGTAGTTAAGCTTGCTTAGGCTAGAGTAGTACTGGGATGGGTGACCTCTTAGGAAGTCTTAGTGCTTGAACCCTATGAGCATCAACTAGATCCAGTGAGTGCTAAGTGTTCCATTTATTATCATGAGAGATGGATTCATGTTGAATTACTATTCATGAAACATGGGTCAATGAGTTTGAATCAAAAAACACATAGTTAAATCCTGATAGCAATATCACAATAGTACTAGTTATGCCTATGGTGTAGTTGGGGCTAGTTTGAGTATAGTTGGTAGTTTCAGAGTGTAGTTGGGAAACTGGGCTAAAACTAAGGCAATCTTGAGTGCTCAAACTTCTAGATTGATGCCATAGTGAGGTAAACAATAGAGGACAATGTTAAGACTAGAATGGAGGCTTAGAATTATTTTTATGACACTTAGAATGATGGTTAAAGTGTTCTAGATGAAGGTTGGGTATGAAAGGATGCAAGATGGACAATGCAAAATGCAAATTTTGGGGTTGAAATGCAAAGACTAAAGATGCAAACTAAACTCTAATGAATGCAATGTGAAGGATGAGGGATGCATAATGAGGACTAGAAGATGGAAGATGAAACCTATATGATGCAAATATGAGGCTTAAACTAGGGTGAGTGCAAGTGAGTTCCATGCAAGGATAAAATCTATGTTATGCCAAGCACATTTATGATCACAAATGGCCATGTTTTCAAAGTCTTGAATGTATTGGACAAAGTTCAAAAAGTCTTGACAATAGTTGCAATGTATTGATAGTGTTTGATGTTATCCAAGGTGTAAATTTGAATGTTTTATTTATCTTGATTAATTTTTTACACACATGTAAGACACATTAAGACAAGAATAGCTATTGTGAAAAGTGAACAAGCACACCACAACCTAGGCTTTAGGATTGTATCCACTGAATTCCTACTTGAATTAAAGTTTAATCATGCCTATCCAAAGTTGAAAACCTAGGATATTGGCACCACAAGCTCCCCCTTATAGTGCACTCACTTCTTGAGGCTACTAAGATTTGCTTCCCAAGTGGCATGACTTCCTAAGCGACTATTGCCTCTACTAAGGACTGCAAGAATGTAGGATATCTTCACAGGCATGGGTGATCCCTTCAGCTAGTGGATAGAAAGGATTTTGGCCACTAAAACATGGTTTTTAGTAAGGGTATTCTATTTGGCAAGTGAATGATAAACTTTTGTAGAAGGTCTCCTAGCCCCGAGAACTGGGGTTTGATGCACCACAAGGGTATTGGAGGAGAGCTATCATGCAACAATATCGCTGACATAGCTTTCACCGTAATTGAGTTTTATATAGTAGTTAGAACATTGACCTAGCTTTTTCCTATTACCAATCTGAAGTCATCCGCTGGCATATCTAATATTGGATATCCATGTCCAAGGCAAGCTTCACTATAGAAGTTACACAAATTTCTCTTACAACCAAGATCCATGAATGCTAAGGAGAGAGGATTTGTCCATGCAGCTCCTAGGGATTTAAACACTATAGAAATACCAAGCAAAAAAGAAAAAAATCATTTTAAGCACCAAATGAAGTGTTATCTAATCTAGGAAATCCACACACATGGTTTTGACAGACACACAAGGTCTTCAACAACGTCCTACAAACAAGCATTAGTAGTTTTCAATGATTAGTCCTTATCCAAAAATCACCACATGCTACAAACAAACCATAAATAACACAAAAAGCTCTAATCTAGGTCCTAGAAGCAAACATAAACCATAACTGCAAATTCTGATTGAAATAGGTGCTTTCTGTGAACCAAGTGCGCTTTGATAGATCATACTACACTGTAGAAGGCCATAATGGCTTAGAATGCCCCCAAGTGTTCTTTGATAGTGCTAACTATGCCCATGGTGTAGTTTGGGCTATTTTGGGTGTAGTTGGTAGTTTCTAAGCACAGTTGGGAGCCTAGGTGCAAATTATGGGGAATTGTGCCTTAAATGATACCTAGAAACAAGAATTTTGAACTCTACCCTCCCAAGTGTGCCTACATAGAGAAAACTATGCCCATGGTGTAGTCAGGGGTTAGAAGGGCATATTTTGTAGTTTTTGCGCATAGTTGGTTATTTAGGAACAACAAACAAGGGTTATGGTGTCTCCTAGGCCCCTACAACTACCTCCTAGGGGTCCCAAGTGCATCCTGACAGAGTAGAGTGCACCCTACGGTAGAAAGATAATAAAATGCATGAAACAAGAGCATACAAGCATGTTACTAGGCCCCCTAGTTATACTAGGTGAGATGAAGGAGAGAAAATGAGGATTATACCACTTCAATGAGCTCCTTCCTTGCACCTATGAGCACAAACACAAGAAATCCGAGCTAGCTAAGCATGTTCATGTTGGGTTCAGCAATTGTAGGACCAAAAAATGGGCTAATGTCTAACATACTATGAGAAAATCACAAACCCAATAAACATATGTTAGCACCCTCTAGTCTACCATGAAAGCCCAATGAACCAAAACAAGAAAGCAAGTCTAAAATTCCCTCTTTCATTTGTAGCTCCCATATCCTTCTTTCTTCTCCAAGTGATGTAGATCTGAATTGCCTATAATGCACAAAATATTGGAAGAAAAAGCATATGATAATGATGGTGCTATGAGAATACTTGAAGTTGTGATTTGAATGTGAGAGCAAGAGTGAAAAAAAATGAGAAAAATAGGGACCAGAAATGAGAGAAAAAATGCTCATTTAATAATCAACACAGGGGATGAGAGCATTGGAATTTTCATTGTGGATATGCAACATGGAAAGGTATTCCTTAGAGAATCCATGATGCATATGACACAAGATGCCAAGTGTAAGATTTTATGACGCTTGGAAGTCAAACTTGGCTAAAGATGGAAGAGAATCTATGACACATCATATGACACCTCAAACCCACTTAATGTCAAGAATCTATGACAAAGGAAGCCAAATGTGGATGTTCATAAGAGAATAAGAATATTAGATTATGATATATCTTAGCCAAGTGTCAAAGGAGAATTCATGAGGTGTCATGCCTATGTGTCATGATGATGTAAATATTTGAATTAAAAGTTCATTATTTGACACAAATAGGAATTAGTGCAAAAGGAATCAATGGTGGAAAATTGTTGAAATACTCAAAATGGGAGGAATACTTCTAAGAGGGGGGGTGAATTAGAAGTAGAACACTTTAGCCTTTTCAACTCCTTTAAAACAAATAATTGAAAGTGAATTGCATGCATGTAAACACATTAAATAAACATAAAGCAAACACATGCATTAACACACATAACACCAAATTTGGTAACCCAAAAACCCTCCAAGAATAAGATGGCAAAACTGGGGTGGGGATAATTCCCACAAAAATTACTGTAACAATAATGGTTTGACCACTTCTGATGTTCTGCCCTATGAAAGGCCTGCCCTGTCAAAGGCTTTACATGTGTCAATAGTGACCTAGTTAAAAGATTTATAAATACTTTACATGAAGTGTCACAATGTTTAAGGATTTAGTTACCTCTTTAAAGGATTTACAAAATAGTTGTTAAGCTAATCTATCAACATAGGGTATTCACTATCTAATACAATGGTAAGAGAGTATTATGAATCTTTTGACCTAATTTCTTACAATCTTCAATTGCTGATTTTAGGCACTTGATCTACTCACTCTAATGTGATCCTTTCTTGATCTGATATATGTTTGTATCCCTTGTTCTGTTATGGTCAATTGAATGTGTAATTATTGCTCAATTCACTAAGTCCGTGATGCCCCTATGTTTACTCTTGTTCTACAATTTTCTATTTGCTTAGCAACTTCCTTGACTTCCCTTCAGTAGCATACAATCATGGGGTCTAAGCACTCTTATAAAGACTTTGTAGACTTAGGGTTAGGTATGGATCTATGATCCATATTGAATCTTGACTTCCCACTCATTCCTTGTATTTTTCTCATTGGTTGCATGCCTTCTACATTTTTTGATTAGTTGCATGCTGATTGCATAGTAAATATAAAAGATTCATTCTTATCCTTATCATCCTTCGAAATCCTTCTATGTCAGCTCCAAAAATGGTTAACATTTGAGTTTGTGAGGGTATAAACTCATATGTTGATTATGTGTTACTTGACACATACTAGGCTACTGGTGCTTGGTACATATACTCTCCTACTTTGTTTGGCATCTATTGCATTTTGTCTTTCTCGACACATGTATGACTCTAGCTTACTTGGCATACATAACATTATGACTTGCTCAAAATCAACTGTGACTCAACACCTCTATATCACTTGGCAACCGTATAATGCTCGACACCTAAAGTCACTCGATACCTGTTGAAAATATGACTCGACACATATTGTGGCTTGGCATACATAGTGTACTTGGTTTCAATGTAGAAAGTGGTTAATTGTGTTGACGCTGAAATGTTTAAACCATTCTAAGACCAAGAATCCCCCCATTTGAGATGAGTGTCAAAACCACTTAACTAAAAATTACTAATCTATCCTTATGAGTATAGTATCCAATCTGTTCTCCATATGTAGAAAATTTTTAAAATTGTTCAAAAATACCTTATAAATCCCTTGAGCTGATTGTGCTATTTCATTCTTGTACCCCAAAAATTTGTGCTAGATGTGCCTGATGCTCTTTTTCTTTACCTTGTACTTGTGCGTTGAGAAATTTTGTTGACTTTGTCTATATTTGCTATTTTTATTCATATTTCCCTCAAAACATTATTTCTCCACATGAAAGAATCTAATCAAAACTTAGTATTCTCCCCCTTAGATATATTTTTCTTACTATTATTTCTCCCCTAATCTTCCTTATTATTTCTCCCCCTTTTCAACACTTGTGTCAAAGGGCTCTAAGGAGTGATACCATATTTTACCAAAAATGTGTTGTTCACCTCCATTATTATTTTGAAAGCTACATCCCAATTCTCAAAAGAAATGTCTAGTGACTTGTGTTGGATGGTAGTCTCTGTAGCAAGATGTACAAGTCCAGCTAATGTAGAAAGATTAGGATCTTGCTTTAAGACAATTTCAACATAGACTTGCTCTTTGTGGAGGACCTCCAAATTTGGTGTTATGGAGGATTGAATATACATTAATTTGGCCTTTATATTGGCTTCATCACTTGCTAGTGCAGCTAGCTCTCTTTGAGTGTGAAGCAATTGGAAAAAATGCTTCTCACTTTCCACTAGATACCTTGGTAGTTGCATGCTAGAAATCTTCAAATTTCTCTCCAAGCTCAATATCCTTTGATTCATCTCGTGTGAAGTTGGAGAAATCACACAAATTTTTGTACAATGTGAAAGTGTTCTCAAGTATAGCTTTTACCTTATCAATTTTCTTGGCCAATTTTACCTATTCAAGTGCTACAACACTTGATATTTTCTCATTCATCTTCCCTTGAAATTTGCTTTCAGACCATTCCATAAGTTTAACATTTGTATGCTGGTCTTCACTAGTCACCTAGTCAATTATATTAGATAGATGTTCTATTATGGGCTTTGCTTCATTTGGTGACTCCAAGATGAAGGCATCCATAAAGATGTCCTTAATCTCATCCAGTGCTTGCTTGTGTTTATACTCTTTTTTGAGTATTTCCTACCTCTTCCTTCTATTTAAAGCATCTTGCATTTTCGTGATCTAATCCATGGTGATGGTCTTTGAGTCATATGCAAGTATGACTATGTCTTCATCTAGCCTAGGGTCTCTGTAGTGAAGTACTCTAGCCACTATGGTTGAGCTTGAGCTTGGTGTCGAGATTTGTAAAGATATGTCTTCAATGCTTGGCTTCTGAAGGGTCTTTGCACAAGTGCATGTCTTTGGTAGTTCTACCAATGTTTGAATAGCGACCTACTCATTTTCCTTTGATATATCCTCCTTCTCATTAGACTTCTTTTCTTCTATGATTGGCTTCTATAAAGTATCACTTCTTGTTGTGGGTGGTGGAAGCATCAAAATTTTAGTGCTAGTAGTTGTATATGTGAAAGGTGATTCTTGAGGTTTCACCTTGTCCCATTTTGGTTCTACTAATATCTTTTTTAGCTCATCCACTCTCACCAATATAGGTTTTGTGCATAATTGTTCTTATAGAGTGGATAGGTGAAGAATCTTGGAGAGATCCTCTATAGTCAGAGGGTTGATGTTCAGAGTTGAATTGTTAGGAACATCCTTAATAATTAATATGTCTGCAGGTGTGATGATTACATGAGGAGGGCTAGGAGGTGGTATTTTATGTCTTCCACACTCTCTTCCTCTTCATATTTCTATTCCTCTATTGCCATATCTTCTTCCTTTTGTGTTTCTTCCTCCTCTTTTTTCTTTTCTTCATCTACTTTTTTTGTTTCTTCCTTCTCTTCCTCTCCTTTATTTTATTCTATTTTTTCCCTTGGTACTAGCCTCTGCCTTATTTGCTTCCTCTTCCTTCTCATCAGTTATTCTATAAATTGTTTTCCATAATTGTGTGGATTTATTTACTAAATCCTCAATCTTATTTTGTAGGATGCTGAAGGCTCTATATTTAGGTGCAAATTTGCCAACATGTTTCTTATTAGCCTTTGTTATTTGACCTCTTGTTAGGTTAGGCATCACTTGTGCTAAGGTAGATTCTTTGATCTCCTTTTCCATTTTCAGACAATAATGCCATTTATTTTCAATTATCTCATATAGCTCTCTAGGCATGGTATTGTCTAGCTCTAGAGGTGTACTCTTAAATTCAACCATCATGGCATATATTAATTTCCTCTATTCTATTTTGTTATTCTTTACTTAACTTGTTGAAATCAAGACTTTTTAGATCATTCAAATCTATATTCCTAACATTTTCACAAATTTTGTCTAAGGAAGATTTTGGAGGATGACTTACCACTCTGAATTGGCTGAGATCCTCTGACTCTATTCTTTCTTCATCATCTATGTCTGGTTGTGCCACATATTTTCTTCTCTTCTTTGGAACTTTGTCAAGTCTTTTAGTGGCCTTCTTCTTCTCTTTTTTTTGCCTCTTTGGCCTTTTGTGTGGATTCCCTTGTGGTAGCTCTTATTGCCAGTGCTGGATTGGCTTGTGTAGGCCTAGTGACCTTCTTGGGCTTGGGTTGAGCTGGAGGCTAAGTTTTAGCCTTTCTTTTCTTTTGCTTGGCTAGTGTAGGTGCTTCCTTGGCTTCTTCTTCCTTGGCACCTTCCTCCTTCTCTTCTCCTAAGCCCTAGGTCAACTCCATTGGGCCTTGACCTTGCTCTTCTTCTTCTTCACTTTCTCCTCCTCCTCCTTCTTCTTCTTCACCACCTGCTTCTCCTTCAATATTTGGTCCAAATTTCTTCTTTATCTTCTTTTATAATTTATCTTTCCTCTTAATAATAAAGGATGTCTTCAATTTAGTTTCAACTTTGGATTTGACAACATCATATGTGCCAAAGTTAGGAGCATCCTTATCTATCTCTTTTGCAAGAAATTCTATGATTGTTGTTGAGGCTTCATCTATATCAAGCTAATATCTCAATGGCCTTAGCCATCTTACTCTTGGTATTTTTGCCTAGATATAGGTATAATCAATGTCAACCAAAAATCATATGTCATTGATGTGTTTTCCCTCTAGGGAAACTAGTAGTCTCACCCTTTTCTTCATGGATTTCTTAAAATCCTCAAACTCACTTGTCATTTGGGCCTCTAAATTCTCAACCATCTGATTAATGAACTCACTGATTTGTGTAATTATAGTTTTCTTAGGATTCCAATTCACCTTTCCAATAGAAGGAAACTCGTCCATAACATAAAATAATATACACATAAGAACTGAACCAAATTTGCATTGAGCAACTGTTGATCTCCTTATTGCTCCTAGTTTTTTGTTTATTTGCTACAACACTAGTTCTAATAGATCATATGTGTGATCTTTCTTTACTAGTTTGTCGGCTACATCAACAGGTATACATGGCACACTGTTCAATCTATTGGATTGATAGAATTTATGAAAAATCACTCTCACTACAAAATCTATAAGAGGATTAGTTATAGTATCAATAGCCATACCCGTCTTATTCCATTTGGCTCTTGTATTCATTTTAATGATCTCTTTGGAATCATTGTGCAGGGTCTTATGCCAATCTAGGGTTGGGAAACTTGTAACCCTATGCACTATCCATTTTGTAATCTTTACTAGTCCTATTTCCAACCACAAACATCCATTGTGAGTTTTGTTGAGGACAATCCATATCCATTCAATTTTGAAACCTATAGGGTAAACTAGGGCATTGGTCAAACCCTTTTTCTTGACTATTTGGAATTCATCCTTTAGAAATTTATTTTAACATAGTTTGTCATAGGCTTGGAATATCTCAAGACCACCTACCACACCTATCTTGAAGTTATAATGCATTCTCACATCTTGTACCATGACAACATTTGGTGCAATGATGGACAATGTGCCAGCTGGATCATTTTTGTAGGCAACTTTAGGGATTGGCCTAAACTTGGGTTGTTTTACCTCATTACTAAATAACTGGACCTCATGATCTTCCTTTCCTTTGGGATTTCTTCAACTAGAACCCATTATACTAAACTAGGCTTTTAATGTATTAAAAACTTTAACACTGCATAGCTCAGCACTTGATAAATACCTTAGATCATTGAAATATATGCTAAATCATTATTGAGATCGATGCAAATGGCTTCAAGGTTGCTGTATGATTGCTCTTGCATTCCTTTTTGTCTTTGCTTTATGTTTAAATGGCATGAAAATGATCAAAATTTGACCTTATACCTATTAAAACCTAGCATTAAATGCTTAGTACATACAACTATAAACTCAGCACTTGAAGATTTCACCATGGCTTAGCTCCCATTGTATTTTGTTTACTTGGCTTCCACTAGTTTTCTATTTCACTTGGCTTCAACTATCAACTCAGTCACTATTAGAAACTCAACATCCATTGGAGATTTACTTGACATTTGAGGGTAGTTTGGTAGTATTTGCAAAAACTTCAAATTCTAACTTGGCATCTTTGCTCATGTAGATTTCTTCCTTGTAGTACTTCTTTGTCCTGGTACTGATGTATGATATAACTTTGTATATTAGTTCCATACACCTATTCTTATTTAGTTGGATGAGATGTGATCACTTGACCTCTTGGGTGAAGTGATCTTTCTATTTGATGTGCTTCACTCATCTTTCTTCTTCCAAGTTTTTTTCATTTGCCCTCTTATTTGTTCAACATCAACCTTCTCTTTTCCTTTGTTGACTTATGTCTTAGGTGCTTTTGACTTTTTTGGGCAATTCCTGCTGATATGACTAGTTTTAAAGCAACTAAAACATGTATTTTAACTTAACCATCTACTATAATTCCCTCTAAAATGTGTTCTTATGCAATTTTTAGGAATGTGTCCATACTCCTAATAATAGTGATAGCTATACTTGGCATTGTAATCACAATTGTAGTCATGACCATGGTTTTTTCCTTTTGTAGGCTGATTAGGTGTCCACATAGGCTTTGATCTACATTAAAATGCTCTCTGTCCATATTTTTTGCAGTTGTAGTAGTGACCTTCAAATCTTGGTGTCCTCATGGTCTTGGTTCTACATTCATGTGTTTGATGTCCTTGCTTTTTGTACGTATGAAAAAAGCTTGCATTTTTAGGCTTATCATGCTAATGATTATTCTTTCTCCTACATACATTAGAGGTATGTCCCTTGTTACCATACAAATGACAAGTAGGTTTAGTGTTTTTACCTTTGTTACTCCTTTCTTCTGCAATCTTGGATAATTATCCTTGCTCAGTGCTATTGTAACCATGTCCTAAAGTGTCATTACTAGCCATTGGTGATTTTAGTAGTTGCTCAAAGTACTTGATAGCCTCATTGGGTTTTTTGAAAATTTCTACTGTCATGACCTTGTCTTCAATGGCTCTTTTTTTTTTGTTCAGTCACTTCACAAAGCATTATGGCTTGTGATTCTTGTTCAAGCTTGAGTATTCTAATTTCTTTAGATTGTGCTCTATTTTTCTCCATCAATTCAACTATTTCTACATCAAATTCCTTGGAATCTACATTGGAAAACACTTGTGCGATATCGATCTCCTTTTATTGTATGTCATTTTTAGGTATGGCTATATCCTTCCTTATTTTTAAGGACTTTCTCAATTCTTCTTTGGCTTCTTCCAATTTGTGTAGAGTGATGTGCACATAAATCACTTGATTGTCTATGATCTTTCCAAGTTTGAAGACTTCCATCTTTAGACCTTTTCTCTAAGCTGTTAGGCTTCTGCTATTAAGAACTACACTCTAATATCGATTGTTGAAATATTCAAAATGGGAAGAGTAATTCTAAGAGGGAGGGTGAATATGAAGTACCACACTTTAGCATTTTCAACTCCTTTAAAATCAATAACTAAAAGTAAACTACATTCATATTAACATATTAAACAAACATAAAGAAAACACATGCATTAACACACATAACACTAGATTTGGTAACCCAGAAATCCTCTAGGAATAAGAAGGTAAAACTGGGGTGGGGATGATACCCACAAAAATTACTACAACAATAATTGTTTGTCAACTTCTGATGGTCCGTCCTATGAAATGCCTACCCTATCAAAGGCTTTACACTATGTTAATAGTGACCTGGTTAAGGGATTTACAAACAAATTACATGAAGTGTCACCCTATTAAAGGATTTAGTTACCCCTTCAAAGGATTTACAAAATAGATGTTAAGATAACCTATCAACAAAGGGTTTTAACTATTTAATACAATGGTAAGAGAGTATTAGAAATCATTTGACCTAATTGCTTATGATCTTAAATTTTTGATTTTAGGCACTTGATCTACTCACTCTAATGTGATCCTTGCTTGATCTGATATCTGTTTGTATCCCTTGTTCTATTCTAATCAACTAAATGTGTAATTGCTTCTCAATTCAATAATTCTGTAACATTTGGAAATTGGTATGACATAATTATGGAACATTCTAATAGCCTAAGTAATTAACCCTAGAAAATTCACACACAAACCCCTCATAATGTGATAAATGGTTATTGCTAGGAATGTCGCTACATTTAACTTGATTGAATGGATACTTGTTAAAAGGTCTGTATATTAGTGATTTGTGGTTAAGACATATTTATAATAAGATCCATTTTATACATTTTTAGTAGATATGACTTTAGTGTTTCATGATTACAAGTATGGTGATAGAGTTTAGAATGGTAATTTAGTTATGATAAGAAAGGTAAATGTTGATACACATATTTTATATTTCACTGTTTTGAATATTTTATGAAAATGATTAGATGAAAATTAATTGTATATGTTAATGCAAATTTTGTGATATTGAATTATTTTGCACTTACTTGTATATATTTCTATAATATTTCATTGGACTACTGATGCTCGAATTTAATGTGCAGGAAGTGGAACCATGGATACTTTGGGGGGAAACAAGTTCCAAACCTATGTGAACACAATTTAACCAAGGTGAATCTTTTAAAGGTTCAAATGCCTCATTGTGAAATTATTTTTCTTTGGAAATGTAATTTTTCTTGCTTGTAAAGATGTTTAATCATAAAGATACAATAGGGGTTTGGCATGGTAAGGTGAATGTGTTTTTATGTGTCGCTTAACACTTGTGAATTTTGTGTGTGATTGACATGTCATTTTGGGTTGGAACATGATGGAAATTTACCCTAAAACTAATTACCCTATTAATAAGTAATTAAACCCACTTGACAAGGGAAGGATGGGTTTCAATCATAAGAAATTCGAATTTGGGCTTAACTAGGGTTTTGAGGGGTCATTAGGTGTTCCCAAAGTGTCCTTTATGTGAAAATAAGTTTTCCATGTGATAGCATAATATTTTAGGGACCTAATTTTGACCATGATAGTGACTAGACAGCCTAGAGGGCCCCTTTATCCATGCATTCTTCCACCAATTCGAAAATGGACTTGTCACATGTGTTCTCTTCCATGTTCCCACTAAGTCAAATATAGAAAAATCAGAGGAGACAAGTTTGCAAGGGGGGATGGATTAGTGTTTTTGCTAAAAATGGTTAGTGAGAAAGCCTTATTATAGTATCTTGGACAAACAAGTGGAGCTGTCCATCTACTCTCTAATTTTAGAGATAGTTAGATTTTGGAAGGGAAAGGGAGCTCTACTACAACTATCATTACCCTAGCTTGGATGAAGGTTAGTGTTTCAAACTATGCTTCATTCTTATTCCTGAGTATTTTAAAGAAATCTACAAGTGTGAAGTGTTATCTATGGAGTATGCATTGTAATGTGAATATTGTGTTATGAGCTTTGTCACTCTGTTGTGGAGAGGTGAATGTGTCTTGTGATCTTGAAGATTTTCCCTTGGTTTTGCTTTTCTTGTTCTTCTCCTCTGTTTTCTTGTTTGAATGTAAGTATTGAATGTGTTTATGGGTGTGAAGGCTTCACTCACCCTTGTGAGGGAAGAGAAGCCTTGGGTGAAGGGCATAAGTTGGGCTTGACATTCAGTTGAGAGAATTACCTCATGAAGAGGGTTTGTTAATATCATGGAGTATGGGCTCCATTAAGGCCACGAATCTTGTTGTTTTGGGAGGTACAAGGAGGTGTTGGTTGAGAGGTAGAATGAGGTTTTTGTGAATGAGGAGGAGATGATATGTTTTGAAGGTCTTATGAGGCAAATGCAATGGCAATATGTTATTATGTTATTGTGGCCTTGAGAGGCAAAATGTATTGTCAATATGTTTTTTATGTTGTTATAATATCTCCTCTTTGAAGAGCCAACCTTCACCCAAAATTTTATGCTTCCAATGGTGAATCATTGTGCAAGCCATGGGAGGGTGTTGATTGTGTTTATGTTGTGATTTCATGCAAAGTTTTGTGAAGTATGTGTGTAACTTTTTTGGTTCTTGTTTCCCCTTCTCAGTGGGTGGCTTCTTGGAAGCCTGGGTTGGGAGGTGACCCCCCATGGTTCTATATTATTTTGATTTTTTTTGTAGGTTTTTTTGATGCACTTGGATACTTAAGAGTAATGAAGATTTCATTGCATGAGAGAAGGAAATATTGTAGTAGTTGGTTGATAAGAGTGTTGATATTGCTCCTATTCATTTGTCACTCACTAGTATGATTGTGTATCATCTTGTGCAAAGATTTGTACATTATGTAATGTTGATAAGAAGATGCCTACCACCCTTTGGGGTATTTTAAGAACTATTGGTAAAATCTTGTATTGTGTGTAGGAAGGTAGCTATCTTGGTTCCTTAAGTTATTGTGCTTCTTCACTCCTATGTAAATTGCAAGATTGAATCCAATTATCATGGAAGAATTGTATTAATAGGAGAATTAGTTTTCATGGAATGTTGTTATCTTTTCAACTCTCTTGAATAATGATCATATATCCATCATTGAATTGAATCCTTGCAAGTGAGTACAATGTTAGATCTTTGATCAAATGGGTTACCAAGTTTTATTACTTATAAATTAGATTAATCAGTTTGTCCATATAAGACTTTTGTCATGCTTTTTGTATGTACTTTTGTATTGGGTTTATTGTCTAAATGGATCAATAAGTACATTTATTTAGACCATCATAACATATCAAGTAACCCGTAATGTAACAACGCAATAATTATGGGTACCCTAGACTATAGAAGAAGAAAATTGAATAGAAGGAATTATTGTATCTTGATAGTCTCAGTAAAATCCTAGATTAGAAAACATTAGCAAGTCATCGGTTTTACTCCTTAAATGTTCTAGGTATGCAGGGAAGAAATTTAACATATGTAGAGGCTAAAATTCATAAGAAGAGAAACTTTTTGTAGATGCATATTTGTTCTCTAGATTTTGTATGAGGAATAGGAAAAATAACACCTCTCTATTATAGTCCATTAAAATAGTGTCAAGGAATATTCTCTAGAATCATCCACTTGAATAAAAAGATATATTATATACTATTCACCTCTCACAAAAAAAATAAAAATAGTGGTAAACTATGTTACCTTCTAAAGCTTCAATCAAAAAAATAAGAAATCATGCGCTCCTTGTCATATTCTTCCTCAAATAAATTTGTGTGCATAAATCATGTCAGGGCTATAACCCCCTTAACACTAGGTGTTAATGGTTAAAAAATAATAATAATAAATGGTTACAAGTACATCATAAGACTATACCCCTTATACACCTCTAACAAGCCAAATTCAATTAACCTCTAAAAACATATTCCCTAGCATACAAGAAAAGGAGCCTAGCTTGGAAAATTGCCCCTACCCACTCATCACTGTTGGACGCTACAAGCAAACCACCTGTCACCTTAACCAAGGCCCGTGGCTATAAAGCCATGAAAATGCACTCCATTTACATTGTCTTTTTTTAACTTTTCAAAAAAAAATCTAAGTCCTCTCCTTCATAAGGAAGTGCATTTTTGTGGCTATATAGATGTTGCCTTAACTAAGGAACCTCCACTGGCTACAAATCTCTTTGCTTGCATAGACCTTGGTTCCTGTGCATGAGCCATGTATCGACTTGGGAAGAAGTGTTTTTTTTTAAAGAAAAATGGAGTTCTATGTTTATAATAGAACATGCTTTATTCCCCTTCTTTATGGCACCTTCTCCTAGGCATGCTAAGGCAGGGTGCCCAAGGGAGATATACCCCCTCTCCTAGCTCCTTTACACATGCCAACTCCTTTATACCAACCAATGATTTATGATAGAAATTATGAGTGTGGGGTGTTAAAATATAAGGGTGGAAAGTGTTTAGGGTAGGAAGGTAGTGGGATAGGATAGTAAGAACTCTTTTAATTTGTTCTATTGTATGGATGGTTAGGATAACATTGGAGTTTAATCTCTTAAGAGGGTTAATGCGTGATAAGGATATGTAGATAAAGTGAACATTGTTTATGTATATCTAGAGAGGAAATCTTAGGGGTTAGTCTAATATGTAAATAATATTGGTAAATAAATTGTTTAGGGATAATGAGAAATGGGAAGGACGTGAATAGAAATAGTTAGTAGGAAAAGAATTATGTAATTTAAAACTATAATTAGTAGCTAGCACTATCATAGTAAGATTTAAGTAGTGTGCTATTCTATTTAAGTAGTAAGTAAGTTGGATAGTTAATTGACATTGTATGAAAATTGATGAATCACAATGGAGAATTGTATAACCACATACAATTCATAACTAATAGTGAAATGAATCCACCTAGGTTAGAGGGAAGGTTACCCACCATCCACATATTATAATTATTTGACTAAAATAATAAACATAATTCCATATAGGAACAATGTGAACCAATACATTCATATACTAAATAATATTTAGATAGAAATTATCTCATTTGAGTGGCATTCTATATTTGATAGAGCATACATATATTGGAATGGACTGAACAATAATATGGCATCATTAAATAACGTAGGAAAGTAATGTTTTTAGGTGTTAGTGTTAGTAAAATATTTGAGTCACGAGTTAGGAAGAAATTAGTCTTTTATTTAAATTTAATAATAACTAAAATGGTAGTTAGAAAGTATAATGGTATGGTTAAGTTTGGAAGATAAGTGCAAGATTTAATTAATGATAAAATATTTTGGGTAAGATTAATGATCAAGTTAGAGATTAGTAAGCATGTGAAAGGATCTAGCTAGTAATAATATATGACCAAATAATAATAATAATAATAATAATAGTAAAAATAAGATAATAAGTTAGTCAAGGTATGAGTACATACATTCAACTTGACGATTGATATAAATAATTATAATAAGAAACCTAATATCTTCAATTAACATTAGGTATCATAGAGGAAGTCGATTATACATGAGACCGTACATTGAATAACAAAAGAGGCTAATGGAAATTCCTAGTTAGTATGCAATAATTATTAGAAGCATGTTAGTGTAGGAAGAGTTAAAAGGTAAATAAATAACAACAATAATAAATGAGAAGATAAAATAGGAAGTAGTATAACAAGTATTTGTTGATAAGTATTCTAAAGACTCACCTGCACCTTGTCAACATTATGTGCACTAGGGTCATAAGTTGTTGTGACATCTAGTTCTGACAATGCAATGATGTTGTGAAAGCAATAAGTAATGTTTAGCATGAGTTGTTTGATCACAACATGGACTAGAATTGGATATTCTATCAACCAACTTGAGGTTCATAATTTATTAGATGCTTGAAAAATGCAAGACCAAATGGGCATAACCACAAATCAAATATATTGAGTGGTTGCATTAAGGAAACACCTAGCTATTGAAAATTCTAAACATGCATAGTTCTTTAAGCATACCTTTCAAAAAAAAAAAAAATTGGTTGAGTTTTTGCTTCACAAATTTAGGGCATGATAGTCCTTCTATGTTGGCTCCAAAAATGGTTTATATCTGAGTTTGTGAGGGCACAAACTCATATGCTAATTCTATGTTACTTGAAACATATTGGACTATTGGTGCTTGACACATATACTATACTACTTTGCTTAGCATCTATTGCATTTTTCTCTGGCTTACTCGACATATGTAGTGTTCTAACTTGCTCAACATCAATTGTGACTCAGCACCTATATATCACTTGGCACTTGTATAATGCTTAGCACCTAAAGTCACTTGGTACCTATTGGAAATCTAACTCAGCACATACTATGGCTTGGCATACATAGTGTACTCGGCTTCAATGTAGAAAGTGGTTAAGTGTGTTAACACTCAAATGTCAAAACCATTCTAAGACCAATAGAAAATATCACTTAGGAAATTAAGAATTTCCATGGTTTGCAAATGATGAACCAATTAATTAATAAAATATCAATTAATTGAGAAGGTTAGTTAAGAAGAATAATTAGTGAAATGACATAGGACTAATTTATGGGTTGTTTAATCCTATAGAGAAAATTAGTAGATGATTAGCTAGTTTGATTAAATAAGTGTGACAGTATCCTTTGATGAAAATGTGATGATGATACAAATTCAATAGGATGATGATGGATAGACCAAATCCATGGTCAAATTGATCAATTGATTAATATGCCAAGGACACATGACACAAATTAAAGATATGCAACATTTAACCGATATCATAAATGCTACAAGATTGAGATTGATTAATATGGTTGATCATAATAACATCGATGGACACTATCAATATTATTAAAATGGTTGATAATGCCATGATTTGACATTGAAAGACTCAATGATGTCAAATATCAGAAGATATGAATGATAGTTTGACCTAGTACTGAGAGCCATGACAGTACTAAGGTCAGATTGATAAGATTTGATAGATTGATAGGTTTCCAAGGCATTGAAAGGCACAAAAATGCCTAGGATTTGATACATGATGATTTATTTGAGATTTTTACCTATTCTAAGTTGATTAGGACTGATTTTGGGTGATGCTAAGCTGATTTGGGCTGATTTTGAGTTGATCTGAAATAGTTTCTAATGATGTTGAAATGGTTCCAAAATGATGTGAAATTAATGTGAAAGAGGATACAAATGATGATAGACATTGTTGAGATACAATCAGGTTGGCCAAAAGATCAGAGTTAGTGGAATTAGAAAATGGGATGAATTAGTATGAAAGTGATGTCAATTTAGGGGCTCGAGAGTATTTTCAATGGTTACCACTCAAGATAGTGACCAAATAAGGAAAGTGATAGCTCAATTTTTTCAAAATGAAGATACAAATCCAATGCAACTAATAATTCAAAAATTAGAGTTGAAACACAAAAGTTATGGCCTCCAAAGTGTAACATAGGGGCTCCAAGAGTAGTTCTAGGCATCCTTCTACCCCAAGTGTGCCCAAAATGCACCCAATTGCAGCCAATGTGCACTTGGTAAGCCCAAGTCCACTATGGGAGTACCAAGTGCACTCAGAAGGTGCAAATTGTGCCCTAGAAGGCTTTGAGGGCCAGAAATAGCCCGACTGGACTTGGAATGACTTGAAATTTTGTGTGCATGCCCCAAATGGTGGAAAGAGGTTATAACATGAGTGAAATTAGTCAAGCATGGTCACATTTGGTCAAAGTTGGTCAAAAAAGGGTCATACTAAGGCTGGACTAGGTGGAAAGCCCTAGAAGGTTGACAGACAGTGTAGGATAGTGCCAGAATGTAGGAATGCAAGATGAAGTTGATTTGGTGCATCAGAACACATGATAATTGTGATGAATGAAGACATCAATGAAATAAGATGAAATACATGAGATGTGGACCAGTTAGAATGAAGTGAAGAATTTCTACTTTCAAAGAGTGTGCTCTATGTCAAATGGAGCTTCATTTTGATGGAATTGTAGATGTAAACCATTTTTTAGCGTCTACAACTTCTATTTGACACATTTATCCTTCTTAATCTTTTATCATTTCATACTTGCTTGCTTACTTGCTCTTTTTGGATATTATACAATACATTACATATATATCAATCTAGTTTACATAATTACAAAGTCAACCAATATATAAGTTAACACCAATATTACAAAGTCAGCTCAAATGAAGACACTCAAGTTCTAAAGATTGACTTGGTGAAGTTGTGATACATGACATCCACTATCATTACTCAACATCATCATGAATTTGGTAGAAGTAGAAGCTTGGTCCATACTAGTCATCTCAAAATATTCTCAAACTTGGCCTACACTGGTGACTCGGTAGATATTGTGTAACTTGGTAGAAATGAAGTTACTTGTTTACTATGAATACACTAAATAAACACTAATCTTCACATAGCTCATTTAACACTAACTTTGATTCACATGAAAGGCTAGTTCAGTAGAAACTACAAAGCTTGGTAAACATTGAACTACTCCAGTTGAACTCCTGGACTTCACACCACCTAATTATACTTAGTTTGAACTATTGCACTTCTCACTAACTAAATTCACTTAGTAACCACTAGAATGCTTGGTGGCTATGCTCATTTAACACTGTAGACTATTCAATGAGCTTGATAACCATATAGAATGTAAATAAGTATTGTTGCTAATAACAAACTTTACTAAATGTCAACAATGGATAAGGTATTGATCAATTAATTTAGTTACAAGTTGATATGTTCATGTGATTGCACAACATAAATCAATTAAAATCAAATTTCCATTCTGTAATGAAGAATTAAATTATTGGTCATTACTTATTTGTAATGGTTATCCTTTGAGTTATATTTAGCTATTTTAATCAAGGAACCAATTTCAAATCCAAGAAGAATATTGACCATTTTATGCTATAGGGGATAGATCTAAAAATAAGAGTGTGAGTGGGTGAGTTTTTGAAGAAAAATCATAAAATAAATCATTTCCATCCCTATGATGTACCTGCCTTGGCCCTATAGAGCCTAAAGTGTAAAGAGTCCTTTGTACTCTATTGAAATTGATCTAGAGCTAAGATTAATACTGCTGAATATAGGATCAAGCTAGTCCTTAGTCTTATGTTTTTCTTATGTATCCTAGTATTGGTTTAAAGAAACCTAGTAGTTCCCAAAAAGACCTCCAAAATAACCAATAGATTATCTTGTAGGGAACTATTGGAAATATGAGGTAGGAAAGTTTGCCGAGGGGGTGGGGAGGTGTGAATCAAGAACCAATAAAACTTTAACTTATTTCACCAACTAATCCTCCATAAAATATTTTGATCTAATTGCGTGCATGAGAGAATGAAAGTAGTAAAACATTCATAACACTTTGACACAAGATATGGTGACCCAGAAACCTTCCAAATAGAAAATCAAACTAGGGTGGGGATGATACCCACAAGCTTTAGTATTGTAGTATAAAGTTGGTTGGTTAAGGCTTACAATTGATCACTTTTGGACTATTAGGTCTACCTTGTGAAAGGATTTTCAAAACAAACAATAAAGTATGCACTTGGTAAATAGATTTGTCAAAGAATGTTAAGTCTACCCCATTAAAGGATTTAACTGATACACCTATTAGGATGAAACAGTGGCTAATCTTTGATTTTCAACTCTGATTTGCTAGTTGAGATTCCTTTGAAATGTAAAGATCACCTTGTTGCGATAGATAAATCTTTTCTATCCCTTTTACTACTTGTAGCTTTCCCACTTTTTCTCTCTATATTCGCTTCATAATTTCTTCTCATTATTTTGATGTGATATAATACATTACATATATACCAATCCAAAATACAATTCATAAATATCAGCTACAACATAGATTTCCATCAAGATCATAAAGTTGACTCAACTATTGGCACTCGAGGTTTGAAGACAAACTCAGTGAGGTTTTGATACTTGAAAGCCATTGTAAACACTCAACATCATTACACACTTGATAGATGTATATGCTTGATTCATACTAATCACTTATATGTAGCTTGAACTTGGTCAATACTTGTGACTCAGTGAAGACTTAAACTTGACATATAAACTAAATCACTTGGTTGACTTTGCATGGCTCAGTCGACATTAACACTACAAGCTTGGTATAAATAGAATCACTTGGATGACACTTCTTGGATTAGTCAACACTAGATTCACATCATTGACACTACAAGTTTAGTAGACTCTAGAGAACATGGTTAACATTATGTAACTCAGTTAATACTATGAAGCTTGGTTTGTACTATCACCAATCAACTTGGTAGATACTAATAGGCATGAACTGAATGTAGATTTTGAAACTTGAAAGCAACTATAGAACTTAGTAGTAACTGGATTGGTTGGTTAACACTGCATTTTTCTAGATAAATTTGGTTAACCAATTGACTAAGTGTGTGCCACTAATAAACAAACTTGACCATATTGTCAACAATCTTTTCATTTGGCATTAATGAAAAAAACACTTATCAATCCAAAACTAAATACTCAATTTTTTTAGGTGAAAACATTCTTTTTATCTCCATCATCTGTCTTCAAATCAATAACATTCTCTATTTTTGAGATTTTTCAAAATTGCTTTTGTCAAAAATGTTTTCTAATTATCTATACATGTATCTATATAATATTATGTTTCTCCCCATACATATATCACATATATACCTCATATTATGCTTTTCCCAATATTCTTCATATATAAATTCATCATATATTATGCTTCTCTCCCTTATATATATATATATATATATATATATATATATATATATATATATATATATATATATATATATATATATATATATATATATATATATACTTCTCCCCCTTTTTGACATAAATACAAAAGGTGTATACTACATGGTAATGCCAAAATGTGACAAGAAGTTAGAATTTACCTTCAGAATAATACCATTGTCTAGTGCCAATTTTCTTGTAATACCTTGCTTACATGTAATGCAATCTGTACTTTTGGTGATAACTCCATCATGTGATCAGCTATGGAGAACTTATTGTCATGGATGCATATATTGACATGTACAATTTTTTTTTGCAATGCATCCATGTTGGGAAGAATCATGCCTTGGATTTCTACAAGTGTGGCCCTTATCCTAGCTTCTTTGCTTAATAATTCTGCTTGTGAATTTTTCAGATATCTAATCTTTGAGTACTTAGTGGAACTATAGCTTGGGTTAAGTAACAACTAGTGTGCACTTTCCTTCAACACTTCATCTATCTTAGATAATGTTTCCTTGATTCCTTGGGTGAAGATAGATTTATCACATAACTTAATAAATAATGGAGTTACATTATTTGCAAAGGTTTGCAATGAATTAAGAATAGTAGACAATTATACTTGGTTTATTTCTATTTTATGTGCTACTTGCTCCAATACCTTGTTCTTACATTGTATCTCTGCTATTTGTAGCAATTTTTCTTGTCCATTCAAATATTCATTGAATTTATTTAACTTCTACTAATTGAACCAAAATAGGATGTGTACGATCAACCTCAATATTTAGTGCATCTATAAATATGTTCTTTACATCTTCAAGCACTTGGTTTTCCCTACTCTTTTCTTCTCTAAGCTTCTATTACTTAGCTCTCTTTTGCAATAATTCACCCATGATGTTCATATAATTAGGATTCAAAGTAGAGATATCCCAATTTGAGATAACTATATCCTCATCTAGATCAATGTCTTTTTATTTACACTTTATCTTTATTCGAAACTTTAGTACTTGGTTGACACTTTTTCTCAAATCTCCTTGTAATTTCTATATGCACACTTGGAATTGTAACAATAGTAGAAATAGAGGGCCTAGAAACAAAATTAGATATTGCACTAATATTAGAAATACCTTGTTGCATTGTCAAATTTGATAATGGTGGCACTTGTTGCTTGGTAGATGAAGTGTTGATCACTTTAGTCAATATGGTACTCAACTAAATAGGTGCAAATATTAGTTGGGTGATTGTTGTTGTAGTGGTTACCACAACCAACTTGACAAAATCTTTCTCAAATCTTGATGGAATTGAAGCTTTTCTCTAAGAATGAGAAAATGAGGACATCTTGCTACTACAATCTTTTCTAGGTCAATTTCCTCAATACTTTGAATCTCAGGGAGATTCTCCTCTATAGCTTCTTGTTCTTCCTCCTCATCACCCAAATTTACTTCATCTTTTGTTTCCACATCTTCTTCATCATTATTTTCATAATCTTCCTTGTCATCTTCATCATCTTTATCACTAACATGAACAAAGAAGTCACTTAGCTGATGAAGGCTATAAATGTTCTTCCATGTGGTAGTGGTAGATTTTACCACAAATTCTATGTCTTTTATTAGCACAAGACATATTGAATTTAAAAGTGAGTTTTTCCTCATTTTTCTTCATAGATTCTTTCACCTCTTTGTCACTAGGACTCAGTATGAGTGATCTTAGAGTCTATTCAAATATATCATTTATAGTCTTCTTAGCATGCTCCCATCTAGGCTTTATTGCTTTCATAAGCTCATTGGGAATTTTCTATACAAGTTGATCAGGAGAGTACTTCCATTTACCTAATTTTGTCCTCAACTTACTTTTTCTCATCTACATACCTAGTTTCACATATGATAAAATTGAATTTTTCCATTCCATATCTTCTTTTTGTTTCATTTAATTTTTCTTGAAATGTAGGTGGAGGCTTTTTGAAAATAATTTCCTTGACTTCCTCCTAACCTATCTTCAATTTCTTCCTAGTTTTTGGTGCTCTTCTTTTGAATACATCAATAGAAGAATTATTAGGTCTGGTTATGATAATCTTAACTTTCTTCCTTATAGGATCTTCTTCCTCAAACTTTTCTTCTTCTTCTTCATCTTTTACTTCATCTTCTTCCATATCATCTCTTTTTATTTTAGTCAATAAGAGAGTAGAGCTTGCTTGCTTTAGCTTTACTATCCTCTTCTTTCCTTTGTTAACTTCTTGAGAAAGTTTAATTTCAAGTTCTATCCTCACCTTGGCTTCTTCATAAGTATAAAAATATGTGGCCTTGGGATCCATAGGTTCATTCAATAGTGCCTTAATGATATCTTTGGTATCATCAATGTTAACCTCATAGTTTAAAGGCTTAACCCACACCACTCTAGGTCTGACTGCTTGAATGCACATTTTGTCATAGTCTATCATGAAAAAAATACCAACCTTGTAGTCTTCTATAAGTTTATTTGGTATTTTATATCTGCTATTCATATTTTCCTTGAATAAATCAAAATATTTGTCCATGATACTAACAAAATTTTCACCCATCTCTACTATATATTCATTAATCTGATATAAAACTGGTACATCTTTTCTCCATATGAATAAACCTTTAGAAAGGAACACTTTTTGCACATAAAAGAATAAACAAGTTAAGAGTGAACCGACCTTACATGGATTTTTTTTGAAAAATTTGATGCTCTCCATATTCTTGTCAAACTGATTCAACATGAACTTGGCAAGGTCAAGGGTCATGTTGTTCTTCACTACTTTGAGGGCTAGATCAACTACCTCACATAACACACTATTGAAATGACTAGAGCTACAAATCTTATGAGTGACCACATAAATTCCAAATTTTTTTTTCATTTTAGTTACATCTCTAATCTTAATTCCTCTTCCATCCCACTCAGCAAGAGTCTTGTTTTGTAGTTCTACTGACTTATTGTTTTGGTAGTCTTGGCCTATTCAACATTGGGAGCCTTGTTATTCTATGAATCATTTTCTTTGTGATCTGAATAGGTTGCTCCAACCATAATTTCCCATTGTGTACATGACAAGGGATAAATCTTATCCATTTTATTTGAAAGTTTCAACACATATGCGAAATGTGTGTTAAACCCTTGGTCTCCAAATGTTTTGGTAGTCTTGGCTTTGTTCAACATTGGGAGCCTTGTGATTCTATGAATAATTTTCTTTGTGATCTGAATAGGTTGCTCCAACCATAATTTCCCATTGTGTACATGACAAGGGATAAATCTTATCCATTTTATTTGAAAGTCTCAACACATATGCGAAATGTGTGTTAAACCCTTGGTCTCCAAATGTTGATGCTCAAGTTTCAACACACCATTCACACATAAATTATTCAGAGAACCATCCATCTCTAGGGTTCCAAGTTCTTGTATCAAAAAAAAAAAAATGAATGAATATCATCAATGTGTAATACCATGGATGGAGTCTACAATTGAGCTCTAGTTGGGTCAAGTGAGTTTGCAATTATCGAACTCAACTTGAAGTTTGGTGCTTTCCAATCTATTCCTTGAACCAACATTTCATATCCTTTTCTAGTTTTGCTACTGGAAGATGCCATGCTTAGTAGGGTCTATGAAAACATGAAAATATTCAACAAAAAACACACAATATCCCTACCCAACTACAACTAAGAGCCACTGCATGACCCAACAAATATTAAATGAATGATTTAATAAAATTTCCACAAACTTCTAGAATTCTACCTACATACCTCGATAAATGAAATGACAACAATTTATTTAATTTTCTATTTCCACCACCTAGGCACCTCGAAAATAGAAATTCCTTTTTTCTCCTTTTCTTTTTTTAATTCATTATTTCTCCTCTAATTTTTATCTCTCTCTCTCTCTCTCTCTCTCTCTCTATATATATATATATATATATATATATATATATATATTCTCATGCAAGATGCTCCTGCATCAAACTATCCAAGTAGATAGAAAAGTGTGCCCCACACTTTGATGCCAAAAGAGAGATTTGCAACCATCTTCATCTTCACCAAAGGTTTCCACCTCAACGAGAAAAAGAAAACCAATCTGTACATTATCCACATCTGCATCCATATGTCAAACACCAAAATCTCAACGATCCAATAAACATGCTCACTCCCAAGAACAAATTGAACATAATACTTCATCAACAAATCCTCATCCACATTAGCAACTAGTGAATCCCTACCAACAACATCACACTCCACTTGAAACCATGAACTCATAATAGAAACAAATAAATAACAACCAATATGAGGAAAAAAATTGGACTTCTTATTTGCACCATAAATGTAGATTTACAAAATTCTCAAGTACAATATACTAACCCACATGGGTGCCCTCATTACAATAATCTACAAGACAAGCTTTGAATGATCACCTAAAGCTATCCTTGACAATGTTCGAGCCTTTCTTAAATAGGCATTTTTATGCCACTTGGGAAGGTTCTAGATGCTCAAACTTAATACCTAGGGTTGACAGACCCTAACAATACACATAGAGTCGGCCAAATACATCTTTGACAGATTATTTTAGAAATTTTGGTAGCATAACTTGTGAAGGCCATAACTGAAGAACCATTGCTCCAATTGGCTATTATAAAAACTTTTTAAAAATGCTAGCTCTTGATCTATAGGCTTGAAATTGTGCTAGAGCTCTTCCATTAAGTTTTTGGACCTCATCTGGACACTCTAAGACCTCCAATGGTGAGCTCAACAATTTTTTTCTGCAAATTGTTCCACCAAAAATCTACAATAATTTCTTTGATACTTAAGCTAGAGCAATGGGATTTTTATGGTAGGCTTATAACTGTAAAATGAACCTTTCTATAGAAATTAGCTCGTCTAACAAACTTACTGAAAATAGTAAGTTCCCATAAATAGAAACCACCCTATCTACTAGTCCTTATTAATATATAAAAGACTGAAAAATAATATTTTTTTTGGGTGATGCAAGATTGCCCTTGCACCCAGGATGCTCTTGCATTAGACTGAAAAGATAAATATTAATTATTGTAAGTTGTATTGAGGCCAAATTGATAGTGTAAGATATAAATATAAGGTCAAGTTGAGGATTAAATGTGTAGAATAGAATGGAAGATTTGATGATGCTTAGAGGAAGTGAATTAGAAGGATAAGAAGAATATCCTTATTGAGATGAAAAAATACATTCAATTAGGAAGGATCAAGTACACAAGCAAAAATTGAGATTTTTAATCAGCAATTCAATTGCATTAGAAATGAGGTCATCTCATTGTTACTCTCTAACCATTGTAGTAGTGATCTAAATCTCTTAACAGAGTTGGCTTAATAGCTATTTGTAAATCCTCTAACAAGGTAGCATTTCTATTGAATTTGTTAAAGACATCTAACAATGCCACTCCTAATCAAGTGATTAAATCCTCTAATAGGGTCACAGCTAAAATTGTGTTTTGTAACATTTAATAGGGTTGGCTCCTAGTAGGGCTCACTTGAAAAAGAGTGAAAATCAATAACTAGTTGCAATTGGTTGTTTTTCCCAAATTGGATTTCCATGTTAAAATCTTATGTTCATGTTATTTATTTTATGTGTTTGCAACTAAGTTAAAGCAACATCAATCATCTCAAGGTTTTTATGTTAAGCATTTGCCAAGCTATTTTGGTGTCTACTAAGTTACAACATTTTTCTTGTGTGTTTACCAAGTTTTAGAAAAGTTCAATTTTAATTTATATTGACATCTAAGGCATTTGAGATTTTTTTTTTGTGGTAACTAATTCACCGCTCCCCTCTCAGTTACTCCTCTTATATTTCTAACAATTGGTATCAAAGCTTTTGGTTCTTGTAGAGAAGGTTTTTAAGGACCAAAGCTAAAGATCATGATGCCTTACAAAAGAGAGATTCCCAAGTTGAACCGAGATAACTTTGCAACATGATAAGGACATATGGGGTCACATTTGAAAACTATTAGTGATTTAGGGTGTAAATGTTGTGATAGTGACTACAAGACTCCTACTAGAACATTATTAGTCAAAGATATTGCTAAAAATAAAAATCATAACATTATGATGATTGACATTGCTTCTCTTAATTATGTTGAATTTGATGAATTTAAAAGTTACACTACAACTTATGATATGTGGGTCAAAATAAAAGCCATACATGGTGGAGATGACAATGCCCAAAGAGCTAAAGCCAAAAATTTTAAAGGATTGTTTGATCAGATGAAGATGAGAGAAGATGAAACCATTGTAAAATATGTGAAAGAATTAAAGCAAGTGTGAGCTCAATGAAAGCATCTGAAGGAGACATTGATGACAAAATAGTTGTAAGCATGATACTTAGAACCCATATTCCTATCTATGAGATTAGAGTGTCTACTATTCAAGAAATGAGATGTGATCCAAATAGTATTATAACTTTGGATGCTTTAGTTGGAAGATTGATAGGTTTTGAGTTGGATAACTATGATAACTATATCCCAACCTCTAAAAATATTAAGTCTACATTTGGAGCAAAGATTTCACTCAAGAAAAAGGGTAAGAAATGAAAAGCACTACTTGCAAGGAAATATTCCAAAGGTAGAGGAAAGTACAAAGGTAATTCCTCTAATCTATTTTTGTTGTGAAGAAGTAGGTCACGTTGTTGCAAGGTGCCCAAATATAGAAGACAAGGATGAAAATAAAAGAAATAAGTTCAAAGGCAAGAAATAATTCATAAACTACAAGGACTACAAGGAAAAAGGTAAGAAATTTTGTTTTATAGCCAATGACTCTAATAATGATGAAGATGAAATGGTATATATTGTAATAAAAGATGAATTTGAAGTTGAAGGAGATAAAATGACACTTATCTGTCATGTTAGCAAAAATCATACATGGATTATTGATAGTGCCTACTTACATCATATGATAGGAGACAGAACAAAGTTTGATCACATAGAACATTATGATGGTGGTAATGTGAGATTTTGAAACAATGAACCTTGTTGTGTAAAGGAAAAATGATGTATCTTGTTAACCAATGAACTTATATGTGACAATGCTTATTGGGTTGAAGGACTAAAGCATAATCTACTGAGTGTGGTATAGTTGAATAATATTGGATTCAAGGTAGAATTCAAGAATGAAAAGGAAAAACTGTTGGATGGAGAAGGAAATCTAGTTGGATCTGACAAAAATCCAAAAGGTAATGTATTCAATCTTGATCTCAATAAAAGTTCATGTTTTATTGCTCAAGTAGAAAAAAGCGGATTATGGCACAGAAGATTATGTCATGTAAACTTTGATAATCTAGTCAAGATAAGAAAAAATAGAAGGGTAAGAGGTATTCCTAGCTTGGCTAAACTTGATATGGGCCCATGCAAAAATTGTCAAATTGGTAAGATGGAAAAGCTAGTTTCAGAAGCAAAAATTATCATTTAGAAGAAGTCTTAGAGCTTATACATACAGACTTATGTAGACCTACTAAAATAGAGAGTTACAGTGGAGATAATTTTTTCATTCTTTTTGTTGATTATTATTCTAGAATGATGATTGTAATGTATCTAAAATAAAAATCTAAAGCTATTACAAAATTTAAATGGTATCTAACAAGAGTAGAGAAACAAATTAGAAAGAAGATAAAATGTTTAAGATTAGATAGAGGTGGTGAATTCATTTCCAAAGAGTTCAATGAATTCTACATTAAAAGTGGAATTAAGAGATAGGTATCAATCCCTAGTGCACCTTAGCATGATGGTATAACTAAAAGAAGGAACAAATCTATCATGGATTGTGTGAGAACATTGATAATAGAAAAGAATGTTGGAATCAAATACTAAAAGGAAGCAATTAGTACTACAGTGCATATCCTGATTAGCGTATAATTGAAGAAAGACTCAAATAAAACTACTTATGGAAAATGGTATGGATATAAAGCTAATGTTAGTTACTTGAAAGTATTTGGTAGCAAATGTTATATCTTGAAAGAATCTAGGAAAGGTAAATTTGATGTCAAAAGCGATGAAGGCATATTCTTAGGACACTCCTATAGATATAAAGCATACAAATGTTTGAATCTATTTACATATAAAATCATAGAAAGTGCACATTTGAGAATTATTGAGTTTACAAAAAAGAGTGAAGAAGAAAGCAACAAAGAACCTAAGAATCATAGAAGATCTATTTACTATGAACCTAATGCTTTGCCAAATCTATCTAGAAGTTAGGAGACCTCACCTCCCAAATCTACTTAGTTGAAATTAGTGCAACTTGAGTTATAGATAGTGGGACTTGAGTTTGATATAGAAGATCATGAAGAAATAAATTAAAAGAGCTGTAAATCCAAAGTACCTATGTTAGTAAGATACATCAGAAGGCATCATGCACCTAATTAGATCATTGGAGACAAGCGAGATGGAATAATGACAAAAAACAAATTAAAAGTTACATGTTTGCTTGCTAAATTTTAACCTAGAAATGTTAAAGATTCTTTGGATAATAAAAGTTGTATTAAAGTAATGAATGAAGAAATAGAATAGATAGAGAAGAAAAAAATTTGGACTCTTGTTCCAAGACCCAAGGATAAAAATGTAATTGGCACAAAGTGGGTATTAAAAAATAAGCTAAATGTAGATACAAAAGTTTCTAGAAATAGAGCAAGGTTAGTATGTAAATGTTATTCTCAAGAAGAAGGTATTGATTATGGTGAAACTTTTATTCCTAGTGAAAGATTATAAGGTTTTAGAACTTTACTAACATATGCAACTCACAAGGATTTAAAGTTTGTCAAATGGGTGTAAAATCTATATTCTTGAATGCAATTCTTGATGAGGAAGTCTACATAGAAAAACCTGAAGGTTTTGTAGACCCTAGAAAAAGATATATGTTCTAAAAATTAAATAAGGCATTATATGGTCTCAAGTAAGCTCCTAAAGTTTGGTATGAAAGACTTCATAACTACTTGATAAAGATTGGTTTTCAAAGAACAAATGATAACATCATTTTGTATATCAAAGAGGGACTAGGCAAGAAGACTATTTTGGCATATATATTCATGGATGACACCTTATTTATAGGGAATGATGACTTGTGAAAGGCATTTTTGAAAGAAATGAGTAAAGAATTTGAGATGTCTATGTTTGGAAAGATAAATTTCTTTGTTGGATTCCAAATGCAACAAAAGAAAAATGATATCTACATTACTCAATCTAAATATATCAATGAGATACTAAAGAAATTTGGAATGGAAGATTCAAGACCAATTGGAATTCCTATCTTTGCTGGACATAAGCTTTCCAAAAATGATGATTCCAAGGAGGTAGTGTTGGTCTGACTTTTTCTGCAGTAAAAATTTTTTCAGTTACACCATAGAAAAGTCAGATGTTCTATGTCTAAGTGAAGTATAAGGTTTTGGATAAACCATCTATAAGAAATATTCGCCATATAAGCCCTATATTTATCCCTATTCATAAATGGTCGGGCGCGAAATTTTCAAATTTCAAAAGAAGTGAATATGCTTTCGTATTCCTTTTCCTTTCTCCCGGGTTACTTTTCTTCCTATTTGTCCCAACCGTTAGATCCAATTAGATCTACTACTGGCGTTACCTCACTATTGAGAGTTGCATGCTCATTAAGTATAGCGAGATAGTGAGTGTTGAGTTTTTAAGCGGTGGGACCATGAAGTGAAGGTGCGGCGATCGGAGATTTGCATATTAATTGCTTTATTGTGCAGGTACACTTTGCAATTCACCATAAAAAGGGGAGAAGGACCCACTAGAATATCTGACATTAGAGCCAAAATGTTGATTTTTTTGGAAGTTCCGCTACCTCGCTATCGGAAAATTCAGGCACTTCACCGTTAGCGAAGTAGCGAGGCCACGTGAAAATCTAAAAATGATGACATTGCATCTTGCTTATATCATAATTACACCAGGTGGCATGACCAGTCATAAATACCGTTGTCAAAATCAGTTTTAATTAACAGAAGTAATTACTCGGTACCCCCTTGCTTTTTCTGGCACGGAATCCTTCTAAGTGTCAAAGCTCGCTACCTCGCTATCGGAAAATCAAGGTGCTTCACCGTTAGCAAGTTAGCGAGGCCCCGTAAAATGGTAAAAGATCGGCAAGATCTATGATGACATGTAATGACAGATGACTGTGATAAATTTTGACATGTGCCAGCTATGCAGAGATCCGATTCTCATTAATACCTACCTGACTAAATGTACAATAAATCTGGAACGTCAGCTTGAAGTGAATCAATGGAGCTCGCTATCTCGTTATGAAGAGTTGCAAGGAAGATAATTATAGTGACATAGCGAGATGGGCCCACCGCCTTCTTTCTTAAGAAGTTCTGTAGCGTATCTTTCGATCATTTCTTCATCCGATCAACGGTTGTCGCCGCCTCGTTATGGCAAGGTGCTAGTTCTTTATGCATAACGAAGTAGCGACATGCTGACACGTGTTCTCCGATGTCAGTGGGTCTAAAGGTAAGCGCCATCAAAAGAAAGAATTATGTACGTGGCAAGCTCTCATTGGGTAAAATAACTGACATGGCAAGTGTAACTCTTAGTTGTTCTCTTTGTACCGCATGATCGTAGGATCTTTGAAGATCAACGGCGCAGTTTTAAATTAAAAATGTAGTGCCACTCTCTATATTAATTAGACAAGAAAGCTTCGTCCGTGAGAAAAAAATAGAGTATAATACAGAGAGATTGCATCAATTTCATTTCACGTGAGAAAATATTTGAAGCCATTCTTGTGCAGAAGCTATTACTGAAAGAAAAGTATGCCAAGGTTGATAAAAAGAAAAGTATGCCAAGGTTGATAAAAAATTGTCAAGTTATCTGTTCGCTGAAATTTTGCAAGAGTACAGAGGAGAATTGAAACAGAATTCAAGTAAGTAAAATTGCCATCATCTTACTGAGTTTTTAAGTTTTAAAAAGGATAGCCCAAGATGCCTCCTAAGAAGGGATTTACAGGAGCAGTAAACTACCTGGATAGAAATGTGCATGATGATTTACTTGAGTTACTTCCTGAGTCCACTGTAGAAACGGTGCAAGTTAAGAGGTTAACTTCACTCAATTCTCGGCTTAGGGTAGCTGATGGATTGTATGATAAGGGTAATTGGGTCCGGGATGCTCAAACTGCTCAAACTGGTTTGAGTTTATTCAAGAAATGGTTTGCAGAGAGAAAGTTATATGCCCCTCATGCAACCATTTGGAATTTTGATCTTGGGAAGCTTGTTGTCCCCAGTGTGTTTATGGATTTTGACCTGCTTGAAGCCATAGCAAAAAACTATGACCAAGCCACTAAGGTAGTGAGGAGAGCAGATGGTGAGGCTTTAGTTACCATCAGTCCCGAGGAGATTAGGAAGGATTTCAGTCTGGGACCCCTCACCATGTATCATGTGCCCATTAATCTGATAGATTTAGAAAAAGAATATATATCCAAGAGGGATATAGTTAGACAGGGTGCATTGAAAGCCCACATAGGCTGAATTGGAGGCCTCCCAACCATAACATCATCTTCTAAAGAGCCCTTCAAGAAATCATGTTTTAATGCCAGGGCAGTGGAGATATAGAGGACCCTGTGCAGAGTCTTCGGAGAGGGCGAAGAAGATTTTATTCCAGTGAGCTTTATGTATATGATCACCCAAATCTCTTCTTTTGGTGTAGAAATAATTTTTGATTTTGCATCTTACTTGGAAAATGAGATCCATCATGGATTGGTGGGGATTGCACAGGGCAAGGTGGAAAAGGTTTGGGGTCAGTATTCCTTACTGATGCATATGTTTCTTTTTAAAGGGGCCACTTATTTTGGTAAAGAAATGGTTTTAAATAGAGAACAAGAAGGGGAAGCACTACCAGTCCAATTGTGGAGTGCAGACATGACCTGGGAAGCAGAAAATGCTAGCTTCATTAGATTTGATAGGCACTTTGCCTACAAACTAAGGTGCCTCTTATTGAGTGACAATCCCAGAATCCCTAAGGCATTAATGCACCTTATCAGGCCTATGGACAAAACCCACAATCTAAAAGTTTCACATAATTGGGGAGATATTATCCCATATTCAGTCTCAACGGTCATCAGGGTCTATGGTTTCAAAGGAACACCTCATGTGTTACCCTATCAAGTACCCTTGAAGGTAGGGATAGCTGAATTTTTGTGGCAGTTGGGAGGAGTGGAGGAGGCCTTTTTGCACAAAAGGGGGACAGGATCAATTTTTCCTACTTGTACTATAGCCCACCAGTTTGTGATAACTAAAGAAGGGTGGGTCTTTCTCCATAAATTTTTGGATCAATACAAAATGGCCGTGTCTCACTCTCATTTTTGTGATACAGAAGGTTTCTTTAACTCTGCCCTTAGATTGAGAATCAAGCTGCGTCCAGTTCAGCATGAATTCTATTTTCCAGAAGATGTAATAAGAAATGAATACTCTCCCCATGAGCAAGAAATAAAGAAAGAAAAATGGAGAGTCTATTCAAAAGTTTTGGAATTCATTAATTGTTTTGATAAAAATTTCAGTCCTCTTAGTAATGCTGCAAACAATGCAGATAAAATACATAAGCTCATGAGTAATTTCTCTGAGATAATGGAGGTAATGAATGAGAAGAAACAACATTTTATTAATTCTTTTCCAGATAAAGCCAGAGAAATTATGAGAAAATTGGGTTTCACTCCCAACATTGGAATAGATCCACTGGTGGTACGGAAGAAAACAGGATATACTATTGTCCGACAGCAGGTGCCCGTTGTGCATAAAGAAAAACAGATTGTTGGATCTTCCAGCACTGTCCTAAAAGAAAGACCCCCTGAACCTTCCCCCAAAAGAAGAAGAATAATAAGGGAGGAAGAATCCCCTGATGAAAGTGGCTCACCTTCTCAAACCCCAATAAGAGTTGAGGAAGAACAACTAACCAATGAGCAATTCAAACAAATGGGGTCGCAAGGAGAAATTTTTATTACACAAGCAGAGATTGATGAAGGGAACCCTCAGGAACCCCCTGTACCAAGTTTTGAATTAACTATAGCAGATTTCAAAGGAAGGGAATTGGACCCTGTTTTGGAACAACCCAGTCAGCATTTTTTGTCTGATAACAATTTTGTAAGATCTAGGGCTTTCCATCAGTTTGCGTGGAGAGTAAATATGCACATTTTTGAGCAAAGGTGCAATAATATGAGAGTAGAACATCCAGAAATGGATGAGACCTCCATTCAAAATCTAATAAAGGAAAAAATGGTTCAAGAGTTCCAAAATATAACCCCTGATGAGGGAAGATAGATGGTAAAAAATGCTAATGTTTTATTATTGCCCAATTGGGACATTGCTGACGCATTAGTTTTTAATTCTGTTTCAAATAATTTAGGACTCCAGGATCCAAATAAAGAGGAATTCTTGGGTACAACATTCAGTAATGATCAGGTTGCCCTTGTTATGTGGTCCCTGAGAAGAGGATCCAGAGTTACTTCATCACAGCCTGATGATTCAGGATTGACAGGGAGTATCATTGTAAGAAGAGTTGCTGACACTTCAAATGTATAGGCAGCCCACATGAATGTGGATTATTCTAAATTTGCCCTGGCTACTGTGGAAAGAGAAGAGAGGGTAATGATTGATATGCATAATAAATATGAAATAGTGGTGGAAGCCTATAATCAAGAGGTAAAAAGGAGAATTGAATTAGAAAACAGGGTATCTCAATTAGAAAAGGTACTTGGAAAGAGAAAAGTGGGAGAATCCAGTACATTAAGAATTGCATATTACCCACAGTCATCTGTGGGATTAACCCCTATTATTGAGATACCTGACACCCCTGAAAGACCCCAATTCTATACTACAGAGGAATTTGAAGCAGAAAAAACCAAATTACATGAGTGGCAGATAGAATTTAGAAATCAGCAGGAAGAGAAATGGAGGCAGGGTGTGACATACTTGAGGGATAAAATACAATGGTCAAATTTTTATGACCAGTTGACAAGGATTGTAGCTCTCATAGATGAGTTAAATAAAGAAAAGAATGGACTAGATTCTCTTGCACAGAAGTGGAGACAGAGGAATAATGATGTTACAATTATTTGTATATCTACAATTCAAATGCCTTATCATCAGGTTGAAAGAATTTTTGATTTATTGAATCAATTAGATAATTTTGAAAATAAAAGAGATTCTTTACAGAGAAAATTGACACTCTATTTTTCAAGATATCTTGATAAGAAATTCACCCTATTTCCTTGTGCCTTAGAATCTGTTGATACAGTAAAGGAAAAGGACAAATGGAAAAAGGAAATGGATGAATTATTCGATAACAGAATAACAAACATCATCAGTGAGACTGGCTATTGGTTTTGGGCAAAGACAAATGAAGAGCTGGTAAAAATAAAATTGTATTATGCTGATATAAGCAAAGAATTCAATGATTTAGAAGAAAATGCCAATTCTTTAATAAAGATACAAAGAGAAACCCTAAGTTTTGATTGGCCAGATGATGATACTTTCAACAGATGGAAAGATCAGTTTAGTGAACAGATGTCAGGAGAAGATGACAAGGAAGATGTAAGAGTAATAGTTACTCTTGTAGTCAGTAATGATGACATAGAAAATCCCCTGGTTAAAGTGATTTTGCATGTAACAGAAGATGATACATCACTTGCAGACCTTATGGATATGTACTCTAAAGATGAAGAATGATTGCGAGAGCAGATCATAACAACCAAGAAGCATAACAGAAAGGGACCCGCCAAGAAATGCTGTTGTAATCAACCTTTCTGTTATTCTTGTTTTTGTTTTTCAAAAGAAGGACACCTGTCACCTACTGTAGCCTGAAGCTTGTTGCATCTCACATTATTTAAGTGAGATCCCAAGGCTAAAGATGGGTCCGAATTTGGTTTTCACTAAGTATTGTGCTTAGGTAAATTTTTGGTCCAAACATTTTGGGAAAGAAATTTATAGTATACTTTTTCTGTCAAAATTTCTGAGATATGGATGAATGTAGAAAGAACTGTGCTTCTTCTCTGAAGGTTTTTCTGGATCTTTTGTAAAGGATATACCATTTTCAAAGGAAATGAATACAAATTATGAACTGTCCCCATATCTGTTCTTCTCTGAATTTTGTCTCCTTTTTAATACTGAGCTACCTTGATGTTGTGTGAGTAAAAGCTTATGCAATTGATTGCAATTTAGTAAGACTGTACATCCATTTGTTATTGCTGTTAATTCAATGGATTAAGTAAAGGCTTTGATGAATGTGATGAGGTTGCTCGGGTGTTAATAAGGATTTTTGAATGATAAATTCTGGTAAGAATTGCTGATGAAAATTTGTTGCAAGGCAACAAATTAGATCTAAGAATTTACTTGACTCTGAATTCCCAATGGATTAGGCACTGATCGAAAGTATTTCAGCCAAAAGAGAAGTATATTATAACTAGCTTTTTTCAAAATACATCATAAAATCAATTTTCATTTATCTTTCCTGTAAGATTTTCAAAGTTGGCCAGTACTTGCCTGCCTAGATTGTTTTAGCTTCATTGAGCCATTGTTGTTGGAAACATCTGCAGAGCTATAGAAGATTTCTTGGCCATATCTGTTCAAGGGATGTGTTTATCAGTTATTTACCTATATGTTTGAGAATTTAGAGGTGAGAATCAAAATGAAACTAAGGATAATTCTCATACAATTATTCCATCTTTGAACCATCCTCGGGTGCACCCGCCCTGGTTTTACAGAGCCAAAAGAGTAGAAAACCATCTAAGGTTTTGTTGAAGTTGGGCCCTAATACTTTGCATATGCAAGTGATAATGAGAATTGGCTATTCTTTAGGTTGTGTATGTACTGATATCTAGGTACTAAGCCTTTTGTCACCTAGTAGTTTTAGTACTGTTAACATCAAAATAAAACACCAACAAAATGGTGACTCTACTGGGGAATCTCTAACACATCAGTAAAAAGTACTGCAGTTGTCTTTAGTCTTACTAAGTAAGTTTGTGTCGTGTGATCTTTATTTTGCCCGTAGCAATAGGGGAATCTTTAGTGTCAAAACTTGAGAATCTAAAGAAGATATAAACCCAAGTACCATTGCTACACACTGACGCATCCAGCTTATCCGAGTGTCTTATCTAACAAGCAAGAGTTGCAGTCTTACAACATCAGTGATTGATCTCTTCGTGCCGTATTTCTGTTTCCACTTGTGTATTGTTTTCTTTCTGTCAGTAAGAAGTGTTATTATATTTTCTCGAAAAAGGGTGGCGACTCAGTCAAGGTTTTGAAGCTAGTTCTTATTGTAACAAAAGGAGAATATGGCTGACAAGAGAAAAAACACAAGGGCTTACATGAGAGCCAATCCCGATGTATCAATGTATACTGATTTACCCCAAGGTGGTAGGAAGAACCAAAATAAGAAAAGAATAGTTCCAAATCCTACTTGGAAACCTAGAGGTAATGCCTCTGTAAATTCCCATTATCAACCGATAATAGCAAGAGAATCATCTTCGCTTAGTTTTGAATCCAAAAATAAAAGACTTTTAGGAGGTATTTTCAGTACCCCATTACCAGATCAGAGAGTTTTTCAAGATAAAGACGTATCTACTATGGGAATTGCTTCACCCAGACCAGGGCCTGTAGTAGATATAAATTGTAGGCTAGGATTCAAGAGTTCATCTGATACCCTTTTTAATCCCAGAGTAGCCCCATATATGGAACCAAACCTTATAGATCTAGATGATCCTGCTGATTCTGAGGCAACCTCTGCTGATTCTAAAGAAGTGCAATCTGAAATAGGATTTTTGAAGAAATGGATTGCTGAGGAAGAAGCTAAGCGCATCTGTCTTGAAAAGGAAAGGGAGCGAGCCACTTTGGATGCAATAATAGAAAGAGATAATTTTCTAAGAAGGATGGCTTCTTTGAAAGAGCAAAATAAAAAATTAGAAGAGAATACCCCCACTCTCCATCAGGACGTCTTTGGAAATATTGATAATCTAAGAGCTAAAGTTCAACAACAGGAAAAACTCCTAAATCAAAGACAAGAACCAATTATTGCTCAAGTTCAAGCTTATAAACCCATTCAAGTTAATCCAATAGAGCCCACTGGAACAGTTCTAGATAAAGGGAAAGGCAAGGCTATAGGAATCCAAATAAATGAGCCTCAAGCCATACCGAGCAAGCCTATACAACCCTCCATATCAAAATTAGATCTAGAACTAGAGAAGGCTCGAAAGGAGAGGGAAGACCTTGCAAAAGAACTTGAGAAGGTTGGAAATGAAGCTCAGGCCGCAGAAACCAGAAGGAAAATCCAATTCATAAAGTCTAATTCTGTATTGAATTCATGGCCTAGTTTGTCTATCCCACCTACAAATCCTGCACCAGTTAATGCTCCCATAATCCCGACTCAGAAAGCTCCCCAATCTGCTCCTACCTCATCTTCCAATATTGGCGCTCAAGTCCCATTCGTCCCACCACAGTTATCCCAAGCTGCTCTCCTAACTCAAGCTAATGCAGCTAGTACCTCTAACGCTCTTGGTTTCCAGAAGAAACCTATATACCTCGAAAAATATAGACAAATATCATTTGTCGGTATTCCTAGTGCCCCCCATTCCATATCTTTTGATTTAAGGGATAAAGTGGTTAAGTTTTCTGGAAATAATGCTGTTACTGGTGAAGAACATTTGAGAATTTTCATTGACATGCTTAATGATTATGAAGTTGAACATGAGGACATGGTGATGAAATTATTTGTGCATTCACTCACAGAGGATGCAAGGGATTGGTTCAGGAGGTTGCTGGATGATAGTATTACTTCATGGAGTGATTTGGAGAAATTGTTCAAGGAACAATATGGGGACAATACTAAGGCAGGATTCATGTTGAATGAGTTCAACAATATCAAGAAGAATCCAAATGAATCCACATTTGATTTCAATGTGAGATTTTAGAAAGGGATGTACAAACTATTTCAGTTTATGCGGTTAAATGAAGACGTTTGTCTTACAAGCTATTTTAATGCCTTTGATAGCAAAATGGCCTACCAACTGAGAGATAAGGATCCTAAAACTCTGAGAGATGCCTATAGAGTTGCAGTGAATATAGAAAATAATAGAAAGGCCTCTGGAAAATTAGGGAGGAGGGATGATCCTAAGCTTTTCAACCCTAAGAATAATAATAAAAGGGAAGGTGACAAAACTCCCATAGGAAAAAGGCCTGAAGAACCTACTATAGGCCATGTTTTAGAAATGCTTAAGAAAATGAATCCCACTAATTTCAATAAGACAAATGTTACTGAGAGAACCCCTATGAATAACAGCAATTTCAATAGACAGCCTAGGATGCAGAATTACCCTTACACCACCCAATGGAAAGATGGTAAACCAGTTCCTAACCAGATCCAAAATATGAAAGATAAGGGTACCCCAGACCCCCTGCAAAGGAACACTGTAAATATGAATGATGATGTACCATGGTGCATTATATGCCAATCACCTCATTCTGCTGATTATTGTGTTGTTGCCCAATCATTCGCCCAAGCTCAAGGACTGCAAGCAGAAGAAGAAACAGAAGAAAAAAACCATGATGATATAAGTTGCAATATGGCGAACACATCTGATGATTTGATAGATTCTGATTCAGAAGAACCTGAGAATGATGTTACCAGCCAGAGAATTGCTTACCAGTTACATCATCAGCAAATATTTTTAGATGATGAAAAGAATGATACAGATAAGGTATGCAATACATTTTCTGAAGTAGGTTTCACAAACCTAAGAATCCCCTCCAAGGAGGAAATTGATAGAATTACAGCCGAAATGATTTCACAAGTCCACAGTAATTACAATTTGAGAAATAGAGCAATAAATAATGAGGCAGGAAGGCCATCTAGTATGTTCATCAAAGACACCACTCATAAGACAGATGATCAACACAAGAAAGTCAGTATAGATGTGTCTAAGATCAAGGAGAACAAGGGTCAGAAATGGGAACCAAAAAAGAAGGTTCAATTTCAGAAAGGTGAAGCAACAAAGACCGTAGTGCAACCAGAGAAATCAGAACCGGATGTTGTCAAGCTAAAAGTGGTGCCCACTACTCAAAAGACTCCGATCCCAGGTACTATTGTAAAACCTACTGTGGTTGAACCTGTTGATATGATTGCCATGTTATCTCAAATTACTGTGAAAGTACCCTTGTCTGAGCTTTTTAGAATTGAAGAGCATAAAAATAAGGCTTTGTCACGGTTGGGTGGAATAGCAAACAACAATAGTATTGATAATCAAGCTGTAGCCCAACAGACCCCATTAATAATAGAGGACAGTGGTATTATATCCCAGATTCCTCAGATCTTCTTAGATGATTCATCAGTTGCGTTCATACAAGATATTGATCCTTTTTTCCTTAGTTTAATCATAAAAGAGAAAACCTTGAAAAATTGTATGATAGATTCTGGAGCTTCCAACAATATAATGCCTTTTAAAGTAATGGAAGCCCTATGATTGAAGGTGGATACTAAGCAAGGTAGATGTCGAGGGATGGATGCTAGAGAGGTTCCAGTAATAGGTACTATAAATGCCTTACCATTCAAACTGGCTGCATTTCCTTAGGTGGAATTAACCATGTCTGTCCTTGTAGTGGATAGACCCCACATTACGGGATGCTACTTTCTAGAAAATGGAGTGCCGCCATGGGGGGAAGCCTACAATGTGACCTTACTTATGCCACTTTCCATATAGGGGACAAAGCTGTTAGGGTAAATAGGGAACCAAGGGTTAACCACATCTTAGGTGAAGAAATTAACAAAGATACCACCTGTTTCCTAGACATAGGGATTAATGCTTTCAGGGCTGAATTAATTATTCAGGAAGTGGAAAACTTACCTGATATCATTGAAAATGAGGTTGAATGTTGCATGAATTCACCAAAACTGTGGACAATGTTCTTTGATGGGGCTAGTTCTAAAGAGGGTGTAGGGGCAGGTGTAGTCTTTGTGTCCCCTGAAAATAACACCTTCAAGTATTCATTCACCTTGAAGTTTGCTTGCACAAATAACATTGTTGAATATGAAGCATTGCTGCTAGGTCTCAAAGTGGCCACACATCACAAAATTAAGAAATTGTGTGTCATAGGGGATTCTGAATTGATCATCTCTCAGATTAAAGGAACATACTCTTCAAAAAATAGGAGATTAAAACAATATAGAAATGTGGTCTGGGATCAAATAGAATTCTTTGATGCATTTGGGATCTCATGGAGAGATAGAACCCAAAATAAAATGGCTGATCTTCTGGCCAATGTAGCTATCACACCAAAAGAAATATCATTTGCAGGAATCTCCCAGATTGAGATTCAAAACAGACCTTCTATACCTGACAACATTGACAATTGGCAGGTGTTTGAAGATTACAAAGATATCACAAATTTTTTGCTAAATGAAGACAAATACCATGGGCAGGAGATGGACTGCAATGGACTGATTGAAACCATAAATGGGAAGGAAACAATTTTTGGTCAAGAAATCATGTAATTAAAAACAAATAAGATGCCAAAGGGGTTGGTAGTCTTGGAGAATATTTTTGATAACCAAGACAGAGTAAAATTGGGAATAAAGGACCCCAAACCACAGGAGCTAGAAGAAATGAATTTGGGAATGGATGAATTCGCTAAAAAGGTTTACATCGGCCAAGATCTGCCAGTTCAAATCAGAAAAGCATTGATTGACCTACTTAGAAAGTATAGGCATGTTTTTGCTTGGTCATATGATGACCTTAAAGCTTATAGGGAGGACCTTTTCCAGCATGTCATACCGTTGAAAGAAAATGTAAAACCTTTTAGGCAAAAGAAGAGGCCAATCAATCCTACCCTTGCCCCAAAAATGTAGGAAGAATTGACAAAACTGAGAGATGGTGGAATAATCAAACCAATTAGGCATTCCACTTGGGTTTCAAACCTTGTTCCTGTAAGAAAAAAGAATGGAGATATTAGGCTTTGTGTGGATTTTAGAAATCTAAACATTGCATCTCTAAAAGATAATTATGGCTTACCTAATATGGAAGCCATGTTGCAACAAGTGACCGGCTCTGAATTAATGTCAATGATGGATGGCTTTTCTGGATATAATCAAGTTCTGGTAAAAGAAAGTGAACAGTTCAAAACAGCCTTCACAACCCCTTGGGGAATGTATGTATATGTGAGGATGCCTTTTGGCTTGATTAATGCAGGAGCTACTTTCCAAAGAGCCATGGATTTAGCATTTCATGAATATATTGACAAATTTATGGTTGTGTACCAGGATGATCTTACAGTGTATTCTAACAAGGCTGAAGATCACTGCAAACACTTGGAAATTTTTTTTATAAAAGCCCTAGAATATGGGGTGTCCCTAAACCCAAAGAAATGCTCGTTTGGGGTCACGGAAGGAAGGTTATTAGGACACATAGTGTCCAAGGATGGGGTAACTATAGACCCAGAAAGGGTAATAGCTATTGATAAAGTCCCTAAACCTAAAAACGTGAAAGGTATACAGTCCTTTTTTGGCTAGGTTAATTTTCTGAGGAGGTTTGTTACCAACTTCGCTGAAATCAGTAGACCCATTTCGAAAATGCTCAAGAAAGGAGCTGCTATAGATTGGAATGGGGAACCTTCACAGGCATTCCAGGATATAAAAACTGCGATAAAAAATGCTCCAGTGTTGAGGACCCCAGATTATACAAAACCCATGCATATTTTTTCTTTTGCATCATTCCATATTGTGGCTGCAGTTTTATTACAGAAAAACCAAGAAAGGTATGAACAGCCTATTGCCTTTTTTAGCAAATCCCTGCAGCATGCTGAACTGAAGTATGAAATAAATGAAAAACAAGCATATGCTTTGGTAAAGGCTGTAAAAGCATTCAGAAGTTATTTGGTAGGTGCTACTATTATTGCCTTTGTACCTAGTGCTACAGTTAAAGATATTTTCTCTCAGCAGGAAGTGTCAGGAAGGAGATGCAGATGGATAAATAGAATCCAAGAATTTAACGTTGATATGCAGATAACTAAGTTAGTAAGAGGTCAAGGTTTGGCCAAACTTATGGCCGAAACTAACCTGGAAGCTAATCAGATAAACCTAGTAAATGATGATTTCAGAACTGATTTATGCGACATGGACCAGTGTGACTGGTACATTAATGTTATACATTATTTGCAACACATGGAAGTTCCTCCCCATCTGCCTGATAATGAAAAAAGGAATATTAAATTGCAAGCTATCAGGTATGTAATTGTTCAAAATAACCTATGGTGGAGAAACTTTGAAGGAGTTCTGTTGAAATGTGTTGACAGAGAAAGGGCAAAAGATATTTTGAAAGAAATGCATGCTGGAGTATGTGGAGGACATTACATGGCCAAAACTACTACGCATAAGATAATGAGAGCTGGTTTTTGGTGGCCCACTTTGTTCAAAAATGCTCAAATTATGGTTAAAAAATGTGATCCTTGTCAGAGATTTGCTGGGAAGCTGAAATTCTCAAGAAATACTCCACTGAAGCCAGTTGAAACTAAAGCACCTTTTCAACAATGGGGTCTGGACTTCATAGGAGAAATTTTTCCCAAATCCAGTACTGGCTATTCTTGGATTCTGGTTGCTACTGACTACTTTACAAAATGGGTAGAGGCTATCCCTACCAGAAATGCAACGAGTAACGTAGTAAATAATTTCTTATTGAATAATATCATTTCCAAATTTGGATGTCCACAGAAAGTTGTCACAGATAATGCTATTTGTTTTAGGTCTAAGGAATTCATCAAGTTTTGTGATAAATATGGAATGACAAGAACAACGTCTGCCCCATATCATCCACAAGGGAATGGACAAGCTGAGTCCACAAATAAAAGCCTGTTGAAAATTATTAAGAGAACCTTGGATGATAATAAAAAGGCATGGGATTCCAAGTTACAGTTGGCAATATGGGCTGACAGAGTAACTATAAAGAAGGCAATTGGGGTGGCTCCATTTGATTTAGTGTATGGAATTCAAGCTAGAATGTCCCAGAACAATTTGATGGGATTATACAATTACATCCAGTCATATGATGAAGATACTACTGATGAAATGAAAGAAAGAATGAATGAATTGGTAGGATTGACCGAAGCCAGAAGAGAAGCATCTCTGAGAAATCAAAAATTGCAAGTACAAGTCAAAACACTCTATGATAAAAGAAATATAAACAATAAATTTGAAAATGGAGACCTAGTCTTAATGTGGAACGCCAGAATTGAAGATAAAGGAAAACATGGCAAATTTGATCCCATTTGGTTAGGCCCATATCTCATTGGAAATGCTTGGGGTGAAGATTCCTACATAATCAAAGATGTATTTGATAATATTCTTGAATTGCCAGTTCATGGACAATTCTTGAAGAGGTATTTTTCTTGAAAAAATACTTATTTTCTTCCATGAACATTAGTTTTAGGTCTTCCTAGCGTCCTCTTTTTTGTAAATCCTTGTACAGTCTGAGTTTTTGTTTTTGTGTGTTGCTCTGTGCTCTCTGAAGAAGTTGTCATTTCTCAGATGTGTGGTCTGCTCTCCCATAGATTCTGAATCCTTGCATAGACTCAAGTAGTCTATCATCCCCAGACAGAGCCACTGTTGGTCTGACTTTTTCTGCAGTAAAATTTTTTTCAGTTACACCATAGAAAAGTTAGATGTTCTATGTCTAAGTGAAGTATAAGATTTTGGATAAACCATCTATAAGAAATATTCGCCATATAAGCCCTATATTCATCCCTATTCATATATGGTTGGGCGCAAAATTTTAAAATTTCAAAAGAAGCGAATATGCTTTCGTATTCCTTTTCGTTTCTCCCGGGTTACTTTTCTTCCTATTTGTCCCAACCGTCAGATCCAATTAGATCTACCGCTAGCGTTACCTCGCTATTGAGAGTTGCATGCTCATTAAGTATAGCGAGATAGCGAGTGTTGAGTTTTTAAGCGGTGGGACCATGAAGTGAAGGTGCGGCGATCAGAGATTTGCGTATTAATTGCTTTATTTTGCAGGTACACTTTGCAATTCACCATAAAAAGGGGAGAAGGACCCACTAGAATATCTGACATCAGAGCCGAAATGTTGATTTTTTCGAAAGTTCCGCTACCTCGCTATTGGAAAATTCAGGCACTTCACCATTAGCGAAGTAGCGAGGCCACGTGAAAATCTAAAAATGATGACATTGCATCTTGCTTATATCATAATTACACCAGGTGGCATGACCAGTCATAAATACCGTTGTCAGAATCAGTTTTAATTAACAGAAGTAATTACTGGGTACCCCCTTGCTTTTTCTGGCACGGAATCCTTCTAAGTGCCGAAGCTCGCTACCTCGCTATCAAAAAATCAAGGTGCTTCACCGTTAGCAAGTTAGCGAGGCCCCGTAAAATGGTAAAAGATCGGCAAGATCTATGATGACGTCTAAGGACAGATGACTGTGATAAATTTTGACATGTGCCAGCTATGCAGAGATTCGATTCTCATTAATACCTACCTGACTAAATGTACAATAAATCTGGAACGTCAGCTTGAAGTGAATCAACGGAGATTGCTATCTCGTTATGAAGAGTTGCAAGGAAGATAATTATAGCGACATAGCGAGATGGGCCCACCACCTTCTTTCTTAAAAAGTTCTATAGCGTATCTTTCAATCATTTCTTGATCCGATCAACGGTTGTCGCCGCCTCGTTATGGCAAGGTGCTAGTTCTTTATGCATAACAAAGTAGCGACATGCTGACACATGTTCTCTGACGTCAGTGGGTCTAAAGGTAAGCGCCATCAAAAGAAATAATTATGTACGTGGCAAGCTCTCATTGGGTAAAATAACTGACATGGCAAGTGTAACTCCTAGTTGTTCTCTTTGTACCGCATGATCGTAGGATCTTTGAAGATCAACGGCGCAGTTTTAAATTAAAAATGTAGTGCCACTCTCTGTATTAATTAGACAAGAAAGCTTCGTCCGTGAGAAAAAATAGAGTATAATACAGAGAGATTGCATCATTTTCATTTCACGCGAGAAAAGATTTGAAGCCATTCTTGTGCAGAAGCTATTACTAAAAGAAAAGCGTGCCAAGGTTGATAAAAAATTGTCAAGTTATCTGTTCGCTGAAATTTTGCAGGAATACAGAGGAGAATTGAAACAGAATTCAAGTAAGTAAAATTGCCATCATCTTTGTGAGTTTTTAAGTTTTAAAAAGGATAGCCCAAGATGCCTCCTAAGAAGGGATTTACAGGAGCAGTAAACTACCTAGATAGAAATGTGCATGATGATTTACTTGAGTTACTTCCTGAGTCCACTGTAGAAACGATGCAAGTTAAGAGGTTAACCTCACTCAATCCTCGGCTTAGGGTAGCTGATGGATTGTATGATAAGGGTAATTGGGTCCGGGATGCTCAAACTGCTCAAACTGGTTTGAGTTTATTCAAGAAATGGTTTGCAGAGAGAAAGTTATATGCCCCTCATGCCAACATTTGGAATTTTGATCTTAGGAAGCTTGTTGTCCCCAGTGTGTTTATGGATTTTGACATGCTTGAAGCCATAGCAAAAAACTATGACCAAGCCACTAAGGTAGTGAGGAGAGTAGATGGTGAGACTTTAGTTACCATCAGTCCTGAGGAGATTAGGAAGGTTTTCAGTCTGGGACCCCTCACCATGTATCATGTGCCCATTAATCTGATAGATTTAGAAAAAGAATATATATCCAAGAGGGATGTAGTTAGATAGGGTGCATTGAAAGCCCACATAGGCCGAATTGGAGGCCTCCCAACCATAACATCATCTTCTAAAGAGCCCTTCAAGAAATCATGTTTTAATGCCAGGATAGTGGAGATATATAGGACCTTGTGCAGAGTCTTCGGAGAGGGCGAAGAAGATTTTATTCCGGTGAGCTTCATGTATATGATCACCCAAATCTCTTCTTTTGGTGTAGAAATAATTTTTGATTTTGCATCTTACTTGGCAAATGAGATCCATCATGGATTGGTGGGGATTGCACAGGGCAAGGTGGAAAAGGTTTGGGGTCAGTATTCCTTACTGATGCATATGTTTCTTTTTAAAGGGGCCACTTATTTTGGTAAAGAAATGGTTTTCAATAGAGAACAAGAAGGGGAAGCACTACCAGTCCAATTATGGAGTGCAGACATGACCTGGGAAGCAGAAAATGCTAGCTTCGTTAGATTTGATAGGCACTTTGCCTCCAAACTAAGGTGCCTCTTATTGAGTGACAATCCCAGAATCCCTAAGGCATTAATGCACCTTATCAGGCCTATGGACAAAACCCACAATCTAAAAGTTTCACATAATTGGGGAGATATTATCCCATATTCAGTCTCAATGGTCATCAGGGTCTATGGTTTCAAAGGAACACCTCATGTGTTACCCTATCAGGTACCCTTGAAGGTAGGGATAGCTGAATTTTTGTGGCAGTTGGGAGGAGTGGAGGAGGCCTTTTTGCACAAAAGGGGGACAGGATCAATTTTTCCTACTTGTACTATAGCCCACCAGTTTGTGATAACTAAAGAAGGGTGGGTCTTTCTCCATAAATTTTTGGATCAATACAAAATGGCCGTGTCTCACTCTCATTTTTGTGATACAGAAGGTTTCTTTAACTCTGCCCTTAGATTGAGAATCAAGCTGCGTCCAGTTCAGCATGAATTCTATTTTCCAGAAGATGTAATAAGAAATGAATACTCTCTCCATGAGCAAGAAATAAAGAAAGAAAAATGGAGAGTCTATTCAAAAGTTTTTGAATTCATTAATTATTTTGATAAAAATTTCAGTCCTCTTAGTAATGCTGCAAACAATGCAGATAAAATACATAAGCTCATGAGTAATTTCTCTGAGATAATGGAGGTAATGAATGAGAAGAAACAACATTTTATTAATTCTTTTCCAGATAAAGCCAGAGAAATTATGAGAAAATTGGGTTTCACTCCCAACATTGGAATAGGTCCACTGGTGGTACGAAAGAAAACAGGATATACTATTGTCCGACAGCAGGTGCCCGTTGTGCATAAAGAAAAACAGATTGTTGGATCTTCCAGCACTGTCCTAGAAGAAAGACCCCCTGAACCTTCCCCCAAAAGAAGAAGAATAATAAGGGAGGAAGAATCCCCTGATGAAAGTGGCTCACCTTCTCAAACCCCAATAAGAGTTGAGGAAGAACAACTCACCAATGAGCAATTCGAACAAATGGGGTCGCAAGGAGAAATTTTTGTTACACAAGCAGAGATTGATGAAGGGAACCCTCAGGAACCCCCTATACCAAGTTTTGAATTAACTACAGCAGATTTCAGAGGAAGGGAATTGGACCCTGTTTTGGAACAAGCCAGTCAGCATTTTTTGTCTGATAACAATTTTGTAAGATTTAGGGCTTTCCATCAGTTTGCGTGGAGAGTAAATATGCACATTTTTGAGTAGAGGTGCAATAATATGAGAGTAGAACATCCAGAAATGGATGAGACCTCCATTCAAAATCTAATAAAGGAACAAATGGTTCAAGAGTTCCAAAATATAACCCTTGATGAGGGAAGACAGATGGTAAAAAATGCTAATGTTTTATTATTGCCCAATTGGGACATTGCTGACGCATTAGTTTTTAATTCTGTTTCAAATAATTTAGGACTCCAGGATCCAAATAAAGAGGAATTCTTGGGTACAACATTCAGTAATGATCAGTCTGCCCTTGTTATGTGGTCCTTGAGAAGAGGATCCAGAGTTACTTCATCACAGCCTGATGATTCAGGATTGACAGGGAGTATCATTGTAAGAAGAGTTGCTGACACTTCAAATGTACAGGCAGCCCACATGAATGTGGATTATTCTAAATTTGCCCTGGCTACTGCAGAAAGAGAAGAGAGGGAAATGATTGATATGCATAATAAATATGAAGTAGTGGTGGAAGCCTATAATCAAGAGGTAAAAAGGAGAATTGAATTAGAAAACAGGGTATCTCAATTAGAAAAGGTACTTGGAAAGAGAAAAGTGGGAGAATCCAGTACATTAAGAATTGCATATTCCCCACAGTCATCTGTGGGATTAACCCCTATTATTGAGATACCTGACACCCCTGAAAGACCCCAATTCTATACTGCAGAGGAATTTGAAGCAGAAAAAACCAAATTACATGAGTGGCAGATAGAATTTAGAAATCAGTAGGAAGAGAAATGAAGGCAGGGTGTGACATACTTGAGGGATAAAATACAATGGTCAAATTTTTATGACCAGTTGACAAGGATTGTAGCCCTCATAGATGAGTTAAATAAAGAAAAGAATGGACTAGATTCTCTTGCACAGAAGTGGAGACAGAGGAATAATGATGTTACAATTATTTGTAGATCTACAATTCAAATGCCTTATCATCAGGTTGAAAGAATTTTTGATTTATTGAATCAATTAGATAATTTTGAAAATAAAAGAGATTCTTTACAGAGGAAATTGACACTCTGTTTTTCAAGATATCTTGCTAAGAAATTCACCCTATTTCCTTGTGCCTTAGAATCTATTGATATAGTAAAGGAAAAGGACAAATGGAAAAAGGAAATGGATGAATTATTTGATAACAGAATAAAAAACATCATCAGTGAGACTGGCTATTGGTTTTGGGCAAAGACAAATGAAGAGCTAGTAAAAATACAATTGTATTATGCTGATATAAGAAAAGAATTCGATGATTTAGAAGAAAATGCCAATTCTTTAATAAAGATAAAAAGAGAAACCCTAAGTTTTGATTGGCCAGATAATGATACTTTCAATGGATGGAAAGATCAGTTTAGTGAACAGATGTCAGGAGAAGATGACGAGGAAGATGTAAGAGTAATAGTTACTCTTGTAGTCAGTAATGATGACATAGAAAATCCCCAGGTTAAAGTGATTTTGCATGTAACAGAAGATGATACATCACTTGCAGACCTTATGGATATGTACTCTGAAGATGAAGAATGATTGCGAGAGCAGATCATAACAACCAAGAAGCATAACAGAAAGGGACCCGCCAAGAAATGCTGTTGTAATCAACCTTTCTGTTATTCTTGTTTTTGTTTTTCAAAAGAAGGACACCTATCACCTACTGTAGCCTGAAGCTTGTTGCATCTCACATTATTTAAGTGAGATCCCAAGGCTAAAGATGGGTCCGAATTTGGTTTTCACTAAGTATTGTGCTTAGTTAAATTTTTGGTCCAAACATTTTGGGAAAGAAATTTATAGTATACTTTTTCTGTCAAAATTTCTGAGATATGGATGAATGTAGAAAGAACTGTGCTTCTTCTCTGAAGGTTTTTCTGGGTCTTTTGTAAAGGATATACCATTTTCAAAGGAACTGAATACAAATTATGAACTGTCCCCATATCTGTTCTTCTCTGAATTTTGTCTCTTTTTTAATACTGAGCTACCTTGATGTTGTGTGAGTAAAAGTTTATGCAATTGATTGCAATTTAGTAAGACTATACATCCATTTGTTATTGTTGTTAATTCAATGGATTAAGTAAAGGCTTTGATGAATTTGATGAGGTTGCTTAGGTGTTAATAAGGATTTTTGAATGATAAATTTTGGTAAGAATTGCTGATGAAAATTCGTTGCAAGGCAACAAATTAGATCTAAGAATTTACTTGACTCTGAATTCCCAATGGATTAGGCACTGATCGAAAGTATTTTAGCCAAAAGAGAAGTATATTATAACTAGCTTTTTTCAAAATACATCATAAAATCAATTTTCATTTATCTTTCCTGTAAGATTTTCAAAGTTGGCCAGCACTTGCCTACCTAGATTGTTTTAGCTTCATTGAGCCATTGTTGTTGGAAACATCTGCAGAGCTATAGAACATTTCTTGGCCATATCTATTCAAGGGATGTGTTTATCAGTTATTTACCTATATGTTTGAGAATTTAGAGATGAGAATCAAAATGAAACTAAGGATAATTCTCATACAATTATTCCATCTTTGAACCATCCTCGGGTGCACCCGCCCTGGTTTTACAGAGCCAAAAGAGTAGAAAACCGTCTAAGGTTTTGTTGAAGTTGGGCCCTAATACTTTGCATATGCAAGTGATAATGAGAATTGGCTATTCTTTAGGTTGTGTATGTACTGATATCTAGGTACTAAGCCTTTTTTCGCCTAGTAGTTTTAGTACTGTTAACATCAAAATAAAACACCAACAAAATGGCGACTCTACTGGGGAATCTCTAACACATCAGTAAAAAGTACTGCAGTTGTCTTTAGTCTTACTAAGTAAGTTTGTGTCGTGTGATCTTTATTTTGCCCGTAGCTATAGGGGAATCTTTAGTGTCAAAACTTGAGAATCTAAAGAAGATATAAACCCAAGTACCATTGCTACACACTGACGCATCCAGCTTATCCGAGTGTCTTATCAAATAAGCAAGAGTTACAGTCTTACAACATCAGTGATTGATCTCTCCGTGCCGTATTTCTGTTTCCACTTGTGTATTGTTTTCTTTCTGTCAGTAAGAAGTGTTATTATATTTTCCCGAAAAAGGGTGGCGACTCAGTCAAGGTTTTGAAGCTAGTGCTTATTGTAACAAAAGGAGAATATGGCTGACAAGAGAAAAAACACAAGGGCTTACATGAGAGCCAATCCCGATGTATCAATGTATACTGATTTACCCCAAGGTGGTAGGAAGAACCAAAATAAGAAAAGAATAGTTCCAAATCGTACTTGGAAACCTAGAGGTAATGCCTCTGTAAATTCCCATTATCAACCGATAATAGCAAGAGAATCATCTTCGCTTAGTTCTGAATCCGAAAATACAAGACTTTTAGGAGGTATTTTCAGTACCCCATTACCAGATCAGAGAGTTTTTCAAGATATAGACGTATCTACTATGGGAATTGCTTCACCCAGACCAGGGCTTGTAGCAGATATAAATTGTAGGCTAGGATTCAAGAGTTCATCTGATACCCTTTTTAATCCCAGAGTAGCCCCATATATGGAACCAAACCTTATAGATCTAGATGATCCTGCTGATTCCGAGGCAACCTCTACTGATTCTAAAGAAGTGCAATCTGAAATAGGATTTTTGAAGAAATGGATTGCTGAGGAAGAAGCTAAGTGCATTCGTCTTGAAAAGGAAAGGGAGCGAGCCACTTTGGATGCAATAATAGAAAGAGATAATTTTCTAAGAAGGATGGCTGCTTTGAAAGAGCAAAATAAAAAATTATAAGAGAATACCCCCACTCTCCATCAGGACGTCTTTGGAAATATTGATAATCTAAGAGCTAAAGTTCAACAACAGGAGAAACTCCTAAATCAAAGACAAGAACCAATTATTGCTCAAGTTCAAGCTTATAAACCCATTCAAGTTAATCCAATAGAGCCCACTGGAACAATTCCAGATAAAGGGAAAGGCAAGGCTATAGGAATCCAAATAAATGAGCCTCAAGCCATACCGAGCAAGCCTATACAACCCTCCATATCAAAATTAGATCTAGAACTAGAGAAGGCTCGAAAGGAGAGGGAAGACCTTGCAAAAGAACTTGAGAAGGTTGAAAATGAAGCTCAGGCCGCAGAAACCAGAAGGAAAATCCAATTCATAAAGTCTAATTCTGCATTAAATTCATGGCCTAGTTTGTCTATCCCACCTACAAATCCTGCACCAGTTAATGCTCCCATAATCCCGACTCAGAAAGCTCCCCAATCTGCTCCTACCTCATCTTCCAATATTGGCGCTCAAGTCCCATTCGTCCCGCCACAGTTATCCCAAGCTGCTCTCCTAACTCAAGCTAATGCAGCTAGTACCTCTAACGCTCCTGGTTTCCAGAAGAAACCTATATACCTCGAAAAATATAGACAAATATCATTTGCCGATATTCCTGGTGCCCCCCATCCCATATCTTTTGATTTAAGGGATAAAGTGGTTAAGTTTTCTGGAAATAATGCTGTTACTGGTGAAGAACATTTGAGAATTTTCATTGACATGCTCGATGATTATGATGTTGAACATGAGGACATGGTGATGAAATTATTTGTGCATTCACTCACAGAGGATGCAAGGGATTGGTTCAGGAGGTTGCTGGATGATAGTATTACTTCATGGAGTGATTTGGAGAAATTGTTCAAGGAACAATATGGAGACAATACTAATGCAGGATTCATGTTGAATGAGTTCAACAATATCAAGAAGAATCCAAATGAATCCACATTTGATTTCAATGTGAGATTTCAGAAAGGGATGTACAAACTATTTCAGTTTATGCGGTTAAATGAAGACGTCTGTCTTACAACCTATTTTAATGCCTTTGATAGCAAAATGGCCTACCAACTGAGAGATAAGGATCCTAAAACTCTGAGAGATGCCTATAGAGTTGCAGTGAATATAGAAAATAATAGAAAGGCCTTTGGAAAATTAGGGAGGAGGGATGATCCTAAGCTTTTCAACCCTAAGAATAATAATAAAAGGGAAGGTGACAAAACTCCCAAAGGAAAATGGCCTGAAGAACCTACTATAGGCCATGTTTTAGAAATGCTTAAGAAAATGAATCCCACTAATTTCAATAAGACAAATGTTACTGAGAGAACCCCTATGAATAACAGCAATTTCAATAGACAGCCTAGGCTGCAGAATTACCCTTACACCACCCAATGGAAAGATGGTAAACTAGTTCCTAACCAGATCCAAAATATGAAAGATAAGGGTACCCCAGACCCCCTACAAAGGAACACTGTAAATATGAATGATGATGTACCATGGTGCATTATATGCCAATCACCTCATTCTGCTGATTATTGTGTTGTTGCCCAATCATTCGCCCAAGCTCAAGGACTGCAAGCAGAAGAAGAAACAGAAGAAAAAAACCATGATGATATAAGTTGCAATATGGCGAACACATCTGATGATTTGATAGATTCTGATTCAGAAGAACCTGAGAATGATGTTACCAGCCAAAGAATTGCTTACCAGTTACATCATCAGCAAATATTTTCAGATGATGAAAAGAATGATACAGATAAGGTATGCAATACATTTTCTGAAGTAGGTTTCACAAACCTAAGAATCCCCTCCAAGGAGGAAATTGATAGAATTACAGCCGAAATGATTTCACAAGTCCACAGTAATTACAATTTGAGAAATAGAGCAATAAATAATGAGGCAGGAAGGCCATCTAGTATGTTCATCAAAGACACCACTCATAAGATAGATGATCAACACAAGAAAGTCAGTATAGATGTGTCTAAGATCAAGGAGAAAAAGGGTCAGAAATGGGAACCAAAAAAGAAGGTTCAATTTCAGAAAGGTGAAGCAACAAAGACCGTAGTGCAACCAGAGAAATCAAAACCGGATGTTGTCAAGCTAAAAGTGGTGCCCACTACTCAAAAGACTCCGATCCCAGGTACTATTGTAAAACCTACTGTGGTTGAACCTGTTGATATGATTGCCATGTTATCTCAAATTACTGTGAAAGTACCCTTGTCTGAGCTTTTTAGAATTGAAGAGCATAAAAATAAGGCTTTGTCATGGTTGGGTGGAATAGCAAACAACAATAGTATTGATAATCAAGCTGTAGCCCAACAGACCCCATTAATAATAGAGGACAGTGGTATTATATCCCAGATTCCTCAGATGTTCTTAGATGATTCATCAGTTGCGTTCATACAAGATATTGATCCTTTTTTCCTTAGTTTAATTATAAAAGGGAAAACCTTGAAAAATTGTATGATAGATTCTGGAGCTTCCAACACTATAATGCCTTTTAAAGTAATGAGAGCCCTAGGATTGAAGGTGGATACTAAGCAAGGTAGATGCCGAGGGATGGATGCTAGAGAGGTTCCAATAATAGGTACTATAAATGCCTTACCATTTAAACTGGCTGCATTTTCTGAGGTGGAATTAACCATGTCTGTCCTTGGAGTGGATATACCCCCACATTACGAGATGCTACTTTCCAAAAAATGGAGTGCCACCATGGGAGGAAGCCTACAATGTGACCTTACTTATGCCACTTTTCATATAGGGGACAAAGCTGTGAAGGTAAATAGGGAACCAAGGGTTAACCACATCTTAGGTGAAGAAATTGACAAAGATACCACCTGTTCCCTAGACACAGGGATTAATGCTTTCAGGGCTGAATTAATTATTCAGGAAGTGGAAAACTTACCTGATATCATTGAAAATGAGGTTGAATGTTGCATGAATTCACCAAAACTGTGGACAATGTTCTTTGATGGGGCTAGTTCTAAAGAGGGTGCAAGGGCAAGTGTAGTCTTTGTGTCCCCTGAAAATAACACCTTCAGGTATTCATTCACCTTGAAGTTTGCTTGCACAAATAACATTGCTGAATATGAAGCATTGCTGCTAGGTCTCAAAGTGGCCACACATCACAAAATTAAGAAATTGTGTGTCATAGGGGATTCTAAATTGATCATCTCTCAGATTAAAGGAACATACTCTTCAAAAAATAGGAGATTAAAACAATATAGAAACGAGGTCTGGGATCAAATAGAATTCTTTGATGCATTTGGGATCTCATGGAGAGATAGAACCCAGAATAAAATGGCTAATCTTCTGGCCAATGTAGCTATCAAACCAAAAGAAATATCATTTGCAGGAATCTCCCAGATTGAGATTCAAAACAGACCTTCTATACTTGACAACATTGACAATTGGCAGGTGTTTGAAGATGACAAAGATATCACAAATTTTTTGCTAAATGAAGACAAATACCATGGGCAGGAGATGGACTGCAATGGACTGATTGAAACCATAAATGGGAAGGAAACCATTTTTGGTCAAGAAATCATGCAATTAAAAACAAATAAGATGCCAAAGGGGTTGGTAGTCTTGGAGAATATTTTTGATAACCAAGACAGAGTAAAATCGGGAATAAAGGACCCCAAACCACAGGAGCTAGAAGAAATGAATTTGGGAATGGATGAATTCCCTAAAAAGGTTTACATCGGCCAAGATCTACCAGTTCAAATCAGAAAAGCATTGATTGACCTACTTAGAAAGTACAGGCATGTTTTTGCTTGGTCATATGATGACCTTAAAGCTTATAGGGAGGACCTTTTCCAGCATGTCATACCGTTGAAAGAAAATGTAAAACCTTTTAGGCAAAAGAAGAGGCCAATCAATCCTACCCTTGCCCCAAAAATGTAGGAAGAATTGACAAAACTGAGAGATGGTGGAATAATCAAACCAATTAGGCATTCCACTTGGGTTTCAAACCTTGTTCCTGTAAGAAAAAAGAATGGAGATATTAGGCTTCGTGTGGATTTTAGAAATCTAAACATTGCATCTCTAAAAGATAATTATGGCTTACCTAATATGGAAGCCATGTTGCAACAAGTGACCGGCTCTGAATTAATGTCAATGATGGATGGCTTTTTTGGATATAATCAAGTTCTGGTAAAAGAAAGTGAACAGTTCAAAACAGCCTTCACAACCCCTTGGGGAACGTATGTGTATGTGAGGATGCCTTTTGGCTTGATTAATGCAAGAGCTACTTTCCAAAGAGCCATGGATGTAGCATTTCATGAATATATTGACAAATTTATGGTTGTGTACCAGGATGATCTTACAGCGTATTCTAACAAGGCTGAAGATCACTGCAAACACTTGGAAATTTTTTTTATAAAAGCCCTGGAATATGGGATATCCCTAAACCCAAAGAAATGCTCGTTTAAGGTCACAGAAGGAAGGTTATTAAGAAACATAGTGTCCAAGGATGGGGTAAAAATAGACCCAGAAAGGGTAATAGCTATTGATAAAGTCCCTAAACCTAAAAACGTGAAAGGTATACAGTCCTTTTTTGGCCAGGTTAATTTTCTAAGGAGGTTTGTTACCAACTTCGCTGAAATCAGTAGACCCATTTCGAAAATGCTCAAGAAAGGAGCTGCTATAGATTGGAATGGGGAACCTTCACAGGCATTCCAGGATATAAAAACTGCGATAAAAAATGCTCCAGTGTTGAGGACCCCAGATTATACAAAACCCATGCATATTTTTTCTTTTGCATCATTCCATACTGTGGCTGCAGTTTTATTACAGAAAAACCAAGAAGGGTATGAACAGCCTATTGCCTTTTTTAGCAAATCCCTGCAGCATGCTGAACTGAAGTATGAAATAAATGAAAAACAAGCATATGCTTTGGTAAAGGCTATAAAAGCATTCAGAAGTTATTTGGTAGGTGCTACTATTATTGCCTTTGTACCTAGTGCTGTAGTTAAAGATATTTTCTCTCAGCAGGAAGTGTCAGGAAGGAGATGCAGATGGATAAATAGAATCCAAGAATTTAACATTGATATGCAGATAACTAAGTTAGTAAGAGGTCAAGGTTTGGCCAAACTTATGGCCGAAACTAACCTGGAAGCTAATCAGATAAACCTAGTAAATGATGATTTCAGAACTGATTTATGCGACATGGACTAGTGTGACTGGTACATTAATGTTATACATTATTTGCAACACATGGAAGTTCCTCCCCATCTGCCTGATAATGAAAAAAGGAATATTAAATTGCAAGCTATCAGGTATGTAATTGTTCAAAATAACCTATGGTGGAGAAACTTTGAAGGAGTTCTGTTGAAATGTGTTGACAGAGAAAGGGAAAAAGAGATTTTGAAAGAAATGCATGCTAGAGTATGTGGAGGTCTGGACTTCATAGGTGTGGCAGTTGGGAGGAGTGGAGGAGGCCTTTTTGCACAAAAGGGGGACAGGATCAATTTTTCCTACTTGTACTATAGCCCACCAGTTTGTGATAACTAAAGAAGGGTGGGTCTTTCTCCATAAATTTTTGGATCAATACAAAATGGCCGTGTCTCACTCTCATTTTTGTGATACAGAAGGTTTCTTTAACTCTGCCCTTAGATTGAGAATCAAGCTGCGTCCAGTTCAGCATGAATTCTATTTTCCAGAAGATGTAATAAGAAATGAATACTCTCCCCATGAGCAAGAAATAAAGAAAGAAAAATGGAGAGTCTATTCAAAAGTTTTGGAATTCATTAATTGTTTTGATAAAAATTTCAGTCCTCTTAGTAATGCTGCAAACAATGCAGATAAAATACATAAGCTCATGAGTAATTTCTCTGAGATAATGGAGGTAATGAATGAGAAGAAACAACATTTTATTAATTCTTTTCCAGATAAAGCCAGAGAAATTATGAGAAAATTGGGTTTCACTCCCAACATTGGAATAGATCCACTGGTGGTACGGAAGAAAACAGGATATACTATTGTCCGACAGCAGGTGCCCGTTGTGCATAAAGAAAAACAGATTGTTGGATCTTCCAGCACTGTCCTAAAAGAAAGACCCCCTGAACCTTCCCCCAAAAGAAGAAGAATAATAAGGGAGGAAGAATCCCCTGATGAAAGTGGCTCACCTTCTCAAACCCCAATAAGAGTTGAGGAAGAACAACTAACCAATGAGCAATTCAAACAAATGGGGTCGCAAGGAGAAATTTTTATTACACAAGCAGAGATTGATGAAGGGAACCCTCAGGAACCCCCTGTACCAAGTTTTGAATTAACTACAGCAGATTTCAGAGGAAGGGAATTGGACCCTGTTTTGGAACAAGCCAGTCAGCATTTTTTGTCTGATAACAATTTTGTAAGATCTAGGGCTTTTCATCAGTTTGCGTGGAGAGTAAATATGCACATTTTTGAGCAGAGGTGCAATAATATGAGAGCAGAACATCCAGAAATGGATGAGACCTCCATTCAAAATCTAATAAAGGAACAAATGGTTCAAGAGTTCCAAAATATAACCCCTGATGAGGGAAGACAGATGGTAAAAAATGCTAATGTTTTATTATTGCCCAATTGGGACATTGCTGACGCATTAGTTTTTAATTCTGTTTCAAATAATTTAGGACTCCAGGATCCAAATAAAGAGGAATTCTTGGGTACAAAATTCAGTAATGATCAGTCTGCCCTTGTTATGTGGTCCCTGAGAAGAGGATCCAGAGTTACTTCATCACAGCCTGATGATTCAGGATTGACAGGGAGTATCATTGTAAGAAGAGTTGCTGACACTTCAAATGTACAGGCAGCCCACATGAATGTGGATTATTCTAAATTTGCCCTGGCTACTGCGGAAAGAGAAGAGAGGGAAATGATTGATATGCATAATAAATATGAAGTAGTGGTGGAAGCCTATAATCAAGAGGTAAAAAGGAGAATTGAATTAGAAAACAGGGTATCTCAATTAGAAAATGTACTTGGAAAGAGAAAAGTGGGAGAATCCAGTACATTAAGAATTGTGTATTCCCCATAGTCATCTGTGGGATTAACCCCTATTATTGAGATACCTGACACCCCTGAAAGACCCCAATTCTATACTGCAGAGGAATTTGAAGCAGAAAAAACCAAATTACATGAGTGGCAGATAGAATTTAGAAATCAGCAGGAAGAGAAATGGAGGCAGGGTGTGACATACTTGAGGGATAAAATACAATGGTCAAATTTTTATGACCAGTTGACAAGGATTGTAGCCCTCATAGATGAGTTAAATAAAGAAAAGAATGGACTAGATTCTCTTGCACAGAAGTGGAGACAGAGGAATAATGATGTTACAATTATTTGTATATCTACAATTCAAATGCCTTATCATCAGGTTGAAAGAATTTTTGATTTATTGAATCAATTAGATAATTTTGAAAATAAAAGAGATTCTTTATAGAGGAAATTGACACTCTGTTTTTCAAGATATCTTGCTAAGAAATTCACCCTATTTCCTTGTGCCTTAGAATCTGTTGATACAGTAAAGGAAAAGGACAAATGGAAAAAGGAAATGGATGAATTATTTGATAACAGAATAAAAAACATCATCAGTGAGACTGGTTATTGGTTTTGGGCAAAGACAAATGAAGAGCTGGTAAAAATACAATTGTATTATGCTGATATAAGAAAAGAATTCGATGATTTAGAAGAAAATGCCAATTCTTTAATAAAGATACAAAGAGAAACCCTAAGTTTTGATTGGCCAGATAATGATACTTTCAACAGATGGAAAGATCAGTTTAGTGAACAGATGTCAGGAGAAGATGACGAGGAAGATGTAAGAGTAATAGTTACTCTTGTAGTCAGTAATGATGACATAGAAAATCCCCAGGTTAAAGTGATTTTGCATGTAACAGAAGATGATACATCACTTGCAGACCTTATGGATATGTACTCTGAAGATGAAGAATGATTGCGAGAGCAGATCATAACAACCAAGAAGCATAACAGAAAGGGACCCGCCAAGAAATGCTGTTGTAATCAACCTTTCTGTTATTCTTGTTTTTGTTTTTCAAAAGAAGGACACCTATCACCTACTGCAGCCTGAAGCTTGTTGCATCTCACATTATTTAAGTGAGATCCCAAGGCTAAAGATGGGTCCAAATTTGGTTTTCACTAAGTATTGTGCTTAGTTAAATTTTTGGTCCAAACATTTTGGGAAAGAAATTTGTAGTATACTTTTTCTGTCAAAATTTCCGAGATATGGATGAATGTAGAAAGAACTGTGCTTCTTCTTTGAAGGTTTTTCTGGGTCTTTTGTAAAGGATATACCATTTTCAAAGGAAATGAATACAAATTATGAACTGTCCCCATATCTGTTCTTCTCTGAATTTTGTCTCCTTTTTAATACTGAGCTACCTTGATGTTGTGTGAGTAAAAGCTTATGCAATTGATTGCAATTTAGTAAGACTGTACATCCATTTGTTATTGTTGTTAATTCAATGGATTAAGTAAAGGCTTTGACGAATGTGATGAGGTTGCTCGGGTGTTAATAAGGATTTTTGAATGATAAATTTTGGTAAGAATTGCTGATGAAAATTCGTTGCAAGGCAACAAATTAGATCTAAGAATTTACTTGACTCTGAATTCCCAATGGATTAGGCACTAATCAAAAGTATTTCAGCCAAAAGAGAAGTATATTATAACTAGCTTTTTTCAAAATACATCATAAAATCAATTTTCATTTATCTTTCCTGTAAGATTTTCAAAGTTGGCCAGCACTTGCCTACCTAGATTGTTTTAGCTTCATTGAGCCATTGTTGTTGGAAACATCTGCAGAGCTATAGAACATTTCTTGGCCATATCTGTTCAAGGGATGTGTTTATCAGTTATTTACCTATATGTTTGAGAATTTAGAGATGAGAATCAAAATGAAACTAAGGATGATTCTCATACAATTATTCCATCTTTGAACCATCCTCGAGTGCACCCGCCCTGGTTTTACAGAGCCAAAAGAGTAGAAAATCGTCTAAGGTTTTGTTGAAGTTGGGCCCTAATACTTTGCATATGCAAGTGATAATGAGAATTGGCTATTCTTTAGGTTGTGTATGTACTGATATCTAGGTACTAAGCCTTTTGTCGCCTAGTAGTTTTAGTACTGTTAACATCAAAATAAAACACCAACAAAATGGCGACTCTACTGGGGAATCTCTAACACATCAGTAAAAAGTACTGCAGTTGTCTTTAGTCTTACTAAGTAAGTTTGTGTCGTGTGATCTTTATTTTGCCCGTAGCTATAGGAGAAGCTTTAGTGTCAAAACTTGAGAATCTAAAAAAGATATAAACCCAAGTACCATTGCTACACACTGACGCATCTAGCTTATCCGAGTGTCTTATCTAACAAGCAAGAGTTGCAGTCTTACAACATCAGTGATTGATCTCTTCGTGCCGTATTTCTGTTTCCACTTGTGTATTGTTTTCTTTCTGTCAGTAAGAAGTGTTATTATATTTTCCCAAAAAAGGGTGGCAACTCAGTCAAGGTTTTGAAGCTAGTGCTTATTGTAACAAAAGGAGAATATGGCTGACAAGAGAAAAAACACAAGGGCTTACATGAGAGCCAATCCCGATGTATCAATGTATACTGATTTACCCCAAGGTGGTAGGAAGAACCAAAATAAGAAAAGAATAGTTCCAAATCCTACTTGGAAACCTAGAGGTAATGCCTCTGTAAATTCCCATTATCAACCGATAATAGCAAGAGAATCATCTTCGCTTAGTTCTGAATCCGAAAATACAAGACTTTTAGGAGGTATTTTCAGTACCCCATTACCAGATCAGAGAGTTTTTCAAGATAAAGACGTATCTACTATGGGAATTGCTTCACCCAGACCAGGGCCTGTAGCAGATATAAATTGTAGGCTAGGATTCAGGAGTTCATCTGATACCCTTTTTAATCCCAGAGTAGCCCCATATATGGAACCGAACCTTATAGATCTAGATGATCCTGCTGATTCCGAGGCAACCTCTGCTGATTCTAAAGAAGTGCAATCTGAAATAGGATTTTTGAAGAAATGGATTGCTGAGGAAGAAGCTAAGCGCATCCATCTTGAAAAGGAAAGGGAGCGAGCCACTTTGGATGCAATAATAGAAAGAGATAATTTGCTAAGAAGGATGGCTGCTTTGAAAGAGCAAAATAAAAAATTAGAAGAGAATACCCCCACTCTCCATCAGGATGTCTTTGGAAATATTGATAATCTAAGAGCTAAAGTTCAACAACAGGAGAAACTCCTAAATCAAAGACAAGAACCAATTATTGCTCAAGTTCAAGCTTATAAACCCATTCAAGTTAATCCAATAGAGCCCACTGGAATAGTTCCAGATAAAGGGAAAGGCAAGGCTATAAGAATCCAAATAAATGAGCCTCAAGCCATACCGAGCAAGCCTATACAACCCTCCATATCAAAATTAGATCTAGAACTAGAGAAGGCTCGAAAGGAGAGGGAAGACCTTGCAAAAGAACTTGAGAAGGTTGAAAATGAAGCTCAGGCCGCAGAAACTAGAAGGAAAATCCAATTCATAAAGTCTAATTCTGCATTGAATTGATGGCCTAGTTTGTCTATCCCACCTACAAATCTTGCACCAGTTAATGCTCCCATAATCTCAAATCAGAAAGCTCCCCAATCTGCTCCTACCTCATCTTCCAATATTGGCGCTCAAGTCCCATTCGTCCCACCACAGTTATCCCAAGCTGCTCTCCTAACTCAAGCTAATGCAGCTAGTACCTCTAATGCTCCTGGTTTCCAGAAGAAACCTATATACCTCAATAAATATAGACAAATATCATTTGTCGGTATTCCTGGTGCCCCCCATCCCATATCTTTTGATTTAAGGGATAAAGTGGTTAAGTTTTCTGGAAATAATGCTATTACTGGTGAAGAACATTTGAGAATTTTCATTGACATGCTCAATGATTATGAAGTTGAACATGAGGACATGGTGATGAAATTATTTGTGCATTCACTCACAAAGGATGCAAGGGATTGGTTTAGGAGGTTGCTGGATGATAGTATTACTTCATGGAGTGATTTGGAGAAATTGTTCAAGGAACAATATGGAGACAATACTAATGCAGGATTCATGTTGAATGAGTTCAAAAATATCAAGAAGAATCCAAATGAATCCACATTTGATTTCAATGTGAGATTTCAGAAACGGATGTACAAACTATTTCAGTTTATGCGGTTAAATGAAGACGTCTGTCTTACAACCTATTTTAATGCCTTTGATAGCAAAATGGCCTACCAACTGAGAGATAAGGATCCTAAAACTCTGAGAGATGCCTATAGAGTTGCAGTGAATATAGAAAATAATAGAAAGGCCTCTGGAAAATTAGGGAGGAGGGATGATCCTAAGCTTTTCAACCCTAAGAATAATAATAAAAGGGAAGGTGACAAAACTCCCATAGGAAAAAGGCCTGAAGAACCTACTATAGGCCATGTTTTAGAAATGCTTAAGAAAATGAATCCCACTAATTTCAATAAGACAAATGTTACTGAGAGAACCCCTATGAATAACAGCAATTTCAATAGACAGCCTAGGATGCAGAATTACCCTTACACCACCCAATGGAAAGATGGTAAACCAGTTCCTAACCAGATCCAAAATATGAAAGATAAGGGTACCCCAGACCCCCTGCAAAGGAACACTATAAATATGAATGATGATGTACCATGGTGCATTATATGCCAATCACCTCATTCTGCTGATTATTGTGTTGTTGCCCAATCATTCGCCCAAGCTCAAGGAGTGCAAGCAGAAGAAGAAACAGAAGAAAAAAACCATGATGATATAAGTTGCAATATGGCGAACACATCTGATGATTTGATAGATTCTGATTCAGAAGAACCTGAGAATGATGTTACCAGCCAGAGAATTGCTTACCAGTTACATCATCAGCAAATATTTTCAGATGATGAAAAGAATGATACAGATAAGGTATGCAATACATTTTCTGAAGTAGGTTTCACAAACCTAAGAATCCCCTCCAAGGAGGAAATTAATAGAATTACAGCCGAAATGATTTCACAAGTCCACAGTAATTACAATTTGAGAAATAGAGCAATAAATAATGAGGCAGGAAGGCCATCTAGTATGTTCATCAAAGACACCACTCATAAGACAGATGATCAACACAAGAAAGTCAGTATAGATGTGTCTAAGATCAAGGAGAACAAGGGTCAGAAATGGGAACCAAAAAAGAAGGTTCAATTTCAGAAAGGTGAAGCAACAAAGACCGTAGTGCAACCAGAGAAATTAGAACCGGATGTTGTCAAGCTAAAAGTGGTGCCCACTACTCAAAAGACTCCGATCCCAGGTACTATTGTAAAACCTACTGTGGTTGAACTTGTTGATATGATTGCCATGTTATCTCAAATTACTGTGAAAGTACCCTTGTCTGAGCTTTTTAGAATTGAAGAGCATAAAAATAAGGCTTTGTCATGGTTGGGTGGAATAACAAACAACAATAGTATTGATAATCAAGCTGTAGCCCAACAGACCCCATTAATAATAGAGGATAGTGGTATTATATCCCAGATTCCTCAGATCTTCTTAGATGATTCATCAGTTGCGTTCATACAAGATATTGATCCTTTTTTCCTTAGTTTAATCATAAAAGGGAAAACCTTGAAAAATTGTATGATAGATTCTGGAGCTTCCAACACTATAATGCCTTTTAAAGTAATGGAAGCCCTAGGATTGAAGGTGGATACTAAGAAAGGTATATGCCGAGGGATGGATGCTAGAGAGGTTCCAGTAATAGGTACTATAAATGCCTTACCATTCAAACTGGCTGCATTTCCTGAGGTGGAATTAACCATGTCTGTCCTTGTAGTGGATATATCCCCACATTACGAGATGCTACTTTCCAAAAAATGAAGTGCCGCCATGGGGGGAAGCCTACAATGTGACCTTACTTATGCCACTTTCCATATAGGGGACAAAGCTATCAGGGTAAATAGGGAACCAAGGGTTAACCACATCTTAGGTGAAGAAATTGACAAAGATACCACCTGTTTCCTAGACATAGGGATTAATGCTTTCAGGGCTGAATTAATTATTCAGGAAGTGGAAAACTTACCTGATATCATTGAAAATGAGGTTGAATGTTGCATGAATTCACCAAAACTGTGGACAATGTTCTTTGATGGGGCTAGTTCTAAAGAGGGTGCAGGGGCAGGTGTAGTCTTTGTGTCCCCTGAAAATAACACCTTCATGTATTCATTCACCTTGAAGTTTGGTTGCACAAATAACATTGCTGAATATGAAGCATTGCTGCTAGGTCTCAAAGTGGCCACACATCACAAAATTAAGAAATTGTGTGTCATAGGGGTTTCTGAATTGATCATCTCTCAGATTAAAGGAACATACTCTTCAAAAAATAGGAGATTAAAAAAATATAGAAACGCGGTCTGGGATCAAATAGAATTCTTTGATGCATTTGGGATCTCATGGAGAGATAGAACCCAGAATAAAATGGCTGATCTTCTGGCCAATGTAGCTATCAAACCAAAAGAAATATCATTTGCAGGAATCTCCTAGATTGAGATTCAAAACAGACCTTCTATACCTGACAATATTGACAATTGGCAGGTGTTTGAAGATGACAAAGATATCACAAATTTTTTGCTAAATGAAGACAAATACCATGGGCAGGAGATGGACTGCAATGGACTGATTGAAACCATAAATGGGAAGGAAACCATTTTTGGTCAAGAAATCATGCAATTAAAAATAAATAAGATGCCAAAGGGGTTGGTAGTCTTGGAGAATATTTTTGATAACCAAGACAGAGTAAAATCGGGAATAAAGGACCCCAAACCACAGGAGCTAGAAGAAATGAATTTGGGAATGGATGAATTTCCTAAAAAGGTTTACATCGGCCAAGATCTACCAGTTCAAATCAGAAAAGCATTGATTGACCTACTTAGAAAGTACAGGCATGTTTTTGCTTGGTCATATGATGACCTTAAAGCTTATAGGGAGGACCTTTTCCAGCATGTCATACCGTTGAAAGAAAATGTAAAACCTTTTAGGCAAAAGCAGAGGCCAATCAATCCTACCCTTGCCCCAAAAATGTAGGAAGAATTGACAAAACTGAGAGATGGTGGAATAATCAAACCAATTAGGCATTCCACCTGGGTTTCAAACCTTGTTCCTGTAAGAAAAAAGAATGGAGATATTAGGCTTTGTGTGGATTTTAGAAATCTAAACATTGCATCTCTAAAAGATAATTATGGCTTACCTAATATGGAAGCCATGTTGCAACAAGTGACCAGCTCTGAATTAATGTCAATGATGGATGGCTTTTCTGGATATAATCAAGTTCTGGTAAAAGAAAGTGAACAGTTCAAAACAGCCTTCACAACCCCTTGGGGAATGTATGTGCATGTGAGGATGCCTTTTGGCTTGATTAATGCAGGAGCTACTTTCCAAAGAGCCATGGATGTAGCATTTCATGAATATATTGACAAATTTATGGTTGTGTACTAGGATGATCTTACAGCGTATTCTAACAAGGCTAAAGATCACTGCAAACACTTGGAAATTTTTTTTATAAAAGCCCTGGAATATGGGATATCCCTAAACCCAAAGAAATGCTCATTTGGGGTCACAGAAGGAAGGTTATTAGGACACATAGTGTCCAAGGATGGGGTAAAAATAGACCCAGAAAGGGTAATAGCTATTGATAAAGTCCCTAAACCTAAAAACGTGAAAGGTATACAGTCCTTTTTTGGCCAGGTTAATTTTCTAAGGAGGTTTGTTACCAACTTCGCTGAAATCAATAGACCCATTTCGAAAATGCTCAAGAAAGGAGCTGCTATAGATTGGAATGGGGAACCTTCACAGGCATTCCAGGATATAAAAACTGCGATAAAAAATGCTCCAGTGTTGAGGACCCCAGATTATACAAAACCCATGCATATTTTTTCTTTTGCATCATTCCATACTGTGGCTGCAGTTTTATTACAGAAAAACCAAGAAGGGTATGAACAGCCTATTGCCTTTTTTAGCAAATCCCTGCAGCATGCTGAACTGAAGTATGAAATAAATGAAAAACAAGCATATGCTTTGGTAAAGGCTGTAAAAGCATTCAAAAATTATTTGGTAGGTGCTACTATTATTGCCTTTGTACCTAGTGCTGCAGTTAAAGATATTTTCTCTCAGCAGGAAGTGTCAGGAAGGAGATGCAGATGGATAAATAGAATCCAAGAATTTAACATTGATATGCAGATAACTAAGTTAGTAAGAGGTCAAGGTTTGGCCAAACTTATGGCCGAAACTAACCTGGAAGCTAATCAGATAAACCTAGTAAATGATGATTTCAGAACTGATTTATGCGACATGGACCAGTGTGACTGGTACATTAATGTTATACATTATTTGCAACACATGGAAGTTCCTCCCCATCTTCCTGATAATGAAAAAAGAATATTAAATTGCAAGCTATCAGGTATCTAATTGTTCAAAATAACCTATGGTGGAGAAACTTTGAAGGAGTTCTGTTGAAATGTGTTGACAGAGAAAGGGCAAAAGAGATTTTGAAAGAAATGCATGCTGGAGTATGTGGAGGACATTACATGGCCAAAACTACTGCGCATAAGATAATGAGAGCTGGTTTCTGGTGGCCCACTTTGTTCAAAGATGCTCAAATTATGGTTAAAAAATGTGATCCTTGTCAGAGATTTGCTGGGAAGCTGAAATTCTCAGGAAATACTCCACTGAAGCCAGTTGAAACTAAAGCACCTTTTCAACAATGGGGTCTGGACTTCATAGGAGAAATTTTTCCCAAGTCCAGTACTGGCTATTCTTAGATTCTGGTTGCTACTGACTACTTTACAAAATGGGTAGAGGCTATCCCTACCAGAAATGCAACGAGTAAAGTAGTAAATAATTTCTTATTGAATAATATCATTTCTAGATTTGGATGTCCACAAAAAGTTGTCACAGATAATGCTATGTGTTTTAGGTCTGAGGAATTCATCAAGTTTTGTGATAAATATGGAATGACAAGAACAACGTCTGCCCCATATCATCCACAAGGGAATGGACAAGCTGAGTCCACAAATAAAAGCCTGTTGAAAATTATTAAGAGAACATTGGACGATAATAAAAAGGCATGGGATTGCAAGTTACAGTTTTCAATATGGGCTGACAGAGTAACTGTAAAGAAGGTAATTGGGGTGGCTCCATTTGATTTAGTGTATGGAATTCAAGCTAGAATGTCCCAGAACAATTTGATGGGATTATACAATTACATCCAGTCATATGATGAAGATACTACTGATGAAATGAAAGAAAGAATGAATGAATTGGTAGGATTGACCGAAGCCAGAAGAGAAGCATCTCTGAGAAATCAAAAATTGCAAGTACAAGTCAAAACACTCTATGATAAAAGAACTGTAAACAAGAAATTTGAAAATGGAGACCTAGTCTTAATGTGGAACGCCAGAATTGAAGATAAAGGAAAACATGGCAAATTTGATCCCATTTGGTTAGGCCCATATCTCATTGAAAATGCTTGGGGTGAAGATTCCTACATAATCAAAGATGTATTTGATAATATTCTTGAATTGCCAGTTCATGGACAATTCTTGAAGAGGTATTTTTCTTGAAAAAATACTTATTTTCTTCCATGAACATTAGTTTTAGGTCTTCCTAGCGTCCTATTTTCTATAAATCCTTGTACAGTCTGAGTTTTTGTTTTTGTGTGTTGCTCTGTGCTCTCTGAAGAAGTTGTCATTTCCCAGATGTGTGGTCTTCTCTCCCATAGATTCTGAATCCTTGCATAGACTCAAGTAGTCTATCATCCCCAAGCAGAGCCACTGTTGGTCTGACTTTTTCTGAAGTAAAAATTTTTTCAGTTACACCATAGAAAAGTCAGATGTTCTATGTCTAAGTGAAGTATAAGGTTTTGGATAAACCATCTATAAGAAATATTCGCCATATAAGCCCTATATTCATCCCTATTCATAAATGGTCGGGCGCGAAATTTTCAAATTTCAAAAGAAGCGAATATGCTTTCGTATTCCTTTTCCTTTCTACCGGGTTACTTTTCTTCCTATTTGTCCCAACCGTCAGATCCAATTAGATCTACCGCTGGCGTTACCTCGCTATTGAGAGTTGTATGCTCATTAAGTATAGCGAGATAGCGAGTGTTGAGTTTTTAAGCGGTGGGACCATGAAGTGAAGGTGCGGCGATCGGAGATTTGCATATTAATTGCTTTATTATGCAGGTACACTTTGCAATTCGCCATAAAAAGGGGAGAAGGACCCACTAGAATATTTGACATCAGAGCCGGAATGTTGATTTTTTCGAAAGTTCCGCTACCTCGCTATCGGAAAATTCAGGCACTTCACCGTTAGCGAAGTAGCGAGGCCACGTGAAAATCTAAAAATGATGACATTGCATCTTGCTTATATCATAATTACACCAGGTGGCATGACCAGTCATAAATACCGTTGTCAGAATAAGTTTTAATTAATAGAAGTAATTACTGGGTACCCCCTTGCTTTTTCTGACACGAAATCCTTCTAAGTGCCGAAGCTCGCTACCTCGCTATCAGAAAATTGAGGTGCGTCACCGTTAGCGAGTTAGCGAGGCCCCGTAAAATGGTAAAAGATCGGCAAGATCTATGATGACATGTAATGACAGATGACTGTGATAAATTTTGACATGTGCCAACTATGCAGAGATTCGATTCTCATTAATACCTACCTGACTAAATGTACAATAAATTTGGAACGTCAGCTTGAAGTGAATCAACGGAGCTTGCTATCTCGTTATGAAGAGTTGTAAGGAAGATAATTATAGCCACATAGTGAGATGGGCCCACCGCCTTCTTTCTTAAGAAGTTCTGTAGCGTATCTTTCGATCATTTCTTGATCCGATCAACGGTTGTCGCCGCCTCGTTATGGCAAGGTGCTAGTTCTTTATGCATAATGAAGTAGCGACATGCTGACACGTGTTCTCCAACGTCAGTGGGTCTAAAGGTAAGCGCCATCAAAAGAAAGAATTATGTACGTGGCAAGCTCTCATTGGGTAAAATAACTGACATGGCAAGTGTAACTCCTAGTTGTTCTCTTTGTACCGCATGATCGTAGGATCTTTGAAGATCAACGGCGCAGTTTTAAATTAAAAATGTAGTGCCACTCTCTGTATTAATTAGACAAGAAAGCTTCGTCCGTGAGAAAAAATAGAGTATAATACAGAGAGATTGCATCATTTTCATTTCACGTGAGAAAAGATTTGAAGCCATTCTTGTGCAGAAGCTATTACTGAAAGAAAAGCGTGCCAAGGTTTATAAAAAATTGTCAAGTTATCTGTTCGCTGAAATTTTACAGGAATACAGAGGAGAATTGAAACAGAATTCAAGTAAGTAAAATTGCCATCATCTTTGTGAGTTTTTAAGTTTTAAAAAGGATAGCCCAAGATACCTCCTAAGAAGGGATTTACAGGAGCAGTAAACTACCTAGATAGAAATGTGCATGATGATTTACTTGAGTTACTTCCTGAGTCCACTGTAGAAACGGTGCAAGTTAAGAGGTTAGCCTCACTCAATCCTCGGCTTAGGGTAGCTGATGGATTGTATGATAAGGGTAATTGGGTCCGGGATGCTCAAACTGGTCAAACTGGTTTGAGTTTATTCAAGAAATGGTTTGCAGAGAGAAAGTTATATGCCCCTCATGCCAACATTTGGAATTTTGATCTTAGGAAGCTTGTTGTCCCCAGTGTGTTTATGGATTTTGACCTGCTTGAAGCCATAGCAAAAAACTATGACCAAGCCACTAAGGTAGTGAGGAGAGTAGATGGTGAGGCTTTAGTTACCATCAGTCCTGAGGAGATTAGGAAGGTTTTCAGTCTGGGACCCCTCACCATGTATCATGTGCCCATTAATCTGATAGATTTAGAAAAAGAATATATATCCAAGAGGGATGTAGTTAGACAGGGTGCATTGAAAGCCCACATAGGCCAAATTGGAGGCCTCCCAACCATAACATCATCTTCTAAAGAGCCCTTCAAGAAATCATGTTTTAATGCCAGGGCAGTGGAGATATATAGGACCCTGTGCAGAGTCTTCGGAGAGGGCGAAGAAGATTTTATTCCGGTGAGCTTCATGTATATGATCACCCAAATCTCTTCTTTTGGTGTAGAAATAATTTTTGATTTTGCATCTTACTTGGCAAATGAGATCCATCATGGATTGGTGGGGATTGCACAGGGCAAGGTGGAAAAGGTTTGGGGTCAGTATTCCTTACTGATGCATATGTTTCTTTTTAAAGGGGCCACTTATTTTGGTAAAGAAATGGTTTTAAATAGAGAACAAGAAGGGGAAGCACTACCAGTCCAATTATGGAGTGCAGACATGACCTGGGAAGCAGAAAATGCTAGCTTCATTAGATTTGATAGGCACTTTGCCTCCAAACTAAGGTGCCTCTTATTGAGTGACAATCCTAGAATCCCTAAGGCATTAATGCACCTTATCAGGCCTATGGACAAAACCCACAATCTAAAAGTTTCACATAATTGGGGAGATATTATCCCATATTCAGTCTCAACGGTCATCAGGGTCTATGGTTTCAAAGGAACACCTCATGTGTTACCCTATCAGGTACCCTTGAAGGTAGGGATAGCTGAATTTTTGTGGCAGTTGGGAGGAGTGGAGGAGGCCTTTTTGCACAAAAGGGGGACAGGATCAATTTTTCCTACTTGTACTATAGCCCACCAGTTTGTGATAACTAAAGAAGGGTGGGTCTTTCTCCATAAATTTTTGGATCAATACAAAATGGCCGTGTCTCACTCTCATTTTTGTGATACAGAAGGTTTCTTTAACTCTGCCCTTAGATTGAGAATCAAGCTGCGTCCAGTTCAGCATGAATTCTATTTTCCAGAAGATGTAATAAGAAATGAATACTCTCTCCATGAGCAAGAAATAAAGAAAGAAAAATGGAGAGTCTATTCAAAAGTTTTGGAATTCATTAATTATTTTGATAAAAATTTCAGTCCTCTTAGTAATGCTGCAAACAATGCAGATAAAATACATAAGCTCATGAGTAATTTCTCTGAGATAATGGAGGTAATGAATGAGAAGAAACAGCATTTTATTAATTCTTTTCTAGATAAAGCCAGAGAAATTATGACAAAATGAACAGATGTCAGGAGAAGATGACGAGGAAGATGTAAGAGTAATAGTTACTCTTGTAGTCAGTAATGATGACATAGAAAACTCCCAGGTTAAAGTGATTTTGCATGTAACAGAAGATGATACATCACTTGCAGACCTTATGGATATGTACTCTGAAGATGAAGAATGATTGCGAGAGCAGATCATAACAACCAAGAAGCATAACAGAAAGGGACCCGCCAAGAAATGCTGTTGTAATCAACCTTTCTATTATTCTTGTTTTTGTTTTTCAAAAGAAGGACACCTATCACCTACTGTAGCCTGAAGCTTGTTGCATCTCACATTATTTAAGTGAGATCCCAAGGCTAAAGATGGGTCCGAATTTGGTTTTCACTAAGTATTGTGCTTAGTTAAATTTTTGGTCCAAACATTTTGGGAAAGAAATTTATAGTATACTTTTTCTGTCAAAATTTCTGAGATATGGATGAATGTAGAAAGAACTGTGCTTCTTCTCTGAAGGTTTTTCTGGGTCTTTTGTAAAGGATATACCATTTTCAAAGGAAATGAATACAAATTATGAACTGTCCCCATATCTGTTCTTCTCTGAATTTTGTCTCCTTTTTAATACTGAGCTACCTTGATGTTGTGTGAGTAAAAGCTTATGCAATTGATTGCAATTTAGTAAGACTGTACATTCATTTGTTATTGCTGTTAATTCAATGGATTAAGTAAAGGCTTTGATGAATGTGATGAGGTTGCTCGGGTGTTAATAAGGATTTTTGAATGATAAATTCTGGTAAGAATTGCTGATGAAAATTCATTGCAAGGCAACAAATTAGATCTAAGAATTTACTTGACTCTGAATTCCCAATGGATTAGGCACTGATCGAAAGTATTTCAGCCAAAAGAGAAGTATATTATAACTAGCTTTTTTCAAAATACATCATAAAATCAATTTTCATTTATCTTTCCTGTAAGATTTTCAAAGTTGGCCAGCACTTGCCTGCCTAGATTGTTTTAGCTTCATTGAGCCATTGTTGTTGGAAACATCTGCAGAGCTATAGAAGATTTCTTGGCCATATCTGTTCAAGGGATGTGTTTATCAGTTATTTACCTATATTTTTGAGAATTTAGAGATGAGAATCAAAATGAAACTAAGGATAATTCTCATACAATTATTCCATCTTTGAACCATCCTCGGGTGCACCCGCCCTGGTTTTACAGAGCCAAAAGAGTAGAAAACCGTCTAAGGTTTTGTTGAAGTTGGGCCCTAATACTTTGCATATGCAAGTGATAATGAGAATTGGCTATTCTTTAGGTTGTGTATGTACTGATATCTAGGTACTAAGCCTTTTGTCGCCTAGTAGTTTTAGTATTGTTAACATCAAAATAAAACACCAACAAAATGGCGACTCTACTGGGGAATCTCTAACACATCAGTAAAAAATACTGCAGTTGTCTTTAGTCTTACTAAGTAAGTTTGTGTCGTGTGATCTTTATTTTGCCCGTAGCTATAGGGGAATCTTTAGTGTCAAAACTTGAGAATCTAAAGAAGATATAAACCCAAGTACCATTGCTACACACTGACGCATCCAGCTTATCCGAGTGTCTTATCTAACAAGCAAGAGTTGCAGTCTTACAACATCAGTGATTGATCTCTTCGTGCCGTATTTCTGTTTCCACTTGTGTATTGTTTTCTTTTTGTTAGTAAGAAGTGTTATTATATTTTCTCGAAAAAGGGTGGTGACTCAGTCAAGGTTTTGAAGCTAGTGCTTATTGTAACAAAAGGAGAATATGGCTGACAAGAGAAAAAACACAAGGGCTTACATGAGAGCCAATCCCGATGTATCAATGTATACTGATTTACTCCAAGGTGGTTGGAAGAACCAAAATAAGAAAAGAATAGATCCAAATCCTACTTGGAAACCTAGAGGTAATGCCTCTGTAAATTCCCATTATCAACCGATAATAGCAAGAGAATCATCTTCGCTTAGTTCTGAATCCGAAAATACAAGACTTTTAGGAGGTATTTTCAGTACCCCATTACCAGATCAGAGAGTTTTTCAAGATAAAGACGTATCTACTATGGGAATTGCTTCACCCAGACCAGGGCCTGTAGTAGATATAAATTGTAGGCTAGGATTCAGGAGTTCATCTGATACCCTTTTTAATCCCAGAGTAGCCCCATATATGGAACCAAACCTTATAGATCTAAATGATCTTGCTGATTCTGAGGCAACCTCTGTTGATTCTAAAGAAGTGCAATCTGAAATTGGATTTTTGAAGAAATGGATTGCTGAGGAAGAAGCTAAGCGCATCCGTCTTGAAATTTCTAGATTTTCAGACCATGCTAGGAGACATAGAGTCAAGGTACATACAAGATTCAATTTGAAATACAAATTATAGTTTAATTTATAGCTAAAATAAGAAGAATTTCTAACCATGCTAGGAGACATAGAGTCAAGTTACATACAAGATTCAATTTGAAATTAAAATTATAGTTTAATTTATAACTGAAATGATAATAATCATGGTTTGAGTTTTTCTTGTGCATGATCCTTTGAAGCTAAAGATTGCATATTGAAGATGCTTCATCTTGATGATCTATCAGTAGCCCAGTGTGACCTAAGTATTTAGATATTTAAAGTATTTTTTTACATGTTTTGAAATGGCATATGCCACATTTAGTAAAAAATTGTTTTTGATGTAATTTATGCTATATTCTATATATATAAACATACTTATTAAATAGTTTCATAAACAGAACATGACTTTTGCTATAATTTGTTCCTTATGTGAACTATATGTACCAATTATGTTTATCGAATCATTATGTGGCTTTTTTAATGCTATTGTCATTGTTACTATGATTAAATAATATTTGATGTGTTTGGAAAATATTTGTTTCAATATTTTGTTCCATATGTGTTTCAATGCATGTTACCATAATATTTGATATTTTTCATTTTTCAATGATACACATTTATCACTATACACTAAAATTAAATTAAATTAACAAGTAATGAATGACCTATAATACATTTTGCAGTTGTCATACATAACATACATAATTTACAAGAAATACCCTACAACACAACACTAAGGTGTGAGCCTCTTATGCGAGGTCTTGGGTTCAAGTTAACTCAATATTAATAAACAAAATAACAATATTAAAGTACAATGCCTTATAATAATTATTCTTGTATTTGGTCTCTTACCAATTAAAAAAACATACATACTTTATAAAATCCACCACAATGTTGCCCAACAGAGCTATGTTCATCATGGGGTCAAAAATTAGTGCAAATGTATCTGGTTGGACAAGTTTACCCTAGGCATGGTCTTCTTTTGCTCTCCATGTGTCAGAACTCTTAATGCCACACCCTACCAAAAATGTTGCTTAAGTGCCCTTAAGTGCCCTAAGTGCACAAAATTGTCAAATTTTACATACCATTTCCTACAATTTGTTGAACCTTTGTGTAATCTATTTAAATTTATAAGGTCCTGTTATGCCCCTTTGCAATAACATGTCCCAATTTTTTAAGACATACTGTCAATTTTGCATGGAAATAATATTTTTGTTCATGAAAAAAGAGTAAAATCCATTCAATGAAAAGTTTCAAGGTAGCACAAAAGGATTTGTGCTTTTCATGGGGTTTAATTATTAGGGAAAATTTTTTTTTATTAGAAAGATTTACACTAAGTATGGTCCCACTTTTCCTCTCATCATGTCAGAACTCTTTAGTGTTATTCTCTATTGATAATATCTCGTAAGTGTATAAGAACATAAAATTTTTAAACTTTGATACACCATTTATTTCAAATTTTGGAACCTAAAAATGATATATTATATTTATAGCTTTATGTTAGGGCCCTCTGCAATAAATTCTCTTAGCTTTTGGTGACTCAGAGTCATTTTGGCAAGGTAACAATTGTTTGGTTCATCCAAAAAGTGTCAAATGTATTCAGTTAATAGTTTCAAGATAGCACAAAATTTTTTTTTATATTGTAGGTTCAAACTATCATAATGAATACATGTGAATAGGAATATTTTCCCTATGAATAATCTCATTTTACTTCCCCACACATCAAAACTCTCAATGTTATACATCATTGGCATGTTGTCCCTTAAGTGTACCAAGTACACAAAAGTGTTGAACTTTGATAGACCATTTATTGTAGTCCATGGAAATTGTGTACGATCTATTTATACATATAGGGTCATGTTAGTCCTCTCTATAATAGGCTATCTCAAGATTTTAAGACTTGAAGTCTTTTTTGTAGGAAACAACTTATTACAAATGCTTTCAATGAAAAATTGCAAGGTAGAACAAAATGAGTTTTGTTTATTGTGAGGTTGAACCATCTAATGCATTTCATTTGGAAGGTTTATCCAATCTTTTGTCTGCATGTGTCATAACTCTCAACACCATGCCCGACTAGCAATGTCCATTAAGTGCCCTAACTGTACAAAATTGTCAAATATTAATCCAACATTTCTTGCAATCTATGACACCTACACATGATCCATTTGGGTGTCTATAGTAATCTCAAGCCTCTCTATAATAACTTATCTTGTTTTTCTGAGCATCAAAGTCTTTTAGAAGGGCAAAAATTATTTTATTTGTCAAAAAAGTGCCAAATGTGTTCAAAGGAAAGTTTCAAAGTAGCATAAAAAGACTTGTGTTTCTCATGGGGTTGAATTATCCAAGAAAACACATCTCTTTATGTGTGTTTATCCTAGAAATGGCCTATTTTTTCCCTCTATATGCACCTACACTCTTAGTACGATACCCTACCTCTGATGTCCCTTAAGTTTCCTAAGTGTACAAAATTATTGAACTTTGAGAAAAATTTATATATATATATATATATATATATATATATATATATATATATTGTGATAATAATTAATGACATGTTGTTTCTTAACATTTCAAGTTATCCTTCCGCTTGGCTTTGAAGAAGCTTCTAGAAGAGACTTCCAACTTATTTTCTTCATTGATCTCCTCCTAGCCTCCATATATTGATTGAATTGAGAATCCTCCAAACACTCTGGTATTTCTTAATATAACAAAGGGAATTTTTCTATAACCCAAGGTTTAAATTTAGTTGAAAATTTACCATCTATAGTCCTCATGTATTTTTAAAAATATTTATCAATTAGGAAATCATTTTTGTGTTTAATCAACACATATTATTTTGTTGAAGGTGATAAGTATTTTTTTATTGAAATAGAGTATTTATTTTACAATACAAAAATTAGCCTAAAAGACTTATTTAAAATTTATGCCCTTACATTGCTATCATGCCACCAACCCTCCAACCCTTACTAGATGTCAACAATATTGAAAACAAACACATAACCATAACATTGCAATGAGATAGTCCTACTACTGCAAATGGGCATGTAGACTTCAAGGAACTTGGACTCAAAATTACATGTTATATCCCCAATGAATTAACATCTCCTCCTCATATTTGTTCACCATAATTACTCCTTTTATGTCTACTTTTCCTTGTTTGCAGCCCAAAATCATCTCTAGCAATACCACGATGGAAGACTCATCTAAATTTTTTGTCCCAATCTTAGTTAGAAAATGTTTATGCTTCCTCTTCCTCTCTTCTTCCATTCATTGGTTGTTCTCCTCTCACCATACTATGAAATGCAATAGATACTTCTAAGATTTGTGCACTTCTCCTACTCATTGAATAATAAGAATCAAGTATTCAAGACTATGAATGACTATAGAAATTAAATATAACACCTTTAACATATCTCCATAAACCCTCATTCACATGAAAAACTTTTACAACCTTAGAAATTTCCAACCACCTCATCATACCATCACACTAGACTGGCTACATATATATTAATACAAAGATATTTGCACAATCAATAATTATTTTTAGTATACTATTTTGTATTATATTTTCCACAAAAGCAAATGCATAAGCTCGCACTAAAATCTATACACATTTCTATAATTTTCTTTACATCTTCTTTTCTCTCAGACAAGAGTAAGGCTTGTGCTCAAAACAATAAAAAAATATCAACATTCCTCTTTGGATGAAATTCCTTACTAAAAAATTATCTTCCAAAAAACCTACATATGATTTGAGAAAACTCCTCTTCATCTACCTTAAAAACATCTTCATGATGCCTTGGTGATATATCCCCTCAAACTCTTGGAGCTTACTTATTTTTGAACATCTATAGGTTGAAATTATCTTCCATTGTTATCGTCCTCAACTTGATCCAATATACATTATTCTCCAATAGTGACTTGTGCTATGTGGGTCAACTTTAAAACTTCATTAGGTCTCTTAAGTTATACCATCATTCCTTATATTTAAAAGGTATGAAAACATCCAAATTATTTTAAAAATATGCATCCACTTTATATCCTTCTTACATGCCCAATGTCACCTTTTCTTTGGCTAACTAATTCCATCATTACTTACCCATGCCAACAAAATTTAAGAGTATTTCTAAATAATAGAATATAGCACCCAATTAAGAGTAGTATTTAGATCTTGATAATCCTCCACCAACTTAGCTCAATCATACAATCTCACTCCTACATTGGTCATCTTGTCAATTATAACATTCCCTTCTCTCAAAGTAAGTATAACTTTAAATTCTTCAAATTCCTCCAATAGCCTTCTAATCCTCGTAATGTATTTGTCCAAAAAGAAGGATTCCATATTTTATTTTTCTATTATGTTGATCACTATTTGAGAGTATCCTTTGAAATGGATTCTTCTCTCAACACACTTATTTTCCAATCAAAGGGAAAATATAGCCACTAAACAATCTACTACATTGTAAGCCCCTTCTAGAAACAACATTGCTCCTAGCATCAAGGTATTGTCTTCAACATCTAGAATTGAACAACCTGCACCGCATCTACCTAGGTTTCCTTTGGATGCCCCATAAAATTTCACTCTTGTCCATCTCACCCCAACTTTTCTTCACTATCATTCCAATATCTATTCTCAAATGAAGGATTAACCCTTAAATTGTGGTGCAAGGGCATCTAGGTGAGCTAAGGAATACCTAGGCTTCCCTTATAATTTTTTGGCTTGTAGTGGTTCTAGCTACACCACTAGGTGAATAATAAATTCAGTCTAGTCCTTAAGTGAGGTTTAGGCTAGATTGCTCTTAGTTGTTCAATTTTTCTCAATATAGCTATAGAGAGAATTTTTAGGTTTTGGAGGATAAAAAGGTAAAATTAGTGTTTGAAGGAAATTATTAGGTGTTTTATAACCATTTAAGTCTTTTGGAATGGTTTTACATCATTTAGATAAATTTTGAGGTTTAGATACCTAAGATTGCAAAAATTGCTCAAAGTTGTCAATGCTGTCATTGACAACATGTTGACAACTCTTCTTGCATTTCAAGAAAAATTTTCAAGAAGGTATTTTAACTATCTAAAATAGTTAGTGGCATGGGTGGAAATCTTATATAAGGCTATTCTCAACCTGTTCAAGGGGTTGAAGAAGTCAATTATTGCATTGTACAGCTTGGACAACAAGATATGAACAACAATTTTTTGTGTTTTTGAGTACTCTTGGCATGCAGATGGATTATATCTAGGATTTTTAATATTAGAAGTGTTAGCTTAGATTGATTTGAGATTTTGTACATAGATAGTTTGTTATTTTGTGAGGTTTTGTGTGCTTGTATTAAGTATTTAGGTTTTCACCAGTCTTTTTTCCTGAGATGGACTGTTTGCACAAATAGAGTCATAGGACCATTTCTTACCATAGGTATAGTAAATTTTCTTAGGATATAGAATATGAATCCATGTACATTCTGTACAGTGAAAATGGGGCCCTAGAAATCTGAAGAGCTACTATTGCAATGATGCCCTAGGCAAGTCCTAGTAACTTGGTTAGGCATCATAGGTTGTTGTAGAGAAAACAAGTGTGGTTGAATGTATAGTGATAAAACCCCAAGCCAAGTGGGAAGTCTTGGTGGATGCCCTAAGGTGTGAAATTAATTTTTTTCCATTAGACAACATACAAACCCTTAAATCCCTTGATTTTAGGCTAAAAAGTTTGCTTGTATAGTACATACAATTTGGAAACCCTAGACCTCAAAAATCCTTAAGGTAGCTGAAAAGGGTATCCATAATTGTGGTTTGTTTGATCCTTTGTTAAGGAGCCTTTTGAGTTATTTTGGTTTTAGTGCATTTGGAGGGCTAGTTCTAGTAGCCTTTTTACAAACATTGGAATGCATCTTCACTTGTGGATTGGAACTTGATTAGTGTTTTAGTGTTTTTTTTGGTTTTGAAGCTTGAAGGAAGTCCACATACATTCCAAGGTGACTATCCACCCATTTGGAAGTCAAATAAGAATTTGGATTTACTACTGTTGATGAGGATTAGCAAGAAAGTTGTTCTAACTTATTGACGTGTGTAAATTGAATGGTTAGGATCTATTGTATAGAGTCTTGAGGAGTATAGGGTGGGTAGAAATCCTATTTTGTCAAGTGTAATACCTAAGGAGACCATAGGAGAGCTTGGGGAAGAAGAAATATTGGTTGTCACATCAAAGTGGTATCAGAGCAAGTTAAAGACTTGGGAGAAAGTGGTGCATGTCTCCAGCTACTGGTGAGTTAGTAGGCTAGTCTAGCATGGTGACTAATGTAGAGTTAGCCAAAGAAGTTAATGAGAAAATAGAGAAGAATAGGCTCCTTGAAGTATCCTTGGAAGATTTGAAGAAAAACTTAGAGGAATTTGTTGATGCAACTAAAAGGGAAGAAGAAGAAGAAGATATTAAGAAGGGTAAAGAGGTAGCAGAAGATGACATGGTACTTGAACCTAACCCTATCTTGAATATAGAGCCATTTTTGAAAGATATCAAATCCTTAGGAGGGAAAACTTTAGAAGATATGCCACTATTCAATCGAAAATTAGATATTGATGCATTGATGGATTGGATAGATGGAATGGAGAACCATTTCGAGTGTGAAGGAGTGTCAGAGGTATTGAAGATCAACATTGACATGGTGAAAATATGTCCAAGATGAGAGGATCAACATGGGAAAGAATCCTATAGCCAATTGGAATGCCATGGTTACTAAGTTTAGGGAGAACTTCCTACCAGAAGACTATAAGATTCAACTCCATAGAAGGTGACAAGGAATGAAGCAAAAAGACCTAGATGTGGCCTCCTACATAGAGGAGTTTTAGAGACTATGTCTTAGATCAAAGAAACAAGATGATGAGCCAATAAAGGTGGCTAGATACTTATGAGGTTTGAAGTGGAATATCCAAGAAGAGCTTGGTTTATGGGCACCTACCACTATTCAAAGATGCCATCAACTAGCTTTAAAGGTGGAGGAAAACAAAAAGAAGAAAGGGTATTCCAAATTCAAAGTTAGAGGTAAGGTTAGAAATCAAAAAGGACAAAGAGGAGGTTACCAAGGTAGAGGAAATAAGTAGAAGCATCAAGGTGAGAAAAAATCACGAAGAAGACCGATGAAGGAACTTATAGAGAAGGTTATGCTAGAGGCAGGAGTAACCAAGGAGGCTCAAAGAGAGGTAGAGGATCAAGTAGGATTAGTTCCTATTTTTCCACCATGAAATGTTATAATTGTGGGAAAATATGTCATCCAACATATAGATTCCCTAAGAAGCCTTCTTCTAGTAACCCTGACAAAAGGATAACATATGTTCAAGAGGACAACTATAAAAAGGACTCTAAAATGGATCATATTGAATTATAAAAGGGAGAGAATTTAATGTTTAGGAGGGTATTGATTAAACAACCTACTCCTGATGAGCCTAAGCATGGAAGAAATCTATTTAGGACTAGATGTAAGATCCTAGGGAAAGTGTCCAAAGTAGTAGTGAATTCTATATCTATTAACAATATCATATCAAAGGAGGCAATCAAAAATCTCAAGTTTACTAAGATACCTCATATCAATCCTCATAAAGTGACGTATCCCAATAAGTGTAATACTAGTGAATGAGAAAACTTAGTGGACTTCTCCATTGTAGGAGATAAAGATGAATTTTTGTGTGACGTCCTACCCATGGATTTTTTCCATATTCTATTAGATAGACCTTGGAAATTTGATAGGGAAGCAATATATGATGGAAAGGAAAACTGCATCTCATTTAAGAAGGAAGGAAGAACATTCAAAATCCAATCTTTATTAAAGGGATAAGAGCTACAGATCAAGGTACCAAGTGTAATATTTTTTAGTGGTAAGGAATTTGTTAAGGACCTCAAGAATGAGGAAATTTAGAGTTATGTAGTAGTGTTGAACTCTAAAGGAGAAGAAAATGTAGTCAAAGAACCATTACTTAATGAAGTGTAGGAGTTGCTTGAGCAATACAGAGACACAATGAGTGATGGGGCTCTTTCTAAACTACCTCCTAGAAGGGTTATAAGTCACCAAATTAACTTTGTTCCAGGTGCATCCCTACCTAACAAAGTAGCATACAAGCTCACTCTAGATCAAAACTTGGATGTAGCAATACTTTGTTCCATGTGCCCTTACTACTCTATTTTGTTGTTACTAGGCTTTCTATGTTTCTTTGATAGTTTATTTCATCAAAGGAGATTTAGTAAGAATAGTTTGTATTTGTATAATACATGATGCAGATAAAAAGCAACAAAAAGAAAAACCTTTGAGAAGATCAGAGCGGATCAGGAATTTGACCAAATCTGATTGTGGTCATAGACAACATGCATGAACTGTTTGATATAATGCCTCAAAGGGTGTCATTTCAATGAAGTAGCTATAACACTAGTAGGTTATGTGCAAAAATAATTTGTTGAATAGGCTTAAACCTTCAAGCAAATGAAGCTGGTAGACGGTACAAATAATCTCCATGGTTTATGCCAACATCGTACATACTACACATGAAGTCCCTCAAATTGGATTCATTATGGTTGTACGATATTTGATGAAATGGATCTTACAAACTTTCATGAAAAAGAAGTTCCCCACTTAGCTAACATTTCCTTATATGTCTGCCTATAAATGGAAATTCTAGAAAAAAATTTGACCACCAACGAAGTATAAGGAATGGTGTAAATTTATGAAAAATTTGGAAACTTAGATAGCGTGTGACTATATGAATGCTTGCAAGAGATGTCATCTAATTGTACATCAAGAATTTAGAAAGTTTTGAAGTTCCTATCGAATTGGTATTAAATTTGTATATAGAGGTACTCCTATGTATTAACAGTTCTATGAATTGGATCGCAGAGTTGATATAATGGACACAACTCATGAACCTTTCAGAGATACTTTTGAAAGGGGTAGATTATCATTATCCATGGTACAATTCTTATTTTATATTGAAAAAAGAAATTAAATAGTTATTAATAATTCCTAATCTAATTTTTCATTTCTTATGTTTAACCATCTTGCACAATAATTTCAACCGAAAAATAAAACAGCTAGATAACTCTCCCAAACCAAGTAAAATGCAACTACAAGATATTTCATTTGCACAATCTGGCACATGATCTTCAAGATGTGGTGAGGGTAATAGTCAAGAATTCATATGGGGAAAGGGTGTGTTGGTAGAATCTAGAGGGACATTTTGTGACAATTACCCACATTTGTTCAAATGAGAACATCAACCCTATTGATTTCTATAGTAGCTGCCCAAGCATAGCTTTGAATAAAATCTCACCTTATAATCAAAATCTTTGTCTACCACCATTCTCCAGATTTTTTAGTGAAACTAGAATTTCATTGCCATTATTACCTCATAGACTTATGCTTAACTTAATTATTAATCTATCTGTTAAGTTACAACCTGATGAATTTCTTGGCAGGGCTGTGAACTAAAAATCAAAGAAATTGAATTCTTTTTTAAGGACATTGCCTTCCTTTTCAAGCAAGTTGTTGGTCATGGTATGGTTCTCTTGTATGACTCTGCACTAATTTGTTTACATTGGTACATTATGTCTGTACCAAAACATGTGAAATATGAAAATTATAAGAGACTAAATACTAAAAATATAATACTTCTTGCCAATAAATATGTTTAACATAATGTGCATAGAATAAACAAAAGCAACCACAAAACACTAATAATATATTGATAATTCCATGGTTTTATCATTAAGTTAAAGCTTTCTTTTTTGTTTGTTTTGGCTGCTTTAAATTATTTTTATTGAATTTTATTTATTTTTGTTTTTGACCATTTAGAGATCTAGATTCACATCAAGCCTTTGGCTAGGTATGACCAAGACATGAGGTGCTCTCCCTGAGTTCACCTCAGACAAATCTGGTATGTCTCAAGGATTGGGTATTGAAAATCAATGCTTTGCTAGAGAAGATGTTATGGCAATCCCCTATATTTATGCTGGATTCATTATGATGGGGGCATTTGTTCATGGAGCTATATTTCTCATTAGAGATTATAATCTAGAACAAAATAAGGATAATGCATTGGTGAGAATGTTGGAGCACAAGGAAGCCATAATATCTCATTTGAGTTGGGTTAGTTTATTCCTAGGTAGCCAAAGATTTGGTGAACAAATTGGTTCAGTGTGAGAAATTTTTATTGCTAATATTAGTTATCATAATTTTTGATGGCCATGTCTAGTTTATGTAACTTAAGATTAAAAAATCATTTTTATCAATCATGAGAATTGAGTAGTGTCACATCGAAACATATCACAAGTTCTGAGTAGTAGGTTACAGAATTCCTTTAAAGAATGCTACAAGGGAACACTAAGTATTGGGCTACAGAATTCCTTTATAGAATTCCTACAAGGGAACACTAAGTATTGGGCTACACTAAGAATTCCTTTAAAGAATGCTACAGAATTACTTTTCGAGTTGGGCTTTCTACACTAATTATTGGGGTTATTCCTCTTGAAAGTGTGAAGGGAACACTCTTATTGTTGTCAAGGATTAAATTTTTGATAGATTTGAACTAAGAAAAATGGGTTAGCTATGGGATGTAAGAAGCAAAACATACATTTTGAAAAGAATTAATTGTAGGCAATAAGTGCTTCACACAATATAGTTTTTCTTTTACATTTGCATTATCTACTTGTATTCCACACATGTTTTTCTAATATGTTGTATCCCCAATCATTGATGTGTTACATCCACATCTACTGCTTGCAATGCTTTTGTTTTATAAGGACCAATTTAGAAAAGAAAACCGTACACAATAAAAAGAGTTATAGCACTCTGTGGCCAAGTCTCTTAATTAGAAAGAACTTATAAATAAAGCATAAGATTACTTAGCTAATATATACCATCAAGGTCCCCTCGCATGGGAGATAACATGTAAAAATACATGTATGGAACCAAAATCAAAATAGTAAAGTTTACTCCTCGACAAGGACATGCCCCATATCTCACTATGGATGCGCCTAAACATAGACTTTTCCATTTAATTAAACTTTTGTTGTTCCTTGAGGTTCTTATCAACAACTAAAACCTGATGAACAGATTCATAGATGTATGCTAGTATATTGGTAATATTCTTTGATCATTCCTAGTTTTTTTAATTTACAACTGTACTTTCATATGCTTCCCTAGTCTAGTATATTAAATTAAGAGTCTTGCAAGAATTTGGATAGGCTATAAATTTAAAACATACTAGATTAAAGCTTTTGAATGACTATTCAAGGGATACAAAACATCAATAAAAGTAGAACTACAATGTTCTTTTAATGTTTTAAATAATCCACTTGCAAAAAGGTTCAAGAAAAACTTTGTAAAATTTGTTAAAGTAAGGACAACTTGTTTTCAAGAAAGCCTTTAATGAAAGAAAGCAGGAAAATAAATTCCATTTCTATGCCTCTAAATTTGCATAGGTGAAAATATGGTGGGGCTGGAAATTATCCCACCATCCTAGGAAAAAAATTATGCCACATGTTAAATATTTGCACATTTTATTCCCACCAAAACCAAATAAATCTTTCCAAAAAATTAAAATTAGAAAGCTTATTAATTTTAAGAATTGAAGCTTTAAGCTGAAACACATTATAAATTTCATAAGAAGGCTCATACTTATGAGACTTAAAACATGTCATGCTAGATCATTAAAATATACTTAAGAGACTTAAAACATACTTAAGATACTTAGGAGACTTAGAGCATGCCATGCCAGATCCTTCTTCCATATTCTTCAATATTTCTTGAAGTGTAGGTGCAAACCTTTTAAAGATGACTTGTTCTACTTCATCTTCACCTAGCTTCAGTTTCCTTTTGGATTTGGTTTCTCTTCTTGTAAATATTGTAGGGGATGACTTAATAGGTCTAGTTATAATAACCTTCCCCTTCTTCTTGGAAGGCTCTTTCTTCTCATATTAAAATTCCTCTATTTCATCCTCTTCATCTTCTACATCATCTCCTTTTCCCTTGGTAATCTTAAGAGAACTTGATGATTTTGCATTCTTGATTATCTTTTCTATCCTCTTTCTTCCTTTGCTTACCGCTTGACGTAGCTTGATCTCAAGCTCAATTATTTCCTTGGCTTCATCATAGGTTCTAAATAAGGTGGCTTTAGGATCCATGGGCTCATTCAATATAGCTTTAATAATATCCTTAGTGTCATCAATGTTAAGCTCATATTCTAGAGGCTTAACCCATGCCACTTTAAGTCTGACTGCTTGAATATGTACTTTTTCATAGTTAGCCATGAAACATAAATCTTGCTCATAGTCTTCTACAAGCTTCTTGGGTATCCTAAATCTACTTTTCATCTTTTCTTTGAATGATTCAAAGTAATAATCTATGATGTTGCTAAAATTCTCACCCATTTCTACCATGTACTCATTGATTTGGGATAAAAGTAGAACATCTTTTCTTCGTAGAATAGATCCTTTGGAAGGCAAAAACTTTTGAACAAAGAAAAACAAACATATTAAAAGAGAATTGAGTTTACACTAGTTGTTATCTAACACTCTGATGCTCTCCACATTCTTGTTGAATTGTATCAGCAATAACTTGGCAAGGTTGAAAGACAAGTTGTTCTTCACCACCTTGTATGTCAGATCAACAGCCTCACATGACACATTGTTCAACTAGATAGAGCTGAATATCTTGTGGGAAATCACATGGATTCCAAACTTCAACTCAATTTCTATTACATCACTAAGCTTCATGCCTCTTCCATCCCACTCAACACGACTCCACTTTGTCAGTTTTTCCTGACCTGGGGCTTTAGTGGCCTTAGCTTTGTTCAACATTGACAATCCAATAATTTTATAAATCATCTTCTTTATCATGATAGGGTGATCTAGTCACGTATACCCATTGTGAATGCTACTTAGAATGAATATGATCCACTTGACTTGAATGTCCTTTGGCATATGAAGAATATGTGTTAAGCCCTTTGTTTCCAAATGATTGTGCTTAGGTTTGAGAGCTCCATGCACACATAACTCATTGAATTCTTTGTTCATTTCAAGGGTTCCAAGTTCTTGAATAGAACTATGATATAATGAATGGATATTGTACACAAGAAGTACCTTGGGTGGAATTTGTGATTGCACACCAACTTGAATGTGGGAGCCTTGCAATCCAGTCCACAAACCAACTTTTTCGATCCTTTCTTCACTTTGTTTCTCAGAGATGACATCACTTAGTAGGGTTTCAAAAATGGGAAAATCTTCAACAATAATTTTCTCAAATCACTCAGAAACACTAAATTTTCTCTTCACTTTGCACCCTAAAAATTTGTGGTGAAATAATGCATTTGATTTCTTCCTTTTAACAAATTTCCTCCTTTCAATCACCATTAATGGTTTGTATGTATACTTTCTTAGTGACAAGACATATTCCACTTAGTTTGGCCTTTAATGCTTGGAAGGCACCTTTAACTTAGTAAGATTTCCTAACTCAGTAGGAACTACCAACTCAAAGAACTTCAAAACTTGTTAGCATTATCACCATTCAATCTAACCTTGGTACTTGGTAGAGTCACCAACTTAATGTTTGTTGATTCAGAGGATATTTTCATCAAAAATTGAAGTATCTCTAGATCTCCAATAATTAGCACCATGTCAAAGTTCTCACAATTTTGAATCCAATGCAAATTCAATGGGGAAAAAAGGAGTATGTATGCTCGAGTTATGGCCAATCAAAGTTGGGTCAAAACATGGACCAGAGGCCATAAAAAAAAGTGAAATTTGGAACTCTCCAAAATTGGTGACACCAATTTGAAGGTGTCATCAAGAGGTTTCCAAAAACATTCATTTCATCAAAATCAAAGCCCATACATGAAAGTTATGCCTGGTTAAAGTTGTGGTCAAATAAGCATAACAGGGGTTGACCAAAAATAGGCATGAAATTTTGACCATCTCCAAATCAATTGAAAATGGCATCAAGATGAAGGTCTTATCGCTATGATTCCAATGCCATTCATTTTGTCAAAAATGAAGTTTGTATGTAGGAGTTATGATTGATGAAGGATGCCTAGGAAAAGGGTTTACTAGTGACTAGCATGTCTATATGATGACATCAACATGCTGACATGGCAAGTACACAGTTAGTTGAGTCCATGTAGCAAGGACACAGTCAACATAATAAGGTGGCATGAACAGTCAGCTCTAACCTATCATTTTGTGACATGTGTCATTATGAGGTTAAGTGAATTAGTGCCATGTGGCACCTAAGTGACAAGGGACCAAGTTTTTTCTATCAAAAGTATATCTTGGAAGCTGGTGGGGTCAAACTCGTTACCACTAGGCCCCAAACCCAAGTTGGTGGCTGTTGGGTTATTGATCCACTTCAAAATGGATGTGGCACAGTTTGTATTTAAAGTATATCTCGTCAAAATCAACTTTTAAAAGGCTGTTGGTGAAGTTAGAACCCCTGACCGGTGGCCCATGAAAAATCTTAACTGCTGGTGCACCAAATGTGGGATTGAATATGAATATAAGCAAGTTTGTATTCAAACTTTTACTATCAAAACCGCCACCTTTTAAAATAAGCCTTTTTTTCTTATTTGGTTAAGATATATCCCCCAAATTTGATGTAAGCCAAGTTTATTAATTGGCAAAGGGGTAAATTTGAATAGGTAGTTTTTTTAAGAGGCCTATAATTAAATATTATTGTTTTGGCCTATTTTAGGCTAAATTCATGTATAAAAGAGGGGGGATTTCTTCTTATGAGACCCATTTTGGAGAAGAGATTTTCAGAGGAGCCATTCCGAAGAGGCCATTCTAGAGGAGAGAATTCTAGACATGTCAGAGAGCATTCTAGAGGAGAATTTTGTTGGGTGTTCATTTTGCACGAGGTCAATGATAGGAATCCATAGTGTAATTCCTCTCTTGAAAAGCAAATCTTTTTAAGGATCCACTCCAAGGTTTAGTGTTTGTCTTGCGACATACCAAAAGCTTCTCAGTAGAAGATAAATGTGAGTGTTCATAAGGAGGCCTTTGCTGGTTCCAAAAACTCTTTTACCTTGCAATGAAGTAAAATCTATTCGTTGTCTCAAAATATCACACCAAAAGAACAATTTTTTTGTATTTTCTATTTTTTTTAATGAATGCAACTCTAACAATGCAACTAGTATGAGGTCCTATTCGAACAGGGGGGTTAGCAAAGCAAATAATGAAACTGAAAGCAAATAACATGAAATCAAATAACTTGAAATTGAAATTCCTAAATGGACATAAGCTACAGAACACAACACGCTGCGAGTTAAACCTTTGAAGAAATTGGTAGAAAACCAATGAAAATAGGAGCAACGCTTCCTAGAATCCACTAATACAATCATTGGTGAAAATCTATAACAAATCGAATGATGTTTCACTCTTCATCAAATCACAAGGCCACAGAAAGTATGCTCATGTGAGACAAAAAGCTATGTAGACACAATCAGGTGATTTCTTCTCAAGCTCGTTACATCAATGGAATTCATATATCTGTAGCAAACACCAGAACTAAAAGATAACACAACCAGAAACAATGCAATAAACCTTTGGCTCAATCAAAATCTCATGAATAAATCCACAAAAAAATGACACATTCAGGCAAGAATAACTACACTCCAAATGTTAGCACCAAAAGCATAACTTTATTGCATAATAACGGTGGCCCTTTTTACATTTTACAATGTGTTATTTATAAGAGATTGTCTCCTCAATTTGTGTTGAGAGTGAGAGATATCTTAATGCAATAAAATGCCTTTAAAACATTAAAACAAACTAAATGTATAAAAACTAGTAATCTAACTAGTGCTTGAAGGGACTCCATCCATATTTTATTCATTAATTGGATGCATGAGCCCTTTACATGTTAAAACAAAGAAAGCATGAGAGACAAAATAGGAGGAAGCCATCAGTCGAAGTAGAAGTGCATGGAGACACCAAAAATAGAAGCTGGCCCTTCACTTGATGTGTGTCGGAGTTATCTTGCCATCAAAAATGTGTTTCTAATGCATGGAAAGTGTTATTTTTAGAACTGGCAGTTGACTATCGGCGCACTTCTAAATTGTGGAGCTTCATGAAAATGCGGAGCTGCGGAGCTCAATTCACCAAAAAATCAAAGTTCCCAATTTTGAAAATGGTTTCTAGGTTTTGTTCAAATGAGGTTTTAGATCACTTTTTGTATATGCTCCATGCCCTTTTTCGATGATTTACACCTTCTTTATAGCCAATTACTTCAATAAACTTGCACTCCCTCTGCTTCTTCAATTGAAAATCTCAAGGCACCTGCATTTAATCTTGTCCCAAAAAGCTACATAAGATGAGGAACCTGATTTTCTTTATGCGTCCAACCTCTGTATATTTGACCTTTGTCTTCTCTCCACCTATCCAATCCTTCCCGACAAGAAACCAAGTGATCCAGATTATCCAAGACGATCGAATGTTTGCAAATTTTTCATATTTTTCACAAATTTTCTAAGCATTTTTAAATGACCTTTTTGGAGGTCTTTTGCTCAAAATTTCAAGTTGGAACCTTCATCGGTCCCTAAAATTGGGTAGTTTAAGGCTCATTTTTTTATGGATTTAAAATTAGATCTTTAGTTCTTCTTTCCAATGGTGTAACCGGTTCTGAATTCTGAGGCCCGAGTCAAAAGTTATGATCTCGACAAGTTGAGAATGTCATTTTTACCTACACAAGAAGCAAACATTAGTCCGTAGAGTTAACAATGCATAGCAAAAACACACTAGCCATTCAAACAAAACTAGAGGTGAATCTTAAAATTTGGCTAAGTCTAAAATTTTGAAGCCCTGAAATTTGGCTAAGTTTGGATTCCTGAAGCCCTAAAATTTCCTAGAATCTTTACCTTATCTTCGGGAGGCCTGAAACCTATCTCAAAAGATTTGTCGCATATATTAAAATATATCTTAAGTATAAGGAACTTATACTTAAATGATATATTTTAAACCTCTCTGGTGGCTACTCAGATAGAACTAGAGGTGGAAGAGCAGCTTGGCGAGGGCACATGGTGCCGTGGGAGTGGAGTGGCGCGAACACACACAAAACACCTTGATTGTGCATGTGTGCACACTTAGAAACCGAAGGCGCAAGGCGCGGCAAGGTGCGACACACGCTCAAGCACAAGGTGCAGTGCGACATGGCGCGCACAAGGCTCAAGGTGCTATGTGCACGAGCGCACGAATGCATCGTCGCGCAACCACACTTGGCAGCGCAAATGTGTGTGGCGCATTTTCAAATTTTTTATTTCAATTTTATATATATATATATATATTTATTTTTATTTTTTTTTTGAATTTTTTAAATTTTTTTTTTATTTTTTATTTTTTTTATTTTTGGACTCATCTTTTAAACAAAGAATTCTTCTCCCGACTCTCGAATTATGAGTTTAGGAGTCAAAAAAAGTAGGGTGTCCCCATTCTTAGTGAGGAATGGGGTGTGTGTTGTGGACACCACAAAAAATAGCCCCAAAAAAAGGAAGAAACGACCAAGGCATTTCTTCATCAGCAAACATTCTTTCGACATGTGTCAAACACCAACCAAGCTTTGAACATCCCAAGTGTCTTTTGGATGACTTCTCAGTCAAAATCTCAAAACTTGAAACCTTCAAACTCAGTGTGTGCATTGTGTATTCATTCATTTTGATGTGTTAGGATGCAATTAATCAAAGTTTTTTGATAAATTGAAACAATCTTCCACTCCTCCCAGCTCATTCTTTCAGAATCTGCATGAAGGCTCTTTATCAATCAATTTCTTGACTAGATGAGAGAATCAGTTCGAGGGCTCTTGGCAAGATGTCACGTTCTTTTAATTTCTGGCCTTTTTCATAATTTGTCTATGTCATTCAACATGTTACTTTTGATGAAACAGTAGTTTTGAATATGAGACACTTTGTTTTGCAACATATCTTTAGCCATTTTAGATCTTTAGAATCCTTCAGTCTTAACACTATCTTTTCTTTCTTTCTTTCTTTTCTTTTTTTTTTTTTTTTTTTTTTAAATTTTTTTTTTTGAATTCTGTATCTTGACTACACTTAGACTATGTAGCCTGAACATCAGTGTCATTTCTTGGATTTGATCTCTAATGAACATCCCTTGCATTCCCCTTTTAAAACTTTTTAGGAAACTCTCCCGCCAAACATTGATCTTAGTAACCTTTCGAGGAGACCCTCCTGCTTGAACCAGTTAGAGTTTGGATCATTTCTTATTATCTTTGACTTGAATTCAATAGCACCCAAAATGATCAAATCTTAAAATTTTTAAAGTGTTGAGAACTTGTTGGTCCAGACTTCTGATTTCCAAACTAAAAGTCCCCTATTTCTACAAGAAATTTTGTTTGCTCGGTTGGTATTAGACACACAATCATCCAAATGTTTTGACAAAGAAATACCTCTTCCTAAAATCAGAACCAAAGAGTGGTTAGTAAAATCTTGAGAAATATCTCAAGTACACCTTAGCCCCAGGACTAACAAAACTTTGAAAGAAAACACACGACTGAAAGAAAACATGCAACACCTAACTAGAAAGACTAAAAAAAAGACTAAGAAAAAAAAAAAAAAAAAACAAAAAATTATCTACAAAAAACCTTGAATAACAAGAATGTGGGGTGGTTGTGAGTAGATTTCTTATTATGTGCAATAGTAATGAACCACCCCATATAGTTCTCAAAAATGCTAACTTGTCTTTGTACTCAGAAAAATAAAGTCTAGACAATCTTGGTTCAAATTCAGGGCACACATCACACAAAATTAAAAGTTGTGGTAACTCTTTATGGCCATGATTAATCCACAAACAATTTCTCTTACCTTTAGCATCATAGTCAAATTAAAAATAATCAAACTTAGAGGGATAATGGAAAAATATCACCTAATCCACCAACTCCCCCACCATAGGAGTACACTCACATATTGTAATTTCTCTTTCTGGTGGTCTCATCTCATGGTACACCACTTCACGTGCACATGGAGACACTTTAGGTTCTACTCTAGGCTCCTTTAGACTAGGAAACTCAATTCCCAGCCTCCCTTTCAAATTACAGGATTCATTACTATCATCGGCCAAGATGTTTTCTGCCTTGTATGCCAAAGAAGTTTGTTCAAAATCATATTTTCCCTCCATTACGATCTCCCAAGCTAACAAGAAATCGAGGCAACCTTCTTCTAAATGGAACCCAAATGGATGGATTCTACATGACTCAGTTATTGCATGGTTGGATATGTGTGTGGAATACCCACAAATAGACATTTCCTCAATCAAGCTTGACACCAAACTGAACACTCTATCCATCTCTTCTAATGAAAAATCTTGTTTTGAGGGAGATATCTTATCTTTATCCAATTGGGAATCAATATCACAGTAGGAAGAATTGGTATCTTCTTCTTGATGACTTTTTGATTCAAAAATCTCACCAACCTTAGGATCTTTTGCATTTCCATCACCTTTTGCAACTTCATGAAGTTTTGGAACTTCAAAATTTCTTACACCCTCAAGATTTCTTGGCATGTCCACACTTATTACGACATCAACACTTGGAAGAATTTCTTTATTGAATGGGAACCCAAACTCCTCTTGATCATCTTCATCAAATTTTCCTCCTGTGGACTTATCACGTGATTCAAACATCATTGCACTAAATTGCAAAAGTTGTTTCTCCATGATTTGGGGAGGCTGATCCAAAACATCATTGTGCCCATGCCAATTTTTACTTGGACTCATTCCTATAATACAATCATTCTCATTGTTGATGTTCCTGTAAAGGTTAAAATTTTCACTCTGATTTTGAGAATAATTGTTCTGGGTAGCAAGTTGTCTTAGATAATTGCCTTGATCTCTTGAAGGATTCAACTTTATTTTGATGTGTTCATTGGATAAAAGAGACATCATCTCCTTCATGGCCTTAAGCTCTCTAGCCACATCATTTTCTACTTCAACGGATGCAACTACCTTTTGCTCAAGGAAAGTAGTCTTTTGAGACCCATATTCAAAATATCTAATCGTTGGCATTGGAGTAGCAGTAACTTGACTTGTGAATGTAATAGCCTCTTTGAAAACCTTTTCAATGGTATCAATGTCTTTAGGTGGGAGCCTTCTTAGAAAAATAGAAGTTAATGAATCCATTGTCCCAAAATAGACTTGGATAGCAGCCTCTTGCGGTATAGTGTATGGAAACTCCATTCTTTTATACAACCTATAGAAGTGATGATTGAACTGTGAAATAGTCTCATGGGGATCCCTCTTAATTGAGATGAACTGATGATATAGAAGAGTTGGATCAACATAGATCTTAAATTGTTCCAAAAACTTGCTCTCAAAAGAGTTCCAAGCCCTTATTGATGCTGGTGGCAGATTGAGGTACCAATTGAATGCCATTTCCCCCAAAGTGTAAGGAAAAAGGTGGCATACCACATCCATATGTAGAATTTGGTTTCGATTGCAAATCTCTTTGAAAATTTTGATATGATCGTCTACTGTTCATGATTCTCCATAGATGAACCGTGGGAAAAACTTTTCAAGATTTTTGGGCAAGCCATGTACTGGTCCAGTTAAGTTCAAAGGTGAACTTTGGGCATTGAAGAAAGACATGGTGCATAATGACAGAAATGTGTGGAGTGGAATGTAAAGTGAATGATAATGCTGAAATGTGTAATGTGAAAGGGTGGAGTTCTTGGAATCCCTTTATCCCTGTGATGCTCATGAAAGTGACTAAGTTGTAGGAACTTGTGTTTATTCTAGAAAAGTGTACCTTTGGAGAAACACACTTTCTCAAAATAGTTCACCACAAAATTTTGCAGATCTGCGGAGCTGCGGACCTGTGGATCTGTGGATCTACGGAGTTGTAGACCTGCGGACCTGCGGATCTGCAGACCTGCGGAGCTGCAGACCTGCTCACCTGAATTTCTGAAAAACTCAAAAAAATTTATGAACTTGTGCAAAGTGCAGATTATTGCAAGAGTGCAAAACTTTTGAAATGTTATCAAATCTTTCTTGTTTCCAAGAGTAGGTTCTTTGTTTTGGGCCCTCCTTCTAGCGCCACTTCTGTTGGGCATTCATTTTGCACGAGGTCAACGACAGGAATCCATAGTGTAATTTCTCTCTTGAAAAGAAAATATTTTTAAGGATCTACTCCAAGGTTCAGTGTTTGTCTTGCGACATACCAAAATCCGCTTAGTAGAACATAAATGTGAATGTTCACAAGGAGGCCTTTGTTGGTTCCAAAAACTTTTTTAGCTTGGAATCAAGTAAAATCTGATCACTGTCTCAAAATATCACACCAAAAGAACAATGTTTTTGTATTTTCTATTTTTTTTAATGAATGTAACTCTAACAATGTAGCTAGTATGAGGTCCTATTCTAACAGGGGGGTTAGCAAAGCAAAAAATGAAACTGAAAGCAAATAACATGAAATCAAATAACTTGAAATTGAAATTCCTAAATGGACATAAGCTATAGAAGACAACACGCTGTGAGTTAAACCTTTGAAGAAATCGATAGAAAACCAATGAAAATAGGAGCAGAGCTTCGTAGAATCCACTCATGCAATCGTCGGTGAGAATCTATAACAAATCGAATGATGTTTCATGCTTCATCAAATTGCAAGGCCACAGAAAGTGTGCTCATGCAAGACAAAAAACTATGTAGACGCAATCAGGTGATTTCTTCTCAAGCTCATTACATCAATGGAATTCATATATCTCTAGCAAACACCAGAACTAAAAGATCACACAACCAGAAACAACGCAATAAACCTTTGGCTCAATCAAAATCTCATGAATAAATCCACAAAACAATGACACATTCAGGCAAGAATAACTACACTCCAAATGTTAGCACCAAAAGCATAACTTTATTGCATAATAACGGTGGCCCTTTTTACATTTTACAATGGGGTATTTATAAGAAATCATCTCCTCAATTTGTGTTGAGAGTGAGAGATATCTTAATGCAATAAAATGCCTTTAAAACATTAAAACAAACTAAATATATACAAACTGGTAATCTAACTGGTGCTTGAAGGTAATCTAACTGGTGCTTGAAGGGACTCCATCCATATTTTATTCATTAATTAGATGCATGAGCCCTTTACATGTTAAAACAATGAAAGCATGAGAGAGAAAATAGGAGGAAGCCATCAGTCGAAGTAGAAGTGCATGGAGACACCAAAAATAGAAGCTGGCCCTTCACTTGATGTGTGTCAGAGTTATCTTGCCATCAAAAATGTGTTTTTAATGCATGGAAAGTGTTGTTTTTAGAATTGGTAGTTGACTGTCGACACACTTCTAAATTGCGGAGCTTCATGAAAATGTGGAGCTGCGAACCTGCGGAGCTCAATTCGCCAAAAAATCAAAGTTCCCAATTTTGAAAATGGTTTATGGGTTTTGCTGAAATGAGGTTTTAGATCACTTTTTGTATATGATCCATTCCCTTTTTTGATGATTTAAACCTTCTTTATAGCCAATTACTTCAATAAACTTGCACTCCCTCTGCTTCTTCAATTGAAAATCTCAAGGCACCTGCATTGAATCTTGTCCCAAAAAGCTACATAAGATGAGGAACCTGATTTACTTTATGCATCCAACCTCTGTATCTTTGACCTTTGTCTTCTCTCCACCTATCTAATCCTTCTCGGCGAGAAACCAAGTGATCTAGATTATCCAAGACAATCAAATATTTGCAACTTTTTCATATTTTTCACAAATTTTCTAAGCATTTTTAAATGACCTTTTTGGAGGTCTTCTGCTCAAAATTTTAAGTTAGAACCTTCGTCAGTCCCTAAAATTGGGTAGTTGAAGGCTCATTGTTTTATGTATTTAAAATTAGATCTTTAGTTCTTCTTTCCAATGGTGTAACCGGTTCTGAATTCTGAGGCCCGAGTCAAAAGTTATGATCTCGACAAGTTGAGAATGTCTTTTTTACCTACACAAGAAGCAAACAGTAGTCTGTAGAGTTAACAATGCATAGCAAAAACACACTAGCCATTCAAACAAAACTAGAGGTGAATCTTGAAATCTAGTTAAGTCTAAAATTTTGAATCCCTAAACTTTGGCTAAGTTTGGATTCCTGAAGCCCTAAAATTTGGCTAAGTCTGGATTTCTGAGGCCCTGAAATTTCCTAAAATCTTTACCTTATTTCTGGGAGGCCTGAAACCTATCTCAAAAGATTCATCGCATATATTAAAATATATCTTAAGTATAAGGAACTAATACTTAAATGATATATTTTAAACCTCTCTGATGGCTACTCAAACAGAACTGGAGGTGGAAGAGCGGCTTGGCAAGGGCACATGGTGTCGTGGGAGTGGAGCGGCGCGAACACACACAAACCACCTTGATTGTGTGCGTGCACACACTTACAAACTGGAGGCACAAGGCACGGCGCGGTGCGCACATGAGTGCAAGGTGCGATGTGTGCGCAAGGCTCAACGTGTGGGACGACGCGCCATGCATGAGGCTCAAGGCACTGTGTGCGCGAATGCGTCGTCGTGCAACCACACTTGGCGACGCAAATGTGTGTGGCGCATTTTCAAATTTTTTATTTCTATTATATATATATATTTATTTTTTATTTTTTTTTTTTTTTTGAGTTTTTTGAATTTTTTTTGATTTTTGGACTCATCTTTTAAACAAAGAATTCTTCTCCCAACTCTCGAATTATGAGTTTAGTAGTCAAAAAAAGTAGGGGGTCCCCATTCCTAGTGAGGAATGGGGCGTGTGTTGTGGACACCACAACAAATTTCTAAGAGGATATTTTTCTAAGAAGCCATTCCAGGGCCACTTAGAACACACTTACATGGGATGTAATGATGTTCTGTGTTTGTAGTCAAATGTTTTCAGGCAAAGTCTTCCTTGCTCTTTAGTAACCAGTCTTGCACCTTGAGAGCTTGTATGCAAGATGGTTCGACTCAAGATTTTTTAATGAATTTATGGATGGACTATAGTATGTTGTAAATCAACTTTTAAGAGCATCAATTATAAATTAGTCACTCAATTGAGCTAGACCTAGAGATTTAGTCCGCTTAGTTCAGATAAACTTCAATCTTCAAATTGGTTCTCTTTTCTCTCCATTCTCTATCTCTGGTGATATAATTCTCTCTTTTTATTGATCATGTCATTTTTAATATTTGATATCTTTTCAATTATACATTAGACATTAAGTATCTATATACTCTGATGCAATTTTCACTAGTATATAACTGCCTAGATTGTAATAAGATCAAATTTGGTATTAGAACTAGTTTGGCAAGTTGTATATGAAGTTATTGTAGGTGTACTTTCCTTAATGACATCAAAAAAGGGACAATCATCTAAGATGGAATTGACTCCATCTATGGTGGCAAGTATCCACTCTATCACAGAGAAAGTGGGACTACTTATTCAAGACTGTCAAGATGAAGATGAGAGAGTCCAAAACTTGGAAGAAGCTAATCGCTAGCTTCAATTAGAGAATGTAAATCTTTGAAGGGTTCTAGAAGAGGCTAATAGGGAGAAGCAAAGCCTGGATGAGATGTTTCAAAAGGAGAATATTGAAAGAAGTCCTCCTCATTCAAAAAGTGTTGGCCTGTGGGCATTGAGCCCATAACCAGAAGGAATTTATTCATACTCTCCATTCACCCCACCTAGAAGTATGAATACTTTGTCAGCTATGAATTCTTGACCAAAGAAAGGATTCCCTTGAGGCCATGGAAAATGGGCTAATTATGGCTCAAAAGATAATGCAAGCCATTGTTCTTTTTGTGAACAAATGGACTATCTAAGATAGTTCCAAGCCCCTACGAACCACAATAGTTAGATAGGGGCATCTTATACATCAGAACAAGAGCAAGAACCTGGACACCATTCTATTGGGAGCTTTGAGAAGCGCACTAGGGGCATCAGTAAGAAATTAATGTCCAAAATGGGGTATAGAAAAAAAGGCTTAGGCATCCATGAGCAAGGCATGATCCATCCTCTTGAGGCAAAGAAAAGGCCTCAAAAGCAAGGATTGGGATATGGAGGAATCTTCAAGAACTATGAGGCCTTGTTGAAAGAAAATTCCTTGGACAATATGGAAGTTGATTATTCTCTAAAGAAAAAGGTCAAGACACATGAAAAGATGGTTAGTGATTTAGAGTTATAGAGAACAATTAGCCAATGCCTTTAAAGTTCTTTGCTTTATGACTTAGTTAAAGATGGTTAATTGATGACCAATGTTCCTATAGGTCTTTATCATGACTTTGATGTGTATGCAAATATTTCGAGCTCTTTCATGATGCCTTTAATTAGCTTTTCCAAAATACAAAGGTGAAGGAATGTTTCAAGATGAGGCTTTATTACCATCACACGTGTAGTTTGCAAGAAAAAAGGAGCATCAAAAGTGACTAGGCCAGAATGCAGATGTAAACTACCATTGTAAGAATCATTGAGTGACAAGTTTATCATGCTTAGTTTTTCTTCTTTCTTTATGGCTTTTCAAGTTCCATTTGAACTGCATTCCTTTCTTTAAAAGTCCTAGTGTAACAAAAGTATGAGTCCCCTTGTGGAAAAATATGACATGAATTTTTTCATGATATTGTCAAAATGTAAGATCCTAAGAAGGAAGAATAGACAATATTGAGGCATAGGTGTATTTGACCAAGACCAAAGGCTAAATCAAGCATTGTAGTGGAGTTTCAAAAATGGTAACAGAATTGAGATCAGTGACAAGGGAGCTAAAGGTTCTACTATATACACTTTTGGAGGACCAAAAGCCTTTCTAGTGGGGAGGTTTGATCTAGAGGATATTTTCATCAAAAATTGAAGTATCTCTAGATCTCCCATAATTATCACCATGTCAAAGTTCTCATAATTTTGAATCCAATGCAACTTGAATGGGCATAAAAGGAGTCCATACACTCAATTTATGACTAGTCAAAGTTGGGTCAAACCTTGAACCAGAGGCTATAAAAAAGGTGAAATTTGGAACTCTCCAAAACTGGCCAATTTTGACACCAATTTGAAGGTCTCATCAAGAGGTTTTTGGAAACATTTGTTTCATCCAAATCAGAGCCCAGGCGCAAAAGTTATGCCCAGTCAAAGTTGTGGTCAAACAGGCATATCTGAGGTTGACCAAAAATAGGTATGAAATTTTTTCCATCTCCAAATCAGTTGAAAATGGCATCAAGATGAATGTTTCACCTCTATGATTCTAACAACATTCGTTTCACAGAAAATGGAGTTCATATTCAGGAGTTATGATCAGTCAAATATGCCTAGGAAAAGGATTGACTAGTGACTAGCATGTCCATATTATGACATTAGCATGGTGATGTGGAAATTACATAGTTAGCATTATAAGGTGGCATGAATAGTCATCTTTGACCTATCATTTTGTGACATGTGTCATTACGAGGTTAAGTGAATTAGTGCCATGTGGCACCCATTCTAGAGAAGAGATTTTTGGAGGAGCCATTCTGAAGAGGGCATTCCAGAGGAGAGAATTTTGGACATGTTAGAGAGAATTCTAGAGGAGAATTTCTAAGAGGATATTTTTTTGAGAAGCCATTCTATGGGCACTCAAAACGCACTTACATGTGAGGTAATGATGTTCCATGTCTATAGTCGAACCTTTTTAGGCAAAGTCTTCCTTGCTCTTTAGTAACTAGTCTTGCACCTTGAGAGCTTGTATGGAAGATGGTTCAAGTTGAGATTTATTAACGACTTTGTGGATGGACTATAGTATATTTTAAATCAACTTTTAAGAGCATCAATTATACATCGATCACTTAGTTGAGCTAGACCCAGAGATGTAGTCTGCTTAGTCTGGATGAACTCTAAAATCAAATTGGTTCTCATCTCTCTCTCTCTCTTGTTCTCTATTTCTTGTGTTTATATGTGCTATTAGTTTCACTTAACTATCATTTAAGTTCTTTATTCCACATTGAGCTAAATTGAAGTGGTTGAGTATGGCGGCACAGAACTCAGTGTTTTAATGCATTGCACTAGCAAATTGGGATACTCAGTTTCTCTGTATTCACCTTTCATCTAGTTCATGTCATTCTTAATGTTTAATGTATTTTTAGTTAAACATTAGACATTAAGTATTTGTTCACCTTGATGCAATTTTTGCTCAGTATATAATTGCCTAGATCTTTATAATTAGATCAAATTTGAAACTAAGTATCCCAATTTTCTAGTGCAATACATTAAAACACCGAGTTTTATGCCACCATACTTAACCACTTCAATTTAGTTCAATGTGGAATAAAGAACTTAAATTATGGTTAAGTGAAACTAATAGCACATATAAACACAAGAAAAAAAGAATGAGAGAGAGATGAGAACCAATTTGATTTTAGAGTTCATCTAGACTAAGCAGACTACATCTCTATGTCTAGCCCAACTGAGTGACTGATGTATAATTGATGCTCTTAAAAGTTGATTTACAACATACTATATTCCATCCACAAAGTCATCAACAAATCCTAACTTGAACCATCTTGCATAAAAGCTCTCAAGGCACAAGACTGGTTACTAAAGAGCAAGGAAGACTTTGCCTAAAACAGTTCGACTACATACATAGAACATCATTACATTGCATGTTTGTGCATTTTGAGTGCCGTTGGAATGGCTTCTCAAAAAAATATCCTCTTAGAAATTCTCCTCTAGAATGCTTTCTAACATGTATGGAATTCTCTCCTCTGGAATGGCCTCTTCAGAATGGCTTCTCCAAAAATATCTTCTTTGGAATGGGTCTCATAAGAAAATATCCCCCCTCTTTTATACATGAATTTAGCCTAAAATAGGCTAAAACAATAATATTTAATTATAGGCCTCTTAAAAAAACTACCTATTCAAATTTACCCCTTTGCCAATTAATAAACTTGGCTTACATCAAATTTTGGGGGATATATCTTAACCAAATAAAAAAAAATTTAATTTATATATAAGGTTGATGCAGGAGCATCCAAAGGTATAAGGGCAATCCTGTGTCACTCAAAAAAATGTACTTAGACTTAGTTTCTATTTCATGTGTTTTCATTTTTGGATACCCATTTAGGTCAAATAAAGGTTCGAACTCTCATAGTTCCACTATCAGTGTTCGTGTAAATCCCAAAAAAATAGGAGTATGTAATTGAGCCATCATTTTGATGAACTAGGAGCTATAAATTGGCTAGATGAATGTAATTTTAATTTAGAGCATTCCAGAAAAAGAATCAGGTCAAAAGGCCCCACAGTTTGAAAGTTATTACAGTTTTTTGGGTTTTGGAGACCTCCTAAGAATGCTTAAAAGTTAGGTTAGGGGCTTTAAATGACCTCAAAAAGGGCCAAAAAATGGGGGACAAGTGAAGCTATTCCATAGGGATATAAAGCACTTTGAGATCTTTCCAAAAATGTAAACAGTTCGTCAATCGAAGCTACGGTTCAAAAGTTATGCCTCCCAAAAGTTCAGTTACCATTTCTGGATTCTTCTAGATTTGCATCAACTTCTAACGCAACTTCTACAACCTTCTATTTAGTTGGTGGATTCCTACTAGCACTTTCTAGAATGTACTCCTAGTCCTTAACCCTCTAGAGTCTATTTAAGGAGATTTCTAGTATTGTAAAAGGTAGTTCGGAGTGGAGTTTGAGAGGAGGTACTAGAAGGAGAAAATTATCTCCAGATTTATGCTATTGTAAGCCCTTAGGGCATGTTTTGAAGTTTATTTTCTTTGTACTATTTGTACTAGCTTATTTTTCTAGTTAATATAATTTCACCTTTTCTGTTGTGTCCATTTTGTGCATGGGTTGTGTCCCCATCAAGTGGTATCATAACTAGTTTTCCTGAGTGTGTAGACAGAGCGCCGACTATGAGGCAATTTGCACCAGAACTATGTGGTTGTGGGTTCGAGTTAGAAGATGCCTCCACAAAGAGAGTATGGTGGAAGGGCCAGAGCTATTAATCTTGAGGAGGTTAGAGCCCTCCAAAGGCAGGTACAAGCATTGTAGGAGGAGCTCCATAGAGGAAAAAATGTGGGCGCAGGTGATGAAAGTGAGGATGACAATGAAGAAGAAAAAATTGGACCAGAAGGGGAATTTGATGGGGAAGTTTTGAATCATACAGAGGAAAGGCTTTTTAGGGCCATTACTAAGTTTTGGGAAAGACCTACAATTGAAGTGGGTGTATTTTCAGGAAATTTGGAACTAGATGAGTTGATCGATTGGATCAATGAACTGGAAGAATACTTTGAGTATGAGGATATTAGGGACCTAGATAGGGTTAAGTTTGCAAAGGCCAAACTAAAAGGACATGCCAAAATTTGGTGGAAAGAGGTCCAATTGGAAAGAAATAGAAGAGGAAAGGAGAAGATCACAAGGTAGGATCGCATGGTGGACAAATTGAAGAAGCAGTTCATTCTTGTGGACTACGAGCTTGATTTGTTTAAGAAGATGCATGGGTTAAAGCAAGCAAGATGATCAGTCCAAGAATATAAAGAGGAGTTTTACCAACTCTTGATTAGAGCAGGGCATGTAGAAGAAAATAAGGAGAAGGTTTCTCATTATATCAGTGGGTTGCGACCTAGCATCCAAGAGGAATTAAGTGTAGTAAGAATGACCAGCATTGAAGAGGCATACTAGTTTTCCCTATGAGTTGAAGAGAAGTTGAATAAAAGGTTTGAAGGAAAAAAAAGAGGGCACGGTCAAGGAGCAAGGGGAAGCAATAGGTCATCTGGAGACCACAATGAAATCCAAAAGAAAAATGAAGATGAGGGTACTAGCAAGAATGAGAGGAATGATGATTTCAACTGCTCCTGTGATCAAGACTTAAGAAATCAGAGAGGAAGAGGTAGAGGACATGGACAAGGAAGAGGAGGCTTTTGTGGTACCTATTTCCATTGTAATGAAGAAGTTCATCGTGCCTTTGATTTCCCTCAATGAAAAGGAAGGACAGATAGGAGAGTTGAGGGCCAAGCTAGGGTTGCTCATGTGGATGAGGATGCACAATCATCACATTTAGAAGATGCAAAAAGAGGAGAGACCTTGGTAAATGAAAGGGTTTTACTAAGTGGTGAGATAGAACCATGACAAACGAGGAGTTTTTTTTGTACCAGATGTAAGTGTGAGGATAAATGTTGTGACGTGATCATTGATGGTGGTAGCATAGATAACTTGGTGTCAGATGAGATGGTCTCTAAGCTAAAGCTCAAGAGGGAGAGACATCCCTAGCCCTATCGGATTACTTAGGTAAAAGATGATCATAAGGTCCTAGTAAGTGAACAATGTTTAGTAAAATTCAAAATTTAGAGTTACCATGATGTAGTTATCTATGATGTTATTCTGATGGATGTTTGCCATCTATTTTTGGGTAGACCATGGCAGTTTGATAGGCATGCAATACATGATGGTCATGCAAACACATACTCTCTAACAAAGGATGGAGTTCACCACAAATTAAAGCCCATCAAAAAGGAAGGTGAAAAGGTATGTAGTAGTGCTAGGATTTGTCTTGTTGATGGAAGAAAGTTTTTAGATGGCATGAAACATCAACATATGTGCTGTGCTTTGATTCCTAGTAAAGATAAAGAAGGTAGTAGTGAAATACCACTTGAAGTTTCAGATTTACTAGGTGAGTTTGGAGATATTATCTCTGATAATGTTCTAGATGGATTGCCACTAGTAAGGCAAATTATTCATCAGATAGATTTAATCCCAGGAGCTAGTTTGCCTAACAAGGTTGCTCACAGGATGACTCCTACTGAAATAAAGGAGATAAACAAATAGGTTTAGGAGTTGTTGAGGAAGGGCTTGATTTAGGAGAGCCTAATTCCATGTGCAGTACCTACAGTACTCGCACCAAAGAAGGATGGAGAGTGGAGGATGTGTACAGATTCTCAAGCTATAAATAGGATAACCATCAAGTACCAGTTTCCTTTCTCAAGGATGGATGATCTTATGGACTGCTTGAGTGGAGCTCAGTACTTCACAAAGATAGATTTGAAGAGTGGTTATCACTAGATACAGATTTGAGAAGGAGATGAGTGGAAAACAACCTTCAAGACCAAGGAGGGCCTTTATGAGTGGTTATTCATGCCCTTTGGATTGACGAATGCCCCAAGCACCTTCGTGCGGCTCATGAATGAGGTACTTAAGAAGTTCTTGGGAAAATTTGTTATTTTTTATTTGGATGATATTTTAATTTTCAGCAAGACTTTGGAAGAACATTTATTGCATATTCATAGTATCCTTGAAAGGCTAAGTGAAGAGAAACTATTAATTAAACTTAAGAAGTGTATCTTTGCAAAAAGGGAGTTAGTCTATTTGGGATTTTTTATATCACCCGAAGGTCTCAAAATGGATCCAGAGAAGGTAAAAGCCATCTTGGAATGGCCTACTCCAAGGTATGCTACCGAGGTAAGATCATTTCATGGTCTGGTTAGTTTTTACAGGAAGTTTATTAAGAAATTTAGTGGCATATGTGCACCCCTAACTGATACAATAAGAGGGGATAGAAAAGAGTTCAAATGGACTGCAGCAGCTGCGAGAAGTTTTGAATTACTGAAGAAGAAGGTGAAAGAATAGCCTGTGTTGGCACTTCTAGATTTTAGAAAAATAGCCTGTGTTGGCACTTCCAGATTTTAGAAAAGTGTTCCAGGTAGATTGTGATGCTAGTGGCAGTGCTATTGGGGCTGTATTAAGCCAAGAAGGTAAGCCTATTGCATATTTTAGTGAAAAATTGAATGATGCAAAGAAGAAGTATTCTATTTATGATCAAGAGTTCTATGCAATAGTTTAGGCCTTAAAAAAATGGAGGCATTGTTTATTGCCAAAGGAATTTTTTTTGTATACTGATCATCAGGCATTACAATACCTAAATAGCCAAGGTAAATTGAATCAGAGGCATATGAAGTGGGTAGAGTTCTTGCAAAGTTATACATTTGTGTTGAAGCATAGAAGTGGAAAATCTAATAGGGTTGCAGATGCACTAAGTAGGAGACAGTTGTTGCTTACAATAATGTAGGTTGAAGTAGTTGGGTTTGACGAACTTAAGAATTTGTACCCCGAGGATCCTGATTTTTCTGAAGCATGGAAAGCTTGTAAAGAACCTGTTACTGTAGACTAAACCAAGTGGTTAGACTATTTGATTCAGGATGGCATGCTGTTCAAGGGTAGTCAATTGTGCATTCCAAGGAGTTCCATGAGGGAAAATTTGATTAAAGAGAAACACAGTGGAAGGATGGCAAGACATTTTGGTCAAGATAAGACCATTTCCATTCTTAGAGAATATTATTTTTGGCCTCAGATTTCACAAGATGTGAAGAATTTTGTACAGAGTTGCCAGGTTTGTCAAGTTGCCAAGGGATTTAGTCACAGTACTGGCCTATATCAGCCATTGTCTATTCCATCAAGGCCATGGGAGGACATAAGTATGGATTTTGTTCTTGGATTACCAAGGACACAAATGGGGTAATGACTCAGTATTTGTGGTGGTTGATAGGTTCTCCAAGATGGCACATTTCATTCCATGCCACAAAACTCATGATGCTGTCCATACTGCAGACTTGTTTTTCAAAGAGGTGGTGAGACTACATGGTCTCCCAAGGAGTATAGTTTCTTATAGAGATACTAAATTTGTGGGGTATTTTTGGAGGACATTATGGAAGAAATTGAAAATAGACTTGAAATTTAGTTCCACACATCACCCGTAGACTGACGGCCAAATAGAACTGGTAAGCAAAAGTGTAGGCAATTTGCTGAGATGTTTAGTTGGGGATAAGCCCAAGGGATGGGATTTGATTCTACCATAGGAAAATTTTGCTTATAATAACTTTGTAAATACGAGTACTGGAAAATCACCATTCCAAATTGTATATGGGAGTAGCCCAAGGATTGCACCAGAGCTGAGGAAGATAGAACAAGGGGAGAGGAAAAGTGCTGAAGCTGAGGAATTTGCTGAACATATCAAGCATCTACATGAGGAGGTTCAAGAACACATTGCCAAGATGAATCAAGAGTATAAAGCTAGGGCTGATCAAAGGAGAAGACATAAGGAATTCCAAGTAGGAGATTTAGTCATGGTGCATTTATGAAAAGAAAGATTTCCAGCCAGTACTTACAACAAGCTGAAAATGAAGAACTTTGGCTCCTGCAAAATTTTGAAGAAAAATGATTCAGGAAATGCATATGAGGTGGAGCTGCCAGATGATATTCACATTTCTCCTATTTTCAACATTGCAGATTTAACAGAGTGTCATGATGATGGTGCAGATGATGAGCTAGTGTTAGAGCCATGTCCAATTCTTTCTTCTAAGAAGGAGGAGATAGAAGAAATTCTAGATCATCATGTGGGTAGGAGTACTAGAAATAGGTAGTATGAAGAGTATTTGGTGAAGTGGAAAGGACAGCCGATCAAGGACTCAACTTGGATTTTAGTAGCTGAGGTTTTCCATTTGGGATTTCCTCTACCTTTCATAAAGTGATAGGGTCACTTTTCAATCTATCCTGGGTGTCTGATGCAGGAGCATCCAAAGGTATAAGGGAAATCCTATGTCACTCAAAAAAATGTACTTAGACTTAGTTTCTATTTCATGTGTTTTCATTTTTGGATACCCATTTAGGTCAAATAAAGGTTGCAACTCTCATAGTTCTAGTATTAGTGTTCATGTAAATCTTGAAAAAATAGGAGTATGTAATTGAGCCATAATTTTGGTGAACTATGAGGTTAAATTGGCTAGATGAATGTAATTGTAATTTAGAGCATTCCAGAAAAAGAATTAGGTCAAAAAGCCCCACGGTTTGAAAGTTATTGCAATTTTTTAGGTTTTGCAGACCTCCTAAGAATGCTTCAAAGTCAGGTTAGGGGCATTAAATGACCTCAAAAAGGGCTTAAAAATGGGGGATGAGAAAAGCTGGTTCATAGGGCTATAGAGTTCTTCAAGAGCTTTCCGAATATGTAAATGGTTTGTCAATCAGAGCTACGGTTCAAAATTTATGCCTCCCAGAAGTTCGGTTACCATTTCTAGATTCTTCTAGATTTGTGTCGAGTTCCAATGTAGCTTTTGGAACCTTCTATTTGGTCAGTGGATGCCTACTAGCACTTTCTAGAATGTACTCCTAGTCCTTAACCCTCTGGGGTCTATTTAAGGAGATTTCTGGCATTGTAAAATTAAAATCAGATTGGAGTTTGAGAGGAGGTACTGGAAGGAGAAAATTATTTCCAGATTTATGCTATTGTAAGCCGTTAGCGCATGTTTTGAAGTTTTTTTTTCTCTATACTGTTTGTACTAGCTTATTTTCCTAGTTAATATAATTTCCCCTTTTCTATTGTGTCCATTCTATGCATGGGTTGTGTCCCTATCAAAGGTGGTGGTTTTGATAGGAAAAGTTTGAATACAAACTATCCTATATTCATATTCAATCCCACATTTGGTGCACTAGCGGTTAAGATTTTTCTTGGGCCACCAGTCGGCGATTCCAACCTTGCTGGCAGCCTTTTAAAAGCTGATTTTGGAGAGATAAATTGTAAATACAAATTGCACCACATCCATTTTGAAGTGGACTAGTAGCCCAATGACCACTGACATGGGTTTGGGGCCTGGTAATTGTAGATTTGACCCTGCCGACTACCAAGATATACTTTTGGTAGAACAAACTTGGTCCCTTGCCATGTAGGTACCACGTGACACTAATTCACTTAACCTCATAATGATAGGTGTGTCACAAAATGATAGGTTAGAGCTAATTGTTCATGCCACCTTATTATGTTGACTATGTACTTGCCATGTCACCATGCTAACATTATCATATAGACATGCCAATCATTGGTCAACCCTTTTCCTATACATCTTTGACCAATCATAACTCCTATATATGAACTCTATTTTTGATGAAATGAATGGCATTGGAATCATAGTGATGAGACCTTCATCTTGATGCCATTTTCAACTAATTTAGAGATTGTCAAAATTTCATGCCTATTTTTAGTCAACCCTTGATATGCCTATTTGACCACGACTTTGACTGGGCATAACTTTCACTTCTGGGCTCCAATTTTAATAAAATGATTTTTTCTAGAAACCTCTTGATGAGATCTTCAAATTGGTGTCAAGCTTGGCCATTTTTGGAGAGTTCCAAATTTTACCTTTTTAATGGCCTTTAGTCCAAGGTTTGACCTAACTTTGACTGGCCAAAACTCGAGCATACAGACTCCTTTTTTGCCCATTCGAGTTCTATTGGATTCAAAATTTTGAGAACTTTGACATGGTGCTAATTATGGGAGATCTAGAGATACTTCAATTTTTGATGAAAATATCCTCTAGATCATTTGCATAATGAAATGATATGTAACCTAACCATGCTTGGTAAGGCCTTGTGACCCAACCTTGCTCAATGATCATTTTGCATCTTGAATGTTGATATGGATCTTTTTGCTTGCTAGCTGAAGTTGATGTTAGATGACTTGTTCTAAATCATAGTTCTAGTGATCTGCATAGGTAACTAAGTTGAAATGACTATGTCACCCAACTCATTGACTTGGGTGTCATTCACTTCATGATTTTGTCTTGCATTCTCTAGAGATTTTGGTATCCAATTCTACCTCATTTATTTTATGATCTTATCAACTTTTTCTTTCTTTTCATATTCAATTCCTCTCATGTTCATATAGTTCTTGGCAAGATGTCCAAGTTCTATACAAATAAAACATCTCTTTGTAGTATCTCTTTTCCTCATGTGATGTTTCACACAATTTTCTCCAATGTGCCCAAATTCACCACAGTAGTGACATTTACACCATGTATTGTAATCTCATCCAAATATTTCTTTCACAATTTGTTCTACTAGGTTCCACTTCTTGATTTTGCACTCTAAAGATTTGTGTCCTTGTTTCTTGCAATTGTGACACTTTCCTCCAAAATTAGGTTTCTTTGTGCGTTCACTTGCTCTATGACCATGCTTGTTACAACTGTAACACTTTCCATTTAATTTTGCTTTACCATTGCTCTAGCATTTGTTTGATGTATGACCTATCTTACCACAAGGATTACATGTAGACCTTTTGTTCTTTTGAGCTCCTTGCTAAGATGATTCACCTTCTTTTGTATATATCCTAATCAAGCTTTGTCTTTGTGTCTATATTGACTTTTCTCACTCAATTGATTCATGCTTTCTTTAGATTTCATCAATCTTTCATTGGTTTTTTTTCAATGCTAGGATAATTCTATGGTCTTTAATTCTTTGTCTTTAGATTGATAAGCTCTTAATTTGCATCATTGAGTTGATCAACAAAGTCTACTTATTGAAGAGATAGTTGTTGAAATTCATTGTCCTTTTCTTATATCACTTCTTTGGCTTTGTCTTTTTCTTCCATAACTTCAAATAACCTGACTAATTGGATTTCTTGCTCTCTTTTCAGCATTCTAAGTTCTTCTTGAAGATTGCAATTTTTATCCAATAAGTCTTTGATTGTTGCATCAAATTCATCTGAATTTCTCTCTAAACATAAGTCTTCAATTGTACTTTCACTATAGAGATTTTCATCCATTTGTACTACAAGATCTTTCCTTCTTTTCAATAATTGAGAGAGTTTCTCCTTTTCTTTCTTGAGTTGTGCAATGGCCAATTCTAGATCCAACTTTTCATTCTCGGTAGCCTTATCTAGCCTTATACCTCAATTTCCTCTGATCTCATCTCAAGCTATTTTAACTTCTTCTATGAGAACCAAAATTCTTCCATACCAATTGTTGAACATATAAGTTAGTCTAGGTTACTATGAGGGGAGGGGTGAATTAGGAACCAATGAAACTTTATCTTAGTTCACCAATTAATCCTTCATATATTATTTTGATCTAATTGCATGCATGAAAGAATGAAAGCAATAAAACATTCATAACACTTTGAGAAAACATATGGTGACCTGAAAACCTTCCAATTAGAAAGTTAAATTGGGGTGGGGATGATACCCACAAGCTTTAGTACTGCATTATAAAATTAAGCTATTAAGGCTTATAATTGACCATTTTTTTTGATCTACCTTGTTAGGAGCAATAAGGACTATAATGTCAACCTTGTTAAATAATTTACAAACATGCAATGAAGTATGAACTCGGTTAAGAGATTTAGAAAAAGATTGGTCTACCTTGTTAAAAGTTTTGGCTGATGCACCTATTAGGATGAATCAGTGGATAATCATTGATCTACAACTCTAATTTGTTGAATGAGATTCCTTCTATTACAATGATCACTTGGTTATGATAGATAAATCACTATTCTCTCTTATACTACTTGTAATCTTCCTTAATTCACACTTATCCACTTCTGGTTTATACTCACATACATACTTGGATATGGTGCAATGTATTACATATATACCAATCTAATTCATGACCTTATGGAATTTGCTACAATACCAAATTCATCATAATTCACAAAGTTATCCCAACTATTGTAACATGGGGTCTAAAGACAAACTCGATGATTTTTTGATACACGACAAACACTGTTAATGCTCAACAAAATTTGGCACTTAGTTGGAGTTGAAACTTAGTTCATACTAATCACTCTTCAAGTAGCTTGAACTTGATACACACTATGTGACTCAGTGAACACTAAGAAAATCGGTAACAACTGAATCACTTGGTTGACACTGTATGACTTAGTCAACACTAGATTCACTTCATTAACCTTGCAAGCTCAGTAGATATTGTAGAGCTTGGTTAACACTACAAAGCATAGTTAAGACTTCAGTCTCCATCACTTCCACTGAATAGATCAGTAGATACTACTATGCTTGGGCTATACTATAAACTATCTCTAATGCTTGATAGATGTTGTGTAGCTCAACATGAGCTGCAAACTATCTATTTAACATGGTAGCAACTAAGACGCTTGGTTAACACGATTGGATGAATGATAAGCTTAATAGAAACTATAGAGCTCAGTAGAAATGTAACCATTTGACTAAGTGTTGAGTCATTGATAGAAAAATTGACCTTAATATTAACTATAAACATATGTAGAGGTTCAAGTGCATGAATATCCTTGTAGAAGTCTTATCCTCAATGCACAAAAGATGTCCTAATTGAAGAAGATAAAATACAAATAATCTATATAATATGGAAAATAGTTGAGACTTTAGAAAAGAGGATGAACTAGGCATCAATATTCTTATCAATTAATATTATAGGCCAAAAATAAAACAAACAAAGGTTAATACATGATAAAGGGTGCTCCCCTTAATACCATAAACACATTATAGAAACAAAGAAATAACAACAATTTGTAAGAACAAATATGGGCTTCTTATTATGTTGTAAAGAAGAATTAAAAAATTTTGAAATATACTATGCAAACCCACATGGGCACCTTCCTTACAATAATTTGCAAGCTAGAGATATGAACTATCACCTAGAGTTGTCTAAGCATCACAATGGGCCTCCCTTATATAGGCAATTTTTCATTGCTTAAGAAAGTTTTAGATACAAACCCTAAACATTGAGGCCAACAAAATCTCAATTAAAAATTATTTTCTAATTTGTTACATAGGGCCAGCCATTAGTATGTTTTTTTAGGTACCCCAACTTACTAAGGTCATAACTTTTTTAGACGAGTTCTAATTTTTAATTATAAGTATTGTTTGAAATCGTCAGCTCAACTCCTGAACTACATAAATGAACTACACTGCTTGACATGCACAAATGCAAGCCATCCCAAGTAGGACCTCATTCTAGAGCCTCTAAGGCCTTCAAATTTGAGTTCAAATGTTTTGTACCCAAAAATCTCAATAACTTCTAAGATATAGATGGTATGATGATGCAACTCCACCATCAGACTAATATGACTAAGATGAACCTCCATCTATGAAATTAGAACATTCTAAGATCATATGGCCCACTTTATTATAATAGTAAGTTTCCATAAATGGTAACTATGTAATAAAATAACCCTTATTGAAAATGACAAAATAGAAGTATTTTTAAGTGATGCAAAATTTCCTTTACACTTAGGATGCTCCTGCATTAGACACTCAAGGTAATTTGAGAAGTGACCTTGTCATGTCTTAGGTGTTCAAAGAAAACCAAGGTAGTTAGTTCTTCCCCTGTTAGTCATGATGAATCCTCAATAGGTCATCCTTTCCACTTGATCATATATTATTCATATTCCTTGTTCCTTATACTTCATCCAACTTGGCTATCCAATATGCCCTCAATCTCATTTGTAGTTGACGTAGCCATTGGAATACTCTACTATGCTTCTGCAGCTTCATCTCCATCACCTCCTTCATGATACTCTATCAAATCTAAAATGTTGAACAATGGTAAAATATTTAGTTCAACATACAACTTTACTTCATAAGCATTTCCATAATCATGTCCTTTTAGTATGTTGGATGGTCCAAACTTATTCATTTTCATCTTATTATCTGTACCCACTAGAAATCTCTCTTTTGTCAAATGAACCATGGCTTCATCTCCAACCTAAGATTTGTTACACCTCATTTTCTCATCTACTTTTGCCTTTTACCATGTATTCATCTTTGTGATGTGTTTCCTCACCTCTTATGGAGGTTCTTCAAATGTTCAACAAAATCTCTAGCTTTAACATTACTTATCTCTCCTTTATCCAACTACCTCAATAAAGAAGAATTTTTGGGATTGCTTCCATATACAATCTACAATGGTGATTTACCATTACTCTTGTTCACATAATTATTATATGAATATTCTACCTATGGTAAAATCATATCCCAAGCATTTGACTTATCTCCAATCAAACAACTCAACAAGTTCCCCAAAGTCTGATTCACTACCTCTAACTATCCATTAATTTGAGGATGATGTGATGAACATAACTTTGAATTTGACTTCAATTTATTTTGCAATGTATGCCAGAAATATCTAACAAACTTGGTATCTCAATCTGAGACTATGCTCTTCCCCAGACCATGTAGTCTCACCACTTCTATGAAAAATAACTCTACCACATGAACAACATCACTAATCTTCTTACAAGGAATAAAATGTGTCATATTTGGAAACCTATCAGCCACTATAAATATTGAATAATTCCCCTATTTAGTCCTTGGTAAACCAAGAATGAAGTCTATTTTGACATTATCCCATGGCTTCTCTAGAATAGGTAATGACTGATACAAACCTGTATTACTCTTCACTCCATTTTCCATTTGACATACTCAAAAAATCTGTATAGACTTCTTGACATTTCATTGTAACTGTGGCCATTAAAAATTTCCAACAACCAAAGAAATGGTCTAATCTCTACCAAAGTGTCAAACCAATCCTCCACTATCTTTATCCTTGATGAGAATCTCTCTCGTAGAACTTCTTGGAATGCAAAACCATTATTTTATTTGAACATCATACTATCCTAGAATATGAAATCTAGCCATTTCATCTTTTCAAGTGTAACAAGTTTTGTACATGGTTTCCAAGCTTCACCAAAATCAAGATCCTCTAGATGCAAATTGTTGAGTTCCTTGAACCCAACCACCTCAATATGAATATTCAAATATTCTAAAAATTGATGATCAATAAACAAAACAAATTTCTTAGGAAGAAGATAGTGTCTCCACTTCTTTAATGCTTGAATTATAGCACAAAATTTTTAATCATAAATATAATATTTTCTTTTGACATCATTCAACTTCTCATTGAAATATCTGCCTTCTTGGCTCAAAATAACTCCTATTGTAGTACATCTAGCATCACAATCTACTTGTTAAAAATTGGAAGTGCTAAATCAATTTTCTCTATAACTTTCTATTTTAATAGATTAAAACTATTATCTTCTCCTAGAGCCCACTTAAATTCTTTCCTATCCTCTCTAATTGTTTCAATCAAGGGTCCACAAACACTACTAAAACATTTGATGAGATTTCTTTAAAAAACTATCTAGTCAATGAAAATAGTTTACCTTAGTCATATTCTTTGGAGTAGGCCATTCAAGGATAACCTTCACTTTATTAGGGTCCATTTTTAGCCCTTCTACTAAAACTACAAATCTTAGGTACAAAAACTCCTTAACAAAACTACACTTCTTTGAATTTATCATCAATGTTTATTCCTTCAACTAATCAAACACCTTACTAATATGCATCAAATGTTTCTCCAAGGTTTAACTAAAGATAAAAATATCATCTAGGTAAACAATGAAAAACTTACCAAGAAACTCCTTTAGTACCTCATTCATGAGCCACATAAGAGTTCTCAATGCATTGGTTAGCCCATAAGGTATGACTAACTACTCATACAATCCTCCCCTTGTCTTGAAGGTAGCCTTCCCCCCATCTCCTTCTCTAATTCAAATCTAATGGTACCCACTCTTCAGATCTATCTTTGTGAAACACACAACTCTTCTCAAATAGTCCTTAATATCATCCATCTATGGCAATAGAAATCTATACTTGAATTGTGATCTTGTTGATAGCTCAAAAATATGTGCACAATTCTAGTCTCCATTCTTCGTTAGTGCCAATACTACTAGTATAACACATGGAATTAAACTCTCTCGAATCAATCCCTTTTGTAATAACTCTTGTACTTCTCTATTCAACTCGTCACTTTCTATTGGTGTCATTCTATGCATTGCCTTGTTTGTAAAACTAGCTCTTTAATCAAGTTTTTCTAGTGACTTATTTTCCTTACAAGAGATAATCGATTAGGTACATTATCAGATACAATATTTGGAAACTCTTCCAAAAAATATGCAATTTTTGTAGGTACCTCTTGTACTTCTTTACCATTTTATGGAATTACAAAAATCAATGCATATACTCACACCTCATACCCTCTAGGATCTTCTTTTCATCAACAAAACATATGCTAGCAACATTACATACCTTTTAAATTGTATCCTTCAAAGGCTTCAACTTATGTTGCACTCCATCCTCTGTCAGAGTATATGCCTTTTCATGCAAATCATGTATATCATGTCTATCAAACTAATATGTCCTACCTAGAAACATATGACATATTTCCATAGGTATGATATGACAATGAACATGATCTTGGTCACCTCCAATATTGAACTTCGCTAGGCACTTCTCATTTACCATGACCTTGTGGTCATCCGACACTTAGGCAAGAAGATATGGACACGAGTGTTTTTGCCTCTTGAACTTTAAATTCATGACCATCTTTTATGACATCATATTGTTAATGCTTCCACAATAACACCACTTATCTTCACACTTGCACCTAGTGGAAAACAAGCTCGTCATTTAATTAGCTTCATTCTTACCACTCAATAAGACTCTTCTATTATTTAGAAATTCTCCTCTTTTAGCATCTTTAGAATGCGATGATTTGACATCTTTATCAACATACATAACTTTGGCCTGACCTTCAATTCTCCTATGTTTCCTTCCTTGGGGTTGGGAAAATTCAAAGGCCCTATGTCCTTCTCCATAGTGGAAAGAGGTTCCACAAAAACCTCCTCTGCTAGATCCTGGTTCTATTCTTCTTCCCTTTTGGTCTTTGTTACCCTAATCATGAAACTATTGGAATTGTTTACCCTCTAGTTTTGACTACTACTTTTGGCCTCATCCTTCTTCTTTGGATCCTCATTTTAGCCTCCATAAGAAAATATATTACATCTTGCACCACAACCTCTACCACTATTCTTGTTATCAAACTTCTTGTTTAACTTTTCATCAACTCTTAGGGAAAATTGGTATTCCTCTTCAAAACTATTCATTCTAACCAAACTTAATTTCTCCTAAATGATAGGCCTCAACCCATTGAGATAAAAGACAACTTTCTCCATGTCAACTTCTACATGGCCAATTTCGATGAGACCACATTAGAACTCTTATGCATACTCCCGAACAGATCTCCCTACTTGTTTCAACCCTTGTATTTTCTCTAGTAGATCAAGATCATAATCTATGAGAATGAATTTTAACTTTAGTTTAGCTACCATTTAGTCTCATATTGTAATTGTGTCCTTCCCTCTTCATTTTTCTTCAATTAGATCTCTTGCCACTAGATCTTCACATGACCTTGAGTTTGGCCTTCACAAATTTGACCCTTCTAAGATCCTCAATATCTTCATACTCAAAGTATTATTCTAATTTTTTGATCCAATTGATTAATTCCTCTAGATTAATATTTCCCAAAAATTTGGGAAAAAAAAACCTGTCTTTTTCCAATCTTGGAGATGGCCCGAAAAAGCCTTTTGTCTTTTGGGTTAAGAACTATCTCTTCTTCAACATTTTTTTCTTATTCTCTTTCATCCTCACTTTCATCTCTTATGACAAGGTTCATCCCACTCCATAGTTGTTCTTCCAATGTTTGCATTTGTCTCTAAATGGCTATAAAGCCCTCAAGTGTAACACTTATGACCCTTCCATCACACTCTCTTCAATGAGGCATTTTAGTGCTTTCTCTAAAACCCTAGTACAAACTACCTCAAAATTTGTGATTTGTCTACACACTCAGCCCAAACTACAATTCTCATTCAAACCATCTCATGGTCAATGATCTATCTACACAATCAGGATCTCTTGCTCTGATACTACTTGATGAAGGGTGCTCCCTTAATACTATTAAAAAATTATACAAAACAGAGAAAGAACATCAATTTGTGAGAACAAATATGAGTTTCTTATTATTACTACAAATGTAAAATTACATAATTTTGAAATACAATATGAAAACCCACATGGATGCCTTCATTATTGTAATCTCTAAGAAATAGTTGTAAAATATCATCTAAAGCTTCCTAGGCATCATAGTGGGCCTTCCTTATATGGGAGTTTTTTCATTGCTTGGGAAGGTTCTAGATACTAACACTAACCCTTGAGGCTGACAAAACCCCAATTAAAAATTATTTTCTAATTTATTACATATGGTTATCCATAATTATGTTCTTTTAGGTACTCCAATTTCCTGAGGCCGTAATTTTTGCCTATGAGCTCTCATTTTTAATTATGAGTACTTTTCAGAATCGTAGTCTCTTGAACCACAATGGTTGATATGTGCAAGCACTAGTCATCCGAAGCATATCATTCTAGAGTCTTTCAACCCTTCAAATATGAGCTCAAAGGTTTTGTACCAAACAACCTCAATAACTTTTGCAATTTAGATGGTATGAGGATACAACTCCACTGACAGAGTAATATGACTACGATGAATCCAAACCTATGAAATTAGAACATTTTAAGATTGTATGAGCCACTTACTAAAAATACTAGGCTTCCACAAATAGTAACTATATACTAAAATAGTTTTATACTAAAAATGTTAAGTTTTCACAAAATAGAAGTATTTTCTTATGATGCAAGATTTCTCTTATACCTAGGATGCTCCTACATCAATACTAAGTATTATTATTAATTAGGAATTAAAATTATAATGAATTGATCAAATTAAACTATGACCACATGCATCAAAATTGAACAGATATTTTGTTAAACTTAAACCACCCAAAAAAATTTGAACTTGTTGCAAATTGATAGGTTTTTCTAAAATTGTCAATGGTCTAAAGGTGGTTTCAAAGAAGTGGAAGGGAAATAAGGACTATATGATAGATCTTAAGAAATACAAGACAAAACACACAATAATGACAATAATACACTAATACTAAGTTCCAACAATAATACACTAATAATACACTAAGACTAGACTATACAAGTAGCGAAGGAGAATCATCCAAAGTTGTAGAAGAAATAAACATCAAAGGTAAGAACTCCAAACCTATTTGTCATAGGGTAAAAGCACAAAGTTGTGTCACCTTTTAGGCTGACTTACTAGAATGACTAAATTTCAGTATTTCTTTCCAAAAATCATTTTTTCTCAAACATATGATCTAGATAAATTCATTCTAGCTAAGTTATTTATGGTCTCACAGTTTTCCAATTTCAAATGTCTATTAAATGCATGTTTTAAACTAGTTTGCATCTAATTACTAAAGAAATGAAATTATTTCAAAAAGCTAGTGTTTCAATAACTCTTACTATTTTTTATGATTATTTTTTAGTAACATATAAACACCATTTTATAGAGTTGAAAGTCAAGAATATTCTCATTAATAATTTATGCTATTTTAATTAGATAAAATATATTGTAATTAAAAAATACTACAAGAACATATTATTATACTAAAAAATATGTAAATTTTGAGAAAGAAAAAATATTAAATCATATAAAAAAAATTAAAAATTAAATGATGTTCTAGAGGAGAGAGTCCTCTTTCAGAATGTATAATTTTTCTTCTAGTTAGAATAGATTTGTTTTGAAAAATGTGGTGGGAGATGAAACCAATAGATTTCATGCGAGTTGAAATCTAAGTCATTATAAAAGAGAAAATATAGGTCTAAAGTCTTTTTTTTTTATTGTTCTAGATATATATGTTATTTATAACATAGTCTGAGTTCGAATGAAAATAATATTATTTTCATATAGTTTTGTGATGGGAACTAAACCCATAATTTTCATTGTTTTACAACAACTAAAAAATTATTTATAAAAAAATAGAAAAATATATCAATTCTTATTCCAAATAATTTTAAAAAATTATTATCCTAAACTTCATCCATTTCTACACATTTCATTAGTTTATTTCATTGTCAAATTTGAAATAATAATATTAGTTTTATGTCATTGAAAGTGAATAGTTATACTTTTGTTAGCCTTTTCCTTTACAAAAGGGTGACACAAGTTTGTGCTTTTACCCCATAATTGTGGTAAGAAAGGACATACTACTAACATGTGCAAGAACAAGAATATAAATTAGAATGCCAATCCTAAGAACATGACTCATCGCCATAAGTGCAACAAGCAAGGTCATCAGGCACATGAATGTAGAACCAGAACCATGCATACACAAAGATTTGAAGGATATTGCTACAATTGTCAAAAGTATGGATATAGAGCTTTTGAATGCAGATCCAAATCCATGTGGTCAGCAAACAAGCCAACAAAGGTAAGAAACAATGGAAACTCTTACAATTGGGATTATAACACAAGATATAGCTGTCATTATTGTCAAGAATATGGGCATGTTCCTAAGAATTGTATTAGGACACACTTCAGGTGCAATTACAAAAATATATGGTTAAGTCAAACTACATATTTTACCTGTTTGAAGATTGGTCATGTCATTAAATACCATCTAACTAGGTTAAAGGCACCAAGTTGTGAATTTGATAAGGGTAAAGGATAGGCATATGTTGAGCACATAAAAAATGAGATGAACAAGACATGCAAGAAGAAAGGTGTTTGCAACACATCCAATGGAGAAGGGATCACTTCACCCAATGGGTCAAGTGATCACACCTCATCAAACTAGGAAAAAAAGAGGTATGTGGGACTAATATTTAAAGGTTATATCAAGCATTAGATTCAAAAGAAGATAGTACCAAAAATAATGCATTAGCATAAGTAAAAATGTGATACGTTATTTGAAATTTAGGAGAAATCTTCAAAGTTTTTCATGTTGTTGTTGAGTATGAATGGTTTCCTATATGTGTTGAGTGGAATTTTAGTTGATGCCAAGCTATTAGACTAGATAGTTGATGCCAATCTTGTAGTAGTTGTTGAGTGATGGAAATATCAATGGATGCCAAATGAACTTGAAATTGGTTATTGCTGAGCTTACAATTGTATAAGAACTTAGCATTAAATGCAATGTTTTCGAAGGGTATATGATCAATTTGAGCTCATTTTTCATCATTTAAAAATCAAGAAAAAATGAGAAGAGCTCGAAGTGACCTAAAATTTGTCAAAAGTGATTACAAAAGATTTGTGTAGAGATTCATCACTAGTTCATCAAATTCCCAAGGTATTTATCAACAGTTGAGCTACATAGTTTAAATTTTCATAAATCCTAGATTGTCACAATGGCATCAAGTTAAAAAAATGTTGAAGGGAAAGAAGTCTTTAATGTTTAGCTAGTTAGTAATGAAATTAAGCAACCTATATTTAAATCCATTCCTAACATCACCTATTAACAAGATCCTTCTGGCACATTGTCAATTATTTTGCCAAATGTGATAATGGTGCAAGATGTGAAGAAATACTACAATTGCAAGATAGGAAGTATTGGTGACATGGGGATAAGAGGTGTGTATAATAGATTGTGTGAAAATGGTGTTTTGAAATAGGAATACAAAATTGTTGAAAAAAAGGGTTTAACACGAGCCCTAGATTTTCTAAATGTATTTAAAACTGAGTGGATACGAATGTTGGTATATGATTGAAAAGATCATTTGAGTAGAAAGATTGTTATTGTTGAAGAAGTGTTTTCAATCATTGTTTTGTCATGGATGTCAAACCTACTATATGTTGGTAAGATAATTGCTTATATGTTTCAAGCACTATCACTTAGTTGATAGATGAAGAGAATTTGATCAACAAGATGAAACAAAAGAACCTAGAGGAAAGTTTGAGTTATGATTATGTATTGAAGTGCAAGAATTAGTTAAGATAGTGATAACATAATATATTGATGATCTACTTGAGGTTACAAAATGATTGGCTACACTTACAATATTTAGAAGAAAAGGTTTGAACAAAGTTCATTTGCTTCATTTGCTAAGCTTGACCAAGTTGATAGATGGTGCTGAGAAAAGTTAGTGCAAGCTGAGTAAAAAGTTAGTTGGAGCTAAGTAAAAGCAATTTCTAGTGGATGTAGAGCAAACTAATAGGTGTCGAGCAAGTTAGTAGATGCCGAGTGATTTTCAATAGATGTTGAGCACCAATAAAATCTAGTTAATGCTGAGTGTTTTTACAGCAGATGTCGAGTAACAAAGTATGTATTGAGCATTGATAAATTGATAATATCAAGCTCTTGCATCATCATCAATATCTTCCTGAAAGGATAAATAATCATGTAGAGAAGAAGAGGAAGTATTGGGAAGTGAGGGAGAAGTTGGTGATGGAGGTTCCATTTAAGGATAACACTCATCAAACTAAACATCTCACTAAAATAAGACCTCTCTAGAGTTGGGACCAAACAACTTGTATTCTGCCACATCCTCATAGTAGCTAACAAATATGAGTGGTAGAATCTTCCTCTATATGGATTTCCTCTAAGAAATTTGGAATAAATGCCCAAGCCTCACTACCAAAAATATTGTATGTAGAAATATTGGACTTGACATGAGTTCAAGCCTCCTTGGGAGTCAAATGTCACAATGCCTTCTAAGACATTTGATTCTAAATATAGTTGGTACAATTGATAGCCTCATCCAAAAAAGGACTCATATCTCAAGACTGTATCATAAAATTAACCATCTCCCATAATGTTTTTTTCTTTCTCTCAGCAACCCCATCCTGCTGAGGGGTATGAGGAACTGTGAGCTGATGATATAAATCATGCTCAATGAAAAAATCTCTGAAAGACTAATTCACATATTCGCCACCTTTGTGAGTGCATATATGACTAACAAAAAGACTAGATCACTTCTCTATAAATGTTTTAAAGATTCCAAATGAACCAAAGACATTAGACTTGTACTTCAAAAGGTACACCCATATACATCTAGAGAAGTCATTTATAAGCATAAGCACATATTGGGCACTTGAAAAAGATTGAGTGGGGAATGACATAAGATCATTATGTATCAAATCCAATGGTACATTAGTATGTGTGGATATACCTACTAGAAAAGGATCTCTATGATGTTTTCCAAGTGCACAACCTCAACAAACACTGCTAGTACAAGAGATCTAAGGTAGCCCAATCACTAGCTCTTGTGTGCTCATCTATTGTAGATATATGTAGTTGACATGGCCAAAATGTTCATGCAAAAGTTTTCTCACTATGTCTACATGAGAAACAAGAGAAAAATCTATAGAATTGGATCTCTCGATGCCATCAAACTGATATAAGAGAGGTTGTAAATCAATATTCCTAGTAGTAACAACCAAATTAGGATCATGGAGGTCTCAAATAACCACATCATGTTGTTAGAACTCAACTGTATTACTAGATCTAGAATGAAAAATCTTGTAGAATGACAAGAGGTTCATAGAAATGGTTGGAACCTAATAGCCCCTATTTTGACTATGCCAAAACATTGGAGTTTATTGTGAAAATATTTTGAAATGTGTTGTATTGTTAGGTTTTGTTCTTTATTTTTTATCATTTTGCTAGAAAATAACCCTAACCTAATGATTTTTCCCTAGCCCAGTGTTGAAAATCTTTCCCTAGAGGGATAATTTGATATCCTAAGATTTATGTCTTTACCCTTTCATGGATAAATTTCTTAAATTGGCAATCAATTTTGAACTTTATCCTAGATTTTATTTCAAGTGGGAGATCGTATGTCATTTTCAAATTTTTTTGTCTTGTGATATGATATTATGATTAGGGTTTTAGGCATTTTTTTGTGAGCTTAAGATTTCCCTCTCCTGATGTTATGAAATGTATGCTAGTGGAGGATCATAAGGGAAAAGTGTTGAGTCTCTCGATCTCATGATGTATCATATATTCATAGCATTGTGGGTGTTTATAATGAAGATTTTGATCTTATGATCACCCTTTTGTCATGTCATCTTAATTGTCTCATGGGAAGAGTTTGTAATTAAGTTATAAAATGATATGAAAAGCTAACAATTGTGTAATTGTAAAGGCAAAAATGGAGACCTGAGACCATATGAGAACAATAGGATCATAAGATTGCAAAGATGTAAAGTGCAAAGGTTTGTGAAGAGTTTCGATCCTACAATAAATAGAGGATCATGAGATCATAAAGGTTCGTAAAGAGATTTTTGAAGTTATGATAAGGAGGCATTTGTAAGATCATAAGAAAGGAAGTGGTAGGTGATATGATGTAAGGTGGGCCCAGGCGTATGAGTATAAATTTTTTTGAGACACATGGCAATTGATATCTTATGATGCTATGAAAAACAATAGATTATATGATTGAGAAGGCAAATCATGAGCTTTTCAAACCTACCAGGCAATGCTAGATCACAAAATTGTAATGATAGAAGTTGAAACTTTTGAGGCTATGATGAAGAAAGTTAATGAGCAACATATGGTTGGGAGTTAGAGGAACCAATTAAAGGTAACTCCTAAAGTTAGTTAATTGACTAAGATCGAGAGATTGTAGGGTAAGGAAAGTTGAAGTTTGATGTTATGCCAAGATGCGATCATGAGATTATAAAGGTTTTTGAGCCTATGATGAAGAAAGGTAATGACCAATGTATGGTTGGGAGTCAGAGGCAATAGTTAAAGGTAACTTTTGAAGTTAGTTAATTGACTACAATTGAGAGATCGTAGGGTAAGAAAACTTGAAGCCTGATGTTATGCCAAGATGTGATCATGAGATTGTAAGGGTTTATGGGATAAATTTTGAAGTTGCAAAAAGGTTCAGTTAACAATGATCGTAAGATTGTAAAGCAAGTAAAGGTGAGGTAAGATGCATAAGTTCAAAACCATTGAAAGTGAATTTTTTTCCAGTGTTCCAATCTTATGGTGTGTTGTGTCTTGTAAGATTATGAGAAAATTGAGGGGCCTCTTTGAAGATATGATAAATGACATATGGTAAGATTGTAAAGGCTATTTTTTAGGCTTATAAGAATGTGATAAGGGTTGAATTCAAAGTGAACAAAAGATCATAAAAGCCATGTTCTCCGCCTAAGATGATGTGAAGGGTTTACATTTCAAGGATGATCATAAGATTGTAAACCCTAAATTAGACACAAAAGCACTTTTTCTTTTTGTCTAAGCTAGAACAATGATGCATGTTGTTAACCAATGAGATTTGAGTAAAGTACAATGATTACAAAGTTGGATGAGTTATGTTGGTGCTCCATGGAAGTGATAGAGAACACTGAATTTAAGGTTTGAGCAAGTAGGAAATCAATGCATAGGGAACTTTGGTAAAGTATGCATAGCATAAAAACATTCTCTAAGCCAGTAATAGGTTACCATTTGCAAAGAGAAGAGATTTCCAGTAGTTGTAGACATTTCAGTGTGAAGGATTATTGTTTTTAGTACTAACTATAGAGTTTCCTAGTGTTCTCAGTCTACAATCAAGATTTTTGACAATGAGGTTGAGCAGATTCAAGCTACAAAAATGGAAGTTTCAAAGACGTCTATTGCAAAAGAAGGAAAGAGGTAGAGGAAGCCAAACTATTTTGAAAATAAATGGATTAAGTTATTCATTGAATCTTCAAATACCATCTCTACAATTTCTGTAGGTAGCTCTTCTATTTCTTAACCATTTTATGGAATTACAAAAATCCATGCATATACTCACACCTCATACCCTCAAGAATCTTCTTTTCATAAACAAAACATATGCTAGCAACATTACATACCTTTTAAATTGTATCCTTCAAAGACTTCAACTTATGTTGCACTCCATCCTCTATCAAAGTATATGCCTTTTCATGCAAATCATGTATATCATGTCTGTCAAACTACCATGTCCTACCTAGAAACATATGACATATGTCCATAGGTATGATATAACATTGAACATGATTTTGGTTGCCTCCAATCTTGAACATCACTAGGCACTTCTCATTGACCATGACCTTGTGGTCATCCAACACTTAGGCAATAAGATATGGACATGAGTGTTTTTGCCTCTTGAGCTTTAAATTCATGACTATCTTTTGTGACACCATATTGTTAATGCTTCCATAGTCACAACACTTATCTTCACACTTGCACCTAGTGTAAAACAAGCTCATAATTTAATCAGCTTCATTCTTACCACTCAATAAGACTCTTCTATTATTTAGAACTTCTCCTCTTTTAGCATCTTTAGAATGCGATGATTTGACATCTTTATCAACATACATAACTTTGGCCTGACCTTCGGTTATCCTATGTTTCCTTCCTTGGGGTTGGGAAAATTCAAAGGCCCTATGTCCTTCTCCATAGTGGAAAGAGGTTCCACAAAAAGCTTCTCTGCTAGATCATTGTTCTATTCTTCTTCCTCTTTGGTCTTTGTTACCCTAATCATGGAAAATATTTGAATTCTTTACCCTCTAGTTTTGACTACTACTTTTGGCCTCATCCTTCTTCTTTGGATCCTCATTTTAGCCTCCATAAGAAAATATATTAGATCTTGCATGAAAAGCTCACCACTATTCTTGTTATCAAACTTCTTGTTTAACTTTTCATCAACTCTTAGGGAAAATTGTTATGCCTCTTCAATACTGTTCATTCTAACCAAACTTAATTTCTCCTAAATGATAGGCCTCAACCCATTGAGATAAAAGACAAATTTCTCCATGTCAACTTCTACATGGCCAATTTCAATGAAACCACATTAGAACTCTTGTGCATACTCCCAAACAGATCTTCCTACTTGCTTCAACACTTGTATTTTCTCTAGTAGATGAAGATCATAATCTATGAGAATGAATTTTAACTTTAATTTAGCTACCATTTAATCTCATATTGTAATTGTGTCCTTCCCTCATGATTTTTATTCAATTGGATCTCTTGCCACTAGATCTTCACATGACCTTGAGTTTGGCCTTCACAAATTTGACCCTTCTAGGATCCTCAATATCTTCATACTCAAAGTATTATTCTAGTTTTTTGATCCAATTGATCAATTCCTCTAGATTAATATTTCCCAAATATTTGGGAAAAAAAAACTTATGTCTTTTTCCAATCTTGGAGATGGCCCTAAAAAGCTTTTTGTCTTTTGGGTTAAGAGCTATCTCTTCTTCAACATTTTTTTCTTCTTCTCTTTCATCCTCACTTTCATCTCTTACGACAAGGTCCATCCCTCTACATAGTTGTTCTTCCAATGTTTGCATTTGTCTCTAAAGGGCTATAAATCCCTCAAGTGTAACACTTATGACCCTTCCATCACACTCTCTTCAAGGCTACAAAGTTTGACCACTTCCAATGGTTTGTCCTACGAAAGGCCTATCTTGTTGAATACTTTGCTCCTTGTTTAAAGTGACCTAGTTAGAGGATTTAAAAAAACTCTCTTAGAGTGTCACCCTGTTAAAGGATTTTACACCTTGTTAAAAGGCTTACAACATGGCTATTAGACCAACCTATCATCATAATATTTTCATTCCTAATAGAATGGCTAGAGAGTCTTAGAAAGTCTTGACCTAATGACTTGAAATCTTCAATTACTAATTCCAGATCCTTGTTCTGCTCTTGTCTATTCTAATCCTTCTTTGATCTGATATGTCTCTCCTTGATGTTCTAATACTTTGTTTTGATCAACTAAATTTTGCAATTTTGTTCTTCTTTTTCTAAGTCTTTATACCCCTCTTCACTTCACTAGCATTCTCCCATAAACTCTCACACATATTCAAATAATGGGGTTTCATCCTCCTTTTAAAGGTTTCAAAGACTTAGGATTAGGTATGAATCTATGCTCAATATTCATTCTTCTTTTCATGTTCAATTCTTTCACTTTTCCTATTGGTTGCATGCTTTCTCCATTTTTCTTATTGGTTGCATGCTGATTACATAGGAAATGCAAAAGATTTGATCTTATCTTCAAGATCCTTTGAGATTCACCATAAGTCGGCTCAAAAATAGTTTACAGCTAAGTTTTTGAATACACAAACTCATATGTTGATTCTTTGTTACTTGACACTTACTAGTTATTGATGCTTGACACATACAAGAATTTTGTCTCACTCAGCTCCTATAGTAATTCTATTTTGCTTGACATCTATACTTTTCTTGACAGCTATAGTGACTTGGCATCACTTATCACTCAACACTTGATACTTGCTCAACACCTATTGAATCTTGAGCTTGACACATAATATAGCATTGTATCTATATTATACTTGACATCAACTTGAGAATTGGTTAAGTGTGTTAACACTAAATTATCAAAACCAATCTAAGACCAACAATCTCCTCCTTTGACATGAGTGGCAAAAACACTTAACTAAGCATTATGAATTTGCTCTCTATGAGTATATTACACATTTTGTTCAACATATGTACAAAACTTCAAAAACTTGTTCAAAATTTTTTAGAAGGCTATATACATAAAAACTTTTTAACTCCCCCTGAGCTAATGTGCCATTTTCTATATCCACAATTCCTTAAGCTGAATTTGTCTCATGTTGATGTGTCTGATACTCTTTGCCTTATATGTATCTTCTTTGTTTTTACTCTATATCTACTCCCCCTTTCACAAATATTCTTTCTATTTTTGCATCCATTTGGCTTTATCCTTTTAACATTCAAAATTTGAATATATAATATCTCCCCCTTTGGATATTCTTTATTATCTCCATTAAAAAATGTATTATCTCCCTTTAATATCTTCCCCTTAAAGGAATATCTCCCCCTTTTTGACACTTATGTCAAAGGGTCCTAAGAATGAATGGAATATTTAGCCAAAAATGTTTTATTTACCTCCATTATTATCTTCAGAGAAGCATCCCAATTTTCTAATGTCATTTTCAGTGCTTTAAGCTAGATCGTTGTCTCTGCTGCGAGATGTACTAGGCCTTGTAAGGTAGAAATATTTGGATCTTTCTTCAAAACATTCTCTACATAGGCCATTTCTTTATGCAATACTTCTAGATGTGGGGTAATAGCAAACTGTATCTATATTAATTTGGCCTTAACATTAGCCTCTTCTACTATTAATATAGGTAACTCCTTGTAGGTGTGAAGTGTTTTTGCAAAATGCTTCTCACTTTGAGCTGGATCCTTAGGTAGCTGTGTGCTAGATATCTTAAGGTTCCTCTCAAATCTTATTATTCTCTGGCTAGTCTCTTGTGTGAAATATGAAGAGTCACATAGTTTGGAGTACAATGAGAATATGTTCTCAAGTACTATTTTCATCTTTTCTACCATCTTAGCCAGTTCAACCTATGATAGTGCTATCTCACTAGATATATTCTCATTGACCTTCATTTGAATTTTTTTTTTTTAGACCATTCTAATAATTTAACATTAGTATCAAGGTCTTCATTTTGTACCCGGTCCACTATGTTGGACAATTACTCCATGATGGGCTTTGTTTCATCAAGTACTGGCAAGCTAAATGTATCAAGGAATATGCCTTTTATTTCTACTAATGCTTGCTTTTGTCTATATTCATTTCTAAGTATCTCTTGCTTCTTCTTTCTCTCTAGTGCCTCTTTCACTTGATTTATCTATTCTAGGTTGATTTTCTTATAGTCATAACTTGGTATGACTATTTCCTCATCAAGTGAAGGGTCTCCATAGTGAAGTACCCTTGCTACCTTGGTGGAGTTCGAGCCTAGTGTTGAGATTTATAATGGTACTACATCAGTGCTCGATTGCTTGGTAGGAGTTCATGTAGTAGGAAAATTAACCAATATCTATATTGCCTCTTGCTCTCTCTCCTTGGGGGTTTTCTTCTCTTCCTTATCTTCTCCTCTTCTACCTTGATCAATGACAATGATTTAAGGAGGTGCACCTTGGCTTTCTAATGTAGGAACATTTTGTGCTATCTATTCTTTTGTTGACTCCTCAACAGTTGTTGTTACTATCACTATGGGATCAACCTTAGTAGTTGTGTCTTGTGCTACTTACTCTTTTGGTTGATCATCTATAGCTGTGGGAGGTTGTGAAGGTGGATCTTGTGTGTTCACCTTCTCCTTGGTTATTTTTGCTACAACTCTTGTTAACCCCTCTACACTCACCAAAATAGGATTTGTGCACAATTGTGATTGCAATGTTGTTTGGTTAAGGATCCTTTTAAGATCTATAGTTAATGGATTGAAATTTTGACCTAAGGTGTTAGGAACATCTTTCACAATTACTATTTCTATAGATGTAGGTACTATATGTGGAGAACTGGGTGGTGGCAATTGGGTGTCTTGGACACTCTGTTCTTGCCATTGCTCCTCTGCTATTGCCTCATCACCTTTATGTGTCTTCTCCTCCACTGTTACCTTTTCTTCCTCTTTTTCATTTTCTTCTCCTTCCTCGTCATCATTTATTCCCTCAAAGGGATTTTCTTGCCCTTCTTTGAAAGTAGTGAATCTATATATCAATTTCCACATTTGTGTGGATTTCTTTACAACATCTTTTATTTTATTTTGCAAAATACTAAAGGCTTTGTATTTGGGTAAAAAATTTCTCCCATGTTTCTTACTAGCCTTACTTAATTGACCTTTTATAAGGTTTGGCATCACATGAGCCAATGTTGATTCCCATATTTCCTTGACCATATATAGGCAGTAATGCCATTTATTTTCTACAATGAAGCTTAGCTCCTTAGGCATAGAATTGTCAAGTTCAAGTGAAGTAGTCTTGAACATGGCCATCATAGTGTAGATAGACTCTTCCACTATGTTTTGTTCTTCTCTACTCAACTTATTAAAATCAATGGCCTTTAAACTAACTAAATCTACATTATCTCTAATATTATCACAAACATTTTCCAAATTAGATTTGGTGGAATGTTTTACCACTCTAAATTGATCATTCTCAAATTTTGTCTTCTCTTCATCTGACTTTGGGGGTGTAATATATTTTCTTCTTTTCTTTTGGCCTTCTTTGCTCTATGGATTTTTGGTTCTTTCCTATTCCTTTTCCACTTTTGTCATTGCCCTAATGTTTTCCCTTGTAGTTGACTTGGGTGGAGTTGGCTTAGCTACTTTCTTCTTTCCTTTGGGTTGTACAACAGGTTGTTTTTGTGCTTTTCTCTTCTTAGGTTTAGCCTTGGGTGCCTCTTGCTTGGCACCTTCTTCTTCTTCTTCTGCATCCTCACCCATACCTTGGGTCAATGCTAATGGTTCTTGACCTTGTTCATCTTCATCACCTTTAGCTTCTTCATCTTCTTATTCTTTAGTAGTGCCCTCACCAAATTTTTCCTTTAACTTCTTAACCAATTTGTCCTTTTTCTTTAATGTAGAAGCAGTCTTCAATTCCATGTACACCTTTAATCTCACCAAATTAAAAGTCCCAAAATGTGGTGTACTTCTGTCCACTTCTTCTACTAATAGTGTAGTTATAGCTACAGATGCCTCATCTATGTTTATTTCATAACCAAGAGGTCTTAACCATATAACCCTTGGTGTTGTTGCTTGTATGTAAGTATAATCAATATCTACAAGAAAGAATACATCATTTACATGTTGTTCTACCAATGAAACTGGTATCCTTAATATCTACTTCATGGTCTTCTTGAAATCTCCAAAGTAACTTGTCATAAGGGTTTCAAAATTAGCTACCATTTATTCTATATATTCATTTACTTAAGCTATTATTGACCTATTGGTTTTCGTACTTACTTTTCCAAAGGATGGAAATTCATTCTATACATAGAAAAATATGCATATCAAAATTACACCAAATTTGCACTGTGCTCCCTTGGTTCTTCTTATTGCTACTAAATTCTCATTGATTTGTTGCAATTGTAGTTCTGCAAGATCATAAGTATGATCCTTTTTCACTAGTTTGTAACCAACATCCATTGCAATGTAGGGTACACTGTTAAGTCTAATGGATTGATAAAATTTGTGTGAAATAAGCCTAACAACAAAGTCAACAAGAGGGTCTTGGATAGTATCTATAGTCATTCCTCTCTTGTTCCATTTGGCACCTGTGTTCTTCTCAATTGCTTCCTTAGAGTCACTTCTAAGGGTCTTTGGCTAATGTAGGGTTGGATAACCTATTACTTTGTGCACAATAATCTTTCTTATTTTTACTAGACCATCTTCAAGCCACAAACTTCCATCATGAATTCTACTGAGCACAATTCTAATTCATTCAGTTTTAAAAATAGTGGGGAATTCTAGGGCATGAGTCAAACCCTTCTTCTCAATGATTTGGTACTCTTCCTTCAAAAAAAAAAATTTCACACAACTTTTCATAGGCTTCCCTCATCTCCATATCTTCTATGGGTCCAATTTTGTAGTTGTGGCATCTCCTAACATCCTAAACCATAACTACCTTAGGGGGTTATAATAGATAGGGCTCTGGTTGGGTCATTTTTGTATGCCACTTTAGGGATTGGCCTAAAATCAGGTTTTTTTACTTTGTTAAACACAAGTTGAACCTTAAATGGTTATTTCTCCTATGGTATCCTAGAACTAGAGGCCATGTTTGTGATCTAGGGTTTGAACACAAAGAAAATGTGAAACTGCATAGCTCAGCACTAGTATAAATGCCTTGAATTGGTGAAATTGTAGGGAATCACTATTCAATTTTTCCCAAATTCTGAATTCTCTACTTTGAAATCATTTGCACTCTTCTTCATCTTAGCTCTTTGTTCACGATGAAGAAAAATAATTCAAAATGTGATAATATACCCTATTTTTATAACATTTAATGCTTAGTGCATTTACAACTATCCACTGGGCTTCATAGGATTTTTTGCACTCTTAGCTTCCATTATCTTTCCAACACTCGACATCCACAAAAATATCCCTCACTCAACTTCAATTGAAATTTCTCTTCGCTCGACTTTCACTACCAACTCAGTTGTAACTAATCATTTGGCTTCTAATGACTTTGGAAATCAACTTAGAATGTATTAGAATTTTACTCAAAATCTAAGGGAAACTCAACAACACTTATGAAATCTTGAAATTTTAGCTTTGCATCTCTATTCATGCTGATCTCTTCTTTTTGTTACTTACTTGTCTTGGAACTGATGTATGATAAATCTTTGTATATAAGTCTCGCAAACCTTTTTGTACTTAGTTGGATGAAGTGTGACCACTTGACCTTTTAGGTGAAGTGATCCCTTCATTTGATGTGCTACTTCCATCTTTCTTCTTCCATGTCTCATTCATTTCTCCTCTGATGTGTTTAACATCTATCTCCTCTTTTCTTTTGTTGAACTCTGAATTGGGTGCCTTTGACCTTGTTGGAAAATTCTTGCTGATATGACCAGTCTTCAAACAACTAAAACATGTGGTTTGACTCAACCATCTATTTTAGTTTCCACTAAAATGTGTTCTTATGCAATTTTTAGGAATTTGTCCATATTCCTTATAGTAATGAAAACTATACTTGCTTTTGTAGTCCAATTGTAGTGATGTCGATGATTATTTTATCTTACTAGCTAATTAGGTTTCTGTTGTCATTGAAGTTTGCACCCTTGTCCAAAGTTGCTACCTAAGGACAACCTCATGAAACATGGAAACAACCTCCAAGCTATGGGACTTGAACTATGAGGTTGAGTCTCCAGAGTAGGTCAACTTCCTCTTACTATTAGGATGCACCTAACTACTCTTGGAGAGGAAAAGGGAGAAGGAGAGCATGAAAAAAAATCTACCTAATCTAATCTAAAGAGGTGATGCACCAAAATAGAGTGTTCACACCAATCTTTGCCCATATATGCACTATTGAACCAAAATGAAACTAAGGATATACACATTCAAACTTGGTTTAATCTAATAATCACATGTAGATTAGAAGACCAAGATGAATGACACAAGGAAAGAGAGACTCACTTATATTATCATTCATAGGCCAAGGAGATATAGTCATGTAGATCATATATCTCTATCAAACACTGATAATAGGCAAGGAGTTCTTGCACTTTCATACCAATGGCTAAAAGAGATAAGGCAGAAAATCATGTAGTTTAGAGGCACAGGGGAATTTACACTGAGAATCTATAGAGCAATAATAGAGAAAACAGAGAAAGGTCAAACCCCAAAATTTTTTTACAAAATTTGGCTTTATAGTTCAGGCATAACTAAGATGTCCCCTCCCTGCAATTACTCCACAACCACTGCATTGAAGTCCCATAGAGAATAATCAAGGAAAAATTCTGATTTGGGTACAGATCTAGATGCAATGATATCTGATCCTTTGCGTCAAATAATGCCTTGAGAAGATAGAAACCATGTCATTAAGCCACTCTGACTAGGTAGATGGATTGGATCGAAGGTGGAGTGTTCTTCCTTGTCTCCCATTCATTCTAGGTTGGTTGGGATTGATTACAAAGATCAAATTTGCAAGATAATCTTGGTTTTCCACCATTTTCACTTGTGAATCAACAAGTTAATGAGTCAAACTAAAATTGCAAGTAGGATGAGCCATGTGGGCCAATAATTTCTTTCCTTTCTACCACCTTGCAAGGTCTTCCCAAGTTGACCACCTTTTTCATTACTAACCATGCCATCTTCTTTAAAAAATCATGATCGCAACGTTATACTATCCACTAGCCACTAACCGTTAATGCCTTAACTGCTATTTATACCTTAGCCAGACCTTGTGATCCTAACTAGCACCAAATGGTGATTGCATAATACTTGGCCCCACCTTACCATGCATCAATAAGGTGCTATGTCACTATGTGTATCCTCTAAGAAATTTCCCATAGTGAGATAGCACCCACTATGGATCCAAACTGATCTGACGATCGTAAAGACTCACCATATTACTGCGCTATCTCCTTTAAAAAAATTTGAAAACTTGGGCTCACAAACCACTCAACACACCTGGAATCTTCATCTTGGCATGACCTAGCCCCATTGATCCACATGGCACAATGGTGCTATGTCACTATCGGTAAAATTCTCGCAGCTTTCCATAGTGAGATAGAACCCACCATTGATTTTTTGAGATTTGGCAGTGAGCTAGATAAATCTGACCTATCAGTATACCAACCAATAAGAAACTAGCCACATGCCAACCTATTTGAAAAATCCTCATTTGTGGCCTGCCAAGTGAAGCAGGACCCACATTTTACACAATCATACCTTAGCCAATGAAAAAATTGATGAACTGCCAATGTGTGCCAAATTTCATCATTGATATCTGACAGGGCATACTTGGGACCCACCTTCCTTTCGATGTTGTCACAATATCACTTTTCATCTAGGCATTATGTTGCTAATGGCGAGGATCATAGATTTTCTAATAGCACTATAGTGCCCTATAGGGATCTGCCAAAATTCGACGCCAGAGAAACAATCAAGGAAAACGGAGGACCCACCAGCCATGTGGCCAAAAGGCACTATGTCACTATGGAAAAACAACATGCAACTTCCCATAGCGAGATAGCACCAATTTTAGATATCTTTTGATCTAACGATGGGGACTTGCAAGCCTATAAATACATTAAAATGCGCAGGGAAGAAATATCATAAGATTCAATCATTTAATTTTTTTGATATTCGTGGGATGTTTAAAAAATAACATTAAACCGAGAAGTGACCATTGGGTGGGCAAGTATTTAAAATTCAAATATTTGGCAGGGGGCACAATATGTAACATTTCTGTCAACTCATAGGGGATTCTAGCCTACTATGCATAAGACTAGCGGCCTAAAGCATCCATTGGGCTACAGAGTCAAAAAGATGTGGATACTGTGTATACTATAAAACCCTAACCCTACCTTTGAGAGGAAAACCCTGAAACCCATGTCTCTATAACTTGAATCGGAGACCAAAACCTCCTTCTACAACCTTGAAAATTTCAAAAATTTCTATCTCATGGAGACAATCCTGTGCTCGTGCACTTCTTGGAAAAGTAGGGAAGAAACTAGAAATGAAACTAAGCTAACTATGTACATGGAATCTCAAACCCTTAGAAACATGGCTTGAGATAGATCCCATTGACTGGGATAGGCAGAATGTCACCATTAAGCTTATTTAACTGGAAATAATTGGCCTACTTGCAACTGACAATAAGATAGGGACCACTCCATAATGCATCAAACTTTGAGTGTCTTCCTAGTTTTTCCCTATCTGCATCCCATTTCAGATCCAAATCTCCCTCTTGGAATATTTTGACCCTAGCCTTCCTGTCAAAACTTTTTTTTACCTACTACTGGTGTGTTTCTAGGGTCTGTATGGCTTTACTTATCTTCTCTTCTAGCTCCATCAGCTCTGCCATTCTTACTTTCATGGCATCATCTTCAATCAACTCCAGCTATTGAGTTAGCTCTATGGATGGGAACTCTAATGAAATTGGAAGCCTTACTTCTCTGCCATAGACTAACACAAATGGTGAATTCCCTATTGACCATTTAGGCATTATTCTGTCAGCCCATAGTGCAATCTTCAATTTTTTATGCCAACACCTCTAGTTATCTTCAATTGTTCTCTTTATGATTCTGATTAGGTTCTTGTTGGACGACTCAGCTAGGCTATTACCTTGAGGATAGTAGTTTGATGATGTGCTCAAGTAAATGTTGTGGTCAACTGCCCATGCATAGATTTGAGCTCCTACAAATGACTTTGCATTATCTGAAATAATGGTTGAAGGGGCACCAAACCTAGTCACAATTCCATCAAGGAACTCAAAAATTGAAGATTCAGTGGCATCCTTCAATGCAACTACCTCTGTCCATCTGGTGAAGTAATCTATAGCAGCTAAAATCCATTTGTGACCTAAATTAGAAGGAGGATTGATAGGGCCTATGAAATCCAATCCCCATTGGGCAAAAGGCTGCTCCACCTGAATGGGATGAAGAGGAAGAGTTCCAAGCTTCTGTTTACCAGAGAAGAAAGCACATTTCTCACACTTCCTCACATACCTATGAAAAACATGAAACAAGGACAGCCAATAATAAGTAGCCCTCATGATCTTCATTGCAATTGTCCTTGCTGAGAAATGACCACCATTAGGACCATCATGAAGCTCTTTGATCATTCTTTCAGCTTGGTCTGTATCAAGGCATCTTAATAGGGCTCCATTAAAATCTTTTCTAAAGAGGACACTATCAACTATGACATAAGGAATTGACTGTAATCAATACTATCGCCTTTTAGTTCTATCTAATCCTTGAGGGTATCCATTGCCTAATAAGAAATTCATCATATCATCTATCTAACTCCTTGGGTTTCTATTTCTTACCTCATGTTGCTCTATCAGTATCATAGCAACTTCCTCATTAGGTTCTTGAGATGATAACATCTATTTACACAACCCCCTCCCTCTTACCAGCTTGGTAATCTAAATGTCAATATCATATTCGATCACTTTAGTAATCCAGCTATCTCTTTTCTCATTAATATCTTTGCTCAAAAGGAAATCTTTCACACTACCATGGGTTACTAACAAATGAATTTTATTATGAGACAGGAGGTGTCTAAATTTCTTCAAAGCTCTAATGACTACAAAGGCTTGTTTGTCAACATAAGTGTACTTATCTTCATACTCTTTAAGCCCTTCATTGAAGAAAGCTATGGGCTACTCATCACATTTATCATTTCTTTGGGTCAGCATAGTAGAAATGTTTGACTCACCACCTAGGTTATAAAGAATGAAATCTTTCTCAAAATTTAGATTCATGAGAGTAGGGGCCAAGGCTATGGTTGCTTTCATCTCTTCAAAGCTTTCCTTCCCTTCCTTGGTCCATGCAAAGACCATACCTTTCTTGAGCATAGCTATAAGAGGTTTCACCATTGTAGCAAGATTTGGAATAAATTTTCTCACAAAATTTATCCTGCCTAGGAAACTTTGAAGCCCTTTCTTGTTTTTAGGAAGAGGAAGGACAAGTATTGCTTTTGTTCTCTCTAGATCAATGGTTAAGCCATCCCAAGATACAATATGTCCTATTAATTTTCCTTGGTTAGTAACAAAGACACACTTGCTTGGATTAAGGGAAAATCCAAACTCTCTGCATCTTAAGAATCGTTGTCTTAGATGATCAAAATGATCTTCTACATCCTTTGAATACACAGTGATATCATCAAGGTAAACTAAGACAAACTTGTCAATCAATCCTTTGAAGGCCATCTCCATTGCCTTTTGAAATGTAGCACCTACATTGGTTAGCCCAAATGGCATCTCACAATAAGCATAGGTACCCCATTTAGTGGTAAATGCAATCTTGTATCTATCAAACTCTTTAACCAACACTTGATTGTAGCCAGAAAATCCATCAAGAAATGAAAATTTCTTTGAACCACTGACCTTGGACAAAATATGCTCCATAGAAGGGAGAGGATGGTGATCTTTAAGGGAAGCTTGGTTAAGGTCCCTAAAGTCCACACACAATCTAATTTCTCCATTCTTCTTCCTAACAGGGACAAGGTTTGATACCCATGATGAGTGTTTGATGGGAAAAATTATATTGGCCTCAATCAATTTGGATAACTCCGTTCTCATTAAGGGTTCAATTTCAGGATTCACTAGCCTCTACTTTTGTCTTACTATTTTTCCATTATCAACTAAATCTATATTATGTTGAAATAACCCTGGGTCAAAACCCTTTAAATCATCATATATCCAAGCAAATATATCATTAAATTCTTGACATAGATGAATAAAACTCTCCTGCTCAATTTCAGAACATACCTTACCCATGTTCAAGGATTTTCCATCGGCAACCATGACTGGAATATGATCATCTTCATCAGTAGCTAGGTTCATGTCTCTGCCTCTTGCTTGGTTATCAGGATTGAAAACACTCTCCAAGGTAATGAGACCCTTAGGAAATTTGTTAGAACTGAGATTAATGATCTGATCACCATACTAATCCTACAGTCTTAACTGGTTTTTACCTAAAAATTCTACTTTTTTAAGCAAGAAGTTGACAATTTGCTCATCAGATTCAAACACCTACCAATGGATGTTGTTATCAGGGATAACAGGCCTTACTACCACTGTAATTTTTTGCTCCTTCTTTTCTTCCAGATTCCTTGGTACATCATAAGATGCACCTATTGCTGCAAGTCTATCAGCATGTCTGTTTTCTTTCTTAGGGATTCTTTGAATATTAAATGCATTAAAACTCTCAAGTAAATCCCATACCCTATGTTTATAAGACTTGAGCAAACCATTCTTGGCAATATTATGATTTCTCACTTGATTGACCACAAATTCACTATCTCCATAAACTCTTAAAGCTTGAATTCCTCTTTTTTGAGCAAGTAGAAGACCTTGAATGAAGGATTTATACTCGGCCACATTATTAGTGCAACTAAACTAGAGCCTAAAGGATAAATAGTACCTTACTTGTGTAGGAGAAATTAACATCACACCAGCCCTTGATCCATTTTTATTCCTTGATCCATCAAGGTACATGCTCCATATCCCACTCATATCTTCTTTAGTATCCACAAGATTGGGAACTAGAGCATTTTTCTCCAATATACAATATGTACTGAGACCTGTCTCAAGGGTTTTTGGCATAATATCAAATTGATATGCATTAGCCCACTCATCCAAGAAAAAATTAGGTATCTCTGCTAGGGAAGTGGTGGGCTTGATATTACATTAATAGTCAGTATGGTGGCAAGATTCTCAACAAATCCAAAAGAAAATCACATGATGTCAATCAAAATAATCATGATATATCCAAAAATTATTGAAGACTATGGTTTATGGTACAAAAAAGGGGGAAATTTTGATTTAGAAGTATTCACAGATGCTGATTGGGCTTGATGATAGAAAGAGCACCAGTGGTGGAGCATTATTTCTTGCTAAAAGACTAGTGTCTTAGATAGTAAATAAATAGAATTGCATTTCTCAGTCTATAGTAGAGATAGAATATGTGGCAGCAATAGTGAATTGTTCTAATATTGTTTGGTTCAAACAATTGTTGGAAAGAATGAAGATAGAGATCAAGGATCTAGTGGTTATATACTGTGATAACATTAGTGCAATTAATATATCAAAGAATCTAGTGATGCATACCAAAATAAAATACATTGCTATAAAATATCATTTTTTAACAGAATTGGTACAAGATAAAGAGGTAAGATTGGAATATGTGAATACAAAAGTAAAAATTGTAGACCTATTCACTAAGCCATTACCTAAGGATGCATTTTTGTATCTAAGAGGTAAGATAAGGGTCATTCTTCTATCTGAAGCTCTCTAAATGAAGTTTAGTGATGCATCAACCGAAGCATGTTGAAGATCAATCAATTGATGCAGTCTTGACAAAGGAACCTTGCAAATGAATTAGTACATAAGGTACATTGATATTTACTAAACATTGTCTTTGGCATGAGATATCAAAAAGGAAGAAGTTTTTTGTCATATCTCACATAAATTTTATCACTTCAAGAGATGACGAGGGAGATATCAAAGATAGAGGTTTGTTGACAAAGGGAGAAATTGAAGGAAGAGAGAGTTCACACTAATAGAGAGAGTTCTCATAGATGAGAATTAGAATGAAACTAAGGATACATTACATACGTTATTCTTGCTCTAAAATTTCATTGCATTGTGACATGTTGTGTTGCCATCAATGCCAAAGAGGGAGATTGTTTACAATAATTAATTAATTGCATATTATCTTTGATGTTACAAAAAATGTCATATCATTGCAGTTAGTGTATGTCAAGCTCACTTCGGAATTGAAGATAGTTTCCAGTGTCTACTAAGCATTCTAGAGTTTGCTTAGTTTAGAAGATAGTGTCTACCAAGTTCACTCAGGCGACAAAGGAAAGTTTGTAGAAGTTGAGTGTTAACTAAGCTCACTTGATTGCCAAAGGAACTTTGAGAATATGCAATATTAACTAAGTTCACTTGGTTAACATAGGAGGATCACTTTGAGTTAATATCTATAAAGTAGGGTTAGCTAAAAAAGGATTTTCTTGCTTTCACATATTGAGTTAAATAGTTTTGTTTGTTGTTCTAGCCGACTAAGTAGGTGAATATTAATTATTCTAAGTTGTATTCAAGCTAATTCGATAGTGTGTAAGATATAAATATAAGGTCAAGTTGAGGATTGAATGTGTGGATTAGAATTGAAGATTTGATGATGCTTAGATGAAGCAAATTAGAAGGATAAGCATAATATCCTTTTTGAGATGCAAAGATGCATTCAATTTAGAAGGATCAAGTATACAAGCCAGAATTGAGATTTGTAATCAGCAAACAAGTTTCATCAATAATAAAGTCATCTCATTGTTACTCTCTAACTATTGTAGTAGTGAACTAAATATCTTAATAGAGTTGGCTTAACAACTATTTGTAAATCGTTGAACAAGGTGGAATTTCTATTGAATTGTCTAAAGACCTCTAACAAGGCCACTCCTAACAATGTGATTAAATCCTCTAATAGGGTCAAACCTAACTATGTGTTTTGTGACCTTAAATAGTAACTAGTTACAATTGGTGGTTTTTCCCAAACTGGGTTTCCACATTAAAATCTTATATTCATGTTATTTATTTTATGTGTTTGAAACTAAGTTAAAATAACATCAATCACTGATAATATCTTAGATTTTCATGTTAAGCATTTGCTGAGATATTTTAGTTTTTACCAAGTTACAACATTTTTGTTCTACTTTTACTAAATTTTAGTAGAGTTTAGTTTTGATTTATATTGACATTTAAGGGATCTAGAATTTATTTTCATGGTAACTGATTCACCCCTCCCCTCTTAGTTGCTCCTCTTACATTTTCAACAATTCCTTGACACAAAAACTACAAGGATCACCTATAAACTTCTTAGTCTTAGAGGAAGACTCACTCAACTTAGAAGGTTTACTCTTCTAATGGATTTTTGAGTATCTAATCTAGGAGATGGCTTGGAGGAACTCACACTACTAATTGAATCTTCTTTGGACTTCAAGTTCTGCATTGGCTTCCCTATAAATGTTTGTGAAACTAATGTATGGCTCTTTAATCTATTAGAAAGTCCAACTATGTAATATTCACATTCTCTATAGATAACCAATCACATAATACCTCAAATGTGGGCATGGTAAGAATAGGTCCCAAAGCATCCATAGTGGAAATCTAAAAGTTCCCTTGAAGCTTTGACTAAATTAGATAGATGCACTTTGTATCAATCTTGCTCTTGCCACATACCTATAATAATGATATCTATTTTTTAAAATCTTTTTAGAAAGTCCTTAGTGGAGGAAAAAGAATTAGGTACTAGCGATGTAAGCTTTGCCTCTATCTAAAGTACCCTAAACTCATTAATAGTACCAAACAAGTTCTTCAACTTGGCCCACATCTCTCAAGAAGTATCACACCCATTAAGATTAATTTTTAAGATATCTAAAACACTCAAATAAATCAAACCCATGGCCTCATCCATCTTATTCCTATGTTACAAGGTTTGATAGGTACTTAGAAATATTGATTGGACTTCATCTAAACAAGAAAAAAAACCCTTTGAATGGAGACTTTGTGTCATGTTAGTTGTCCATCTATGATTGTTATGTGGGTTTATAGGAACTAGACAAGAAGAGGTCAAAGACATTTTTCATAAGGTGTTTGTTTTGATATAGTTCTAGTTTATTGATGTAAATGAAAAAAATAAGAATGAAAAAACACCCCCTAGAATGCTAAAAAATGAACGCCTACTAGAAGGAATGTATATACAATAGAAAAAATAGCTTCAATTGAGTCTCATGTATACCTTTGAAAAATATTATGAAAATAATAGAGAATTTGAAGAGACCTATTTTAGACTTCTTTGATATCGAAAAATGGAGCTAAATTGAGCAATTTATGCCCCCCAAAATACAAAAAATATTATTTGACTTTAATAGAAACAGGTATTATAGTAGAAAAAGCTAGAAATAATCTACACTAATCTACCCATCTCAGAATCAACTTTCCAATGGTATCTTGTTTTCTATTGTAGGGCCTCAAAAAAGAAAAGAAAATATTTGAAACCCCCTCAGACCTTAAAAATTAGTCCCATGTCCTTGTATATGACTAGCCACTATGAGAAAAGGGCTTGGTGGGTTTTCCTGGCAAAGGTGATACGATGGTGACTCCTCGATGGCAGATTGGGGACAGACTGGTGGTGAACTATTTGTGGTGGTGCATTGGTGGAGTAGCCTATTTTGGTGGTAGCCAACTAATGGGCCATTGGTTATGCTTTTATTAAAAAGGGAAAAACTTTTCAAAATTAAAAAAGTGTATTGTTTTTTCTTTTTTAATTGATAAAAACTACCTTGGGGTGAATGTAGAGGCCATATGGCCCAGGTAGGAAAAAGATGTTTTGCCTCATAATTTCCTAGTCTCCAAAAATAAAGTGCTTTATATGGAAATATATGTTTTCATGCACTTTGAATCCAACTGTGATGTCCATTTGGACTCAAAGTTCTCTAAATTTCAAACAGACCCCTATTTCCAAAAATGAGAACAGAAAAATGCTAGATCTAATCCAACAAACCCTTGTTCATGATTTCTTCAATAAAACCTAACAAGTTGCAGTAGATCCAACTCTAATTCTATGAAGGATATGATAAGAACAAATCCACAAATCCCATAAAACATCTTCATGCAATAACTTGTCATAGAGAAGAAAATGACAAGAGAAGGCAAGGATTTGGCTCTAAAATATTCAAGAGTATATTATTCAACAAAAAGAAAAAGAAAAATATACAATGGATCAATCCTTATAGAAGGAGATCAAAAAATATAAAATGGAAACCCTAAGAGGTAAATGACATTTAATAAGAATGCATGTGCATAAAGTGAGATCTTAAGCAAGGAGCAATGATAATTTAATAAATGTATTTAAATTAATCCTTTACTCTAACAATTTGACTCGTACGATTTATTTTATTTCAAAAGATTATATTTAAGCTGAGTTATATATTTTTTACTTTTATTTAACATTCATTTAACCTAATTTTACATTTTTTATATACATTTATAGTGAAGTTTTAAAAACTAATAATTTATAAACAATAAGAAAATATGTTTGTTGGCTAGAAAAAGTAGAGATTTTATTTATAAATTTTTTTGAACACTTTAAAACCGAATAAATTGTGTTGCAATATCCACAAAAAGGAAAAACATCTGAAAATTTGGTTTTTAAAAATAAACACTACAAGAAAAAAATGGATGGTGTAAAATATTTTTAATAAATATGATATTTATGAAACTATGATTAAAATAATGCATCCCCTTATTTGAAAACCAACTTAATGCCTAAATATGTGTTTTTATATATGCCCACTATCATAAAAACACAATTGTAAAAAAATTGGTCCTAGTATTTAGCTACAAAAGATAGTTTTGTGACTAATGTATTCATATGAAATGAAAATATGTTGAGAGAAGGTATTTTGAAAAAGCACCTAAAAAATAGGAAAAATGAGATGGTTCAAATCATTTTAATCATCTTGCATCCTATATTGTTTTTTGTTGATCTTTGATGCAATTTTGAGGTTGTAACACTTCACAAAGGGTATGGCATTGGCATAAGAAGGTCAACCATAGTAGAGATAAACAATATTGCACAAAGTCAGCTACCAAGAGCATTCACACTTAACATGGTCAACCTCAACAGATAAAGCGAAGACAAATACAATATAATACACATACCAAAAATTATTTAATCAAAGAATTCACACTGCATCATCCTCCAAAATTAATTTCAAACATAACTTGTTGTACAAAAAAGTTCTCTAATGAACATAGCTCCATGTAGATCTCAACATGGCATAAAAGATCCATATCAACCACTTAAATCTTTCTCGAAATCACATCCAAATCAATAACTTGTTGTAAATAAAAACACCAAAAATAATTAAATTGACCAGAGGCCAACACAACTAAAAATGTCAAACAAAAACATAAATTTAATTGTGGAGCCAAACAATGTCATATAACTAAATTGGAACATTGTGAAAATGTTAAGAACATGTCCAAAAAATTGCACACTAAGAAACATTCATGTGGAACATTCTCCAAACTAATTGTAACTATTCCTAATAGCCAACCATATTGTTAACAAACAACAAAACATAATTCTAAATCCTTGAATCTTTGTGATCCAAAGAGTAAGATAGTGAAACATTCACATACTTACATGTGACATCACCAAAACTACAAACCTCCAAATTCCTACATAGAGAAATCTCCCATAAAGATTCCAAATACTCTTCTTACATATACCAATTTCACATACTTTTCACCTTCTAGATATATAAATTTCTAACTATTGACTTATCATCACCACCAAACATCAAAAAAGTCATCTAAACATCTAATACTAGGTTTCAAATGTTATTTCTTACACATTTTAGCTTTTCATACACATGAAACTTCTCTCCATTAGGTACAAAATTGGATTTGTACGAATCTCCACCAAGTGGAGAACAATATACAAAATAAATTGACATCAAAGAAAACATTAAATACACATTTCTAACAATCTCCCCCTTTTCATTGATGGTAATACCAATAAAAAAATAACACCATGATGACACGCTATGAACTTTCCCCCCCCCCTTTGACATCAAGGACAATTGGCATTACATTGGAATGTATTTTATCAACCTCTTTTTTATATCTTCCCCTTATAGGGATATATTTGTATTGTTCTTCTCTCCACACATTAACAATCTTCATATTGGTACACAAAATAACTCCCCTCCTCCCAGTATAGTTTTAACAAAAAAATTTGTCCAAATAGGAACAATTCATCTTTGCAAGAAAATTTTACAACTAAGAAACCATAACTTTCATTTCTCTCCTTGAGAGCATCAACCACATAAATCTAAGAGACAAAAGATATGAAATATGTTTTCCCTTAGAAATTGCATCAGTCTTATACATCTAGTTTGAAGGAGCGACATTAACTCCTAATTTCTTCTCAGGGATACTTAAAAGTATCCTTTGATAGTTCACTTGCAAATATGTCTTCAATTTGATCATGTATGGGTGGGTGTATACTCTAATTTAACTTCCTTCTCTACAATTTTATCTCTCAAGAAATGATACTAGATATACATGTACTTAGTCCTTGAATGCATCACTAAATTATCAAATATTAATAGCAATATTATCATATGTAATTGAAATTACTTCATTATATGCAACCTTAATATCTTGTAGGGAAATTTTCACCCATAACACATTTGTGCAACAAGATTATACTACAATACACTATGTCTCTATAGTGCATAATGGCATTGATTCTTGCTTCTTACTCATTAAGAGACCAATTTATCTATAGATAAAAATGCACCTCTACTTGTAATAATTTTTTCATTTTGCACATCCTACCCAATCTATATCTCTAAAATCATTCAAAGTGAATTGATTATCCCTTTTGAGAAAATACCTAAAGTTTAAAGCCTTTTTCAAATATTTGAATATTCTTTTTCTCACTTTCTAGTTTGATTACTATTGGTGTAAATAAGTATTTACTATTTATACTTTATTTAAGTTTACTTAGGTTAATGCATTTTCATATTAGTTGTCATGTAGACACCTAGGAGTTTTCATATTGATATGAGTTGTCATGTAGACAACATAGTAGTTTGCATTCTAATTGAGCACATGTTGTCTACTATAACTCTTTATGAGATACGCTTTTACATTCTTATCCTCTCATTATTGCACATACATTCATGCACAATGGAGGATAATCCACTCTTGGTGGACATGTGCTTAGTTGGTATGCTTATCTCTTTGTTGACTACTAGTCATATCGGTTTCCTTTATATAAAAGGTACTTTTATGATTTATTCAGGCAATTATTTGATTAATCCATTCTCATTTGATCATGTCTCGTCTCTCTTGAGCTTCTACATCTTGGCATTTCATTCTTGCCTTAAGCAAATTCTTACATGGTACCCAAAGTATACCAAATTCTTACATGATAAGAAAGGCATAGGAGTTTCATTACATAGCCATTGGAAAGAGTTTTTTTTTTTAAGGTCAAGATTGGAGCTTGCTAGTGCAAAATAGATATTGGAATCACATTTAGAATGTCAAAAAACCCCTAAATCAACTCTTGTTTCATTAAAATTGGAAATCTGAGGTGAAATATAGAGTCATTTTTTTTGGAGGTGCGACGAAGATGATTCAAGAAAAATAATTATAGAGGGAATTTTCAAACAATAATATCTCCCTCATACAGAGTCCTTTTTTAAAGATTTTTTTTTTTTTGTTTTGGGGTAGAATTTCATGATCTATAGATTATTGTAGGTTGTTTACAATCCCTTTTCCTAATTTTTTCTAAAAATCAAAAATACCAATTTGTCCAACTTCAAAGGCTTAGTTGAGGCTCATTTGGACACATTTAGGTGCTATTTTTTGGAAAGTGCATGGTCTTTTGTCTACTTTCTAGATTAGGTATCAGTTTGGAGTAATTCTAAGTAGACATAGTACTTTTACCATTTGGTCATTTTGGACCTATTTTGGCATTTGTAATTAATTAGATCGTTGAGAGGTCTTATTTCTTATCTTGTTGAGTCTTATATAGATTCATATTTTTTGTTGTAACCATCAAAATTAGAAGTACACTTTGGCTCACTTTGACAAGTGGAAATTGTATACGCACTAAATATAAAGTGCCAAAATCATCTATTTTTTGGGGGTTCTTTGATTGAGTGATTTGGGGGGGGCATGGGGTGTGCCTTGGGTGTTTGTGCTTCTCTTTCTCCTGTGCTCTTTTATTTTGCATCATGGGTTATCCTAGGTTTCCACTTTTAACTCCACATAATTATGCTACATGGAAAATTAGAGCATGGAGTAAAACGATGAAAAAAGGTTTAATTCATTTTGTTGATGGATCCATGGTTGCCCAATCTAATTTTGATAAACTAAATGAATGGAATCATAACAATAAGTTTCCTTTTCATACGTTGAGGAAGTATGTACATGAAGATCTTATCTTCCATATTGATAATTGTAAAATAGTAAAGGAAGGATGGGAAAAGTTTACTAGCTTGTATACAAAAGTAGACAAAGCTAGTGATTTTAAATTGATGAAAATCTCATGTCATTAGATCCAAAGGAGTTTGACACAATTCAAGACTATATCACCAAGGAAAATGGTCAAGGATTGTGGAATTACCATAAAGGATGAAAAATTGATCTATAATTTGATGACAAAACTTCCTCCACCATATGCATCATTTATTTCAAGCTTCAACACTCATGAGTTGACCTTAGGTTCTTCCTACACCATGCCTTCATTTGATTCCTTCATAGAGATGTTGATGGTAGAAAAATAAAATTTGATGAGCATGGGGATTCTCAAGTCTTCAAAGTCCAAAGCATTGGTTGCTAGTAAAAAGAATCAAGGAAAAGGGTCTAACAAGAAGTAGAAATCATGGAAACAAAATTCACAACAAGAGAACCAACACTCAACCTCCTCACCATGAGAAAACTCCAATAGTAAGGGTAAATCATCTAAGAAGGAGTTTCTTAGTTGTGCATATTGAAAGAAGAATGGACATAAAGAACATCATTGTTATAAGAAGGAGATAGATGAACTAAAGAATCTTCTTAAGAAGAATCAAATTGGTCTACCATCAATAATGACTACTTCATTCTCTTCTTCACATTTAGATTTTGATAAAGGAAAGGATCAAATGGGAAAAGGTCAAGCCTTAGTAGCTACTTCAAGTCAAGATTTAGGAAGATGGCTTCTAGATTCAAGGCTTCTCATCATATGACATCTTCAAAATCTATGTTTTCATCATTTGATCCTTTTCATACTCCACCTATCTTGATGGGAAATCATACTTACATGAATGTTGTTGGGAAAGGAAATATTGATAGAGGGATACTTCAAAGATGTGTTGTGTGTACCTTACCTTAGTCATAATCTTCTTTACATCTATTAGCTCACTCATGGAGATAGAAGAAGGCTATGTAATTCACACCTATTTCATTTTTTATCAAACACTTGGATACTATAAAAATCATTGCTATATGGGTGGTTGATCACACATCTTGGTTATACTACTTTTGAGACTTTGGTTATGATGATGATAGTGATTTATTAGCGGATTCTTTAGCAGATTTTGATCACAATTCTATTGTTGATTCAAACTTTGAGGAGAACTTTGGCTACTTGAACATAGGTGTTCTCACATATGATCAAGTTCTTGAGCCTTCCATTTCTTCTCCTCCTACTAATATTCCATCTACTATTGTTCCTAATGATAGTTTTATTTACATAGCCATGGATTCAAGTTATTTAGTGCAACATGATATTCATTGTCTTCCAGACTCAGTTCCCTGGGATGAATACTTGAAAAACATTTCTAATTTGTTTGTGGATTCCTAAATTGTATATTTTCAAGACACTATTGATGACATTCATCTTCTATTTAGTGAAGATGATCCTTCTTTAGTTGTTGTGAGGGAACACTGTGACCCTTATCTTCATTCTCTACTTGATCATTCTTTTGAGGTTGACATGATGGTAGATCCTTTGATACAATAGTTGGAGAAGGTCACTTTCTCTTCAAAATAGACACTTGAATCCTTGATACATGTTCTACATTCATCCTCAGTTGAGCCTAATTTTTCTTTTTTAGCACAGTGGCAATGTACACATGATATTGAGGAGGCCCCTTTCAATATTGACATGGGGACACTTGAGTAGGTTTTAGAGATTTCATAAATTTTGAGGTTTCTTCCCATAGATGGGAGAGGCTTCATTGGTGTATATTCTACATTGAGTTGAGGTTACGTAGTCTATCTTCTTCTTCTTCTCTCTTATGAAGGGATTGTTTCATCACATGAGGTCTTAATCTCTCTCATTTTCTTTTGTTGTACTTATCTCACTTTTTGGAGGGGGGATTTTCGAATGTGGTTTTCCCTCTTTCTCCACTTTATGAGAGATTAAATTTCATATATTTTGCACTTGCATCTTTTAAATGGGTACCCAAAATGGCCTAGTAGCCAGGACACATCTTGCATTATTATATAGCTTTTGTGAGCTTAAGTACATTCTCCTAAGTTTCACTTAAGGGGGTGTTGGTGTAAATAAGTATTTACTATTTACACTTTTCTTACGTTTACATAGGTTAATGTGGTTTCATATTAGTTGTCATGTAGACACCTAAAAGATTCCATATTCATATGAGTTGTCATCTAGAGAAAATAGTAGCTTGCACTCCAATTGAGCACATGTTGTTTAGGCATGAAGAAATCAAATACAACAATCTACTGATCATAAATATATAGAGATTGTGATCAAATTTTGGAGATTGATCATCCTTACGTAAATAACTTCAAGTAGTCATGGGAGTCCCAACTAGTTTGTAATCCTCCATCTCTTGTTTTTTCAATATGTCCATAATCCACTTGGTGTAAGAAAAAAAATAGCATCTTAAATCTAAGTAATTTGAAGACTAAAAATAAAGTTGCAATTACTATCACCGAAAGAAGTCTCACAAAAGAGTTAGGAGAATATGGAAACAGTGATAAGTTTATCAATGCATCCTATAATAATTATGATGGTAGTTTCTTTTTGAAAGATACATTGACATCACATCTTTTAGGTTTTCATTGATGGAAACCATACATGTTCTCAAGATCACTTGTCTTATTTTGGTAGTACCAAAGGTTAGATTGATAAATTGGCTAAATATAGAAGAACATGGACTATATATATATATAGTTTAGTATGTGGATTGGTATTGTCAATAGAGTTTAAGTTTTGAGTTTTGATTCTATGAAAATATCCTATATTTGCACATATTGATGATTTCATTCAGTTGAGTTATGAGATTCTGAGTAGTAGAAATCAATTTGTAGTGAAGAATAATCTCGGTCAGCTACTAGATTAGTAAGAGATCCCACCATAACAATTAATTTATGTATTTATGAGTGTGATTCGATGAATTTGACATGATAGAAGATATTAATGACATTTTTTGAGGTTACCATGAGGATTTACAAATAGATTTGGTTGAGAATTTATATGCTACATTTTTGTGTTCTTGAGGTTGAATAGTTTAATTATTATTTTTGCAATTGGGTATATATAAGATCAATTTTTTGACTTAATTTGAGCTAGAGTACAGTGAAAATGATATATTGGCATTTTATGTGCGTAAAGAACCTACATGCATATGTTAGGTTGATGATATTGTATCACACCTACATGGAATTGTAAAAGAATATACTATTTTATTTCTAAGTTCCCTATTTTGGGTTCTAGTTCAATCATTTTGTATGAGAGATAGCCTTTATATGTTTTAATTTGAGTAGTGAGCTCTAGGAGGTGCACTTCTTAATGCAAGTGAATTCCCTATTTTGTAGTCAAATATTTAACAAGGTTATTAATTATGTAAAGTAATCATTTGTGGGTTCCATCTCTATCATTATTTTTTCTTAAGAAGGTTTCCATGTAAAAATCATGATGTCATAATGTTGTAGATGATTCATTTATGCTTTTGTTGTTTAGTTTCATTTATATTTGATTTATGGTTGTGCAATCAACTTAACAAGGTTTAAAAGTTTAGAATACTAATTTACACGCCCAAGGGTTCCTTAATCCTAATAACTAGTATCAAATATTTGAGCTTTAGTTTAATTATATATCCTAAAGGATATCCTAATGAGTGATTCAAAAATTTCTAGTGGTTCTTAGAGATAACTCTTGATTTCATTTTAAGATATTGAGAAGTTACTCAAGAAGGTTTAATATTTCATTGATAATATGAGGGGACAATTGAACAAATAAATAGACATGAGGAGGGATCTTGTTTATTAGTTAAATAATAAAGGAACCAATGATTACTCATAGGCCTTAAAGGGACAATTATATGAATTTGATAATCCAACATAAAGAATAATAGTGAACTCATGGTAGTAAAAATGATAAAAGAGTTTTAAGTAAAGAAAAATAATAGAATGTCTTGAGAAGAACATAACGAACATATGTGATGAATGCCATAGGTTGAATTATGTAATTGGATAAATGAAACTTGATCATGAAGAATCTAGATAGAATAAGAAATAACTTAAAAGAGGCCATGAGACTCTTAGGATTTATGAACTTTCTATTGCTATTGAGCTCATGGAAAAATTCAAAGCTAGATAAATAGATCTTGATGAGAAACTTTAGAGCTAAAGACCAAAGGGAGATGCACAAAGGACTTGGTTTTGAGAAAGTGTTTTTTTTTAGATATGGTGATAATAAAACCTTATTGAAAAATTAGATGGATAGAGCCAAGAGTTCAGCAATGAAGAAACCTAATAAAAAAAATTTCAATCATATGCATTTTTCATGCAACAAAGTTAGTAATAGAGAAAACTATTGTAGAAGAAAACCCAATATCATTCCCTTTTATGGCTAAAATTTTACTTGCTACAACTATGGACACAAATCCAATGAGTGACGAACCAAATTGAAAAAATATATGAACATAAGGAACATTATATATTAGAAATGTAATACTTTTGGTCACATATGGAAATAATGTAGATTGAGAAACAATCCAACGTATGGAAATTCAAATGTTATGTGTTTCAAATCTAAACATTTAGGTCATATAGTTGAGTATTGCAGATTCAATAATGCAAATGTGAATATGAGAAGATCATTTGAAAGGAAAAATATGTGAATTAATGATAAATATAAGAAAAATATTGATGTTGAAGAAGTTAGGAAGAAAATGTGTAAGACATGGCTTAGAACGATTAGATTAATGCCAATGGATGGATCACACCAAGTGTTGGTGTGGAATCTTCATCAGTGAATTGATTAAGTCAATAACGTAAGGGGGATTTTTATTGAAAAATCCTTGCCCAACACCTAAATTAGAATGATAAATTTAAATGATTGGTGTTATTAAATGTAGATTTGAATTTACATTATGATGAAATCATTATTGAAATATTTATGATCAATTTTGAAGTATTGTTGACATATTTTTGAATCCTAGTCTTTAAGTAGCCTATTGAGGTACGATATCATGCATTAAAAGGAGGATTTAGGACTTCAATTATCACCTTTATATATAGGGAATGCAATTTAGTATAGATCAAATGGGATATTTTCATATGATCTATTTGATATCTCTGAAGAAAGAAAGTTGACTACACATGATGAAGGTAAGAAAGATGGAGAGACAACATTGGTCTGTCTATTTCCTATTATTGGAAAAGATGAAATTTATGTTATTGTTAATTAGGAAAAGAAGGAATTTATGAGAAGATAAATCTACTAAATAAGCTCATGATTAGTACAACTAAAGAAGATTAAGGAAATAAAAGATATATCTATATCTATATCCATATCCATATTTGTATTAGTATTAGCATTAGTATCTATATTGGTATATGTATCAGTATCAATATCAATATTGGTATTGGTATATGTATCCATATCCATATCCACATATGGTCACATACCTAGTCTTTGCAACATCCCTTCACTACCAAGGATATATTCTAGAATTTTTGACCATGCTAGGAGACATAGAGTCAAGGTACATACAAGATTCAATTTGAAATTCAAATTATAGTTTAATTTATAACTGAAATGATAATAATCATGGTTTGAGTTTTTTTTGTGCATGATCCTTTGAAGCTAAAGATTGCATATTGAAGATGCTTCATCTTGATGATCTATCAGTAGCCCAGTGTGACCTAAGTATTTAGATTTTTAAAGTATTTTTTTACATGTTTTGAAATGGCATATGCCACATTTAGTAAAAAATTGTTTTTGATGTAATTTTTTTCCATATTCTATATGTATATACATACTTATTAAATAGTTTCATAAATAGAACATGACTTTTGCTATAATTTGTTCCTTATGTGAACTTTATGTAGCAATTATGTTTATGGAATCATTATGTGGCTTTTCTAATGCTAGCTTCATTGTTCCTATGATTAAATAATATTTGATGTGTTTGGAAAATATTTGTTTCAATATTTTGTTCCATATGTGTTTCAATACATGTTACCATAATATTTGATATGTTTCATTTTTAAATGATACACATTTATCACTATACACTAAAATTAAATTAAATTAACAAGTAATGAATGACCTATAATACATTTTGTAGTTGTCATACATAACATATATAAGTTACAAGAAATACCCTACAACACAACACTAAAGTGTGAGCCTCTTATGCGAGGTCTTGGGTTCAAGTTAACTCAATATTAATAAAAAAATAACAATATTAAAGTACGACGCCTTATAATAATTATTCTTGTCTTTGGTCTCTTACCAATTAAAAAAATAGACATACTTTATAAAATCCACCACAATGTTGCCCAACAGAGCTGTGTTCATCATGGGGTCAAAAATTAGTGCAAATGTATCTGGTTGGACAAGTTTACCCTAGGCATGGTATTCTTTCTCCTCTCCATGTGTTAGAACTCTTAATGCCACACCCTACCAAAAATGTTGCTTAAGTGCCCTTAAATGACCGAAGTGCACAAAATTGTCAAATTTTACATGCCATTTCCTACAATTTGTTGAACCTTTGTGTAATCTATTTAAATTTATAGGGTCATGTTATGCCCCTTTGCAATAACATGTACCAATTTTTTAAGACATACTGTCAATTTTGCATGGAAATAATATTTTTGTTCATGGAAAAAGAGTAAAATCCATTCAATGAAAAGTTTTAAGGTAGCACAAAAGGAGTTGTGCTTTTCATGGGGTTTAATCATTAGTGATTTTTTTTTTATTAGAAAGATTTGTACTAAGTATGGTCCCACTTTTCCTCTCATCATGTCAAAACTCTTAGTGTTATTCTCTATTGATAATATCTCGTAAGTGTTCTAAGAACACAAAATTTTCAAACTTTGATACACCATTTATTTCAAATTTTGGAGCCTAAAGGAGAAATAGTACCTTACTTGTGCAGGAGAAATTAACATCACACCAACCCTTGATCCATTTTTATTCCTTGATCCATCAAAGTACATACTCCATATCCCACTCATATATTCTTTAGTCTCCATAAGATTGGGAACTAGAGAATCTTTCTCCAATATACAATATGTACTGAGACCTGTCTCAAGGGTTTTTGGCATAAGATCAAATTGACATGCGTTAGCCCACTCATCCAAGAAAAAAATAGGTATCTTTGCTAGGGAAGTGGTGGGCTCATTCACTATGTCATTCTCATCCATCTCTAAGATAGGGCAATTCATGTTGATGAAATTATGGATGTAAGATTCAGTATGATGGAGGGCTTGAGGCTCTACTCTGATTAAAGCATTGGCTCCATATCTCATCTTAAAAGAAATATATGACCAATCAGAAGATATGAAACCACCTATTTGGGTAGTAAAATCTCTTGATAGATAGATGGAAAAATATCACTTGATGTCAGCAACAGAGATATCTTGGGTTACAGTACAACTAGGACATGCATGTAAGGCCATCTCCACATTCCTAAGGATTCCTACTATTAGAGTAAATAATTAATTATTAATTAATTATTCTATTTACTTAAGCTTACTTAGGTCATGCATTTAGTCAATATTTTATATTTAATGCATGTAGTTGTTAGTTGTTGACAACACGGGAGTTTGTTCCCTTGTAGTTGTCACACTTATCTTCTATCACTTTCCAGCTTGTTCTACAAGCTTCCATGAGCTCTTTATAAGCGAGCTCTTCTCATTGTATTTTCATATCATCACATTATCACTTCTTATTGTAAATACATTTCTTCTTGTGCTTGCATAATTGTCTCTCATGTCAATTTAGGGTTTTTCCTTTGCTCGATGCTCTTCCCCTTCTTGGCTTCTCTTTGACAGGTTTTCACATGCAGGTGATCTTGGGCATCTTTGGAGTTGGCTTTTCTCAACTGCAACATGGTACCAGAGCCTTCCTGCTACAGCTTCGTTGAAGAAATTTTGAATTCGTGATTTGGAGTCACAAACCCTAGTTTGTTTGTGCATTTTTTCTTCAAATCAGGGGAACAACAAATTTTTGGAGCACTTTTAGCCCAAACAGACATCACCATTGGATTCGAAAGGTCGTTTGCAGTCAAGATTCATATAAAGCTTGTTATTTTTGGATACAGGGCTCCAAGAGGCAAAAATTTTTAACTCGGGAGGCTGTACAGATGAAAATTCTTCATTTATTGCGATTTTATTTTAAAATTTACAGCGCTGCCACCATGCCACCGCAGGGCCGCCATCGTGCCACCTGTGCACGACTCGTAGTGGTTGTAGCTGGCAGTGCTACCTGAACCTCTGCCGAGCCCGACTGCCGCTCTTCGATCACCTCTGTCAGCAGCTCCCTCAACCTTAATTTTTGCCACTTCGCCAAAAGGTTCTTTCGCCTCCGTCGGTGCAGACTCCAATACCCGCTACTCTGCTCGGGTCCTACTACTTCCCTTCCACTCTGCATCTGCTTGCATATGTCAACAATCGGTTCCTGTAGTGCACAATCAACATTTTCTACCTATTCAGTGAATCCCCTTGTGTGGCAACTTTTAATTCGACAATTTTTTGCCGCGTCAGCACCAATGCTCGCTTGACACGTGGCACGAGCACCATGTGGTACATTTCCACATGGCCCCTACCATGTCTACCATCTACCGTTTGCCACCTAGCATCCACGTGTCACTACCACATGGAAACCATGTAGCACTGCCATGTGGTAGCCATGTGGCCTCTTTTTTTGTTGCAATGGCTGACGGGCCATCAATTTTAAACCTGTGACTTGCTGATGTTAGCATGACATCATCTGTATCATGCCCTTTACACCTCTCCTAATTCACTTTTGGACCTACTTGTGGTTTTTTGGCCATAACTTTTGCATACAGAGTTATTTTTCTGATCTGAAAGAAGCGCCAAAAAGCTAGTTCCAAGATGGAGACATTGCTATAGGTATTTTTTGGTTTTGATGCATTTTTATTGCTCATTTTTTCTGTTGAAGTCCAAAGTCCTTTTTTGACTTGGGCAAGCATATCTTTTGCATCCCATGCCTATTTTTTGAAAAATTTATATTTTTGAAAAGCTGGTTCTGTGTAATTTTTAGAAATGTAGTCCTTTTTCTTTGTTTTTGGCCTCTACTCTTTCTATCATCTTTTTGGCATTTTTGCTCTATGGTAGATATTTTGAATGTTTTAGGCTCGAGGATCATTTTCTTGGCATGGTTTGCTTTATTTTCAGCTGTACTTTCCTTTGTTACAGCTCTTTTTCAGTTCTAATCATTGTAGCTATCATTTTGAAGCACTTTTTTGTATTGCACTGAGATAAAGTGTCACTTTTGCATTACGGGAGTCATGAACATTGTTTTGAGTTAGTTGTACTTGCATTTTTTTCATAAAGCACCATGGGGGGATTATTGTTTGCTATTTTAGGCATTCTCCCTTTCTTAAGTGAGTGTCCCTTCCATGAAATTAGCCCCATGCAGAGTTAGTTAGACTGTGTCTTTATAGGTGTCTGTACCTCTTTTCTTCTCTTCTAGTTCTTGGTTCGTTTGCAAGAGATTTTGGCCCACCTTCTTAGTTTCCTATCATCTCACCTCGTCTACATTAAGGGGGGGTTATGCTATTGTTCTAATGCATCTGTGGTTTGATGGTTTGATAGTGTGAACTATGTATTTAGTGGTTGATCCTATATACAAGGCAATTGCAGTGGCTGGCTACCTATGCATTTCAATAAGATGGATCATCTACCATATAGACATGCTTTGTTCATGCCTTCTTCTTCCATGGAGGTTTCTTCAGATCAGCAGTTTGGCAGATTTTGTGACTTCTTCATGCTTCAGTGATGCTTCTTCATGATCACTTCTTGTTCCTATTTTAGGAGACAATTTCCCTAGTTGGAGGCTTCTTCTATTCTTCATTAGGTTCTTACCTCTTTTTGGGGGAGGGTTTTTCTCATGTGGTTTTCTCTCTTTCCCCACTTACAGAGGTTGCATCTTTTCTTGCATTATACTTTGGTACCTAAAATGGCCTCGTTGTCGAGACCCATTTTTGCATTCATCTTAGTTTTGTGAGCTTAAGGCATTTCCCTAAGTTGTACTTAAGGAGGGTTGTTAGAGTAAATAATTAATTATTAATTATTCATTCTATTTACTTAAGCTTACTTAGGTCATGCATTTATTCAATATTTTATATTTAATGCATGTAGTGGTTAGTTGTTGACAACACAAAAGTTTGTTCCCTTCTAGTTGTCACACTTATCTTCTACCATTTTCCAGCTTGTTCTACAAGCTTCCATGAGCTCTTTATAAGCAGGCTCTTTTCATTGTATTTTCATACCATCACGTTATCACTTCTTATTGTAAATACATTTTTTCTTGTGTTTGCATAATTGTCTCTCATGTCCATTTAGGGTTTTGCCCTTGCTCCATGCTCTTCCCCTTCTTGGCTTCTCTTTGACAGGTTTTCGCATGCAGGTGATCTTGGGTGTCTTCAGAGTTGGCTTTCCTCAACTCCAACACCTACAGTCATGACAATACTACCATCCAACTATAATACATCCCTAACAATGGGCTCATATTTCATTCCCAAAGCATCAACAACACACCTAGGTATCATTGAACTGCTAGCCCCTGAATCAATCATGCAACTATGAACTAGTTTGCCCCCTATAATTAGAGAAACATAAAATGGAGGAGGTCTAATCTTTTTACTTGTTTCTACCTCCTTTGATGGTTGTACTAGGCTTGTGGCACTTTTCATACTAGGTGGCTGATCCCTTGGTTCAATACTTTCCAATTCTTGTTGCAGCAACCTCTTTTGCATGGGTATAGTAGCAATAGCATCCCACATAGAGATATTCACATTTGTCTTCTTCATTTGCTCTACCAGACTAAATGGCGTAGTGGGCACTTTGGTAGAAGCTTTGGGAGCTGCAATTGTATGAGGTTGAGATGGAGTAACTTGAGGATCACTTGTATCTTTTTTGCCATGATTTTTCCTTTGCTGTTGAAAGGCACTTGATTGATTATTTGCTTCTTGCTCATGAGATATTGCATTTGAATTTGAGGCCTACTTGGGAGGAGGGATAACATCTTTCATAGCTCTTCTTCTACTTCTAGTGTTATGAGCAATGGAATCCTAGTTTACATTACAGTGCTCCTCCATTTGATCATTCATAAAAGAGCAATCACCCTATCTTTGCATATTTGAGGCATCTTTAAATTGGTCCTCCTTGTATGATTGTTTTGCTGCAGGTTCTTGGGCTATCAAAGCCATAAAATATGTCACCTTCTGACATATACAATAGGCATAAGAGTAGTTACAAGAGGGACAAAATTTTTGATCTTGAGCCATATTGTTTTGAGGGACTATTGCCCTACTTTGATTTATATTTCAGGTCGAAGCATGGCTACTCTGCTTGTTCTGATCAAGGGAATTGTTCCAATAATCAGGATTTGGAAGCCTACCACTATTGGGAGCTTGATATTGTAATTGATGAGGCTTACTACCTTGAGCTTTCTATCTTTCTAAAGTCACCACCTTGTTGTTCAGTTTTTGCATCATAGAGAAATTATCCTCCAGCCTCTTTCCTTGATCTTCTAATTTCTTCCCTTGATCTTGCAATATTTTATCAAGGTTCTTCTCTCTTTTGTCCATGTTCCACATCAGAGATTGCATCATCTTCTTGATTTCATCTATCCCATTTGAGGATGTGGAAGCTTGAGGGACTAGGGCAAGGGAGTGTGAGGAGGAAGCTGTGGGAAGAGGGGCCATTGCTTGTTGGTGGTTTGAGACATCAGGGAAGAAAGGCATAGGAGGCCTTGGAGCTAATTTACGTCCTTGTATTAGGATATTCTTTGATTTTATTGCTATATCATAAGCATTAGGCAAGGTATCTCCTCCCATAGTTTGGATTGTAGTGGCAATATCACTGTTAAAAGCTCTAAGTTAATGGAAGAAGGCATTACCAGGGGTAGGCTTCACTAAAGTAGGTATTCTATCCCATGTCTTTTGAAATCTATAATTAAAATCAGTCATACATTCATGGGAGCTCTTTTTATAGTAGTCAATTGCTCTAAAAGTGACAAATAGTCACTTTTATCCTCAAAATGTTTGCACAATCTTGCTCCTAATCCATCCCAATCTGTTATAGAACTATGAGCTAAACCTCTATACTGTTGTAGTGCTTTTCCTTTCAAGGATGAGGCTAGGAGCCTAACTGCAAAATCATCCTCTGTAATACCATGGCTATTGCAGACATCTGCAACCTCTTGAATGTGTTCTGAGGGAGAGATAGAAGTTTCACCAATAAACTCTAGTATACTTTTAATTGTAGTTATTGGTATGTCATAACTTTGGGCTAATAAGATAGGGCTCCCACCATTAAAGGTGACAAAATTATGAGCTCTAGGCAATGCCATATAGACAAGTGATCTATTGATATGTATTGATGGTAGTTTAGGTTGAGATCTAATAGTAGGAGGAGTAGAGATAGATCTTGTAGGTGTATTTGTTACTATTACACTCCTAACTGGTGATAAAAATATTATAGTCTTCCTTCTTCTAGGGTTTGAAAATGAAAGCTCTTGATACTGAAACTTACCTCTAGAAGATGGCCTTGTTTCAGCTCTGGGCATAAATCACTACAACTTTGTTCTAGAACCAGATATGTATTTCAAGCTTAGAGTCACCAAGTACTTTGAAGAATGAGCCTTTTGAAGGATTAAACACCAAAACCAACACTACCTCCTCGATATTGATCTTGAAATCTTCCCTTTTGACACAACTAGGCTTGAATTTTTTTGAACAGAGTCCCATCGGGCATGCCAAAAATTTTTGTCACTGAGGTTTGTACCCTTGTCCAAAGTTGCTACCTAAGGACGACCTCATGAAACATGGAAGCAACCTCCAAGTTGTGGGACTTGAACTATGAGGTTGAGTCTCTGAGAAAGTCAGCTTACTCTTACCATCAGGATGCACCTAACTACTCTTAGAAAAGAAAAGGGAGAAGGAGAGCATGAAAGCAAATCTACCTAATCTAATCTAAAAGGGTGTTACACCAAAATAGAGTGTTCAGACCAATCTCAGCCCATATATGCACTATTGAACCAGAATGAAACTAAAGATACACACATTCAAACTTGCTTTAATGTAATAATCACATGTAGATTAGAGGACTAAGATGAATGACACAAGGAAAGAGAGATTCACTTATATTATCATTCATAGGCCAAGGAGATACAGTCATGTAGATCATAGATCTCTATGAAACACTAGTAAGAGGCAAGGATTTCTTGCACTTTCATACCAATGGCTGAAAGAGAAAAGGTAGAAAATCATGTAGTTCAGAGGCACAATGGAATTTACATTGAGAATCTATAGAGCAATAATAGAGAAAATAGAGAAAGTTTGACCCCCCACAAAATTTTACAAAATTTGCCTTTATAGTTTAGGCATAACTAAGATGTCCTCTCCCTACAATTACTCCACAACCATTGCATTGAAGTCCCATAGAGAATAATCAAGGAGAAGGTCTGATTTGGGTACAGATCTAGACACAATGATATCTAATCCTCTGTGTCAAATAATGCCTTGAGAAGACAGAAATGGTGCCAATAAGCCACTCTGACTAGGTACATGGATTGGATCAGAGGTGGAGTGTTCTTCCTTGTCTTGCATTAATTCTGGGTTGGTTGGAATTGATTATAGAGATCAGATTTACAAAATAATCCTAGTTTTCCACCATTTTGGTTCATGAATCAGCAAGTTAATGAGTCAAACTGAAATTACAAGTATGACAAGCCACATGGGCCAATAATTTCTTTTCTTTCTACCACCTCACAAGATCTTCCCAAGTTGACCACCTCTTTCATTACTAACCACACTATTTTCTTTAAAAAATCTTGACCGCAACATTGTACTAACTGTCAGCCACTAACTTTGAATGCCTTAACTACTGTTTATACCTTAGCCAAACCTCGTGATCCTAACTAGCACCAACTGGTAGTTGCATTATACTTGGCCCCACCCTACAACGCATCACCAAGGTGCTTTGTCACTATGCGTATCCTCTGAGAAATTTCCCATAGTGAGATAGTGCCCACTATGGATCTAAACTAATCTGACAATCATGACGACTCACCATATTACTACATTATCTCCTTTAAAAAATTTGAAAACTTGGGCCCATGAACCACTCAACACAACTGGCATATTCATCTTGGCATGACCTAGCCCCACTGATCCATGTGGCACAATGGTGATATGTCGCTATGAGTAATATCCTCATAGCTTTCCATAGTGAGATAGCACCCACCGTTGCTTTTTTGAGACCTGGTAGCGAGCAAGATGGATCTAACCTATCAGTATACCAACCAATAAGAAACTAGCCACATGCCAACCTATCTAACAAATCCTTGTTTGTGGCCAACCAAGTGAAGTAGGACCCACATTCTACACAGTCATACCTTAGCCAATGAAAATTGACCAACTGCCAATGTGTGCCAAATTTCATCACTGATATCTAACAGGGCATACTTGGGATCCACCTTCCTTCATATGTTGCTGCAGTATAACTTTCCATTTAGGCACTATCTCTCTAATGGCAAGGAACATAGATTTTTTGATAGCACTATAGCACCCTCTGAGGATCTACCAAAATCTAGTGCCAGAGAAAGGATCAAGGAAAAGGGAGGACCCACCAGCGACGCGGCCAAAAGGGGCTATGTCGCTATGACAAAACAATGTACAACTTCCCATAGCAAGATAGTGCTAACCATAGATATCTTTTGGTCTGATGATGGGGACTTGTGGGCTTGCAGAAACATTAAAATGCATAGGGAAGAAATATCATATGGTTCAATCATTTAATTTTTCGATATTCTTGGGATGTTTAAAAAATAACATTAAACCGAGAAGTGACCGTTGGGCGGGCAAGTATTTAAAATTCAAATATTTAGTTGGGGGCACAATATGTAATAGTTTCTACATATGCTTTGATCTACACTCAAAAGCTCTATGTCCATACTTCTTGCAATTTTAGTAGTGACCTTCAAATCTTGGTGTTCTAATAGTCCTAGTCTTGCAATTATGTGCTTGATGTCCTTACTTATTGCACTTATGATAGTGACTCACATTCTAATGTTTGTCATGATGATGGGCATTCCTGCTACTACAAACATTAGAAGTATGTCCCTTTTTACCACAAAAATGACAGGTAGGTTTAGTGTTCTTACGTTTGTTACTTCTTTCTTCTACAGTCTTGGATGACTCTCCTTTTTCAATGTTGGTGTATCCTAATCGTAAAGTATCATTACTAGCTCTTGGTGATTTTAGTAGCTACTCAAAATACTTGATAGCAAAATTAGGTTTTTTGAAGCTCTCTGCAATCTCCTTCTCTCTTTTTAGGTCATTTTGTAGTTGTTCATTATGCATCTTTAGTATGGAGATCTCAATATCCTTAACATTTAGTTCATGATGTGCATTTATCATCTGGCTTAGGGTGCCTAGCTGCATATTTGAAATTCTCACAAGCTCAATTGACTTTTCTTCTAGTTTTTTGGCAAGGTTTCTCTTGCCATTCTCTAGTATAACCTTATCTTCAATGGCTCTTTTCTTTTGTTTAGTCACCTCAGAAAGCATCATGGCTTGTGATTCTTGTTCAATTTTGAGTGTTTCTGATTTCTTCTACTTGAGATCTATTCTTCCCCATTAGGTCTACTATTGCTACATCAAATTCTTTGGAATATCCATTTGAAAAAAATTTTGAGGTGTCAATCTCCTTGTATTGTGTATCATTCTCACCTATGACAATATCTATTCTTCTCTTTAAAGATTTTCTTAGTTCTTCCTTGGCTTGTTCCGAACTATGTAAAGCAAGTTGTATATCAATCACCTAATTTTCTATGACCTTCCAAAGTTTGTAGACTTCCATTTCTAGATCTTTTCTCCAAGCTATAAGGCTCCTCCTTGTGAGACCTTGCCTCTAATACCAATTATTAGAATAATTTAACCTTTTAAAACTTTTAGTTGAGATCATTCACATAAATCTAAAATATCTATTCAACATGAAATATAAAGACATGCATGTAGATAGATAACGAAATATTTTGGTAACCCATAAACCCTCCAAAAATGAGAAGGTAAAAGTGGGGTGGAGATGACACCCACAATTTATCACTGCAACAATATTTAACTACTCAAGGTTACAAAGTTTGACCACTTCTAATCATTTTCCTTGTGAAAGGCTTGTCCTGTTAAAGACTTCACACCCCATTAAAAGTGACCTGGTTAGAGGATTTATAAACACTCTCTTAGAATGTCACCTTGTTAAATGATTTTGCACCTTGTTGAAAAGCTTACAACATGGCTTTTAGACTAACCTATCATCATAGGATTTTCATTCCTAATACAAAAGCTATAGAGTATTACAAAGTCTTGACCTGATGACTTGCAATCTTCAATTGTTGATTCTAGATCCTTATTCTACTCTTGTTTTTTCTAATCCTTCTTTGATCTGATATTCTCTCCTTAAAGTTTTGATACTCTGTTCTGATCAACTAATTTCTACAATGTTGTTTTTCTTTTTCTAGGTCTTTATACCCCTCTTCAATTTTCTAGCATTCTCCCATAAACTCTCACACATATTCGAATAATGGGGTTTTTTCCTCATTTTAAATGTTTCAAAGACTTAGGGTTAGGTATGAATCTATGATCAATATTAATTCTTCTTTTCCCACTCAATTCTTTCACTTTTCCTATTGGTTGTATGCTTTCTCCATTTTTCTTATTGGTTGCATGCTTATTACATTGGGAATGCAAAAGATTCGATCTTATCTTCAAGATCCTTCAAGATTCGTTCTGAGTTAGCTCAAAAATGGTTTACATCTATGTTTGTGAAGACAAAAACTCGTATGTTGATTATGTGTTACTTGACACTTACTAGTTGTTGATGCTCAACACATATAGGAATTCTATCTCATTTGACTCTTATAGTAATTCTGTTTCACTTGGCATCTATAATTTTCTTGACACCTATAGTGATGCAACATCAATTATCAAGTGACTTGACATCACTTATCTCTTAACACTTGATACTTGTTTGGCATCTATATTATACTCGACATCAACTTGAAAATTGGTCAAGTGTGTTGACACTCAATTGTCAAAACTAATCTGAGACCAACAGATGACTCCAAAGTTGATGGATATGTAGAACACTTCCTAAGGAAACATGATAGTATGGCCTCTGCATAGTACCTTAGGTACAAAAATCTCCAAGGCTATGAAGAATTTATCATTCATGAATGAGGCCAAAGTGGAGGAAATAGAGACAAAACTAGCTAAAAAATTCCATGACTATATAGATGTCAAAATTTTATATGAAGATGAACTCAGAAAGAGCCTTGTGTATAAAAATAAAATTAAAGAATTGGAGGTGAAAGCTCAGGGCTATAAGTTGAAGTTGCATCTCTAACAGAGCAACTAACTAGTGTAGAGAAGAATAAAGAATAGAACCTTCAGAAACAACCAACCAGAATCACTATAGAAACAACTATTCAAATAGAGGAGTTGGAGGTAGAGGATAAAAAACTAAGAAGAATGAGCATAGATGCTCTATCTACATAGTAGGTTGGTGAGGTAAGGACAACTATCCTTAAAAGTATGATAGACCATAGAGTGGAGACTCTAAAAAATATATCCCAATAGACCCATGCTTTTCAAATTTCTCTACAAGATTCTGATCAGGTCTGCATTAAAGCACTTTCATGGCTATCACCCACTTTTAATCTATGGGTGCCATATACTCAATTTTTGGAGAGGCTAATTATGTTGATGGCTAAAAAGCCAAATTTTCTTGATAAAATCATTATAATAAAGGAAGGCATAGAGATATTAAAATAATTAATAGGCTTCTTTAATGGAAAGCTAAAAATTATACAAGGAAAGATGAAAGTTTTATCACAGGAGATTGAGCCTTGCATTCCTCCTATTTTGGATGCTAACAACAAGTTGAGAGATTGGCAAGAGTGGTTAAATTCTTTTAGTGTAATGCTAACTCTAGAAGCCATAGCATCAATTTTTTGAAGATGGTAGTGATGTCCCATTCAATAACCCAATTGATTCCTTATTTAAGGTTGAAATAGACTTAAGTAAGTTTTTAGTTGAATCAAGGGCTATAATGGATGCAAAATGGAATAAGGTAACAAAGGAGTTAGATGAAGTTAAAGGTATTGAGTGGCCCAAAAAGAGGGAAATCTATGTCTAGGAAGTGGTGGGAGAGATAAAAGCTTTGCCAATGGGAATTAGTTGTAGAGTTACATGCTAAAGCAATAGAAGAAAAAAGGGATTAAAGTAAACCTCATGTAGTAAATTGTCACATGTCGATCTTGCAATTGCCTTCCTATTTTGGTTTCAACATAGAGAATGTTCTAATTGTAAAATTTCAAACATATCTTGCCTTTCTTTCTTCTGTTAGGGTTTTGACATGTGTCCTTCTATCTAAAGCTTTTTGCAATCCTCTATGTAAGGATTTCTAGGGTGTGGAGTGAGGGTACAAAGTCTATAGAATTTTTAGTATTTTATGTTATTCATAGGAAATCTAGTTTTTGTGTCAATTATATGATTGTATCTAGCTTTGCAAATATAAGAATATAGTGAATATTGAATGATTAAAATTGTCAGGTTTTGAGTTATACTTTGATTTAATATTAGTAATGTATTTTTCTTAAGGAAATTAATACAAAGAAGAAGTTTTGCATATCAGTATCTCTGAGTTTTGTCTCCACTTTTATATATCTTTTGTTGATTGCTTTTAGTTAAAAAGAATTAAGTTCTTTCAATAATTGATAGGGTTTCTGGATAAATGAGAGGGATAGAATAAGAATGAAATTTAAGGTTAATTTCTAAAAAATTTAATTTCAATTCAATTAACTAGGTTGAGGTTTATTCTTATGACTCTATGTAATAGTTGGAAATATTCAAGACTATGCTAGGTTACTGAGAGGGGAGGGGTGAATTAGTAACCTCAAAAACTTTACTGAATTCAAATCTTAATTGTAATAATTCAATTACCATTTAGTTCATTAAATCAGATCTAGCTACATGGATGATAAGCTGAAAACATAAAACATCCATAACACTTGAACACAACAATTTGGTGACCCATAAACCTTCCAAATAGAAAGTAAAACTGGGGTGAGGATGAAACCCACAAAACTTCAATACTACAAAATAAAGTTAGCCTATTAAGGCTTATAATAATCACTTCTAATGATCTACCCTATTTGGGGCAATTAGGATTGCTAGGTCCACATTGTTAGAGGTTTGACAAACACACAATTAAGTATGCACTCGGTGAATAGATTTGACAAAAGACTGTTAAGTCTACCTTTTTAGTGGATTTGGACTAGTTTACCTATTAGGATGAAATAGTAGATCTTTGATTTACAACTAGATTTCTGATAGAGATTCTTTGAAGTACTAATCACCTTTATGTGATAGATATGACTTTGTTGCTCCTTTGCTAATATGGCCTTAAAATACACTTTGTTGTTTATTCACATTCACATGCTTCTATTTCACACATTCATCATTCTTACTTGCTCTTTTTGGATATGATACAATACATTACATAAATATCAATCCAATTAACATAATAACAAGGTTGGCCAATATATAAGTTAACAAAAATATTACAAAGTTGGCCCAAATGAAGACACTTGGGTTCTGAAGATTGACTTGGTGAAGTTATGATACATAATGTCCACTGTCACTACTCGACATCATCATGCATTTGGTAGAAGTAGAAGCTCGGTCCATACTAATCACTCTGAGTAGTCTCAAACTTGGTATACACTGGTGACTTGGTAGACACTGTGTAACTTGGTAGAAACTAGGTTACTCATTTACCATGACTTCACTTGGTAAACACTAATCTTCACATAGCTTGGTTAGCACTAAATTCACTTCACATGAACTGCTAGCTTGATAGAAACTGCAAAGCTTGTTTAACCACTAAAATTATTGAGTTGAACTACTAGACTTCACAATGCCTAATTCTAGTCAATTTGAACTATTTTAGTTCTCACTAACTAAATTTACTTGGTAACCACTAGGTATGTGCAGGATCATGGTGTACAGAACTATGGCCTTAAGTGGCAGTGAAAAACTAGCAAATCAGGGTTATGTCAACTTGACACATAATTTTAAAGTGGTAGTGAACTTTATATCAAAAAGTTGTAAGAAAATAGTCTGTAAGAAATTGAATCTAGTTTCTAAACTACAAGGCCTTATCTAGAGAAAAAATTATTTGACTGGTCAAAAGTTTGGATTTTAATGCAGTGCTACAAAAATTTTAGGGCAAAAATAAGAAGTAGGTGTATGTCTGACCACCTTAATCATAATCAAATGATAATATTTTTAAATATAATTTTAGATATAAAAAGTAGACTCATGCCTGGATGTGACACATATTTTTGGGAATTTTTATTCCAGATAAATAATTAATTATGAACTTTCTACTATACTATTTTTAGAATTTAAAAACTCCCATGTCTGACCACCTTAACTAGTTCAAAAAAAATCAAAATTAAGTTTTTCTTTTTTTTTTCTTATACTAGTCAAAGCATAGAATGTGACACATCTTTTAGATTCAAATCTTATATGGTTTGAAAGTTATAGCTATTTTTCAACTAGTATATCAATCAGCACTTTGTACCTAACTCCATTAGAAAATAAGTAATAATTGCTTATTGAACTCGTAATTTGACAAAACTTACATTTATGAAAAGCTAAGAACATTCTTAAGAAACCCTTTTCATTACATCAATTTTTGGTTAAAAAAAAGTCGTCAACTACATGCTTGAAGTAAAAAACACATAAGAACATGCCAAAAACACATTTTCATGATGTTTTAAAGATGACCATATAAGGTTGGTATCAAAAGATATAGTAGAAATTATAAAGGTATTAATTGTTTTCATTTAATATCAGGATGGGTGGGAAAAAAGTTGGAATAGATTTTGAAATTCTTTGAGGCATTTCAGAACTACATATTTTTTAGATTGCCACTTTTTGGCACACCATGATACTGCACATACCCCACTAGAATGCTTGGTATCTATTGAGTTGCATGGAAAACACTGTATACTATTCAATGAGTTTGGTAACCATATGAAATCTAAATAAGTGTTGTCACTAATAAAAAACTTGAATTAATGTCAACAATTTCCCCCTTTGGCATTAGTGACAAAAACACTTATTAGCCAAAACTTATATACATCATAGTGTGGTATTGGCTTGATGTGGTATACTATTTTTTTGTTGTTGAGATTTTTCAAAAAAATTCTATGTAACTATATACAATATACTATATCTTCAAATTCTATACTTTCTTTTCCTTTACATGATTCTATTAAGTGTCTCTCCCCCTTTTATTATCTCACTCCATATATAGCATACTATCTCTCCCCCTTTTTGACAATAATGCCAAAGATTTATTCAAAATTTTTTACATGGAGACACCAATATAAGAAAGAAAAATTAGAATTTAACTTAAGTATGAGTGCTAAAGTCTTATCCCAATTTTCTTACAAAACTTTGTATGTATGTAGAGCAATTTGCACTTCTACAGAGAGTTCTATCATGTGATCTACAATCGAGAAGTTATTTTCATGAATCAATGTTTTGGAATAAACAATACATTTCTACCTTGTATCCATTATGGGAAGGATCATATTCTAAATATCTATTAGTGTAGACCAAATCCTTACTTCTTCTCTCAAAAACTCTGCTTGCATATCTGACAAGAATCTAGTTTTCATATGATGTGTAGAGCTTGAACTAGTGTCAAGTTGCAACTGTTGTGCACTAGCCTTTAGGTCTTCATCAATCTTTGTTAGTTTTCTCTTTATTTCCTTTATGAACTCAGTAACATTACATAACTTTCCAAAATGTGATGTTAAATTTGTGTAAGAAATTTCAAGATTGATCAAAATTGAGGAAAGCTCCACTTAATGAATTGCAATTTGTTGAGCAATGTGTTCAAGCACTTTATTATGAAATTTATTTTTTGTTTTCTTAATCAATTTTTCTTGACCACTGGAGTCCTCATTAAATTTCTAGACTACCTCTTCGAATTGAAACAAAATGTCTTGAGAAGTATTAACTTCAACACCTATCACCTCAGTCAAAATATTCTTGGCATCTTCAATGATTTTATATTCTCTATCACTTTCCTCCCTCAATTTCTTCTATTTTTCTTTCTTTTGAAGGAGTTGATCAGCTATTTTCATTTTATTTGTAGTGGTATTATTGAAATCCCATTTTGGAATCTCAATTTCTTCATCTAGGTCAATATCCTCCTACATCTGCTTTCCTCTACTCAAAAAACTTGTACTTGATTGAGCCTTAGGTTCAACTACCTTTAAACTTAATGCCTTAGAATTTGGAATAGAAACAATTGTAGAGATAGTAGGACTAATTGTGAAAATTGATATAATACCAATAGATGGAATAATGACTGGTATGCTTACTAAATCCAAAACTAAAGTACTTACAGTAGTATCCAAAATTGTAGCAGACAAAACTGTAGAATCCAAAATTGTAGAACTCGAAATTGTACTTACTGTTGAAGAACACAAAATTGTAGAACATACTATACTCATTGCTGATGATGCTGACTCAGGAGCTAAAGAAGAGGGAGGGTGCAACTCGGTAGATGAAGTGATAGACACTTCTATCATTGATGTGCTAAGTTGTGAGTGAGTGTAGACTGATTGGACATTTGATGTGTCAACTATGTTCATAATCAAACTTGTTGAAGCTGTCTCTAAACTTGATGTAGCTACTAATTTGCTTGGAGAGTGAGGAAATAAGGAAATGACTATGGCTTCTATCTTCATAGGATCAGTCTCTTCATCATCATCTTTGTAATCCTTAGTAGCTTCTTCCTCTTTCTCTTCTTCAACTTCTTTATTGTCAAAATGTGTTGGCTCAAGGTATGTTTCTTCTTCCTCATCATCACTATTATCATCCTTGACTTCTAATGGGAAGCCACTTTGTTTATGCAAGTGATAAACATTCTTCCACATACTTGTGTCATTCTTGACTACATGTTCTATATCTTTTAGCAAAATTAAACAAGTATTAAATCTAAGAGTCATCTTGTCTTCATTTTTCTTCATAGACTCTTTTACCTTAGCATTTGTGATACTCAGTAACAACTACCTCAAGGTTTTTTCATAGATATCTTTTTCTGTTTGCATAGCTGAGTCCCATCTTGGCTTTAATTTCTCTAATAATTCACTCAAGATCTAGGAGGCTATCTGATTAGGGGAATACTTCCATTTTCCCATCTTGGTTAGCACCAATTCTTCAACCTTTTTCTTCCCAACCTCTATCCTAGTTTCATACTTTAAGGATTTGAAGTTTGTTATTATTGTACCTTCTTCCAATTATTTTATTTTTTCTTGGAAGGTGCGAGGAGGCTTGCTAAACACAACTTCACTACCTTTCTTCCCGGATCTCCTAGTGAAAATTGTATTGGATGGCTCGGTGATGATCACTTTGCCTTTCTTCTTTACTAATTCTTCTTCCTTTTGTAATTCCTCTTCATCCTTTGCTTATTCCACATCTTCTCCATTACCCTTAGTCAACAATAAACTAAATTTACAAGGGTTATTCCTAGAAGTCCTTATGCTTTCCATGTTTTTGTTAAAATACTTTAACAACAAATTTGCAAGATCATATGATAGATTATTCTTCACAACTTTGTATGCCAAGTCTAGTGCTTCACACGACACACTATTTAGACAACTAGAACTATAGATCTTGTGAGCTAACACATGTATTTTGAATTTCACTTTTGCATTAGTTACATTGCTAATCTTCATACCTCTATCATCCCACTTGGCTAGGGTTTTCTTTTCTAACTCCACTTGACCTAGGGTTTTAGTTATTTTTTCCTTGGAGAGCATGGGAAGGTTGGTGATATGATGAATCATCTTCTTAGTAATGAAAACTAGTTGCTCAAGGCATAATAGACTGTTGTGAACTTGACTTAAGATGTATTTGATCCATTTGATTTGGAAACTTTGGGGCAAGTGGGGAATGTGGGATAAACCCTTATCTTCCAAGTGCTTATGTTCAAGTTTAAGAACACCATTTACACACAATTCACATAGGGCATCATCCATCTCTAGGGTTTTAATTTCTTGAATTAAACACTTAAAATGAGTTTAGATATTCTTGATGAGTAGTACCTTAGGAGGGATCTATGATTGCGCTCCGTTTGGATCAAGGGTTTCAGCAATCACTGACACTAGTTTGAAATCTAGTGGTTTCCATTTGATTCCGCACACCAACATTTTTGACCCTTTCTTTTCCTTGCTACTGCTACTTGATGCTACCATGGCTATTTAGTAGGTTATCGAAAACTTTTGAAAAGCTTTACTACAAATTTCTCTTGAAATTGCTTGGTCACTCTATAATTTTCTTGATCGCAATAACACTTTAGAATTTTAGGTGAAAATGATTTTGATTTGTTTCTTTTTTTAAGAATATTTCCATTAATGCTTGATACAAATGTAGTTATCATCTACTATCTATTCAAATTGCTCGATGAATTCTTTATAACTCGGTAACTAAACACGTGTGACTTGTTACTCTTGACCTTGCTTGGTAGAGTCTATGATGCAACCTTACTCAGTAGAGAAAGTAACTTAGTGATAACTGATATTGATATTTCATGATGATCCTTTTGTATCCTAAATATTAATTTGGATCTTATTTCTTTTAAATTTGGAACTATTTTAGATGTGATCATGATAATGCAGTTCTAGTTCTTCCTTAAGAAATTAGTTGGAAATGGTGGAGTCACCTACTTCTTGAGTGACATGACCATCACTGTTTGAATTGGCTTCCTTGGTGGATTTAGGAATCCATTGCTACCTCATCTACTTTTGAATGCTATCTACTCTTACATTCTTTTCATCTTCAATTCTACCTATATTGATGCAATTCTTGGCTAGATGACCAATTTTTTACAAGTGAAGCATCTTATGGTGGTATCTCTCTTCCTTGTGTGATGTTTAACACTGTTCATACCAATGTGTCAATACTCTTACTAATAATGACATATACACCAGGTGTTAGAGTCCCAACTAAATATTTCTTTTACAATTTTCTCTATTGGATTGAATGACTTGGTTTTGTAGTTTGATGCCTTGTGCCCTTGTTTCTTTCATTTGTGACACTTGCCTTCAAATTTTGGTTTCTATTTGCATTCATTAGCCTTACAACCATGCTAATTGCAATTGTAGCATTTACCATTGAATTTTTCTTTACCATTACTCCAACATTTATTTGATGTATGACCTATCATACCACGGTGATTGCAAGTAGATCTTTGATTCCTTTGAGTACCTTGTTTGGAGGATTCACCTTCTTCTTTGTATCCAATTCCTACTTTTCCTTTTTGTCTATAGAGATTATGCTCATTCAGTTGATTCAATTGATTCATGTTTGGTTTGGATTTCATCATTCTTTCATTGATTTTCTTTTTATTGTTTAGGTCATTCTTCAAATTTTCACTGATTTTCTTTTCAGATCTTAGCTCACTTCCTATTCTTTCATTGATCTATCTCTCTGAATTTAGATCATTTTGTAATCTTTCATTGATCTATTTTAGGCTAATGATTTCCTCATTTGCATTAGAGATTTGATCTATAAGATTTGCATGCTAAAGAGATTGGTTCTAGATCTCATTGTTTCTTCCATCCATTTATTCCAAGATTTCAGAAAAACTTATTGATTGAATTCCTTGTTCTCTTTTGAGCTTTCTTATTTCTTCTTGTAGGGAAATATTCTTCTTTAAGAGTTCTATGATTGCATCATTTGCTTCCTCTGAACTGCTTGAAGGGAAAAAGTCTTCAATCTTTTGTTCAATGTACTAATGATCATTCATTTGATTTGCAAGTTCCTTCCTTCTTTTCAAGGATTGGAAAAGTTGTCCTTAGCTTTCTTGAGTTGTGTAATGGCCATCTCTAGATCTAGCTTTTCATTGTCAATTACTTTATCAAGTCTAAATATCTCCATTGTCCTTGATCTTTTCTCAAGCTATCAAGCTTTATCCTAAGAGCCACAAAACTTTGATACCAATTGTTGGAAATATTCAAGACTATGCTAGGTTACTAAGAGGGGAGGGGTGAATTAGTAACCTCAAAAACTTTACCAAATTTATATCTTAATTGCAATAATCCAATTACCATTTAATTCATTAAATTAGATCTAGCTGCATGTATTAGAAACTCAAAACATAAAACATTCATAATAGTTGAATACAATAATTTGGTGACCCAGAAACCTTCCAAATAGAAAGTAAAACTGGGGTGAGCATGATACCCACAAAACTTCACTACTACAGCATAATGTTGGCCTATTAAGGCTTACAATGATCACTTCTAATGATTTTACCTATTAGAAGCAATTAGGACTACTAGGTCCACCTTGTTAAAGGTTTTACAAACACACAATTAAGTATGCACATGGTGAAGAGATTTGACAAAATACTATTAATTCTACCTTATTAGAGGATTTGGATTGATTCACCTGTTAGGATGAAATATTAAATCTCTAATTTACAACTAGATTGTTAATAGAGATTATTTGAAGTACTAATCACCTTTATGTGAGAGATATGACTCTGCTGCTCCTTTGATAATATGGCCTTACAATACACTTTATTGATGATTCACATTCAAATGATTTTGTAGGACTATAAAATGGGCTAATGTCTAACATACTATGAGCAAATCATAAACCCAACAAACATACGTTAACACCCTCTAGTCTACCATGAAAGCGAAATGAATCAAATCAAGAAAGCAAGTCTAAAACCCCCTCTTTCATTTGTAGCTCCCATGTCCTTCTTTCTTCTCCAAGTGATGTAGCTCCAAATTTCCTATAATGCACTTAATATTGGAAGCAAAAGCCTATGATAATGATGGTGCTATGAGAATACTTGAAGTTTTGATTTGAATGTGAGAGCAAGAGTGAAAAAAAATGAAAAAATGAGGGACCAGAAATGAGGGAAAGAATGCTCATTTTATAATCAACATAGAGGATGAGAGCATTGGAATTTTCACATTGGATATGGAACATGGCAAGAGATTCCTTGGAGAATCCATGATGCATATGAGACAAGATGAAAATTGTAGGATTGTATGATGCTTGGAAGTCAAACTTAGCTAAAGATGGAAGAGAATCTATGACAGATCATATGACACCTCAAACCCACTTAAAGTCAAGAATCTATGACAAAGGAAGCCAAATGTGGATGTGCATAAGAGAATATGAATATTGGATTATGACATATCTTAGCCAAGTGTCAAAGGAGAATCCACAAGGTGTCACACCCATTTGTTATGATGATGTCAATATTTTGTGGAATATTTGAATTAAAAATTCATTATTCCACACAAATAGGAATTAGTGAAAATGGAATTAGTGGTGGAAAATATGGCTTAGGAAATTAAGAATATCCATGGTTTGTAGATGATGAGCCAATTAATTAATAAAGTAACAATTAATTGAGAAGGTTAGTTAGGATGAATATTTAGTGAAATGACATAAGACTAAATTATGGGTTATTTATTCTTATAGAGAAAATTAGTAGATGATTGGCCAGTTTGATTAAATAAGAGTGATAGTATCCTTTGATGAAAATGTGATGATGATGTAGATTGAATAGGATGATGATGGATGGACCAAAGCCATCATCAAATTTATCAATTGATTAACATGCAAGGGACACATGACATGAATTAAAGATGCACAACATTTAACCGAGATTATAAATGCTACAAGATCGAGATTGATTAATATGGTTGACCATAATAACATCAATGGATGCTATCAATATTATTAAAATGGTTGATAATTCCATTATTTGACATTGAAAGACACAACGATGTCAAAGATCAGATGACATGAATGATAGTTTGACCTAGCATTGAGAATCATGATAGTACTAAGGTCAGATTGATAAGATTCAATAGATTGATAGGTTGCCAAGGAACTGAAAGCCACAAAAATGCTTAGGATTTTATAGATGATGATTTATTAGAGATGTTTGACCCATTATAAGTTGATTAGGACTGATTTTGGGTGATTTTGAGTTGATTTGGGGTGATTTTGAGTTGATTTGAAATGGTTTCAAAATGATATGAAATGGTTTTGGGTTGATTTGAAGTGGTTTCTAATGATGATGAAATGGTTCCAAAATGATGTGAAATTGATGTGAAAGAGGATATGAATGATGATAGAAACTTTTGAGATACAATTAGGTTGGCCAAAAGATCTGTGTTAGTGGAATGAAAAATGGGATGAATTAGTATGGAAAGTGATGTCAATTCAAGGGCCCGAGGGTATTTTCAAGGGTTACCACTAAAGTTAGTGACCAAATAAGGAAAATGATAGTTCATAATGAAGATACAAATCCAACACAACTGACGATTCAAAAATTGAAGTTGAAACACAAAATTTATAGCCTCTAGATGCAACATAGGGGCTTCAGGAGTACTTCTGGGCATCCTACTCTCGCAAGTGCACCAAAAATGCACTGAAGTGCACCCAATGCACACTTGGTAATACCAAGTGCACTATGACATACCAAATACAACCATGGTGCACTTGGGAAGCCCAAGTGCACTCAAAAAGTACAGCCTAGAAGGCTCTAGGGACCAGAAATAGCTGACTACACTCAAAATGACCTAAAATTTTGTGTAGATGTCCCAAGTGGTGGAAGGATGTTAGAAATGAGTGAAATTAGTAAAAAATGGTCACATTTGGTCAAACTTGTTCAAAAAAGGGTCAAGTTGAGGTTGGACTAGGCAGAAAGCCCTAAAAGGTTGACAGACAATGTAGGATGGTGCTAGAATGTAGGAATGTAAGATGAAGATGATTTGGTGCATCAAAATACATGATAATGGTGATGAATGAAGACATGAATTAAAGAAGACCAAAGAGATGAGATGAGGACTAGTTATAATGAGGTGAAGAAATTTTTCTTTCAAAGAGTGCACTATATGTCAAATGTAGCTTCATTTTGATGAAATCATAGATGTGAACCATTTTTTAGCATCTACATTTTTCCCCTCTTTGATATGATGTGATTTAGATCATTGTATCAAAGAAAAATGATGGGAAGGCGATAACAAAATGCCCCAGTAGGAATTATATATATGGGTGCCCCCTCAAGAAATTGACTGAGATATGCATATGATAGGTCAATTTGTCAATAATGAGATACAAGGTAGTAGATGAAGAAGACATAGAAGATTGGGGAGATGAAATGAGAAATTGTTAGTATGATGAGAAAACTTTTGCTTTTGTAAAGTGCACTACATGTCAAATGGAGCTTTATTTTGATATGGCAAATGGAATGTGACACATCATGCTATAAAGGGCTAGAGAGCTAATACAAACCTTTTGCATAAATAAGCACAATGCAAATAAAAAATGACCTTGTCCTTCCTAAGACATATATACATGCCCCAGACTCTCAAAGGTACATTTTAATAGACAAAAAATAAAAGAAGACCATGAACCATCCCAACTACTCTCATAGATCAGTTTATATCATCAAGTAGCATAGGAACATGATCAAAGAAAATAAAGCAAAAATAAATCACTCACTAAACAATATGAGCCAACAACTATTCTTGTCCATTATTACTTCCTTTTTAGTGTCTTAGATCCTTAGATCATAGCTGATAGGTTGACCATATGATAGGTTTGATTGTTGATTCACTTGATAGGTTCATGGTGACGTGTTGGATTGATTATTGGTTCACATTGCTCAAATAGGTGTGATTGTCATTGAAGTGTAGTGCTTTGAGTTTCAATCTATGAAAGTGCAAATTTTTATGCAAAAGGGATGATAATGAGTAAGGTTTAGTCTAGATCTTTGATGGGTTTTTTAATATTTAGGGTTTTGGGGATATTTGATGTTTTTGGTGTGACTAGTTTCTTTAGGACATTTCACGATTTTCAGAATTTATTTCAAGACATTTTTTGATTTATAGTGATTTTTTCAAGACATTTTATGATTTTTAGTGCATTTTTAGGGCATTTTATGATTTTAGGAGCTTTTTTTAGGACATTTTATTGTTTTTAGATTTTTTTTTAGGATTATATTCAAATGTCTAGGATTTTTTTAGGATTGTATTTGAATTTTTAGGATTTTTCAAGATCATAAAAGCATATACAAGTGTTAGCTCAAATCTATTATGTGATAGGTCCAATGGATAAAAATTACTTAAGGATATGCCCCTAGTTCGAGTTCAAACTCATGCACTATGTAGGTAATATCCCCCTAAACAAGATGCAAACTATGTACAAAGGCCAATGACAAAGTATGTATAGACTGGTAATGTGCTAGGTAAGATAACAATGGATATTAATCGGTTCATGAGCCATGATAAGGGACTAGGGATCTCTTGCAATATGAAAGATATGATTAGTGAATGACAAAGGGGTGAAAAACTAGATTGAATCCTAGTAGATGGAGGAGCAACAACTGATTACACACGGTGCTTGTTTGCTAGGTTTTCACCATGGTACTTTCCCAAAGTGCCTATTTGCCAGGTTTTCACTTGTGGATAAAATTGTTCTCTTGACTCAAATTTTCATGCCAAGATGCCTATTTGCCAGGTTTTCATCAAGGCATCCATTTTTTTATGACCTTTTAAAACTTTTTTTCTTTTCTTTTTTCATGACATTTTTCTATTTTTTTGTGATTTTTTTGATATTTTTTCAGGACTTTTAGATAGAATCATGAATTTTGTTGACAAATGATTGTAGACACCTAAAAACTTTTAGAAAATAAAGTATTTTTATTTTCTAAAAAAGTCCTGATGACATCATCATTTATTAATTAATTAATTAATTAATTAATTAATTAATTTTTATGCCATGAAATCCCTTTATCTTAATTAAAAATATTTAATTAAGGAATCCCTCCCAAAAATGTTTAAATCTTATTTAAACATTATTTCCTTATTTATTAATTATTTAATTAATAAATTGACCAAAAAACCCAAAATAAATAAAAAATTTATTTTTTGCCCAAAACTTGGCCAATTTTCTTAAGACCACTAACCTCTTCCAAAATCTTCTAATCCTTCTTTAATTTTAATTAAAGGCTAATCCCATCATTTCCTACCCCTAATTCCAACTCAAAATATTTAATTAAAATTAAATATTAATCCTCATGTTTATTAAAAAAGTTTTAATAAATATCTCCTCAACCCAAACCCTTGAAATAAATAAAACTTTATTTATTTTCTAAAAATCTAATTTATCCTCATCCTAGGAAATTCTAGACTATTCTAGAAAGTCTTTATCCTCATCCAAAATCTAGACTCTTCTAGAAGATGTCTTTAAACCTAATCCTAATCCCCTCCTAACCTTGTCACATTCCCTAAACATGGGTTAAAACTTACTAACCCAAGCCAAAGTTAACAAATATCTCCTCCTTCACCCACCCTCATTAAATGCCATCCACTTGCCTATCCCTAAGCTAATCCTAAACCATCCTAATCCATCTTCTAATCATTTGCACAAGCCTAAACAAGCTTAAAACCTTCCTAATCAAGTCCAAGTCGAAATTTCTCTCATCACCCTCAAAATATCTCAACCATAAAACTTTATGAAGCCCACTAGGCCATAAATGACTCTTCCAAGCCCTTTTATTGCTCTTACAAGTCATTATGAGGGTCTTTATGAAGATTTTATCCCTTGAGCCTCCTTTGTTGACTCATCCTTCCCCTTTCCTCCATCCTCTCACCATGTGACATGTTTCACTCCTTGATTGGCTATAAGGAAGCACAATCCATGTGCTCTCCTCTCATGCAATCTGAGCCTTCTATAAGCTTTTTCACATCCTTGCATCCTAGCCCTTGATCCCTCAAGCCCTTTTCCTATTTAAGGAATCCTCTCCCAAGTCATTTTAACACAATCCATGAAGTAAAGTTATAATGCTATTTTGAGAGCCAAATCCATACTAAAGCCATCTATCCACACCAAAAATCCACAATCATCCATTGAAGCCTTTGGAAGCATATTGAGCATACATCCTATCTATTTAGACAAAGCTACTCAACAAGAGACCTTCTCATTGAGAGAGCCCATTAATAGCTCATATTCTCAATTGAGAGCTCATCTTAGTCTATCTTGAAGTTTATGAATTTTGTTTAGTTTGTAGAAGCTTTATTTAAATTTGGTTTCTATTAGCATACTAATATTGCTCATATACATTTTGGCACGCCTGGTGGGACCCCGCATGGCTCATCTTCATTAGCTTTTTTAGTCAACTTTTGTATGTCATTTGCTGATTTTGGCTAATTTTTCTTGTTTTTGTGATTGGTAGGATTGTATAAATTGGTTTTGTAGGTCCACATGAGCATGAAGAAGACAAAGGAACTCATAGTCTATCTCATAGTATTTGCAGATTTTTCAAGCTTATAGGTGGACAAAGCACTTGGAATTCTTCTTCCTCTTCTTGTCTATATTCTTCTTATTCCATCTACTTATTCTTCTTCTTCTTGTGGGAGATCTTGGCCATTTTTTTTTGAAGGAAGCAAAATCATACACAGTTCTTTTTAGTGCTTAAAATGAACCCCCAAATCATACTTAAATCCATTGAAAAATTAAAAATTTGCAAAAAAGAAAAAATCTTTTAACAAGTGAAACTAAACCAATCTAATCATTTGCATCCTTGCAACATCAAGGTTTTAGATGCATTCATGCAAAGTTAGGAACACTTCATTTTTGAGAATTTAAAAAAAACTTCAAGTTTCCATTTCAAAAGGTTCAAAATCAACACTAAGTGCACACTAAAGTTCTTTTAAAAATCTCATGAAAACTAAGAGTCCTAAATGGTTGCCAAAAATTGTCCTAATAGTTTTGTTATTGGTTCCAAACAAATGTCTTGTTGCAAAACCTTGAATGTTTCTTAGGTTTTTCATGCATCAAAACAATCTAGGAATATCATTTTTGGGCTTAAAACATGCAAACTAGAACACAAAATCCTGAATGAAAAGCAAAGTCCAAAGAGTCATTTTCACTTTTGAGTCCAAAAAAATCTTGAATGATCAAAGGTTAAAACAAAGCATTTCAAAGTTCTTAAAACAACACCACAAAATCTCAATCTTGAATGCTCAAAGGAAAAAACTTGAATGTTTAATCACTTGTCTTTGAATGCATGTTTCTAAAATCACTCTTGAGTGCCATGGATTAAAATCAAATTTTTTTTATTTTTTATGAATGCATGATTAAAACAACAAATCCAATCTTGAATTTCATAGATCAAATAATCATCTTTTGGGGCATAAAAAGAATCCACATTTTTGAAATCTTCTAAGTTATAAAAACAAATAAAAATGCTTTGAGTGAGTTTGTCGTTGGACTCACCCTCTTTAATCACCCATCAATTTAACCATTGGTTGCAATCTCAGTGCCATCTATGGGGATAGGTCCACCTAAGAGGGTGTTAAGTGCTCCACGCAAATCAAACTCCACTCACTTGGGTTTTTAGTGGTTTTTCTAAGTTAGAAAATTCCTTGAATGCGCATTAATCTCGCTCACACTTCATTTGGGCATAAAAATTGGACAAATCTTGATGTGGAGGGCCTCCAGGCACATGCTTGAAATTGAATCTCACACATCTTTGTTTTGGGCTTAAAATAAACTCACACTCAATCTTGAATTCCTTAAAGAAAAATCAATGGATACTTGACATGGAGGGCCTCCGAGCACACGAGTTTACCTTCTTGTTGACCCTAACTCTTCTTCTTGTTCGCATTCTTCGATCGATTTTATTTTGGTCGACACTTCAAAGTTGGAATAAACATTGTATCTTAAACATGAGTGCTTGCAAATTCTAGATCAGAAAACTTAAGCGTCAATTGGTAAAAGAACAAGCGTGTTTTTTAGCCCAAGATCATCCAAGTCTTCTCTCCCCTTGTCGTCTTTCGAGGCCATCTTGGGTGCATAAGATTAGGATCCAAAATCTTGTCTTATCTTTTTAGGAGGCCTGATTGGGGATTTCATCACCCCTTGAGATGACCTCAACTCCAGCGTTTCGGCGGAGTATAAAGATTGGGAGGTGAATCCAAAGACACCTCTCTTGGGATCAAAATTTTGTCACTCAGGCTAAGCCTTAAGAAACTTTATACCCTTGAGAAGTGAAAGAGGAGAAGTGGGTTACCGCTCCTCTCGGCTGTGTGACATCTTTTTGGTTTCATCTACAAATTTGGGCCTCACGTACTTTGTGTATATCGAGGACTCCCTAGCTAAACCAAATTTTATCCTTGTAGAAAGCTTCCTAAGATGTTGGTGTGTTTGACGTGCTTGCTCAAAAATTTTGTCTGCTTGTTTGTTCATAGCTTTTGAATGAATGTTTGCCAATTTTAGTTGAAATCCTAGAAAAGAAGAAATCTCCCAACTCAAGGCATACTTAGTGTAGTCACTGCCTTATCAGAAAATAATCCAAGCTCCCCCGATGCAACCGAATCTATCTAGTTCTTTGCCTTAGAACAATCCCAAATCTAAAGTCCATCCAAATCATCCCCCCAGCCAACTAGCAGCCCAATCCAAAATCACCCAAGCCTTTAAAGAGTTGTTGTCACTTTGCTAGATTTTGCTATCCATTCAATCCTACCAATCAACCAATCTCACCAATGTTATCCCTTTGACAGAGCATTGTCTAGGGTAATCTAGCTTTGTCACTTGTTATCCCTCATCACCTTGAGCTAAAAGTTGAGATCCACAAGTGGTCAATCTCATGTCATGTCCATAGGATCATTCGTCTATCCTTAAGTTGACACAATCTCCACCAATCCAGCGCATAGGAAAGGAAAACTCTCCCTTTTTGACAGCATGCCCTTGAAGTCTTCCATCCACAGGAAAGCCAAAAATCTCCAGCCAATCCTCCTTAGGTATTTCATATAGCTTTGACTCTCCCTAGGAAATCCTTCATCAGCTAATCCAAAATTTGCGCTTAATCCAAATCCAACCATGAGCTTTCGTGTTCATCCATATGCAAGACCCCATCCCCATCAAATTCATCGACAAAGCATGAAGTACCAATCCTATCATGATGTATTCGGTCGTATTGTCCTTACCCCTGCCACCTCCTATTCCAATGATGATGAAAATCTTGTTGACTATGAAGGGTATCTTGAGAGCCTTAGAAACATTCCACCAACCATCCCCCAAAATCCAAGAGTTATTCCAAACTATCTAGTCATGCCATCTGATATCCCAGCTTCTTCTCCATCACCCAATCAACCAAGCTCCCAATCTTCCACCCCCATCACACTAGCTGCTCTTATCAATCCTCCGTCTCCACCTCCAACACATGAGTCTCTAAGGAATCTCCCAGAGGAAATACAAGAAAAGCAGCCTCTAGCAGTCGATAAGCCATGTCATCTAATCCAATCATGTGAAGTAGTCAGTGATGAAGCTTCCTCATCTATAATATCACCTCCATCTCCCATAGCTATCATCCCCATACCATCCATCAAATTGCTTAAAATCCTTCCACTTCCCGCAAACATCAAAATCCCACCATCTATCAAAACCCTCCAAATCCTATCCACATCACCTCCAAGCATTTCCCAAATCTCTCGTAATGACCCTTATGCATCCATCTTCTACTCACCCATCTCCACTACTGAATCTCCCATCTATTCATCCGATGCCTTTGAAGAATCCATCCCTTCACCTCCTATCGCACCATCCACTCCAAACCAATCCTATCAAGATCCTGCCCAAAAGCATGTTGACATCCCCCAAAGCATAAATGAAGATATCATCGTACCATGTCTTCCATCCATAGTGCAGTCACCATCTTCTCCATCTCCAAAACCTCAAGCCATATCTCCTCCACTACAAGATATCTTGTCATCCCACTAGCTACATCAAGATCCTATCCTTCCATCTCCCCCGCTCCATGCTTCCATCTTACCACCTATCCAAGCTATTCCACCATCTATAATCTACCCTCTTGGTTCACTTACATTCATCCATAGTGGTCCTCTCTCAGTAGAAGAATTAAGAACAGTATCTCCCCATTGCAATACACCTAATAAATCACTTCTACCATTTTCTGCAAGAAAAAAGTTTCCTCAGCTTGTTCAAATGCTCAATCGATGGCATTATCAAGGTCAAGGTTTAGGACCACAAGAGCAAGGAATCAGAGAGCCTATTATTGCACAAAAAAATCTAGGATTTCATGGTCTTGGATATGTATCCAAAGGCTCACCATCTAAAGGTGTTGGTACACCACACCCGCAAACCAAGCCTATCTCCAAGCCCACCATGCTAGCCTCCCATCACTCCTTCAAGAAATCTTATGTCATCCCCCCTCCACCATCTTTGCAACCTAAAACAACCTACCATATCCCCCCTTCATCTGCTAAATCCATTTTGGGTCCCTATGTCCCAAAATCTACCATCCTCTATCCTCCTATCAGCCATCATAAAAATCCTATTACATCCATTTCTATGAAAGATCAACAAAGGCACATATCAGGGCACATCATCCATCATCATCCCCCTACATGCTCTTTCATATCCTCTCCATCTCACAAAGCTTCTCCTAACCATCTTCCCAAAGCTTACCACAACAATTTGAATGCCAACTTCAAAATGCATAAAGCTAAAAATCCACATCCTAGGCAATCATATGTCTATTCTAAAAGACATACTCCAAAAAGGAAAAATCCAAGCAAAGAATGCAAAACAATGCAACAGCCTATGAAAAGAAAATCCAAAACCATGTGGATCCCCAAGAAAAAAGTTGAAACCCAATGCATAATGGCATCCACCATTGCTAATCCCCCATCTAGTGACTCATGTCCCCCATCTCCTAACTCCATCTTGGGTGCCTATATCCCCAAGCACGCTTCCACAAATCCTCCATCATGCCCACATCTACCATCTATCCCCCATATGCTCTTTTCACACCCATTCCAACATGTGCCAATGTTGCTCTTGCAAGCATCCCCATCTCATGCTCCTTTCCAACCTTTTCATCCCTCCATCTCCTACCATCAATCCCATCTAATCTGATCTATTGCATAAATCACACATTCGGTGTACCAACAACTAGCAACAAAATTGAACATTCCGACAGCTAGTGAAAATTCCCAAAAAAGCCAAAATAGCTGAAGAAAGCCAAAATCATTCCAGCTAAGTCCAAAGTCAAAAAGTCAAAAAAGAAAAGAAAAATAAAGCATCCACTGGTGAAAACTTGGCAATTCAAGCACCTTGGACAAGTACCATGATGAAAATTTGGAAAACAAGCATCATGCGTAATCCCGCCATCCCCAACTTAGCGTATCACCCTCATGCTTTTGGTCATCTCTTGACATCCAACTCCATCTTCCAATCTATCCACCTATCCTCCATCCTCCAGCTTCCATCTCACACCATCCACTAATCTTATGCAGCTTCAGCCAATCATCTCAGCTATTATCCATCTCCCTAGCCCCTTCAACTTTTTCCATCCTAGCTTCAATCCTATCACATCCATCATAAGACCTCGTTCCACATGTTATCTTCTGATTGGGGGCACTATATTCCTTGGAGATCTTGTCTTGTCCATCCTCCCTTGTCATTGGTATCTAGCTCTAGGCTATCCTCATGCAAACCCAATGTCATCTCTTTATATCCATCATAATCCTAGCTATTTACCATCCTATCTAGCCATCTCATCCTACTCCTCTAGCTATCTTTGGTCACAAAATCTATCATCATCATTGGACACATCCTGTCAAATCCATATCTTTTGCTATCAACTCATCCTTAGCTTCTGCATCTTGCACCAACTTGAACCATCCCGCTATCCTATCATCCTGAGCTTTTGCCTGCTTGTAACTATCTTGGTCAGCTTCACCTTGTAAATATCTTGGTCTGTCAGCTTGTACAGCCTCTTTAGGTTAGTACCATTGTATCTATCTAGCTTTTATGTCAGTTCCTCCTTGGTCAACATCTTGCACACATCGCACATCTTGGTTAGCTATTCCAATGCATCCTTTAGCTAGATTTCCTGTCACCAAAGTGTTATCTTTCTTAGTTCAGCTTGCCAGATGCATCACTCATCCAAATCCACCAGCTTAGGTGCTCTTCGATAGGTCCTTGTAGGATATAGCTTTCCTCATGTCTTATCTTGGTCTGTTAGTACCTTGTCCTACCCATCTCATTGGCAAATGGTTCTCTTTTGGATTTTTGCTTTCTTTTGATTTGGACTCTTCCCTGTTGGGTCTTGAAATATCTTTTCCAAGCAATCTCCTTGTTCCCTCCTCAAGGTTTCCATGATCTTCCATATCATGGTATACTACAAATGGGGCAATCAGAGCATAAGGTCTTGATCAGGTCTTTCATTTGTTTTTCTTTTCTGCTTGTGGGTTCTCCACTGTCATTTCCACGCTGCTTCCTCTAGGATTCATGTGTGATGCTGGGGCAATCCTTGCGTGTTTGTTTTGAGTCAGTTCGTTAGTCCTTTGGATGATTGGTGAAAAGGCCTTGATGTTCTTGGTAACCTTGGAAATTAACTTATAGTCCTATAGCAAATCTAGTGCTCAACTGCATGGTGGTACTTCTCTTTGAAGTATCCCCTTGCTCAAAAAGCTTCAATGGTTTTCCTTCATCTCCATTATCCCCCATCCATATCCAGCATCCATCTCTCCTACCCCAGCTTATGCATCAATATCTCTTTGAAGCACTCATCACTCTTAGCTTTAGGGATCCACAATCCTAGTCTTAGGGATCCACCAATCCAAATCAATCCACCAAGCCTCATCTTTCGAGATCCACAATCCTAGTCCTAGGGATCTCCGAAACCATCTTCCACCAATCTGACTCTTTGAAATCCTGTTGCATCAACTTTATAATCCCCTCATCCATCTCCCTATCCTGGATTCCTTTTTATAGCACTCTGCTCCTTCATCCTCCACCTTCCCTAAAGTCTTAAGCTTGCTTCCTCTTCTGCATCTGATTCTCCTTTATCATTCTCCCATAGTGAGAGTTTGAGCTAATTCAACCCCTTCTCTTTGCCAATCTGAGTTTCCTTTCTCATCTGAGATTCTTGTACTTTTCAAGAAGCCATCGAGCCTCACTTTCTCTCCTTGCTACCTTCTTGAGGGGGCATCTCATAGTCCATTCTATCCTCTTCTGCTCTAGCCTTGGGCATCTTATTTTCTTATCTTTGATGCCATGCCACTTGTGGCATCACATCAAAGAGGGGCAAAATGTAGACACCTAAAAACCTTTAGAAAATAAAGTATTTTTATTTTCTGAAAAAAGTCCTGATGACATCATCATTTATTAATTAATTAATTATTTAATTAATTAATTAATTTTTATGCCATTAAATCCCTTTATCTTAATTAAAAATATTTAATTAAGGAATCCCTCCCAAAATTTTTTAAATCTTATTTAAACATTATTTCCTTATTTATTAATTATTTAATTAATAATTTGACCAAAAAACCCAAAATAAATAAAAAAATTATTTTTTGCCCAAAACTTGGCCAATTTTCTTAAGACCACTAACCTCTTCCAAAATCTTCTAATCCTTCTTTAATTTTAATTAAAGGCTAATCCCATCATTTCCTACCCCTAATTCCAACTCAAAATATTTAATTAAAATTAAATATTAATCCTCATGTTTATTAAAAAAGTTTTAATAAATATCTCCTCAACCCAAACCCTTGAAATAAATAAAACTTTATTTATTTTCTAAAAATCTAATTTATCCTCATCCTAGGAAATTCTAGACTATTCTAAAAAGTCTTTATCCTCATCCAAAATCTAGACTCTTCTAGAAGATGTCTTTAAACCTAATCCTAATCCCCTCCTAACCTTGTCACATTCCCTAAACATGGGTTAAAACTTACTAACACAAGCCAAAGTTAACAAATATCTCCTCCTTCACCCACCCTCATTAAATGCCATCCACTTGCCTATCCCTAAGCTAATCCTAAACCATCCTAATCCATCCTCTTATCACTTGTACAAGCCTAAACAAGCTTAAAACCTTCCTAATCAAGTCCAAGTCAAAATTTCTCTCATCACCCTCAAAATATCTCAACCATAAAACTTTATGAAGCCCACTAGGCCATAAATGACTCTTCCAAGCCCTTTTATTGCTCTTACAAGTCATTATGAGGGTCTTTATGAAGATTTTATCCCTTGAGCCTCCTTTGTCGACTCATCCTTCCCCTTTCCTCCATCCTCTCACCATGTGACATGTGTCACTCCTTGATTGGCTATAAGAAAGCACAATCCATGTGCTCTCCTCTCATGCAATCTGAGCCTTCTATAAGCTTTTTCACATCCTTGCATCCTAGCCCTTGATCCCTCAAGCCCTTTGCCTATTTAAGGAATCCTCTCCCAAGTCATTTTAACACAATCCATGAAGTAAAGTTATAATGCTATTTTGAGAGCCAAATCCATACTAAAGCCATCTATCCACACCAAAAATCCACAATCAGCTATTGAAGCCTTTGGAAGCATATTGAGCATACATCCTATCTATTTAGACAAAGCTACTCAACAAGAGACCTTCTCATTGAGAGAGCCCATTAATAGCTCATATTCTCAATTGAGAGCTCATCTTAGTCTATCTTGAAGTTTATGAATTTTGTTTAGTTTGTAGAAGCTTTATTTAAATTTGGTTTCTATTAGCATACTAATATTGCTCATATACAATGATAAGAAGAAATATGTTGTTGATGCTACTAGCTGATAATCTCTTGACCCATAACTGATTATAACTACACAAGAGTTGTTCCAAGTCTATAGCTAAGATCAAACCACTAGAAAGGCCTCAAGATATACCATTGTGTAGCATATGTAAGACAATGTCTACCTATTGTGAATCAAGGTATCTAAAGATAAATGGGTCAAAGGATTCTGAAATGTCCCTTTTATAATTTTGTATGATATTTCAAGCCTCTAATCAGCTCTTTAAAATCAAACAACCAATATTTCAAAGATCCACCAATTTCTCAATAAACCCCAAATCCGGTATGCCCGAAATAGTGCCAAAAACTTCACAGCTTCACATATTATTAATAAATCTGAAAGTGGACATTTTTATAAAAATTTCAGCAGCATAATAGCCTACAAAATGACATTTCTAGATCTATATAACATTTACACAACAGCTCCGAAAGGAGAAAAACAATGCTCATCGAGCTCTCGAAATTAGCACAAAATGCCCGAAAACACCACAAAACCACTAATAATCTATCTCAAAAGTTTAACCACATCCCAATACATATATTCAGCTTTATTTTAACATCCTAAAGTCTGAAATACAGCAGCAACCCACACTGATATGAAATACTCAACCTGAAACACCAAACTCTTACAAAAAAACACACCCAAAAACCCACAAATCTGCACTGTTCAGCACAAAGGTAAAATTTGCATGAGCATGCACATAAAATGGCTTCAAAATCTCATTTTTAGCATTACTAGTAACCTATAAACTCTCATTCTTGGGTCTCCTTCTCCATAGGTTCGACAACCTTTGAAGAACAACAAAGAAATTGAGCAAAAATCAAGTTTTAGAATGAACCCAAAATGCCTCCAAACCCCTTAAAAGAGGGCATAACCCTAACTCACATCCAAGAGGGGTTAATAAAACATATTTTAATAATAATTTTCATTTATTAGTCCATTAGCTTCCAAAGATTATCCCCTTTTTCCAAAACTTCACCTTTTTGGGCCTGCCTGCCTCAGAAAATATTATTATTTTTAATTATTTAAAAAGGGGACATGACAAGTCCTCCCCTCCCAAATATTTCTTGTCCTCAAGAAATGGTTTAAAAATAGACCAATCAATCCACCTAGATCCCAAATATAGTCATGAACTATACTACTGCCAATTAACACAGGCTCTTGCAATATCCTCTGCAATATGACCAATAGGAATTCATAATCAAACTGACAATTACAGCTCAACCAAACTCCAAAGTCACAACTTCCATTGTCAGAAACCCACGACACACAAACTCTTAGAGCATCAAAACCCATGTAAAGTGGAAAAATCAAACTACCAACATAGTAAGTACCATCAACGCATCCCACTAGCCTATACAGAATGTACAATCCAACTTTGCAACAATGGTGAATGCTCCTGAATGAAACTATACAATGTATGGAGAATCCACACACTGTACAACTCCTGCAGTCAACAAAACTCTGAATATCACCAGCCACTATCTCATAACCATAACTCCCATGCACCTTTGATGGTGAAAAGCCATCACAAGATAAATAGCAAGAAATGGAACCCAAACCAAATTTTCTTACCATCAACTCCTCAACACAATGATCAAATGCTAACTGATCTACATACCCTGCAATATAATGCTAATAAAAAAAATCAACCTTAGTCAACTGCTCACCATGAACAAGTGATACAACCCACTATGACTGATCACCAGCTAAGTCAGGAGGTGTCATAGCCAAAGGAGTAGAATCAATAACAACACCCACTAAAGAATCACTCCAAAAATCTGACTCTAAGTCATGTATTATCAAGCTTTCAATTGTAGAACCTATCACCATGTTGTGCCCATCATAACTCTCATCCCAAGGTTCCAAACTATCCCATAACTGATGATAAGCACTAGGAACCAAAGTACATCTCTGTATCATCATCTCATCAACATGGTCATCAAAGGTGAATTGATGAGCATACCTCACAATGTATTGTCGATAGAATGTGCCAATCTTAGTCAGTGGCTTAGATTGCAATCCAGATGTAACTAACTAGAATGGATCACTAACCAAGTTGGAACTGAGTACTACCTCTGAAGACATTGTCGAGGGAGTAGTATTACTAGTAGGAACCATGCCAACTGTCAGCTCACCAACATCACACATGGTCTTTGATACAACATCTCTAGTCTTCGAGCCATTAGTACTAGAGGTCACCACCATGTCAGGCATAGCCAACTCAACTAAACTTGACTCTAGTGGGGACGAACCCAATATGCCAATGTTAGTATCAAGGATGGATGCATCCCCATCTCCACTATCTTTGACAATCTCGACCATGGCCATCCTCAGATCACTAGACACCATAGCTTGTGACTGTACAAAATTAGGTAAAGACTGCAGTTGCTCTAACTCCATGGTCACCTTAGCCAAATGAAACTATGACTCCTTGAAAGCCAACTGTGTACTCTCAAAAATCTTAGAAGTCACCTCAAGCTACTGAGTAAGCTCACTCACCTCATCTTCCTTGGCCAACAATGCATCGTATGCTGTACTGCCCCACTCCATAAGATAATCTCTATCAGCTACCAACTGCATATAATCCTATCTCAAAATCTAGAAAGCCTCCCATAAAGAGTGGAACTCTATCAAAGAAAGATAACTGCCTCCCTTCTCATCACTAGTAGGAGAACCCCATCCATAAACTGCTAACAATTGACAAACAACATCAAAATGTTGGCAAGCAATACCAACCAATATCTGGCTCACTAACTCTCAACTAACTAGACACATGATGGCACTGGCTAGACTGTATCCTACAAACCTCCTCTGATGCATTATCTAAAGCAGTATCCTCAAGGTTACTAGTCTCTAGAGTATTACCATCAATATAATGCAAATCAACTCCTTTGTACCAAAAGAACCCACCAAGAAAACTAAGTCTTCAAAACTACCCACTGCATCCTCCTGGATGTCATTAATGCCAATATGATCCTAAGACTCATCTGTACACACTGCCAAATATGAAAGATCATCAACACATTCCAAAAAAAATGGTCGACTGGATATATGAATAAAGCCCAACACCAGTGTATAAAAACTAATACCAACATTGAATTGTATATGAGCAATGTTAGTATGCTAATGGAAACCAAATTTAAATAAAGCTTCTACAAACTAAACAAAATTCATAAACTTCAAGATAGACTAAGATGAGCTCTCAATTGAGAATATGAGCTATTAATGGACTCTCTCAATAAGACGCTCTCTTGTTGAGTAGCTTTAACTAAATGGATAGGATGTATGTTCAATATGCTTCCAAAGGCTTCAATGGATGATTGTGGATTTTTGGTGTGGGTAGATGGCTTTAGTATGGATTTGGCTCTCAAAATAGCATTATAACTTTACTTCATGGATTGTGTTATTTTACAAAGGGGAAGGATCCAATTTATAGGGAAGAGGGTTGAGGCTTTGAGGGCTAAGATGCAAGGATGGGAAAAAGCTCATGGAGGGCTCAGATTGCATGAGAGGAGAGCACATGGATTGTGCTTCCTTACAGCCAATCAAGGAGTGACACATGTCACATGGTGAGAGGATGGAGGAAAGGGGAAGGATGAGTCAACAAAGGAGGCTCAAGGGATAAAATCTTCATAAAGACCCTCATAATGACTTGTAAGAGCAATAAAAGGGCTTGGAAGAGTCATTTATGGCCTAGTGGGCTTCATAAAGTTTTATGGTTGAGATATTTTGAGGGTGATGAGAGAAATTTTGACTTGGACTTGATTAGGAGGGTTTTAAGCTTGCTTAGGCTTGTGCAAATGATTAGAGGATGGATTAGGATGGTTTAGGACTAGGTAAGTGGATGGCAAGTGGATTGCAATTAATGAGGGTGGGTGAAGGAGGAGATATTTGTTAACTTTGGCTTTAATTAGCAAGTCTTAACCCATGTTTAGGGAATGTGACAAGGTTAGGAGGGGATTAGGATTAGGGTTAAAGACATCTTCTAGAAGAGTCTAGGATTTGGATGAGGATGAAGACTTTCTAGAAGAGTCTAGAACTTCCTAGGATAAGAATGAATTAGATTTTTAGGAAATAAATAAAGTTTTATTTATTTCAAGGGTTTGGGTTGAGGAGATATTTATTAAAACTTTTTTAATAAACATGAGGATTAATATTTAATCTTAATTAAATATTTTGAGTTGGGATTAGGGGTAGGAAATGATGGGATTAGCCTTTAATCAAAATTAAAGAAGGATTAGAAGATTTTGGAAGAGGTTATTGATCATAAGGAAATTGGCCAAGTTTTGGGAAAAAAATAAATAAATAATTTATTTTGGGATTTTTGGTCAATTTATTAATTAAATAATTAATAAATAAGGAAATAATGTTTAAATAAGATTTAAACATTTTTGGGAGGGATTTCTTAATTAAATATTTTTAATTAAGATAAAGGGATTCAATGGCATAAAAATTAATTAATTAATTAAATAATTAATTAATTAATAAATGATGATGTCATCAGGACTTTTTTAGAAAATAAAAATACTTTATTTTCTAAAGGTTTTTAGGTGTCTACATTTTGACCTTCTTTGATGTGATGCCGCAAGTGGCATGGCATCAAAGATAAGAAAATAAGATGCCCAAGGCTAGAGCAAAAGAGGAGAGAATGGACTGCAAGATGCTCCCTCAAGAAGGCGGCAAGGAGAGAAAGTGAGGCGTGACGACTTCTTGAAAAGTATAAGAATCCAAAATGAGCAAAAAGACTTAGATTGGCTTAAGAGAAGAGGTTTAGTTAGCTCAAACTCTCACTACAGGAGAATGATAAAGGGAGAATTAGAGGCACAAGAGGAAGCAAGCTGAAGATCTCAGGGATTACAGAGGATGAAGGAGCGGAGCACTATAAAAGGAATCCAGGATGGGGAGATGGATGAGGGGATTAAAAAAGCTGATGCAACAGAATTTCAAAGAGTTAGATTGGTAGAAGATGGGTTTCAAAGATCCCTAGGACTAAGATTGTGGATCTTGAAAGATGAGGCTTGGTGGATTGATTTGGATTAGTGGATCCCTAAGACTAGGATTGTGGATCCCTAAATCTAAAGGTGAGGAGTGATTCAAAGAGATACTAATGCATAAGCTGGGGTAGGTGAGATGGATGCTGGATATGGATGGGGGATAATGGAGATGAAGGAAAACCATTGAAGCTTTTTGAGCGGGGGGGATACTTCAAAGAGAAGTACCACCATGTAGTTGAGCACTAGATTTTCTATAGGACTATTGGTTAATTGCCAAGGTTACCAAGAACATCAAGGCCTTTTCACCAATTGTCCAGAGGACTGACAAACTCACTCAAAACAAACACGCAAGGATTGCCCCAGTATCACACATGAATCCCAGAGGAAACAGTGTGGAAACGACATTGGGTAACCCACAAGCAAAAAAGAAAACAAGCAAAAGACATGATCAAGACCTTATTCTCTGATTGCCCCATTCACAGTATACCATGATATGGAAGATCGTGGCAACCTTGAGGAGGGAACAAGGAGATTTCTTGGAAAAAATATTTCAAGACCCAATAGGGAAGAGTCCAAATCAAAAGAAAGCGAAAATCCAAAAGAGAACCGTTTGCCAACAAGATGGGTAGGACGAGGTACTAACAGACCAAGATCAGACATGAGGAAAGCTATATCCTGCAAGGACCTATTGGAGAGCACCTAAGCTGGTGGATTTGGATGAGTTATGTGTTTGGCAAGCTGAACTAAAAAGGATAACACTTTGGTGATAGGAAATCTAGCTAAAGGATGCATTGGAATAGCTAACCAAGATGTGCGATGGATGCAAGATGCTGATCAAGGATGAACTGACATGAACGCTGGATAGATGCAATGATACTAAGCTAAAGAGGATGTACAAGCTGAAAAACTAAGATATTTACAAGTGAGCTAATCAAGATATGGTACAAGCTAATGGACCAAGAGAGTTACAAGCAGGCAAAAGCTCAGGATGATAGGATAGCGGGATGGTTCGATGTTGTGCAAGATGCGAAAGCTAAGGGTGGGGTGATAGAAAAAGATATGGATTTGGCAGGATGCATCAATGATGATGAGAGATTTTGTGACCAAGGATAGCTAGAGGAGCAGGATGAGATGGCTGGATAGGATGGTAGATAGCTAGGATTATGATGGGTATAAAGAGATGACATTGGGTTTGCATGAGGATAGCCTAGAGCTAGATACCAATGACAAGAGAGGATGGACAAGACAAGATCTCCAAGGAATATAGTGCCCCCAATCAGAAGATAACATGCAGAAGGAGGTCTTATGATGGATGTGATAGGATTGAAGCTAGGATGGAAAAAGCTGAAGGGGCTAGCGAGATAGATGATAGCTGGGATGGTTGGCTGAAGCTATAGGAGATAAGTGGATGGTGTGAGATGGAAGATGGAGGGTGGAGGATAGGTGGATAGATTGGAAGATGGAGTTGGACGTCAAGAGATGACCAAAAGCATGAGGGTGATAGGCTAAGCTGGGGATGGCGCGATTACACATGACGCTTGTTTGCCAAGTTTTCATCATGGTACTTGTCCAAGGTGCTTGAATTGCCAAGTTTTCACCAGTGGACACTTTATTTTTCTTTTCTTTTTTTTGACTTTTTGACTTTGGACTTAGCTAGAATGATTTTGGCTTTCTTCAGCTATTTTGACTTTTTTTGGGATTTTTCACTGGCTGTTGGAATGTTCAATTTTGTTGCTAGCTGTTGGTACACCGGATGTGTGATTTATGCAATAGATCAGATTAGATGGGATTCATGGTAGGAGATGGAGGGATGAAAAGATTGGAAAGGAGCATGATATGGGGATGCTTGCAAGAGCAACATTGGCACATGTTGGAATGGGTGTGAAAAGAGTATATGGGGGATAGATGGTAGATGCGGGCGTGATAGAGGATTTGTGGAAGCATGCTTGGGGATATAGGCACCTAAGATGGAGTTAGGAGATGGGGGACATGAGTCACTAGATGGGGGATTAGCAATGGTGGATGCCATTATGCATTGGGTTTCAACTTTTTTCTTGGGGATCCACATGGTTTTGGATTTTCTTTTCATAGGCTTTTGCATTGTTTTGCATTCTTTGATTGGATTTTGCCTTTTTGGAGTATGTCTTTTAAAATAGACATATGATTGCCTAGGATGTGGATTTTTAGCTTTATGCATTTTGAAGTTGGCATTCACATTGCTGTGGTAAGCTTTGGGAAGATGGTTAGGAGAAGCTTTGTGAGATGGAGAGGATATGAAAGAGCATGTAGGGGGATGATGATGGATGATGTGCCCTGATATGTGCCTTTTTTGATCTTGCATAGAAATGGATGGAATAGGATTTTTATGATGGCTGATAGGAGGATGGAGGATGGTAGATTTTGGGACATAGGGACCCAAAATGGATTTAGCGGATGAAGGGGGGATATGGTAGGTTGTTTTGGGTTGCAAAGATGGTGGAGGGGGGATGACATAAGATTTCTTGAAGGAGTGATGGGAGGCTGGCATGGTGGGCTTGGAGATAGGCTTGGTTTGGGGGTGTGGTGTATCAACACCTTTAGATGGTGAGCCTTTGGATACATATCCAAGACCATGAAATCTTAGACTTTTTTGTGCAATAATAGGCTCTCTGATTCCTTGCTCTTGTGGTCCTAAACCTTGACCTTGATAATGCCATCGATTGAGCATTTGAACAAGCTGAGGAAACTTTTTGCTTGCAGAAAATGGTAGAAGTGATTTATTAGGTGTATTGCAATGGGGAGATACTGTTCTTAATTCTTCTGCTGAGAGAGGGCCACCGTGGATGAATGTAAGTGAACCAAGAGGGTAGATTATAGATGGTGGAATAGCTTTGATATTTGGTAAGATGGAAGCATGGAGCGGGGGAGATGGAAGGATAGGATCTTGATGTAGCTGAAGGGATGATAAGATATCTTGTAGTGGAGGAGATATGGCTCGAGGTTTTGGAGATGTAGGAGATGGTGACTGCACTATGGATGGAAGACATGGCATGATGATATCTTCATTTATTCTTTGGGGGATGTAAACATGCTTTTGGGAAAGATCTTGATAGGATTGGTTTGGAGTGGATGGTGCGATAGGAGGTGAAGGGATGGATTCTTCAAAGGCAGCAAATGGATAGATGGGAGATTCAGTAGTGGAGATGGGTGAGTAGAAGATGGATGCATAAGGGTCATTATGAGAGATTTGGGAAATGCTTGGAGGTGATGTGGATAGGATTTGGAGGGATTTGATAGGTGGTGGGATTTTGATGCTTGCGAGAAGTGGAAGGATTTTAAGCAATTTGATGGATGGTATGGGGATGATAGCTATGGGAGATGGAGGTGATATTATAGATGGGGAAGCTTCATCACTGACTACTTCACATGGTTGGATTAGATGACATGGCTTATCGACTGTTGGAGGCAAATTTTCTTGTATTTCCTCTAGGAGATTCCTTGGAGACTCGTGTGTCAAAGGTGGAGGTGGATTGACTTGAATAGCTAGTGTGATGGGGGTGGAAGATTGGAAGCTTGGTTGATGGGGTGATGGAGGGGAAGCTGGAATATCAGATGGCATGACTAGATAGTTTGGAATAACTCTTGGATTTTGGGGGATGCTTGGGGGAATGTTTCTAAGGCTTTCAATATACCCGTCATATTTAACAAGATTTTCATCATCATTGGAATAAGAGGTGGTGGGAGCAAGGACAATGCGACCAAACACATCATGATAGGATTGGTACTTCATGCTTTGATGGTGAGTTTGATGGGGATGGGGTCTTGCATATGGATGAACACGGAAGCTCATCGTTGGATTTGGATTAAGCACAGATTTTGGATTGGCTGATGAAGGATTTCCTAGGGAGAGTCAAAGCTGTATGACAGACCTAAGGAGGATTGGCTGGAGATTTTTGGCTTTCCTGTGGATTGGAAGAATTCAAGGGCATGCTATCAAAAAGTGAGAGTTTTTCTTTCCTATGCACTGGATTGGTGGAGATTGTGTCAACTTAAGGATAGACTAATGATCCTATGGACATGACACGAGATTGACCACTTGTGGATCCCAACCTTTAGCTCAAGGTGATGAGGGATAATAGGTGACAAAGCTAGATTACCCTAGACAAAGCTCTATCAAAAGGATAACCGTGGTGAGGCTGGTGGATTGGTCAAATTGATTGGATAACAAATTCTAGCAGAATGACAACAACTCTCTAAAGGCTTGGGTGTGATTTTGGATTGGGTTTCTAGCTGGCTAGGGGGATGATTTGGATGGACTTTGGATTTGGGATTGTTCTAAGGCAAAGAACTAGATAGATTTGGTTACAGTGGGGGAGCTTGGATGATTTTCTGATGAGGCAGTGACTACGCTAAGTATGCCTTGAGCTAGGAGATTTTTTCTTTTTTGGGATTTTGACCAAAGTTGGCAAACATTCATTCAAAAGCTATGAACAAATAAGCAGACAAAAGTTTTGATCAAGCACGTCAAACACACCAACATCCTAGGAAGCTTTCTACAAGGATGAAATTTGTTATAGCTAGGGAGTCCTTGATATACGCAAGGTACGTGAGGCCCAAATCTATAGATGAAACCAAAAAGATGTCACACAGCCGAGAGGAGTGGTAACCCACTTCTCCTCTTTTACTTCTCAAGGGTATAAAGTTCCTTGAGGCTTAGCCCGAGTGACAAAATTTTGATCCCAAGAGAGGTGTCTTTGGGTTCACCTCTCGATCTTTATACTCCGCCGGAATGCTAGAGTTGAGGTCATCCCAAGGGGTGATGAAATCCCCAAGTAGGCCTCCTAAAAAGTGTAAAACAAGACCACATACATGATCTTGGGCTTTAAAAGACACGCGTTCATTCCAATTGATGATTTAAATTTTGTAAGCTATGATTGAAGACACTTGTGATTATGGCATACAATGTTCATTCCAATTTGACAGCGTCATTAGCATAATGAAAGTTGAGAGATCGTTAACATAAGAAATGTCAGTGCCATTGAAAATGCGTCAAAACCATGCGATGTTCATTGATTTTTAGGCATTCAAGATTGAGTGTGAGTTTATTTTAAGCCCAAAACAAAGATGTGCGAAACTCGATTGACAAGCGCGCACCTGAAGGCCCTCCACGTCAATAGTTGTTCAATTTTAGTGCCCAAACTTGAAGTGTGATTGATTTAATCTAGAGTTTTGGTCATCTAAAATTTTTGATAAAGTTAAAGCAAACGTTCAAAGACCAAGTGAGTGAGTTAGATTGTGGAACATTTAACACCTTTTTCAAGTAGACCCATCCCCATAAATGGCGCTGAGATTACAATCAATGGTTAATATTTGATGGGTGATTAGAAAAGAGGTGAGTCCAAGGAACTACTCAAATTGATTTTTGCAAATTTGTGTTTAACTTAACGAAGTTTCTTAAATATCCAAAAATCAAACTTTGCCTAAATTGCATGTGGAAAAGAGATTTGTTTTGTTCAATTTTAAAAGCTCCAAATGAAATGTTTGATATTGCAATGGTTAATTGATCCTTGGCATTCAATATTGGATTTGTTATTTTAATCATGCATTCAAGGAAAATTTGATTTTAATCCATAGCATTCAAGAGTGTGTTTAGCAACATGCATTCAAAGACAAGTGATTTAAACATTTAAGTTTTTTTCCTTTGAGCATTCAAGATTGAGATTTTGTGTGTTTGTTTTAAGAACTTTGAAGTTCTTTGTTTTAACCTTAGATCATTCAAGATTGTTTTTGGACTCAAAAGTGAAAATGACTCTTTGGACTTTTCTTTTCATTCAAGATTTCGTGTTCTAGTTTGCATGTTTTAAGACCAAAAATGATATTCCTAGATTGTTTTAATGCATAAAAAACCTAAGAAACATTCAAGATTTTGCAACAAGACATTTGTTTGGAACAAATAACAAAGATTTTTAGGAAAATTTTGGCAACCATTTAGGACTCTTAGTTTTCATGAGATTTTTAAAAGAACTTTAACATATTTGCAAATGAGGTTCATTTTATCCTTGATTGATGCTTTGAGTTTGATTTAGATTTTAGTGTGCACTTACTGTTGATTTTGAACCTTTTGAAATGGAAACTTGAAGTTCTTTTTAAATTCTCAAAAATGAAGTGTTCCTAACTTTGCATGAATGCATCTAAAACCTTGATGTTGCAAGGATGCAAATGATTGGATTGGTTTAATTTCACTTTAAAAGATTTTTTCTTTTTTGCAAATTTTTAATTTTTTAATGGATTTAAGCATGATTTGGGGGTTCATTTTAAGCACTAAAAAGAAGTGTGTATGATTTTGCTTCCTTAAAAAAAAAAAAAAATTGCCAAGATCTGTCACAAGAAGAAGAAGAAGAAGTAGATGGAATAAGAAGAATATAGACAAGAAGAGCAAGAAGAATTCCAAGTGCTTTGTCCACCTATAAGCTTGAAAAATCTACAACTACTATGAGATAGACTATGAGTTCCTTTGTCTTCTTCATGCTCATGTGGACGTACAAAACCAATTTATACAATCTTACCAATCACAAAAACAAGCAAAATTTGCCAAAATCAGCAAATGACATACAAAACTTGATTAAAAAAGCTAATGAAGATGACTCATGCCGGGTCCCATTGGGCGTGCCAAAATGGATATGAGCAATGTTAGTATGCTAATGGAAACCAAATTTAAATAATGCTTCTACAAACTAAAAAAAATTCATAAACTTCAAGATAGAGTAAGATGAGCTCTCAATTGAGAATATGAGCCATTAATGGACTCTCTCAATAAGAAGCTCTCTTGTTGAGTAGCTTTATCTAAATGGATAGGATGTATGCTCAATATGCTTCCAAAGGCTTCAATGGATGATTGTGGATTTTTGGTGTGGATAGATGGCTTTAGTATGAATTTGGCTCTCAAAATAGCATTATAACTTTACTTCATGGATTGTTTTATTTTGCAAAGGGGAAGGATCCAATTTATAGGAAAGAGGCTTGAGGGTTTGAGGGCTAAGATGCAAGGATGGGAAAAAGCTCATGGAGGGCTCAGATTGCATGAGAGGAGAGCACATGGATTGTGCTTCCTTACAGCCAATCAAGGAGTGACACATGTCACATGGTGAGAGGATGGAGGAAAGGGGAAGGATGAGTCAACAAAGGAGGCTCAAGGGATAAAATCTTCATAAAGACCTTCATAATGACTTGTAAGAGCAATAAAAGGGCTTGGAAGAGTCATTTATGGCCTAGTGGGCTTCATAAAGTTTTATGGTTGAGATATTTTGAGGGTGATGAGAGCAATTTCGACTTGGACTTGATTAGGAGGGTTTTAAGCTTGCTTAGGCTTGTGCAAATGATTAGAGGATGGATTAGGATGGTTTAGGACTAGGTAAGTGGATGGCAAGTGGATTGCAATTAATGAGGGTGGGTGAAGGAGGAGATATTTGTTAACTTTGGCTTGAATTAGCAAGTCTTAACCCATGTTTAGGGAATGTGACAAGGTTAGGAGGGGATTAGGATTAGGGTTAAAGACATCTTCTAGAAGAGTCTAGGATTTGGATGAGGATGAAGACTTTCTAGAAGAGTCTAGAACTTCCTAGGATAAGAATGAATTAGATTTTCAAGAAATAAATAAAGTTTTATTTATTTCAAGGCTTTAGGTTGAGGAGATATTTATTAAAACTTTTTTAATAAACATGAGGATTAATATTTAATCTTAATTAAATATTTTGAGTTGAGATTAGGGGTAGGAAATGATGGGATTAGCCTTTAATCGAAATTAAAGAAGGATTAGAAGATTTTGGAAGAGGTTATTGGTCATAAGGAAATTGGCCAAGTTTTGGGAAAAAAATAAATAAATTATTTATTTTGGGATTTTTGGTCAATTTATTAATTAAATAATTAATAAATAAGGAAACAATGTTTAAATAAGATTTAAACATTTTTGGGAGGGATTTCTTAATTAAATATTTTTAATTAAGATAAAGGGATTTAATGGCATAAAAATTAATTAATTAATTAAATAATTAATTAATTAATTAATGATGATGTCATCAGGACTTTTTCAGAAAATAAAAATACTTTATTTTCTAAAGGTTTTTAGGTGTCTACACAAATAAGTTGCTAGCACAAGAAAAGACAACACCATGCAATTTGCTAATCAAATCCATGATAGCACCCAAACATACACCACTACTAAAAAGTGTTAAACATCTCCAGTCAACTGAATCCCAAAAGCCAATATAACAATCTCGAGTCCATATGTGTAAACTAGAATCAGCTGGTAACTCAAGCAAACTCCTCACCTAAGTAATATGACCAATACCAACTAACTCCACATACCTATCATGATGAGATAATGAAGTCACAATACTATCTTTGTTCACTTTCAGGTGGTTGGACAAATCATGTGAAGTACTAATAGCCTCAACCTTATGTGATGAAGCATCTAACTATGCCTGGTACTCTTTCTCAACAAATTCATGAATACTCAATGTCTACTCATCTCTACTAGGTATCTCACCATCATGCACAACAACATCCTCATAATCCTCATCTGAACCCACTACACTATAGTCATTACTTGTTGTAACTATACCATCCTAAATACCCTTGACATCACCCTTTGATGACTTGTATACAATTGTCTTAATTTGAGTATCAAGTTGACCATTACTATCAATCTACATAATATCCTTTCTCACTCCCTCCTGTAGCAGAGTAGAATCTGAGACCTCTACCTGGCTATAAGCTAGTTTCTCAAACTCCTCATGCAAGTTAATGGTAATTATGTCATCTGCCCTATGAGAAAAACTACCAAATATAAATCTAGTCAACTTATCCACCTTGGCTACGTGGAACAACATGTTATTCATCATAAAGTGGTGCTCAACCAACTATTTAGAAATGTCATGGCTTATTTTCCTAAGTTTCTCTCGAATGTCTAAATAACCATCCTTTCTACTGTTCTAACTCTAGATATCAATTGTCCAAGATCGTGTCCTCTAAGACTCTATACTATACCTATCCATTCTAGATAAAGTAGAGTGTAACCCCAATAGGTTATAACTTCTTCAAACACCAAGAACTAACATGAAAATGATTAGAAGTAGCATCCAACCATAGATTTTGACATGAAGCTGATTAGAAGCAACATGCAAGCACCAAATTAACCAAGAACTAACATGCAAATGATTAGAAGTAGCATGCAACCATAAATTTTGACATGTAAGATTTGGGTAGTTGTCAAAACTGACATGCAAACTTCTAAAAACCCTTAGGCTGGCAAGATCATAGCTCTAATACCACTAAAATGTCCCTTTTCTAATTTTATATGATATTTCAATCCTCTAATCAGATCTTCACAATCAAACAACCAATATTTCAAAGATCCACCAATTTCTCAATAAACCCGAAATTAGGTATGCCCGAAATAGTGCCAAAAACATCACAGCTTCACATATTATTAATAAATCTGAAAGTGGAAATTTTTATAAAAATTTCAGCAGAATAAAAGCCTAGAAAATGGAATTTCTATATCTATATAACATTTACATAACAGCTCCCAAATAAAGGATAAAAACAATGCTCATCAGGCTCCCAAAATTAGCACAAAAATGCCCGGAAACACCACAAAAACACTAATAATCTATCTCAGAATTTTAACCATGTCCCAATACATATATTAAGATTTATTTTAACATCCTAAAGTCTGAAATACAGTAGAAACCCAAACTGATATGAAATACTCAACCTGAAACACCAAACTCTTACAAAAAACATACCTGAAAACACACAAATCTGCATTGTTCAGCACAAAGGAAAACTTTGCATGAGCATGCACATGGAATGGCTTCAAAATAGCATCCTTAGCCTTCCTATAAACTTGGAAACTACCATTCTTGGGTCTCCTTCTCCACAGGTTTGGCAGCCTCTGAAGAACAACAAAGAAAATGAGCAAAAATCAAGTTCTGGAATGAGCCCAAAATGCCTCCAAACCCCTTAAAAGAGGGTATAACCCTAACTCAAGTCCAAGAGGGTTTAATAAAACATATTTTAATAATAATTTTCATTTATTAGTCCATTAGCTTCCAAATATTATCCCTTTTTTCCAAAACTTCACCTGTTTGGGCCTGCCTGCCTTAGAAAAGATTATTATTTTAAATTATTTGTAAAGGAGACATGACAGATTCTTTGTACAAGATTTCATTGATGATGAAATATGAAAAGGGTTGTTGGATAAGGATTTGATTTTGGGTGTTCGACAAGCTAGATGGCTGGGTTTTGGGATAGGCATCTAGATATAAGGAAGGATTGGGAAGATTGAGACCAACGACTTCCTACATGAATGCTGATCGAGAGTGCTCAAAAATACTTTGTGGCATGTTGAACGTTGGAACACTAATATTCATGGAATCCTCTTGTTTATCTTGTATCCTTTGGAGTTTCTTAGCTTCTTATTTTTCATAGTCTAATGACACCTTTCAGTTTTCACCAAGAGACCTACTTTTGTCAAAAAAATTCTCTTTTTGCTTTGCAACTTTACATCTAGAAGATGGAATTGACTCCCCAAAATATGCCAATGTGTTCTCTTGAGGAGAAATTAATTCTTTATGATCACAAATTTTAATGTCTTCATAGATTTCAAATTCTATTGTGCGAGTGTCATCATTGTCGAATTGATCAAAAATTGGTGGTCCACATTGGTCCCAATCCAATAGTTTAGTATAGCTTGAGGGGATGTCATCATTAGTATTGAATGAATTTTGGGCGAAGGAAAATATATGGGTATCTGATTTAGTGGTATAATTGAGGTCATGCTTAGAAGCTAGAGGACTATTGATTTTAGGTTGGATATCCTCAAATGCCTTTTCATCATTTAAAACATCCATAGTCTTACACATAGGTACCATAGTACTAGGAGGACCTATTTGTAATGATTTAAATCCAAATCCCAAATTAGGAGGTCATCCTTTCATAGTGATAGGTTCAATTATTCCTTGTTTCTAACATCCAAGACCACTATAGCCATCATAGCCTTGTTTTTACAAGATAGTAAACCTAAGTCCATACTTATTAGGAGATATCAAAGTAGGTTTTTGTCTAATTTTCCTTTCTCAATACATACAAATGTATTCTCATTAATAGAAGTGGTATTTTGTGTACTAATCTCTAAATATTTTTCTTGAAATGGTTGTGATTTACCATGAGATTGGGGAGAAATTGGTGACTCCCTAATGTGGCATACTTGAGACATAAAGTATTCTCCACACTCATTGTCTCAATCTTCAACTTTTCTTTGGCCTTACTGAGGAGTATATCTGTGTCCACATATTTAGAGGAATTTGTGGGTTGTGCTTCATTGTTTGTTAGGACTTGGTATGTAGTAGCATCTCTCAAATTTGCACAGATTTGGAAAGGGTCTAGATTGCCAAGGATGGTAACCTCCACATTGTTATAGGAAAATTTTAAACATTGATGATATGTGGAGGACACCACTTTCATAGCATGAAGCTAAGGGTTTCCTCCTATCATGTTACAATTCATTTCTACATCTATAACATGGAATAATGTATCTTCAATAGCTGGACCAACTCTAATGGGTAATAGGATGATGTCCTTGGAGAAGCATTCCCCATCATCGTAGACCTTTATTGTGATTCTGTGAGAGGGATCCACATCTTCTTTAGAATAACCCAAACCTTTGACTAGTTTAAGTGTACAAATATTTAGCCTTGCTCCTCCATCTATCAAGACACATTTGACTTTAACATTGTGGACAAAGACCTCAAGGTGAAGGAGATCATTGTGGTTTGGTTTATCTTTAGGAATATCTTGAGAGGAAAAGGTGATATGTTGTGATATAGAGAGGTTGCCAACCATGGCTTAGAACTGGGCAACATTGATGTATCTATGACTATTGACTCTTTAAGGTCTTGATCCAAGATCTTTTGATGTTGGGGAGATGCACAAAGTAGGTCCAAGATGGATATTTTCACAAGGGTCTTGCCAAGCTATTCAACAAGGCTATAATCAAATGAAGTTGGAGCAAAAGGTTTACTAGGGGGTGTAGGTCTAGTAGGAGTAGTATCTCTAGATGGGGCTCTAGGTAGGGTGATCATGGTATGGCATATAATGATAGTACAACAAGGGTTCTTCAGCCTTTAAGGTGAATGTGGATATGTAGGAATCAAACCCATTAAATAAATTGATGGTGTAATCATATCCAGTGTGTGTGTAATTCACATTATCTTGTGAGTTTGAGTTTGAACTTGAGGGTTTATCTTTGTCATGATTACCCAAAGGATCTTTGAAGATAGTGTAATCAAAGTTGGAGGCTAGTAGTGATGGATCAACTATGATTATACCATCATCAGTGAGGTATTGTATTGTGTTCTTTAGTTGGAAAGATGATGAGGTCTTATGTCCTTTGGTGCGGAGGTAATCACATAATTTTTTGTCATCCCACCAATCTTCTTTAATTAATGGTTTGTATTTGATTGGAGGTAACTATAAGAAAGTTATTATTGAGTAACTATTGTAGTGCAATCTCAAGAGGTATCCTCAATGGTTTGAATTTCCTATCCTTGGTTCTAGGGTGTCTTTGGGGTTTGTCCTGTGTGGAGGTCTCGTTCTTTTGTTGTGGGGCTGGTGTTTGATTGGGAGTTTGTGAATTTGAAGGGTTTGTACCTTTCAAATTTAGTTGAGGTTGTTCTATGCTAATCATGTGGGCATCCATAATGCCATCATTGGTCACATTTTTTTTTTGGAGAAAAACTTTTCCTTCTCATTAGACAAGTTGGTTTTTGTGTTTTTTTTGTTTATCTTGAGGACTCTGTTACGGATAAGAGCATCTTCAATACTAACCCTTTTTTCCATCAGTTTAGAAATGGTGCTTGGCCTCTTTATTTTGAGTTCATACATCAAGTTTGGGACTAAATCTTCAATGCACAAGTTAACTTGTTGTTCTTTGTGAATGTCTAGTGAGCATTGACTGACTAAGCTTCTCCAACATATTAAGAATGTGATAAATGGTTCTCCCATATTTTGTTTAGTTAAGCACAAATTGGAAAGCATCACCTCATTCATAATGTTAAAAAAAAAATGGGAGATGAACTTGTCTCCAAGCTCTGACCAAGATTTGATAGTATCAAGAAGCTTAGAGTATCATTCAAGTGTGGGCCCACCTAGAGAATTGGGGAACAATCTCATGAGGTAAGTGGGCTCATCGTTGAGTTCGGTACAAGAGGCACAAAATTCTCTGATGTGATCAACAAGGTTGCATTTTCCTTGGTATTTTTCAAACCTTGGAGACTCAAAGTATTTTGGAAATGGAGGCATATACAGACTTTTGTCAAATGGATTAGAATGTAAGTTCCTTTATGTATATAGAGCCTATTTCTTTTGGAATCCCAATGCCTTGACTTGTTTGGAAAGTTTTTAGAATTGTTGCAATAGCTCTTCATTAGGGTTTTGCATGAAAGATTTCCCTTCAAGTATTTTATGCCTATGAGTGGACCATTTGTTGTGGTGGGAGCTATGTCTACTTGGAACTAACTTTTTTGTGTCTCAGGAGTTTGGTGATGTCTCACTAGGTGGTGGAGGTATGTTAGTACCTCGAAGACAAAAGGGTCCCTATTGTGACACATGTTGGGGTATTTTCTATGGTATTTGATGTGGCACTTGTTTGTGGTATCAACTACATTTGATGTACCATGTGTTATTATTGTGCAATTTTTTGTGGTTGTTGTTGGGGTACCTCCATTGGTTGTATGTTCGAACATGTATGTGATTGTTCTAGAGGTATCTATTGAGATTTTTGTGGCACATATTGTTGTTGTAAAAAATGTTGTTGGTATGAAATTTGTTGCTCAAGGTGTCTTTGGTATTCCAACTATTTTTTGAGTTGCTCTTGTTGTTTAAAAAACATGGCTTGTTGTTGTAGGAATTTTTGTTGACACATTACATGTAAGTCAAGAGGATTTACATTAGATTGTGTTTTAGGGATGTTGATCCTTGCAACACTTGAGGCCATTTCTGTTGTGGTTTATTGTACTATTGATATTTTTAATGTGTGTTGGAAACATTGGATCCTTAGACTATTGTAGGTTAATGTTCTCAAGCTAGTTGGTTACATCCTTGTGAATTGACCACCATGTTGGTATTGTTGTTTTGGCACCTTTGTGTGTTAGAGGTTTCTCCTTGGGACATCATGTTGATTTGACAAGGTGCATTGTTTTTGGGAATAGGTTTAATGTTAATAAGAACTTTCCTTTGTGCATTAATAGGGATTGTTGCAGTTGATGTTTCACATATTGTACTTGTAGGAGGCTCCATAACATTTGATGTCATGACACTTGGTAGAATTAGGAGAAAAGGTGCACTTTGTGGATTTTTCTCCAAAGGAGGTATGTTTGGCACCCCTAGAGCACAAGTCCCTTTAGGCACATCTTGTCATTGCACCATGTGATTGAGATCAAGTCTTAATGTCCTTTTGGGATACTTGGGAAGAGTTTTGTTTCCCTTTATTGGTTGTGGTTCATCAAACAAGGGATTAATGTTGAAGTGTTCAAATGTACTTTGGAGGATCTCGATGGTTGATTCTTGATGGGACCTGCCATTATCATGTTTGAAAACTCCAAAGGTTCTTTTCCCTTATCTAAGTCCAAATTGATAATGGGTTGTATGTTTTCAATTGTTGTATTGGTTTGATGTTTTGACTTAAGTCCCTCCACATTTGGGTTGAATTTGACAATTTCTTGGGCTACCAAAAGTTTAAAGTTCTTGCAAATTTTTTTTCTTGACATGCCCTAGCCATTTATTCATCAATGATGCCATAGTCAGTGTCAGAGTCATCACTTAGGTGTACAATACCTTGTTGTGTGTTTGATGTATTATAGTTGAAGGTACTTGCATTGGGTTTGTTGAATTCAAACGTGTGTGTTTGTTCATCCTTAGGTTTGGTTGGTACACTTCCACCTCTGGGTGGTATCGACACAAATATAGGTTCAAAGTCAGGATTCCATTGAACCATCTCATGTGTAGGGGGAGTGTTTGAAGAATACTCATCGTAGGTGCATTTTTTCATGTGTGTTGGATTGTCTCTTGATTTTGATGATCTTGTAGATACATGTTTAAGGGATCCACAAGTAATAGTTGTGATGCCTTGATTTTGTCTTTGTCACAGGTATTTTGGGTTTTCTTGCTCTTCTTTTGTTTTGGATGAGGTTTTTTTTGTGTTGGTGCCTTAGAAAATAAGGGTTTGTAAAGTTCTTCGAGTCTTTGAGCTAATTGTGTCCTTGTGAGTGCTGGCATGGTACTCAAGGAAGCAGATGAAGTGGAGGAAAAACTAAATGTACTCCCTACCTCCCAAGTGTGCACCTAAACATCCAACTATGCTTAGATAAGACCAAGTGCACCCTTGGTGCACCTGGGGCCCTGAAGGTAAGAAGTTGGTAAGTAAGAGGTATGCAATCAGTAAATAGAGGTGTTAGGATGCCTAAAATGAAAAATGTGAATGATTTGAGTATTTTGAGTGTTTTGCAAGGTTTAGGGATGTAATGCAAGGTTTGGAACTATAGATTAGGGTTTTGGAAAATGAAATCCATAATTATCAAGTGCGCTCTGAAACTACCAAGTGCACTTTGAAACTACCAACTACGCACCTGAAGTGTGTAGTTAGTAAAACAGGGGTGCAGTTGGTAAAATAGGTCAAAACTTGATAATTAGGATGTGGTTATGAAAGATATGACATTTTTTAGACTTTTAGGTGTTTAGGGATGTTATGCAACCTAGGAAAGTTCCAAATGAAGTATAGTTTTAATATGAAAGGTGAAAATGTTCTAGAGAAACTATGCAAATGCAAATGCAAAGTGACATCTTGGAGGTTGACTAAAGGAGATGAAAATGACCCTATAGTATGAAAAATGAAGGTTAGGGTTAGATTTTGGACTTCATAATGATGCTAGGGGTTGATGTATGCAAGGTGGATGATGTAAGGAATGTTTTTCTAGGGTTAATAATGACATTTGGGATATGAAAAATGAGGATAAGTGACCAAGAAGACAATGTGGTTGATAGATAACTTGATGATGTTTGATAGTGGGAATGGTGTTAATGTTTTGAAAAAAGCCAGATGAGGGGGATATACCACTAGGGTAAGTCAAAATGACATTTAGGGATATTAGGATTATGATGATGCTAATGATAAAGGCATATGCAAGGCTTTGGATTTAGGTTAAATCTTTAGAAAGTATTTTGTCTAGGAGTTTAACCTTGTGATAATGGCCTTTGGATCTTGACCAAAAAGAGTGATAAAAGACAAAAAGATCAAATTGATAAAAGATGAAAAGGTCAAATATGTCAAGACATAGATAGATTTTGACCAAATAAAATGATAAGAAAAGATAAAAAGACTAGTCAAGATCCATCATCCATCAACACTAGGAGATACTCTAAGACTCATGCTTTGTTTAGATTTTTGACTAAGTTCAAAGGTTTTGAGGGTTCAAAATGACATTTAGGGGGCTCAAAATGATGATGATGCTGGGAAAATATAAAATATGGAAAGGTCCTAAGATGAAAAATGAGATTTTGGGTGCAAGATGCAGTTTTGGGTCAAATGAAAAATGAAGAGGTACAATAGCTCCTAAATGCAGTTTTGGGGTCCCAAAATGCAGTTTCAAGGCCTAAAATGGTCATACAGGTTCCCAACTATATCTTGATAGAACCAAGTGCACTCCAATAGTACCAACTACACTTATGGTTTATTTGGGGCTAGTTTGGGAATAGTTGGTAGTTTCATGGCATAGTTGGCAAGCTGGGTTGAACGTTTTTTAAATGTGAGCAAGGTGGTTGTCAAGTTGCTATGTCAGGAAGCTAGGATGCAAGGGCTGATGTTAGGATAGGTTAGGAGATGTAGAATGGAGGTTATGAGCTAAGGAATGATTTTGTAAGTGAAGACAATGAAGGTTAGGAGATGTAGAGTGCAAATAAGGGCATGCTGAGACAAGGTGGCCTATCCAGGTACCTAAGGACACTATTGAAGCCTCAAAATGTTTTCTAGAAGCCAAATCTAGGTTATCAAACTACCAAGTGTGCCCAGATAGTATCAACTATGATAAGTAAGAGATAATTTCCATAGCTAGTCAAATTGTGATATTGCTATTAGGATTTAATTGTGTGATTTTTTAGTCAAACTCATTGACCCATGTTTCATGAGTAGTGATTCAACATGAATCCATCTCTCATGAGAATAAATGGAACACTTAGCCCTCACTAGATCTAGCTGATGCTCATAGAGGTGAAGCACTGGGATTTCTCAGGAGGTCACCCATCCCAATACTACTCTAGCTTGACCATGCTTAACTATGAAGTTTCCTCCATGGTTAAAGCCAAAGCTTACAACCTCATTTGCAATAAAAGACCTTCAATAAGTGTTGTGCCTTATGAACCATTCATTAGAAATCCCCTTAAGAAAATGGAGTTGCAAGCTTTAGCTTTAACCATGGAGGAAAATTTGTAGTTAAGCTTGCTTAGGCTAGAGTAGTACTGGGATAGGTGACCTCTCGGGAAGTCCTAGTGCTTCAACCTTGTGAGCACCAACTAGATCCAATGAGTGCTAGGTGTTCCATTTATTCTCATGAGAGATGGATTCATGTTGAACTACTATTCATGAAACATGGGTGAATGAGTTTGACTCAAAAATCACATAGTTAAATCTTGATAGCAATATCACAATAGTACTAGTTATGCCTATGGTGTAGTTGGGGCTAGTTTGAGTGTAGTTGGTAGTTTCAAAAAGTAGTTGGGAAGTTGGGCTGAAACTAAGGTAATCTTGAGTGCTCAGACTTCTAGATTGATGCCATAGTGGGGTAAACAATAGAGGACAATGTCAAGACTAGAATGGAGGCTTAGAATTATTTTTATGACACTTAGAATGATGGTTAAAGTGTTCTAGATGAAGGTTGGGTATGCAAGGATGCAAGATGGACAATGCAAAATGCAAATTTTGGGGTTGAAATGCAAAGACTAAAGATGCAAACTAAACCTAATGAATGCAATGTGAAGGATGAGGGATGCATAATGAGGACTAGAAGATGCAAGATGAAACCTATATGATTCAAATATGAGGCTTAAACTAGGGTGAGTGCAAGTGAGTTCTATGCAAGGATGAAATCTATGTTATGCCAAGCACATTTAGGATCACAAATGGCCATGTTTTTGAAGTCCTAAATGTATTGGACAAAGTTCAAAAAGCCTTGACAATAGTTGCAATGTCTTGATAGTGTTTGATGTTATCCAAGGTGTAAATTTGAATGTTGGCTTTATCTTGATTAATGTTTTACACACATGTAAGACACATTAAGACAAGAATAGCTATTGTTAAAAGTGAACAAGCACACCACAACCTAGGCTTTAGGACTGTATCCACTGAATTCCTACTTGAATTAAAGTTCAATCAGGCCTATCTAGAGTTGACAACCTAGGATATTGACACCACAAGCTCCCCCTTATAGTGCACTCACTTCTTGAGGCTACTAAGATTTTCTTCCCAAGTGGCATGACTTCCTAAGGGACTATTGCCTCTACTAAGGACTGCAAGAATGTAGGATGTCTTCACGAGCATGGGTGACCCCTTCAGCTAGTGGATAGAAAGGATTTTGGCCACTAAAACATGGTTTTTAGTAAGGGCATTCCATTTGGAAAGTGAATGATAAACTTCTGTAGAAGGTCTCCCAGCCCTAAGAACTGGGGTTTGATGCACCACAAGGGTACTGGAGGAGAGCTATCGTGAAACAATATTGCTGACATAGGTTTCACCATAATTGAATTTTATATAGCAGTTAGAACATTGGCCTAGCTTTGGCCTATTACCACTCTGAAGTCATCCCCTGGCATACCTAATATTGGATATCCATGTCCAAGGCAAGCTTCACTATAGAAGTTACATAAATTTCTCTTACACCTAAGATCCATGAATGGTGAGGAGAGAGGATATGTCCATGTAGCTCCTAGGGATTTAAACACTATAGAAACACCAAGAAAAAAAGAAAAAAATCATTTTAGACACCAAATGAAGTGTTATCTAATCTAGGAAATCCACACACATGGTTTTGACAGACACACAAGGTCTTCAACAATGTCCTACAAACAAGCATTAGTAGTTTTCAATGATTAGTCTTCATCCAAAAATCACCACATGCTACAAACAAACCATCAATAACACAAAAAACTCTAATCTAGGTCCTAGAAGCAAACATAAACCATAAGTGCAAATTCTAATTGAAATAGGTGCTTTCTGTGAACTAGGTGCGCTTTGACAGAGCAGACTAAATTGTAGAAGGCCATAATGGCTTAGAATGCCCAAAAGTGTTCTTTGATAGTGCTAACTATTCCCATGGTGTAGTTGGGGCTATTTTGGGTGTAGTTGGTAGTTTCTAGGCACAGTTGGGAGCCCAGGTGCAAATTGTGGGCAATTGTGCCCTAAATGATACCTAGAAACAAAAATTTTGAACTCTACCCTCCCAAGTGTGCCTAGATATTGAAAACTATGCCCATGGTGTAGTCAAGGCTTAAAAGGGCATAGTTGGTAGTTTTTGGGCATAGTTGGTTATTTAGGAACAACACATAAGGGTTATGGTGTCTCCTAGGCCCCTACAACTACCTCTTAGGGGTCCCAAGTGCATCCTAACAGAGTAGAGTGCACCCTAGGGTAGAAAGATAACAAAATGCATGAAACAAGAGCATACAACATGTTACTAGGCCCCCTAATTATACTAGGTGTGATGAAGGAGAGAAAATGAGGATTATACCCCTTCAATGAGCTCCTTCCTTGCACCTATGAGCACAAACACAAGAAACTAGAGTTAGCTAAGCATGTTCATGTCGGGTTCAGCAATTGTAGGACCAGAAAATGGGCTAATGTCTAACATACTATGAGAAAATCACAAACCCAATAAACATATGTTAACACCCTCTAGTCTACCATGAAAGCCAAATGAACCAAAACAAGAAAGCAAGTCTAAAATTTCCTCTTTCATTTGTAGCTCCCATGTCCTTCTTTCTTCCCCAAGTGATGTAGCTCTGAATTACCTATAATGCACACAATATTGGAAGAAAAAGCCTATGATAATGATGGTGCTATGAGAATACTTGAATTTGTGATTTGAATGTGAGAGCAAGAGTGAAAAAAAAAAGAGAAAAATAGGGACTAAAAATGAGAGAAAAAATGCTCATTTAATAATCAACACAGAAGATGAGAGCATTGGACTTTTCACCTTGGATATGCAACATGGCAAGGGATTCCTTAGAGAATCCATGATGCATATGACAGAAGATGCCAATTGTAGGATTGTATGATGCTTGGAAGTCAAACTTGGCTAAAGATGGAAGAGAATCTATGACACGTCATATGACACCTCAAACCCACTTAAAGTCAAGAATCTATGACAAAGGAAGCCAAATGTGGATGTGCATAAGAGAATAAAAATATTGGATTATGACATATCATAGACAAGTGTCAAAGGAGAATCCATGAGGTGTCACGCCTATGTGTCATGATGATGTCAATATTTGAATTAAAAGTTCATTATTCCACAAAAATAGGAATTAGTGAAAAAGGAATCAATGGTGGAAAATTGTTGAAATACTCAAAATGGGAAGAATACTTCTAAGAGGGGGGGTGAATTAGAAGTAGCACACTTTAGAATTTTTAACTCCTTTTAAACACATAATTGAAAGTGAATTGCATGCATGTAAACACATTAAATAAACATAAAGCAAACACATGCATTAACACACATAACACCAGATTTGGTAACCCAGAAACCCTTCAAGAATAAGAAGGTAAAACTGGGGTGGGGATGATATCCACAAAAATTACTGCAACAATAATTGTTTGACCACTTCTGATGGTCTGCCCTATGAAAGGCTTGCCCTGTCAAAGGCTTTACATGTGTCAATACTGACCTAGTTAAAAGATTTATAAATACTTTACATGAAGTGTCACGATTTTAAAGGATTTAGTTACCTCTTCAAAGGATTTACAAAATAGTTGTTAAGCTAATCTATCAACATAAAGTTTTCACTATCTAATATAGTGGTAAAAGATTATTATAAATCTTTTGACCTAATTGCTTACAATCTTCAATTGCTGATTTTAGGCACTTGATCTACTCACTCTAATGTGATCCTTTCTTGATCTGATATATGTTTGTATCTCTTGTTCTATTATGGTCAATTGAATGTGTAATTATTTCTCAATTCACTAAGTCTGTGATGCCCCTATTGTTTACTCTTGTTCTACAATTTTCTATTTGTTTAGCAACTTCCTTGACTTCCCTTCAGTAGCATAAAATCATGGGGTCTAAGCACTCTTATAAAGAATTTGTAGACTTAGGGTTAGGTATGGATCTATGATCCATATTGAATCTTTACTTCCCTCTCATTCCTTGCATTTTTCTCATTGGTTGCATGCCTTCTACATTTTTTGATTGGTTGCATGCTGATTGCATAGTAAATATAAAAGATTCATTCTTATCCTTATCATCCTTCAAAATCCTTCTATGTCGGCTCCAAAAATGGTTAGCATTTGAGTTTGTGAGGGTATAAACTAATATGTTGATTCTGTGTTACTTGACACATACTAGACTACTGGTGCTTAGTACATATACTCTCCTACTTTGTTTAGCATATATTTCATTTTGTCCTTCTCGACACATGTATGACTCTAGCTTACTCAGCATACATAACATTATGACTTTCTCAACATCAACTGTGACTCAACACCTCTATATCACTTGGCAACTGTATAATGCTTGACACCTAAAGTCACTCGATACCTATAGAAAATAAGACCAAGAATCCCCCCCTTTGAGATGAGTGTCAAAAACACTTAACTAAACATTACTAATCTATCTTTATGAGTACACTATACAATCTATTCTCCATATGTACAAAATTTTAAAATTTGTTCAAAAATACGTTATAACTCCCTTGACCTCATTGTGCTATTTCATTCTTGTACCCCAAAATTTTGTGTTGGATGTGTGTGATGCTCTTTGTCTTTACCTTATACCTGTGTGTTGAGAAATTTTGTTGACATTGTCTGTACTTGCTATTTTTATTCATATTTCCCTCAAAACATTATTTCTCCCCATGAAAGAATCTAATCAAAACTTAGTATTCTCCCCCTTAGATATATTTTTCTTACTATTATTTCTCCCCCTTTTTAACACTTGTGTCAAAGGGCTCTAAGGAGTAATACCATATTTTACCAAAAATGTGTTGTTCACATCCATTATTATTTTCAAAGCTGTATCCCAATTCTCCAAAGAAATGTCTAATGACTTGTGTTGGATGGCAATCTCCATATCAAGATGTACAAGTCCATCTAATGTAGAAAGATTAGGATCTTTCTTTAAGACAGTTTCAACATAGACTTGCTCTTTGTGGAGGACCTCCAAATGTGGGGTTATGGAGGATTGAATCTACATTAATTTGGCCTTTATATTGGCTTCATCACTTGCTAATGCAGCTAACTCTCTTTGAGCGTGAAGCAATTGGGAAAAATGCTTCTCACTTTGCACTGGATACCTTGGTAGTTGCATGCTAGAAATCTTCAAATTTCTCTCGAAGCTCAATATCCTTTGATTTTTCTCTTGTGTGAATTTGGATAAATCACACAAATTTTTGTACAATGTGAAAATGTTCTCAAGTATAGCTTTGACCTTGTAAATTTTCTTGGCCAATTTTACCTATTTAAGTGCTATAGCACTTGATATTTTCTCATTCACCTTCCCCTGAAATTTGCTTTCAGACCATTCCATAAGTTTAACATTTGTATCTTGGTCTTCACTAGTCACCTAGTCAATTATATTAGATAGATGTTCTATTATGGGATTTACTTCATTTGGTGACTCCAAGATGAAGGCATCCATAAAGATGTCCTTAATCTCATGCAGTGCTTGCTTGTGTTTATACTCTTTTCTGAGTATTTCTTGCCTCTTCCTTCTATTTAAAGTATCTTGCATTTTTGTAATCTAATCCATGGTGATGGTCTTTGAGTCATAGGCAAGTATGACTATGTCTTCATCTAGCTCATGGTCTCCATAGTGAAGTACCTTGGCCACTTTGGTTGAGCTTGAGCCTGGTGTTGAGATTTGTAAAGATATGTCTATAGTGCTTGTCTACATTCTTTGGTTGTTCTACCAATGTTTGAATAGCAACCTACTCCTTTTCCTTTGATATATCCTCCTTCTGTTTAGACTTCATTTCTTCTGTGCTTGGCTTCTATAAAGTATCACTTGTTGCTGTGGGTGGTAGAACCATCGAAATTTTAGTGCTAGTAGTTGTATAGGTGAAAGGTGATTCTTGTGGTTTCACCTTGTCTCATTTTGGTTATACTACTACCTTTTGTAGCTCATCTACACTCATGAATATAGGTTTTGTGAATAATTGTTCTTGTAGAGTGGATAGGTGAAGAATCTTGGAGAGATGCTCTATAGTCAAAGGATTGATGTTCTGAGCTGAATTGTCAGGAACATCCTTAATAATTAATGCATCTGCAGGTGTGATGATTACATGAGGAGGGCTAGGAGGTGGTATTTGTATGTCTTCCCCACTCTATTCCTCTTCTTATTTCTATTCCTCTATTTCCGTATCTTCTTCCTTTTGTGTTTCTTCCTCCTCTTTCTTCTTTTCTTCATCTACTTTTGTTGTTTCTTCCTTCTCTTCCTCTCCTTTCTTTTCTTCTATTTTTTTCCCTTGGTACTAGCCTCTACCTTATTTGCTTCCTCTTCCTTCTCATCAGTTATTTTGTAAATTGTTTTCCATAATTGTGTGGATTTATTTACTAAATCCTCAATATTGTTTTGTAGGGTGCTAAAGGCTCTATATTTAGGTGCAAATTTGTGAACATGTTTCTTATTAGCCTTTGTTATTTGACCTCTTGTTAGTTCAAGAATCACTTGTGCTAAGGTAGATTGTTTGATCTCCTTTTCCATTTTCAGACAATAATGCCATTTAAGGCATGGTATTGTCTAGCTCTAGAGGTATATTCTTAAATTCAACCATCATGGAATATATTGATTCCTCTATTCTATTTTGTTCTTCTCTACTTAACCTATTGAAATCAAGACTTTTTAGATCATTCAAATCTATATTCCTAACATTTTCAAAAATTTTGTCTAAGGAAGATTCGGGAGGATGACTTACCACTCTGAATTAGTTGAGATCCTCTGACTCTCTTTTCTTTCCTCATCATCTATGTCTAGTTGTGCCACATATTTTTTTCTCTTCTTTGGAACTTCATCAGGTTGTTTAGTAGCCTTCTTATTCTCTTTTTTTTGCCTCTTTGGCCTTTTGTGTGGATGCCCTTGTGGTAGCTCTTGTTGCTAGTGCTGGATTGGCTTGTGCAGGCCTAGTGACCTTCTTGGGCTTGGGTTGAGATGGAGGCTAAGTTTTAGCCTTTATTTTCTTTTTCTTGGCTAGTGTAGGTGCTTCCTTGGCTTCTTCTTCCTTGGCACCTTCCTCCTTCTCTTCTCCTAAGCCTTGGGTCAACTCCATTGGGCTTTGCCCTTGCTCTTCTTCTTCTTCACCACCTGCTTCTCCTTCAATATTTGCTCCAAATATCTTCTTTATCTTCTTTACTAATTTATCTTTCCTCTTAATAATAGAGGATGTCTTCAATTTAGTTTCAAATTTGGATTTGACAACATCATATGTGCCAAAGTTAGGAGCTTCCTTATCTATCTCTTCTACAAGAAATGCTATGATTGCTGCTGAGGCTTCATCTATATCAAGCTCATATCTCAATAGCCTTAGCCATCTTACTCTTGGTATTTCTACCTAGATGTAGGTATAATCAATGTCAACCAAAAAGCATATGTCATTGATGTGTTTTCCCTCTAGGGAAACTAGTAGTCTCACTCTTTGCTTCATGGATTTCTTAAAATCCTCAAAATCACTTGTCATTTGGGCCTCTAAATTCTCAACCATCTGATGAATGAACTTATGATTTGTGTAATTACAATTTTGTTAGGGTTCCAATTCACCTTTCCAATAGAATAAAAATCTTCCATAACATAAAATAATATACACATAAGAACTGAACCAAATTTGCATTGAGCACCTTTTGATCTCTTTATTGCTCCTAGTTTTTCATTTATTTGTTGCAACATTAGTTCTAACAGATCATATGTGTGATATTTCTTTACTAGTTTGTCCGCTACATCAACAGCTATACATGGCACACTGTTCAATCTGTTGGATTGATAGAATTTATGAAAAATCACTCTCACTACAAAATCTAGAAGAGGATCAGTTATAGTATCAATATTCATACCACTCTTATTCCATTTGGCTCTTGTATTCCTTTCAATGATCTCTTTGGAATCACTGTGCAGGGTCTTAGGCCAATCTAGGGTTGGGAAAACTATAACCCTATGCACTATCCTTTTTGTAATCTTTACTAGTCCTATTTCCAACCACAAACATCCATTTCTAGTTTTTTTGAGGACAATCCATATCCATTCAATTTTGAAACCTAGAGGGTAAACTAGGGCATTAGTCAAACCCTTTTTCTTGACTATTTGGAATTCATCCGTTAGAAATTTATTTTAACATAGTTTGTCATAGGCTTCGAATATCTCAAGACCACCTACCACACCTATCTTGAAGTTATAACACTTTCTCACATTTTGTACCATGACAACATTTGGTGCAATGATGGACAATGTGCTAGCTGGATCATTTTTGTAGGCAACTTTAGGGATTGGCCTAAACTTGGGTTGTTTTACCTCATTACTAACTAAATGGACCTCATGATCTTCCTTTCCTTTGGGATTTCTTCAACTAGAAGCCATTATACTGAACTAGGGTTTTAACGTATTAAAAACTTTAACACTGCATAGCTCAGAACTTGATAAATACCTTAGATCATTAAAATGTATGCTAAATCATTGTTGAGATCAATGCAAATGGCTTCAAGGTTGTTGTATGATTGCTCTTGCATTCCTTTTTATTTTTTCTTTATGTTTAAATGACATGAAAATGATCAAATTTTGACCTTATACCTATAAAAACCTAGCATTAAATGCTTAGTGCATACAACTATAAACTCAGCACTTGAAGATTTCACCATGGCTCAGCTCCCATTGTATTTTGTTTACTTGGCTTCAACTATCAACTCAGTCCCTATTAGAAACTCAGCATCCATTGGAGCTTTACTTGGCATTTGAGGGTAGTTTGGTAGTATTTGTAAAACCTTCAAATTCTAACTTGGCATCTTTGCTCATGTAGATTTCTTCCTTGTAGTACTTCTTTGTCTTGGTATTGATGTATTATATAACTTTGTATATTAGTTCCATATACCTATTCTTATTTAGTTGGATGAGATGTGATCACTTGACCTCTTGGGTGAAGTGATCTTTCTATTTGATGTGCTGGACTCATCTTTCTTCTTTGAAGTTTTGTTCACTTGCCCTCTTATTTGTTCAACATCAATCTTATCTTTTCCTTTGTTGACTTATGTCTTAGGTTCTTTTGACTTTGTTGGGAAATTCCTGCTGATATGACTAGTTTTCAAGCAACTAAAACATGTAGTTTAACTTAACCATATACTATAATTCCCTCTAAAATGTGTTCTTATGCAATTTTCAAGAATGTGTTCGTACTCCTGATAATAGTGATAGCTATACCTAGCATTGTAATCCCAGTTGTATTGATGACCATGGTTGTTTCCTTTTGTAGGCTGATTAGGTGTCCACATAGGCTTTGATCTACATTCAAATGCTCTATGTCCATATTTTTTGCAGTTGTAGTAGTGACCTTCAAATCTTGGTGTCCTCATGGTCTTGGTTCTACATTCATGTGCTTGATGTCCTTGCTTTTTGCACTTATGACAAAAGCTTGCATTTTTAGGCTTATCATGCTGATGATTATGCTTGCTCCTACATACATTAGAGGTATGTCCCTTCTTACCATACAAATGACAAGTAGGTTTAGTGTTCTTACCTTTGTTACTCCTTTCTGCTGTAATCTTGGATGATTCTCCTTGCTTAGTGCTATTGTAACCAAGTCCTAAAGTATCATTACTAGCCATTGGTGATTTCAGTAGTTTCTCAAAGTACTTGATAGCCTCATTGGGTTTTTTGAAAATTTCTACTATCACGACCTTGTCTTCAATGGCTCTCTTTTTTTTTGTTTAGTCCCTTCACAAAGCATTATGGCTTGTGTTTCTTGTTCAAGCTTGAGTATTCTGATTTCTTTAGCTTGTGCTCTATTTTTCTCCATCAATTCAACTATTGTTGCATTAAATTCCTTAGAATCTACATTGGAAAACACTTGTGCGGTATCAATCTCCTTGTAGTGTATGTCATTTTTAGCTATGGCTATATCCTTCTTTTTAAGGACTTTCTCAATTCTTCTTTGGCTTCTTCCAATTTGTGTAGAGTGAGGTGCACATCAATCACCTAATTGTCCATGATCTTTCCAAGTTTGAAGACTCCCTTCTTTAGACCTTTTCTCTAAGCTATTAGGCTTCTCCTATTGAGAACTAGGCTTTAATACCAATTGTTGAAATATTCAAAATAGAAAGAGTACTTCTAAGAGGGAGGGTGAATACGAAGTACCACACTTTAGCATTTTCAACTCCTTTAAAAACAATAACTAAAAGTAAACTACATGCATATAAACATATTAAATAAACATAAAGAAAACACATGCATTAACACACATAACACGAGATTTTTTAACCCAAAAACCCTCCAGAAATAAGAAGGTAAAACTGGGGTGGGGATGATACCCACAAAAATTACTACAACAATAATTGTTTGACCACTTCTAATGGTCTACCCTATGAAATGCCTGCCCTATCAAAGGCTTTACACTGTGTTAATAGTGACCTGGTTAAAGGATTTACAAACAAATTACATGAACTGTCACCCTATTAAAGGATTTAGTTACCTCTTCAAAGGATTTACAAAATAGTTGTTAAGGTAACCTATCAACATAGGTTTTTCACTATTTAATACAATGGTAAGAGAGTATTAGAAATAATTTGACCTAATTGCTTACGATCTTCAATTGTTGATTTTAGGCACTTGACCTACTCACTCTAATGTGATCCTTGCTTGATCTAATATCTGTTTGTATCCCTTCTCCTATACTAATCAACTAAATGTGTAATTGTTTCTCAACTCAATAAGTTTGTGATGCCCTTGTTGTTTACTCTTATTCTACAATTTTCTATTTTCTTAGCAACTTCCTTGACTTCCCTTTTGTAACATACAATCATGGGGTCTAAGCCTTCTTATAAAGACTTCATAGACTTAGGGTTAGGTATGGATCTATGATCCATATTGAATCTTGAGTTCCTACTCATTCCTTGCATTTTTCTCATTAGTTGCATGCCTTCTCCATTTTTTGATTGGTTGCATGCTAATTGTGTAGGAAATATAAAAGACTTGTTCTTATCCTTATCATCCTTCAAAATTCTTGTAAGGCCCACACTAGTACCCTAAAATGGATCTTGATTAAATAAATATGATTAGGAGTTAATTAAGTTAGAATTAACATTTTTGTTACCAATTAGAGACTAAAGATGATTTTGGTTATTATAAGTGCAATACTCATTCAATAATATCAAGGATGAATAGATAAGACCACATGAAAGATCAGACTCAATATCTTATAGCTAAGAACTTGGTCACGAGATTCTAGGTGTGACCCACCAAACAATTAGGAAAGATAAATTAACATTCACTTTAGTAAGAAAAAACATGAATGTAGTTTATAATGCCAACAAGACATATGGTCACATTCAAAAATTGGTATGACATAATTATGGAACATTCCAATAGTGTACGTAATTAACCCTAGAAAATTCACACACAAACCCCTCATAATGTGATAAAGGGTTATTTCTAGGAATGTCACTACATTTAACTTGATTGAATGGATACTAGTTAAAAAGTATACATATTAGAGATTTGTGTTTAAGACATATTTATACTAAGATCCATTTTATACATTTTTAGTATATATGTCTTCAGTGTTTCATGATTATAAGTATGGTGATAGAGTTTAGAATGGTAATTTAGTTATGATAAGAAAGCTAAATGTTGATACACATATTTGATATTTCAATGTTTTGAATATTTTATGAAAATTATTAGATGAAAATTAATTGTATATTTTAATGCGAATTTTGTGATATTGAATTATTTTGCACTTACTTGTATATATTTCTATAATATTTCATTAGACTATTGATGCTCGAATTTAATGTGCAGGAAGTGGAACCATAGATACTTTGAGAGGAAACAAGTTCCAAACCTATGTGAACATAATTTAACCAAGGTGAATCTTTTGAAGGTTCAAAAGCCTCATTCTGAAAGTATTTTTATTTGTAAATGTAAGGTTTCTTTCTTGTAAAGATGTTTAATCACAAAGATGCAATAGGGGTTTGTCATGGTAAGGTGAATGTGTTTTTATGTGTCACTTAACACTTGTGAATTTTGTGTGTGATTGACATGTCATTTTGGGTTGGAAAATGATGGAAATTTACCCTAAAACTAATTACCCTATTAATAAGTAATTAAACCCACTTGACAAGGGAATGATGGCTTTCAATCATAAGAAATTCGAATCTGGACTTGACTAGGGTTTTGAGGGGTCATTAGGTGGTCCCAAAGTGTCCTTTATGTGAAAACAAGCTTTCCATGTGATAGCATAATATGTTAGGGACCTAATTTTGACCATGATAGTTACTAGATAGCCTAGAGGGCCCCTTTATACATGCATTCTTCCACCAATTCGAAAATGGACTTGTCAAATGTGTTCTCTTCCATGTTCCCACTAAGTCAAATATAGAAAAATCAAAGGAGACAAGTTTGTAAGGGGGGATGGATTAGTGTTTTTGCTAAAAATGGTTAGTGAGAAAGCTTTATTATAGTGTCTTAGACAAACTAGTGGGGGTGTCCATCCACTCTCTAAGTTTAGAGATAGTTAGATTTTGGAAGGGAAAGGGAGCTCTACTACAACTATCATTACCCTAGCTTGGATGAAGGTTAGTGTTTCAAACTATGCTTCATTCTTATTCTTGAATATTGTAAATAAATCTACAAGTGTGAAATGTTATCTATGGAGTATGCATTGTAATGTGAATATTGTGTTATGAGCTATGCCATTGTGTTGTGGAGAGGTGAATGTGTCTTGTGATCTTGAAGATTTTACCTTGGTTTTTCTTTTCTTGTTCTTCTCCTTTGTTTTCTTGTTTCAATGTAAGTATTGAATGTAAGTATTGGAAAGGAAGAGAAGCCTTGGGTGAAGGGCATAAGTTGGGCTTGACATTCAGTTGAGAAAATTACCTCATGAAGAGGGTTTGTTAATATCATTGACTATGGGCTCCATTGAGGCCATGAATCTTTTTGTTTTGGGAGGTACAAGGAGGTGTTGGTTGGGAGGCACAACAAGGTTTTGGTGAATGAGGAGGAGATGATATGTTTTGAAGGCCTTGTGAGGAAAATGCAATGGCAATATGTTATTATGTTATTGTGGCCTTGAGAGGCAAAATGCATTGGCAATATGTTGTTTATGTTGTTATAATATCTCCTCTTTGAAGAGCCAACCTTCACCCAACATTTTATGATTTCAATGGTGAATCATTGTGCAAGCCATGGGAGGGTTTTTATTGTGTTTGTGTTGTGTTTTCATGAAAATTTTTGTGAAGTATGTGTGTGACTTGTTTGGTTCTAGTTTCCCCTGCTCGGTGGGTGGCTTCTTGGAAGCCTAGGTTGGGAGGTGAGCCCCCATGGTTCTATATTATTTTGATTTTTTTTGCAAGTTTTTTTGATGAACTTGGATACTTAAGAGTCATGAAGATTTCATTGCATGAGAGAAGGAAATACTATAGTAGTTGGTTGATAATGGAGCAGAAAACTCCATCTTTTTATGTGTATCCATTTGTGATTGTAGGAGTGTTGATATTGATCCTATTCATTTGTCACTCACTAGTAGGATTGTGTATCATCTTGTGTAGAGATTTGTACATTATGTAATTTAAAACTATAATTAGTAGCTAGCACTATCATAGTAAGAGTTAAGTAGTGTGCTATTGTATTTAAGTAGTAAGTAAGTTGGATAGTTAATTGACATTGTATGAAAATTGACGAATCACAACAGACAAACGTATAACCACATACAATTCATAACTAATAGTGAAATGAATCCACCTAGGTTAGAGGGAAAGTTAACCACCATCCTCATATTATAATTATTTGACTAAAATAATAAAGATAATACCATATAGGAACAATGTGAACCATTACATTCATATACTAAATAATATTCAAATAGAAATTATCTCATTTGAGCGGCATTCTATATTTGATAGAGAATACATATATTGGAATGGAATGAAAAACAATATGGAATCATTAAATAAGGTAGGAAAGTAATGTTTTTAGGTGTTAGTGTTAGTAAAATATTTGATTCATGAGTTAGGAAGAAATTAGGCTTGTATTTAAATTTAGTAATAACTAAAATGGTAGTTAGCAAGTATAATGGTATGGTTAAATTTGGAAGATAAGTGCAAGATTTAATTAATGATAAAATATTTTGGGTAAGATTAACGATCAAGTTAGAGATTAGTAAGCATGTCAAAGGATCTAGCTAGTAATAATATATGACCAAAAAATAAAAATAAAATAAAAAATAAATATTATAATAATAATAGTAAAAATAAGATAATAAGTTAGTCAAGGTATGAGTACGTACATTCAACTTGATGATGGATATAAATAATTATAATAAGAAACCTAATATCTTCAATTAACATTAGGTATCATAGAGGAAGTCACTTATAGATGAGATCGTGCATTGAATAACAAAAGAGGCTAATGGAAATTCTTGGTTAGTATGCAATAATTATTAGAAGCGTGTAAGCTAGTGTAGGAAGAGTTAAAATTTAAATAAATAATAACAATAATAAATGAGAAGATAAAATAGGAAGTAGTATAAAAATTATTTTTTGATAAGTATTCTAAAGAATCACCTACAACTTGTCAACATTATGTGCACTAGGGTCATAAGTTGTTGTGACATCTGGTTCTGACAATGCAACGATGTTGTGAAAGGATGAAGTAATGTTTAGCCTGAGTTGTTTGATCACAACATGGACTAGAATTGGATATTCTATCAACCAACTTGAGGTTCATCATTTATTAGATGCTTGAAAAATGCAAGACCAAATGGGCATAACCACAAATCAAATATATTGAGTGGTTGCATTAAGGAAACACCTAGCTATTGAAAATTCTAAACATGCATAGTTCTTTAAGCATACCTTTCAAAAAAAAAAAAAATGGTTGAGTTTTTGCCTCACAAATTTAGGGCATGAAAATCCTTCTATGTTGGCTCCAAAAATGGTTTACATCTAAGTTTGTGAGGGCACAAACTCATATGCTAATTTTGTGTTACTTAAAACATATTTGAATATTGGTGCTTGACACATATACTATCTTGCTTTTCTTGACATCTATTGCATTTTTCTCTAGCTTACTCGACATATGTAGTTTTCTAACTTGCTCAACATCAATTGTGACTCAGCACCTATAAATCACTTTGCACCTGTATAATGCTTAGCACCTAAAGTCACTTGGTACCTATTGGAAATCTAACTCAGCACATACTATGGCTTGGCATACATAGTGTACTCAGCTTCAATGTAGAAAGTGGTTATGTCATGCCCAAACTATGAGGGGAAAAAAAAACACATACAATTTTTTTTTTTAATAATAATAATAATAAGGTTCTCGAAGGTTTAAGAGTTTGATTTGCAAAAGTACATCTACTATGTTCATCTTAAGATTAAGCTCATGGGAAGAAATACATGATAAAGTTAAATCCTTGTTATTAAATTTATATCAACATTTGATTCACTAATTACATTGATATTTCCACAATGTATCAAGATTATTCTAATATCGATTGATGAAATATAAGTACAACTATTTCATAGCTTAGAAATCAAAGAACTAATTACTATGTTATCATGAAATAAGTTGTCTAACTATAACTAAACCCAATTTTAAAACTAAGCATAATTAAATTGATGATCCAATGGAAAATGATGATAATGATAATAAAATACATAGCTACAAATTGAGTTAGGTAGAATCTAAACTAAATTTACTTAAGACAATTTATAATTGCAACATAACCAATAACTTTTAATTACCAATGAACATTAGGGTTACACTAATTAAACCTTTACTAACCACCAAATTTTAAATCTAAATTTATTTGGAATAAACATTTTCAAAGGTAATAGCAATATAATTAATTTTACTACGTGTTAAAGACTTTAATCCAAAGTCTAATCTCACATAAGGTGAACGCATACAATAGAAGTAAACTTGTTATCCGTTATACTATCTATATTATAATTCATAATATTCCCCAACATACCTATAACAATCTTATTTATTAATTTATCCTTTACAATTAATAAATAAAGACTAAAATCAATTTAATAATCTATAAGTTCATTTAAAACTTCATTTAAAACTATTACCAAATTCAAGTTCAACATTAAAATGCAATATAGAGATCCATCTAATTTAACTCACAATATTATAACACTACTTAATGTAAAACTAAAATTGTTTTAAATTTTTAAAAAAAACTCTAATTCGAAATTAAAACCTTTAAATTAGGACTACTTTAATATTCAAACAATAAACACACTAATGGGTACAATCACCTTAATTTAAAATTAAACAAAATTTCTAAAATTCTAACTATCATTTTACTAAGCTATTCTAAAACTACATACTTACTAGTACTTAACAACTTTCTAACCTAGTCTACAATTGACAACCTACACAACCCCAAAAAAACAATATAACAAAAACTATAAATATTACCCACACACCCACAACTAACCTAAGCCATCACTTACGCATGTGGGACTATCTACTAAGGACAATGCGCTGCCCCATGACCATACAGGTTGACGCAAGCCTGTCCAAGTGCAGACCTATCCTCTCTATGCGTGGTGATGGGGTGCAAGAAGGCAAGTGCATGGGGAAGCGGTTAAGGGGGAGTGAAGTTAAAAGGCAATGTATGCATATATATATTTTTTAAACAAACTTTCTTGCTTGCCTTTTGACATGGCATGGTCATTGAGTGACCCAAGTACATTGGCAGGAGGCTTCTTGGCCCATGTTTAGCATTAAAATGGGAAGTAGAAAAAGGATGAGGGATAAAATAAAGTAGGTGAGGCTCAAATTAAATTTGAATTAAATTTTTTTTTTGGAAAAAAAAAACATAGAGACCTAGTCTAGTGCTTTGCCTCTAGTCTCTAGGTATTTAATTCAAAAGTATAGTTGTTGAGGAATGTCAATAAAATGTTCCTTTAAATATTTTAATTTCAAGAGCAATAGACTTACATCTTTTTTTTTTAAAGATTTAATATTAATTTTAATTGCCATCCAAAAGAATAAGATAGAGAATATTCTCTATGACCTTGGGGAAGATTAAAATTCTTCTCATACATTTTCCAAAGAGGTTTTTCACTACTGGAGATGCACATTTTTTTTTTGAAGTCCATTTTAGACTAAGTGTTGGTATATTACTATTGCTAAATTTATATTATCTTAAGAGTACACCCTTCCCTAAAGACTATAAGGACCCATTAACCAACATACTAACAAGGATGAGAACAAGGTTAAAAATTTCAAGGAGATATATAATCTCTTAGTCCAATTGATTTGTTCATAAGGAAATTTAACAAAGAAGAGATAATTTGAGTTCTCAAGGTAGGAATTCTAATTCATCTTAATACTTATACATAAACTTGGAAGTTTCATCCTATCAAATTATTCTTTATTAACAAATTAAAAACTTAAAATATCACAATTCAAGACATTATCTATTATTCTATTTTCTCACCTACATATGCAAAAAAAAATTTGAAATCACATGAGAACAATGCAAGGAGATTCCCATAATCTTTTCCTTTATCTATTATTCATCCTATTTTGATGAGAATTCATACAACTGAACATTATGATTAAATCTCATGAGAAGAAAATATACTCAACCATTATTTTATTGGCTAACTTGATTCAAGGCTCAGTCGAGAAAGAACTAGGAAGAAAACCCAGCTTCATTGCCAATTACAACAAGGTTTAAAATAAAATTTACAATAGGATATCAATCCCAATTTCAACAATTTAATTGAGTTTTCTTCATGACCCTAATCTAGGGATTTATAATGTTTTCTGCAACACATTTCTAGAACCATGGAGCGAATAGAATCTGATTAGGTGACCACAAGGATAACCAAGAGATAATCAAACATGCATAATCATACATGGTTTACACAATAGGATTCACAATGAATCAAAACTATGGAAAGGTGGATTCTTCCAACCAGGAGAAGTCAAGCACAACACTAGCCAAATGCCCAATCAGGGCTATATACCAAGAACTTTCGTTCTTCCATTTCAACATACCATAATCATACAAGGATTGTGCTAATAGGTAGGGGCCCATAACACACTACTCTTTCTCCCTCTTCTCATCTTGAGAAGAGACTCTACACTGGTTGGAGTCTGACTAAATAGACCTTTCCCAAAATTGGTCACTTCTACCCTCTCCAAGGGTGAGTAATACCAAAACACCCACACAGGAAAGATCTCAAAATTGCAAACATAAACATGAAAGGAAATCATCCAAAAATACATGGTTTTCAAAGCTTCCCAACATACCCAATAACATACAAACATTGAAATAACAACAAGGTAGCATAAGCATGAAACTAGAAAGAAATCTGAGCAAGGGAGATGAGAATTCCAACCTTCACAAATAGGTAATGGCAATGAACAAGTTTGAGCAGAGATTCCCTTTCCTTGCTTCAATCTTCAAGAACTCCTCTCTAAATGTAGAGATTGGGTAACCACCTCAACTAGTCCAAGGAAGGCCTCTAAATAAGCCTCCAACTCAACCACCAAAAGGGAGCAATAACTACCCCCACCCACTTGCAATTCTAGAAACTCCTAACTCAACCCACACTATGGCTAAACCCTAAATGGAGGTGAAGTAAGAAAACTCAAAATAACCACTTGCAATTTTCGCACAAAGGCAAAAAGGGGACTTTTGAGTGACCTCAAAAGTCAACAAAAGGGGCTTAGGGGTTGGAAAAGACTCCTAACCCATACACATACCCCTTGGGTATAATTATTTCATGTTTTGAAACCTTAGGAATAAGTTTAGAGCCAAACAAAGGCTAGGAAATAATTAGGACCAACTAAAAACTCTAACAAAGTAGATTAAGCACTAATTTGGATTAAGGATGACTAAACTCAATTAAGAACCATATTAGCAATGGACACTAACTTAAACCAACTAAGGTCCCTGGGTTACATAGCTAATCCTAACTAGCACGCTAAGGAGCACAAACAATTCATGAGTGTCCAACGACACTAAAAGAACATAGTTATGAACATTAACATTTACTGAACACAAAGAGATACATACATACATCTCACAATACAATACTTAAATTATGAACAAAAAGGTTTCCAAAATTAGCACATAGAGATCAGTTATGTTCCTCTGTCGGTTTCCTCGACTAAAATATCTGCATACTCATTGCACACATCAGTAGTCCCAAAAATCACATGTACATATATATAAGTATCAAAAATTTACATAAATTGAAACATACATAAATCAGGGTTTCTTGCATCCTACTTCTATCCTTAATCATAAAGATTCCAAACTCAATGTGTTAATCCTACATTTTACTTAATTCATCACATACATATACATAAATCATTTAAATGATAGACATCAATATCTGAAAACAACATCACACACCATGAAATAATATGATATGTTCAAGTATCTAATAATGTCTTGACCATCTCGAGTCATGAGTAACAAAAAGATAAAGTAACACTAAGGCTACGAAGGGTCGGGGCAAGGCCTCACAGGTTAAGTGTGTTAACACTCAAATGTCAAAACCATTCTAAGACCAGTAGAAAATATGACTTAGGAAATTAAGAATTTCCATGGTTTCCAAATTAATTGAGAAGGTTAGTTGAGAAGAATAATTAGTGAAATGACATAGGACTAAATTATGGGTTGTTTAATCCTATAGAGAAAATTAGTAGATGATTGGCTAGTTTGATTAAATAAGTGTGAATGTATCCTTTGATGAAAATGTGATGATGATACAAATTCAATAGGATGATGATGGATAGACCAAAGCCATGGTCAAATTGATCAATTGATCAATATTCTAAGGACACATGACACAAATTAAAGATATGCATATTTAACTAATATCATAAATGCTACAAGATTGAGATTGATTAATATGGTGGATCATAATAACATTGATGGACACTATCAATATTATTAAAATGGTTGATAATGCCATGATTTGACATTGAAAGACTCAATGATGTCAAAGATCAAAAGACATGAATGATAGTTTGACCTAGTACTGAGAGCCATGACAGTACTAAGGTTAGATTGATAAGATTTGATAGATCGATAGGTTTCCAAGGTACTGAAACGCACAAAAATGCCTAGGATTTGATAGATGATGATTTATTTGAGATTTTTGCCCATTCTAATTTGATTAGGACTGATTTTGGGTGATGCTAAGTTCATTTGGGGTGATTTTGAGTTGATCTAAAATGGTTTCTAATGATGTTGAAATGGTTCCAAAATGATGTGCAATTGATGTGAAAGAGGATATGAATGATGATAGACATTGTTGAGATACAATCAGGTTGGCCAAAAGATCAGAGTTAGTGGAATTAGAAAATGGGATGAATTAGTATGGAAAGTGATGTCGATTTAGGGGCCCGAGAGTATTTTCAAGGGTTACAACTCAAGATAGTGATCAAACAAGGAAAGTGATAGCTCAATTTGTTCACGATGAACATAAAAATCCAATGCAATTGACAATTCAAAAATTAGAGTTGAAACACAAAAGTTATGGCCTCCAGAGTGTAACATAGGGGCTCTAGGAGTAGTTCTAGGCATCCTACTACCCCAACTATGCCAAAAATGCACCTAATTGCACCCAATGTGCACTTCGTAAGCCCAAGTGCACTATGGGAGTACCAAGTGCACCCATGGTGTACTTGGGAACCCTAAGTGCACTCAAAAGGTGCAGATTGTGCCCTAGAAGGCTTCAAGGGCTAGAAATAGCCCGACTGGACTTGGAATGACTTGAAATTTTTTAGTGCATGCCCCAAATGGTGGAAAGAGGTTAGAACATGAGTGAAATTAGTCAAGCATGGTCATATTTGGTCAAAATTGGTCAAACAAGGGTTAAACTAAGGTTGGACTAGGTGGAAAGCCCTAGAAGGTTGACAGACAGTGTAGGATAGTGCCAAAATGTAGGAATGCAAGATGAAGTTGATTTTGTGAATCAAAACACATGATAATGGTGATGAATGAAGACATGAATGAAAGAAGATGAAAGAGATGAGATGTGGACCAATTAGAATGAAGTGAAGAATTTCTACTTTCAAAGAGTGTGCTCTATGTCAAATGGAGCTTCATTTTGATGGAATCGTAGATGTAAACCATTTTTTAGCATCTACAACTTCTATTTCACACATTTATCCTTCTTACTCTTTTCTCATTTCATACTTGCTTGATTAATTGATCGTTTTGGATATTATACAATACATTACATATATATCAATCCAGTTTACATAATTACAAAGTTGGCCAATATATAAGTTAACACCAATATTACAAAGTTAGCTCAAATGTAGACACTCAGGTTCTAAATATTGACTTGGTGAGTTCTGATACATGACATCCACTATCACTACTCAACATCATCATACATTTGGTAGAAGTAGAAACTTGGTCCATACTAGTCATCTCAGAGTATTCTCAAACTTGGCCTACACTTGTGACTTGGTAGATATTGTATAACTTGGTACAAACTAAGTTACTTGTTTACCATGACTACACTCAATAAACACTAATCTTCACATAGCTCATTTAACACTAACTTTGCTTTGCATGAAATTATAGTTCAATAGAAAATACAAAGATTGGTAACCGTTGAACTACTCAAGTTGAACTTCTAGACTTCACATCACCTGATTCTACTTAGTTTAAACTATTGCACTTCTCACTAACTAAATTCACTTAGTACCCACTAGAATGCTTGGTGGCTATGCACGTTTAACACTGTAGACTATTCAATGAGCTTGATAATGATATAGAATGTAAATAAGTATTGTCACTAATAACAAACATGATTGAATGTTAACAATGGATAAGGTATTGATCAATTAATTTAGTTACAAGTTGATATGTTCATGTGATTGCACAACATAAATAAATTAAAATCAAATTTCCATTCTGTAATAAAGAATTAAATTATTGGTCATTACTTATTTGTAATGGTTCTCCTCTGAGTTATATTTAGTTATTGTAATCAAGGAACCAATTGCAAATCTAAGAAGAATATTGACCATTTTATGCTATAGGGGATAGATCTAAAAATAAGAGTGTGAGTGAGTGAGTTTTTGAAAAAGAATCATAAAATAAATCATTTTCATCCCTAAGATGTACCTGCCTTGGCCCTATAGAGCCTAAAGTGTAGAGAGTCCTTTGTACTATATTGAAATTGGTCTAGAGCTAAGATTAATACTATTGAATATAGGATCTAGCTAGTCCTTAGTCTTATTTTTTTCTTATGTATCCTAGTATTGGTTTAAAGAAACCTAGTAGTTCCCAAAAAAACCTCCAAAATAACCAATAGATTATCTTGTAGGGAACTATTGGAAATATGTGGTAGGAAAGTTTTCCCAGGGGGTGGGGGGGTGTGAATCAAGAACCAATAAAACTTTAACTTATTTCACCAACTAATCCTCCTTAAAATATTTTGATCTAATTGCATGCATGAGAGAATGAAAGTAGTAAAACATTTATAACACTTTCAATTAATTTAGTTACAAGTTGATATGTTCATGTGATTGCACAACATAAATCAATTAAAATCAAATTTCCATTCTGTAATGAAGAATTAAATTATTGGTCATTACTTATTTGTAATGGTTCTCCTCTAAGTTATATTTAGCTATTGTAATTAGGGAACCAATTGCAAATCCAAGAAGAATATTGACCATTTTATGCTATAGAGGATAGATCTAAAAAGAAGAGTGTGAGTGAGTGAGTTTTTGAAGAAGAATCATAAAATAAATCATTTCCATCCCTAAGATGTACCTACCTTGGCCCTATAGAGCCTAAAGTGTAGAGAGTCCTTTGTACTCTATTGAAATTGGTCTAGAGCTGAGATTAATTCTGTTGAATATAGGATCTAGCTAGTCCTCAGTCTTATTTTTTTCTTATGTATCCTAGTATTGGTTTAAAGAAACCTAGTAGTTCCCAAAAAGACCTCCAAAATAACCAATAGATTATCTTGTAGGGAAATATTGGAAATATGAGGTAGGAAAGTTTGCCAAGGGGGTGGGGGGGTGTGAATCAAGAACCAATAAAACTTTAACTTATTTCACCAGCTAATCGTCCTTAAAATATTTTAATCTAATTATATGCATGAGAGATAATCTTTGATTTGCAACTTTGATTTGCTAGTTGAGATTCCTTTGAAATGTAAAGATCACCTTGTTGCGATAGATAAATATTTTCTATCCTTTTTACAACTTGTAGCTTTCACACTTTTTCTCTCTATATTCACTTCATACTTTCTTCGCATTATTTTGATGTGATATAATACATTACATATATACCAATCCAAAATACAATTCATCAAAGTCAGCTACAACATAGATTTCCATCAAGATCACAAAGTTGACTCAACTATTGGAACTCAACTTTTGAAGACAAACTCAGTGAGGTTTTGATACTTGACAGCCATTGTAAACACTCAACATCATTACATACTTGATAGATGTATAAGCTTGATTCATACTAATCACTTATATGTAGCTTGAACTTGGTCAACACTTGTGACTCAGTGAAGATTGAAACTTGACATATAAACTAAATCACTTGGTTGACTTTTCATGGCTCAGTAAACATTAACACTACAAGCTTGGTATAAATAGAATCACTTGGATGACACTTCTTGGATTGGTCAACACTAGATTCACATCATTGTCACTACAAGTTTAGTAGACACTAGAGAATATGGTTAACATTATGTAACTCAGTTAATACTATGAAGCTTGGTTTGTACTATCACTGATCAACTTGGTAGATACTAATAGGCATGAACTGAATGTAGATTTTGAAACTTGAAAGCAACTATACAACTTAGTAGTAATTGGATTACTTTGTTAAAACTGCATTTTTCTAGATAAATTTGGTTAACCAATTGACTAAGTGTGAGTCACTAATAAACAAACTTGACCATATTGTCAACAATCTTTCCCTTTGGAATTAATGAAAAAAACACTTATCAATCCAAAGCTAAATACTCATTTTTTTAAGGTGAAAACATTCTTTTTATCTCCATCATCTATCTTCAAATCGATAACATTCTCTATTTTTGAGATTTTTCAAAGTTACTTTTGTCAAAAATGTTTTCTAATTATCTATACATGTATCTATATAATATTATGTTTCTCCCCATACATATATCACATATATACCTCATATTATGCTTCTCTCCCATATATATATATATATATATATATATATATATATATATATATATATGTATATATATATATATATATATACATATATATATATATATGTATGTATATATATATATACACATATATGTATATATATATATACATATATATATATATATATATACATATATATATATATACATATATATATATATATATACATATATATATATATATATATGTATATATATATATACATATATATATATATATATATATATATATATATATATATACTTCTCCCCCTTTTTGACATAAATGCAAAAGGTGTATACTACATCGTAATGCCAAAATGTGACAAGAAGTTAGAATTTACCTTCAGAATAATGCCATTGTCTAGTGCCAATTTTCTTGTAATACCTTGCTTACATGTAAAGTAATTTGTACTTTTGGTGATAACTCCATCATGTGATCAGCTATGGAGAAGTTATTGCCATGGATGCATGTATTGACATGTACAATGTGTTTTTGCAATGCATCCATGTTGGAAAGAATCATGCCTTGGATTTCTACAAGTGTGGCCCTTATCCTAGCTTCTTTGCTTAATAATTTTGCTTGTGAATTTTTTAGATATCTAATCTTTGAGTACTGAGTAGAACTATAGCTTGGATTAAGTGACAACTAGTGTGCACTTTCCTTCAAGTCTTCATATATCTTAGATAATTTTTCCTTGATTCCTTGGGTGAAGATAGATTTATCACATAACTTAATAAATAATGAAGTTACATTATTTGCAAAGGTTTGCAATGAATTGAGAATAGTAGAAAATTCTACTTGGTTTATTGCTATTTTATGTGCTACTTGCTCCAATACCTTGTTCTTAAATTTTATCTCTGCTATTTGTAGCAATTTTTCTTGTCCATTTAGATATTCATTGAATTTATTTAACTTCTACTAATTGAACCAAAATAGGTTGTGTACTATCAACCTCAATATTTAGTGCATCTATAAATATGTTCTTTACATCTTCAAGAACTTGGTTTTCCCTACTCTTTCCTTCTCTAAGCTTCTATTACTTAGCTCTCTTTTGCAATAATTAACCCATGACGTTCATATAATCAAGATTCAAAGTAGAGATATCCCAATTTGAGATAACTATATCCTTATCTAGATCTATAGATGCTCAAAAATGGTTCACATCTATGACCCCATCACTTCTTCATACTAATTTGTCCCATTTTCTCATTCTACTAACTTTGATCTTTTTGCCAGATTGACCATATTTTGTCATTTGTATCCCCTTTCACATCAATTTTAGAATCATATCAAATCAACTCAGAATACTCCAAATCAACTCAAAATCACTCAAAATCGGTCCTAATAAACACAAAACATATCTAACATCCCAAATCAATAATCATTTATCTGCTCCTAGGCATTATTGTGGCTTTCAGTGTCTTGGAAACCTATCGGCCCATCAATCTTATCAATCTAACCTTAGTACTGTCGTGGCTCTCAGTGCTAGGTCAAACTATCATTCATGTCATTCAATATTTGAAATTTTTGAGTCTTTCAATGTAAAATCATGACATCATCAATGATTTTAATAACATTGACAATATTTGTCGATGTTATTATGATCAAACCTTATCAATCAATTTCAATCCTGTAGTATTTACAATGTCGGTTAAATGTTACATATCAACCAATTCATGTCATGTGTCCTTGGCATGATATCAACTTCAAGAAATCAATCTGACCATGGCTTTGGTCTACCTTCCATCATCTTATTCAATATCCATCATTGTCACATTTTCATCAAAGGGTATAGTCGCATTCATTTAATCAATTTGGCCAATCATCTGCTAATTTTCTCTATAGGATTAAATAACCCATAATTTAATCCTATTCATTCTAATTATTATTCCTAATTATTATCCTCAATTAATTACTTTTATTAATTAATTGATTCATTATCTATAAACCATGAAAATTCTTAATTTCCTAAGTTCCATTTTCCGTCATTAATTCCATTTTCTACTAATTCTTATTTTGTGGAATAAGAGGATTTTTTATTCAAATATTCCATCATCATGACACTTGGATATGACACCTCGTGGATTCTCCTTTGACACTTGGCTGAGATTTGTTATAATCAAATATTATTACCTCTTACGCATGTCCCTATTTGGCTTATTCATCATAGATTCTTGGCTTCAAGTGGTTTGAGGTGTCTTATGACACATCATAGATTCTCTTCCACATTTAGCCAAGTTTGACTCCCATGTATCATAGAATCTCACAATTGGCATATTCTATCATATGCATCATAGGAATCTCTTGCCACATCGCATATCTATGGGTGAAAAATTCAATGCTCTCACCCTCCATGTGAATTATAAAATGGACACCCTTCCTCTCATTTGAGGATCCAAATACTTAAGTTTTGAAAATCCAAATCTTTGAGTTTTTGAGTCTCTACTTCTTTGCATGTTGCATTCTTGCTCTCACATTAAATCACACTTCAAGTATTCTCATGGAATGATCCACATCATAGGCTTTGGCTTCAACCTTGTGTGCACTATAGGCAAATTGGAGCTACAATCATTTGGAGAAGAAAGAAGGACATGAGAGCTACAAACCGAAAAGGGAATTTTTGATTATGTTTGCTTTCTTTTAATTAGTTTGGATTTCATGGTAGACTAGTGGGTACTAATGTATGATTATTGAGTTTTGTGATTTTCTCATAGTATGTTATGTATTTAACCCATTTTTCTACTCCTACATTTGGTGAACCCGATCTGAACATGCATATCTAACTTGGGTTTTCTTGTTTTGTGCTTGTAGGTGCAAGGAAGGAGCTCACTTGGAAGGTTATAATGACTATTTGCTCTTCCTCTTCACACCTAGATTAATAAGGGGGTCTATTAAAATGCTTATATGTTTTTATTTCATGCATTCTATTAGCTTGTTGTCTTAGGGCGCAATCTACTCTATCAGGGCGCACTTGGGACTCCTAGGAGCAGTTTTAGGAGCCCAGAAGATGCCAAAGCCTCTTTATGTTGTTTCAACTTACTAACTATGCCCATCTAGGCCCCAAATACATCATTGATTTAGTCTACACTATTTGGGTGCACTTGGGAGTGTAGCTTTGAAAATTTTAGTTTATGTGTTTTGACTAGGCACCCATTTCCCCACACCCTACACTTGACTTCCCAACTATGCCCTAAAACTATTAACTGCACCCAACTAGGCCCCAAATGCATCATTGATGTAGTCTGCACTATCTGGGTGCACTTGTGGATGTTCAAGGCCATTTTGACACTCTAGGGAGCAATTTTTACTGTCGGAACACACCTAGGTTCATAGTAAGCACATGCATCAATCAAAATCCACATTTCAAGTTCCTATCACTCTCTAGGACAAAGATTAGGTGATTTTGTGTTAGTAATGATCTATTTGTAGTGTTTGGCAATTTTTGGATGAAGATGTGATCATAACAAACTACTGATGTGTGTGTTTTGCAAGACGTTGTTGAAGACTTTGTGTGTCTTTCAAAACTATGTGTGTGGATTTCCTAGATTAGATAACATTTTGTTTGGTGCTTAAAAAGAACCTTTTTCTTTCTTGCCTAGCCTATTTATAGTTTTAGATCCCTAGGAGTTGCATTGGACATATCCTCTCCCCTCACCATTCGTGGATCTTGGGTGTAAGAGAAATCCATGTAACTTCTGTAGGAGGCCTGCCTTGGACCAAGATACTCGATATTGGGTATGCCAGGGGATGACCTTAGAGCGGTAATAGGCCAAAGCCAGGTCAATGTTCCAGCCACTATATAAAATTTGATTATGGTGAAAGCTATGTCGATGATATTGTTGTGTGATAGCTCTCCGCCAGTACCCTTGTGGTGCGTCAAACCCCGGTTCTTGGGGCTGGGAGACCTTCTATGGAAGTTTATCATTCACTTGCCAAACAGAATGCCCTTACTAAAAACCATGTTTTAGTGGCCAAAATCCTTTCTATCCACTGGCTCAAGGAGTCAACCATGCCCGTGAAGACATCCTACATTCTCATGGCCCTTAGTAGAGGCAACAGTCCCTTGGGAAGTCATGCCCCTTGGGAAGTGGATCTTGGTAGCCCTGAGAAGTGAATGCATTGTAAGGGGGAGCCTGTGGTGCCAAGATCCTAGGTTGTCCACTCTGGATAAGCATGGCTAAACTTTGGTTCAAGTAGGAATTCAGTGGATATAGTCCTAAAAGCCTAGGTTGTGGTGTTTTTGTTAACTTTTACAATAACTATTCTTGTCTTAATGTATCTTGCGTGTGTGTAAAACATAATCAAGATAAAAGAAAAACTTTTAAATTTAAACCTTAGATATCATTTGAACTTGTCAAAACCTCACACATTGCCAAAACATTTCAACCTTTATCAAACTTTGCAAACATTGATTCAACACACTCGAACCTTGGAAAACATGTTGACTTGTGCTCTTAAATGTGCTTGGAAAAACATAGATCTCACACTTGCATAGACTTCACTCACATTCACCCTAGTATAGGCCTTATTCATACATCATATAGACTTCATATTCTACCTTTTATTCCTCATTTAGTATCTATTACCTTTCATGTTCCATCCTTTTAGGTTCAGTTTACCTCCCTTAGTCTTTTCCATTCCCATCTTAAATTCAACACTTTGCATTCACCACCTTGCATCCTTCCATACCTATTCATCATCTTGACCACTTTATCCATCATTCCAAGTTTCCTAACCATCATTTTGAGCATTCATACTAGCCCTAACAATGTCCTCTACTATTTACCTCTCTGTGACATCAATCTTGAAATCATAGCTTCCAGAATTGCCTCAGTTTTAGCCTAGTTTACCAATTGCACCCAGAAACTACCAACTGCACCCAACTGGGCCCCAACTACATCATTCATGCATTCTACACTATCTAGGCACACTTGGTTGTCCTAAGATCCTATTTTGGGTTCCAGATAACATTTTAGGGCTTCAACAGTGTCCTTAGGTACCTGGTTAGCTCCCCTCGCACTAGCTTTCCCAAATTTTCCTTCTACAACACCTAATCTTCATCACCTTCACTTAAGAAATAATTCTATACATCATAACCTTCATTTTTCATCTCCCAACTCATCCTAACATCAACCCCAGCATCCTGGCTTCTTGGCATGTCAGTTTGGTAACCATACCCCTCAAAATCAACAAACATTCTTCCTAGCTTACCAACTGTGCCTAGAAACTACCAACTATGCCCAAACTGGTTCCAAGTGTATCAATGACACAATTGGTACTATTAGGTCACACTTGAAACTATTAGGGTGCACTTGGCTACTTGCGTGATCATTTTGGGCCTCTAAACTGCACTTTAGGACCCCAAAACTGCATCTAGGAGCCTCTAGACCTCCCTGTTCTGCACTTGACCCAAAACCATATCTTGCACCCAAAATCCCCTTTTTCATCATATGCATTGTCCATATCACATATCCACTTAACATCACCATCATTTTGAGTCCTCAAAACATCATTTTGAACCCCCAAAACCTTTGAATTTAGTCAAAAATCTAGACAAAGTATAAGTCTTAGACTATCTCCTAGTGTTGACGGATAATGGATCTTGACTAGTCTTTTTATCTTTGCTTATCATTTTCTTTGGTCAAAATCTATCTATTTCTTGATATATTTTACCTTTTCATATTTTATCAATTTGATCTTTTTGTCTTTTATAAGTTTTTGGTCAAGATCCAAAGTCCTTTATCACAAGGTTAAACTCTTAGGCAAAATACCCTTGTTATAGCATAATCATATCCCTAGCATCCCCAAACATCATTTTGACTTACCCTAGTGGTATATCCCCTTCGTATTGCATTGATAAAAATCCTTAGCATTGTTTTCACTAGCAAAACCTATCAAATTGTTCATCAACCAAATTACCTTCTTGAGAATTTACCCTCATTTTGCATGTCCCAAATGTCATTATGAACCCTAGAACACCATCCTTTGCATAGTCTACCTTGTATACACCTACCTTTATGATGTAACCACAAGGTTTGCTCTTGATACCTAGTCCTTTCCTAGGGCTTATAAGTCATTCCTTTGACCTTGATGGTGATTAACCACTCACCAACCTTGGATCAATCCAAGATCCACTCCATTCACCTTGTGACACCAATTGAAACAAAGTACAACTTCATAGGTGACTAAAATTTTCATTCACCACATGGCTTGCTAGGTGCTTCTTAGGTAACTGGCCACAATATGCTCTCCAGCCTTTCTTGAGATTCTTGGTGGTCTTCCCATGCTTCATCAAGCTTTTTTTAATCATGTTCAAACCAAAATAAAACACGTTAGAAAGATTTTCCAACTTTACAAACAAGTTGGCAAAGTGCTGCTATAATGTTGCCAAAACAAGGCTAGAACATAGACCTTGTGTTTTTCCAACTTCCTTCATCCTTGAAGACCTTTCTACTACCTTAATATGTTCATATTGACATTATCAAGCCAAGAAACAACTTTCAATAGAAGATCTTACAAGTTCACACAAAGACCTTTACAAATGCTGCTGTCATACAACCAAGAAAAGAGGGTTTCAACACTTAAAGTTGTGTGCTGCTCACAAAACCTACATAAAAATCCTAAAAAAAATTATGGATATGAATATCCTTTTCAAAAATAGAGATTATTCCACCACGTTTAGCCCTCCACTATATGCCAAACACCCAAAACACAAAAATGATGAAAACTAAAGCTAGAAGTAGTTTTTGAACCCGGTTTTGCAAAATCTTGCATAACTTTCTTTCTAGAGCACACCACCACCTCCAATTGCGCCAAGATTACTTTAGTAAAATTCCCTACCACTTCCCATACTTTTTTTCATATTTTCAATCACCCAACACGTGATATGTTGCTGGTTACATCGATATTTCCACTAGCCAAGACACTTTTCTTACCTAGGGCATCAACAAACAATTGTTTTCCTTCATATTTAGGAGCCCTTATTTTTGTAACATAATTTACATTGTATCTTCCTCAAAATCCCACAGCATCATGAGGTTTCAATGGTGGAAAATGGAGAAAGAGTCCATTTAATTCAAACTGCTGCTATAAACTAGAAAATTGGCAAAAACTTCAAAAAACTTATGTACAGTATTAACAAAGCTTGTACTCTCAACTTGAGCATGTGAAAAAGATTAAAACTAATTCATATAACTGTTACAAACAATAAAAACCAGATTTTCAACCATATTCAACTCCAAAATGCTCATTTACCAAGTGGCTGCCATAAAAAAAATACACACAAAATCCGAACATATATGGCCACTAAACTTGCCAACCCCTGAAACTGATCAAGAATGGACTTATATAGGTTTTTCCAACCTATTTTTGTAATGATAAAACCCCTAACTAACTCTTTGCACTCATTTTCAACTTTTCAAGAAAAGTTGCAAAAAGTTGCAAAATTGCAATTTTGAGCAATTTTTGCTATAACTTAAAATTCTTAACAAATGAGTTCACCAAACTTGGTAAGGGTTCATATTAGGTTGATTTAGACATTCCAAGATTTTTTTTGACCCTTGTTCAACTTTCCTACCACTTTGGTCAACCTAACCTCTGTTGAGCAACTTTTTGGCATAACAACAACTTAGGAGCAAAAACCTACTTAGGAACTAATGAAACCTTACCTAAGGACCTATTAGGTCTTATTAAATCACTAGTGATGTGGCTAGCATCACTACAAGCCAAAATTACAAGAAATAAGCACTAGGTACAAACTAGCCTACCTTGGTGCTCATGCACCACTTTAGTATCACTACCAAGCCCAAAACATAACCCTAATTGTCATTTTGCATACTTTAGAGTCATTTTCATTCCCTCTAGTCAAACCTCAAAACATCACCTTGCATTTTCATTTGCATGACATCCCTAGGAAATTTGTACCTTGCACATAAAAACCATAATTCATCCAGCATTTCCTCACATTTCAAAACATTCCTAAATACTTAAAAATCCCAAAAAAACTCATATCCTGCATACTTACCACTCTTTGCACTCTTAGGTATCATGCCAACACTTACTAGGAGACAAGCAACTCAGAGACCCGAGGAACTCTATCAACCTTTTTTTTTTTGAGGCACAAGCACAACCAAAACCTCATCCAAGACAAAGAAAGAGCAAGAAAATCCAACAAACCTTTGACAAAGACCAAATCGAAGCATCACAACCATTACTAGTGGTCCCCTTGAATATGTATCCGCAAGATCCTCATAATCAAGCTATGGCACAACAAACCTTGAACAATGCACCTAACATGAGATTTCCTCCAAACACTTCCCCCACACATGGGATGGTTCAATGGAGTCCTAAGTTTGAACCTATATTTGTGCCAATGCCACCAAGAGAAGGAAGTGGACCAACCTCACCTGAAGATGAACAATCACATTCCTTTGAATTTAGCCAACTTAACACATCAAATATACAACAAGGTATTGTACACCTAAGTGACGACTCTGACACTGATTATGGCATCACTGATGAAGAAATGGCTAGGGCATGTCAAGACAAAAGTCTTTGCAAGAACTTCAAATGTTTGGTAGCACAAGAAATTGTCAAATTTAATCCAAACTTGGAAGGTCCTAGGTCCAAAAATCAAACCAACACAACAATTGAAAACATCCAACCCATGATAAATTTGGACTTAGATAAGGGAAAACAACCTTTGGAGTTTTCAAACACAATAATGGCACCTATAAGGTCCCATCAAGAACCAACAATTGAAATCCTCCAAAGTACATTTGAACACATCAATGTCAACCCCTTATTTGATGAAATACCACCAATCCCTAAACACCCCAAAAGGACATTAAGACTTGATTTTAGTCACATGATGTAACAACAAGATGCACCTAAAGGGACCCGTGCTCTAGGGATGCCAGACATACCTTCTTTGGAGGCAAATCAACAAAGTACACCTTTGCTCCTAACTTTACCCAGTGCTACGACATCAAACACTATAGAACCTCTCATAAGTACAACATGTGAAACATCAAGTGCAACCATCCCTATGGACACACAAAGGAAAATTCTTATTGACATTACACCCATTCCCAATAGAAATGTATCTCATAGTCAAGTCAATATGATGTCGCAAGCAGGAACATCTAAAACAAAAAGGTACCAAAACAACAATACAAACATGACATTCAATTCTCAAGGACTTAGTCAACACCCATGAAAACAACAACCTACAATGGTACAAGGACTCAACACTTCCAAGGCACAACCAAGTCTACATCCACTTGACACACATCCCACATATCAGCAACAAAATCAAACACAATGACAACACTCACAAGTGGGGCAAACATCCAACATGCCTAACACACAATCCAATGTGGACCCACTTGACTTACACACCATTTATCAAAAACAATTTCAGCAGAAATTCCAACAACAAAAAATGATGTTTGGTAAACAACAAGAGCAACTCAAGCAATAGTTGGAATACCAAAGATGCCTTGAGAAAAAAATTGCATACCAGCAACACTTGTTACAACAACAACATGTGCCACAAAAACCTCAACAAATACATCTACATCAACAAGCATGCACATGGTCTCACATACAACCAATAGATGTATCTCAACAACAACCACAACACATGGTACAACAACAACACATCATACAACAATCGCAGTCAATCCCACAACAAGTGCCACATCAAATACCACAACAAATTCCCCAACAACATGGACCTTTTTGTCTTTGAGGTGCCAACATACCTCCACCACCTAGCGACACTTCATCAGACACAAAAATTTTGGAACCAAGTAGACATAGTTCTCACCACAGCAAACGGTCTACTCATAGACACAAAAGACTTGAAGGAAGGACCATCATGTAAAACTCTAATGAAGAACTATTACAACAATTCAAACAACTTTCCAAACAAGTTGAGGCATTGGGAGTCCAAAATAAATAGACTATATATACAGAAAGGGACCTACGTCCTAACCCATTCGGTAAAAGTCTATATATGCCTCCATTCCCAAAACACTTTGAAGCTCCAAGGTTTGAAAAATAACAACAAAAAGGAAACCCTATTGATCACATCCGAGAATTTTGTGCTTCATGTACTAAACTCAGTGATGAGCCCACTTACCTTATGAGATTGTTCCCTCATTCTCTAGGTGGGCATGCGCTTGAATGGTACTCCAAACTTCTTGGCAATATCAAATCTTGGTCAGAGCTAGTAGACAAGTTTATCTCCCACTTTGCCTTTAACATTACAAATGAGGTGACACTTTCTAATTTGTGCTCAACTGAACAGAAGATAGGAGAATCATTCATCACATTCTTACTGCATTGGAGAAGCTTAGTTAGTCAATGCTCACTAGACATTCCTAAAGAACAACAAGTAAACATATGCATTGAAAACTTAGTCCCAGACTTAATGTATGAACTCAAAATCAAGAGTCCAGGCACCATTTCTAAAATGATGAAAAAAGGGGCTAGTATTGAAGATGCTCTTATCTGTAAGGGAATCCTCAAGATAAGCAAAGAAAACACAAATGCCAACTCATCCAATGACAAGGCAAAATTTTTCTCCAAAAACAAGAATGTAACAAATGATGGCATTGCAGATGCTCACACAATTAGCACAACACAACCTTAATTGACTTTGAAAGGTGCAAACCCCACAAATTCACAAACTCTTAATCGAACAACACCTCAACAATAGAAAACTGAGACTTCCACATAAGAAAAAAGACATCCTAGAACCAAGGATAGAAAATTCACACCATTGGGGATACCTCTTGAGATTGCATTACAATAGTTACTGAGTAATAACTTCCTGCAGCTACCCCTAATCAAAGATGAACCATTAACCAAAGCAGATTGGTGGGATGACAAAAAGTATTGTGATTACCATCGCACCAAAGGACACAAGACTTCATCATGCTTCCAATTGAAACATGCAATAAAAGGCCTTATTGATGATGGTGTCATCACAGTTGATCCATCACTTTTAGCATCCAACTCTAATCACACTATTTTCAAAGATCCTTTGGGTAATCATGACAAAGAGAAACCATCAAGCTCAAACTCAAAATCGCAAGGTAATGTGAATTACACATGTACTAGGTATGACTGCACCATCAATTGCTTTAATGAGTCTGACTTTCGCATATCCACATTCACATTGAAGGCTAAAAACCCTCACTGTGTTGTCACTACACACTGTAGCAAGATTACCCTACCTAGAGCCCCAGCTAGACCTACTACTTCTACTAGAACTATACACACATCTAGACCTACTACTCCTACTTCATCAGATTATAGCCTTGTTGAACAACTCAGAAAAACCCCTACACAAATATCTATTTTGGACCTACTGGGTGCATCCCCCCAACACCAAAAGATCTTGGAGCAAGCCCTTAAAGAGTCAATAGTCCTAGATAACATGGATGTTGCTCAGTTCCAAGCCATGTTTGGGAACCTATCTATGTCACAACATATCACATTTTCACCCCGAGATATTCCTAAGGAAAAATCTAACCACAATGATCCCCTCCATCTTGAAGTCTTTGTCCACAATGTTAAAGTCAGACGTGTCTTGATAGATGGAGGAGTAGGACTAAACATCTGTACTCTTAAGGTTGTCAATAGTTTGGGTTATTCTAAAGATGATGTGGATCCATCTCGAAGAATCATAATAAAATCTTATGATGATGGTGAACGCTTCTCCAGGGGCATCATCACACTAAATATCAGAGTTGGTCCAGCTACTAAAGATACATTGTTCCATGTCCTAGATATAGAAATGAATTGCAACATGATACTAGGATGCCCTTGGCTTCATGCTATGAAAGAAATCCCTTCTACATATCATCAATGTCTAAAGTTTTCCTATCACAACATAGAGGTTACCATCCTCAATGATCTAGATCCTTTCTAGTTTTGTGCTAGTCTAAGAGATGCTACTGCATTCCAAATCCCAAAAAACAATGAAGCACAACCCACAAATTCCTCTAAGTATTTGGATGTTGATATACTACTTAGTAAAGACAAGGAAAAGATGGAGATTAAAGACAATGGGTGTCGAGAGTACTTTATGTCTCAAGTCTCTCACATTAGGGAGTCACTAGTTTCTCCCCAATCTCATGGTAAATTGCAACCACTTCAAGCACAATCAAAGATCAATACAAATAATGATACTTCTATCAATAAGAATACATCTATATGTATTGAGAAAGCACAAGTAGAACAAGAACCCATTTTGATATCTCTAACAAGTATGGACTTAGGTTTACTATCATGAAAAAACAAGGCTATGATTTCTATAGTGGTCTTGGATCTCAGAAACAAGTTACAATTGAACCCGTCACTACAAAAGGACAACCTCCTAGTTTGGGGCTTGGATTTAAACCATTACGAATAGGTCCTCCCAATGCCATGGTACCTACATGTAAGACTATGGATGTTTTGAACGATGAAAAGGCATCTGAGGACATCCCACCTAAAACCAACAATCCTCTCCCTTTCGAGCATAACACCAATGATACAACCAAATATAATACCCATATATGTACCTTCAACCAAAGTCCATCCCATACTGATGATGACATCCCCTCAATTTATCCTGAACTATTGGATTTGGACCAACATGGAGCACCAATTTTTGATCAATTCGATGATGGTGACACTCTCATAATAGACTTTGAAGGCATTATCACTGAAGATCATAAAGAAGCAGTTTCTCCTAAAGAGAATACATTGGTATACTTTGGGGAGCCTACTCCACCTTCTACTTACAAAGAAAGAAGAGAAAGAAATAACAAGCATAGGTCTCTTGGTGAAAATCAAAAGGCACCATTAGACCATAAAAAATCTAAAGCTAAGCAACTCCCAAGGACACAAGATGAAAAATATGTTGCCATGAATATCAGTGTTCCAGTGTTCAACATGCCACAAAGTCTTTTGGAGCTCTCTCAATCAGCATTCATATGGAAGGTCATTGGTCTCAACCCTCCCAACCCTCCCTTATATCCATTTGTTTATCCCTAAATCTAGCTACCTAATTTGTCTAATAACTAAGATCAAATCCTTCTCCAACAAGCCTTTCCATATGTCATCATTAGTGACATCCCACATGACATTTCTATTGACCCAATTATCCTTAGATGCCTTGATTCGCAAGAGATAGACATTATCTTACATATGGTACATGATGGTATATCTCGAGGCCTTTCTAGTGGTTTGATTTTAGCTACAGACTTGGAACAAATCCTATGTAGTTATGGTCAGTAATGGATTCAAAGCTCATTAGCTAGCAGAACCAACAACATATATCTTCTCGGTATTTGTCAGTGACATTATTGATTCCATCTAAAAGTCTTGAAAAAATACCAAAAAAATTGAAAAATGTCATAATATATATATATATATATATATATATAAAATGGATGCCTTGATGAAAACCTGGCAAACTGGCACTTTGGGCAAGTACCATGGTGAAAACCTGGCAAACAGGTGCCATGTGTAATCAATTATTGCTCCTCCATCTATCAAGATTCCATCTGGTCTTTTCCCACTCTATCATTCCTTGATCATACCCTTCATATTGCAACACATCCTGGGTTCCTTATCATGGCTCATGAATTGGTTAATGTCCTTCGTTACCTTGCTTAAGCATCACTAGTCTACACACACAATCTATCATTGGCCTTTGTACATAATTTGTGTCTTGTCTGAGGACATATTACCTACATGGTGCATAAGTTTGAATTTGAACTAGGGGCATACCCCTAAGTTCTTTTTATCCATTGGATCTATCACATAATGGATTGGAGCTAACACTTGTATATGCTTATATGATCCTAAAAAAATCCCTAAAAATCATAAAATGATCTTGAAAAAATCACCAAAAATCACATAATGTCCTGAAAAAATCCAAAAAATTCAAATATGATCCTAAAAAAATCACTAAAAATCACATAATGTCTTGATAAAAATCCTAAAAATTCAAATACGATCCTGAAAAAATCCATAAAAATCATAAAATGTCTTGAAAAAAACCTAAAAATCGTAAAATGACCTGAAGAAATCAGTTACACAAAAAAAATCAAATATCTCCACAAAACCCTAAAAATCACAAAACTTGTAAAAAATTTACAATAAACCATGCACATTTTCACTATGGATAACCACCCCTTTTCCATAAACACTTGCACTTTGCAGACTAAAACTCAAAGCACTACACTTTCAAGACAATCACACTATCTGACCAACGTAAACCAACATTCAACTCAACATATCACTATGAACCTATCAACTGAATCCATGAACAAAGCTACCAGGTCATCAACATGTCAAACACCATCTCAAAACCTAAAACACTAAAAAGCAAGTAATAATGGACAAGGATAGCTGTTGGCTCACACTGTTTAGTGAGTTATTTATTTTTTGCTTTGTTTTTCTTTGATCATGTTCCTATGCTACTCGATGATATAAATTGATCTATGAGAGTTGCTGGGATGGTTCATGGTCATATTTTTCTATTTTATATCTATTATAATGTATCTTTGAGATTCTGGGGCATGTACATATGCCTCGAGAAGGACAAGGTCATTCTCTATTTGCATCGTGCTTGTTTACACAAAAGGCTTGCATTTGCGCTCTGGCCCTTTCTACCATGATGCATTGCATTCCATTTGCCATATCAAAATAAAGCTCCATTTGACATATAATGCACTTTCTAGAAGCAAAATTCTTTCCATCATACTAACATCTCCTCATCTCATCTTTCTTCGTGATCTCATTCTCCATCACCATGATCATGTCTTCTAATTCACCAAATCATCTTCATGTTGCATTCATGCATTCTTGCATCATCCTACGTTATCAATCAAATTTATATGGCTTTCCACCTAGTTCAACCTTAGTTTGACATTTTTCTCATCATCTTCGACCAAATATGACCATTTTTGATGATTTCCCTCATGTTATGACATCTTTCCATCATTTTGGGCATGCACACACAATTTTGGGTCATTCCGAGTCCAATCGAGCTGATTCTAGGCCTTGGAGCTTTTTAGGGTAGAGTCTACACTTTCAAGGTGTAGTTGGGGTTCCCAACTATGTCATTGATGCACTTGGTCATGCCAACTATGTCATTGAAGAACTTGGTAGAGTTTTGGCGCACTTGGGAACCTAGGTTATCTAAAACTACTCCCAGAACCCTTGGGTTGCACTCTGAAGGCCATAACTTTTGCGTTTCAACTTTGATTTGCAAACCGTTAGTTGTGTTGGACTCATATCTTTGTTGTGAACAAAATGAGCTATCATTTTCATTATTTGGTGACTATATGGAGTCTAAATCCTTGCAATTACTCTTGGGCTCCTAGTTTCCCCTCGTCATGTTGATTTTGGCCCCTAGGGCCTTCTTGGGCATATTTTACACTTTCTGAGACCACTTGGGCTTCCCAAAACTTCTCCTGGAGCCCCTATGTTGCACTCTGGAGCCCATAACTTTTTCATTTTAACTTGGATTTGCAATCCATCAGTTGCATTGGATTCATATCTTCGTTACAGAAAACATGAACTATCATTTTCATCATTTTGTGTCATTCTTGAGTGGTAACCCATTCAATTATTCTTGGGCTCTAGATTGACCATGTTCTACACTCTAGGCCTCATAACTTTCACATTTTAGCTCTGATTTTCATTCCATCAGTTGCTATGGTTTTGTCTTCTTGTTGTTGATAAATTTACTTATCATATGCTTATATTATTCAATTTCTCAAGGGGGCACCCATATATGTCATCCCTACTGTGGCATGTTGTGGCTTTCTCATCAGTTATTCTTTGATACAATGCTCTAAATCACATTGTATCAAAGAGGGGCAAAATGTAGATGCTCAAAAATGGTTCACATCTAGAACCTCATAACTTCTTCATACTAATTTTTCCCATTTTCTTATTCTACTAACTTTGATCTTTTCACCAAATTGACCATATTTTGTCATTTGCATCCCCTTCCACATCAATTTTAGAATCATATCAAATCAACTCAAAATCATATCAAATCAACTCAAAATCACCCCAAATCAACTCAGAATCACTCAAAATTGGTCCTAATCAACCCAAAACATATCAAACATCCCAAATCAATCATCATTTATCCACTCCTAGGCATGATTGTGGCTTTCAATGTCTTGGAAACCTATCAACTCATCAATCTTATCAATCTGACCTCAGTACTATTGTGGCTCTCAGTGCTAGGTCAAACTATCATTCATGTCATTCAATATTTGATATTGTTGAGGCTTTCAATGTAAAATCATGGCATCATCAACCATTTTAATAACATTGACAATATTTGTTGATGTTATTATGATCAAACCTTATCAATCAATTTCAATCCTGTAGCATTTACAATGTCGGTTAAATGTTACATATCAACCAATTCATGTCATGTGTCCTTAGCATGTTATCAACTTCAATCAATCAATCTGACCATGGCTTTGGTCTACCTTCCACCATCTTACTTGATATCCATCATTGTCACATTTTCATCAAAGTGTACAGTTGCATTTATTTAATGAATTTGGCCAATCATCTGCTAATTTTCTCTATAGGATTAAATAACCCATAATTTAATCCTATTCTTTCTAATTATTCTTCCTAATTATCATCCTCAATTAATTAATTTTATTAATTAATTGATTCATTATCTACAAACCATGCTAATTCTTAATTTCCTAAGTTCCATTTTCCATCATTAATTCCATTTTCTACTAATTCTTATTTTGTGGAATAAGAGGATTTTTTATTCAAATATTCCATCATCATGACACTTGGATATGACACCTTGTGGATTCTCCTTTGACACTTGGCTGAGATTTGTCATAATCAAATATTATTACCTCTTACACACGTCCCTATTTGGCTTATTCGTCATAGATTCTTCGCTTTAAGTGGGTTGAGGTGTCTTATGACGCGTCATAGATTCTCTTCCACATTTAGCCAAGTTTGACTCTCATGTGTCATAAAATCTCACAATTGGCATATTCTATCATATGCATCATAGAAATCTCTTGCCACATCGCATATCTATGGGTGACACATCCAATGCTCTCACCCTCCATGTCAATTATAAAATGGACACCCTTCCTCTCATTTGAGGATCCGAACACTTAAGTTTTGAAAATACAAATCTTTGAGTTTTTGAGTCTCTACTTCTTTTCATGTTGCATTCTTTCTCTCAGATTAAATCACACTTCAATTATTCTCATGGCATGATCCTCATCATAGGCTTTGGCTTCAACCTTGTGTGCACTATAGGTGAATTTGAGCTACAATCATTTGGAGAAGAAAGAAGGACATGAGAGCTACAAACGGAAAAGGGAATTTTTGATTATGTTTCCTTTCTTTTAATTAGTTTGGCTTTCATGGTAGACTAGTGGGTGCTAACGTATGATTATTGAGTTTTGTGATTTTCTCATAGTATGTTATGCATTTAACCCATTTTTTTGGTCCTACAAGATCAATATCTTCTTCTTTACACTTTATCTTTATTTGAAACTTTAGTACTTGGTTGACACTTGTTCTCAACTGTCCTTGTAATTTCTATATGCACACTTGGAATTTTAACAATAGTAGAAATAGAGGGCCTAGCAACAAAATTAGATATTGCACTGATATTAGAAATACCTTGTTGCATTGTCAAATTTTATAATGGTGTCACTTGTTGCTTGGTAGATGAAGTGTTGATCACTTCAGTCAATATGGTACTCAACTAAATAGGTGCAAATATTAGTTGGGTGCTTGGTGTTATAGTGGTTACCACAACCAACTCGACAAAAGATTTCTCAAAGCTTGATGGCATTGAAACTTTTCTCTAAGAATGAGAAAATGAGGCCATCTTGCTACTGAAATCTTTTATGGGTCAATTTCCTCAATACTTTGAATATCAGGGAGATTCTCCTCTGTAGCTTCTTGTTCCTCCTCCTCATCATCCAAATTTACATCATCTTTTGTTTCCACATCTTCTTCATCATTATTTTCATCATCTTCCTTGTCATCTTCATCATCTTTATCACTAACATGAGAAAAGAAGTCACTTAGTTGATTAAGGCTATAAATGTTCTTCCATGTGGTAGTGGTAGATTTTACCATAAATTATATGTCTTTTATTAGCACAAGACATGTTGAATTTAAGAGTGATTTTTTTCTCATTTTTCTTCATAGATTCTTTCACCTCTTTGTCACTAAGACTTAGTATGAGTGATCTTAGAGTCTATTCAAATATATCATTTATAGTCTTCTTAGCATGCTCCCATCTAGGCTTGATTGCTTTCATAAGCTCATTGGGAATTTGCTATACAAGTTGATCAGGAGAGTACTTCCATTTACCTAATTTTGTCCTCAACTTGCTTTTTCTCATCTACATACCTAGTTTCACATATGACAAAATTGAATTTTTCCATTCCATCTCTTCTTTTTGTTTCGTTTAATTTTTCTTGAAATGTAGGTGGAGGCTTTTTGAAAATAATTTCCTTGACATCCTCCTAACCTATGTTCAATTTCTTCCTAGTTTTTGGTGCTCTTCTTGTGAATACATCAATATAAGACTTATTAGGTCCGATTATGATAACCTTACCTTTCTTCCTTATAGGCTCTTCTTCCTCAAACTTTTCTTCTTCTTCTTCATCTTTTACTTCATCTTCTTCCATATCATCTCTTTTTATTTTAGTCAATAGGAGAGTAGAGCTTGCTTGCTTTAGCTTTACTATCCTCTTCTTTCCTTTGTTAACTTCTTGAGAAAGTTTAATTTCAAGTTCTATCCTCACCTTGGCTTCTTCATAAGTATGAATATATGTGGCCTTGGGATCCATAGGTTCATTCAATAGTGACTTAATGATATATTTGGTATCATCAATGTTAACCTCATAGTTTAAAGGCTTAACCCACACCACTCTAGGTTTGACTGCTTGAATGTACATTTTGTCATAGTCTATCATGAAAAAAATACCATCCTTAGAATACAAAGCAGTAATCAAATTTTAATTTTTAATTATACATAGGGAACTTAATTAGATTAATTCAACAATTTCACATTATAATATATCCAATAATTAATATGGTAAAGTCATTGATTTCATATTTCTCATACTATACCTATCCTAAGGAGAGTGTGGGTTTACTTATCATAGGGCACTTGACACTAGTAAACCATCTAGTTTTACTCCACCTCTCCCTATATAACACAATCTATCAACTCCCATGAGTATACTGAAAAATCAAAGAATTTTGTTTTATCAATTATATTCCTTCATTTAGAATTTATAAATATTAATCTATTAAATACTCCTCTCATTAAATCACAATGTATACCATTATATATATATATATAATACACACAAGTTGCTCTATATAATATATATGGTGTTTGTTTATTACTTGTTATAGATGGCTATCTCATTCTTATATATTAACATGATTTCAGATTAACACATAGTTACATGCCCCTTTAATTATATGGTAGAGTTCTACACAAATTTTATATTCACCTAATGTTCAATCTCGAGGATCACAATGTGTGAGGGACCTATCCTTACATTATCTGCTTGGTAGCTCGATTAGTGTATATTTGGCTAGCTTGTATTGTTTGATCAACTAGTAATGCTCCTAATGCCTGACTCATCCTAAAGCATTCAATATGTAGGTTTGTCTAATCAACATGTGATGAATTTCTCCTTTTGTGTGCTATAACTAGTCCTCTACTTGATCAATGATGTGGGAACTTATCACTATTTCATTAAATTTTCCAACGTCCAATATTTCCCTTGATTTTAGTTACGAACATGAATAATGGTTGCATTCTTTGATTCCTGTGTCGTTATCCAATCAACCTTTTCTCTTTCCCTGTAGTGATGGTATCAACTTCAATGTTGATGTGATTAGGGGTACCACCTATAATTAGGTTGGTATGACCCATGTGAAGAGGCGCATCCTTTTATACACGCTATTATTTATGCCAACACCATTAAGCCATAGGGTAAGATTTTTATTAATTATTTAATTATAGGGTAGGAGCTATTTTTAGATTGTTATATTTATAGAACAAATTATTTTTTTTACTTTTTTTTACTTTTTTTATTAGTTGTATAGTTATATAACATATTAACTATTATGATTAGTTATGTGCCTTGAATCAATATTAGATTAATTAGTTCAATAAGATAGATTGATATGACATGGATTACTATTGCGTAAAACATAAATGTATTTATTATTATAATTATTTGTGTCTATGAAAATATACTTATTTTCTATTATCCATTATTAAAGCTCATGACACATAGTAAGATTATAACATGGAAAACTCCAAATTACAACCATATCGATAGAAAAGTACTAGAACACCTTACTATGCCAAATGGAAATACCAAGTTTGAAGGCTAAAATAACAATTTAGATTTCATACCTTATTTTAGAATAAATGCATATTTGGGGAAATGATGCAGGGGCATCCAAGGGTCAAGGTTGTAGATTCAGATGTGGATTTTGGACAAGATTTACTTCTAGGTCATAACTTTTGACTCAGATGTAGGTTTTGGTTGAAATTTTATAAGCAGTTGCATTAGGAGTTATTTAGATTGTCGATGAGCTCAGCTCAATAGGTGGCTGTTTAAACAGTTTTTTGGGAGCCTGAAATATCGTCTTGACCTCTAAATTTGGCTTTTTGTATTTTTTCCAATTTTTTTTGGAAAGTTGTGTTTGCAATAAATTTGAAATCATATTTTTGATTTCATTGATTAATTGGAAATTCATCTTGCCTTAGTTGGGGGCTTTTCTTGGGAAAAATCAAGATTTATAGGATGAGTTTTAAAAATTACCAAAAATGGAAAAACAATTCTCAAAAATCTGCCAAATATAGTAATTTTCAAAATTGTAATAAGTAGGCATTCTATTTCATTGTAGAGGTAGAGTAGAGTTGCAAAAAAAGTTGTAATAAAGAATTATGTTATTCTGAAACATCTGTCTTGTGTCAATCTCTTATTTATTCATTGACGAGATTAGATTACAATAGAAAACTTCAATTGAATTTAGACAATGATTTTGAAATATTTTTTATTTTTTTTGCAAATTTCTTTGTCATGAATATAATAGTAAGATCACTTCAACGAAAATCTAATGTTATATTGTTGATGGATCATACTATGATCTAAATGTTAATCGAAAATATTCATATTTAAAATCATAATATAAAATATGTTAAAGTTTCAATAATTTGAAATATGTCTATTATACTAAATTGTTTTACACTTTTTTGTCTACATTCCTTTTTTGGCTTTGTAATTAGTTTCTAGTATAAAATAGTTTCTTAATCGATTTAGGTCACAAAAACTAAGGGTTGTTATAGTAGTTGAGAGTTTCCTCTACTTATTTAATAAAAAATAGTGAATTCTATCTTTTGTCCCTAACAATTGCTCACCAATTTTGTTATGATTTCAAAAGAAAAGTCTATGAAGCATCTCAACAATTAAATTCAACAAATTATTTTAGCTACTTAAAATCTTAGGTAAGGTATATAGTCTTCAAATTCTTCAAAAAATTCTTGTTAATAATAAAATTTAAATGATGTTTAATACTAATTAAGAAGTTATTTATTTAATATCACTTACCTCTCACAAATATAACTTAATTGTTAAATTTGAATATATATATATATAGCTCAAATGCAACTATATATAGCTTTCTATCTTTCCACATCTCCCTATCATATCATCTCTCTCTTAACCTATATCTTCCTATATATCTCTAAGTTTTTTCCTTTATATTTTCCCCTCTCTAACCCTTATGTCATGATTAGAATTTAATGTTTGGGTTATGATAAGGTCAAAATTAGGATTTAGGTTAAGGTTGCGAATAGACTTTAGGTTTACAATTATGATTAAAATAACGGGTTACATCATGAAATTAGAATTTTGATTAAAATCAAGATTAAATTTAAGGTTAAGATTATGATGCAAGTTACATTTTTAGATATAAAATTTTAGTTTTATGACAAAAATTAAGATCTACACTAAGATTAAAATTAGAAAAATATTTAAGTTTATATCATAATATGATCATAATTAAGATTAGAATTATGTCTATTATAATTATTATTTAAATAATAACATTGTAATAGACCCATTTTTCCTTCATCAATATATCTTCTCCTACTCTAACAATCACCATCAAGCTTTCCTCTAGTCAAGCTGATTTTTTTAATCAAATACGGTTCATAGATTGGAGAGATTTAGGTTTGTCATAAACATAATAAGAATTCTAATTCAAATAGCATTTTTTTTTAAAAAATTGAAGAAAGCTGATAAAAAATACAAATAAATGATTATAGTTAAGAATATACATAGAGCAAACTAATAGTGCTGAACAAATAGCATTCATTCATGCCTAAAAAAGAATTGAAGATGATTTGACACGCATGAAGAGTAATATCTATCTAATTTAGGAAGGTTCAAAAAATTTGAGTCAAGCTATAGGCTTTATTACACTTCAAACAATTCTTATGATGCCATTAATGGCGAAGGCATAAATAAATCCTGACAGATCCTTCGATATGTCCTGTTACACAATTTTTAGGTCACCATCGAGAACAAATTTTAGCTAACATTGCAATGAATTTTGACATTCCAAGGATACGATTTGTTTTCAATGGTGACCTAAAATTGTTTCTAGGTCGTGTGACAGATCGACGGATCTCAGACACGCGCAGTTTTAGGTATTTCGAAATATGACCATTCAACTACCTCTTGTCATTTCGCATTGTTATATTGTTGCTTTGTTTTTTTATGTCTTCATGCATGGTTGCTCTGTTTGTGCATTGTTGTTGTATTTGCATTGCTACTCTTTTTTTTCCCTCTCTGTGTGCATTCCTGCTTCTTTGCATCATTGTCCAACTGGGAAGAATGGCTAAGGAGAGCTTCTCAACACCCAATTCAAAGGAGGACGTGGATACATTGGCAATGTTGGAACCCCTTTCTTCAAAGGAGATGCAGAGGAGATTAGAAAAATAATAAACATGTTATCCATAGATAATAATAAAGATGTTTTTGATTTTGGGAGTTTGGGAGGAGACCGAGACCTCTGACGTTATGACCCACTGGATAAATCTACATATACGTTTCCTAGGCCACAATTCTTGCACTATTGGCCAGGCAAAATGGATGATGATGAAGGCCTCGAGGATACAGACGAGGAATGGAAAGAAGTCATAGATTTCCTATTTTCAAAAATAAGATTCTAATTTTAGTGGCCGTGCTCTTTGTGTTTATTTTCTATATATCTGCATGGCATTCTAGCAAGTATTATGCTGGACTTAATTTGCAAGCTTTCAATGAATATGCAGATGGATTTGGTCTACCAATGAGTGAAATAGTAGAAGAGGACTTGGACCTATCAATCAATAAATATGGCAATGAATTGGGCTTTTTCATTAACAAGGATTTAGTTAAACATAGCCTGCCAATCAATGAAAATATAGAGAAGTTCAGCATGGCAATTGACGAAGATGAAACCCATGGTCTAGCAGTGCTTAAGCAGTTTGGCACACTAGAATCATGCCATTCTAAAACTCTAGCATTGGAGAGCCCCAAACAGATAGAAACTATGATGTTAGAGGGAAAAAAGGCCAACGATTGGGTATTGGATGTTCTTGTTGCAAAAAACTCCAAACATTTAGACATGTTGGATGTCCTTGTTTCAGAAGATTCCCAAACACTTGAGGGTATTGGATGTTCTTGTTACAGAAGATTGCAAACATTTGGGAGCAGGGTTATCTAGTATTCAAGTGAAATCTGTAAGAAGTCCCCTGCTTTGTAGAGTTACAGGTGCATTCATTTGTGCAGCTGCAATAGTGCTTAATTGGTACAAGAAAAGGACAACATATGCCTATCCTAGGACTTCTCTAGAAGTTGTTAAAGAAATTTAGACAAAGAACACTCCTACTCAACAAGGTCCTTTAAAGTAGATGTTGTCATTGCAGGCGAAGGATTCTTGTGTGCCTAGTGTGCAGCTTCTAAATGAGTATTCTCTAGTACAGACGGCTAGCTCTTCCAGCAAAAAGAAAGATATCATGTGGAATGATTCAAATATTGGAAGAATTTCATTTTACATTTCCAACCAGGAAGTTCAGAGGAAGGGCAATTCAACTTCAACCACAAACCAAGAAAATATGGCAGCTAGAGAAATTTATTTGGAAAATTCATTTTATGGAAGTCTCACAATGATGATAAATAAGGTGAGTTTACATTAATACTGTTTCCCTTTCTAATGCAGTAGAATCTAATGAGCTGCTTTATCTTCATATTATTATCTTTATTGCTCTTGGCAATGAAAAATTTCAATGATTTTGAATTATTTTCTCATAAGAGTTCTTCCTCGATTGATTCTGCATATGGTATAATGTAACTTATTTTACTAATGCTCAAGGTGGCATATACATCTCTATTATTTTTTTTATCCTTGTCAAGTATCATATTGTTGTCATCTTAAACATTACGTTTAATTATTAAGAATCTTGTTGCTGATGTTCTATTTTCTTTCCATGCCCAATGGGCAATGATTCACATCTTTATATATCCCTAGATGCGAGTGCCATGCAAATATGCACCCTTTCAATGAGCTTGCTTTGGTCTATAGGTTATGGATATACTAGATCTGCTTAGTTCTTTTTAGAGGGTTAGTTTTGTTGTCTATAATGATAGTTACATTTAACTAGCATCCAGTGCTATTAGTTCCATTTAGAGAGCAATTTCAGGTTATAGAGAATGAATTCAATTGTGATACAAGAGGATTAGTTGTAGTAGAAAGAAGAGTAGGAACTAATTATTTTGGGGATAAAGAGGAGTCATGAGAGTTCTTAAAGAAATGTATCCATAAAGAGTCTAACATTCTACATGAGCTAAGTCTATTTTTGTGGTTCAAATTTTTATTATGATAAGATTTCTACGTCATTTTTGGTTTGCTGTGTAAGGATTTTGTTAACAATAGTCCTCTTTCCAGAAGGGATAGCATTTTGTTTTCTATCTAATTATTTTTTGTCTAAATTAGTATGTCATGTCAACATTTTCCCCCTTTTAAGAATAAAATGCTACTAATCTTTCGGGGAGCATTCCACAATGAATAATATCTTCTTTAACTACTTAGTATCCTCATCCTTCATACATTAGTTTTCTGTGTACCTAGTCTTAGCTATTTTAATGTAATTTTCTTCAAAGAACATTTCTAAGAAAAGTGTGTGTTTGTATAATGTAGGATAAACATAAAGAGCAACAAAAGCTAATACTTGTGAGAAGATCAGATTGGGTATGCAACCCACCAAAATCTGATTGTATTCTGTATAAGGAAGTATGCCATTGTCACATCATCCTTCCTGAACAATGGGCATGAATGTGTTCCCATTTTAGTGGAAGTGCTCCTATACTTTCAGGGAAGCATTTCATGATGAAAAGGATATTCTCTAACCACCCATGATCTTTGCCCTTCCTACAATGTTTTCTTGTATACTTAGTCTTGCTATTTTTACTTTCTAGTTGATTTCCCTCAAAAGGACAATTTCTAACAATAGATTGTGGTTGCACATTTTAGGATGTAGATTAGAAGAAGCTCAAAGAAATGCCTATGATAAGATTGGATCGAATACAGAACACAAAAGTGTCAGATTGTGCTCTCTATAAAGTATGTCAATCTTCCTACACAATAAGCATGTTCCCTTATAAGTGGAAAGTGCTACTGATCTTGGGGGAGGGGAGTATTCAATGTGAATGAGATCATCTCTAACCACTCAGGATCCTTGCCCTTCCTACTCTATTTTGTTGTTACTAGACTTTCTATGTTTCTTTGATAGTTTATTTCTTCAAAGCACATTTAGTAAGAATAGTTTGTATTTGTATAATGCAGGATGCAGATAAAAAGCAACAAAAAGAAAAACCTTTGAGAAGATCAAAGCGGATCAAGAATTTAACCAAATCTAATTGTGCTTGTAGACAACATGCATGAACTATTTGATATAATGCCTCAAAGGGTGTCATTTCAATGAAGTAGCTATAACACTTGTAGGTTATGTGCAGAACTAATTTGTTGAATAGGCTTAAACCTTCAAGCAAATGAAGTTGGTAGATGATACAAATAATCTCCATGGTTTATGCCAGCATCGTACATACTACACATGAAGTACCTCAAATTATATTCATTATGGCTGTACGATATTTGATGAAATGGATCTTACAAACTTTCATGCAAAGGCAGTTCCCCACTTAACTAACATTTCCTTATATGTCTGCCTATAAATGGAAATTCTATAAAAAAATTTGACCAGTGATGAAGTATAAGGAATGGTGTAAATTTATGAAAATTTTGGAAATGTAGATAGCATGTGAACTATATGAATGCTTGCAAGAGATGTCATCTAATCGTACATCAAGAATTTAGAAAGTTTTGAAGTTCCTATCGAATTGGTATTAAATTTGTATATAGAGGTACTCCTATGTATTAGAAGTTCTATGAATTGGATCGCAGAGTTAATATGAAGGACACAACTCATGAACCTCTCAGAGATACTTTTGAAGGGGTAGATTATCATTATCTATGGTACAATTCTTATTTTATATTGAACAAAGCAATTAAATAGTTATTAATAATTCCTAATATAATTTTTCATTTCTTATGTTTAACCGTCTTGCAAAATAATTTCAACTGAAAAATAAAACAACTAGATAACTCTCCCAAACCAAGTAAAATGCAGCTACAAGATATTCTCATTTGCACAATCTGGCACATGATCTTCAAGATGTGGTGAGGGTAATAGTCAAGCATTCATATGGGGAAAGGGTGTGCTGGTAGAATCTAGAGGGACATTTGTGACAATTACCCACATTTGCTCAAATGAGAACATCAACCCTATTGATTTCTATAGCAGCTGCCCAAACATAGCTTTGAATAAAATCTCACCTTATAATTAAAATCTTTGTCTACCACCATTCTCCAGATTTTTTAATGAAGCTAGAATTTCATTGCCATTATCACCTTATAGACTTATGCTTAACTTAATTATTAACCTGTCTATTAAGTTACAACTCGATGAATTTCTTGGTAGGGCTATGAACTAAAAATCAAAGAAATTGAATTCTTTTTTAAGGACATCATCTTCCTTTTCAAGCAAGTTGCTGGTTATGGTATGGTTCTCTGGTATGACTCTACACTAATTTGTTTACATTGGTACATTATGTCTATAGCAAAACATGTGAAATATGAAAATTATAAGAGACTAAATACTAAAAATATAATACTTATTGCCAATAAATATGTTTAACATAATGTGCATAGAATAAACAAAAGAAAACACAAAACACTAATAATATATTGATAATTCCATGGTTTTATCATTAAGTTAAAGCTTTCTTTTTTGTTTTTTTTGGCTGCTTTAAATTATTTTTATTGATTTTTATTTTATTTTATTTTTGACCATTTAGGGATCTAGATTCACATAAAGCCTTTGCCTAGGTATGACCAAGACATGATGTGCTCTCCCTGAGTACACCTCAGACAAATTTGGTATGTCCCAAGGATTGGGTATTAAAAATCAAGGCTTTGCCAGAGAAGATGTTATGGAAATCCCCTATATTGATGTCGGATTCATTATGATGGGGGCATTTTCTCATGGAGCTATATTTCTCATTAGAGATTATAATCTAGAACAAAATAAGGATAATGCATTGGTGAGAATGTTGGAGCATAAGGAAACCATAATATCTCATGTGAGTTGGGTTAGTTTATTCCTAGGCAGCCAAAGATTTGGTGAACAAATTGGTTGAGTGTGAGCAATTTTTATTGCTAATATTAGTTACCATAATTTTTTATGGCCATGTCTAGTTTATGCAACTTAAGATTAAAAAATCATTTTTATCAATCATGAGAATTGAGTAGTGTCACATCGAAACATATCACAAGTTCTGAGTAGTAGGTTACAAAATTCCTTTAAAGAATGCTACAAGGTACTACTCTGGCTATGAAATTTGAACAAAATGTTTGGAGTTGGGCTTTCTACACTAAGTATTGGGGTTATTCCTCTTGAAAGTGTGAAGGGAACACTCTTATTGTTGTCAAGGATTAAATTTTTGATAGATTTGAACTGAGAAAACTGGTTTAGCTATGGGATGTAAGAAACAAAACATACATTTTGAAAAGAATTAATGGTAGGAAATAAATGCTTCGCACGATATAGTTTTTCTTTTACATTTGCATTTTATAATTGTATTCCACACATGTTTTTCTAATATGTTCTATCCCCAATCATTGATGTGTTACATCCACATCTACAGCTTGCAATGCTTTTGTTTTATAAGGACTAATTTAGAAAAGAAAACCATACACAACAAAAAGAGTTATAGCACTCTGTGGCCGAGTCTCTTAATTAGAAACATTTTAGAAATTAAGTATAAGATTACTTAGCTAATATATACCATCAAGGTCCCCTTACATGGGAGATAACATGAAAGAATACATGTATAGAACCAAAATCAAAATAGTAAAGTTTACTCCTCGACAAGGACATGCCCCATATCTCACTGTGGATGTGCCTAAACATAGACTTTTTCATTTAATTAAACTTTTTTTGTTCCTTGAGGTTCTTATCAACAACTAAAACAAGATGAATAGATTCATAGATGTATGCTAGTATATTGGTAATATTCTTTGATCATTCCTAGTTTTTTAAATTTACAACTATACTTTCATATGCTTCCCTAATCTAGTATATTAAATTAAGAGTCTTGCAAGAATTTGGATAGGCTATAAATTTAAAACATACTAGATTAAAGCTTTTTAATGACTATTCGAGGGATACAAAACTCCAATAAAAGAAGAACTACAATGTGGTTTTCATGTTTTAAATAATCCACTTGCAAAAAGGTTCAAGAACAACTTTGTAAAATTTGTGAAAGTAAGGACAACTTGTTTTCAAGAAAGCCTTTAATGAAAGAAAGCGGGAAAATAAATTCCATTTCTATGCCTCTAAATTTGCATAGGTGAAAATGTGGTGGGGCTGGAAATTATCCCACCATCCTAGGAAAAAATTATGCCACATGTAAAAGATTTGCACATTTTATTCCCACCAAAACCAAATAAATCTTGCCAAAAAATTAAAATTAGAAAGCTTATTCAATTTAAGAATTGAAGCTTTAACCTAAAACACATTATAAATTTCATAAGAAGGCTCATACTTATGAGACTTAAAACATGTCAGCTAGATCATTAAAATATACTTAAGAGACTCAAAAAATACTTAAGATATTGAGGAGACTTAGAACATGCCATGCCAGATCCTTCTTCCATCTTCTTCAATCTTTCTTGAAGTGTAGGTGCAAACCTTCTAAAGATGACTTGTTCTACTTCATCTTCACCTAGCTTCAGTTTCCTTCTAGATTTGGTTTCTCTTCTTGTAAATATTGCAAGGAATGACTTAATAATAGCTCTAGTTATAATAACCTTCCCCTTCTTCTTGGAAGGCTCTTCCTTCTCATATTTAGATTCCTCTATTTCATCCTCTTCATCTTCTACATCACCTCCTTTTCCCTCGGTAATCATAAGAGAACTTGATGATTTTGCATTCTTGATTATCTTTTCTATCCTCTTTCTTGCTTTTCTTACCACTTGACGTAGCTTGATCTCAAGCTCAATTCTTTCCTTGGCTTCATCATAGGTTCCAAAATAGGTGGCTTTAGGATCCATGGGCTCATTCAATACAGCTTTAATGATATCCTTAGTGTCATCAATGTTAAGCTCATATTCTAGAGGCTTAACCCATGCCACTCTAGCTCTGACTGCTTGAATATATACTTTTTCATAGTTAGCCATGAAACATAAATCTTGTTCATAGTCTTCTACAAGCTTCTTGGGTATCCTAAATCTACTTTTCATCTTTTGTTTGAATGATTCAAAGTAATTATCTATGATGTTGCTAAAAGTCTCACCCATTTCTACCATGTACTCATTGATTTGGTATAAAACTAGAACATCTTTTCTTCGTACAACAGATCCTTTGGAAGGAAAAAACTTTTGAACAAAGAAAAAAAACATATTAAAAAAGAATTGAGTTTACATTGGTTGTTATCTAACACTCTGATTGTCTCCATATTCTTGTTGAATTGTATTAGCAATAACTCGGAAAGGTTGAAAGACAAGTTGTTCTTCACCACCTTGTATGTCAGATCAACAGCCTCACATGACACATTGTTCAACCAGATAGAGTTGTATATCTTGTGATAAATCACATGGATTCCAAAATTCAACTCAATGTCTATTAAATCACTAAGCTTCATGCCTCTTACATCCCACTCAACATGACTCCACTTTGTCAATTTTTCCCAAACTAGGGCTTTAGTGGCCTTAGCTTTGTTCAACATTGACAATCCAATGATTCTATAAATCATCTTCTTTATCAAGATAGGGTGATCTAGTCACATCTTCCCATTGTGAATGCTACTTAGAATGAATATGATCCACTTGACTTGAAAGTCCTTTGGCATATGAAGAATATGTGTTAAGCCCTTTGTTTCCAAATGATTGTGCTTAGGTTTGAGAGCTCCATGCACACATAACTCATTGAGTTCTTTGTTCATTTCAAGGGTTCCAAGTTCTTGAATAGAACTATGAAATAATGAATGGATATCATGCACAAGAAGTACCTTGGGTGGAATTTGTGATTGCACACCAACTTGAATGTGGGAACCTTGCAATCCACTACACAAACAAACTTTTTCGATCCTTTCTTCACTTTGTTTCTCGAAGATGACATCACTCAGTAGGGTTTCAAAAATGAGAAAATCTTCAACAATAATTTGCTCAAATCACTCAAAAACACTAAATTTTCTCTTCACTTTGCACCCTGAAAATTTGTGGTGAAATAATGCATTCGATTCCTTCCTTTTAACAAATTTTCTCCTTTCAATCACCATTAATGGTTTGTATGTATACTTTCTTAGTGACAAGAAATACTCCACTTAGTTTGTTCTTTAATGCTTGGAAGGCACCTTTAACTTAGTAAGATTTCCTAACTCAGTAGGAACTACCAACTCAAAGAACTTCAAAACTCATTAGCATTATCACCATTCAATCTAACCTTGGTACTTGGTAGAGTCACCAACTTAATGTTTGTTAATTCAGAGGATATTTTCATCAAAAAATGAAGTATATCTAGATCTCCAATAATTAGCACCATGTCAAAGTTCTCACAATTCTAAATCCAATGCAACTTGAATGGGCAAAAAAGGTGTTTGTATGCTTGAGTTATGGCTAATCAAAGTTGGGTCTAAACTTGGACCAGAGGCCATAAAAAAAGTGAAATTTGGAACTCTCCAAAATTGGCCAAAGTTGACACCAATTCAAAGGTCTCATCAAGAGGTTTCCAAAAACATTTGTTTCATCAAAATTGAAGCCCATACACAAAACTTATGCCTGGTCAAAGTCATGGTCAAATAAGCATATCAGGGGTTGACCAAAAATAGGCATAAAATTTTAACCATCTCCAAATCAATTGAAAATAGCATCAAGATGAAGGTCTTATTGCTATGATTCCAATGCCATTCATTTTGTCAAAAATGAAGTTTGTATGTAGGAGTTATGATCGATGAAGGATGCCTAGGAAAAGGGTTGACTAGTGACTAGCATGTCCATACGATGACATCAACATGCTGACATGGAAAGTAAACAGTTAGTTGAGTCCATGTAGGAAGGACACAGTCAACATAATAAGGTGGCATGAATAGTCAGCTCTAACCTATCATTTTGTGACATTTGTCATTACAAGGTTAAGTGAATTAGTGCAATGTGGCACCTACGTGGCAAGGGACCAAGTTTTTTCTATTAAAAGTATATCTTGGAAGCTGGTGGGGTCAAACTCATGACCACCGGGCCCCAAACCCAAGCTAGTGGGTGGTGGGCTATCGATCCACTTCAAAATGGATGTGGCACAGTTTGTGTTTAAAGTTTATCTTGTCAAAATCAACTTTTAAAAGGCTGTTGTCGAGGTTAGAACCCCTCACTGGCAGCCCATGAAAAATCTTAACTGCTAGTGCACCAAATGTGGGATTGAATATGAATATAGGCAAGTTTATATTCAAACTTTTACTATCAAATCTGTGACCTTATAAAATAAGCTTTTTTTTGTTATTTGGCTAAGATATATCCCCCAAATTTGATGTAAGCCAAGTTTATTAATTGGAAAAGGGGTAAATTTGAATAGGTAGTTTTTTAAAGAGGCCTATAATTAAATATTATTATTTTGGCCTATTTTAGGCTAAATTCATGTATAAAAGAGGGGGGAGTTTTTCTTATGAGACCCATTCCAAAGAAGAGATTTTCAGAGGAGCAATTCCAAAGAGGCCATTCTAAAGGAGAGAATTTTGGACATGTCAGAGAGCATTCTAGAGGAGAATTTCTAAGAGGAAATTTTTCTAAGAAGCCATTCTAGGGCCACTCAGAACACACTTACATGGGATGTAATGATGTTTTGTGTCTATAGTCAAATGTTTTCAATTAAAGTCTTCCTTGCTCTTTAGTAACCAGTCTTGCACCTTGAAAGCTTGTATGCAAGATGGTTTGAGTCAAGATTTGTTAATGACTTTATGGATGGACTATAGTATGTTGTAAATCAACTTTTAAGAGCATCAATTATACATCAGTCACTCAATTGAGTTATACCTAGAGATGTAGTTCGCTTAGTTTAGATGAACTTCAATCTTCAAATTGGTTCTCTTTTCTCTCCATTCTCTATCTCTGGTGATATAATTCTCTCTTTCTATTGATCATTTTAATATTTGATATCTTTTCAATTATACATTAGACATTAAGTATCTGTATACTTTGATGCAATTTTCACTAGTATATAACTACCTAGATTGTAATCAGAACAAATTTGGTATCAAAGCTAGTTTGGCAAGTTGTATATGAAGTGATTGTAGGTGTACTTTCCTTAATGACATAAAAAAAGGGAGAATCATCTAAGATGGAATTGACTCCATCAATGGTGGCAAGTATCCACTCTATCACAGATAAAGTGGGACTACTTATTCAAGACTATCAAGATGAAGATGAGAGAGTCTAAAACTTTGAAGAAGCTAATCACCAGCTTTGATTAGAGAATGTAAATCTTTGAAGGGTTCTAGAAGAGGCTAATAGGGAGAAGCAAAGCCTGGATGAGATGTTTCAAAATGAGAATATTGAAAGAAGTCCTCCTCATTCAAAAAGTATTGAAATGTGGGCATTGAACCCATAATTAGAAGGAACTTATTCATACTCTCCATTCACCCCACCTAGAAGTATGAATGCTTTCTCATCTATGAAGTCTTCACCAAAGAGAGGATTCCCTTGAGGCCATGGCAAATGGGCTAATTGTGGCTCAAAAGATAATGCAAGCCATTGTTCTTTTTGTGAACAAATGGACTATCTAAGATAGTTTCAAGCCCCTATGAACCACAATGGTTAGATAGAGGCATCTTCTACATCAGAACAAGAGAAGGAACCTAGACACCACTCTATTGGGAGCTTTGAGAAGTACACTGAGGGTATCAATAAGAAACTAATGTCCAAAATTGGGTATAGCAACAAAGGCTTAGGCATCCATGCGTAAGGCATGACCCATCCTCTTGAGGCAAAGCAAAGGCCTCAAAAGAAAGGATTGGGATATGGAGGAATCGACAAGAACTATGAGGCCTTGTTGAAGGAAAATTCCTTGGATAATATGGAAGTTGATTCTTCTCTGAAGAAAAAAGTCAAGACACATGTAAAGATCCAAAACTTCTATGACCATTGTAAGATAACTTTGACTCTCTCCTAGGTTCATTTTAGAATCCAGTTAGCGCAAAGTAGACAAGGAAGGAATCGAGGTGGTACTCGACACCACCATGCAAGAGACTAAGGTGCAAGAAGCACTAGTAGTTTCCACCACTCTTGAAGCAACACTAGTAGTCTCTACTACTCCTAAATCAATCTTAGTGGAAGCACAACAAAGTAGTGAGAAACCCAAGAAGAGAGGTTCCATTGAAAAACTCCATAAGAGTTGGGAACAAATTTTAGCTAAATAGCAATATCAGCTTTGTGGGTATTACCTTCTTAGTAGGGTAAATGTTGATAGTAAGCTAGAGCATTTATGAGTATATGACTCTAAATAAATTTGTATGTAACAAAGTTGTATAATCCTAGGTTTGAGATGTTTGTATGTCTATTAAAGGCCCTATCTCTTGTAATCCGAAAAGGAGGATACATTGAACTTCTTATTACAAAATTTGTTTGGTGTGAGGCTCTTTAGAAGAAGCACCTATTGCAACTAATGTGATTTAGAGTTGTAGAGAACAATTAGCCAATGCCTTTAAAGTTCTTTGCTTTATGACTTAGTTAAAGATGGTCAGTTGATGACCAATGTTCCTATAGGTTTTTATAATGACTTTGATGTGTATGCAAATATTTGGAGCTCTTTGGTGATGCCTTTAATCAGCTTTTCCAAAATACAAAGGTGAAGGAATGTTTCAAGATGAGGCTTTATTACCATCACACGTGCAGTTTGCAAGAAAAAAGGTGCATCAAAAGTGACTAGCTTGGAATGTAGATGTAAACTACCATCATAAGAATCATTGAGTGACAAGTTTATCATGCTCAGTTTTTCTTCTTTCTTTATGGCTTTTTGAAATGTCCCTTTTCTGATTTTACATGATATTTCCAACCTTTAATCAGATCTTTAAGATCAAACAACTAATATCACAAAGATCCTCCAAATTTCTCAAGAAACCCCAAATCGGGTATGCCAGAAATTGTGCCAAAAGCTTCACAGCTTCACCAATTATTAATAAATCTGAAAATGGAAATTATTACAGAACTTTCAGCAGCATAACAGCCTACAAATTGACATTTCCAGATCCGTATAGCCTTTACACAAAAGCTCGAAAATGTAGGACCAAAACTATGCTCATCGAGCTCCCGAAATAGCACAAAATATGCCCGGAAACACCACAAGAACACTAATAATCTATCTCAGAAGTTTAATCACGTCCCAATATATATATTCAGATCTATTTTAACAGCTTAAAGTATAAAATACAGCAACAACCAAAACTGATATGAAATACTCAACCGGAAACACCAAACTCTCACAAAAATACACCCGGAAACTCACAAATCTGCACTGTTCAGCACAAAGGCAAACTCTGTATGAGCATGCACATGGAATGGCTTCAAACTCCCATCCTTAGCCTTCCTGGAAACCTACAAACTCCCGTTCTTGGGTCTCCCTGGAAACCTGCAAACTCCCGTTCTTGGGTCTCCTTCTCCACAGGTTTGGCAGCCTCTGAAGAATAACAAAGAATGAGCAAAAATCAAGTTCTGGAATGAGCTCAAAATGCCTCCAAACCCCTTAAAAGAGGGCATAACTGTAACTCACGTCCAAGAGAGGTTAATGAAACTTATTTTAATAATAATTTTCATTTATTAGTCCAACGGTTTCCAAAGATTAACCCCCTTTTTCCGAAACTTCACTTTCTTGGGCCCGCCTGCCTTAGCAAAGATTTTCTTTTTTAATTATTTGAAAAGGGGACATGACAAGTCCTCCCCTCCCAATCATTGCTTGTCCTCAAGCAATGGCTGAACAATAAACCAATCAATCCACCTGGATCCCAAATGTAGTCATGAACTATACTACTACCAATTAACACAGGCTCCTGTAATATCCTCTGCAATATGACCAAGAGGAATCCATAATCAAATTGACAATTATAGCTCAACCAAACTCCAAAATCACCACTACCACAATCAAAAACCCATGAGGCACAAACTCTTAGAACATCAGAACCCAAGTAAAGTGGACAAATCAAACTACCAACACAGTAAATACCATCAACGCATCCCACTGGCCTATATGGAATGTACAATCCAACTCTGCAACAATGGTGAACCCTCTCGAATGAAACTATACCAAGTATAGAGAATCCACACACTGTACAACTCCTACAGTCAACACAACTCTGCAAATCATCGGCCACTATCTCATAACCATAACTCCCATACACTGCTGATGGTGAAAAGACATTACAAGATAACGAGTAAGAAATGGAATCCAAACCAAATTTGTCTGCCATCAACTCCTCAGCACAGGGATCAAATGCTAACTGATGTACATACCCTGCAATATAATGTTGATAAAAAAAACCAACCTCAGTCAACAGCTCACCATGAAGAAGTGATACAACCCACTGATCACCAGCTAAGTCAAGAGATGTCATAGCCAAAGGAGTAGAATCAATAACAACACCTGCTAAAGCATCACTCCAAAAATCCTGCTCTAAGTCATGTATTATCAACCTGTCAATTGCAGGACCTATCACCATGTCATGCCCATCACAAATCTCATCCCGAGGCATCAAACTATCCCATAACTGATGATAAGCACTAGGAACCAAAGTACATCTCTGTACCATCATCTCATCAACATGGTCATCAAAGGTAGATATATGAGCATACCTCACAGTGTAATGCCGATAGAATGCACCAATCTCAGTTAGTGGCTTAGACTACAATCCAGATGTAACTAACTGCAATCGATCATTAACCAAGTTGGAACTGACTACTACCTCTGAAGACATTGCGAAGGGAGTAGTATTACTAGTAGGAACCATGCCAACTATCAGCTGACCAACATCACACATGGTCTTTGATACAACATCTCTAGTCTTCGTGCCATTAGTACTAGAGGTCACCACCATGTCAGGCACACCACAAAAATCTGCTACAGCACCCAACTCAATTGAACCTGACTCTAGTGGGAATGAACCTGATATGCCAATGTTAGTATCAAGGATGGATGCATCCCCATCTCCACTGTCTCTAACAATCTCGGCCATGGACATCCTCGGATCACCAAACACCATAGCTTGTGACTGTATAGAATCAGGTAAAGACTGTAGTCGCTCTAACTCCATGGTCACCTTAGCCAAATGAAACTGTGACTCTTTGAGAGCCAATTGTGTACTCTCAAGAATCTCAGAAGTCACCTCAAGCTGCTCAGTAAGATCACTCACCTCATCTTCCTTGGCCAACAATGCATCACATGCTGTACTGCCCCACTCCATAAGATAATCTCTGTCGGCTACCAACTGCATATAATTCTGTCTCAAAATCCGAATAGCCTCCCATAAAGAGTGGATCTCTGTCAAGGAAAGATAACTTCCTCCCTGCTCATCACTAGTAGGAGAACCCCATCCATAAACTGCTAACAACTGACGAGCAGCATCAAAATGTTGGCAAGTGATAGAAATGTCTTGGTCACTAACTCTCAACTGATTAGACACATGATGGCACTGGCTTGACTGTCTCCTACAAACCTCCTCTGATGCACTGTCTGAAGGAGTGTCCTCAAAGTTACTAGTCTCTAGAGTATTACCATCCATATCCTGTGAATCAAATCTAAAGCTCATATCAACATACGGAGTATCAAAAACATTAGCATTGCTGTCCAACTCCTCTATACCCAAGGAAACTAAGTCTTCAAAACTGCCCATTGCATCCTTCTGGAGGGCATCAATGCCAATGTGATCCTGGGACTCATCTATACACACTGCCAAATATGAAATATCATCAACACATTCCAGCAAGTATGGCCGACTGGATATATGAACAAAGCCCAACATTGGTGTATAAAAACTAATACCAACATCAGACAAGATACTGGCACGAGAAAAGACAACACCATGTAATCTGCTAATCAAATCCATGATAGCACCCAAACAAACACTGCTACCAAAAAGTGTTAAAGATCTCCAGTCAACTGAATCCCAAATGCCAATATAACAATCTCGAGTCCATATCCGTAAACTAGAATTAGCTGGTAACTCAAGAAAAATCCTGACTTGAGTAATATGACCAATACCAACTAACTCCACATACCTGTCATGATGAGATAATGTAGTGACAATACTGTCTTCACACACCTTCAGCTGGCGGGATAAATCATGTGAAGTACTACTAGCCTCAACCTCATGTGACGAAGCATCTAACTGTGCCTGGTACTCTCTCTCAAAAAAGTCATGAATGCTCAATGTCTGCTCATCTACACCAGGTATCTCACCATCATGCATAACAACATCCTCATAATCATCATCCTTGAGGTCAAATCTATCTATCACTCTTTGACTAAAATCATCAAATGTAGTTACCTGATCATGACCTTGAGTAGTCATTCCATGATACCACCAATCATAGGTTGCATCTTCCAAGTGTAGACTTGCAATTTGAACAACATCACTCTCCTTCATGGGGTTAAGTGTGAAGAAGGTCTGTAATTTTTGTAGCCATGCTCTAGCTGAAATTTTATTTGTTCCATCAAAAGTAGGTGCTATAAACTTGCTTATTTTATTTTTGAGCTCTCTTCCACTTATGTCATGCTCCCTTTTGTACTCTTTCTTGGGCATCAAAGTGTTCATCATATCCACATATTCTCTAAACGGAACTGAACTACGAAAGTCATCATCTAAGCCATTATAAGTAGCTCTTAATGTAATCAAGTTACCTGTAACCTCTTCCATAGGATTAATGGCTGGATTTGGTACTGGTGGCTCATCTGCAGGCAAGAAAATAGTTTTGGTTGATTTAGATGGTGTGGATTTCAGATTTCTTGGCTCCTCTGAAGTGCTCCCTTTCTCATTAATAGATGCAACTCCTTGTAGTTTTTCTGTCAATATTCGCAAAGCCTCTCTAGTTTTTGCCAAACTATCCACTGTTTGCTTCTGAGTATTTTGGATGTCTTGGAAGAATTTCTTTGCCATCTTATCTGGATCATCCATACTTTTCCCTTCCTTGGATTTTTTACTTTTACTTTCAACTGGAGGTTTGATCAAAATTTCTTTATTCTTTTCTCGCTGCAAATATCTTTTTTCTCTTTCACTTAGTTGCATGCAACCATAAATTTTGACATGCAACTGATTAGAAGCAACATGCAACCACCAAATTCACCAAGAACTAACATGCATATGATTAGAAGTAGAATGCAACCATAAATTTTGACATGCAAGATTTGGGTAGTTATCAAAACTGACATGCAAGATCTGGGTAGTTGTCAAAACTGACCTGCAACTTCTACAAACCCTCAGGCTGGCAAGATCATGGCTCTGATACCACTGAAATGTCCCTTTTCTGATTTTACATGATATTTCCAACCTTTAATCAGATCTTTAAGATCAAACAACTAATATCACAAAGATCCTCCAAATTTCTCAAGAAACCCCAAATCGGGTATGCCAGAAATTGTGCCAAAAGCTTCACAGCTTCACCAATTATTAATAAATCTGAAAATGGAAATTATTACAGAACTTTCAGCAGCATAACAGCCTACAAATTGACATTTCCAGATCCGTATAGCCTTTACACAAAAGCTCGAAAATGTAGGACCAAAACTATGCTCATCGAGCTCCCGAAATAGCACAAAATATGCCCGGAAACACCACAAGAACACTAATAATCTATCTCAGAAGTTTAATCACGTCCCAATATATATATTCAGATCTATTTTAACAGCTTAAAGTATAAAATACAGCAACAACCAAAACTGATATGAAATACTCAACCGGAAACACCAAACTCTCACAAAAATACACCCGGAAACTCACAAATCTGCACTGTTCAGCACAAAGGCAAACTCTGTATGAGCATGCACATGGAATGGCTTCAAACTCCCGTCCTTAGCCTTCCTGGAAACCTACAAACTCCCGTTCTTGGGTCTCCCTGGAAACCTGCAAACTCCCGTTCTTGGGTCTCCTTCTCCACAGGTTTGGCAGCCTCTGAAGAATAACAAAGAATGAGCAAAAATCAAGTTCTGGAATGAGCTCAAAATGCCTCCAAACCCCTTAAAAGAGGGCATAACTGTAACTCACGTCCAAGAGAGGTTAATGAAACTTATTTTAATAATAATTTTCATTTATTAGTCCAACGGTTTCCAAAGATTAACCCCCTTTTTCTGAAACTTCACTTTCTTGGGCCCGCCTGCCTTAGCAAAGATTTTCTTTTTTAATTATTTGAAAAGGGGACATGACACTTTTCAAGTTCCATTTGAACTGTATTCCTTTCTTTAAAATTCGTAGTGTGACTCAAGTATGAGTCCCCTTATGAAAAAATATGACATGAATGTTTTCAATATTGTCAAAATGTAAGATCCTGAGAAGGCAGAATAGACAATATTGAGCCACAGGTGTATTTGACCAAGACCAAAGGCTAAATCAAGAATTGCAGCGGAGTTTCAAAAATGGTAACAAAATTGAGATCAGTGACAAGGGAGCTAAAGGTTCTACTATATACACATATGGAGGACCAAAAGCCTTTTTAGTGGGGAGGTTTGATCTAGAGGATATTTTCATCAAAAATTGAAGTATCTCCTGATCTCCCATAATTAGCACCATGTCAAAGTTCTCAAAATTCTGAACCCAATTCAACTTGAATGGGCAAAAAAGGAGTCCATACACTCAAGTTATGACTAGTCAAAGTTGGGTCAAACCTTGGACTAGTGGCTATAAAAAAGGTGAAATTTGGAACTCTCCAAAATTGGCCAAGTTTGACACCAATTTGAAGGTATCATCAAGAGGTTTCTGGAAACATTCGTTTCATCCAAATTAGAGCCCAGGCGCAAAAGTTATGCCTGGTCAAAGTTGCAGTCAAATAGGCATATCAGAGGTTGACCAAAAATAGGTATGAAATTTTGACCATCTCAAAATCAGTTGAAAATGGCATCAAGATGGTCTCACCTCTATTATTCCAACACCATTTGTTTCTCTGAAAATGGAGTTCATATTCAGGAGTCATGATCAGTCAAATATGCCTAGGAAAAGGATTGACCAGTGACTAGCATGTCCATATTATGACATCAGCATGGTGATGTGGCAAGTACATAGTTAGCATAATAAGGTCGCATGAATAGTCATCTTTGACCTATCATTTTGTGACTCGTGTCATTACGAGGTTAAGTGAATTAGTGCCACGTGGCACCTATGTGGGAAGGGACCAAGTTTGTTCTACCAAAAGTATATCTTGGTAGCTAACGGGGTCAAACCCATGGTCATCGAGCCCCAAACCCCAATAGATGTGGTGCAATTTGTATTTAAAGTTTATCTCACCAAAATTGGCTTTTAAAAGGCCATGGATAGGGTTGGAACCCCCAACTGGCAAACCAAGCAAAATCTTAACTACTAGTGCACCAAATGTGGGATTGAATATGAATATAGGTAAGTTTGTATTCAAACTTTTCCTATCGAAACTACCACCTTATAAAATAAGTTTTTTTTTTGTAATTTGGTTAAGGTATATTCCCCAAATTTGATGTAAGCAAATTTTATTAATTGGCAAAGGGGTAAATTTGAATAGGTAGTTTGTTTAAGAGGCCTATAATTAAATATTAATGTTTTGGCCTATGTTAGGCTAAATTCATGTATAAAAGAGGGGGGAGTTTTTCTTATGAGACCCATTCTAGATAAGAGATTTTTGGAGGAGCCATTCTAAAGAGGCCATTCCAGAGGAGATTTTTCTGAGAAGCCATTCTAGGGGCACTTAGAATACACTTACATGTGATGTAATGATGTTCCATGTCTATAGTCGAACCTTTTTAGGCAAAGTCTTCCTTTCTCTTTAGTAACTAGTCTTGCACCTTGAGAGCTTGTATTCAAGATGGTTCAAGTCAAGATTTGTTAATGACTTTGTGGATGGACTATAGTATGTTGTAAATCAACTTTTAAGAGCATCAATTATACATTGTCCACTTAGTTGAGCTAGACCTAGAGATGTAGTCTGCTTAGTCTGGATGAACTCTGAAATCAAATTGGTTCTCATCTCTCTCTCTCTTGTTCTCTATTTCTTGTGTTTATATGTGTTATTAGTTTCACTTAACTATCATTTAAGTTCTTTATTCCACATTGAGCTAAATTGAAGTGGTTGAGTATGTTGGCATAGAACTCAGTGTTTTAACGCATTGCACTAGCAAATTGGGATACTTAGTTTCTCTATATTCACCTTCCATCTAGTTCATGTCATTCTTAATGTTTAATGTATTCTTAGTTAAACATTATACATTAAGTATTTGTACACCTTGATGCAATTTTCACTCACTATATAATTGCCTAGATCTTTATAATCAGATAAAATTTGAAACTAAGTATCCCAATTTGTTAGTGCAATGCATTAAAACAACGAGTTCTATGCCACCATACTTAACCACTTTGATTTAGTTCAATGTGGAACAAAGAACTTAAATGATAGTTAAGTGAAACTAATAGCACATATAAAAACAAGAAACAAAGAATGAGAGAGAGAGGAGAACCAATTTGATTTTAGAGTTCATCCGGACTAAGCAGAATACATCTCTATGTCTAGCTCAACTGAGTGACTGATGTATAAGTGATGCTCTTAAAAGTTTATTTACAACATACTATAGTCCATCCACAAAGTCATCAATGAATCCTGACTCGAACCATCTTGCATACAAGCTCCCAAGGCACAAGACTAGTTACTAAAGAGCAAGGAAGACTTTGCATAAAAAGGTTTGGCTGCATACATAGAACATCATTACATCACATGTTTGTGCATTTTGAGTGCCCTTGGAATAGCTTCTCAAAAAAATCTCCTCTTATAAATTCTCCTCTAGAATGCTCTCTAACATGTCTGGAATTTTCTCCTCTAGAATGGCCTCTTCAGAATGGCTCCTCCAAAAATATCTTCTTTCAAATGGGTCTCATAAGAAAATCTTGCCCATCTTTTATACATGAATTTAGCCTAAATTAGGCTAAAACAATAATATTTAATTATAGGCCTCTTAAGAAAACTACCTATTCGAATTTACCCCTTTGCCAATTAATAAACTTGGCTTACATCAAATTTGGGGGGATATATCTTAACCAAATAAAAAATTTATTTATTTATTTATAAGGTGGCAGTTTTGATAGGAAAAGTTCGAATACAATCTTGCCTATATTGATATTCAATCCCACATTTGCTACACTAGCGGTTAAGATTTTTCTTGGGCCGCTATTCGGGGGTTCCAACCCTACTGGCAGCCTTTTAAAAGCTGATTTTGGCGAGATAAATTGTAAATACAAATTGTGCCACATCCATTTTGAAGTGGACCAATAGCCCAATGACTAGTGACTAGGTTTTGGGGCCTGGTGATTGCATATTTGACCCTACCAACTACCAAGATATACTTGTGGTAGAACAAACTTGGTTCCTTGCCACGTAGGTACCACATGACACTAATTCACGTGACCTCATAATGACATGTGTGTCACAAAATGATAGGTTAGAGCTAATTTTTCATGCCACCTTATTATTCTGACTATGTACTTGCCATGTGACCATGCTAACATTATCATAGAGACATGCCAATCATTGGTCAACCCTTTTCCTAGGCATCTTTGACCAATCATAACTCCTACATACAAACTCTGTTTTCGATGAAATGAAGGCATTGGAATCATAGTGAGGAGACCTAAATCTTGATGCCATTTTCAACTAATTTATAGATGGTCAAAATTTCATGCCTATTTTTGGTCAACCCTTGATATGCCTATTTGACCATGACTTTGACTGGGCATAACTTTCACATCTGGGCTCCAATTCTAACAAAACGAATGTTTCTAGAAACCTCTTGATGAAATCTTCAAATTGGTGTCAAGCTTGGCCATTTTTGGAGAGTTCCAAATTTCACCTTTTTAATGGCCTTTAGTCCAAGGTTTGACCTAACTTTGACTGGCCATAACTCGAGCGTACAGACTCCTTTTTTGCCCATTTGAGTTCTATTGGATTCAAAATTTTGAGAACTTTGACATGGTGCTAATTATGGGAGATCTAGAGATACTTCAATTTTTGATGAAAATATCCTCTAGATCATTTGCATAATGAAATGATATGTAACCCGACCTTGCTTGGTAAGGTCTTGTGACCCAACCTTGCTTGATGATCATTTTGCATCTTGAATGCTGATATGGATCTTTTTGCTTGCTAGTTGAAGCTTATGTTAGATGACTTGTTCTAAATCATAGTTCCAATGATTTGCATAGGTAACTAAGTTGAAATGACTATGTCACCCAACTCATTGACTTGGGTGTCATTCACTTCATGATTTTGTCTTGCATTCTCTAGAGATTTCGGTATCCATTTCTACCTCATTTGTTTTATGATCTTGTCAACTTTTTCTTTCTTTTCATCTTCAATTCTTCTCGTGTTCATATAGTTCTTGGCAAGATGTCCAAGTTCTATACAAATAAAACATCTCTTTGTAGTATCTCTTTTCCTCATGTGATGTTTGAAAAAGTTTTCTCCAATGTGCCCAAATTCACCACAATAGTGACATCTACACCATGTGTTGTAATCTTGCCCAAATATTGCTTTCCCAATTTGTTCTACTAGGTTCCACTTCTTGATTTTGCACTCTAAATATTTGTGTCCTTGTTTCTTGCAATTGTGACACTTTCCTCCAAAATTAGGTTTCTTTTTGCATTTAGTTGCTCTATGACCATGCTTGTTGCAACTGTAACACTTTCCATTGAAATTTTCTTTACCATTGCTCTAGCATTTGTTTGATGTATGACCTATCTTACCATAATTATTACAAGTAGACCTTTTGTTCTTTTGAGCTCCTTGCTGAGATGATTCACCTTCTTTTGTATATATCCTAATCAAGCTTTTTATTTGTGTCTATATTGACTTTTCTCACTCAATTGATTCATGCTTTCTTGAGCTTTCATCAGTCTTTCATTAGTTTTTTTTTTCAATGCTAAGATAATTCTATGGTCTTTCATTCTTTGTCTTTAGATTGATAAGCTCTTGATTTGCATCATTGAGTTGATCAATAAAGTCTACTTGTTGAAGAGATAGTTGTTGAAATTCATTGTCCTTTTCTTATATTGCTTCTTTGGCTTTGTCTTTTTCTTCCATGACTTCACATAACCTGACTAATTGGATTTCTTGCTCTCTTTTCAGGATTCTAAGTTCTTCTTGAAGATTGCAATTTTTATCCAATAAGTCTTTGATTGTTGCATGAAATTCATCTGAATTTCTCTCTAAACATAAGTCTTCAATTGTAATTTCACTATAGAGATTGTCATCCATTTGTACTACAAGATCTTTTCTTCTTTTCAATAATTGAGAGAGTTTCTCCTTTTCTTTCTTGAGTTGTGCAATGGCCAATTCTACATCCAACTTTTCATTCTCGATAGCCTTATCTAGACTTATACCTCCATTGCCTCTGATCTTATCTCAAGATATTTGAACTTCTTCTCTGAGAACCAAATGCTTCCATACCAATTTTTGAAAATATAAGTTAGTCTAGGTTACTGTGAGGGGAGGGATGAATTAGGAACTAATGAAACTTTATTTTAGTTCACCAATTAATCCTTCATATATTATTTTGATCTAATTGCATGCATGAAATAATGAAAGCAATAAAACATTCATAACACTTTGAGAAAACATATGGTGACCCAGAAACCTTCCAATTAGAAAGTTAAATTGGGGTGGGGATGATAGCCACAAGCTTTAGTACTACATTATAAAATTAACCTATTGAGGCTTATAATTGACCATTCTTGGTGATCTACCTTGTTAGGAGAAATAAGGACTATAAGGTCAACCTTGTTAAAAGATTTACAAACATAAATTGAATTATGAACTTAGTTAAGAGATTTAGAAAAAGACTGGTCTACCTTGTTAAAATCTTTGGTTGATGCACCTATTAGGATGAATCAGTGGCTAATCTTTGATCTACAACTCTAATTTTTTGAATGAGATTCCTCCTATTACAATGATCACTTGGTTATGATAGATAAATCACTATTCTCTCTTATACTACTTATAATCTTCCTTAATTCACACTTATCCACTTCTCATTGATACTCACATACATACTTGGATATGGTGCAATGTATTACATATATACCAATATAATTCATGACCTTATCGAATTGGCTACAATACCAAATTCATCATAATTCACAAAGTTATCCCAACTATTGTAACTCAGGGTCTGAAGAAAAACTTGGTGATGTTTTGATACACGACAAACACTGTTAATGCTCAAAAAACTTTGGCACTTAGTTGAAGTTGAAACTCAGTTCATAATAATCACTCTTCAAGTAGCTTAAACTTGATCAACACTATGTGACTCAGTGAACACTAAGAAAAAAGGTAACAACTGAATCACTTGGTTTACACTGTATGACTTAGTCAACACTAGATTCACTTCATTAACCTTGCAAGCTTAGTAGAGATTGTAGAGCTTGGTTAACACTACAAAGCATAGTTAAGACTTGAGTCTCCATCACTTCCATTGAATAGATCGGTAGATACTACTATGTTGGGGCTATACTATAAACTATCTCTAGTCCTTGATAGATGTTGTATAGCTTGATATGAGCTGCAAACTATCTATTTAGCATGGTAGCAACTAAGACACTTGGTTAACACTATTGGATGAATGATAAGCTTAATAGGAACTATAGAGCTTGGTAGCAATGTAACCATTTGACTAAGTGTTGAGTCATTGATAGAAAAATTGACCTTAATGTTTCCTATAAACATATGTAGAGGTTCAAGTGCATGAATATCCTTGTAGAAGTCTTATCCTCAATGCACAAAAGATGTCCTAATTGAAGAAGATAAATTACAAATAATCTATATAATATGGCAAATAGTTGAGACTTTGGAAAAGATGATGAACTAGGCATCGATATTCTTATCACTTAATATTATAGGCAAAAAATAAAACAAACAAAGGTTAATACTTGATAAAGGGTGCTCCCCTTAATACCATAAACACATTATAGAAACAAAGAAATAACAACAATTTTTAAGAACAAATATGGGCTTTTTATTATGCTGTAAAGAAGAATTACAAAATTTTGAAATATACTATGCAAACCCACATGGGCACCTTCCTTACAATAATTTGAAACCTAGAGATATGAACTATCACCTAGATTTGTCTAAGAATCACAATGGGCCTCTCTTATATAGGCAGTTTTTCATTGCTCAAGAAAGTTTTAGATACAAACCCTAAACATTGAGGCCAACAAAATCTAAATTAAAAATTATTTTCTAATTTGTTACATAGGGTCAGCCATAAGTATGTTTTTTTAGGTACCCCAACTTCCTAAGGTCATAACTTTTGTAGACGAGTTCTAATTTTCAATTATAAGTACTATTTGAAATCGTCAGCTCAACTCCTAAACTACATAAATGAACTATAGTGCTTGACATGCACAAATGCAAGCCATCCCAAGAAGGACCTCATTCTAGAGCCTCTAAGGCCTTCAAATGTGAGTTCAAATGTATGATGATGTAACTCCACCATCAGATTGATATGACTAAGATGAACCTCCATCTATTAAATTAGAACATTCTAAGATCATATGGCCCACTTACTAAAAATAGTATGTTTCCATAAATGGTAACTATGTACTAAAATAACCCTTATTGAAAATGACAAAATAGAAGTATTTTTGAGTGATGCAAAATTGCCTTTACACTTAGGATGCTCCTACATCAGACACTCAAGATAATTTAAGAAGTGACCTTGTCATGTCTTAGGTGTTCAAAGAAAACAAAGGTAGTTCATTCTTCCCTTGTTAGTCATGATGAATCCTCAATAGGTCATCCTTTCCACTTGATCATATATTATTCATATTCCTTGTTCCTTATACTTCATCCAACTTGGCTATCCATTATGCCCTCAATCTCATTTGTAGTTGATGTAGCCATTGGAATACTCTACTATGCTTCTGCAGCTTCATCTCCATCACCTCCTTCATGATACTCTATCAAATCTAAAATTTTGAATAGTGGTAAAATATTCAGTTCAACATACAACTTTACTTCATAAGCGTTTCCATAATGATGTCCTTTTATTATGTTGGATGGTCCAAACTTATTCATTTTCAGCTTATTATATGTACCCACTAGAAATCTCTCTTTTGTCAAATGAACCATGACTTCATCTCCAACCTAAGATTTGTTACACCTCATTTTCTCATCTACTTTATCCTTGTACCATGTATTCATCTTTGTGATGTGTTTCCTCACCTCTTATGGAGGTTCTTCAAATGTTAAGCAAAATCTCTAGATTTAACATTACTTATCTCTCCTTTATCTAACTACCTCAATAAAGAAGCATTTTTGGGATTTCTTCCATATAAAATCTACAATGGTGATTTACCAGTACTCTTGTTGACATAATTATTATATGAATATTCTACCTATGGGAAAATCATATCCCAAGCATTTGACTTATCTCCAATCAAACAACTCAACAAGTTCCCCAAAGTCTGATTCACTACCTCTACCTATCCATTAATTTGAGGATGATGTGATGAACATAACTTTGAATTTGACTTCAATTTATTTTTCAATGTATGCCAAAAATATCCAACAAACTTGGTATCTCAATCTGAAACTATGCTCTTCGTTAGACCATGCAGTCTCACCACTTCTATGAAAAATAACTCTACCACATGAAAAAAATCACTAATCTTCTTACAGGGAATAAAATGTATCATATTTGGAAACCTATCAGCCACTATAAATATTGAATCATGCCCCTACTAAGTCCTTGGTAAACCAAGAATGAAGTCCATTTTGACATTATCCCATGGCTTCTCTAGAATAGGTAACGACTGATACAAACCTATATTACTCTTCACTCCATTTTCCATTTGACATACTCAAAAAAAATGTACAGACTTCTTGACATCTCATTGTAACTATGGCCATTAATAATTTCCAACAACCAAAGAAATGGTCTAATCTCTACCAAAGTGTCCAACCAATCCTCCACTATCTTTATCCTTGATGAGATTCTCTCTCGTAGAACTTCTTGGAATGCAAAACCATTATTTTATTTGAACATCATACTATCCTAGAATATGAAATCCAACCATTTCATCTTTTCAAGTGTAACAAGTTTTGTACAAGCTTTCCAAGCTTCACCAAAATCAAGATCCTCTAGATGCAAATTGTTGAGTTCCTTGAACCCAACCACCTCAATATGCATCTGTATCGATAAAATTTGTTTTATGGTAAGAGCATGTGTAACTATGTTAGGCTTTCTACTTTTCTGTTCCAAAACAAATGTATAACTCTGTGAAAAATGAACCAATTTCAAATGACTTTGGTTCAACTTTCCTTGAGTATTCAAATATTCTAAAAATTGATGATCAATAAAAATGACAAATTTCTTAGGAAGAAGATAGTGTCTCCACTTCTTCAATGCTTGAATTGTAGCACAAAATTCTTAATCATAAATATAATATTTTCTTTTGACATCATTCAACTTCTCATTGAAATATATGCCTTCTTGGCTCAAAATAACTCCTATTTTAGTACCTCTAGCATCACAATCTACTTGTTAAAATTTGGAAGTGCTAAATCAAGTTTCTCTATAACTTTCTATTTTAATAGATTAAAACTATTATCTTCTCCTAGAGCCCACTTAAATTCTTTCCTATCCTCTCTAATTGTTTCAATCAAGGGTCCACAAACACTACTAAAACATTTGATGAGATTTCTGTAAAAAAATATCTAGTCAATGAAAATATTTTACCTTAGTCATATTCTTTGGAGTAGGCCATTCAAGGATAACCTTCACTTTATTAGGGTCCATTTTTAGACCTTCTACTAGAACTACAAATCTTAGGTACACACACTCCTTAACAAAAATACACTTCTTTGAATTTATCATCAATGCTTATTCGCTCAACTAATCAAACACCTTACTAATATGCATCAAATGTTTCTCTAAGGTTTAACTAAAGATAAAAATATCATCTAGGTAAACAATGAAAAACTTACCAAGAAACTCCTTCAATACCTCATTCATGAGCCACATAAGAGTGCTCAATGCATTGGTTAGCCCAAAAGGTATGATTAACTACTCATACAATCCTCCCCTTGTCTTGAAGGTAGCCTTCCCCCCATCTCCTTCTCTAATTCAAATCTAATGGTACCCACTCTTCAGATCTATCTTTGTGAAACACACAACTCTTCTCAAATAGTCCTTAATATCATCCATCTATGGCAATAGAAATCTATACTTGAATTGTGATCTTGTTGATAGCTCAAAAAATGTGCACAATTCTAGTCTCCATTCTTTGTTAGTGCCAATACTACTAGTACAAAACATGGACTCAAACTCTCTTGAATCAATCCCTTTTGTAATAACTCTTGTACTTCTCTATTCAACTCCTCACTTTCTGTTGGTGTCATTCTATGCATTGCCTTGTTTGGAAAACTAGCTCTTTAAATCAAGTTTTTCTAGTGACTTATTTTCCTTACAAGAGATAATCAATTAGGTACATTATCAGATACAATATTTGGAAACTCTTCCAAAAAATATGCAATTTTTGTAGGTACCTCTTGTACTTCTTTACCATTTTATGGAATTACAAAAATCCATGCATATACTCACACCTCATACCCTCTAGGATCTTCTTTTCATCAAAAAAACATATGCTAGCAGCATTACATACCTTTTAAATTGTATCCTTCAAAGACTTCAACTTATGTTGCACTCCATCCTCTTTCAGAGTATATGCATTTTCATGCAAATCATGTATATCATGTCTATCAAACTACCATGTCCTACCTAGAAACATATGACATATGTCCATAGGTATGATATAACAATGAACATGATCCTGGTCGCCTCCAATCTTGAACTTCACTAGGCACTTCTCATTTACCATGACCTTGTGGTCATCCGACACTTAGGAAAGAAGATACGGACACGAGTGTTTTTTCCTCTTGAGCTTTAAATTCATGACCATCTTTTATGACATCATATTGTTAATGCTTCCACAATCACAACACTTATCTTCACACTTGCACCTAGTGCAAAACAAGCTCATCATTTAATCAGCTTCATTCTTACCACTCAATAAGACTCTTCTATTATTTAGAACTTCTCCTCTTTTAGCATCTTTAGAATGTGATGGTTTGACATCTTTATCAATATACATAACTTTGGCCTGACCTTCGGTTCTCCTATGTTTCCTTCCTTGGGGTTGGGAAAATTCAAAGGCCCTATGTCCTTCTCCATAGTGGAAAGAGGTTCCACAAAAACCTCCTCTGCTAGATCCTTGTTCTATTCTTCTTCCTCTTTGGTCTTTGTTACCCTAATCATGAAACCATTGGAATTTTTTACCCTCTAGTTTTGACTACTACTTTTGGCCCCATCCTTCTTCTTTGGATCCTCATTTTAGCCTCCATAAGAAAATATATTACATCTTGCACCACAACCTCTACCACTATTCTTGTTATCAAACTTCTTGTTTAACTTTTCATCAACTCTTAGGGAAAATTGGTATGCCTCTTCAATACTGTTCATTCTAACCAAAATTAATTTCTCCTAAATGATAGGCCTCAACCCATTGAGATAAAAGACAACTTTCTCCATGTCAACTTCTACATGGCCAATTTTGATGAGACCACATTAGAACTCTTGTGCATACCCCCAAATAGATCTTCCTACTTTCTTCAACCCTTGTATTTTCTGTAGTAGATCAAGATCATAATCTATGAGAATGAATTTTAACTTTAATTTAGCTACCATTTAGTCTCATATTGTAATTGTGTCCTTCCCTCTTCATTTTTCTTCAATTAGATCTCTTGCCACTAGATCTTCACATGACCTTGAGCTTGGCCTTCACAAATTTGACCCTTCTAGGATATCAATATCTTCGTACTCAAAGTATTATTCTAATTTTTTGATCCAATTGATCAATTCCTCTAGATTAATATTTCCCAAAAATTTGGGAAAAAAAATCCTATCTTTTTCCAATCTTGGAGATGGCCCTAAAAAGCCTTTTGTCTTTTGGGTTAAGAACTATCTCTTCTTCAACATTTTTTTCTTATTCTCTTTCATCCTCACTTTCCTCTCTTATGACAAGGTTCATCCCTCTACACAGTTGTTCTTCCAATGTTTGCATTTGTCTCTAAATGGCTATAAAGCCCTCAAGTGTAACACCTATGACCCTTCCATCACACTCTCTTCAATGAGGCATTTTAGTGCTTTCTCTAAAACCCTAGTACAAACTACCTCACAATTGGTGAGTTGTCTACACACTCAGCCCAAACCACAATCCTCATTCTAACCATCTCATGGTCAGTGATCTATCTACACAATCAGGAACTCTTGCTCTGATACTACTTGATGAAGGGTGCTCCCTTAATACTATTAAAACATTATAGGAACAAAGAAACAACATCAATTTGTGAGAAAAAATATGAGTTTCTTATTATTGCTACAAATGTAAAATTACATAATTTTGAAATACAATATGAAAACCCACATGGGTACCTTCCTTATTGTAATCTCTAAGAAATAGTTGTAAAATATCATCTAAAGCTTCCTAGGCATCATAGTGGGCCTTCCTTATATGGGAGTTTTTTCATTGCTTGGGAATGTTCTAGATACTAACACTAACCCTTGAGGCTGACAAAACCCCAATTAAAAATTATTTTCTAATTTATTACATATGGTTATCCATAATTATGTTCTTTTAGGTACTCCAATTTCCTAAGGCCATAAGTTTTGCCTATGAGCTCTCATTTTTAATTATGAGTACTTTTTAGAATCGTAGTCTCTTGAACCATAATGGTTGATATGTGCAAGCACTAGTCATCCCAAGCATATCATTCTAGAGTCTTTCAAGCCTTCAAATATGAGCTCAAAGGTTTTGTACCGAACAACCTCAATAACTTTGCAATTTAGATGATATGAGGATACAACTCCACTAACAGACTGATATGACTAAGATGAATCCAAACCTATCAAATTAGAACATTTTGAGATTGTATGAGCCACTTACTCAAAATACTAGGCTTCCACAAATAGTAACTATATACTGAAATAGTTTTATACTAAAATTGTTAAGTTTTCACAAAATAGAAGTATTTTCTTATGATGCAAGATTTCTCTTATACCTAGGATGCTCCTGCATCAATACTAAGTATTATTATTAATTAGGAATTAAAATTATAATGAATTGATCAAATTAAACTATGACCACATTGATCAAAATTGAATAGATATTTTGTTCAACTTAAACCACCCAAAAAAATTTGAACTTGTTGCAAATTGATAGGGTTTTCTAAAATTGTCAATGGTCTAAAGGTGGTTTCAAAGAAGTGGAAGGGAAATAAGGACTATATGATAGATCTTAATAAATATGAGAAAAAACACACAATAATGACAATAATACACTAATACTAAGATCCAACAATAATACACTAATAATACACTAAGACTAGACTATACAAGTAGTGAAGGAGAATCATCCAAAGTTGTAGAAGAAAGGAACATCAAAGGTAAGAACTCCAAACCTATTTGTCATAGGGTAAAAGCACAAAGTTGTGTCACCTTTTAGGCTGACTTACTAGCATGACTAAATTTGAGTATTTCTTTCCAAAAATCATTTTTTCTCAAACATATGATCTAGATAAATTCATTCTAGCTAAGTCATATATGGTCTCACAGTTTTCCAATTTCAAATTTCTATTAAATTCATGTTTTAAACTAGTTTGCATCTAATTACTAAAGAAGTGAAATTATTTCAAAAAGCTAGTGTTTCAATAACTCTTACTATTTTTTATGATTATTTTTTAGTAACATATAAACACCATTTTATAGATTTGAAAGTCAAGAATACTCTCATAAATAATTTATACTATTTTAATTAGATAAAATATATTGTAATTAAAAAATAATACAAGAACATATTATTATACTCAAAAATAAGTAAATTTTGAGAAAGAAAAAATATTAAATCATATAAAAAAAATTAAAAATTATATGACGCTCTAGAGGAGAGAGTCCTCTTTCAGAATGTATATTTTTTCTTCTAGTTAGAATAGATTTGTTTTGGAAAATGTGGTGGGAGATGAAACCAATCGATTTCATGCGAGTTGAAATCTAAGACATTATAAAAGAGAAAATATAGGTCTAAAGTCTTTTTTTTTATTGTTCTAGATATATATGTTATTTATAACACAGTCTGAGTTCAAATGAAAATAATATTATTTTCATATAGCTTTGTGATGGGAACTAAACCCATAATTTTCAGTGTTTTACAACAACTAAAAATTTATTTATAAAAAAATAGAAAAATATATCAATTCTTATTCCAAATAATTTTTAAAAATTATTATCCTAAACTTCATCCATTTCTACACATTTTATTAGTTTATTTCATTGTCAAATTTTAAATAATAATATTAGTTTTATGTCATTGAAAGTGAATAGTTATACTTTTGTTAGCCTTTTCCTTTACAAAAGGGTGACACAAGTTTGTGCTTTTACCCCATAATTGTGGTAAGAAAGGACATACTTCTAACATGTGCAAGAACAAGAATATAAATCAGAATGCCAATCCTAAGAACATGACTCATCGCCATAAGTGCAACAAGCAAGGTCATTAGGCACATGAATGTAGAACCAGGACCATGCATACACAAAGATTTGAAGGATATAGCTACAATTGTCAAAAGTATGGATATAGAGCTTTTGAATGCAGATCGAAATCCATGTGGTCAGCAAACAAGCCAACAAGGGTAAGAAACAATGGAAACTCTTACAATTTGGATTATAACACAAGATATAGCTATCATTATTGTCAAGAATATGGGCATGTTCCTACAAATTGTATTAGGACACACTTCAGGTGCAATTACAAAAAAAGATGGTTAAGTCAAACTACATGTTTTACCTATTTAAAGATTGGTCACGCCATTAAATACCATCTAACTAGGTTAAAGGCACCAAGTTGTGAATTTGATAAGGGTAAAGGAAAGGCAGATGTTGAGCACATAAAAAATGAGATGAACAAGACATGCAAGAAGAAAGGTGTTTGCAACACATCCAATGGAGAAGAGATCACTTCACCCGATGGGTCAAGTGATCACACCTCATCAAACTAGGAAAACAAGAGGTATGTGGGACTAATATTTAAATGTTATATCAAGCATTAGATTCAAACGAAGATAGTACCAAAAATAATGCATTAGCATAAGTAAATATGTGATATGTTATTAGAAATTTAGGAGAAATGTTTAAAGTTTTTCATGTTGTTGTTGAGTATGAATGGTTTCCTATATGTGTTGAGTGGAATGTTAGTTGATGCCGAGCTATCAGACTAGATAGTTGATGCCAATCTTGTAGTAGTTGTTGAGTGATGGAAATATCAATGGATGCCAAATGAACTTGAAATTGGTTATCGCTGAGCTTACAATTGTATAAGAACTTAGCATTAAATGCAATGTTTTCAAAGGGTATATGATCAATTTGAGCTCATTTTTCATCATTTCAAAATCAAGAAACTGTTAGAAGAGCTAGAAGTGACCTAAAATTTGTCAAAAGTGATTACAAAAGATTTGTTTAGAGATTCATCACTAGTTCATCAAATTCCCAAGGTATTTATTAAGAGTTGAGATACATAGTTTAAATTTTCATAAATCCTAGATTGTCACAATGGCATCAAGTTCAAAAAATGTTCAAGGGAAAGAAGTCTTTAATGTTTAGCTAGTTAGTAATGAAGTTAAGAAACCTATATTTAAATCCATTCCTAACATCGCCTATAAACAAGATCCTTCTGGCACATTGTCAATTATTTTGCCAAATGTGATAATGGTGCAAGATGTGAAGAAATACTACAATTGTAAGATAGGAAGTATTGGTGACATGGGGATAAGAGGTGTGTATAATATATTGTGTGAAAATGGTGTTTTGAAATAGGAATACAAAATTGTTGAAAAAAAAGGTTTAACACAAGCCCTAGATTTTCCAAATGTATTGAAAACTGGGTGGATATGAATGTTGGTATATGATTGAAAAGATCATTTGAGTACAAAGATTGTTATTGTTGAAGAAGTATTTTCAATCATTGTTTTGTCATGGATGTCAAACCTGCTATATGTTGGTAAGATAATTGCTTATATGTTTCAAGCACTATCACTTAGTTGATTGATGAAGAGAATTTGATCAACAAGATGAAACAAAAGAACCTAGAGGAAAGGTTGAGTTATGATTATGTATTGGAGTGCAAGAATTAGTTAAGATAGTTATAACATAATATATTGATGATCTACTTGAGGTTACAAAATGATTGGCTAGACTTACAAATTTTAGAAGAAAAGGTTTGAACAAAGTTCATTTGGTTCATTTTCTAAGCTTGACCAAGTTTATAGATGGTGTCGAGAAAAGTTAGTGCAAGCTGAGTAAAAAGTTAGTTGGAGCTAAGTGAAAGCAATTTCTAGTGGATGTAGAGAAAACTAATAGGTGTCGAGCAAGTTAGTAGATGCCGAGTGATTTTCAATAGATGTTGAGCACCAATAAAATCTAGTTAATGCTGAGTGTTTTTACAGTAGATGTCGAGTAACAAAGTATGTATTGAGCATTGATAAATTGATAATATCAAGCTCTTGCATCATCATCAATATCTTCTTGAAAGGATAAATAATCATGTAGAGAAGAAGAGGACATATTGGGAAGTGAGGGAGAAGCTGGTGATGGAGGTTCCATCTAAGGATAACACTCATCAAACTAAACATCTCACTAAAATAAGACCTCTCTAGAATTGGGATCAAACAACTTGTATTCTGCCACATCCTCATAGTAGCTAACAAATATGAGTGGTTGACTCTTCCTCTATATGGATTTCCTCTAAGAAATTTGGAATAAATGCCCAAGCCTCACTACCAAAAATATGGTATGTAGAAATATTGGACTTGACATGAGTTCAAGCCTCCTTGGGAGTCAAATGTCACAATGCCTTCTAAGACATTTGATTCTAAATATAGTTGGTACAATTGATAGCCTCATCCCAAAAAGGACTCATATCTCAAGACTGTATCATAAAATTAACCATCTCCCATAATGTTTTGTTCTTTCTCTCAGCAACCCCATCCTACTGAGGGGTATGAGGAATTGTGAACTGATGATATAAATCATACTCAATGAAAAAATCTCTGAAAGACTAATTCACATATTCCCCACCTTTGTGAGTGCATATATGAATAACAAAAAGACTAGATCACTTCTCTATAAATGTTTTAAAGATTCCAAATGAACCAAAGACATTAGACTTGTACTTCAAAAGGTACACCCATATACATCTAGAGAAGTCATTTATAAGCATAAGCACATATTGGGCACTTGAAAAAGATTGAGTGGGGAATGACATAAGATCATTGTGTATCAACTCCAATGGTGCCTTAGTATGTTTGGATCTACCTGCTAGAAAAGGATCTCTATGATGTTTTCCAAGTGCACAACCTCAACAAACACTGCTAGTACAAGAGATCTAAGGTATCCCAATCACTAGCTCTTGTGTGCTCATCTATTGTAGATATATGTAGTTGACATGGCCAAAATGTTCATGCAAAAGTTTTCTTACTATGTCTACATGAGAAACAAGAGAAAAATCTATAGAATTGGATCTCTCGATGCCATCAAACTGATATAAGTGAGATTGTAAATTTATATTCCTAGTAGTAACAACCAAATTAGGATCATGGAGGTCTCAAATAACCACATCATGTGGTCAGAACTCAACTGTATTACTAGAGCTAGAATGAAAAATCTATTAGACTGACAAGAGGTTCATAGAAATGGTTGGGACCTAATAGCCCCTATTTTGACTGTGCCAAAACATTGGAGTTTATTGTGAAAATATTTTGAAATGTGTTGTATTGTTAGGGTTTGTTCTTTATTTATTATCATTTTGCTAGAAAATAACCCTAACCTAATGATTTTTCCCTAGCCCAGTGTTGAAAATCTTGCCCTAGAGGGATAATTTGATATCCTAAGATTTATGTCTTTACCCTTTCATGGAGAAATTTCTTAAATTGGCAATCAATTTTAAACTTTATCCTAAATTTTATTTCAAGTGGGAGATCATATGTCATTTTCAAATTTTTTTGTCATGTGATATGATATTATGATTACGGTTTTAGGAATTTTTTTGTGAGCTTAAGATTTCCCTCTCTTGATGTTATGAAATGTATGCTAGTGGAGGATCATAAGGGAAAAGTGTTGAGTCTCCCGATCTCATGATGTATCATATAGTCATAGCATTGTGGGTGTTTATAATGAAGTTTTTGATCTTATGATCACCCTTTTGTCATGTCATCTTAATTGTCTCATGGGAAGAGTTTGTAATTAAGTTATAAGATGATATGAAAAGCTAACAATTGTGTAATTGTAAAGGCGAAAAGGGAGACCTGAGACCATATGAGAACAATAGGATCGTAAGATTGCAAAGATGTAAAGTGCAAAGGTTTGTGAAGAGTTTCAATCCTACAATAAATAGAGGATCATGAGATCATAAAGTTTCGTAAAGAGATTTTTGAAGTTATGATAAGGAGGTGTTTGTAAGATCATAAGAAAGGAAGTGGTAGGTGATATGATGCAAGGTGGGCCCAGGTGTATGATTATAAATTTTTTTGAGACACATGGCAATTGATATCTTATGATGCTATGAAAAACAATAGATTATATGATTGAGAAGGCAAATCATGAGCTTTTCAAAGCTACCAGGCAATGCTAGATCACAAAATTGTAATGATAGAAGTTGACACATTCAAGGCTACGATGAAGAAAGTTAATGAGCAACATATGGTTGGGAGCTAGAGGCAACAATTAAAGGTAACTCCTAAAGTTAGTTGATTGACTAAGATCAAGAGATTGTAGGGTAAGAAAAGTTGAAGTTTGATGTTATGCCAAGATGCAATCATGAGATTATAAAGGTTTTTGAGGCTATGATGAAGAAAGGTGATGACCAATGTATGATTGGGAGTCAGAGGCAATAGTTAAAGGTAACTTTTGAAGTTAGTTAATTGACTGCAATCGAGAGATCGTAGGGTAAGAAAAGTTGAAGCCTGATGTTATGCCAAGATGTGATCATGATTTTGTAAGGGTTTATGGGATAAATTTTGAAGTTGCAAAAAGGTTTAGTTAACAATGATCGTAAGATTGTAAAGCAAGTAAAGGTGAGGTAAGATGCATAAGCTCAAAACCATTGAAAGTGATTTTTTTTCCAGTGTTCCAATCTTATGGTGTGTTGTGTCTTGTAAGATTATGAGAAACTTGAGGGGCCTCTTTGAAGATATGATAAATGACATATCATAAGATTGTAAAGGCTATTTTTTAGGCTTATCAGAATGTGATAAGGGTTGAATTCAAAGTGATCATAAGATCATAAAAGCCTTGTTCTCTACCTAAGATGATGTGAAGGGTTTACATTTCAAGGATGATCATAAGATTGTAAACCCTAAATTAGACACAAAAGCACTTTTTCTTTTTGTCTAAGCTAGAACAATGATGCATGTTGTTAACCAATGAGATTTGAGTAAAGTATAATGATTACAGAGTTGGATGAGTTATGTTGGTGCTCCATGGAAGTGATAGAGAACACTAAATTTAAGGTTTGAGCAAGTAGGAAATCAATGCATAGGGAACTTTGGTAAAGTATGCATAGCATAAAAACATTCTCTAAGCCAGTAATAGGTTACCATTTGCAAAGAGAAGAGATTTCCAGTAGTTGTAGACATTTCAGTGTGAAGGATTATTGTTTTTAGTACTAACTATAGAGTTTCCTAGTGTTCTCAGTCTACAATCAAGATTTTTGACAATGAGGTTGAGTAGATTCAAGCTACAAAAATGGAAGTTTCAAAGACGTCTATTGCAAAAGAAGGAAAGAGGTAGAGGAAACCAAACTAGTTCGCAGATAAATGGATTAAGTTATTCACTGAATCTTCAAATACCATCTCTACAAATGACCATGACTTATGTGACCCTTATGCTTTCTATCGGGATGCTATTTTCCCTAGTGTCTATGGGTTATGAACTATTCAAGTACTTTTACCACAATTAAACAGACAAAATTCCTTTTTGCAACCCATGGAAGAAAAATCTAGCAAATCTAATCTTTTTAGAAGTATTTGTGGATGTTGATTTGTTGAAGGCCCTTATTAAATCATACAATCTAGCTACCAAATCATTCCACACACAAGATGGGACCATTCTATGTATATTAGATCATGCTTCTTTCATTGAAGCTTTCTGATTGGAGGGTGCAATGAGCAAGCCCGTGGATTTAATTGGCCTTCAATAAAAAAAATTGAAAGGAATACCAAGGCTTACACAAGGAATTCTATGCTACAACACATCCCCATGGACCTCAAGTAGGCATGTGATTATCCATATAAAGTGGATAAGGAGATGCCTTTGGAAAAATTCAAAAACTATTTGTAAAGATAGTGTATGGTCTCCACAAAGTGGTTAATATAGATGGAACTAATATGGTATATGGGGCAGAGTTAATTATTGCCAAAGATGTACAGGATTCATACCATGGTAGAGAGTATGACTATGTGGAGTATATTCTAGAGAAGATGAAGGATAATATTGGACTAGAATAGAGTGGGGAAATGAGAAATTTCAAATTCCATCATTACTCACTACTGATGCATTTGATGTTGTACAAGAACATGGGGTATATTAGCTCAGATTTCATTGATCACACCTCTGATGGAGAGTTTCCAATTTAGCTATGGATATGGGTATGGGATAGTTCCTATCACTACTCTAGCATTGTTTCCTTTTTCAATAATTTTAGTACTGTTATCATGAAATGTTAAAGCCTAGTTACTTTAGGGCACCTAAGATTTTGAAACACCTATTAAGGCCGGACCTTCTACCTAAAAATAAAGGATTAGATCACAATTTGGGGGGCATATTCTTATTCCCAACTTTTTCCCTCATGAGAGTATATGGTTTCCCTCAACCTCATCATATATTGCCCAAATTTATCCCTCTTAGACTATCCATCATTAAATTCAAGTGGTAGTTGATGATGGTAATCAAAGAATACTTAGGGCCTAAAGTGCATAGAGGCACATTTTTGTCTAGGTTCTTTAGAATAGGGGACTTTTCAATTGGAAAAGAAACCATGAATCATATATATTCTTTCCTCCACTATTTTAATTTATCAACTACCCCATATAGGATGTATGATCTAGATAATTGGATGAGGAATACCTTCAAATAAATTAGAAATTATGTGTTGCCAAACAAAAAAGAGTTACCTCATGAGGACCTCATTCCTAACATAGTAGTTGAGCAGGAGGCTAGTGATAAACTTAAAAAATTTGATGATCTTCTGAGGGTGGAGAGGGAATTGAAGAGAGAAAATAAAAATTTCAAGGGGTTTTACATGTATGTCCCTTACCCACAAAGGATAAGGTAGATGGTTGTTAATCATGTTGAGATCATGGCACAAATGCTAGAGGGGCCAATCAGAGAAGAAGAAAGGGTAAACCCTAATAGCCCAGAACCATATGTGACCTAGAAATTGAAGAAGATCAACATGTAAAGGTATCATGGGTTACCAAGGGTAACAAAAGGAAAAGGTAGTTCACATATCAGAAAACATGAAACAAAGAACTCTGCAAATGATGCCTAGTAAGAATCAATATTTTGCTGATTTAAGGAAAAGTTATATACATGATAAATAAATGCAATAGATAACACTCTGACTGATATAGAGCTGGCAGCAATAACATTGGATGATAGGATCATCTAGGATCAACATTTTTTTGAAGATAATGAATTGATCAAGTCTACTAAGTTCAAGAGCTTCCTCTACAAGATCAAACAAAGTGAGATGGTACTGAAGATGAAGTAGGAGAATTTGATGAGGAAAAGTAAGAATTGATTAACAAACTTCATGCTTATAATCATAAGAGTGTGGTGATGATGTTGGAATTTACAAGTTGGAAGGTTTATTTCTAAGAATGGGGGCGGGGGGGGTGGTGAATCAAAAGTACCTAACTTTAACCTTTTCAAACTTTTAGCTGACATCATTCACATGCATCTAACATATCTATTCAACATGAAGAATAAAGACATGCATGAAAATAGATAACAAAAGATTATGGTAACCCAGAAACCCTCCAAAAATGAGAAGGTAAAACTAGGGTGGGGATGACACCCACAAATTATCACTACAAAAATTTGTAACTATTCAAGGTTACAAAGTTTGACCACTTCCAATGGTCTGTCCTATGAAAGGCTTGTCCTGTTAAATACTTTGGACCTTGTTAAAAGTGACCTGGTTAGAGGATTTACAAACACTCTCTCAGAATGTCACCTTGTTAAAGGATTTTGTTAAAAGGCTTACAACATGGCTATTAGACCAACCTATCATCATAGGATTTTCATTCCTAATAGAGTGGCTAGAGAGTCTTAGAAAGTCTTGACCTGATGACTTGTAATCTTCAATTACTAATTCCAGATCCTTGTGCTGCTCTTGTCTATTATGATCCTTCTTTGATCTGATATGTCTCTTGTTAGGGTTAGGTATGAATCTACGATCAATATTCATTCTTCTTTTCATGTTCAATTCTTTCACTTTTCCTATTGGTTCCATGCTTTCTCCATTTTTCTTATTGGTTGCATGCTTATTACATAGGAAATGCAAAAGATTTGATCGTATCTTCAAGATCCTTTGAGATTCACCCTAAGTTGGCTCAAAAATAGTTTACATCTGAGTTTGTGAAGACACAAACTCATATGTTGATTCTTTGTTACTTGGCACTTACTAGTTATTGATGCTCGACACATACATGAATTTTGTCTCACTCAGCTCCTATAGTAATTCTATTTTACTTGACATCTATACTTTGCTCAACACCTAGAGTGACTTGGCATCACTTATCACTCGACACTTGATACTTGCTTAGCACCTATTGAATCTCTAGCTTGACACATAATATAGCTTGGCATCTATATTATACTAGGCATCAACTTGAGAATTGGTTAAGTGTGTTGACACTCAATTATCAAAACCAATCTGAGACCAACAATCTCCTCCTTTGACATGAGTGGCAAAAACACTTAATTGAGCATTATGAATCTGGTCTCTATGAGTATATTACACATTTTGTTCAACATATGTACAAAACTTCAAAAACTTGTTCAAAATTTTGTAGAAGACTATATACCTTAAAAATTTGTAACTTCCCCTAAGCTAATGTGCCATTTTCCATATCCACAATTCCTTAAGCTGAATTTGTCTCATGTTGATGTGTCTGATACTCTTTGCCTTATATGTATCTACTTTGTTTGTACTCTATATCTACTCCCCCTTTCACAAATCTTCCTGCTATTTTTACATCCATTTGGCTTTATCCTTTTAAGATTCAAAATTATAATATATAATATCTCCCCCTTTGGATATTCTTTATTATCTCCATTAAAAAGTTTATTATCTCCCTTTAATATCTTCCCCTTACATGAATATCTCCCCCTTTTTGACACTTATGTCAAAGGGTCCTAAGAATGAATGGAATATATAGCCAAAAATGTTTTATTTACCTCCATTATTATCTTCAGAGAAGCATCCCAATTGTCTAATGCCATTTCTAGTGCTTTGAGCTAGATGGTTGTCTCTACTGCAAGATGTACTAGGCCTTGTAAGGTAGAAATATTTGGATCTTTCTTCAAAACATTCTATACATAGGTCATTTCTTTATGCAATACTTCTAGATGTGGGGTAATAGAAAACTGTATCTATATTAATTTTGCCTTAACATTAGCCTCTTCTACTATTGATACAGGTAACTCCTTCTAGGTGTGAAGTGTTGTTGCAAAATGCTTCTCACTTTGAGTTGGATCCTTAGGTAGCTGTGTGCTAGATATCTTCAGGTTCCTCTCAAAGCTTATTATTCCTTGGCTAGTCTCTTGTGTGAAATATGAAGAGTCACATAGTTTGGAGTACAATGAGAATATGTTCTCAAGTACTATTTTCACCATTTCTACCTTCTTAGACAGTTCAACTTATGATAGTGCTATCTCACTAGATATCTTCTCATTGACCTTCATTTGAATTTTTTTTTTTTAGACCATTCTAATAATTTAACATTAGTATCAAGGTCTTCATTTTGTACTCAATCCACTATGTTGGACAATTACTCCATGATGGGCTTTGTTTCATCAGGTACTGGCAAGCTAAATGCATCAAGGAATATGTCTTTGATTTCTACTAATGCTTGCTTTTGTCTATATGCATTTCTAAGTATCTCTTGCTTCTTCTTTCTCTCTAGTGCCTCTTGCACTTCATTTATCTATTCTAGGTTCATTTTCTTATAGTCATAGCTTGGTATGACTATTTCCTCATCAAGTGCAAGGCCTCCATAGTGAAGTACCCTTGCTACCTTGGTGGAGCTACATCTTAGTGCTGAGATTTATAATGGTACTACATCAGTGCTCAATTACTTGGTAGGGGTTTATGTAGTAGTAAAATTAACCAATATCTATATTGCCTCTTGCTCTCTCTCCTTAGGGGTTTTCTTCTCTTCCTTATCTTCTCCTCTTCTACCTTGATCAATGACAATGATTTGAAGAGGTTCACCTTGGCTTTGTGATGTAGGAACATTTTGTGCTATCTATTCTTTTGTTGACTCCTCAATAGCTGTTGTTACTATCACTATGGGATCAACCTTAGCAGTTGTGTCTTGTGCTACTTACTCTTTTGGTTGATGATCTGTAGCTATGGGAGGTTGTGAAGGTGGTTCTTGTGTGTTCACCTTCTCCTTGGTTATTTTTGCTACAAATTTTTGTAACTCCTCTACACTCACCAAAATAGGATTTGTGCACAATTGTGATTGCAATGTTGTTTGGTGAAGGATTCTTTTATGATCTATACTTAATGGATTGATGTTTTGACCTAAGGTGTCAAGAACATCTTTCACAATTACTATTTTTGTAGATGTAGGTACTATATGTGGAGAACTGGGTGGTGGCAATTGGGTGTCTTGGACACTCTGTTCTTGCCACTGCTCCTCTGCTATTGCCTCATCATGTTTATGGGTATTCTCCTCCACTGTTACCTTTTCTTCCTCTTTTTCATTTTCTTCTCCTTCCTCATCATCATTTATTCCCTCAAAGGGATTTTCTTGGCCTTCTTTGATAGCAGTCAATCCATATATCAATTTCCACATTTGTGTGGATTTCTTTACATCTATTTTATTTTGCAAACTACTAAAGGCTTTGTATTTGGGTGAAAATTTGCTCCCATGTTTCTTACTAGCCTTACTTAATTGACCTTTTTATAAGGTCTAGCATCACATGAGCCAATGTTGATTCCCTTATTTCCTTCTCCATATTTAGGTAGTAATGCCATTTATTTTCTACAATGGAGCTTAGCTCCTTAGGCATAGAATTGTCAAGTTCAAGTGAAGTAGTCTTGAACTTGGCCATCATAGTGTAGATAGATTCTTCCACTATGTTTTATTCTTCTCTGCTCAACTTATTAAAATAAATGGTCTTTAAACTAGTTAAATCTGCATTATCTCTAATATTATCACAAACATTTTCCAAATTAGATTTGGTGGAATGTTTTACCACTCTAAATTGATCAATGTCAAATTTTGTCTTCTCTTCATCTGACTTTGGGGGTGTAATATATTTTCTTCTTTTCTTTTGGCCTTCCTTGCTCTATGGCTTTTTGCTTCTTTCCTATTCCTTTTCCACTTTTGTCATTGACCTACTATTTTCCCTTATAGTTCGCTTGGCTGGGCTTGGCTTAGCTACTTTCTTCTTTCCTTTGGGTTGTGCAATAGGTTGTGTTTGTGCTTTTCTCTTCTTAGGTTTAGCCTTGGATGCTTCTTGCTTGGCACCTTCTTCTTCTTCTTCTGCATCCTCACCCATACCTTGGGTCAATGCTAATGGTTCTTGACCTTGTTCATCTTCAACACCTTTAGCTTCTTCATCTTCTTCTTCTTTAGTAGTGCCCTCACCAAATTTTTCCTTTAACTTCTTAACCAATTTGTCCTTTTTCATTAATGTAGATGTAGTCTTCAATTCCATGTACACCTTTGATCTCACCAAATTAAAAGTCCCAAAATGTGGTGTACTTTTGTCCACTTCTTCTACTAATGGTGTAGTTATAGCTGCAGATGCCTCATCTATTTTTATTTCATATCCAAGAGGTCTTAACCATTTAACCCTTGGTGTTGTTGCTTGTCTGTAAGTATAATCAATATCTACAAGAAAGAATAAATCATTTACATGTTGTTCTACCAATGAAACTAGTATCCTTAAAATCTACTTCATGGTCTTCTTGAAATCTCCAAAGTAACTTGTCATAAGGGTTTCAAAATTAGCTCCCATTTGTTCTATATATTCATTTACTTAAGCTATTATTGACCTATTGGTTTTCCTGCTTACTTTTCCAAAGGATGGAAATTCATTCTGTACATAGAAAAATATGGATATCAAAATTACATCAAATTTGCACTGTGCTCCATTGGTTCTTCTTATTGCTACATAATTCTCATTGATTTATTATAATTGCAGTTCTGCAAGATCATAAGTATGATCCTTTTTCACTAGTTTGTAACCAACATCCATTGCAATGTAGGGTACACTGTTAAGTCTATTGGATTGATAAAATTTGTGTGAAATAAGCCTAACAACAAAGTCAACAAGAGGGTCTTGGATAGTATCTATAGTCATTCCTCTCTTATTCCATTTGGCACCTATGTTCTTCTCAATTGCTTCCTTAGAGTCACTTCTAAGGGTCTTTGGCTAATGTAGGGTTGGATACTCTATTATTTTGTGTACAATCCTCTTTTTTATTTTTATTGGACCATCTTCTAACCACAAACTTCCATCATGAATTCTATTGAGCACAATTCTAATTCATTTAGTTTTAAAAATAGTGGGGAATTCTAGGGCATGAGTCAAACCCTTCTTCTCAATGATTTGGTACTCTTCCTTCAAAATTTTGTTTTCACACAACTTTTCATAGGCTTCCCTCATCTCCATATCTCCTATGGCTCTAATTTTGTAGTTGTAGCATCTCCTAACATCCTAAACCATAACTACCTTAGGGGGTTATAATAGATAGGCTCTGGTTGGGTCATTTTTGTATGCCAATTTAGGGATTGGCCTAAAATTAGGTTGTTTTACTTTGTTAGACACAAGTTGAACCTCAAATGGTTCTTTCTCCTATGGTATCCTAGAACTGGAGGCCATGTGTGTGATCTAGGGTTTGAACACAAAGAAAATGTGAAACTGCGTAGCTCAGCACTAGTATAAATGCCTTGAATTGATGAAATTGTAGTGAATCACTGTTCAAATTTTCCCAAATGCTGAATTCTCTACTTTGAAATCATTTTGCACTCTTCTTCATCTTAACTCTCTATTCACGATGAAGAAAAATAATTCAAAATGTGATAATATACCCTATTTTCATAGCATTTAATGCTTAGTGCATTTAGCACTATCCATTGGGCTTCTTAAGAATTTTTGCATTCTTAGCTTCCATTATCTTTCCACCACTCAACATCCACAAAAGTATCCCTCAATCAGCTTCAACTGAAATTTTTCTTCACTCAACTTTCACTACCAACTCGGTTGTAACTAATCATTCAACTTCTAATGACTTTGGCAATCAACTTAGCATGTATTAGAATTTTACTCGACATCTAAGGGAAACTCAACAACACTTATGAAATCTTGAAATTTTAACTTTGCATCTCTATTCATGTTGATCTCTTCTTTTTGTTACTTACTTGTCTTGGAACTGATGTATGATAAATCTTTGTATATAAGTCCCACAAACCTTTTTGTGCTTAGTTGGATGAAGTGTGACCACTTGACCTTTTAGGTGAAGTGATACCTTCATTTAATGTGCTACTTCCATCTTTCTTCTTCCACATCTCGTTCATTTCTCCTCTGATGTGTTTAACATCTATCTTCTCTTTTCCTTTGTTGAACTCTAAATTGGGTGCCTTTGACCTTGTTGGGAAATTCGTGCTGATATGACCAGTCTTCAAACAACTAAAACATGTGGTTTAACTCAACCATCTATTGTAGTTTCCACTAAAATGTTATCTTATGCAATTTTTAGGAATTTGTCCATATTCCTGATAGTAATGACTACTATACTTGCTTTTGTAGTCCAATTGTAGTGATGTCCACGATTATTTTCTCTTACTAGAAAATTAGGTTTCTATTGTCACTGAGATTTGCACCCTTGTCCAAAGTTGCTACCTAAGGACAACCTCGTGAAACATGGAAACAAACTCCAAGCTGTGGGACTTGAACTATGAGGTTGAGTCTCCAGAGAAGGTCAGCTTCCTCTTACTATTAGGATGCACCTAACTACTCTTAGAAAGGAAAAGGGAGAAGGAAAGCATGAAAGAAAATCTACCTAATCTAATCTAAAGAGGTTTTACACCAAAATAGAGTGTTCAGACCAATCTCTGCCCATATATGCACTATTGAACCAGAATGAAACTAAGGATACACACATTCAGACTTGCTTTAATCTAATAATCACATGTAGATCAGAAGACCAAGATGAATGACACAAGCAAAGAGAGATTCACTTATATTATCATTCATAGGCCAAGGAGATATAGTCATGTAGATCATAGATCTCTATGAAACACTAGTAAGAGGCAAGCAGTTCTTTCACTTTCATACCAATGGCTGAAAGAGAAAAGGTAGAAAATCATGTAGTTCAGAGGCACAGGGGAATTTACATTAAGAATCTATAGAGCAATAACAGAGAAAATAGAGAAAGGTCAAACCCCAACAAAATTTTACAAAATTTGCCTTTATAGTTTAGGCATAACTAAGATGTCCTTTCCTTGCAATTACCCCACAACCATTGCATTGAAGTCCCATAGAGAATAATCAAGGAGAAAGTCTTATTTGGGTATAGATCCAGACACAATGATATCAGATCCTCTATGTCAAATAATACCTTGAGAAGACAGAAATGGTGCCATTAAGCCACTCTGACTAGGTAGATGGATTGGATTAGAGGTGGAGTGTTCTTCCTTGTCTTGCATTCATTCTAGGTTGGTTGGGATTGATTACAGAGATCAAATTTGTAAGATAATCCTAGTTTTCCACCATTTTGGCTCATCAATCAGCAAGTTAATGAGTCAAACTAAAATTGCAAGCAGGACGAGCCACATGGGCCAATAATTTCTTTCCTTTCTAGCACCTCACAAGGTCTTCCCGAGTTGACCACCTCTTTCATTACTAACTGTGCCATTTTGTTTATAAAATCTTGACCACAATGTTGTACTAACTATCAGCCACTAACTGTTAATGTCTTAACTACTATTTATGCCTTAGCTAGACCTCGTGATCCTAACTAGCACAAGCCAGCAGTTGCATAATACTTGGCCCCACCCTTGCATGTGTCGCCAAGGTGCTTTATCACTATGTGTATCCTCCGAGCAATTTCCCATTGTGACATAGCACCCACCATGGATCCAGACTAATCTAACGATCGTGAAGACTTGCCATATTACTGCGCTATCTCCTTTAAAAAAATTTAAAAACTTGGGCCCATGAACCACTCAGCACAACTGGCATCTTCATCTTGTCATGACCTAGTCCCATTGATCCATGTGGCACAATGGTGATATGTCACTATGAGTAATATCCTCATAGCTTTCCATAGCAAGATAGCATCCACCGTTGATTTTCTGAGATCTGGCAGCAAGCAAGATGGATCTGACCTATTCATATGCCAACCAATAAGAAACTAGCCACATGCCAACTTGTCTGACAAATACTTGTTTGTGGCCCACCAAGTGAAGCAAGACCCACATTCTACACAGTCCTACCTTAGCTAATGAAAAAATTGACCAACTACCAATGTGTGCCAAATTTCATCACTGATATCTGATAGGGCATACTTGGGACCCACCTTCCTTCTGATGTTTCCATAGTATAACTTTCCATCTAGGCACTACGTCTCTAACGGTAAGGAACATAGATTTTTTGATAGCACTATAGCACCCTCTAGGGATCTACCAAAATCTGGCGCCAGAGAAACAATCAAGGAAAAGGGAGGACCCACCGGCCACGTGGCCAAAAGGGGCTATGTTGCTATGACAAAACAACATGCAACTTCCCATAGAAATATAGCGCTAACTGTAGATATCTTTTGATCTTACAATGGGGACTTGTGGGCCCACAGAAACATTAAAATGCATAGGGAAGAAATATCATAAGGTTCAATCATTTCATTTTTTCAATATTCCTGGGATGTTTAAAAAATAACATTAAACTGGGAAGTGACTGTTGGGCGGGCAAGTATTTAAAATTCAAATATTTAGTTGGGGGCACAATATGTAATAGTGTCCACATATGCTCTGATCTACACTCAAAAGATCTATGTCCATACTTCTTGCAATTTTAGAAGTGACCTTCAAATCTTGGTCTTCTAATAGTCCTAGTCCTGTAATTATGTGCTCAATGTCCTTACTTGTTGCACTTATGATAGTGACTCACATTCTAAGGTTTTTCATGATGATGGGCATTCTTGCTCCTACAAACATTAGAGTTATGTCCCTTTTTACCACAAAAATGATAGGTAGGTTTAGTGTTCTTACCTTTGTTACTTGTTTCTTCTATAATCTTGGATGACTCTCCTTTTTCAATGTTGGTGTATCCTAATCCTAAAGTATCATTACTAGCTCTTGGTGATTTTAGTAGCTGCTCAAAGTACTTGATAGCCAAATTAGGTTTTTTGAAGCTCTCTGCAATCTCCTTCTCTCTTTTTAGGTCATTTTATAGTTGTTCATTTTGCATCTTTAGTATGGATATCTTAATATCCTTAACATTTAGTTCATGATGTGCATTCATCATCTAGCTTAGGGTGTCTACCTGCATATTTGAAATTCTTGCAAGCTCAATTGACTTTTCTTCCAGTCTATTGGCAAGGTTTCTCTTGTCATTCTCTAGTATAATATTATCTTCAATGGCTCTTTTCTTTTGTTTAGTCACCTCAGAAAGCATCATGGCTTGTGATTCTTGTTCAATTTTGAGTGTTTCTGATTTCTTTTACTTGAGATCTATTCTTCCCCATTATGTCTACTATTGCTGCATCAAATTCTTTGGAATATCCATTTGCAAAAAATTTTGAGGTTTCAATCTCCTTGTATTGTGTATCATTCTCACCTATGACAATCTCTCTTCTTCTCTTTAAAGATTTTCTTAGTTCTTCCCTGGCTTTTTCCAAAGTATGTAAAACAAGATGTATATCAATCACCTAATTTTCTATGACCTTCCCAAATTTGTAGACTTCCATTTCTAGATCTTTTCTCCAAGCTATAAGGCTCCTCCTTGTGAGAACTTGGCTCTAATACCAATTATTAGAATACTTTAACCTTTTAAAACTTTTATTTGAGATCATTCACATGAATCTAAAATATCTATTCAACATGAAATATAAAGACATGCATGTAGATAGATAATAAAATATTTTGGTAACCCAAAAACCGTCCAAAAATGAGAAGGTAAAAGTGGGGTGGGGATGACACCCACAAATTATCATTGCAACAATATTTAACTACTCAAGGTTACAAAGTTTGACCACTTCTAATGGTTTGCCTTGTGAAAGGCTTGTCTTGTTAAAGACTTCACATGCTATTAAAAGTGACCTAGTTATAGGATTTATAAAAACTCTCTTAGAATGTCACCTTATTAAAGGATTTTGCACCTTGTTGAAAAGCTTACACCATGGCTATTAGACCAACCTATCATCATAGGATTTTCATTCCTAATACAAAAGCTATAGAGTATTAGAAAGTCTTGACCCGATGACTTGCAATCTTCAACTACTAATTCTAGATCCTTATTCTACTCTTGTTTGTTCTAATCCTTCTTTGATCTGATATGTCTCTCCTCAAAGTTTTGATACTCTATTCTGATCAACTGATTTCTGCAATGTTGTTTTTCTTTTTCTAAGTCTTTATACCCCTTCTTCACTTTGCTAGCATTCTCCCATAAACTCTCACACATATTCGAATAATGGGGTCTTGTCCTCCTTTTAAAACTTTCAAAGACTTAGGGTTAGGTATGAATCTATGATCAATTTTAATTCTTCTTTTCCCACTCAATTATTTCACTTTTCCTATTGGTTTTATGCTTTCTCCATTTTTCTTAATGGTTGCATGCTTATTACGTAGGGAATACTAAAGATTCAATCTTATCTTCAAGATCCTTCAAGATTTATCCCGAGTTAGCTCAAAAATGGTTTACATCTAAGTTTGTGAAGACAAAAACTCATATGTTGATTATGTGTTACTTTACACTTACTAGTTTTTGATGCTCAACACATATAGGCATTCTATCTCACTCGACTCCTATAGTAATTCTATTTCAGTTGGCATCTATAATTTTCTTGACACCTATAGTGACTCAACATCAATTATCAAGTAACTTGACATCACTTATCTCTTAACACTTGATACTTGCTTGGCATGTATATTATACTCGGCATCAACTTGAAAATTGGTCAAGTGTGTTGACACTCAATTGTCAAAACTAATCAGAGACCAACAGATGACTCCAAAGTTGATGGATATGTAGAACACTTCCTAAGGAAACATGATAGTATGGACTCTGCATAGTACCTTAGGTAAAAAAATCTCCAAGGTTATGAAGAATTTATCATTCATGAATGAGGCCAAAGTGGAGGAAATAGAGACAAAACTAGCTAAAAAATTCCATGACTATATAGATGTCAAAAATTTATTTGAAGATGAATTTAGAAAGAGCCTTGTGTATTAAAATAAAATTAAAGAATTAGAGGTGAAAGCTCAGGGCTAAAAGTTGAAGTTGCATCTCTGACAGAGAAGCTAACTGGTGTAGAGAAGAATAAAGAATAGAGCCTTCAAGAACAACCACTAGAATCATAGTAGAAACAACTATTCAAATAGAGGAGTTAGAAGTAGAGGATAAAAAACCAAGAAGAATGAGCATAGATGTTCCATCTACATAGTAGGTTGGTGAGGTAAGGACAACTATCCTTAAAAGTATGATAGACCATAGAGTGGAGACTCTAAAAAATATATCCCAATAGGCCCATGCTTTTTATATTTCTCTACAAGATGCTCATCAAGTTTTCATTAAAGCACTTTCATGGCTATCACCCACTTTTAATCTATGGGTGCCATATACTCTATTTTTGGAGAGGCTAATTATGTTGTGTTGGTGTTTTATTTTGATGTTAACAGTACTAAAACTACTAGGCGACAAACGACTTAGTACCTAGATATCAGTACATACACAACCTAAAGAATAGCCAATTCTCATTATCACTTGCATATGCAAAGTACTAGGGCCCAACTTCAACAAAACCTTAGACGGTTTTCTACTCTTTTGGCTTTGTAAAATCAGGGCGGGTGCACCCGGGGATGGTTCAAAGATGGAATAATTGTATGAGAATTATCCTTAGTTTCATTTTGATTCTCATCTCTAAATCCTCAAACATATAGGTAAATAACTGATAAACACATCCCTTGAACAGATATGGCCAAGAAATCTTCTATAGCTCTGCAGATGTTTCCAACAACAATGGCTAAATGAAGCTAAAACAATTCAGGCAGGCAAGTGCTGGCCAACTTTGAAAATCTTACAGGAAAGATAAATGAAAATTGATTTTATGATGTATTTTGAAAAAAGCTAGTTATAATATACTTCTCTTTTGGCTGAAATACTTTTGATCAGTGCCTAATCCATTGGGAATTCAGAGTCAAGTAAATTCTTAGATCTAATTTGTTGCCTTGCAACGAATTTTCATCAGCAATTCTTACCAGAATTTATCATTCAAAAATCCTTATTAACACTCAAGCAACCTCATCACATTCATCAAAGCCTTTACTTAATCCATTGAATTAACAACAATAACAAATGGATGTACAGTCTTACTAAATTGCAATCAATTGCATAAGCTTTTACTCACACAACATCAAGGTCATTCAGTATTAAAAAGGAGACAAAATTTAGAGAAGAACAAATATGGGGACAGTTCATAATTTGTATTCATTTCCTTTGAAAATGATATATCCTTTACAAAAGACCCAAAAAAACCTTCAGAGAAGAAGCACAGTTCTTTCTACATTCATCCATATCTCAGAAATTTTGACAGAAAAAGTATACTATAAATTTCTTTCCCAAAATGTTTGGACCAAAAAAGAACTAAGCACAATACTTAGTGAAAACCAAATTCGGACCCTTCTTTAGCCTTGGGATCTCACTTAAATAAGTTGAGATGCAACAAGCTTCAGGCTACAGTAGGTGACAAGTGTCCTTTTGAAAAACAAAAAATAAGAATAACAGAAAGGTTGATTATAACAGCATTTCTTGGCTGGTCCCTTTCTGTTATGCTTCTTGGTTGTTATGATCTGCTCTCGCAATCATTCCTCATCTTCAGAGTACATACCCATAAGGTCTGCAAGTGATGTATCATCTTCTGTTACATGCAAAATCACTTTAACCTAGGGATTTTCTATGTCATCATTGCTGACTACAAGAGTAACTATTACTCTTACATCTTCCTCGTCATCTTCTCTTGACATCTGTTCACCAAACTGATCTTTCCATCTGTTGAAAGTATCATCATCTGGCCAATCAAAACTTAGGGTTTCTCTTTGTATCTTTATTAAAGAATTGACATTTTCTTCTAAATCATCGAATTCTTTTCTTATATCAGCATGATACAATTGTATTTTTACCAGCTCTTCATTTGTCTTTGCCCAAAACCAATAGCCAGTCTCACTGATGATGTTTGTTATTCTGTTATCAAATAATTCATCCATTTCCTTTTTCCATTTGTCCTTTTCCTTTACTGTATCAACAGATTCTAAGGCACAAGGAAATAGGGTGAATTTTTTAGCCAGATATCTTGAAAAACAGAGTATCAATTTCCTTTGTAAAGAATCTCTTTTATTTTCAAAATTATCTAATTGATTCAATAAATCAAAAATCCTCTCAACCTGATGATAAGGCATTTGAACTGTAGATATACAAATAATTGTAACATCATTATTCCTCTATCTCCACTTCTGGGCAAGAGGATCTAATCCATTCTTTTCTTTATTTAATTCATCCGTGAGGGTTACAATCCTTGTCAAATGATCATAAAAATTTGACCATTGTATTTTATCCCTCAAGTATGTCACACCCTGCCTCCATTTCTCTTCCTGCTGATTTCTAAATTCTATCTGCCACTCATGCAATTTGGTTTTTTCTGCTTCAAATTCCTCTACAGTATAGAATTGGGGTCTTTCAGGGGTGTCAGGTATCTCAATAATAGGGGTTAATCCCACAGATGACTGTGGGGGATATGCAATTCTTAATGTACTGGATTCTCCCACTTTTCTCTTTCCAAGTACCTTTTCTAATTGAGATACCCTGTTTTCTAACTCAATTCTCCTTTTTACCTCTTGATTATAGGCTTCCACCACTAGTTCATATTTATTATGCATATCCATCATTTCCCTCTCTTCTCTTTCCGCAGTAGCTAGGGAAAATTTAGAATAATCCACATTCATGTGGGCTGCCTGTACATTTGAAGTGTCAGCAACTCTTCTTACAATGATATTCCCTGTTAATTCTGAATCATCAGGCTGTGATAAAGTAACTCTGGACCCTCTTCTCAGGGACCACATAACAAGGGCAACTTGATCATTGTTGAATGCTGTACCCAAGAATTCCTCTTTATTTGGATCCTGGAGTCCTAAATTATTTGAAACAGAATTAAAAATTAATGCGTCAGCAATGTCCCAATTGGGCAATAATAAAACATTAGCATTTTTTACCATCTGTCTTCCCTCATCAAGGGTTATATTTTGGAACTCTTGAACCATTTGTTCCTTTATTAGATTTTGAATGGAGGTCTCATCCATTTCTGGATGTTCTGCTCTCATATTATTGCACCTTTGCTCAAAAATGTGCATGTTTACTCTCCACGCAAACTGATGGAAAGCCCTAGATCTTACAAAATTGTTATCAGACAAAAAATGCTGACTGGCTTGTTCCAAAATAGGGTCCAATTCCCTTCCTCTGAAATCTGCTGTAGTTAATTTCAAACTTGGTACAGGGGGTTCCTGAGGGTTCCCTTCATCAATCTCTGCTTGTGTAATAAAAATTTCTCCTTGTGACCCCATTTGTTCGAATTGCTCATTGGTGAGTTGTTCTTCCTCAACTCTTATTGGGGTTTGAGAAGGTGAGCCACTTTCATCAGGGGATTCTTCCTCCCTTATTATTCTCCTTCTTTTGGGGGAAGGTTCAGGGGGTCTTTCTTCTAGGACAGTGCTGGAGGATCCAACAATCTGTTTTTCTTTATGCACAACGGGCACCTGCTGTCAGACAATAGTATATCCTATTTTCTTCCGTACCACCAGTGGACCTATTCCAATGTTGGGAGTGAAACCCAATTTTCTCATAATTTCTCTAGCTTTATCTGGAAAAGAATTAATAAAATGCTGTTTCTTCTCATTCATTACTTCCATTATCTCAGAGAAATTACTCATGAGCTTATGTATTTTATCTGCATTGTTTGCAACATTACTAAGAGGACTGAAATTTTTATCAAAACAATTAATGAATTCCAAAACTTTTGAATAGACTCTCCATTTTTCTTTCTTTATTTCTTGCTCATGGAGAGAATATTCATTTCTTATTATATCTTCTGGAAAATAGAATTCATGCTGAACTGGACGAAGCTTGATTCTCAATCTAAGGGCAGAGTTAAAGAAACCTTCTGTATCACAAAAATGAGAGTGAGACACTACCATTTTATATTGATCCAAAAATTTATGGAGAAAGATCCACCCTTCTTTAGTTATCACAAACTGGTGGGCTCTAGTACAAGTAGGAAAAATTGATCCTGTCCCCCTTTTGTGCAAAAAGGCCTCCTCCACTCCTCCCAACTGCCACAAAAATTCAGCTATCCCTACCTTTAAAGGTACCTGATAGGGTAACACATGGGGTGTTCCTTTAAAACCATAGACCCTGATGACCATTGAGACTGAATATGGGATAATATCTCCCCAATTATGTGAAACTTTTAGATTGTGGGTTTTGTCCATAGGCCTGATAAGGTGCATTAATGCCTTAGGGATTCTGGGATTATCACTCAATAAGAGGCACCTTAGTTTGGAGGCAAAGTTCCTATCAAATCTAACGAAGCTGGCATTTTCTACTTCCCAGGTCATGTCTGCACTCCATAATTGGACTGGCAGTGCTTCCCCTTCTTGTTCTCTATTTAAAACCATTTCTTTACCAAAATAAGTGGCCCCTTTAAAAAGAAACATATGCATCAGTAAGGAATACTGACCCCAAACCTTTTCCACCTTGCCCTGTGCAATCCCCACCAATCCATGATGAATCTCATTTGCCAAGTAAGATGCAAAATCAAAAATTATTTCCACACCAAAAGAAGAGATTTGGGTGATCATATACATGAAGCTCACCGGAATAAAGTCTTCTTCACCCTCTCCGAAGACTCTGCATAGGGTCCTATATATCTCCACTACCCTGGCATTAAAACATGATTTCTTGAAGGGCTCTTTAGAAGATGATGTTATGGTTGGGAGGCCTCCAATCGGGCCTATGTGGGATTTCAGTGCACCCTGTCTAACTACATCCCTCTTGGATATATATTCTTTTTCTAAATCTATCAGATTAATGGGCACATGATATATGGTGAGGGGTCCCAGATTGAAAACCTTCCTAATCTCCTCGGGACTAATGGTAAATAAAGCTTCACCATCTATTCTCCTCACTACCTTAGTGGCTTGGTCATAGTTTTTTTTCTATGGCTTCAAGTAGGTCAAAATCCATAAACACGCTGGGGACAACAAGCTTCCCAAGATCAAAATTCCAAATGTTGGCATGAGGGGCATATAACTTTCTCTCTGCAAACCATTTCTTGAATAAACTCAAACTAGTTTGAGCAGTTTGAGCATCCCGGACCCAATTACCCTTATCATACAATCCATCAGCTACCCTAAGCCTAGGGTTGAGTGAGGTTAACCTCTTAACTTGCACCATTTCTACAGTGGACTCAGGAAGTAACTCAAGCAAATCATCATGCACATTTCTATCCAGGTAGTTTACTGCACCTGTAAATCCCTTCTGAGGAGGCATCTTGGGCTATACTTTTTAAAACTTAAAAGCTCACAAAGATGATGGCAGTTTTACTTACTTGAATTCTGTCTCAATTCTCCTTTGTATTCCTGCAAAATTTCAGCGAACAGATAATTTGACAATATTTTATCAACCTTGGCACGCTTTTCTTTCAGTAATGTCTTCTGCACAAGAATGACTTCAAATCTTTTCTCGCGTGAAATGAAACTGATGCAATCTCTCTGTATTATACTCTATTTTTCCTCACGGATGAAGCTTTCTTGTCTAATTAATACAGAGAGTGGCACTACACTTTTTATTTAAAACTGCATCGTTGATCTTCAAAGATCCTACGATCATGCGGTACAAAGAGAACAACTAGGAGTTATACTTGCCATGTCAATTATATTACCCAATGAGAGCTTGCCACGTACATAATTCTTTCTTTTGATGGCACTTACCTTTAGACCCACTGACGTCAGAGAACACCTGTCAGCATGTCGCTACTTCGTTATGCATAAAGAACAAGCACCTTTCCATAACGAGGTGGCGACAACTGTTGATCGGATCAAGAAATGATCGAAAGATACGCTACAGGACTTCTTAAGAAAGAAGGCGGTGGGCCCAACTCGCTATGTCGCTGTAATTATCTTCCTTGCAACTCTTCATAGCGAGGTAGCGAGCTCCATTGATTCACTTCAAGCTGACATTCCAGATTTCTTGTACATTTAGTCAGGTAGGTATTAATGAGAATCGGATCTCTGCATAGCTGGCACATGTCAAAATTTATCACAGTCATCTGTCATTACACGTCATCAAAGATCTTGCCGATCTTTTGCCATTTTACGGGGCCTCGCTAACTCGCTAACGGTGAAGCACCTCAATTTTCTGATAGTGAGGTAGCGAGCTTCGGCACTTTAAAGGATTCCGTGCCAAAAAATGCAAGGGGTACCCAGTAATTACTTCTATTAATTAAAACTGATTCTGACAACGGTATTTATGATTGGTCATGCCACCTGGTGTAATTATGATACAAGCAAGATGCAATGTCATCCCTTTTATATTTTCACGTGGCCTCGCTACTTCGCTAACAGTGAAATGCCTGAATTTTCCGATAGCGAGGTGGCGGAACTTCGGGAAAGATAAACATTCTGGCTCCGATGTCAAATATTCTTGTGGGTCCCTCTCCCCCTTTTTTATGGCGAATTGCAAAGTGTACCTGCACAATAAAATATTTAATAAGCAAATCTCCGATCGCCGCACCTTCAATTTATGGTCCCACCGCTTAAAAACTCAACACTCACTATCTCGCTATACTTAATGAGCATGCAACTCTCAATAGCGAGGTAACGCCAGCGGTAGATCTAATCGGATCTGACGGTTGGGACAAATAGGAAGAAAGGTAACCCGGGAGAAAGGAAAAGGAATACGAAAGCATATTCGCTTCTTTTGAAATTTGAAAATTTTGCGCTCGACCATTTATGAATAGGGATGAATATAGGGCTTATATGGCGAATATTTCTTATAGATGGTTTATCCAAAACCTTATACTTCACTTAGACATAGAACATCTGACTTTTCTATGGTTTAACTAAAAATTTTTTACTGCAGAAAAAGTCAGACCAACATGTTGATGGCTAAAAAGCCAAATTTTCTAGATAAAATCATTATAATGAAGGAAGGCATAGAGATAATAAAATAATTAATAGGCTTCTTTAATGGAAAGCTACAAATTATCCAAGGAAAGATGAAAGTTTTATCACAGGAGATTGAGCCTTGCATTCCTCCTATTTTGGATGCTAACAACAAGTTGAGAGATTGGCAAGATTGGTCAAATTCTTTTGGTGTAATGCTAACTCTAGAAGCCATAGCATCAATTTTTGAAGATGGTAGTGATGTCCCATTTAATAACCCAATTGATTCCTTATTTAAGGTCGAAATAGACTTAAGTAATTTTTTAGTTGAATCAAGGGCTATAATGGATGCAAAATGGAATAAGGCAACAAAGGAGTTACATGAAGTTAAAGGTATTGAGTGGCCCAAAAAGAGGGAAATATATGTCTAGGAAGTGGTGGGAGAGATAAAAGATTTGCCAATGGGAATTAGTTGTAGAGTTACATGCTAAAGAAATAGAAGAAAAAAGGGATTAAAGTAAACCTCTTGTAGTAAATTGTCACCTGTTGATCTTGCAACTGCCTTCCTATTTTGGTTTCAACATAGAGAATGTTTTAATTGTAAAATTTCAAACATATCTTGCCTTTCTTTCTTTTGTTAGGGTTTTTACATGTCTCCTTCTATCTAAAGCTTTTTGTAATTCCTCTATATAAGGATTTATAGGGTGTGGAGTGAGGATCCAAAGTTTATAGAATTTTTAGTATTTTATGTTATTCATATGCAGTCTATTTTTTGTGTCAATTATATGATTGTATCTAGCTTTGCAACTATAAGAATATAGTGAATATTGAATGATTAAAATTGTCAAGTTTTGAGTTATACTTTGATTTAATATTAGCAATGTATTTTTATCAAGGAAATTAATACAAAGAAGAAGTTTTACATATTAGTATCTCTGAGTTTTGTCTCCACTTTTATATATCTTTTGTTGATTGCTTTTAGTTCAAAGAATTAAGTTCTTTCAATAATTGATAGGGTTTCTAGATAAATGAGAGGGATAGAATAAGAATGAAATTTAAGGTTAATTTATAACAAATTTAATTTCAAGCCAATTAACTAGGTTGAGGTTTATTCTTATGACTCTATGTAATAGTTGGAAATATTCAAGACTATGCTAGGTTACTGAGAGGGGAGGGGTGAATTAGTAACCTCAAAAACTTTACTGAATTCAAATATTAATTGTAAAAATTCAATTACCATTTAGTTCATTAAATTAGATCTAGCTACATGCATGATAAGCTGAAAACATAAAACATTCATAACACTTGAACACAAGAATTTGGTGACCCATAAACCTTCCAAATAGAAAGTAAAACTGGAGTGAGGATGATACCCACAAAACTTCAATACTACAAAATAAAGTTAGTCTATTAAGGCTTATAATAATCACTTCTAATGATCTACCCTATTTGGGACAATTAGGATTGCTAGGTCCACATTGTTAAAGGTTTTACAAACACACAATTAAGTATGCACTCGGTGAATAGATTTGACAAAAGACTGTTAAGTCTACCTTGTTAGTGGATTTGGACTAGTTTACCTATTAGGATGAAATATTAGATCTTTGATTTACAACTAGATTTCTAATAGAAATTATTTGAATTACTAATCACCTTTATTTGATAGATATGACTTTGTTTCTCCTTTGCTAATATGGCCTTAAAATACACTTTGTTGCTGATTCACATTTGCTTGCTTCTATTTCACACATTCATCATTTTTACTTGCTCTTTTTGGATATGATACAATACATTACATAAATATCAATCCAATTAAAATAATAATAAGGTTGACCAATATATAAGTTACCACCAATATTACAAAGTCAGCCCAGATGAAGACACTTGGGTTTTGAAGATTGACTTGGTGAAGTTCAGATACATAACATCCACTGTCACTACTCGACATCATCATGCATTTGGTAGAAGTAGAAGCTCAGTCCATACTAATCACTCTGAGTAGTCTCAAACTTGGTCTACACTGGTGACTTGGTAGACACTGTGTAACTTGGTAGAAACTGGGTTACTCATTTACCATGACTGCACTTGGTAAACACTAATATTCACATAGCTTGGTTAACACTAACTTCACTTCACATGAATTGCTAGCTTGATAGAAACTTCAAAGCTTGTTTATCCACTAAAATTATTGAGTTGAACTACTAGACTTCACACTACCTGATTCTAGTCATTTTGAACTATTGTAGTTCTCACTAACTGAATTTACTTGGTAACCACTAGAATGCTTGGTGTCCATTGAATTGCATGGAAACACTGTATACTATTTAATGAGATTTTTAACCATATGAAATCTAAATAAGTGTTGTCACTAATAAAAAACTTGACTTAATGTCAACAATCTCTCCCTTTGGCATTAGTGACAAAAACACTTATTAGCCAAAACTTATATACATCATAGTGTGGTACTAGCTTGGTGTGGTATACTATTTTTTTTTGTTGAGATTTTTCAAAAAAATTCTTTGTAACTATATACAATATACTATATCTTCAAATTCTATACTTTCTTTTCCTTTGCATGATTCTATTAAATGTCTGTCCCCCTTTTATTGTCTCACCCCATATATAGCATACTATCTCTCCCCCTTTTTGACAACAATGCCAAAGATTTATTCAAAATTTATTTACATGGAGACACCAATATAAGAAAGAAAATTATAATTTACCTTAAGTATGAGTGCTAAAGTCTTATCCCAATTTTCTTGCAAAACTTTGTATGAATGTAGAGCAATTTGCACTTCTGCAGAGAGTTCTATCATCTGATCTACAATCGAGAAGCTATTGTCATGAATCAATATTTTGGAATAAACAATATGTTTCTACCTTGTATCCATGATGGGAAGGATCATATTCTAAATATCTATCAATGTAGACCAAATCCTTGCTTCTTATCTCTACAACTCTGCTTGCATATCTGAAAAGAATCCAGTTTTCATATGATGTGTAGAGCTTGAACTAGTGTCAAGTTGCAACTATTGTGCACTAGCCTTTAGGTCTTCATTAGTCTTTGTTAGTTTTCTCTTTATTTCCTTTGCGAACTTAGTAACATTACATAAATTTCCAAAATGTGATGTTAAATTTGTGTAAGAAATTTCAAGATTGATCAAAATTGAGGAAAGCTCCACTTAATGAATGTCAATTTGAGTAGCAATGTGCTCAAGCACTTTATTATCAAATTTATTTTCTACTTTCTTAATCAATTTTTCTTGACCACTGGAGTCCTCATTAAATTTCTATACTACCTCTTTGAATTGAAACAAAATGTGTCGAGAAGTATCAACTTCAACACCTATCACCTCAGTCAAAATATTCTTGGCATCTTCAATGATTTTATATTCTCTATCACTTTCCTCCCTCAATTTCTTGTGTTTTTCTTTCTTTTGAAGGAGTTGATCAACTATTTTCATTTTATTTGTAGTGGTATTATTGAAATCCCATTTTGGAATCTCAATTTCTTCATCTAGGTCAATATCCTCCTCCATCTCCTTTTCTCTACTCAAAAAACTTGTACTTGATTGAGCCTTAGGTTCAACTACCTTTAAACTTAATGCCTTAGAATCTAGAATGGAAACAATTGTAGAGATAGTAGGACTAATAGTGAAAATTGATATAATACCAATAAATGGAATATTGACTGGTATGCTTACTAAATCAAAAATTAAAGTACTTACAATAGTATCGAAAACTATAGCAGATAAAACTGTAGAATCCAAAATTGTAGAACTTGAAATTGTACTTACTGTTGAAGAACACAAAATTGTAGAACATACTATACTCATTGCTGATAATGTTGACTCAGGTACTAAAGAAGAGGGAGGGTGCAACTCGATAGATGAAGTGATAGACACTTCTATCATTGTTGTGCTAAGTTTTGAGGGAGTGTAGACTGATTGGACATTTGATGTGTCTACTATGTTCATAATCAAACTTGTTGAAGTTGTCTTTAACTTGATGTAGCTACTAATTTTCTAGGAGGGTGAGGAAATAAGGCAATGACTATGGCTTCTATCTTCATAGGATCAGTGTCCTCATCATCATCTTTGTAATCCTTAGTAGCTTCTTCCCCTTTGTCTTCTTCAACTTCTTTATTGTCAAAATGTGTTCACTCAAAGTATGTTTCTTCTTCCTCATCATCACTATTATCATCCTTGACTTCTACTGGGAAGTCACTTTGTTTATGCAAGTGATAGAAATTCTTCCATATACTTGTGGCATTCTTGACTTCATGCTCTATATCTTTTAGCAAAATTAAACAAGTATTAAATCTAAGAGTCATCTTGTCTTCATTTTTCTTCATAGACTCTTTTACCTTAGCATTTGTGATACTCAGTAACAACTACCTCAAGGTTTTTTCATAGATATCTTTTTCTATTTGCATAGCCGACTCCCATCTTGGCTTTAATTTCTCTAAATATTCATTAGAGATCTGGGAGGCTATCTGATCAGGGGAATACTTCCATTTTCCCATCTTGGTTAGCACCAATTCTTCAACCTTTTTCTTCCCAGCCTCTATCCTAGCCTCTATCCTCTTCATCCTTTGCTTCATTCACATCTTCTCCTTTACCCTTAGTCAACAATAAACTAAATTTAGAAGGGTTGTTCCTGGAAGTCCTTATGCTTTCCATGTTTTTGTTAAAATACTTTAACAACAAATTTGGAAGATCATATGACAGATTATTCTTCACAACTTTGCATGCCGAGTCCACTGCTTCACATGACACACTATTTAGACAACTAAAACTCTAGATCTTGTGAGCTATCACATGTATGTTGAATTTCACTTTTGCATTAGTTACATTACTAATCTTCATACCTCTACCATTCCACTTGGCTAGGGTTTTCTTTTCTAACTCCACTTGACCTAGGGTTTTAGTTATTTTTTCCTTGGAGAGCATGGAAAGGTTGGTGATATGATGAATCATCTTCTTAGTAATCAAAACTAGTTGCTCAAGGCATAACAGACTGTTGTGAACTTGACTTAGGATGTATTTGATCCATTTGATTGGGAAACTTTGGGGCAAGTGGGGAATGTGGGATAAACCCTTATCTTCCAAGTGCTTATGTTCAAGTTTAAGAACACCATTTACACACAATTCACCTAGGGCATCATCCATCTCTAGGGTTATAACTTCTTGAATTGCACACTTAAAATGAGTTCAAATATTGTTAATGAGTAGTACCTTAGGAGGGACCTATGATTATGCTTTGTTTGGATCAAGGGTTTCAGCAATCACTGACACTAGTTTGAAATCTAGTGGTTTCCATTTGATTCCTCAGACCAACATTTTTGACCCTTTCCTTGCCTTGCTACTGCTACTTGATACTGCCATGGCTATTTAGTAGGTTATGGAAAACTTTTGAAAAACTTTACTGCAAATTTCTCTTGAAATTGCTTAGTCACTCTATAATTTGCTTGATCGCAATAACACTTTAGAATTTTAGGTGAAAATGATTTTGATTTCTTTCCTTTTGTTAAAATTTTTCCATTAATGCTCGATACAAAGGTAATTATCATCTACTATCTATTCAAATTGCTCGATGAATGCTTCATAACTTGGTAACCGAACATGTGTGACTTGATACACTTGACCTTGCTTGGTAGATTCTATGACGCAACCTTACTCAGTAGAGAAAGTAACTCGGTGATAACTGATATTGATATTTCATTATGATCCGTTTGTATCCTAAATATTAATTTGGATCTTACTTCTTTTAAATTTGGAACTATTTTAGATGTGATCATGATAATGCAGTTCTAGTTCTTCCTTAAGAAATTAGTTGGAAATGGTGGAGTCACCTACTTCTTGAGTGACATGACCATCATTGTTTGAATTGGCTTCCTTGGTGGATTTAGGAATCCATTGCTACCTCATCTACTTTTGAATGTTATCTACTCTTACTTTCTTTTCATCTTCAATTCTACCTATATTGATGCAATTCTTGGCTAGATGACCAAGTTTTGTACAAGTGAAACATCTTATGGTGGTATCTCTCTTCCTTGTGTGATGTTTAACACTGTTCATACCAATGTGTCCATACTCTTCATAATAATGACATATATTCTAGGTGTTAGAGTCCCAACTAAATATTGCTTTTACAATTTTCTCTATTGGATTCAATGACTTGGTTCTGTAGTTTGATGCCTTGTGCCCTTGTTTCTTGCATTTGTGACACTTGCCTTCAAATTTTGGTTTCTCTTTGCATTCATTAGCCTTGTGATCATGCTAATTGCAATTGTAGCATTTACCATTGAATTTTTCTTTACCATTACTCCAACATTTATTTGATGTATGACCTATCATACCACGATGATTGCAAGTAGATCTTTGATTCCTTTTAGCACCTTGTTTGGATGATTCACCTTCTTCTTTGTATCCAATTCCTACTTTTCCTTTTGTCTATAGAGATTCTGCTCATTCAGTTGATTCAATTGATTCATGTTTCATTTGGATTTCATCATTCTTTCATTGATTTTATGTTTAGTGTTTAGGTCATTTTTCAAATTTTCACTGATTTTCTTTTTAGATCTCAGCTCACTTCCTATTCTTTCATTGATCTATCTTTCTGAATTTAGATCATTTTGTAATCTTTCATTGATCTATTTTAGGCTAATGATTTCCTCATTTGCATTAGAGATTTGATCTATAAGATTTGCATGCTGAAGAGATTAGTTTCTGGTCTCATTGTTTCTTCCATCCATTTCTTCTTTCATCTTGTTCATTTATTCCAAGATTTCAGACAAACTTATTGACTGAATTCCTTGTTCTCTTTTGAGATTTCTTATTTCTTCTTGTAGGGAACTATTCTTCTCTAAGAGTTCTTTGATTGCATCATTTGCTTCATCTAAACTACTTGAAGGGAAAAAGTCTTCAATCTTTTCTTCAATGTACTAATGATCACTCATTTGATTTGCAAGTTCCTTCCTTCTTTTCAGGGATTGGAAAAGTTGTCCTTAGCTTTCTTGAGTTGTGTAATGGCCATCTCTAGATCTATCTTTTCATTGTCAATTACTTTATCAAGTCTAAATATCTCCATTGTCCTTGATCTTTGCTCAAGCTATCAAGCTTTATCCTAAGAGCCACAAAACTCTGATACCAATTGTTGGAAATATTCAAGACTATGCTAGGTTACTGATAGGGGAGGGGTGAATTAGTAACCTCAAAAACTTTACCAAATTTAGATCTTAATTGCAATAATCCAATTACCACTTAATTCATTAAATTAGATCTAGCTGCATGCATTAGAAACTCAAAACATAAAACATTCATAATAGTTGAATACAATGATTTGGTGACCCAGAAACCTTCCAAATGGAATTTAAAATTGGAATGAGGATGAGACCCACAAAACTTCACTACTACAGCATAAAGTTGGCCTATTAAAGCTTACAATGATCACTGCTAATGATTTTCCCTATTAGGAGCAATTAAGACTACTAGATCCACTTTGTTAAAGGTTTTACAAATACACAATTAAGTATGCACTTGGAAGAGATTTGACAAAATACTGTTAATTCTACCTTATTAGAGGATTTGGATTGGTTCACCTATTAGGATGAAACAGTAGATCTCTAATTTACAACTAGATTGTTAATAGAGGTTATTTGAAGTACTAATCACCTTTATGTGAGAGATATGCCTCTGCTGCTCTTTTTCTGATATGGCCTTACAATACACTTTAGTGTTGATTCACATTCACATAATTTTGTAGGACCATAAAATGGGCTAATGTCTAACATACTATGAGAAAATCATAAACCCAAAAAACATACGTTAACACCCTCTAGTCTACCATGAAAGCCAAATGAATCAAAACAAGAAAGCAAGTATAAAACCCCCTCTTTCATTTGTAGCTCCCATGTCCTTCTTTCTTCTCCAAGTGATGTAGCTCCAGATTGCCTATAATGCACACAATATTGGAAGCAAAAGCCTATTATAATGATGGTGCTATGAGAATACTTAAAGTTGTGATTTGAATGTGAGAGCAAGAGTGGAAAAAAAATGAGAAAACTAGGGACCAAAAATGAGAGAAAGAATGCTCATTTTATAATCAACACAGAGGATGAGAGCATTGGAATTTTCACCTTGGATATGGAACATGGCAGGAGATTCCTTGGAGAATCCATGATGCATATGACACAAGATGCAAAGTGTAGGATTGTATGATGCTTGGATGTCAAACTTGGCTAAAGATGGAAGAGAATCTATGACCCATCATATGACACCTCAAACCCACTTAAAGTCAAGAATCTATGACAAAGGAAGCCAAATGTGGATTTGCATAAGAGAATACAAATATTGGATTATGACATATCCTAGCCAAGTGTCAAAGGATAATCCACAAGGTGTCACACCGATGTGGTATGATGATGTCAATATTTTGTGGAATATTTGAATTAAAAATTTATTATTCCACACAAATAGGAATTAGTGAAAATGAAATTAGTGGTGGAAAATATGACTTAGGAAATTAAGAATATCCATGGTTTGTAGATGATGAGCCAATTAATTAATAAAATAACAATTAATTGAGAAGGTTAGTTAAGATGAATAATTAGTGAAATGACATAAGACTAAATTATGGGTTATTTAATCCTATAAAGAAAATTAGTAGATGATTGACCAGTTTGATTAAATAAGAGTGATAGTATCCTTTGATGAAAATGTGATGATGATGTAGATTAAATAGGATGATGATGGATGGACCAAAGCCATCATCAAATTGATCAATTGATTAACATGCAAAGGATACATGACATGAATTAAAGATGCAAAATATTTAACCGATATCATAAATGCCACAAGATCGAGATTGATTAATATGGTTGATCATAATAACATTGATGGATGCTATAAATATTATTAAAATGGTTGATAATTCCATGATTTGACATTGAAAGACTCAATGATGTCAAAGATCAGATGACATGAATGATAGTTTGACCTAGCATTGAGAATAATGACAGTACTAAGGTCAGATTGATAAGATTCAATAGATTGAAAGGTTTCCAAGGCACTAAAAGTGACAAAAATGCCTAGGATTTTATAGATGATGATTAATTTGAGATATTTTACACATTATAAGTTGATTAGGACTGATTTTGGGTGATTCTGAGTTGATTTGGGGTGATTTTGAGTTGATTTGAAATGGTTTCAAAATGATATGAAATGGTTTTGGGTTGATTTGAAGTGGTTTCTAATGATGTTGAAATGGTTCCAAAATGATGTGAAATTGATGTGAAAGAGGATATAAATGATGATAGAAACTGTTGAGATACAATTAGGTTGGCCAAAAGATTGGTGTTAGTGGAATGAGAAAATGGGATGAACTAGTATGGAAAGTGATGTCGATTTAGGGGCCCGAGGCTATTTTCAAGGGTTACCACTAAATTTAGTGACCAAATAATTAAAATGATAGTTCATAATGAAGATATAAATCCAACACAACTGACGATTCTAAAATTGAAGTTGAAACACAAAAGTTATAGCCTCTAGATACAACATAAGGGCTTCAAGAGTAGTTCTGGGCATCCTACTACCACAAGTGTGCCCAAAATGCACCCAAGTGCACCCAATTCACACTTGGTAAGACCAAGTGCACTATGACATACCAAATGCACCCATGGTGCACTTGAGAAGCCAAGGTGCACTCAAAAAGTATAGCCTAGGAGGCTCTAGGGACCAGATAGCCTGACTGCACTGAGAATGACCTAAAATTTTTTGTGGATGCCCCAAGTGGTGTAAAGATGTTAGAAATGAGTGAAATCAGTTAAAAATGGTCACATTTGGTCAAACTTGTTTAGACAAGGGTCAAATTGAGGTTGGACTAGGCAGAAAGCCCTAAAAGGTTGACAAACAATGTAGGATGGTGCTAGAATGTAGGAATACAAGATGAAGATGATTTGGTGCATCATAACACATGATAAGGGTGATGAATGAAGAGATGAATGAAAGAAGACCAAAGATATTAGATGAGGACCAGATAGAATGAGGTGAAGAATTTTTTCTTTCAAAGAGTGCACAATATGTCAAATGCAGCTTCGTTTTGATGAAATCATAGATGTGAACCATTTTTGAGCATCTACATTTTTCCCCTCTTTGATATGATGTGATTTAGAGCATTGTGTCAAAGAATAATGATGAGAAAACCATAAAAAAATGCCTCAGTAGGAATGATATATGGGTGCCCCCTTGAGAAATTGACTGAGATATGCATATGATAGGTCAATTTGTCGATAATGAGATGCAATTTAGCAGATAAAGAAGACACAGAAGATGGGGGAGATGAAATGAGAAATTGTTAGTATGATGAGAAAACTTTTGCTTTTGTAAAGTGAACTACATGTCAAATGGAGCTTTTTTTTTTATATGGCAAATGGAATGTGACACATCATGGCATAAAGGGCTAGAGTGCTAATACAAACCTTTTGCATAAACAAGCACAATGTAGATAAAAAATAACCTTGTCCTTCCTAAGACATATATACATGCCCCAGACTCTCAAAGGTACATTGTAATAGAAAAAAAATAAAAGAAGACCATGAACCATCCCAACTACTCTCATAGATCAGTTTATATCATCGAGTAGCATAGGAACATTGATAAAAAAAAAAAAAGCAAAAATAAATCACTCACTAAAAAATGTGAGCCAACAACTATTCTTGTCCATTATTACTTCCTTTTTAGTGTCTTAGCTCCTTAGATCATAGTTGATAGGTTGACCATATGATAGGTTTCATTTTTGATTCACTTGATAGGTTCATGGTGACGTGTTGGATTGATTATTGGTTCACATTGCTCAGATAGGTGTGATTGTCATTAAAGTGTAGTGCTTTGAGTTTTAGTGATTTTTTTAGGGCATTTTATGATTTTTAGTTCTTTTTTAGGGCATTTTATGATTTTTAGTGCTTTTTTCAAGACATTTTATAGTTTTAAGAATTTTTTTAAGGATGATATTCAAATGTTTAGGATTTGTTTAGGATTGCATTTGAATTTTTAGGATTTTTTCAAGATCATAAAAGAATATACATGTGTTAGCTCAAATCTATTATGTGTTAGGTCCAATGGATGAAAGTACTTAAGGATATGCCCCTAGTTCATGTTCAAACTCATGCACTATGTAGGTAATATGCCCCTGAACAAGATGCAAACTATGTACAAAGGCCAATGACAAAGTATGTATAGGCTGGTAATGTGCTAGGTAAGATAACAATGGATAGTAACCAGTTCATGAGCCATGATAAGGGACTAGGGATGTCTTGCAATATGAAAGATATGATTAGTGAATGACAAAGGGGGGAAAACTAGATTGAATCGTGATAGATGGAGGAGCAACAACTGGTTACACATGGTGCCTATTTGCTAGGTTTTCACCATGGTACTTGCCCAAAGTGCCTATTTGCCAGGTTTTCACTTGTGGACAAAATTGTTCTCTTGACTCAAATTTTCATGCCAAGATGCCTATTTCCCAGGTTTTCATCAAGGCATCAATTTTTCATGACATTTTAAAAAAAATTTCCTTTTCCTTTTCATGACATTTGCCTAATTTTTTGATATTTTTTCAGGACTTTTAGATAGAATCATGAATGTTGTTGACAAATGCTAAGAAGAAATATGTTGTTGACGCTACTAGCTGATAATCTCTTGACCCAAAACTGATTATAACTACACATGAGTTTTTCCAAGTCTATAGCTAAGATCAAACCACTAGAAAGGCCTCAAGATATACCATTGTGTAGCATATGTAAGACAATGTCTACCTTTTGTGAATCAAGGCATCTAAAGATAAATGGGTCAAAGGATTCTTTGTACAGGATTTCATTGATGATGAAATATGCAAAGGGTTGTTGGATAAGGATTTGATTTTGTGTGTTGGACAAGCTAGGTGGCTGGGTTTAGGGATAGGCATCTAGATATAAGGAAGGATTGGGAAGATTGAGACCAATGACTTACCACATGAATGCTGATCGAGAGTGCTCAAAAATACTTTGTGGCATGTTGAACATTGGAACACTAATATTCAAGGCATCCTCTTGTTTATCTTGTATCCTTTGGAGTTTCTTAGCTTCTTATTTTTCATGGTCTAATGACACCTTTCAGTTTTCACCAAGAGACCTACTTTTGTCAAAACATTTCTCTTTTTTCTTTGTAGCTTTCCATCTAGAAGATGGAATTGACTCCCCAAATATGCCAATGTGTTCTCTTGAGGAGAAATTAATTCTTTATCATCACCAGTTTTAATGCCTTCATAGATTTCAAAGTCTGTTGTGAGAGTGTCATCATTGTCAAATTGATCAAAAATTGGTGGTCCACATTGGTCCCAATCCAATATTTTATTATAGCTTGAGGGGATGTCATCATTAGTATTGAATGAATTCTGGGTGAAGGCAAATATATGGGTATCTGATTTAGTGGTATAATTGGGGTCATGCTTAGAAGCTAGAGGACTGTTGATTTTAGGTTGGATATCCTTAGATGCCTTTTCATCATTTAAAACATCCAAAGTCTTACACATAGGTACCATAGTACTAGGAGGACCTATTTGTAATGATTTAAATCCAAATCCCAAATTAGGAGGTCATCCTTTCATAGTGATAGGTTCAATTATTCCTTGTTTTTGACATCCAAGACCACTATAGCCATCATAGCCTTGTTTTTGCAAGATAGTAAACCTAAGTCCATACTTATTAGGAGATATCAAAGTAGGTTTTTGTTCTAATTTTCTTTTCTCAATACATACAAATGTATTCTCATTAATAGAAGTGGTATTTTGTGTACTAATCTCTAAATATTGTTCTTGAAATGGTTGTGATTTACCATGAGATTGGGGAGAAATTGGTGACTCCCTAATGTGGGATACTTGAGACATAAAGTATTCTCCACACTCATTGTCTCCACACTCATTGTCTCAATCTTCAAGTTTTCTTTGGCCTTACTAAGGAGTATATCTGTGTCCACATATTTAGAGTAATTTGTGGGTTGTGCTTCATTGTTTTTTGGGACTTGGTATGTAGTAGCATCTCTCAAATTTGCACAAATTTGGAAAGGGTCTAGATTTCCAAGGATGGTAACCTCCACATTGTTATAGGAAAATTGTAAACATTGATGATATGTGGAGGGCACCACTTTCATAGCATGAAGTCAAGTGTTTCCTCCTATCATGTTATAATTCATTTCTACATCTGTGACATGGAATAATGTATCTTGAGTAGCTGGACCAACTCTAATGGGTAATAGGATGATTCCCTTGGAGAAGCATTCCCCATTATCATAGGCCTTTATTGTAATTCTATGAGAGGGATCCACATCTTCTTTAGAATAACCCAAACCTTTGACTAGTTTAAGTGTACAGATATTTAGCCTTGCTCCTCCATCTATCAAGACACATTTGACTTTAACATTGTGGACAAAGACCTCAAGGTGAAGGAGATCATTGTGGTTTGGTCTATCTTTAGGAATATCTCGAGACAAAAAGGTGATATGTTGTGATACAGAGAGGTTGCCAACCATGGCTTACATCTAGGCAAAATTGATGTATCTATGACTATTGACTCTTTAAGGTCTTCATCTAGGATCTTCTGATGTTGGGGAGATGCACAGAGTAGGTCCAAGATGGATATTTGCACAGGGGTCTTGCCAAGCTATTCAACAATTCTATAATCAAATGAAGTAGGAGCAATAGTTTTACTAAGGGGTGTAAGTCTAGTAGGAGTAGTAGGTCTAGATGGGGCTATAGGTAGGGTGATATTGGTATGACATGTAGTGATAGTGCAACAACGGTCTTCAGCCTTTAAGGTGAATGTGGATATGTAGGAATCAGACTCATTAAAGAAATTGATGGTGTAATCATATCTAGTGTGTGTGTAATTCACATTATCTTGTGAGTTTGAGTTTGAACTTGAGGGTTTATCTTTGTCATGATTACCCAAAGGATCTTTGAAGATAGTGTAATTAGAGTTGGATGCTAGCAGTGATGGATCAACTATGATTATACCATCATCAATGAGGTCTTGTATGTGTTCTTTAGTTGGAAAGATGATGAGGTCTTATGTCCTTTGATGCGGAGGTAATCACATAATTTTTTTTCATCCCACCAATATTCTTCAATTAATGGTTCATATTTGATCTGAGGTAACTATAGGAAGTTATTATTGAGTAACTATTGTAGTGCAATCTCAAGAGGTATCCGCAGTGGTGTGAATTTCCTACCCTTGGTTCTAAGGTGCCTTTGGGGTTTGTCCTATGTGGAGGTCTCAATATTTTGTTGTGGGCGTAGTGTTTGATTGGGAGTTTCTAAATTTGTAGGGTTTGTACCTTTCAAATTTAGTTGAGGTTGTTCTATGCTAATCATGTGGACATCCACAATGCCATCATTGGTCACATTCTTTTTTTTGTGGAAAATTTTTTCCTAGTCATTAGAAAAGTTGGTTTTTGTGTTTTCTTTGTTTATCTTGTGGATTCCCTTATGGATAAGAGCATCTTCAATACTAGCCCTTTTTTCCATCAGTTTAGAAATGTCTAGTGAGCATTGACTAACTAAGCTTCTCCAACATAGTAAGAATGTGATAAATGGTTCTCCCATATTTTGTTTAGTTAAGCACAAATTGGAAAGCATCACCTCATTCATAATGTTAAAGAAAAAATGGGAGATGAACTTGTCTACTAGCTCTGACCAAGATTTGATAGTATCAAGAAGCTTAGAGTATCATTCAAGTGTGGGCCCACCTAGAGAATGGGGGAAAAATATCATGATGTAAGTGGGCTCATCATTGAGTTTGGTACAAGAGGCATAAAATTCTCTGATGTGATCAACAAGGTTGCATTTTCCTTGATATTTTTCAAACCTTGGAGACTCAAAGTATTTTGGGAATGGAGGCATATACAGACTTTTGTCAAATGGATTAGGATGTAAGTTCTTTTATGTATATAAAGCGTATTTCTTTTGGAATCCCAATGCCTTGACTTGTTTGGAAAGTTTTTAGAATTGTTGCAATAGCTCTTCATTAGGGTTTTTCATGATAGATTTCACTTCAAGTATTTTATGCCTATGAGTAGGCCATTTGTTGTGGTGGGAGCTATATCTACTTGCTTCTAACTTTTTTGTGTCTGAGGAGTTTGGTGATGTGTCACTAGGTGGTGGAGGTATGTTAGTACCTCAAAGACAAAAGGGTCCCTGTTGTGACACATGTTGGGGTATTTGTTATGGTATTTGATGTGGCATCTATTGTGGTATCGACTGCAATTGATGTACCATGTGTTATTATTGTGCCATTTTTTGTGGTTGTTGTTGGGGTACCTCCATTGCTTGTATGTTAGAACATGTATGTGATTGTTCTAGAGGTATCTATTGAGGTTTTTGTGGCACATATTGTTGTGGTAACAAATGTTGTTGGTATGCAATTTTTTGCTCAAGGTGTCTTTCATATTCCAACTATTTTTTGAGTTGCTCTTGTTGTTTAACAAACATGGCTTGTTGTTGTTGGAATTGTTGTTGACACATTACATGTAAGTCAAGAAAATTTACATTAGATTGTGTTTTATAAATGTTGATCCTTGCAACAATTGAGGCTATTGCTGTTGTGGTTTATTGTTCTATTGATATGTTGAATGTGTGTTGGAAACATTGGATCCTTGGACTATAGCAGGTTTATGTTCTCGAGGTAGTTGGTTACATCCCTGTGAATTGACCACCATGTTGCTATTGTTGTTTTGGCACCTTTGTGTGTTAGAGGTTTCTCCTTGGGACATCATGTTGATTTGACAAGGTTCATTCCTTTTGGGAATAGGTGTAATGTTAATAAGAACTTTCCTTTCTGCATCAATAGGGATTGTTGTAGTTGATGTTTCACATAGTGTACTTGTGGCAGGATCCATAACATTTGATGTCATGGCACTTCATAGAATTAGGAGAAAAGGTGCACTTTGTGGATTTTCCTCCAAAGGAGGTATGTTTGACACCCCTAGAGAACAAGTTCCTTTAGGCACATCTTGGTGTTGCACCATGTGATTCAGATCAAGTCTTAATTTCTATTACCTCTGGTTTTACTGCCAAGGATTTAAATTTGAATGCATGGCTCATACAATGGTTAGAATCGAATTAATATTTTAATTCTATGACCTGCAAGTTTTTTGGCCGTCAGATCCGAGCGGTATCGACGGTTGGCACCATTGCGCTATAAAGGAAATGCATGATATTTATGATAGCATGATGATGCCCTGGCGATATGTTGCAAGGCTGGGTCTGACGTTTGGCGGGTTAGAAAAGTTCCCTGACATCAGTGGGCGCCATGTTGCTATCGCATATCGATCGAAAAATCTCCATAGCAACATAGCACCCAACAAAAATATATTCGGCGGCAAGTTCCAATGACTGGTAGAATTAGGTGTCACGGCGACAAATCAGAAGGAACCACATGTGCCAAGTCAGAGTTTCTGTCAACATGGCTAACATAGTCAGGGTTTATAATCTCCATCATTGGATCAACTTGGATCAATGGTAAACACCATCACGATATAGAGGAGTTGCTTGAGGGTTATGACAGTGACATCATGCCCTGCTGACACCTGTTAGGTGGGGCCATATCACAAGGTGATGTCAGGTGTGCCAACATGGAGGGTAGAAGTATGAGGTACGATGAGTCCTCATGATCATTAGATTAGGTTGCATTGATAGATGGTGCCATCTTGCTATGGTGAAGATGCACAGGTTTTATCATGGTGCCATAGCGGCCATCCACCACATGGATCGACAGGACCAGGTCTCGCCAAGGATTACTAGGTGTCATCTAGAGTGCGGTGCAGTTGCAGAGGTGGCATCGAGTGGGATGGGTTCGGTCACAGATCGCAAAGTATGGTAGGTCAAAAGTTTCATGGTGGCGAGCAAACAAGTTTCATGGCCCGAAGGTTTCAAAAAATGGCAAGGCGCTATGGCTCCAATAGAAAACCAATGCGTATTCTGATGGCGACATAGTGCCCAAAAGGAAAAGTACACCATGGCGAAGAATGATCAGATAGTGGGTCCTAGCTATACCTTGCAAATGCAGTCGACATGGCGAATCAAATGGGGACACATGTAAATCTCAAGGCATGCTGTCAATGGGCGTTATGGTGCTATGGGAATTTGGTCTTGATTTCCACATAGCGACATGGTACCTAGCTGACACGTGGTCGCTCTGTGGATCAGGTCTGGGGTTGCCAGTTGATGTTTCATCAAACCAAATAAGGAAGTGCCATGTGTATTATTTAGTGCACAACATACAGTGGGCCCAGTAGTTTCAGAAGGAATGGCGAGTCTTCATGATCGTCAGATCCGTAGGGATCTATGACTGGCACTATCTCACTATCGAGAACTGCTCGAGAGTTAACATCGGCAACATAGTGCCCATGTGCCATGTGTCCTAGCAGGGCCACATTTCATGTCGCTAGTGTAGTTAGAGTTAAGTGACCAACAGACCAATGAGGAGACACCATGTATCAGTGGGCCCGATGAATCACGAGAAAAGGAGGGTTACAAGATGGCAAGTTTTATGACCGTTGGATTGGAAAGGATCGACAGTAGGCACCATCTCACCATGGCGAAGCTGCCAATTTTTTAGCATAGCAACTTGGCACCCTCTCACCACGTGTTGGTGGGGTCAAGTCTCACTAGGATGCGTCACCGAGGTGGTGCCAAACAGGATGGGCCCAGTCACGGATTGGAAGGTCCATGGTGAATCAAGAATCACCACATATGCCAGGTCAGGGCACGGACATATCGTGGGACCAATTTCTTGATGCAACCAACACATTGCAAGGGTGGATTCTACATTGTCAAATCTATAGAGATCAGTGGTGGGTGCTATCTCACCATAAAGAAATTGTGTGAATTTTATGATGGCGAGTTAGCGCTTGGAGGACACGTGTCCTCATGGGTCTAGATTTGGATGTGACAGTTAGCGCGCAATTGCGGTTAGATGGTAAAGGTGGCACAGTCAGGTTGAAACCCTTAGGTGCTATGGCACTATCGAGACCTTCAAAGATTTTTCCGATAGAGACATAGCACCTAGTCACACAGAAAGGGTGGTAGGCACCTAGTCAAATGTAAAGAGACTGCCAGGGTGGCAAGATCGAAGGTGTCATTGGCCCACGTCGCTCAGCCAGCTTGTTGAACTTGTTTAACTATTTGGTCTTGATGGATGCGTGAACCAAGAATGATGAGAAATCAGGGTTTTGCCACAAATCCGATGGTGTGATTAATTGCCACCAACTCAGAATGAATGCGAAGCGCAGAAAGACACTCCATCCACCTGGTCGATCGATCTACCATGTCAAGGAATGTTGTAGCACCATTCTATTTTCTCCAGGATCTTTCTTAGAGGGATATCAAATTTCTCGATATGTAGGCCAGGATTCAATCAGATCTTTGATTAGATTCTCAGGATGGAAAGTTAGTGCCAGTAGGTGAGAAGTGAATGCAATGCAAAAACCTTCAGTTATGCCTAATCTATAAAGGAAATTTTGTGATCTATTGTTAGGGTTGACTCTTCCTGATTTTCTCTGCTACTGCTTGCAGATTTGTAGTGTAAAAATCTCGTTGTCTCTGAGCTAGATAAGCATCTTGTATCATCTCTTTCAGCCATCAATGTATATGTGCATCATTTTTCCTCCCATTGGTGTATTGTTGAGATCATTTGGTATATACTGCATCTACCTTTTACCTACCGGATAACATATAAGTGAAATCTTCTTTTCTTGTTGTTATTCAGTTTGGTTCCCTGATCTGTATGTGGTTGTTGATTGATATAAGTCTGGATGAATGTATGACTTTGGATGTTACCCTAGTTCTGTAGTGCATATAGGGGCAAAAATGAGTCTGAACACTCTATTTTGGTGCATCACCACCTTAGATTAGACTAGGCAAATTTTCTTTCATGCTCTCCTTCTCCCTTTTTCTCATGAGAATAGATAGGTGCCCCTTGATAGTAAGACAAAGCCGACCTTCTCCGAAGACTCAACCTCGTAGTTCAAGTCCCATAGCTTGGAGGTTGTTTCCATGTTTCACTAGGTTGTCCTCGTGCTTAGGCCTTTTACAAGGGTGCAAACATAAGTCACAACAGTTTTTGGCACACCTGGTGGGACTTATATCAGAAGATTTTGTGTCTAGTGGTGTCAAGAAGAAAGAATTCCAGAGATCAATGCTGAAGAAGTAGTGCTAGCTTCAGTTTTCAAGCCTTCAACAAGCTGATTCTTCACGTACTTGGTGACTCTGAATATCAAAAAGTCTAGTTCTAGACCAAGTTTGCAGTGATTCATGCCCAGGACTAAAACAAGGGTGTCTTCTAGAGGTAAATTTCAATATCAAGAGCTTTCTCTTTCAAATTCTAAGAGAAGAAGGACTAGAACTTCATTATCACTAGTTAGGGGTAGAATAACAGTTGATATACCTGTAATATCTATCTCTACTCCCCCTACTATTCGAACTCAGCCTAGATTGCCATCAACACTCATCAATAGAACACTTGCTTATATGGCATAGCCAAGAGTTCATGCTTTTGCCACCTTTAATGGTGGAAGTCCTTTGTTGTTAGCCTAAAGACATGATATACCAGTATTTGCACTAAAAAGTATACCTGATTTTACTGGTAAAACTTCTATTTCCCCTTTAGAGCATATCCAAGAGGTAGCGAATGTCTGCAATATTCATGGTATTATAGAAGATGATGTTGCTATCAGAATTCTAACCTCATCTTTAAAAGGAAAAGCATTATAGTGGTATAGAGGCTTAGCTCATGGTTCCATAACTTATTGGGATGGACTAGGAGTAGGATTATGCAAACATTTTGAGGATAAGAGTGACCATTTGTCACTATTAGAGCAGCTGACTAGAGTAAAAAGAGCCCCCCATGAATGTATGACTGATTTTAATTAAAAATTCCAAAAGACATGGGATAGAATACCTAATATAGTGAAACCTACCCCTGGTAATGCCTTCTTGCATTACCTTAGAGATTTCAATAGTGACATTGCCACTACAATCCAAACTATGGGAGGAGATACATTACCGAATGCTTATGAGATAGCCATAAAAGTTGAGAACATCCTAATACAAGGAGGAAAGTTGCCTCCAAGGCCTCCTATTCCTTTCTTTCCTGATGTTCCCAACCACCAACCAGAAATAGCCCTGCTTCCTACAACTTCTACATCAAAAGCCCTTACTCCAGTTCCCCAAGCTTCCACATCCTCAAATGGAATAGATGAACTCAAGGAAATGCTCCAAGGTCTAGTGCTGAATATAGATTAAAGAGAGAGGACTCTGGATAAAAAATTGCAAGAGCAGGGGAAGGAGTTGAAGGACCAAGGGAAGAGATTAGAGGATAGTTTTTCTCTAATACAAAAAATGAGTAACAAGGTGGTGGCCTTAGAAAGGAAGCAAGCCCAAAGTGGCAAGCCTCCCCAATTACAATATCAAGCTCCAAGTGGTGGTAGGCCTCCTAATCATTAGAATAGCTCTTTTGATCAAAATAGGCAAAATAATCACACTACTGCTTCAAGCTCAAATCAGAACAGAGCTATGGTTCCTCAAAATAACTTAGCCTAGGATCAAGACTTTTGTCCTTCATGTAACTATTCTTATACCTATTGCCTATGTCAAAAGGTAGAATCTTATTTGGCCCTAACTGTCTAGGAGCCTGCAGTAAAGCAATCATACAAGGAAGATCATCCCAAGGAGGCCTCATATATTCAGAGGTAGGGTGATTTCTCTTTCATGAATGACCAGATAGAGGAGCATTGTAATGTAAACTAGGATTCCATTGCTCATAACACAAGAAGCAAGAAGAGAGCTATGGAAGATACTTACCCCCTTTCTCCTAAGCAGGCCTCAACTTCAAGTGTTACACTTCATACACAAACAAAAAATGAGTAGACAAACACTTCACAACAACAAAGGAAAGGTCCAAGAAAGGAGGATGCAAGTGATCCCTATGTTGCTCCATCTCAACCTCTCATGAGTATAGTTCCCAAAGTTTCCACCAAAATTCCTAATGCACCCTTGAGTGTGGTAGAGCAAATGAAGAAAACCAACGTAAGCATTTCCATGTGGGATGCCATTGCTACCATACCAATGTAGACGAGGATGCAACAGCAAGAATTGGAAAAGATTGAACCCAAAGATCAGTCATCTACCATGGAGAGTGACACTAGTTTAGTACAACCGATAGGTGATATGGAGACAAATAAAAAGGTTAGACCTCCCCCATTCTATGTTTCTCTAATTATAGGGGGCAAATTGGTCCATAATTGCATGATAGATTTGGGGGCTAGTAGCTCAGTAATGCCTAGGTGTGTTGTTGATGCTTTAGGAATGAAATATGAGCCCATTATTAGGGATGTGTTACAACTAGATGGGAGTACTGTAAAAATCATAGGCATCCTTAGGAATGTGGAAATGGCCCTACATGCATGCCCTAGTTGTACTATGATTCAAGACATATCTGTTGCTAAAGTCAAGCCCTATTTTGCCATCTATATTTCAAGAGACTTCACTACCCAAATAGGTGGATTCATATCTGCTGATTGGTCTTATATGTCGTTTAAGACTAGATATGGGGCCAATGCTTCAATTAGAGCAGAACCTCAAGCCCTTCATCACACTGAACCCTACACCCCTAACTTCATTAATATGAATTACCCTATTCTAGAGATGGATGAAAATGACATAGGAAATGAGCCTGTCAGTTCCATAGTAGAGATTCTTGATTTCTTCTTAGATGAGTGGGCAAATACATGTCAGTTTGAGCCTATGTTGAAAACTCTTGAGATAGGCCTTAGTACATATTGCATAATAGAGAAGGAGGCTCAAGTTCTTGATCTTGTTAGAGCTAATGATGACATAAATGGAGTATGGAGTATGTACTTTGATGGCTCAAGGAATAGAAATGGATCAGGGGCTAGTGTTACTTTGATCTCTCCTGTACAAATAAGATACTATTTCTCTTTTAGGCTCCAATTCAGTTGTACCAATAATGTGGCCATGTATGAATCTTTGATTCAAGGTCTCCTACTTGCCCAAAAGAGGGGAGTTCAAGCCTTGAAAGTATATGGAGACAGTGAGTTGGTACTGAACCAAGTGAGAAATCAGAGCATCACCAAAAACAACCTGCTCAAGTCTTTCAAACACAGAGTCTGGGATTTTCTTGAAGGTTTCAATGCATTTAATATTCAGAGCATTCCTAGGAAAGAAAATAAATATGTTGATAGACTTGCAGCAGTGGGTGCATCTTATGATGTGCCAAGGAATCTTGAGGACGAGAAGAAGCAAAAAATAAGGGTGGTGGTAAGGCTTGCTATCCTTGATAATAATACTCATTGGTAGGTGTTTGATTTTGATGAGAAAATTGTAAGGTTCTTGTAGAATGAAGCAAAATTTTCAGAAAGAAATCAGTCAAGACTACAAGATCAGTATGGTGATCAGATCATTCACCTTAGTTCCAAAAAACTACCCAAGGGTCTCATTACCTTGGAGAGTGTATTTAATCCTAATGACCAGGCAAGAGGCAAAGGAATGAATCTAGCTATAGAAAAGGATGATCATGCCCCAGTTACTATTGCTGATGGAAAATCTCTTAACATGGGGAAGGTATGTTCTGAAGCTGAGCAAGAAAATTTTATTCATCTATGTCAAGAATTTAATGATGTGTTTGCTTGGACATATGATGACTTAAAAGGGTTTGACCCTAGTTTGTTTCAGTATACCATTGATTTAGTTGATAGGGTCAAACCAGTAAGGCAAAAAAAGAGGCCAGTGAATCCCAAGATTGAACACTTAAACAAGAAGGAACTATCCAAGTTGATTGAAGCTAACATAATTTTTCCTATCAAACACTCATCATGGGTAGCTAACCTTGTCCCTGTGAGGAAGAAGAATGGAGAAATCAGATTGTGTGTTGACTTTAGGGATCTTAATCAGGCTTCCCTTAAGGATTACCATCCTCTCCCTTCTATGGAGAAAATTATGTCCAAGGTCAGTGGGTCAAGGAGATTCTCTTTTCTTGATTGGTTTTCTGGTTATAACCAAGTGCTGGTTAAAGAATCTGATAGATACAAGACAACATTTACTACTAAATGGGGCACCTATGCTTATTGCAAGATTCCATTTGGACTAACAAATGCAGGTGCCGCATTCCAAAAGGCAATGGAGGTGGCTTTCAAAAGATTAATTGACAAGTTTATCTTAGTATACCTTGATGATATAACTGTATATTCTAAGAATGTAGAAGACCATCTTGATCATTTGAAATAGGTATTTCTAAGATGTAGAGAGTTTGGGGTTTCCCTCAACCCAGCCAAGTTTGTCTTTGCTACAAGCCAAGGAAAATTACTGGGACACATTGTATCTAAGGATGGATTGACCATTGATCCAAAAAGAACAAAAGCAATACTTGCCCTTCCTCTCCCTAAACACAAGAAGGGGCTGCAAAGTTTCCTTGGTAGGATAAATTTTGTAAGAAGGTTTATTCCTAATCTTACCATCATGGTGAAACCCCTTATAGCCATGCTTAAGAAAGATATGGTCTTCTCATGGACCAAGGAGGGGAAGGAGAGTTTTTAAGAGATTAAGGCAGCCATAGCCTCAGCCCCTACCCTCATGAACCCAAATTTTGAGAAAGATTTCATCCTCTACACTTTAGGTGGTGAGTAAAGTATTTCTATTGTCTTGACTCAAACAAATGACAAGAATGAGGAGCAACCCATAGCCTTCTTTAGTTAAGGGCTTAAGGAATATGAAGATAAGTATAGCTTTTTTGAGAAGCAAGCCCTTGCAGTCATTAGAGCCTTGAAGAAATTTAGACACCTCTTATCCCACAATAGGATTCATTTATTGGTGCCCCATGCAAGTGTAAAAGACTTCCTGTTAAGCAAGGACATTAGTGAAAAGAGAGCTGGATGGATCACTAGGGTAATGGAATATGATGTTGATATTCAGATTACCAAATTGGTAAGAGGGAGAGGATTATGCAAAGAAATGTTATCAATTCAAGATTCAGATGAAGGGGCTGCTATGGTAATAATAGAGCAGCAGGAGGAAAGAAATGCTAATGCCCCAAACAGCTAGATGGAAGACATGAAGAACTTTTTATCAGGGAATGGATACCCTTAGGGATTGGACAGAGCTAAAAGAAGGCAGTATAGACTGCAGTCCATTCCCTATGTTGTGATTGATGATATCCTATTTAGGAGGGATTTTTATGGGACCCTGTTGAGATGTATTGAAGAGGATCAGGTTAAGAGGATGATTAAAGAACTTCATGATGGCCCTGATGGTGGCCACTTCTCTGCAAGAACAACCGCCATGAAGATCATGAGGGCTGGATATTATTGGCCATCCTTGTTCTATGATTGTCACAGATATGAGAGGAAATGTGAGAAGTGTTCTTTCTTCTCAGGCAAATAGAGACTTGCAGCTCTTCCTCTTCATCCTATTCAAGTGGATCAGACCTTTGCCTAGTGGGGGTTGGATTTTATAGGCCCCATTAATCCTCCATCTAGTGTAGGTCATAAATGGATTTTGGCTGCTATTGATTATTTCACTAGGTGGACAGAGGCAGTTGCCTTGAAGGATGCTACAGAACCATCAGTTTTTGAATTCCTTGATGGGATTGTAACTAGGTTTGGTGCTCCTTCTACTATCATCTTAGATAATGCTAAATTTTTTGTTGGAACCTAGATTTGTGCATGGGCAATGAATCATAACATCTATCTGAGCACATCATCGAACTACTATCCTCAAGGTAATGGTTTGGCTGAATCTTTGAATAAGAATCTGATCAGAATCATAAAGAGAATGATAGAAGACAATCAACGGGTCTGGCATAAAAAATTAAGGAATGGTCTTTGGGCCAATAGGATAACACCCAAGAGATCTATTGGGAATTCACCTTTTGTGCTGGTATATGGTAGGGAGGCCAGACTTTCAATCTTGTTGGAATTCCCATCCTTGGAGTTAGCTCATCAGCTGGAATTGGTTGAAAATAGTTCCATGTTAGTGAGAGTGGCAGAGTTGATTGAACTGGAAGAAAAGAGAAAAAAAGCTATGCAAACCCTGGAGATACACCAGTAGCAGATGAAGAAGATTTTTGATAAGAAGGCAAGGGCCAGAATCTTCAGAGAAGGAGATTTAGTTCTCAAGTGGGACTCAGACAGAGAAAAACTGGGAATGTACTCCAAATTTGATCCACTATGGAGTGGCCCTTATCTGATCTCCAGTTGCAAACAAGCCAATGCATTGCAGCTAAGCAGGCCAAATGGCAAAATTCTGCCCATTCCAATCAATGGGATCCATTTGAAGCCCTATTTATGAAGGATTGTGAATCCATGTATATAGTTAGTCAAATTTCTTTCTGTTTGTTCCTGTTTTTCAATAAGTGTGCATGCACATGGCTTTCTTCTTGAGTCACCGATTTATGAAGTTTTGACATGTCTCAGGCTACTAAGGAGGTTCTGTTTTTGTTTCCAGCCATAGAAGCAAAGCTAGAGCTTTAAAGTTTTTCAATGTTTTGATTTCCTCATTAAGGGTTAGGGTTTCTTGTAGCTCTTAGTTTCGTGCCTTCCAGGTCCTCTTTTTCGACTCCATGGCCCAATGGATCATTCTCAGGCACTGATCATGAATTGAGCAGGCTCATGCCCCCTGCGAGTCACCAGAAGTGTTACCTCTAGTTTTACTACAAAGGATTTAAATTTGAATGCGTGGCTCATACAACGGTTAGTCTTGGATTAATATTTTAATGCTATGACCTGCGAGTTTTCTGGCTGTTAGATTTGAGCGGTATCGACGGTTGGTGCCATAGCGCTATAAAGGAAATGCATGATATTTATGATAGTGCGATGATGCCCTGGTGACATGTTGCAAGGGTGGGTCCAGCGTTCAGTGGGTCAAAAAAGTTCCTTGACGTCAATGGGTGCCATGTCGCTATCACATATCGGCCGAAAAATCTCCATAGCGACATAGCGCCCAGCAGAAATATTTTTGGTGGCAAGTTTCAACAACCAGCAGAATCAAGTGTCATGGTGACAAATCAGAAGGAACCACATCTGCCAGGTCAGAGTTTCTGTTAGCACGGCTAGCACAGTCGGGGGTTATGATCTCCACCATCGGATCAACTTGGATAGACGGTAAGTGCCATTGTGCTATAGAGGAGTTGCAGGAGGGTTATGACAGTGACATCACGCCCTAGTGACACATGTTAGGTGGGGCCATATCACAAGGCAATGCCAAGTGTGCCGACATGGAGGGTGGAAGTACGAGGTACGACGAGTCCTCACGATCGTCGAATTAGGTTGCATCAACAGATGGCGCCATCTCGCTATGGAAAAGATGCACAGGTTTTACCATGGCACCATAGCGACCATCTGCCACATGGATCAATAGGACCAAGTCTCACCAAGGATTGCCAAGTGTCATCCATAGTGTGGTGCAGTTGTAGAGGTGGCATCGAGTGGGATGGGTTCGGTCACAGATCGCAGAGTATGGAAGGTCAGAAGTTTCATGGCAGTGGGAAAACAAGTTTCACTACCTGGAGGTTTCAAAAAATGGTGAGGCGCCATGGTGCCAATGGAAAACCAATGCATTTTCTGATGGTGACATAGCACCCAAAAGGAAAAGTCCACCATGGTGAACAATGATCAGACAGTGGATCCCAGTGGTACCTTGCAAGTGCAGTCAACATGGTGAATCAGATGGGGACACGTGTAAATCTCAAGGCATGCTGTCAGTGGGCACTATGGTGCTATGGGAATTTGGTCTCAATTTTTGCATAGCGACATGGTACCTAGCTGATACATGGTCACTCTGTGGATCAGGTCTTAGGTTGCCAGTTGGTGTTTTGTCGAACCAAATAAGGAAGTGCCATGTGTATGATTCAATGCACATCGTACTATAGGCCTAGTAGTTTCAGAAGGAATGGTGAGTCTTCATGATCGTCGGATCTACAAGGATCTATGACCGGTGTTGTCTCGCTATCGAGAACTACTCGAGAGTTAACATCGGCGAGATAGTGCCCGTGCACCACGTGTCCTGGTGGGGCCACATTTCATGCTGCTGGTGCAATTAGAGTTAAGTGACCAATAGACCAACGAGGAGATGCCATGTATCAGTGGGCTCGGCAAATCATGAGAAAAGGAGGGTCGTAAGATGGAAAGTTTTGTGACCGTCAGATTGGAAAGGATTGACGGAAAGCGCCATCTAGCCATGGCGAAGTTGCCGATTTTTTAGCATAGCAACTTGGCACCCTCTCGCCATGTGTTGATGGGGTCAAGTCTCACCAAGATGCATCGCCAAGGTGGTGCCAAACAGGATGGGCCCAGTCACGAATTGGAAGGTCCACGAAAAATCAAGAATCACCACATATGCCAAGTCAGGGCACAGACATATCATGGGACCAAATTCTTGATGTAACCAACACATTGTAGGGGTGGATTCTTCACCGTCAGATCTATAGAGATCAGTGGCAGGTGCTATCTCGCCATGAAGAAACTGCATGAATTTTATGATGAAAAGTTAGCGCTTGGAGGACACATTTCCTCGTGGGTTTGGATTTGGACGTGATGGTTAGCATGCGGTTGCAGTTAGATGGTAATGGTGGTGCAGTCAGGTTGAAACCCTTAGGCGCTATGGTGCTATTGAGACCTTCAAAGATTTTTCCGATAGTGACATAGTGCCCAGTCACACGAAAAGGGTGGTAGGCACCCAGTCAAATGTAAAGAGACTGCCAAGGTGGCGAGATCAAAGGTGTAATTGGCCCCCATGGCCTAGCGGGCTTGTTGAACTTGTTTAACTGTTTGATCTCGATGGATGCATGAACCAAGAGTGATGAGAAATAAGGGTTTTGCCACAAATCCGATGGTGTGATTAATTGCCACCAACTTGGAATTAATGCCAAGCATAGAAAGACACTCCATCCACCTAGTCGATCCATCTACCATGTTAGGGAATGTTGTGGCACCGTTCTATTTTCTCTAGGCTCTTTCTCAGAGGGATATCAGATTTTTTAGTATGTAGGCCAGGATTCAATCAGATCTTTGATTGGATTCTCAGGATGGAAAGTTAGTGCCAGTAGGTGAGAAGTGAATGCAATACAGAAACCTTCAGGTATGCTTGATCTATAAAGGCAATTTTGTGATCTGTTGTTCGGGTCCACTCTTCCTGATTTTCTCTGCTACTACTTGTAGATTTGTACTATAAAAATCTCGTTGTCTTTGAGCTAGATAAGCATCCTATATCATCTCTTTCAGCCATCAATATATATGTGCATCATTTTGCCTCCCATTGGTGTATTGTTGAGATCAGTTGGTGTATACTATATCTACCTTTGACCTACCGGATAACATATAAGTGAAATCTTCTTTTCCTAGTGTTATTTAGTTTGGTTCCCTGATCTGTATGTGGTTGTTGATCGATATAAGTCTGGATGAATGTATGACTTTGGATGTTACCCTAGTTCTGTAGTGCATATATGGGTAGAAATGAGTCTGAACACTCTGTTTTGGTGCATCACCACCTTAGATTAGACTAGGCAGATTTTCTTTCGTGCTCTCTTTCTACCTTTTTCTTCTGAGAATAGATAGGTGTGCCCTGACAGTAAGAGGAAGTCAGCCTTCTCCGGAGACTCAACCTTGTAGTTCAAGTCCCACAGCTTGGAGGTTGTTTCCATGTTTCACTAGGTTATCCTCATGCTTAGGCCTTGGACAAGGGTGCAAACCTAAGTGAGAACAATTTCCTTTTGGGATACTTGGGAAGATTCTTGTTTCCCTTCATTGGTTGTGGTTCATCAAACAGGGGATTAATGTTGAAGTGTTCAAATGTACTTTGGAGGATCTCGATGGTTGATTCTTGATGGGACCTTATATGTGCCATTATCATGTTTGAAAACTCCAAAGGTTTTTTTCCCTTATCTAAGTCCAAATTGATAATGGGTTGTATGTTTTCAATTGTTGTGTTGGTTTGATGTTTGGACTTAGGTCCCTCCACATTTGGGTTGAATTTGACAATTTCTTAGGCTACCAAAAGTTTAAATTTCTTGCAAAAATTTTGTCTTGACATGCCCTAGCCATTTATTCATAAATGATGCTATAGTCAGTGTCAGAGTCATCACTTAGGTGTACAGTACCTTGTTATGTGTTTGATGTATTATAGCTGAAGGTACTTGCATTGGGTTTGCTGAATTCAAATGTGTGTGTTTGTTCATCCTTAGGTTTGGCTAGTACACTTCCACCTCTAGGTGGTATCGACACAAATATAGGTTCAAACTCAAGATTCCATTGAACCATCCCATGTGTAGGCGGAGTGTTTGGAGGAATACTCATGGTAGCTGCATTTTTTCATGTGTGTTGGATTGTCTCTTCATTTTGGTGATCTTGTAGATACATGTTTAAGGGATCCACAAGTAACAGTTGTGATGCCTTGATTTAGTCTTTGTCAAAGGTATTTTGGGTTTTCTTCCTCTTCTTTTGTTTTGGATGAGGTTTTTGTTGTGTTGGAGCCTCAGAAAATAAGGGTTTGTAAAGTTCTTCGGCTCTCTGACCTAATTGTGTCCTTGTGAGTGCTAGCATGGTACTTAAGGATGTAGATGAAGTGGAGGAAAACTTAAATGTACTCCCTACCTCCCAAGTGTGCACCTAAACTACCAACTATGCTTAGATAATACCAAATGCACCGTTGGTACACTTGGGGCCCTGAAGGTAAGAAGTTGGTAAGTAAGAGGTGTGCAATCAGTAAATAGAGGTGTTAGGATGCCTAAAATGCAAAATGTGAATGATTTGAGTATTTTGAGTGTTTTGCAAGGTTTATGGATGCAATTCAAGGTGTGGAAGTATAGATTAGGGTTCTGGAACATGAAACCCATAATTATCAAGTGCACTTTGAAACTACCAAGTGCACTTTGAAACTACCAACTATACATCTGAAGTGTGTAGTTAGTAAAACAAGGGTGCAGTTGGTAAAATAGGTCAGAACTTGATAATTAGGATGTGGGTATGCAAATGCAAAGTGACATCTTTGAGGTTGACTAAAGGAGATGAAAATGACCCTATAGTATGAAAAATGATGGTTAGGGTTGGATTTTGGACTTGGTAATGATACTAGGGGTTGATGTATGCAACGTGGATGATGTCATGAATTTTTTTCTAGGGTTGATAATGACATTTGGGATATGCAAAATAAGGATAAGTGACCAAGAAGACAATGTGGTTGATAGACAACTTGATAAGGTTTGATAGTGGGAATGGTGCTAATGTTTTGAAAAATACTAGATGAGGGGGATATACAACTAGGGTAAGTCAAAATGACATTTAGCGATATTAGGATTAGGATGATGCTAATGATAAAGGCATATGCAAGGATTTGGACTTAGGTTAAATCTTTAGAAAGCATTTTGTCTAGGAGTTTAACCTTGTGATAATGGACTTTGGATCTTCACCAAAAAGAGTGATAAAAGAAAAAAAGATCAAATTGATAAAAGATGAAAAGGTCAAATCTATCAAGACATAGATAGAGTTTGACCAAATAAAATGATAAGAAAAGATAAAAATACTAGTCAAGATCCATCATCCATCAACACTAGGAGATACTCTAAGACTCATGCTTTGTTCAAATTTTTGACTAAGTTCAAAGGTTTTGAGGGTTTAGAATGACATTTAGGGGGCTCAAAATGATGATGATGCTAGGAAAATATGCAATATGGAAAGGTCCTAAGATGAAAAATGAGATTTTGGGTGCAAGATGCAGTTTTGGGTCAAATGCAGAATGAGGAGGTACAACAGCTCCTAAATGCAGTTTTGGGGTCCCAAAATGCAATTTCAAGGCCTAAAATGGTCCTACAGGTGCCCAAATATAGCCTGATAGCACCAAGTGCACTCCAATAGTACCAATTGCACCTATGGTGTATTTGGGGCTAGTTTGGGAATAGTTGGTAGTTTCATGGCGCAGTTGGGAAGCTGGGTTGAACATTTTTTGAATGTGATCAAGGTGGTTGTCAAGTTGCTATGTTAGGAAGCTAGGATGCAAGGGCTAATGTTAGGATAGGTTAGGAGATGTAGAATGGAGGTTACGACCTAAGGAATGATTTTCTAAGTGAAGATAATGAAGGTTAGGAGATGTGGAGTGCAAATAAGGGCATGCTGAGATAATGGGGCCTATCCAGGTACCTAAGGACACTATTGAAGCCTCAAAATGTTGTATAGAAGCCTAATCTAGGTTATCAAACTACCAAGTGTGCCTAGATAGTACCAGCTATGATAATTAAGAGATAATTTCCATAGCTAGTCAAATTGTGATATTTCTATTAGGATTTAATTGTGTGATTTTTGAGTCAAACTCATTGACCCATGTTTCATGAGTAGTGATTCAACATGAATCCATCTCTCATGTGAATAAATGGAACACTTAGCCCTCATTAGATCTAGGTGATGCTCATAGAGTTGAAGCATTGGGATTTCTCAGGAGGTCACCCATCCCAATACTACTCCAGCCTGAGCATGCTTGATTACGAAGTTTTCTCCATGGTTAAAGCCAAAGCTTGCAACCTCATTTGCAATAAAAGACCTTCACCAAGTGTTGTGCCTTATGAACCATTAATTAGAAAGCCCCTTAAGAAAATGGGGTTGCAAGCTTTTTTCTTTAACCATGGAGGAAACTTTGTAGTTAAGCTTGGTTAGGCTAGAGTAGTATTGGGATGGGTGACCTCTCGGGAAGTCATAGTGCTTCAACCCTATGAGGATCAACTAGATTTAATGAGTGCTAAGTGTTCCATTTATTCTCATGAGAGATGGATTCATGTTGAATTACTATTCATGAAACATGGGTCAATGAGTTTGACTCAAAAATCACATAGTTAAATCCTAATAGCAATATCACAATAGTACTAGTTATGCCTACGGTGTAGTTGGGGCTAGTTTGAGTTTAGTTAGTAGTTTCAAAGTGTAGTTGGGAGCTGGGTTGAAACTAAGGCAATCTTGAGTGCTCAGACTTCTAGATTGATGCCATAGTGAGGTAAACAATAGAGGACAATGTTAAGACTAGAATGGAGGCTTAGAATTATTTTTATGACACTTAGAATGATGGTTAAAGTGTTCTAGATGAAATTTGGGTATGTAAGGATGCAAGATGGACAATGCAAAATGCAAATTTTGGGGTTAAAATGCAAAGATTAAAGATGCAAACTAAACCCTAATGAATGCAATGTGAAGGATGAGGGATGCATAATGAGGACTAGAAGATGCAAGATGAAACCTATATGATGCAAATATGAGGCTTAAACTAGGGTGAGTGCAAGTGAGTTCTATGCAAGGATCAAATCTATGTTATGCCAAGCACATTTAGGATCACAAATGGCAATGTTTTCGAAGTCTTGAATGTATCGGACAAAGTTCAAAAAGTCTTGACAATAGTTGCAATGTCTTGATAGTGTTTGATGTTATCCAAGGTGTAAATTTTAATATTGTCTTTATCTTGATTAATGTTTTACACACATGTAAGACACATTAAGACAAGAATAGCTATTGTTAAAAGTGAAGAAGCACACCACAACCTAGTCTTTAGGACTGTATCCACTAAATTCCTACTGGAATTAAAGTTCAATCATGCCTATCCAGAGTTGAAAACCTAGGATATTGACACCACAAGCTCCCCCTTATAGTGCACTCACTTCTTGAGGCTACTAAGATTTTCTTCCCAAGTGGCATGACTTCCTAAGGGACTGTTGCCTCTACTAAGGACTGCAAGACTGTAGGATGTCTTCACGGGCATGGGTGACCCATTCAGCTAGTGGATAGAAAGGATTTTGGCCACTAAAACATGGTTTTTAGTAAGGGTATTCCATTTGGAAAGTGAATGATAAACTTCTATAGAAGGTCTCCCAGCCCCGAGAACTGGGGTTTGATGCACCACAAGGGTACTGGAGGAGAGCTATCATGCAACAATATCACTGACATAACTTTCATCGTAATTGAGTTTTATATAGTTGTTAGAACATTGACCTAGCTTTGGCCTATTACCACTCTAAAGTCATACCGTAGCATACCTAATATTGGATATCTGTGTCCAAGGCAAGCTTTACTATAGAAGTTACACAGATTTCTCTTACACCCAAGATCCATGAATGGTGAAGAGAGAGGATATGTCCATGCAACTCCTAGGGATTTAAACACTATAGAAATGCCAAGAAAAAAGGAAAAAAATTATTTTAAGCACCAAATGAAGTGTTATCTAATCTAGGAAATCCACACACATGGTTTTGACAGACACACAAGGTCTTCAACAATGTCCTACAAACAAGCATTAATAGTTTTCAATGATTAGTTTTTATCCAAAAATCACCACATGCTACAAAAAAACCATCAATAACACAAAAAACTCTAATCTAGGTCCTAGAAGAAAACATAAACCATAAGTGCAAATTCTAATTGAAATAGGTGCTTTCTGTGAACCAGGTGCGCTTTGATAGAGAAGACTACATTGTAGAAGGCCATAATGGCCTAGAATGCCCCCAGGTGTTCTCTAATAGTGTGAACTATGCCCATGGTGTAGTTGGGGCTATTTTGGGTGTAGTTGGTAGTTTCTAGGCATAGTTGGGAGCCTAGGTGCAAATTGTGGGGAATTGTGCCCTAAATGATACCTAGAAACAAAAAATTTGAACTCTACCCTCCCAAGTGTGCCTAGATAGTGCAAACTATGCCCATGGTGTAGCAAGGGCTTAGAAGGGCATAGTTGGTAGTTTTTGGGCATAGTTGGTTATTTAGGAACAACAAACAAGGGTTATGGTGTCTCCTATGCTCGTACAACTACCTCCTAGGGGTCCCAAGTGCATCCTGACAGAGTAGAGTGCACTCTAGGGTAGAAAGATAAAAAAATACATGAAACAAGAGCATACAAGCATGTTACTAGGCCCCCTAATTATACTAGGTGTGATGAAGGATAGAAAATGAGGATTATACCCCTTCAATGAGCCCCTTCCTTGCACCTATGAGCACAAACACAAGAAACCCGAGTTAGCTAAGCATGTTCATATTGAGTTTAGAAATTGTAGGACCAAAAAATAGGCTAATGTCTAACATACTATGAGAAAATCAAAAACCCAATAAACATATGTTAACACCCTTTAGTCTACTATGAAAGCCAAATGAACCAAAATAAGAAAGCAAGTCTAAAATTCCCTCTTTCATTTGTAGCTCCCATGTCCTTCTTTCTTCTCCAAGTGATGTAGCTCTGAATTGCCTATAATGCACACAATATTGGAAGAAAAAGCCTATGATAATGATGGTGCTATGAGAATACTTGAAGTTGTGATTTTAATGTGAGAGTAAGAGTGAAAAAAAAATGAGAAAAATAGGGACCAAAAATGAGAGAAAATGCTCATTTAATAATCAACATAGAGGATGAGAACATTGGAATTTTCACCTTGGATATGCAACATGGCAAGGGATTCCTTAGAGAATCCATGATGCATATGACACAAGATGCCAAGTGTAGGATTGTATGACGCTTGGAAATCAAACTTGGCTAAAGATGGAAGAGAGTCTATGGCACGTCATATGACACCTCAAACCCACATAAAGTTAAGAATCTATGACAAAGGAAGCCAAAGGTGAATGTGCATAAGAGAATAAGAATATTGGATTATGACATATCTTAGCCAAGTGTCAAAGGAGAATCCATGAGGTGTCACGCCTATGTGTCATGATGATGTCAATATTTGAATTAAAAGTTCATTATTCCACACAAATAGGAATTAGTGAAAAAGGAATCAATGGTGGAAAATTGTTGAAATACTCAAAATGGGAAGAATACTTCTAAGAGGGGGGGTGAATTAGAAGTAGCACACTTTAGCCTTTTTAACTCCTTTAAAATAAATAATTGAAAGTGAATTGCATGCATGTAAACACATTAAATAAACATAAAGAAAACACATGCATTAACACACATAACACCAGATTTGGTAACCCAAAAAAACTCCAAGAATAAGAAGGTAAAACTGGGGTGGGGATGATACCCAAAAAAATTACTACAACAATAATTGTTTGACCACTTCTGATGGTCTGCCCTATGAAAGGCTTGCCCTGTCAAAGGCTTTACATGTGTCAATAGTGACCTATTTAAAAGATTTATAAATACTTTACATGAAGTGTCACTATGTTAAAGGATTTAGTTACCTCTTCAAAGGATTTACAAAATAGTTGTTAAGCTAATCTATCAACATAGGATTTTCACTATCTAATACAATGGTAAGAGAGTATTATAAATCTTTTGACCTAATTGCTTACAATCTTCAATTGTTGATTTTAGGCACTTGATCTGCTCACTCTAATATGATCCTTTCTTGATTTGATATATGTTTGTATCCCTTTTTCTATTATGTTCAATTGAATGTGTAATTATTTCTCAATTCACTAAGTCTGTGATGCCCCTATTGTTTACTCTTGTTCTACAATTTTCTATTTTCTTAGCAACTTCCTTGACTTCCCTTCAGTAGCATACAATCATGGGGTCTAAGCACTCTTATAAAGACTTTGTAGAGTTAGGGTTAGGTATGGATCTATGATCCATATTGAATCTTGACTTCCCACTCATTCCTTGCATTTTTCTCATCGGTTGCATGCCTTCTACATTTTTTGATTGGTTGCATGCTGATTGCATAGTAAATATAAAAGATTCATTCTTACCCTTATCATCCTTCGAAATCCTTTTATGTCAGCTCCAAAAAAATTAAACATTTGATTTTATGAGGGTATAAACTCATATGTTGATTCTATGTTACTTGACACATACTAGAATACCGGTGCTTGGTACATATACTCTCCTACTTTGTTTGGCATCTATTTCATTTTGTCTTCCTCGACACATGTATGACTCTAGCTTATTGGGCATACATAACATTATGACTTTGTCAACATCAACTGTGACTCAACACCTCTATATCATTTGGAAACCGTATAATGCTCGACACCTAAAGTCACTCGATACTTGTTGAAAATATGACTCAACACATATTGTGGCTTGCCATACATAGTGTACTCAGTTTCAATGTAGAAAGTGGTTAATTGTGTTGACGCTGAAATGTTAAAACCATTCTAAGACCTAGAATCCCCCCCTTTCAGATGAGTGTCATAAACACTTAACTAAATGTTACTAATCTATCCTTATGAGTACACTATCCAATCTATTCTCCATATGTACAAAATTTTAAAATTTGTTCAAAAATACCTTATAACTCCCTTGAGCTGATTGTGCTATTTCATTCTTGTACCCCAAAATTTTGTGCTAGATGTGCCTGATGCTCTTTGTCTTTACCTTGTACCTATGTATTGAGCAATTTTGTTGATTTTTTCTGTACTTGCTATTTTTATTCATATTTCCCTCAAAAGATTATTTCATACCATGAAAGAATCTAATCAAAACTTAGTATTCTCCTCCTTAGATATATTTTTCTTACTATTATTTCTCCCCTAATTTTCCTTATTATTTCTCCCCCTTTTTAAAACTTGTGTCAAAGGGCTCTAAGGAGTCATACCATATTTTACCAAAAATGTGTTGTTCACCTCCATTATTATTTTCAAAGCTGCATCCCAATTCTCCAAAGAAATGTCTAGTGACTTGTGTTGGATGGCAGTCTTTGTAGCAAGATGTACAAGTCCATCTAATTTAGAAAGATTAGAATATTTCTTTAAGAAAAAATCAACATAGACTTGCTCTTTTTTGAGGACCACCAAATGTGGGGTTATGGAGGATTGAATCTACATTAATTTGGCCTTTATATTGGCTTCATCACTTGCTAATGCAGCTAACTCTCCTTGAGTGTGAAGTAATTGGGAAAAATGCTTCTCACTTTGCACTGGATACCTTGGTAGTTGCATGCTAGAAATCTTCAAATTTCTCTCCAAGCTCAATATCCTTTGATTTGTCTCTTGTGTGAAGTTGGAGAAATCACACAAATTTTTGTACAATGTGAAAATGTTCTCGAGTATAGTTTTGACCTTTTCAATTTTGTTGGCCAATTTTACCTATTCAAGTGCTATAGAACTTGATATTTTCTCATTCACCTTCCGCTGAAATTTTCTTTCAGACCATTCCATAAGTTTAACATTTGTATCCTGGTCTTCACTAGTCACCTAGTCAATTATATTAGATATATGTTCTATTATGGGCTTTTCTTCATTTGGTGACTCCAAGATGAAGGAATCCATAAAGATGTCCTTAATCTCATGCAGTGCTTGCTTATGTTTATACTCTTTTCTGAGTATTTCCTTCCTCTTCCTTCTGTTTAAATCATCTTGCATTTCTGTGATCTAATCCATGGTGATGGTCTTTGAGTCATAGGCAAGTATGACTATGTCTTCATCTAGCTTAGGGTCTCTATAGTGAAGTACCCTAGCCACTTTGGTTGAGCTTGAGCCTGGTGTTGAGATTTGTAAAGATTTGTCTTCAGTGCTTGGCTTTTGAAGAGTCTTTGTAGGAGTGCATGTCTTTGGCAGTTCTACCAATGTTTGAATAGTGACCTACTCCTTTTCCTTTGATATATCCTCCTTCTCACTAGACTTCCCTTCTTCAGTGCTTGGCTTCTATAAAGTATCACCTATTGCTGTGGGTGGAGGAAAGATCAAAATTTTAGTGCTAGTAGTTTTATAGGTGAAAGGTGATTCTTGTGGTTTCACCTTGTCTCATTTTGGTTCTACTGCTACCTTTTGTAGCTCATCTACACTCACCAATATAGGTTTTGTGCATAATTGTTCTTGTAGAGTGGATAGGTGAAGAATCTTGGAGAGATCCTCTATAGTCAGAGGATTGATGTTCTGAGCTGAATTGTTAGGAACATCCTTAATAATTAATGCATCTGCAGGGGTGTTGATTACATGAGGGGGGCTAGGAGGTGGTATTTTTATGTCTTCCACACTCTATTCCTCTTCTTATTGCTATTACTCTATTGCCATATCTTCTTCCTTTTGTTTTTCTTCCTCCTCTTTCTTCTTTTCTTCATCTACTTTTGTTGTTTCTTCCTTCTCTTCCTCTCCTTTCTTTTCTTCTATTTTTTTCCCTTGGTACTAGCCTCTTCCTTATTTGCTTCCTCTTCCTTCTCATCAGTTATTTTGTAAATTGTTTTCCATAATTGTGTGGATTTATTTACTAAATCCTCAATCTTGTTTTGTAGGATGTTGAAGGCTCTATATTTAGGTGCAAATTTGCCAACATGTTTCTTATTAGCCTTTGTTATTTGACCTGTTGTTAGGTTAGGCATCACTTGTGCTAAGGTAGATTCTTTGATCTCCTTTTCCATTTTCAGACAATAATGTCATTTATTTTCAATTATCTCATATAGCTCTCTAGGCATGGTATTGTCTAGCTCTAGAGGTGTATTCTTAAATTCAACCATCATGGCATATATTGATTCCTCTATTCTATTTTGTTCTCCTCTACTTAACTTGTTGAAATCATGACTTTTTAGATCATTCAAATCTATATTCCTAACATTTTCACAAATTTTGTCTAAGGAAGATTTGGGAGGATGACTTACCACTCTAAATTGGCTGAGATCCTCTAACTCTGCTCTTTCCTCATCATCTATGTATGGATGTGCCACATATTTTCTTCTCTTCTTTGGAACTTTGTCAGGTTGTTTAGTGGCCTTCTTCTTCTCTTTTTTTTGCCTCTTTGGCCTTTTGTGTGGATGCCCTTGGGGTAGCTCTTTTTGCTAGCAATGGATTGGCTTGTGCAAGCCTAGTGACCTTCTTGGGCTTGGGTTGAGTTGGAGGCTAAGTTTTAGCCTTTCTTTTTTTTTTTCTTGGCTAGTGTACGTGCTTCCTTGGCTTCTTCTTCCTTGGCACCTTCCTCCTTCTCTTCTCCTAAGCCCTGGGTCAACTCCATTGGGCCTTGCCCTTGCTCTTCTTCTTCTTCACTTTCTCCTCCTCCTCCTTCTTCTTCTTCACCACCTACTTCTCCTTCAATATTTGCTCCAAATTTCTTGATTATCTTCTTTACTAATTTATCTTTCCTCTTAATAATAGAGGATGTCTTCAATTTAGTTTCAACTTTGGATTTGAGAACATCATAAGTGCCAAAGTTAGGAGCTTCCTTATCTATCTCTTCTGCAAGAAATTCTATGATTGCTGCTGAGGCTTCATCTATATCAAGCTCATATCTCAATGGCCTTAGCCATCTTACTCTTGGTATTTCTGCCTAGATGTAGGTATAATCAATGTCAACCAAAAATCATATGTCATTGATGTGTTTTCCCTCTAGGGAAACTAGTAGTCTCACCCTTTGCTTCATGGATTTCTTAAAATCCTCAAAATCACTTGTCATTTGGGCCTCTAAATTCTCAACCATCTAATCAATGAACTCATTGATTTGTGTAATTATAGTTTTGTTAGGGTTCTAATTCACCTTTCCAATAGAAGGAAACTCTTCCATAACATAAAATAATATACACATAAGAACTGAACCAAATTTGCATTGAGCACCTTTTGATCTCCTTATTGCTCCTAGTTTTTCATTTATTTATTGTGACATTAGTTCTAACAGATCATATGTGTGACCTTTCTTTACTAGTTTGTTAGCTACATCAATAGCTATACATGGCACAGTGCTCAATCTGTTGGATTGATAGAATTTATGAAAAATCACTCTCACTACAAAATCTAGAAGAGGCTCAGTTATAGTATCAATAGTCATACCACTCTTATTCCATTTGGTTCTTGTATTCCTTTCAATGATCTCTTTGGAATCACTGTGCAGGGTCTTAGGCCAATCTAGGGTTGGGAAACCTATAACCTTATGCACAATCCTTTTTGTAATCTTTACTAGTCCTATTTCCAACCACAAACATCCATTGTGAGTTTTATTGAGGACAATCCATATCCATTCAATTTTAAAACCTATAGGATAAACTAGGCCATTGGTCAAACCCTTTTTCTTGACTATTTGGAATTCATCCTTTAGAAATTTATTTTAACATAGTTTGTCATAGGCTTGGAATATCTCAAGACCACCTACCACACCTATCTTGAAGTTATAACACTTTCTCACATCTTGTACCATGACAAAATTTGGTGCTATGATGGACAATGTGCCAGCTGGATCATTTTTGTAGGCAACTTTAGGGATTGGCATAAACTTGGGTTGTTTTACCTCATTACTAACTAATTGGACCTCATGATCTTCCTTTGCTTTGGGATTTCTTCAACTATAAGCCATTATACTGAACTAGGGTTTTAACATATTAAAAACTTTAACACTACATAGCTCAACACTTGATAAATAGCTTAGATCATTGAAATGTATGCTAAATCATTGTTGAGATCGATGAAAATGGGTTCAAGGTTGTTGTATGATTGCTCTTGCATTCCTTTTTGTCTTTGCTTTATGTTTAAATGGCATGAAAATGATCAAAATTTGACCTTATACCTATAAAAACCTAGCATTAAATGCTTTGTGCATACAACTATACACTGAACACTTGAAGATTTCACCATGGCTCTGCTCCCATTGTATTTTTTTTACTTGGCTTATGCTAGTTTTCTATTTCACTTGGCTTCAACTATCAAATCAGTCACTATTAGAAACTCAGCATCCATTGGAGCTTTACTTGGCATTTGAGGGTAGTTTGGTAGTATTTGCAAAAACTTCAAATTATAACTTGGCATCTTTGCTCATGTAGATTTATTCCTTGTAGTACTTCTTTGTCCTGGTACTGATGTATGATATAACTTTGTATATTAGTTCTATACACCTATTCTTATTTAGTTGGATGAGATGTGATCACTTGACCTCTTGGGTGAAGTGATCTTTCTATTTGATGTGCTGCACTCATCTTTCTTCTTCCAAGTATTGTTCATTTTCCCTCTTATTTGTTCAACGTCAACCTTCTCTTTTCCTTTGTTGACTTATGTCTTAGGTTCTTTTGACTTTGTTGGGCAATTCCTACTGATATGACTAGTTTTCAAGCAACTAAAACATGTAGTTTAACTTAACCATCTACTATGATTCCCTCTAAAATGTGTTCTTATGCAAATTTTAGGAATGTGTCTATACTCCTGATAATAGTGATAGCTATACCTAGCATTGTAATCCCAGTTGTAGTGATAACCATGGTTGTTTCCTTTTTTAGGCTGATTAGGTGTACACATAGGCTTTGATCTACATTCAAATTCTCTATGTCCATATTTTTTGCAGTTCTAGTAGTGACATTCAAATCTTGGTGTCCTCATGGTCTTGGTTCTACATTCATGTGCTTGATGTCCTTGCTTTTTGCACTTATGACAAAAGCTTGCATTTTTAGGCTTGTCATGTTGATGATTATTCTTGCTCCTACATACATTAGAGGTATGTCCCTTGTTACCATAGAAATTACAAGTAGGTTTAGTGTTCTTACCTTTGTTACTCCTTTCTTCTGCAATCTTGGATGATTCTCCTTGCTCAGTGCTATTGTAACCAAGTCCTGAAGTATCATTACTAGCCATTGGTGATTTTAGTAGTTGCTCAAAGTACTTGATAGCCTCATTGGGTTTTTTGAAAATTTTTACTATCATGACCTTGTCTTCAATGGCTCTTTTTTTTTTGTTTAGTCGCTTTACAAAGCATTATGGCTTGTTATTCTTGTTCAAGCTTGAGTATTTTGATTTCTTTAGCTTGTGCTCTATTTTTCTCCATCAATTCAACTATTGCTACATTAAATTCCTTGGAATCTAAATTAGAAAACACTTGTGCGGTATCAATCTCCTTGTAGTGTATGTCATTTTTAGCTATGGCTATATCCTTCCTTCTTTTTAAGGACTTTCTCAATTCTTCTTTGGCTTCTTCCAATTTGTGTAGAGTGAGGCGCACATCAATCACCTAATTTTTTATGATCTTTCCAAGTTTGAAGACTTCCATCTTTAGACCTTTTCTCTAAGCTATTAGGCTTCTCCTATTGAGAACTAGGCTCTAATACCAATTGTTGAAATATTCAAAATGGGAAGAGTACTTCTAAGAGGGAGGGTGAAAATGAAGTACCACACTTTATCATTTTCAAATCCTTTAAAACCAATAACTAAAATTAAACTACATGCATATAAACATATTAAATAAACATAAAGAAAACTCATGCATTAATACACATAACACCAGATTTGGTAACCCAGAAACCCTCCAGGAATAAGAAGGCAAAACTGGGGTGGAGATGATACCCACAAAAATTACTACAACAATAATTGTTTGACTACTTCTGATGGTCTGCCCTATGAAATGCCTACCCTATCAAAGGCTTTACACTGTGTTAATAGTGACCTGGTTAAAGGATTTACAAATTAATTACATGAAGTGTCACCCTATTAAAGGATTTAGTTACCTCTTCAAAGGATTTACAAAATAGTTGTTAAGATAACCTATCAACATAGGGTTTTCACTATTTAATACAATGGTAAGAGAGTATTAGAAATCATTTGACCTAATTGCTTACGATCTTCAATTGCTAATTTTAGCCACTTGATCGACTCACTCTAATGTGATCCTTGCTTGATCGGTTATCTATTTGTATCCCTTGTTCTATTCTAATCAACTAAATGTGTAAGTCTTGCTCAATTCAATCAATCTATGATACCCTTGTTGTTTACTCTTGTTCTACAATTTTCTATTTTCTTAGCAACTTCCTTGACTTCCCTTTTGCAGCATACAATCATGGGGTCTAAGCCTTCTTATAAAGACTTCGTAGACTTAGGGTTAGGTATGGATCTATGATCCATATTGAATCTTGAGTTCCTACTCATTCCTTGCATTTTTCTCATTAGTTGCATGCCTTCTCCATTTTTTGATTGGTTGCATGCTAATTGCATAGAAAATATAAAAGATTTGTTCTTATCCTTGTCATCCTTCAAAATCCTTGTAAGGCCCACACTAGTACCCTAAAATGGATCTTGATGAAATAAATATGATTAGGAGTTAATTAACTTAGAATTAACATTTTTGTTACCAATTAGAGACTAAAGAGGATTTTAGTTATTATAAGTGTAATACTCATTCAATAATATCAAGGATGAATAGATAAAACCACATGAAAGATGAGACTCAATGTGTTATAGCTAAGAACTTGGTCATGAGATTCTAGGTGTGACCCACCAAACAATTAGGAAAGATAAATTAACATTCACTTTAGTAAGAACAAAAATGAATGTACATTATAATGCCAACAAGACATATGGTCACATTTAGAAATTGGTATGACATAACTATGGAACATTCCAATAGTCTAAGTAATTAACCCTAGAAAATTCACACACAAACCCCTCATAATGTGATAAAGGGTTGATGCAGGAGCATCCAGAGGTATAAGGGCAATCTTGTGTCACCCAAAAAAAAAATGTACTTAGACTTAGTTTCTATTTTATGTCTTTGCATTTTTGGATACCCATTTGGCTCAAATAAAGGTTCCAACTCTCATAGTTAAACTATCAGTGCATTTAAAAATCGTGAAAAAATAGGAGCATGCAATTTGACCATCATTTTGGTGACCTAGAAGGTGTGACTTGGCCAGATGAATGTAATCGAGATTTAGAGCATTCCAGAAAAAGAATCAGGTCAAAAGGCCCCACGGTTTGAAAGTTATTGCAGTTTTTAGGGTTTTGGAGACCCCCTAAGAATGCTTCAAAAGTTATGCCTCCCGGAAGTTTGGCTACCATTTTTGGATTCTTCTAGAATTGCACCGACTTCTAACGCAGCTTTCGAAACTTTCTATTTTGTCGCTGGATGCCTACTAGCACTTTCTAGAATGTACTCCTAGTCCTTAACCCTCCGGGGTCTATTTAAGGAGATTTCTGGCATTGTAAAAGGCAGTTTGGATTAGAGCTTGAGAGGAGGTGCTAAAAGGAGAAATATTCTCCAGATTTATGCTATTGTAAGCCCGCAGGGCATGTTTTGAGTTTATTTTCTCTACAGTGTTTGTACCAGCTTATTTTCTCAGTTAATATAATTTCCCCTTTCTATTGTGTCTATTCTAGTTTTTGGGTTGTGTCCCCATCAAGGGTTATTGCTAGGAATGTCGCTACATTTAACTTGATTGAATGGATACTTGTTAAAACATCTACATATTAGTGATTTGTGTTTAAGACCTAGTTATACTGAGATCCATTTTATACATTTTTAGTAGATATGACTTCAGTGTTTCATGATTATAAGTATGGTGATAGAGTTTAGAATGATAATTTAGCTATGATAAGAAAGCTAAATGTTGATACACATATTTGATATTTCACTGTTTTGAATATTTTATGAAAATGATTAGATGAAAATTAATTATATATGTTAATGAAAATTTTGTGATATTGAATTATTCTGCACTTACTTGTATATATTTCTATAATATTTCATTGGACTATTGATGCTCAAATTTAATGTGCAGGAAGTGGAACCATGGATACTTTGGGGGGAAACAAGTTCCAAACCTATGTGAACACAATTTAACCAAGGTGAATCTTTTGAAGGTTCAAAAGCCTCATTGTGAAAGTATTTTTCTTCGTAAATGTAAGCTTTCTTGCTTGTAAAGATGTTTAATCGTAAAGATGCAATAGGCATTTGTCATGGTAAGGTGAATGTGTTTTTATGTGTCACTTAACACTTGTGAATTTTGTGTGTAATTGACATGTTATTTTGGGTTGGAACATGATGGCAATTTACCCTAAAACTAATTACCCTATTAATAAGTAATTAAACCCACTTGACAAGGGAAGGATGGGTTTCAATCATAAGAAATTCGAATTTGGACTTGACTAGGGTTTTGAGGGGTCATTAGGTGGTCCCAAAGTGTCCTTAATGTGAAAATAAGCTTTGCATGTGATAGCATAATATGTTAGGGACCTAATTTTGACCATGATAGTGACTAGACAGCCTAGAGGGCCCCTTTATCCATGCATTCTTCCGCTAATTCGAAAATGGACTTGTCACATGTGTTCTCTTCCATGTTCCCACTAAGTCAAATATAGAAAAATCAGAAGAGACAAGTTTGTAAGGGGGGATGGATTAGTGTTTTTTCTAAAAATGGTTAGTGAGAAAGCCTTATTATAGGATCTTGGACAAACTAGTGGGGGTGTCCATCCACTCTCTAAGTTTAGAGATAGTTAGATTTTGGAAGGGAAAGGGAGCTCTACTACAACTATCATTACCCTAGCTTGGATGAAGGTTAGTGTTTCAAACTATGCTTCATTCTTATTCTCGAGTATTATAAAGAAATCTACAAGTGTGAAGTGTTATCTATGGAGTATGCATTGCAATGTGAATATTGTGTTATGAGCTTTGTCATTGTGTTGTGGAGAGGTGAATGTGTCTTGTGATCTTGAAGATTTTCCCTCGGTTTTGCTTTTCTTGTTCTTGGTTTTTCTTTTCTTGTTCTTCTCCTTTGTTTTCTTATTTGAATGGAAGTATTGAATGTGTTTATGGGTGTGAAGGATTCACTCACCCTTGGGAGGGAAGATAAGCCTTGGGTGAAGGGCATAAGTTGGGCTTGATATTCAATTGAGAAAATTACCCCATGAAGAGGGTTTGTTAATATCATGGAGTATGGGCTCCATTAAGGCCATGAATCTTGTTGTTTTGGGAGGTACAAGGAGGTGTCAGTTGGGAGGTACAACAAGGCTTTGGTGATTGAGGAGGAGATGATATGTTTTGAAGGCCTTGTGAGGCAAACACAATGGCAATATGTTATTATGTTACTATGGCCTTGTGAGGCAAACGCAATGGCAATATGTTATTATGTTACTGTGGCCTTGAGAGGCAAAATACATTAGCAATATGTTGTTTATGTTGTTATAATATCTCCTCTTTAAAGAGCCAACCTTCACCCAACATTTTATGCTTCCAATGCTGAATCATTGTGTAAGCCATGGGAGGGTTTTGATTGTGTTTGTGTTGTGTTTTCATGCAAAGTTTTGTGAAGTATGTGTGTAACTTGTTTGGTTCTTGTTTCCCCTACTCGGTGCGTGGCTTCTTGGAAGCCTAGGTTGAGAGGTGAGCCCCCATGGTTCTATATTTTTTTAATTTTTTTTGCAAGTTTTTTTGATGCACTTGGATACTTAAGAGTCATGAAGATTTCATTGCATGACAAAAGAAAATACTATAGCAGTTGGTTGATAATGAAGCAGCAAACTCCATCTTTTTATGTGTATCCATTTGTGATTGTAAGAGTGTTGATATTGCTCCTATTCATTTATCACTCACTAGTAGGATTCTGTATCATCTTGTCTAGAGATTTGTACATTATGTAATGTTGATAAGAAGATGCCTACAACCCTTTGGGGTATTGTAAGAACTATTGGTAGAAGCTTGTATTGTGTGTAGGAAGGTAGCTATCTTGGTTCCTTAAGTTATTGTGCTTCTTCACTGCTATATAAATTGCAAGATTGAATCCAATTATCATGGAAGAATTGTATTAATAGGAGAATTAGTTTTCATGGAATGTTGTTATCTTTTCAAATCTCTTGAATAATGATTGTATATCCATCATTGAATTGAATCCTTGCAAGTGACTACAATGTTAGATCTTGATCAAATGGGTTACCAAGTTTTATTACTGATAAATTAGATTAATCAGTTTGTCCATATAAGACTTTTGTCATGCTTTTTGTATGTACTTTTGTATTAGGTTGATTGAATAAATGGATCAATAAGTCCATTTATTTAGACCATCATAACATATCAAGTAACCCCTAATGTAACAGTGCAATAATTATGGGTACCCTAGATTATAGAAGAAGAAAATCAAATAGAAGGAATTATTGTATCTTGACAGTCTTAGTAAAATCTTAGATTAGAAAACATTAGCAAGTCATCAGTTTTACTCCTTAAATGTTCTAGGTATGCAGGGAAGAAATTTAACATATGTAAAGGCTAAAATTCATAAGAAGAGAAACTTCTTGTAGATGCATATTTGTTCTCTGGATTTTGTATGAGGAATAGGAAAAATAACACCTCTCTATTACAGTCCATTAAAATATTGTCAAGGAATATTCTCTAGAATCATCCACTTGAATAAAAAGATATATTATATACTATTCACCTCTCACAAAAAAATAATAATAGTGGTATACTATGTTATCTTCTGAAGCTTCACTCAAAAAAAAAAGAAATCACGTGCTCCTTGTCATATTCTTCCTCAAATAAATTTGTGTGCATAAATCATGTTAGGGCTATACCCCCTTAACACTAGGTGTTAATGGTTAAAAAATAACAATAATAAACAATGGTTACAAGTGCCTCATAAGACTCTACCCCTTATACACCTCTAACAAGCCAAATTCAATTAACCTCTAAAAAAATATACCCTAGCATACAAGAAAAGGAGCCTAGCTTGGAAAATTGCCCCTACCCACTTATCACTGTTGGACACTGCAAGCAAACCACCTATCACCTTAACCAAGGCCCATGGCTATACAGCCACGAAAATGCACTCCATTTACATTGTTTTTTTCTACTTTTCAAAAAAAAATTCTAAGTCCTTTCCTTCGTAAGGAAGTGCATTTTCATGGCTGTATAGATGTTGCCTTAACCAAGGTGCCTCCACTGGCTATAGATCTCTTTGCTTGCATAGACCTTGGTTCCTGTGCATGAGCCATGTATCAACTTGGGAAGAAGTGCTTTTTTTTTAAGAAAAAGGGAGTTCTATGTTTATAATAAAACATGCTTTCTTCCCCTTCTTTACGGTGCCTTCTCCTAGGCATGCTAAGGCAGGATGCTCAAGGAAGATATGCCCCCTCTGCTAGCTCCTTTACATGTGCCAACTCCTTTATACCAACCAATGATTTATGATAGAAAGTATGAGTGTGGGGTGTTAAAAGATAAGGGTGGAAAGTGTTTAGGGTAGGAAGGTAGTGGGATAGGATAGTAAGAACTCTTTTAATTTGTTCTATTGTTTGGATGGTTAGGATAACATTGGAGTTTAATCTCTTAAGAGGGTTAATGTGTGATAAGGATATGTAGATAAAGTGAACATTTTTTATGTATATCTAGAGAGGATATCTTAGGGGTTAGTCTAATATGTAAATAATATTGGTAAATAAATTGTTTAGGGATCATGAGAAATGGGAAGCATGTGAATAGAAATAGTTAGTAGGAAAGGAATTATGTAATTTAAAACTATAATTAGTAGCTAGCACTATCATAGAAAGAGATAAGTAGTGTTCTATTCTATTTAAGTAGTAAGTAAGTTGGATCGTTAATTGACATTGTATGAAAATTGATGAATCACAATGAACAAATGTATAACCACATACAATTCATAACTAATAGTGAAATGAATCCACCTAGGTTAGAAGGCAGGTTACCAACCATCCTCATATTATAATTATTTGACTAAAATAATAAACATAATTCCATATAGGAACAATGTGAACCATTACATTCATATACTAAATAGTATTCAGATAGAAATTATCTCATTTGAGTGGCATTCTATATTTGATAAAGCATACATATATTGGAATGGAATGAACAACAATATGGCATCATTAAATAAAGTAGGAATGTAATGTTTTTAGGTGTTAGTGTTAGTAAAATATTTGAGTCATGAGTTAGGAAGAAATTAGGCTTGTATTTAAATTTAGTAATAACTAAAATGGTAGTTAGCAAGTATAATGGTATGGTTAAATTTGGAAGATAAGTGCAAGATTTAATTAACGATAAAATATTTTGGGTAAGATTAATGATCAAGTTAGAGATTAGTAAGCATGTCAAAGGATCTAGCTAGTAATAATATATGGCCAAAAAAATAAAAATAAAATAATAATAAATATTATAATAAGAATAGTAAAATTAATATAATAAGTTAGTCAAGGTATGAGTATGTACATTCAACTTGACGATGGATATAAATAATTATAATAAGAAACCTAATATCTTCAATTAACATTAGGTATCATAGAAGAAGTCGATTATACATGAGACCGTGCATTGAATAACAAAAGAGGCTAATGGAAATTCTTGGTTAGTATGCAATAATTATTAGAAGCATGTAAGCTAGTGTAGGAAGAGTTAAAATGTAAATAAATAATAACAATAATAAATGAGAAGATAAAATAGGAAGTAGTATAACAAGTATTTGTTGATAAGTATTCTAAAGAATCACTTATACCTTGTCAACATTATGTGCACTAGGGTCATAAGTTGTTGTGACATCTGGTTCTGATAATGCAATGATGTTGTGAAAGTACAAAGTAATGTTTAGCCTAAGTTGTTTGATCACAACATGGACTAGAATTTGATATTCTATCAACCAACTTGAGGTTCATCATTTATTAGATGCTTGAAAAATGCAAGACCAAATGGGCATAACCACAAATCAAATATATTGAGTGGTTGCATTAAGGAAACACCTAGCTATTGAAAATTCTAAATATGCATAGTTCTTTAAGCATACCTTTCAAAAAAAAAAAAATTGGTTGAGTTTTTGCCTCACAAATTTAGGGCATGACAATCCTTCTATCATGGCTCCAAAAATGGTTTACATCTGAGTTTGTGAGGGCACAAAATCATATGCTAATTCTATGTTACTCAAAACGTATTGGAATATTGGTGCTTGACACATATACTATCCTGCTTTGCTCAGCATCTATTGCATTTTTCTCTGGCTTACTCGACATATGTAGTGTTCTAACTTGCTCAACATCAATTGTGACTCAGCACCTATATATTACTTGGCACCTGTATAATGCTTAGTACCTAAAGTCACTTGGTACCTATTGGAAATCTAACTCAACACATACTATAGCTTGGCATACATAGTGTACTCGGCTTCCATGTAGAAAGTGGTTAAGTGTGTTAACACTCAAATGTCAAAACCATTCTAAGACCAATAGAAACTATGACTTAGGAAATTAAGAATTTCCATGGTTTGCAAATGATTAACCAATTAATTAATAAAATATCAATTAATTGAGAAGGTTAGTTAAGAAGAATAATTAGTGAAATGACATAGGACTAAATTATGCATTGTTTAATCCTATAGAGAAAATTAGTAGATAATTGGCTAGTTTGATTAAATAAGTGTGACAGTATCCTTTGATGAAAATATGATGATGATAGAAATTCAATAGGATGATGATGGATAGACCAAAGCCATCATCATCCTATTGAATTTCTATCATCATCATATTTTTATCAAAGGATACTGTCACACTTATTTAATCAAAATGCCAATCATCTACTAATTTTCTCTATAGGATTAAACAACGCATAATTTAGTCCTATGTCATTTCACTAATTATTCTTCTTAACTAACCTTCTCAATTAATTGATATTTTATTAATTAATTGGTTCATCATTTGCAAACCATGGAAATTCTTAATTTCCTAAGTCATATTTTCTATTGGTCTTAGAATGGTTTTGACATTTGAGTGTTAACACACTTAACCACTTTCTACATTGAAGCTGAGTACACTATGTATGCCAAGATATAGTATGTGTTGAGTTAGATTTCCAAAAGGCACCAAGGACAAATTAATGTGTTGATTAATATGCCAAGGACACATGACACAAATTAAAGATATGAAACATTTAACTAATATCATAAATGCTACAAGATTGAGATTGATTAATATGGTTGATCATAATAACATCAATTCAACACTATCAATATTATTAAAATAGTTGATAATGCCATGATTTGACATTGAAAGACTCAATGATGTCAAATATTAGAAGACATGAATGATAGTTTGACCTAGTACTGAGAACCATGACAGTACTAAGGTCAGATTGATAAGATTTGATAGATTGATAGGTTTCCAAGGCATTAAAAGGCACAACAATGCCTAGGATTTGATAGATGATAATTTATTTGAGATTTTTACCCATTCTAAGTTGATTAGGAATGATTTTGGGTGATGCTAAGTTGATTTGGGGTGATTTTGAGTTGATCTGAAATGGTTTCTAATGATGTTGAAATGGTTCCAAAATGATATGCAATTGATGTGAAAGAGAATATGAATGATGATAGAAATTGCTGAGATACAATCAGGTTGGCCAAAAGATCAGATTTAGTGGAATTAGAAAATTGGATGAATTAGTATGAAAAGTGATGTCGATTTAGGGTCCCGAGAGTATTTTCAAGGGTTACCACTCAAGATAGTGACCAAATAAGGAAAGTGATAGCTCAATTTTTTCACAATGAAGATACAAATTCAATGCAACCAACAATTAAAAAATTAGAGTTGAAACGTAAAAGTTATGGACTCCAAAGTGTAACATAGGGGCTCTAGGAGTAGTTCTAGGCATCCTACTACCCCAAGTGTGCCCAAAATGCACCTAATTGTGCCCAATGTGCACTTGGTAAGCCCAAGTACACTATGGGAGCACCAAGTGCACCCATGGTGCACTTAGGAAGCCTAAGTGCACTTAGAAGGTGCAGATTGTGCGCTAGAAGGCTACGAGGGCCAGAAATAGCCCGAGTGGACTTGGAATGACTTAAGATTTTGTGTGCATGCCCCAAATGGTGGAAAGAGGTTAGAACATGAGTGAAATTAGTCAAGCATGGTCACATTTGGTCAAAATTGTTCAAACAAGGGTCAAACTGAGGCTGTACTAGGTGGAAAGTCCTAGAAGGTTGACAGATAGTGTAGGATAGTGCCAAAATGTAGGAATGCAAGATGAAGTTGATTTGGTGCATCAAAACACATGATAAGAGTGATGAATGAATACATGAACAAAATAAGATGAAAGAGATGAGATGTGGACCAGTTTGAATGAAGTGAATAATTTCTACTTTCAAAGAGTGCGCTCTATGTCAAATGGAGCTTCATTTTGATGGAATCGTAGATGTAAACCTTTTTTTAGCATCTACAACTTCTATTTCACACATTTATCCTTCTTACTCTTTTCTCATTTCATACTTGCTTGCTTACTTTCTCTTTTTGGATATTATACAATACATTACATATATATCAATCAGGTTTACATAATTACAAAGTTGGCCAATATATAAGTTAACACCAATATTACAAAGTCAGCTCAAATGAAGACACTCAGGTTCTAAAGATTGACTTGGTGAAGTTCTGATACATGACATCCACTATCGCTACTCAACATCATCATGCATTTGGTAGAAGTAGAAGCTTGGTCCATTCTAGTCATCTTAGAGTATTCTCAAACTTGGCCTGCACTGGTGACTCGGTAGATATTGTGTAACTTGGTAGAAACTAAGTTACTTGTTTATCATGACTGCACTCAATAAACACTAATCTTCACATAGCTCATTTAACACTAACTTTTCTTCACATGAAATGCTAGCTCAATAGAAACTAAAAAGCTTGGTAACCATTGAACTGCTTGAGTTGAACTTCTGGACTTCACACCACTTGATTCTACTTAGTTTGAACTTTTGCACTTCTCACTAACTAAATTCACTTGGTAACCACTAGAATGCTTGGTGGCTATGCTTGTTTAACACTGTAGACTATTCAATGAGCTTGATAACCATATAGAATGTAAATAATTATTGTCACTAATAACAAACTTGACTAAATGTCAACAATGGATAAGGTATTGATCATTTAATTTAGTTACAAGTTGATATGTTCATGTGATTGCACAACATAAATCAATTAAAATCAAATTTCTATTCTGTAATGAAGAATTAAATTATTGGTCATTACTTATTTGTAATGGTTCTCCTCTGAGTTATATTTTGTTATTGTAATCAAGGAACCAATTGCAATCCAAGAAGAATATTGACCATTTTATGCTATAGGGGATAGATCTAAAAAGAGGAGTGTGAGTGAGTGAGTTTTTGAAGAAGAATCATAAAATAAATCATTTCCATCCCTAAGATGTACCTGCCTTGGCCCTATAGAGCCTAAAGTGTAGAGAGTCCTTTGTACTCTATTGAAATTGGTCTAGAGATGAGATTAATACTGCTAAATATAGGATCTAGCTTGTCCTTAGTCTTATTTTTTTCTTATGTATCCTAGTATCGATTTAAACAAACCTAGTAGTTCTCAAAAAGACCTCCAAAATAACCAATAGATTATCTTGTAGGAAAGTTTTTCGAGGGGGTGGGGCGGTGTGAATCAAGAACCAATAAAACTTTAACTTATTTCACCAACTAATCCTCCATAAAATATTTCGATCTAATTGCATGGATGAAAGAATGAAAGTAGTAAAACATTCATAACACTTTGAAATAAGATATGGTGACCCAGAAACCTTACAAATAGAAAATCAAAATAGGGTGGGGATGATATGTTGGATATAATTGGTTAATTGAGTGTTGTCTTTGATGTTACACAAATGTCATATCAGTCATCAGACAGAGTCTACCAAGCTCAAAAGGTAAGCATAGTAGTTTACAGGGTCTACCGAGCATTGTTGTATATTACATTGTAAAGATAGCTTCTACAAAGCTAAGTTGGTTAACGAAGGAAGTTCAGTACTTACCGAGCTCACTCGGTGATCAAAGGAAATTGTGATAGAGTGTTTACCGAGCTGGGAAGGTAAGTGAAGAAAAGTTAGTGTTTACCAAGCTGGGAAGGTAACCGAATAAAAGTTAGTGTTTATTGAGCTAGGAAGGTAAGAAAAGGAAATTCAGTGTTTACCGAGTTCACTTGGTGTCCAAAGGTAATTTGGCAAAGACAGTTTCTACCAAGCTCACTCAATCATCTATACTTACCGAGTTCTCCCGACGATTGAAGGGTTGTCACAAAGTTCGTTGTATTAACCGAGCTCAGTCGGTTAACACAAGAATTATTTTCTAAACAGTATTAACCAAGTAGTGTCAGCTAGTAAAGGGATTTGTTAAATTATTTCTAGCCGACTATTGTATTTGTTTGATTATTGGTCAGTGATTAGAGCTGACTAAGATAATCTGTAAGGTATATATGAAAGATGAAGTTGGGAATTCGTAAGATGTAAGAGTTTGGATGCATAAGAGTGTGAATGTATGGATATGGAATGAGAAAATATTGAACATATGAGAAAATTTTGAAGAAATGTGATGAAGGATCAGATGTGTTGAAGGAGCTGTGAAGTTGTATGTGGTCAATAAGGATCTAGTCAAGCATAACACAGATTTGCAATCAGCAAAGATAAGTTGCACATTATATCAGGTCACTTCATTGTTGCTTTCTAACCATTGTAACAGTGAACTCAAAATCTCTTAACAGAGTGGGTTTAATAGCCCTATTGTAAATCCTCTAACATGGTGACAGTTTAGTTGAATTGTTCTAAAGACCTCTAGCAAGGCCACTCCTAACAAGGTGATTAAGTCCTCTAACAGGGTCACACCTAACAGTATGTTTTGTAACCTTTAACAGGGTTGGCTCCTAACAAGGCTCACTTCAGAAGAGTGAAAAATAGTAACTAGTTACATTGGTGGTTTTTCCCATATTGGGTTTCCACGTTAAATCTGGTGTCTCTAGTGTTCATGATTGCTGAATTGTTTTGGTTATCAGTTCTTAATAATTATTATTATTTTTTGCATTATCAAGTTTTAGTAATCTGTAACTAAGATCAAGATTTTAGACATTTAAGGGACTGTGAAATGTTTTTGTGGTAACTGATTCACCCCCTTCCCCTCTCAGTTACTCCATTCTCATTTTCAACAATTGGTATCAGAGCTTTTGGTGCTTGCAGGAAAGGATTTCAAGGTTCTAAGCCAAAGATCAAGATGTCTTACATAAGAGAAATTCCAAAACTTAACAGAGATAACTTCTCAGCATGGCAAGAATTGATGAAACTTCATCTGGCTAGTTTTGGTGATACTGGACTAAAATAACTTGAAGAAAAATATGAAGAACCTTCTGGCACACTGTCAATTAATGATATTGCTGAAAAGAAGACTCACAACAATACAATGATAGACATAGCATCTGCTCTGAGCTATGAAGAATTTGATGACATTAAGGACTGCAAAATTTCCTTTGACATGTGGAACAAGCTAAAGGAGATCCATGGAGGGGATGATAATGTGAGAAGAGAAAAAGTAGAAAGTCTAAGAGGAAAATTTGATCAAATGAGGATTAGAGAGGATGAAAACATTGCAAAGTATGTTGAAAGAGTTAAAGCATGTGTAAGTGAAATCAGGGCAGCTGGAGGTGACATTAAAGGAGAAATAGTTGTAAGCAAAGTTCTCAGAACCTTGCTTCCCATTTATGCAATTAGAGTCTTTGCAATACAAGAAAGAAGGTGTGAAGCAAATCATAAGATAAATCTTGAGGCCATAGTTGGAAGACTAACTGCATTTGAACTAGATAACTTTGACAACTATGTTTCAGCCTCCAAAAACATTGAATCAACATTTCAAGCCAAGATCTCATTCAAAGAGAAAAGAAAAAAGAAGATAGAATCATCATCAGAAAGTGAAAATGGATCAAGCCAAAGTTTAGACAGTGATCTCGAAGTGATTGAAGCTCTACTAGCTAGGAAATATTCTAGAGGCAGAGAAAAATACAAAGGTATAGTTCCTCTAATCTGTTTTTCTTGTGATGAAATTGGTCATATTGCAGCAAGGTTCCCAAAAAAGAAAAACAATGATGAAAAGAAAGATCACAAATGGAATAGCAAGAAAGACTTTAAATCATCCAAGAACAAAGGTAAGAAATCATGTTTCATGGCTGAAAATTATAAGGATTTTGATAATAGTGAGGATAAAATTGTTTATATTGTTGTTAAAGATAACTCTGATAGTGATGACAAAGATAAAATGGATCTTATCTCTCATGTAAGTAAGAATGATGCATGGATTATAGACAGCGGTTGCTCACATCATATGACTAGTGATAAAACAAAGTTTGATCAATTTGAAGACTATGATGGTGGCAGTGCCAGGTTTGGTAATGATGAACCTCATTTCATAAAAGGAAGAGGAAGAATCTGTCTATCCAAAGAACTCATATGTAATAATACCTATTGGGTTGAAGGTCTCAAACATAATTTGCTAAGTGTGGTACAATTACTAAATATTGGATTCAAGGTAGAATTCATGCATGGAAAGGCGAGACTATTGAATGACCAAGGAAAACTGATAGGATCTGGCACTCAAATTAAAGGTAACTTGTTCTATCTAGAACTTGGTGAATGCTCATGTTTTATTGCTCAAATTGAAGAGAGTTGGTTATGGCATAAAAGATTGTGTCATGTCAATTTTGATAATTTGGTAAAAATAAGAAAATTCAAGAAAGTAATAGGCATTCCTAACATCAAGAAACCTGAGGTTGGTCTATGCAAGAATTGTCAGATTGGAAAAATGGGAAAAACTAGTTTTAAAGGTAAAAATTATTAGTATGAAGATATATTGGAAATTGTGCAGATTGATTTATGTGGACCGATTGGAATAGAGAGCTATACTGGAGAAAAAATTTTCATTCTTTTTGTTGATAACTATTCAAAAATGATGACTATCATGTATCTAAGGAATAAATCAGAAGCATTTGAGAAATTCAAATGGTATTTGGAAAGAGTTGAAAAAGAAATAGGGAAAAAGCTGAAATGTTTAAGGTCAGACAGAGGTGGTCAATTCATTTCACATGAATTCAATAACTTCTGCATTGAAAGGGGTATTAAAAGACAGGTTTTAGCACCAGGAACTCCAGAACAAAATGGAATAGCTGAAAGAAGAAACAAATCCATTATGGATTGTGCAAGAACCCTAATGATAGAAAAAAACATTGCTATCAAATACTGGAAGGAAGCCATCAGCACTGCAGTTCATACCTTAAATCGAGTACAGTTGAAGGACTCATTCAAGACTCCCTATGAATTATGGTATGGCTACAAACCCAATGTAAGTTATCTAAAAATATTTGGAAGAAAATGTTATATTTTGAAAGAATCTAGAAAAGGAAAATTTGATGTAAAAGGTGATGAAGGAATATTTTTGGGTTATTCTTGCAAAAGAAAAGCATATAGATGTTTAAATCTATCCACTCACAAAGTCATAGAAAGTGCACATGTGAAAGTTGATGAGTTTGCAAACAAATCAAAAGAAGAAAGCAAAAAGATACCTGAAGACTACAAGAGATTTGTTTACATTGAACCTGATACTATACCAAGTATACCATTCACTCAAGAATCCTCAAATCTTGAATCTTCAGTAACTGAGTTGCAAATACTTCAAACCAAGCTACAACAACATTCAAACACTACCAAGCAAGTGTCTACTGAGTCTGAAGCAACTGAGCTAGAACATCTTGAATATGAAATTGAAGCACAAGAATATATCAATGAAACTCATTCAAGAGGTAAAGAACCTATATTAGCTAAATATGTAAGAAGACATCATACACTAGATCAGATCATTGGAGACAAATATGAAGGAACCCTGACAAGAAGTAAGTTGAAAACTACTTGTTTACTTTCTGATTTTGAACCTAGAAGTATTAAAGATGTATTGGCAAATGATAGTTGGATTGAGGCAATGAATGAGGAAATAGAACAGACAGAGAAGAACAAGACATGAACTCTTGTACCTAGGCCTAAAGATAAGAATATAATTGGAACCAAGTGGGTATTCAGAAACAAGTTGAGTGAAGATGGTAAGGTATCCAGAAACAAAGCTAGATTGGTATGCAAAGGATACTCTCAAGAAGAAGACATAGATTATGGGGAAACTTTTGCTCCTATTGCAATATTGGAAGGAGTTCAAACCTTACTTGCATATGCTACTCACAAAGGATTCAAATTTTATCAGATGGATGTCAAGTCAGCATTCCTCAATGGAATACTGGATGAAGAGGTTTACATTGAACAACTTGAAGATTTTGTTGATCCAGAGAAAAGGAATATGGTCTGCAAATTACACAAGGCACTGTTTGGTCTGAAACAAGCCCCTAGAGCATGTTATGAAAGATTGCATAACTATCTTATTCAGATTGGTTTTCAAAGAACTAATGATAATAGTAGCTTGTATATAAAGGAAGGATCAGATAATAAGATTGTCTTGGCAGAAATATTTGTAGATGATACTATTTTCACAGGGAATGATGATCTTTGCAAAGAATTTTTAGAACAAATGAACAAGGAATTTGAAATGTCTATGTTTGGTGAAATAAAATTCTTTGTTGGTCTTCAAATTCAACAAAATAAGAATGGCATCTTCATTACTCAATCAAAATACATCAAGGATATATTGAAAAAGTTTGGTATGGAGGACCGCAAACCTGTTGGAACTCCTATGTGTACTTGATTGAAACTTACCAAAGATGATGAATCCAAAGAAGTAGACCAAACATTGTATAGATCTATGATTGGAAAGTTGCAGTATGTAGTTCATACCAGGCCAGATATTGCTCTTGCAGTTGGTATTGTTGCAAGATTTTTAGCAAAACCAAGTGAAACTCACCTAATGGCAATTAAAAGAATAATGAGATATTTGAAAGGAACCGAAGATTATGGATTATGGTACAAAATTGGAGGTAATTTGGATTTGAAAGTTTTTACTGATGCTGATTGAGTAGGGAATCTTGATGAGAGAAAAAGCACAAGTGGAGGAGCATTCTTTCTTGGAAAGAGATTAGTTTCTTGGACATGCAAAAAGTATAATTGTACATCCCAATCCACAGCAGAGGCAGAGTATGTTGCAGCAGCAGTAAACTGTTCCGACATTGTTTGGTTTAAGCAGTTATTACAAGGAATGAAGATGGAAATCAAAGAACTAGTTGTTATGTTCTGTGACAATACTAGTGCAATCAACATATCCAAGAATCCAGTGATGCATTCCAAGACCAAGAATATAGCAATAAAATATCATTTTGTCAGAGAATTGGTACATGACAAGGAGATCAAACTGGAATATGTGCATACAAAGGAACAAATTGCTGACATATTCACAAAGCCATTACCTAAGGATACATTCTTGTATCTCAGAGGTAAGTTAGGGGTCACTCCCCTATATGAAGTTCACTAAAATAAAGTTTTAAGTGATGCATCAACCTATGACAAGTTGAAAATCTATCAAGTTGATGCAGAAAAGTATTGAAGTCATTGCATATGAATCTGTACATAAGGTACACTATAATCTAGTTGAGAAGTACTTGTGGCATACGAGAAGAGCTTTTACTGTGTTGTATTGTCTTTGGCATATGTTGTCAAAGAGGGAGAGTAAAACTGTAATATCTATTCTAAAATTTGTAAGCATTTGTAAAGGGAGAATAAAACTATCATATCCTTTTGTTATACAATTTCTTCACAGAGGGAGATTACTAAAAGAGGGAGAAGTTTCTATCTAAGAGGGAGAAGTATTATGTTGACATATTGTGCTACACTAAGAGAAAGACTTGTTTCCAAATTTCATTTTGCTATGACATGTTGTATTGCCATCAATGCCAAAGAGGGAGATTGTTGGATACAATTGGTTAATTGAGTGTTGTCTTTGATGTTACACAAATATCATATCAGTCATCAGATAGAGTCTACTGAGCTTAAAAGGTAAGCATAGTAGTTTACAGAGTCTACGGAGCATTGCTATATATTACATTGTAAAGATAGCTTCTACCGAGCTAACTTGGTTAACAAAGGAAGTTCAGTACTTACAAAGCTCACTCGATGATCGAAGGAAACTATGATAGAGTGTTTACCGAGTTAGGAAGGTAAGCGAAGAAAAGTTAGTGTTTACCGAGTTGGGAAGGTAACCAAAGAAAAGTTAGTGTTTCCCAAGCTGGGAAGGTAAGCAAAGGAAAGTCAGTGTTTACCGAGTTCACTTGGTGTCCAAAGGGAATTTGGCAAAGACAGTTTCTACCAAGCTCACTCGGTCATCTATACTTACTGAGTTCTCCCAGTGATTGAAGGGTTGTCATGAAGTTCATTGTATTAACTAAGCTCAGTCAGTTACCACAGAAATTATTTTCTGAATAGTATTAACCAAGCAGTGTCAACCAGTAAAGGGATTTGTTAAATTATTTCTAGCCGACTATTTATTTGTTTGATTATTGGTCAGTGATTAGAGCCAACTAAGATAATCTATAAGGTATATATGAAAGATGAAGTTGTGAATTTGTAAGATGTAAGAGTTTGGATGCATAAGAGTATGAATGTATGGATATGGAATGAGTGAATATTGAACATATGAGAAAATGTTGAAGAAGTGTGATGAAGGATTAGATGCGTTGAAGGAGCTGCAAAGTTGTATGTGATCAGTAAGGATCCAGTCAAGCATAATAGAGATCTGCAATCAGCAAAGATAAGTTGCACATTATATCAGGTCACTTCATTGTTGCTTTCTAACCATTGTAATAGTGAACTCAAAATCTCTTAATAGATTGGGTTTAACAGCCCTATTATAAATCCTCTAACAAGGTGACAGTTCAGTTGAATTATTCTAAAGACCTCTAGCAAGGCCACTGTTAATAGGGTGATTAAATCCTCTAACAGGGTCACACCTAATAGTGTGTTTTGTAACCTTTAACAGGGTTGGCTCCTAACAGGGCTCACTTCGAAAGAGTGAAAAATAGTAACTAGTTACATTGGTGGTTTTTCCCATATTTGGTTTCCATGTTAAATCTGGTGTTTCTAGTGTTCATGATTGTTGAATTGTTTTGGTTATCAGTTCTTAATAATAATAATTATTTGTTGCATTATCAAGTTTCAGTAATCTATAACTAAGATCAAGATTTTAGACATCTAAGGGACTATGAAATGTTTTTGTGGTAACTGATTCACCCCCTCCCCCTCTCAGTTACTCCATTCTCATTTCTAACATTCATAACACTTTGATACAAGATATGGTGACCCAGAAACCTTACAAATAGAAAATCAAACTAGAGTGGGGATGATACCCACAAGCTTTATTATTGTAGTATAAAGTTGGTTGGTTAAGGCTTACAATTGATCACTTTTGGACTGTTAGGTCTACCTTGTGAAAGGATTTTCAAAACATACAATAAAGTATGCACTTGGTAAATAGATCTGTCAAAGAATGTTAAGTCTACCCTATTAAAGGATTTAACTAATACACCTATTAGGATGAACCAATGTCTAATCTTTGATTTGCAACTCTCATTTGCTAGTTGAGATTCCTTTGAAATGTAAAGATCACCTTGTTGCGATAGATAAATCTTTTCTATCCCTTTTACTACTTGTATCTTTAATACTTTTTCTCTCTATATTTGCTTCATACTTTCTTCTCATTATTTTGATGTTCTATAATACATTACATATATACCAATCCAAAATACAATTCATCAAAGTCAGCTACAACATAGATTTCCATCAAGACGACAAAGTTGACTCAACTATTGGAACTCAAGGTTTGAAGACAAACTCAGTGAGCTTTTGATACTTGATAGCCATTGTAAACACTCAACATCATTACACACTTGATAGATGTATAAGCTTGATTCATACTAATCACTTATATGTAGCTTGAACTTGGTCAACACTTGTGACTCAGTGAAGACTATGAAACTTGACATGTAAATTAAATCACTTGGTTGACTTTGCATGGCTCGGTCAACATTAACACTACAAGCTTGGTATAAATAGAATCACTTGGATGACACTTCTTGGATTGGTCAACACTAGATTCACATTATTAACACTACAAGTTTAGTAGACACTAGAGAACATGGTTAACATTATGTAACTCAGTTAATAGTATGAAGCTTGGTTTGTACTATCATCGATCAACTTGGTAGATACTAATAGGCATGAACTGAATGTAGATTTTGAAACTTGAAAACAACTATAGAACTTAGTAGTAACTAGATTACTTGGTTAACACTGCATTTTTCTAGATAAATTTGGTTAACCAATTGACTAAGTGTGAGTCACTAATAAACAAACTTGACCATATTGTCAACAATCTTTCCCTTTGGCATTAATGAAAAAACACTTATCAATCCAAAACTAAATACTCAATTTTTTTAGGTGAAAACATTCTTTTCATGTCCATCATCTGTCTTCAAATTGATAACATTCTCTATTTTTGAGATTTTTCAAAATTGCTTTTGTCAAAAATGTTTTCTGATCATCTATACATGTATCTATATAATATTATGTTTCTCCCCATACATATATCACATATATACCTCGTATTATGCTTTTCCCAATATTCTTCATATGTAAATTCATCTTATATTATGCTTTTCTCCCATATATATATATATATATATATATATATATATACACACACACACACAAACACACACACACTTATCCCCCTTTTTGACATAAATGCAAAAGGTGTATACTACATGGTAATGCGAAAATGTGACAAGAAGTTAGAATTTACCTTCAGAATAATGACATTGTCTAGTGCCAATTTTCTTGTAATACTTTGCTTACATGTAATGTAATATGTACTTTTGGTGATAACTCCATCATGTGATCAGCTATGGAGAATTTATTGTCATGGATGCATGTATTGACATGTACAATGTGTTTTTTCAATGCATCCATGTTGGGAAGAATCAGGCCTTGGATTTCTACAAGTGTGGCCCTTATCCTAGTTTCTTCACTTAATAATTCTGCTTGTGAATTTTTTAGATATCTAATCTTTGAGTACTGAGTAGAACTATAGCTTGGGTTAAGTGACAACTAGTGTGCACTTTCCTTCAAGTCTTCATCTATCTTAGATAATGTTTCCTTGATTCCTTGGGTGAAGATAGATTTATCACATAACTTAATAAATAATGAAGTTACATTATTTGAAAAGGTTTGCAATGAATTGAGAATAGTAGACAATTCTACTTGGTTTATTGCTATTTTATGTGCTACTTGCTCCAATACCTTGTTCTTAAATTTTATCTTTGCTATTTGTAGCAATTTTTCTTGTCCATTCAGATATTCATTGAATTTATTTAACTTCTACTAATTGAACCAAAATAGGTTGTGTACTATCAACCTCAATATTTAGTGCATCTCTAAATATGTTCTTTACATCTTCAAGAACTTTGTTTTCCCTACTCTTTTCTTCTCTAAGCTTCTATTACTTAGCTCTCTTTTGCAATAATTCACCCATGATGTTCATATAATCAGGATTCAAAGTAGAGATATCCCAATTTGAGATTACTATATCCTCATCTAGATCAATATCTTCTTCTTTACACTTTATCTTTATTTGAAACTTTAGTACTTGGTTGACACTTGTTCTCAACTGTCCTTGTAATTTCTATATGCACACTTGGAATTGTAACAATAGTATAAATAGCGGGCCTAGCAACAAAATTAGATATTGCACTGATATTGGAAATACCTTGTTGCATTGTCAAATTTGATAATGGTGGCACTTGTTGCTTGGTAGATGACGTGTTGATCACTTCAGTCAATATGGTACTCAACTAAATAGGTGCAAATATTAGTTGGGTGCTTGGTGTTGTAGTGTTTACCACAACCAACTCGACAAAAGCTTTCTCAAAGCTTGATGGCATTGAAGCTTTTCTCTAATAATGAGAAAATGAGGCCATCTTGCTATTGAAATCTTTTCTGGGTCAATTTCCTCAATACTTTGAATCTCAGGGAGATTCTCCTCTGTAGCTTCTTGTTCTTCCTCCTCATCATCCAAATTTACATCATATTTTGTTTCCACATCTTCTTTAACATTATTTTCATCATCTTCCTTTTCATCTTCATCATCTTTATCACTAACATGAACAAAGAAGTCACTTAGCTGATGAAGGCTATAAATGTTCTTCCATGTGGTAGTGGTAGATTTTACCACAAATTCTATGTCTTTTATTAGCACAAGACATGTTGAATTTAAGAGTGAGTTTTTCCTCATTTTTCTTAATAGATTCTTTCACCACTTTGTCACTAAGACTTAGTATGAGTGATCTCAGACTCTATTGAAATATATCATTTATAGTCTTCTTAGCATGCTCCCATCTAGGCTTGATTACTTTCATAAGCACATTGGGAATTTGCTGTACAAGTTGATCAGGAGAGTACTTCCATTTACCTAATTTTTTCCTCAACTTGATTTTTCTCATCTACATACCTAGTTTCACATATGATAAAATTGAATTTTTCCATTCCATCTCTTTTTTTTGTTTCATTTAATTTTTCTTGAAATGTAGGTGGAGGCTTTTTGAAAATAATTTCCTTGACATCCTCCTAACCTATCTTCAATTTCTTCATAGTTTTTGGTGCTCTTCTTGTGAATACATCAATAGAAGACTTATTAGGTCTAGTTATGATAACCTTACCTTTCTTCCTTATAGGCTCTTCTTCCTCAAACTTTTCTTCTTCTTCTTCATCTTGTACCTCATATTCTTCCATATCATCTCTTTTTATTTTAGTCAATAGGAGAGTAGAGCTTGATTGCTTTAGCTTTACTATCCTCTTCTTTCCTTTGTTATATTCTTGAGAAAGTTTAATCTCAAGTTCTATCCTCACGTTGGCTTCTTCATAAGTATGAAAATATGTGGCCTTGGGATCCATAGGTTCATTCAATAGTGACTTAATGATATATTTGGTATCATCAATTTTAACCTCATAGTTTAAAGGCTTAACCCACACCACTCTAGGTCTGATTGCTTGAATGTACATTTTGTCACAGTCTATCATGAAAAAAATACCATCCTTGTAGTCTTCTATAAGTTTATTTGGTATTGCCAATAGTGGCATGTTGTGATGGTTAAGTTGTTGTGTTGTTATCCTTGCCATCTAGGTTCAAATCTCATAGGGATGAGGTCCCCTATTTGTGGCCTCACTGGTTCATAGCTCCAGGTCAAAGTGTTTACTTGTGGTACTGGTGGGCGTGTCACGCCAGTGCTACCGGTCACGTTAAAAAGTTTACCAGGCACTTTTAAAAAAAAAAAAAAGTTTATTTGGTATTCTATATCTACTGTTCATATTTTCCTTGAATAAATCAAAATATTTGTCCATGATACTAACAAAATTTTCACCCATCTTTATTATATATTCATTAATTTGATATAAAACTGGTACATCTTTTCTCCATATGACTAAACCTTTAAAAAGGAATACTTTTTGCACATAAAAAAATAAACAAGTTAAGAGTGAACCAACCTTACATGGATTTTTTTTTAAAGTTGTGATACTCTCCATATTCTTTTCGAATTGATTCAACATGAACTTGGCAAGGTCAAGGGTCATGTTGTTCTTCACTACTTTGAGAGCTAGATCAACTGCCTCACATGACACACTATTGAGATGACTGGAGCTACAAATCTTATGAGTGATCACATAAATTCCAAATTTTAGTTCCATTTTAGTTACATCTCTAATCTTAATTCCTCTTCCATCCCACTTAGCAAGAGTCTTGTTTTGTAGTTCTACTGACTTATTGTTTTGGTAGTCTTGGCTTTGTTCAACATTGGGAGCCTTGTGATTCTATGAATCATTTTCTTTGTGATCTGAATAGGTTGCTCCAACCATAATTTCCCATTGTGTACATGACCAAGGATAAACCTCATCCATTTTATTTGAAAGTTTCAACACATATGCAGAATGTGTGTTAAAACCTTGGTCTCCAAGTGTTGATGCTCAGGTTTCAACACACCATTCACACATAAATTATTCAGAGAACCATCCATCTCTAGGGTTCCAAGTTCATGCATCAAACAAAAAAATATGAACAAATATCATAAATGAGTAATACCATGGATGGAGTCTATGATTGAGCTCTAGTTGGGTCAAGTGCTTTTGCAATTATCGAACTCAACTTGAAGTTTGGTGCCTTCCAATCGATTCCTTGAACCAACATTTCATATCCTTTCCTAGTTTTGCTACTGGAAGATGCCATGCTTAGTAGGGTCTATGAAAACATGAAAATGTTCAACAAAAAACACATAGTATTCCCACCCAACTACAACTAAGAACCACTACATGACCCAACAAATATTTAATGCATGATTTAATAAAATTTCCACAAACTTCTAGAATTCTACCTACACACCTCGATAAATGAAATGACAACAATTTATTTAATTTTCTATTTCCACCAACTAGGCACCTCAAAAATAGAAATTCTTTTTTTCTCCTTTTTCTTTATTTATTTATTATTTCTCCTCTCTCTCTCTTTGTATATATATATATATTCTCATGCAAGATGCTCCTACATCAAACTCCCCAAGTAGATAGAAAAGTGTGCCCCAAACTTTGATGCCAAAAGAGAGGTTTGCAACCATCTTCATCTTTACCAAAGGTTTCCACCTCAACAGACACAAGAAAACCAATCTGTACATCATCCACATCTGCATCTATATGTCAAACACCAAAATCTCAACCATCCAATCAACATGCTCACTCCCAGGAACAAACTGAACATAATACTTCATCAACAAATCCTCATCCACATTAGAAACTAGTGAATCCATACCATCAACATCAAACTCCACTTGAAACCATAAAATCATAATAGAAACAAAGAAATAACAATCAATATGAGGAAAAAAATTGGACTTCTTATTTGCACCATAAATGTAGATTTACCAAATTCTCAAGTACAATATAATAACCCACATGGGTGCCTTCATTACAATAATCTAGAAGACAAGATTTGAATGATCACCCAGAGCTATCCTTGACAATGTTAGGGCCTTTCTTAAATAGGCATTTTTATGCCGCTAGGGAAGGTTCTAGATGCTCAAACTTAATACCTAGGGTTGACAGACCCTAACAATACACATAGAGTCGGCCAAATACATCTTTGACAAATTATTTTAGAAATTTTTGTAGCGTAACTTTTGAAGGCCATAACTCATGAACCATTACTCCAATTGGCTATTATAACCACTTTTTAAAAATGCTAGCTCTTGATCTATAGGCTTGAAATTGTGCAGGAGCTCTTCCATTAAGTTTTTGGACCTCATCTGGACACTCTAAGACCTCCAATCATGAGCTCAAAGAATTTTTTCTGCAAATTGTTACACCAAAAATCTACAATAATTTCTTTGATACTTAAGCAAGAGCAATGGGATTTTTATGGTAGGCTTATAACTCTAAAATGAACCTTCCTATAGAAAAGAGATCGTATGAAAAGCTTACTAAAAATAGTAAGTTCCCATAAATAGTAACCACCCTATCTACTAGTCCTTATTAATATATAAAAGACTAAAAAATATTTTTTTTGGGTGATGCAAGATTGCCCTTGCAGCTAGGATGCTCCTGCATGATAGTGTAAGATATAAATATAAGGTCATGTTGATAGAGCAACAATATAACAATGCAAAATGACAAGAGGCAGTTGAACGGTCATATTTTGAAATACCTAAACTTGCGTGCATTTGAGATTCGTCAGTCTGTCACACGGCGACATCAACGGTAACCCTCCCAATTATTCTTCCTGAAAACAATTTTAGGTCACCATTGAAAATGAATCATATCCTTGGAATGGCAAAATTCATTGCAATGTCAGCTAAAATTTGTTCTCAATGGTGACCTAAAAATTGTGTAACAGAACATATCGAAGGATTTGATAGGATTTATTTATGCCTTTGCCATCAATGACAAACTAAGAATTGTTTGAAGCATAATAAAGCCTATAGCCCGATTCATATTTTCTAAACCTTCCTGAATTAGACAAATATTACTCTTCATACATGTCAAATTGTCTTCAAATGCTATTTGAATTACAATCCTTATTATGTTTCAACTGTTTGAAATATTGGTTTTTTGAGGTATCGAATACTAAATAAACTTCTACCTTTAAAGGATCTGCAAATCTTCTCGTAGCCTTTCATCTAAGAGTTGTCCGTAAATCTCTCATTTAAGAATTGTAGCCTTTTTTAAATCTTCTCTGAACATTCTATAGAAATGATCTTTCCTAAATTTTTCATTTAGTAAATCTGCCTCAGAAATCTTTCAATTAAGAAGTCATCTATAAGTCTTATCTAAATCTTTCATTTAGAAATTGTCTTAAAATCTTCCATTAAAAGTTGCCAAAAATCTTTGATGAATTGTCTGAAAATATTTCATTTAGTAATTTCCTGAAAATGTTCCATTTGAAAGTCATCTATAAATCTTCTTCTGAGCTGTCCAAAAATCTATCATTCAGAAAATGTTTGAAGATCTTCTAGTTAACAAGGGTCATTTAAGGGTTGTCCAAAATTTTAGTTCAAAATTGATTGAAAATAATCGTCTTCTTCATTCTTCCATTAAATAATTTGATGGGAAAGTAAGTGACAAATACAAGTAATGTCATTTTTTAAGGTTTCTCGTAATTGTCTATTGTAGCTTTTATTCAACTAACAATCTCTAAATCATTGATTATATTTGTGATCTAATATATTAGTGTACATATGTGCATATAAATACAAGATACATAAGGGCTTTGAAGTTTGATTTATATTCTCAAGTTGTTTTTATTTACATGTGTAAGCAGTTGGCAAATGAAGCATCCAAGTCAGTGGCTAGGGAGAGGCAAGCCCATTTTATTTACTTGTGTCATCTATTTTAGGTGATATTTCTTCCATAGAAGCATGAACAATACAACCATATGACTTTCTTCCCCTTTTGTCAGGTATTCATAGAGGACCTCTCAATGATATGCCACTATTGTATTTCTATGATGCAAGATTTTTCACTCCTTTCCTATTTGTTTTTGGTTTCCATGAATTTCTCTCCCAAAATTATCTTTTCTTTTCCATTGGCTTAAGTGATTTTTTTGGGCAATCTTTTTAATTTCTGCTCAAAAAACTTGACAAGAAATTGGGTTTAGGATTATGGCAAGTGGTTTTATATGTCTTCCATGCAACTCTTACAAGGTAGTTGTTATAGGTGTCATCCATTGTTCCTCCTACAAGGTAGCTCCTCTAGAAGATAAATTTTCAACAAAATTTTACAAATAGCTCCTTAAAGAACTAAGTTTCGTCCATGTTCCACTTCTTCTAGAGAACATTTTAATCTTTCAACTTTTTCAGCATATTAAAAAGTCCATCTGAATTGGAAAAGAATTTCTCCAGAGAACACGTTTACCATTGTAGAACAAGTAATTGAATTCTTAATTTTTTTCATATAGTGCATTTCATGCAAAAATAGGTGAGCTCTCTTTTTGGGAACAAACAGATCTTGTCGATTTTTAGACAGATAATTCTATTTTTGCATAGAAATAGCTTCATTTTTTTGCAAAAATGTTAATTGCCTGATTTCAAACATGTGATTTATTCCCAATAGTACATGAAGACTGTAGCCACAAAATTGGTTACGTTAAGGTCATTTATTAAAATATTGGAAATTTTTTCTATATTTCTTAGGAATTTGTAACCAAAACCCTTGCGAATTTATGATGGTAATTTCTCTTGCTCTCACTTGCTCATTTTCTTTCTAGAGAGCTTGCAACAAAAATAGATAGATATTTAAGAACTCTATTCTTTTTCTTAAAAAATATTTTATATAAAAGCTTCTGAATAGATCTTGGGCAGTAATATTTATAGTCAAAATCTGAAAACCTTGAGCGCTAAAATTAATGGTAATTTTTTCATGCTCTCCTGTGCTTATTATGAGCAAAAGCGCTAAAATTAATGGTAATTGTTCATGCTCTCTTTTGCTTATTATGAGAAAAAGAATATGGCTGTCAATGTAGAATGTCCAAGTAAGTAATAGGGTAAGTAATGGGCAACCAAATTAAGTTTATAAATGATAGAAAATAATATTGAACTTTCCAAATATTTTACTTTCAATTCTAATATAAATTAAGAAATATTGAGAACTCTTGGTGATTATTTAGAGATCATGTGCTCACATCTTTGTATTATGGAGGTAATTGAGGACACTTTAAATAAAATTTAACTTACATTATATCAAATAGTATCAATATCTTGATAGTTATCAATTGTTATATCTAAATAGATACCCTTTATATATACTATAAAGGCTATTTTTTAAACTGAAACATTCAGCAAAGTGAAGCTTCCAATTTCAAAGAAAATTGTAAACATACTTTCTAAGAGTTTAAAGTCAAATATTTACTATAGTGAACTTGAAACTTCACACTACAACAAAGTGAAGCTTCCAATTGCAAACAAAATCCACATGGTCCAATAGTTTAAACTCAAATATTATTTAAAATTTCATTTGCAAATAAAATTCTAAACAGTTTCTCTTATAACATTCACTACACTACACTACACTACAGTAAAACTTCCCATTACAAAAAAAAAGGAGGTTTTTCTTAAACTTCATTTGCAAATAAAATTCTAAATAGTTTCTCTTATAACATTCACTACACTACACTACACTACAATGAAACTTCCCATTACAAAAAAAAAACAGGCTTCTCTTACAACATTCACTACAGTGAAACTTCCCATTACAAACAAAAAAGTAAACCTCACTTTCTAAGGGTTTAAAATCAAACATTCCTAGAGTGAAAATTTCATTTTCAAATAAAATTTTGAATAGTTTAACCTAAAAGATTCACTAGAGTGAACCTTCTATTTTCAACCTAAAACATTTACTAGACTGAAAATTCTATAGTTTAACCTAAAACATTCACTAGAGTGAACCTTCCATTTTTAGACAATTTTAAATCTCAATATCACTTTCAAATTTTTTTAACTCAAACATTATTAGACCTCATTTTCAAAAGGTTTAAACTCAATCATTATTAGAGTGAAACTTTTGTTCTTTAACAAAATGTGAACCTCATTTCCTCATGCAATATTAAAATTTAAAACCTCACTTTCTAAACAAATATTTAAAACATTCACTAGAGTGAACCTTCTATTTTCAAACAAAATTTTAAATCTCAATATCACATTCAAAATGTTTAAACTCAAACATTATTAGACCTCACCTTCAAAAGGTTTAAACTCAATCATTATTAGAGTGAAACTTTTGTTCTTTAACAAAATGTGAAACTCATTTCCTCATGCAATAATAAAATTTTAAACCTCACCTTCTAAATAAAAATTTAAACCTCACTTTCTAAGGGTTTAAACTAAAAAAATTATTAGAATGAAACTTCCATTTGGAAATAAAATTCTAAATAGTTTAACCTAAAACATTCACTAGAGTGAAACTTCTATTTTTAGACAAAATTGTAAATCTCAATCTCACTTTCAATAGGTTTAAACTCAAAACATCATTAGACCTCACTTTCGAAAGGTTTAAACTAGAACATTATACTTTTGTTTATTAACAAAATGTGAACCTCATTTCCTCATGCAATATTCAAATTTTAAACCTTAGTTTCTAAAGGTTTAAAATAAAAGATTATTTCACACTTTCTAAAAGGTTTTAACTCAAACAAATTATTAGATTCAAACTTTAGTTTGTGAACAAAATGTGAACCTCATTTCCTTATGCAATTTTTTTAATGTTGATAGTTGTTCTATGCAAAACTAAGCCAAACCGTGTGCTTCCTCCTACTCCCTCATCTACCCAAGGCAGGGACTCTAGTTGCATGCAACTCTTGTTATTTATATAATAATTATAATAGACATAATTCTAATGTTGATTATCATCATATTATGATATAAACTTAAATATTGTTCTAATTTTAATCTTAGTAAAGATCTTAATTTGGGTCATAAAACTAAAATTTGATATTTATAAATGTAACTTCCATCATAATCTTAATCCTAGCTTTAATCTTAATTTTAATCAAAATTCTAGTCTCATGATGTAACCCCTTACTTTAATCATAATTGTAAACCTAAAGTCTATTCACAACCCTAACCTAAATCCTAATTTTGACCTTATCTTAAACCAAACATTAAATTCTAATCATGACATAAGTATTAGAGAGGGGGAGATATAAAGGAAAAAACCTAGAGATATATAGGAAGATATAGGTTAAGAGAGAGATGGTATGATAGGGAGATATGGAAAGATAGAAAGATAAATATAGTTGCATTTGGACTATATATATATATATATATATATATATATATATATATATATATATATATATATATATATATATATATATATATATATGTATGTATGTATGTATGTATGTATGTATGTATGTATGTATGTATGTATGTATGTATGTATGTATGTATGTATGTATGTATGTATGTATAGTTTATTCATCTTTAACAATTAAATTATATTTGTGAGAGAGCTAAGTGATATTAAATAAAACTTCTTAATTAATATTAATCATTTAAATTTTATTGTTAACAAGAATTTTTTGAAGAATTTGAAGACTATATACCTTACCCAAGATTTTAAGTAGCTAAAATAATTTGTTGAATTTAATTGTTGAGATGCTTCATAGACTTTCTTTTGAAAGCATAACAAAATTGGTGAGCAATTGTTAGGGACAAAAGATAGAATTCATTATTTTTTATTAAATAAGCAAGAATGAAACCCTCTATAAAAACCCTTAGATTTTGTGACTTAAATTGATTAAGAAACCTAATTTATACTAGAAACTAATTACAAAGCCAAAAAAGGAATGTAGACAGAAAAGCATAAAACAATATAGTACAATAGACATATTTCAAATTATCGAAACTTTAACAATTTTTATAGTATTATTTTAAATATGAATCTTTTCCATTAACATTTGGATCATAGTATGATCCATCAACCATATAACACTAGAGTTTCTTTGAGCTGATCTTAATATCCTATAGATAAAAAAGAAATCTGCAAAAAAAATTAGAAATATTTCAAAATCATTGTTTAAATTCAATTGAAGTTTCTTGATGTAATCTAATCTCGTCAATGAATAAATCAGAGATTGACACAAGACAAATGTTTCAAAATACCATAATTCTTCATTAAAACATTTTTTACAACTCTACTTTGCCTCTTGTTTTACCAACATTTTTCACAGAGAGTTTAATTATATTAATCAATTGAGAAGAGAAAATACTCAAGAAAATTTGAGCTTCCTCCCTTCCCATACTTTTCTCTCTCCATGTACTAAAAATTTAGAGAGAAGTATGGGTTAAGATTTTAAGTTAGAGTTTTCACTCTCTCTCCTCCCATTTTCTCTCTCCACATACTTTTCTCTCTCCACATACTAGAACCTTTTAGAGAGAAGTACAGGGTTTGAGTTAGAGTTTTCACTCCCTCTCCTCCAATTTTCTCTCTCCCCGTACTCTAACTTTTTGCCCTAATCTTAACCTATACCAAAATATAAACAAGAACCAAAGGTGATACCATATAGTGAAGTAGAGTAAATAAAGAACATTCGCATGGTTAATCTCAGCTTGTTCTTGGCAATAGGGAATCTCCAGAACCCCCCTGTTCATGCAGACGCATCGCTGGCCACCATCAATAGTAGGGGGACTAGCCTGCTATTCTTTCTAAGGTGCCCCTTTCTATTCTATTATTCCAGCCACAACGAATAATAGAAAATAATAAGGGTTGATAGCTTCCTAGCTTGAAAACCTACATTGATTCCAAGGTCTTCATCGGTAGCAACCAAAAGCAAGAAAGACAAATAGAAGCTAAAGTAAGTCCTTTCGGTCCCCTTCGCACCAGCACTCTGCATGCATCTTGGGTGTTTGCCTTTCAATTCCGCTCAACTCAACTGCTTGCCCATAAAATAGTAAGGTGGAGGTGGGATCATTGCTTTCAAGACTTTCAGTCACCTTGTCCCACGATGACACGAAGTGACATGGACCTGCGGCTTCACTCATCCTCAACCATGCATGCGAAATCTAGACCCGTGGTTGGACAGAAACCAAGGAACGATTAATTGCCTAAAAGAATTCAATCGAGCATCCATTTTCCATATCAACTATAATATACAGCATGTACAGTTAATGTTTGACCAAATGTTCATCGAGATCGAACACAAAGTATGGAAACTCACACAGTATTAATCAAGAGCTGAGCAGGATAGCAATAGCATCTACGACATTAAGGCTGGGACGAACATCAATGTGCACATACTCATTGCCAATCGAAACATAGAAGAGGGAAGATTTGAGAATCGATTCTTTTAAGCAGGAAAATCTGAAATAGTCTATAGCTGGCAAAAGTCAAATGGAAATATATGTGCATGAAAACTATTTGACAAAATACCAAGTCCAAGCATGCTCATATTGTTTGACAAAATACCTCTGCTACATCTGAAAGTCGGATCATCAAAGTGAAATAAAGGTTTTTGGTGAAGTTTTAATTGAAGAAGATATTACATCAATTTGATATAAAGAAAAGTGGCTATTGACTCCACACAATTTGCTAGGACAGCCCTTGATAGGTGACAATACGAGGTATCAATTTCAAGGTAAGGAACCTCCTTAAAGCACGCTCCCCGAAATATCTGACACAAAGATGGGGCATTTAGAAATTGTAGACTTCAGGAAGATAATGAGCAAAGAAGATAAATCACCCCTGGCACATCGAATGCTAGAAAGTGGTCTGGACCATGCAGGAGGACATCCGCTCGCAGTTCAATGTGTGGAATTGGTTTTAGAATCTATCAAGGCATATGATCAGAATTCAAGGGACATCAAGACTATAGGAGGTGATATTGTAGCAAGGTTGGACCCAATATCTATATCCATCACTTTCAGATTGCCAGTAAGAGAGGAGTTCACAGAAATTTCCAAAGAAGGTGCCCAGGCTTATTTTCATCAGAATAAGAAAACATGTCTCAATTTTATTGCTAAAAGTTGGCTCGATCAACCGAGACGAGGAAAATCGCAGTTGCCCAGAATGTTACGCTGGAATACCTTTAATGAAGACATTTCTAATATGATAGTTCTTCTCAATAGAGTGGTGGGAAATCAGATGGCTAAAGATTTTCAAGATTGGATTTTTTTGTATATTAATACCATCACCACTGGGAAACAGTTTATATATTGGGGAGAAATGATCAGGAATGCCCTCCATTACTAGTTGAAGGATTCAATGCAAATCAAGGATTTTACATGTCCTCATATCTAATGTACACAATTGCAAGTATGAAGTCATGGCCTGATCTAAATCCTTATGGGGAATATAGCTTAACCACTCAAATCTATAACTATTACCCCCAGTTGCAATTAAAACAAACCAATTCACACTTTCACAAGGTGAATGATGCTTTTTCTATGCTCACTGCTAGGGAACTGCAAGGAGACATAGTGCTTCAAATTTCTCCTGAAGCAGCCAGTCTCATTTTTATTTATGGTAGTTTCTTCATACAATATCCTCAATTCACTTACATCTGCATTGGAGGCTTCTGAGATTGTCCTCTCATGTTGCCTCACTTTGTAGATGATAAGTTGGTACTTTCAGAAGTCTGCAGGAAAATTGATCAAGTAAATAGAAAGTGTAGGAACAAAAGATCAATCCCTTTCCCAATTGGCATTGTACATTATAGTCGTTTGTCTTCTTCAAATGCTCAAAATATTGAGAGATCCATGGTGAACATAACTCTACACTCTTTCTACAGTCACTTTCCATTTGATAGTAGTGGGTATGTTAAAAATAACATGGCACTTGGACCTGGCTATCTTCATTTCCCCACATTGGAAGATTATTGGGCTAATTGTGAGAATGATTTTGAAGTTAGAAAAAGGGATTGGATGAGATTTACAATACAACAAAGCATTGATTACAAAATGGGATGGGATGTGACAGGCGTAACGAAAGACAGGTCAGACTTGATTGATCCTTACTTCTTTGAGCAGATATAATTACTAGAATTGCCATGTATCAATTGGTCGTGGCCAGAACTAAAAGACCTCAAGGAAAGGACTTTCTTTGTGATTCGACGAATTGAGACTTGGTTAAAGAATAAAGTCCAAGAAGCCAATGCTACTAAGTCAATAGGAAGAAGTAGTGTAAATAATAATAATACCTCTCAAGAAGGATCATCAGTTTCAACCATTCTGTCTTCTATTCCTACATCCTCAGGCTCTTTTCATAGCACACAAGGGGGAGATGATGGTGAAGATCTAGATAAAAAAGTTGATCTAGCATCAACATGTGAACTCAACGTGGTTACCAGGAAGAAGAGATCAAAACCCAAGGAGAAGACGTTAAAGCCAATTCAACAAATGATTGATGAAGCTCCTGAGATGAATACTTTACCATCATTTTTAGATGAGATGATTCAATCCATAGCATCTCCTACACATTCATTGTCTCCTGAAAGCACAGAAGCAATCCAAGAGGAGCCAGTTGTAGAAAATTTGCATAACTTGAACTTATCATCTACAGTATTGCAGCTTCCTTCAGTAATTAGTCCATCTGCTAGTATCTCAACATCTTGGTTACAATAGAGTTTGGAGAGAAAGAAGAAAAGAGTGATTCAATTGGAAGCGCCCAATCTAGATGTTGTAGCTGACTTGATGCACAGAAGTACAAAGATAAAGAAGACTAAAATGGATTCCAGACTAGCAATGAGCCCCACTACAGATAATTTATCTATTGAAATTGCACAACCAGTCACAGAAAAGGACATAAATGGGGCAAATGAATCAGACTTTAGCATCACTAAAGTAGATCTAGGCCAGACTACCCATGAAGGGAAAGAACACAATTTTCAAGTGTTAGCTGCTGTCCTAATAGAGCAATCAAGGAGAGATAAGCAAGTTAAGAATCAACTCAAGTGTCAAGTCCAAGCTCTTTCTTCATGCATCAAATCAATGGTTGGTGACTCCTTTCTAGGCCCTAGTTCATCCATAGAAATTATAAAAGATCCGGAGAAGATGTTTGATGAAGAAACCATTCAAAATGTAGGAGAATGCCAAAATTATGGTAAGATGGTGAAACAATGGGTACAAAGCATGAAAGAATAGGCATTAGGCTTATTTCGAGATGTTCAAGGTATATTTACCAAAGTGGATCATATACAACAAAGAATTCAAAAATAACTAACAAATTTCAAGGAACAACGAACATTCTGGAAAGAAATTGATGCCAATTTAGTAGAAATTAAAGGCATGGATAGCAATATAGGCAAGTCACTAATGTTAATCAGCACTGGAGAAGAAGAGAAAATTGATATATGGCTGGAAAGTATCCAGTGGAAGAATGATAGTATGAATGAACAATTGAGTGAAGGAGAACAATTCTTAAACTCATGCAAGTTTATGAAAAAGAAAGCCTTGGGGGATATACTGATGATTGTAGAAGGTATTCCTATTAGTAAGCACACTCAAAATCCAGACATATCTTCCATTTTGGAATGCATAGAGACAAAAATCAGCACCAAACTTGGCAGTAAACAAATTTTAGATGCTAGTGTTATGATGAGATTGAGCAGCCTCTCAGTAGCATTGAACTCCTGTACTCAAAACTTGTCAAGTTGGGTTATAGAATTGGATGAAATTAGAAAGAGACATGAGCTGTGTAAGCTAAAGATGCAGAGTTTAATTGTCATTAAGAACAAAAATTTGGCTCAAGTCATCAAATCATTCAGAGCATACAGGGCAAACTTGAATCAGTTGTTGGTAGCACCTACAGATCAAGGAGCAAATTCAAAGAATTAAAAGTTAGAAGTATTTCTGTCCAAAGTTGTCTTAGAATTCTATTGATGTATTTTGTAAGAAGGTCAACTTTAGGATTAATTCTAGTTTTCATTTTTCTAACCATAGTTAAGCTTCAGGGGTTAGATTTGGTTACAAATCATCTTCAAGTAGCCCAAACTCCAACTTTTTGGGTAGTTACGAACCCGAGAAGTTGGTTATTCTAAATTGGCTATAAATTCTTGAAAATCTTTGTAATAAGGAACTTTATTTGGACTTGGATAAGGGGGAACATTGATGCTCTGATCATAAAGCAATTTTTGGAAAGTGTGTACAATTGTTGTTTTTGTGTAATTAGTTATTTCTTTCTTTCTTGGTGCAAGAAATAAAAGAAAGTACATTTAGCGTTCTCTCTCTGAGGAATCCAGATTGTTAAAGTGTTTATTCATCTATGATTACTTTCATGGTATGATGCAAGTATTTGTGGATGTTTGAATTAGCATTGTGTTGGTGAAAGTTCTCAAGCATAGTCCTTGATAGCTCTCATTAATAGTTATATCATTTTATGAAAATGTTGAAGGCATGTGGTGCATTCACTATCAATGGTTTTCCATCCTATTTTCTAAGTTCTTCTTATCCTTTTTAAAAAATCTAAAATTTCATCTTACGAGGGAGCTGCCCCTCTAAATGCAGAGGAAGGTCAGATATCAAGGGCCTATCCAACTGTTGTAAACAATTTGCGACATACACTCCATTGGGCAATTTCTTTAGTGACAAATCTGTTTACCAACAGATTTTTGGCGACTCCGCTAGGGAGACTAAACAAGAAAGATTGATAGTCGCCTATAATGAAGTGCAATGGTGTTTCCACATGAGAATTTTTTTCCCATTCTCCAACCGAACCTTGGCTTTCAAGACACTTAGGATGATATCATCTTAGACTTGAACACTTTAGCCTGGAGGTTTAGACGAAGTGTATAGGAATATCATCAAGTTAATCGAGTTCTTGAAGAAGAAGAAGAATTCAGAGAAATCTTGCGAAGAGCCCCTATTGGTCAGGATGTTGTAGTTATTGAAAGAATAGTGGTCATCCGAAGAAGAAACAGATAGAATTTTGGTCATATTCAAGGGAAAATAAATAATAATAACCATTAAGCTGGCTGATAAACCATATGCGCGGGTTGATAGACAAAAGGGTTTGGTAGACGAAGATTTTGAAGCCCTTCAAAAGTTAGATTTTAAGCCATTTACTCCTAAGAAGAAGAAAAAGGCCAAGTCTATTAGTAGGTCTTCTTCGCCAATCAAAGCTACTATTTCTCCGGTGGCTTTTCAAGTTTTGATTCTGTTAGGTACTCTTGTACCTTTAACTATAAATTTGCAACCCTTGAATATCATTCTTCCAACTATGGCACATCAAGCACCACAGCCACCAGTCCCATGGGGAGCTACTATTGGTCCTCTAGATTTAGGGAACCAATTACATGACTTGCCTGTTGGTTCTCAAAAAATTCTTCCCAAGTTCTCTGGTGACGAAAAAGTCACTACTGATCAGCATATAAGTGCTTTCTTTACAGCGAGCGGTGTTCTTGCAATACAACATGAAGATGTTTCTGTTCATCTTTTTGTTGAAACTCTCACCGACGCTGTAGCTAAATGGTTTGGACAGCTACCAGCTGGATCAATTACATCATGGGTAACTTTGATTCAAGCTTTTGAGAGGAGATTTAAGACTACTGAAGATGAATATTTACTCATTTCCCAGTTAACTTTAATGAAGAAAGAAGTTCATGAACCAATGCGAGAATTCATTGCTTGTTTTAATCAGACGGTGAATCAAATTCTTGTCAACAAAAGACCCACTGAAGAAAATCAAATTTCTTTCTTCATCAGTGCTCAACCTTCTGATGTAAGCTTTCAAATATGAAGGACAAGACTCGTTAATCTAGCAGCCGGACAAACTTTGGCTATTGAGGTGGAAGATGACTTGCTTAGTTCAGGAAAGTGGAGTCGTGACTTACAAAAAGGAAAAGGTTTGCAAGCTCCTATCTCTACCACTGATCCTCTATATCAAAAATTGGCTAATGATCTATTACAACTCAAAAAGCAATCACCTTCCAATCCTCCACCTCTATATCAAGATATTCCAAGGAGGAATTATATGCCATATCAACAAAATAGACAAACAAAGTGGCTACCCCAATCAACACCAAGATTAGCCATCAAACATCCCTCATCATCTAGTAAACATGTTGCTATGTGTGATTTTCATCTAACAATAGATCATGATGGTGCAAGTTGTCTTGAGATGGCTAGATTCATGCAAATGCATTTGGCTGCAGAGAAGATAGAAGAATATGTGGCTCTTGAAGATGTAACAGAACCCACTGTTGGTACCTCTTCTATCAACTTTTTGGAATATGAATCTGATGATGACCAAACTGAAGATATTAACAATCATTCTTTCTATGCAGCTACACCAAGTTGGAGACAAAGATTAGAAGAAAAGTGGAGTAAACAAGCAAAGGAAAAAGCTTCTGATGAGACTACTAAGAGGATTTTGTCTCGTAAGCATACTTTGGAAGAACCTTCACAAGAAAAGGAAATAGATAAGTATAAAACATCTCCTATTGTTGAAGATTCTTTTGATTTTATTGATCATTGTAAAAAGACCAAAGTGCAAATTTCTCAATTAGACTACCTTAAGGAAAACCCTCATCAATTAGAAAGGTTAATTCAATGTGTTGGTAAAAGAAAACATTCACTGAAGATCACTATCAACCATGAATCAAAAGTCTCTCTAGAAGCAGAAGATAATTTGGAAGGTCTCATGACGGAGAAAGAATCTTTTGTTGCAGCGTCCTTGTCAAATAAACCCGAGTCTTTCTATGTTTCTCTTTATATAGCTGGATGCAAGTTAAGTAATTGTATCATTGACTCTAGTGCATCCAATAATGTTATGCCTTCAAAAGTACCCCATGCGTTAGGACTTTCTCTAAATAAACCATCTGGAAAAGTGTACTCTATGGAGGCGAAACAAGTCCCACTAGTTGGCCAGTTAAAAGACGCTCAAGTAGCACTTGCAGCACATCCTGAGAATAAGTTATAACTGAATATCCTAGTTGTTGATATTCCTGCCAGTTATGGGATGCTTTTAAGTAGGAATTTTTGCAAAGATCTTGGTGGTGAGATCAAGATGGACATGTCTCATGCCCTTATCCTGATTGGAGATAAAAAGGTTAAGCTTAATCCTGAACCCAAAGCTAAATATACAGTCCTGAAGTCAGATGATCCAAGCGCTGAAATATTGTATGTTGATATTGGGCATGGAACGTACATGATGACCTTAACCGAAGAAGATGTAACTGAACCTCTCATGGCTGATATAACCAATGAATTACGGTCAATGGAATTTGATGGAAGTTCTTCTTCTTCTGGTTCAGGAGCCGAGATAGTGTTGGTATCACCACAAGGAGAAAAATTTCCAAAAACCTATAAGTTAGCTTTTGAGACCACCAATAATACCACAAAATATGAAGCTCTTCTACTTGGTCTTGAGTATGCAAGAGAAAAAGGAATCAAAGAACTCAAGGTATCAGGAGATGCAGAATTAATTGTCAACCAGGTGCGTAGACAATATCAAACAAAGAGTGCAAAATTGAAAGCATATAGGAATAGAGTGTGGGATGAGATTGAGCATTTTGATGCTTTTTCTTTATTTTCTATTCCTCGTGAACAAAATTCCAAAGTAGATTGTCTCACAGTCTCTGCCTCTCTCCTTATTCCTCACCCTGAGTTCAATAGAGATGTTTACATAGTAGAGATGATTCATAGACCCAATGTGCCTGATAACAATCAACACTGGCAAGTTTTTGATGATGATGAGCAAATCATTGCATTTCTTGAGGGAAGGCCTCCATTTTTAGACTTAAAATTTGAAGGATTGCGTAATCATAATGGAAAACAAGGGGATGATCCTGAGATTATTCAATTGGAAGGTAATGTTATCCCAAGAGGATTAGTCACCCTAGAGAGTCTTTTTGATAAAGAAGACAAAAGGAAAGAGAAAGTTGAGGACACCAAGCCTCCTAACTGTTTGGGTTATGAAAAAGTAAATATTGGCTCCGAGGGAAATCCAAAGATAGTCCTAATAGGGAAAGATTTGACATTAGAAGAAAAAGAAACATTCATGAAATTATTGAAGGCCTACCAAGATGTTTTTTCTTGGGGTTATGAAGACCTAAAAGAATTCATGAACGGGAAATTTAAACATCAGATTCCTTTGAAACCTGGTTCAACTCCCTTTTGACAAAAGCAAAGGCAATTCAATCCTAAGGTAGCTGATGCTATTTGCAATGAAGTTGATAAGATGCTTAAAGCAAAGATTATTTATCCCATTCACCATTCCACATGGGTAGCCAATATTGTTCCTGTCAGGAAGAAGAATGGTGAGATAAGGATATGTGTTGACTTTTGCAATTTGAACCAAGCGTCACTTAAGGATAATTATGGACTCCCTGTCATGAATCATATTTTGTAGTTGGTATATGGCTCAGAACTCATGTCAATGCTAGATGGCTTCTCTGGTTATAACTAGATCAGTGTCACACCTGAAGATCAACATAAAACCACTTTTACCACTCCATGGGGTACATTTGCCTACAATCGTATGCCTTTTGGTTTGATAAATGCTGGGGCCACCTTCCAAGGGGCCATGGATCATTCATTCAAGGATTTCAAGAATAAGATCATTGTGATGTATCTTGACAATTTTATAGTGTTTTCAAAGCAGAGAAGAGATCATGTGCATCATCTAGAAGCCATCTTACATCGATGTCGAACTCAAGGCATCTCACTGAATCCTAAGAAGTCTATATTTGGGGTGACAGAAGATAAACTACTGGGGCATATTGTCTCCAAAGAGGGTATTCGAGTAGATCCTGAATGAGTGAAAGCTATCCAACAGTTGTCACTGCCCATGAGTAAACCAGGAGTCAGGTGTTTCTTTGGACAGATAAACTTTATAAGGAGATTCATACTGGACTTCTCTGAGATAACAAAGTCAATTGTGGATAAGATGAAAGGGAATACTAATTTTAAGTGGACAAAAGAAGGTAAGGTTTCTTTTGAACAAATCAAGACTAAAATTGCTAATGCCCCTACCCTTTCTTATCCAAATTTTTCTAAGGATTTTCATTTGTATTGTTATGCATCCGAGAACACTTTATCTACTATACTTACCCAACCTAACAAAGGCAATAATGAAACCCCAATAGCATTCATGAGTATCCCTCTTAAGAAACATGAATTGAAGTATTCTTTGATCGAGAAGAATGCTTATGCTCTAGTTAGAGCAATGAAACAATTCAGGTTTTACATCCTAAACTCTCACTCCAAGGTGTTTGTTCCTGATTCAGCAGTGAAGACTATTATGACACAATAGGAAATTGGTGTGAACAAAAGGGCCTCCTGGATAGCTAAAGTACAAGAATATGATCTCGATATCAAACCTACAAAGCTTGTCAGGGGAAAAGGTTTGTGTAATACAATTGCAGAAGGATCTTCTAAAGGTGAAGAAGAGATAGAGGAACAAATGCCTTTAGTTTTATTCATTAGCAACGTTGATGGTTGGTTCTTGAATATTGCCTATTTCCTGACATATGGAGAATGTCCTGCTCATTTATCACCAAAAGAAAAGAGGACCTTTAAATTGAAATCTACGAGGTATGTTCTCTAGCGTGATGCTTTATACAAGAAAGGGATAGATGGTACCTTTCTGAGATGTGTAGATTTTGAACAAAGAAAGGAGTTACTTCAATTATTCCATAATGAGGCATGTGGAGGTCATTACTCAGCATCAGTAATGGCTTACAAAATTTTAAGGAATTTTTTTTACTGGCCAGGGATGTTCAAGGATGCAGAAGAATGGGTTAAGAAGTGTGACTCTTGTCAGTATTTCAAAGGAAGAGTTCAATTAGCAGCATTGCCCTTGAAGTCGGTAGTGACTGAAGAACCCTTTCAACAATGGGGTTTATATTTCATTGGTCCTATCCATCCTTCTTCCACTACTAGACACAATCACATTTTGATGGTAACTGACTATTTTACAAAGTGGGTCAAAGCTATTCCAGTCAAACAAACAACTTCAGAAGTGGTGTGCAATTTTATTAAGCAAAATATTTTGGTTAGGTTTGGAGTTCCTAACAAAATCGTTACTAACAATGCTACCAATTTCTCCTCCTAGGAGATCTCCTCCTTTTGTTACCATTATGGAATCATTCTCTCTCACTCCTTAGATTATTTTGCCCAAGGGAATGGTTAGGAAGAATCAAGTAATAAAAATATTATGACTATCATGCAGAAATTGATAGATGTAAATCAGAGGTCTTGGCATAAACATTTGTATGATGTAATTTGGGTAGATTGAACCACTAAGAAGAGAGAAACATGATTATCTCCTTTTGAGATACTGTATGGAATTGAACCAACTCTTCCTCTTCCTCTAGAATTATCTATCTTGAAGTTACAAGATGCCAATGAAAATCATGAATTCAAAGATGCTATTGAAAAATGGATATTGTATCTGACCAAGTTGGAAGAAGAAAGGGATCTGATTGTGAATAGAATTCAAGAACATCAAGCCCATGTTATGAAGTTATTTGATAAGAAAGCTAAGTAGAGAGTGTTTCAAGAAGGTGATCTTGTCTTACTGTGGGATAAACGCCAAGAACCAAAGGGCTTACATGGAAAATTTGACTCCTTATGGAGAGGCCCTTTCTAGATTAAAGAGGTATGTGAAAAGAACTCTTTTATTCTATCATACTTAAGTGGTACTTAGTTGCCCTTGCCTTACAATGGGAAACATTTGAAACACTATTATCAGTAAGGTGTCCAGTCTACAACCTTGTACATAGCTTAGCTAGGAAATTTTGTTGTGCCTTCTTTTCTTCTCAGTTTAGTTGTGTTCCCATTTTTGTTGTGCTTAGTCCCTTTTTCTCGAATTTATCTCCTTTTGGGGTGACTCTATAGCCCTTGTGATAAAGCACTGTCATTTCTTAACTCTAGGTTCTTTCAGCGTCTTGTATAGTCCTTTTCCCCAGATAGAGCTAGCTTTTTTCCCAACATTTTTCATAGAGAGTTTAATTATATTAATCAATTGAGAAGAGAAAATACTCAAGAAAATTTGAACTTCCTCCCTTCCCATACTTTTCTCTCTCCACATACTAAAACTTTAGAGAGAAGTACGGGTTAAGGTTTTAAGTTAGAGTTTTCACTCTCTCTCCTCCCATTTTCTCTCTCCACATTTTTTTCTCTCTCCATGTACTAGAACCTTTTAGAGAGAAGTACGAGGTTTGAGTTAGAGTTTTCACTCCCTCTCCTCCAATTTTCTCTCTCCCCGTACTCTAACTTTTTGCCCTAATCTTAACCTATACCAAAATATAAACAAGAACCAAAGGTGATACCATATAGTGAAGCAGAGTAAATAAAGAACATTCACATGGTTAATCTCAGCTTGTTCTTGGCAATAGTGAATCTACTGAACCCCGCTGTTCATGCAGACACATCGCTGGCCACCATCAATAGTAGGGGGACTAGCTTGTTATTCTTTCTAAGGTGCCCCTTTCTATTCTATTATTCTAGCCACACTAAATAATAGAAAATAATAAGGGTTGATAGCTTCCTAGCTTAGAAACCTACATCGATTCCAAGGTCTTCATCGGTTGCAACCAAAAGCAAGAAAGATAGATAGAAGCTAAAGTAAGTCCTTTTGGTCCCCTCTGCACCGGCACTCTGCATGCATCTTGGTTGTTTGCCTTTCAATTCTGCTCAACTCAACTGCTTGCCCATAAAATAGTAAGGCGGAGGTGGGATCATTTCTTTTGGGACTTAGAGTTGCCTTCTCCCATGATGACACAGAGTGACACGGACCTACGGCTTCACTCATCCTCAACCATGCATGCGAAATCTAGACCCGTGGTTGGATAGAAACCAAGGAATGATTAATTGCCTAAAAGAATTCAATCGGGCATCCATTCTTTGTATCAACTACAATATACAGTATGCACAGTTAATGTTTGACCAAATGGTCATCGAGATCGAACACAAAGTATGGAAACTCACACAGTATTAATCAAGTACTGAGCAGGATAGCAAAAGCATATATGACATTACGACTGGGATGAACATCAATGTGCACATACTCATTGCCAATCGAAACATAGAAGAGGGAAGATTGGAGAATCAATTCTTTTAAGCAGGAAAACTTGAAATAGTCTATAGCTGGAAAAAGTCCAATGGAAATATATGTGCATGAAAACTATTTGACAAAATACCAAGTCCAAGCATGCTCATATTGTTTGACAAAATGCCTCTGCTACATCTGAAAGTCGGATCATCAAAGTGAAATAAAGGTTTTTGGTGAAGTTTTAATTGAAGAAGATATTACATCAATTTGATATAAAGAAAAGTGGCTATTGACACCACACAATTTGCCAGGATAGCCCTTGACAGGTGACAATATGAGGTATCAATTTCAAGGTAAGGAACCTCTTGTAATACTAAAAAGAACGCACCCCAAAATATCTGACACAAAGATGGGGGATTTAGAAATTACAGACTTCTGGAAGATAATGAGCAAAAAAGATAAATCACCCCTGGCACATCGAACACTCAAAAGTGGTCTTGCCCATGCAGGAGGACATCCTCTCATAGTTCAATGTGTGGAATTGGTTTTAGAATTTATCAAGGCATATGATCAGAATTCGAGGGACATCAAGACTACAGGAGGTGATATCGTAGCAAGGCTGGACCCAATATCTATATCCATCACTTTTAGATTGCCAGTAAGAGAGGAGTTCATAGAAATTTCCAAAGAAGGTGCCCAGGCTTATTTTCATCAGAATAAGAAAACATGTCTCAATGTTATTGCTAAAATTTGGCTCGATCAACCCAGACGAGGACAATCGCAGTTGCCCAGAATGTTACACCAGAATATCTTTAATGAAGACATTTCTGATATGATAGTTCTTCTCAATAGAGTCGTGGGAAATTAGATGGCTAAAGATTTTCAATATTGGATGTTTTTGTATATTAATACCATCACCATTGGGAAACAGTTTATAGATTGGGGAGAAATGATCAGCGATGCCCTCCATTACCAGTTGACAGGATTCAATGCAAATCAAGGATTTTACATGTCCTCATATCTAATGTATGTAATTGCAAGTATGAAGTCATGGCCCGATCTAAATCCTTATGGGGAATATAGCTTAACCGCTTAAATCTATAACTATTACCCCTAGTTGCAATTAAAACAAAGCAATGCACACTTCCGTAGGGTGAATGATGCTTTTTCTATGCTCACTGCCAGGGAACTACAAGGAGACATAGGGCTTTGAATTTCTCCTGAAGCAGCCAATCTCATTAGTATTTATGTTAGCTTCTTCATACAATATCCTCGATTCACTTACATCTGCATTGGAGGCTTTCAAGATTGTCCTCTCATGTTGCCTTGCTTCGTAGATCATAAGTTGGTACTTTTAGAAGTCTGCAGGCAAAAATGTCAAGTAAACAGAAAGTGCAGGAACAAAAGATCAATCCCTTTCCCAATTTCCATTGGACATTATAGTTGTTCATCTTCTTCGAATGCTCAAAATATTGAGAGATCCATGGTTAACATAAATCTACACTCTTTCTACAGTTGCTTTCGATTTGATAGTAGCAGGTACGTTAAAAATGACTTGGCACTTGGACCTGGCTATCTTCATTTCCCCACATTGGAAGATTATTGGGCTAATTGTGATAATGATTTTGAAGTTAGAAAAAGGGATTGGATGAGATTTTCAATACAACAAATCATTGATTACAAAATGGGATGGGATGTGACAGGCATAACGGAAGATGGGTCAGACTTGATTGATCCTTACTTCTTTGAGCAGATACAATTACTAGAATTGTCATGTATCAATTGGTTGTGGCCAGAACTAAAAGAACTCAAGGAAAGGACTTTCTTTGTGATTCGACGAATTGAGACTTGGTTAAAGAATAAAGTCCAAGAAGCCAATGCTACTAAGTCAACAGGAAGAAGTAGTGTAAATAATAATAATACCTCTCAGGAAGGAACATCAGTTTCAACCATTTTGTCTTCTATTCCTACATCCTCAGGCTCTTTGCATAGCACACAAGGGGGAGATGATGGTGAAGATCTAGATAAAAAAAGTTGATCTAGCATCAGCATGTAAACTCAATGTGGTTACCAGGAAGAAGAGATCAAAACCCAAGGAGAAGACCTTAAATTCAATTCAACAAATGATTGATGAAGCTCCTGAGATGAATATTTTACCATCATTTGTAGATGAGATGATTTAATCCATAGCATCTCCTACGCATTCATTGTCTCTCAAAAGCACAGAAGCAATCCAAGAGGAGCCAGTTGTAGAAAATGTGCATAACTTGAACTTATCATCTATAGTATTGCAGCTTCCTTTAGTAATCAGTCCATGTGCTAGTATCTCAACATCTTGGTTACAATAGAGTTTGGAGAGAAAGAAGAAAAGAGTGATTCAATTGGAAGCGCCCAATCTAGATGTTGTAGTTGACTTAATGAAAAGAAGTACAAAGATAAAGAAGACTAAAATGGATTCCAGACTAGCAGTGAGCACCACTATAGGTAATTTATCTGTTGAAATTGCAGAACCAGTCATAGAAAAGGACATAAATGGGGCAAATGAATCTGACTTTAGCATCACTAAAGTAGATCTAGGCCAGACTACCCGTGAAGGGAAAGAACACAATTTTCAAGTGTTAGCTATTGTCCTAATAGAGCAATCAAGGAGAGATATGCAAGTTAAGAATCAACTCAAGTGTCAAGTCCAAGCTCTTTCTTCATGCATCAAATCAATGGTTGGTGACTCCTTTCTAGGCCCTAGTTCATCCATAGAAATTATAGAAGATCCGGAGAAGATGTTTGATCAAGAAACCATTTGAAACGTAGGAGAATCCCAAACTTATGGTAAGATGGTGAAAGCATGGGTACAAAGCATGAAAGAACAGGCATCGGGATTATTTTGAGATGTTCAAGGTATATTTACCAAAGCGGATCATATACAACAAAGCATTCAAAAAGAACTGACAACTCTCAAGGAACGACAAACATTCTGGAAAGAAATTGGTGCCAATTTAGTAGAAATTAAAGGCATGGACAGCAATATAGTCAAGTCACTAAAGTTAATCAGCACTGGAGAAGAAGAGAAAATTGATATATGGCTGGAAAATATCCGATGGAAGAATGATAGTATGAATGAACAATTGAGTGAAGGAGAACAATTCTTAAACTCATGCAAGTTACTAAAAAAGAAAGCCTTGGGGGATATATTGATGATCGTAGAAGGTATTCCTATTAGTGAGCACACTCAAAATCCAGACATATCTTCCATTTTGGAATGCATAGAGACAAAAATCAGCACCGAACTTGGTAGTAAACAAAGTTCAGATGCTAGTGTTATGATGAGATTGAGCAACCTCTCAGTAGCATTGAACTCCTGTACTCAAAACTTCTCAGGTTGTGTTACAGAATTCAATGAAATTAGAAAGAGACATGAGCTATGTAAGCTGAAGATGCAGAGTTTAATCATCATTAAGAACAAAACTTTGGCTCAAGTCATCAAATCTTTCAGAGCATACAAGGCAAACTTGACTCAGTTGTTGGTAGCACCTACAGATCAAGGAGCAAATTCAAAGAATTAAAAGTTAGAAGTATTTCTGTCCAAACTTGTCTTAGAATTTTTTTGATGTATTTTGTAAGAAGGTAAACTTTAGGATTAATTCTAGTTTTCATTTTTATAACCATAGTTAAGCTTCAGGGGTTAGAGTTGGTTATAAATCATCTTCAAGTAGCCCAAACTCCAACTTTTTGGCTAGTTACAAACCCGAGAAGTTGGTTATTCTAAATTGGCTATAAATTCTTGAAAATCTTTCTAATAAGGGACTTTATTTGGACTTGGATAAGGGGGAACACTGATGCTTTGATCATAAAGCAATTTTTGGAAAGTGTGTACAATTGTTGTTTTTGTGTAATCAGTTATTTCTTTCTTTCTTGGTGCAAGAAATAAAAGAAAGTACACTTAATGTTCTCTCTCCAAGGAATCCGGATTGTTAAAGTGTTGATTCATCTATGATTACTTTCATGGTATGATGCGAGTATTTGTGGATGTTTGAATTAGCATTTTGTTGGTGAAAGTTCTCAACCGTAGTCCTTGATAGCTCTCATTAATAGTTTACATCATTTTATGAAAATGTTGAAGGCGTGTGGTGCATTCGCTATCAATGGTTTTCCGTCTTATTTTCCAAGTTCTTCTTATCCTTTTTGAAAAATCTAAAATTTCATCTTATGAGGGAGCTGCCCCTCTAAATGCAGAGGAAGGCCAGATATCAAGGGCCTATCCAACTGTTGTAAACAATTTGCCACATACACTCCATTGGGCAATTTCTTTAGTGACAAATCTGTTTACCAAAACCTCTACAATGAAATAGAACAACTATTTATTACATTTTTTAAAATCACCATATTTGGAAAAATTTTGGGAAAAAGAGTTTTTTCCATTTTAAATTTTTTTTAAAACTCATCCTACGAATTCTAATTTTTCCCAAGAAAAGAATGACTGGGAGCAGTTGTGGAAATCCATAGCTAGAAGCTTTGTCTGTAGCTTGTATTTTCATCTTAATTCACAAAATAGTTAAATTGTTCTTACTTTTAGGAGTCTTTATTCCCTAATTGTAAAGTTTTTACCATATAGAATTATGATTGGACTTAGAGCCAAATCGGTATATTTTCAGCTAGCCTTTGAGTTAGTGAAGGTTTATCGATATCACTATTTCCAACTCTTGATAGAAGTTTAGTTAGAGATTCACCTTGCCCATTAGTCACTCCACAAGTAAGTGGATTCTTTCTTGAAAGTTAAGAATAAAGGATATTGGTAACACCCCTTTTACAAAATCTCTCAACTTCTTGCTTACCTTGAGTTGATCCAAAGAATGGGTAGAAGTGGTAGCCTTCCCTTTAAGGTAAGAGAGACTTTGTCTCACATGTTGTGGCTGGTCATCCTATTTTGCGACTGAATTTTTCCCCAAAATTGTTAGTTGCAAAATTTCCACCCAACAATCATCTATTTTACCAGTAGCACCTTTTATTGCACTAAGAACTTCTTTTATTCGAGTAACATATTGAGCAATGTTTTCACCTTGTTCCATTCTCATGTCATCAAACTTACCTCTTAGGCTTTCTGACTTGGCTCTTTGAACATTGTTTTCTCCACCATAGATAGTGGCTAGGACATCCCACGTCTACTTTTCACTTTTAAATTATTTGATATCATCAAACTTAGCATAGCTTAGGGTAGAGGCAATCTCCAACATTGCCTTATTATATTCTTTCTTTTCTTTAGGTCTTCAATAGTTAGGGCGCTTGCTGGATCAACATGTTATGTTGTAATGTATGTTTTTGCATAATCTCCAAGTCCTCCAAGGTGTAGCTTCATCAAAATTTTCCATGTACAAAATTTATCTCTATTCATCTTGGGTACCTCTCTTTTTGACATCTTGATCTTTATGCTTTTAGTACCTTAAAACTAATCCTCTTAAGCAACTGTGCTCTGATACCAATTGTTGGAATTATTTTTAGGTTAACTAAGAGTAGGGGGGTGAATCAGTTAATCAAGGTCCAGATGTCTAAATTAAACTTTTTCTCAATTTAGTGAACCCATATAACATTCTTAACCATGCATGCATTAATTATGTGTTAGCAAAAATTGATATGTCACTATTAAACTAATATGCACAAATGTAAAGCATAAAAGACAACACATCCATGAATAGAATTGACACAATGATTTAACAGTGAAACCCAATTTGGGAAAAACTACCAATAACATGCTACTCCTTTTTCAGTCTTCTAAAGTGATGCCTCTATTAAAGGCCAACCTTGTTAAAGATTACAAAACACACTATTAAATGTGACTTGGTTAAGGGATTTCAATCACCCTCTCAAAATTGAGCCTTGTTAGAGGACTTTAGGTCATTCACTTGGAATGTCACCCTATTAAATGATTTTCTAATGACTAGTAAGTCAGCCTTTCTCTAAAGAGTTTACCCTAATCTGATATAATTGGTAGAGAATAACAATAGAGTTTGATTTGATACAACTTACAACCTTACTTGCAGATTACAAATCTCTATTCAGTCCCCAACTCTTCTTGGCTTCTTATCTTTGTAGTTCTGGCACCTTGTTCACCCTTCAAGAATTCATACTTCTCTAGCCTTCTTTCTTAGCTCACCATTGTAGACTTCTCCTCTTGGGTAACTTGATGAAGCAAACCCTCTTCCTTCACCTTGTTAGATTTTCACATCCAAAAAACTTTATGACCTGTGACTAACTTTGCTTCATGACTAGACATCCCTACATATAGGGAATTAGAACTCTTTTTTCCTCTCATTATCCATCTCAAGAATTAGGGCTTTTGATGGCTTAGGTAGGATACAATGTATGTACCCCATATCTTGTATTCTCTAGAAACTTCTCCTAGAATCTATTTGAATTTTCCTCTACAATGGTTTACATAAGATTCTATTTCTCTAGCTCATCAATCTTATCTTTCTCCTGATTTACAAGTTCTAAGAAAACAAACTTGTCAGCTTTTATTTGATGAATCTTCAATCTTTTTCATAATGTGTCAAAGATGCCTAGGAAAAGGGTTGACCAATGATTGGCATGTCTATATGATAATGTTAGCATGGTGACATGGCAAGTACATAGTCAGCATAATAAGGTGGCATGAAAAATTAGCTCTAACCTATCATTTTTTGACACATGTGTCATTATGACATTAAGTGAATTAGTGTCATGTGGTACCTACATGGCAAGGGACCAAGTCTATTCTACCAAAAGTATATCTTGGTAGTCGGCAGGGTCAAATCTATAATCACCAGTCCCCAAACCCCAGTCAGTGGTTGTTGGGCTACTTGTCCACTTCAAAATAGATGTGGCACAGTTTGTATTTAAAATTTATCGAACTAAAATCAGCTTTTAAAAGGCTGCCAATAGGGTTGGAACCCCCAACCCGGCGGCCCAAGAAAAATCTTAACCGCTAGTGCACCAAATGTGGGATTGAATATGAATATAGTTTGTATTCAAACTTTGCCTATCAAAATTGCCACCTTATAAATAAATTTAAAAAATTGTTATTTGGTTAAGATATATCCCCCCAAATTTGATGTAAGCCAAGTTTATTAATTGGCAAAGGGGTAAATTCGAATAGGTAGTTTTCTTAAGAGGCTTATAATTAAATATTATTGTTTTAGCCTATTTTAGGCTAAATTCATGTATAAAAGAGGGGGGGAATTTTCTTATGAGACCCATTCCAAAGAAGAGATTTTTGGAGGAGCCATTCTGAAGAGGCCATTCCAGAGGAGAGAATTCCAGACATGTTAGAGAGCATTCTAGAGGAGAATTTCTAAGAGGAGATTTTTCTAAGAAGTCACTCTAAGGGCACTCAAAATGCACAAACATGAGATATAATGATGTTCTATGTCTATAGTTGAACCTTTTTAGGCAAAGTCTTCCTTGCTCTTTAGTAACCAGTCTTGTGCCTTGAATTAAAATTCTTATTATGTTTATGACAAACCTAAATCTCTCCAATCTATGAACCGTATTTGATTTTAAAAATCAGCTTGACTATAGGAAAGCTTGATGGCGATTGTTAGAGTAGGAGAAGATATATTGATGGAGGAAAAATGGGTCTATTACAATGTTATTATTTAAATAATAATTATAATAGACATAATTCTAATCTTAATTATGATCATATTATCATATAAACTTAAATATTGTTCTAATTTTAATCTTAGTGTAGATCTTAATTTTGGTCATAAAACTAAAATTTTATATCTATAAATGTAACTTGCATCATAATCTTAACCTTAAACTTAATCTTAATTTTAATCAAAATTCTAATTTCATGATGTAACCCCTTATTTTAATCATAATTGTAAACCTAAAGTCTATTAGCAACCTTAACCTAAATCCTAATTTTGACCTTATCCTAACCGAAACATTAAATTCTAATCGTGACATAAGGGTTAGAGAGGGGAAAATATAAAGGAAAAATCTTAGAGATATATAGGAAGATATAGGTTAAGAGAGAGATGATATGATAGGGAGATATGGAAAGATAGAAAGATAAATATAGTTGCATTTGAACTATATATATATATATATATATATATTCATCTTTAACAATTAAATTATATTTGTGAGAGGTAAGTGATATTAAATAAATAACTTCTTAATTAATATTAAACATCATTTAACTTTTATTGTTAACAAGAATTTTTTGAAGAATTTGAAGACTATATACCTCACCCAAGATTTTAAGTAGCTAAAATAATTTGTTGAATTTAAGTGTTGAGATGCTTCATAGACTTTTCTTTTGAAATCATAACAAAATTGGTGAGCAATTGTTAGGGACAATAATAGAATTCACAATTTTTTATTAAATAAGCAGAGGACACTCTCAACTACTATAACAACCCTTAGTTTTTGTGACTTAAATTGATTAGGAAACTATTTTATACTAGAAACTAATTACAAAGCCTAAAAAGGAATGTAGACAAAAAAGCATAAAACAATATAGTATAATAGACATATTTCAAATTATTGAAACTTTAACGTATTTTATAGTATGATTTTAAATATGAATTTTTTTATTAACATTTGGATCATAGTATGATCCATCAACAATATAACATTAGAGTTTCATTGAAGTGATCTTAATATTCTATTGATGAAAAAGAAATTCACAAAAAAAAAAAAAAATATTTCAAAATCATTGTCTAAATTCAATTGAGGTTTTTTAATGTAATCTAATCTTGTCAATGAATAAATCAGAGATTGACACAAGACAGATGTTTCAGAATACCATAATTCTTTATTACAACTTTTTTTGCAACTCTACTCTACCTCTACAATGAAATAGAATTCCTACTTATTACAATATTGAAAATTACTATATTTGGCAAAAAAAATTCCATTTTTGGTAATTTTTAAAACTCATCCTATAAATCTTGATTTTTCCCAAGAAAAGCCCCCAACTAAGGCAAGATGAATTGCCAATTAATCAAAGAAATCAAAAATATGATTTCAAATTTATTGCAAACACAACTTTCCAAAAAAATTGGAAAAAATACAAAAAGCCAAATTCAGAGTTCAAGACGATATTTCAGGCTCCCAAAAAAATGTTTAAATAGCCACCTATTGAGCTGAGCTCATCGGCAATCCAAATAACTCCTTCTAATGCAATTGCTTGTAAAATTTCAACAAAAACCTACATCTGAGTCAAAAGTTATGACTTAGAAGTAAATCTTGACCAAAATCCACATCTAAATCCACAACCTTGACCCTTGGATGCCCTTGCATCATTTCCCCAAATATGCATTTATTCTAAAATAAGGTATGAAATCTAAATTGTTATTTTAGGCTTCAAACTTGGTATTTCCATTTGGCATAGTAAGGTGTTCTAGTACTTTTCTATCGATATGGTTGTAGTTTGGAGTTTTCCATGTGATAATCTTACTATGTGTCATGAGCTTGAATAATGGATAATAGAAAATAAGTATATTTTCATAGACACAAATAATTATAATAATAAATACATTTATGTTTTAACCAATAGTAATCCATGTCATATCAGTCTATCTTATTGAACTAATTAATCTAATATTGATTTAAGGCACATGACTAATCATAATAGTTAATATGTTATATAACTATACAACTAATAAAAAAAGTAAAAAAATAAACAAATAATTTGTTCTATAAATATAAAAATCTACAAATAGATCCTACCCTATAATTAAATAATTAATTAAAATCTTACCCTATGGCTTAATGGTGTTGGCATAAATAATAGCATGTATAAAAGGACATGCCTCTTCAAATGGGTCATACCAACATAATTATAGGTGGTACCCCTAATCAAATCAACATCAAAGTTGATACCATCACTATGGGGAAAGAGAAAAGGTTGATTGGATAAGACATAGGCATCAAAGAATGCAACCATTATTCATGTCCGTAACTAAAATCAAAGGAAATATTGGATGTCGGAAAATTTAATGAAATAGTGATAAGTTCCTACATCATTGATCAAGTAGAGGACTAGTTATAGCACACAAAAGGAGAAATTCATCACATGTTGATTAGAAAAACCTACATATCGAATGCTTTAGGATGAGTGAGGCATTAGGAGCATTACTAGTTGATCAAACAATACAAGCTAGCCAAATATACACCAATTGAGCTACCAAGTAGATAAGGTAAGGATAGGTCCCTCACACATTGTGATCCTCGAGATTGAACATTAGGTGAATATAAATTTTTTGTAGAACTCTACCATATAATTAAAGGGGCATGCGACTATATGTTAATATGAAATCATGTTAATATATAAGAATGAGATAGCCATCTATAAAAAGTAATAAACAAACACCATATATATTATATAGAGCATCTTGTGTGTATTATATATATATATAATGGTATACATTGTGATTTAATGACAGGAGTATTTAATGGATTAATATTTATAAATTCTAAATGAAGAAATATAATTTATAAATCAAAATTCTTTGATTTTTCACTATACTCATGGGAGTTGATAGATTGTGTTATATAGGGAGAGGTGGAGTAAAACTAGATGGTTTACTAGTGTCAAGTGCCCTATGATAAGTAAACCCACACTCTCCTTAGGATAGGTATAGTAGGAGAAATATGAAATCAATGACTTTACCATATTAATTATTGGATATATTATAATGTGATATTGTTGACTTAATCTAATTAAGTTCCCTATGTATAATTAAAAATTAAAATTTGATTACTGATAGTCTTCGAGAAAGGGGTCATCACACTATGTGAGATTATGTTTGGAGATCATTAGATTGCTTGATTTGTGAACACTAGAAATGTGCTATAGACAGTGGCTTTGTGGTAAAGTAGAAAACTTACCATCATGATGACCCAATTTAAAACTCTATCAGTTGTGCCTCCATTATAAGTGGATGTAATTTGGCACTAAATGTCATGTTGGATGTTTTATTATATCTCATTAATAAGAGGAAACTTTGGTCTATCAAATGGTATATGTCTTCTAGAAACTTAGGTTGTGGGACAAGGTTGTTGTCCTCCATACACGTACCCAATTCTCTTAGTGATTTTTTAAAAATGTAGTGCATTAGTGTTTTGGCATATGTATTGATGTTCTATATCAAAATATCATCCCTTATATTAATAATAATCTTCATAAATTTGGAGTTTGATGATAGAGGATATTGTTCCCATACCCATACATCTATATTTAAATTATGTAATATAGCCATATGTTTAGACATTTTCAATTTTTAAAATAGTATGTAGTATTATAGTCAACATCTATCTCAAATCTAGTAAAGCATATTATGATTGCATAGCCATACCTAGATTTAATTGGTTATCATGTTCAACTATAATATTAGTCATAGATTTATTTCTAAATTCCATTATCTAGTGTCTAAAGAATATCTCTTTTGCACCTATATCCTTGGAACATATAAAAATTTCCTAGATAATCCAATAAGGAAAATAATGTAAATAAAAACCAAAAGAGCGATAACATAAGAGAAACTAACTACAAGAGAAAATTCTTTAGAGGAAAAGAAGTATCCTCTAAATTACTCACCCATTGAACTTAAAGGAGTAACATTTTTTTCTCTTAGAGGATAAGGTTAATTTATATGTAATTAGTTTCATATGCTTGCCTTGATCTAAATTATAGTTCTACATTTAAGCATATATTCCTCGAATAAATTTCTAAAACAAAAAGAAAATCCCAAAACATGTAAAAGAAATGATAAGGTTTTGAGGGTTGTTAGATCTAAGTGTTGACTATAATTGGTGTTAATGAGAAAATGTATTCTCCACAAACTTGTATCATACAAACAACAACAAATCTATTATGGAATGGTGAATGGGAAAGTATAGGCTCCCCACAGTAATGAATTAGCATGAGTATAAGATGGACAACTATAGGTCATCTAAGTTTCACAATGGAAAACTATATTAACCTTTGTTGCCAAGTACCTAGGCTTCAGAAAATAATTTAATTTGTTATCTTCTTGAATATTTGCTTATGTTAAATATTTTATTCTTAATCTTTCAAGAAAAAAAAGCAGGATTTATCAAAGAAATCTTGGTAGATGAAAGTTTGGATGTTTCCTAAGTTCATACCTTCTTTGTAAGAAACTTGGACTACTGTAGTTTTATTCTAGCAAGACCCTAATGCCCAACCATGTTTCTTTTGTGAATTTGGAGATTCATCAATTGGTTGAGATTCCTCAACTCAATGGGTTATCTTAGTCTAGAATAGAGGATATACATGTCATTTTCTTTTTCATTCTCACATCAGAGTCATACACCAACACACAAGTATAATAATTAGAGTTAATCCTTAGCAAGGTTTGGATAAAAAAAAAGATTGAATACTTTGACTAGAAGTTTCGAGAATTAAAGTAACTTTTTTTTTTTTTGAGTTAAAATTAATAGTTAAACCCCAATAAAATTGGTTCTAACCAATAAGAAATTAGAAATTCATATACATAAATATATTTTAAAAATAAAAGACTTCATGATTTAGAAAGCAAGATTCTTTTACTTTCAAAAAGTAAATAATTAATAATTAGGGACTAGTCAAAACATTAATCCCTAGTAAGGACTAATAAGAAATTTTTGTATTTTAATGATATAATTTTTTGTAATATTTTTTATAGCAAGATTCATTTAATTTAGTATTTTTTAATATAAAATGCGTTTGAATTATTTTAACAAAACAACTTAAAAGGAAAAAAGGTAAATAAATGATTTCTTTAAAAATGTAATTGTAATCAATTAATTTTATTTAAACTAATGAAAATGTTTGTTCAATATTTTTAAATTTTTTAAATAAATAAACAATGTTAGGTCTTTTGATTTATTGATTAAGAATAAATTTATATTTTGGGTACTCAATTTAGTGCGGGCACTATAAGAAATGAATCGAGGTTGAATGCATATTCATATGGCTACTTTTGTCAACAATATTGCAACCTTATACTGAAATGAACCTTTAGTACTCTAGTGAAACATGGACTGATCCTTGGCATCAGGGAATGTCATTATAAGGACCAACCTCCAGTATAACAGGTCAACTTCTCTTGAATAATCTTTTGAAAATTAACTAAACTTTGGTGGAATTACAAGGGGAAAGAGTAAACTTCTTGTCGGGGTGGGGGGTGTGGGTGAATTAGTAGTTTAACCTTGGACCCATAAAACGTTCACCATTCATTCATTACATGAATTAACAAGTAAGTTGAAATAACATGTAAATCATATGCAACAAAACATATAACCATGTAAGAATTCACACACATAACACCATATATGATTACCCAGAAACCCTCCAAGTGAGAAGGTAAAACCAGGGTGGAGATGACACCCACAAATCTTCACTACTATAGTAATAAAGTGTATGCAATCAAGGTTACTATGTTTTGACCATGAAACATGATCTACCCTATGAAAGGTCTACCCTGTTAAAGGCTTACAAAGACTGTTTGGGCTCACCTTGTTAGAGGATTTCAACACCCTATTAGAAGTGTGTCTTGTTAGAGGACATCAACTTAAAAATAAGTAAGCACCTTGTTAAAGGATTTCATACAGATTGTTTGGACTATTTTGTTAAGAGATTTAATTGAAATCACCTGTTAAAATGTCTCAACATAGATCTTGCACTTGGCACTTGCTTGCTTGATAACAGATCATGTCTTAACAATATCTTCTTGATCCTTCATGATCAGATGTCTCAATGTTGTATCCTTTGATTTATCCTCTATTCTTCTCTAACTAATTTTGCAATTCACTCTTTCATCATAACTTCTAAGTCACCTTGCTCCTTCACTTCCTTCCACATTCACTCTCCTCTATCATTAAGATTTTTAGGCTTCATCCTCCTTAAGAAGACTTAGGTATCTTAGGGTTAGCTATGAATCTATAGTTGAGATTCATCCATTTTGCCACTTAAACCATCCCTTTTTCTATTTGGTTGCATGTAATTGCATAGAAAATCAGAATATAGATTCATCCTTATCTCCATAATATCAAAATATAATCCTAAGTTGGCTCAAGAATGGTTTACATAGTTTTTTGTGCCATTACAAACAAATATGTCAAAACTGTGTTATTCATCATATGAAGCCTTTGATGCTTAGCATGCACTATTATTTATACTGTGACTTAGTACCTACATTACTCAACATCCACTATTTACTTGGCTCCTAAATCACTCAGCATGGCCTATTTGCTCAACACTTGAGTGACTCAAAAAATGTGTGACTTGGCACTCATTACAATTTGGCATGGTCTAATATTTATATGTTGTTCTCGACATGTATTACTAGTTCAACATGAACTGAATAAATAGCTTAAGTGTGTTGACACTCACTTGTCAAAACTAATATGAGATCAAAAATTCCCCCATTGATATGAGTGTCAAAAACACTTGAATATACAATATTATCCTTAATCTCTTGAGCATAACATATCCATGACTTAGCTTATATACAAGACTTCAAATTTTTAAAATTGTGTAATAACTTGTATACCTCAAAATTTTATAACTCCCCTCGAGTTAATGTGTCATATTTGGTTCCAGAATTTGTGCTCCCTTTGACTTCAATATGTTGTATCTAATACAATTTCATCTGATATGCTCTCATTTAGCTAATATATGTATTTGTTTACTACTTTCTCTCCAAAAATGTATATCTCTTTTTTTTTCATACTCCGCCATATTATATCTCCCCCTTTTTGACACTTATGTAAAATGCGTTATACACCTATGGTGTGTTTCTCTAGAAAATATTTATGGACATCCATAATTATCCTTAGAGCTACATCCCAATTATCACATGCAAAATCCAATGATTTAATTTGGATTGCAATCTCAACAACAATGTGTACTAGATCATCTAAAGTAGAAATATTGGGGCCTTTCTTCAATATATTTTCAGCGTAGCCTAGCTCCTTGTGCATTATCTCCATATCTGGGGTGAGGGTAGACTGAATACTTGTCAATTTGGCTCTAATATTAGCCTCATCTGCTATTAAGATAGCTAATTGACTTTGTGTCTAAAGCAATGTTTTGAAATGCTTCTCACTATAAGCTAGATTTGTAGGTGGGCTTGCACCTAATGCATGTATTTTTCTTTCTAGACATAGAATTTTACTTTTGGTCTCTTGGGTGAAGAGTATAGGACTACATAGTTTTGTGTACAATGAGAATATATTCTCAATTACCTTCTTCATATCCTCAACCTTGGTTGCCAGTGCAACTTGTTGTGTGCTAGCTCACTAGATATTTTCTCATTTACTTTGTTTGAAACTTCTTTTCAAACCATTCCAATAGTTTTCCATTTGTATCAATATCTTCATTACTGACCTTCTCCACTATATCTGTCAATTATTCTATTAGTGGCTTGTTCTCATATGGAGTTGATAGGCTAAATGCATCCAAAATGATGTCCTTTATATCTTGAAGTGCTTTCTTTTGCTTGTGTTCTCTCCTAAGCATTTCTTGATGCTTTTTCCTTTCTAAGGGTTACTGCAAAATGCTTGTTGTCTCCAATGTCATAGTATCATAGTCATACTTTGGTATAACAATATCTTCATCAAGGCTTATGTATGCATAATGTATTACCTTTTCCACCTTTGATGAGCTTAGGCTTTGGTGAGCTTTTATTTTATGAATCTTTTCCACCTTGCTAAAGGTTTTACAAAACATAAAATGAATTATGAACTCAGTAAAGAGATTTGAAAAAGACTATTAAGTCTACCTTGTGAAAGGATTTAACTATTTCACCTATTAGGATGAACTAGTGGTTGATCTCTTATCCACAACTCTAATTTTCTAGTTGAGATTCTTTTGGAGTGTAATGATCACCTTGTTTTGATACATAAATCTTTGTTGCTCCTTATACTACTTGTAGCCTTCTTAGTTCATACTTCTTCTCTTATTATATTTGCATCATGTGTTCTTCTATGACTTCACATTTGGATGTGATACAATACATTACATATATGGGTAAAAGTACAAATTTATGTCACGTTTCAAGCTAATTTATCAAAATGTCTAAATTTGAGTATTTATATCTAAAAATAAATTTTGTCCAAACATATGGTATAGATAAATTTATTCTAGCTATGTTATATATTGTCTCACACATTTTCAATTGGAAATGTCTATTAAATGCAAGTTTTATACAACTTTGTATCCAATTACTAAAGAAATACAATTATTTCAAAAAAGCGGTGTTTCAATAACTCTTACTAATTTTTATGATATTTTTAATAACATATAGACACCATTTTATAGAGCTCAAAGTCAAGAATATTCTCATATAGAGTTTATAGTGTCTTAATTAGATAGAGTATATTGTAATCAAAATATTCTAAAAGCATGTATTTTAATACTTAAAAAGGTGTCAATTTTGAGAAAGAAAAAATATTAAATCATATCAAAAAAAATTTAAAATTATATGGCATTCTAGAGGAGAAAGTCCTCTTTTAGAATGTATAATTTTTCTCCTGGTTAGAGTAGATTTGTTTTGAAAATTTTCATGGGAGATGAAAACTATCAATTTTTGGTGAGTTGAAACTTGAATCATTATAAAAGAGAAAATATAGGTCTAAAGCTCATTTTTATTTTTTATTGTTCTAGCTATATATGTTATCTATAACATAGTCTAAGATAAAAGGGAAATAGGTTTATTTCCATGTAGTTTTGCGGTGTGAACTATACTGCTAATGTTCAGTATTTTTTAGCAACTAAAAAATTAGGAAAATATATCAATTCTTATTCCAAATAATTATTAAAAATTATAATCCTTAACTTCATCCATTTCAAAATATTTCTTTAATTTACTTCATTTTCAAATTCAAAATAATAATACTAATTTTATGTCTTTGAAGGTGAATAGTTATACTTTTGTTAGCATTTTCCTTTACAAAAGGGTGACACAGGTTTTTGCTTTTAACCATATACTAATCAAAATTATAATACATCAAAGTTGACCACAATATAATTTTCACCAAAATACACAAATTTTACTCAACTACTAGTACTTAGGTTTTGAAGACAAACTCAGTTAGGTTTTGATACTTTGCAACCATTGTGAACACTCGATATTGTCATGCTTTTGGCAGATGTAGAAGTTTAGTTCATACTAATCACTTCCAAGTAGTTTGAACTTGGTTAGAATCGGTGACTTAGTGAATATTGTGGAACTTGACATATAAACTTAATCACTTGGTTGATGTTGCAAAACTTGATCAACACTAATACTACAAGCTCAGTATAAACTAAATCACTTGGTTGACACTTTCTAGCTTGGTCAACGCTTGATTCACATCACTGATGCTACAAACTTAGTAAACACTGAAGACCACAGTTTGTAGTGTGCAACTTTGGCAAACACTATGAAGCTTGGTTTGTAATAATACTCATCAAATCAGTATATACTACTCAGTGCAAACTGAATACTGATTTTGGAACTTGATAGAAACTATAGAACTCAGTAGAACCTGAGTTACTTGATTAACACTATAAATTGCAAGATAAGCTCAGTAGTTGCTAATCATCTAAGTAAGTGTGAGTCACTAATAAATAAAATTGACAATAATGTTAACAATCTCCCCCTTTGGCATTAGTGACAAAACACTTATAAATAAAAAAACTGAACTCTCAAAACTTCAAGTTCAAGATAATCTTTAGTCTCCATCCTGTGTCTTCAACTTGTTAACATTTTTTTTTTTCTTCAGATTATTCAAAATTGCTTTTGTAAGAGATGTTTTCTAAATAATGGTACATGAATATTATGTTTCTCACCCATATATATGTATGTATGTTTGTATGTATGTATGTATGTATGTATGTATGTATGTATGCACAAATTATACTTTACTTACTATATAACTCATATCCTTATATCACATCTTCTCTCCCTTTTTATCTTGTCTCATCTTCTCCCCCTTTTTGACATAAATTCCATAGGTGTATGCTACATGGTAATGTCAAAATGTGACAAGAAGTCATAATGTACCTTCAAAATCAATGACATTGTCTTATCCCAATTTTCTTGTAACACCTTACTTGCATGTAATGCAATCTATACTTTTGTTGATAAGTCCATTATGTGATTAGCTATGGAAAAATGGTTATCATGGATGAGAGTTTTGGCATGTGCAATGTGTTTCTAAAATGCATCCATGTTTGGGAGAATCATGGCTTGGATGTCTAAAATTGTAGCCCTAATCTTGGGTTCTTCCTTTAGTAATTTTTCTTGCATATTAGTTAGAAATATGATCTTTGAGTAGTGAGTAGAAGTATAGCTCAGGTCAAGTGATAGCAAGTCTACGCTCACCTTCAAGTCTTCATCTATCTTAGATAGTTTATCTTTCATTTTCTAAGTGAAGATAAATGTATCACATAAATTTTTGAATAATGAAGTAGCATTATTTGCAAAGGTTTCTAATGATTTGAGAATAGTAGACAAGTCTACTTGATATATTGCAATTTTTTGTGCAACTTTCTCCAATACTTTGTTCTCAAATTTTCTCTCTCCTATTTGTAACAACTTTTCTTCCCCATTTAAATGTTCATTGAATTTATAAAAAAATTCTTCTAACTAAACCAAAATAGGTTGTTTATAATCAACATCAATACTCAGTACATCTACAATTATGTCCTTCACATCTTCAAGTAATTGATTTTCTCTTCTTTTTGCTTCTCTAAGCTTTTACCACTTAGCATTCTTCTACAATAGTTCACCTATGATGTCCATTTGATTAAGATTTAGAGTAGAGATATCCCAATTGAGGATAACTATATCCTCATCAAGATCAATATCTTCATCTTTACCTTTTTCCTTGTTTGAAACTATAGTACTCAATTGAGGCTTGCTCTCAACTATCTTTGTTCTTGCTATTTGCATATTAGGAATTGTAACAATAGTAGAAATAGAGGGGCAAGCATAAAAGTAGATATACAACTGATAGTAGAAATACATAGTTGTTGTCTAGCCAAATTTGATGATGGCTCAGTAAATGAAGTGTTGATCACTTCATTCAATAAAGTACTTAGCTGAATAGGTGCAGAGATTGGTTGGGTGCATGGTGTTGTAGTGTTTTTGATAACCAACTTGACAGAAGCTTTCTCCTAACTTTATGATATTAAAGCTTTTTTTGGAGAGTGAGGAAATGGGGCCATAATCATTGCTGCAATCTTCTCTGGGTTAGTTTCCTCAATACTTTGAATCTCATGGAGATTCTCCTCTCCTTAGCTTCTTATTCTTGCTCCTCATCATCCAAATTTACATCATCTATTTCTATATCTTCTTCATCATTATTTTCATTTACTTCCTTGTCATCTTCATCATCTACATCACTAACATAAACAAAAAAATCACTCTATTGATGAAGTTTGTAGATACTATTCCATGTAGTTTTAGATGTCTTCATTACATGTTCAATGTCGTTAACCAATATCATGCAATTTTTAACCAATATCTCTTTTATTTTTTCTTGAAATGTAGGTAGATGTCTTTTGAAAATAACTTCCTCTACATCTTTTTCACCTAATTTCAATTTCTTTCTTGATTTGGATGCTCTTCTTGTGAATACTATAGTAGATGATTTGGTAGGTTTGGTTATGATAACCTTAACCTTCTTCCTTATTGGCTCTTCTTCTTCAAATTTAGTTTCTTCTACCTCATCTTATGCATCATCTTCTTCCACATCATCTCCTTTTCCTTCTATCAATAGGAGAGTAGATCTTGCTTGCCTCAATTTTGTTATCTTCTTCTTTCCTTTGCTAACTACTTGGGAAACTTAATTTCAAGTTCTATTCTACCTTTGGCTTTACCAAAAGTATCAAAATATGTGGCCTTGGGATCCATACATTCATTTAATAGTGCCTCAATGATATCCATAGTGTCATCAATGTTAACCTCATATCTTAGACGCTTAACCCACACCACTCTAGTTTTGACCACTTGAATGTACACTTTGTCATAATCTACCATGAAATAAAAATAATCCTTGTAATCTTCTACAAGTTTCTTAGGGATTTAAAATCTGTTATTCATCTTTTTCTTGAATGAACCAAAGTATTTGTCCATGATACTAACAAAATTTTCACCCATCTCTTCTATATTCATTAATCTGATATAGTACTGGTACATCTTTTCTCCATATGACTGAACATTTTGAAGGAAAAATCTTTTGCACAATAAAGAATAAATAATTCAAGAGTGAATCAAACTTACATGGGTTATTCTTTGAAGTTCTGATGCTCTCCATGTTCTTGTTGAATTGATTTTGCATTAGTTCGGTAATGTCAAAGGACATGTTCTTCTTCACCACCTTGAGAGCTAGATCAACTACCTCACATGACACATTGTTGAGATGACTAGAGCTATAGATCTTATAAGTTATCACATGAATTCTAAATTTTAGTTCAATTTCACTCACACTACTAATCTTCATGCCTCTTCCATCCCACTTGGCAAGAGTTTTTCTTTCTAGTTCTACCTAACTTGGGGTTTTGTTAATCTTTTCCTTGTTCAACATTGGGAACCTTATGATTCAATGAATCATTTTCTTTGTTATTTGAATAGGTTGATCTAGCCATAGCTTTCCATTGTGTACACAGCTAAGGATAAACCTTATCCATTTTATTGGAAAGTCCATGTGCAAATGTGGAATGTGTGTTAAACCCTTGGTCTCCAAATGTTGATGCTCGAGTTTCAACACACTATTCACACATAAATTTTCTAGAGTTCCATCCATCTATAGGGTTATGCTATCTTCTATCAAATAAAAAAATATGAATGAATATAATTAACAAGTAATACCTTTGGTGGAATCTACAACTAAGCTCCAGTTGGATCAAGTGGTTCTACAATTGTTGGACTCAACTTGAAGTTTGGTGCCTTCCAATAGACTCCTTGAACCAATCTTAGATCCTTTCTTTTTTTTACTACTAGAGGGGGCCATGCTTAGTTGGGGTTATGAAAACATGAAGATCTTCAACAATAGATGCATAGATCATTTGGAAGCACAAAAATTGCCCTTTGTAAATAGCTCTTCAAAAATTCACAATGATAAATGATTTTGATTGTTTTCCTTTTAACAAATTTTCACTTTCCAATCACCATAAATTCTTGGTATGATTGATTATTTGGTGATAGATTATCTTCCACTTGGTTTGACCTTACTGCTCAGTAGAGTCATTCATAACTCAGTATCCTCAGAATATTTTTAGTGTATTTTGACCTTGCTCAGTAGGGTCTTGCAAATTGGCCTAGCTTGGTAAGTTCTAGATTTTCCTTAGACACTCAATGACCCCTTTGCATCTTGATTTCTAATATGGATCTTTCCTTTTAGGTAGTTGGAACTAATGTAAGATGTCTGCTTCAAAGTTTTAGTCCTAGTCATCCTTATGGGAAATCAAGTAGAAATGTTTGAGTTAACCAATTCTTGAGTGACATGTGCTTCATAACTTTGACTTGTATTGTTAGAATATTTTGGAATCTATTACTACCTCATTTTCTTTTTGATGTTATCAACCTTGTCTTTCTTTTCATTTTCAATCCTTCAAGTGTTCATATAGTTCTTGGTAAGATATCCAAGTTTTATACAAATAAAACATCTTGTAGTGGTGTCTCTTGTTCTCATGTGATGTTTCACACAATTTTCTCCAATGTGCCCAAATTCTCCATAGTCATGGCATCTACACCATGTTTTATAGTCCCAACCAAATATAGTTTTCATAATCTATTATGCTAGTTTCAATATATTGGTTTTGTATTCAAAGGATTTGTGCCCATGCTTCTTTCATTTGTGATATTTACCTTTAAATTTAGGTTTCTCTTTGCATTCATTAGCTCTATGGCCATGCTTATTTCCATTGTAACACTTTCCATTGAATATTTCTTTATTATTACTTAAAAATTTGTTTGATGTATGACTTAACTTACCATAGTGATTGTAAGTAGGCCTTTGATTCTTTTGAACTTCTTGCTTGGATGATTCACCTTCTTCTGTGTATCCTATCCCTGCTTTGCCTATCTGTCTGTATTGGCTTTGCTCATTCAATAGATTCATGTCTATTTGATATTTCATCAACCTCTCATTTGTTTTCTTTTCAATGTTTATATTATTTTTTAATCTTTCATTCTCTAATCTTGTATTCATGATTTCTTCATTTTCATTAGTAAGCTTGTCAATGAAGTCTACTTATTGAAGGGATAGATGTTGAATTTCATTGTTCTTTCCTTCTATCTCTTCTTTGGCTTTGTCTTTTCTTCCATGACTTCACACAATTTACTGACCAAATTTCTTGTTCTCTTTTTAGTTTTCTATCTTCTTCTTGAAGGTTACAATTATTTTCTAATAGGTCTTTGATTTCCTCAATTGATTCATCTAAATTTCTTTCTAGATAGATATCGTCAATTCTTTATTCACTGTAGAGTTTTTCATTCATTTGTATTGCAAGATCTTTTCTTCATTTCAAAGATTGAGATAGTTGCTTCTTTGCATTCTTAAGTTGGAATATCCAATTCTAAATCCATCTTTTCATTGTCAATAGCCTTATCTATCCTGAATACCTCTATTACTTCTGATCTTTTCTAAAGCTATAAAAAAATTTCTTTGAGAACCATAATGCTCTGATACCAATTGTTAGAAATATATAATAGGCTAGGTTATTAAGAGGGGAGGGGTGAATCAAGAACAAATAAAACTTATTCTTATTTCACCAATTAATCCTTCATATGTATTCTAAACTAATTACATGCATGAAAAAATAAAAGCATTAAAACATAAGTAACACTTTGATACAAGATATGGTAACCCAGAAACCTTCCAAATAGAAAGTGAAATTGGGGTGGGGATGATATCTACAAGCTTTAGTACTATAGTATAAAGTTGGCTAGTTAAGACTTATAATTGATCACTTCTAATGATCTGACCTATTAAGAGCAATAAGTACTACTAGGTCCAGCTTGCTAAAGATTTTACAAAACATACAATGAAGTATACACTCAGTAAAGAGATTTTCAAAGGAATGTTAAGCCTACCTTGTGAAATGATTTAACTATTCCACCTATTAGGATGAACTAGTGGCTGATCTTTGATCTGCAACTCTAATTTTCTAGTTGAGATTCCTTTGGAGTATAATGATCACCTTGTTGTGATAGACAAATGTTTGCTACTCCTTATACTACTTGTATCCTTCTTGATTCATACATCTACTCTTATTATATTCACATAATGTGTTCTTCTATGACTTAACATTTTGATGTGATATAGCACATTACATATATACCAATCCAAAATATAATACATCAAAGTTAGTTACAATAAAATTTTCATTGAAATACACAAAGTTGGCTCAACTACTGGTAATCAAGTTCTGAAGACAAACTTGGTGAGATTCTAATACTCAGTAACCATTGTCAGCACTCAAGATTGTCATGCTCTTGGTATACATACAAGCTTAGTTCATACTAATCACTTTCAAGTAGTCTAAACTTGGTCATCATTGGTGACTTAATGAATACTATAAAAATTGACATATAAATTGAATCACTTAGTTGACACTATAAGACTCAATGAACACTAATACTATGAGCTCAGTAGAAATTAAATCACTTGGTTGATTCTTTCTAGCTTGGTCAACACTTGATTTGCATCACTAATGCTACAAACTCAGAAAATACTAGAGACCATAGTTTTCACTATGCAACTTGATAAAAACTATGAAGTTTAGTTTGCATTGATACTCATCAACTCGATAGATACGACTGGGTGCAAACTAAATACTAATTTTAGAACTTAGTAGAACTTGAATTACTTGGTTAACACTATAAATTGCAAGATAAGCTCAGTTTCTAACCATTTGACTAAGTGCGAGTCACTAATAAACAAACTTGACCATAATGCCAACACATGCAATCATTCACCAACAACCCCTAGTAACCCTCCTTGAAGATGAAAATTGAGGTGATTGTAGATGGTAAGGTCACTAGGACACATACCCCCATCTAAAACACACTTAACCATAATTATCTCATGTAGAGAGTGAGAAATATTCGATGAGAGTTGCATAAATTTGGTCCAAACATTTTAAAACAGTATCATGTTCCTCTCCAACCAAATATGCAAAAGAATGAATGAAGGACTAGCAACCCATGCAACCTAAAGAGGAAAGGCTTTAGTGGGAAAACTACCCAAGTGATCCCATAAAGAAGACAAGGAGGAAGCATGCCTACAAGGACAACCCCAAGAATTCTACCTAAGGTGCCATAGTTGAGTAGAATAGGAAAAATGGAAGAAAAGGTGAGAGACAGACTCATTTCCATTATCACACAACACATAGAATGAGGGGCCTTAAAATCCATTTTTACAAATATTATCCCACATAAGACACCAGTTTTGAGTCACCAACCACATGAAGAAATTACATTTGGAATAGGAAAATTTATTCCAAATAGGTTTCCACTAAGGCATTATATCATCTCCATATAATTGTCTAGTAATCTCTTGGTACCCATTACAAATAGAGTATTTACCAGATAGAGCACCAACCCAATCCACAACATCTAGCCCTAGTAATGAGAAACACTCCCTAGAAGCCAAAATTCTAGAGAGTTCCTAGTGGTCCTCTTCTAAGCCCCTAGGTGGCCAATATGAAGAGTCCTTCCATATATAGTGAACAACAAGGCCCAAGTGATAAGGGACCTTATAATGAACCACCTTACCCCATCCAACAATAAGAAAAGAATTAAAAAGAATCTAAATATGAGGGTACATAGACAAGATAAGAGGGTTATCATCCGAAGAATCAGACCAAAATAAAGCCTCTAAGCCTCCTTTACAAAAGTGGGTAGAATAGGAACAATGGAAGAAAATGTGGGAGACACTCTCCTTTCCATTATCACACAACACATAGAATGTGGTCCCCTAAAATCCATGTTTACAAATATTATCCCACATAAGACACTAACTATGAGTCACTAGCTACATGAAGAAATTACATTTGGACTAAGAAATTTTTTTCCAAATAGGTTTCCACTAAGGCACCATGTCATCTCCAAAAAAATTTCTAGTAAGCTCTTGGTACCCAATAGAAATGGAGTATCTACTAGATAGAGCACCACTGCAATCCAAAATATTTGGTTCCAACAATAAGAAACACTCCCTAGAAGATAAAATTCTAGAGAGTGTCTAGCGGTCCTCTTCTAAGCCCCCAAGTAGCCAATCTGAGGAGTCCTTCCATCCATAGAAAAAAACAAGGCCCAAGTGATAAGGGGCCTTATAATGAACCACCTTATCCCATCCAAAAATAAGAAAAGAATCAGAAAGAATCTAAGGATGAGGGTACATAGACAAGATAGGAGGGTTGTCATCCCAAGCATCAAACCAAAATAAAGACTCAGAGCCTCCTTTACATATCCAAAAAATGATCTATCTTAACTAATTGAGTACCTTTCTTAAGAGTCTTCCATACCATAGTGCTATGACCTTCTAAAGCAAGAAAGGAAATATAATGTGAATCAACACCCTTGAAATACTTATGAGTTATTATACAGAACCAAAGTTGATTATGTCTAGAGCACTAATGCCAATAAAGGTTAACAACCAAAGCTTGGCTACTTAGGATAGCATAGTAAAACCAAAGACCACCCTCCTTATTATTCCAACAAATAGCCTCCTAACTAATTAAAATCCATTTAGAATTACATAAATTACCACTCTAAAGAAACTGTCAAGAAAGATCATCAAACTTCTTGATAAAGTAAAAATGAGTGGCCTAAACCATGCTTCTATAAATAGAAAGAGTTGGAATAAAAAATTGAAGAAGAGTAACTTGAATGATAGTTGAATTTAATCTATGAGTCCAATTATTTACCTTCTTCCAAATCTTATTAAGTATATTTTTCCAAAAGAGATATGGCTTCCTATAAACAATGCTAGGAATACCAAGATATGTCAAGGATAGCAACCCAATTCAAACCTATATGATATTAGCAATCCTTTTTTGAATTACTTTAAGAGTATTAAAAAATAAATAGAGGAATTAAGTTCATTGATTTTTTGGCCTGGCACCACCAAATAAATGTCAAGAGTATTTTGAAACACCTCAACTTCTTGGACCTAAGCAATACCTACAAGAGTAGTGTCATTAATAAATTGAAGATGAGAAAGTGAGGGTGGTCCATTATCCCAATGCCAACCATGAATAGAATTCTAAGAAACCTGATATGATGTAGAGCATCTTTTAAACCACATAATTGTCTAAGATATTGATGATCTAATCTTCATTTAGTCATTGAAATAATTTAAAAAAAGAAAATACTACTTGTTTGCTTCCTTTAACAAACAATTTCAATACTATCCCAAGTTTTACAATTTCCAAGAATTGAGTTATTTGACCCACTAAAACTCAAAATCAAAATTTATAGAAAAAATAAAATTTTTAGATTACTAAAGTAAATATCACTTCACCAAATCTTGAGGTCTAAGGACCCCATTTTATTCCTCAAACAATTATTGTTTTTTACTACAAATTATGGTGCATATCCCTATCATAATTCACAATTAAAACACCAAACCCTGCCTAGGAAATGATACCAAACCAATTCCATGTGAAAACCTTATGAATATAGTTTAGAAATATGTAACCCATTTATTTTTTCCAATCATAAATATTTTTTCAAGCACAAATCACTGTCTACAACTCCAACAAAGATCTTTAAAAACTAGTTTCCACTAAAATATGTATAACCTTCACAAATCTGCATAAAACCAACTCAAAAAAATAGGAAATGAAAGATAATTCATATATATTTATAATGAATATTATTAGAGATCGTAAGTCTCCAAAATGTGTCTGTACTACACACTACAACATGACTATATTCAATCAATCTCAAATCTGCAAATACCCACTTTCACCAAAATGCTCATAACTTAATAATTTTTTATAAAATTAAACCAAACCAAAAGAATGAGAAGGATGATTCATTATTCTATATATTAATTACTATATTACATGGTTTCTAGTCTATACAGGGCCACACAAGGCCTAGAAACAACACTAAAACTAAAAAACCAATCAAAAAAACAATAATAGAATACACCAAAAATATATCAAAATATTTCTTCTTCTCAAATCTGATTTGGTTCAACCATAAAATGGTATTTATATTCATTTTAAAGTTATAAAACTTCCTAACTACCCCCAAGACCAACCATCTACCTTTTTACATCATTTTTGTATGTTAGTAACTTTCTCAATGTTGCATTTTACAACTTTTTTATGCAACTTTTACATTTTTGACAAAATGACTTCAAAATTTTTTCATGCCTCTCTATACATATCCAAATGAAATATTTAAGACCTTTTATAATTATTTTACCCTTCCATGGGTCTTTTACACAAATTTGACCATGTAGACCTAAATATGACCTATTTGACAACTTGAGCAATAGTGTGCACATGCTTACATTTCTTGTCAACACCTTTACAAATAGATTCAAAATGAATCAATACATCATATAGCTGACTTTAAATGACTCAAAAACCTTATATATCTCATAGTGACCTCTAGGATTAGGTGCTTCTACACCATACTACCAGCCTTGAGAATTTTTCAAGTCTCTTGGAAAGGTGTGCTATAACCTGCTAAAAAAACAAAACAAAATTCTCCATCTTTACCTTCCTTTGCCTTTTCCTCTTGATGCCTTTATCACTGCCATATTTTCCCTTAAGGACACATGACTGTCCTCAAACTTATATTCCCAAATAGTCTTATCAATGGAGCATTAATGGTTGCAACTTCCATAGTACCTTATTAGTTAGAGATCCACCTTTACCATACTACTTCAAACTCACCACAATAACTCTCCCTTGTGCCTCACTTAGGAGTCCTCTTTGCCTCTCTCTGTAGTATCTTGGAAATCAAATGGACCACTCCTTTGCCCTAGACCTTCTCTTGGACCTTGATAGGCTTCTAGTGTATGTACACACAACCCAAACTTCACATGTATCAAGATGGATGAGTACCTACAACCAAAACTCATTAACAAAATAAATACCAAATCTCCAAGGTCTTGGTGTGGATTGCCTCCCTCCGTGCTCTACCTACACACTCAAGATCTTCAAAATATGATACTATTTTTATGTAGAGCATCTTATAAACCAAAAAAAATCTAATATCTTGGTGATCTAATCTTCATTTAGTCATTGAGATAATTGAAAAGAGGAAAATACTACTTGTTTTCTTCCTTTAACAAACAACTTCAATACTGTCCCAAGTTTTACAATTTCCAAGAATTGAGTTATTTGACCCAAAAAAACTCAAAACCAAAATTTATAGAAGCAATAAAGTTTTTAGATAACTAAATTAACTATATCTTCACCAAATCTTGAGGTTTCAGAACCAAATTTAATTCATAAAACAATTATTGTTTCAAACTACAAATTCTAGTCCATATCCCTATCATAATTCAGAATTAAAACACTCAATCATGCCTAGGGCATACAATATATTCACCAACATGAATCCAAATGATACAAAAAAAATTACATGTGAAAAAGTTATGAATATAGTTTAATAATATGTAAGCCATTTATTTTTCCTAGTCATTAATAATTTTTGAAGCATAAATCACTACCTACAACTTCAATGGAGATCTTTAAAAGCTAGTTTGCACTAAAATATGCATAACCTTCACAAATATTCATATAATTAACTAAAACCAAAAGTAAATGAAATATAATTCATATATATTTTTATAAAATATTATTATATGTCTTGAGTCTCCAAAATATGTCTATACTACACACTACAACATGACTATATTTAGGGAATCTAAAATCTGCAAATGCCCATTTTCATCAAAATATTCATAACTTATTCATTTCTTTATAAAATTGAACCAAAGGAAAATAATGAGAAGTAATATTCATCATTCTATATATCCATTACTATATTACATGGCTTTCATGCATTACAGGGCTATACAAGGCCTAGAAACAACACTAAAACTAAAAAACCAATCAAAACAACAACAATAGAATGCACCAAAAATGTATCAAAATATTTCCTCTTCTCAAATATTATTTGGTTTCACCATACAATGGTATTTATATCCATTTTAAATTTATAAACCTTCCTAACTACCCCCAAGACCAACCATCTACCTTTTCATATCATTTTTGTAATATTAAGAACTTTCTCAATGTTGCATTTTACAGCTTTTTTATGTAGGTTTTACTTTTTTGAAAAAATGACTTCAAAAAATTTTCATACCTCTCTATACATATCCAAATGAAATATTTAAGACCTTTTATAATTATTTTACCCTTCCATGGGTCTTTTACACAAATTTGACCATGTAGACCTAAACATGACCTATTTAACAACTTGAGCAATATTGTGCACATGCTTACATTTCTTGTCAACACCTTTACAAATCAATTCAAAATTAATAAATACATCATATAATTTAATTTAAATCACTCAAAAACCTTATATATCTCATAGTGACCTCTAGTATTAGGTGCTCCTACACCATGATCCTTGATGAATATTCCTAGGCCCTTAGTCATAATAATAAAGAGATAGGGGAGAGAGAGTCATCATGTAGCATACCCCTAGAGACACCAAATAAATGGGAACAAGAGTAACCTAAAAAATAGTAGAATTTCATCTATGAGTCCAATTTTTTAATATCTTCTAAATCTTATTAAGCATATTCTGCTAGAAGAGACATGGCTTTCTAGAAACAACACTAAGAATAAATAGATATAACAAGGGTAGCAACCCAATCTGAAACTATAAGATATTAACAATCCTTCTTGAATAGCTTCAAGGATATTAAAAAATAAATAGAGGAATTAAGTTCATTAATTTTCTATCCTGGTGCCACCAAATAAATGTCAAGAGTGTGTTGAAACACCTCAGCTTCCTAGATCCAAGCAATACTCATAAGAGCAATGTCACCAATAAATCAAAGATGAAAAATTGAGGGTGGTCCATTATCACAATGCCAACCATGAATAGAATTCTAAGAAACCTAATACTTGATGAATATTTCTAGGCTTGCAGTCTTAATAATAAAGAGATAGGGGGAGAGAGAGTCACCATGGAGCATACCCCTAGAGACACCAAATAATTGGGAAGGTTGATAATTAAGAAGAATAGAGAAAGATGTAGTAGTAACATAACTCATAGTCCAACTTACCCACTCTAGGATAAATCTAAAGAGAAGAATAATATTCTTGAGGAAACTCCATATAACTCTATCATAGGCCTTGGCCATATCTAACTTAATAAACATAGATTTCTCCCTTAAACTAGCCATAGAGTGAATAGTTTCAATACCAATAACAACCCCATCTAAAATTCAACTTCCTATGACAAAACCTCCTTGTTTTTGAGATAATAGAAAGGAGCAACATTTTGAGCTTCTCAATGATCAACTTAGTAATAAATTTGAAGACCACGTTACACAAAGAAATAGACCTAAAAAATTCCATTTGATTAGCCTAATTTTTTTCAAAATTAGAGCCAAGAAGGTAGAATTCAAGGCCCATTGTATCTACTTACAAGAATAAGATTCTCTAACCACCTCCAACAAATTTTGATTAATAAAATCCCAAAATTTTTAGAAGAATTCAACAAGAAAACCATAAAGACCAAGAGCTTTTCCTTTATCTGTACTGAAGACCACCTCCTCCAACTCAACCAAGGAGAGTGGTTGCATGAGAAAATCATTCATTTCTTGGGTAACAAGAGAGGGAATATAAGATAAAATAATAGTCTCTTCATTTACTACAATGGGAGAATCCTCAAAAAAGAGGATAGAAAAGTACATGGTTGCCTCCTTGAACAAAGCTAGCAAGGAATACAATTGAAGACCTTCAAAGTTACCTAAAGAAGAATTATACCTCTAATTTCAACAAGATTGCATGGTTTTATGAAAAAATGAAATGTTCTTATCACCCTCCAAGAGCCAATCAAATCTGACCTTTTTCTTCTAGTATATTTCCTCATGAAACCACCATTCTTTGAGATGTTTAGAGGCAAGGGATTTAGCTTTACCCAAAGACATAGAGAAACCAAGATCCATAATCTTCCTAGTAATGACATCAAGAAACTCTTGAACTTTCCCTTTCATATTATGAAGGTTCTCAAAACATTATCCATTCTATTTTTTGAGCTTCCTTTTGACATACTGAAGATATTTAGTGAAAGTATACATAGTCGTACCATATGTAGGGGCACCATCTCTCTACCAACTAACCATAAGATCATAAAGAAAGGAGTCTTGAAGGCACATCAATTGAAACTTGAATGGAGGATTCTTAGGAATAATCACTCCAACAGCAAAGATTTTAATTGGTTAATGATAAGAACCTCATCAGTCCAAAATTTCAAAAGAGAGAGTAAGAGAGCAACTAACCCAAAAGCAGGAAACCAATAATCTATCCAAATGTTTAGAGCTATCTTGAGCCAAAAATCTTCTATTATTCCAAGTAAATATCCCATTAGCTAGTTTGATATCAAAAAGATGCAACATATCAATAGTTTGATGAAGAAGATTAGAGGAAGGCCCCAACCAAGAGAAATCACCCTTCTCCTCAAGACTTATATCTAAATTGAAATATCCTACTAAAACCCAAGGATGGTAAGGATGGAAATTTCTTACATATCAAATGTATGACCAAATTTTTACCTTTCTTACATAGTCCATAGGCACATAGATATTATTATTTCTACATTTAGTTAGTATTGTTTCTCTAATACCAATTTCTTTTATACTACTTTAATGTAGGCATCTTCAAGAGTACAAGTGGTTGGAGCTATAAATTAAAAAGAACAAAAAAAAACCAAATGTATTAATTGTGTGAGTCTAGGATTTTTTTGATAGATTTAATTTATTTATACATGATGTAGTTTTATTGTTCATAAATAATGCATTTTTGCATGAGGATGTGAGTATATAGAAATTTTTGATAGAATTCATGTATTTGTAGTGGTTTAGTACATTTATATTTTTTTATGTGACATGAAGAAAACAATCTAATAGGATTTCCTACTAATGTGTTGATGAAGCTCATATTTAATGTGTTTATTATGTAACCTAATTTTCTTATTAAGCTATGGAAATGTGTTGATTAAGAAGGCTTGTTTATCACAATTTGATGTCAACCAATCTTGCTTCTTCCCCAAGCTCTCCTAGGGTGTCCTTAGGTCTTACGCTTGAAAAAATAGGGTTTATACCCACCCTATACTCCTTAGGACTCTATACAATAGATCCTAACCAATCAATTTGCACACACCAATAAGGTATAATAACTTTTTTGCTAATTCTCCAGTAACCCCAAATGTTCATTTGACTTCCAAATAGGTGGATGGTCAACATGCAATATCTATAGACTTCCTTCAAGCTTACAAACCAAAAACAACACCAAAACCCTAATTGAGTTCCAATCCACAAGTGAAAATGCATTCAAATGCTTGTAAAAAGGCTACTAGAATTAGCCCTCCAAATGCACTAAAACCAAAATATCTTGAAAAAATACTTAACAATGAGTCAAAAAAAACCATTCTGGATACCCTTTTAGAATACCTTAAGGATTTTGGAGGTGAAGGGTTTCCAAATTATTTTTACGCTATAGGCACAATTTTAGCCTAAAATCAAGGGTTTCAAGGTATTGTATGCTATCCGATGGAAAAACTTGATTTTCACACCTTAAGGCATCCACAAAAACTTCCTACTTGTCTTGGGGTTACATCACTCCTTGCTACAACACTTTCCATGCATAGTTTGAAGTATCTACATATTCAACCACACCTATCTTCTCTGCAATAATTTGTGATGCCTAACCAAGTTGCTAGGACTTGCTTAGGGCATCACTGCAATAGTGGATCTTCAATTTTCTAAGGCCTCATCTCCACTATACATTATTTACATGGAGTAATATTCCAAATATGAAGATATCATATTGTACCTATAGTGGTAAATGACCCTATGACTCCATTTGTGCACACAATCTATCTCAGGACAATAAACTAGTGAAAACCAAAACATTTAATACAAGCATGCAAAAATTCACAAATTAACAAACTAGATATGTGAAAAATATTAAATAAATCTAAGCTGACACTTCCAACACTAAAAATCCTAGATTTAATCTATCTACATGCCAATAGTACTTAAAAACACAAAATTATTGTTCATATCTTGTTGTCTAGGTCGTACAGTGCAATAACTCACTTTTCCAACCCTTTGAATATGTTGAGAATGGACTTATATAGGCTTTCCACCCATGCTCTTAACTATTTTAGATAGTTAAAATGCCTTCTTGACAAAGTTTCTTGAAATGCAAGAAAAGTTGTCAAAATGTTGTTAATGACAACAATGACAACTTTGAGCAATTTTTGCAATTTTGAGTATTTGACCCTCAAACTTGCTTAAATGATGTTAAATTATTTAAAAATCCTTAAAATTTTTTAAAAAAACTAATAAGGTCCTTCAAACATTGGTTTTACCTTTTTAGCCTCCAAAACCCAAAAATGCTCTATATAGCCATATTGAGCAATATTGAACAACTAAGAGCAATCTAGCCTAAACAACCTCACTTAAGGACTAGACTGACTCTATTATTCACCTAGTGGTGTGGCTAGCACCACCACAAGCCAAAAACTCTAAGGTAGCCCTAGGTATTTGTTACCTTTTGTTTACTCGCCAAGGATTTAAATTCAAATGCACGGCTCCTTCAATAGTTAGTCTCAGAAATATTATTCTAATGCTACGATAAAACCTTATAGGGTTTCCATGACCCGCAAGTTTCTGGCCGTCAAATCTAAGAGGGATCGACGGTTGGCGCCATCGCGCTATTGAAGAGATGCAAAATATTTATGATAGCATGATGGTGCCCTGACGACACGTTGTATGAGTGGGTCCAGTGTTTGGTAGGTCAAAAAAGTTCTACGATGCCCTAACCGCTATGTCACTATCGCATGTTGGCCGAAAAAGCTCCATAGCGACATAGCGCCCAGCAGAAATGTTCACAACGATGGGCAACAGGTTTCACAGGTAGAAAAGTTCCAAAAAGCGGCAAGGTGCCATGGTGCCAATGGAAAACCCATGCATTTTCCGATGGTGACATAACACCCAAATGAAAAGTCCACTGTGGTGAGGAGTGATTAGATAGTTGGGTCCCAACGGGTACTTCGCATGCACAATTAGTAAGCCCGACTTTAGGGTGGCAAATCAGATGGGGACACAAGCAAATCTAAGGACATGCTGTCAGTTGGGCGCCATGGCGCTATGGGAATTTGGTCTCGATTTCCTCATAGTGACATGGCACCTAGTTGACACATGGCCACTCTGTGGGTCAGGTCTTTGGGTCTGCTAGGTTGTGTTTCATTGAACTAATCAGGGAGGTGCCATGTGTATGTGTCAGAACATAGCATTTCGTGGGCCCAGTGGTTTTCAGAGGGAATTATGCATGGAGTATGATGTGGCTCTGATCATTGGATCGGGATTGATCAAGGGTGGGCACCATCGCGCTATGAGGAACTGCTCGAGAGATAACATCAATGACATAGTGCCTGTGCACCACGTGTCCTGGCAGGACCACATTTCATGCCGCCAGTGTAGTTGGATTAAAATGACAGACAGACCAACAAGGAAATGCCACATGTACCGCAACTCTGGTGAATTACGAGAAAGGAGAGTCGTAGGAGGGTGAGTCTTGTGACCGTTAGATTGGAGAAGATCAACGGTAGGCACCATCTTGCCATGGCGAAGCTACAAGATTTTTAGCATAGCGAATTGGCGCCCTTTTTCCATGTGTTTGTGGGGTCAAGTCTCACCAAGATGCGTCGCTAAGGTGGCACCAAATAGGATGAGCCTAGTCACAGATTAAAAGATTCATAGTGAATCAAGAACTGCCACATATGCTAGGTCAGAACACAGACGTGTCGTAGAACCAGATCTTTGACACGACTAGCGCATTAAAGGGTTAGATTCTCCACCATCAGATCTACAGAGATCAAAGGTCAGTGCCATCTCACCATGGACAAACTGCATGAATTCTATGATAGCGAGTTAGCACTTAGAGGACACGTGTCCTCATAGGTCCAGGTTTGGAAGTGCAATAAATATAACGGTTAGTGGCTAGCAGTCTATGCAATCATCGCAGTCGACGTGGTAGTTAGTTTTGAGGTTGCAGCTAGATGGTGGAAAGGTGACGCAGTTAGGTTGAGACCACTAGGCACTATCGTGCAATAAAGATTTTTGAAGACTTTTTTGATAGCAACATAACACCCAGTCAAACTTAAAGGGTGGTAAGCACATAAAGGGACTGCCAAGGTGGCATAATGGGAGATGCGATTGACTCGCATGGCCCAGCTGGCTTGTAGAGCCTGGTTGACGATTTGATTTCGATGGATGCATGAACCAAGAACAATATGAGATCAAAGTTTTTCTGCAAATCTGATGGTGTGATTAATTGCCACCAACACAGAATGAATACCAAGTGCAGAAAGACACTCCATCCATCCATTCGATCCATCTACCATGTCAGGGAATGTTGTGGTACCATTTCTATCTTCTCCAGGCTCTTCCTCAGAGAGATATTAGATTTCTTGGTATGCAAGCCATGTTCAATCAGATCTTCAATTGGATTCTCAGGGTGAGAAGTTAATGCCAGTAGGTGAGAAGTGAATGTAATGCAAAAATCCTCAGTTATCCCTGAACTATAAAGGAAATTTTGTGATCTATTCTTAGGGTTGACTCTTTCTGATTTCTTTGCTACTTCTCGCAGACTTGTAGTGTAAAAAATCCCCCTTTGTCTCTGAACTATATAAGCATCCTGTATCATTTCTTTCAGCCATAATTGTGTATGTGCATCATTTTGCCTCTCATTGGTGTATTGTTGAGATCAGTGGTTTACATACTGTATCTATCTTTGACCTATCAAATAATACATAAGTGAAATCTTCTTTTCCTGGTGTTATTCATTTTGGTTTCTTGATCTGTATGTGGTTGTTGATTGATATAAGTCTGGACGTGTATGACTTTTGGATGTGATCTTGGTTTTGTAGTGCATATATGGACAAAAATGAGTCTGAACACTCTATTTTGGTGCATCACGACCTTAGATTAGACAAGGTAGATTTGCTTTCATTCTCTCTTTCTCCCTTTTCCTTCTGAGAATAGATAGGTGTGCACTAATAGTAAGAGGAAGCCGGCCTGCTCCGGAGACTCAACCTCACAGTTCAAGTCCCACAGCTTGGAGGTTGTTTCCATTGTTTCACTAGGTTGTCCTCATGCTTAGGCCTTGGACAAGGGTGAAAACCTAAGTGACAACAATTTTTGGCATGCCTAGTGGGACAAATATCAGAAGATTTCAGGTCTACTAATGTCAAGAAGAAAGAGTTTCTGAGATTAATGCCAGAGAGGTAGTGATGACTTTAGTATTCAAGCCTTCAAGAGGCTGATTATTCAAGTACTTGGTGACTCTGAACATCAAAAAATCTTGTTCTAGACCAAAGTTGCAGTGATTCATGCCCAAAGCTGAAACAAGGGCATTTTCTAGAGGTAGATTTCAATATCGAGAGCTTTCTCTTTCAAATCCTAGAATAAGGAGTACTAGAATTTTGTTATCTCCAGTTAGGGGTAGAATAATAGTTGATATACCTATAGGATCTGTCTCTACTCCTCCTACTACTCGAACTCAGCCTAGATTGCCATCAACACTCATCAATAGAACACTTATTTACATGGCATAGCCTAGAGTTCATGCTTTTTCCACCTTTAATGGTGGAAGTCCTCTGTTGTTAGCCCAAAGACATGATATACCAGTATCTGCACTAAAAAGCATACCTGATTTTACTGGTGAAAATTCCATCTCCCCTTTAGAGCATATCCAAGAGGTATCAAATGTCTACAATATTCATGGTATTACAGAAGATGATGTTGCTGTCAAACTTCTAGCCTCATCTTTAAAAGGAAAAGCATTACAATGGTATAGAGGCTTAGCTCATGGTTCTATAACTGGTTGGGATTGACTAGGAGTAGGATTATGCAAACATTTTGAGGATAAGAGCAACCATCTGTCACTTTTAGAGCAACTAACTACAATAAAAAGAGCCCCCCATGAATGTATGACTGACTTTAATTATAGATTCCAAAAGACATGAGATAAAATACCTACTATAGTGAAACCTACCCCTGGTAATGCCTTCTTGCATTACCTTAGAGCTTTCAACAGTGACATTGCCACTAAAATCCAAACCATGGGAGGAGATACATTGCCTAATGCTTATGAGACAGCCATAAAAGTTGAGAACATCCTAATACAAGGAGGAAAGTTGGCTCCAAGGCCTTCTATGCCTTTCTTTCCTGATGTTCCCAAACACCAACTAGCAATAGCCCCTCTTCCTACAACTTCTACATCACAAGCCCTTAATCCAGTTCCTCAAGCTTCCACATCCTCAAATGGAATAGATGAACTCAAGGAAATTCTCCAAGGCCTAATGCTGAATACAGATAAAAGGGAGAGGACTCTAGATAAAAAATTGCAAGAGTAGGGGAAGGAGTTGAAGGACCAAGGGAAGAGATTAGAGGATAATTTTTCTCTAATACAAAAAATGAGTAACAAGGTGGTGGCCTTAGAAAGGCAGCAAGCTCAAAGTGGCAAGCCTCCCCAATTACAATATTAGGCTCCAAGTGGTGGTAGGCCTCCTAATCATTGGAATAGCTCTTTCAATCAGAATAGGCAAAATAGTCATGCTGCTAGTTCAAGCTCAAATAAGAACAGAGCTATAGTCCCTCAAAATAACTTGGCCCAAGATCAAGACTTCTGTCTCATGTAACTATTCTTATACCTATTGCCTTTGTCAGAAGGTAGAATCTTATTTGGCCTTAACTGTCCAAGAACCTGCAGAAAAGCAATCATACAAGGAAGATCATCCCAAGGAGGCCTCATATATTCAAAGGGAGGGCAAATTTTCTTTCATGAATCACCAGATGGAGGAGCATTGTAATGAAAACTAGGATTCCATTTCTCATAACACAAGAAGGAAGAAGAGAGCTATGGAACATGCTGCCCCCCTTTCTCCTAAGCAAGCCTCAACTTCAAGTGTTACACCTCATACACAAATAGTAAATGAGCAGACAAACACTTCATAGCAGCAAAGGCAAGATCCAAGAAGGGAGGATGCAAGTGATCCCTATGTTGCTCCATCTCAACCTCTTGTGAGTACAACTCCCAAAGTTTTTGCCAAAATTCCTAATGCACCATTGAATGTGGTAGAGAAAATGAAGAAGACCAATGTAAGAATTTCCATGTGGGATGCCATTTCTACCATACCAATGCAGAAGAGGATGCTGCAGCAAGAATTGGAAAAAATTGAACCCAAGGATCAGTCATCTACCATGGAGAGTGGCACTAGTTTAGTCCAACCAGTAGGTGATGTGGAGACAAATAAAAAGGTTAGACCTCCTCCATTCTATGTTTCTCTGATCATAGGGGGCAAATTAGTCCATAATTACATGATATATTCGAGGGCTAGTAGCTCAGTAATGCCTAGGTGTGTTGCTGATGCTTTAGGGATGAAATATGAGCCCATTATTAGGGATGTGTTACAACTAGATGGGAGTACTGTCAAAATCGTAGGCATCCTGAGGAATGTGGAAATGGCCCTACATGTATGCCCTGGTTGTACTGTGATTCAAGACATATCTGTTGCTGAAGTCAAGCCCTATTTTGCCATCTATCTCTCAAGAGACTTCACTGCTCAAATTGGTGGATTCATATCTGCTGATTGGTCTTATATGTCATTTAGGACCAGATATGGAGCCAATGCCTCAATTGGAGCAGAACCTCAAGCCCTTCATCACATTGAACCCTACACCCCCAACTTCATCAATATGAATTGCCCTATTCTAGAGATGGATGAAAATGACATAGTAAATGAGCCTATCACTTCGATAGTAGAGATTCTTGATTTATTGTTAGACGAGTGGGCAAATACATGTTAGTTTGAGCCTATGTCAGAAACTCTTGAGACAGGCCTTAGTACGTATTGCATAATAGAGAAAGAGGTTCAAGTTCTTGACCTTGTTGGGACTAATGATGATACAAGTGGAGTATGGAGTATGTAATTTGATGGCTCAAGGAATAGAAATGGATCAAGGGCTGGTGTTATGTTGATCTCTCCTACACAAATAAGATACTATTTCTCTTCTAGGCTCCAATTCAATTGTACCAATAATGTGGCTAAGTATGAATCCTTGATTCAAGGTCTCTTACTTGCCCAAAAGAGGGGAATTCAATCCTTGAAATTATATGGAGATAGTGAGTTGGTAGTGAACCAAGTGAGAAATTAGAATATCACCAAAAATGGCCTGCTCAAGTCTTACAAACACAAAGTCTAGAATTTGTTTGAGGGTTTCAATGCATTTAATATTCAGAGCATTCCTAGGAAAGAAAATAAACATGTTGATAGACTTGCAGCATTGGGTGCATCTTATGATGTGCCAGGGAATCTTGAGGAAGATAAGAAGCAACAAATAAAGGTGGTGATGAGGCCTGCTATTCCTGATAATAATACTCATTGGCAAGTGTTTGATTTTGATGAGCAAATTGTGAGTTTCTTGCAGAATGAGGTAGAATTCTCAGACAAAAATCAGTCAAGACTACAAGATCAGTATGGTGATCAGATCATTCATCTCAGTTCCAACAAGTCACCCAAGGGTCTCATTACCTTAGAGAGTGTCTTTAATCCTGATGATCAGGCAAGAGGGAAAGGAATGAATCTAGCTACAGAAAAGGATGATCATGCCCCAGTTACAGTTGCTGATGGAAAATCTCTTAACATGGGGAAGGTATGTTTTGAAACTGAACAGGAAAATTTCATTCACCTATGCCTAGAATTTAGTGATGTATTTTCTTTGACATATGATGACTTAAAAGGGTTTGATCCTAGTTTGTTTCAGCATACCATAGATTTAGTTGATAGGGTCAAACCAGTAAGGTAAAAACAAAGGCCAGTGAATCCCAAGATTGAACCCTTAATGAGGAAAGAACTATCCAAACTAATTGAGGCTAACATAATTTTTCCTATCAAGCACTCATCATGGGTAGCTAACCTTGTCCCTGTAAGGAAGAAGAATGGAAAAATTAGATTGTGTGTGGACTTTAGGGATCTTAATCAGGCCTCCCTTAAAGATCACCATCCTCTCCCTTCTATGGAAAAAATTCTATCCAAGGTCAGTGGGTCAAGGAGGTTCTCTTTTCTTGATGGATTTTTTGGTTATAACCAAGTGTTGGTTAAAGAATCTGACAGATATAAGATAGCATTTACTACTAAATGGGGCACCTATGCTTATTGCAAGATGCCATTTGGACTAACAAATGCAGGTGCCACATTTCAAAAGACAATGGAGGTGTCTTTCAAAAGGTTAATTGACAAGTTTGTCTTAGTATACCTTGATGATATAACTGTATATTCCAAGAATGTAGAAGATCATCTTGATCATCTAAGGCAAGTATTTCTAAGATGTAGAGAGTTTGGGATTTCCCTCAACCCAACCAAGTGTGTCTTTGCTACAAGCCAAGGAAAAATACTGGGACACATTGTATCTAAGGAGGGGCTGACCATTGATCCATAAAGAACAAAGGCAATACTTGCCCTTCCCCTCACTAAACACAAGAAGGGGCTGCGAAGTTTCCTTGGTAGAATAAATTTTGTAAGAAGGTTTATTCCTAATCTTGCTACCATGGTGAAACCTCTTACAGCTATGCTTAAGAAAGGTATGGTCTTCTCATGGACCAAGGAAGGGAAGGAGATTTTTGAAGAGATCAAGGCAACCATCATCTTAGCCCCTACTCTCATGAACCCAAATTTTGAAAGAGATTTCATCCTCTATACTTTAGGTGGTGAGTCGAGTATCTCTGTTGTCTTGACTCAAACAAATGACAAGAATAAGGAGCATCCTATAGCCTTCTTTAGTGAAGGGCTTAAGGAATATGAAGATAAATATAGCTTTTTTGAGAAGCAAGCCCTTGTGGTCATCAGGGCCTTGAAGAAATTTAGACATCTCTTATCTCACAACAAGATCCATTTTTTGGTGCCCCATGCCAGTGTAAAGGGCTTCTTGTTAAGCAAGGATATCAGTGAAAAGAGAGCTGGGTGGATCACTAAGGTAATGGAGTATGATGTAGATATTCAAATTACCAAGCTGGTAAGAGGGAGAGGATTATGCAAAGAAATGTTATTAGGTCAGGATTTAGATGAAGAGGCTTCTATGGTAATAACGGAGCAGCAGGATGTAAGAAATGGTAATGGTCTTAGGAGCTGGATAAATGATATGAAGAGCTTCTTATTAGGGACTTGATACCCTCAGGGATTGGATAGAGCTAAAAGAAGACAATATAGGCTGCAGTCCATTCCCTATGTTATGATTGATAATGTCCTATTCAGGAGGTATTTTAATGGGACCCTATTGAGATGTATTGAAGAGGATCAGGTTGAGAGGATGATTAAAAAACTTCATGATGGCCCTAATGGTTGCCACTTCTCTGCAAGAACAACTGCCATGAAGATCATGAGGGCTGGATATTACTGGCCATCCTTGTTCCATGATTGTCATAGATATGTGAGAAAATGTGAGAAGTGTACTTTCTTCTCGGGCAAACAGAGACTTGCAGGTCTTCCTCTTCATCCTATTCAGGTGGATCAGCCCTTCACCCAGTGGGGGTTGGATTTTATAGGCCCCATTAATTCTCCATCTAGTGTAGGTCATAAATGGATCTTGGCTACTACTGATTATTTCACTAGGTGGATAGAAGCAGTTGCCTTGAAGGATGCCATAGAGCCATCAGTTGTTGAATTCCTTGATGGGATTGTATCTAGGTTTGGTGCTCCTTCTACTATCATCTCAAATAATGCCAAGTCTTTTGTTGGAACCCAAATTTGTGCATGGCTAATGAGTCACAATATCTATCTAAGAACATCATCAAATTACTACCCCCAGGGTAATGGTTTGGCTGAATCTTCCAACAAGAATCTGATCAGAATCATAAAGAGAATGATAGAAGACAATCAGCGGGTCTGGCATAAAAAATTAAGGACTGCTCTGTGGGCTGATAGGATAACACCCAAGAGATCTATTGGGAATTCACCTTTTGTGCTGGTATATGGTAGGGAGGCCAGACTTCCAATCTCATTGGAGTTACCATCCTTGGAGTTGGCTCATCAGCTGGAATTGGTTGAAAATAGTTCTATGTCAGTGAGAATGGTAGAACTAATTGAGCTAGAAGAGAAGAGAAACAAGGTTATGCAAACTCTAGAGATACACTAGTAGCAAATGAAGAGTAGTTTTGATAAGAAGGTAAGGGCCAGAATATTCAGAGAGGGAGATTTAGTTCTCAAGTGGGACTCAGACAGAGCAAAACCAGGAAGACATTCCAAATTTGATGTACTATGGAGTGGCCCTTATCTGATCTCCAGTTGCAAACAGGCCAATGCATTCCAGCTAAGCAGGCCAAATGGTGAAATTCTGCCCATTCCAGTCAATGGGATCCATCTGAAGCCCTATTTTTGAAAGATTGTGAATCCATGTACATAGTTAATCTAGTTTCTTTCTGTTTGTTTCTATTTTGCAATAAGTGCGTGTGTACATGGCTCTCTCCTTGAGTCACCAGTTTCCAAAGTTTTGACAGTCTCAGGTTGCTGAGGAAGTTCTATTTTTTGTTTCCAGTCACAGAAACAGAGCTAGAGTTTTAAAGGTTTTAATTGTTTTGATCTCCTCATTAAAGGGTTAGGGTTTCTTACAGCTCTCAGTTTCGTACCTTCTAGGTCATTTTGTTTGACTCCATAGCCCAATGGATTGTTCACAGGCACTGGTCATGCATTGAGCAAGCTCATGCACCCCGCAAGTCGCTAGAAATGTTACCTTTTGTTTACCTGCCAAGGATTTAAATTCAAATGTGTGACTCCTTCAATGGTTAGTCTCAGAAATATTATTTTAATGCTACGATCAAACTTTATAGGGTTTCCACGACCCGCAAGTTTCTAGCTGTCAGATCTAAGAGGGATCAACGGTTGGCACCATCGTGCTATTGAAGAGATACATGATATTTATGATAGCGCGATGGTGCCTCAATGACACATTGCAGGAGTGGGTCCAGTGTTCGACGGGTCAAAAAAGTTCTACGATGCCCTAGCTACTATGTCACTATCGCATGTTGGCCAAAAAATCTCCATAGCGACATAGCACCTGGCGAAAATGTTCACGGCGGCAGGCAACAGCTTTCACAGGCTGGAAAGTTTCAAAAAGTGGCAAGGCACCATGGCACCAATGGAAAACCCATGCATTTTTTGATGCCGACATATCACCCAAACAGAAAGTCCATCGTGGCGAGGAGTGATCATACAGTTGGGTCCCAACGGGTACTTCGCATGCATTGTTAGTAAGCATGGCATTAGGGTGGAAAATCGAATAGGGACACGTGAAAATCTGAGGACATGCTGTCAGTTGGGCACCATGGCGCTATGAGAATTTGGTCTCGATTTCCTCATAGCAACATGGCACCTAGTTGACACGTGGCCACTCTGTGGGTCAGGTCTTTGGGTCTGCCAGTTGGTGTTTCATCAAACCAATCAGGGAGGTGCCATGTGTATGTGTCAGAGCATAGCATTCCACGGGCCCAGTGGTTTTCAGAGGGAATGATGCATGGAGTATGATGTGGCTCTAATCGTCAAATTGGGATTGATCAAGGGTGGGTTCCATTACCCTATGAGGAACTGCTCGGGAGATAACATCAACGACATAACGCCCATGCACCATGTGTCCTGGCAAGACCACATTTCATGTGGCTAGTGCAGTTGGATTAAAATGACCGAAAAACCAACAGGGAAATGACATATGTACTGCGGGCTCGGTGAATTACGAGGAAGGAGGGTCGTAGGAGGGTGAGTCTTGTGACCGTTAGATTGGAGAGGATCAACAGCAAGCGCCATCTCGCCATGGCAAAGCTACGGGATTTTTAGCATAGCAACTTGGCACCCTTTTGCCACATATCAGTGGGGACAAGTCTCGCCATGATGCATCACTGAGGTGGCACCAAAAAGGATGAGCCCAGTCATAGATTAGAAGGTTCACAGTGAATCAGAAACTACCACATATGCCAAGTTAGAACATAGACATGTTGTGGAACCAGATCTTTGACGTGACCAGTGCATTAAAGGGTTAGATTCTCCACCGTTAGATCTACAGAGATCAAAGATCGACACCATCTCACCATGGAAAAACTACATGAATTCTATGATAGGAAGTTAGCACTTGGAGGACATGTGTCCTCATGGGTCTAGGTTTGGAAGCGCAGTAAATATAACGGTTAGCGGCTGGCAGTCTATGAAATCATCACAGTCGACATGACAGTTAGTGTTGAGGTTGTGGCTAGATTGTGGAAAGGTGGCACAGTTAGGTTGAGACCACTAGGTGCTATGGCACTATCAATATTTTCAAAGACTTTTTTGATAGCGACATTGCACCTAGTCAAACATAAAGGGTGGTAAGCGCATAAAGGGACTGCCAGGGTGGCAAAATGGGAGATGCGATTAGCTCGCATGGCCCAGCTGGGTTGTAGAGCCTGGTTGACTATTTGATTTCAATGGATGCATGAACCAAGAATGATATGAGATTAAATTTTTGCCGCAAATCTGATGGTGTGATTAATTGCCACCAACACAGAATGAATACCAAGTGGAGAAAGACACTCCATCCATCTAGTCGATCCATCTACCATGTCAAGGAATGTTGTGGTATCATTTTTGTCTTCTCCAGGCTCTTCCTCAGAGAGATATTAGATTTCTTGGTATGCAAGCCATGTTCAATCAGATCTTCAATTGGATTCTTAGGGTGAGAAGTTAATGCCAATAGGTGAGAAGTGAGTGTAATGCAGAAATCCTCAGTTATGCCTAAACTATAAAGGTAATTTTGTGATGTATTCTTAGGGTCAACTCTTTCTTATTTCTCTACTACTACTCGTAGACTTGCAGTGTAAAAAATCCCCATTTGTCTTTGAACTATATAAACATCCTGTATCATTTCTTTCAGCCATCAATGTGTATGTGCATTGTTTTTCCTCTCATTGGTTTACTATTGAGATCATTGGTTTACATACTGTATCTATCTTTGACCTATCGAATAATACATAAGTGAAATCTTCTTTTCCTAGTGTTATTTAGTTTTTTTTCCTGATCTGTATGTGGTTGTTGATCGATATAAGTCTGGACGTGTATGACTTTTGGATGTGATCTTGGTTTTGTAGTGCATATATAGACAGAAATGAGTCTGAACACTCTATTTTGGTGCATCACCACCTTAGATTAGACTAGGTAGATTTTCTTTCATTCTCTCTTTCTCCATTTTCCTTCTGAAAATAGATAGGTGTGCCCTGATAGTAAGGGGAAGTCGACCTTCTCTAGAGACTCAACCTCACAATTCAAGTCCCATAGCTTGGAGGTTGTTTCCATTGTTTCACTAGGTTATCCTCATGCTTAGGCCTTGGACAAGGGTGCAAACCTAAGTGACAATAGTATTCATTATCCCACCTAGTTACTGCTACACCATACTCCCCTAGAGAGAGAAATCATGTCACTCCTATGGACAATATGTCTTTTTTTATGCTTAGGTTCTTGAAGTCTACCTTAGAAACCCATGTGGCTTGTGAGTCTAGTCTAGTCTTCCACTTGAGAAGGTACTCCATGTATACTCTATTTCTAGTAGTTTTCTTGACTCTAGAATCTATCACCTTGTCAACTTCTAACTTGGTAGTGGAAGGAACTATTGCATGGTCCAGATCATTCTCAACTCCTTGACTACTAGTAGCATTAATATGTTAGAAATGATTTAGAATAACTAAGAGGGTGGGTGAATCAATTTTTCAAGTTCCAAATGCCAAATTAAAACTTTTTCATCAAGTAAAGTGAGCCTCTAAAAATATTCACTCATCCAAGCTTAAACTTTATTAAGTTTAACAAGTTACTGTAAATCAACATGCAAACATAACACATGAAAGATCAACACATAACATAGTGATTTATGTGGAAACCCAAATTTGGGAAAAACACTAGTAACATGCTACTCAATTCTCACACTTATGAAGTAATGATTTGCAAAAGGCCTACCTTGTTAAAGGCTACAACACACTATTAAATATGACCTGGTTAAAGGATTTCACCACCCTATTAGAAGTGGGCCTATTTAGAGGACTTTAGAACATTCACTCAGAATGCCACCCTATTAAAGGATCACAAATGGCTGTTAGACCAACCTAAGTCCATAGGATTTTTACCCTAACTGATACAATTGTTAGAGAGTAACAACAAGGGCTTTTGACCTAATATAACACACAACTTAACTTGCAGATTTCATATCACAATTCAACTCTTCACATTGCCTAGCCTTCAGTCTCTGTAGCTCTAATAGCTTGTTCTCCTTTCAAGCTTTGTCTTGTTAAGTCTTCATTCTCAATGTACTAGTGTAGTCTTCTTTCTGACCACTTATCAAATTAGAGTCTCTGTGCTTTGTTCTTCCTTCTTGTCTTGATGTCTTCTCGTTAAGACATTTCAACCACTTTGCAATTTTGGCACACCAAGAGCTCTTGCTTCTTAGCCTGTGACTCCTTAAATAGAAGTCTAGAATTTCTTTTCCCACTCATTTCTTCCCTCCTTTAATTTTAGTTCAAATGGATTAGGTAGGATTCATTGAATCTAACCTATATCTTGCTTCTTCTAGAAACATCATGAAGAATCCTCTTGAATTTTCTCAAAAATAATTTACATAAAATTTTTTGATTCCAACTCATCATCCTTATCATCCATTTGGCTCACAAAATTCAAGGTAACAAACTTGTCAACTTAGATTCAGTGAATCTTTGACTTTTGCAATAATGCAGCAACTCGGCACTATTGAAATTTTGGTGCTCGACACATACTGTGTTACTTGGCATCAACTACATTTTATTAATTCTTGGCACCTACTATGGATTCACTCACCATCCACTAAGTTTTTATGATTCTCGACACCTATTGCTTTGCTTGACACCTAACACACTCGACTCCTTCTCTATCACTCAACATGCACTAGATTTTTCATTTACTTGGCACTAACTAAAAATTTTCTCAGCTTGAACTAGCTCTCTGGGCACTGACTAATGAACTTAGTTAAGCCTTGCACTCGACCTTGTTGCAATTTATTCCTCCAACATCTCTAAGTGTGGCCAACTTCTATATCTTTTAATCAGTACATCATTTTACCATTGTCTTAATTTATCCTTGCACTTCATTACAAAACCATAACTCAACCTTTTCCTTAGATGCTCTTGTTACATCTTGTTGATTAAATCCTCTTCATCAATCAACTAAGTGATATTACTTGGATCTTACAAGCAATTTTCATTCTATCAAATATCATGTTTAACATCAATGGAAAAATAATGATTGAAAATATTCTTTAATAGAAATCTCCCTCTTTGCAACAATCTTTCTTTTACAATTAACTTTTCAAAAAAAAAAATTCAACACAATAGACAATGCTCCTTTAAAGTATACCAAATCTTTTACATTAAATATTAAACATATGCCCAAATCTGATGGAAAATAAACTTTATATGCATTTTCCCCATATTTTCCCATGATCTTGCAAGATGCTACTCTCTTTATTTGCAATTTAGTAGGGACACCCTTTTGCAACCTAGCCTTGTTTAAATGGACCATGAAATAATCCCCAATAGAGAACTAAACATCCTTTCTCATTTTATCCATCATTTCTTTGAGTTTTTGGGTATTTCCTTATATAGTTTTTTTGACTTGGTCTTGTATCTCTCTCATAGTTTGGGCAAAATCATCAGCATGTCCACTCCTATGTTCCATTTCTCCAAGATCCCTCAACTCACACACACCTCTAGGATGCATGTCATATACAATTTCAAAGGGACTTCAACCTATGGTTCTATTCATACTATCAGTGTAGGCATATTTTGCTTGGGGAATAATGACATACCAAGTTTTCCCAATTAGACTAATCACCAATATTCCCCTTCGAGAATCATGACATGGGTTAGCTACCTCCTATGTTCTATAAGTCTAGCAATTTTATCATGCATTAACAAATTGATCTTTTAGTGCAACGATAACCCTATATTGTAACAAGTGGTATCAAAGCTTGTTCATAGGTTCAAATCTCTTGAGGTAACAGATTGTTGGACTATCCACCAACATTTCTCTTCTAGATTCATGACATGGATTAATTGCCTCCTGTGTTCTATAAAACTAGTGGTTGTACTGGGAATTAATGCATAAATATTTTGGTGTAATGGTAACCCTAGCTTGTAACATGCTCACATTCCTTAGTTAGGTCTCTTAAGAGATTAACGAGAATTGTATTGACCAACTCAGACTGACCATCAATTTGAGGATAGTATGATGATCCAAACGAAAAATTTGTGCCAAGTTTGCCAAAAAAAGTCTTCCAAAATCTTCTCATAAACTTCACATCCCTATCTAAAACTATTCTTAGTGGAAGGCCATGAATCCTTACAACTTCTTTCAAGAACAAATGAGCAATGTGGCTTGCATCATTGGTTATTTTGCATGGGATGAAGTGCCTCATTGTTTTGAATCTATCAACAACCACATAGATACTATCATGGCCTTGTTTTGTTTTGGGAAATACTACTATGAAATCCATGCTCATACATTCCCATGGCTTATTAGGGACTGATAAAGGCTAATAAAGACCTGCAGTACTCATCCCTCCTTTAAATTTCATACACACCATGCACTATTCCACATACCTTGTCACATATCTAACTAGTTTAGGTCAATAATAAAACCTTTGGACCAATTCTAATGTCTTTTTGACTCCAAAGTTACTTCTTAGACTACCATTTTGTTTCTCTTGTATAAGGTTCTCTCTTATGGATCCCCTTGGTACACACAACTGATCGCCTTTAAAGAGAAACCCATTCTACAAGGTAAACATTGCAAATTTACTATGAAAATGGTTCTCAAAATTTGAACATACCTTGTATGCTTATCCAAAGTCCTCATGCTCCTTGTAAAGATTCTTAAAACTTTCTATTCTAATGCTATAAAAATGTACTTCTTGAATTGTCAACACTCTCTTGCTTAATGCATTTTCCACTTTATTCATTAATCCTTTGTTGTGCTTGATTGTGAAAGTGAATGCGTGCAAGTACCCCATCCACTTCAAGTTCCTATTGTTCAAATTTTCTTGATTTTTGATGTAGCTTAAGGCCTAATTATTATTAAACACAAAAAAATGTTTTGGAAAGAGATAGTACCTCCTCTTCCTAACTAATTGAACTAGGGCATAGAGTTCAAGGTCATAGGAAGAATATTTCTTTTTGGCGTCATTAATTTTTTCACTAAATAAAGCTAATGGCCTACCTTCTTGACTCAATACTCCCCCTACTACTAGGCCACTTGCATCACATTCTAGGGTGAATAGTATTTCAAAGCTAGCTAATTGAAAAATAGGTTGGGTAGCTACTTTCTTCTTGAGCATTTCAAATGATTTTTCAGCTTCCAAATTCTACCTAAACTTGGACATGGCCCCATCCTTTATGGTCTCTAACAAAGGTGCACATATGCCACTAAAGTTTATAATAAACTTCCTATAGAATTGATCAAGACCATGAAATTTTTTTACCTCAATTGAAGTAGTAGGTGGTGGCTAGTTGAGAATTGCAACAACCTTCTCTTGATCCATCTTCAATGTTTGTTGGGACACCACAAAGCCTAGGTACACCAGTTCTTTCTGTAAGAAGTCACACTTCTCAATACTGATGGAAAGCTTCTCTTCATACAACCTTTGCAATACTACTTCAATATGCTTGATGTGATCCTCCTTAGTCTTGTTGAATATGAGTATATAATCTAGGTAGACAACCACAAATCTCCCTATTAAGTCTTTAAGAAATTCATTCATGAGCCTCATGAATGTGCTAGGAGCATTAGAGAGGCCAAATGGAATCAGTAGCCACTCATATAGTCAATTTGAAATATTAAATGTTTTCTTCCATTCATCTCCCTCTTTTATCCTAATTTGGTGGTATCCACACTTCAAATCCACTTAATGTACTACTTAGCTCCTCTAAGATAATCCATGAGATCCTCAATCCTAAGTATGGGAAACCTATACCTAATTATGATCATATTTATGGATCTTGAGTCTATACACAACTTCTATTACCCCTTTCCTAGATACCAACACAACAAGGATTGCACATGGGCTTATGCTCTTTTGTATCATACCTTGGTTCGTTAATTCTTATACCTGCCTTGCTACTTCCAAGTTTTGATCTAGAGTGAGTGGTGCAGGAGCACATTAAATACAAGAACATGGGAAATTTAAGATTCATTATTTGTGATATTAAATACATTTGAGTCATTAATATTTTATTTGGGTCAAGTTGTAAAGGCTATGAAGCCATTTTTTGTCAAAAATGTAAAAGTTGCGTAAAAAAGTTGTAAAATGCAACTTTGAGAAAGTTGTTAATAATAGAAAAATGATGTAAAATGGTATATGGTTGGTCTTGGGGGTAGTTAGGAAGGTTTATAACTGTCAAATGGATATAAAAATCATTTTATGGTCAAACCAAATCAAATTTGGAGAAGAGGAAAATATTTTGATACATTTTTGGTTCATTTTATTGTTGTGGTTTTGATTGGTTTTTTTTAGTTTTAGAGTAGTTTCTACGCATTGTATGGCCATGTACAGCCTGGAAACCATGTAATATAGTAATAGATATATAGTATGATGAATCCTTCTCCTGATTCTTTTGATTTGGTTCAATTTTATGAATAAATAAATAAGTTATGGGTATTTTGGTGAAAGTGGATGTTTGCAGATTTGAGATTTGCTGAATACAGTCATGTTACAGCGTGTGATACGGACAGATTTTGGAGACTCAAGATCTCTAGTGATATTCATTGGAAATATATGTGAACTAACTTTCATTTACAACTGGTTTGAATCGTTTTTATATATATTTGTGAAAGTTATGGGCATTTGAGTGAAAACTAGTTTTTAACAATTTTCATTGGAGTTACAGACAGTGATTTGTGCTTGAAAAATTATATATGAATGGGAAAAATAAATGGCTTACAGATTTGAAAACTAGACTCAAAAATGGATGATTTGGAATTTTTATGGGGTTATTTTAATTTTTTTTGTGAACTTTATGTGATGCCCTAGGCAGGGTTACCAGTTTTGATTCTGGTTTATGACAGAAAATATGGGTCTTGGTTCAGAATACATAATTCATAATCTGCTTATTGGATTGGTCTCAAATTTGGGTATGTTTTAGAATTACTAATTTGAAACAATTTTTCCAAATATTTTTTCAAGAAGATATTTATAATTGAAGTTATGAACAATGCAATCAGACATCGCAATCTGATTGTGTGAGTGAAGATGTTGTCTTTATCGGTGTATAATGTCAGGGTTCTTTGTTGTAATCTTTGAGATGTTCTTGGTTCCTTGAGGGTGTACCAGCATATTGTGAATCTCTTGAGTTGAACTAAGATTCCTTGAAGATAAATACAGAGGGCTCTGCATCAGTGAGCTTGTATGCTACTTTGTTAGGTAGGGATGCACTTGGAACAAAGTTAATTTGGTGACTTATAACCCTTCTAGGAGGTAGTGTAGCAAGAGCCCCATCACTTATTGTGTCTTTTTATTTCTCTAGCAACTCCTAAACTTCATTAAGTAATGGTTATTTGACTACATTTTCTTCTCCTTTAGACTTCAACACTACTACATAACTCTAAATTTCCTCATTCTTGAGGTCCTTAACAAATTCCTTACCACTAGAAAATATTACACTAGGTACCTTGATCTGTAGCTCTTATCCCTTTAATAAAGATTGGATTTTGAATGTCCTTCCTTTCTTCTTAAATGAGATGCAGTTTTCCTTTCCATCATATATTACTTCCCTGTCAAATTTCCAAGGTCTATCCAATAGAATATGGAAAACATCCATGGGTAGGACATCACACAACAATTCATCTTTATCTCCTACAATGGAGAAGTCCACCCAAGTTTGCTCATTCACTAGTATTACACTTATTGAGATAAGTCACTTTATGAGGAATGATATGAGGTATCTTAGTAAACTTGAGATTTTTGATTGCCTCCTTTGATATGATATTCTTAATAGATCTAGAATTCACTACTACTTTGGACACTTTCCCTAGGATCTTACATCTAGTCCTAAATATATTTCTTCCATGCTTAGGCTCATCAGGAGCAGGTTGTTTAATCAATACCCTCCTAAACATTAAATTCTCTCCCTTTTATAATTCAATATGATGCATTTTAGAGTCCTTGTTGTAGTTGTCCTCTTGAACATATGTTATCATTTTTTCATGGTTACCAAAAGAAGGTTTATCAGGGCATCTATATGTTGGATGACATAATTTCCCACAATTATAAAATTTCATGGTGGAAAAATAGGAATTAATCCTACTTGATCCTCTACCTCTATTTGAGCCTCCTTGGTTACTCCTACCTCTACCATAACGTTCTCTATAAGTTCCTTCATTGGTCTTCTTAGTGATTTTTTCTCACCTTGATGCTTCTACTTATTTCCTCTACCTTGTTAACCTCCTCTTTGTCCTCTTTGATTTCTAACCTTACCTGTAACTTTGAATTTGGAATACCCTTTCTTCATTTTATTTTCCTCCACCTTTAAAGCTAGTTGATGTCATCTTTGAATCGTGGTAGGTGACCATAAACCAAGCTCTTCTTGGATATTCCACTTCAAACCTCGTATGTATCTAGAAACTTTTATTGGCTCATCATCTTGTTTCTTTGATCTAATAAATAGTCTCTAAAACTCCTCTATGCAGGAGGCCACATCTAGGTCTTTTTGCTTCATTCCTTGTCACCTTCTATGGATTTTAAACTCATAGTCTTCTGGTAGGAAGTTCTCCCTAAACTTAGTAACCATGGCATTCTAATTAGCTATAGGATTCTTACCCATGTTGATCCTCTCATCTTGGACATATTTTCACCATGTCAATGTTGATCCTCTAAACCTTGACTTAGCCACTTTGACCTTCTATACCTTTGACACTCCTTCACACTGAAAATGGTTCTCCATTCCATCTATCCAATCCATCAATGCATCAATATCTAATTTTCCATTGAATAGTGGCACATCTTCTAAAGTTTTCCCTCCTAAGGATTTTATATCTTTCAAAAAGGGCTCTATATTCAAGATAGGGTTAGGTTCAAGTACCACATCATCTTCTGCTACCTCTTTACCCTTCTCAATATCTTCTTCTTCTCCCCTTTTAGTTGCATCAATAACTTCCTCTAACTTTTTCTTCACATCTTCCAAGGATACTTCAAGGAGCCTATTCTTCTTAATTTTCTCATTAACTTCTTTGGCTAACTCTACATTAGTCACCATGCTAGACTAACCTACTAACTCACCAGTAGCTAGAGACATGCACCACTTTCTCCCAAGTCTTTAACTTGCTCTGATACCACCTTGATGTGACAACCGATCTTGCTTCTTCCCCAAGCTCTCCCAGGGTATCCTTAGGTATTACACTTGACAAAATAGGATTTCTACCCACCCTATACTCCTCAAGACTCTATACAATAGATCCTAACCATTCAATTTGCACACATAAATAAGTTAGAACAACTTTCTTGCTAATCCTCATCAACAGTAGTAATTCCAAATGCTTATTTGACTTCCAAATGGGTGGATAGTCACCTTGGAATGTTTGTGGACTTCCTTCAAGCTTCTAAACCAAAAACAACACTAAAACCCTAATCAAGTTCCAATCCACAAGTGAAGATGCATTCCAATGTTTGTAAAAAGGCTACTAGAACTAGCCCTCCAAATGCACTAAAACACAAATATCTCAAAAAGCTCTTTAACAAAGGATCAAACAAACCAAAATTATGGATACCTTTTTTAGCTACCTTAAGGATTTCAGAGGTCTAGGGTTTCCAAATTGGATGTACTATACAAGCATAATTTTAGCCTAAAATCAAGGGATTTAAGGGTTTGTATGTTGTCTAATGGAAAAATTTTATTTTCACACCTTAGAGCATCCACCAAGACTTCCCACTTTGCTTGGGGTTTTATCACTCCTTACAATGTATTTTATGCTTAGTTCAAAGTATCTATACATTCAACCACACTTGTTTTCTCTACAACAACCTGTGATGCCTAACCAAGTAGTTAGGACTTGCCTAGGGCGTCATTGCAATAGTATCTCTTCAGCTTTCTAGGGCCCCATTTTCACTATACAGAATGTACATGGATTCATATTCTAAATCTTAAGAGAATTTACTCTACCTATGGTAAGAAATAGCCCTATGACTCTATTTGTGCAAACAGTCCATCTTAGGACAACAGACTGGTGAAAACCTAAATACTTAATACAAGCACGCAAAACCTCACAAAATAACAAACTATATATGTGCATAATCTCAAATCCATCTAAGCTAACACTTCCAATATTAAAAATCCTATATTTAATCCATCTGCATGCCAAGAGTACTCAAAAATACAAAAAATTGTTGTTCATATCTTGTTGTCTAGGTTGTACAATGCAATAATTGACTTCTTCAACCCCTTGAATAGGTTGAGAATAGCGTTATATAAGATTTCCGCCCATGCCCCTAACTATTTTAGACAGTTAAAATACCTTCTTGAAAAATTTTCTTGAAATGCAAGAAAAGTTGTCAACATGTTGTCAATGACAGCATTGACAACTTTGAGCAATTTTTGCAATCTTAGGTATCTAACCCTCAAAATGTATCTAAATGATGTCAAACCATTCCAAAAGACTTAAATGGTTATAAAAAACCTAATAAGGTCCTTCAAACACTAAATTTACCCTTTTATCCTCCAAAACCTAAAAATCCTCTCTATAGCCATATTGAGCAAAATTGAACAACTAAGAGCAATCTACCCTAAACCTCACTTAAGGACTAGACTAACTTTATTATTCACCTAGTGGTGTAGCTAGAACCACTACAAGCCAAAAATTTATAAGGGAAGCCTAGGTATTCCTTAGCTCACCTAGATGCCCTTGCACCACAATTTAAGGGTTAATCCTTCATTTGAGAATAGAGATTGGAATGATAGTGAAGAAAAGTTGGGATGAGATGGACAAGAGTGAAATTTTATGGGGCATCCAAAGGAAACCTAGGTAGATTTGGTGTAGGTTAAGAAATTCTAGATGTTGAAGACAATACCTTGATGCTAGGAGCAATGTAGTTTCTAGAAGGGGCTAACAATGTAGTAAATTGTTTAGTGGCTATATTTTCCCTTTGATTGGAAAATAAGTGTGTTGGGAGAAAAATCCATTTCAAAGGATACACTCAAATAGTGATCAACATAATAGAAAAATAAAATATGGAATCCTTCTTTTTGGAAAAATACATTAGGAGGATTAGAAGGCTATTGGAGGAATTTGAAGAATTTAAAGTTATACTTACTTTGAGAGAAGGGAATGTTATAATTGAGAAGATGACCAATGTAGGAGTGAGATTGTATGATTGAGTTAAGTTGGTGGAGGATTATCAAGATCTAAATACTACTCTTAATTTGGTGCTATATTCTATTATTTAGAAATACTCTTAAATTCTATTGGCATGGTTAAGTAATGATGGAATTAGTTAGCCAAAGAAAAGGTGACATTGGGCATGTAAGAAGGATATAAAGTGGATGAATGTTTTTAAAATAATTTGGATGTTTTCATACCTTTTAAATATAAGGAATGATGGTATAACTTTATAGACCTAATGAAGTTTTAAAGTTGACCCACATAGCACAAGTCACTATTGTAGAATAATGTATACTAGATCAAGTTGAGGACGATAAAAATGGAAGATAATTTCAACCTATAGATGTTTGAAAACAAGTAAGCTACAAGATTTTGAGGGGATATATCACCAAGGCATCATGATGTTTTTAAGGTAGATGGAGAGGAGTTTTTTCAAATCATATGTAGGTTTTTTGGAAGATAAGTTTTTAGTAAGGACTTTCATCCAAGGAGGAATGTTGATATTTTCTTATTGTTTTGAGCACGAGGCTTACTCTTCTCTAAGAGAAAAGAAGATGTAAAGAAAATTATAGAAATGTGTATAGATTTTAGTGTGAGCTTATGGATTTGATTTTGTGGAAAATATAATACAAAATAGTATACAAAAAATAATTATGGATTGTGCAAATATCTTTGCATTAATATATATGTAGCCAGTCTAGTGTGATGGTATGATGAGGTGGTTGGAAATTTCTAAGGTTGCAAAAGTTTTTTATGTCAATGAGGGTTTATGCAGATATGTTAAAGGTGTTATATTTAACTTCTATAGTCATTCATAGTCTTGAAAACTTGGTTCTTATTATTCAATGAGTAGGAGAAGTGCACAAATCTTAGAAGTATCTATTGCATTTCATAGTATGGTGAGAGGAGAACAACCAATGAATGGAAGAAGAGAGGAAGAGGAAGCATAAACATGTTCTAACTAAGGTTGGGACAAATTTTTTAGATGAGTCTTCCATGGTGGTATTGGTAGAGATGATTTTGGGCTGCAAACAAGGTAAAGTAGACATAAAAGGAGTAATTATGGTGAACAAATATGAGGAGGAGATGTTAATTCATTGGGGATATAACATGTAATTTTGAGTCCAAGTTCCTTGAAGTTTACATGCCCATTTTTAGTAGTAGGACTATCTCATTTCAATGTTATGGTTAGGTGTTTGTTTGAAATATTGTTGATGTCTAGTAAGGGTTGGAGGGTTGGTGGCATTATAGAAATGTAAGGGCATAAATTTTAAATAAGTCTTTTAGGCTAATTTTTGTATTGTAAAATGTATACTCTATTTCAATAATAAAATACTTATCACCTTCAACAAAATAATATGTGTTGATTAAGCACAAAAATGATTTCCTAATTGATAAATATTTTTAAAAATACACGAGGACTATAGATGGTAAATTTTTAGCTAAATTTAAACCTTGGGTTATAGAAAAATGCCCTTTTTTATATTAAGAAATACCAGAGTGTTTGGAGGATTCTCAATTCAATCAATATATGAAGACTAGGAGGAGATCAATGAAGAAAATAAGTTGGAAGTCTCTTCTAGAAGCTTCTTCAAAGCCAAGTGGAAGCAAAACTTGAAATGTTAAGAAACAACATGTCATTAATTATTATCACAATATAAATATATAAATGTGTGTGTGTGTGTGTGTGTGTGTGTGTGTGTGTGACCAATCATATTAAGGCACTACCAAATGGAATGTAGAGCTATGATAATATGTTTGCATGTTCACAGCCTCTTCTTAAGCCTTTTTCTCTTTCTATAGCCAATGATTACATTACACCTAGCTTAATTTTTCTCAAAGTTCAATAATTTTGTACACTTAGGAAACTTAAGGGACATCAGAGGTAGGGTATGGTACTAAGAGTGTAGGTGCATATAGAGGGAAAAAGTAGGCCATTTCTAGGATAAACACACATAAAGAGATGTGTTTTATTGGATAATTCAACCCCATGATAAACACAAGTCCTTTTATGCTACTTTGCAACTTTCCATTGAGCACATTTGGCACTTTTTTGACAAATAAAATAATTTCTACCCTTCTAAAAGACTTTGATGCTTAGAAAAACAAGATAAGTTATTATAGAGAGGCTTGATATTACCATATACATCCAAATGGATCATGTCTACGTGTCACAGATGGCAAGAAATGTTGGATTAATATTTGACAATTTTGTACAGTTAGGGTACTTAATGGACATTGCTAGTCGGGCATGGTGTTGAGAGTTATGACACATGCCGGCAAAACATTGGATAAACCTTCCAAATGAAATGCATTAGATGGTTCAACCTCACAATAAACAAAACTCATTTTGTTCTACCTTGCAATTTTTCATTGAAAGCATTTGTAATAAGTTGTTTCCTACAAAAAAGACTTCAAGTCTTAAAATCTTGAGATAGGCTATTATAGAGAGGACTAACATGACCCTATATGTGTAAATAGATAATACATAATTTCCATGAACTACAATAAATGGTCTATCAAATTTCAACACTTTTTTGTACTTGGTACACTTAAGGGACAACATGCCAATGATGTATAACATTGAGAGTTTCGATGTGTGGGTAAGTAAAATGAGATTATTCATAGGGAAAATATTCCTATTCACATGTATTCATTATGATACTTTGACCCTACAATATAAACAAAAATTTTGTGCTATCTTGAAACTATTAATTGAATACATTTGACACTTTTTGCATGAACAATAAAAGTGTTACCTTGCCAAAATGACTCTGAGTCTCCAAAAGCTAAGAGAAGTTATTGTAGAGGGGCCTAACATAAAGCTATAAATATAATATATCATTTTCAGGTTCCAAAATTTGAAATAAATTGTGTATCAAAGTTCGAATATTTTGTGTTCTTAGGACACTTACGAGATATTATCAATAGAGAATAACACTAAGAGTTTTGACATGATCAGAGGAAAAGTGGGACCATACTTAGTGTGAATATTTCTAATAAAAAAAAAATTCACTAATGATTAAACGCCATGAAAATAAAAACTCCTTTTGTGCTACCTTGAAACTTTTCATTGAATGGATTTTACTCTTTTTTCATGAACAAAAATATTATTTCCATGCAAAATTGACAGTATGTCTTAAAAAATTGGGACATGTTATTGCAAAGGGGCATAACATGACCCTATAAATTTAAATAGATTACACAAAGGTTCAACAAATTGTAGGAAATGGTATGTAAAATTTGACAATTTTGTGCACTTAGGGCACTTAAGGGCACTTAAGCAACATTATTTGTAGGGTGTGGCATTAAGAGTTCTGACACATGGAGAGGAAAAGCAAGACCATGCCTAGGGTAAACTTGTCCAACCAGATACATTTGCACTAATTTTTGACCCCATGATGAACACAACTCTGTTGGGCAAAATTGTGGTGGATTTTATAAAGTATGTATGTTTTTTTAATTGGTAAGAGACCAAAGACAAGAACAATTATTATAAGGCATTGTACTTTAATATTGTTTTTTTTTTTATTAATATTGAGTTAACTTGAACCCAAGACCTCGAATAAGAGGCTCACACTTTAGTGTTGTGTTGTAGGTTATTTCTTGTAAATTATGTATGTTATGTATGACAACTACAAAATGTATTATAGGTCATTCATTACTTGTTAATTTAATTTAATTTTAGTGTATAGTGATAAATGTGTATCATTGAAAAATGAAACATATCAAATATTATGGTAACATGTATTGAAACACATATGGAACAAAATATTGAAATAAATATTTTCCAAACACATCAAATATTGTTTAATCATAGGAACAATGACACTAGCATTAGAAAAGCCACATAATGATTCCATAAACATAATTGGTACATATAGTTCACATAAGGAACAAATTATAGGAAATCACATGTTCTGTTTATGAAACTATTTAATAAGTATTTATATACATATAGAATATGGCATAAATTACATCAAAAAATTTTTTTTACTAAATGTGGCATATGCCATTTCAAAAAATGTAAAAAAAGACTTTAAAAATCTAAATACTTAGGTCACACTGGGCTACTGATAGATCATCTAGATGAAGCATCTTCAATATGCAATCTTTAGCTTCAAAGGATCATTCACAAAAAAAACTCAAACCATGATTATTATCATTTCACTTATAAATTAAACTATAATTTGAATTTTAAATTGAATCTTGTATGTACCATGACTCTATGTCTCCTAGCATGGTCAGAAATTCTTCTTATTTTAGTTATAAATTAAACTATAATTTGAATTTCAAATTGAATCTTGTATGTACCTTGACTCTATGTCTCCTAGCATGGTCAAAAATTCTAGAATATATCCTTGGTAGTGAAGGAATGTTGCAAAGACTAGGTATGTGACCATATGTTGATATGGATATGGATATATATACCAATACCAATATTGATATTGATACTGATACATATACGAATATAGATACTAATGCTAATACTAATACAAATATGGATATGGATATAGATATAGATATATCCTTTATTTCCTTAATCTTCTTTAGTTGTACTAATCATGAACTTATTTAATAGATTTATCTTCTCATAAATTCCTTCTTTTTCTAATTAACAATAACATAAATTTCATCTTTTCTAATAATAGGAAATAGACTGACCAATGTCCTCTCTCCATCTTTCTTACCTTCATAATGTGTAGTCGACTTTCTTTATTAAGAGATATCAAATAGATCATATGAAAATATCTCATTTGATATATACTAAATCTCATTCTCTATATATAAAGGTGATAATTGAAGCTTAAATCCCCCTTTTAATGCATGATACCATACCTCAATAGGCTACTTAAAGACTAGGATTCAAAACTATGTCAACAATCCTTCAAAATTGATAATAAATATTTGAATAATGATTTCATCATGATGTAAATTCAAATCTACATTTAATAACACCAATCATTTAAATTGATCATTCTAATTCAGGTTTTGGGGAAGGATTTTTCATGAAAAATCCCCCTTAGGTTATTGACTTAATCAATTCACTGATGAAGATTCCACACCAACACTTGGTGTGATCCATCCATTGGCATTAATCTAATCTTTGTAATCCATGTCTTACACATTTTCTTCCTAACCTCTTCAACATCAATATTTTTCTTATATTTATCATTATTTCACATATTTTTCCTTTCAAATGATCTACTCATATTCACATTTGCATTATTGAATCTGCAATACTCAACTATATTACCTAAATTTTTAGATTTGAAACACATAACATATGAATTTCCATACCTTGGATTGTTTCTCAATCTACATTATTTCCATATGTGACCAAAAGCATTACATTTCTAATATATAATGTTCTTTATGTTCATATAGTTTTTCAATTTGGTTCGTCATGCATTGGATTTGTGTCCATAGTTGTAGCAAGTAAAATTTTAGCTATAAAAGGGAATGATATTGGGTTTTCTTCTACAATAGTTTTCTCTATGTCTGACTTTGTTGCATGAAAAATACATATGATTGAAATTTTGTGTATTAGGTTTCTTCATTGGTGAACTCTTGGCTCTATCCATCTAATTTTTCAATAAGGTTTTATTCTCACCATATCTTAAAAAGAACACTTTCTCAAAACCAATTCCTTTGTGCATCTCCCTTTGGTCTTTATCTCTCAAGTTTCTCATCAAGATCTATTTAACTAGCTTTGAATTTTTCCATGAGCTCAATAGCAATAGAAAGTTCATAAATCCTAAGAGTCTCATGAACTCTTTTAAGTTATTTCTTATTCTGTCTAGATTCTTCATGATCAAGTTTCATTTATCCAATTACATAATTCAACCTATGGCATTCATCACATATGTTTATTATGTTCTTCTCAAGACATTTTTCATTCTTTTTCTTTACTTAAAACTCTTTTATCATTTTTACTACCATGACTTCACTATTATTCTTTATGTTGGCTTCTCAAATTCATATAATTGTCCTTTTAAGGCCTATGAGTAATCATTGGTTCCTTTATTATTTAACTAATAAACAAGATCCCTCCTCATGTCTATTTATTTGTTCAATTGTCCCCTCATATTATCAATGAAACATTAAATCTCCTTGAGTAACTTGTCAATATCTTAAAACAAAATCAAGAGTTATCTCTAAGAACCACTAGAAATTTTTGAATCACTCATTAGGATCTCCTTTAGGATATATAATTAAACTAAAGCTCAAAGATTTGATACCAGTTATTAGGATTAAGGAACACTTAGGGGTGTAAATCAGTATTCTAAACTTTTAAACCTTGTTAAGTTGATTGCACAACCATAAATCAAATATAAATGAAACTAAACAACAAAAGCATAAATGAATCATCCACAACATTATGACATCGTGAATTTTACATGGAAACCTTCTTAAGAAAAAATAATGATAGAGATGGAACCCACAAATGATTACTTTGCATAATTAATAACCTTGTTAAATATTTGACTACAAAATAGGGAATTCACTTGAATCAAGACACACCTCCTAGAGCTCACTACTCAAATTAAAACATATAAAGATTGTCTCTCATACAAAATGATTGAACTAGAACCCAAAATAGGGAAATTAGAAATAGAATAGTCTATTCTTTTACAATTCCATGTAGGTGTGATAAAATATCATCAACCTAACATATGCATGTAGGTTCTTTACACACATAACATGCCAATATATCATTTTCACTATACTCTAGCTCAAATTAACTAAAAATATTGAGATTATATATACCCAATTGCAAAAATAATAATTAAACTATTCAAACTCATAAATAGATAAATTAATTATTATGGTGGAATCTCTTACTAATCTAGTAGCTGACCGAGATTATTCTTCAATAAAAATTGATTTCTACTACTCAGAGTCTCATAACTCAACTGAATGATAACATCAATATGTGAAAATATAGGATGTTTTCCTAGAATCAAAACTCAGAACTCAAAATTTTTTGACAATACCAATCCACATAGTAAACTATATATATACATATAGTCCATGTTCTTCTTTATTTAGCCAATTTATCAATCTAACCTTTGGTACTACCAAAATAAGACAAGTGATATTGAGAACATGTATGGTTTCCATAAATGAAAACCTAAAACATGTGATGTCAATGTATCTTTCAAAAAGAAACTACCATCATAATTATTACAAGATGTATCGATAAACTTATCGTTGTTTCCATATTCTCCTAACTCTTTTGTGAGACTTCTTTCGGTGATCGTAATTGAAACTTTATTTTTAGTCTTCAAATTACTTATATTTAAGATGCCATTTTTTTTCTTACACCAAGTGGATTAGGGACATATTGTAAAAACTAGAGATGGAGGATTACAAACTAGTTGGGACTCCCATGACTACTTGAAGTTACTTACGTAAGGATGATCAATCTCCAAAATTTGATCACAATCTCTATATATTTATGATTAGTAGATTGTTGTATTTGATTTCTTCATGCCTAGATATTATGCATGAATTTTTCTTAATTGGAAGATATCTAGGTATTTTAAAGTACTTGTAAGAATTTGGTATAGCTCTAATACCATGTAAGAATTTTCCTAAGGCAAGAATGAAATGCCAACATCGAGAAGCTCAAGAGATAGCACAAGAGAGACAAGATATGATCAAATGAAATATGGATTAATTAGATAATTGAAATAATACATCATAGAAGTGAGTTGTATATAAGGAAACTAATATGACTAGGAGTCAACAAGGATATAACCATACCAACTAAGCACATGTCCACCAAGAGTGGATTATCCTCCATTGTGCATTAATCGATGTGAACAATGAGAGGATAAGAATATAAAAGTGTATCTCATAAAGAGATGTAGTAGACAACATGTGCTCAATTGGAGTGCAAACTACTATTTTCTCTAGATGACAACTCATATGAATATGCAAACTTTTAGGTGTCTACATGACAACTAATATGAAAACACATTAATCTAAGTAAACTTAAGCAAAGTGTAAATAGTAAATACTTATTTACACCAAGACCCCCTTAAGTGAAACTTAGGAGAATGTACTTAAGCTCACAAAAGCTATATAATAATGCAAGATGTGTCCTGGCTACTAGGCCATGTTGGGTACCCATTTACAAGATGCAAGTGCAAAAGATATGAAATGCAATCTCTCATAAAGTGGAGAAAGAGGGAAAACCACATGGTAAAAAACCCCCTCCAAAAAGAGAGATAAGTACAACAAAAGAAAATGAGAGAGATTAAGACCTCATGTGATGAAACAATCCCTCCATAAGAGAGAAGAAGAAGAAGATAGACCAAGTAACCTCCACTCAATGTAGAATGTACACCAATGGTAGATGATACAAGATCAATGTAGAAACTCCTCCATGATAGTAGTACAACATTCTTCCCCTTAGGAAGAAATAGAACCAAAGGTGTACCAATGAAGCCTCTCCCATCTATGGGAAGAAACCTCAAATTTTATGAAATCTCTAAAACCTACTCAAGTGTCCCCATGTCAATATTGAAAGGTGCCTCCTCCAAATCATGTGTACAATGCCACTGTGCTAAAAAAGAAAAATTAGGCTCAACTGAGGATGAATGTAGAACATGTATCAAGGACTCAAGTGTCTCCTTTGAAGAGAAAGTGACCTCCTCCAACTGTTGTATCAAAGGATCTACAATCATGTCAACCTCAAAAGAATGATCAAGTAGAGAATGAAGATAAGGGTCACAGTGTTCCCTCACAAAAACTAAAGAAGGATCATCTTCACTGAATAGAAGATGAATTTCATCAATAGTGTCTCCCAAATCTACAATTTAGCACTCCACATACAAAGTAGAAATGTTTGACAAGTATTCATCCCATGGAACTAAGTCTGGAAGACAATGAATATCATGTTGCACTAAATAACTTGAATCCATGGCTATGTGAATACAACTATCATTAGGAACAATAGTAGATGGAATATTAGTAGGAGGAGAAGAAATGGAAGGCTCAAGAACTTGATCATATGTGAGAAAACCTATGTTCAAGTAGCCAAAGTTTGAATCAACAATAGAATTGTGATCAAAATCTGCTAAAGAATCCGCTAATAAATCACTATCATCATCATGACCAAAGTCTCAAAAGTAGTATAACCAAGATGTGTGATCAACCACCCCTATAGTAATGATTTGTCTAGTATCCAAGTCTTTGATAAAAAATGAACTAGGTGTGAATTCCATAGCCTTCTTCTATCTCCATGAGTGAGCTAATAGAAGGAAAGAAGATTATGACTAAGGTGAGGTACACACAACACATCTTTGAAATATCCCTCTATCAATATTTCCTTTCCCAACAACATTCATGTAAGTATGATTTCCCATCAAGATAGGTGGAGTATGAAAAGGATCAAATGATGAAAACATAGATTGTGAAGATGTCATATGATGAGAAGCCCTTCAATCTAGAAGCCATCTCCCTAAATCTTGACTTGAAGTAGCTACTAAGGATTGACCTTTTCCCATTTGATCCTTTCCTTTATCAAAATCTAAATGTGAAGAAGAGAATGAAGTAGTCATTATTGATGGTAGACCAATTTGATTCTTCTTAAGAAGATTCTTGAGTTTATCTATCTCCTTCTTATAACAATGATGTTCCTTATGTCCATTCTTCTTTCAATATGCACAAGTAAGGAACTCCTTCTTGGATGATTTACCCTTACTATTGGAGTTTACTCATGGTGAGGAGGTTGAGTGTTGTTTCTCTTGTTGTGAATTTTGTTTCCATGATTTTTGCTTCTTGTTAGACCCTTTTCCTTGATTCCCTTTACTAGCAACCAATGCTTTGGACTTTGAAGACTTGAGAATCCCCATGCTCATCAAATTTGATTTTTCTACCATCAACATGTCTATGAAGGAATCAAATGAAGGCATGGTGTAGGAAGAACCTAACGTCAACTCATGAGTGTTGAAGCTTGAAACAAATGATGCATATGGTGGAGGAAGTTTTTTCATCAAATTATAGATCAATTTTTCATCCTCTATGGTAATTCCACAATCCTTGACCATTTGCGTTGGTTATATAGTCTTGAATTGTGTCAAACTCCTTTGGATCTAATGACATGAGATTTTCATCAATTTAAAATCACCAGCTTTGTCTACTTTTGTATACAAGCTAGCAAACTTTTCCCATCGTTCCTTTACTATTTTACAATTATCAATATGGAAGATAAGATCTTCATGTACATAATTCCTCAATGAACCAAAAGGAAACTTATTGTTATGATTCCATTCATTTAGTTTATCAAAATTAGATTGTGCAACCATGGCTCCATCAACAAAATCAATTAAACTTTTTTTCATCATTTTACTCCATGCTCTAATTTTCCATGTAGCATAATTATGTGGAGTTAAAAGTGGAAACCTAGGATAACCCATGATGCAAAATAAAAGAACACAGGAGAAAGAGAAGCGCAAACACCCAAGGCACACCCCCCCCCCCCCAAATCACTCAATCAAAGAACCCCCAAAAATAGATGATTTTGGCACTTTATATTTAGTGCATATACAATTTCCACTTGTCAAAGTGACTTAAAGTAGACTTCTAATTTTAATGGTTACAACAACAAATATGAATCTATATAAGACTCAACAAGATAAGAAACAAGACCTCTCAAGGATCTAATTAATTAAAAATGCCAAAATAGGTTCAAAATGACCAAATGCTAAAAGTACTATGTCTACTTAGAATTACTCCAAACTCATACCAAATCTAGAAAGTAGACAAAAAACCATGTACTTTCCAAAAAATAGCACCTAAATGTGTCCAGATGAGCCTGAACTAAGCCTTTGAAGATGGAAAAATTGGGATTTGTGATTTTGAGAAAAAATGAGGAAAAGAGATTGCAAACAACCTGCAATAATTTGTAGATCATGAAATTCTACCCCAAAACAAAAAGAAAAAAAAAACAATCTTTAAAAGAGGAGTCTTTATGAGGGGGATATTATTGTTTGAAAATTGCCTCTATAATTATTTTTCCTGAATCATCTTCATCGCACCTCCAAAAAAAATGACTCTATATTTCACCTCAGATTTCCAATTTTAATGAAACAAGAGTTGATTTAGGGGTTTTTTGACCTTCTAAATGTGATTGCAATATCTATTTTGCACTAGCAAGCTCCAATATTGACCTTCAAAAAAAAAACTCTTTCCAATGGCTATGTAATGAAACTCCTATGGCTTTCTTATCATGTAAGAATTTGGTATACTTTTGGTACCATGTAAGAATTTGCTTAAGGCAAGAATGAAATGCCAAGATCTAGAAGCTCAAGAGATAGCACAAGAGAGACAAGACATGATCAAATGAGAATGGATTAATCAAATAATTTCCTGAATACATCATAAAAGTACCTTGTATATAAAGGAAACTGATATGACTAGGAGTCAACAAAGAGATAAGCATACCAACTAAGCACATGTCCACCAAGAGTGGATTATCCTCCATTGTGCATGAATGTATGTGCAATAATGAGAGGATAAGAATGTAAAATTGTATCTCATAAAGATTTATAGTAGACAACATGTGCTCAATTAGAATGCAAACTACTGTGTTGTCTACATGACAACTCATATGAATATGAAAACTCCTAGGTGTCTACATGATAACTAATATGAAAATGCATTAACCTAAGTAAACTTAAATAAAGTATAAATAGTAAATACTTATTTACACCAATAGTAATCAAACTAGAAAGTGAGAAAAAGAATATTCAAATATTTGAAAAAGGCTTGAAACTTTAGGTATTTTCTCAAAAGGGATAATCAATTCACTTTGAATGATTTTAGTGATATAGATTGGGTAGGATGTGCAAAATGAAAAAATTATTACAAGTAGAGGTGCATTTTTATCTATAGATAAATTGGTCTCTTAATGAGTAAGAAGCAAGAATCAATGCCATTATGCACTATAGAGACATAGTGTATTGTAGTATAATCTTGTTGCACAAATGTGTTATGGGTGAAAATTTCCCTGCAAGATATTAAGGTTGCATATAATGAAGTAATTCCAATTACGTATAATAATATTGCTATTATTATTTAAAATAATTTAGTGATGCATTCAAGGACTAAGTACATGTATATCTAGTATCATTTCTTGAGAGATAAAATTGTAGAGAAGGAAGTTAAATTAGAGTATACACCCACCCATACATGATCAAATTGAAGACATATTTGCAAATGAACTATCAAAGGATACTTTTAAGTATCCCTAACAAGAAATTAGGAGTTAATGCCACTCCTTCAAACTAGATGTATAAGAGTGGTGCAATTTCCAAGGGAAAACATATTTCATATCTTTTGTCTCTTAGATTGATGTGGTTGATGCTCTCAAGGAGAGAAATGAAAGTTATGGTTTCTTAGTTGTAATTTTTCCTTGCAAAGATGAATTGTTCCTATATGGACAAATTTTTTTGTTAGAACTATACTTGGAGAAGGGGATTTATTTTGTGTACCAATTTGAAGATTGTTAATATGTGGAGAAAAGAATAATACAAATATATCCCTGTAAGGGGAAGATATAAAAAAGATGTTGACAAAATACTTTCCAATGTAATGCCAATTGTCGTTGATGTCAAAGGGGGGGAGAAGTTCATAGCGTGTCATCATGGTGTTATTTTTTTATTTGTATTACCATCAATGAAAAGGGGGAGATTGTTAGAAATGTGTATTTAATGTTTTCTTTGATGTCAATTTGTTTTGTATATTGTTCTCCACTTGGTGGAGATTTGTACAAATCCAATTTTGTACCTAATGGAGAGAAGTTTCATGTGTATGAAAAGCTGAAATGTGCAAGAAATAACATTCAAAACCTATTATTAGATGTTTAGATGACTTTTTTGATGTTTGGTGGTGATGATAAGTCAACAGTTAGAAATTTATATATCTAGGTGAAAAGTATGTGAAATTGGTATATGTAAGAAGAGTATTTGGAATCTTTATGGGAGAATTCTCTATGTAGGAATTTAGAGGTTTGTAGTTTTGGTGATGTCACATGTAAGTATGTGGAAATTTCACTATCCTATTGTTTGGATCACAAAGATTCAAGGATTTAGAATTATGTTTTGTTGTTTTTTAATAGTATGGTTGGCTATTATGAATAGTTACAATTAGTTTGGAGAATGTTCCACATGAATGTTTCTTAGTGTGCAATTTTTTGGACATGTTCTTAACATTTTCACAATGTTCCAATTTAGGTATATGACATTGTTTGGCTCCACAATTAAATTTATGTTTTTGTTTGACATTTTTAGTTGTGTTGGTCTCTGGTCAATTTAATTATTTTTGGTGTTTTTATTTACAACAAGTTATTGATTTGGATGTGATTTTGAGAAAGATTTAAGTGGTTGATATGGATCTTTTATGCCATGTTGAGATCTGCATGGAGCTATGTGCATTAGAGAACTATTTTGTGCAACAAGTTATTTTTGAAATTAATTTTGGAGGATGATGCAGTGTGAATTCTTTGATTAAATAATTTGTGGTAGGTGTATTATATTGTATTTGTCTTTGCTTTATTTGTTGAGGTTGACCATGTTAAGTTTGAATGCTCTTGGTAGCTGACTTTGTGCAATATTGTTTATCTCTACTATGGTCAATCTTCTTATGCCAATGTCATACCCTTTGTGAATTGTTACAACCTCAAAATTGCATCAAAGATCAACAACGACCAATATAGGATGCAAGATGATTGAAATGATTTGAACCATCTCATTTTTCCTATTTTTTAGGTGCTTGTTCAAAATAGGCTACTCCACCAATGCACCACAACAAATAGTTCACCACCGGTCTATCCCCAATCTACCATCCTGGAGTCACCATCGTATCACCTTTGCCAGGAAAACCCACCAAGCCCTTTTTTCTTAGTGGCTAGTCATATACAAGGACATGGGACTAATTTTTAAGGTCTGAGGGGGTTTCAAATATTTTCTTTTCTTTTTTGAGGCCCTACAATAGAAAATGAGATACCATTGGAAAGTTGATTCTGAGATGGGTAGATTAGTGTAGATTATTTCTAGCTTTTTCTAGTATAATACCTCTTTCTATTAAAGAAAAATGATCCTTTTTGTATTCTGGGGTGCATAAATTGCTCAATTTAGCTCCATTTTTCGATATGAAATAAGTCTAAAACAAGTCTCTTCAAATTCTCTATTATTTTCGTAATATTTTTCAAAGGTATACATGAGACTCAATTGAACCTATTTTTTCTATTGTATATACATTCCTTCTAGTAGGGGTTCATTTTTTTGCATTCTAGGGGGTATTTTTTTATTCTTATTTTTGTCATTTACATCAACAAACTAGAACTATATCAAAACAAACACCTTATGAAAAATGTCTTTGACCTCTTCTTGTCTAGTTCCTATCAACCCACATAACAATCATACATGGAAAACTACCATGACACAAATTCTCCATTCAAAGGTTTTTTTTCTTCTTTAGATGAAGTCTAATCAATATTTCTAAGTACTTATCAAACCTTGCAACATAGGAATAAGATGGATGAGGTCATGGGTTTGATTTATTTGAGTGTTTTAGATATCTTAAAAATTCATCTTAATGGGTGTGATACTTCTTGAGAGATGTGGGCCAAGTTCAAGAACTTTTTTGGTACTATTAATGAGTTTAGGGTACTTTAGATAGAGGCAAAGCTTACATCGCTGGTACCTAATTCTTTTCGCTCCACTAAGGACTTTCTAAAAAGATTTAAAAAATAGATATCATTATTATAGGGATGTGGGAAGAGCAAGATTGATACAAAGTGCATCTATCTAATTCAGTCAAAGCTTCAGGGGAACTTTTAGATTTCCACTGTGGATGCTTTGGGACCTAGACTTACCATGCCCACATTTGAGGTATTATGTGATTGGTTATCTATAGAGAATGTGAATATTACATAGTTGGACTTTCTAATAGGATTAAAGAACCATACGTTAGTTTCACAAACATTTACAGGGAAGCCAATGCAGAACTTGAAGTCCAAAGAAGATTCAATTAGTAGTGTGAGTTCCTCCAAGCCATCTCCTAGATTAGATACTCAAAAATCCATTAGAAGAGTAAACCTTCTAAGTTGAGTGAGTCTTCCTCTAAGACTAAGAAGTTTATAGGTGATCCTTGTAGTTTTCATGTCAAGGAAGTGTTGGAAATGTAAGAGGAGTAAATGAGAGGGGAGGGGTGAATCAGTTACCATGAAAGTAAATTCTAGATCCCTTAGATGTCAATATAAATCAAAACTAAACTCTGCTAAAATTTAGTAAAAGTAGAACAAAAATTTTGTAACTTGGTAAACACTGAAATATCTCAGCAAATGCTTAACATGAAAATTTGAGATATTATCAGTGATTGATGTTATTTTAACTTAGTTTCAAACACATAAAATAAATAACATGAATATAATATTTTAATGTGGAAACCCAGTTTGGGAAAAACCATCAATTGTAACTAGTTACAGTTTAAGGTCACAAAACACATAGTTAGGTGTGACCCTATTAGAGGATTTAATCACATTGTTAGGAGTGGCCTTGTTAGAGGTCTTTAGACAATTCAATAGAAATTCCACCTTGTTAAAGGATTTACAAATAGTTGTTAGGCCAACTCTATTAAGATATTTAATTCACTACTACAATAGTTAGAGAGTAACAATCTGATGAATTGATTATTGATGAAACTTATTTGCTGATTACAAATCTCAATTCTGGATTGTATACTTGATCCTTCCAAATTGAATGTATCTTTGCATCTCAAAAAGGATATTATGCTTATCCTTCTAATTTGCTTCCTCTAAGAATCATCAAATCTTCAATTCTAATCCACACATTCAATCCTCAACTTGACCTTATATTTATATCTTACACACTATCAAATTAGCTTGAATACAACTTAGAATAATTAATATTCACCTACTTAGTCAGCTAGAACAACAAACAAAACTATTTAACTCAATATGCCAAAGCAAGAAAATCCTTTTTTAGCTAACCCTACTTTATAGATATTAACTCAAAGTGATCTTCCTATGTTAACCAAATGAACTTAGTTAATATTGCATATTCTCAAAGTTCCTTTGGCAATCAAGTGAGCTTAGTTAACACTCAACTTCTACAAACTTTCCTTTGTCACCTGAGTGAACTTGGTAGACACTATCTTCTAAACTAGGCAAACTCTAGAATGCTCAGTAGACACAGGAAACTATCTTCAATTCCCAAGTGAGCTTGACATACACTAACTACAATGATATGACATTTTTTGTAACATCAAAGATAATATGCAATTAATTAATTATTCTAAAAAATCTCCCTCTTTGGCATTGATGGCAACACAACATGTCATAATGCAATGAAATTTTAGAGCAAGAATAAAGTAAGTAATGTATCCTTAGTTTCATTCTAATTCTCATCTATGAGAACTCTGTTTATCAGTGTGAACTCTCTCTTCCTTCAATTTCTCCCTTTGTCAACAAAACTCTACCTTTGATATCTCCCTCCTTGTAATCTCTTGAAGTGATAAAATTTATGTGAGATATGACAAAAAACTTCCCCCTCTGTGATATCTCATGCCGAAGACAATGTTCAGTAAATATCAATGTACCTTATGTACTAATTCATTTGCAAGGTTCCTTTGTCAATACTGCATCAATTGATTGATCTTCAACATGCATCGGTTGATGCATCACTAAACTTCATTTAGAGAGCTTCAGATAGAAGAATGACCCTTAGCTTACCTCTTAGATACAAAAATGCATCCTTAGGTAATGGCTTAGTGAATAGGTCTACAATTTTTTCTTTTGTATTCACATAATCCAATCTTACCTCTTTATCTTGTACCAATTCTATTAAAAAATGATATTTTATAGCAATGTATTTTATTTTGGTATGCATCGCTAGAATCTTTGATATATTAATTGCACTGATGTTATCATAGTATATAACCACTAGATCCTTGATCTCTATCTTCATTCTTGCCAACAATTGTTTGAACCAAACAATATTAGAAAAATTCACTATTGCTGCCACATATTTTGTCTCTACTATAGACTGAGAAATGCAATTCTATTTATTTACTATCTAAGACACTAGTCTTTTAGCAAGAAATAATGCTCCACCATTGGTGCTCTTTCTATCATCAAGCCTAATCAGCATTTGTGAATACTTTTAAATAAAAATTTACTCCTTTTTTGTACCATAAACCATAGTCTTCAATACTTTTTGGATATATCATGATTCTTTTGATTGACATCATGTGATTTTCTTTTGGATTTGCTGAGAATCTTGCCACCATATTAGCTATTAATGTAATATCAAGCCCACCACTTCCCTAGCAGGGATACCTGATTTTTTCTTGGATGAGTGGGCTAATGCATATCAATTTGATATTATGCCAGAAACCCTTGAGACAGGTCTTAGTACATATTGTATATTGGAGAAAGATGCTCTAGTTCCCAATCTTGTGGAGACTAAAGAAGATATGAGTGGGATATGGAGTATGTACTTTGATGGATCAAGGAATAAAAATGGATCAGGGGTTGGTGTGATGTTAATTTCTCCTGCACAAGTAAGGCACTATTTCTCCTTTAGGCTCCAGTTTAGTTACACTAATAATGTGGCTGAGTATGAATCCTTGATTCAAGGTCTTCTACTTGCTCAAAAAAGAGGAATTCAAGCTTTAAGAGTTTATGGAGATAGTGAGTTTGTGGTCAATCAAGTGAGAAATCATAATATCGCCAAGAATGGTTTGCTCAAGTCTTATAAACATAGGGTATGGGATTTTCTTGAGATTTTTAATGTATTTAATATTCAAAGCATCCCTAAAAAAGAAAACAGACATGTTGATAGACTTGCAGCAATAGGTGCATCTTATGATGTACTTAGGAATCTTGAAGAAAAGAAGGAGCAACAAATCAGAGTGGTAGTAAGGCATGTTATCCTTGATAAAAACATCCATTGGTAGGTGTTTAAATTTGATGAGAAAAATGTTAGCTTCTTGCATAATGAAGTAGAATTTTTAGGTAAAAACCAGTTAAGACTGTAGGATAAGTATGGTGATCAAATCATTAATCTTAGTTCTAACAAACTGCCTAAGGGTCTCATTACCTTAGAGAGTGTTTTCAATCTTGATGACCAAGCAAGAGGCAGAGACATGAACCTAGCTACTGATGAAGATGATCATATTCTAGTCATGGTTGCTGATGGAAAATCCTTGAACATGGGTAAGGTATGTTCTGAAATTGAGCAGGAGAGTTTTATTAATCTATGTCAAGAATTTAATGATATATTTGACTAGACATATGATGATTTAAAGGGTTCTGACCCAAGGTTATTTCAGCATACTATATATTTAGTTGATAATGGAAAACCAATAAGACAAAAGTAGAGGCTAGTGAATCTTGAAATTGAACCCTTAATGACAAAGGAGCTATCCAAATTGATTGAGGCCAATATAATTTTTCCCATCAAACACTCATCATGGGTAGCAAACCTAGTCCCTATTAGGAAGAAGAACGGAGAAATTAGATTGTGTGTGGACTTTAGGGACCTTGACCAAGCTTCCCGTAAAGATCACCATCCTCTCCCTTCTATGGAGCAGATTTTGTCCATGGTCAGTGGTTCAAAGAAATTTTCATTTCTTGATGGATTTTCTGGCTATAATCAAGTGCTGGTTAACGATTCTGATAGATACAAGACTGCATTTACCACTAAATGGGGTACCTATTCTTATTGAAAGATGCCATTTGGGCTAACCAATGTAGGTGCTACATTTAAGAAAGCAATGGAGATGGCCTTCAAAGGATTGATTGACAAGTTTGTCTTAGTTTACCTTGATGATATCATTGTGTATTCAAAGGATGTAGAAGATCATTTTGATCATCTAAAACAGGTATTCTTAAGATGTAGAGAGTTTGGAATTTACCTTAACCCAAGAAAGTGTGCCTTTGCTACTAACCAAGGAAAATTATTAGGACATATTGTATCTCATGATGGCTTAACTATTGATCCAGAGAGAACAAAAGCAATACTTGCCCTTCCTCTTTCTAAAAACAAGAAAGAGCTGCAAAGTTTCCTAGGCAGGATAAATTTTGTGAGAAGATTTATTCCAAATCTTGCTACCATGGTGAAACCTCTTACGGCTATGCTCAAGAAATGTATGGTCTTTGCATGGACCAAGGAAGGGAAGGACAGTTTTGAAGAGATGAAGGCAACCATAGCCTTGTCCCCTAGTCTCATGAATCCAAATTTTGAGAAACATTTCATCCTTTATACCCTAGGTGGTGAGTCAAGCATTTCTACAATCCTGACTCAAAGAAATGATAAAGGTGACGAGTAGCCCATAGCTTTCTTCAATGAAGGGCTTAAAGAGTATGAGGATAAGTATAGTTATGTTGAGAAAAAAGCCCTTGTAGTCATCAAAGCTTTGAAAAAATTTAGACACCTCCTGTCTCATAATAAAATTCATTTGTTAGTACCCCATGCTAGTGTGAAGGATTTCCTTTTGAGAAAAGATATTAGTGAGAAAAGAGCTAGCTGGATTACTAAAGTGATGGAATATGATATTGACATTTAGATTACCAAGCTGGTAAGAGGGAGGGGGTTGTGTAAACAGATGTTATCATCTCAAGAACCTGATGAGGAAGCTGCTATGATACTGAAAGAGAAACATGAGGTAAGAAATAGTGACCCAAGGAGTTAGATAGATGATATGATGAATTTCTTATTAGACAATGGATACCCTCAAGGGTTAGATAGAACTAAAAGGAGATAGTATAGATTACAGTCAATTCCTTATGTCATAGTTGACGGTGTCCTCTTTAGAAAAGATTTTAATGGAGCCCTATTAAGATGCCTTGATACAAACCAAGTTGAAACAATGATCAAAGAGCTTCATGATGGTCCTGATGGTGGTCATTTCTTGGCAAGGACAATTGCAACAAAGATCATGAGGGCTAGTTATTATTGGCTGTCCCTGTTTCATGATTGTCATAGGTATGTGAGGAAGTGTGAGAAATATGTTTCCTTCTCTAGTAAACAGAAGCTTGGAGCTCTTCCCCTTCATCCTATTCAGGTGGACCAATCTTTTTCCCAATGGGGATTGGATTTCATAGGACCTATTAATCATCCTTCTAATTCAGGTCACAAATGGATTTTAGCTGCTACAGATTACTTCACCAGATGGACAAAGGCAGTTGCATTGAAGGATACCACTGAATCTTCAATTTTTAAGTTCCTTGATGGAATTGTGACTAGGTTTGGTGCCCCTTCAACCATTATTTTAGATAATGCAAAGTCATTTGTAGGAGCTCAGATCTATGCATGAGTAGTTGACCACAACATTTACTTGAGCACATCATCAATCTACTATCCTCAAGGTAATGGCCTAGTTGAGTCATCCAACAAGAACCTAATTAGAATCATAAAGAGAACAATTGAAGATAACTAGAGGTGTTTCCTTAAAAAATTGAAGAATGCACTGTGGGGTGACAGAATAATGCCTAAAAGATCAATAGGGAATTCACCATTTGTGTTAGTCTATGGTAGAGAAGTAAGGCTTCCAATTTCATTGGAGTTCCCATCCGTAGAGCTAACTTAGCAGCTGGAGTTGATTGAAGATGATGCCATGATAGTAAGAATGGCAGAGCTAATGGAGCTACAAGAGAAGAGAAGTAAAGCCATGTAGACCCTAGAAACACACCAGAAAAAGGTTAAAAAGAGTTTTGACAGGAAGGCTAGGGTCAAAATCTTCCAAGAGGGAGATTTGGATCTGAAATGGGATGCAAATAGGGCAAAACTAGGAAGACACTGAAAGTTTGATGCATTATGGAGTGGTCCCTATCTTATTGTCAGTTGCAAGCAAGCCAATGCTTTCCAGTTAAAAAATCTTGATGGTGAGATTCTGCCTATCCCAGTCAATGGGATCTATCTCAAGCCATGTTTCTAAGGGTTTGAGATTCCATGTACATAGTTAGCTTAATTTCATTTCTAGTTTGTTCCCTACTTTTCCAAGAAGTACAAGAGCACAGGATTGTCTCCATAAGACAACAAGTTTTGAAATTTTAAAGGTTGTAGAAGGAGGTTTTGGTCTCTGGTTCCAATTGTAGAGATAGGCGTTTCAAGGTTTTCCTCTCAGAGGTAGGGTTAGGGTTTCACAGTATACATAGTATCCACATCTTTTTGACTCTGTAGCCCAATGGATGCTTTAGGCCACTAGTATTATGCATAGCAGGCTAGAATCCCCTATGAGTCACCAGAAATATTACATATTGTGCCCACTACCAAATATTTGAATTTTAAATACTTGCCTGCCCAACGATCACTTCTCGATTTAATGTTATTTTTTAAACATACCAGGAATATCAAAAAAATTAAATGATTGAACATTATGATATTTCTTCCCTGTGCATTTTAATGTTTCTACAGGCCCACAAGTCCCCATCATCAGATCAAAAGATATCTACAATTGGTGCTATCTTGCTATGGGAAGTCGCATGTTGTTTTTCCATAGCGACATAGCACCTTTTGGCCACATGGTTGGTCGGTCCTCCCTTTTCCTTGATTGTTTCTCCAGCGCTGAATTTTAGGAGATCCCCATAGGGCACTATAGCGCTATCAAAAAATCTATGTTCCTCACTGTTAGAGACATAACTCCCTGAGAAAAAGTGATACTGTGGAAACATCAAAAGGAAGGTGGGTCCCAAGTATGCCCTGTAGGATATCAATGATAAAATTTGGCACACATTGGCAGTTGGTAAATTTTTTCATTGCCTAAGGTATGATTGTGTAGAATATGGGTCCTGCTTCACTTGGCAGGTCGCAAATGAGGATTTTTCAGACAGGTTGGCACATGGCTAGTTTCTTATTGGTTGGTATACTGATAGGTCAGTTCCATCTAGCTCGCCACCAAATCTCAAAAAATAATGGTGGGTGCTATCTTGCTATGGAAAGCTGCGAGGATATCACCCATAGCGACATTGTACCATTGTGCCATGTGGATCAATGGGGCCAGGTCATGCCAAGATGAAGATGCCAAGTGTGTTGAATGGTTTGTGGGCCCAAGTTTTAAATTTTTTTTAAAGGAGATAGCGCCGTAATACGGTGAGTCTTCACAATCGTCAGATCAATCTGGATCCACAGTGGGCGCTATCTCGCTATGGGAAATTTCTTGGAGGATACACATAATGACATAGCACCTTGATGATGTGTGGCAGGGTGGGGCCAAGTATTATGCAATCACTGGTTGGTGATAGTTAGGGTCACGGGGTCCAGCTAAGGTATAAATAACAGTTAAGGCATTAACAGTTAGTGGCTAGCGAATAGTATAACGTTGTGGTCAGGATTTTTTAAAGAAGATGGTGTGGTTAGTAATGAAAGAGGTGGTCAACTTGGGAAGACCTTGCGAGGTGGTAGAAAGGACAGAAATTATTGGCCCACGTGGCTCATCCTGCTTGCAATTTTAATTTGACTCATTGACTTGTTGATTCACGAGCCAAAATGGTGGAAAATGAAGATTATTGCATCTAGATCTGTACCCAAATTAGACATTCTCCCTGATTATTCTCTATGGGACTTAAATGCACTAGTTGTGGAGTAATTATAGGGAGAGGACATCTTAGTTATGCCTGAACTATAAAGCCAAATTTTGTACAATTTTGTGGGGGGTTGACCTTTCTCTGTTTTCTCTATTATTGCTCTGTAGATTCTCAGTGTAAATTCCCCTGTGCCTCTGAACTACATGATCTTTTGCCTTATCTAATTCAGCCATTGGTATGAAAGTGAAAGAACTCCTTGCCTCTTACTGGTGTTTCATAGAGATATATGATCTACATGACTATATCTCCTTGGCCTATGAATGATAATATAAGTGAATCTCTCTTTCCTTGTGTCATTCATCTTGGTCTTCTAATCTGCATGTGATTATTAGATTTAACCAAGTCTGAATGTGTATATCCTTAGTTTCATTTTAGTTCAATAGTGCATATATGGGTAGAGATTGGTCTGAACACTCTATTTTGGTGCATCACCTCTTTAGATTAGATTAGGTAGATTTTCTTTCATGCTCTCCTTCTCCCTTTTCATCTCCAAGAGTAGTTAGGTGCATCCTAATAGTAAGAGGAAGTTGACCTTCTCTAGAGAATCAACCTCATAGTTAAAGTCCCACTACTTGGAGGTTGTTTCCATGTTTCACGAGGTTTTCCTTTGGTAGCAACTTTGGACAAGGGTGCAAACCTTAGTGACAACAGAAACCTAATTAGCTAGTAAGAGAAAATAATCGTGGACATCACTACAATTGGACTACAAAAGCAAGTATAGTTGTAATTACTATCAAGAATATGGAAAAATTCCTAAACATTCTACAAGAACACATTTTAGTGGAAACTACAATAGATGGTTGAGTCAAACCACATGTTTCAGTTGTTTGAAGACTGGTCATATCAGCAGGAATTTTCCAACAAGGTCAAAGGCACCCAATTCAGAGTTCAACAAAGGAAAAGAGAAGATAGATGTTAAACACATTAGAGGAGAAATGAATGAGACATGGAAGAAGAAAGATGGAAGTAGCACATAAAATGAAGGGATCACTTCACCTAAAAGGTCAAGTGGTCACACTTCATCCAACTAAACACAAAAAGGTTTGTGGGACTTATATACAAAGATTTATCATACATCAGTTCCAAGACAAGTAAGTAATGAAAAGAAGAGATTAGCATGAATAGAGATGCAAAGTTAAAATTTCAATATTTCATAAGTGTTGTTGAGTTTCCCTTAGATGTTGAGTAAAATTCTAATACATGCTAAGTTGATTGCCAAAGACATTAGAAGCCAAATGATTAGTTACAACCGAGTTGGTAGTGAAAGTCGAGTGAAGAGAAATTTTAGTTGAAGCTGAGTGAGGGATACTTTTGTGGATGTCGAGTGGTGGAAAGATAATGGAAGCTAAGAATGCAAAAATTCTTAAGAAGCCCAATGGATAGTTGTAAATGCACTAAGCATTAAATGCTATGAAAATAGGGTATATTATCACATTTTGAATTATTTTTCTTCATCGTGAACAAAGAGCTAAGATGAAGAAGAGTGCAAAATGATTTCAAAGTAGAGAATTCAACATTTGGGAAAATTTGAACAGTGATTCGCTACAATTTCTTCAATTCAAGGCATTTATACTAGTGCTGAGCTACGTAGTTTCAGATTTTTTTTGTGTTCAAACCCTAGATGACACACATGGCCTCTAGTTCTAGGATACCATAGGAGAAAGAACCATTTGAGGTTCAACTTGTGTCTAAAAAAGTAAAACAACATGATTTTAGGCCAATCCCTAAAGTGGCATACAAAAATGACCCAACCAGAGCCCTATCTATTATAACACCCTAAGGTAGTTATGGTTTAGGATGTTAGGAGATGCTACAACTACAAAATTGGAGCCATAGGAGATATGGAGATAAGGGAAGCCTATGAAAAGTTGTGTGAAAATAAAATTTTGAAGAAAGAGTACCAAATCATTGAGAGGAAGGGTTAGACTCGTGCCCTAGAATTCCCCACTATTTTTAAAACTGAATGAATCAGAATTGTGCTCAGCAAAATTCATGATGGAAGTTTATGGCTAGAAGATGGTCTAGTAAAAATAAAAAAGAGGATTCTAAACAAAGTAATAGGGTGTCCAACACTATATTAGCCAAAGACCCTTAGAAGTGACTCTAAGGAAGCAATTGAGAAGAACACATGTGCTAAATGGAACAAGAGAGGAATGACTATAGATACTATCCAAGACCCTCTTGTTGACTTTGTTGTTAGGCTTATTTCACACAAATTTTATCAATGCAACAGACTTAACAGTGTACCCTTCATTGTAATGGGTGTTGGTTACAAACTAGTGAAAAAGGATTATTCTTATGATCTTGCAGAACTACAATTGCAACAAATCAATGAGAATTTAGTAGCAATAAGAAGAACCAAGGGAGCATAGTGAAAATTTGGTGTAATTTTGATATGCATATTTTTCTATGTACAGAATGAATTTCCATCCTTTGGAAAAGTAAGCAAGAAAACCAGTAGGTCAATAATAGCTTAAGTAAATGAATATATAGAACAAATGGGAGCTAATTTTGAAACCCTTATGACAAGTTACTTTGGAGAATTCAAGAAGATCATGAAGTAGATATTAAGGATACCAATTTCATTGGTAGAACAACATGTAAATGATGTATTCTTTCTTGTAGATATTGATTATACCTACATACAAGCAACAACACCAAGGGTTAGATGGTTAAGACCTCTTGGATATGAAATAAACATAGATGAGGGATCTACAGCTATAACTACACTATTAGTACAAGAAGTGGACAAAAGTACACCACATTTTGGGACTTTTAATTTGGTGAGATCAAAGCTATACATGGAATTGAAGACTGCTTCTACATTAAAGAAAAAGGACAAATTGGTTAAGAAGTTAAGGGAAAAATTTGGTGAGGGCACTACTAAAGAGGAAGAAGATGAAGAAGCTAAAGGTGATGAAGATGAACAAGGTCAAGAAACATTAGCATTGACCCAAGGTATGGGTGAGGATTCAAAAGAAGAAGAAGAAGGTGCCAAGCAAGAAGCACCCAAGGCTAAACCTAAGAAGAGAAAAGCACAAAAACAACCTGTTGCACAACCCAAAGGAAAGAAGAAAGTAGCTAAGCCAAGCCCAGACAAGCCAACTACAAGGGAAAAAATTAGGGCAATGACAAAAGTGGCAAGGAAATAAGAAAGAAGCAAAAATCCATAGAGCAAGGAAGGCCAAAAGAAAAGAAGAAAATATATTACACCCCCAAATTCAGATGAAGAGAAGACAAAATTTGACAATGATCAATTTAGAGTGGTAAAACATTCCACCAAATCTAATTTGGAAAATGTTTGTGATAATATTAGAGATAATGCAGATTTAACTAGTTTAAAGACCATTGATTTTAATAAGTTGAGCAAAGAAGCACAAACCATAGTGGAAGAATCTATCTACACTATGATGGCCAAGATCAAGACTACTTCACTTGAAGTTGACAATTCTATGCCTAAGGAGCTAAGCTCCATTGTAGAAAATAAATGGAATTACTGCCTAAATATGGAGAAGGAAATAAGGGAATAAACATTGGCTCATGTGATGCCAAACCTTATAAAAGGTCAATTAAGTAAGGCTAGAAAGAAACATGGGAGCAAATTTTCACCCAAATACAAAGACTTTAGTATTTTGCAAAATAAAATAGAAGATTTTGTAAAGAAATCAACACAAATGTGGAAATTGATATATGGATTGACTACTATCAAAGAAGGGCAAGAAAATCCCTTTGAGGGAATAAATGATGGCGAGGAAGGAGAAGAAAATGAAAAAGAGGAAGAAAAGGTAACAGTAGAGGAGAAGACACATAAAGGTGCTGAGGCAATAGCAGAGGAGAAGTGGAAAGAATAGAGTGTCCAAGACACCCAATTGCCACCACCTAATTCTCCACATATAGTATCTACATCTACAAAAATCATAATTGTGAAAGATGTTCCTAACACCTTAGGTCAAAATGTCAATCCATTAACTGTAGATCTTAAAAGGATCCTTCAGCAAACAACATTGCAATCAAAATTGTACACAAATCCTATTTTGGTGAGTGTAGAGGAGTTAAAAAAAGTAGTAGCGAAAATAACCAAGGAGAAGGTGAACATACAAGAACCACCTTCACAACCTCCCAGAGCTACAGATGATTAACCAAAAGAGTAAGCAACACAAGACACAGCTACTAAGGTTGATCCCATAGTGATAGTAACAACAACTGTTGAGGAGTCAACAAAAGAATAGATAGCACAAAATGTTCCTACATTAAAAAGCCAAGGTGCACCTCCTCAAATCATTGTCATTGATCAAGGTAGAAGAGGAGAAGATAAGGAAGAGAAGAAAACCCCTAAGGAGAGAGAGCAAGAGGCAATATAGATATTGGTTAATTTTCCTACTACATGAGCTCCTACCAAGCAATTGAGCACTAATGTAGTACCATTATAAATCTCAGCACCAAGCTTAAGCTCCACCAAGATAGCAAGGGTACTTCACTATGGAGGCACTACACTTGATGAGGAAATAGTCATACCAAGTTATGACTATAAGAAAATGAACCTATAATAGATAAATGAAGTGCAAGATGCACTACAGAGAAAGAAGAAGCAAGAGATACTAAGAAATGAGTATAGACAAAAGAAAGCATTAGTAGAAATCAAAGACATATTCCTTCATGCATTTAGCTTGCTATTACTTGATGAAACAAAGCCTATCATGGAGTAATTTTCCAACATAGTGGACTAGGTACAAAATGAAGACCTTGATACTACTGTTAAATTATTAGAATGGTCCAAAAAAAAAATTCAAATGAAGGTCAATGAGAAGATATCTAGTGAGATAGCACTATCACAAGTTGAACTGGCTAAGAAGGTAGAAAAGGTGAAAATAGTACTTGAGAACATATTCTCATTGTACTCCAAACTATGTGACTCTTCATATTTCCCACAGGAGACTAGCCAGAGAATAATAAGCTTTGAGAGGAACGTTAAGATATCTAGCACACAGCTACCTAAGGATCCAGCTCAAAGTGAGAAGTATTTTGCAACAACACTTCACACCTAGAAGGAGTTATCTGTATTAATAGTAGAAGAGGCTAATGTTAAGGCCAAATTAATATAGATACAGTTTTCTATTACCCCACATCTAGAAGTATTGCATAAAGAAATGGCCTATGTAGAGAATGTTTTGAAGAAACATCCAAATATTTCTACCTTACAAGGCCTAGTACATCTTGTAGCAAAGACAACCATCTATCTCAAAGCACTGGAAATGGCATTAGACAATTGGGATGCTTACTTAAAGATAATAATGAAGGTAAATAAAACATTTTTGGCTAAATATTCCATTAATTCTTAGGACCCTTTGACATAAGTGCCAAAAAGGGGGAGATATTAAATGGAGATAATACATTTTTTAATGGAGATAATAAAGAATATCCAAAGGGGGAGATATTATATATTCAAATTTTGAATCTTAAAAGGATAAAACCAAATGGATGCAAAAATAGCAAGAAGATTTGTGAAAGGGGGAGTAGATATAGAGTATAAACAAAGCAGATACATATAAGGCAAAGAGTATCAAACATATCAACATGAGACAAATTCAGCTTAAGGAATTGTGGATATAGAAAATGGCACATTAGCTCAAGGGGAGTTACAAATTTTTAAGGTATATAGTCTTCTACAAAATTTTGAACAAGTTTTTGAAGTTTTGTACATATGTTGAACACAATTAGTAATATACTCATAGAGACTAGATTCATAATGCTTAGTTAAGTGTTTTTGCCACTCATGTCAAAGGAGGAGATTGTTGGTCTTATATTGGTTTTGACAATTGAGTGTCAACACACTTAACCAATTCTCAAGTTGATGCCGAGTATAATATATATGCCAAGCTATATTATGTGTCAAGCCAGAGATTCAATAGGTGCTAAGAAAGTATCAAGTGTTGAGTGATAAGTGATGCCAAGTCACTATAGGTGTCGAGCAAAGTATAGATGTCAAGAAAAATAGAATTACTATAGGAGCTGAGTGAAACAAAATTCTTGTATGTGCCGAGCATCAATAACTAGTAAGTGTCAAGTAACAAAGAATCAACATATGAGTTTGTGTCTTCACAAACTCAGATGTAAACTATTTTTGAGCTGACTCAGGGTGAATCTCAAAGGATCTTGAAGATAAGTTGAAATCTTTTGCATTTCCTATGTAATCAACATGGATCCAATAAGAAAAATGGAGAAAGCATGCAACCAATAGGAAAAGTGAAAGAATTGAACATGAAAAGAAGAATGAATATTGATCATAGATTCATACCTAACCCTAAGTCTTTGAAATCTTTAAAAGGAGGATGAAACCCCATTATTTGAATATGTGTGAGAGTTTATGGGAGAATGCTAGTGAAGTGAAGAGGGGTATAAAGACTTAGAAAAAGAAGAACAACATTGCAAAATTTAGTTGATCAAAAAAGAGTATTAGAACCTCAAGGAGAGACATATTAGATCAAAGAAGGATCAGAATAGACAAGAGCAGAATAAGGATCTCTAATTAGTAATTGAAGATTGCAAGTCATCAGGTCAAGACTTTGTAAGACTCTCTAGCCATTCTATTAGGAATGAAAATCCTATGATGATAGGTTGGTCTAATAGCTATGTTGAAAGCCTTTTAACACGGTGCAAAATCCTTTAATAGGGTGACATTCTAAGAGAGTGTTTGTAAATCCTCTAACTAGGTCACTTTTAACAAGGTGAAAAGTATTTAACAGGACAGGCCTTTCATAGGACAGACCATTGGAAGTGGTCAAACTTTGTAACCTTGAATAGTTACATATTGTTGTAGTGATAATTTGTGGGTATCACCCCCACCCTAGTTTTACCTTCTCATTTTTGGAGGGTTTCTGGGTTACAAAAATATTTTGTTATCTATTTTCATACATGTCTTTATTCTTCATGTTAAATAGATATGTTAGATGCATGTGAATGATGTCAGCTAAAAGTTTGAAAAGGTTAAAGTTAGGTACTTCTTATTCAACCCCCCCCCCCCCCCCCCCTTTTCAGAAGTAAACCTTCCAACTTGTAAATTCCAACATCATCACCTCACTCTCATGATTATAAGCATGAAGTTTGTTAATCAATTCTTACTTTTCCTCATCAAATTCTCCTACTTCATCTTCAGTACCAGCTCACTTTGTTTGATCTTGTAGAGGAAGCTCTTGAACTTAGTAGACTTGATCAATTCATCATCTTCAAAAAAATGTTGATCCTAGATGATCCTATCATCGAATGTTATTGATGCTAGCTCTAAATTAGTTAGAGTTTTCTCTACTACATTTATTTTATCATGTATATAACTTTTCCTTAAATCAACAAAATATTGATTCTTACTAGGTAGGATTTGCAGAGTTCTTTGTTTCATGTTTTCTGATATGTGAACTACCTTTTCCCTTTTGTTACCCTTGGTAACCCATGATGCCTTTACATGTTCATCTTCTTCAATTTCTAGGACACATATGGTTATGGGCTATTAGGGTTTACCCTTTCTTCTTCTCTAATTGGCCCCTCTAGCATTTATGCCATGATCTCAACTTGATTAACAACCATCTACCTTATCCTTTGTGGGTAAGGGACATCCATGTAAAACCCCTTGAAATTTTGATTTTCTCTCTTCAATTCCCTCTCCACCCTCAGAATATCATCAAAAATTTTAAGTTTATCACTAGCCTCCCCCTCAACTACTATGTTAGAAATGAGGTCCTCATGTGGTAACTCTTTTGTGTTTGGCAACACATAATTTCTAATTTCTTTGAGGGTATTCCTCATCCAATTATCTAGATCATACATCCTATAGCGGGTAGTTGATAAAGTAAAATAGTGGAGGCAAGAAAATATATATGATTCATGGATTCTTTTCCAATAGAAAAGTCCCCTATTCTAAAGCACCTAGACAAAAATGTGCCTCTATGCACTTTAGGCCTCTATGAAATCTAAGGTAATATACCCCATGTTCTTGTACAAGATCAAATGCATCAGTAGTGAATAATGATGGAATTTGAAATTTCTCATTTCCCCACTCTATTTTAGCCCAATGTTATCCTTCATCTTTTCTAGAATATACTCCACATAGTCATACTCTCTACCATGGTATGAATCCTATACATCTTTGGCAATAATTAACTCTGCCCCATATACCATATTAGTTCCATCTATACTAACCACTTTGTGGAGACCATACACTATCTTTACAAATAGTTTTTGAATTTTTCCAAACGCATCTCCTTATCCACTTTCTTAGGATAATCACATGCCTGCTTGAGGTCCATGGGTATGTGTTGTAGCATAGAATTCCTTGTGTAAGCCTTGGTATTCCTTTCAATTTTTTTTATTGAAGGCCAATTAAACCCACAAGCTTGCTCATTACACCCTCTAATCCAAAAGCTTCAATGAAAGAAGCACGATCTAATATACATAGAATGGTCCCATCTCGTGTGTGGAATGATTTGGTAGCTAGATTGTATGATGTAATAAGGGCCTTCAACAAATCAACATCCACAAATACTTCTAAAAATATTATCTTTTCTAGATTTTTCTTCCATGGGTTGCAAAAAGGAATTTTGTCTATTTAATTGTGGTAAAAGTACCTGAACAATTCATAACCCATAGACACTAGGGAAAATAGCATCCCTACAGAAAGCATAAGGGTCACATAAGTCATGGTCATTTGCAGAGATGGTTTTTGAAGATTCAGTGAATAACTTAATCCATTTATTTGTGAACTAGTTTCGCTTCCTCTACCTCTTTCCTTCTTCTACAATTGATTTCTTTGAAACTTCCATTTTCATAGCTTGAATCTGCTCAAGCTCATTGTCAAAAATCTTGATTTTAGAATGAGAACACTAGGAAACTCTATAGTTAGTACTAAAAACAATAATCCTTCACACTGAAATGTCTACAACTACTGGAAATCTCTTCTCTTTACAAATGGTAACCGATTACTAGCTTAGAGAATGTTTTTATGCTATGCATACTTTACCAAAGTTCCCTATGCATTGATTTCCTACTTGCTCAAACCTTAAATTCAGTGTTCTATATCACTTCCATGGAGCACCAACATAATCATCCAACTCTGCAATCATTGTACTTTACTCAAATCTCATTGGTTAACAACATGCATCATTTTTCTAGCTTAGACAAAGAGAAAAAGTGTTTTCATGTCTTATTTAGGGTTTACAACCTTATGATCATCCTTGAAATGTAAACCATTCACATCATCTTAGGCAGGAAACATGGCTTTTATGATCTTATGATCGCTTTGAATTCAACCCTTATCACATTCTTATAAGCCTAAAAAATAGCATTGACAATCTTAAAATATGTCATTTATCATATCTCCAAAGAGGCCCCTCATGTTCTCATAATCTTACAAGACACAACAAACCATAAGATTGGAACACTAGAAAAAAATTCACTTTCAATGGTTTTGAACTTATGCATCTTACCTCACCTTTAATTGCTTTACGATCTTATGATGATTGTTAACTGAACCTTTTTGCAACTTCAGAAGTTATCCCATAAACCTTTATAATCTCATGATCACATCTTGGCATAACATCAGGCTTCAAATTTTCTTACCCTACGATCTCTCGATTGCAGTCAATTAACTAACTTCAAAAGTTACCTTTAACTGTTGCCTCTCACTCCCAACCATACATTGGTCATCACCTTTCTTCATCATAGCCTCAAAAACCTTTATAATCTCATGATCACATCTTCGCATAACATCAAACTTCAACTTTTCTTACCCTACAATCTCTCGATCTTAGTCAATTAACTAACTTTAGGAGTTACCTTTAATTGTTGCCTCTAACTCCCAACCATATGTTGCTCATTACCTTTCTTCATCGTAGCCTCGAAAGTTTCAACTTCTATCATTACAATTTTGTGATCTAGCATTGCCTGGTAGCTTTGAAAAGCTCGTGATCTTCCTTCTCAATCATATAATCTATTATTTTGTATAGCATCATAAGATATCAATTGCCATGCGTCTTAAAAAAATTTATACTCATACGCCTGGCCCCACCTTGCATCATATCACCTACCACTTCCTTTCTTATGATCTTACAAACACCTCATTATCATAACTTCAAAAATATCTTTAGGAACCTTTATGATCTCATGATCCTCTATTTATTGTAGGATCAAAACTCTTCACAAACCTTTGCACTTTACATCTTTTCAAACTTATGATGCTATTATTCTTGTATGGTCTCAGGTCTCCCTTTTTGCCTTTACAATTACACAATTGTTAGCTTTTCATATCATCTTATAACTTAATTACAAACTCTTCCCATGAGACAATTAAGATGACATGACAAAAGGGTGATCGTAAGATCAAAAACTTCATTATAAACACCCACAATGCTATGACTATATGATACATCATGAGATCAGGAGACTCAACACTTTACCCTTATGATCCTCCACTAGCATACATTTCATAACATCAGGAGAGGGAACTCTTAAGCTCACAAAAAAATGCCTAAAACCCTAATCATAAGATCGTATCAAATGAGAAATTTTTTTTAAAATGACATATGATCTCCCACTTGAAATAAAATCTAGAATAAAGTTTAAAATTGATTGCCAATTTAAGAAATTTCTCCATGAAAGGGTAAAGACATAAATATTAGGATATCAAATTATCCCTCTAGGGCAAGATTTTCAACATTGGGCTAGGGAAAAATCATTAGGTTAGGGTTATTTTCTAGCAAAATGATAACAAATAAAGAACAAACCCTAACAATGCAACACATTTCAAAATATTTTCACAATAAACTACAATGTTTTGGCACAATGAAAATAGGGGATATTAGCTTCCAACCATTTCTATGAACCTCTTGTCAGTCTACAAGATTTTTCATTCTAGCTCTAGTAATACAGTTGCGTTCTGACCACATGATGTGGTTATTTGAGACCTCCACGATCCTGATTTGGTTGTTACTACTAGGAATATTGATTTACAATCTCTCTTATATCAGTTTGATGGTATTGAGAGATCCGATTCTATAGAGTTTTCTCTTGTTTCTCATGTAGACATAGTGAGAAAACTTTTGCATGAACATTTTGGCCATGTCAACTACATATATCTACAATAGATGACCACACAAGAGCTACTGATTGGGCTACCTTAGATCTCTTGTACCAGCAATGTTTTTTGAGATTGTGCACTTGGAAAACATCATAGAGATCCTTTTCTAGTAGGTAGATCCACACATACTAAGGCACCATTGGAGTTGATACACAATGATCTTATGTCATTCCCCACTCAATCTTTTTCAAGTGCCCAATATGTGCTTATGTTTATAAATGACTTCTCTAGATGTATATGGGTGTAACTTTTGAAGTACAAGTCTAATGTCTTTGGTTCATTTGGAATCTTTAAAACATTTGTAGATAAGTGATCTAGTCTCTTTTTTAGTCATATATGCATTGACAAAGGTGGGGAATATGTGAATTAGTCTTTCAGAGATTTTTTCATTGAGCATGATTTATATCATCAATTCATAGTTCCTCATACCCCTCAGCAGAATGGGGTTGCTGAGAGAAAGAACAAAACATTATGGGAGATGGCTAATTGTATGATACAGTCTTGAGATATGAGTCCTTTTTGGGATGAGGCTATCAATTATACCAACTATATTTAGAATCAGATGTCTTAGAAGGTATTGTGACATTTGAATCTCAAGGAGGCTTGAACTCATGTCAAGTCCAATATTTCTACATACCATATTTTTGGTAGTGAGGCTTGGGCATTTATTCCAAATTTCTTAGAGGAAATCCATATAGAAGAAGAGTCGACCACTCGTATTTGTTAGCTACTATGAGGATGTGGCAGAATACAAGTTATTTGATCCCAATTCTAGGGAGGTCTTATTTTAGTGAGATGTTTAGTTTGATGAGTGTTATCCTTAGATGGAACCTCCATCACTAGCTTCTCCCTCACTTCCCAATACTTCATCTTCTTCTCTACATGATTATTTATCCTTTGAGGAAGATATTGATGATGATGCACCTTATCCTCTTCCCCCCAATGTTCTGCGAGTTCCTACACGGGCTCATGATACTATTCATGCAAATAGACCTATGGTAAGAGATCCTTCAAATTATTACCATGGTCATGCTAAAACCTCTAGTATTGGACTATTAAGTCATGTCATTTCAAATGATTTCCAAATTTTTTCATAGGCAACAAGACACTCAAATTGGGATATGGTTATGGATGAGGCATACTCTTCTTTGACGAAGAACCACACTCAAGATCTTTGTCTTGTTTCAAAAGGAATAAAGTTGGTTTGGTGTAGGTGGGTGTATCATACCAAGTATTCTATAGATAGTTTTATTGATAGGTACAAGGCACATCTTGTTGCAAATGGATTTTCACAAGTGCACCAAGATATTTGCTCTGATCTCCATGATGAATTTTATTTTCCTTGTCCTCTCTCTTGCAGCTTCTCAGGGATGGGACGTATTTTAGATGGATATCAAATCTTTGGCTACCTAGGAATAAACTAACCCAGCTCAAATGAGATATTATGGCTTCCTTATGCTCCAACATTCTTGCCAATGCATTATCCTTATTTTGTTCTGGATTATAATCTCTAATGAGAAATATAGCTCCATGAGAAAATGTCCCCATCATAATGAATCTAGCATCAATACAGGGGATTGCCATAACATCTTCTCTAGCAAAGCCTTGATTTTCAATACCCAATCCTTGAGACATACCAGATTTGTCTGAGGTGTGCTCGGTTGGAGCACCCCATGTCTTGGTCATACCTAGGCAAAGGCTTGATGTGAATCTAGATCCCTAAATGGTCAAAAAAAAAAGAAAAAAGAAATTCAATAAAAATAATTTAAAGCAGCCAAAACAAACAAAAAAGAAACCTTTAACTTAATGATAAAACCATGGAATTATCAATATATCATTAGTGTTTTGTGGATGCTTTTGTTTATTCTATGTATATTATGTTAAACATGTTTATTGGCAAGAAGTATTATATTTTTAGTATTTAGTCTCTTATAATTTTTGTATTTCACATGTTTTGGTACAGACATACTGTAGCAATGTAAACAAATTAGTGCAGAGTCGTAGTAGAGAACCATACCACAAATAGCAACTTGCTTGAAAAGGAAGACGATGTCCTAAAAAAAGAATTCAATTTCTTTGATTTTTAATTCATAGCCTTGCCAAGAAATTCATTGGGTTATAACTTAATAGATAGGTTAATAATTGAGTTAAGCATAAGTCTGTGAGGTGATAATGGCAATGAAATTCTAGTTCCATTAAAAAATCTGAATATGATGAGAATGGTGGTAGACAAAGATTTTGATTACAAGGTGAGTTTTTACTCAAAGCTATGTTTGGGCAGCTACTATAGAAATCAATAGGGCTGATTTTCTCATTTGAGCACATGTGGGTAATTGTCACAAATGTCCCTCTAGATTTTGAAATGTTCTCCCATAACTCTTCAAAGCCCAAAGTTTTTGTATTAAAGATGGATTCTACTAGCACACCCTTCCCCCATATGAATGCTTGACTATTACCCTCACCACATCTTGAATATCATGTGCCAGATTGTGTAAATGAGAACATCTTGTAGTTGCATTTTACTTGGTTTGGGAGAGTTAGCTAGCTATTTTATTTTTCGGTTGAAATTATTATGCAAGATGGTTAAACATAAGAAATGAAAAATTATATTAGGAATAATTAATAACTATTTAATTGCTTTGTTCAATATAAAATAAGAATTGTACCACAGATAATGATAATCTACCCCTTTTGAAAGTATCTCTGAGAGGTTCATGAGTTGTGTCCATTATATCAACTCCGCGATCCAATTCATAGAACTATTAATACACAGCAGTACCTCTATGTACAACTTTAAGACCAATTCAATAGGAACTTCAAAACTTTCAAAATTCTTGATGTATGATTAGATGAAATCTCTTGCAAGCATTCATATAGTTCACACACTATCTAAGCTTCCAAATTTTTCATAAATTTACACCATTCCTTATACTTCATCAATGGTCAATTTTTTTTATAGAATTTCCATTTATAGGAAGACATATAAGGAAATGTTAGTTAAGTGGGGAATTGGTTTTGCATGAAAGTTTCTAAGATCTTTTCAAAATATCCATTTCATCAAATATCGTACAACCATAATGAATGCAATTTGAGGGACTTCATTTGTAGTATGTATGATACTAGCATAAACCATGGAGATTATTTGTATCATCTACCAGCTTCATTTTCTTGAAAGTTTAAGCATATTCAACAAGTTGATTCTGCACATAACCTCCATGTGTTATAGCTACTTCATTGAAATGACACCCTTTGAAGCATTTTATCAAAAAATTCATGCATGTTGTCTATGAGCACAATCAGATTTGGTCAAATTCTTGATCTGCTCTGATCTTCTCAAAGGTATTTCTTTTTGTTTCTTTTTATCTGCATCCTACATTATACAAGTACAAACTATTCTTACTAAATGTCCTTTGAAGAAATAAACTACAAAAGAAACATAAAAAGCCTACTAAGAAAAAAATAGAGTATGAAGGGTAGGGATCTTGGGTGGTTAGAGATGATCTCGTTCACATGGAATACTCCCCTCCCCCAAGATCAGTAGCACTTTCCACTTATAAGGGAATATGCTTATTGTGCAGGAAGATTGGCATAACATGACATACTTTATAGAGAGCACAATCTAATGCTTTTGGGTTTCGTATCCGATCCAATCTTCTCATAGGCATTTCTTTGAGCTTCTTTTTATATACATACTGAAATGCAAGAACAAACTATTGTTAGAAATGGTTGTTTTGAGGGAAACCAACTAGAAAGTAAAAATAGCAAGACTATGTATACAAGAAAACATTGTAGGAAGGGAAAATATAATGGGTGGTTGAAGAAGATCCTTTTCATCATGGAATGCTTCCCTGAAAGTACAGGAGCACTTCCACTAAAAAGGGAACACATTCATGCCCATTGTCCAGCAAGGTTGATGTGAAAATGGCATACTTCCTTATATAGAATACAATTAGATTTTGGTGGGTTGCATACCCAATCTGATCTTCTCGCAGGTATTAGCTTTTGCTGCTCTTTATGTTTATCCTGCATTATATAAACACACGCTTTTCTTAGAAATGTTCCTTGAAGAAAATCACATTAAAATAGCTAAGATTGGGTACACAAAAAACTACTATAGGAAGTACAAGGACACTGAGTAATTAAAGAAGATATTATTCATTGTGTAATGCTCCACACAAGACCAGTAGCATTTTTTTCTTAAAAGGGGGAATACATGCATCCCTACCATGTGAAAATATTGACATGATATACTAATTTAGACAAAACATAATCAAATAGACAACAAAATGCTATCATTTTTTAAGGTTTCCCGCAGTTGTCTATTGTAGCTTTTATTCAACTAACAATCTCTAAATCATTGATTATATTTGTGATCTAAAATATTAGTGTACATATGTGCATATAAATACAAGATACATAAGGGCTTTGAAGTTTGATTTATATTCTCAAGTTGTTTTTATTTACATGTGTAGGCAGTTGGCAGAGGAAGCATCCAAGTCAGTGATAGGGGAGAGGCAAGCCCATTTTATTTACTTATGTCATTTATTTTAGGTGAGATTTCTTCCATAGAAGCATGAACAATACAACCATATGACTTTCTTCCCCTTTTGTCAGGTATTCATAGAGGACCTCTCAATGATATGCCGCTATTTTATTTCTACGATGCAAGATTTTTCACTCCTTTCCTATTTGTTTTTGGTTTCCATGAAGTTCTCTCCCAAAATTATCTTTTCTTTTCCATTGTCTCAAGTGATTTTTTTGGGCAATCTTTTTAATTTCTGCTCAAAAAAATTGACCAGAAATTGGGTTTAGGATTGTGGCAAGTGGTTTTATATGTCTTCCATGCAACTCTTACAAGGTAGTTGTTATAGGTGTCATCAATTGTTTTTGCTACAAGGAAGCTCCTCTAGAAGATAAATGTTCAACAAAATGTTACAAATAGCTCCTTAAAGAACTAAGTGTCATCCATGTTCCACTTCTTCTAGAGAACATTCTAATCTTTCAACTTTTTCAGCATATTAAAAAGTCCATCTGAATTGGAAAAGAATTTCTCCAAAGAACACTTTTACCATTGTAGAACGAGTAATTGAATCCTTAATTTTTTTCATATAGTGCTTTTCATGCAAAAATAGGTGAGCTCTCTTTTTGGGAACAAACAGATCTTGTGGATTTTTAGACAAATAATTCTATTTTTGCATAGAAATAGCTTCAATTTTTTGCAGAAATGTTAATTGCCTGATTTCAAACATGTGATTTATTCCCAGTAGTACATGAAGACTGTAGCCACAAAATTGGTTATATTAAGGTTATTTATTAAAAGACTGGAAATTTTTTCTATATTTGTTAGGAATTTGCAACCAAAACCCTTGCGAATTTATGATGGTAATTTCTCTTGCTCTCACTTGCTCATTTTCTTTCTAGAGAGCTTGCAACAAACATAGATAGATATTTAAGAACCCTATTCTTTTTTTAAAAAAATATTTTATATAAAAGCTTCTAAATAGATCTGGGGCAGTAATATTTATAGTCAAAATATGAAAACCTTGAGCGCTAAAATTAATGGTAATTTCTTCATATTCTCATGTGCTTATTATAAGCAAAAGCGCTAAAATTAATGGTAATTTTTTCATTCTCTCTTTTGCTTATTATGAGCAAAAGAATATGGCTGTCAATGTAGAATGTCTAAGTGAGTAATAGGGTAAGTAATAGGGCAACCAAATTAAGTTTATAAATGTTAGAAAATAATATTGAACTTTCCAAATATTTTTCTTTTAATTCTAATATAAATTAAGAAACGTTGAGAACTCTTGGTGATTATTTAGAGATCATGTGCTCAAATCTTTGTATTATGGAGGTAATTGAGGACACTCTAAATAAAATTTAACTTACATCATATCAAATAGTATCAATATCTTGATAGTTATCAATTGTTATATCTAAATAAATACCCTTTATATATACTATAAAGGCTATTTTTTAAACTCAAACATTCAGCAAAGTGAAGCTTCCAATTTCAAAGAAAATTGTAAACATAAGTTCTAAGAGTTTAAACTCAAATATTTACTATAGTGAAACTTGAAACTTCACACTACAACAAAGTGAAGCTTCCAGTTGCAAACAAAATCCACATGGTCCAATAGTTTAAACTCAAATATTATTTAAACTTCCATTTGCAAATAAAATTCTAAATAGTTTCTCTTATAACATTCACTACACTACACTACACTACATTAAAACTTCCCATTACAAAAAAAAAAAGGTTTCTCTTAAACTTCCATTTGCAAATAAAATTATAAATAGTTTCTCTTATAACATTCACTACACTACACTACACTACACTACAATGAAACTTCCCATTAGAAAAAAAAAGAAGGTTTCTCTTACAACATTCACTATAGTGAAACTTCCCATTACAAACAAAAAATTAAACCTCACTTTCTAAGGGTTTAAAATCAAACATTCCTAGAGTGAAACTTCCATTTGCAACTGAAATTCTAAATAGTTTAACCTAAAAGATTCACTAGAGTGAACCTTCTATTTTCAACCTAAAAAATTTACTAGACTGAAAATTCTATAGTTTAACCTAAAACATTCACTAGAGTGAACCTTCCATTTTTAGACAACTTTAAATCTCAATATCACTTTCGAATTTTTTTAACTCAAACATTATTAGACCTCATTTTCAAAAGGTTTAAACTCAATCATTATTAGAGTGAAACTTTTGTTCTTTAACAAAATGTGAACCTCATTTCCTCATGAAATATTAAAATTTAAAACCTCACTTTCTAAAGAAAAATTTAAAACATTCACTAGAGTGAACCTTCTATTTTCAAACAAAATTTTAAATCTCAATATCACATTCAAAATTTTTTAACTCAAACATTATTAGACCTCACTTTCAAAAGGTTTAAACTCAATCATTATTAGAGTGAAACTTTTTTTCTTTAACAAAATGTGAACCTCATTTCCTCATGCAATATTAAAATTTAAAACCTCACTTTCTAAACAAAAATTTAAAACATTCACTAGAGTGAACCTTCAATTTTCAAACAAAATTTTAAATCTCAATATCACATTCAAAATGTTTAAACTCAAACATTATTAGACCTCACTTTCAAAAGGTTTAAACTCAATCATTATTAGAGTGAAACTTTTGTTCTTTAACAAAATGTGAACCTCATTTCCTCATGCAATATTAAAATTTTAAACCTCAGCTTCTAAATAAAAATTTTAACCTCACTTTCTAAGGGTTTAAACTCAAACATTATTAGAATGAAACTTCCATTTGCAAATAAAATTCTAAATAGTTTAACCTAAAACATTCACTAGAGTGAAACTTCTATTTTTAGACAAAATTGTAAATCTCAATCTCACTTTCAATATGATTAAACTCAAAACATCATTAGACCTCACTTTCGAAAGGTTTAAACTGGAACATTATACTTTTGTTTATTAACAAAATGTGAACCTCATTTCCTCATGCAATATTCAAATTTTAAACCTTAGTTTCTAAAGGTTTAAACTCAAAGATTATTTCACACTTTCTAAAAGGTTTTAACTCAAACAAATTATTAGATTCAAGCTTTAGTTCGTGAACAAAATGTGAACCTCATTTCCTTATGCAATTTTTTCAATGTTGATAGTTGTTCTATGCAAAACTAAGCCAAACCATGTGCTTCCTCCTACTCCCTCATCTACCCAAGGTAGGGACTCTAGTTGCATGCAACTCTTGTTATTTAAATAATAATTATAATACACATAATTCTAATCTTTATTATGATCATATTATGATATAAACTTAAATATTGTTCTAATTTTAATCTTATTAAAGATCTTAATTTGGGTCATAAAACTAAAATTTGATATTTATAAATGTAACTTCCATCATAATCTTAATCCTAACTTTAATCTTAATTTTAATCAAAATTCTAATTTCACGATGTAAACCCTTACTTTAATCATAATTGTAAACCTAAAGTCTATTCACAACCCTAACCTAAATCCTAATTTTGACCTTATCCTAACCCAAACATCAAATTCTAATCATGACATAAGGAATAGAGAGGGGGAGATATAAAGGAAAAAACCTAGAGATATATAGGAAGAATATGAAGACTATATACTTTACCCAAGATTTTAAGTAGCTAAAATAATTTTTGGCTAGCCTTTGAGTTAGTGAAGGTTTATCGATATCACCATTTCCAACTCTTGATAGACATTTAGTTAGAGATTCACCCTACCCATTAGTCGATCCATGAGTAAGTGGATTCTTTCTTGAAAGTTAAGAATAAAGGATATTGGTAACACCCTTTTACAAAATCTCTCAACTTCTTTCTTACCTTGAGTTGATCTAAGGAATGGGTAGAAGTGGTAGCCTTCCCTTTAAGGTAGGAGAGACTTTGTCTCACATGTTGTGGTTGGTCATCCTATTTTGTGACTGGATTTTTACCCAAAATTGTCAGTTGCAAAATATCCACCCAACAATCATCTATTTTACTAGTAGCACCTTTTATTGCACTAACAACTTCCTTTATTCGAGTAACATATTGAGCAATGTTTTCAGCTTGTTCCATTCTCATGTCATCAAAATTACCTCTTAGGCTTTCTGACTTGGCTCTTTGAACATTTTTTTCTCCACCATAGATAGTGGCTAGGACATCCCACATCTACTTTGCACTTTTAAATTATTTGATATCGTCAAACTTAGCATAGCTTAGGGTAGAGGCAATCTCAAAAATCACCTTATTATATTCTTTCTTTTCTTTAGGTCTTCAATAGTTAGGGCACCTGTTGGATCAACATGTTATGTTGTAATGTATGTTTTTGCATAATCTCCAAGTCCTCCAAGGTGTAGCTTCATCAAAATTTTCCATGTAGAAAAGTTATCTCTATTCAGCTTGGGTACCTCTCTTTTTAACATCTTGATCTTTATGCTTTTATTACCTTAAAACTAATCCTCTTAAGCAATTATGCTCTGATGCCAATTGTTGGAATTATTTTTAGATTAACTAAGAGTAGGGGGGTGAATCAGTTAATCAAGGTCCAGATGTCTAAATAAAACTTTTTCTCAATTTAGTGAACCCATATAACATTCTTAACCATGCATGAATTCATTATGTGTTAGCCAAAACTGATATGTCACTATTAAACTAATATGCAAAAATGTAAAGCATAAAAGACAACACATCCATCAATAGAATTGACACAATGATTTAACATTGAAACCCAATTTGGGAAAAACTACCAGTAACATGCTACTCCTTTTTCACTCTTCTAAAGTGATGCCTTTATTAAAGGCCAACCTTGCTAAAGGTTACAACACATAGTGTTAAATGTGACTTGGTTAAGGGATTTCAATCGCCCTGTCAAAAGTGAGCCTTGTTAGTGGACTTTAGGTCATTCACTTGGAATGCCACCCTATTAAATGATTTTCTAATTACTATTAAGTCAACCTTTCTCTAAAGAATTTACCCTAATCTGATATAATTGGTAGAGAATAACAATAGAGTTTGCTTTGATACAACTTACAACCTTACTTGCAGATTACAAATCTCTATTCAGTCTTCAACTCTTCTTGGCTTCTTATCTTTGTAGTTCTAGCACCTTGTTCAACCTTCAAGCATTCATACTTCTCTAGCCTTGTTTATTAGCTCACCATTGTAGACTTCTCCTCTTGGGTCACTTGATGAAGCAAACCCTCTTCCTTCACCTTGTTAGATTTTCACATCGGAAAAACTTTATGACCTATAACTAACTTTGCTTCATGACTAGACATCCCTACATATAGGGAATTAGAACTCTTTTTCCCGCTCATTATCCATCTCAAGAATTAGGGCTTTTGATGGCTTAGGTAGGATACAATGTATCTACCCCATATCTTGTCTTCTCTAGAAACTTCTCCTAGAATCTATTTGAATTTTCCTCTAGAATGGTTTACATAAGATTCGGTGCCTCTAGCTCATCAATCTTATCTTTCTCCTAATTTACAAGTTCCAAGAAAATAAACTTGTTAGCTTTTATTTGATGAATCTTCAATCTTTTTCACAATGCAAGAGCTTGATATTATCAATTTATCAATGCTCAATACATACATTGTTACTTGGCATCTACTGTAAAAACACTCAGCATTAACTAGATTTTATTGGTGCTCAACATCTAGTGAAAATCACTCGGCATCTAATAACTTGCTCAACACCTATTAGTTTGCTCTGCATCCACTAGAAATTGCTTTCACTTATCTCCAACTAACTTTTTACTCAGCTTGCACTAACTTTTGTCGGCACCTTCTATCAACTTGGTCAAGCTTAGAAAATGAACCAAATGAACTTTGTCCAAACCTTTTCTTCTAAACTTTGTAAGTGTATCCAATCATTTTGTCACCTGAAGTAGATCATCAATATATTATGTTATCACTATCTTAACTAATTCTTGCTCTTCAATACATAATCATAACTCAACCTTTCCTCTAGGTTCTTTTGTTTCATCTTGTTGATCAAATTCTCTTCATCAATCAACTAAGTGATAGTGCTTGAAACATATAAGCAATTATCTTACCAACATATAGCAGGTTTGACATCAGTGACAAAACAATGATTGAAAACACGTCTTCAACAATAATAATCTTTCTAATCAAATGATCTTTTCAATCCTATGCCAACATTCGTATCCAATCAGTTTTAAATACATTTGGAAAATCTAGGGCTCATGTTAAACCCTTTTTCTCAAATCAAGAGCGTATCAATCTAAAGACAAAGAATGAAAGACCATAGAATTATCTTAGCATTGAAAAAAAAAAACTAGTGAAAGAATGATGAAATCTCAAGAAAGCATGAATCAATTGAGTGAGAAAAGTCAATATAGACACAGAGACAAAGCTTGCTTAGGATATATACAAAAGAAGGTGAATTATCTCAGCAAGGAGCTCAAAAGAACAAAAGGTCAACTTGTAATCCTTGTGGTAAGATAGGTCATACATCAAAAAAATGCTAGAGCAATGGTAAAGGAAAATTCAATGGAAAGTGTTACAGTTGCAACAAGCATGGTCATAGAGCAAGTGAATGCACAGAGAAACCTAATTTTGGAGGAAAGTGTCACAATTGCAAGAAACAAGGACACAAATCTTTAGAGTGAAAAATCAAGAAGTGGAACCCAGTAGAACAAATTGTGAAAGCAATATTTGGACGAGATTACAACACATAGTGTAGATGTCAATATTGTGGTGAATTTGGGCACATTGGAGAAAATTGTGGGAAACATCACATGAGGAAAAGAGATACTACAAAGAGATGTTTTATTTTTATAGAACTTGGACATCTTGCCAATAACTATATGAACATGAGAAGAATTGAAGATGAAAAGAAAGAAAAAGTTGACAAGATCATAAAACAAACAAGGTAGAAATGGATACCGAAATCTCTAGAGAATGCAAGACAAAATAATGAAGTGAATGACACCCAAGTCAATGAGTTGGGTGACATATACCTATGCAGATCACTGGAACTATGATTTAGAACAAGTCATCTAACATCAGCTTCAGCTAGCAAGCAAAAAGATCCATATTAGCATTCAAGATGCAAAACGATCATTGAGCAAGGTTGGGTCACAAGGCCTTACCAAGCAAGGTCGGGTTACATATAATTTCATTATGCAGATGATCTAGAGGATATTTTCATCAAAAATTGAAGTATCTCTAGATCTCCCATAATTAGCACCATGTCAAAGTTCTCAGAATTTTGAATCCAATAGAAGTCGAATGGGCAAAAATGGAGTCTATACGCTTGAGTTATGGCCCATCAAAGTTAGGTCAAACCTTGGACTAAAGGCCATTAAAAAGGTGAAATTTGGAATTCTCCAAAAATGGCCAAGCTTGACACCAATTTGAAGATCTCATCAAGAGGTTACTAGAAACATTCATTTTGTCAAAATTGGAGCCCAGATGTGAAAGTTATGCCTAGTCAAAGTTGTGGTCAAATAGGCATATCAACAGTTGACCAAAAATAGGCATTAAATTTTGACCATCTCTAAATTAGTTGAAATGGCATCAAGATGAAGGTCTTGTCACTATGATTCCAATGCCATTCGTTTCATCAAAAATAGAGTTCGTATGTAGGAGTTATGATCGGTCAAAGATGCCTAGGAAAAGGGTTGACCAATGATTGGCATGTCTATATGATAATGTTAGCATGGTGACATGGCAAGTACATAGTCAGCATAATAAGGTGGCATGAAATAACAACTCTAACCTATCATTTTGTGACACACGTGTTATTATGAGGTTAAGTGAATTACTGTCACGTGGTACCTACGTGGCAAGGGACCAAGTTTGTTCTACCAAAATTATATCTTGGTAGTTGGTAGGGTCAAATCTGCAATCACTAGGCCCCAAACCCCAGTCAGTGGTCATTGGGCTACTAGTCCACTTCAAAATAGATGTGGCGTAGTTTGTATTTACAATTTATCTCGCCAAAATCAGCTTTTAAAAGGCTGCCAGCAGGGTTGGAACCCCCAACTGACAGCCCAAGAAAAATCTTAACTGCTAGTGCACCAAATGTGGGATTGAATATGAATATAGGCAAGTTTGTATTCAAACTTTTCCTATCAAAACAACCACCTTATAAATAAATAAAAAGACTTTTTATTTGGTTAAGATATATCCCCCCAAATTTCATGTAAGCCAAGTTTATTAATTGGCAAAGGGGTGAATTCGAATAGGTAGTTTTCTTAAGAGGCCTATAATTAAATATTATTGTTTTAGCCTATTTTAGGCTAAATTCATGTATAAAAGAGGGGGGAGATTTTCTTATGAGACCCATTCCAAAGAAGAGATTTTTGGAGGAGCCATTCTAAAGAGGCCATTCTAGAGGAGAGAATTCCAAACATGTTAGAGAGCATTCTAGAGGAGAATTTCTAAGAGGATATTTTTCTAAGAAGCCATTCCAAGGGCACAAAAAATGCACAAACATGTGATGTAATGATGTTCTATGTCTGTAGTTGAACCTTTTTAGGCAAAGTCTTCCTTGCTCTTTAGTAACCAGTCTTGTGCCTTGAGAGCTTGAATGTAAGATGGTTCGAGTCAGGATTTTTTGAAGACTTTGTGGATAGACTATAGTATGTTGTAAATCAACTTTTAAGAGCATCAATTATACATTAGTCACTCAGTTGACCTAGTCATAGAGATGTAGTTTTCTTAGTCCGGATGAACTCTAAAATCAAATTAGTTCTCATCTCTCTCTCATTCTTTGTTTCTTGTGTTTATATGTGCTATTAGTTTCTGTTAACTATCATTTAAGTTATTTATTCCACATTGAACTAAATTGAAGTGGTTAAGTATGGTGGCATAGAACTTGGTGTTTTAATGCATTGCACTAGCAAATTGGGATACTCAGCTTCAAATTTGATCTGATTATAAAGATCTAGGCAATTATATACTGAGTGAAAATTGCATCAAGGTGTACAAATACTTAATGTCTAATGTTTAACTAAAAAACTAGATGAAAGGTGAATATAGAGAAACTGAGTATCCCAATTTGCTAGTGCAATGCGTTAAAACACTGAGTTCTATGCCACCATACTCAACCACTTCAATTTAGCTCAATGTGGAATAAAGAACTTAACTGATAGTTAACTAAAATTAATAGCACATATAAACACAAGAAATAGAGAACAAGAGAGAGAGATGAGAATCAATTTGATTTCAGAGTTCATCCAGACTAAGCAAACTACATCTTCGGGTCTAGCTCAACTAAGTGATCGATGTATAATTGATGCTCTTAAAAGTAAATTTACAACATACTATAGTCCATCCACAAAGTCATTAACAAATCTTGACTTGAACCATCTTGCATAGAAGCTCTCAAGGTGCAAGACTAGTTACTAAAGAGCAAGGAAGACTTTGCCTAAAAAGGTTTGACTATAGACATGGAACATCATTACATCACATGTAAGTGCATTCTGAGTGCCCCTAGAATGGCTTCTCAGAAAAATCTCCTCTCAGAAATTCTCCTCTAGAATGCTCTCTGACATGTCCAAAATTCTCTCCTCTAGAATGGCCCCTTTAGAATGGATCCTTCAAAAATCTCTTCTCTAGAATGGGTCTAATAAGAAAAACTCCCCCCTCTTTTATACATGAATTTAGCCTAACATAGGCCAAAACAATAATATTTATTTATAGGCCTCTTAAACAAACTACCTATTCAAACTTACCCCTTTTCCAATTAATAAACTTGGCTTACATCAAATTTGGGGGATATAGCTTAACCAAATAACAAAAAAAAACTTATTTTATAAGGTGGTAGTTTCGATAGGCAAAGCTTGAATACAAACTTACCTATATTCATATTCAATCCCACATTTGGTGCACTGGCAGTTAAGATATTGCTTGGGTTTCCAGTTGGGTGTTCCAACCCTGTCCATGGGCTTTTAAAAGCCAATTTTGGTGAGATAAACTTTAAATAAAAGCTATGCCACATCTGTTGGGGTTTGGGGCTCGATGCCATGGGTTTGACCTCGTTGGCTACCAAGATATACTTTTGGTAGAACAAACTTGGTCCCTTCCCACATAGGTGCCACGTGGCACTAATTCACTTAACCTCGTAATGACACATGTCAAAAAATGATAGGTCAAAGCTGACTATTCATGCCATATTATTATGTTATCTTATTCTAGAAACCTCTTGACGAGACCTTCAAATTGGTGTCAACTTTGGCCAATTTTGGAGAGTTCCAAATTTCACTTTTTTTATGGCCTCTGGTCCAAGTTTTGACCCAACTTTGATTGTCCATAACTCGAGCATACAGACTCCTTTCTTGCCCATTCAAGTTGCACTGGATTCAGAATTGTGAGAACTTTGACATGGTGCTAATTATTGGAGATCTAGAGATACTTCAATTTTTGATGAAAATATCCTCTAAATCAACAAACATTAAGTTGGTGACTCTACCGAGTACCAAGGTTAGATTGAATGGTGATAATTCTAACGAGTTTTGAAGTACTTTGAGTTGGTAGTTCCTACTGAGTTAGGAAATCTTACTAAGTTAAAGGTGCCTTCCAAGAATTAAAGACCAAACTAAGTGGAGTATGTCTTGTCACTAAGCAAGTTAAAGGTGCCTTCCAAGAATTAAAGACCAAACTAAGACCACAAATTTTCAGGGTGCAAAGTGAAGAGAAAATTTAGTGTTTCTGAGTTATTTGAGCAAATTATTGTTGAAGATTTTCCCATTTTTGAAACCCTACTAAGTGATGTCATCTCTGAGAAACAAAGTGAAGAAAGGATCGAAAAAGTTGGTTTGTGGAGTGGATTGCAAGGCTTCCACATTCAAGTTGGTGTGCAATCACAAATTCCACCCAAGGTACTTCTTGTGCACAATATCCATTCATTATATCATAGTTCTATTCAAGAACTTGGAACCCTTGAAATGAACAAAGAATTCAATGAGTTATGTGTGCATGGAGCTCTCAAACCTAAGAACAATCATTTGGAAACAAAGGACTTAAAACATATTCTTCATATGCCAAAGGACTTTCAATTCAAGTGGATCATATTCATTCTGAGTAGCATTCACAATGGGCAGATGTGACTAGATCACCCTATCTTGATAAAGAAGATGATTTATAGAATCATTGGATTGTCAATGTTGAACAAAGCTAAGGCCACTAAAGCCCTATGCCGGGAAAAACTGACAAAGTGGAGTCGTGTTGAGTTGGATGGAAGAGGAATGAAGCTTAGTGATGTAATAGACATTGAGTTGAAGTTTGGAATCCATGTGATTTCTCACAAGATATATAACTCTATCTAGTTGAACAATGTGCCATGTGAGGCTGTTGATCTGACATACAAGGTGGTGAAGAACAACTTGTCTTTTAACCTTGCCGAGTTATTGCTGATACAATTCAACAAGAATATGGAGAGCATCAGAGTGTTAGATAACAATTGGTGTAAGCTCAATTCTCTTTTAATATGTTTATTTTTCTTTGTTCAAAAGTTTTTGCCTTCCAAAGGATTTGTTGTATGGAGAAAATATGTTCTAGTTTTATACCAAATCAATGAGTACATGGTAGAAATGGGTGAGAATTTTAACAACATCATAGATAATTACTTTGAATCATTCAAAGAAAAGATGAAAAGTAGATTTAGGATACCCAAGAAGCTTGTAGAAGACTATGAGAAATATCTATGTTTCATGGCTAACTATGAAAAAGTATATATTCAAGCAGTCAAACCTAGAGTGGCATTGGTTAAGCCTCTAGAATATGAGCTTAACATTGATGACACTAAGGATATCATTAAAGCTATATTGAATGAGCCCATGGATCCTAAAGCCACCTATTTTGGAACCTATGATGAAGCCAAGGAAAGAATTGAGCTTGAGATCAAGCTATGTCAAGCGGTAACCAAAGGAACAAAGAGGATAGAAAAGATAATCAAGAATGAAAAATCATCAAGTTCTCTTATGATTACCAAGGGAAAAGGAGATGATGTAGAAGATGAAGAGGACGAAATAGAGGAATCTGAATATGAGAAGGAAGAGCCTTCCAAGAAGAAGGGGACGGTTATTATAACTAGACCTATTAAGTCATCCCTTGCAATAATTACAAGAAGAGAAACCAAATCCAAAAGGAAACTGAAGCTAGGTGAAGATAAAGTAAAACAAGTCATCTTTAAAAGGTTTGCACCTACACTTCAAGAAAGATTGAAGAAGTTGGAAGAAGGATCTGGCATGGCATGTTCTAAGTCTCCTAAGTATCTTAAGTATATTTTAATGATCTACCATGACATGGTTTAAGTCTCATAAGTATGAGCCTTCTTATGAAATTTATAATGTGTTTCAGCTTAAAGCTTCAATTCTTAAATTTAATAAGCTTTCTAATTTTAATTTTTTGGCAAGATTTATTTGGTTTTGGTGGGAATAAAATGTGCAAATCTTTGACATGTGGCATATTTTTTTTCCTAGGATGGTGGGATAATTTCCAGCCCCACCACATTTTCACCTATGCAAATTAAGAGGCATAGAAATGGTATTTTTTTTCCTACTTTCTTTCATTAAAGGCTTTCTTGAAAACAAGTTGTCCTTACTTTCACAAATTTTACAAAGTTGTTCTCGAACCTTTTTGCAAGTGGAATATTTAAAACATGAAAAGAACATTGTATTTCTGGTTTTATTAAAGTTTTGTATCCCTTGAATAGTCATTCAAAAGCTTTAATCTAGTATGTTTTAAATTTATAACCTATCCAAATTCTTGCAAGACTCTTAATTTAATATACTAGACTAGGGCAGCATATGAAAGTATAGTTGTAAATTTAAAAAACTAAGAATGATCAAAGAATATTACCAATATACTAGCATACATCTATGAATCTATTCATCAGGTTTTAGTTGTTGATAAGAACCTCAAGGAACAACAAAAGTTTAATTAAATGGAAAAGTCTATGTTTAGGTGCATCCATAGTGAGATATGGGGCATGTCCTTGTCGAGGAGTAAACTTTACTATTTTGATTTTGGTTCTATACATGTATTCTTACATCTTATCTCCCATGCGAGAGGGCCTTGATGGTATATGCTTAATTTCTAAGTTGTTTCTAATTAAGAGACTTGACCACAGAGTTCTATAACTCTTTTTATTGTGTATGGTTTTCTTTTCTAAATTGGTCCTTATAAAAAAAAAGCATTGCAAGCAATAGATGTGGATGTAACACATCAATGATTGGGGATACAACATATTAGGAAAACATGTGTGGAATACAAGTAGAAAATGCAAATGTAAAAGAAAAACTATATTGTGTGAAGCACTTATTGCCTACCATTAATTCTTTTCAAAATGTATGTTTTCTTTCTTACATCCCACAGCTAAACCAGTTTTCTCAGTTCAAATCTATCAAAAATTTAATCCTTGACAACAATAAGAGTCTTCCCTTCACACTTTCAAGAGGAATAACCCCAATACTTAGTGTAGAAAGCCCAACTCAAAAAGTTTTGTTCAAATTTCATAGCCAGAGTAGTACCTTGTAGCATTCTTTAAAGGAATTCTGTCACCTACTACTCAGAACTTGTGATATGTTTCGATGTGACAATACTCAATTCTCATGATTGATAAAAATGATTTTTTAATCTTAAGTTGCATAAACTAGACATGGCCATTGAAAATTATGATAACTAATATTAGCAATAAAAATTGCTCACACTCAACAAATTTGTTCACCAAATCTTTGGCTACCTAGGAATAAACTAACCCAACTCAAATGAGATATTATGGCTTCCTTATGCTCCAACATTCTCACCAATGCATTATCCTCATTTTTTTCTAGATTATAATCTCTAATGAGAAATATTTCTCCATGAGAAAATTCCCCCATCATAATGAATCCGACCTCAATATAGCGGATTGCCATAGCATCTTCTCTAGCAAAGCCTTGATTTTCAATACCCAATCCTTGAGACATACTAGATTTGTTTGAGGTGTACTCAGGGAGAGCAGCTCATGTCTTGGTCATACCTAGGCAAAGGCTTGATGTGAATCTAGATCCCTAAATGGTCAAAAACAAAAATAAATAAAATTCAATAAAAATAATACAGAGCAGCCAAAACAAACAAAAAAGAAAGCTTTAACTTAATGATAAAACCATGGAATTATCAATATATTATTAGTGTTTTGTGGTTTCTTTTGTTTATTCTATGCACATTATGTTAAATATATTTATTTGCAAGAAGTATTATATTTTTATTATTTAGTATCTTATAATTTTCATATTTCACATGTTTTGGTACAGACATAATGTACCAATGTAAACAAATTAGTGCAGAGTCATACCAAAGAACCATACCATGACCAGCAACTTTCTTGAAAAGGAAGGCGATGTCCTTAAAAAAGAATTCAATTTTTTTGATTTTTAGTTAATAGCCCTACTAAGAAATTCATCGAGTTGTAACTTAATAGATAGGTTAATAATTAAGTTAACCATAAGTCTGTAACTATTTAATTGCTTTGTTCAATATAAAATAAGAATTGTACCATGGATAATGATAATCTACCCCTTTCAAAAGTATCTCTGAGAGGTTCATGAGTTGTGTCCATTATATCAACTCCGCGATCCAATTCATAGAACTGTTAATACATAGGAGTACCTCTATATACAACTTTAAAACCAATTCGATAGGAACTTCAAAACTTTCTAAATTCTTGATGTACGATTAGATGACATCTCTTGCAAGAATTCATATAGTTCACATGCTATCTAAGTTTCCAAATTTTTCATAAATTTAAACCATTCCTTATACTTCGTTGGTGGTCAGAATTTTTTATAGAATTTCCATTTATAGTCAGACATATAAGGAAATGTTAGTTAAGTGGGGAACTTCCTTTGTATGAATGTTTGTAAGATCCATTTCATCAAATATTGTACAACCATAATGAATCCAATTTGAGGGACTTCATTTGTAGTATGTACGATGCTACAATAAACCATGGAGATTATTTGTATCATCTACCAGCTTCATTTGCTTGAAGGTTTAAGCCTATTCAACAAATTAGTTTTGCACATAACGTACAAGTGTTATAGCTACTTCATTGAAATGACACCCTTTGAGGCATTATATCAAACAGTTCATGCATGTTGGCTATGAGCATAATCAGATTTGGTCAAATTCCTGATCTGCTTTGATCTTCTCAAAGGTTTTTCTTTTTGTTTCTTTTTATCTGCATCCTGCATTATACAAATACAAACTATTCTTACTAAATGTCCTTTGAAGAAATAAACTATCAAAAAAACATAGAAATCCTAGTAAGAGAAAAATAGAGTAGGAAGGGCAAGGATCTTGAGTGGTTAGAGATGATCTCATTCACATGGAATACTCCCCTCCCCCAAGATCAGTAGCACTTTCCACTTATAAGGGAATATGCTTATTGTGCAAGAAGATTGACATACTTTATAGAGAGCAAAATCTGACACTTTTGGGTTATGTATCCAATCCAATCTTCTCACAGGCATTTCTTTGAGCTTCTTTTTATCTACATCCTAAAATGTGCAACCATAATATGTTGTTAGAAATTGTCCTTTTGAGGGAAATCAACTAGAAAGTAAAAATAGCAAGATTGAGTATAGAAGAAAACATTGTAGGAAGGGCAAAGATCATGGTTAGTTAGAGAAGATCCTTTTCATCATGGAATGCTTCCTTGAAAGTATAGGATCACTTCCACTAAAAAGGGAACACATTCATGCCCATTGTGCAAGCAGGATGATGTGACAATGGCATACTTCCTTATACAGAATACAATCAGATTTTGGTGGGTTGCATACCCAATTTGATCTTCACACAGGTATTAGCTTTTGCTGCTCTTTATATTTATCCTGCATTATACAAACACACACTTTTCTTAGAAATGTTCCTTGAAGAAAACTACATGAAAATAGCTAAGACTGGGTACACAGAAAACTAATGTAGGAAGGATGAGGATACTGAGTAGTTAAAAAATATATTATTCATTATGGAATGCTCCCTGCAAGAACAGTAGCAATTTATTCTTAAAAGGGGGAAAATGTTGACATGACATAGTAATCTAGACAAAACATAATTAGATAGACAACAAAATGCTATCCCTTCTAGAAAGAGGACTACTGTTAACAAAATCCTTAAACAGCAAACCAAAAATGATGTAGAAATCTTATCATAATAAAAATTTAAACCACAGAAACAGACTTAGCTCATGTAGAACGTCAGACTCTTTATGGATACATTTCTTTAAGAACTCTCATGACTCCTCTTTATCCCCAAAATAATCAATTCCTGCTCTCCTTTCTACTACGACTAATCCTCTTGTATCTCAATTGAACTCGTTCTCTATAAATTGAACTTACTCTCTAAATGGAACTAACATCACTAGATGCTAGTTAAATGTAACTATCATTCTAGACAACAAAACTAAACCTCTGAAAAGAACTGAGCAGATCTAGTAGATCCATAACCTATAGATCAAAGCAAGCTCATTGAAAGCATGCACATTTGCATGGCACTCGCATCTAGGGATATAAAGATGTGAATCATTACCCATTGAGCATGGAAAGAGAATAGAACATCAGCAATAGGGTTCTTAATAATTAAAAGTAATGTTTGAGATGACAACAATATGATACTCGAAAAGGATAACAAAAATAATGGAGATGTATATGACACCTTGAGCATTAGTAAAATAAGTTACATTATACCAATATGCAAAATCAATGGAGGAAGAACTCTTATGAGAAAATACTTCAAAATCATTAAAATGTTTCATTGCCAAGAGCAACAAAGATAATAATATGAAGATAAAGCAGCTCATTAGATTCTATTGCATTAGAAAGGGAAACAGTATTAATGTAAAATCACCTTATTTATCATCATTGTGAGACTTCCATAAAATGAATTTTCTGAATAAATTTCTCCAGCTGCCATGTTTTCTTGGTTTGTGGTTGAAGTTGAATTGCCCTTCGTTTGAACTTCCTGGTTGGGAATGTAAAATGAACTTCTTCCAATATTTGAATCCTTCCACATGATATCTTTCTTTTTACTGGAAGAGCTGACCGTCTGTACTAGAGAATACTCATTTAGAAGCTGCACACTAGGCACACAAGAATCCTTCACCTGCAATGAAAACATTTGCTTTAAAGGACCTTGTTGAGCACGAGTGTTCTTTGTCTAAATTTCTTTAACAACTTCTAGGGAAGTCCTAGGACAGGCATATGTTGTCCTTTACTTGTACCAATTAAGCACTATTTCAGCTGCACAAATGAATGCACCTGTAACTCCACAAAGCAGGGGACTTCTTATAGATTTCATTGGAATACTAGATAACCCTGCTCCTAAATGTTTGCAATCTTCTGTAACAAGAACATCCAATACCCTCAAGTGTTTGGAATCTTTTGAAACAAGGACATCCAACATGTCCAAATGTTTGGGGTTTTCTGCAACAAGAACATCCAATACCCAATCCTTGGCCTTTTTTCCCTCTAACATCATAGTTTCTATCTATTTGGGGCTCTCCAATGCTAGAGTTTTAGCCTAGCATGATTCTAGTGTGCCAAACTGCTTATGCACTGCTAGACCATGGGTTTCATCTTTGTCAATCGCCATGCTAAACTTCTCTATATTTTCATTGATTGGCAGGCTATGTTCGACTAAATCCTTGTTAATGAAAAAGCCCAATTCATTGCCATATTTATTGATTGATAGGTCCAAGTCCTCTTCTACTATTTCACTCATTGGCAGACCAAATCTATTTGCATATTCATTGAAAGCTTGCAAATTAAGACCAGCATAATACTTGCTAGAATGCCATGCAGATATACAAAAAATAAGCAAAAAGAGCAGTACCACTAAAATTAGAATCTTATTTTTGAAACAAGAAGATCTATGACTTCTTTCCATTCCTTCGTATGTATCCTCGAGGCCTTCATCATCCTCCATTCTGCCTAGCCGATAGCACAAGAATTGTGGCCTAGGAAACGTATACATAGATTTATCCAATGGGTCATAACGTCGGAGGTCTTGGTCTCCTCCCAAACTCGCAAAATCAGAAACATCTTTATTAGTATCTATGGATAAGATTTTTATTATTTTTTCTAATCTCCTCTGCAACTCCTCCGAAGACAAGGGTTCCAACGTTGCCAATGTATTCGCGTCCTCCTTTGCATTAGGTGTTGAGAAGCTCTCCTTAGCCATTCTTCCCAGTTGGACAATGATACAAAGAAGCAGGAACGCACACAGAGAGGGAAAAAAAGAGCAGCAATGCAAATACAACAATAATGAACAAATAGAGAAACCATGTACGGAGACAAAAACAAAAAATAGAGCAACAATATAACAATGCGAAATGACAATAGGCAGTTGAACGGTCATATTTTGAAATACCTAAAACTGCGCATGTCTGAGATCCGTCGATCTATCACACGACGACATCAACGGCAACCCTCCCAATTATTCTGCCTGGAAACAATTTTAGGTCACCATTGAAAACAAATCATATCCTTGGAATGTAAAAATTCATTGCAATGTCAGCTGAAATTTGTTCTCGATGGTGACCTAAAAATTGTGTAACAGAACATATTGAAGGATCTGTCAGGATTTATTTATGCCTTCGCAATAAATGGCGTCCTAAGAATTGTTTGAAGTGTAATAAAGCCTATAGCCTGACTCAGATTTTTTGAACCTTCCTAAATTAGACAGATATTACTCTTCATGCGTGTCAAATCGTCTTCAATTCTTTTTTAGGCATGAATGAATGCTATTTGTTCAACACTATTAGTTTTCTCTGTGTATATTCTTAACTGTAATCATTTATTTGTATTTTTTATCAGCTTTTTTCAATTTAAAAAAAAAAATGCCATTTCAATTACAATTCTTATTATGTTTATGACAAACCTAAATCTCTCCAATCTATGAACGGTATTTGATTAAAGAAATCAGCTTGACAATAGGGAAGCTTTATGGTGATTGTTAGAGCAGGAGAAGATATATTGATGGAGGAAAAATGAGTCTATTACAATGTTATTATTTAAATAATAATTATAATAGACATAATTCTAATCTTAATTATGATCATATTATCATATAAACTTAAATATTGTTCTAATTTTAATCTTAGTGTAGATCTTAATTTTGGTCATAAAACTAAAATTTTATATCTATAAATGTAACTTGCATCATAATCTTAAGCTTAAACTTAATCTTAATTTTAATCAAAATTCTAATTTCATGATGTAACCCCTTATTTTAATCATAATTGCAAACCTAAAGTCTATTCACAACCTTAACCTAAATCCTAATTTTGACCTTATCCTAACCCAAACATTAAATTCTAATCATGACATAAGGGTTAGAGAGGGGGAAATATAAAGGAAAAAACTTAGAGATATATAGGAAGATATTGGTTAAGAGAGAGATGATATGATAGGGAGATATGGAAAGATAGAAAGATAAATATAGTTGCATTTGAACTATATATATATATATATTTTTTTTCATCTTTAACAATTAAATTATATTTGTGAGAGGTAAGTGATATTAAATAAATAACTTCTTAATTAATATTAAACATCATTTAAATTTTATTGTTAACAAGATTTTTTTTGAAGAATTTGAAGACTATATACCTTACCCAAGATTTTAAGTAGCTAAAATAATTTGTTGAATTTAATTGTTGAGATGCTTCATAGACTTTTCTTTTAAAATCATAACAAAATTCATGAGCAATTGTTAGGTACAAAAATAGAATTCACTATTTTTTATTAAATAAGCAGAGGAAACTCTCAACTACTATAACAACCCTTAGTTTTTGTCACTTAAATCGATTAAGAAATTATTTTATACTAGAAACTAATTACAAAGCCAAAAAAGGAATGTAGACAAAAAAGCGTAAAACAATATAGTATAATAGACATATTTCAAATTATTGAAACTTTAATAATATTTTATAGTATGATTTTAAATATGAATCTTTTCGATTAACATTTGGAACATAGTATGATCCATCAACAATATAACATTAGAGTTTCATTGAAGTGATCTTAATATTCTATTGATCAAAAATAAATTCGCAAAAAAAAATAAAAAATATTCCAAAATCATTGTCTAAATTCAATTGAAGTTTTCTAATGTAATCTAATCCCGTCAATGAATAAATAAGAGATTGACACAAAACAGATGTTTTAGAATACCATAATTCTTTATAACAACTTTTTTTGCAACTCTACTCTACCTCTACAATGAAATAGAATGCCTACTTATTACAATTATGAAAATTACTATATTTGGCAGATTTTTGATAAATATTTTTTCGCATTTTTGGTAATTTTTAAAACTTATCCTATAAATCTTAATTTTTCCCAAGAAAAGCCCCCAACTAAGGCAAGATGAATTTCCAATTAATCAATGAAATCAAAAATATGATTTCAAATTTATTGCAAACACAACTTTCCAAAAAAATTGGAAAAAATACAAAAAGCCAAATTCAAAGGTCAAGACGATATTTCAGGCTCCCAAAAAAATGTTTAAACAGCCACCTATTGAGCTGAGCTCATCGGCAATCCAAATAACTCCTTCTAATGCAATTGCTTGTAAAATTTCAACCAAAACCTACATCTGAGTCAAAAGTTATGACCTAGAAGTAAATCTTGACCAAAATCCACATCTGAATCCACAACCTTGACCCTTGGATGCCCCTGCATCATTTCCCCAAATATGCATTTATTCTAAAATAAGGTATGAAATCTAAATTTTTATTTTAGGCTTCAAACTTGGTATTTCCATTTGGCATAGTAAGGTGTTCTAGTACTTTTCTATCGATATGGTTATAGTTTGGAGTTTTCCATGTTATCATCTTACTATGTGTCATGAGCTTGAATAATGGATAATAGAAAATAAGTATATTTTCATAGACACAAATAATTATAATAATAAATACATTTATGTTTTAACCAATAGTAATCCATGTCATATCAATCTATCTTATTGAACCAATTAATCTAATATTTATTTAAGACACGTAACTAATCATAATAGTTAATATGTGATATAACTATACAACTAATAAAAAAGGTAAAAAAATAAAAAAATAATTTGTTCTATAAATATAACAATCTACAAATAGATCCTACCCTCTAATTAAATAATTAATAAAAATCTTACCCTATGGCTTAATGGTGTTGGCATAAATAATAGCGTGTATAAAAGGATGTGCCTCTTTACATGGGTCATACCAACCTAATTATAGGTGGTACCCCTAATCACATCAACATTGAAGTTGATACCATCACTATGGGGAAAGAGAAAAGGTTGATTGGATAACAACACAGGCATCAAAGAATGCAACCATTATTCATGTTCATAACTAAAATCAAAGGAAATATTGGACGTTGGAAAATTTAATGAAATAGTGATAAGTTCCAACATCATTGATCAAGTAGAGGACTAGTTATAGCACACAAAAGGAGCAATTCATCACATGTTGATTAGACAAACATACATATTGAATGCTTTAGGATGAGTCAGGCATTAGGAGCATTACTAGTTCATCAAACAATACAAGCTAGCCAAATATACACCAATCGAGCTACCAAGTAGATAAGGTAAGGATAGGTCCCTCACACATTGTGATCCTCGAGATTGAACATTGGGTGAATATCAAATTTGTGTAGAACTCTACCATATAATTAAAGGGGCATGCGACTATGTGTTAATCTGAAATCATGTTAATATATAGGAATGAGATAGCCATCTAAAAAAAGTAATAAAAAAACACCATATATATTATATAGAGAATCTTGTGTGTATTTTATATATATAATGGTATACATTTTGATTTAATGAGAGGAGTATTAAATAGATTAATATTTATAGATTCTAAATGAAGGAATGTAATTGATAAAACAAAATTCTTTGATTTTTCACTATACTCATGGGAGCTGATAGATTGTGTTATATAGGGAGAGGTGGAGTAAAACTAGATGGTTTACTAGTGTCAAGTGCCCTATGATAAGTAAACCCACACTCTCCTTAGGATAGGTATAGTAGGAGAAATATGAAATCAATTACTTTACCATATTAATTATTGGATATATTATAATGTGATATTGTTGACTTAATCTAATTAAGTTCCCTATGTATAATTAAAAATTAAAATTTGATTACTGACAGCCTTCGAGAAAGGGGTCATCACACTATGTGAGATAATGTTTGGAGATCATTAGATTGCTTGCTTTGTGAACACTAGAAATGTGCTATAGACAGTGGCTTTGTGGCAAAGCAGAAAACTTACCATCATGATGACCCAATTTAAAACTCTATCAGTTGTGCCTCCATTATAAGTGGATGTAATTTGGCACTAAATGTCATGCTGGATGCTTTATTGTATCTCATTAATAAGAGGAAACTTGGGTCTATCAAATGGTATATGTCTTCTGGAAACTTAGGTTGTGGGACAAGGTTGTTGTCCTCCATACACGTATCCAATTCTCTTAGTGATTTTTTAAAAATGTAGTGCATTAGTCTTTTGGCATATGTATTGATGTTCTATATCAAAATATGATCCCTTATATTAATAATAATCTTCATAAATTTGGTGTTTGATGATAGAGGATATTGTTCCCATACACATACATCTATATTTAAATTATGTAATATAGCCATATGTTTAGACAATTTCAATTTTTAAAATAGTATGTAGTATTATAGTCAACATCTATCTCAAATCTAGTAAAGCATATTATGATTGCGTAGCCATACCTAGATTTAATTGGTTATCATATTCAACTATAATATTAGTCATAGATTTATTTCTAAATTCCATTATCTATTGTCTAAAGAATATCTCTTTTGCACCTATATCCTTAAAAGGAACATATAAAAATTTCCTAGATAATCCAATAAGGAAAATAATGTAAATAAAAACCAAAAGAGCCATAACATAAGAGAAACTAACTACAAGAGAAAATAACTACAAGAGAAAATTCTTTACAGGAAAAGAAGTATCCTCTAAATTACTCACTCATTGAATTTAAAGGAGTAACATTTTTTTCTCTTAGAGGATAAGGTTAATTTATATGTAATTAGTTTCATATGCTTGGCTTGATCTAAATTATAGTTCTAAATTTAAGCATATATTCCTCGAATAAATTTCTAAAACAAAAAGAAAAGCCCAAAACATGTAAAAGAAATGATAAGGTTTTGAGGGTTGTTAGATCTAAGTGTTGTCTATAATTGGTGTTAATGAGAAAATGTATTCTCCACAAACTTGTATCATACAAACAACAACAAATATATTATGGAATGGTGAATGGGAAAGTATAGGCTCCCCACAACAATGAATTAGCATGAGCATAAGATGGACAACTATAGTTCATCTATGTTTCACAATGGACAACTATTTGTTATCTTCTTGCATAGTTGCTTATGTTAAATATTTTATTCTTAATCTTTCAAGAAATAAAAGCTAGGGTTTATCAAAGAAATCTTGGTAGATCAAAGTTTGGAAGTTTCCTAAGTTCATACCTTCTTTGTAAGAAATGTGGACTACTGTAGTTTTATTCTAGCAAGACCCTAATGCCCAACCATGTTTCTTTTGTGAATTTGGAGATTCATCAATTGGTTGAGATTCCTCAACTCAGTGGGTTATCTTAGTCTAGAATAGAGGATATACATGTCATTTTCTTTTTCATTCTCACATCACAGTCATACACCAACACACAAGTATAATAATCAGAGTTAATCCTTAGCAAGGTTTGGAAAAAAAAAATAGATTGAATACTTTGACTAGAAGTTTCGAGATTTTTTTTTTTTTGAGTTAAAATTAATAGTTAAACCCCAATAAAATTGGTTCTAACCAATAAGAGATAAGAAATTCATATTCATAAATATATTTTAAAAATAAAAGATTTCATGATTTAGAAAGTAAGATTCTTTTACTTTCAAAAAGTAAATAATTAATAATTCGGGACTAGAGAAAACATTAATCCCTAGTAAGGACTAATAAGAATTTTTTGTATTTTAATGATATAATTTTTTGTAATATTTTTTATAGCAAGATTCTTTTAATTTAGTATTTTTTTAATATCAAATGCCTTTGAATTATTTTAACCAAACAACTTAAAAGGAAAAAAGGTAAATAAATGATTTCTTTACAAAATGTAATTGTAATCAATTAATTTTATTTAAATTAATGAAAATGTTTGTTCAATATTTTTAAATTGTTTAAATAAATAAACAATGTTAGGTCTTTTGATTTATTGATTAAGAATAAATTTATATTTTGGGTACTCAATTTAGTGCAGGCACTATAGGAAATGAATCGAGGTTGAATACATATTCATATGGTTACTTTTGTCAACTAGATTGCAACCTTATACTGAAATGAACCTTTAGTACTCTAGTGAAACATTGACTGATCCTTGGTGTGTGGGTATGTCATGTTAAGGATCAACCTCCAATATAATGGGTCAACTTCTCTTGAATAACCTTTTGAAAATTAACTAAACTTTGGTGTAATTGCAAGGGGAAAGAGTAAACTTCTTGGCAGGGTGGGGGGTGTGGGTGAATTAGTAGTTTAACCTTGGACCCATAAAACTTTCACCATTCATTCATTACATGAATTAACAAGTAAGTGGAAATAACATGTAAAGCATATCCAAAAAAACATATAACCATGTAAGAATTCACACACATAACACCAGATATGATTACCCAGAAACCCTCAAAGTGGGAAGGTAAAACTGGGGTGGAGATGACACCCACAAATGTTCACTACTATAGTAATAAAGTGTATCCAATGAAGGTTATTATGTTTTGACCATGAAACATGATCTACCCTATGAAAGGTCTACCCTGTTAAAGGCTTACAAAGACTGTTTGGGCTCACCTTGTTAGAGGATTTCAACACCCTATTAGAAGTGTGCCTTGTTAGAGGACATCAACTTAAAACTAAGTAAGCACCTTGTTAAAGGATTTCATACAGATTGTTAGGACTATTTTGTTAAGAGATTTAATTGAAATCCCCTCTTAAAATGTCTCAGCATAGATCTTGTACTTGGCACTTGCTTGCCTGATAAAAGATCATGTCTTAACAATATCTTCTTGATCCTTCATGATCAGATGTCTCAATGTTGTATCCTTTGATCTATCCTCTCTTCTTCTCTAACTAATTTTGCAATTCACTCTTTCATCATAACTTCTAAGTCACCTTGCTCCTTCACTTCCTTCCACATTCACTCTCCTCTATTATTAAGAGTTTTAGGCTTCATCCTCCTTAAGAAGACTTAGGTAGCTTAGGGTTAGCTATGAATCTACAATTGAGATTCATCCATTTTTCCACTTAAACCATCCCTTTTTCTATTTGGTTGGATGTGATTGCATAGCAAATCCAAATATAGATTCATCCTTATCTCCATAATATCAAAATATAATCCTAAGTTGGATCAAAAATGGTTTACATAGTTTTTTGTGCCATTACAAACAAATTTGTCAAAACTGTGTTACTCATCATATGAAGCCTTTGATGCTCAGCATGCACTATTATTTATACTATGACTTAGTATCTACATTACTCAACATCCACTATTTACTCAGCTCCTAAATCACTCAGCATGGCCTATTTTCTCATCACTTGAGTTACTCAAAAAATGTGTGACTTGGCACTCATTACAATTTGGCATGGTCTAATATTTATATGTTGTGCTCGACATGTATTACTAGTTCAACATGAACTGAATAAATAGCTTAAGTGTGTTGACACTCACTTGTCAAAACTAATATGAGATCAAAAATTCCCCGTTTGATATGAGTTTCAAAAACACTTGATTTGCATCACTAATGCTACAAACTCAGAAAACACTAGAGACCATAGTTTTCACTATGCAACTTGATAAAAACTATGAAGCTTAGTTTGTACTAATACTCATCAACTCGATAGATACTACTGGGTGCAAACTAAATACTAATTTTAGAACTCATTAGAACTTGAATTACTTGGTTAACACTATAAATTGCAAGATAAGCTCAATAGTTGCTGACGATTTGACTAAGTGTGAGTCACTAATAAACAAACTTGACCATAATTTCAACACATGCAATCATTCACAAAAAACCCCTAGTAACCCTCCTTGAAGATGAAAATTGAGGTTATTGTAGATGGTAAGGTCACTAGGACACATACACCCATCTAAAACACACTTAGCCATAATTATCTCATGTAGAGAGTGAGAAATATTCCATGAGAGTTGCATAACTTTGGTCCAAACATTTTAAAATAGTATCATGTTCCTCTCCAACCAAATATGCAAAAGAATGAATGAAGGACTGACAACCCATGCAACCTAAAGAGGAAAGGCTTTAGTGGGGAAACTATCCAAGTGATCCCATAAAGAAGACAAGGAGGAAGCATGCCTACAAGGACAACCCCAAGAATTCTACCAAAGGTGCCATAGCTGGGTAGAATAGGAAAAATGGAAGAAAAGGTGGGAGACAGACTCATTTCCATTATCACACAACACATAGAGTGAGGGGCCTTAAAATCCATTTTTACAAAGATTATCCCACATAAGACACCGGTTTTGAGTCACCAACCACATGAAGAAATTACATTTGGACCAAGAAAATTTATTCCAAATAGGTTTTCACTAAGGCATTATATCATGTCCATATAATTGTCTAGTAATCTCTTGGTACCCATTAGAAATAGAGTATTTACTAGATAGAGCACCAACCCAATCCACAACATCTAGCACTAGTAATGAGAAACACTCCCTAGAAGCCAAAATTCTAGAGAGTTCCTAGTGGTCCTCTTCTAAGCCCCTAGGTGGCCAATATGAAGAGCCCTTCCATATATAGCGAACAACAAGGCCCAAGTGATAAGGGACCTTATAATGAACCACCTTACCCAATCCAAAAATAAGAAAAAAATTAAAAATAATCTAAATATGAGGGTACATAGAAACGATAAGAGGGTTATCATCCCAAGAATTAGACCAAAATAAAGCCTCTAAGCCTCCTTTACAAAGGTGGGTAGAATAGGAACAATAGAAGAAAATGTAGGAGACACTCTCCTTTCCATTATCACACAACACATAGAATGAGGTCCCCTAAAATCCATGTTTACAAATATTATCCCACATAAGACACTATCTCTGAGTCACTAGCCACATTAAGAAATTACATTTGAACTAAGAAATTTTTTTCCAAATAGGTTTCCACTAAGGCAACATGTCATCTCCAAAAAAAATTCTAGTAAGCTCTTGGTACCTAATAGAAATGGAGTATTTACTAGATAGAGCACCACTCCAATCCAAAATATTTGGTTCCAACAATGAGAAACACTCCCTAGAAGATAAAATTCTAGAGAGTGTCTAGCGGTCCTCTTCTAAGCCCCCAAGTAGCCAATCTAAGGAGTCCTTCCATCCATAGAAAAAAACAAGGCCCAAGTGATAAGGGGCCTTATAATGAACCACCTTATCCCATCCAAAAATAAGATAATAATCACAAAGAATCTAAAGATGAGGGTACATAGACAAGATAGGAGGGTTTTCATCCCGAACATCAAACCAAAATAAAGCCTCAGAGCCTCCTTTACATATCCAAAAATGATCTATCTTAACTAATTGAGTACCATTATTAAGAGTCTTCCATACCATAGTGCTATGACCTTCTAAAGAAAGCAAGGAAATATAATATGAATCAACACCCTTGAAATACTTATGAGTTATTATATAGACCCAAAGTTGATTATGTCTAGAGCACCAACGCTAATAAAGGTTAACAACCAAAGCTTGGCTACTTAGGATAGCATAGTACAACCCAAGACCACCCTCCTTCTTAGTCCAACAAATAGCCTCCTAACTAATCAAAATCCATTTAAAATTACATAAATTACCACTCTAAAGAAACTGTCGAGAAAGATCATCAAACTTCTTGATAAAGTAAAAATGAGTGGCCTAAACCATGCTTCTCTAAATAGAAAGAGTTGGAATAAAAAATTGAAGAAGAGTAACTTGAATAATAGTATAATTTAATCTATGAGTCAAATTATTTACCTTCTTCCAAATCTTATTAAGTATATTTTTCCAAAAGAGATATGGCTTCCTATAAACAGGGCTAGGAATACCGAGATATGTCAAGGATCGCAACCCAATTCAAACCTATAGGATATTAGCAATCCTCCTTTGAATTGCTTTAAGAGTATTAAAAAATAAATAGAGGAATTAAGTTCATTGATTTTTTGGCCAGGCACCACCAAATAAATGTCAAGAGTATTTTGAAACACCTCAACTTCTTGAACCTGAGCAATACCTACAAGAGTAGTGCCATTAATAAATTGAAGATGAGAAAGTGAGGGTGGTCCATTATCCCAATGCCAACCATGAATAGAATTCTAAGAAACCTGATATGATGTAGATAATCTTTTAAACCACATAATTTTCTAAGATATTGATGATCTAATCTTCATTTAATCATTGAAATAATTTTAAAAAGGCAAATACTACTTGTTTTCTTCCTTTAATAAACAATTTCAATACTATCCCAAGTTTTACAATTTCCAAAAATTGAGTTATTTGACCCACTAAAACTCAAAATCAAAATTTCTAGAAACAATAAATTTTGTAGATTACTAAATTAAATATCACCTCAATAAATCTTGAGGTCTAAGGACCCCATTTGATTTCTCAAACAATTATTGTTTTTGACTACAAATTATGGTCCATATCCCTATCATAATTCAGAATTAAAACACCAAACCCTACCTAGGAAATGATAACAAACCAATTCCATGTGAAAAAATTATAAATATAGTTTAGTAATATGTAACCCATTTATTTTTACCAATCATAAATATTTTTTCAAGCACAAATCACTGTCTACAACTCCAACAAAGATCTTTAAAAACTAGTTTCCACTAAAATATGTATAACCTTCACAAATCTGCATAAAACCAACTCAAAAAAATAGGAAATGAAAGATAATTCACATATATTTATAATTAATATTATTAGAGATCCTAAGTCTCCAAAATGTGTCTGTACTACACACTACAATGTGACTATATTCAAGGAATCTCAAATCTGTAAATACCCACTTTCACCAAAATGCTCATAACTTAATAATTTTTTATAAAATTAAACCAAATCAAAAGAATGAGAAGGAGGATTCATCATTCTATATATTAATTACTATATTACATGTTTTCTAGTCTGTATAGGGCCACACAAGGCATAGAAATAGCACTAAAACTAAAAAACCAATCAAAAAAATAATAATAAAATACACCAAAAATATATCAAAATATTTGTTCTTCTCAAATCTGATTTGGTACAACCATAAAATGGTATTTATATTCATTTTAAAGTTATAAACCTTCCTAAATACCCCCAAGACCAACCATCTAGCTTTTTACATCATTTTTGTATGTTAGTAACTTTCTCAATGTTGCATTTTACAACTTTTTTATGCAACTTTTACATTTTCGACAAAATGACTTCAAAAAATTTTCATACCTCTCTATACATATCCAAATGAAATATTTAAGACCTTTTATAATTATTTTACCCTTCCATGGGTCTTTTACACAAATTTGACCATGTAGACCTAAATATGACCTATTTGACAACTTGAGCAATAGTGTGCACATGCTTACATTTCTTGTCAACACATTTAGAAATGGATTCAAAATGAATCAATACATCATATAGTTGACTTTAAATGACTCAAAAACCTTATATATCTCATAGTGACCTTTAGGATTAGGTGCTTCTACACCATACTACCAGCCTTGAGAATTTTTCAAGTCTCTTGGAAAGGTGTTCTATAACCTGCAAAAAAAAAAAAACAAAAGCCTTCATCTTTACCTTCCTTTTCCTTTTCCTCTTCATGCCTTTATCACTACCATATTTTCCCTTAAGGACACATGACTATCCTCAAACTTATATTCCCAAATACTCCTATCAATGGAGCATTAATGGTTGTAACTTCCATAGTACCTTATTAGTTAGAGATCCACCTTTACCATACTACTTCAAACTCACCACAATAACTCTCCCTTGTGCCTCACCTAGGAGTCCTCTTTACCTCTCTGTGTAGTCTCTTGGAAATCAAATGGACCAATCCTTTCCCCTATACCTTCTCTTGGACCTTGATAGACTTTTAGTGTATGTACACACAACCCAAACTTCACATGTATCAAGATGGATGAGTACCTACAACCAAAACTCATTAACAAAATAAATACCAAATCTCAAAGGTCTTGGTGTGGATTGCCTCCCTCGGTGCTCTACCCACACACTCAAGATCTTCAAAATATGATACTATTTTTATGTAGAGCATCTTATAAACCAAAAACTCATCTAATATCTTGGTTATCTAATATTCATTTAGTCATTGAGATAATTGAAAAGAGGAAAATACTACTTGTTTGCTTCCTTTAACAAACAACTTCAATACTGTTCCAAGTTTTACAATTTCCAAGAATTGAGTTATTTGACCCAAAAAAACTCAAAACCAAAATTTCTAGAAGCAATAAAGTTTGTAGATAAATACATTTACTATATCCTCACAAAATCTTGAGGTTTGAGAACCAAATTTAATTCATAAAACAATTATTGTTTCAAACTACAAATTTTGGTCTATATCCCTATCATAATTCAGAATTAAAACACTAAACCATGCCCAGGGCATACAATATATTCACCAACATGAATCCAAATGATACAAAACAAATTAAATTTGAAAAAATTATGAATATAGTTTAATAATATGTAAGACATTTATTTTTCCTAGTCATTAATAATTTTTGAAGCATAAATCACTACCTACAACTTCAATGGAGATCTTTAAAAGCTAGTTTGCACTAAAATATGCATAACCTTCACAAATCTTCATATAATTAACTAAAACCAAAATTAAATGAAATATAATTCATATATATTTTTTATAAAATATTATTATATGTCCTGAGTCTCCAAAATATGTCTATACTACACACTACAACATGACTATATTTAGGGAATCTCAAATTTGCAAATACCCATTTTCATCAAAATATTCATAACTTATTCATTTCTTTATAAAATTGAACCAAAGGAAAATAATGAGAAGTAATATTCATCATTCTATATATCCATTACTATATTGCATGGCTTTCATGCATTACAGGGCTGTACAAGGCCTAGAAACAACAGTAAAACTAAAAAACCAATCAAAACAACAACAATAGAATGCACCAAAAATTTATCAAAATATTTCCTCTTCTAAAATATTATTTGGTTTGACCATAAAATATCTACCTTTTCACATCATTTTTGTAATATTAGCAACTTTCTCAATGTTGCATTTTACAGCTTTTTTATGTAGGTTTTACTTTCTTGACAAAATGAATTCAAAACTTTTTCATACCTCTCTATACATATTCAAATGAAATATTTAAGACCTTTTATAATTATTTTACCCTTCCATGGGTCTTTTACACAAATTTGACCATGTAGAGCTAAACATGACCTATTTAACAACTTGAGCAATATTATCTACATGCTTACATTTCTTGTCAACAACTTTACAAATCAATTAAAAATGAATCAATACATCATATAATTGAATTTAAATCACTCAAAAACCTTATATATCTCATAGTTACCTCTAGGATTAGGCGCTCCCACACCTTGATACTTGATGAATATTCCTAGGCCCTTAGTCATAATAATAAAGAGATAGGGGAGAGAGAGTCATCATGGAGCATACCCCTAGAGACACCAAATAAATGGGAACAAGAGTAACCTAAAAAATAGTAGATTTTCATCTATGAGTCCAATTGTTTAATATCTTCTGAATCTTATTAAGCATATTTTGCTAGAAGAGACGTGGCTTTCTAGAAACAACACTAAGAATAAATAGATATAGCAAGGGTAGCAACCCAATCTGAAACTATAGGATATTAACAATCCTTCTTGAATAGCTTCAAGGATATTAAAAAATAAATAGAGGAATTAAGTTCATTAATTTTCTATCCTGGTGTCGCAAAATAAATGTCAAGAGTGTGTTGAAACACCTCAGCTTCCTAGATCCAAGCGATACTCACAAGAGCAATGTCACCAATAAATTAAAGATGAGAAATTGAGGGTGGTTCATTATCACAATGCCAACCATGAATAGAATTCTAAGAAACCTAATAATTGATGAATATTTCTAGGCTTGCATTCTTAATAATAAAGAGATAGGGCGAGAGAGAGTCACCATGGAGCATACCCCTACAGATACCAAATAATTGGGAAGGTTGATAATTAAGAAGAATAGAGAAAGACATAGTAGTAACATAACTCATAGTCCAACTTACCCACTCTAGGATAAATCCAAAGAGAAGAATAATATTCTTGAGTAAACTCCATATAACTCTATCATAGGCCTTGGCCATATCTAACTTAATAAACATAGATTTCTCTCTTAAACTAGCCATAGAGTGAATTGCTTCAATACCAATAACAACCCCATCTAAAATTCAACTTCCTATGAAAAAACCTCCTTGTTTTTGAGATAAGAGAAAGGAGCGACCTTTTGAGCTTCTCAATGATCAACTTAGTAATAAATTTGAAGACCACATTACACAAAGAAATAGACCTAAAAAAATCCATTTGATTAGCCTCATTTTTTTTCAAAATTAGAGCCAAGAAGGTAGAATTCAAGGCCCATTGTATCTAATTACAAGAATAATATTCTCTAACCACCTCCAACAAATTTTGATTAATAAAATCCCAAAATTTTTGGAGGAATTCAACAGGAAGACCATAAAGACCAAGAGCTTTTCCTTTATGTGTACTGAAGACCACCTCCTCTAACTCAACCAAAGAGAGTGGTTGCATGAGAAAATCATTCATTTCTTGGGTAACAAGAGAGGGAATATAAGACAAAATAATAGTCTCTTTATTTACTACAATGGGAGAGTCCTCAAAAAAGAGGATAGAAAAGTACATGGTTGCCTCCTTGAACAAAGCTAGCAAGGAAGAGAACTGAAGACCTTCAAAGTTAAATAAAGAAGAATTATACCTCTAATTTCAATGAGATTGCATGGTTTTATGAAAAAATGCAATGTTCTTATCACCCTCCTAGAGCCAATCAAATCTGACCTTTTTCTTGTAGTATATTTCCTCATGAAACCACCATTCTTCGAGATGTTTAGAGGCAAGGGATTTAGCTTTACCCAAAGATGTAGAGAAACCAAGATCCATAATCTTCCTAGTAGTGACATGAAGAAACTCCTAAACTTTCCCTTTCATGTTATGAAGGTTCTCAAAACATTATCCATTCTATTTTTTGAGCTTCCTTTTGACATACTAAAGATATTTAGTGAAAGAATACATAGTAGTACCATATGTAGGGGCACCATCTCTCTACCAACTAACCATAAGATCATAAAGAAAGGAGTCTTGAAGGAACATCAATTGAAACTTGAATGGAGGATTCTTAGGAATAATCATTGCAACAACAAAGATTTTAATTGGTTAATGGTAAGAACCCCATCAGTCCAAAATTTCAAAAGAGAGAGTAAGAGAGCAACTAACCCAAAATTAGGAAACCAATAATTTATCATAATGTTTAGAGCTATCTTGATCCACAAATCTTCTATTATTCCAAGTAAATATCCCATTAGCTAGTTTGATATCAAAAAGACGCAACATATTAATAGTTTGATGAAGAAGATTAGAGGAAGGCCCCAACCAAGAGAAATCACCCTTCTCCTCAAGACTTATATCTAAATTGAAATATCCTACTAAAACCCAAGGATGGTAAGGATGGAAATTTCTTACATATCAAATGTGTGACCAAATTTTTACCTTTCCCATATAGTCCATAGGCACATAGATATTATTATTTCTACATTTAGTTAGTATTGTTTCTCTAATACCAATTTCTTTTATACTGCTTTAATGTAGGCATCTTCAAGAGTAGTGGTTGGAGCTATACATTAAAAAGAACAAAAAAATAACCAAATGTATTAATTGTGTGAATCTAGTATTTTTTTGATAGATTTAATTTATTTATACATGATGTAGTTGTATTCTTCATAAATAATGCATTTGTGCATGAGGATGTGAGTATATGGAAATTTTTGATAGAATTCATGTATTTGTAGTGGTTTAGTACATTTCTATTTTTTTATGTGACATGAAGAAAAAATATAATAGGATTTCCTACTAATGTGTTGATGAAGCTCGTATTTAATGTGTTTATTATGTAACCTAATTTTCTTATTAATCTATGGAAATGTGTTGATTAAGAAGGCTCGTTTATCACAATTTGATGTCAACCAATCTTGCTTCTTCCCCAAGCTCTCCTAGGGTCTCCTTAGGTCTTATGCTTGAAAAAATATGTTTTATACCCACCTTATACTCCTTAGGACTCTATACAATAGATCCTAACCAATCAATTGGAACGCACCAATAAGGTATAACAACTTTTTTGCTAATTCTCCAGTAACCCAAATGTTCATTTGACTTCAAAATGGGTGGATGGTCAACATGAAATATCTATAGACTTCCTTCAAGCTTCCAAACCAAAAACAACACTAAAACCCTATTTGAGTTCCAATCCACAAGTGAAAATGCATTCAAATGCTTGTAAAAAGGCTACTAGAATTAGCCCTCCAAATGCACTAAAACCAAAATATCTTGAAAAAATACTTAACAATGAGTCAAAAAAAACCATTTTGGATACCCTTTTAGGAGACCTTAAGGATTTTAGAGGTGTAGGGTTTCCAAATTATTTTTACTATACAGGCACAATTTTAGCCTAAAATCAAGGGTTTCAATGTATTATATGCTATCTGATGGAAAAACTTGATTTTCACACCTTAGGGCATCCACCAAAACTTCCCACTTGTCTTGGGGTTACATCACTCCTTGGTACAACACTTTCCATGCATAGTTTGAAGTATTTACATATTCAACCACACCTATCTTCTCTGCAATAATTTGTGATGCCTAACAAAGTTGCTAGGACTTGCTTAGGGCATCACTACAATAGTGGATCTTCAATTTTCTAAGGCCTCATCTCCACTATACATTATTTACATGGAGTAATATTCCAAATCCTAAGATACCATATTGTACCTATAGTGGGAAATGGCCCTATGACTCCATTTGTCCACACAATCTATCTCAGGACAATAGACTAGTGAAAACAAAACTATTTAATACAAGCATGCAAAAATTCACAAATTAACAAACTAGATATGTGAAAAATATTAAATAAATCTAAGCTAACACTTCCAACACTAAAAATCCTAGATTTAATCTATCTACATGCCAAGAGTGCTTAAAAACACAAAATTATTGTTCATATCTTGTTGTCTAGGTCGTACAGTGCAATAACTCACTTTTCCAACCCTTTGAATAGGTTGAGAATGGACTTATATAGGCTTTACACCCATGCTCTTAACTATTTTAGATGGTTAAAATGCCTTCTTGACAAAGTTTCTTGAAATGCAAGAAAAGTTGTCAAAACGTTGTTAATGACAACATTGACAACTTTGAGCAATTTTTGCAATTTTGAGTATTTGACCCTCAAACTTTCTTTAAATGATGTTAAATTATTTAAAAATCCTTAAAAAAATTTAGAAAAACTAATAAGATCCTTCAAACATTGGTTTTACCTTTATAGCCTCCAAAACCCAAAAATGTTCTATATAGCCATATTGAGCAATATTGAACAACTAAGAGCAATCTAGCCTAAAAAACCTCACTTAAGGACTAGAATGACTCTATTATTCACCTACTAGTGTGGCTAGCACCACCAAAAGCCAAAAAATCTAAGGTAACCCTAGGTTTTCATTATCCCACCTAGGTACTAATACACCATACTCCCCTAGAGAGAGAAATCGTGTCACTCCTATGGACAATATGTCTTTGTTGATGCTTAGCTTCTTGAAGTCTTCCTTAGAAACCCATGTGGCTTGTGATTCTAGTCTAGTCTTCCACTTGAGAAGGTACTCCATGAATACTCTATTTCTAGTAGTTTTCTTGACTCTGGAATCTATCACCTTGTCAACTTCTAACTTGGTAGTGGAAGGAACTATTGCATGGCCCAGATCATTCTCAACTCCTTGACTACTAGTAGCATCAATATGTTAGAAATGATTTAGAATAACTGAGAGGGTGGGTGAATCAATTTTTCAAGTTCCAAATGCCAAATTAAAAATTTTTCATCAAGTAAAGTGAGCCTTTAAAATTGTTCACTCATCCAAGCTTAAACTTTATTAAGTTTAACAAGTTACTGTAAATCAACATGCAAACATAACACATGAAAGATCAATACATAACATAGTGATTTATGTGGAAACCCAAATTTGGGAAAAACACTAGTAACATGCTACTCAATTCTCACACTTATGAAGTGATGCCTTGCAAAAGGCCTACCCTGTTAAAGGCTACAACACACTGTTAAATATGACCTGGTTAAAGAATTTCACCACCCTATTAGAAGTGGGCCTGTTTAAAGGACTTTAGAAAATTCACTTGGAATGCCACCCTATTAAAGGATTTACAAATGGCTGTTAGACCAACCTAAGTCCATATTATTTTTACCCTAATTGATACAATTGTTAGAGAGTAACAACAAGGGATTTTGACCTAATATAACTCACAACTTAACTTGCAGATTTCATATCACAATTCAACTCCTCACATTGCCTAGCCTTCAGTCTCTACGGCTCTAATAGCTTGTTCTCCTTTCATGCTTTGTCTTGTTAAGTCTTCATTCTTGATGTACTAGTGTAGTCTTCTTTCTGACCACTTATCGAATTAGTCTCTATGCTTTGTTCTTCCTTCTTGTCTTGATGTCTTCTCGTTAAGACATTTCAACCACTTTGCAATTTTGCCACACCAATAGCTCTTGCTTCTTATCATGTGACTCCTTAAATAGAAGTCTGGAATTGCTTTTCCCACTTGATTCTTCCCTCCTTTAATTTTAGTTCAAAAGGATTAGGTAGGATTCATAGAATCTAACCCATATCTTGCTTCTTCTAGAAAAATCATGAAGAATCCTCTTGAATTTGCTCAAAAATAATTTACATAAAATTTTGTGATTCCAACTCATCATCCTTATCCTCCATTTGGCTCACAAAATTCAAGGCAACAAACTTGTCAACTTGAATTTGGTGAATCTTTGACTTTTGCAATAATGCAGCAACTCGGCACTATTGAGATTTTGGTGCTCGACACATACTATCTTACTTGGCATCAACTACATTTTATTAATGCTTGGCACCTAGTGTGGATTCACTCGGCATCCACTAAGGTTTTCTGATGCTCGACACTTATTTCTTTTCTTGACACCTAACACACTTGACTCCTTCTTTGTCACTCAACACGCAATAGATTTTTCATTTACTTGGCACTAACTAAAAATTTTCTCAACTTGAACTAGCTTTCTCGGCACTCACTAATGAACTTAGTTAAGCCTTGCACTCAACCTTGTTGCAATTTATTCCTTCAACATCTCTAAGTGTGGCCAACTTATGTATCTTTTAATCAATACATCATTTTACCATTGTCTTAATTTATCCTTGCACTTCATTACAAAACCATAACTCAACCTTTCCCTTAGGTGATCTTGTTACATCTTGTTGATTAAATCCTCTTCATCAATCAACTAAGTGATAGTACTTGGATCCTACAAGCAATTTTCATTCTATCAAATATCATGTTTAACATCAATGGAAAAATACTGATTGAAAATATTCTTTAATAGAAATCACCCTCTTTGCAACAATCTTTCTTTTACAATTAACTTTTCAAAAAAAAATCCAACACAATAGACAATGCTCCTTTAAAGTATACCAAATCTTATACATTAAATATTGAATGTATGCCCAAATCTGATGGAAAATAAAATTTATATGCATTTGCCCCATATTTTCCCATGATCTTGCAAGATGCTACTCTCTTTATTTGCAATTTAGTAGGGACACCCTTTTGCAACCTAGCCTTGTTTAAATGGACCATGAAATAATCCCCAATAGAGAATTGAACATCCTTTCTCATTTCATCCATCTTTTCTTTGAGCTTTTGGGTATTTCCTTATATAGTTCTTTTAACTTGGTCTTGTATCTCTCTCATGGTGTGGGAAAAATCATCGGCATGTCCACTCCTATGTTCCATTTCTCCAAGATCCCTCAACTCACACACACCTCTAGGATGCATGTCATATACAATTTCAAAGGGACTTCAACCTATGGTTCTATTCATACCATCAGTGTAGGCATATTTTTCTTGGGGAATAATGACATACCAAGTTTTCCCAATTGGATTAATCACCAATGTTCCCCTTCGAGAATCATGACATGGGTTAGCTACCTCCTATGTTCTATAAGCCTAACAGTTGTATCAGGCATTAACAAATTGATCTTTTGGTGCAACGACAACCCTATATTGTAACAAGTGGTATCAAAGCTTGTTCATAGGTTCAAATCTCTTGAGGTAACAGATTGTTGGACTATCCACCAACATTCCTCTTCTAGATTTGTGACATGGATTAATTGCCTCCTGTGTTCTATAAATCTAGTGGTTGTATTGGGAATTAATGCACAAATATTTTGGTGCAATGGTAACCCTAGCTTGTAACATGCTCACATTCCTTAGTTAGGTCTCTTAAGAGATTAACGAGAACTGCATTGACCAACTCAAACTGACCATCAATTTGAGGACAATATGATTATCTAAATGAAAAATTTGTGCCAAGTCTTCCCCACAAAGTCTTCCAAAATATTCTCATAAACTTCACATCCCTATCTAAAACTATGTTTAGTGGAAGGCCATGAATCCTTACAACTTCTTTCAAGAACAAATGAGCAATGTGGCTTGCATCATTGGTTATTTTGCATGGGATGAAGTGCCTCATTGTTTTGAATCTATCAACAACCACATAGATACTATCATGGCCTTGTTTTGTTTTGGGAAATCCTACTATGAATTCCATGCTCATACATTCCCATGGCTTATTAGGGATTGATAAAGGCTAATAAAGACCTGTAGTTTTCATTCCTCCTTTAAATTTCATACACACCATGCTCTATTCCACATACTTAGTCACATATCTAACTAGTTTTGGCCAATAGTAAAGCCTTTGGACCAATTCTAATGTCTTGTTGACTCCAAAGTTACTTCTTAGACTACCATTGTGTTTCTCTTGTATAAGGTTCTCTCTTATGGATCCCCTTGGCACACACAACTGGTCACCTTTAAAGAGAAACTCATTCTACAAGGTAAACTTTGCAAATTTACTATGAAAATGGTTCTCAAAATCTAAACATACCTTGTATGCTTATCCAAAGTCCTCATTATCCTTGTAAAGAATCCTAAAACTTTCTATTCTAATGCTATAAAAATCTACTTCTTGAATTGTCAACACTCTCTTGCTTAATGCATTTTCCACTTTATTCATTAGTCCTTTGTTGTGCTTGATTGTGAAAGTGAATGCCTGCAAGTACCCCATCCACTTCAAGTTCCTATTGTTCAAATTTTCTTGATTGTTGATGTAGCTTAGGGCCTAATTATTAGTAAACATAAAAAATTATTTGGGAAATAAATAGTACCTCCACTTCCTAACTAATTGAACTAGGGCATAGAGTTCAAGGTCATAGGAAGAATATTTCTTTTTGGCCTCATTAATTTTTTCACTAAATAAAGCTAATGGCCTACCTTCTTGACTCAATACTCCCCCTACTACTAGGCCACTTGCATCACATTCTAGGGTGAATAGTATTTCAAAGCTAGGTAATTGAGAAATAGGTTGGGTAGCTACTTGCTTCTTGAGCATTTCAAATGATTCTTTAGCTTCCAAATTCTACCTAAACTTGGACATGGCCCCATCCTTTATGGTCTCTAACATAGGTGCAAATATGCCACTAAAGTTTCTAATAAACTTCCTATAGAATTGATCAAGACCATGAAAACTTTTTACCTCAATTGAAGTAGTAGGTGGTGGCTAGTTGAGAATTGCAACAACCTTCTCTTGATCCATCTTCAATGTTCTTTGGGACACCACAAAGCCTAGGTACACCAGTTCTTTCTTGAAGAAGTCACACTTCTCAAGACTGATGGAAAGATTCTTTTCATGTAACCTTTGAATTACTACTTCGATATGCTTGATGTGATCCTCCTTAGTCTTGTTGAATATGAGTATATAATCTAGGTACACAACCACAAATCTCCATATGAAGTCTTTAAGCACTTCATTCATGAGCCTCATGAATGTGCTGGGAGCATTAGAGAGGCCAAATGGAATTAGTAGCCACTCATATAGTCGATTTGAAATATTAAATGTTCTCTTCCATTCATCTCCCTCTTTCATCCTAATTTGGTGGTATCCACACTTCAAATCCACTTAATGTACTACTTAGCTCCTCTAAGATAATCCATGAGATCCTCTATCCTAGGTATGGGAGACCTATACCTAATTATGATCATATTTATGGATCTTGAGTCTATATGCAACTTCTATTACCCCTTTCCTAGATACCAACACAACAAGGATTGCACATGGGCTTATGCTCTTTTGTATTAGACCTTGGTCCATTAATTCTTATACCTACCTTGCTACTTCCAAGTTTTGATCTAGAGTGAGCTTGTATGCTACTTTGTTAGGTAGGGATGCACTTGAAACAAAGTTAATTTGGTGAATTATAACCCTTCTAGGAGGTAGTGTAGCAAGAGCCCCATCACTCATTGTGTCTTTGTATTTCTGAAGCAACTCCTGCACTTCATTAAGTAATGGTTCTTTGACTATGTTTTCTTCTCCTTTAGACATCAACACTACTACATAACTCTAAATTTTCTCATTCTTGAGGTCCTTAACAAATTCCTTACCACTAAAAAATATTACACTAGGTACCTTGATCTATAGCTCTTATCCCTTTAATAAAGATTGAATTTTGAATGTTCTTCCTTCCTTCTTAAATGAGATGCAATTTTCCTTTCCATCATATATTGCTTCCCTATCAAATTTCCAAGGTCTATCCAATAGAATATGGAAAACATCCATGGGTAGGATGTCACACAAAAATTCATCTTTATCTCCTACAATGGAGAAGTCCACCCAAGTTTGCTCATTCACTAGTATTACACTTATTGAGATAAGTCACTTTATTAGGATTGATATGAGGTATCTTAGTAAACTTGAGATTTTTGATTTCCTCCTTTGATATGATATTCTTAATAGATCTAGAATTCACTACTACTTTGGACACTTTCCCTAGGATCTTACATCTAGTCCTAAATAGATTTCTTCCATGCTTAGGCTCATCAGGAGCAGGTTGTTTAATCAATACCCTCCTAAACATTAAATTCTCTCCCTTTTATAATTCAATATGATCCATTTTAGAGTCCTTGTTGTATTTTTCCTATTAAACATATGTTATGCTTTTGTCAAGGTTACCAGAAGAAGGCTTATCAGGGCATCTATATGTTGGATGACATAATTACCCAAAATTATAACATTTCATGGTGGAAAAATAGGAATTAATCCTACTTGATCCTCTACCTCTATTTGAGCCTCTTTGGTTACTCCTTCCTCTACCATAACCTTCTCTATAAATTCCTTCATTGGTATTCTTAGCGATTTTTTCTCACCTTGATGCTTCTACTTATTTCCTCTACCTTGGTAACCTCCTCTTTGTCCTCTTTGATTTCTAACCTTACCTCTAACGTTAAATTTGGAATACCCTTTCTTATTTTTATTTTCCTCCACCTTTAAAGCTAGTTGATGGCATCTTTGAATAGTGGTAGGTGCCCATAAACCAAGCTCTTCTTGGATATTCTACTTCAAACCTCGTAAGTATCTAGCCACCTTTATTGGCTCATCATCTTGTTTCTTTGATCTAAGACATAGTCTCTAAAACTCCTCTATGTAGGAGGCCACATCTAGGTCTTTTTGCTTCATTCCTTGTCACCTTCTATGGATTTGAATCTCATAGTCTTTTGGTAGGAAGTTCTCCCTAACTTTAGTAACCATGGAATTCCAACTGGCTATAGGATTCTTTCCCATGTTTATCCTATCATCTTGGACATATTTTCACCATGTCAATGTTGATCCTCTAAACCTTGACTTAGCCACTTTGACCTTCTATACCTTTGACACTCCTTCACACTGAAAATGGTTCTCCATTCCATCTATCCAATCCATCAATGCATCAATATCTAATTTTCCATTGAATAGTGGCACATCTTCTAAAGTTTTCCCTCCTAAGGATTTGATATGTTTCAAAAAGGGCTCTATATTCAAGATAGGGTTAGGTTCAAGTACCACATCATCTTCTGCTACCTCTTTACCCTTCTCAATGTCTTCTTCTTCTTCCCTTTTAGTTGCATCAACAACTTCCTCTAACTTTTTCTTCACATCTTCCAAGGATACTTCAAGGAGCCTATTCTTCTTTATTTTCTTGTTAACTTCTTTGGCTAACTCTACATTAGTCACCATGCTAGACTAGCCTACTAACTCACCAATAGCTGGAGACATGCACCAATTTCTCCCAAGTCTTTAACTTGCTCTGATACCACTTTGATGTGACAACCAATCTTGCTTCTTCCCCAAGCTCTCCCAGGGTCTCCTTAGGTATTACACTTGACAAAATAGGATTTCTACTCACCCTATACTCCTCAAGACTCTATACAATAGATCCTAACCATTCAATTTGTGCACATCAATAAGTTAGAACAACTTTCTTGCTAATCCTCATCAACAGTAGTAACTCCAAATGCTTATTTGACTTCCAAATGGGTGGATAGTCACCTTGGAATTTTTGTGGACTTCCTTCAAGCTTCCAAACCAAAAACAACATTAAAACCCTAATCAAGTTCCAATCCACAAGTGAAGATGCATTCTAATGTTTGTAAAAAGGCTACTAGAACTAGCCCTCCAAATGCACTAAAACAAAAAAATGTCAAAAAACTCCTTAAAAAAGGATCAAACAAACCACAATTATGCATACCTTTTTCAGCTACATTAAGGATTTTGGAGCTGTAGGGTTTCCAAATTGTATGTTCTATACAAGCATAATTTTAGCCTAAAATCAAGGGATTTAAGGGTTTGTATGTTGTCTAATAGAAAATTTTTATTTTCAAACCTTAGGGCATCCACCAAGACTTCCCACTTGGCTTGGGGTTTTATCACTCCTTGCAATGTATTCCATGCTTAGTTCAAAGTATCTATACATTCAACAACACTTGTTTGCTCTACAACAACCTGTGATGCCTAACCAAGTTGTTAGGACTTGCCTAGGGCATCATTGCAATAGTAGCTCTTCAGCTTTCTAGGGCCCCATTTTCACTGTACAGAATGTACATGGATTCATATTCTAAATCCTAAGAAAATTTACTGTACCTATGGTAAGAAATGGCCCTATGACTCTATTTGTGCAAACAGTCCATCTCAGGACAACGGACTGGTAAAAACCTAAATACCTAATACAAGAACACAAAACCTAAAAAAATAACAAACTATCTATGTACATAATCTCAAATCAATGTAAGCTAACACTTCCAATATTAAAAATCCTAGATTTAATCCATCTACATGCCAAGAGTACTCAAAAACACAAAAAATTGTTGTTCGTATCTTGTTGTCTAGGATGTACAATGCAATAATTGTCTTCTTCAACCCCTTGAACAAGTTGAGAATAGCCTTATATAAGATTTACACCCATGCCCCTAGCTATTTTAGATAGTTAAAATACCTTCTTGAAAAAGTTTCTTGAAATGCAAGAAAAGTTGTCAACATGTTGTCAATGACAGCATTGACAACTTTCAGCAATTTTTGCAGTCTTAGGTATCTAACCCTCAAAATTTCTCTAAATGATGTCAAACCATTCCAAAAGACTTAAATGGTTATAAAACACCTAATAAGGTCCTTCAAACACTAAATTTACCTTTTTATCCTCCAAAATCTACAAATTCTCTCTATAGCCATATTGAGCAAAATTGAACAACTAAGAGCAATCTAGCCTAAACCTCACTTAAGGACTAGACTGGCTTTATTATTCACCTAGTGGTGTAGCTAGAACCACTAAAAGCCAAAAAAAATATAAGGGAAGCCTAGGTATTCCTTAGCTCACCTAGATGCCCTTGCACCATAATTTAAGGGTTAATCCTTCATTTGAGAATAGAGATTGGAATGATAGTGAAGAAAAGTTGGGGTGAGATGGACAAGAGTGAAATTTGATGGGGTATCCAAAGGAAACCTAGGTAGATGTGCTGTAGGTTGTGCAATTCTAGATGTTGAAGACAATACCTTGATGCTAGGAGCAATGTTGTTTCTAGAAAGGGCTAACAATGTAGTAGATTGTTTAGTGGCTATATTTTCCCTTTGATTGGAAAATAAGTGTGTTGGGAGAAGAATCTGTTTCAAAGGATACTCTCAAATAGTGATCTACATAATAGAAAAATAAAATATGTAATCCTTCTTTTTTGGAAAAATACATTAGGAGGATTAGAAGGCTATTGGAGGAATTTGAAGAATTTAAAGTTATACTTACTTTGAGAGAAGGGAATGTTATAATTGAGAAGATGACCAATGTAGGAGTGAGATTATATGATTGAGTTAAGTTGGTGGAGGATTATCGAGATCTAAATACTACTCTTAATTGGGTGCTATATTATATTATTTAGAAATACTCTTAAATTTTGTTGGAATGGGTAAGTAATTATGGAATTAGTTAGCCAAAGAAAAGGTGACATTGGGCATGTAAGAAGGATATAAAGTGGATGAATGTTTTTAAAATAATTTGGATGTTTTCATACCTTTTAAATATAAGGAATTATGATATAACTTTATAGACCTAATGAAGTTTTAAATTTGACCCACATAGCACAAGTCACTATTGTAGAATAATGTATACTGGGTCAAGTTGAGGACGATAAAAATGGAAGATAATTTCAACCTATAGATGTTCGAAAACAATTAAGATCCAAGATTTTGAGGGGATATATCACCAAGGCATCATGAATATGTTTTTAAGGTAGATGAAGAGGAGTTTTTTCAAATCATATGTAGGTTTTTTTGAAGATAAGTTTTTAGTAAGGACTTTCATCCAAGGAGGAATGTTGATATTTTCTTATTGTTTTGAGCACGAGCCTTACTCTTCTCTAAGAGAAAAGAAGATGTAAAGAAAATTATAGAAATGTGTATAGATTTTAGTGTGAGCTTATGGATTTGATTTTTTGGAAAATATAATACAAAATAGTATACAAAAAATAATTATGGATTGTGCAAATATCTTTGCATTAATATATATGTAGCCAGTCTAGTGTGATGGTATGATGAGGTGGTTGGAAATTTCTAAGGTTGTAAAAGTTTTTTATGTGAATGAGGGTTTATGGAGATATGTTAAAGGTGTTATATTTAATTTCTATAGTCATTCATAGTCTTCAATACTTGGTTCTTATTATTCAATGAGTAGGAGAAGTGCAAAAATCCTAGAAGTATCTATTGCATTTCATAGTATGGTGAGAGGAGAACAAACAATGAATGGAAGAAGAGAGGAAGAGGAAGCATAAGCATGTTCTAAATAAGGTTGGGACAAAAATTTTAGACAAGTTTTCCATGGTGGTATTGGTAGAGATGATTTTGGGCTACAAACAAGGCAAAGTAGACATAAAAGGAGTAATTATGGTGAACAAATATGAGGAGGAGATGTTAATTCATTGGGGATATAACATGTAATTTTGAGTCCAAGTTCCTTGAAGTTTACATGCTCATTTTCAGTAGTAGGACTATCTCATTTCAATGTTATGGTTAGGTGTTTGTTTGCAATATTGTTGATGTCTAGTAAGGGTTGGAGGGTTGGTAGCATGATAGCAATGTAAGGGCATAAATTTTAAATAAGTCTTTTAGGCTAATTTTTGTATTGTAAAATGTATACTCTATTTCAATAATAAAATACTTATCACCTTAAACAAAATAATATGTGTTGATTAAGCACAAAAATGATTTTGTAATTGATAAATATTTTTAAAAATACACGAGGACTATAGATGGTAAATTTTCAGCTAAATTTAAACCTTGGGTTATAGAAAAATGCCCTTTGTTATATTAAGAAATACTAGAGTGTTTGGAGGATTCTCAATTCAATCAATATATGAAGGCTAGGAGGATATCAATGAAGAAAATAAGTTTGAAGTCTTTTCTATAAGCTTCTTCAAAGCCAAGCGGAAGGATAACTTGAAAAGTTAAGAAACAACATGTCATTAATTATTATCACAATATAAATATATAAATATATAAATGTGTGTGTGTGTGTGTGTGTGTGTGTGTGTGTTTGTGTGTGTAACCAATCATATTAAGGCACTACCGAATGGAATGTAGAGCTATGATAATATGTCTACATGTTCACACCCTCTTCTTAAGCCTTTTCCTCTTTCTATAGCCAATTATTACATTACACCTAGCTTAATTTTTCTCAAAGTTCAATAATTTTGTACACTTATGAAACTTAAGGGACATCAGAGTTAGAGTATGGTACTAAGAGTGTAGGTGCATATAGAGGGAAAAAATAGGCCATTTCTAGGATAAACACACATAAAGAGATGTGTTTTCTTGGATAATTCAATCCCTTGAGAAACACAAGTCTTTTTATGCTACTTTACAACTTTCCATTGAACACATTTGGCACTTTTTTGACAAATAAAATTATTTCTGCCCTTTTAAAAGACTTTGATGCTTAGAAAAACAAGATAAGTTATTATAGAGAGCCTTGCGATTACCATATACATCCAAATGGATCATGTCTAGGTGTCACAAATTGCAAGAAATGTTGGATTAATATTTGACAATTTTGTAAAGTTAGGGCACTTAATGGACATTGCTGGTCAGGCATGGTGTTGAGAGTTATGACACATGCGGACAAAAGATTGGATAAACCTTCCAAATGAAATGCATTAGATGGTTCAACCTCACAATAAAAAAAACGCATTTTGTTCTACCTTGCAATTTTTCATTGAAAGCATTTGTAATAAGTTGTTTCCTACAAAAAATACTTCAAGTCTTAAAATCTTGAGATAGGCTATTATAGAGAGGACTAACATGACCCTATATGTATAAATAGATCATACACAATTTCCATGGATTACAATAAATGGTCTATCAAAGTTCAACACTTTTGTGTACTTGGTACACTTAAGGGAAAACATGCCAATGATGTATAATATTGAGAGTTTCAATGTGTGGGGAAGTAAAATGAGATTATTTATAGGGAAAATATTCCTGTTCACATGTATTCATTATGATAGTTTGACCCTACAATATAAACAAAATTTTTGTGCTATCTTGAAACTATTAACTGAATACATTTGACACTTTTTTCATGAACAAAAAAGTTGTTACCTTGCCAAAATGACTTTGAGTCTCCAAAAGCTAAGAGAAGTTATTGTAGAGGGGCCTAACATAAAGCTATAAATATAATATATCATTTTTAGGTTCCAAAATTTGAAATAAATGGTGTATCAAAGTTTGAAAATTTTGTGTTCTTAGGACACTTACGAGATATTATCAATAGAGAATAACACTAAGATTTTTGACATGATGAGAGGAAAAGTGGGACCATTCTTAGTGTAAATCTTTCTAATAAAAAAAAAATCACTAATGATTAAACCCCATGAAAAGCACAACTCCTTTTGTGCTACCTTGAAACTTTTCATTGAATGGATTTTATTCTTTTTTCATGAACAAAAATATTATTTCCATGCAAAATTGATAGTATGTCTTAAAAAATTGGGACATGTTATTGCAAAGGGGCATAACATGACCCTATAAATTTAAATAGATTACACAAAGGTTCAACAAATTGTAGGAAATGGTATGTAAAATTTGACAATTTTGTGCACTTAGAGCACTTAAGGGCACTTAACCAACATTTTTGGTAGGGTGTGGCATTAAGAGTTCTGACACATGCAGAGGAAAAACAAGACGATGCCTAGGGTAAACTTGTCCAACCAAATAAATTTGCACTAATTTTTGACCCCATGATGAGCATAGCTCTGTTGGGCAACATTGTGGTGGATTTTATAAAGTATGTATGTTTTTTTAATTGGTAAGAGACCAAAGACAAGAATAATTATTATAAGGCATTGTACTTTAATATTGTTATTTTTTTATTAATATTGAGTTAACTTGAACCCAAGACCTCGGATAAGAGGCTCACACTTTAGTGTTGTGTTGTAGGGTATTTCTTGTAAATTATGTATGTTATGTATGACAACTACAAAATGTATTATAGGTCATTCATTTCTTGTTAATTTAATTTAATTTTAGTGTATAGTGATAAGTGTGTATCATTGAAAAATGAAACATATCAAATATTATGGTAACATGTATTGAAACACATATGGAACAAAATATTGAAACAAATATGTTCCAAGAACATCAAATATTGTTTAATCATAGGAAAAATGACACTAGCATTAGAAAAGCCACATAATGATTCCATAAATATAATTGGTACATATAGTTCACATAAGGAACAAATTATAGCAAATGTCATGTTCTGTTTATGAAACTATTTAATAAGTATGTATATACATATAGAATACGGTATAAATTACATCAAAAATAATTTTTTACTAAATGTGGCATATGCCATTTCAAAACATGTAAAAAAATACTTTAAAAATCTAAATACTTAGGTCACACTGGGCTATTGATAGATCATCAAGATGAAGCATCTTCAATATGCAATCTTTAGCTTCAAAGGATCATGCACAAAAAGAACTCAAACCATGATTATTATCATTTCAGTTATAAATTAAACTATAATTTGAATTTCAAATTGAATCTTGTATGTACCTTGACTCTATGTCTCCTAGCATGGTCAGAAATTCTTCTAATTTTAGTTATAAATTAAACTATAATTCGAATTTCAAATTGAATCTTGTATCTACCTTGACTCTATGTCTCCTAGCATGGTTAGAAATTCTATAATATATCCTTGGTAGTGAAGGGATGTTGCAAAGACTAGGTATATGACCATATGTGGATATGGATATGGATACATATACCAATACCAATATTGATATTGATACTGATATTTATACCAATATAGATACTAATGCTAATAATAATACAAATATGGATATGGATATAGATATAGATATATCCTTTATTTCCTTAATCTTATTTAGTTGTACTAATCATGAGTTATTTAATAGATTTATCTTCTCATAAATTCCTTCTTTTCCTAATTAAGAATAACATAAATTTCATCTTTTCCAATAATAGGAAATAAACTAACCAATGTCCTCTCTCCATCTTTCTTACCTTCATCATGTGTAGTCAACTTTATTTCTTAAGAGATATCAAATAGATCATATGAAAATATCCCATTTGATCTATTCTAAATCTCATTCCCTATATATAAAGGTGATAATTGAAGTCTTAAATCCCCCTTTTAATGCATGATACCATACCTCAATAGGCTACTTAAAGACTAGGATTCAAAAATATGTCAACAGTCCTTCAAAGTTGATCATAAATATTTCAATAATGATTTCATCATGATGTAAATTCAAATCTACATTTAATAACACCAATCATTTAAATTGATCATTCTAATTTAGGTTTTGGGCAAGGATTTTTCATGAAAAATCCCCCCTAGGTTATTGACTTAATCAATTCACTGATGAAGATTCCACACCAACACTTGGTGTGATCCATCCATTGGCATTAATCTAATCTTTCTAATCCATGTCTTACACATTTTCTTCCTAACTTCTTCAAAATCAATATTTTTCTTATATTTATCATTATTTCACATATTTTTCCTTTCAAATGATCTTCTCATATTCACATTTTCATTATTGAATCTGCAATACTCAACTACATGACCTAAATTTTTAGATTTGAAACACATAACATTTTAATTTCCATACCTTGGATTGTTTCTCAATATACATTATTTCCATATGTGACCAAAAGTATTACATTTATAATATATAATGTTCCTTATGTTCATATAGTTTTTCAATTTGGTTCATCACTCATTGGATTTGTGTCCATAGTTATAGCAAGTAAAATTTTAGCCATAAAAGGGAATGATATTGGGTTTTCTTCTACAATAGTTTTCTCTATGATTGACTTTGTTGCATGAAAAATACATATGATTAAAATTTTTTGTATTAGGTTTCTTCATTGGTGAACTCTTGGCTCTATCCATCTAATTTTTCAATAAGGTTTTATTCTCACCGTATCTTAAAAAAAACACTTTCTCAAAACCAAGTCCTTTGTGCATCTCCCTTTGGTCTTTAGCTCTCAAGTTTCTCATCAAGATCTATTTAACTAGCTTCGAATTTTTCCATGAGCTCAATAGCAATAGAAAGTTAATAAATCCTAAGAGTCTCATGAACTCTTTTAAGTTATTTCTCATTCTGTCTAGATTCTTCATGATCAAGTTTCATTTATCCAATTACATAATTCAACCTATGGAATTCATCACATATGTTTGTTATGTTCTTCTCAAGACATTTTTCATTCTTTTTCTTTACTTAAAACTCTTTTATCATTTTTACTACCATGACTTCACTATTATTCTTTATGTTGGCTTCTCAAATTCATATAATTGTCCCTTTAAGGCCTATGAGTAATCATTGGTTCCTTTATTATTTAACTAATAAACAAGATGCCTCCTCATGTCTATTTATTTTTTCAATTGTCCCCTCATATTATCAATGAAACATTAAACATCCTTAAGTAACTTGTCAATATCTTAAAATGAAATCAAGAGTTATCTCTAAGAACCACTAGAAATTTTTGAATCACTCATTAGGATCTCCTTTAGGATATATAATTAAACTAAAGCTCAAAGATTTGATACCAGTTATTAGGATTAAGGAACACTTGGGGGTGTAAATTATTATTCTAAACTTTTAAACTTTGTTAATTTGATTTCACAACCATAAATCAAATATAAATGAAACTAAACAACAAAAGCATAAATGAATCATCCACAACATTATGAAATCATGATTTTTACATGGAAACCTTCTTAAGAAAAACTAATGATAGAGATGGAACCCACAAATGATTACTTTGCATAATTAATAACCTTGTTAAATATTTGACTACAAAATAGGGAATTCACTTGCATTAAGACACACCTCCTAGAGCTCACTACTTAAATTAAAACATATAAAGGCTGTCTCTCATACAAAATGATGAACTAGAACCCAAAATAGGGAACTTAGAAATACAATAGCATATTCTTTTAAAATTCCATGTAGGTGTGATAAAATACCATCAACCTAACATATGAATGTAGGTTCTTTACACACATAACATAAAAATATATCATTTTCACTGTACTCTAGCTCAAATTAACTCAAAAAATTGATCTTATATATACCCAATTGCAAAAATAATAATTAAACTATTCAACCTCAAGAACACAAAAATGTACCATATAAATTCTCAACCAAATCTATTTGCAAATCCTCATGGTAACCTCAAACAATGTCATTAATATATTCTATCATATCAAATTCATCGAATCAAACTCATAAATACATAAATTAATTGCTATGGTGGGATCTCTTACTAACCTAGTAGCTGACTGAGATTATTCTTCACTACAAATTGATTTCTACTACTCAGAATCTCATAACTCAACTGAATGATATCATCAATATGTGGAAATATAGGATCTTTTCCTAGAATCAAAACTCAAAACTCAAACTTGTTGACAATACCAATCCACATACTAAACTATATATATATATATATATATATATATATATATATATATATATATATATATATATATATATATATATATATATATATATATATATATATATATATATATATATATATATATATATATATATATATATAGTCCATGTTCTTCTATATTTAGCCAATTTATCAATCTAACCTTTGGTACTACCAAAATAAGACAAGTGATCTTGAGAACATGTATGGTTTCCATCAATGAAAACCTAAAACATGTGATGTCAATGTATCTTTCAAAAAGAAACTACCATCATAATTATTACAAGATGCATTGATAAACTTATCACTGTTTCCATATTCTCCTAACTCTTTTGTGAGACTTCTTTCGGTGATAGTAATTGCAACTTTATTTTTAGTCTTCAAATTACTTAGATTTAAGATGCCAATTTTTTTCTTACACCAAGTGGATTAGGGACATATTGAAAAAACTAGACACGGAGGATTACAAACTAGTTGGGACTCCCATGACTACTTGAAGTTATTTACGTAAGGATGATCAATCTCCAAAATTTTATCACAATCTCTATATATTTATGATTAGTAGATTGTTGTATTTTATTTCTTCATGCCTAGATATTATGCATGAAATTTTCTTAATTGGAAGATATCTAGGTAGTTTAAAGTAATTGGAAGAATTTGGTATAGCTCTAATACCATGTAAGAATTTTCCTAAGGCAAGAATGAAATGCCAACATCTAGAAGCTCAAGAGATAGCACAAGAGAGACAAAATATGATCAAATGAGAATGGATTAATTAGATAATTGAAATAATACATCATAGAAGTGAGTTTTATATAAAGGAAACTAATATGACTAGGAGTCAACAAGGATATAACCATACCAACTAAGCACATGTCCACCAAGAGTGGATTATTCTCCATTGTGAATGAATCTATGTGAACAATGAGATGGTAAGAATATAAAAGTGTATCTCATAAAGATATGTATTAGACAACATGTGCTCAATTGGAGTACAAACTACTATTTTCTCTAGATGACAACTCATATGAATATGCAAAATTTTAGGTGTCTACATGAAAACTAATATGAAAACACATTAACCTAAGTAAACTTAAGCAAAGTGTAAATAGTAAATACTTATTTACACCAAGACCCCCTTAAGTGAAACTTAGGAGAATGTACTTAAGCTCACAAAAGCTATATAATAATGCAAGATGCGTCCTGGCTACTAGGCCATGTTGGGTACCCATTTACAAGATGCAAGTGCAAAAGATATGCAATGCAATCTCTCATAAAGTGGAGAAAGAGGGAAAACCACATGGGAAAAACCACCCTCCAAAAAGAGAGATAAGTACAAAAAAAGAAAATGAGAGAGATTAAGACCTCATGTGATGAAACAATCCCTCCATAAGAGAGAAGAAGAAGAAGATAGACCAAGTAACCTCCACCTAATGTAGAATGTAAACCAATGGTAGATGGTACAAGATCAATGTAGAAACTCATCCATGAGTGTAGTACAAAATTCTTCCCCTTAGGAAGAAATAGAACCAAAGGTGTACCAATGAAGCCTCTCCCATCTATAGGAAGAAACCTCAAAATTTATGAAATCTCTGAAACCTACTCAAGTGTCCCCATGTCAATATTGAAAGGTGCCTCCTCCAAATCATGTGTACAATGCCACTATGCTAAAAAAGACAAATTAGGCTCAACTGAGGATGAATGTAGAACATGTATCAATGACTCAAGTGTCTCCTTTGAAGAGAAAGTGACCTTCTCCAACTATTGTATCAAAGGATCTACCATCATGTCAACCTCAAAAGAATGATCAAGTAGAGAATGAAGATAAGGGTCACAATGTTCCCTCACAACAACTAAAGAAGGATCATCTTCACCGAATAGAAGATGAATCTGATCAATAGTGTCTCCCAAATCTACAATTTAGGACTCCACGAAAAAATTAGAAATGTTTGTCAAGTATTCATCCCATGGAACTGAGTCTTGAAGACAATGAATATCATGTTGCACTAAATAACTTGAATCCATGGCTATGAGAATACAACTATCATTAGGAACAATAGTAGATGGAATATTAGTACGAGGAGAAGAAATGGAAGGATCTAGAACTTGATCATATGTGAGAACACCTATGTTCAAGTAGCCAATGTTCTCCTCAAAGTTTGAATCAACAATAGAATTGTGATCAAAATCTACTAAAGAATCCGCTAATAAATCACTATGATCATCATGACCAAAGTCTCAAAAGTAGTATAACCAAGATGTGTGATCAACCACCCCTATAGTAATGATTTTTCTAGTATCCAAGTCTTTGATAAAAAATGAATTAGGTGTGAATTCCATAGCCTTCTTCTATCTCCATGAGTGAGCTAATAGATGGAAAGAAGATTATGACTAAGGTAAGGTACACACAACACATCTTTGAAATATCCCTCTATAAATATTTCCTTTCCCAACATCATTCATGTAAGTATGATTTCCCATCAAGATAGGTGGAGTATGAAAAGGATCAAATGATGAAAACATAGATTGTGAAGATGTCATATGATGAGAAGCCCTTCAATCTAGAAGCCATCTCCCTAAATCTTGACTTGAAGTAGCTACTAGGGCTTGACCTTTTCCCATTTGATCTTTTCCTTTATCAAAATCTAAATGTGAAGAATAGAATGAAGTAGTCATTATTGATGGTAGACCAATTTGATTCTTCTTAAGAAGATTCTTGAGTTCATCTATCTCCTTCTTATAACAATGATGTTCTTTATGTCCATTCTTCTTTCAATATGCACAAGTAAGAAACTCCTTCTTGGATGATTTACCCTTACTATTGGATTTTTCTCATGGTGAGGAGGTTGAGTGTTGTTTCTCTTGTTGTGAATTTTGTTTCCATGATTTCTGCTTCTTGTTAGACCCTTTTCCTTGATTCCCTTTACTAGCAACCAATGCTTTGGGCTTTGAAGACTTGAGAATCCCCATGCTCTTCAAATTTGATTTTTCTACCATCAACATCTCTATGAAGGAATCAAATAAAGGCATGGTGTAGGAAGAACCTAAGGTCAACTCATGAGTGTTAGAGCTTGAAACAAATGATGCATATGGTGGAGGAAGTTTTGTCATCAAATTATAGATCAATTTTTCATCCTCTATGGTAATTCCACAATCCTTGACCATTTTCCTTGGTGATATAGTCTTGAATTGTGTCAAACTCCTTTGGATCTAATGACATAAGATTTTCATCAGTTTAAAATCACTAGCTTTGTCTACTTTTGTATACAAGTTAGCAAACTTTTCCCATCCTTCCTTTACTATTTTACAATTATCAATATGGAAGATAAGATCTTCATGTACATACTTCCTCAACGTACCAAAAGGAAACTTATTGTTATGATTCCATTCATTTAGTTTATCAAAATTAGATTGTGCAACTATGGCTCCATCAACACAATCAATTAAACCTTTTTTCATCATTTTACTCTGTGCTCTAATTTTCCATGTAGCATAATTATGTGGAGTTAAAAGTCGAAACCTAGGATAACCCATGATGCAAAATAAAAGAAAACAGGAGAAAGAGAAGTGCAAACACCCAAGGCACACCCCCCCCCCCCCCCGCTGCCCCCTAAATCACTCAATCAAAGAACCCCCAAAAATAGATGATTTTGGCACTTTATATTTAGTGCGTATACAATTTCCACTCGTTAAAGTGAGCCAAAGTGGACTTCTAATTTTGATGGTTACAACAATAAATATGAATCTATATAAGACTCAACAAGATAAGAAACAAGATCTCTCAAGGACCTAATTAATTACAAATGCCAAAATAGGTCCAAAATGACCAAATGCTAAAAGTACTATGTCTACTTAGAATTACTCCAAACTGATACCAAATATAGAAAGTAGACAAAAAACCATGCACTTTCCAAAAAATAGCACCTAAATGTGTCCAGATGAACCTGAAGTAAGCCTTTGAAGTTGGACAAATTGGGATTTGTGATTTTCAGAAAAAATGAGGAAAAGGGATTGCAAACAACATGCAATAATCTGTAGATCATGAAATTCTACCCCAAATCAAAAAAAAAAAATCTTTAAAAAAGGAATCTGTATGAGGGAGATATTATTGTTTGAAAAATTCCTCTATAATTATTTTTCCTAAATCATCTTCATCACACCTCCAAAAAAATGATTCTATATTTCACCTCAGATTTTGAATTTTAATGAAACAAGAGTTGATTTAGGGGTTTTTTGACCTTCTAAATGTGATTCCAATATCTATTTTGCACTAGTAAAATCCAATTTTGACCTTAAAAAAAAAACTCTTTCCAATGGCTATGTAATGAAGCTCCTATGGCTTTCTTATCATGTAAGAATTTGGTATACTTCTGGTACCATGTAAGAATTTGCTTAAGGCAAGAATGAAATTCCAAGATCTAGAAGCTCAAGAGATAGCACAAGAGAGACAAGACATGATAAAATGAGAATGGATTAATCAAATAATTGCTTGAATACATCATAAAAGTACCTTGTATATAAAGGAAACTGATATGACTAGGAGTCAACAAAGAGATAAGCATACCAACTAAGCACATGGCCACCAAGAGTGAATTATCCTCCATTGTGCATGAATGTATGTGCAATAATGAGAGGATAAGAATGTAAAAGTTTATCTCATAAAGAGTTATAGTAGACAACATGTGCTCAATTAGAATGCAAACTACTATGTTGTCTACATGACAACTCATATGAATATGAAAACTCCTAGGTGTCTACATGAAAACTAATATGGAAATGCATTAAACTAACTAAACTTAAATAAAGTATAAATAGTAAATACTTATTTACACCAATAGTAATCAAACTAGAAAGTGAGAAAAATAATATTCAAATATTTGTAAAAGGCTTCAAACTTTAGTCATTTTCTCAAAAGGGATAATCAATTCACTTTGAATGATTTTAGTGATATAGATTGGGTAGGATGTGTAAAATGAAAAAATTATTACATGTAGAGGTGCATTTTTATCTATAGATAAATTGGCCTCTTAATGAGTAAGAAGCAAGAATAAATGCCATTATGCACTATAGAGACATGGTGTATTGTAGTATAATATTGTTGTACAAATGTGTTATGGTTGAAAATTTCCCTACAAGATATTAAGGTTGCATATAATGAAGTAATTCCAATTACGTATGATAATATTGCTATTAATATTTTAAATAATTTAGTGATGCATTCAAGGACTAAGTACATGTATATCTAGTATCATTTGTTGAGAGATAAAATTGTAGAGAAGGAAGTAAAATCAGAGTATACACCCACCCATACATGATCAAATTGAAGACATATTTGCAAATGAACTATCAAAGGATACTTTTAAATATCCCAGAGAAGAAATTAGGTGTTAATGCCACTCCTTCAAACTAGATGTATAAGAGTGGTGCAATTTCCAAGGGAAAACATATTTCATATCATTTGTCTCTTAGATTGATGTGGTTGATGCTCTCAAGGAGAGAAATGAAAGTTATGGTTTCTTAGCTGTAATTTTTCCTTGCAAAGATGAATTGTTCCTATTTGGACAAATTTTTTTGTTAGAACTATACTTGTAGGAGGGGAGTTATTTTGTGTACCAATTTGAAGATTGTTAATATGTGGAGACAAGAACAATACAAATATATCCCTGTAAGGGGAAGATATAAAAAAGATGTTGACAAAATACTTTCCAATGTAATGCAATTGTCCTTGATGTCAAAGGGGGGGAGAAGTTCATAGCGTGTCATCATGGTGTTATTTTTTTATTGGTATTACCATCAATGAAAAGGGGGAGATTGTTAGAAATGTTTATTTAATGTTTTCTTTGATGTCAATTTGTTTTGTATATTATTTTCCACTTGGTGGATATTCGTACAAATCCAATTTTGTACCTAATGGAGAGAAGTTTCATGTGTATGAGAAGCTAAAATGTGCAAGAAATAACATTTGAAACCTAGTATTAGATGTTTAGATGACTTTTTTGATGTTTGGTGGTGATGATAAGTCAATAGTTACAAATTTATATATCTAGAAGGTGAAAAGTATGTGAAATTGGTATATGTAAGAAGAGTATTTGGAATCTTTATGGGAGATTTCTCTATGTAGGAATTTGGAGGTTTGTAGTTTTGGTGATGTCACATGTAAGTATGTGAATGTTTCACTGTCCTACTCTTTGGATCACAAAGATTCAAGGATTTAGAATTATGTTTTGTTGTTTGTTAACAATATGGTTGGCTATTAGGAGTAGTTACAATTAGTTTGGAGAATGTTCAACATGAATGTTTCTTAGTGTGCAATTTCTTGGACATGTTCTTAACATTTTTACAATGTTCCAATTTAGATATATGACATTGTTTGGCTCCACAATTAAATTTATGTTTTTGTTTGACATTTTTAGTTGTGTTGGTCTCTGGTCAATTTAATTATTTTTGGTGTTTTTATTTACAACAAGTTATTGATTTGGATGTGATTTCGAGAAAGATTTAAGTGGTTGATATGGATCTTTTATGCCATGTTGAGATCTGCATGGAGCTATGTGCATTAGAGAACTTTTTTGTGCAACAAGTTATGTTTGAAATTAATTTTGGAGGATGATGCAGCGTGAATTCTTTGATTAAATAATTTGTGGTAGGTGTATTATATTGTATTTTTCTTTGCTTTATTTATTGAGGTTGACCATGTTAAGTGTGAATGCTCTTGGTAGCTGACTTTGTGCAATATTGTTTATCTCTACTATGGTTGACCTTCTTATGCCAATGCCATACCCTTTGTGAAGTGTTACAACCTCAAAATTGCATCAAAGATCAACAATGGCCAATACAGGATGCAAGATGATTAAAATGATTTGAAACATCTCATTTTTCCTATTTTTTAGGTGCTTGTTCAAAATACCTTCTCTCAACATATTTTCATTTCATATGAATACATTAGTCACATAACTATCTTTTGTAGCTAAATACAAGGACCAATTATTTTACAATTGTGTTTATATGATAGTGGGCATATATAACAACACATATTTAGGCATTAAGTTGGTTTTTGAATAAGGGGATGCATTGTTTTAATCATAGTTTCATAAATATCTTATTTATTTAAAAATATTTTACATCATCCATTTTTTTCTTGTAGTGTTTATTTTTAAAAACCAAATTTTCAGAAGTTTTTCCTTTTTGTAGATATTGCAACACAATTTATTCGGTTTTAAAGTGTTCAAAACAATTTATAAATAAAATCTCTACTTTTTCTAGCCAACAAACATATTTTCTTATTATTTATAAATTATTAGTTTTTAAAACTTCACTATAAATGTAAATAAAAAATGTAAAATTAGGTTAAATGAATGTTAAATAAAAGTAAAAAAATATATAACTGGGCTTAAATATAATCTTTAGAAATAAAATAAATCATACTAGTCAAATTGTTAGAGTAAAGGGTTAATTTAAATACATTTATTAAATTATCATTGCTCCTTGCTTAAGATCTCACTTTATGCACATGCATTCTTATTAAATCTCATTTACCTCTTATAGTTTCCCTTTTATATTTTTTGATCTCCTTCTATAAGGATTGATCCATTGTATGTTTTTCTTTTTCTTTTTGTCGAATAATATACTCTTGCATATTTTAGAGCCAAATCCTTGCCTTCTCTTGTCATTTTCTTCTCTGTGACAAGTTATTTCATGAAGATGTTTTATGGGATTTGTGGATTTTTTCTTATCATATCCTTCATAGAATTAGAGTTGGATCTACTGCAACTTGGTTGGGTTTATTGAAGAAATCATGAACAAGGGTTTGTTGGATTAGATCTAGCATTTTTCTGTACTCATTTTTGGAAATAGGGGTCTCTTTGAAATTTAGAGAACTTTGAGTCCAAATGGACATCACAGTTGGATTCAAAGTGCATGAAAACTTATATTTCCATATAAAGGACTTCATTTTTTGAGACTAGGCAATTATGAGGGAAAACATCTTTTTCCTACCAAGGCCATATGGCCTCTACATTCACCCCAAGGGAGTTTTTATCAATTAAAAAAGAAAAAACAATACACTTTTTTAATTTTTAAAAGTGTTTCCCTTTTAATAAAAGCACAACCAATGGCCCATAATAAACACACAACCAATGGCCCATTGGTTGGCCACCACCAAAATAGGCTACTCCACCAATGCACCACCAGAAATAGTTCACCACCGGTCTGTCCCCAATCTACCATCGAGGAGTCACCACTGTATCACCTTTGCCAGGAAAACCCACCAAGCCCTTTTTTCTTAGTGGCTAGTCATATACAAGGACATGGGACTAATTTTTAAGGTCTGAGGGGGTTTCAAATATTTTCTTTTCTTTTTTGAGGCCCTACAATAGAAAACAAGATACCATTGGAAAGTTGATTCTGAGATGGGTAGATTAGTGTAGATTGTTTCTAGCTTTTTCTAGTATAATACCTTTTTCTATTAAAGTAAAATGTTCCTTTTTGTATTTTGGGGGGCATAAATTGCTCAATTTAGCTCCATTTTTCGATATGAAAGAAGTCTAAAATAGGTCTCTTCAAATTCTCTATTATTTTCATAATATTTTTCAAAGGTATACATGAGACTCAATTGAAGCTAATTTTCTATTTTATATACATTCCTTCTAGTAGGGGTTCATTTTTTTGCATTTTAGGGGGTGTTCTTTTATTCTTATTTTTGTCATTTACATCAATAAACTAGAAATATATCAAAACAAACACCTTATGAAAAATGTCTTTGACCTCTTCTTTTCTAGTTCCTATAAACCCACATAACAATCACAGATGGAAAACTACCATGACACAAATTCTCCATTCAAAGGGTTTTTTTTCTTGTTTAGATGAAGTCCAATCAATATTTCTAAGTACCTACCAAACCTTGCAACATAGGGATAAGATGGATGAGGCCATGGGTTTGATTTATTTGAGTGTTTTATATATCTTAAGAAATCATCTTAATGGGTGTGATACTTCTTGACAGATGTGGGCCAAGTTCAAGAACTTGTTTGGTACTATTAAGGAGTTTAGGGAACTTTAGATAGAGGCAAAGCTTACATCGCTGGTACTTGATTCTTTTTCCTCCACTGAGGACTTTCTAAAAAGATTTAAAAAATAGATATCATTATTATAGGGATGTGGGAAGAGCAAGATTGATACAAAGTGCATCTATCTAACTCAGTCAAAGCTTCAAGGGAACTTTTAGATTTCCACTGTGGATGCTTTGGGACCTAGACTTACCATGCCCACATTTGAGGTATTATGTGATTGGTTATCTATAGAGAGTGTGAATATTATATAGTTGGAATTTCTAATAGGATTAAAGAAACATACATTAGTTTCACAAACATTTATAGGGAAGCCAATGTAGAACTTGAAGTCCAAAGAAGATTCAATTAGTAGTGTGAGTTCCTCCTAGCCATCTCCTAGATTAGATACTCAAAAATCCATTAGAAGAGTAAACCTTCTAAGTTAAGTGAGTCTTCCTCTAAGACTAAGAATTTTATAGGTGATCCTTGTAGTTTTTGTGTCAAGGAAGTGTTGGAAATGTAAGAGGAGTAACTGAGAGGGGAGGGGTGAATCAGTTACCATGAAAATAAATTCTAGATCCCTTAGATGTCAATATAAATCAAAACTAAACTCTGCTAAAACTCAGTAAAAGTAGAACAAAAATGTTGTAACTTGGTAAACACTGAAATATCTCAGCAAATGCTTAACATGAAAATCTGAGATATTATCAGTGATTGACGTTATTTTAACTTAGTTTCAAACACATAAAAGAAATAACATGAATATAAGATTTTAATGTGGAAACCCAATTTGGAAAAAACCACGAATTGTAACTAGTTACTATTTAAGGTCACAAAACACATAATTAGGTGTGACCCTATTAGAGGATTTAATCACATTGTTAGGAGTGGCCTTGTTAGAGGTCGTTAGACAATTCAATAGAAATTCCACCTTGTTAAAGGATTTACAAATAGTTGTTAAGCCAACTCTATTAAGATATTTAGTTCACTACTACAATAGTTAGAGAGTAACAATGAGATGACTTGATTATTGATGAAACTTATTTGCTGATTACAAATCTCAATTCTGGGTTGTGTACTTGATCCTTCCAAATCGAATGTATCTTTGCATCTCAAAAAAGATATTATGCTTATCCTTCTAATTTGATTCCTCTAAGCATCATCAAATCTTCAATTCTAATCCACACATTCAATCCTCAAATTGACCTTATATTTATATCTTACACACTATCAAATTAGCTTGAATACAACTTAGAATATTTAATATTCACCTACTTAGTCAGCTAGAACAACAAACAAAACTATTTAACTCAATATGCCAAAGCAAGAAAATCCTTTTTTAGGTACCCCTACTTTATAGATATTAACTCAAAGTGATCTTCCTATGTTAACCAAGTGAACTTAGTTAATATTGCATATTCTCAAAGTTCCTTTGGCAATCAAGTGAGCTTAGTTAACACTCAACTTCTACAAACTTTTCTTTGTCGCCTGAGTGAACTTGGTAGACACTATCTTCTAAACTAGGCAAACTCTAGAATGCTCATTAGACACAAGAAACTATCTTCAATTCCCAAGTCAGCTTTACATACACTAACTGCAATGATATGACATTTTTTGTAACATCAAAGATAATATGCAATTAATTAATTATTCTAAACAATCTCCCTCTTTGGCACTGATGGCAACACAACATGTCATAATGCAATGAAATTTTAGAGCAAGAATAATGTAAGTAATGTATCCTTAGTTTCATTCTAATTCTCATCTATGAGAACTCTCTCTATCAATGTGAACTCTCTATTGAAATGATATTTTCCTCCTTGTCATCTCTTGAAATGATAAAATTTATGTGAGATATGACAAAAAACTTCTCCCTCTTTGATATCTTATGCCAAAGACTATGTTCAGTAAATATCAATGTACCTTATGTACTAATTCATTTGCAAGGTTCCTTTGTCAATACTACATCGATTGATTGATCTTCAACATGCTTCAGTTGATGCATCACTAAACTTCATTTAGAGAGCTTCAGATAGAAGAATGACCCTTTGCTTACCTCTTAGATACAAAAATGCATCCTTACGTAATGGCTTAGTGAATAGGTCTACAATTTTTACTTTTGTATTCACATATTCCAATCTTACCTCTTTATCTTGTACCAATTCTGTTAAAAAATGTTATTTTATAGCAATGTATTTTATTTTGGTATGCATCACTAGATTCTTTGATATATTAATTGCACTGATGTTATCATAGTATATAACCACTAGATCCTTGATCTCTATCTTCATTCTTGCCAACAACTGTTTGAACCAAACAATATTAGAACAATTCACTACTGATGCCACATATTCTGTCTCTACTATAGACCAAGAAATGATATTCTATTTATTTACTATCTAAGACACTAGTCTTTTAGCAATAAATAATGCTCCACCACTGGTGCTCTTTCTATCATCAAGCCTAATTAGCATCTATGAATACTTTTAAATCAAAATTTCCTCCTTTTTGTACCATAAACCATAGTCTTCAATACTTTTTGGATATATCATGATTCTTTTGATTGACATCATGTGATTTTCTTTTGGATTTTCTGAGAATCTTGCCACCATACTGACTATTAATGTAATATCATGCCCACCACTTCCCTAGCAGAGATACCTAATTTTTTCTTGGATGAGTGGGCTAATGCATATCAATTTGATATTATGCCAAAAACCCTTGAGACAGGTCTCAATACATATTGTATATTGGAGAAAGATGCTCTAATTCCCAATCTTGTGGAGACTAAAGAAGATATGAGTGGGATATGGAGTATGTACTTTGATGGATCAAGGAATAAAAATGGATCAAGGGCTGGTGTGATGTTAATTTCTCCTACACAAGTAAGGTACTATTTCTCCTTTAGGCTCTAGTTTAGTTGCACTAATAATGTGGCTGAGTACAAATCCTTGAATCAGGGTCTTCTACTTGCTCAAAAAAGAGGAATTCAAGCTTTAAGAGTTTATGGAGATAGTGAGTTTGTGGTCAATCAAGTGAGAAATCATAATATCGCCAAGAATGGTTTGCTTAAGTCTTATAAACATAGGGTATGGGATTTTCTTGAGAGTTTTAATGCATTTAATATTCAAATCATCCCTAAAAAAGAAAATAGACATGCTGATAGACTTGCAACAATAGGTGCATCTTATGATGTACCAAGGAATCTTGAAGAAAAGAAGGAGTAATAAATCAGAGTGGTAGTAAGGCTCGTTATCCCTGATAACAACATCCACTGGTAGGTGTTTGAATCTAATGAGCAGGTTGTCAGCTTCTTGCATAATGAAGTAGAATTTTTAGGTAAAAACCAGTTAAGACTATAGGATTAGAATGGTGATCAAATCATTAATCTCAGTTCTAACAAATTGCCTAAGGGTCTCATTACGTTAGAGAGTGTTTTCAATCTTGATGACCAAGCAAGAGGTAGAGACATGAACCTAGCTACTGATGAAGATGATCATATTCTAGTCATGGTTGCTGATGGAAAATCCTTGAACATGGGTAAGGTATGTTCTAAAATTGAGCATGAGAGTTTTATTAATCTATGTCAAGAATTTAATGATGTATTTTCCTGGACATATGATGATTTAAAGGGTTCTGAACCAAGGTTATTTAAGCATACTATAGATTTAGTTGATAATGGAAAACCAGTAAGAGAAAAGTAGAGGATAGTGAATCTTGAAATTGAACCCTTAATTAGAAAGGAGCTATCTAAATTGATTGAGGCCAATATAATTTTTCCCATCAAACACTCATCATGGGTAGCAACCCTTGTCCCTATTAGGTAGAAGAACAGAGAAATTAGATTGTGTGTGGACTTTAGGGACCTTAACCAAGCTTCCCTTAAATATCACCTTCCTCTCCCTTCTATGGAGCAGATTTTGTCCAAGGTCGGTGATTCAAAGAAATTTTCATTTCTTGATGGATTTTCTGGCTACAATCAAGTGTTGATTAAAGAGTCCGATAGATACAAGACTGCATTTACCACTAAATGGGGTATCTATGCTTATTGTAAGATGCCATTTGGTCTAACCAATGTAGGTGCTACATTTCAAAAGGCAATGGAGATGGCCTTCAAAGGATTGATTGAAAAGTTTTTCTTAGTTTACCTTGATGATATCACTGTGTATTCAAAGGATGTAGAAGATCATTTTGATCATCTAAGATAGGTATTCTTAAGATGCAGAGAGTTTGGAGTTTCCCTTAACCCAAGAAAGTGTGCATTTGCTACTAACCAAGGAAAATTATTAGGACATATTGTATCTTAGGACAGCTTAACCATTGATCCAGAGAGAACAAAAGCAATACTTGCCCTTCCTCTTCCTAAAAACAAGAAAGGGCTACAAAGTTTCCTAGGCAGGATAAATTTTGTGAGAAGATTTATTCCAAATCTTGCTACCATGGTGAAACCTCTTATGGCTATGCTCAAGAAAGGTATGGTATTTGCATGGATCAAGGAAGGGAAGGAAAGTTTTGAAGAGATGAAGGCAGCCATAGCCTTGGCCCCTACTCTCATGAATCAAAATTTTGAGAAAGATTTCATCCTTCATAGCCTAGGTGGTGAGTCAAACATTTCTACTATCCTGACTCAAAGAAATGATAAAGGTGATGAGTAGCCCATAGCTTTATTCAATGAAGGGCTTAAAGAGTATGAAGATAAGTATAGTTATGTTGAGAAACAAGCCCTTGCAGTCATCAGAGCTTTGAAGAAATTTAGACACCTCCTATTTCATAATAAAATTCATTTGTTAGTACCCCATGCTAGTGTGAAGGATTTCCTTTTGAGCAAAGATATTAGTGAGAAAAGAGCTAGCTGGATTACTAATGTGATGGAATATGATATTGACATTTAGATTACCAAGCTGGTAAGAGGGAGGGGGTTGTGTAAAGAGATGTTATCATCTCAAGAACCTGATGAGGAAGCTACTATGATACTGACAGAGCAACATGAGGTAAGAAATAGCGACCCAAGGAGTTAGATAGATGATATAATGAATTTCTTATTAGGCAATGGGTACCCTCAAGGATTAGATAGAACTAAAAGGAGATAGTATAGATTATAGTTAATTCCTTATGTCATAGTTGACGGTGTCCACTTTAGAAAAGATTTTAATGGAGCCCTATTAAGATGCCTTGATAGAGACCAAGCTGAAAGAATGATCAAAGAGCTTCATGATGGTCCTGATGGTGGTCATTTCTCAGCAAGGACAACTGCAAAGAAGATCATGAGGGCTAGTTATTATTGGCTGTCCCTGTTTCATGATTGTCATAGGTATGTGAGGAAGTGTGAGAAATGTGCTTTCTTCTCTGGTAAATAGAAGCTTGGAACTCTTCCCCTTCATCCCATTTAGGTGGAGCAGCCTTTTGCCCAATGGGGATTGGATTTCATAGGCCCTATAAATCCTTCTTCTAATTTAGGTCACAAATGGATTTTAGTTGCTACAGATTACTTCACTAGATGGAAAGAGGCAGTTTCATTGAAGGATGCCACTGAATTTTTAGTTTTTGAGTTCCTTGATAGCATTGTGACTAGTTTTGGTACCCCTTCAACCATTATTTTAGATAATGCAAAGTCATTTGTAGGAGCTGATATCTATGCATGGGTAGTTGACCACAACATTTACTTGAGCACATCATCAAACTACAATCCTCAAGGTAATGGCCTAGCGGAGTCCTCTAACAAGAACCTAATTAGAATCATAAAGAGAACAATTGAAGATAACGAGAGGTGTTGGCATAAAAAATTGAAGAATGCACTGTGGGCTGACAGAATAATGCCTAAAAGGTCAATAGTGAATTCACCATTTGTGTTAGTCTATGGTAGAGAAGTAAGGCTTCCAATTTCATTAGAGTTCCCATCTGTAGAGCTAGCTCAGCAGCTGGAGTTGATTGAAGATGATGTCATGATAGTAAGAATGGTAGAGCTAATGGAGCTAGAAGAGAAGAGAAGTAAAGACATGCAAATCCTAGAGACACACCAGCAGTAGGTGAAAAAGAGTTTTGACAGGAAGGCTAGGGTTAGAATCTTTCAAGAGGGAGATTTGGATCTGAAATGGGATGCAGATAGGACAAAACTAAGAAGACACTCAAAGTATGATGCATTATGGAGTGGTCCCTATCTTATTATCAGTTGTAAGCAGGCCAATGCTTTCAAGTTAAAAAAGCTTGATGGTGAGATTTTGCAAATCCTAGTCAATGGGATCTATCTCAAGCCATGTTTCTAAGGGTTTGAGATTCCATGTACATAGTTAGCTTTGTTTTGTTTCTAGTTTGTTCCCTACTTTTCCAAGAAGTGCACGAGCACAAGATTGTCTCCATGAGACAGCAAATTTTGAAATTTTCAAGGTTGGAGAAGGAGGTTTTGGTCTCTGGTTCTAGTTGTAGAGACAGGGGTTTTAGGGTTTTCCTCTCAGAGGTAGGGTTACGGTTTCATAGTATACACAATATCCACATCTTTTTGACTCTGTAGCCCAATGGATGCTTTAGGCCACTAGTCTTATGCATAGAAAGCTAGAATCCCCTGTGAGTCACCAGAAATGTTACATATTGTGCCCCTCGCCAAATATTTGAATTTTAAATACTTGCTCACCCAACGGTCACTTCTCAATTTAATGTTATTTTTTAAACATCCCAAGAATTTCAAAAAAATTAAATGATTGAACCTTATGATATTTCTTCCCTGCGCATTTTAATGTTTCTATAGGCCCACAAGTCCCCATCATCAGATCAAAAGATATCTACAATTGGTGCTATCTTCCTATGGGAAGTCACATGTTGTTTTTCCATAGCAACATAGTGCCTTTTGGCCACGTGGCTAGTGGGTCCTCCCTTTTCCTTGATTGTTTCTCTGGTGCTGAATTTTAGCAGATCTTCGTAGGGCACTATAGCGCTATCAAAAAATTTGTGTTCCTCGCCGTTAGTGACATAACGCCCAGACAAAAAGTGATACTATGGCAACATCAAAAGGAAGGTGGGTCCCAAGTATGCCCTGTTGGATATCAATAATGAAATTTGGCACACATTGGCAGTTGGTCAATTTTTTCATTGGCTAAGGTATGATTGTGTAGAATGTGGGTCCTTCTTTACTTGGTGGGCCACACATGAGGATTTTTCAGACAGGTTGGCATGTGGCTAGTTTCTTATTGGTTGGTATACTAATAGGTCAAATCCATCTAGCTCGCCACCAAATCTCAAAAAAACAATGGTGGGTGTTATCTCGCTATGGAAAGCTGCGAGGATATTATCCATAGTGACATAGCACCATTGTGCCATGTGGATCAATGGGGCCAGGTAAAGCCAAGATGAAGATGCCAAGTGTGTTGAGTTTTTTGTGGGCCCAAGTTTTCAAATTTTTTTAAAGGAGATAGCGTAGTAATACGGTGAGTCTTCACGATCGTCAGATCAATCTAGATCCATAGTGGGCACTATCTCACTATGGGAAATTGCTCGAAGGATATACATAGTTACATAGCACCTCAGTAATGTGTGGCAGGGTGGGGCCAAGTATTATACAATCACCTGTTGGTGCTGGTTAGGATCACGCGGTTCGGCTAAGGTATAAATAGCAGTTAAGGCATTAATAGTTAGTGGCTAGCGAATAGTATAACGTTGCAGTCAAGATTTTTTAAAGAAGATGGCATGGTTAGTAATGAAAGAGGTGGTCAACTTGGGAAGACCTTGCGAGGTGGTAGAAAGGAAAGAAATTATTGGCCCACGTGGCTCGTCCTGCTAGCAATGTCAGTTTGACTCATTGACTTGCTGATTCACGAGCCAAAATGGTGGAAAACCAAGATTATGTTGTGAATTTGATCTATGTAATCAATCCCAACCAACCTAGAATGAATGGGAGACAAGGAAGAACACTCCACCTTCGATCCAATCCATCTACCTAGTCAGAGTGGCTTAATGGCACTGTTTCTATCTTCTCAAGGCATTATTTGACACAAAGGATCAGATATCATTGCATCTAGATCAATACCCAAATCAGAATTTCTCCTTGATTATTCTCTATGGGACTTCAATGCAATGGTTGTGGAGTAATTGCATGGAGAGGACATCTTAGTTATGCCTGAACTATAAAGCCAAATTTTGTAAAATTTTGTGGGGGGTTGACCTTTCTCTATTTTCTCTATTATTGCTCTACAGATTCTCAGTGTAAATTCCCCTGTGCCTCTAAACTACATGATTTTTTGCCTTATCTCTTTCAGCCATTGGTATGAAAGTGCAAGAACTCCTTGCCTCTTACTGGTGTTTCATAGAGATATATGATCTACATGACTATATCTCCTTGGCCTATGAATAATAATATAAGTGAATCTCTCTTTCCTTGTGTCATTTTGGTTCAATAGTGCATATATGGGAAGAGATTGGTCTGAATACTCTATTTTAGTGCATCACCTCTTTAGATTAGATTAGGTATATTTTCTTTCATGCTCTCCTTCTCCCTTTTCCTCTCCAAGAGTAGTTAGGCGCATCCTAATAGTAAGAGGAAGCCGACCTTCTTTGGAGACTCAACCTCATAGTTCAAGTCCCATAGTTTGGAGGTTGTTTCCATGTTTCATGAGGTTTTCCTTAGGTAGCAACTTTGGACAAGGGTGCAAACCTCAGTGACAACAGAAACCTAATTAGCTAGTAAGAGAAAATAATTGTGGACATCACTACAATTGGACTACAAAAGCAAGTATAGTTGTCATTACTATCAGGAATATGGAAAAATTCCTAAAAATTGCATAAGAACACATTTTAGTGGAAACTACAATAGATGGTTGAGTCAAATCACATGTTTCAGTTGTTTGAAGACTGGTCATATTAGCAGAAATTTCCCAACAAGGTCAAAGGCACCCAATTCAGAGTTCAACAAAGGAACAGAGAAGATAGATGTTAAACACATCAGAGGAGGAATGAATGAGACATGGAAGAAGAAATATGGAAGTAGCACATCAAATGAAGGGATCACTTCACCTAAAAGGTCAAGTGGTCATATTTCATCCAACTAAGCACAAAAAGGTTTGTGGGACTTATATACAAAGATTTATCATAAATTAGTTCCAAGACAAGTAACGAAAAGAAGAGATCAGCATGAATAGAGATGCAAAGTTAAAATTTCAAGATTTCATAAGTGTTGTTGAGTTGCCCTTAGATGTTGAGAAAAATTCTAATACATGCTAAGTTCTTTGCCAAAGTCATTAGAAGCTAAATGATTAGTTACAATCGAGTTGGTAGTGAAAGTCGAGTGAAGAGAAATTTCAGTTTAAGCTGAGTGAGGGATACTTTTGTGGATGTCGAGTGGTGGAAAGCTAATGGAAGCTAAGAATGCAAAAATTCTTAAGAAGCCCAGTGGATAGTTGTAAATGCACTAAGCATTAAATGCTATGAAAATAGGGTATATTATCACATTTTGAATTATTTTTCTTCATCGTGAACAAAGAGCTAAGATGAAGAAGAGTGCAAAATAATTTCAAAGTAGAGAATTCAGCATTTGGGAAAATTTGAACAGTGATTCACTACAATTTCATCAATTCAAGGTATTTATACTAGTGCTAAGCTATGTAGTTTCACATTTTCTTTGTGTTCAAACCCTAGATCACACACACGGCCTCCAGTTCTAGGATACCATAGGAGAAAGAACCATTTAAGGTTCAACTTGTGTCTAACAAAGTAAAACAACCTGATTTTAGGCCAATCCCTAAAGTGGCATACAAAAATGACCCAACTAGAGCCCTATCTATTATAACCCCCTAAGGTAGTTATGGTTTAGGATGTTAGGAGATGCTACAACCACAAAATTGGTGCCATAGGAGATATGGAGATGAGGGAAGCCTATGAAAAGTTGTGTGAAAATAAAATTTTGAAGGAAGAGTACCAAATCATTGAGAAGAAGGGTTTGACTCGTACCCTAGAATTCCCCACTAATTAAAAATTGAATGAATTAGAATTGTGCTCAGCAGAATTCATGATGGAAGTTTGTGGCTAGAAGATGGTCTAGTAAAAATAATAAAGAGGGTTGTACACAAATTAATAGGGTATCCAACCCTACATTAGCCAAAGACCCTTAGAAGTGACTCTAAGGAAGCAATTGAGAAGAACATAGGTGCCAAATGGAACAAGAGAGGAATGAATATAGATACTATCCAAGACCCTCTTGTTGACTTTGTTGTTAGACTTATTTCACACATATTTTATCAATCCAACAGACTTAACAGTGTACCCTACATTGCAATGGGTGTTGGTTACAAACTAGTGAAAAAGGATCATACTTATGATCTTGCAGAACTGCAATTGCAATAAATCAATGCCAATTTAGTAGCAATAAGAAGAACCTATTGGAAATGATTGAAATGATCTTAAGAGAAGTTTTTGGAATGATATATTGAACAAGTAAAGAGTTTCCTCAATCATTGTTTTGTCATTGATGTCAAACTTGCTACTTGCAGGGATGACAATTGCTTTGATGATCCAAATACTATCAATTAGTTGATTGTCAAGGTGGAAGCAATCAATAAGATGTAACTAGGACACCTAGAGAAAGGCTGAAGTTATGATGTTGTAATGAAGTATAATGATCAGTCAAGCCATTGATGAAAAAGTGTATCTAGTGACATACTATAAGATACAAAGAATGGGCACACTGAAACATATTAAAGATAGAAAGTTCTAGCTAAGTCTTTTTGCAAAGCTCAACTAAGTTTATTGAAGACAAGGAGCTGAGAAAGCCAAATAAAAGTCGAGTAAATTCCTAGTTAAAGTCTAGCAAGAAAACAAGTGCTGAGTAATAACAAGTGTCGAGTGATGACAAGTGCCAAGCAAGAAATAGGTGCCGAGTGATGACAAGTTGATGCAGGAGCATCTTGCATGGGAAAATTAAATTATTAGAAAAAAAAAAAAAAAAGAGGAAAAAAAAAAAAAAAAATCTGGAGGAGAGAGAAAGTGACAAAAATTAGATGAGAAATAATAAAAAAAAAAAAAGGAGAAAAGAAAGGAAAATGAGATTTCTATTTTCGAGGCGCATAGGTGGCGTAAAAAGAAAAATAATAAAAATAGTTGTCATTCCATTAATCAAGGTGTATAGGTGGCAATTTAGAAGTTTGTGGAAAGATCTTAAATCATGTATTTAATATTTGTTGGGTGCTTAGTTGTATTTGGGTGGGAATTTAATATTTATTTAAAGGTAGTTGTATTTACCTTTTATCCCACATTGCTTGTGTTTGTAATGTCTTGGGTTAGAAGTGCCTATTTAAGAAAGGCTTATAATCGTTTGTAATCAAGTTCAAGGAATGGAAGCTCTTCTAAAAGAAGTTGAAGGAATGGAAGCTCTTCTAAAGGAAGTTGGAGAAATAGAAGCTCTTCAAGTCTCCATATTGTTGCATTTTTTGTTATGAGTTGGTACGGGTGGTGTGGCTCGTCATCAGTGGTATCAGAGCAGGAGTTCCTGAGAGTGCGGACAGATCGCCGAACGTGAGGCAGTTTGCACTAGGACCTTGAGTTGGGTGAAGTTTGTGAAGAAGTTCTTGATTGTGTAGACAGAGCGCTGACTGTGAGGCAGTTTGCACGAGGTTCTTTTTTTGAACGAGATTTGTCTTTTGAAAACTTGATTATGGAGAAGAGAAAGAAGAAGATGACTTTTGTGATTGGATGGATTCTGAGGATTCCTCGACTTGAGAAAATTAGGGCAAGAACTCAAGAGGCATTGCTAGTTGATTTGCAGAAGCAAGTGAATGAATTAGAAGTTGAGTTGCAGAAGAGAAGAGCACATTACCAGCAAAGAGATGTTGATAATTCCTTGGATGTAGAAAAGGAAGATGATCTAGTGGAAGAGCAAGTGGATGTAGAGGATATTATTTGCGAACCTAAAGTTGAAGAAGATGAAAGAGAAGAGGAAGAGCATGAAGATGGCAAGATTTATGAACCTGAAGTAGATCAAGATGATTTGAAGATTGCAGCAATGGAGGAAGAATATAGTGCCTTTGTTGGAGATCAAGCAGGTGGAGTAGTTACATGCATTGTTGATGACATGAAAGAGGCAAGTGAAGATGAAAATGTCAAACAGGTAAATTCTTATGAATCATGGGATGTTTTCTTTGATATGAGTTTTACAGATATTAATGATGGTTTGCATGAGGATCTTGTTCATGATGTATGGTATGCAAAGGAAGATTGGTATGGTGTTGTTGGGTTTATTATAGGTGTGATTAATTCAACAAGATTGGATGAGGATGAGAGTCATACTTGGATAGAGTTCATTGCGAAGGAGTGTTTTCAGCAGCAAACACTTGTTCCAGCTAGGTGTTGGAAAAGAAGAAAAAGGGAAATATATCAGCATCGGATACTTGTTCCAGCTATGTGTTGGAGGAAGAGAAAAAAAAAAATTATGTCAACAGTGGCTACTTCATTTTGTGAATCCATATTCACAAAATTTTTCCTACCATGGGAGTCGGATGCAGGAGCATCACGCATCAGCAAAAAAAAAAATGTGGAAGATTTGCATGTTGGTTTTTCTTGTCCCTATTGAGGTCATAGCTTGTGGTGAAGATGAAGATGGTGGTATATCATTCTTGTGGCATCAAAGTGTGGGACACACTTTTCTATCTACCAGGGGAGTCTGATGCAGGAGCATCTTGCATGGGAAAATTAAATTATTAGAAAAAAAAAAAAAAAATTCTGGAGGAGAGAGAAAGTGACGAAAATTAGATGAGAAATAATAAAAAAATAAAAAGGAGAAAAGAAAGGAAAATGAGATTTCTATTTTCGAGGCGCATAGGTGGCGTAGAAAGAAAAATAATAAAAATAGTTGTCATTCCATTAATCAAGGTGTATAGGTGGCAATTTAGAAGTTTGTGGAAAGATCTTAAATCATGTATTTAATATTTGTTGGGTGCTTAGTTGTATTTGGGTGGGAATTTAATATTTATTTAAAGGTAGTTGTATTTACCTTTTATCCCACATTGCTTGTGTTTGTAATGTCTTGGGTTAGAAGTGCCTATTTAAGAAAGGCTTATAATCGTTTGTAATCAAGTTCAAGGAATGGAAGCTCTTCTAAAGGAAGTTGGAGAAATGGAAGCTCTTCTAATGGAAGTTCAAGAAGTTGAAGGAATGGAAGCTCTTCTAAAGGAAGTTGGAGAAATAGAAGCTCTTCAAGTCTCCATATTGTTGCATTTTTTGTTGTGAGTTGGTACGGGTGGTGTGGCTCGTCATCACAAGTGCCGAGCAAGAAACAAGTGCCGAGTGCAATAGATGCCAAGTAATAACAAGTGCCGAGTGCATCAAGTGTCGAGTGATACATTTTTGTGTGTCGAGCAACATAGCATGTGCCAAGCACCAGTAACTCAATGATGCCAAGTAAAATAGCAGGTGCCGAGCACCAGTAACTTAATAATGTTGAGTTGCTGCATTATTTATAAAATTGAAGAATTGTCAGATCTAAGTTGACAAAGTTGTTATCAAAATCTGTGAATTGAAGAAAAGGATAAGAATGGTGAGTTGGTGGCACAGAACACCATGTAGAACATTTTTAAATACAATTAGAGAAGAAAACAAGATATGGGGTAGATACATTGTATCCTACCTAATCCATCTTGAAACCCTAAAATTGTAGAGGGAGAATTGAGTGGCAAAGGAAAATCAGACTTGTATATAAGAAGACATAAGTTAATGGAAAAGATAGTGAGGAAGAGTGTGGAAGAGAGTGAAAGAGAGGGTAATGAGAGAGAGAAGTGGTCAAGCATAAAAGCATGAAGTGCTAAAGAAGGTGCTAAGGAGAAGAAAGCATAGGAACTCTGTTTGGAGAGACAACCACAAGGATGAGCGCATTGACAGAATGAGTAAGAAGACTCAAGGAGACAAAGCTTGAGAAGAAGACAAGCCATCAGAGCTGAAGTGATTAAAGTGAAGCATAAGGATTGAACTAGAAGTGAGATCTGAAATTTGCAAAGTATGTTGTAAGTTATATCAGATCAAAAGACCATTATTGTTACTTTCTAGCAATTGTAACAGTTAGTTTAAATCCTATGGACTTAGGTTGGTTTGATAACCATGAGATAAATCCTTTAATAGGGTGACATTCCAAGTGAATGTTCTAAAGTCCTCTAACCAGGCCCATTCCTAATAGTTTGGTGAAATCCTCTAACAAGGTCACATTTAACAGTGTGTTGTAAGCTTTTAATAGGGTAGGCCTTTAATAGAGCATCACTTCAGAAGAGTGCAAATCAAGTAGCATGTTATTGGTGGTTTTTCCTAAATTGGGTTTCCACGTAAATCATTATGTCATGTGTTGATCTTACATATTTTATCTTTGCATGTTGATTTATTGTAACTTGCTTATATGGTTGATTTAAGTTTGGATAGATGAAGAGTGTATGGATTCATTAAATGTAGTGAAAAAGTATAAATAAGGCATTTTGGACCTTGAATAACTGATTCACCCCCACTCTTAGTTATTCTAAAGAATTCTAGCAATTGGTATCAGAGCTTGACTGTTGATTCAGTTTAAAGGGACTACAAGTAGAAAAGATCAAAAATGCCAAAGAGAAGAAGTTCCCAAGCTCAACAAAGACAACTTTGTTGCATGAAAAAGTTTGATGAAGCTATATCTTGGATCCATAGGAGATTATGCCCAAAATTCAATTGTCACTAAACATGTAGATCCAACAAGTGCTCCTACTACCGAAGACATGAAAAACAAACAAGAACACAACTAGACAATGCTGGAAATTGTCGCTGCACTCAGTTATGCTAAATTTGATGATATTAAAGGATGTGACCCTACATTCAAAATGTGGAAAGCCCTATCAGACATCTATGGAGGAGATCAGAATGTATAAAGAGCAAAAAAAGAAAGTCTCAGAGGAAAGTTTGATGACATGAAAATGGAGAAAAATGAGAATGCTACTTAGTATGGTGCAATAATAAAGGAAGTGGTAAGTGCAATAAGATGATTGAGTGATCAACTAGATGAAGATATTGTTAATAGTAAGTTCTTAAGAACCTTGCTCCCTATCTATGCTATTAGAGTATCAGCAATACAAGAGCTAAGATGTATAACAAGAAAGAATCTAAGCTTTGAAGGTATAATAGGTAGACTCACTGCATTTGAGTTATCTAACTTTGACAATTACAGACCTGAGAATGTCGAATCTACTTTTAAGGCCAAGCTATCACTAAAAGATGTTGAACAGGTGAAATCAAAGAAAGGAAGAAAAATGAAATATGTATCCAGTGATAGTAGCACTGATGAAGAAGATGTGGATCAATTGGAAGCTTTACTTGCTAGAAGATTTCACAGAGGTAAAGGAAAATTCAAAGGTAAGATGCCTATCGTTTGTTTCAATTACAATGAAGTAGGTCATATTGCTACAAGATGTCCACAGAAAAGAGATCCCAAGGAAGGCAACAAATACAAGTAGAGAAGAGATGATGACAAAAGAGATTACAAAGAAAAAGGTAAGAAGTGTTATATTGTTGAAGAAAGTTCTGATGATAATGATGATGAAGTTGTTTATGTAGCCATGAAGGACCAATCTGATGAAGAAGAAGCCACAACACTGATGACATGTATAAACAAGAATGACAGATGGATCATAGACAATGGATGCTCACATCACATGATAGGAGACAAAAGTAGGTTTGTTAACTTCACTCTATATGATCGAAGTAGTGTTAGATTTGGTAATGACGCTCCATGTCAAATCAGAGGAAAAGGTTCCATCAAGCTCATAGAACAAATTTCATGTGACAATGCATACTATGTTGAAGGATTAAACTACAATTTACTGAGTGTCTCACAGTTAAGAAATATAGGTTGCAAAGTGGAATTTGGAAATAAAATTGTAAAAATATATGACACTGATGGTAAAATAATAGGAAAAGGAGATCAAACAAAGAATAATCTATATTACCTTGATATGGATAATGTTTCTTGTTTTATCGCAAAATTTGACAATGAATGGTTATAGCATAGAAGATTATATCATGTCAACTTTGACAATCCAGTCAACATCAGTAAAATGAAGAAAGTTAGAGGTTTACCAAAATTGAAGAAGCCTGATAATATCATGTGCAAAAATGTCAGCTAGGAAAGATGACAAAGTCAAGTTTCAAAAGCAAAAACTATACATCTAAAGAGATACTTGAGTTAGTTCACACTAACTTATGTGGTCCAATAGAAGTAGAAAGCTATAAAGGAGATAAATACATCATGTTGTTTGTTGATGACTATTCCAGGATGATGACTGTTATGTTCTTAAAACAAAAATCTAATGCTTTTCAAATGTTTAAATGGTATGTGACTAGAGTTGAAAAGGAAACAAGAAAAAGCTTGAAATGCCTAAGATCAAATAGAGGTGGTGAATTTACATCTAATGAATTCGAGATATTCTATAATGATAAAGGAATCAAAAGACAAACATCAGCTCCTAGAACTCCCCCATAGAATGGAAATACTGAAAGAAGAAATAGATCTGTGATTGACTATTCCAGAACACTAATGATGGAAAAGACTGTTGCTCTAAAATATTGAAGAGAAGTTGTAAGTGTAGCTGTTCATACACTGAACTGAGTACAAATCAAGAAAGGTACAAATGCAACACCTTTTGAACTATGGTATGGTTACTCACCCAATGTAAAGCATTTCAAAGTGTTTGGTCACAAATGTTTTATCCTTAAAGATGCTAGAAATGGAAAATTTGATGCAAAAAGTGATGAAGGCATATTTCTTAGATACTCCACTAGAAGTAAGGCATATAAGTGTTTGAATGTTAACACTAACAAAATTATGGAAAGTGCAAATGTAAATTTTGATGAGCACATAGAAGTTCAAGCTGAAGAACCAAAGAAAATGGAAGAATACAGAACCTTTTTATATTCTTTTGAAGGAATGACTACTGATGAGGATGATGTCAATCAAATTGAAACTCAAAAACAAGTATTAGTCTCAGTCGAGTCTCAAACAGTGAATGAGGAGCTGCATTCAGAAGCTGAGTTACAGAATGAAGAAAATACTACATAATCTGATTCAGAAGACAGCATACAAGATGAAGAACAACCTAACAATGAAGTGCATAGTGATCCTAAATCCAAAAGATCAAATAGGGAAACAAGGACAGAACCAAGATTATCCAAATATGTGAAAAGACATCACCCTGCTGAACAAATAATTGGTGACAAAGATGCAAGACCAATGACAAGGAATAGACTAAGACATGAATCATGTCTGATCAAAAAATCTGAACCCAAGATAGTATATGGTGCATTACAAGATGATGACTGGTATAAAGCTATGGAAGAAGAAATTGATCAAATAAGAAAAAATGAAACCTGGAGTTTGGTTCCCATACCAACTGACAAGAATGTGATTGGCACCAAATGGGTATTTAGGAACAAGCTAGATGAGAATGGTGAGATTACCAAAAACAAAGCTAGACTAGTATGCAAGGGTTATGCTCAAGAAGAAGGAATAGACTATGGAGAAACATTCACTCATGTTGCTACAATGGAAGGAGTAAGAACTTTACTTGCATATGCTGCCTACAAAATTTTTTAAGTCTATCAGATGGATGTAAAATCTGCTTTTTAAAATGGTATACTAGAAGAAGAAGTCTACATTGAACAACCAAAAGGTTTTGTTGATGAAAACAATAGGGATATGGTGTGTAAGTTACATAAAGCACTCTATGGTTTGAAACAAGCACCTAGAGCATGGTATGAGAGACTTCACAAGTATCTAGTGCAAATTGGATTTGAAAGAACTGATGATAACAAAAACATGTACATCAAAGCAGAAGAAGGTAAAGACATTATTGTATCTAAATTTTTTGTGGATGACATAGTGTTTGGTGGTAAGGAAGTACTTTGTAAAGGCTTTGCTGACAAAATGAAACATGAATTTGAGATGTCTATGTTTAGAGAAATCAAATTTTTTGTTGGATTGCAAGTACATAAACTCAAACATGGGATATTTATTACACAATCAAAGTACATCAAAGAGATTCTTAAAACATTTGGATTGGAGGAATCCAAACCAGTCAGCACACCAATGGCCATAGGGAATAAGCTGTCCAAAAATGATGAGTCAACTGAAGTCAACCAAACAATGTATAGATCCATGATTGGAAAACTACAATATGTTGTACATAGTAGACTAGACATAGCTTTAGCAGTTGGAATAGTGGCTAGGTTCTCTGCTAATCCTTAAAAAAATCATCTCATAGCAGTTAAAAAAATAATGAGATATCTTAAAGGAATTGATGACTTTGGTCTATACTACAAAAAGAATGGAAAATTTGAAGTCAATGCATATACAGATGCAGATTGGGGAAGAAACATTGATGACAGAAAAAGCAGAAGTGGAGGTGCATTATTTGTAGGCAAAAGGCTGGTTACCTGGAGTAGCAAGAAACAAACATGTATATCCCAGTCCACTGTAGATTCAGAATATGTGGCAGCTGCAGTCAATTGTACAAACATTGTATGGGTCACACATCTATTCAATGGAATGAAAGAAGAGGTAACAAAACCTATGATATTGTATTGTGATAATACAAGTGCTATAAACATATCCAAAAATCCAGTAATGCATGCAAATACCAAGCACATTGCAATCAAGTATCATTATGTCAGAGAATTGGTAGAAGACAAACAAGTGAAGTTGGAATACATTCACACAAAGGAACAAACTATAGATATCTTCACCAAACCATTGCCCAAGGATGCCTATGAATATCTTAGAAGCAAGTTTGGGGTAATCCCCCTAACTCAAGCAGTTTAAGGCAACAAGGAAGCTACCTTGCATCAATAGGAATAAATCATTAAAATAAGTAATAGGTTGATGCAAAGGATGACAACAAGAACAAAAACTCCAAATCAGTCACAAGCATGGTGATAGAGGGAGAAAGACAACAAGAAGCCAAAGCTTATATTTTGCATAATAAGGATGCTATATCTTTGGCATTTATGTCAAAGAGGGAGAAATGTGTAGAAACCTGATCAATACAAAGAAAGAGGGAGATATATATGAAAGGAGGAGATATATGAGATCAGTAGTGAGAATGCAACAAGCTAATGAATACTATACAATCTTGGTGGTAACTAAATTGATTACTTGATCAGTTTGGTTTGCCATCAATTCGAAAGAGGGAGATTGTTGGAAATGATTGAAATGATCTTAAGAGAAGTTGTTGGAATAATATATTAAACTAGTAAAAAATGTCCTCAATCATTGTTTTCTAATTGATGTCAAACTTTCTACTTACAGGGATGACAATTGCTTTAATGATCCAAATACTATCAATTAGTTGATTGTCAAGGTGGAAGTAATCAATAAGATGTAACTAGGACACCTAGAGAAATGTTGAAGTTATAATGTTGTAATGAAGTATAATGATCAGTCAAGCCATTGATGAAAAAGTGTATCCGGTGACATACTATAAGATACAAAGAATGGGCACACTGAAACATATTAAAGATAGAAGGTTTTAGCTAAGTCTTTTTGCAAAGCTCAACTAAGTTTATTAGAGACAAGGAGCCGAGCAAGCCAAGTAAAAGCTGAGTAAATTCCTAGTTAAAGCCGAGCAAAAAAACAAGTGTCAAGTGCATCAAGTGTCGAGTGATACAATTTTGTGTGCTGAGAAAAACAACATGTGTTGAGTACCAATAACTCAATGATGCTGAGTAAAATAGCAGGTGTCGAGCACCAGTAACTAAATAATGTCGAGTTGTTGTATTATTTAGAAAATCAAAGAATCGTTAGATCTAAGCAAACAAATTTGTTATCTAAAAATCTCTAAATTGAAAACAAGGATAAGAATGATGATTTGGTGGCACAAAACACCATGTAGAACATTTTTAAATACAATTAGAGAAGAAAACAAGATATGGGGTAGATACATTGTAACCTACCTAATCTATCTTGAAGCCCTAAAATTTGAGAGGGAGAATTGAGCAGAAAAGGAAAATTAGACTTGTATATAAGAAGACATAAGTTAATGGAAAAGATAGTGAAGAAGAGTGTGGAAGAGAGTGAAAGAGAGGGGAATGTGAGAGAGAAGTGGTCAAGCATAAAAGCATAAAGTGTTGAAGAAGGTGCTAAGGAGAAGAAAGCACAAGAACTCTATTTGGAGAGATGACCACAAGGATGAGCGCATTGATAGAATGAGTAAGAAGACTCAAGGAGACAAAGCTTGAGAAAAAGACAAGCATTCAAAGCTAAAGTGATTAAATTCAAGCATGAGGATTGAACTGGAAGTGAGATCTAAAATCTGCAAAGTATGTTGTAAGTTATATCAGATTAAAAGACCATTATTGTTACTTTCTAGCAATTGTAACAGTTAGTTTAAATCCTATGGACTTAGGTTGGTTTGATAACCATGAGATAAATCCTTTAACAAGGTGACATTCCAAGTGAATGTTCTAAAGTCCTTTAACCAGGCCCATTCCTAACAGTTTGATGAAATCCTCTAACAAGGTCACATTTAACAGTGTTTTGTAAGCCTTTAACAGGGCATCACTTCAAAAGAGTGAGAATCAAGTAGCATGTTACTGGTGGTTTTTTCCCAAATTGGGTTTCCACATAAATCATTGTGTCATGTGTTGATCTTACATATTTTATCTTTGCATGATGATTTACTGTAACTTGCTTATGCGGATGTTTTTCGTTTGGATAGATGAAGAGTGTATGGATTCATTAAAAGTAGTGAAAAAGTATAAATAAGGCATTTTGGACCTTGAATAACTGATTCACCCCCCCTCCCAGTTATTCTAAAGAATTCTAACAGAACCAAGGGAGAACAGTGCAAATTTGGTGTAATTTTGATATACATATTTTTCTATGTACAGAATGAATTTCCATCCTTTGGAAAAGTAAGCAAGAAAACCAATAGGTCAATAATATCTTAAGTAAATAAATATATAGAACAAATCAGAGCTAGTTTTGAAACCCTTATGACAAGTTACTTTGGAGATTTCAAGAAGACCATGAAGTAGATATTAAGGATACCAATTTCATTGGTAGAACAAAATGTAAATAATGTATTCTTTCTTGTAGATATTGATTATACTTTCATACAAGCAACAACACCAAGGGTTAGATGGTTAAGACCTCTTGGATATAAAATAAACATAGATGAGGGATCTGGAGCTATAACTACACTATTAATAGAAGAAGTGGACAAAAGTACACCACATTTGGGGACTTTTAATTTGGTGAGATCAAAGGTGTACATGGAATTGAAGACTACTTCTACATTAAAGAAAAAGGACAAATTGGTTAAGAAGTTAAAGGAAAAATTTGGTGAGGGCACTACTAAAGAAGAAGAAGATGAAGAAGCTAAAGGTGATGAAGATGAACAAGGTCAAGAACCATTAGAATTGACCCAAGGTATGGGTTAGGATGCAAAAGAAGAAGAAGAGGGTGCCAAGCAAGAAGCACACAAGGCTAAACCTAAGAAGAGAAAAGCACAAAAACAACCTGTTGCACAACCCAAATGAAAGAAGAAAGTAGCTAAGCCAAGCCCAACCAAGACAACTACAAGGGAAAACATTAGTGAAATGACAAAAGCGGCAAAGAAATAGGAAAGAAGCAAAAATCCATAGACCAAAGAAGGCCAAAAGAAAAGAAGAAAATATATTACACCCCCAAAGTCAAATGAAGAGAAGACAAAATTTGACAATGATCAATTTAGAGTGGTAAAACATTCCACCAAATCTAATTTGGAAAATGTTTGTGATAATATTAGAGATAATGCAGATTTAACTAGTTTAAAGACCATTAATTTTAATAAGTTGAGTAGAGAAGAACAAATCATAGTTTAAGAATTTATCTACAATATGATGGCCAAGTTCAAGACTACTTCACTTGAACTTGACAATTCTATGCCTAAGGAGCTAAGCTCCATTGTAGAAAATAAATGGCATTACTACCTAAATATGGAGAAGGAAATAAGGGAATCAACATTGGCTCATGTGATGCCAAACCTTATAAAAGGTCAATTAAGTAAGGCTAGTAAGAAACATGGGAGAAAATTTTCACCCAAATACAAAGCCTTTAGTATTTTGCAAAATAAAATAGAAGATGTTGTAAAGAAATCCACACAAATGTGGAAATTGATATATCGATTGACTACTGTCAAAGAAGGGCAAGAAAATCCCTTTGCAGAAATAAATGATGATGAGGAAGGAGAAGAAAATGAAAAAGAGGAAGAAAAGGTAACAGTGGAGGAGAAGACACATAAAGGTGATAAGGCAATAGCAGAGGAGCAATGGCAAGAACAGAGTATCCAAGAAACCCAATTGCCACCACCCAGTTTTCCACATATAGTACCTACATCTAAAGAAATAGTAATTGTGGAAGATGTTCCTGACACTTTAGGTCAAAAATGTCAATCCATTAACTATAGATCTTAAAAGGATCCTTCACCAAACAACATTGCAATCACAATTGTGCACAAATCCTATTTTGGTGAGTGTAGAGGAGTTACAAAAAGTTGTAGCAAAAATAACCAAGGAGAAGGTGAACACACAAGAACCACCTTCACAACCTCCCATAGCTACAGATGATCAACCAAAAGAGTAAGTAGCAAAAGACGCAACTACTAAGGTTGATCCCATAGTGATAGTAACAACAACTGTTGAGGAGTCAACAAAAGAATAGATAGCACAAAATGTTCCTACATCACAAAGCCAAGGTGCACCTCCTCAAATCATTGTCATTGATCAAGGTAGAAGAGGAGAAGATAAGGAAGAGAAGAAAAACCCTAAGGACAGAGAGCAAGAGAAAATTGAGCATTGATGTAGTACCATTATAAATCTCAGCAGCAAGCTTGAGCTCCACCAAGGTAGCAAGGGTACTTCACTATGGAGGCCCTGCACTTGATGAGGAAATAGTCATACCAAGTTATGACTATAATAAAATGAACCTAGAATAGATAAATGAAGTGCCAGAGGCACTAGAGAGAAAGAAGAAGCAAGAGACACTTAGAAATGAGTATAGACAAAAGCAAGCATTAGTAGAAATCAAAGAGATATTCCTTGATGCATTTAGCTTGCCAGTACCCAATGAAACAAAGCCCATCATGGAGTAATTGTCCAACATAGTGGAATGGGTACAAAATGAAGACCTTGATACTAATGTTAAATTATTAGAATGGTCTAAAAAAAAAAAATTCAAATGAAGGTCAATGAGAAGATATCTAGTGAGATAGCACTATCACAAGTTGAACTGGCTAAGAAGGTAGAAAAGGTGAAAATAGTACTTGAGAACATATTCTCATTGTACTCCAAACTATGTGACTCTTCATATTTCACACAAGAGACTAGCCAGAGAATAATAAGCTTTGAGAGGAACCTTAAGATATCTAGCACACAGCTACCTAAGGATCTAGCTCAATGTGAGAAGCATTTTGCAACAACACTTCGCACCTAGAAGGAGTTACTTGTATTAATAGTAGAAGAGGCTAATGTTAAGGCCAAATTAATATAGATACAATTTTCTATTACCCCACATCTAGAAGTATTGCATAAAGAAATGGCCTATGTAGAGAATGTTTTGAAGAAACATCAAAATATTTCTACTTGACAAGGCCTAGTACATCTTGCAGCAGAGACAACCATCTAGTTCAAAGCACTGGAAATGGCATTAGACAATTGGGATGCTTCTCTGAAGATAATAATGAAGGTAAATAAAACATTTTTGGCTAAATATTCCATTCATTCTTAGGACCCTTTGACATAAGTGTTGAAAAAGGGGAAGATATTCATGTAAGGCGAAGATATTAAAGGGAGATAATACATTTTTTAATGGAGATAATAAAGAATATCCAAAGGGGGAGATATTATATATTCAAATTTTGAATCTTAAAAGAATAAAGCCAAATGGATGCAAAAATAGCAAGAAGATTTGTGAAAGGGGGAGTAGATATAGAGTACAAACAAAGCAGATATATATAAGGAAAAGAGTATCAAACACATCAACATGAGACAAATTCAGCTTAAGGAATTGTGGATATAGAAAATGGCACATTAGCTCAGGGGGAGTTACAAATTTTTATGGTATATAGTCTTCTACAAAATTTTGAACAAGTTTTTGAAGGTTTATATATATGATGAACAAAATGTGTAATATACTCATAGAGACCAGATTCATAATGCTCAGTTAAGTGCTTTTGCCACTCATGTCAAAGGAGGAGATTGTTGGTCTCAGATTGGTTTTGACAATTGACTGTCAACACACTTAACCAATTCTCAAGTTGATGCCAAGTATAATATAGATGCCAAGCTATATTATGTGTCAAACCAAAGATTCAATAGGTGATAAGCAAGTATCAAGTGTTGAGTGATAAGTGATGCCAAGTCACTATAGGTGTCAAGCAAAGTATAGATGTCAAGCAAAATAGAATTACTATAGGAGCTGAGTGAGACAAAATTCTTGTATGTGCCAAGCATCAATAACTAGTAAGTGTCAAGTAACAAAGAATAAACATATGAGTTTGTGTCTTCACAAACTCAGATGTAAACTATTTTTGAGCCGACTCAAGGTGAATCTCAAAGGATCTTGAAGATAAGATCAAATCTTTTGCATTTTCTATGTAATCAATATGCAACCAATAAGAAAAATGGAGAAAGCATGCAACCAATAGGAAAAGTGACAGAATTAAACATGAAAAGAAGAATGAATATTGATCATAGATTCATACCTAACCCTAATTCTTTGAAACCTTTAAAAGGAGGATGAAACCCCATTATTTGAATATGTGTGAGAGTTTATGGGAGAATGCTAGTGACTTTGTAACCTTGAATAGTTACATATTGTTGTAGTGATAATTTGTGGGTGTCACCCCCACCCTAGTTTTACCTTCTCATTTTGGAGGGTTTCTGCGTTACCAAAATCTTTTGTTATCTATTTTCATGCATGTCTTTATTCTTCATGTTGAATAGATATGTTAGATGCATGTGAATGATGTCAGCTAAAAGTTTGAAAAGGTTAAAGTTAGGTACTTCTGATTCACACCCCCCCCCACCTTCTCAGAAATAAACCTTCCAACTTGTAAATTCCAACATCATCACCTCACTCTCATGATTATAAGCATGAAGTTTGTTAATCAATTATTACTTTTCCTCATCAAATTCTCCTATTTCATCTTCAATACCAGACCATTTTGTTTGATCTTGTAGAGGAAGCTCTTGAACTTAGTAGACTTGATCAATTCATCATCTTCAAAAAAATGTTGATCCTAGATGATCCTATCACCCAATGTTATTGCTGCCAGCTCTAAATTAGTCAAAGTGTTCTCTACTGCATTTATTTTATCATGTATATAACTTTTCCTTAAATCAACAAAATATTGATTCTTACTAGGCAGGATTTGTAGAGTTCTTTGTTTCACGTTTTCTAATATGTGAACAACGTTTTTCCTTTTGTTACCCTTGGTAACCCATGATGCCTTTACATGTTCATCTTCTTCAATTTCTAGGTCACATATGGTTCTAGGCTATTAGGGTTTACCCTTTCTTCTTCTCTAATTGGCCCCTCTAGCATTTGTGCCATGATCTCAACATGATTAACAACCATCTACCTTATCCTTTGTGCGTAAGGGAAATCCATGTAAAACCCCTTGAAATTTTGATTTTCTCTCTTCAATTCCCTCTCCACCCTTAGAATATCATCAAAAATTTTAAGTTTATCACTAGCCTCCCCCTCAACTACTATGTTAGGAATGAGGTCCTCATGAGCTAAATCTTTTGTGTTTGGCAACACATAATTTCTAATTTCTTTGAGGGTATTCCTCATCCAATTATCTAGATCATACATCCTATATGGGGTAGTTGATAAATTAAAATAGTGGAGGAAATAATATATATGATTCATGGATTCTTTTCCAATTGAAAAGTCCCCTATTCTAAAGCATCTAGACAAAAATCTGCCTCTATGCACTTTAGGCCCTAAGTATTTTTTGATTACCATCATCGACTACCACATGAATTTAATGATGGCTAGTCTAAGAGGGATAAATTTGGGCAATATATGAGGAGGTTAAGGGAAACCATATACTCTCATGAGGGAAAATATTGGGAATAAGAATATGCCCCCCCAATTGTGATCTAATCCTTTATTTTTAGGTAGAAGGTCTAACCTTAATAGGTTTTTCAAAATCCTAGGTGCCCTAAAGTAACTAGGGTTTAACATTTCATGATAATAGTACTAAAATTATTGAAAAAGGAAACAAAGTTAAAGTAGTGATAGGAACTATCCCATACCCATATCCATAGCTAAACTGGCAGCTCTCCATCAAAGGTGTGATCAATGAAATCTAAGCTAATATACCCCATGTTCTTGTACAAGATCAAATGCATCAGTAGTGAGTAATGATGGAATTTGAAATTTCTCATTTTTGTACTCTATTCTAGCCCAATGTTATCCTTCATCTTCTCTAGAATATACTCCACATAGTCATACTCTCTACCATGGTATGAATCCTATACATCTTTGGCAATAATTAACTCAACTCCATATACCATATTAGTTCCATCTATACTAACCACTTTGTGGAGACCATACACTATCTTTACAAATAGTTTTTGAATTTTTCCAAAGGCATCTCCTTATCCACTTTCTTAGGATAATCACATGCCTGCTTGAGGTCCATGGGGATGTGTTGTAGCACAGAATTCCTTGTGTAAGCCTTGGTATTCCTTTCAATTTTTTTTATTGAAGGCCAATTAAATCCATAGGATTGCTCATTGCACCCTCCAATCCAAAAGCTTCAATGAAAGAAGCACGATCTAATATACATAGAATGGTCCCATCTCATGTGTGGAATGATTTGGTAGCTAGATTGTATGATTTTATAAGGGCCTTCAACAAATCAACATCCACAAATACTTCTAGAAAGATTAGCTTTGCTAGATTTTTCTTCCATGGGTTGCAAAAAGGAATTTTGTCTATTTAATTGTGGTAAAAGTACCTGAACAGTTCATAACCCACAGACACTAGGGAAAATAGCATCCTTATAAAAAGCATAAGGGTCACATAAGTCATGGTCATTTGCAGAGATGGTATTTGAAGATTCAGTGAATAACTTAATCCATTTATCTTCGAACTAGTTTTGTTTCCTCTACCTCTTTCCTTGTTCTGCAATAGACATCTTTGAAACTTCCATTTTTTTAGCTTGAATCTGCTCAACCTCATTGTCAAAAATATTGATTTTATACTAAGAACACTAGGAAACTCTATAGGTAGTACTGAAAACAATAATCCTTCACATTCAAATGTCTACAACTACTGGAAATCTCTTCTCTTTGCAAATGGTAACCTATTACTGGCTTAGAGAATGTTTTTATGCTATGCATACTTTACCAAAGTTCCCTATGCATTGATTTCCTACTTGCTCAAACCTTAAATTTAGTGTTCTCTATCACTTCCATGGAGCGCCAACATAACTCATCCAACTCTGTAATCATTGTACTTTACTCAAATCTCATTGGTTAACAACATGCATCATTGTTCTAGCTTAGACAAAAAGAAAAAATGCTTTGATGTCTTATTTAGGGTTTACAATCTTATGATCATCCTTGAAATGTAAACCCTTCACATCATCTTAGGCGGGGAACATGGCTTTTATGATCTTATGATCACTTTGAATTCAACCCTTATCACATTCTTATAAGCCTAAAAAATAGCCTTTATAATCTTACGATATGTCATTTATCATATCTTCAAATAGGCCCCTCAAGTTTCTCATAATCATACAAGACACAACACACCATAAGATTGGAACACTGGGAAAAAATTCACTTTCAATGGTTTTAAACTTATGCATCTTACCTCACCTTTACTTTCTTTATGATCTTGCGATCATTGTTAATTGAACCTTTTTGCAACTTTAGAAGTTATCCCATAAACCCTTACAATCTCATGATCACATCTTCGCATAACATCAGGCTTCAACTTTTCTTACCCTACGATCTCTCGATTGCAGTCAATTAACTAACTTCAAAAGTTACCTTTAACTGTTGCCTCTAACTCCCAACCATACATTGGTCATCACCTTTCTTCATCATAGCCTCAGAAACCTTTATAATCTCATGATCACATCTTGGCATAACATCAAACTTCAACTTTTCTTACCCTACAATCTCTCGATCTTAGTCAATTAACTAACTTTAGGAGTTACCTTTAATTGTTGCCTCTAACTCCCAACCATATGTTGCTCATTACCTTTCTTCATCATAGCCTCAAAAGTTTCAACTTCTAACATTACAATTTTGTGATCTAGCATTGCCTGGTAGCTTTGAAAAGCTCATGATTTTCCTTCTCAATCATATAATCTATATTTTTTTATAGCATCATAAGATATCAATTGCCATGTGTCTCAAAAAAATTTATACTCATACGTCTGGCCCCAACTTGCATCATATCACCTACCACTTCCTTTCTTATGATCTTACAAACACCTCCTTATCATAACTTCAAAAATTTCTTTAGGAACCTTTATGATCTCATGATCCTCTATTTATTGTAGGATCGAAACTCTTCACAAACCTTTGCACTTTACATCTTTGCAATCTTATGATCCTATTGTTCTCGTATGGTCTCAGGTCTCCCTTTTTGCCTTTACAATTACACAATTGTTAGCTTTTCATATCATCTTATAACTTAATTACAAACTCTTCACATGAGACAATTAAGATGACATGACAAAAGGGTGATTGTAAGATCAAAAACTTCATTATAAAAACCCACAATGCTATGACTATATAATACATCATGAGATCGGGAGACTCAACACTTTACCCTTATGATCCTCCACTAGCATACATTTCATAACATCAGGAGAGGGAAATCTTAAGCTCACAAAAAAATTCCTAAAAGCCTAATCATAAGATCGTATCACATGATAAAAAAAATTTGAAAATGACATATGATCTCCCACTTGAAATAAAATCTAGGATAAAGTTTAAAATTGATTGCCAATTTAAGAAATTTCTCCATGAAAGGGTAAAGACATAAATCTTAGGATATCAAATTATCCCTCTAGGGCAAGATTTTCAACATTGGGCTAGGGAAAAATCATTAGGTTAGAATTATTTTCTAGCAAAATGATAACAAATAGAGAAAAAACCCTAACAATACAACACATTTCAAAATATTTTCACAATAAACTCCAATGTTCTGGCACAGTGAAAATAGGGGCTATTAGGTTCCAACCATTTCTATGAACCTTTTGTTAGTCTACAAAATTTTTCATTCTAGCTCTAGTAATACAGTTGAGTTCTAACCACATGATGTGGTTATTTGAGACCTCCACAATCCTGATTTGGTTGTTACTACTAGGAATATTGATTTACAATCTCTCTTATATCATTTTGCTAGCGTCAAGAGATCCAATTCTATAGATTTTTCTCTTGTTTCTCATGTAGAAATAGTGAGAAAACTTTTGCATGAACATTTTGGCCATGTCAAATACATATATCTACAATAGATGAGCACACATGAGCTAGTGATTGGGCTACCTTAGATCATCAGTTCATAGTTCCTCATACCCCTCACCAGAATGGGGTTGCTGAGAGAAAGAACAAAACATTATGGGAGATGGCTAATTGCATGATATAGTCTTGAGATATGAGTCCTTTTTGGGATGAGGCTATCAATTGTACCAACTATATTTAGAATCAGATGTCTTAGAAGGCATTGTGACATTTGACTCCCGAGGAGGCTTGAACTCATGTCAAGTCCAATATTTCTACATACCATATTTTTGGTAGTGAGGCTTGGACATTTATTCCCAATTTCTTAGAGGAAATCCATATAGAGGAAGAGTCGACCACTCATATTTGTTAGGTACTATGAGGATGTGGCAGAATACAAGTTGTTTGATCCCAATTCTAGAGAGGTCTTATTTTAGTGAGATGTTTAGTTTGATGAGTGTTATCCTTAGATGAAACCTCCATCACCAGCTTCTCCCTCACTTCCCAATACTTACTCTTCTTCTCTACATGATTATTTATCCTTTGAGAAAGATATTGATGATGATGCACCTTATCCTCTTCCCCTCGATGTTCTGCGAGTGCCCACATGGGCTCATGATACTATTCATGCAAATAGACCTATGGTAAGAGATCCTTCAAATTATTACCATGGTCATGCTCAAACCTCTAGTACTGGACTATTGAGTCATGTCATTTCAAATGATTTCCAAATTTTTTCATAGGCAACAAGACACTCAAATTGGGATATGGTTATGGATGAGGAGTACTCTTCTTTGATGAAGAACCACACTTGGGATCTTTATCTTGTTTCAAAAGGAATAAAGTTAGTTTGGTGTAGGTGGGTGTATCATACCAAGTATTCTATAGATAGTTTTATTGATAGGTACAAGGCACATCTTGTTGCAAATGGATTTTCACAAGTGCATCGAGAGATTTTCTCTAATCTCCATGATGAATTTTATTTTCCTCATCCTCTCTCTTGCAGCTTCTCAGGGATGGGATGTATTTTAGATGGATATCAAATCTTCGACTACCTAGGAATAAACTAACCCAGCTCAAATGAGATATTATGGCTTCCTTATGCTCCAAAATTCTTGCCAATGCATTATCCTTATTTTGTTCTGGATTATAATCTCTAATGAGAAATATAGCTCCATGAGCAAATGTCCCCATCATAATGAATCTTGCATCAATATAGGGGATTGCCATAACATCTTCTCTAGCAAAGCCTTGATTTTCAATACCCAATCCTTGAGACATACCAGATTTGTTTGAGGTGTACTCAGTTGGATCACCCCATGTCTTGGTCATACCTAGGCAAAGGCTTGATGTGAATGTAGATCCCTAAATGGTCGAAAACAAAAATAAATAAAATTAATAAAAATAATTTAAAGCAGCCAAAACAAACAAAAAAGAAACCTTTAACTTAATGATAAAACCATGAAATTATCAATATATCATTAGTGTTTTGTGGCTGCCTTTGTTTATTCTATGTACATTATGTTAAACATATTTATTGTCAAGAAGTATTATATTTTTAGTATTTAGTCTCTTATAATTTTGTATTTCACATGTTTTGATACAGACATACTGTAGCAATGTAAACAAATTAGTGTGGAGTCATACCAGAGAACCATACCACAACCAGCAACTTGCTTGAAAAGGAAGACGATGTCCTAAAAAAAGAATTCAATTTCTTTGATTTTTAGTTCATAGCCCTACCAAGAAATTCATCGGGTTGTAACTTAACAGATAGGTTAATAATTGAGTTAAGCATAAGTCTGTGAGGTGATAATGGCAATGAAATTCTAGTTCCATTAAAAAATTTGAATATGATGAGAATGGTGGTAGACAAAGATTTTGATTACAAGGTGAGTTTTTACTCAAAGCTATGCTTGGGCAGCTACTATAGAAATCAATAGGGTTGATGTTCTCATTTGAGCACATGTGGGTAATTGTCACAAATGTCCCTCTAGATTTTGAAATGTTCACCCATAACTCTTCAAAGCCCAAAGTTTTTATATTAAAGATGGATTCTACCAGCACACCCTTCCCCCATATGAATGCTTGACTATTACCGACACCACATCTTGAAGATCATGTGCCAGATTGTGCAAATGAGAATATCTTGTAGTTGCATTTTACTTGGTTTTGGAGAGTTAGCTAACTATTTTATTTTTTGGTTGAAATTATTGTGCAAGATGGTTAAACATAGGAAATGAAATATTATATTAGGAATAATTAATAACTATTTAATTGCTTTGTTCGATATAAAATAAGAATTGTACCACAGATAATGATAATCTACCCCTTTCAAAAGTATCTCTGAGAGGTTCATGAGTTGTGTCAGTTATATCAACTCCGCGATCCATTTCATAGAACTGTTAATACACAGGAGTGCCTCTATATACAACTTTAAGACCAATTCGATAGGAACTTCAAAACTTTCTAAATTCTTGATGTACGATTAGATGGAATCTCTTGCAAGAATTCATATAGTTCACACGCTATCTAAGTTTCCAAATTTTTCATAAATTTACACCATTCCTTATACTTCGTCGGTGGTCAGAATTTTTTATAGAATTTCCATTTATAGGTAAACATATAAGGAAATGTTAGTTAAGTGGGGAACTACCTTTGCATGAAAGTTTCTAAGATCCTTTCAAAATATCCATTTCATCAAATATCGTACAACCACAATGAATCCAATTTAGGGACTTCATGTGTAGTATGTACAATGCTGGCATAAACCATGGAGATTATTTGTATCATCTACCAGATTCATTTTCTTGAAGGTTTAAGCCTATTCAACAAGTTGATTCTGCACATAGCCTCCATGTGTTATAGCTACTTCATTGAAATGACACCCTTTGAAGCATTTTATCAAACAATTCATGCATGTTGTCTACGAGCACAATCAGATTTGGTCAAATTCTTGATCCACTCTAATCTTCTCAAAGGTATTTCTTTTTGTTGTTTTTTATCTGCATCCTGCATTATACAAGTACAAACTATTCTTACTAAATGTCCTTTGAAGAAATAAACTACAAAGGAAACATAAAAAGCCTACTAACAACAAAATAGAGTAAGAAGGGTAGGGACCCTAGGTGGTTAGAGATGATCTCGTTCACATGGAATACTCTCCTCCCCCAAGATCAGTAGCACTTTCCACTTATAAGGGAATATGCTTATTATGTAGGAAGATTGGCATAACGTGACATACTTTATAGAGAGCACAATCTGATGCTTTTGGGTTCCGTATCTGATCCAATCTTCTCATAGGCATTTCTTTGAGCTTATTTTTATCTACATACTAAAATGCAAGCACAAACTATTATTAGAAATGGTCCTTTTGAGGGAAACCAACTAGAAAGTAAAAATAGCGAGATGGAGTATAAAAGAAAACATTTTAGGAAGGGAAAAGATAATGGGTGGTTGAAGAAGATCCTTTTCATCATGGAATGCTTCCCTAAAAGTATAGGAGAACTTCCACTAAAAAGGGAACACATTCATGCCCATTGTCCAGGAAGCTTGATGTGACAATGGCATACTTCCTTATATAGAATACAATCAGATTTTGGTGGGTTGCATACCCAATCTGATCTTCTCGCATGTATTAGCTTTTGTTGCTCTTTATGTTTATCCTGCATTATATAAACACACACTTTTCTTAGAAATGTTCCTTGAAGAAAATCACATTAAAATAGCTAAGATTGGGTACATAGAAAACTACATTAGGAAGGACAAGGACACTGAGTAATTAAAGAAGATATTATTCATTGTGGAATGCTCCCCACAAGACCAGTAGCATTTTTCTCTTAAAAGGGGGAATACATGCATCCCCACCATGCGAAAAGATTGACATGACATACTAATTTAGACAAAACATAATCAGATAGACAACAAAATGCTATCCCTTCTAGAAAGAGGACTGCTATTAAACAAATCCTTACACAGCAAACCGAAATGATGTAGAATTCTTATCATAATAAAATATTGAACCACAGAAACAAACTTAGCTCATGTTGAATGTCACACTCTTTATGGATACATTTCCTTAAGAACTCTCATGACTCCTCTTTATCCCCAAAATAATCTATTCCTACTGTCCTTTCTACTAGGACTAATCCTCTTGTATCGCAATTGAACTCGTTCTTTATAAACTAAACTTGCTCTCTAAATGGAACTAACATCACTGGATGCTAATCAAATGTAACTAGCATTCTAGACAACAAAACTAACCCTCTAAAAAGAGCTGAGCAGATCTAGTTGATCCATAACCTATAGATCAAAGCAAGCTCATTGAAAGGGTGCATATTTGCATGGCACTCGCATCTAGGGATATAAAGATGTGAATCATTTCCCACTGAGCATGGAAAGAAAATAGAACATCAGCATTAGTAAAATAAGATACATTATACCATATGCAGAATCAATGGAGGAAGAACTCTTATGAGAAAATACTTCAAAATCATTGGAATGTTTCATTACCAAGAGCAATAAAGATAATAATATGAAGATAAAGTAGCTCATTAGATTCTACTGCATTAGAAAGGGAAACAGTATTAAATGTAAAATCACCTTATTTATCATCATTGTGAGACTTCTATAAAATGAGTTTTCCACATATATTTCTCTAGCTGCCATGTTTTTTTCTTTGTGTTAGAAATTGAATTGCCCTTCCTCCAAACTTCCTGATTGGGAATGTAAAATGAACTTCTTCCAATATTTGAATTGTTCCACATGATATCTTTCTTTTTGCTGGAAGAGCTAACCGTCTGTACTAGAGAATACTCATTTAGAAGCTGCACACTAGAAACACAATTTGCCTGAAATTTAAACATCTACTTTAAAGGACCTTGTTGAGCACGAGTGTTCTTTGTCTAAATTTTTGTAACTTCTAGGGAAGTCCTAGGACAGGCATATGTTGTCCTTTTCTTGTACCAATTAAGCGCTATTGCAGCTACACAAAAGAATGCACCCGTAACTCCATAAAATAGGGGACTTCTTACAAATTTAACTGGAATACTAGATGACACGCCTCCCAAATGTTTGCAATCTTTAGTAACAAAAACATTCAATACCCTCAAGTGTTTGGAATCTTCTAAAACAAGGACATCCAACATCTCAAAAGGTTTGGAGTTTTCTGCATCAAGAACATCCAATAGCCAATCCTTGGCCTTTTTTCCCTGTAACATTATAGTTTCTATCTGCTTGGGGCTCTCCAACGCTAGATTTTTAGACTAGCATGATTCTAGTGTGCCAAACTGCTTAAGCACTGCTAGACCATGGGTTTCATCTTCGTCAATCACCATCTTGAACTTCTCTATATTTTCATTCATTGGTAGGCTATGCTCAACTAAATCCTTTTTAATGAAAAAGCCCAATTCATTACCATATTTATTGATTGACAGGTCCAAGTTCTCTTCTACTATTTCACTCATTGGCAGACTGAATCCATCTGCATATTCATTGAAAGCTTGCAAATTAAGACCAGCATAATACTTGCTAGAATGCCATGCAGATATACAGAAAATAAACACAAAGAGCACCGCCACTAAAATCAAAATCTTATTTTTGAAACAAGAAGACCTATGACTTCTCTCCATTCCTCCGTATGTATTCTCGAGGCCTTCATCATCGTCCATTCTGCCTAGCCGATAGCGCAAGAATTGTGGCCTAGGAAACATATACGTAGATTTATCCAGCGGGTCATAACGTCGAAGGTCTCGGTCTCCTCCCAAACTGCCAAAATCATAAATATCTTTATTATTATCTATGGATAACATGTTTGTTATTTCTTCTAATCTCCTCTGCAACTCCTCCGAAGACAGGTTCCAACGTTGCCAATGTATCCACGTCCTCCTTTATAGTGGGTGTTGAGAAGCTCTCCTTAGCCATTCTTCGCTGTTGGACAATGATGCAAAGAAGCAGAATGCACATAGAGAGAAAATAAAGAGCAGCAATGCAAATACAACAACAATGTACAGACAGAGCACCATCCATGGAGACAAAAAAAATAAAATAATAGAGCAACAATATAACAATGCGAAATGACAAGAGGCAGTTGAATGGTCATATTTTGAAATACTTGAACATGTGCGCATCCTATATCCATCGGTCCATCACATGGCAACATCAATGACAACCCTCCCAATTATTCTACCTGAAAACAATTTTAGGTCACCATTGAAAACGAATCATATCATTGGAATGTCAAAATTCATTGCAATGTCAGCAAAAATTTGTTCTCGATGGTGACCTAAAAATTGTGTAACAGAACATATCGAAGGATTTGACAGGATTTATTTATGCCTTTGCCATCAATGGCAAGCTAAGAATTGTTTGAAGTGTAATAAAGCCTATAGCCTGACTCAGATTTTCTGAACCTTCCTGAATTAGACAGATATTACTCTTCATACGTGTCAAATCATCTTCAAATGCTATTTGAATTACAATCCTTGCTATGTTTCAACTATTTGAAATATTGTTTTTTTGAGGTATCAGATACTAAATAAACTTCTACCTTTAAAGGATCTGCAAATCTTCTCGTAGCCTTTCATCTAAGAGTTGTCTGTAAATCTCTCATTTAAGAATTGTAGCCTTTTGTAAATCTTCTCCGAACATTCTATAGAAATGATTTTTCCTAAATTTTTGATTTAGTAAATCTACCTCCAAAATCTTCCGGTTAAGAAGTCGTCTGTAAGTCTTATCTAAATCTTTCATTTAGAAATTGCTTTAAAATCTTCCATTAAAAGTTGCCTAAAATCTTTGATGAATTGTCTAAAAATCTTTCATTTAGTAATTTCTAGAAAATGTTCCATTTGAAAGTCATCTATAAATCTTCTTCTAAGCTGTCCAAAAATCTATCGTTCAGAAAATGTCTAAAGATCTTCCAGTTAACAAGGGTCATTTAAGGGTTGTCCAAAATTTCAGTTGGAAATCGATTGAAAATAATCATCTTCTTCATTCTTCCATTAACACATTTGTGATCTAAGATATTAGTGTACATATGTGCGTATAAATACAAGATACATAAGGGATTTGAAGTTTGATTTATATTCTCAAGTTGTTTTTATTTACATGTGTAGGCAGTTGGCAGATGAAGCATACAAGTCAGTGGTATGGGGGAGGCAAGCCCACTTTATTTACTTATGTCATTTATTTTAGGTGAGATTTCTTCCATAGAAGCATGAACAATACAACCATATGACTTTCTTCCACTTTTGTCAGGTATTCATAGAGGACCTCTCAATGATATGTCGCTGTTGTATTTCTACGATGCAAGATTTTTCACTCCTTTCCTATTTGTTTTTGGTTTCCATGAAGTTCTCTCCCAAAATTATCTTTTCTTTTCCATTGGCTCAAGTTATTTTTCTAGGCAATCTTTTTAATTTCTACTCAAAAAAATTGACAAGAAATTGAGTTTAGGATTGTGGCAAGTGGTTTTATATGTCTTCCATGCAACTCTTACAAGGTAGTTGTTATAGGTGTCATCCATTGTTCCTGCTACAAGGCAGCTCCTCTAGAAGATAAATGTTCAACAAAATGTTACAAATAGCTCCTTAAAGAACTAAGTGTGGTCCATGTTCCACTTCTTCTAAAGAACATTTTAATCTTTCAACTTTTTCAGAATATTAAAAAGTTCATCTGAATTGGAAAAGAATTTCTCCAAAGAACACTTTTACCATTGTAGAACGAGTAATTGAATCCTTAATTTTTTTTCATATAGTGCTTTTCATGCAAAAATAGGTGAGCTCTCTTTTTGGGAACAAACAGATCTTGTGGATTTTTAGACAAATAATTCTATTTTTGCATAGAAATAGCTTCAATTTTTTGCAGAAATGTTAATTGCCTTATTTCAAACATGTGATTTATTCCCAGCAGTACATGAAGACTGTAGCCACAAAATTGGTTATATTAAGGTCATTTATTAAAAGACTGGAAATTTTTTCTATATTTGTTAGGAATTTGCAACCAAAACCCTTGCGAATTTATGATGGTAATTTCTCTTGCTCTCACTTGCTCATTTTCTTTCTAGAGAGTTTGCAACAAACATAGATAGATATTTAAGAACCCTATTCTTTTTCTTAAAAAATATTTTATATAAAAGCTTCTGAATAGATCTTGGGCAGTAATATTTATAGTCAAAATCTGAAAACCTTGAGCGCTAAAATTAATGGTAATTTTTTCATGGTCTCATGTGCTTATTATGAGCAAAAGCGCTAAAATTAATGGTAATTTTTTCATGCTCTCTTTTTCTTATTATGAGCAAAAGAATATGGCTGTCAATGTAGAATGTCCAAGTAAGTAATAGGGCAACCAAATTAAGTTTATAAATGTTAGAAAATAATATTGAACTTTCCAAATATTTTACTTTCAATTCTAACATAAATTAAGAAACGTTGAGAACTCTTGGTGATTATTTAGAGATCATGTGCTCACATCTTTGTATTATGGAGGTAATTGAGGACACTTGAAATAAAATTTAACTTACATCATATCAAATAGTATCAATATCTTGATAGTTATCAATTGTTATATCTAAATAAATACCCTTTATATATACTATAAAGGCTATTTTTTAAACTCAAACATTCAGCAAAGTGAAGCTTCCAATTTCAAAGAAAAATGTAAACATAAGTTCTAAGAGTTTAAGCTCAAATATTTACTATAGTGAAACTTGAAACTTCACACTACAACAAAGTGAAGCTTCCAATTGCAAACAAAATCCACACAGTCCAACAATTTAAACTCAAATATTATTTAAACTTTCATTTGCAAATAAAATTCTAAATAATTTCTCTTATAACATTCACTACACTACACTACACTACAGTAAAACTTCCCATTACAAAAAAAAAAAAAGGTTTCTCTTAAACTTCCATTTGCAAATAAAATTCTAAATAGTTTCTCTTATAACATTCACTACACTACACTACACTACAATGAAACTTCCCATTAAAAAAAAAAAAGGTTTCTCTTACAACATTCACTACAGTGAAACTTGCCATTACAAACAAAAAATTAAACCCCACTTTCTAAGGGTTTAAAATCAAACATTCCTTGAGTGAAACTTTCATTTGCAAATAAAATTCTAAATAGTTTAACCTAAAAGATTCACTAGAGTGAACCTTCTATTTTCAACCTAAAACATTTACTAGACTGAAAATTCTATAGTTTAACGTAAAACATTCACTAGAGTGAACCTTCCATTTTTAGACAATTTTAAATCTCAATATCACTTTCAAATTTTTTTAACTCAAACATTATTAGACCTTATTTTCAAAATTTTTTAACTCAATCATTATTATAGTGAAACTTTTGGTCTTTAACAAAATGTGAACCTCATTTCCTCATGCAATATTAAAATTTAAAACCTCACTTTCTAAACAAAAATTTAAAACATTCATTGGAGTGAACCTTCTATTTTCAAACAAAATTTTAAATCTCAATATCACATTCAAAATGTTTAAACTCAAACATTATTAGAGCTCACTTTCAAAAGGTTTAAACTCAATCATTATTAGAGTGAAACTTTTGTTCTTTAACAAAATGTGAACCTCATTTCCTCATACAATATTAAAATTTTAAACCTCACCTTCTAAATAAACATTTAAACCTCACTTTCTAAGGGTTTAAAGTCAAACATTATTAGAAAGAAACTTCCATTTGCAAATAAAATTCTAAATAGTTTAACCTAAAACATTCACTAGAGTGAAAATTCTATTTTTAGACAAAATTGTAAATCTCAATCTCACTTTCAATATGTTTAAACTCAAAACATCATTAGACCTCACTTTTGAAAGGTTTAAACTGGAACATTATACTTTTGTTTATTAACAAAATGTGAACCTCATTTCCTCATGCAATATTCAAATTTTAAACCTTAGTTTCTAAAGGTTTAAACTCAAAGATTATTTCACACTTTCTAAAAGGTTTTAACTCAAACAAATTATTAGATTCAAACTTTAGTTCGTGAACAAAATATGAACCTCATTTCCTTATTCAATTTTTTCAATGTTGATAGTTGTTCTATGCAAAACTAAGCCAAACCATGTGCTTCCTCCTACTCCCTCATCTACCCAAGGCAGGGACTCTAGTTGCATGCAACTCTTGTTATTTAAATAATAATTATAATAGACATAATTCTAATCTTAATTATGATCATATTATGATATAAACTTAAATATTTTTCTAATTTTAATCTTAGTAAAGATCTTAATTTGGGTCATAAAACTAAAATTTGATATTTATAAATGTAATTTCTATCATAATCTTAATCCTAACTTTAATCTTAATTTTAATCAAAATTCTAATTTCATGATGTAAACCCTTACTTTAATCATAATTGTAAACCTAAAGTCTAATCATAACCCTAACCTAAATTCTAATTTTGACCTTATTCTAACCCAAACATTAAATTCTAATCATGACATAAGGATTAGAGAGGGGGAGATATAATGGAAAAAATCTAGAGATATATAGGAAGATATAGGTTAAGAGAGAGATGGTATGATAGGGAGATATGGAAAGATAGAAAGATAAATATAGTTGCATTTGAAATCGGTGCAACACGGCTCCCTTATAAACTGCAGTGCGCCTGGTAAACTTTTTAACATGACTGATAGCGCTGGCATGACACGCCCACCGGTACCACAAAGACGGGGGAGACTAGAACCCGTGACCAACCCCCTGCAATAGGGAAGATTTAGCAAACCGAGCTAGGGCCCCCACCCTTTAATATTAATCATTTAAATTTTATGTTTAACAAGAATTTTTTGAAGAATTTGAAGACTTTATACTTTACCCAAGATTTTAAGTAGCTAAAATAATTTGTTGAATTTAATTGTTGAGATGCTTCATAGACTTTCTTTTGAAAGCATAACAAAATTGGTGAGCAATTGTTAGGGACAAAAGATAGAATTCACTATTTTTTATTAAATAAGAAGGAACGAAACCCTATGTAACAACCCTTAGATTTTGTGACTTAAATTGATTAAGAAACCTATTTTATACTAGAAACTAATTACAAAGCCAAAAAAGGAACGTGGACAGAAAAGTGTAAAACAATATAGTACAATAGACATATTTCAAATTATCAAAACTTTAACATTTTTTATAGTATGATTTTAAATATGAATCTTTTCCACTAACATTTGGATCATAATATGATCCGTCAACCATATAAAATTAGAGTTTCTTTATGTTGATCTTAATATCCTATAGATAAAAAATAAATCTGCAAAAAAAATTAGAAAATTTTCAAAATCATTGTCTAAATTCAATTGAAGTTTCTTGATGTAATCTAATCTCGTCAATGAATAAATCAGAGATTGACACAAGAAAAATGATTCAAAATACCATAATTCTTCATTAAAACTTTTTTTACAACTCTACTTTGCCTCTACAATGAAATAGAACACCTATTTATTACATTTTTTAAAATCACCATATTCGGCAGATTTTTGGCAAAAAGAGTTTTTTCCATTTTAAAAATTTTTTAAAACTCATCCTACGAATCGTAATTTTTCCCAAGAAAAGAATGACTGGGAGTGGTTGTGGAAATCCATAGCTAGAAGCTTTGTCTGTAGCTTGTGGTTTCATCTTAATTCACAAAATAGTTAAATTGTTCTTACTTTTAGAAGTTTTTGTGCCCTAATTGTAAAGCTTTTACCATATAGAAGTATGAACAGACTTAGTGCAAAATCGGTATATTTTTTGCTAGCCTTTGAGTTAGTGAAGGTTTATCGATATCACTGTTTCCAACTCTTGATAGAAGTTTAGTTAGAGATTCACCCTGCCCATTAGTCACTCCATGAGTAAGTGGATTCTTTCTTGAAAGTTAAGAATAAAGGATATTGGTAACACCCTTTTTACAAAATCTCTCAACTTATTGCTTACCTTGAGTTGATCCAAGGAATGGGTAGAAGTGGTAGTCTTCCCTTTAAGGTAGGAGAGACTTTGTCTCACATGTTGTGGCTGGTCATCCTATTTTGTGACTGGATTTTTCCCCAAAATTGTTAGTTGCAAAATATCCACTCAACAATCATCTATTTTACCAGTAGCACCTTTTATTGCACTAACAACTTCTTTTATTCGAGTAACATATTGAGCAATGTTTTCACCTTGTTCCATTCTCATGTCATCAAACTTACCTCTTAGGCTTTCGGACTTGGCTCTTTGAACATTTCTTTCTCCACCATAGATAGTGGCTAGGACATCCCACATCTACTTTGCACTTTTAAATTCTTTGATATCATCAAACTTAGCATAGCTTAGGGTAGATGCAATCTCCAACATCACCTTATTATATTCTTTCTTTTCTTTAGGTCTTCAATAGTTAGGGCACCTGTTGGATCAACATGTTATGTTGTAATGTATGTTTTTGCATAATCTCCAAGTCCTCCAAGGTGTAGCTTCATCAAAATTTTCCATGTAGAAAATTTATCTCTATTAAGCTTGGGTACCTCTCTTTTTCACATCTTGATCTTTATGCTTTTAGTACCTTAAAACTAATCCTCTTAAGCAACTGTGCTCTGATACCAATTGTTGGAATTATTTTTAGATTAACTAAGAGTAGGGGGGTGAATTAGTTAATCAAAGTCCAGATGTCTAAATTAAAATTTTTCTCAATTTAGTGAACCCATATAACATTCATAAGCATGCATGCATTCATTATGTGTTAGCCAAAACTGATATGTCACTATTAAACTAATATGCAAAAATATAAAGCATAAAAGACAACACATCCATCAATAGAATTGACACAATGATTTAACATTGAAACCCAATTTGGGAAAAACTACTAGTAACATGCTACTCCTTTTTCACTCATCTAAAGTGATGCCTCTATTAAAGGCCAACCTTGTTAAAGGTTACAACACACACTGTTAAATGTGACTTGGTTAAGGGATTTCAATCACCCTGTCAAAAGTGAGCCTTGTTAGAGGACTTTAGGTCATTCAATTGGAATTCCACCCTATTAAATGATTTTCTAATGACTATTAAGTCAACTTTTCTCTAAAAAAATTACCCTAATCTGATATAATTGGTAGAGAATAACAATAGAGTTTGATTTGATACAACTTACAACCTTACTCGTAGATTACAAATCTCTATTCAGTCCTTAACTATTCTTGGCTTCTTATCTTTGTAGTTTTGGCACCTTGTTCACCCTTCAAGCATTCATACTTCTCTAGCCTTCTTTCTTAGCTCACCATTGTAGACTTCTCCTCTTGGGTCACTTGATGAAGCAAACCCTCTTCCTTCACCTTGTCAGATTTTCACATTCGAAAAACTTTATGACCTGTAACTAACTTTGCTTCATGACTAGACATCCCTACATATAGGGAATTAGAACTCTTTTTCTCACTCATTATCCATCTCAAGAATTAGGGCTTTTGATGGCTTAGGTAGTACGCAATGTATCTACCCTATATCTTGTCTTGTCTAGAAACTTCTCTTAGAATCTATTTGAATTTTCCTCTAGAATGGTTTACATAAGATTCTGTTCCTCTAGCTCATCAATCTTATCTTTCTCCTGATTTACAAGTTCCAAGAAAAAAAACTTGTCAGCTTTTATTTGATGAATCCTCAATCTTTTTCACAATGCAAGAGCTCAATATTATCAATTTATCAATGCTCAATACATACTTTGTTACTCAACATCTACTGTAAAAACACTCAGCATTAACTAGATTGTATTGGTGCTCAACATCTATTGAAAATCACTCGACATCTACTAACTTGCTCGACACCTGTTAGTTTTCTCTGCATCCACTAGAAATTTCTTTCACTTAGCTCCAACTAACTTTTTACTTAGCTTGCACTAACTTTTCTCGACACCTTCTATCAACTTGGTCAAGCTTAGCAAATGAAGCAAATGAACTTTATCCAAACCTTTTCTTCTAAACTTTGTAAGTGTAGCCAATCATTTTGTAACCTCAAGTAGATCATCAATATATTATGTTATCACTATCTTAACTAATTCTTGCACCTCAATACATAATCATAACTCAACCTTTTCTCTAGGTTCTTTTGTTTCATCTTGTTGATCAAATTCTCTTCATCAATCAACTAAGTGATAGTGCTTGAAACACATAAGCAATTATCTTACCAACATATAGCAAGTTTGACATTAGTGACAAAACAATGATTGAAAACACTTCTTCAACAATAAAAATCTTTCTACTCAAATGATCTTTTCAATCATATACCAACATTCATATCCACTCAGTTTTAAATACATTTGGAAAATCTAGGGCTCATGTTAAACCCTTTTTCTCAAATCAAGAGCTTATCAATCTAAAGACAAAGAATGAAAGACCAAAGAATTATATTAGCATTGAAAGAAAAAACTAATGAAAGACTGATGAAATCTCAAGAAAGCATGAATCAATTGAGTGAGAAAAGTCAATATAGACACAAAGACAAAGCTTGATTAGGATATATACAAAAGAAGGTGAATCATCTCAGCAAGGAGCTCAAAAGAAAAAAAGGTCTACTTGTAATCCTTGTGGTAAGATAGGTCATACATCGAACAAATGCTAGAACAATGGTAAAGCGAAATTCAATGAAAAGTGTTATAGTTGCAACAAGCATGGTCATAGAGCAAGTGAATGCACAGAGAAACCTAATTTTGGAGGAAAGTGTCACAATTGCAAGAAACAAGGACACAAATCTTTAGAGTGAAAAATCAAGAAGTGGAACCTAGTAGAAAAAATTGTGAAAGCAATATTTGGACAAGATTACAACACATGGTGTAGATGCCACTATTGTGGTGAATTTGAGAACATTGGAGAAAACTGTGTGAAACATCACATGAGGAAAATAGATACTACAAAGAGATGTTTTATTTGTATAGAACTTGGACATCTTGCCAAGAACTATATGAACATGAGAAGAATTGAAGATGAAAAGAAAGAAAAAGTTGACAAGATCATAAAACAAATGAGGTAGAAATGGATACCAAAATCTCTAGAGAATGCAAGAAAAAATTATGAAGTGAATGACACCCAAGTCAATGAGTTGGGTGACATATACCTATGCAGATCATTGGAACTATGATTTAGAACAAGTCATCTAACATCAGCTTCAGCTAGCAAGCAAAAAGATCCATATCAGCATTGAAGATGCAAAATGATCATTGAGCAAGGTTGGGTCACAAGGCCTTAAAGAGCAAGGTCAGGTTACATATCATTTCATTATACAGATGATCTAGAGGATATTTTCATCAAAAAATGAAGTATCTCTAGATATCCCATAATTAGCACCATGTCAAAGTTCTCAAAATTTTGAATCCAATAGAACTCGAATGGCAAAAAAGGAGTCTGTACACTCGAGTTATGGCTAGTCAAAGCTAGGTCAAACCTTGGACTAAAGGCCATTAAAAAGGTGAAATTTGGAACTCTCCAAAAATGGCCAAGCTTGACACCAATTTGAAGATCTCATCAAGAGGTTTCTAGAAACATTCGTTTTATCAAAATTGGAATCCAGATGTGAAAGTTATGCCCAGTCAAAGTCATGGTAAAATAGGCATATCAATGGTTGACCAAAAGTAGGCATGAAATTTTGACCATCTCTAAATTAGTTGAAAATGGCATCAAGATGAAGGTCTCATCACTCTGATTCCAATGCCATTCATTTCATCGAAAATAGAGTTCATATGTAGGAGTTATGATTAATCAAAGATGCCTAGGAAAAGGGTTGACCAATGATTGGCATGTCTATATGATAATGTTAGCATGGTGACATAGTGAGTACATAGTCAGCATAATAAGGTGGCATGAACAGTTAGCTCTAACCTATCATTTTGTGACACATGTGTCATTATGAGGTTAAGTGAATTAGTGTCACGTGGTACCTACGTGGCAAGGGACCAAGTTTGTTCTACCCAAAGTATATCTTGGTATTCAGCAGGGTCAAATCTATAATCACCAGGCCCCAAACCCTAGTCAGTGGTCATTGGGCTACTGGTCCACTTCAAAATGGATGTGGCATAGTTTGTATTTACAATTTATCTCACCAAAATCAGCTTTTAAAAGGCTGCCAGCAGGGTTGGAACCCCTGACTAGCGGCTCAAGAAAAGTCTTAACCACTAGTGCACCAAATGTGGGATTGAATATGAATATAGGCAAGTTTTTATTCAAACTTTGCCTATCAAAATCGCCACCTTATAAATAAATAAATCAATTTGTTATTTGGTTAAGATATATCCCCCCAAATTTGATGTAACCCAAGTTTATTAATTGGCAAAGGGGTAAATTCGAATAGGTAGTTTTCTTAAGAGGCCTATAATTAAATATTATTGTTTTAGCCTATTTTAGGCTAAATTCATGTATAAAAGAGGGGGGAGATTTTCTTATGAGAGCCATTCCAAAGAAGATATTTTTGGAGGATCCATTCTGAAGAGGCCATTCTAGAGGAGAGAATTCCAGACATCTTAGAGAGCATTCTAGAGGAGAATTTGCAAGAGTAAATTTTTCTGAGAAGCCATTCCAAGGGCACTCAAAATACACAAACATGTGATGTAATGATGTTCTATGTCTATAGACAAAAATTTTTAGGCAAATTCCTCCTTGCTCTTTAGTATGTTGTAAATAAACTTTTAAGAGCATCAATTATACATCAGTGACTCAGTTGAGCTAGACATAGAGATGTAGTCTGCTTAATCTGGATGAACTGTAAATTCAAATTGGTTCTCATCTCTCTCTCATTCATTGTTTCTTGTGTTTATATGTGCTATTAGTTTCACTTAACTATCATTTAAGTTCTTTATTCCATATTGAACTAAATTGAAGTGGTTTAATGCATTGCACTAGAAAATTGGGATACTTAGTTTCAAATTTGATCTGATTATAAAGATCTAGGCAATTATATACTGAGTGAAAATTGCATCAAGGTGTACAAATACTTAATGTATAATGTTTAACTAAAAATCTAGATGAAAGGTGAATACAGAGAAACTGAGTATCCCAATTTGCTAGTGCAATGCGTTAAAACACTGAGTTCTGTGCAACCATACTCAACCACTGCAATTTAGCTCAATGTGGAATAAAGAACTTAAATGATAGTTAAGTAAAACTAATAACACATATAAACACAAGAAATAGAGAACAAGAGAGAGAGATGAGAACCAATATGATTTCAGAGTTCATCTAGACTAAGCAAACTACATCTCCGGGTCTAGCTCAACTAAGTGACGGATGTATAATTGATGCTCTTAAAAGTTGATTTACAACATACTATAGTCCATCCAAAAAGTCATTAACAAATCTTGACTTGAACCATCTTGCATACAAGCTCTCAAGGTGCAAGACTAGTTACTAAAGAGCAAGGAAGACTTTACCTAAAAAGGTTCGACTAGAGACATGGAACATCATTACCTCACATGTAAGTGCATTCTGAGAGCCCCTAAAATGGCTTCTCAGAAAAATCTCCTCTTAGAAATTCTCCTCTAGAATGCTCTCTGACATGTCCAAAATTCTCTACTCTAGAATGCTCTCTGACATGTCCAAAATTCTCTACTCTAGAATGGCCTCTTTAGAATGGCTCCTCCAAAAATCTCTTCTCTAGAATGGGTCTCATAAGAAAAAATCTGCCCTCTTTTATACATGAATTTAGCCTAACATAGGCCAAAACAATAATATTTAATTATAGGCCTCTTAAACAAACTACCTATTCAAATTTACCCCTTTGCCAATTAATAAACTTGGCTTACATCAAATTTGGGGGATATACCTTGACCAAATAACAAAAAAAAAACTTATTTTATAAGGTGGTAGTTTCGATAGGCAAAGTTTGAATATAAACTTACCTATATTCATATTCAATCCCACATTTGGTGCACTGGCAGTTAAGATTTTTCTTGGGTTGCCAGTTGGGGGTTCCAACCCTATCCATGCCCTTTTAAAAGCCAATTTTGGTGACATAAACTTTAAATACAAAATATGCCACATCTATTGGGGTTTGGGGCTCGATGGCCATGGGTTTGACCCTATTGGCTACCAAGATATACTTTTGGTAGAACAAACCTGGTCCCTTCCCACATAGGTGCCACGTGGCACTAATTCACTTAACCTCGTAATGACACGTGTCACAAAATGATAGGTCAAAGCTGAATATTCATGCCACCTTATTATGCTAACTATGTACTTGCCACATCACCATGCTGATGTCATAATATGGACATGCTAGTCACTGGTCAACCCTTTTCCTAGGCATATTTGACCAATCATAACTCCTAAATATGAACTCCATTTTCGGTGAAATGAATGGTGTTGGAATCATAGAGGTGAGACCTTCATCTTGATGCCATTTTCAACTGATTTGGAGATGGTCAAAATTCCATACCTATTTTTGGTCAACCTCTGATATGCCTATTTGACCACAACTTTGATCAGGCATAAATTTTGTGCTTGGGCTCTGATTTGGATGAAATGAATGTTTCCAGAAACCTCTTGATGAGACCTTCAAATTGGTGTCAAACTTGGCCAATTTTGGAGAGTTCCAAATTTCACTTTTTTTACAGCCTCTGGTCCAAGGTTTGACCCAACTTTGACTAGTCATAACTTGAGTGTATGGACTCATTTTTTGCCAATTCAAGTTGCATTGGATTCAAAATTTTGAGAACTGTTACCTCTAGTTTTACCGCCAAGGATTTAAATTCAAACGTTTGGCTTATTCAACGGTTAGTCTCAGAGTTAGTATTTTAATGCTACGACCTGCGAGTTTTTGGCTGTCAGATCTAAGCAGTACCGACGGTTAGCGCCATCAAGCTATAAAGGAAATGCACAATATTTATAATAGCACGATGATGCCCTAACGACATGTTGCACGGGTGGGTCCGACGTTCAGCAGGTCAGAAAAGTTCTTTGACGTCAGTAGGTGCTATGTCGCTATCGCATATCGACCGAAAAATCTCCATAGCGACATAGCGCCTGACGAAAATATTCATGGTGGCGACTTCCAACAATCAGCAGGTTGGGTGTCACGGCAACAAATCAAAGGAAACCACGTGTGACCAGGTCAGATTTTTTGGTGGCATGGCTAACACAGTCAGATTTACGAAGTCCACCGTCGGATCAGCTCAGATCAACGGTAAGCGCCATCGCGCTATAGAGGAGTTGTGTGAGGGTTATGAAAGTGACATCACGCCTCAATGATGCGTGTCAGGTGGGGGGCCATGTCGTAAGCTGATGCCAAGTGTTTCGACATGGAGGGCAGAAGTACAAGGTATGACGAGTCCTCACGATCATCAGATTAGGTTACATCGATGGATGGCGCGATCTCGCTATGGCGAAGATGCTCAGATTTTATCATGACAACATAGCGACCATCCACCGCATGGATTGACAGGACCAGGTCTCACCAAGGATTGCCAGGTGTCATTCAGAGTGCGGTGAAGTTGCAAAGGTGGCACCGAGTGGGATGGGTCCTGTCGTAGATCACAGAGTATGGCAGGTCAGAAGTTTCATGGCGGCGGGCAAGCCAGTTTCATAGGCCAGAGGTTTCAAAAAATGATGAGGCGCCATGGCGCCAACGAAAAACCAATGCATTTTCTGATGGTGACATAGCACCCAAACGAAATTTCACCATGGCGAGGAATGATCAGACGGATGGATCCCTACGGTACTCTGCATGCACAGTTTGTCAGCCTGGTGTCAGGATAGAAAATTAGATGAGAAAATGTGTAATTCTGAGGGCATGCTGTCAGTGGGTGCTATGGCACTATGGGAACTTGGTCTTGATTTCCTCATAGTGACATGGCGCCTATCTGACACAATTCCACTCTATGGATCAGGTGGGTCCACCAGTTGGTTTTTCATCAGACCAATCAGGGAGGCACCATGTGTATGTGTCAATACACATATCCATGGGCCCAATAGTTCTCAGAAAGAATGATGGGCAAAGTACAATGTGGCTCTGACTGTCAAATCAAGGTTGATCAAGGGTGGGCACCATCATGCTATGGGGAACATCTTAGTGGATAACATCAGCGAGTTAGTGCCCATGCGCTACGTGTCCTGGCGGGGCCACATTTCATGCCGCCAAGTGCTATTGGATTAAGGTGACCGGTAGACCAACAAGGAGACGCCACATATCAATGGGCCCAATGAATCACGAGAAAAGGAGGGTCGCAAGAGGGTGAGTTTTGTGACTGTCAGATTGGAAAGGATCGACAGTAGGCGCCATCTCACCATGGCGAAGCTACAAGTTTTTTAGCATAGCAACTTGGCACCCTTTTGCCACGTGTTGGTGGGGTCAAGTCTCGCCAGGATGCATCGCTAAGGTGGTGCCAAGTAGGATGGGCCCAGTCACAGATTGGAGGGTTCACGGTGAATCAAGAATTGCCACATATGCTAGGTCAAGGCACAGACATATCGTGGGACTAGTTTCTTGATGCGACTGGCACGTTGCAAGGGTGGGTTCTACACAGTCGAATCTATAGAGATCAGCGGCAGGGGCTATCTCGCAATGGAGAAGTTGCGCAAATTTTATGATAGCGAGTTAGCACCCATGTGCTGCGTGTCCTCATGGGCTTGGATTTGGAAGCATAGTAGGTAAAACGGTTAGCCGACGGCGGTCATTGCGATCATCTCAGTCGACATGGCAATCATTCATAACAGTTGCGGTTAGGTGGTAAAGGTGGCGCAGTCAGTTTGAAACCCTTAGGCGCTATGGCACTATCAAGATCTTCGATGACTTTTTCTATGGCAACATAGTGCCTAGTCACATGTAAGGGGTGGTAAGTGCCTAGTCAAACATAAAGGGACTGCCAAGATGGCAAGATGAAGGATGTGATTGGTCTGCATGGCCCAGTTGGCTCGTCGAGCCTATTGACTAATCAATTTCAATGGATGCACGAATCATGAATGATGAGAAATTAGGGTTTTGCTACAAATCCAATGGTTTGATTAATTGCCACCAACTCGGAATGAATACCAAGTCCAAAAAGACACTTCATCCATCCAGTCGATCCATCTACCATGTCAGGGAATGTTGTGGCACTGCTTCTGTCTTCTCCAGGCTCTTTCTCAGTGAGATATCAAATTTCTTGGTATGTAGGCCATGTTTAGTTAGATCTTCAATTGGATTCTCAGGATGGAATGTTAATGCCAGTAGGTGAGAAGTGAATGTAATGCAGAAATCATCAGTTATGCCTGATCTATAAAGGCAATTTTGTGATCTATTCTTAGGGTCGACTCTTCCTGATTTTCTCTGCTACTGCTTGCAGACTTGCAGTGCAAAAATCCCTTTGTCTCTGAGCTAGATAAGCATCTTGTATCATCTCTTTCAGCCATCAACATGCATGTGCATCATTTTGCCTCTCATTGATGTATTGTTGAGATCAATGGTCTGCGTATTGTATCTATCTTTGACCTACCGGATAATATATAAGTGAAATCTTCTTTTCCTCGTGTTATTCAGTTTGGTTCCCTGATCTGTATGTGATTGTTGATTGATATGAGTCTAGATGTGTGTGACTTTTGGATGTTACCTTGGTTTTGTAGTGCATAGATGGGCAAAAATGAGTCTGAACACTCTATTTTGGTGCATCACTGCCTTAGATTAGACTAGGTAGATTTTCTTTAGTGCTCTCTTTCTCCCTTTTCCTTCTGAGAATAGATAGGTGCGCCTTGATAGTAAGAGGAAGTCAGCTTTCTCCAGAGACTCAACCTCATAGTTCAAGTCCAATAACTTGGAGGTTATTTCCATGTTTCACTAGGTTTTCCTCGCGCATAGGCCTTGGACAAGGGTGCAAACCTAAGTGACAACAAGAACTTTGACACGGTGCTAATTATGGGAGATCTAGAGATACTTCAATTTTTGATGAAAATATCCTCTAGATCAAACCTCCCCACTAAAAAGGCTTTTGGTCCTCCAAAAGTGTATATAGTAGAACCTTTAGCTCCCTTGTCACTAATCTCAATTCTGTTACCATTTTTGAAATTCCATTGCAATGCTTGATTTAGCCTTCGGTCTTGGTGAAATACACCTGCACCTCAATACTATCTATTCTGCCTTCTCAGGATCTTAAATTTTGACAATATCATGAAAACATTCATGTCATATTTTTCCACAAGGGGACTCATACTTGAGTCACACTAGGACTTTTAAAGAAAGGAATGCAGTTCAAATGGAACTTGAAAAGCCATAAAGAAAGAAGAAAAATTGAGAATGATAAACTTGTCACTCAATGATTCTTACGATGGTAGTTTACATCTGCATTCCATCCTAGTTACTTTTGATGCTCATTTTCTCTTGCAAACTATATGTGTGATGGTAATAAAGCCTCATCTTGAAACATTCCTTCACCTTTGTATTTTGGAAAAGCTGATTAAAGGCATCACCAAAGAGCTCCAAATATTTGCATATACATCAAAGTCATGATAAAGACCTGTAGGAAGATTGGTCATCAACTGACCATCTTTAACTCAGTCATAAAGCAAAGAACTTTAAAGGCACTGGCTAATTGTTCTCTACAACTCTAAATCACATTAGTTGCAATAGCTACTTCTTCTAAAGAGCCTCACACCAAACAAATTTTGTAATAAGAAGTTCAAAGTATCCTCCTTTCTGGATTACAAGAGATAGGGCTTTTAATAGCCATACAATCATCTCAACCCTAGGATTATACAACTTTGTTACATACAAATTTATTTAGGGTCATATACTCGTAAATGATCTAGCTTACTATCAACATTTACCCTACTAAAAAGGTAATACCCACAAAGCTGATATTGCTATTTAGCTAAAATTTGTTCCCACCTCTTATGGAGTTGTTCAATGGAACCCCTCTTCTTGGGTTTCTCACTACTTTGTTGTGCTTCCACTAAGATTGATTTAGGAGTAGTAGAGATTACTAGTGCTGCTTCAAGAGTGGTGGAAACTACTAGTGCTTCTTGTGCCTTAGTATATTGCATGGTGGTGTCGAGTACCACCTTGATTCCTTCCTTGTCTACTTTGGGCTAACTGGATTCTAAAATGAACCTAGGAGAGTGTCAAAGCTCTAGGTGCAACTTCCAACACTTCTCTATCTAGTTGCCACTTGTCTGACAATGGTCACCAAAGTTTTGGATCTTTTCATGTGTCTTGACCTTTTTCTTCATAGATGAATCAACTTCCATATTATCCAAGGAATTTTCCTTCAACAAGGCCTCATAGTTCTTGTCCATTCCTCCATATCAAAATCCTTGCTTTTGAGGCCTCTGCTTTGCCTCAAGAGAATGGGTCATGCCTTGCTCATGGATTCCTAAGCCTTTGTTGCTATACCCCATTTTGGACATTAGTTTCTTATGGATGCCCTTAGTGCACTTCTCAAAGCTCCCAATAGAGTGGTGTCTAGGTTCCTACTCTTGTTCTGGTGTAGAAGATGCCTCTATCTAACCATTGTGGTTCGTAGGGGCTTGGAACTATCTTAGATAGTCCATTTGTTCACAAAAAGAACAATGGATTGCATTATCTTTTGAGCCAAAATTAGCCCATTTTCCATGGCCTCAAGGGAATCCTTTCTTTGGTGAAGACCTCATAGCTGAAAAAGCATTCATACTTCCAGGTGGGGTGAATGGAGAGTATGAATAAGTTCCTTCTGATTATGGGCTCAATGCCCACATGCCAACACTTTTTGAATGAGGAGGACTTCTTTCAATATTCTCCTTTCAAAACATCTCATCCAAGCTTTGCTTCTCCCTATTAGCCTCTTCTAGAACCCTTCAAAGATTTACATTATCTAATCAAAGCTAAAGATTAGCTTCTTCCAAGTTTTGGACTCTCTCATCTTCATCTTGATAGTCTTGAATAAGTAGTCCCACTTTCTCTATGATAGAGTGGATACTTGCCACCACAGATGGAGTCAATTCCATCTTATATGAGTCTCCCTTTTTTGATGTGATTAAGGAAAGTATGCCTACAATCACTTCATATACAACTTGCCAAACTAGCTCTGATACCAAATTTGATTTCATTACAATCTAGGTAGTTATATCCTAGTGAAAATTGCGTCAAAGTATACAGATACTTAATGTCTAATGTATAATTGAAAAGATATCAAATATTAAAAATGACATGATCAATAGAAAGAGAGAATTATATCACCAGAGATAGATAATGGAGAGAAAAGAGAACCAATTTGAAGATTGAAGTTCATCTGCACTAAGCGGACTATATCTCTAGGTCTAGCTCAACTGAGTGACTGATGTATAATTGATGCTCTTAAAAGTTGATTTACAACATACTATAGTCCATCCATAAAGTCATTAACAAATCCTAACTCATACCATCTTGCATACAAGCTCTCAAGGTGCAAGATTGGTTACTAAAGAGAAAGGAAGACTTTTCCTAAAAATGTTTGACTATAGACACAGAACATCATTACATCCCATGTAAGTGTGTTCTGAGTGGCCCTGGAATGGCTTCTTAGAAAAATCTCATCTTAGAAATTCTCGTCTAGAATGCTCTCTGACATGTCCAGAATTCTCTCCTCTAGAATGGCCTCTTCAGAATGGCTCCTCTGAAAATCTCTTCTCCGGAATGGGTCTCATAAGAAAAAATCCCCCCTCTTTTATACATTAATTTAGCCTAAAATAGGCCAAAACAATAATATTTAATTATAGGCCTCTTAAAAAAACTACCTATTCAAATTTACCCCTTTGCCAATTAATAAACTTCCCTTACATCAAATTTGGGGGATATATCTTAATCAAATAACCAAAGAAAGCTTATTTTATAAGATGGTGGTTTTGATAGTAAAAGTTTGAATATAAACTTGCCTATATTCATATTCAATCCCACATTTGGTGGACCAACAGTTAAGATTTTTCATGGGCGACTGGTCAGGGGTTCTAACCTCACCAACAGCCTTTTAAAAGTTGATTTCGACGAGATAAACTTTAAATACAAACTGTGCCAAATCCATTTTGAAGTGGATCGATAGCCCAACAACCACAAACTTGGTTTTGGGGCCCGGTGGTCATGAGTTTGACCCCACCAACTTCCAAGATATACTTTTGATAGAATAAACTTGGTCCCTTGCCACGTACGTGCCACATGGCACTAATTCACTTAACCTCGTAATGACACATGTTGCAAAATGATAGGTTAGAGCTGACTATTCATGCCACCTTATTATGTTGACTTTATTCTTCCTACATGGACTCAACTAACTATGTACTTACCATGTCAGCATGTTGATGTCATCATATGGACATGCTAGTCACTAGTCAACCCTTTTCCTAGGCATCCTTCATCGATCATAACTCCTACATACAAACTTCATTTTTGACAAAACGAATGGCATTGGAATCATAGCAATAAGATCTTCATCTTGATTCCATTTTCAATTGATTTGGAGATGGTCAAAATTTCATGCCTATTTTTGGTCAACCCCTGATAGGCTTATTTGACCACGGCTTTGACTAGGCATAACTTTCATGTATGGGCTCTGATTTTGATGAAATTAATGTTTCTAGAAACCTCTTGATGAGACCTTCAAATTGGTCTCAACTTTGGCCAATTTTGAAGAGTTCCAAATTTCACTTTTTTTATGGCCTCTGGTCAAAGTTTTGACCCAACTTTGATTGGCCATAACTCGAGCATACAGACTCCTTTTTGCCCATTCAAGTTGCATTGGATTCAAAATTGTCAGAACTTCGACATGGTGCTAATTATTGGAGATCTAGAGATACTTCAATTTTTGATGAAAATATCATCTAAATCAACAAACATTAAGTTGGTGACTCTACCAACTACCAAGGTTAGATTGAATGGTGATAATGCTAATGAGTTTTGAAGTTCTTTGTGTAGGTAGTTCCTACTGAGTTAGGAAATCTTACTAAGTTAAAGGTGCCTTCCAAGCATTAAAGACCAAACTAAGTGAAGTATGTCTTGTCACTAAGCAAGTATAGATACAAACTATTAATGGTAATTGAAAGGAGGATATTTGTTAAAAGGAAGAAATCAAATGCATTATTTCACCACAAATTTTTAGTGTGCAAAGTGAAGAGAAAATTTAGTGTTTCCGAGTGATTTGAGCAAATTATTGTTGAAGATTTTCCCATTTTTGAAACCCTACTAAGTGATGTCATCTCCGAGAATCAAAGTGAATAACGGATAAAAAATGTTGGTTTGTGGAGTGGATTGCAAGGCTTCCACATTCAAGTTGGTGTGCAATCACAAATTCCACCCAAGGTACTTCTTGTGCATGATATCCATTTGTTATATCATAGTTCTATTCAAGAACTTGGAACCCTTGAAATGAACAAAGAATTGAATGAGTTATGTGTGCATGGAACTCTCAAACCTAAGCACAATCATTTGGAAACAAAAGGGCTTAAAACATATTCTTCATATGCCAAAGGACTTTCAAGTCAAGTGGATCATATTCATTCTGAGTAGCATTCAAAATGGGCAGATGTGACTAGATCACCCTATCTTGATAAAGAAGATGATTTATAGAATCATTGGATTATCAATGTTGAACAAAACTAAGGCCACTAAAGCCCTAGGTCAGGAAAAACTCACAAAGTGGAGTCGTGTTGAGTTGGATGGAAGAGGCATGAAGCTTAGTGATGTAATAGACATTGAGTTGAAGTTTAGAATCCATGTGATTTCTCACAAGATATATAGCTCTATCTGGTTGAACAATGTGTCATGTGAGGTTGTTGATCTGACATACAAGGTGGTGAAGAACAACTTGTCTTTCAACCTTGCCAAGTTATTGCTGATACAATTCAACAAGAATATGGAGAGCATCAGAGTGTTAGATAACAACCGGTGTAAACTCAATTCTATTTTAATATGTTTATTTTTCTTTGTTCAAAATTTTTTGCCTTCCAAAGGATCTGTTGTATGGAGAAAAGATGTTCTAGTTTTATACCAAATCAATGAGTACATGGTAGAAATGGGTGAGAATTTTAGCAACATCATAGATAATTACTTTGAATCATTCAAAGAAAACATGAAAAGTAGATTTAGGATACCCAAGAAGCTTGTAGAAGACTATGAGAAAGATTTACATTTCATAGATAACTATGAAAAAGTATATATTCAAACAGTCAAACCTAGAGTGGCATGGGTTAAGCCTCTAGAATATGAGCTTAACATTGATGACACTAAGGATATCATTAAAGTTGTATTGAATGAGCCCATGGATCCTAAAGCCCCCTATTATGGAACCTATGATGAAGCCAAGGAAAGAATTGAGCTTGAGATCAAGCTATGTCAAGCGGTAAGCAAAGGAAGAAAGAGGATAGAAAAGATAATCAAGAATGAAAAATAATCAATTTCTCTTATGATTAGCAAGGGAAAAGGAGATGATGTAGAAGATGAAGAGGATGAAATAGAGGAATTTGAATATGAGAAGGAAGAGCCTTCCAAGAAGAAGGGGAAGGTTATTATAACTAGACCTATTAAGTCATCCCCTACAATATTTACAAGAAGAGAAACCAAATCCAAAAGGAAACTGAAGCTAGGTGAAGATGAAGTAGAACAAGTCATCTTTAAAAGGTTTGCACCTACACTTCAAGAAAGATTGAAGAAGATGGAAGAATGATCTGGCATGGCATGTTCTAAGTCTCCTAAGTATCTTAAGTATGTTTTAAGTCTCTTAAGTATATTTTAATGATCTAGCATGACATGTTTTAAGTCTCATAAGTATGAGCCTTCTTATGAAATTTATAATGTGTTTCAGCTTAAAGCTTCAATTCTTAAATTTAATAAGCTTTCTAATTTTAATTTTTTGGAAAGATTTATTTGGTTTTGGTGGGAATAAAATGTGCAAATCTTTGACATGTAGCATAATTTTTTTCCTAGGATGGTGGGATAATTTCTAGCCCCACCACATTTTCACCTATGCAAATTTAGAGGCATAGAAATGGAATTTATTTTCCTGCTTTCTTTCATTAAAGGCTTTCTTGAAAACAAGTTGTCCTTACTTTCACAAATTTTACAAAGTTGTTCATGAACCTTTTTGCAAGTGGATTTTTTAAAACATGAAAAGCACATTGTAGTTCTACTTTTATTGAATTTTTGTATCCCTCAAACAGTCATTCAAAAGCTTTAATCTAGTATGTTTTAAATTTATAGCCTATCCAAATTCTTGCAAGACTCTTAATTTAATATACTAGACTAGGGCAGCATATGAAAGTACAGTTGTAAATTTAAAAAACTAGGAATGATCAAAGAATATTACCAATATACTAGCATAAATCTATGAATCTGTTCATCAGGTTTTAGTTGTTGATAAGAACCTCAAGGGACAAAAAAAGTTTAATTAAATGGAAAAGTCTATGTTTAGGTGCATGCATAGTGAGATATGGGGCATGTCCTTGTCGAGGAGTAAACTTTACTATTTTGATTTTGGTTCTATACATGTATTCTTACATGTTATCTCCCATGCGAGGGGACCTTGATGGTATATATTAGCTAAGTAATCTTATTCTTAATTTCTAAGTTGTTTCTAATTAAGAGACTCGGCCAGTGCAATAACTCTTTTTATTGTGTATGGTTTTCTTTTCTAAATTAGTCCTTATAAAACAAAAGCATTGCAAGCAGTAGATGTGGATGTAACACATCAATGATTGGGGATACAACATATTAGGAAAACATGTGTGGAATACAAGTAGAAAATGCAAATGTAAAAGAAAAACTATATTGTGTGAAGCACTTATTGCCTACCATTAATTCTTTTCAAAATGTACGTTTTGTTTCTTACATCCCAAAGCTAAACCAGTTTTCTCAGTTCAAACCTATCAAAAATTTAATCCTTGACAACAATAAGAGTGTTTCCTTCACACTTTCAAGAGGAATAACCCTAATACTTAGTGTAAAAAGCCCAACTCCAAAATTTTTGTTCAAATTTCATAGGCAGAGTAGTACCTTGTAGCATTCTTTAAAGGAATTATGTAACCTACTACTAAGAACTTGTGATATGTTTCGATGTGACAATACTCAATTCTCATGATTGATAAAAATGATTTTTTAATCTTAAGTTGCATAAACTAGACATGGCCATCGAAAATTATGATAACTAATATTCGCAATAAAAATTTCTCACACTCAACCAATTTGTTCACCAAATCTTTGGCTGCCTAGGAATAAACTAACCCAACTCAAATGAGATATTATGGCTTCCTTATGCTCCAACATTCTCACCAATGCATTATCCTTATTTTGTTCTGGATTATAATCTCTAATGAGAAATATAGCTTGATGAGAAAATTCCCCCATCATAATGAATCTGACATCAATATAGGGGATTGCCATAACATCTTATCTAGCAAAGCCTTGATTTTCAATACCCAATCCTTGAGACAATCCAGATTTGTCCGAGGTGTACTCAGGGAGAGCACCTCATGTCTTGGTCATACCTAGGCAAAGGCTTGATGTGAATCTAGATCCCCGAATGGTCAAAAACAAAAATAAATAAAATTCAAAAATAATTTAAAGCAACCAAAACAAACAAAAAAGAAAGGTTTATCTTAATGATAAAACCATGGAATTATCAATATATTATTAGTGTTTTGTGGTTGCTTTTGTTTATTCTATGCACATTATGTTAAACATATTTATTGGCAAGAAGTATTATATTTTTAGTATTTAGTCTCTTATAATTTTCATATTTCACATGTTTTGGTACAGACATAATGTACCAATGTAAACAAATTAGTGAAGAGTCGTACCAGAGAACCATACCATGACCCGCAACTTGCTTGAAAAGGAAGACAATGTCCTTAAAAAAGAATTCAATTTTTTTGATTTTTAGTTCATAGCTCTGCCAAGAAATTCATTAGGTTGTAACTTAATAGATAGGTTAATAATTAAGTTAAGCATAAGTCTGTGAGGTTATAATGGCCATGAAATCAATAGGGTCGATGTTCTCATTTGAGAAAATGTGGATAATTGTCACAAATGTCCCTCTAGATTCTACCAGCACACCCTTTCCCCATATGAATGCTTGACTATTACCCTCACCACATCTTGAAGATCATGTGCCAGATTGTGCAAATGAGAATATCTTGTAGTTGCATTTTACTTGGTTCGGGAGAGTTATCTAGCTATTTTATTTTTCAGTTGAAATTATTGTGCAAGATGGTTAAACATAAGAAATGAAAAATTATATTAGGAATTATTAATAACTATTTAATTTCTTTGTTCAATATAAAATAAGAATTGTACCATGGATAATGATAATCTACCCCTTTCAAAAGTTTCTCTGAGAGGTTCATGAGTTGTGTTCATTATATCAACTCCGTGATCCAATTCATAGAACTATTATTACACAGGAGTACCTCTATACACAACTTTATTACCAATTCGATAGGAACTTCAAAACTTTCTAAATTCTTGGTGTATGATTAGATGACATCTCATGCAAGCATTCATATAGTTCACACGCTATCTAAGTTTCTAAATTTTTCATTAATTTACACCATTCCTTATACTTTGTTGGTGGTCAAATTTTTTTATAGAATTTCCATTTATAGGCAGACATATAAGGAAATGTTAGTAAAGTGGGGAACTGCCTTTGCATGAAAGTTTGTAAGATCCATTTCATCAAATATCGTACAACCATAATGAATCCAATTTGAGGGACTTCATGTGTAGTATGTACGATGCTGGCATAAACCCTGGAGATTATTTGTATCATCTACAAGCTTCATTTGCTTGAAGGTTTAAGCCTATTCAACAAATTAGTTCTTCACATAACCTACAAGTCTTATAGCTACTTCATTGAAATGACACCCTTTGAGGAATTATATCAAATAGTTCATGCATGTTGTCTACGAGCACAATCAGATTTGGTCAAATTCCTAATCCGCTCTGATCTTCTCAAAGGTTTTTCTTTTTGTTGCTTTTTATTTGCATCCTGCATTATACAAATACAAACTATTCTTACTAAATGTCGTTTGAAGAAATAAACTATCAAAGAAACATAGAAAGCCTAGTAACAACAAAATAGAGTAGGAAGGGCAAGGATCCTGAGTGGTTAGAGATGATCTCATTCACATGGAATACTCCCCTCCCCCAAGATTAGTAGCGCTTTCCACTTATAAGGGAATATGCTTATTGTGTAGGAAGATTGACATACTTTATAGGGAGCAGAATCTGACACTTTTTTGTTCTGTATCCGATCCAATCTTCTCACAAGTATTTCTTTGAGCTTCTTTTTATCTACATCCTGAAATTGGCAACCACAATCTATTGTTAGAAACTGTCCTTTTGAGGGAAATCAACTAGAAAGTAAAAATAGCAAGATTGAGTATACAAGAAAACATTGTACGAAGGTCAAAGATCATGGGTGTTAGAGAAGATCCTTTTCATCATGGAATGCTTCCCTAAAAGTATAGGAGCACTTCCACTAAAAAGTGAACACATTCAAGCCCATTGTACAGGAAGGATGATGTGACAATGGCATACTTCCTTATATAGAATACAATCAGATTTTGGTGGGTTGCATACCCAATCTGATCTTCTCATAGGTATTAGCTTTTGCTACTCTTTATGTTTATCCTGCATTATACAAACACAAACTTTTCTTAGAAATGTTCCTTGAAGAAAATTACATAAAAATAGCTAAGACTGGGTACACACAAAACTAATGTAGGAAGGATGAGGATACTGAGTAGTTAAAGAAGATATTATTCATTATGGAATGCTCCCCGCAAGATCAGTAGCATTTTCTTCTTAAAAGGGGGAAAATGTTGACATGACATACTAATTTAGACAAAACATAATCAGATAGACAACAAAATGCTATCCCTTCTAGAAAGAGGACTACTGTTAACAAAATCCTTATATAGCAAACCAGAAATGATGTAGAAATCTTATCATAATAAAAATTTGAACCACAGAAATAGACTTAGCTCATGTAAAATGTCAGACTCTTTATGGATACATTTCTTTAAGAACTCTCATGACTCCTCTTTATCCCAAAAATAATCAGTTCCTGCTCTCCTTTCTACTATGACTAATCCTCTTGTTTCACAATTGAAATCATTCTCTATAAACTGAACTTGCTCTCTAAATGGAACTAATAGCACTGGATGGTAGTTAAATGTAACTATCGTTCTAGACAACAAAACTAACCCTCTGAAAAGAACTGAGCAGATCTAGTAGATCCATAACCTATAGATCAAAGAAAGCTCATTGAAAGGGTGCATATTTGCATGGCACTCGCATCTACGGATATAAAGATGTGAATCATTGCCCATTGAGCATGGAAAGAAAATAGAACATCAGCAACATGATTCTTAATAATTAAAAGTAATGTTTGAGATGACAACAATATGATACTTGACAAGGATAACAAAAATAATGAAGATGTATATGACACCTTGAGCATTAGTAAAATAAGTTACATTATACCATATGTAGAATCAATGGAGGAAGAACTCTTATGAGAAAATACTTCAAAATCATTGAAATGTTTCATTGTCAAGAGCAATAAAGATAATAATATGAAGATAAAATAGCTCATTAGATTCTACTGCATTAGAAAGGGAAACAATATTAATGTAAAATCACCTTATTTATCATCATTGTGAGACTTCCATAAAATGAATTTTCCAAATAAATTTCTCCAGCTGCCATGTTTTCTTGGTTTGTGGTTGAAGTTGAATCACCCTTCCTCTGAACTTCTTGGTTGGGAATGTAAAATGAACTTCTTCCAATATTTGAATCGTTCCACATGATAGCTTTCTTTTTGCTGGAAGAGCTGACCGTCTATACTAGAGAATACTCATTTAGAAGCTGCACACTAGGCACACAAGAATCCTTCACCTGCAATGACAACATTTTCTTTAAAGGATCTTGTTGAGCATGAGTGTTCTTTGTCTGAATTTCTTTAACAACTTCTAGGGAAGTCCTAGGACAGGCATATGTTGTCCTTTTCTTGTACCAATTAAGCACTATTGTAGCTACACAAATGAATGCACCTCTAACTCCACAAAGCAGGGGACTTCTTACAGATTTCACTGGAATACTAGATAACCCTGCTCCCAAATGTTTGCAATCTTCTGTAACAAGAACATCCAATAACCTCAAGTGTTTGGAATCTTCTGAAACAAGGACATCCAACATGTCCAAATGTTTGGATTTTTCTGCAACAAGAACATTCAATACCCAATCCTTGGCCTTTTTTCCCTCTAACATCATAGTTTCTATCTGTTTGGGGCCCTCCAATGCTAGAGGTTTAGACTGGCATGATTCTAGTGTGCCAAACTGCTTAAGCACTACTAGACCATGTGTTTCATCTTCGTCAATCGCCATGCTGAACTTCTCTATATTTTCATTGATTGGCAGGCTATGTTCAACTAAATCCTTGTTAATGAAAAAGCCCAATTCATTGCCATATTTTTTGATTGATAGGTCCAAGTCCTCTTCTACTATTTTACTCATTGGTAGACCGAATCCATCTGCATATTCATTGAAAGCTTGCAAATTAAGACCAGCATAATACTTGTTTGAATGCCATGTAGATATACAGAAAATAAGCACAAAGAGCACTGCCACTAAAATCAAAATCTTATTTTTGAAACAAGAAGATCTATGACTTCTTTCCATTCCTTCATATGTATCCTTGAGGTCTTCATGATCGTCCATTCTGCCTGGCCGATAGCGTAAGAATTGTGGACTAGGAAACGTATACGTAGATTTATCCAGTGGGTCATAACATCGGAGGTCTTGGTCTCCTCCCAAACTCCCAAAATTAGAAACCTCTTTATTATTATCTATGGATAAGATGTTTTTTATTTTTTCTAATCTCCTCTACAACTCCTCCAAAGATAGGGGTTCCAACGTTGCCAATGTATCCGCGTCCTCCTTTGAATTGGGTGTTGAGAAGCTCTCCTTAGCCATTCTTCCCAGTTGGACAACGATGCCCAGTTGGACAATGATGCAAATAAGTAGGAACGCACATAGAGAGGTTAAAAAAAGAGCAGCAATGCAAATACAACAACAATGCACAAACAGAGAAACCATGCATGGAGACAAAAACAAAAAATAGAGCAACAATATAACAATGTGAAATGACTAGAGGCAGTTGAACAGTCATATTTCAAAATACCTGAAACTGCGCGCGTCTAAGATCCGTCGGTCTGTCACACGGCGACATCAATGGCAACCCTCCCAATTATTCTACCTGGAAACAATTTTAGGTCACCATTGAAAACAAATCATATCCTTGGAATGTCAAAATTCATTGCAATGTCAGCTAAAATTTGTTCTCGATGGTGACCTAAAAATTGTGTAACAGAACATATCGAAGGATCTGTCAGGATTTATTTATGCCTTCACCATAAATGCCTATAGCTAAACTCAAATTTTCTTAACCTTCCTGAATTAGACAAATATTACTCTTCATGCGTGTCAAATCATCTTCAATTCTTTTTTAGGCATGAATAAATGCTATTTGTTCAACACTATTAGTTTGCTCTGTGTATATTCTTAACTGTAATCATTTATTTGTATTTTTTATCAGCTTTTTTCAACTTTAAAAAAAAATGCTATTTGAATTACAATTCTTATTATGTTTATGACAAACCTAAATCTCTCCAATCTATGAACCGTATTTGATTAAAAAAATCAGCTTGACTATAGGAAATCTTGATGGTGATTGTTAGAGTAGGAGAAGATATATTGATGGAGGAAAAATGAGTCTATTACAATGTTATTATTTAACTAATAATTATAATAGACATAATTCTAATCTTAATTATGATCATATTATGATATAAACTTAAATATTGTTCTAATTTTAATCTTAGTGTAGATCTTAATTTTGGGCATAAAACTAAAATTTTATATCTATAAATGTAACTTGCATCATAATCTTAACCTTAAACTTAATCTTAATTTTAATCAAAATTCTAATTTCATGATGTAACCCTTTATTTTAATCATAATTGTAAACCTAAAGTCTATTCGCAACCTTAACCTAAGTCCTAATTTTGACCTTATCCTAACCCAAACATTAAATTCTAATCGTGACATAAGGGTTAGAGAGGGGAAAATATAAAGGAAAAAACTTAGAGATATATAGGAAGATATAGGTCAAGAGGGAGATGATATGACATGGAGATATGGAAAGATAGAAAGACAAATATAGTTGCATTTGAACTATATATATATATATACATATATATATATATACATATATATATATATATATATGTATATATACATATATATATATATACATATATGTATATATATACATATATGTATATATATACATATATGTATATATATATATATATATGTATATATATATATATGTATATATACATATATATATATATATATGTATATGTATATATATATATGTATATATATATATATATATGTATATATATACATATATGTATATATATATATATATGTATATATATATATATATGTATATATATATATATATGTATATAGATATATGTATATATATATATATATGTATATATATATATACATATATGTATATATATACATATATATATATATATATATATATTCATCTTTAACAATTAAATTATATTTCTGAGAGGTAAGTGATATTAAATAAATAACTTCTTAATTAATATTAAACATCATTTAAATTTTATTATTAACAAGAATTTTTTGAAGAATTTGAAGACTATATACCTTACCCAAGATTTTAAGTAGCTAAGATAATTTGTTGAGATGCTTCATAGACTTTTCCTTTGAAATCATAACAAAATTGGTGAGCAATTGTTAGGGACAAAAATAGAATTCACTATTTTTTATTAAATAAGCAGAGGAAACTCTCAACTACTATAACAACCCTTAGTTTTTGTGACTTAAATCGATTAAGAAACTATTTTATACTAGAAACTAATTACAAAGCCAAAAAATAATGTAGACAAAAAAGCGTAAAACAATATAGTATAATAGACATATTTCAAATTATTGAAACTTTAACATATTTTATAGTATGATTTTAAATATGAATCTTTTCAATTGACATTTGGATCATAGTATGATCCATCAACAATATAACATTAGAGTTTCATTGAAGTGATCTTAATATTCTATTGATGAAAAAGAAATTCGGAAAAAAAATAAAAAATATTTCAAAATCATTGTCTAAATTCAATTGAAGTTTTCTAATGAAATCTAATCTCGTCAATGAATAAATCAGAGATTGACACAAGACAGATGTTTAAGAATACCATAATTCTTTATTACAACTTTTTTTGCAACTCTACTCTACCTCTACAATGAATTAGAATGCCTACTTATTACAATTTTGAAAATTACTATATTTGGCAGATTTTTGAGAATTTATTTTCCATATTTGGTAATTTTTAAAACTCATCCTATAAATCTTGATTTTTCCCAAGAAAAGCCCCCAACTAAGGCAAAATGAATTGCCAATTAATCAATGAAATCAAAAATATGATTTCAAATTTATTGCAAACACAACTTTCGAAAAAAATTGGAAAAAATACAAAAAGCCAAATTTAGAGGTCAAGACGATATTTCAGGCTCCCAAAAAAATGTTTAAATAGCCACCTATTGAGTTGAGCTCATCGGCAATCCAAATAACTCCTTCTAATGCAATTGCTTGTAAAATTTCAACCAAAACCTACATCTGAGTCAAAAGTTATGACCTAGAAGTAAATCTTGACCAAAATCGACATTTGAATCCACAACCTTAACCCTTGGATGCCCCTGCATCATTTCCCCAAATATGCATTTATTCTAAAATAAGGTATGAAATCTAAATTATTATTTTAGGCTTCAAACTTGGTATTTCCATTTGGCATAGTAAGGTGTCCTAGTACTTTTCTATTGATATGGTTGTAGTTTGGAGTTTTCCATGTTATAATATTACTATGTGTCATGAGCTTGAATAATGGATAATAGAAAATAAGTATATTTTCATAGACATAAATAATTATAATAATAAATACATTTATGTTTTAACCAATAGTAATCCATGTCATATCAATCTATCTTATTGAACTAATTAATCTAATATTGATTTAAGGCACATAACTAATCATAATAGTTAATATGTGATATAACTATACAACTAATAAAAAAAGTAAAAAAATAAACAAATAATTTGTTCTATAAATATAACAATCTACAAATAGATCCTACCCTATAATTAAATAATTAATAAAAATCTTACCTTATGGCTTAATGGTGTTGGCATAAATAATAGCGTGTATAAAAGGACGTGCCTGTTCACATGGGTCATACCAACCTAATTATAGGTGGTACCCCTAATTACATCAACATCAAAGTTGATACCATCACTATGGGGAAAGAGAAAAGGTTGATTGGATAATGAAACATGCATCAAAGAATGCAACCATTATTCATGTTCATAACTAAAATCAAAGGAAATATTGGACGTTGGAAAATTTAATGAAATAGTGATAAGTTCCCACACCATTGATCAAGTAGAGGACTAGTTATAGCACACAAAAGGAGCAATTCATCACATGTTGATTAGACAAACCTACATATCGAATGCTTTAGGATGAGTCGGGCATTAGGAGCATTACTAGTTCATCAAACAATACAAGCTAGCCAAATATACACCAATCGAGCTACCAAGTAGATAAGGTAAGGATAGGTCCCTCACACATTGTGATCCTCGAGATTGAACATTGAGTGAATATAAAATTTGTGTAGAACTCTACCATATAATTAAAGGGGCATGTGACTATGTGTTAATCTAAAATCATGTTAATATATAAGAATGAGATAGCCATCTATAACAAGTAATAAACAAACACCATATATATTATATAGAGCATCTTGTGTGTATTATATATATATATATATATACATACATACATACATACATACATATATATATATATATATATATATAATGGTATACATTGTGATTTAATGAGAGGAGTATTTAATAGATTAATATTTATAGATTCTAAATGAAGGAATGTAATTGATAAAACAAAATTCTTTGATTTTTCACTATACTCATGGGAGTTGATAGATTGTGTTATATAGGGAGAGGTGGAGTAAAACTAGATGGTTTATTGGTGTCAAGTGCCCTATGATAAGTAAACCCCCACTGACAGCCTTCAAGAAAGGGGTCATCACACTATGTGAGATAATGTTTGGAGATCATTAGATTGCTTGCTTTGTGAACACTAGAAATGTGCTATAGACAGTGGCTTTGTGGCAAAGCAGAAAACTTACCATCATGATGACCCAATTTAAAACTCTATCAGTTGTGCCTCCATTATAAGTGGATGTAATTTGGCACTAAATGTCATGCTGGATGTTTTATTGTATCTCATTAATAAGAGGAAACTTGGGTCTATCAAATGGTATATGTCTTCTGGAAACTTAGGTTGTGGGACAAGGTTGTTGTCCTCCATACACGTATCCAATTCTCTTAGTGATTTTTTAAAAATGTAGTGCATTAGTCTTTTGGCATATGTATTGATGTTCTATATCAAAATATCATCCCTTATATTAATAATAATCTTCATAAATTTGGTGTTTGATGATAGAGGATATTGTTCCCATACCCATACATCTATATTTAAATTATGTAATATAGCCATATGTTTAGACAATTTCAATTTTTAAAATAGTATGTAGTATTATAGTCAACATCTATCTCAAATCTAGTAAAGCATATTATGATTGCGTAGCCATACCTAGATTTAATTGGTTATCATGTTCAACTATAATATTAGTCATAGATTTATTTCTAAATTCCATTATCTAGTGTCTAAATAATATCTCTTTTGCACCTATATCCTTAAAAGGAACATATAAAAATTTCCTAGATAATCCAATAAGGAAAATAATGTAAATAAAAACCAAAAGAGTGATAACATAAGAGAAACTAACTACAAGAGAAAATTCTTTAGAGGAAAAGAAGTATCCTCTAAATTACTCACCCATTGAATTTAAAGGAGTAACATTTTTCTCTCTTAGAGGATAATGTTAATTTATATGTAATTAGTTTGATATGCTTGCCTTGATCTAAATTATAGTTCTAAATTTAAGCATATATTCCTCGAATAAATTTCTAAAACAAAAAGAAAAGACCAAAACATGTAAAAGAAATGATAAGGTTTTGAGGGTTTTTAGATCTAAGCGTTGTCTATAATTGGTCTTAATGAGAAAATGTATTCTCCACAAACTTCTATCATACAAACAACAACAAATCTATTATGGAATGGTGAATGGGAAAGTATAGGCTTCCCACAACAATGAATTAGCATGAGCATAAGATGGACAACTATAGTTCATCTAAGCTTCACAGTGCACAACTATATTAACCTTTGTTGCCAAATACCTAGGCTTGAAAAAATAATTTAGTTTGTTGTCTTCTTGCATGAGTTGCTTATGTTAAATATTTTATTCTTAATCTTTCAAGAAAAAAAAGCTAGGATTTATCAAAGAAATCTTGGTAGATGAAAGTTTGGAAGTTTCCTAAGTTCATACCTTCTTTGTAAGAAACTTGGACTACTGTAGTTTTATTCTAGCAAGACCCTAATGCCCAACCATATTTCTTTTGTGAATTTGGAGATTCATCAATTGGTTGAGATTCCTCAACTCAGTAGGTTATCTTAGTCTAGAATAGAGGATATACATGTCATTTTCTTTTTCATTCTCACATCACATTCATACACCAACACACAAGTATAATAATAAGAGTTAATCCTTAGCAAGGTTTCAAAAAAAAAAAATAGATTGAATACTTTGACTAGAAGTTTCGAGAATTAAAGTAACTATTTTTTTTGTTGAGTTAAAATTAATAATTAAACCCCAACAAAATTGGTTCTAACCAATAAGAAATTATAAATTCATATACAATAAATATATTTTAGCAATAAAAGACTTCATGATTTAGAAAGTAAGATTCTTTTACTTTCAAAAAGTAAATAATTAATAATTAGGGACTAGTGAAAACATTAATCCCTAGTAAGGACTAATAAGAAATTTTTGTATTTTAATGATACAATTTTTTGTAATATTTTTTATAGCAAGATTCTTTTAACTTAGTATTTTTTAATATAAAATGCCTTTGAATTATTTTAACAAAACAACTTAAAAGGTGTTAGAAAGGTTAATCTTTCCTTGGATATATATTTTAATTGGGATATTCCAAGGGTCCCTACATGTAGTTTGTCCACTTGTGCACATGTGGAGGACATGTCATTGTTTTTCCTTTATTCCACATGTAAGGACAACTCTTGTTTATTTCTTTATTTAGTTTATCCTCCTTAAGAGGATTGTGACACTTTGAACACACCTATTATGAATGTGGCATTGATAGAAATGGGAGTTACAAATGCAACTCCTCTCTCATCTCTATATAAGAGATGCTCCTCCTTCTTTCTTCAACAACACACTCTTAGCACTTGATGTTATTGTATTGAGCTACTTTTGCTCCAACATTCTCTCTCTCTCTCCTCTAGGCATTTGCCTTCATTCATAATACTCACAAGGGGTTTTCTTTTCTTTTCCCTTATAAATCCTTGTCTCCATTGTTGAACCATCTTGGTGTATGCTCTTGGAGTTTCTTATCTTATGGTAACATTGTTTCACACTTAACTTACTTGGATTGTTTCTCGTTCCTTGCTCAACATTATCATTTCTTACATAATATCAGAGCTTGGTTATCTAATCCTTGTTTTAAGTTTTGTGGTGAAGGTTGCCATTCATTGGAGCACACCTTATTTGGAGACATTATTGAGAGAAGAAGTTTGTGTTGTGATTTGAGCTCTTTTTAAGAAATATTGTGTATGCAGGTTTCATATTTTTTTACTAACCCTCTTTGGAAGGCTTGCCGCCAAAGGGTTTTCTTGTAAAGTTTCATATTTTTTACTAACCCTCTTTGGAAGGCTTTCCGCCAAAGGGTTTTCTTGTAAAGCTTCATATTTTTTTTACTAATCCTCTTTGGAAGGCTTGCCGCCAAAGGGTTTTCTTGGTAAATTTCTATTTTTTGACCAAAGAGGGTTAGTAAAAAATATGAAACCTGCATACACAAGATTTGCTAAAAAAGAGCTAAAATCACAACACAAACTTCTTCTCTCAATAATGTCTCCAAATAAGGTGTGCTCCAATGAATGGCAACCTTCACCACAAAACTTAAAACAAGGATTAGATAACCAAGCTCTGATACCATGTAAGAAATGATAATGTTGAGCAAGGAACGAGAAACAATCCAAGTAATTTAAGTGTGAAACAATGTTACCATAAGATAAGCAACTCCAAGAGCATACACCAAGATGGTTCAACAATGGAGACAAGGATTTATAAGGGGAAAGCAAAGAAAACCCCTTGTGAGTATTATGAATGAAGGCAAATGCCTAGAGAAGAGAGAGAGAGAATGTTGGAGCAAAAGTAGCTCAATACAATAACATCAAGTGCTAAGAGTGTGTTGTTGAAGAAAGAAGGAGGAGCATCTCTTATATAGAGATGAGAGAGGAGTTGCATTTGTAACTCCCACTTCTATGAATTCCACATACATAATAGGTGTGTGCAAAGTGTCACAATCCTCTTAAGGAGGATAAACTAAATAAAGAAATAAACAAGAGTTGTCCTTACATGTGGAATAAAGGACAAACAATGACATGTCCTCCACATGTGTACAAGTGGACAAACTACATGTAGGGACCCTTGGAATATCCCAATTAAAATATATATCCAAGGAAAGATTAACCTTTCTAACAAAAGGAAAAAAGGTAAATAAATGATTTCTTTAAAAATGTAATTGTAATCAATTAATTTTATTTAAATTAATGAAAACGTTTGTTCAATATTTTTAAATTGTTTAAATAAATAACCAATGTTAGGTCTTTTGATTTATTGATTAAGAATAAATTTATATTTTGGGTACTCAATTTAGTGCGAGCACTATAGGAAATGAATCGAGGTTGAATACATATTCATATGGTTACTTTTGTCAACTAGATTGCAACCTTATACTGACATGAACCTTTAGTACTCTAGTTAAACATGGATTGATCCTTGGCATGTGGGTATGTCATGATAAGGATCAACCTCCAGTATAACAGGTCAACTTGTCTTGAATAACCTTCTGAAAATTAACTAAACTTTGATGGAATTGCAAGGAGAAAGAGTAAACTTCTTGGTGAGATGGGGGGTGTGGTTTAATTAGTAGTTTAACCCTGGACCCATAAAAATTTCACCATTCATTCATTACATGAATTAACAAGTAAGTTGAAATAACATGTAAAGCATATGCAACAAAACATATAACCATGTAAGAATTCACACACATAACACCAGATATGATTACCTAAAAACCCTCCAAGAGGGAAGGTAAAATTGGGGTGGAGATGACACCCACAAATCTTCACTACTATAGTAATAAAATGTATCCAATGAAGGTTACTATGTTTTGACCATGAAACATTATCTACCCTATGAAAGGTCTACCCTGTTAAAGGCTTACAAAGACTGTTTGGGCTCACCTTGTTAGAGGATTTCAACACCCTATTAGAAGTGTGCCTTGTTAGAGGACATCAACTTAAAACTAAGTAAGCACGTTGTTAAAGGATTTCATACAAATTGTTTGGACTATTTTTTTAAGAGATTTAATTGAAATCACCTGTTAAAATGTCTCAGCATAGATCTTGCACTTGGCACTTGCTTGCCTGATAATAGATCATGTCTTAACAATATCTTCTCGATCCTTCATGATCAGATGTCTCAATGTTGTATCCTTTGATCTATCCTCTATTCTAACTAATTTTGCAATTCACTCTTTCATCATAACTTCTAATTCACCTTGCGCCTTCAATTCCTTCCACATTCACTCTCCTCTATCATTAAGATTTTTAGGCTTCATCCTCCTTAAGATTTATACTGTGACTTAGTACCTACATTACTCAACATTCACTATTTACTCGGCTCCTAAATCACTCAGCATGGCCTATTTGCTCAACACTTGATTGACTCAAAAAATGTGTGACTTGGCACTCATTACAATTTGGCATGGTCTAATATTTATATGTTGTGCTCGACATGCATTACTAGTTCAACATGAACTGAATAAATAGCTTAAGTGTGTTGACACTCACTTGTCAAAACTAATATGAGATCAACAATTCCCCCTTTGATATGAGTGTCAAAAACACTTGAATATACAATATTATCCTTAATCTCTTGAGCATAACATATCCATGACTCAACTTATATAAAAGACTTCAAATTTTCAAAATTGTGTACTAACTTGTATACCTCAAAATTTTATAACTCCCCCTGAGTTAATGTGTCATATTTGGTTCCAAAATTTTTTCTTGCTTTGACTTCAATATGTTGTATCTAATACTCTTTCATCTAATATGCTCTCCTTTAGCTAATATATATATCTGTTTACTACTTTCTCTCCAAAAATGTATATCTCTTTTTTGTTCATACTCCCCTATATTATATCTCCCCCTTTTTGACACTTATGTCAAATGGGTTATACACCTATGGTGTGTTTCTCTAGAAAATATTTATGGACATCCATAATTATCCTTAGAGCTACATCCCAATTATCACATGCAAAATCCAATGATTTAATTTGGATTGCAATCTTAACAACAATGTATACTAGATCATCTAAAGTAGAAAGATTGGGGTCTTTCTTCAATATATTTTTAGCATAGCCTACCTCCTTGTGCATTATCTCCATATGTTGGCTAAGGGTAGCCTGAATACTTGTCAATTTGGTTGTAATATTAGCCTCATCTACTGTTAAGATAGCTAACTGACTTTGTGTCTAAAGCAATGTTTTGAAATGCTTCTCACTATAAGCTAGATTTTTAGGTGGGCTTGCACCTAATGCATATATTTTTCTTTCTAGACATAGAATGTGACTTTTGGTCTCTTGGGTGAAGAGTATAGGATTACATAGTTTTGTGTACAATGAGAATATATTCTCAATTACCTTCTTCATATCCTCAACCTTGGTTTCCAGTGCAACTTGTTGTGTGCTAGCTCAATAGATATTTTCTCATTTACTTTGTTTGTAACTTCTTTTCAAACCATTCCAATAGTTTTTCATTTGTATCAAGATCTTCATTACTGACCTTCTCCACTATATCTTTCAATTATTCTATTAGTGGCTTGGTCTGATAAGGAGTTGACAGGCTAAATGCATCCAAAATGATGTCCTTTATATCTTGAAGTGCTTGCTTTTGCTTTTTTTCTCTCCTAAGTATTTCCTGATGCATTTTCCTTTCTAAGGGTTACTGCATAATGCTTGTTTTCTCCAATGTCATAGTATCATAGTCATACTCCATTTTCAAATTCAAAATAATAATACTAATTTTATGTCTTTGAAGGTGAATAGTTATACTTTTGTTAGCATTTTCCTTTACAAAAGGGTGACACGGGTTTGTGCTTTTAACCATATACTAATCAAAATTATAATACTTCAAAGTTGACCACAATACAATTTTCACCAAAATACACCAAGTTGACTCAACTACTAGTACTCAGGTTTTGAAGATAAACTCGGTTAGGTTCTGATACTCTACAACCATTGTGAACACTCGATATTATCATGTTTTTGGAAGATGTAGAAGTTTAGTTCATACTAATCACTTCCAAGTAGTTTGAACTTGGTTAGAACTGGTGACTTAGTGAATATTGTGGAACTTGACTTAGTTTAATCACTTGGTTGATGTTGCAAAACTTGATCAACACTAATACTACAAGCTCAGTATAAACTAAATCACTTGGTTGACACTTCCTAGCTTGGTCAACGCTTGATTCACATCACTGATGCTACGAACTTAGTAAACACTGAAGACCACAGTTTGTAGTGTGCAACTTTGGCAAACACTATGAAGCTTGGTTTGTAATAATACTCATCAACTCAGTATATACTACTCAGTGCAAATTGAATACTGATTTTGGAACTCGATAGAAACTATAGAACTCATTAGAACCTGAGTTACTCGATTAACACTATAAATTGCAAGATAAGCTCAGTAGTTGCTAATCATCTAAGTAAGTGTGAGTCACTAATAAATAAAATTGACCATAATGTTAACAATCTCCCCCTTTGGCATTAGTGACAAAACACTTCTAAATTAAAAAACTGAACTCTCAAAACTTCAAGTTCAAGATAATCTTTAGTCCCCATCCTGTGCCTTCAACTTGGTAATATACTTTTTTTCTTCAGATTATTCAAAACTGCTTTTGTAAGAGATGTTTTCTAAATAGTTGTACATGAATATTATGTTGCTCACCAGTATATATATATATATATATATATATATATATATATATATATATATATATATATATATATATATATATATATATATATATATATATATGTATGTATGTATGTATGTATGTATGTATGTATGTATGTATGTATGTATGTATGTATGTATGTATGTATGTATGTATACTTTACTTACTATATACCTCATATCTTTATATCACATCATCTCTCCCTTTAATCTTGTCTCATCTTCTCCCCCTTTTTGACATAAATGCCAAAGGTGTATGCTACATGGTAATGCCAAAATGTGATAAGAATTCAGAATGTACCTTCAAAATCAATGTCATTGTTTTGTCCCAATTTTTTTGTAACACCTTACTTGCATGTAATGCAATCTATACTTCTGTTGATAAGTCCATCATGTGATTAGCTATGGAAAAATTGTTATCATGGATGAGAGTTTTGGCATGTGCAATGTCTTTCTACAATGCATCCATGTTTGGGAGAATCATGGCTTGGATGTCTACAAGTGTGGCCCTAATCTTGGGTTCTTCCTTTAGTAATTTTTCTTGCATATTAGTTAGAAATATTATCTTTTAGTAGTGAGTAGAAGTATAGCTCAGGTCAAGTGATCGCTAGTGTGCACTCACCTTCAAGTCTTCATCTATCTTAGATAGTTTATCTTTCATTTCCTAAGTGAAGATAAATGTATCACATAACTTTTTGAATAATGAAGTAGCATTATTTGCGAAGGTTTCTAATTTGATTTGAGAATAGTAGACAAGTCTACTTGATATATTGCATTTTTTTGTGCAACTTTCTCCAATACTTTGTTCTCAAATTTTCTCTCTTCTGTTTGTAACAACTTTTCTTCCTCATTTAAAGCTTCATTGAATTTCTAAAAAAATTCTTCTAATTGAACCAAAATAGGTTGTGTATTATCAACCTCAATACTTAGTACATCTACAAGTATGTCCTTCACATCTTCACGTACTTGATTTTCTCTTCCTTTTGCTTCTCTAAGCTTTTACCACTTAGCATTCTTCTGCAATAGTTCACCTACGATGTCCATTTGATTAAGATTCAGAATAGAGATATCCCAATTGAGGATAACTATATCCTCATCAAGATCAATATCTTCATCTTTACCTTTTTCCTTGTTTGAAACTTTAGTACTCAATTGAGGCTTGCTCTCAACTATCTTTGTTCTTGCTATTTGCATACTAGGAATTGTAACAATAGTAGAAATAGAGGGGTCAGCATAAAAGTAGATATAGCACTGACAGTAGAAATACTTAGTTTTTGTCTAGTCAAATTTGATGATGGCTCAATAAATGAAGTTTTGATCACTTCATTCAATATAGTACTTAGCTGAATAGGTGTAAAGATTGGTTGGGTGCATGGTGTTCCAGTGTTCCTAATAACCAACTTGATAGAAGCTTTCTCCTAACTTTATGATATTAAAGCTTTGCTTGGAGAGTGAGGAAATGGGGCGATAATCATTTCTGCAATCTTCTCTGGGTTAGTTTCCTCAATACTTTGAATCTCAGGGAGATTCTTGTTTCCTTAGCTTCTTATTCTTGCTCCTCATCATCCAAATTTACATAATCTATTTCTATATCTTCTTCATCATTATTTTCATTTACTTCCTTGTCATCTTCATCATCTACATCACTAACATAAATAAAAAAATCACTCTGTTGATGAAGTTTGTAGATATTCTTCCATGCAATTTTAGTTTTCTTCATCACATGTTCAATTTCGTTAACCAATATCATGCAAGTGTTGAATTTTAGAGTGAGTTTTTCTTCATTTTTCTTAATGGATTCGTTCACCTCTTTATCACTAAGATCAGCATTAGCTACCTCAAAGTCTATTCAAATACATCTTTCGCAATTTTCCTAGCATTTTCCCATCTATTCTTGACTCTTTCTATAAGCTCATTGGGAATTTGGTGTGCAAGTTGATCAGATGAGTATTTCTATTTACCTAGTTTTGACATTATTATATCTTCAACTTTCTTCTTCTCATCTAAACTCTTGGTTTCATGTTTGAGAGATTTAAACTTTTCCATACTAGATCCTACATCAATATCTTTTATTTTTTCTTGAAATTTAAATGGAGGTCTTTTAAAAATAACTTCCTCTACATCTTTTTCACCTAATTTCAATTTCTTTCTTGATCTAGATGCTCTTCTTGTGAATACTATAGTAGATGATTTGGTAGGTTTGGTTATGATAACCTTAACCGTCTTCCTTATTGGCTCTTCTTCTTCAAATTTAGTTTCTTCTACCTCATCTTATGCATCATCTTCTTCCACATCATCTCCTTTTCCTTCTATCAATAGGAAAGTAGATCTTGCTTGCCTCAATTTTGTTATCCTCTTCTTTCCTTTCCTAACTACTTGAGGAAGCTTAATTTCAAGTCCTATTCTACCTTTGGCTTCATCAAAAGTATCAAAATATGTGGCCTTGGGATCCACACATTCATTCAATAGTGCCTCAATGATATCCATAGTGTCATCAATGTTAACCTCATATCTTAGACACTTAACCCACACCACTCTAGTTTTGACCACTTGAATGTACACTTTGTCATAGTCTACCATGAAATAAAAATCATCCTTGTAATCTTCTACAAGTTTCTTAGGGATTTAAAATCTATTATTCATCTTTTCCTTGAATGAACCAAAGTATTTGTCCATGATACTAATAAAATTTTCACCCATCTCTTCTATATTCATTAATCTGATATAGTACTAGTACATCCTTTTTCCATATGACTGAACATTTTGAAGGAAAAATCTTTTACACAATGAAGAATAAACAATTCAAGAGTGAATCAAACTTACATGGGTTATTCTTTGAAGTTTTGATTCTCTCCATGTTCTTGTTGAATTTATTTGGCATTAGTTCGGTAATGTCAAAGGACATGTTCTTCTTCACCACCTTGAGAGCTAGATCAACTGCCTCACATGACACATTATTGAGATAACTAGAGCTATAGATCTTATAAGTTATCACATGAATTCCAAATTTTATTTCCATGTCAGTCACACTACTAATCTTCATGCCTCTTCCATCCCACTTGGCAAGAGTTTTTCTTTCTAGTTCTACCTAACTTGGGGTTTTGTTAATCTTTTCCTTATTCAACATTGGGAACCTTATGATTCAATGAATCGTTTTCTTTTTTATATGAATAGGTTGGTCTAGCCATAGCTTTCCATTGTGTACACAACTAAGCATAGACCTTATCCATTTTATTGGAAAGTCCATGTGCAAATGTGGAATGTGTGTTAAACCCTTGGTCTCAAAATGTTGATGCTCGAGTTTCAACACACTATTCACACATAAATTTTCTAGAGTTCCATCCATTTATAGGGTTATGCTATCTTCTATCAAAAAAAAAAAATATGAATGAATATCTTTAACAAGTAATACCTTTGGTGGAATCTACAACTAAGCTCCAATTGGATCAAGTGTTTCTACAATTGTTGGACTCAACTTGAAGTTTGGTGCCTTCCAATCAACTCCTTGAACCAATCTTAGATTCTTTCTTTTTTTTTACTACTAGAGGGGGCCATGCTTAGTAGGGGTTATGAAAAGATGAAGATCTTCAACAATAGATGCATAGATCACTTGGAAGCACAGAAATTGCCCTTTGTAAATAGCTCTTCAAAAATTCACAATGATAAATGATTTTGATTCTCTTCCTTTTAACAAATTTTCACTTTCCAATCATCATAAATGATTGGTATGATTGATTATTTGGTGATAGATTATATTCCACTTGATTTAACCTTAGTGCTCAGTAGAGTCATTCATAACTCAGTATCCTCAGAATATTTTTAGTGTATCCTGACCTTGCTCGGTAGGGTCTTGCAAATTGGCCTAGCTTGGTAAGGTCTTGATTTTCCTTAGACACTCAATGACCCCTTTGCATCTTGAATTCTAATATGGATCTTTCCTTTTAGGTAGTTGGAACTAATGTAAGATGTCTGCTTCAAAGTTTTAGTCCTAGTAATCCTTATGGAAAATCAAGTAGAAATGTTTGAGTCAACCTATTCTTGAGTGACATGTGCTTCATGACTCAGACTTGTATTCTTAGAAGATTTTGGAATATATTACTACCTCATTTGCTTTTTGATGTTATCAACCTTGTCTTTCTTTTCATATTCAATCCTTCAAGTGTTCATATAGTTCTTGGTAAGATATCCAAGTTCTATACAAATAAAACATCTTGTAGTGGTGTCTCTTGTTCTCATGTGATGTTTCGCACAATTTTATCCAATGTGCCCAAATTCTCCATAGTCATGGCATCTAAACCATGTTTTATAGTCCCAACCAAATATAGTTTTCATAATCTATTATGCTAGTTTCAATATCTTGGTTTTGTATTCAAAGGATTTGTGCCCATGCTTCTTTCATTTGTGATATTTACCTTTAAATTTAGGTTTCTATTTGCTTTCATTAGCTCTATGGCCATGCTTATTTCAATTGTAACACATTCCATTGAATATTTCTTTATTATCACTTAAAATTTTTTTTGATGTATGACTTAACTTACCATAGTGATTGTAAGTAGGCCTTTGATTCTTTTGAACTTCTTGCTTGGATGATTCACCTTCTTCTGTGTATCCTATCCTTGCTTTGCCTATCTGTCTATATTGGCTTTTCTCATTCAACAGATTGATGTCTATTTGATATTTCATCAACCTCTCATTTTTTTTCTTTTCAATGTTTAGATTATTTTGCAATCTTTCATTCTGTAATCTTATATTCATGATTTCTTCATTTGCATTAGTAATCTTGTCAATGAAGTCTACCTATTGAAGGGATAGATGTTGAATTTCATTGTTCTTTCCTTCTATTTCTTCTTTGGCTTTGTCTTTTTCTTCCATGACTTCACACAATTTACTGACTAAATTTCTTGTTCTCTTTTTAGTTTTCTATCTTCTTCTTGAAGGTTAAAATTATTTTCTAATAGGTCTCTGATTTCCTCATTTGATTCATCTAAATTTCTTTCTATATAGATATCGTCAATTCTTTATTCACTGTAGAGTTTGTCATTCATTTGTATTGCAAGATCTTTTCTTCTTTTCAAAGATTGAGATAGTTGCTTCTTTGCTTTCTTAAGTTGGAATATCCAATTCTAAATCCATCTTTTCATTGTCAATAGCCTTATCTATCCTAAATACCTCTATTACTTCTGATGTTTTATAAAGCTATATAAAATTTCTTTGAGAACCATAATGCTTTGATACCAATTGTTAGAAATATAGGATAGGCTAGGTTATTGAGGGGGGAGGGGTGAATCAAGAACCAATAAAACTTAATCTTATTTCACCAATTATTCCTTCATATGTACTCTAAACTAATTGCATGCATGAAAAAATGAAAGCATTAAAACATAAGTAACACTTTGATACAAGATATGGTAACCCAGAAACCTTCTAAATAGAAAGTAAAATTGGGGTGGATATGATACCTACAAGCTTTAGTACTATAGTATAAAGTTGGCTGGTTAAGAATTATAATTGATCACTTCTAATGATCTTCCCTATTAAGAGCAATAAGTACTACTAGGTCAAGCTTGCTAAAGATTTTACAAAACATACAATGAAGTATACACTCAATAAAGAGGTTTGCAAAAGAATGTTAAGCCTACCTTACGAAACGATTTAACTATTCCATCTATTAGGATGAACCAATGGTTGATCTTTCATCTGCAACTCTAATTTTCTAGTTGAGATTCCCTTGGAGTGTAATGATCACCTTGTTGTGATAGATAAATATTTGTTGCTCCTGATACTACTTGTAGCCTTCTTAATTCATACATCTACTCTTATATTCACATCATGCGTTCTTCTATGACTTAACATTTTGATGTGATATAGCACATTACATATATACCAATCCAAAATATAATACATCAAAGTCAGTTACAATAAAATTATCACTGAAATACACAAAGTTGGCTCAACTACTGGTAATCAAGTTCTGAAGACAAACTTGGTGAGATTCTAATACTCAGTAACCATTGTCAACACTCAAGATTGTCATGCTCTTGGTATACATAGAAGCTTAGTTCATACTAATCACTTCCAAGTAGTCTAAACTTGGTCATCATTGGTGACTTAATGAATACTATAAAATTTGACATATAAATTGAATCACTTAGTTGACAATAAGACTCAATAAACACTAATACTATGAGCTCGGTAGAAATTGAATCACTTGGTTGATGCTTTCTAGCTTGGTCAACACTTGATTTGCATCACTAATGCTAGAAACTAAGAAAACACTAGAGACCATAGTTTTCACTATGCAACTTGATAAAAACTATGAAGCTTAGTTTGCACTGATACTCATCAACTCGATAGATACTACTGGGTGCAAACTAAATACTAATTTTAGAACTCAGTAGAACTTGAATTACTTAGTTAACACTATAAATTGAAAGATAAGCTCAATAGTTGCTAACCATTTGACTAAGTGCGAGTCACTAATAAACAAACTTGTCCATAATGTCAACACATGCAATCATTCACCAACAACCCCTAGTAACCCTCCTTGAAGATGAAAATTGAGGTGATTGTAGATGGTCAGGTCACTAGGACATATACCCCCATCTCAAACACACTTAGCCATAATTATCTCATGTAGAGAGTGAGAAATATTCCATGAGAGTTGCATAACTTTGGTCAAAACATTTTAAAATAGTATCAATTTCCTCTCCAACCAAATATGCAAAAGAATGAATGAAGGACTAGCAACCCATGCAACCTAAAGAGGAAATGCTTTAGTGGGGAAACTACCCAAGTGATCCCATAAAGAAGAAAAGGAGGAAGCATGCCTACAAGGACAACCCCAAGAATTCTACCAAAGGTGTCATAGCTAAGTAGAATAGGAACAATGGAAGAAAAGGTGGGAGATAGACTCATTTCCATTATCACACAACACATAGAGTGAGGGGCCTTAAAATAAATTTTTACAAAGATTATTCCAAATAGGTTTCCACTAAGGCATTATATCATCTCAATATAATTGTCTAGTAATCTCTTGGTACCCATTAGAAATAGAGCATTTACTAGATAGAGTACCGACCCAATCCATAACATCTAGCCCTAGTAATGAGAAACACTCACTAGAAGCCAAAATTCTAGAGAGTTCCTAGTGGTCCTCTTCTAAGCCCCTAGGTGGCCAATATAGAGTATCCTTCCATATACAGCGAAAAAAAAGGCCCAAGTGATAAGGGACCTTATAATGAACCATGTTACCCCATCCAACAATAAGAAAATAATTAAAAAGAATCTAAATATGTGGGTACATAGACAAGATAAGAGGGTTATCATCCCAAGAATCAGACCAAAATAAAGCCTCTAAGCCTCCTTTACAAAGGTGGGTAATATAGGAACAATGGAAGAAAATGTGGGAGACACTGTCCTTTCCATTATAAAACAACACATAGAATGAGGTCCCCTAAAATTCATGTTTACAAATATTATCCCACATAAGAAACTGATTTTGAGTCACTAGCCACATGAAGAAATTACATTTGGACTAAGAAATTTTTTTCCAAATAGGTTTCCACTAAGGCACCATGTCATCTCCAAAAAAATTTCTAGTAAGCTCTTGGCACCCAATAGAAATGGAGTATTTACTAGACAAAGCACCACTCCAATCCAAAATATTTGGTTCCAACAATGAGAAACACTCCCTAGAAGATAAAATTCTAGAGAGTGTCTAGCGCTCCTCTTCTAAGCCCCCAAGTAGCCAATCTGAGGAGTCATTTCATCCATAGAATAAAACAAGGCCCAAGTGATAAGGGGCCTTATAATTAACCACCTTATCCCAACCAAAAATAAGAAAAGAATCACAAAGAATCTAAAGATGAGGGTACATAGACAAGATAGGAGGGTTGTCATCCCAAGCATCAAACCAAAATAAAGCCTTAGAGCCTCCCTTACATATCCCAAAATGATCTATCTTAACTAATTGAGTACCATTCTTAAGAGTCTTCCATACCATAGTGCTATGACCTTCTAAAGGAAGTAAGGAAATATAATGTGAATCGACACCCTTGAAATACTTATGAGTTATTATACAAACCCAAAGTTGATTATGTCTAGAGCGCCAACACCAATAAAGGTTAACAACCAAAGCTTTGCTACTTAGGATAGCACAGTACAACCCAAGATCACCCTCCTTCTTAGTCCAAAAAATAGCCTCCTAACTAATTAAAATTCATTTAGAATTACATAAATTACCACTCTAAAGAAACTGTCGAGAAAGATCATCAAACTTCTTGATAAAGTAAAATGAGTGGCCTAAACCGTGCTTCTATAAATAGAAAGAGTTGGAATAAAAAATTGAAGAAGAGTAACTTGAATAATAGTAGAATTTAATCTATGAGTCCAATTATTTACCTTCTTCCAAATCTTATTAATTATATTTTTCCAAAAGAGATATGGCTTACTATAAACAATGCTAGGAATACCAAGATATGTCAAGGATAGCAGCCCAATTCAAACCTATAGGATATTAGCAATCCTCCTTTGAATTGCTTTAAGAGTATTAAAAAATAAATAGAGGAATTAAGTTCATTGATTTTTTGGCCTGGCACCACCAAATAAATGTCAAGAGTATTTTGAAACACCTCAACTTCTTGGACCTGAGCAATACCTACAAGAGTAGTGCCATTAATAAATTTAAGATGAGAAAGTGAGGGTGGTCCATTATCCAAATGCCAACCATGAATAGAATTCTAAGAAACCTGATATGATGTAGAGCATCTTTTAAACCACATAATTGTCTAAGATATTGATGATCTTATCTTCATTTAATCATTGAAATAATTAAAAAAAGGCAAATACTACTTGTTTGCTTCCTTTAACAAACAATTTCAATACTATCTCAAGTTTTACAATTTCCAAGAATTGAGTTATTTGACCCACTAAAACTCAAAATCAAAATTTCTAGAAACAATAAATTTTGTAGATTACTAAAGTAAGTATCACCTCACCAAATCTTGAGGTCTAAGGACCCCATTTGATTCCTCAAATAATTATTGTTTTTTACTACAAATTATGGTCCATATCCCTATCATAATTCAGAATTAAAACACCAAACCCTGCCTAGGAAATGATACCAAACCAATTCCATGTGAAAACCTTATGAATATAGTTTAGCAATATGTAACCCATTTATTTTTTCCAATCATAAATATTTTTTCAAGCACAAATCACTGTCTACAACTCCAACAAAGATCTTTAAAAACTAGTTTCCACTAAAATATGTATAACGTTCACAAATCTGCATAAAACCAACTCAAACAAATAGGAAATGAAAGATAATTCACATATATTTATAATGAATATTATTAGAGATCCTAAGTCTCCAAATGTGTCCGTACTACACACTACAACATGACTATATTCAAGGAATCTCAAATCTGCAAATACCCACTTTCACCAAAATGCTCATAACTTAATAATTTTTTTATAAAATTAAACCAAATGAAACGAATGAGAAGGATGATTCATCATTATATATATTAATTACTATATTACATGGTTTCTAGTCTGTATAGGGCCATACAAGGCCTAGAAACAACATAAAACTAAAAAACCAATCAAAAAAACAATAATAGAATACACCAAAAATATATCAAAATGTTTCTTCTTCTCAAATCTGATTTGGTTCAACCATAAAATTATATTCATTTTAAATATATAAACCTTCCTAACTACCCCCAAGACCAACCATCTACCTTTTTACATCATTTTTGTATGTTAGTAACTTTCTCAATGTTGCATTTTACAACTTTTTTATGCAACTTTTACATTTTTGGCAAAATGACTTCAAAACTTTTTCATACCTCTCTATACATATCCAAATGAAATATTTAAGACCTTTTATAATTATTTTACCCTTCCATGGGTCTTTTACACAAATTTGACCATGTAGACCTAAATATGACCTATTTGACAACTTGAGCAATAGTGTGCACATGCTTACATTTCTTGTCAACACCTTTACAAATGGATTCAAAATGAATCACTACATCATATAGTTGACTTTAAATGACTCAAAAATCGTATATATCTCATAGTGACCTCTAGGATTAGGTGCTTCTACACCATACCACCAGCCTTGAGAATTTTTCAAGTCTCTTGGAAAGGTGTGCTATAACCTGCAAAAAAAAAAAAACAAAAGTCTTCATCTTTACCTTCCTTTGCCTTTTCCTCTTCATGCCTTTATCACTACCATATTTTCCCTTAAGGACACATGACTTTCCTAAAAATTATATTCCCAAATACTCCTATCAATGGAGCATTAATGGTTGCAACTTCCACAGTACCTTATTAGTTAGAGATCCACCTTTACCATACTACTTCAAACTCACCACAATAACTCTCTATTGTGCCTCACCTAGGAGTCCTCTTTTCCTCTCTTTGTAGTCTCTTGGAAATCAAATGGACCACTCCTTTGCCCTAGACCTTCTCTTCGACCTTGATAGACTTTTAGTGTATGTACACACAACCCAAACTTCACATGTATCAAGATTGATGAGTACCTACAACCAAAACTCATTAACAAAATAAATACCAAATCTCCAAGGTCTTGGTGTGGATTGCCTCCCTCGGTGCTCTACCCACACACTCAAGATCTTCAAAATATAATACAATTTTCATGTAGAGAATCTGATAAACCAAAAAAAATTCTAATAACTTGGTGATCTAATCTTCATTTAGTCATTGAGATAATTGAAAAGAGGAATACACTACTTGTTTTCTTCCTTTAACAAACAACTTCAATACTGTCCCAAGTTTTACAATTTCCAAGAATTCAGTTATTTGACCCAAAAAAACTAAAAACCAAAATTTCTAGGAGCAATAAAGTTTGTATATAACTACATTAACTATATCCTCACCAAATCTTGAGGTTTGAGAACCAAATTTAACTCATAAAACAATTATTGTTTCAAACTACAAATTCTGGTCCATATCACTATCATAATTCAAAATTAAAACACTAAACCATGCCTAGGGCATACAATATATTCACCAACATGAATCCAAATGATAAAAAACAAATTATATGTGAAAAAATTATTAATATAGTTTAATAATATGTAAGCCATTTATTTTTCCTAGTCATTAATAATTTTTGAAGCATAAATCACTACCTACAACTTCAATGGAGATCTCTAAAAGGTAGTGTCCACTAAAATATGCATAACCTTCACAAATATTCATATAATTAACTAAAACCAAAAGTAAATGAAATATAATTCATATATATTTTTATAAAATATTATTATATGTCTTGAGTCTCCAAAATATGTCTATACTACACACTACAACATGACTATATTTAGGGAATCTCAAATCTGCAAATACCCATTTTCATCAAAATATTCATAACTTATTCATTTCTTTATAAAATTGAACCAAAGGAAAATAATGAGAAGTAATATTCATCATTCTATATATCCATTACTATATTTAATGGATTTCATGCATTACAAGGCTGTACAAGGCCTAGAAACAACACTAAAACTAAAAAACCAATCAAAACAACAACAATAGAATGCACCAAAAATGTATCAAAATATTTCCTCTTCTCAAATACTATTTGGTTTGACCATATAATGGTATTTATATCCATTTTAAATTTATAAACCTTCCTAACTACCCTCAAGACCAACCATCTACCATTTCACATCATTTTTGTAATATTAGCAACTTTCTCAATGTTGCATTTTACAACTTTTTTATGCAGGTTTTACTTTTTTGACAAAATGACTTCAAAACATTTTCATACCTCTATATACATATCCAAATGAAATATTTAAGACCTTTTATAATTATTTTACCCTTCCATGGGTCTTTTACAAAAATTTGACCATGTAGACCTAAACATGACCTATTTAACAACTTGAGCAATATTGTGCACATGCTTACATTTCTTGTCAACATCTTTACAAATCAATTCAAAATGAATCAATACATCATATAATTGAATTTAAATCACTCAAAAACCTTATATATCTTGTAGTGACCTCTAGGATTAGGTGCTCCTACACCATGATACTTGATGAATATTCCTAGGCCCTTAGTCATAATAATAAAGAGATAGGAGAGAGAGAGTCGTCATGGAGCATAACCCTAGAGACACAAAATAAATGGGAACAAAAGTAACCTAAAAAATAGTAGAATTTCATCTATGAGTTCAATTGTTTAATGTCTTCTAAATCTTATTAAGCATATTTTGCTAGAAGAGACATGGATTTCTAGAAACAACACTAAGAATAAATAGATATAACAAGGGTAGCAAGCCAATCTGAAATTATAGGATATTAACAATCCTTCTTGAATAGCTTCAAGCATATTAAAAAATAAATAGAGGAATTAAGTTCATTAATTTTCTATCTTGGTGCCACTAAATAAATGTCAAGAGTGTGTTGAAACACCTCAGCTTCCTAGATCCAAGCAATACTCACAACAACATTGTCACCAATAAATTAAAGATGAGAAATTAAGGGCGGTCCATTATCACAATGCCAACCATGAATAGAATTTTGAGAAACCTAATACTTGATGAATATTTCTAGGCCTCCAGTCTTAATAATAAAGAGATAGGGGGAGAGAGAGTCACCATGGAGCATACCCCTAGAGACACCAAATAATTGGGAAGGTTGATAATTAAGAAGAATAGAGAAAGATGTAGTAGTAACATAACTCATAGTCCAACTTACCCACTCTAGGATAAATCCAAAGAGAAGAATAATATTCTTGAGGAAACTCCATATAACTCTATCATAGGCCTTGGCCATATCTAACTTAATAAACATAGATTTCTCCCTTAAACTAGCCATAGAGTGAATAGCTTCAATACCAATAACAACCCCATCTAAAATTCAACTTCCTATGACAAAACGTCCTTGTTTTTGAGATAATAGAAAGGAGCGAACTTTTGAGCTTCTCAATGATCAACTTAGTAATAAATTTGAAGACCACATTACACAAAGAAATAGACTAAAAATATATATTTGATTAGCCTAATTTTTTCCCAAAATTAGAGCCAAGAAGGTAGAATTCAAGGCCCACTATATCTACTTACAAGAATTCAACAGGAAAACCATAAAGACCAAGAGCTTTTCCTTTATGTGTACTAAAGACCACCTCCTCCAACTCAACCAAAGAGAGTGGTTGCATGAGAAAATCATTCATTTCTTGGGTAACAAGAGAGGGAATATAAGACAAAATAATAGTCTCTTCATTTACTACAATGGGAGAGTCCTAAGAAAAGAGGATAGAAAAGTACATGGTTGCATCCTTCAACAAAGCTAGCAAGGAAGACAACTGAAGACCTTCAAAGTTAACTAAAGAATAATTATACCTCTAATTTCAACGAGATTGCATGGTTTAATGAAAAAATGCAATGTTCTTATCACTCTCCTAGAGCCAATCAAATTTAACCTTTTTCTTCTAGTATATTTCCTCATGAAACCACCATTCTTCGAGATGTTTAGAGGCAAGGGATTTAGCTTTACCCAAAGACATAGAGAAACCAAGATCCATAATCTTCCTAGTAATGACATCAAGAAACTCCTAAAATTTCCCTTTCATGTTATGAAGGTTCTCAAAACATTATCCATTCTATTTTTTGAGCTTCCTTTTGACATACTCAAGATATTTAGTAAAAGAATACATAGTAGTACTATATGTAGGGGCACCATCTCTCTAAAAACTAACTATAAGATCATCAAGAAAGGAATCTTGAAGGTACATCAATTGAAACTTGAATGGAGGATTCTTAGGAATAATCACTCCAACAGCAAAGATTTTAATTGGTTAATGATAAGAACCCCATCGGTCCAAAATTTCAAAAGAGAGAGTAAGAGAGCAACTAACCCAGAAGCAGGAAACCAATAATGTATCCAAATGTTTAGAGCTATCTTGAGCCACAAATCTTCTATTATTCCAAGTAAATATCCCATTATCTAGTTTGATATCAAAAAGGTGCAACATATCAATAGTTTGATGAAGAAGATTAGAGGAAGGCCCCAACCAAGAGAAATCACCCTTCTCCTCAAGACTTATATCTAAATTGAAATATCCTTCTAAAACCCAAGGATGGTAAGGATGGAAATTTCTTTCATATCAAATGTGTGACCAAATTTTTAGCTTTCCCACATAGTCCATAGGCACATAGATATTATTATTTCTACATTTAGTTAGTATTGTTTCTCTAAGACCAATTTCTTTTATACTACTTTAATGTAGGCATCTTCAAGAGTACAAGTGGTTGGAGCTATACATTAAAAAGAACAAAAAATAAACCAAATGTATTAATTGTGTGAATCTAGGATTTTTTTGATAGATTTAATTTATTCATACATGATGTAGTTTTATTGTTCATAAATAATGCATTTCTGCATGAGGATGTGAGTATATAGAAATTTTTGATAGAATTCATGTATTTGTAGTGGTTTAGTACATTTATATTTTTTTATGTGACATGAAGAAAACAATCTAATAGGATTTCCTACTAATGTGTTGATGAAGCTCGTATTTAATGTGTTTATTATGTAACCTAATTTTCTTATTAACCTATGGAAATGTGTTGATTAAGAAGGCTCGTTTATCACAATTTGATGTCAACCAATCTTGCTTCTTCCCCAAGCTCTCCTAGGGTCTCCTTAGGTCTTACGCTTGACAAAATAGGTTTTATACCCACCCTATACTCCTTAGGACTCTATACAATAGATCCTAACCAATCAATTTGCACACACCAATAAGGTATAACAACTTTTTTGCTAATTCTCTAGTAACCCCAAATGTTCATTTGACTTCCAATTGGGTGGATGGTCAACATGCAATATCTATAGACTTCCTTCAAGCTTCCAAACCAAAAACAACACCAAAACTCTAATTGAGTTCCAATCCACAAGTGAAAATGCATTCAAATGCTTGTAAAAAGGCTACTAGAATTAGCCCTCCAAATGCACTAAAACCAAAATATCTTGAAAAAATACTTAACAATGAGTCATACAAAACCATTCTGGATACCCTTTTAGAAGACCTTAAGGATTTTGGAGGTGAAGGGTTTCCAAATTATTTTTACGGTACAGGCACAATTTTAGCCTAAAATCAAGGGTTTCAAGGTATCCAAAAAAACTTCCCACTTGTCTTGGGGTTACATCACTCCTTTCTACAACACTTTCCATGCATAGTTTGAAGTATCTACATATTCAACCACACCTATCTTCTCTGCAATAATTTGTGATGCCTAACCAAGTTGCTAGGACTTGCTTAGGGCATCACTGCAATAGTGGACCTTCAATTTTCTAAGGCCTCATCTACACTATACATTATTTAAATGGAGTAATATTCCAAATCCAAAGATACCATATTGTACCTACAGTGGGAAATGGCCCTATGACTCCATTTGTGCACACAATCTATCTCAGGACAATAGACTAGTGAAAACAAAAACATTTAATACAAGCATGCAAAAATTCACAAATTAATCCTAGATTTAATCTGTCTACATGCCAAGAGTACTTAAAAACACAAAATTATTGTTCATATCTTGTTGTCTAGGTCGTACAGTTCAATAACTCACTTTTCCAACCCTTTGAATAGGTTGAGAATGGAATTATATAGGCTTGACATCCATTCTCTTGACTATTTTAGATAGTTAAAATACCTTCTTGACAAAGTTTCTTGAAATGCAAGAAAAGTTGTGAAAATGTTCTTAATGACAACATTGACAACTTTGAGCAATTTTTGCAATTTTGAGTATTTGACCCTCAAGCTTGCTTTAAATGATGTTAAATTATTAAAAAATCATTAAAAAATTTTTAAAAAACTAATAAGGTCCTTCAAACATTGGTTTTACCTTTTTAGCCTCCAAAACCAAAAAATGCTCTATATAGCCATATTGAGCAATATTGAACAACTACGAGCAATCTAGCCTAAACAACCTCACTTAAGGACTAGACTGACTCTATTATTCACCTAGTGGTATGGCTAGCACCACCACAAGACAAAAACTCTAAGGTAACCCTAGGTATTCATTATCCCACCTAGGTACTACTACACCATACTCCCCTAGAGAGAGAAATCATGTCACTCCTATGGACAATATGTCTTTGTTGATGCTTAGCTTCTTAAAGTCTTCCTTAGAAACCCATGTGGCTTGTGAGTCTAGTCTAGTCTTCCACTTGAGAAGGTACTCCATGTATACTCTATTTCTAGTAGTTTTCTTGACTCTGGAATCTATCACCTTGTCAACTTCTAACTTGGTAGTGGAAGGAACTATTGCATGGTCCAGATCATTCTCAACTCCTTGACTACTAGTAGCATCAATATGTTAGAAATGATTTAGAATAACTGAGAGGGTGGGTGAATCAATTTTTCAAGTTCCAAATGCCAAATTAAAACTTTTTCATCAAGTGAGCCTTTAAAACTATTCACTCATCCAAGCTTAAACTTTATTACAAGTAACAAGTTACTGTAAATCAACATGAAAACATAACACATGAAAGATCAACACATAACATAGTGATTTATGTGGAAACTCAATTTTGGGAAAAACACTAGTAACATGCTACTCAATTCTCACACTTATGAAGTGATGCCTTGCAAAAGGCCCGCCCTATTAAAGGCTACAACACACTGTTAAATATGACCTGGTATACAACTTGACCTTATATTTATATCTTACACTATCAATTTTCCCTGAATACAACTTACAATAATTAATATTTATCTTTTCATTCTAATGCAGGAGCATCCTGGGTGCAAGGGCAATCTTGCATCACCCAAAAAAAATATTATTTTTCAGTCTTTTATATATTAATAAGGAATAGTAGATAGGGTGGTTACTATTTATGGGAACTTACTATTTTTAGTTATTTTTTCATACAAGCTCTTTTCTATAGGAAGGTTCATTTTAGAGTTATAAGCCTACCATAAAAATCCCATTGCTCTAGCTTAAGTTTCAAAGAAATTATTGTAGATTTTTGGTGTTACAATTTGCAGAAAAAAATCTTTGAGCTCACCATTGGAGGTCTTAGAGTGTCCAGATGAGGTCCAAAAACTTAATGGAAGAGCTCTAACACAATTTCAAGCCTATAGATCAAGAGCTAGCATTTTTAAAAAGTGGTTATAATAGCCAATTGGAGCAATGGTTCATGAGTTATGGCCTTCAAAAGTTATGCTACCAAAATTTCTAAAATAATTTATCAAAGATGTATTTGGATGTGGCATAGTTTGTAAGTTTTTCTTGTCGAAATCAACTTTTAAAAGGTTGTTGGAGAGGTTAAAACCCCTGACTAGTGGCCCATGAAAAATCTTAACTGCTGGTGCACCAAATGTGGGATTGAATATGAATATAGGAAAGTTTATATTAAAAATTTTACTATCAAAACTACCACCTTATAAAATAAGATTTTTTTTGTTATTTGGTTAAGATATATCCCCCAAATTTGATGTAAGCCAATTTTATTAATTGGCAAAGGGGTAAATTTGAATAGGTAGTTTTTTAAAGAGGCCTATAATTAAATATTATTGTTTTGGCCTATTTTAGGCTAAATTCATGTATAGAAGAGGGGGGAGTTTTTCTTATGAGACCCATTCCAGAGAAGAGATTTTCAGAGGAGCCATTCTGAAGAGGCCATTCTAGAGGAGAGAATTTTTGACATGTCAAAGAGCATTCTAGAGGAGAATTTCTAAGAGGAGATTTTTCTAAGAAGCCATTCCAGGGCCACTCAGAACACACTTACATGGGATGTAATGATGTTTTGTATCTGTAGTCAAACGTTTTCAGGAAAAGTCTTCCTTGCTTTTTAGTAACCAATCTTGCACCTTGAGAGCTTGTATGCAAGATGGTTTGAGTCAGGATTTGTTAATGACTTTATGGATGGACTATAGTATGTTGTAAATCAACTTTTAAGAGCATCAATTATACATTAGTCACTCAGTTGAGCTAGACCTAGAGATGTAGTCTGCTTAGTTCAGATGAACTTAAATCTTCAAATTGGTTCTCTTTTCTCTCCATTCTCTATCTCTAGTGATATAATTCTCTCTTTCTATTGATCATGTCATTTTTAATATTTTATATCTTTTCAATTATACATTATAAATTAAGTATCTATATACTTTGATGCAATTTTCACTAGTATATAACTGCCTAGATTGTAATCAGATCAAATTTGGTATCAAAGCTAGTTTGGCAAGTTGTATATGAAGTGATTTTAGGTGTATTTTCCTTAATGAAATCAAAAAAGGGAGAATCATATAAGATGGAATTGACTCCATCTATGGTGGCAAGTATCCACTCTATCATAGAGAAAGTGGGACTACTTATTCAAGACCATCAAGATGAAGATGAGAGAGTCCAAAACTTGGAAGAAGCTAATCACTAGCTTCGATTAGAGAATGTAAGTCTTTGAAGGGTTCTAGAAGAGGCTAATAGGGAGAAGCAAAGCCTGGATGAGATGTTTCAAAAGGGGAATATTGAAATAAGTCCTCCTCATTCAAAAAGCGTTGGCATGTGGGCATTGAGCCCATAATTAGAAGGAACTTATTCATACTCTCCATTCATCCCACCTGGAAGTATGAATGCTTTGTCAGCTATGAAGTCTTCACCAAAGAAAGGATTCCCTTGAGGCCATGGAAAAAGGGCTAATTTTGGCTCAAAAGATAATGCAAGCCATTTCTCTTTTTGTGAACAAATGGACTATCTAAGATAGTTCCAAGCCCCTACGAACCACAATGGTTAGATAGAGGCATCTTCTACATTAGAACAAGAGCAGGAACCTAGAAACCACTCTATTGGGAGCTTTGAGAAGCACACTAAGGGCATCAGTAAGAAACTAATGTCCAAAATGGGGTATAGCAACAAAGGCTTAGGCATCCATGAGCAAGGCATGACCCATCCTCTTGAGGCAAAGCAAAGGCCTCAAAAGAAAGGATTGGGATATGGAGGAATCGATAAGAACTATGAGGCCTTGTTGAAGGAAAATTCCTTGGATAATCTGGAAGTTGATTCTTCTCTGAAGAAAAAGGTCAAGACACATGAAAAGATCTAAAACTTTAGTGACCATTGTAAGATAAGTGGCCACTAGATAGAGAAGTGTTGGAAGTTGCACCCAGAACTTTGACACTCTCCTAGGTGCATTTTAGAATCTAGTTAGCCCAAAGTAGACAACAAAGGAATCAAGATGGTACTCAACAACACCATGCAAGAGACTAAGGCACAAGAAGCACTAGTAGTTTCCAACACTGTTGAAGCAACAGTAGTAGTCTCTACTACTCCTAAATCAATCTTAGTGGAAGCACAACAAAGTAGTGAGAAACCCAAGAAGAGAGGTTCCATTTAACAACTCCATAAGAGTTGGGAACAAATTTTAGCTAAATAGCAATATTAGCTTTGTGGGTATTACCATTTTAGTAGGGTAAATGTTGATAGTAAGCTAGAGCATTTATGAGTATATGACTCTAAATAAATTTGTATGTAACAAAGTTGTATAATCCTAGGGTTGAGATGTTTGTATGGCTATTAATAGCCCTATCTCTTGTAATCCAAAAGGGAGGATACTTTGAACTTCTTATTATAGAATTTGTTTGGTGTGAGGCTCTTTAGAAGAAGCACCTGTTGCAACTAATGTGATTTAGAGTTGCAGAGAACAATTAGCCAATGCCTTTAAAGTTCTTTGCTTTGTGACTCAGTTAAAGATGGTCAGTTGATGACCAATGTTCCTACAAGTCTTTATCATGACTTTGATGTGTATGCAAATATTTGGAGCTCTTTGGTGATGCCTTTAATTAGCTTTTCCAAAATACAAAGGTGAAGGAATGTTTCATGATGAGGCTTTATTACCATCACACATGTAGTTTGCAAGAAAAAAGGAGCATCAAAAGTGACTAGGCTAGAATGCAGATGTAAACTACCATCGTAAGAATCATTGAGTGACAAGTTTGTCATGCTCAGTTTTTCTTCTTTCTTTATGGCTTTTCAAGTTCCATTTGAACTGCATTCCTTTCTTTAAAAGTCCTAGTGTGACTCAAGTACGAGTCCCCTTGTGGAAAAATATGACATGAATGTTTTCATGATATTGTCAAAATGTAAGATCCTGAGAAGGCATAATAGATAGTATTGAGGCACAAATGTATTTGACCAAGACCAAAGGCTAAATCAAGCATTGCAGTGGAGTTTCAAAAATGGTAACAGGATTGAGATCAGTGACAAGGGAGCTAAAGGTTCTACTATATACACTTTTGGAGGACCAAAAGCCTTTTTAGTGGGGAGGTTTGATCTAGAGGATATTTTCATAAAAAATTAAAGTATCTCCAGATCTCCCATAATTAGCACCATGTCAAAGTTCTCAAGATTTTGAATCCAATGCAACTTAAATGGGCAAAAAAGGAGTCCATACACTCAAGTTATGACTAGTCAAAGTTGGGCCAAACCTTGGACCAGAGGCTATAAAAAAGATGAAATTTGGAACTCTCCAAAATTGGCCAAGTTCGACACCATTTTGAAGGTCTCATCAAGAGGTTTATGGAAACATTCATTTCATCCAAACTAGAGCCCAGGCACAAAAGTTATGCCCAGTCAAAGTTGTGGTCAAATAGGCATATCAGAGGTTGACCAAAAATAGGTATGGAATTTTGACCATCTCCAAATTAGTTTAAAATGGCATCAATATGAAGGTCTCACCTCTATGATTCCAACACCATTCATTTCACCGAAAATGGAGTTCATATTCAGGAGTTATGATTGGTCAAATATGCCTAGGAAAAGGGTTGACCAGTGACTAGCATGTCCATATTATGACATCAGCATGGTGATGTGGCAAGTACATAGTTAGCATAATAAGGTGGCATGAATAGTCATCTTTGACCTATCATTTTGTGACATGTGTCATTACAAGGTTAAGTGAATTAGTGCCACGTGGCACCTATGTGGGAAGGGACCAAGTTTGTTCTACCAAAAGTATATCTTGGTAGCCAATAGGGTCGAACCCATGGCCATCGAGCCCCAAACCGAAATAGATGTGGCGTTTTTTGTACTTAAAGTTTATCTCACCAAAATTGGATTTTAAAAGGGCATGGATAGGGTTGGAACCCCCAACTGGCAACCCAAGCAAAATCTTAACTGCCAGTGCACCAAATGTGGGATTGAATATGAATATAGGTAAGTTTATATTCAAACTTTGCCTATCAAAACTACCACCTTATAAAATAAGTTTTTTTTTGTTATTTGGTCAAGGTATATCCCCCAAATTTGATGTAAGCCAAGTTTATTAATTGGCAAAGGGGTAAATTTGAATAGGTAGTTTATTTAAGAGGCCTATAATTAAATATTATTGTTTTGGCCTATGTTAGGCTAAATTCATGTATGAAAGAGGGGAGAGTTTTTCTTATGAGACCCATTCTAGAGAAGAGATTTTTGGAGGAGCCATTCTGAAGAGGCCATTCCAGAGGAGAGAATTTTGGACATGTCAGAGAGCATTCTAGAGGAGAATTTCTGAGGGGAGATTTTTCTGAGAAGCCATTCTAGGGGCACTTAGAATGCACTTACATGTGATGTAATGATGTTCCATGTCTATAATTGAACCTTTTTAGGCAAAGTCTTCCTTGCTCTTTAGTAACTAGTCTTGCACCTTGAGAGCTTGTATGCAAGATGGTTCAAGTCGAGATTTGTTAATGACTTTGTGGATGGACTATAGTATGTTGTAAATCAACTTTTAATAAAATCAATTATACATTGGTCACTTAGTTGAGATAGACCCAGAGATGTAGTCTGCTTAGTCTGGATGAACTCTGAAATCAAATTGGTTCTCATCTCTCTGTCTTGTTCTCTATTTCTTGTGTTTATATGTGCTATTAGTTTCAATTAACTATCATTTAAGTTCTTTATTCCACATTGAGCTAAATTGAACTGGTTGAGTATAGTGGCATAGAACTTAGTGTTTTAACGCATTGCACTAGCAAATTGGGATACTTAGTTTCTCTGTATTCACCTTTCATCTAGTTTTTTAGTTAAACATTAGACATTAGGTATTTGTACATCTTGATGCAATTTTCACTCAGAATATAATTGCCTAGATCTTTACAATAAGATCAAATTTGAAACTGAGTATCCCAATTTGCTAGTGCAATGCATTAAAACATCGAGTTCTATGCCACCATACTTAACCACTTCAATTTAGTTCAATGTGGAATAAATAATAGTTAAATGAAACTAATAGCACCTATAAACAAAAGAAACAGAGAATGAGAGAGAGATGAGAACCAATTTGATTTTAGAGTTCATCCGGACTAAGCAGACTACATCTCTATGTCTAGCTCAACTGAGTGACTAATTTATAATTGATGCTCTTAAAAGTTGATTTACGACATACTATAGTCCATCCACAAAGTCATCAACAAATCCTGACTCGAACCATCTTGCATACAACCTCTCAAGGCACAAGACTGGTTACTAAAGAGCAAGGAAGACTTTGCCTAAAAAGGGTTGACTACAGACATAAAACATCATTACATCACATGTTTGTACATTTTGAGTGCCCTTGGAATGGCTTCTCAGAAAAATCTCCTCTTAGAAATTCTCCTCTAGAATGCTCTTTAACATGTCTGGAATTCTCTCCTCTAGAATGGCCTCTTCAGAATGGCTCCTCCAAAAATTTCTTCTTTGGAATGGGTCTCATAAGAAAATCTCCCCCCTCTTTTATACATGAATTTAGCCTAAAATAGGCTAAAACAATAATATTTAGTTATAGGCCTCTTAAGAAAACTACCTATTCTAATTTACTCCTTTGGCAATTAATAAACTTGGCTTACATCAAATTTGGGGGGATATATCTTAACCAAATAACAAATTTATTTATTGATTTATAAGTTGGCGGTTTTAATAGGAAAATTTTGATTACAAACTTGCCTATATTCATATTCAATCCCACATTTGGTGCACTAGTGGTTAAGATTTTTCTTGGGCCGCCAGTCGGGGGTTCCAACCCTGCTGGCAGCCTTTTAAAAGCTGATTTTGGTGAGATAAATTCTAAATAAAAACTGTGCCACATCCATTTTGAAGTGGACTAGTAGCCCAATGACCACTGACTGGGGTTTTGGGCCTGGTGATTGTAGATTTGACCCTGCCGACTACCAAGATATACTTTTGGTAGAACAAACTTGGTCCCTTGCCATGTAGGTACCACGTGACACTAATTCACTTAACCTCATAATGACATGTGTGTCACAAAATGATAGGTTAGAGCTAATTGTTCATCCCACCTTATTATGCTGACTATGTACTTGCCATGTCACCATGCTAACATTATCATATAGACATGCCAATCATTGGTCAACCCTTTTCCTAGGCATCTTTGACCGATCATAACTCCTACATATGAACTATTTTTTCGATGAAACGAATGGCATTGGAATCATAGTGACGAGACCTTCATCTTGATGCCATTATCAACTAATTTAGAGATGGTCAAAATTGCATGCCTATTTTTGTTCAACCCTTGATATGCCTATTTGACCATGACTTTGACTAGGCATAACTTTCACATCTGGGCTCCAATTTTGACAAAATGAATGTTTCTAGAAACCTCTTGATGAGATCTTGAAATTAGTGTCAAGCTTGGCCATTTTTGGAAAGTTCCAAATTTCACCTTTTTAATGGCCTATAGTCCAAGGTTTTACCTAACTTTGACTGGCCATAACTCAAGTGTACAAACTCCTTTTCTGCCCATTCGAGTTCTATTGGATTCAAAATTCTAAGAACTTTGACATGGTGCTAATTATGGGAGATCTAGAGATAGTTCAATTTTTGATGAAAATATCCTCTAGATCATCTACATAATGAAATGATATGTAACCCGACCTTGCTTGGTAAGGCCTTGTGACCCAACCTTGGTCAATGATCGTTTTGCATCTTGAATGCTGATATGGATCTTTTTGCTTGCTAGCTAAAGCTGATGTTAGATGACTTGTTCTAAATTATAGCTCCAGTGATCTGCATAGGTATATGTCACCCAACTCGTTGACTTGGGTGTCATTCACTTCATGATTTTGTCTTGCATTCTCTAGAGATTTCAGTATCCATTTCTACCTCATTTATTTTATGATCTTGTCAACTTTTTCTTTCTTTTCATCTTCAATTATTCTCATGTTCATATAGTTCTTGGCAAGATTTCCAAGTTCTATACAAATAAAACATCTCTTTGTAGTATCTCTTTTCATCATGTGATGTTTCACATAGTTTTCTCCAATGTGCCCAAATTCACCATAGTAGTGACATCTACACCATGTGTTGTAATCTCGTCCAAATATTGCTTTCACAATTTGTTCTACTAGGTTCCACTTCTTGATTTTGCACTCTAAAGATTTGTGTCCTTGTTTCTTGCAATTGTGACACTTTCCTCCAAAATTAGGTTTCTCTGTGCATTTACTTGCTCTATGACCATGCTTGTTGCAACTGTAACACTTTCCATTGAATTTTGCTTTACCATTGCTCTAGAATTTATTTGATGTATGACCTATCTTACCACAAGGATTACAAGTAGACCTTTTGTTCTTTTGAGCTCCTTGCCAAGATGATTCACCTTCTTTTGTATATATCCTAATCAAGCTTTGTCTTTTTGTCTATATTGACTTTTCTCACTCAATTGATTCATGCTTTCTTGAGATTTCATCAGTCTTTCATTAGTTTTTTTTTTCAATGCTAAGATAATTATACGGTCTTTCATTCTTTGTATTTAGATTGATAAGCTTTTGATTTGAGAAAAAGGGTTTAACACGAGCCCTAGATTTTCCAAATGTATTTAAAACTGAGTGGATATGAATGTTGGTATATGATTGAAAAGATCATTTGAGTAGAAAGATTGTTATTGATGAAGAAGTGTTTTCAATCATTGTTTTGTCACTGATGTCAAACCTGCTATATGTTGGTAAGATAATTGCTTATATGTTTCAAGCACTATCACTTAGTTGATTGATGAAGAGAATTTGATCAACAAGATGAAACAAAAGAACCTATAGGAAAGGTTGAGTTATGATTATGTATTGAAGTGCAAGAATTAGTTAAGATAGTGATAACATAATATATTGATGATCTACTTGAGGTTACAAAATGATTCGCTACACTTACAAAGTTTAGAAGAAAAGGTTTGGACAAAGTTCATTTGCTTCATTTGCTAAGCTTGACCAAGTTGATAGAAGGTGCTGGGAAAAGTTAGTGCAAGTTGAGTAAAAAGTTAGTTGGAGCTAAGTGAAAGCAATTTCTAGTGGATGCAGAGCAAAATAATAGGTGTTGAGCAAGTTAGTAGATGCCGAGTGATTTTCAATAGATGTTGAGCACCAATAAAATCTATTTAATGCTAAGTGTTTTTACAGTAGATGCCGAGTAACAAAGTATGTATTGAGCATTGATAAATTGATAATATTGAGTGCTTGCATTATGAAAAAGATTGAAGATTCATCAAATAAAAGCTGACAAGTTTATTTTCTTGGAACTTGTAAATTAGGAGAAAGATAAGATTGATGAGCTAGAGGCACAGAATCTTATGTAAACCATTCTAGAGGAAAATTCAAATAGATTCTAGGAGAAGTTTCTAGAGAAGACAAGATATGGGGTAGATACATTGTATCCTACCTAAGCCATCAAAAGCCCTAGTTCTTGAGATGGATAATGAGCAGGAAAAAGAGTGCTAATTCCCTATATGTAGGGATGTCTAGTCATGAAGCGAAGTTATTTATAGGTCATAAAGTTTTTCGAATATGAAAATCTAAGAAGGTGAAGGAAGAGGGTTTGCTTCATCAAGTGACCCAAGAGGAGAAGTCTACAATGGTGAGCTAAGAAAGAAGGCTAGAGAAGTATGAATGCAAGTAAGGTTGTAAGTTGTATCAAATAAAACTCTATTGTTATTCTCTACCAATTATATCAGATTAGGGTAAATTCTTTAGAGAAAGGTTAACTTAATAGTCATTAGAAAATCATTTAATAGGGTGGTATTCCAAGTGAATGACCTAAAGTCCTCTAACAAGGCTCACTTTTGACAAGGCGATTGAAATCCCTTAACCAAGTCACATTTAACAGTGTGTGTTGTAACCTTTAGCAAGGTTGGCCTTTAATAGAGACATCACTTTAGAAGAGTGAAAAAGGAGTAGCATGTTACTGGTAGTTTTTCCCAAATTAGGTTTCAATGTTAAATCATTGTGTCAATTCTATTGATGGATGTGTTGTCTTTTATGCTTTACATTTTTGCATATTAATTTAATAGTGACATATTAGTTTTGGCTAACACATAATGAATGCATGCATGGTTGAGAATGTTATATGGGTTCACTAAATTGAGAAAAAGTTTTATTTAGACATTTGGACCTTGATTAACTGATTCACCCCCCTACTCTTAGTTAATCTAAAAATAATTCCAACAATTGGTATCAGAGCATAGTTGCTTAAGAGGATTAGTTTTAAGGTACTAAAAGCATAAAGATCAAGATGTCAAAAAGAGAGGCACCCAAGCTGAATAGAGATAACTTTTCTACATGGAAAAGTTTGATGAAGGTACACCTTGGAGGACTTGGGGATTATGAAAAAACATACATTACAACATAACATGTTGATCCAGCAGGCACCCTAACTATTGAAGACCTAAAGAAAAGAAAGAATATAATAAGGCGATGTTGGAGATTGCCTCTACCCTAAGCTATGCTAAGTTTGACGATATCAAAGAATTTAAAAGTGCAAAGTAGATGTGGGATGTCCTAGCCACTATCCATGGTGGAGAAAAAAATGTTCAAAGAGCCAAGTCAAAAAGCCTAAGAGGTAAGTTTGATGACATGAGAATGGAACAAGGTGAAAACATTGCTCAATATGTTACTCGAATAAAAGAAGTTGTTAGTGCAATAAAAGGTGCTACTAGTAAAATAGATGATTGTTGGGTGGATATTTTACAACTGACAATTTTGGGGAAAAATCCAGTCACAAAATAGGATGACTAGCCACAACATGTGAGACAAAGTCTCTCCTACCTTAAAGTGAAGGCTACCACTTCTACCCATTCCTTGGATCAACTCAAGGTAAGCAAGAAGTTGAGAGATTTTGTAAAAAGGGTCTTACCATATCCTTTATTCTTAACTTTAAAGAAATAATCCACTTACTCATGGAGTGATTAATGGGCAGGGTGAATCTCTAACTAAACTTCTATCAAGAGTTGGAAACAGTGATATCGATAAACCTTCACTAACTCAAAGGCTAGCTGAAAGTATACTTGTTTGGCTCTAAGTCTGGTCATACTTCTATATGGTAAAAGCTTTAAAATTAGGGCACAAAGACTTCTAAAAGTAAGAACAATTTAACTATTTTGTGAATTAAGATGAAAATGCAAGCTACAGACAAAGCTTCTAGCTATGGATTTCCACAACCGCTCGTAGTCATTCATTTCTTGGGAAAAATTAGGATTCGTAGGATGAGTTTTAAAAATTTTTAAAAATGGAAAAACTCTTTTTCCCAAAAATCTGCCAAATATGGCAATTTTAAAAAATGTAATAAATAGGTGTTCTATTTCGTTGTAGAGGAAAAGTAGAGTTGTAAAAAAAGTTTGAATGAAGAATTTTGGTATTTTGAAACATTTGTCTTGTGTCAATCTCTGATTTATTCATTGACGATATTAGATTATATTAGGTTATATGGTTGATGGATTATACTATGATCCAAATGTTAATGGAAAAGATTCATATTCAAAATCATACTATAAAGAATGTTAAAGTTTCGATAATTTGAAATATGTCTATTGTACTATATTGTTTTATGTTTTTATGTCTACATTCCTTTTTTGGCTTTGTAATTAGTTTCTAGTATAGAATAGGTTTCTTAATCAATTTAAGTCACAAAATCTAAGGGTTGTTACAGAGGGTTTCGTTCTTGCTTATTTAATAAAAAATAGTGAATTCTATCTTTTGTCCCTAACAATTGCTCACCAATTTTGTTATGCTTTCAAAAGAAAGTCTATGAAGCATCTCAACAATTAAATTCAACAAATTATTTTAGCTACTTAAAATCTTGGGTAAGGTATATAGTCTTCAAATTCTTCAAAAAATTCTTGTTAGCAATAAAATTTAAATGATTAATATTAATTAAGAAGTTCTATTTAATATCACTTAGCTCTCTCACAAATATAATTTAATTGTTAAAGATGAATAAACTATATATATATATATATATATATATATATATATATATATATATATATATATATATATATATATATATATATATATATATATATATATATATATATATATATATATATATATATAGTTCAAATGCAACTATATTTATCTTTCTATCTTTCCATATCTCCCTATTATACCATCTCTCTCTTATCCTATATCTTCCTGTATATCTCTACGTTTTTTCCTTTATATCTCCCCCTCTCTAATCCTTATGTCATGATTAGAATTTAATGTTTGGGTTAGGATGAGGTCAAAATTAGGATTTAGGTTAGGGTTGTGAATAGACTTTAGGTTTACAATTATGATTAAAGTAAGGGGTTAGATCATGATATTAGAATTTTGATTAAAATTAAGATTAATGTTAGGATTAAAATTATGATGGAAGTTACATTTATAAATATCAAATTTTAGTTCTATGACCCAAATTAAGATCTTTAATAAGATTAAAATTAGAACAATATTTAAGTTTATATCATAATATGATCATAATTAAGATTAGAATTATGTCTATTATAATTATTATTTAAATAACAAGAGTTGCATGCAACTAGAGTCCCTGCCTTGGGTAGATGAGGGAGTAGGAGGAAGCACATGGTGTTGCATAATTTTGCATAGAACAACTATCAACATTGAAAAAATTGCATAAGGAAATGAGGTTCACATTTTGTTCATGAACTAAAGTTTGAATCTAATAATTTGCTTGAGTTAAAACCTTTTAGAAAGTGTGAAATAATCTTTGAGTTTAAACCTTTAGAAACTAAGGTTTAAAATTTGAATATTGCATGAGGAAATGAGGTTCACATTTTGTTAATAAACAAAAGTATAATTTTCCAGTTTAAACCTTTCAAAAGTGAGGTCTAATGATGTTTTGAGTTTAAACATATTGAAAGTGAGATTGAGATTTACAATTTTGTCTAAAAATAGAAGTTTCACTCTAGTGAATGTTTTAGGTTAAACTATTTAGAATTTTATTTGCAAATGGAAGTTTCATTCTAATAATGCTTGAGTTTAAACCCTTAGAAAGTGAGGTTTAAATTTTTATTTAGAAGGTGAGGTTTAAAATTTTAATATTGCATGAGGAAATGAGGTTCACATTTAGTTAAAGAACAAAAGTTTCACTCTAATTATGATTGAGTTTAAACCTTTTGAAAGTGAGGTCTAATAATGTTTGAGTTTAAACATTTTGAATGTGATATTGAGATTTAAAATTTTGTTTGAAAATAGAAGGTTCACTCTAGTGAAAGTTTTAAATTTTTGTTTAGAAAGTGAGGTTTTAAATTTTAATATTGCATGAGGAAATGAGGTTCACATTTTGTTAAAGAACAAAAGTTTCACTCTAATAATGATTGAGTTTAAACCTTTTGAAAATGAGGTCTATTAATGTTTGAGTTAAAAAAATTGGAAAGCGATATTGAGATTTAAAATTGTCTAAAAATGGAAGGTTCACTCTAGTGAATGTTTTAGGTTAAACTATAGAATTTTCAGTCTAGTAATGTTTTAGGTTGAAAATAGAAGGTTCACTCTAGTGAATCTTTTAGGTTAAACTATTTAGAATTTTATTTTCAAATGAAAGTTTCACTCTAGGAATGTTTGATTTTAAACCCTTAGAAAGTGAGGTTTACTTTTTTGTTTGTAATGGGAAGTTTCACTGTAGTGAATGTTGTAAGAGAAACCTTTTTTTTTTTGTAATGGGAAGTTTCATTGTAGTGTAGTCTAGTGTAGTGAATGTTATAAGAGAAACTATTTAGAATTTTATTTGCAAATGGAAGTTTAAGAGAAACCTTTTTTTTTTGTAATGGGAAGTTTTACTGTAGTGTAGTGTAGTGTAGTGAATGTTATAAGAGAAACTATTTAGAATTTTATTTGCAAATGGAAGTTTAAATAATATTTGAGTTTAAACTGTTGGACCATGTGGATTTTGTTTGCAATTGGAAGCTTCACTTTGTTGTAGTGTGAAGTTTCAAGTTTCACTATATTAAATATTTGAGTTTAAACTCTTAGAACTTATGTTTACAATTTTCTTTGAAATTGGAAGCTTCACTTTGCTAAATGTTTGAGTTTAAAAAATAGCCTTTATAGTATATATAAAGGGTATTTATTTAGATATAAAAATTGATAACTATCAAGATATTGATACTATTTGATATGATGTAAGTTAAATTTTATTGAAAGTGTCCTCAATTAACTCCATAATACAAAGATGTGAGCACATGATCTCTAAATAATCACCAAGAATTCTCAAAGTTTCTTACTTTATATTAGAATTGAAATTAAAATATTTGGAAAGTTCAATATTATTTTCTAACATTTATAAACTTAATTTGGTTGCCCTATTACTTACCCTATTACTTACTTGGACATTCTACATTGATAGCCATATTCTTTTGCTCATAATAGGCAAAAGAGAGCATGAAAAAATTACCATTAATTTTAGTGTTTTTGCTCATAATAAGCACATGAGAAGATGAAAAAATTACCATTAATTTTAGCGCTCAAGGTTTTCAGATTTTGACTATAAATATTACTGCCCAAGATCTATTCAGAAGCTTTTATATAAAATATTTTTTAAGAAAAATAATAGGGTTCTTAAATATCTATCTATGTTTGTTGCAAGCTCTCTAGAAAGAAAATGTGCAAGTGAGAGCAAGAGAAATTACCATCATAAATTCGCAAGGGTTTTGGTTGCGAATTCCTAACAAATATAGAAAATATTTCTAGTCTTTTAATAAATGACCTTAATATAACCAATTTTGTGGCTACGATCTTCATGTACTGCTGGGAATAAATCACATGTTTGAAATTAGGCAATTAATAATTTTGGAAAAAATTGAAGCTATTTCTATGTAAAAATAAAATTATCTGTCTAAAAATCCACAACATCTGTTTGTTCCCAAAAAGAGAGCTCACCTATTTTTGCATGAAAAGAACTATATGAAAATAATTAAGGATTCAATTACTCGTTCTACAATGGTAAAAGTGTTCTTTGGAGAAATTCTTTTCCAATACAGATGGACTTTTTAATATGCTGAAAAAGTTGAAAGATTAGAATGTTCTCTAGAAGAAGGGGAACATGGACGACACTTAGTTCTTTAAGGAGCTATTTGTAACATTTGGTTGAACATTTATCTTCTAAAGGAGCTGCCTTGTAGCTGGAACAATGGATGACACCTATAACAACTACCTTGTAAGAGTTGCATGGAAGACATATAAAACCACTTGCTACCATCCTAAATCCAATTTCTTCTCAATTTTTTTGAGCAAAAATTAAAAAGATTGTCCAGAAAAATCACTTGAGCCTATGGAAAAGAAAAGATAATTTTGGGAGAGAACTTCATGGAAACCAAAAACAAATAGGAAAGGAGTGAAAAATCTTGCATCGTAGAAATACAATAGCGGCATATCATTGAGAGGTCCTCTATGAATACTTGACAAAAGGGGAAGAGTGTCATATGGTTGTATTATTCATGCTTCTATGGAAGAAATCTCACCTGTAATAGATTACATAAGGAAATAAAATGGGCTTGCATCTCCCCTGCCACTGACTTGGATGCTTCATCTGCCAACTGCCTACACATGTAAATAAAAACAACTTGAGAATATAAATCAAACTTCAAAGCCCTTATGTATCTTGTATTTATACACACATATGTACACTAATATCTTAGATCACAAATGTAATCAATGATTTAGAGATTGTTAGTTGAATAAAAGCTACAATAGACAATCGCGAGAAACCTTAAAAAATGACATTACTTGTATTTATCACTTGCTTGCCCATCAAATGTGTTAATGGAAGAATGAAGAAGACAATTATTTTCAATCGATTTCCAACTGAAATTTTGGACAACCCTTAAATGACCCTTGTTAACTGGAAGATCTTCAGACATTTTCTGAATGATAGATTTTTGGACAGCTCAGAAGAAGATTTATAGATGACTTTCAAATGGAATATTTTTAGGAAATTACTAAATGAAATATTTTCAGACAATTCATCAAAGATTTTCGGTGACTTTTAATGGAAGATTTTCAGGCAATTTCTAAATGAAAGATTTAGATAACACTTACAGACGACTTCTTAACCGAAAGATTTTGGAGGTAGATTTACTAAATGAAAAATTTAGGAAAAATCATTTCTATAGAATCTTCAGAGAAGATTTACAAAAGGCTACAATTCTTAAATAAGAGAGATTTACGAACAACTCTTAGATGAAAGGGTATGAGAAGATTTACAGATCCTTTAAAGGTAGAAGTTTATTTAGTATCTGATACCTCAAAAAAGTAATATTTCAAATAGTTGAAACATAATAAGGATTGTAATTCAAATAGCATTTGAGGACGATTTGACACATATGAAGAATAATATCTGTCTAATTCAGGAAGGTTCAAAAAATTTGAGTCGGGCTATAGGCTTTATTAGGCTTCAAACAATTCTCTGCAATAGTTAAATTTTTCACATGGTATCAGAGCATTATCAAGGGTAGAAGAGTTTTTCCCTAGCAAATAAATTTTGATCTCTTTAGATTTATTATTGCTTTAAACCCTTGAGATGGCTTTAGCTAGTTTGAGAGATCAGGATAGATTGGATGGTGCCTCAAATTTTGGTGTCTGGAAGGCCATAATTTATTTATTGTTGGAAGAGAATGGTATCAAGGATTATGCTACTAGTGTTGTACCTATACCAATGGATGCAACCCAGCTTGCAGCATATAGGAAGGATGACACCAAAGTGAGGAGGATTATCCTTGATGGTGTCAAGGATCATATTGTTCCACATATCTCGGAGCTAGATACAATGAAGAATATATGAGACACCATTCTGAATCTGTACCAGAATCCTACCACCAACAGGAAGTTGATTCTTAGATAGAAGCTAAAGAATACCCAAATGAATCAGGGAGAAGACGTCACAAGTTACCTCACTAGGCTCAGACTTGTCAAGGATGAGTTAGTAGCTGTTGGAGATAGCCCTAGTGATGATGAGCTAGTGAGAATAGCCCTAAATGGGTTTACTAAAAAATGGAGTGTCTTTGTTCAAGTTGTCAGTGGACGAGATACTTTACCGAGTTTGGATCGACTATGGACTGATTTCACTTAGGAGGAGTTTAGACTATGTCTTGTCAATGGGGCCAACAAAAGTCAAAATAATGAGGTGCAACAAGAGAATGTTGCCCTAGTGGGTAAAGGGAAAGCAAAGAAGGGATCTAGCAAAAGATCAAACTCACAAAGTGAGAAGAAGAAGAAGGACCTTTTTAAGGTCAAGTGCTTTGGATGTCACAAGTTTGGCCACTATGTCCGTGATTTCCCAGAGAGGAAGAAGGGTAAGAAGTAGGTGGCAGCTTCAGCAAGTGCGAAAGAACTCTCCAGTAGAATGGAAGATGAGTTTGCACTCATAGCTTGTATGGTTAGCTCAACCTCACAATGTGTTTGGTATATAGATAGTGGGGCACCATTTCATATGATAGGAGTTAGAGAGTACTTCTCTAGTTACAAGGAGGAGGACACCAACATCCAGATTTCTATGGAAAACTTGTCCAAACTCAACCTTATTGGGAAAGGGACTATTCAGTTTCAGAGGGAGAATGGAAAGATAATTCCACTTCATGATGTGTTATATGTGCTAGGCTTAGGTATGGATTTGATTTCTATATCTGTTCTTTGGGATAGGGGGTATAATGTACTTTTTAGAGGAAAAAATGGGTTGATTAAGCACAAGGATTGGAAATCACCCATAACTATTGGAGTTAGGAGTGGTCACCTTTATAGATTGTAGTTTGATACTCGTAAGGCACTTATGAGCAATAGTAATCCTAGAGATTTTGGAGAGCTATGGCATAGGAGGATGGGCCATATTCATCATGGAGCACTTAAATTGCTTTGTGAGACAGTGACAGGTGTTCCAAAGGTGAGCACAGAGCATGACGATGTATGTAAGGGATGTGTGTTGGGGAAGTTTGTGAAAGCATCTTTTCCAAGGAGTGACACCAGATCTAAGGGTGTTCTTGATCGAGTACATTCAGATGTTTGTGAACTGATGTCGACAAAATTGCTTAGAGGATATGAGTACTATGTTACTTTTATTGATGATTTCTCTAGAAAGACCTGGATATACTTCTTGAAGACTAAGGATAGGATATACTTCTTGAAGACTAAGGATGAGGTTTTTAGTTGATTCCAAGAGTTCAAGGCTCTTGTGGAGAACTCGACAAGAAAGAAGATAAAGGTTCTTCGGTCAAACAATGGAGGCAAGTACAAAGGAAATCTCTTCCAGGAGTTCTGCACTAGAGAAGGAATCAATAGAGAATGGATTGTTCCTTACAATCCACAACAGAGTAGAGTTGTTGAGAGGAAGAATCATTCTATATCAGAGGAAGCAAGAGCTATGCTACATGACTAGGACATGCCCTGTTACTTATGGGTAGAGGCATGTAATACAATAGTCTACATTCAGAATAGAGTTCCACACAAGGTGCTACGGAAGATGACACTAGAGGAGGCTTTCACAGGGAAGAAGCCAGATGTTAGTCACTTTAGGATATTCTAGAGTTTGGCATATTGCCATATTCGTAGAGATATATGTACAAAGTTAGATCAGACTGCAGAGAGGGGGTACTTTGTTGGGTATAGTGAGACCTCAAAGACATACATGATTTTCATTCTAGGGACTAAAAGAATTATTGTCAGACAAGATGTCAAGTTCATGGAGGACAAGGCATTCAGGAGATCCAAAGATTTTTCAGCAGATGATCAGAGTGAGCAACCAATAGAAGCTCCAAGACCAAGTCAAGAGCAACAAAGCTCAAGTAAAGTTACCAATACAAGAGTAGACTCAGTTAGTGAAGATTCATAGAGTATGGAGCAACAGGTGCAACAAGAAATGCATCTAGAAGACTTAGAGGTTGACATTTCATCCTCTACAGTTGGCAGTAGGAACCATGTGGTTCCAGATACACAAGGGGATGCTCAGGAGTTTGTGGGAGCTCCTAGGAAGAGTACTAGACAACGAAGACAACCAAACAAGTTCAATGACTATGTGGCATTAGTTAGTCAGTTGGTAGATAGTGAGAGCCTTCTAGCTATTAGGAAGCTATAGAACATCATGTATGGTGAGATGCTATGGTTGAGGAATATTCTTCAATAATGCAAAATGATGTGTGGGAGGTAGTACCTAGACCAACAAATAGGGCTATAGTTGGATCATGCTAGATCTATAAGATAAAACATGGTGTAGATGGTAGCATCAAGAAATACAAGGCAAGGTTCGTGGCAAAGGGGTTCTCTCAGAAGGAGGGAATAGACTATGAGGAGACATTTGCTCCTATTGCCAGGTATACTTCTATATGAGCTATAATCTTACTTGCAGCACAAATGGGATGGCAAATCCATAAAATGGATGTCAAGATAGCATTCCTTAATGGTGAGTTGAAGGAGGAGGTATACATAGAACAACCAAAAGGCTTTGTAGCACACAACAAAGAGACCCACGCGTGTAGAATGAAGAAAGCATTATATGGACTCAAGCAGGGTCCTAGAGCGTAGTATGAGCAGATTGATACATACTTGCTGAAAATGGGCTTTGTGAAGAGTGAAGAAGATGCTAACCTCTACTACTTGATGGTTGGGGGTGAGATTATCATTCTTGTTCTTTATGTTGATGACCTATTTCTTACTGGTTCACTAGGGCTCATAGTGGATTGCAAGAGGAACCTTACAAAAGAGTTCGATATGAAGGATTTAGGACTTATGCACTACTTTCTAGGCACGGAAGTGTGGCAGAAATATGGGGAGATTTTCCTTGGTCAAGGGAAATATTGCATTGAAATCTTGAAGAAATTCGGGATGGAGGATTGCAAAGCCATGTCTACATCCATGATCACGAATTGGAGGAAGGTAGATACAACTAAGGAGAAAGATGTAGATCCCACTTTATATAGATAATTGATTGGTTTGCTTATGTATTTGGTCAACACTAGACCAGATATAGCATTTGCAGTAAACTCTCTTAGTCAGTTCATGGTTGAACCAAAGAGAATGCATTGAATAGCAGCTAAGCACGTGCTACATTACTTGCATGGTACAATCAAGTATGTGATCAGATATGCTCAAGGTGAAGGTATCAACTTGATAGGCTATACTGATGTAGATTGGGTAGGAAGTATAATAGATAAAAGGAGCACTTCAGGGTGTTGTTTTAGTTTGGGATCAGGAGTTGTATCTTCATTCAGTAGGAAGCAGAAGTCTATGGCTCTAAGTTCAGCAGAAGCAGAATACATAGTAGCTAGCATGGTGACATGTGAAGCTATATGGCTTTGGAAGTTGTTAGTAGCCTTGTTTGGTAAGAAGGTGGAGACTACTGTGATACATTGTGACAATAAGAGTTGCATCAAGTTGTCTGAGAATCCAGTGTTTCATGATAGGTCTAAACATATAGATATCAGATATCACTTCATCAGAGATTGTGTACAAAGGGGAGTTGTTTAGCTACAATACATACCTGCAGGGGAGCAGGTAGTAGACATCCTGACTAAGGCATTGGGGAAGGCAAAATTTATCTTCTTTAGAGATTAGTTAGGTATCCTGCAGAACAACTTCCTCACTAAGAGGGAGTGTTAGTTTTGTTAGCTTGGATAGTTGTTTGTCCATATGCTATTATTTAGTATCTAATTGTTTTTTCTAACAAATTGGTTAGAGCAAGGACAATTATTTATTAAATAATTGACTTCTTTTAGAAGCAACTAGAAACCAATTTTGTTAGGGTTGGTAAGTTGTTTTATATCTCCACCGTGGATTGTAAATAAATCTTGGTCGTTGGTTTACCAATTAGAGTAGTATAAAAGGGGGTCTAGGGGGCATTTGGAGTAGAAAAGGTTTGAAGAAATGCTTGCAATGTTAGGAAACAGTCTTACAGTTTTAGCAAGGGCACAGTGTTAGCATGGGAATAGAAGTGGGGAATATCAGCAGGATAAATTAGGAGGTTGTCGAAGTTCTGCCAATAAGAGGCAAGGAATTTTTTATCTCTTGATTTGCTAAAGTTTAATATAATTTCTCATCTGTAGAACTGGTTTTCCCTTACGAGTTTTTCAAGGGACAATTTGTCTGAAAATATTGTGTTCATTGTGTTGCACATTTCTTTTTGTATTTTATATGTGAAGTTGCAGTTTTGTTATTTTTTGATATTATCTGGGAATTTATTTTCAGCAGTTTAATAATCATTTATGATAGGAGATTAATAATCAGTGACTACAATAGTTAAATTTTTCACATGATGGCGAAGGCATAAATAAATCTTGTCAGATCCTTTGATATGCTCTATTACACAGTTTTTAGGTCACCATCAAGAACAAATTTTAGCTAACATTGCAATGAATTTTGACGTTCCAAGGATACGATTCATTTTCAATGGTGACCTAAAATTGTTTTCAGGAAGAATAATTGGGAGGGTTACCATTGATTTCGCCATGTGATAGACCGATGGATCTTAGACATGCACAGGTTCAGGTATTTCAAAATATGACTGTTCAATTGCCTCTTTTCATTTTGCATTGTTATATTGTTGCTCTATTTTTTTTTTGTCTCTATGCATAGTTGCTCTGTCTGTGCATTGTTGTTGTATTTGCATTGCTTCTCTTTATTTTCTCTCTGTGTGTGTTCCTGCTTCATTGCATCATTTTCCAACTATGAAGAATGGCTAAGGAGAGCTTCTCAACACCCACTATAAAGGAGAACACAGATACATTGGTAACATTAGAACCTCTGTCTTCAGAGGAGTTGCAGAGGAGATTAGAAAAAATAACAAACATGTTATCCATAGATAATAATAAAGATGTTTATGATTTTGGTAGTTTGGGAGGAGACCGAGACCTCCAACGTTATGAACCGCTGGATAAATCTACATATATGTTTCCTAGGCCACAATTCTTGCACTATCGGCTAGGCAGAATAGACGATGATGAAGACCTCGAGAATACATACAGAAGAATCGAAAGAAGTCATAGGTCTTCTTGTTTCAAAAATAAGATTCTGATTTTAGTGGTGGTGCTCTTTGTGTTTATTTTCTATATTTTTGCATGGCATTCCAGTAAGTATTATGTTGGTCTTAATTTGCAAGCTTTCAATGAATATGCAGATGGATTCAGTTTGCCAACGAGTGAAATAGTAGAAGAGGACTTGGACATTGTCAATCAATAAATATGGCAATGAATTGGGATTTTTCATTAACAAGGATTTAGTTGAACATAGCCTACCAATCAATGAAAATATAGAGAAGTTTAGGATGGTGATTGACGAAGATGAAACCCATGGTCTAGCAGTGCTTAAGCAGTTTGGCACACTAGTGCTAGTCTAAAACTCTAGCATTGGAGAGCCCCAAGCAGATAGTAACTATGATGTTAGAGGGAAAAAAGGCCAACAATTAGGTATTGGATGTTTTTGTTGTAGAAAACTCCAAACCTTTTGAGATGTTGGATGTACTTGTTTCAGAAGATTCCAAACACTTGAGGGTATTGAATGTTCTTGTTATAGAAGATTGCAAACATTGGGGAGCAGTGCCATCTAGTATTCTAGTTAAATCTATAAGAAGTCCCCTGCTTTATGGAGTTACAGGTGCATTCTTTTGTGCTGCTGCAATAGTGCTTAATTAGTACAAGAAAAGGACAACATATACCTATCCTAGGACTTCCCTAGAAGTTAAAGAAATTCAAACAAAGAACACTCATGCTCAACAAGGTCCTTTAAAGCAGATGTTGAAATTGTAGGCGAATTGTGTGCCTAGTGTACAACTTCTAAATGAGTATTCTCTAGTACAGACGGTCAGCTCTTCCGACAAAAAGAAAGATATCATGTGGAACGATTCAACTATTGGAAGAAGTTCATTTTACATTCCCAATCAGGAAGTTTGGAGGAAGGGCGATTCAACTTCTACCACAAAGAAAGAAAACATGGCAGCTAGAGAAATATATATGGAAAACTCATTTTATGGAAGTCTCACAATGATGATAAATAAGGTGATTTTACATTTAATATTGTTTCCTTTTCTAATGTAGTAGAATCTAATGAGCTGCTTTATCTTCATATTATTATCTTTATTGCTCTTGGTAATGAAACATTCCAATGATTTTGAAGTATTTTCTCATAAGAGTTCTTCCTCCTGTTGGCGCTCATAATTGCCTTCCCATTTTTGAGCACCATTGAAAAATCAAGCCCTTAAACAATTTTAAAATTTATGTGCCTGGTTGTACCCGGCTGTCCATCTGAGACCCCTAAGGTGTTTAATGTTTCTAACACCCTATATTCAGCCTGTCTAAGTGTTCCATGATGTTAAATTGATATTTTGAGCTGTTTGGCAAAGTCTTGTTTCAAGCTTTTGTCAAATTTACAATTATGCCCTAGTGTCAAATAACGATAAGAGGCTGTGTTTGCATTTGAATATCTCGCACCCAAAAGGGTTTTGTGACTTTCTACTTTGAGAGTGTCTAGTGTCCATACCTAAGAACCTATTTTTTAGATTTTGAGTCGTTTTGAGTCTGTTTGACTAGGTTTTGAATCCCTTCAAGTTGGCCAGTTACTGTTTTCATGCTGATGCACTTTATTCAAAATCCTGGCAAGCCCTGTTTGACGAGTAATAACTTTTGACCAGTTGATCCAAATGTTGATTTTCCTATTGCATTGCATTAGAGGCATCAGGGACCTTTTATGTTTCAAGTTTCATATCATGACGAATCCATTTGATCAATTTTCAAACGCGATTCCAAACACAATTTGTAACTTTTTACTTGTGTCGGCATTTGCAGATTTTTCAGTACCCCTGTTCATGGCATTATACCTCTTAATCCATCATTGGTGAGATCAAATGGATTGTACCATTGTGTTGTCCTCCAAAAATACTTTAAGTGTGTCAGTTTTCAAGTCTTGATGAATTCATTTTCACACTTTTCCAGGTCAATTCCATTCACAAAAAATGTTTTCTCTCAGCATGTCTAGTTTGCAAAATTCTGAGTAGCCCACTTTGAACGCTCGCCATTTGCGCCCAGTTATTCTTCATGAGCCCAAATCACATATTCATATTCAGCTCATGACATAGAGTCAGTGTCCCATTTTTCATTTTCCCATTTGCTTATTTGCCTAGTTTTTCAAGCCAAATCCAAACCCAATTTGTTGTTTTCTGACTTGTTTGTTTGCAGATAAATCTGAGAAGGCAACTGTGATGGTCAATATCTTTTGACCCCAATGTCATCATGTGATGAGATCTAACAGGGATGTTGAGCGTGTCAGAGAGATGATATATCTTGAGTTTCAGGGTTATGTCAGATGTTTGAATTAGTTTTCAAAGAGCAGAATAAATGTGCTTTCAACGATCAATTTGTGATCAAGTTTGATTCCAGTCAATTCAAGAGGGTCCGAAGATCAGTCTACAGATCAGTTGTCCGTAAAAAATTTTTTTTAGTCAGACCCACTTTGGGGCTCGAATGTTTCCATCAGAAGAGTATGAGTTTAGAGGATTTTTAAAGGTGTCTAAATGTTCAAAACTTTCTTGATTTGTAAAGAGGTAATCATCAGTATAAGTAAATGGTTTTGACTGCCCTTGAACTTTTTGGGTGGCAGTATGATCAAGAAGTTTTATAAGGAATCCTCTAAATAAATGAGTCATTGGTCAGAGGTGTTATGCCTGGCAAGTTATTTTACGGAAGCTTTTGTGTATACCATGTAGATAAAGTGAATATAGATTGGCAGGGATGTATGAGCCGAAGTCTCCCATGGAGTCCAAAATATGTGGTGGCGCAATCAAAGAGCATGAAAATTAGAGATCGTGTTGAGTTTCAAAGAGCTTAGATATATTGCAAAAAGCATGGGCAAACCCCAGCCTTCCCTATCTACGTATGAATACAAACAGAGTCTCTAAGCCCAAGTATGAGAGAAACCACGGCAAGGAATGGGGAGGCATCTTGTGACTGAAAGGCAACCCACAATTTGTAGGGGAAGTCCATGTTAGAAACTGCCGACTGTCAGAGCACATAAAAGACAGTAGAAAAAGAAAAGAAGGCTCAGTATTATGCCTAGCACAGAGAGCAAAAGTCAATGCAAACATAAGAAGCCAGAACCCAAGCATGAGCATAAAAACAACATGGAATATTTAGTCAAGCCACGTTAGAAGAGCCCATGCCTCTTAACACGCAGCCCACATAAATCCAAAGGAGCTTCACAAGAAATGACCTGTGGCAAATCAAAGGCACCTTCAGAGGTCTAGACGCTAGTCCAGCAAGGAGAATCTCCATCCACATTTTAAACAAAAAGCTCCACCTCCAAATAAGGAGAAGGAGCCGTCTGATGAAGATAAAGCCAATAAAAGGAAAGACTATTGCTTATACAGGGAGCTCATGTTAATACAAAGCCTCTGCAATTTGATGAAGCCGCTGCAAACAAAATGAACAGAGCCACCCAAGGAAAGAAGCCCCCTCCACATTTTTAACAGAGTGATCATGTTTTAAGTGAGGAAAAATGCCAGCAAAGGAACCTCACACGAGCCAGGACGAATTCTAAGGCAGTCAAAAATAAAAGGAAATAGAAGCAAATGTTTTAAAATAGCTCACATTGGGTAGTAGACCAGTGAGAATGAAGAAAACATAACTACGTTTTATAATGCATTGGGTAGAACAAGCAAGAAAAAACAAAGTCGATGCAGTTGATAAGCACTTGGGCATTAGAAAATGGAGAAAACCTCATGTACTGGCAGCAAGGATTCCCGACTAGGCATTAGAAGAAGACTTCAGCGGCATTAAATAAAGTAGAGGCAGACCATGCAAATAGAGTAAATATGTTTTAATGAGCAACATCTTAAAATGGAATTCGTGGCTTTAACATAAAGTATTTGCACTGATATAATGGAGGGATGCCCACGCTTCAAATCAAGACATGTGCATAGAGAAGGAAAAAGCCGCAACCTTCTTGCAAATAGAGCAGAGAAAAATCGTTTATCCCACATTGTATATGTGGTGATGTTTCAAATGTTTAAATACAAACCATCACAATATGTATGATGAGTTGAAGCATGAGCCTCTTAGAAGGCAATACTTTTTGCACGTGGGTCCCAACCAGTTGCATGATGATGTCAGCAGAGTCCAAAGCATAATTTTGAACCAACTCACATATCAAAGTGGTGATGTCAGCAAAGCTAAGCACCCGGAAAGCTGAAAAATCTGGCACCTCGCTATTTCGCTAGCTGAGAAATGTCAGAATTTTTGGCTAGCGAGGTAGCGATGTCACCAGAAAACCCAAAATCTGGTGAGATCCAAAATATTGCGTGGGTCCCACGTGCAATTCCATCAGCGAATTAGTAAGTGACACATGTCACTCGGTCAAACTTCAGGTTGACCACAGATTAAAAGGGTGAGGGAAATATTGAGAAGTTTAAAATAATAATATTTTATTATTATTTTTGTTGAAAATGCACATGTCAAGTTTGAAATTGAAATGGGACATTTTCTGAAGTTTATACTTTAGATTTTTTAAAAATTTTATAAAAAAATTAAAGTTGCAAGCATGAACCTTCTAGCAGAGGACTTTTTTTTGAAATAAGATTTTGGAGGTTTTCGAGAGGCCAGATAGGCAATGTTATATATCACTGGAATCGAGAGAAGATGAACTTTCCAATTCTGGATTCAATTTTTTCACAGGTATTAGTTAGTTTGAGCTACATGAGGTTTTCTATCAGGTACCTAAAGTGCAACCATATTCATACCAGGAAGTTCAGATTTGTTTTTTATCAAGATAATGACCTGGATATTAGTAGAAGGCAATGGAAATGCAGTTAGGGTCGAATTTGTTCTAATTTACTCAGTAAAAACATATTTTCACTGGCTTTTTCATGGGGAAATTAGATATTTTGGCAAGGAAAGGGGTTTCATCATTAGGCAAGGATATTTTGCAAGTTTGTTACAGATTAATGATGAAACAAAATCAAATTAGAAGGGATGAAAGAAGAAAGAGGTTTTTGAATTACAGAGGATTGGATTTCAAGTGGACACCTGGAAATTGCTTATCAGATCCAGGAATTCATTTCTTGCTATATCTTTCTTTCTTTCTTCATTTGTAATGGTTCCAGTTTTTGTCACTGAAAAACCAGTTGGTTCCAGTTTCTGTGAAGAAAAAGTTAAGTGCTGTGCTACCATTAGGGATTCCAATTTTTGCACTGTGAGACCATTGGTTCCAGTATTTTGACATGTTTCTATGACTGTGACACCATTTTTCTTCAGCAATATTCTTCTTGTATGAACAGTAGTAGGAAGATAAATACAGATAGTTCAGATCTGTTAGGTTGTTTTCATGTCTTTCATTTCATGCATATGATTGTATATTTTCAAGGAAATAATGCAAAGAGCAGTAGATGATTAAGTTTTAGTTGAATCTTGTCTCCATTCTCATTGAATTTCAATGTTTTACGATCTTTGAACAAAGATTTTAGGTTGTAGTTGCAGTCCCCTAACACTGTATGTTGTTTCATTGTTGCTGATAGTTTAAAGAATTGTGTAAATGCTTCATAGAAATCAACAGGGTTGCAGATTTATTGAGGAGGATATCAGGTAAGATCGAGATTTTAAACTAAACATAGATGTATATTTATAATTTAAATAGATAGATCTATATCTGAAGATATACACATGTCTCAGATATTCGTATGTATGTTTGTGATCCATGAATTTGCCCAATGGACTAGGCACTAATTAGTTACAAGGTCATTACTTTCTCACTATTGCATATCTGAGGGTTGTTGAAATCAACATCAAAAATCAAACTCTTTTCCCCTTTCATGTTGAAGAGCTATAAACAAAATTCCCTCACTCAGCTTATGAATATCATTGTTTTGCATCTACCTACTGTAGATATATGTTATTTCATAAGTTATTAGGAGAAATAAGATTTTCTATCTACTTTGCATTAGATTCAGTGTATGCTTTGACAAATGGTACCATATAAGGAATCTAGAGGTTCACCCACCTAGGTTTTGCAGAGCCTAAAGTGTAGAAGGAGTATAGCATTATAGTTGGCTTGGTGTCTGAATGGATGTGTTGATAATGAAAGTTAGCTACCCCTAGATGCAGTTTTGTTCTCATCAGGGTAATTGGAAATGGGTAACATTTTCAAACACCAACAAGATGGCGACTCTGCTGGGGACTGTATTGAATCAGATTTAAGACAAACCTTGAGAAGTTGAAAAGAGCAGATTCAATACAGTAGGAGAAGTGCATTAAAAAGTTTCAACAGTAAGTTCTCTGATGTTCTTTCCAATTTTCTTACTCTAAATTATGCACCCCAGTTAAGTTTTATCCATTACTGCAGTATTTTTCAAAGTTGAATACAGATTATGTTCAGTTGAGTCAGTCGGTTATTGCTTTCAAAATACTACTGTAAGATCAGAGTTAGAATTGTTGAATAAAGGTTCTCCCTTCTAAGTGTTTTAAAGATGTGCAAATTCTACAAGTTGGAATTGCAATTCAGATCTGCCATGTTATAAATCATTGTTTCAAATCTTTCTCACAATAGTGAGTGGCAACTCTATTTAAAGGATCTCTGAATCATTGTAGATTAGTGATGTATAAATTGTTTTCAAGAGTTTTCAGTGGAATCAAGCAGATCTAAAAGTTAGATGAGTTTGTAAGCAAGAAGAGAAACCTATTATAAGTTTCTGACAAATAAGTCTGGAAGTGTTGTTTGATCTGTTGCTGTAAGATTTTGTAATGATAAAGATGAATCACAACCGTGATTTCATTTCTCTCTTTAAGGAGATGGCGACTCTATAAGGTTATGATCAGTGGTGTGAGGAATTCATGTTAGCACCAGGCCAATCAACAGATCAATGGTTTCATACAACAACACTTGAGGTATTTTATACTTTCATGCAATTTTCTTTCCCATGAAATTTAGTTCTACATATGTATTCTCCATCAAGTGAAGTTCGAGCACTGAGAAGAGGAGATTAGTTTTGTGTTTTAATACAATTCACTGGATTTGGTTTCAATTATTGTTTTAAAGTTGTGAAGTGTATTTGAAACATGCTTTTAGTAGAAGGTCATGAAGATCTGCTACAAGTTATTAATTTTGAAAGTATTTAATGATGAATGAGTCTTGAATTTGAAGAATGTCGAGTTTCATGTCATCTAATATGCAGCCTGTTAGTGAAAGTTTTAGATCTATTTCAACTAGGAGGTATATGCCATTGAATTTTAATGGTATTCATGGTTTCCTGAATACTATGCCTTGTAACGTCAGAAAGTATTTGCCTAAGTTTGGTGGAAACCATGAAAATTCAGCCAGTCATCATGTTCATTTGTTTAGTGACTTGGTTGGTAATTTTGAAATTTCCCATGAAGATGTTCAGATGAAGTTGTTTGTTCAGACTTTAGAGGATGATGCTAGGTACTGGTTATCATTTTTACCAGCATGTTCAATTTCATCCTGGGATGAATTACTCTCAGCCTTCATGATGCAGTTCGAGGAAAGAGTAAGCATCTCTGATTATTTTGATAAGTTTTTGAAAATTGAAATCAGGAATGGTGAGCTAGTTCTTGAATTTAATATCAGATTTGCAAAGATTTTGAGCGAATTTCCTAAAAGTTACAAGCCAGATGATCAAATGTGTTTAGTGGTTTATCTCAGTGCTTTTGATAGGAAGATGAACTATCTGTTGAGAGATAAAAAACCCAAGACTTTGCATCAGGCATTCATGACAGCTATAGAGATTGAGAATAACATAAAATATGGCTTAACCCAGAGTCACTTCTCTAGAAATATTAGCTGGCAATATGAGGTGCAAAGCACAAGCCAATGTCATAAGTAGTGTTTGATTCCAGATCAGCAAATAAGAACTCCTGCTGTTGTAAATAGTTTTGTTGAAGCCTCAGAAATAAAAACATGTGAACATGAAATCTCTCTGTTGCAAAAAAGAAATGATTCCATTCATGCTGAAGTAAATGCACGTGTTTATGGTATTACAATAGCGAATGATAGAATTGATTCACTTGATGAGTCATCCATGCAAGATATAAATCCGGCCATTCATTTTCCCATTGATAATTTGCATTATGTCAAAAACATAATGAATCAGGAAGAGGAAAGGTATTCATCTCAGTATGGGGAGGAAGAAATCAGAAGTGATCTATCAAGTGATAAAGGTGAAATTGTTGATCTGACATGCCATGGAGAGATGACACAATATAAAGAATGTAAATCATATGTATCTCAGTCACAGTCAGAAGAACTAAGCTCATATGTTGATAATATTTCAGCGGTAGAGATGCATTCTCTTGACCAACAGGATAGGCAAGAAATGAATTATCTCATTGAGAGATTGCATCATGTTGAGAATGTTATTAAATCTGAAGTTGAAAGACAATCATATCAATGTGAGTATGATAAATCTAAGAGTCATCTTTCAAGTGATAATGAAATTGTTGATGCAATATATTATCAAGAGGTGTCATATGAAGCTGATGATGAGAGTTATTACTCAAGTCAAGAAGAGGATAGTGCTAGTGTGTGTCCATCTTCATGTGAATCAAATGTTGATTGGGAAGAAGAGAGAAATGATGGAAGTGAGTGTTCTCTTGCTAGTAAAGGTACGAATACTATTTCTAAATCTGAAAGTGAGTTTCCATATCAAAATTTTGTAAACCAGTTTGAGATTGAAAGTTATGAAGAAAATGTGTCTGCACAATATGAAGACAAAGAGGTTATCCATAAAGACGTATTACCTAATTGTGTAGAAGAGTGTCTTGAGGATGAGTGTAATGATGATCAGTATGTGATTGACTCTGAGATTAATGCATCAGCACCTATTGGTAAGATAAATGATGATTTTCTTGCAAGACATTTGAATCACCTATATGGAGACAATGAAAGTAACTTTGATCTATTTTCTACATGCTTCGTTGACGGAGTTGATGTTGAGTCTTCATATGATTCTAATTTTTCTTCTTCATATGCTGAAAGTGTCCATGACAGTGATGTTGAAAATGGTCTTAAAGTTTTCACTAATCTATTATATGGTGAGGATTTTGATGTTGATCAGCACATTACTTGTCCTAATGTCTACAAAGGCGCTTTGCATTGAGTTATCAATCCTCTTTTTGAAGAACACATGGAAGTTTCAAATTTAGCAGAGAATAAGTTTAATGATGATACTTTGTCTTACTGCTGTGAGAGATCAGAATGTTCTTCTTCCGAGTTTGATAGTGAAAATAATGATTATGTTGCATCTGAGGAGGTAAATGACAAGGTGTTTAATGAGACGGTTATTGAAAATCTACCTATACCTTATTATGATTTTTATGATGAACTCTCTGATGTAAAGACTAATCTGTTCCCTGATTGTGAAGAACCATTTGAAGGTTGTGGATTAGCTTCAAATTCTGAAATTGATGATATATGTGAGTACAAGTCAGAATGTTCATTTGAATATCATCCGGTTATGCATATGGAAACATATTTTCAAGGTATGGGTGATCCTTTTCCCCAAGTTGAATATGATGCATTCATATTCAAAATTGATAGCATGCACGAGTCATTTGTTAGAGAACATTTTCAATTACAGTTTGATATGTTCAAGCATGCTGATAAGAACTTTCATAGTGAGCAAGAGAATGAAGCAAGTTTTTTATATGCATTATGGAAGTAAGAGTGCTGATTTTGTTTTGCCAAGTGATTTGTTATACGATGATAATATGATTGGTGAAACTAATAGGAGAAGAAAATTCAATTTACCTCATGAAAGTTCAGATGAGAATAGTGTTTATGACAGAGGTAAACAATTTTGCTGAAGTTCGGTGGCTCGGGGCCATCGTGTGTACATAGTCTTGGTAGTTGTAGTTGTTTCCTTGCTTTCAATAAGCTGTTCGAGAAGAGTTTTGAAGTTTTCGGGAATGGTCTGCTTCCTCCAGAGATCTGAATCCTTTCCATGCCCACAAGGGACATGCATCCCTAGACAGAGCCACTGTTGGCGCTCATAATTGCCTTCCCATTTTTGAGCACCATTGAAAAATCAAGCCCTTAAACACTTTTAAAATGTATGTGCTTGGTTGTACTCGGCTGTCCATCTGAGACCCCTAAGGTTTTTAATGTTTCTAACACCCTACATTCAGCCTGTCTAAGTGTTCCATGATGTTAAATTGATATTCTGAGATGTTTGGCGAAGTCCTATTTCAAGCTTTTGTCAAATTTACAATTCTGCCCTAGTGTCAAATAATGACAAGAGGTTGTGTTTGCATTTAAATATCTCGCACCCAAAAGGGTTTTGTGACTTTTTGCTTTGAGAGTGTCTAGTGTCCATACCTAAGAACCTATGTTTCAGATTTTGAGTCATTTTGAGTCTGTTTGACTAGGTTTCGAATCCCTTGAAGTTGGTCAGTTACTGTTTTCATGCTGATGCACTTTATTCAAAATCCTGGGAAGCCCTGTTTGACGAGTAATAACTTTTGACTAGTTGATCCAAATGTTGATTTTCCTATTGCATTGCATTAGAGGCGTCAGAGACTTGTTATGTTTCAAGTTTCATATCATGACGAATCTGTTTGATCAGTTTTCAAATGCAATTCCAAACTAAATTTGTAACTTTTTACTGGTGTCGGCATTTGCAGATTTGTCAGTACCCCTGTTCGTGGCATTATAACTCTTAATCCGTGATTGGTGAGATCAAATGGATTGTACCATTGTATTTTACTCTGAAAATACTTTAAGTGTGTTAGTTTTCAAGTCTTGATGAATTCGTTTTCACACTTTTCCAGGTCAATTCCATTCGCAAAAAATGTTTTCTCTCAGCATGTCCAATTTGCAAAATTCTGAGTAGCCCACTTTGAACGCTCGCCATTTGTGCCCAGTTATTTGTCATGAGCCCAAATCACATATTCATATTCACCTCATGACATAGAGTCAGTGTCCCAGTTTTCATTTTCCCATGTGCTCATTTGCCTAGTTTTTCGAGCCAAATCCAAACCCAATTTGTTATTTTCTGACTTGTTTGTTTGCAGATAAATCTAAGAAGGTGACTTTGATGGTCAATATCTTTTGACCCCAATGTCATCATGTGATGAGATCTGACAGGGATGTTGAGCATGTCGGAGAGATGATATATCTTGAGTTTCAGGGTTATGTCAGATGTTTGAATTAGTTTTTAAGACCAGCCTACAGGCCCTGTCATCAGAAAGTCACAGTTTTCAAAGAGTAGAATAAATGTGCTTTCAACGATCAATTTTTGATCAAGTTTGATTCCAGTCAATTTGAGAGGGTCCGTAGATCAATCTACAAATCGGTTGTCCGTAAACAAATTTTTTTAGGCAGACCCACTTTGGGGCCCGACTATTTCCATCAAAAGATTATGAGTTTAGAAGATTTTTAAAGGTGTCTAAATGTTCAAAACTTTCTTGATTTATAAAGAGGTAATCATCAGTATAAGTAAATGGATTTGACTGCCCTTGAACTTTTTGGGTGGCAGTATGATCGAGAAGTTTTATAAGGAATCCTCTAAATAAATGAGTCATTGGTCAGAGGTGTTATGCCTGGCAAGTTATTTTACAAAAGCTTTTGTGTATGCCATGTAGATAAAGTGAATATAGATTGCCAAGGATGTATGAACTGAAGTTTCCCACGGAGTCCAAAATATGTGTTGGCGCAATCAAAAAGCATGAAAATTAGAGATCGTGTTGAGTTTCAAAGAGCTTAGATATATTACAAAAAGCATGGGCAAACCCCAGCCTTCCCTATCTACGTATGAATACAAATAGAGTCTCTAAGCCCAAGTATGAGAGAAACCATGGCAAGGAATGGGGAGGCGTCTTGTGACTAAAAGGCAACCCACGATTTGCAGGGGAAGTCCATGTTAGAAGCTACCAACTGTCAAAGCACATAAAAGATAGTTTAAAAAGAAAAGAAGGCTCAGTCTTATGCCTAGCATAGAGAGCAAAAGTCAATGCAAACATAAGAAGCCAAAACCCAGGCATGCGCATAAAAACAACATGGAATTTGTAGTCAAGCCACGTTAGAGGAGCCCACGCCTCTTAACAGGCAGCTAACATAAATCCAAAGGAGCTTCACAAGAAATGACCTGTGGCAAATCAAAGGAACCTTTAGAGGTCTAGACGCCAGTCCAGCAAGGAGAATCTACATCCACATTTTAAACAAAAAGCTCCACCTGCAGATAAGGAGAAGGAGCCATCTAATGAAGATAAAGCCAATAAAAAGAAAGGCTGTTGCTTAGACAGGGAGCTCATGTTAATACAAAGCCTCTACAATTTGATGAAGCCACTGCAAACAAAATGAACAGAGCCACCCAAGGAAAGAAGCCCCCTCCACATTTTTAACAGAGTGCTCACATTTTAAGTGAGGAAAAATGCCAGCAAAGGAACCTCACACGAGCCAGGATGAATTCTAAGGCAGTCAAAAATAAAAGGAAACAGAAGCAAATGTTTTAAAACAGCTCACGTTGGGTAGTAGACCAGTGAGAATGAAGAAAAGGTACCTACGTTTTATAATGCATTGGGCAGAACAAGCAAAGAAAGTAGTCCACGCTAGAAGGAGGCGTTAAGGAAGAAGGCAACGGCAAGAAGAAACAAAGTCGATGCAATTGATAAGCAGTTGGGCATTAGAAAATGGAGAAAACCTCACGTATTGGCAGCAAGGATTCTCGACTAGGCATTAGAAGAAGACTTTAGCGGCATTAAATAAAGCAGAGGCAGACCATGCAAATAGAGTAAATATATTTTAATGAGCAACATCTTAAAATGGAATCCGTGGCTTTAACACAAAGTATTTGCACTGATATAATGGAGGGATGCCCATGCTTCAAATCAAGACATGTGCGTAGAGAAGGAAAAATTCGCAGCCTTCTTGCAAAGGGAGTAGAGAAAAATCATTTATCCCACATTATATATGTGGTGATGTTTCAAATGTTTAAATACAAACCATCACAATATGTATGATGAGTTGAAGCGCGAGCTTCTTAGAAGGCAATACTGTTTACACGTGGGTCCCAACCAGTTGGATGATGATGTCAACAGGGTCCAAAGCATGATTTTGAACCAACTCACATATCAAAGTGGTGACGTTAGCAAAGCCAAGCACCCAGAAAGCTAAAAAATCTGGCACCTCGCTATTTCGCTAGCCAGGAAATGTCTGAATTTTCGGCTAGCGAGGTAGCGATGTCACCAAAAAACCCAAAATTCGGTGAGATCCAAAATATTGCGTGGGTCCCACGTGCAATTCCATCAGCAAATCAGTAAGTGACATGTGTCACTCGGTCAAACTTCAGGTTGACGACAGATTAAAAGGGTGAGGGAAATATTGAAAAGTTTAAAATAATAATATTTTATTATTATTTTTGTTGAAAATGCCCATGTCAAGTTTGAAAATCAAGGGGGACATTTTTGAAAGTTTATACTTTAGATTTTCTTAAAATTTTATAAAAAAATCAAAGTTGCAAGCATGAGCCTTCTAGCAGAGGGCTTTTTTTTGAAATAAGATTTTGGAGGTTTTTGAGAGGCCAGATAGGCGATGTTATATATCGCCGGAATCGAGAGAAGACGAACTTTCCAATTCTGGAGTCAATTTTTGCACAGGTATCAGTCAGTTTGAGCTACACGAGGTTTTCTATCAGGTACCTAAAGTGCAACCATATTCATACAAGGAAGTTCAAATTTGTTTTTTGTCAAGATAATGACCTAGATATTAGTAGAAGGCAATGGAAATGCAGTTAGGGTCGAATTTTTTCTGATTTACTTAGTAAAAACTCATTTTCACTGGCTTTTCAATGGGGCAATCAGATATTTTGGCAAGTAAAGTTTTTTCATCATTAGGCAAGGATATTTTGCAAGTTTGTTACAGATTAATGATGAAACAGAATCAGATCAGAAGGGATGAAAGAAGAAAGAGGTTTTTCAGTTACAGAGGATTGGATTTCAAGTGGACACCTGGCAATTGCATATCAGATCCAAGAATTCATTTCTTGCTATATCTTTCTTCCTTTCTTCATTTGTAATGGTTCCAATTTTTGTCACTGAAAAACCAGTTGGTTCCAGTTTCTGGGAAGAAAAAGTTAAGTGCTGTGATACCATTAGGGATTCCAGTTTTTGCACTGTGAGACCATTGGTTCCAGTATTTTGACATGTTTCTATGACTGTGACACCATTTTTATTCAGCAATATTCTTCTTGTATGAATAGCAGTTGGAAGATAAATACATATAGTTCAGATCTATTAGGTTGTTTTCATGTCTTTCATTTCATGCATATGATTGTATATTTTCAAGGAAATAATGCAAACAGCAGCAGATGATTAAGTTTTAGTTGAATCTTGTCTCCATTCTCATTGAATTTCAATGTTTTACGATCTTTGAACAAAGAGTTTAGGTCATAGTTGCAGTCCCCTAAGAGTGTATGTTGTTTCATTGTTGCTGATAGTTCAAAGAATTGTGTAAATGCTTCATAGAAATCAACAGGGTTGCAGATTTATTGAGGATGATATCAGGTAAGAACGAGATTTTAAAATGAACATAGATGTCTATTTACAATTTAAATAGATAGATCTATATCTGAAGATATACATATGTCTCAAATATTCGTATGTATGTTTGTGATCCATGAATTTTCCCAATGGACTAGGCACTGATCAGCTACAGGGTCATTACTTTCTCACTATTGCATATCTGAGGGTTGTTGAAATCAACATCAAAAATCAAATGCTTTTCCCCTTTCATTATGAAGAGCTATAAACAAAATGCCCTCACTCAGCTTACGTATATCATTGTTTTGCATCTAGCTACTGTAGATATATGTTATTTCATAAGTTATTAGGAGAAATAAGGGTTTCTATCTTCTTTGCATTAGATTCAGTGTATGCTTTGACAATTGGTACCATATAAGGAATCTAGAGGTTCACCCACCTAGGTTTTGCAGAGCCTAAAGTGCAGAAGGAGTATAGCCTTATAGTTGGCCTGGTGTCTAAATGGATGTGTTGATAATGAAAGTTAGCTACCCCTAGATGTAGTTTTGTTCTCATCAGGGTAATTGGAAATGGGTAACATTTTCAAACACCAACACCTCCATTGATTCTGCATATGGTATAATGTAACTTATTTTACTAATGCTGAAGGTGTCATATACATCTCCATTGTTTTTGTTATCCATGTCAAGTATCATATTTTTGTCATCTCAAACATTACTTTTAATTATTAAGAAATGTATTGCTGATGTTCTATTTTCTTTCCATGCTCAGTGGGCAATGATTCACATCTTTATATCCCTAGATGCGAGTGGCATGCAAATATGTACCCTTTCAATGAGCTTGCTTTGATCTATAGGTTATGGATCAACTAGATCTGCTCAGTTCTTTTTAGAGGGTTAGTTTTGTTGTCTAGAATGCTAGTTACATTTGATTAGCATCCAGTGATGTTAGTTCGATTTGGGGAGCAAGATCAATTTATAAAGAAAAAGTTCAATTGCGATACAAGAGGATTAGTCCTAGTAGAAAGGAGAGTAGGAATTGATTATTTTGGGGATAAAGAGGAGTCATGAGAGTTCTTAAGGAAATGTATCCATAAAGAGTGTGACATTCAACATGAGCTAAGTTTGTTTTTGTGGTTCAATATTTTATTATGATAAGAGTTCTACATCATTTAAGTTTTCTATGTAAGGATTTTGTTAATAGTAGTCCTCTTTCCAAAAGGGATAGCATTTTGTTTCCTATTTGATTATGTTTTGTCTAAATAAGTATGTCATGTCAATCTTTTTGCATGGTGGGGATGCATGTATTCCCCCTTTTAAGAGAAAAATACTACTGGTATTGTGGGGAGAATTCCACAATGAATAATATCTTCTTTAATTACTCAGTGTCCTTGTCCTTCCTACAGTAGTTTTCTGTGTACCCAATCTTAGCTATTTTAATTTCATTTTCTTCAAGGAACATTTCTAAGAAAAGCGTGTGTTTATATAATGTAGGATAAACATAAAGAGCAGCAAAAGCTAATACCTACGAGAAGATTAGATTGGGTATGCAACCCACCAAAATCTGATTGTATTATGTATAAGGAAGTATGCCATTGTCACATCAACCTTCCTGGACAATGGGCATGAATGTGTTCCCTTTTTAGTGGAAGTGCTCTTGTAATTTCAGGGAAGCATTCCATGATGAAAAGAATCTTCTTCAACCACCCATTATCTTTGCCCTTCCTACAATGTTTTCTTGTATACCCAGTCTTGCTATTTTTACTTTCTAGTTGGTTTCCCTCAAAAGGACCATTTCTAACAATAGTTTGAGCTTGCATTTCAATATGTAGATAAAAAGAAGCTCAACGAAATGCTTGTGAGAAGATTGGATTGGATACGAAACCCAAAAGAATCAGATTGTGCTCTCTATAAAGTATGTCACGTTATGCCAATCTTCCTGGACAATAAGCATATTCCCTTATAAGTGGAAAGTGCTACTGATCTTGGGGGAGGGGAGTATTCCATGTGAACGAGATCATCTCTAACCACCCAAGATCCTTGCCCTTCCTACTCTATTTTGTTGTTAGTAGGCTTTTTATGTTTCTTTTGTAGTTTATTTCTTCAAAGGAAATTTAGTAAGAATAGTTTGTACTTGTATAATGTAGGATGCAGATAAAAAGTAACAAAAAGAAATACCTTTGAGAATATCAGAGCGGATCAGGAATTTGGCCAAATCTGATTGTGCTCGTAGATAGCATGCATGAACTGTTTGATTAAATGCTTCAAAGGGTGTCATTTCAATGAAGTAGCTATAACACATGGAGGCTATGTGCATAATCAACTTGTTGAATAGGCATAAAGCTTCAAGAAAATGAAGCTGGTAGATGATACAAATAATCTCCATGGTTTATGTCAGCATCGTACATACTAGACATGAAGTCCCTCATATTGGATTCTTTGTGGTTGTATGATATTTGATGAAATGGATCTTTTGAAAGGATCTTAAAAAAATTCATGCAAAGACTGTTCCCCACTTAACTAACATTTCCATATATGTCTTCCTATAAATGGAAATTCTACAAAAAATTCTGACCACCAACAAAGTATAAGGAATGGTGTAAATTTATGAAAAATTTGGAAACTTAGATAGTGTGTGAACTATATGAATGCTTGCAAAAGATTCCATCTAATCATACATCAAGAATTTAGAAAGTTTTGAAGTTCCTATCGAATTGGTCTTAAAGTTGTATATAGAGGTACTCCTGTGTATTAACAGTTCTATGAATTGGATCACAGAGTTGATATAATGGACACAAATCATGAACCTCTCAGAGATACTTTCAAAAGTTGTAGATTATCATTATCTGTGGTACAATTCTTATTTTATATTGAACAAAACAATTAAATAGTTATTAATTATTCCTAATGTAATTTTTCATTTCTTATGTTTAACCATCTTGCACAATAATTTCAACCGAAAAATAAAATAGCTAGCTAACTCTCCCAAACCAAGTAAAATGCAACTACAAGATATTCTCATTTGCACAATCTCCCACATGATCTTCAAAATGTGGTGAGGGTAATATTCAAGCATTCATATGGGGGAAGGGTGTGCTGGTAGAATCCATCTTTAATACAAAAAATTTGGGCTTTGAAGAGCTATGAGAGAACATTTCAAAATCTAGAGGGACATTTGTGACAATTACCCACATGTGCTCAAATGAGAACATCGGCCCTATTGATTTCTATAGTAGCTTCCCAAGCATAGCTTTGAGTAAAAACTCACCTTGTAATCAAAATCTTTGTCTACCACCATTCTCATCATATTCAAATTTTTCAATGGAACTAGAATTTCATTGCCATTATCACCTCATAGACTTATGCTTAACTTAATTATTAACCTATCTGTTAAGTTACAACCCAATGAATTTCTTGGTAGGGATGTGAACTAAAAATCAAAGAAATTGAATTCTTTTTTAAAGACATTATCTTCCTTTTCAAGCAAGTTGCTGGTTGTCGTATGGTTCTTTGGTACGAATCCATAGTAATTTGTTTACATTGCTAAAGTATGTATGTACCAAAACATGTGAAATACAAAAATTATAAGAGACTAAATACTAAAAATATAATACTTCTTGCCAATAAATATGTTTAACATAATGTACATAGAATAAACAAAAGAAGCCACAAAACACTAATGATATATTGATAATTCCATGGTTTTATCATTAAGTTAAAGGTTTCTTTTTTGTTTGTTTTGGCTGCTTTAAATTATTTTTATTGAATTTTATTTATTTTTGTTTTCAACCATTTAGGGATCTAGATTCACATCAAGCCTTTGCCTAGGTATAACCAAGACATGGGGTGCTCCAACTGAGTACACCTCAGAAAAATCTGGTATGTCTCAGGGATTGGGTACTGAAAATCAAGGCTTTGCTAGAGAAGATGTTATGGCAATCCCCTATATTGATGCTAGATTCATTATGACGGGGACATTTGGTCATGGAGCTATATTTCTCATTAGAGATTATAATCCAGAACAAAATAAGGACAATGTATTGGCGAGAATGTTGGAGCATAAGGAAGCCATATTATCTCATTTGAGTTGGGTTAGTTTGTTCCTAGGTAGCCGAAGATTTGATATCCATCTAAAATACTTCCCATCCCTAAGAATCTGCAAGAGAGAGGATGAGGAAAATAAAATTCATCATGGAGATTAGAGAAAATCTCTCGGTGCACTTGTGAAAATCCATTTGCAACAAGATGTGCCTTGTACCTATCAATAAAACTATGTATAGAATACTTGGTATGATACACCCACCTACACCAAACCAACTTTATTCCTGTCAAAACAAGACAAATATCTCAAGTGTGGTTCTTCATCAAAGAAGAGTACTCCTCATCCATAACAATATCCCAATTTGAGTGTCTTGTTGCCTGTGAAAAAATTTGGAAATCATTTGAAATGACATGACTCAATAGTCTAGTACTAGAGGTTTTAGCATGACCATGGTAATAATTTGAAGGATCTCTTACCATAGGTCTATTTGCATGAATAGTATCATGAGCCCATGTGGGAACTCACACAACATCGGGGGGAAGAGGATAAGGTGCATCATCATCAATATCTTTCTCAAAGGATAAATAATCATGTAGAGAAGAAGAGGAAGTATTGGGAAGTGAGGGAGAAGTTGGTGATGGAGGTTCCATCTAAGGATAAAACTTATCAAACTAAAAATCTCACTAAAATAAGACCTCTCAAGAATTGGGATCAAACAACTTGTATTCTGCCACATTCTCATAGTAGCTAACAAATATGAGTGCTCGACTTTTCATCTATATGGATTTCCTCTAAGAAATTTGAAATAAATGCCCAAGCCTCACTACAAAAAATATGGTATGTAGAAATATTGGACTTGACATGATTTCAAGCCTCCTCAGGAGTCAAATGTCACAATACCTTCTAAGACATCTGATTCTAAATATAGTTGGTACAATTGATAGCCTCATCCCAAAACAGACTCATATCTCAAGACTGTATCATACAATTAGCCATCTCCCATAATATTTGTTCTTTCTCTCAGCAACCCCATTCTACTGAGGGGTATGAGGAACTGTGAACTGATGATATAAATCATGCTCAATGAAAAAATCTCTGAAAGACTAATTCACATATTCCCCACCATTGTGAGTGCATATATGACTAACAATAAGACTAGATCACTTCTCTACAAATGTTTTAAAGATTCCAAATGAACCAAAGGCATTAAACTTGTACTTCAAAAGGTACACCCATATACATCTAGAGAAGTCATTTATAAGCATAAGCACATATTGGGCACTTGAAAAAGTTCGAGTGGGGAATGACATAAGATCATTGTGTATCAACTCCAATGGTGCCTTAGTATGTGTGGATCTACCTACTAGAAAAGGATCTCTATGATGTTTTCCAAGTGCACAACCTCAAAAAACACTGCTAGTACAAGATATCTAAGGTAGTCTAATCACTAGCTCCTGTGTGCTCATCTATTGTAGATATATGTAGTTGACATGGCCAAAATGTTCATGCAAAAGTTTTCTCACTATTTCTACATGAGAAACAAGAGACAAATCTATAGAATTGGATCTCTCAACACCATAAAACTTATATAAGAGAGATTGTAAATCAATATTCCTAGTAGTAACAACCAAATCAAGATCATGGAGGTCTCAAATAACCACATCACGTGGTCAGAACGCAACTGCATTACTAGAGCTAGAATGAAAAATCTTGTAGACTGACAAGAGGTTCATAGAAATGGTTGGAACCTAATAACCCCTATTTTCACTATGCCAAAACATTGGAGTTTATTGTGAAAATATATTGAAATGTGTTGTATTGTTAGGGTTTGTTCTTTATTTTTAATCATTTTGCTAGAAAATAACCCTAACCTAATGATTTTTCCCTAGCCTAGTGTTGAAAATCTTGCCCTAGAGGGATAATTTGATATCCTAAGATTTATGTCTTTACCCTTTCATGGAGAAATTTCTTAAATTGGCAATCAATTTTAAACTTTATCCTAGATTTTATTTCAAGTGGGAGATCGTATGTCATTTTCAAATTTTTTTATCATGTGATACGATCTTATGATTAGGGTTTTAGGCAATTTTTTGTGAGCTTAAGATTTCCCTCTCCTGATGTTATGAAATGTATGCTAGTGGAGGATCATAAGGGTAAAGTGTTGAGTCTCCCGATCTTATGATGTATCATATAGTCATAGCATTATGGGTGTTTATAATGAAGTTTTTGATCTTACGATCACCCTTTTGTCATGTCATCTTAATTGTCTCATGGGAAGAGTTTGTAATTAAGTTATAAGATGATATGAAAAGCTAACAATTGTGCAATTGTAATGGAAAAAAGGGAGACCTGAGACCATACGAGAACAATAGGATCGTAAGATTGCAAAGATGTAAAGTATAAAGGTTTGTGAAGAGTTTCGATCCTACAATAGATAGAGGATCATGAGATCATAAAGGTTCCTAAAGATATTTTTGAAGTTATGATAAGGAGGTGTTTGTAAGATCATAAGAAAGGAAGTGGTAGGTGATATGATGCAAGGTGGGGCTAGGCGTATGACTATAAATTTTTTTAAGACACATGGCAATTGATATCTTATGATGCTATAAAAAACAATAGATTATATGACTGAGAAGGAAAATCATGACCTTTTCAAAGTTACCAGGCAATGCTAGATCACAAAATTGTAATTATAGAAGTTGAAACTTTCGACACTACGGTGAAGAAAGGTAATGAGAAATCTATGGTTGGGAGTTAGAGGCAACAATTAAAGCTAACCCCTAAAGTTAGTTAATTGACTAAGATCGAGAGATTGTAGGGTAAGAAAAGGTTAAGTTTGATGTTATGCCAAGATGTGATCGTGAGATTATAAAGGTTTCTAAGGCTATGATGAAGAAAGGTGATGATCAATGTGTGGTTGGGAGTCAGAGGCAACAGTTAAAGGTAACTTTTGAAGTTAGTTAATTGACTGCAATCGAGAGATTGTAGGGTAAGAAAAGTTGAAGCCTGATGTTATGCCAAGATGTGATCATGAGATTATAAGGGTTTATGGGATAACTTTTGAAGTTGCAAAAAGGTTCAGTTAACAATGATCGTAAGATCATAAAGCAAGTAAAGGTGAGGTAAGATGCATAAGTTCAAAACCATTGAAAGTGAATTTTTTTCCAGTGTTCCAATCTTATGGTGTGTTGTGTCTTGTAAGATTATGAGAAACTTGAGGGGCCTCTTTGGAGATATGATAAATGACATATCGTAAGATTGTAAAGGCTATTTTTAAGTCTTATAAGAATGTGATAAGGGTTGAATTCAAAGTGATCATAAGATCATAAAAGCCATGTTCCCTGCCTAAGATGATGTGAAGGGTTTACATTTCTAGGATAATCATAAGATTGTAAACCCTAAATAAGACATGAAAGCTCTTTTTCTTTTTGTCTAAACTAGAACAATGATGCATGTTGTTAACGAATGAGATTTGAGTAAAGTACAATGATTACAGAGTTGGATGAGTTATGTTGGCACTCCATGGAAGTGATAGAGAACACTAAATTTAAGGTTTGAGCAAGTAGGAAATCAATGCATAGGGAACTTTGGTAAAGTATGCATAGCATAAAAACATTCCTTAAGCCAGTAATAGGTTACCATTTGCAAAGAGAAGAGATTTCTAGTAGTTGTAGACATTTCAGTGTGAAGGATTATTGTTTTTAGTACTAACTATAGAGTTTCCTAGTGTTCTCAGTCTAAAATCAAGATTTTTGACAATGAGGTTAAGCAGACTCAAGCTACAAAAATGGAAGTTTCAAAGATGTCTATTGTAGAAGAAGGAAAGAGGTAGAAGAAGCCAAACTAGTTCTTAGATAAATGGATTAAGTTATTCACTGAATCTTCAAATACCATCTCTGCAAATGACGATGACTTATGTGACCCTTATTATTTCTGTGGGGATGCTATTTTCCCTAGTGTCTATGGGTTATGAACTGTTCAGGTACTTTTACCACAATTAAACAGACAAAATTCCTTTTTGCAACCCATGGAAGAAAAATCTAGCAAAGCTAATCTTTCTAGAAGTATTTGTGGATGTTGATTTGTTGAAGGCCCTTATTAAATCATACAATCTAGCTACCAAATCATTCCACACACGATATGGGACCATTCTATGTATATTAGATTGTGCTTCTTTCATTGAAGCTTTTGGATTGGAGGGTGCAATGAGCAAGCCCATGGATTTCATTGGCCTTCAATAAAAAAAATTGAAAGGAATACCAAGGTTTACACAAGGAATTCTATGCTACAACACATCCCCATGGACCTCAAGCAGGCATGTGATTATCCTAAGAAAGTGGATAAGGAGATGCCTTTGGAAAATTTCAAAAACTATTTGTAAAGATAGTGTATGGTCTCCACAAAGTGGTTAGTATAGATGGAAGTAATATGGTATATGGGGTAGAGTTAATTATTGCCCAAGATGTACAGGATTCATACCATGGTAGAGAGTATGACTATTTGGAGTATATTCTAGAGAAGATGAAGGATAACATTGGGCTAGAATAGAGTGTGGAAATGAGAAATTTCAAATTCCATCATTACTCACTACTCATGCATTTGATCTTGTAGAAGAACATGCGGTATATTAGCTCAGATTTCATAGAGGCCTAAAGTGCAGAGAGGCACATTTTTGTCTAGTTGCTTTAGAATAGGGGACTTTTCAATTGGAAAAGAATCCATGAATCATATATATTCTTTCCTCCACTATTTTAGTTTATCAACTACCCCATATAGGATGTATGATCTAGATAATTGGATGAGTAATACCCTCAAAGAAATTAGAAATCATGTGTTGCCAAACACAAAAGAGTTACCTCATGAGGACCTCATTCCTAACATAGTAGTTGAGGGGGAGGCTAGTGATAAACTTAAAATTTTTGATGATATTCTGAGGGTGGAGAGGGAATTGAAGAGAGAAAATAAAAATTTCAAGGGGTTTTATGTGGATGTCCCTTACCCACAAAGGATAAGGTAGATGGTTGTTAATCATGTTGAGATCATGGCACAAATGCCATTGGGGCCAATTAGAGAAGAAGAAAGGGTAAACCCTAATAACCTAGAACCATATGTGACCTAGAAATTGAAGAAGATGAAAATGTAAAGGCATCATGGGTTACCAAGGGTAACAAAACAAAAAATGTAGCTCACAAATCAGAAAACGTGAAATAAAGAACTCTGCAAATCCTGCCTAGTAAGAATCAATATTTTGTTGATTTAAGGAAAAGTTATATACATGTTAAAATAAATGTAGTAGAGAACACTCTGACTGATTTAGAGCTAGTAGCAATAACATTGGATGATAGGATCATCTAGGATCAAGATTTATTTGAAGATGATGAATTGATCAAGTCTACTAAGTTCAAGAGCTTCCTCTACAAGATCAAAAAAAGTGAGATGGTACTAAAGATGATGTAGGAGAATTTGAAGAGGAAAAGTAAGAATTGATTAACAAACTTCATGCTTATAATCGTGAGACTGAGGTGATGATGTTGGAATTTACAAGTTGGAAGGTTTATTTCTGAGAAGGTAACTATTCAAGGTTATAAAGTTGGACCACTTCCAATGGTATGTCCTATGAAAGGCATATCTTGTTAAATACTTTGCACCTTGTTAAAAGTGACCTAGTTAGAGGATTTATAAACACTCTCTTTGAATGTCACTCTGTTAAAGTATTTTGCACCTTGTTAAAAGGCCTACAACATGGCTATTAGACCAACCTATCATCATAGGATTTTCATTCCTAATAGAATGGCTAGAGAGTCTTAGAAAGTCATGACCTGATGACTTGCAATCTTCAATTACTAATTCCATATCCTTGTTCTGCTCTTATCTATTATGATCCTTCTTTGATCTGATATGTCTCTCCTCTAGGTTCAAATACTTTGTTTTGATCAACTGAATTTTGCAATGTTGTTCTTCTTTTTCTAAGTCTTTATACCCCTCTTCACTTCACTAGCATTCTCCCATAAAATCTCACACATATTCAAATAATGGGGTTTCATCCTCCTTTTAAAGGTTTCAAAGACTTAGGTATGAATCTATGATCAATACTCATATGTTGATTCTTTGTTACTTGACACTTACTAGTTATTGATGCTCGACACATACAAGAATTTTGTCTCACTCAGCTCCTATAGTAATTCTATTTTTCTTCACATCTATACATTGCTAGACACCTATAGTGACTTGGCATCACTTATCACTTGACACTTGATACTTTCTTAGCATCTATTGAATCTCTGGCTTGACACATAATATAGCTTGACATCTATATTATACTCAACATCAAATTGAGAATTGGTTAAGTGTGTTGACACTCAATTTCAAAAACCAATCTAAGACCAACAATCTCCTCCTTTGACATGAGTGGCAAAAACACTTAACGGAGCATTATGAATTTGGTCTCTATGAGTATATTACACATTTTGTTCAACATATGTACAAAAATTGAAAAACTTGTTCAAAATATTGTAGAAGACTATATACCTTAAAAATTTGTAACTCCCCCTGAACTAATGTGTCATTTTCTATATCTACAATTCCTTAAGCTGAATTTGTCTCATGTTGATGTGTCTGATACTCTTTGCCTTATATGTATCTGCTTTGTTTGTACTATATATCTACTCCCCCTTTCACAAATATTCTTGCTATTTTTGCATCCATTTGGCTTTATCCTTTTAAGATTCAAAATTTGAATATATAATATCTCCCCCTTTTGATATTCTTTATTATCTCTAGTCAAAAAAGTATTATCTCCCTTTAGTATCTTCCCCTTACATGAATATCTCCCCCTTTTTGGCCCTTATGTCAAAGGGTCCTAAGAATGAATGGAATATTTAGCCAAAAATGTTTTATTTACGTTCATTATTATCTTCAGAGAAGCATCCCAATTGTCTAATGCCATTTCCAGTGCTTTGAGCTAGATGGTTGTCTCTACTGCAAGATGTACTAGGCCTTGTAAGGTAGAAATATTTGGATATTTCTTCAAAACATTCTCTACATAGGCCATTTCTTTATGCAATACTTCTAGATGTGGGGTAATAGCAAATTGTATCTATATTAATTTGGCCTTAATATTAGCCTCTTTTACTATTAATATAGGTAACTCCTTCTAGGTGTGAAATTTTGTTGCAAAATGCTTCTCACTTTGAGTTGGATCCTTAGGTAGCTGTGTGCTAGATATCTTAAGGTTCCTCTCAAAGCTTATTATTCTCTGGCTAGTTCTCAAGTACTATTTTCACCTTTTCTACCTTCTTAGCTAGTTCAACTTGTGATAGTGCTATCTCACTAGATATCTTCTCATTGACATTCATTTGAATTTTTTTTTTAGACCATTCTAATAATTTAACATTAGTATCAAGGTCTTCATTTTGTACCCAGTCCACTATGTTGGATAATTACTCCATGATAGGCTTTGTTTCATTAGGTACTGGCAAGCTAAATGCATCAAGGAATATGTCTTTGATTTCTACTAATGCTTTCTTTTGTCTATACTCATTTCTAAGTATCTCGTGCTTCTTCTTTCTCTCTAGTGCCTCTTGCACTTCATTTATCTATTCTAGGTTCATTTTCTTATAGTCATAACTTGGTATAACTGTTTCCTCATCAAGTGCAGGGCCTCCATAGTGAAGTACCCTTGCTACCTTGGTGGAGCTCGAGCCAGGTGCTGAGATTTATAATGGTACTACATCAGTGCTCGATTGCTTGGTAGGAGTTCATGTAGTAGGAAAATTAACCAATATCTATATTCCCTATGGCTCCCTCTATTTAGTGGTTTTGCTCTCTTCCTTATCTTCTCCTCTTCTACCTTGATCAATGACAATGATTTGAGGATGTACACCTTGGCTTTGTGATGTAGGAACATTTTGTGCTATCTATTCTTTTGCTGACTCGTCAATAGTTGTTGTTACTATAACTATGGGATCGACCTTAGTAGTTGTGTCTTATGCTACTTACTCTTTTGGTTGATCATCTGTAGCTTTGGGAGTTTGTGAAGGTGGTTCTTGTCTGTTCACCTTCTCCTTGGTTATTTTTGCTACAACTTTTTGTAACTCCTCTACACTCACAAAAATAGGATTTGTGCACAATTGTGATTGCAATGTTTTTTGGTGAAGGATCCTTTTAAGATCTACAGTTAATGGATTGACGTTTTGACCTAAGGTGTTAGGAACATCTTTCACAATTACTATTTCTGTAGATGTAGATACTATATGTGGAGAACTGGGTGGTGGCAATTGGGTGTCTTGGACACTCTGTTCTTGCCACTTCTCCTCTACTATTGCCTCATCACCTTTATGTGTCTTCTCCTCCACTATTACCTTTTATTCCTCTTTTTCATTTTCTTCTCCTTCCTCATCATCATTTATTCCCTCAAAGGGATTTTATTGCCCTTCTTTGATAGTAGTCAATCCATATATCAATTTACACATTTGAGTGGATCTCTTTACAACATCTTCTATTTTATTTTACAAAATACTAAAGGCTTTGTATTTGGGTGAAAATTTGCTCCCATGTTTCTTACTAGCCTTACTTAATTGACCTTTTATAAGGTTTGGCATCACATGAGCCAATGTTGATTCCCTTATTTACTTCTCCATATTTAGGCAGTAATGCCATTTATTTTCTACAATGGAGCTTACCTCCTTAGGCATAGAATTGTCAAGTTCAAGTGAAGTAGTCTTGAACTTGGCCATCATAGTGTTGATAGATTCTTGCACTATGTTTTTTTCTTCTCTGCCCAACTTATTAAAATCAATGGTCTTTAAACTAGTTAAATCTACATTATCTCTAATATTATCACAAACATTTTCCAAATTAGATTTGGTGGAATTTTTTACCACTCTAAATTGATCATTGTCAAATTTTGTCTTCTCTTCATCTGACTTTGGGGGTGTAATATATTTTCTTCTTTTCTTTTGGCCTTCCTTGCTCTATGGATTTTTGCTTCTTTCCTATTCCTTTGCCACTTTTTTCATTGCCCTAATGTTTTCCCTTGTAGTTGGCTTGGCTAGGCTTGGCTTAGCTACTTTCTTCTTTCCTTTGGGTTGTGCAACTGGTTGTTTTTGTGCTTTTCTCTTCTTAGGTTTAGCCTTGGGTGCTTCTTGCTTGGCACCTTCTTCTTCTTCTTTTGCATCCTCACCCATACCTTGGGTCAATGCTAATATTGCTTGACCTTGTTCATGTTCATCACCTTTAGCTTCTTCATCTTCTTCTTCTTTAGTAGTGCCCTCACCAAATTTTTCCTTTAACTTCTTAACAAATTTGTCATTTTTCTTTAATGTAGAAGCAGTCTTCAATTCCATGTACACCTTTTATCTCAGCAAATTAAAAGTTCAAAAATGTGGTGTACTTTTGTCCACTTCTTCTACTAATAGTGTAGTTATAGCTACAGATCCCTCATCTATGTTTATTTCATATCCAAGAGGTCTTAACCATCTAACCCTTGCTGTTGTTTCTTGTATATAAGTATAATCAATATCTACAAGAAAGAATACATCATTTACATGTTTTTCTACCAATGAAATTGGTATCTTTAATATCTACTTCAAGGTCTTCTTGAAATACCCAAAGTAACTTGTCATAAGGGTTTCAAAATTAGCTCCCATCTATTCTATATATTCATTTACTTAAGCTATTATTGACCTATTGGTTTTCTTGCTTACTTTTCCAAAGGATGGAAATTCATTCTGTACATAGAAAAATATGCATATCAAAATTACACCAAATTTGCACTGTGCTCCCTTGGTTCTTCTTATTGCTACTAAATTCTCATTGATTTGTTGAAATTGTAGTTCTGCAAGATCATAAGTATGATCCTTTTTCACTAGTTTTTAACCAACACCCATTACAATATAGGGTACACTATTAATTCTATTGTATTGATAAAATTTGTGTGAAATAAGCCTAACAACAAAGTCAACAAGAGGGTCTTGGATAGTATCTATAGTCATTCCTCTCTTGTTCCATTTGGTACCTATGTTCTTCTTAATTGCTTCCTTAGAGTCACTTCTAAAGGTCTTTGGATAATATAGGGTTGGATACCCTATTACTTTGTGTACAATCCTCTTTGTTATTTTTACTGCACCATCTTCTAGCCACAAACTTCCATCATGAATTTTGCTGAGTACAATTCTAATTCATTCAGTTTTAAAAATAGTGGGGAATTCTAGGGAACGAGTGAAACCCTTCTTCTCAATGATTTGGTACTCTTCCTTCAAAATTTTGTTTTCACACAAAATTTCATAGGCTTCCCTCATCTCCATATCTCCTATGGCTCCAATTTTGTAGTTGTAGCATCTCCTCACATCCTAAACCATAACTACCTTAGGGGGTTATAATAGATAGGGCTCTGGTTGGGTCGTTTTTGTATCTCACTTTAGGGATTGGCCTAAAATCAGGTTGTTTTACTTTGTTAGACACAAGTTGAACCTCAAATGGTTCTTTCTCCTATGGTATCCTAGAACTAGAGGCCATGTGTGTCATCTAGGGTTTGAACACAAACAAAATGTGAAACTGTGTAGCTCAGCACTAGTATAAATGCCTTGAATTGATGAAATTGTAGTGAATCATTGTTCAAATTTTCCCAAATGTTGAATTCTCTACTTTGAAATAATTTTGCACTCTTCTTCATCTTAGCTCTTTTTTCATGATGAAGAAAAATGATTCAAAATGTGATAATATACCCTATTTTCATAGCATTTAATGCTTAGTGCATTTACAACTATCCACTGGGCTTCTTAAGAATTTTTGCATTCTTAGGTTCCATTATCTTTCCACCACTTGACATCCACAAAAGTATCCCTCACTCAGCTTCAACTAAAATTTCTCTTCACTTGACTTTCACTACCAACTTGGTTGTAACTAATCATTCGGCTTCTAATGACTTTGGAAATCAACTTAGCATGTATTAGAATTTTACTCAAAATCTAAGGGCAACTCAACAACACTTATGAAATTTTGAAATTTTAAATTTGCATCTCTATTCATGCTGATCTCTTCTTTTCATTACTTACTTGTCTTGGAATTGATGTATGATAAATCTTTGTATATAAGTCCCACAAACCTTTTTGTGCTTAATTGGACGAAGTGTGACCACTTGACCTTTTAGGTGAAGTGATCCCTTCATTTGATGTGCTACTGACTTGGTGACCTTTTGATACTTGGCATCCACTATAATACTCTGCATCATCATGCATTTGGTAAGAGTAGAGGCACGGTCCATACTAATCATTCTGAGTAGCTTGAAACTTGGTAACCATTGGTGACTTGACGAATATTGTGTCACTCGGTAGAAATTGAATCCATTGATAACCTTCTTCACTTGGTAAAAATTGATTCCTTCATTTACCTTGTTTACTTGGTAAACACTAATTCCTTCATTTATGTTGTTTACTCGGTAAACACTGATTCCTTCATTTATCTTGTTTACTTGGTAATTACCGATTCCTTCATTTACCTTGTTTACTCGATAAACATTGATTCCTTCATTTACCTTGTTTACTCAATAAATATTGATTCCTTCATTTACCTTGTTTACTCAGTAAACACTAAGTTCTTTGATGTCTCGGTGAGCACTGACTGCTTATTAAACACTGCGAAGCTCAGTAACCATTAACTACTTGGAGAACACTGTTCTACTCAGTAACCACTATTCTTCATGGTAACAATTGTTCTGCTTGATAACCATTATGAACCTCATAAGGAAGAGGTTTTACCCATGCAACTCAGGGTCTGACTGCCTGAATGTATACCTTTTCATAGTCAACCATGAAGCACACATCATCTTTTTAGTCCTCAACAAGTTTAGGAGGAATTCTAAATCTGTTATTCATTCTTTCTTTGAAGTTTTCTAAATAATTATCCATAATGCTATCAAAATTTTCACCCATTTCTGATACAAATTCATTTATTTGATACAAAATTGGAATGTCTTTCCTCCATACAACTGTACTTTTTGAAGGGAAAAACTTTTGTACATAGAAAAATAAACAAACTAACAAAGAACGAAATTTACAAGAGTTGGTTTTTGAGGTCCTTATACTATCCATGTTTTTATTAAGTTGTTTCAGTAGCACATCTGCTAGGTCAAACTCCATGTTTTTCTTCACAACCTTATAGGCTAAATCTACGGCCTCACAGGGAACACTATTCAATTTGCTGGAACTATAAATCTTATATAAAATTAAATAAATTCCAAATCTTAACTCTACATCAGATACATTGTTAGGTTTCAATTCTCTGACATCCCATTCGGCTAGGCTTAACTTCTGAAGTTCATCCCGACTTAGGGTTTTAGTTGTTTTTTATTTGCTTAACATTGGCAATTTTGTGATCTTATGAATCATTTTCTTCATTGTAAGGACAAGTTGTTCTAACAAAAACTGACCATTATGCATACAACTCAAGATGTATCTTATCCATTTCATTTGAAAGTTCCTTGGCAAGCATGGGATATGGGTCAAACCTTTGGTTTCCAGATGCTTGTGCTCGGGTTTGAGGGTTCCATCCACACACAACTCAGCTAGGGCATTATCCATATCTAGTGTTTCTATCTCTTGAATAGTGCATTTGAAGTGAGTATGAATGTCGTTTATAAGTATTACCTATGGTGGAATCTTTTATTGGGCTCCATGTGGGTCGAGTAATTCAGCTATGGTGGGAATGAGCTTGAAGTTGGGTGCTTTTCATTCTACTCCCTTTACGAGCATTTTAGAACCTCTCTTTTCCTTGTTGCTGCTGGTGCTTGTGGATGACATTGTTGCTCAGTGAGTGAAATGATTTTGATAAATAAATTCTTCACTGGAAAATTGCTTCAAATTTCTTGAACTCACTTTTGGACTCTTGGAAACTTCTTCGCTTTGTATATTCTAAATTCGCGATGAAAAATGAGATCAAATTCTGCCTTTTTGATGAAAAAATCTGCCATTAATGCTCGAGTATGAAGGTAGCTGAGATGACCTAGGGTTTGTCAAATAGTCACTAACTTACTCAGTAAACCTTGCAACTCAGTGAACAAAAAAAACCTTTCACATTACTAACCTAGCTCGATTAAGTCTGAAAACAACCTTGCTTGGTAAAAGCACCATAGTGAACTATGTCTAGTATCTGAAATACTGATTTGTCATTTGTAGTTCTACATTTTGGAACTGCTTAGGATATTGCTTGAAGATGCAGTCCCTGGTCCTTTTTTTTTTAAAAAAAAAAATTGGTGGGTCTAATTAGAAATGGTGGAGTCACCCATTTCTTGAGTGACATTACCATCATTTGAACTTTCTGGCTTGGTAGACTTAGGAATCCACTGTTGTCTCATCTATTTTTGAATGTTGTCAGCTCTGGCTTTCTTTTCATCTTCAACTCTTCCTATGTTCATGCAATTCTTAGATATATGACCAAGTTTGGTACATGTATAACATCTTATAGTAGTATCTTTATTCCTTAGGTGATGCCTTGCACAGTTTATTCCAATGTGTCCATATTCTCCACAATAGTGACATCTACACCAAGTATTGTAGTCCCAGCCAACTAATGTATTGACAATTTGTTCTACTGGATTGAATAATTTAGATCTACATTCAGATACCTTGTGACCTTATTTCTTGCATTTTTGACATTTGCCTTCAAACTTTAGTTTCTCTTTGCATTCATTTGCTTTGTGACCATGCTAATTGCAATTGTAGCATTTGCCATTGAATTTTCCTTTACTATTGCTCCAACATCTGTTAGATGTATGACCTAACTTACCACAGTGATTGCAAGTAGGTTTTTGTTTCTTTTGGGTACCCTATTTAGAAGATTCACCTTCTTTATTGTATCCAAGGCCTGCTTTACCTTTTTGTCTATGAAGATTCTGCTCATTTTGCTGATTCAATTGATCCATATCTGCTTGAGATTTTATCATCCTTTCATTGACTTGTCTTTTAGATCTCAGATTACCATTCCAATATTTATATTGGCAAGGTCAGCCAAACACAAGTGAACAAACATTACTAAGTTGGCCAGATGGTAGAAAACTCAGGTTCCACAAACTAACTCGGTGACCTTCTGATAATTGGTATCCACCATAATACTCTGCATTGTCATGCACTCGATAAGAGTAGAGGCACAGTCCATACTAATCATTCTGAGTAGCTTAGAACTTAGTAACCATTGGTGACTAAGCGAATATTGTGTCACTCGGTAGAAACTGAATCCATTGATAACCTTCTTCACTTGGTAAACATTGATTCCTTCATTTACCTTGTTTACTTGGTAAACATTGATTCCTTCATTTACCTTGTTTACCTAATAAACATTGATTCCTTCATTTACCTTGTTTCCTCGATAATTACTGATTCCTTCATTTACCTTGTTTACTTGATAAACATTGATTCCTTCATTTACCTTGTTTACTTAGTACACACTAAGTTCGTTGATGTCTCGGTGAGCACAGACTGCTTGGTAAACACTATGAAGCTTGGTAACCATTAACTGCTTGGAGAACACTATTTTGCTCAGTAACCACTGTTATGAACTTGGCAAATATTGCTGAACTACCCATATGCTCAATATCAACTATTTATTTGTGGATTTTATAAGGTAACCACTGAATGCTCAGTGTGAACTCTAGATTAGGTGATGATCTCAATAAACATTCAATATAGAATAAGTGTTTTAACTAATGACAAATATATCATAATTCCAACACCATAACCATATGCCAATTTGAGTGTCTTGTTGCCTGTGAAAAAATTTGGAAATCATTTGAAATGACATGACTCAATAGTCTAGTACTAGAGGTTTGAGCATAACCATGGTAATAATTTGAAGGATCTCTTACCATAGGTCTATTTGCATGAATAGTATCATGAACCCATGTGGGCACTCGCAGAACATCGTGGGGAAGAGGATAAGGTGCATCATCATCATTATCTTCCTCAAAGGATAAATAATCATATAGAGAAGAAGAGGAACTATTGGGAAGTGAGGGAGAATCTGGTGATGGAGGTTCCATCTACGGATAACACTCATCAATCTAAACATCTCACTAAAATAAGGCCTCTCTAGAATTGGGATCAAACAACTTGTATTCTACCACATCCTCATAATAGCTAACAAATATGAGTGGTCGACTCTTCCTCTATATGGATTTCCTCTAAGAAATTTGGAATAAAGGCCCACGCCTCACTACCAAAAACATGGTATGTAGAAATATTGGACTTGACATTAGTTCAAGCCTCCTCGGGAGTCAAATGTCACAATGCCTTCTAAGACATCTGATTCTAAATATAGTTGGTACAATTGATAGCCTCATCCCAAAAAGGACTCATATTTCAAGACTGTATCATACAATTAGCCATCTCCCATAATGTTTTATTCTTTCTCTCAGCAACCCCATTCTGATGAGGGGTATGGGGAACTGTGAACTGATGATATAAGTCATGCTCAATGAATAAATCTCTAAAAGACTAATTCACATATTCCCCACCTTTGTGAGTGCATATATGACAAACAAAAAGACTAGATCACTTCTCTACAAATGTTTTAAAGATTCCAAATGAACCAAAGACATAAGACTTGTACTTCAAAAGGTACACCCATATACATCTAGAGAAGTCATTTATAAGCATAAGCACATATTGGGCACTTGAAAAAGATCAAGTGGGGAATGACATAAGATCATTGTGTATCATTGGGAATGACATAAGAAAAGGATATCTATGATGTTTTCCAACTACATTACCTCAACAAACACTACTATTACAAGAGATCTAAGGTAGCCTAATCACTAGCTCTTGTGTGATCATCTATTGTAGATATATGTAGTTGACATGGCCGAAATGTTCGTGCAAAAGTTTTCTCACTATGTCTACATGAGAAACAAGAGAAAAATTTATAGAATTGGATATCTTGAGGCCATCAAACTGATAAAAGAGAGATTGTAAATCAATATTCCTAGTAGTAACAACCAAATTAGGATCATGGAGGTCTCAAATAAGCACATCATGTGGTGAGAACTCAACTATATTACTAGAGCTAGAATGAAAAATCTTGTAGACTAACAAGAGGTTCATAGAAATGGTTGGAACCTAATAGCCCCTATTATTACTGTGCCAAAACATTGCATTTTATTGTGAAAATATTTTGAGATGTGTTGTATTTTTATGATTTGTTCTTTATTTGTTATCATTTTGCTAGAAAATAACCCTAACCTAATGATTTTTCCCTAGCCCAGTGTTTAAAATCTTGCTCTAGAGGGATAATTTGATATCCTAAGATTTATGTCTTTACCCTTTCATGGAGAAATTTCTTAAATTGGCAATCAATTTTAAACTTTATCTTGGATTTTATTTCTAGTGGGAGATCGTATGTCAGTTTCAAATTTTTTTATCATGTGATAAAATCTTATGATTAGGGTTTTAGGCATTTTTTTGTGAGCTTAAGATATCCCTCTCCTGATGTTATGAGATGTATGCTAGTCGAGGATCATAAGGGTAAAGTGTTGACTCTCCTGATCTCATGATGTATCATATAGTCATAGCATTGTGGGTGTTTATAATGAAGTTTTTGATCTTAGAATCACCCTTTTGTCATGTCATCTTAATTGTCTCATGGGAAGAGTTTGTAATTAAGTTATAAGATGATATGAATAGCTAACAATTGTGTAATTGTAAAGGCAAAAAGTGAGACGTGAGACCATATGAGAACAATAGGATCGTAAGATTGCAAAGATGTAAAGTGCAAAGGTTTGTGAAGAGTTTCGATCCTACAATAAATAAAGCATCATGAGATCATAAAGGTTCCTAAAGAGAATTTTGAAGTTATGATAAGGAGGTGTTTGTAAGATCATAAGAAAGTAAGTGGTAGGTGATATGATGCAAGGTGGGGCCAGGCGTATGAGTATAAATTTTTTTGAGGCACATGGAAATTTATATCTTATGATGCTATGAAAAAAATAGATTATATGATTGAGAAGGAAAACCATGAGCTTTTCAAAGCTACCAGGCAAAGCTAGATCACACAATTGTAATGATAAAAGTTGAAACTTTTGAGGCTATGATGAAGAAAGGTAATGAGCAACATATGGTTGGGAGTTAGAGGCAAAAATTAAAGGTAACTCCTAAAGTTAGTTAATTGACTAAGATATAGAGATTGTAGGGTAAGAAAAGTTGATGTTTGATGTTATGCCAAGATGTGATTGTGAGATTATAAAGGTTTCTGAGGCTATGATGAAGAAAGGTGATGACCAATGTATGGTTGGGAGTCAGAGGCAAAAGTTAAAGGTAACTTTTGAAGTTAGTTAATTTACTGCGATTGAGAGATTGTAGGGTAAGAAAAGTTGAAGCCTGATGTTATGCCAAGATGTGTTCATGTGAAAATAAGTGTTTATGGGATAACTTTTGAGGTTGCAAAAGGTTCAGTTAACAATGATCATAAGATTGTAAAGCAAGTAAAGGTGAGGTAAGATGCATAAGTTCAAAACCATTGAAAGTGAAATTTTGTCTAGTGTTCCAATCTTATGGTGTGTTGTGTCTTGTAAGATTATGAGAAACTTGAGGGGCCTCTTTGAAGATATGATAAATGACATATCATAAAATTGTAAAGACTATTCTTTAGGCTTATAAGAATGTCATAAGGGTTGAATTCAAAGTGATCATAAGATCGTAAAAGCCATGTTCCCCACCTAAGATGATGTGAAGGGTTTACATTTATAAGATGATCATAAGATTGTAAAGTGTAAATAAGACATGAAAGCACTTTTTCTTTTTGTCTAAGCTACAATAATGATGCATGTTGTTAACCAATGAGATTTGAGTAAAGTATAATGATTATAGAGTTGGATAAGTTATGTTGGTGTTCCATGGAAGTGATAGAGAACACTAAATTTAAGGTTTGAGCAACTAGGAAATCAATGCATAGGGAACATTGGTAAAGTATGCATAGCATAAAAACATTCTATAAGCCAGTAATAGGTTACCATTTGCAAAGAGAAGAAATTTCAAGTAGTTGTAGACATTTCAGTGGGAAGGATTATTGTTTTTATTACTAACTATAGAGTTTCCTAGTGTTCTTAGTCTACAATCAAGATTTTTGACAATGAGCTTGAGCAGATTCAAGCTACAAAAATTGAAGTTTCAAAGACGTCTATTGCAGAAGAAGGAAAGAGGTAGAGGAAGCCAAACTAGTTCACAGATAAATTGATTAAGTTATTCACTGAATCTTCAAATACCATCTTTGCAAATGACCATGACTTATGTGAATCTTATGCTTTCTATAGGGATGCTATTTTCCCTAGTGTCCATGGGTTATGAAATGTTGAGGTACTTTTACCACAATTAAACAGACAAAATTCCTTTTTGCAACCCATGGAAGAAAAATCTAGCAAAGCTAATCTTTCTAGAAGTATTTGTGGATGTTGATTTGTTGAAGGACCTTATTAAATCATAAAATCTAGCTACCAAATCATTACACACATGAGATGGGACCATTCTATGTATATTAGATCGTGCTTCTTTCATTGAAGCTTTTGGATTGGAGGGTGCAATGAGAAAGCCTGTTGATTTAATTGGCATTCAATAAAAAAAATTGAAAGGAATACCGAGGCTTACACAAGGAATTCTATACTACAACGCATCCCCATGGACCTCAAGCAGGCATGTGATTATCCTAAGATAGTGGATAAGGAGATGCCTTTGGAAAAATTAGAAAACTATTTGTAAAGATAGTGTATGGTCTCAACAAAGTGGTTAGTATAGATGGAACTAATATGGTATATGGGGCAAAGTTAATTATTGCCAAAGATGTACAGGATTCATACCATGATAAAGAGTATGACTATGTGGAGTATATTCTAGAGAAGATGAAGGATAACATTGGGCTAGAATAGAGTGGGGAAATGAGAAATTTCAAATTCCACCATTACTCACTACTAATGCATTTGATCTTGTACAAGAACATGGGGTATATTAGCTCAGATATCATTGATCACACCTCTGATGGAGAGCTGTCAATTTAGCTATGGTTCTGGGTATGGGATAGTTCCTATCACTACTCTAAATTTGTTTGCTTTTTCAATAATTTTAGTACTATTATCATGAAATGTTAAACCCTAGTTACATTAGGGCACCTAATATTTTGAAAAACCTATTAAGGCTGGACCTTCTACCTAAAAATAAAGGATTAGATCACAATTAGGGGGGCATATTCTTATTCCCATTATTTTCCCTCATGAGAGTATATGGTTTCCCTCAACCACCTCATATATTGCCCAAATTTATCCCTCTTAGACTAGCCATCATTAAATTCATGTGGCAGTTGATGATGGTAACCAAGGAATACTTAGGGCCTAAAGTGCATAGAGGAACATTTTTGTCTAGGTGCTTTAGAATAGGGGAATTTTCAGTTGGAAAAGAATCCATGAATCATATATATTCTTTCCTCCACTATTTTAATTTATCAACTACCCCATACAGGATGTATGGTCTAGATAATTGGATGAGGACCTCATTCCTAACATAGTAGTTGAGGGGGAGGCTAGTGATAAACTTAAAATTTTTGATGATATTCTAATGGTGGAGAGGGAATTGAAGACAGAAAATAAAAATTTCAAGGGGTTTTACATGGATGACCCTTACCCACAAAGGATAAGGTAGATGGTTGTTAATCATGTTGAGATCATGGCACAAATGCTAGAGGGGCCAATTAGAGAAGAAGAAAGGGTAAACCCTAATAGCCCAGAACCATATGTGACCTAGATATTGAAGAATATGAACATGTAAAGGCATCATCGGTTACCAAGGGTAACAAAAGGAAAAATGTAGTTCACATATCAGAAAATGTGAAACAAAGAACTCTGCAAATCCTGCCTAGTAAGAATCAATATTTTGTTGATTTAAGGAAAACTTATATACATGATAAAATAAATGTAGTAGAGAACACTGTGACTGATTTAGAGCTAGTAGCAATAACATTGGATGATAGGATCATCTAGGATCAACGTTTATTTGAAGATGATGAATTGATCAAGTCTGCTAAGTTCAAGAGCTTCCTCTACAAGATCAAACAAAGTGAGTTGGTACTAAAGATGAAGGAGGAGAATTTGACGAGGAAAACTAAGAATTGATTAACAAACTTCATGCTTATAATCATGAGAGTGAGGTGATGATGTTGGAATTTACAAGTTGGAAGGTTTATTTCTGAGAAGGGGGGGCGGGGGGGGGGGTGGGTGAATCAGAAGTACCTAATTTTAACCTTTTCAAACTTTTAGCAGACATCATTCACATGCATCTAACATATCTATTCAACATGAAGAATAAAGATATGCATGAAAAAAGATAACAAAAGATTTTGGTAACCCAGAAACCCTCCAAAAATGAGAAGGTAAAACTAGGGTGGGGATGACACCCACAAATTATCACTACAACAATATGTAACTATTCAAGGTTACAAAGCTTGACCACTTCCAATGGTCTGTCCTATGAAAGGCCTATCCTATTAAATACTTTGCACCCTATCAAAAGTGACCTGGTTAGAGGATTTACAAACACACTCTTAGAATGTCACCCTATTAAAGGATTTTGCACCTTGTTAAAAGGCTTACAACATGGCTATTAGACCACCTATCATCATAGGATTTTAGTTCCTAATAGAATGGCTAGAGAGTCTTAGAAAGTCTTGACTTGATGACTTCCAATCTTCAATTATTAATTTCATATCCTTGTTCTGCTCTTGTCTATTCTGATCCTTCTTTGATTTGATATGTCTATCCTTGAGGTTCTAATAGTTTCTTTTGATCAACTGAATTTTGCAATGTTGTTCTTCTTTTTATAAGTCTTTATACCCCTCTTCACTTCACTAGCATTCTCCCATAAACTCTCACACATATTCTAATAATGGGGTTTCATCCTCCTTTTAAAGGTTTCAGAGACTTAGGGTTAGGTATGAATCTACGATCAATATTCATTCTTCTTTTCATGTTCAATTCTTTCACTTTTCCTATTGGTTGCATGCTTTCTCCATTTTTCTTATTGGTTGTATGCTGATTACATAGGAAATGCAAAAGATTTGATCTTATCTTCAAGATCCTTTGAGATTCATCCTGAGTCGGCTCAAAAATAGTTTACATCTAAGTTTATGAAGACACAAACTCATGTGTTGATTCTTTGTTACTTGACACTTACTAGTTATTGATGCTCCGCACATACAAGAATTTTGTCTCACTCAGCTCCTATAGTAATTCTATTTTTATTGACATCTATACTTTGCTTGACACCAATAGAGACCTGGCATCACTTATCACTCGACACTTGATACTTTCTCAGCACCTATTGAATCTCTGACTTGACACATAATATAGCTTGGCATCTATATTATACTCGGCATCAAATTGAGAATTAGTTAAGTGTGTTGACACTAAATTGTCAAAAGCAATCTAAGACAAACAATCTCCTCCTTTGACATGAGTGGCAAAAACACTTAACGAAGCATTTTGAATCTGGTCTCTATGAGTATATTACACATTTTTTCAACATATGCACAAAACTTAAAAAACTTGTTCAAAATATTGTAGAAGACTATATACCTTAAAAATTTGTAACTCCCCCTGAGCTAATGTGCCATTTTCTATATCCACAATTCCTTAAACTGAATTTGTCTCATGTTGATGTGTCTAATACTCTTTTCCTTATATGTATCTACTTTGTTTGTACTCTATATCTACTCCTCCTTTCACAAATCTTCTTGCTATTTTTGCATCCATTTGGCTTTATCCTTTTAAGATTCAAAATTTGAATATATAATATCTCCCCCTTTGGATATTCTTTATTAGCTCCATTAAAAAATGTATTATCTCCCTTTAATATCTTCCCCTTACATGAATATCTCCCCCTTTTTGACGCTTATTGCAAAGGTTCCTAAGAATGAATGGAATATTTAGCCAAAAAAAATTTATTTACTTCCATTATTACCTTTAGAGAAGCATCCCAATTGTCTAATGCCATTTCCAGTGCTTTGGGCTAGATGGTTGTCTCTGCTGCAAGATGTACTAGGCCTTGTAAGGTAGAAATATTTTGATCTTTCTTCAGCACATTCTCTACATAGGCCATTTATTTATGCAATACTTCTAGATGTGGGGTAATACCAAACTGTATCTATATTAATTTGTACTTAACATTAGCCTCTTCTACTACTAATACAGGTAACTCCTTCTAGGTGTGAAGTGTTGTTGCAAAATGCTTCTCACTTTGAGCTGGATCCTTAGGTAGTTGTGTGCTAGATATCTTAAGGTTCCTCTCAAAGCTTATTATTCTTTGTCTAGTCTCTTGTGTGAAATATGAAGAGTCACATAGTTTGGATTACAATGAGAATGTGTTCTCAAGTACTATTTTCACCTTTTCTACCTTCTTAGCCAGTTCAACTTGTGATAGAGCTATCTCACTATATATCTTCTCATTGACCTTCATTTGAATTTTTTTTTTTAGACCATTCTAATAATTTAACATTAGTATCAAGGTCTTCATTTTGTACCCAGTCCACTATGTTGGATAGTTACTCCATGATGGGCTTTGTTTCATCAAGTACTGGCAAGCTAAATGCATCAAGGACTATGTCTTTGATTTCTACTAATGCTTGCTTTTCTCTATACTCATTTCTAAGTATCTCTTGCTTCTTCTTTCTCTCCAGTGCCTCTTGCACTTCATTTATCTATTCTAGGTTCATTTTCTTATAGTCATAACTTGGTATGATTATTTCCTCATCAAGTGTAGGGCCTCCATAGTGAATTACCCTTGCTACCTTGGTAGAGCTCGGGCCTGGTGCTGAGATTTATAATGGTACTACATCAGTGCTCATTTGCTTGGTAGGAGTTCATGTAGTAGGAAAATTAACCAATATCTATATTGCCTCTTGCTCTCCCTCCTTAGGGGTTTTCTTCTCTTCCTTATCTTCTCCTCTTCTACCTTGATCAATGACAATGATTTGAGGAGGTGCACCTTGGCTTTGTGATGTAGGAACATTTTGTGCTATCTATTCTTTTGTTGACTACTCAACAGTAGTCAATCCATATATCAATTTCCACATTTGTGTGGATTTCTTTACAAATTGTTCTATTTTATTTTGCAAAATACTAAAGGCTTTTTATTTGGGTGAAAATTTTCTCCCATGTTTCTTACTAGCCTTACTTAATTGACCTTTTATAAGGTCTGGAATCACATGACCCAATGTTGATTCCCTTATTTCCTTTTCCATGTTTAGGCAGTAATGCCATTTATTTTCTAGAATGGAGCTTAGCTCCTTAAGCATAGAATTGTTAAGTTCAAGTGAAGTAGTCTTGAACTTGGCCATCATAGTGTAGATAGATTCTTTCACTATGTTTTGTTCTTCTCTACTCAACTTATTAAAATCAATGGTCTTAAAACTAGTTAAAATTGCATTATCTCTAATATTATCATGAACATTTTCGAAATTAGATTTGGTGGAAGGTTTTACCACTCTAAATTGATCATTGTCAAATTTTGTCTTCTCTTCATCTGACTTTGGGGGTGTAATATATTTTCTTCTTTTCTTTTGGCCTTCCTTGCTCTATGGCTTTTTTCTTCTTTCCTATTCCTTTGCCACTTTTATCATTTCCCTAATGTTTTCCCTTGTAGTTGGCTTGGCTGGGCTTGGCTTAGCTACTTTCTTCTTTCCTTTGGGTTGTGCAACAAGTTGTTTTTGTGCTTTTCTCTTCTTAGGTTTAGCCTTGGGTGCTTCTTGCTTGGCACCTTTTTCTTCTTCTTTTGCATCCTCACCCATACCTTTGGTCAATGCTAATGGTTCTTGACCTTGTTCATCTTCATCACCTTTAGCTTCTTCATCTTCTTCTTCTTTAGTAGTGCCCTCACCAAATTTTTCCTTTAACTTCTTAACCAATTTGTCCTTTTTCTTTAATGTAGAAGTAGTCTTCAATTCCATGTACACCTTTTATCTCACCAAATTAAAAGTCCCAAAATGTGGTGTACATTTGTCCACTTCTTCTACTAATAGTGTAGTTATAGCTGCAGATCCATCATAAATGTTTATTTCATATCCAAGAGGTCTTAACCATCTAATCCTTGGTGTTGTTGCTTGTATGTAAGTATAATAAATATCTAAAAGAAAAAATACATCATTTTCATGTTGTTCTACCAATGAAACTGGTATCCTTAATATCTACTTCATGGTTTTCTTGAAATCTCTAAAGTAACTTATCATAAGTGTTTCAAAATTAGCTCTCATTTGTTCTATATATTCATTTACTTAAGCTATTATTGACCTATTGGTTTTCCTGCTTACTTTTCCAAAGGATGAAAATTCATTTTGTACATAGAAAAATATGCATATCAAAATTACACCAAATTTTCACTGTGCTCCCTTGGTTCTTCTTATTACTACTAAATTCTCATTGATTTGTTGCAATTGTAGTTCTGCAAGATCATAAATATGATCTTTTTTCACTAGTTTGTAACCAACATCCATTGCAATGTAGGGTACACTGTTAAGTCTGTTGGATTGATAAAATTTGTGTGAATTAAGCCTAACAACAAAGTCAACAAGAGGGTCTTGGATAGTATCTATAGTCATTCCTCTCTTGTTCCATTTGCAACCTATGTTCTTCTCAATTGCTTCCTTAGAGTCACTTCTAAGGGTCTTTGGCTAATGTAGGGTTCGATACCCTATTACTTTGTGTACAATCCTCTTTGTTATTTTTATTGGAGCATCTTCTAGCCACAAACTTTCATCATGAATTCTATTGAGCACAATTCTAATTCATTTAGTTTTAAAAATAGTGGGGAATTCTAGGGCACGAGTCAAACCCTTCTTCTCAATGATTTGGTACTCTTCCTTCAAAATTTTGTTTTCACACAACTTTTCATAGGCTTCCCTCATCTCCATATCTCCTATGGCTCCAATTTTTTAGTTGTAGCATCTCCTAACATCCTAAACCATATCTACCTTAGGGGGTTATAATAGATAGGGCTCTAGTTGGGTCATTTTTGTATGCCACTTTAGGGATTGGCCTAAAATCATGTTTTTTTACTTTTTTAGACATAAGTTGAACCTCAAATGCTTCTTTCTCCTATGGTATTCCAGAACTGGAGGCCATGTGTGTGATCTAGGGTTTGAACACAAAGAAAATGTGAAACTACATAGCTTAGCACTAGTATAAATGCCTTGAATTGTTGAAATTGTAGTGAATAATTGTTAAAATTTTCCCAAATGATGAATTCTCTACTTTGAAATCATTTTGCACTCTTCTTCATCTTAGCTCTTTGTTAACGATGAAGAAAAATAATTCAAAATGTGATAATATACCCTATTTTCATAGCATTTAATGCTTAGTGTGTTTACAACTATCCACTGGGCTTCTTAAGAAATTTTGCATTCTTAGCTTCCATTATCTTTTCACCACTCGAAATCCACAAAAGTATCCCTCACTTAGCTTCATCTGAAATTTCTCTTCACTCAACTTTCACTACCAACACGGTTGTAACTAATCATTCGGCTTCTAATGACTTTGGCAATCAACTTAGCATGTATTAGAATTTTACTCGACATCTAAGGGATCCTTAACAACACTTATGAAATCTTAAAATTTTAACTTTCCATCTCATTTCATGCTGATCTGTTATTTTTGTTACTTACTTGTCTTGGAACTGATGTATGATAAATCTTTGTATATAAGTCCCACAAACCTTTTTGTGCTTATTTGGATGAAGTGTGACCACTTGACCTTTTAGGTGAAGTGATCCCTTCATTTGATGTGCTACTTCTATATTTCTTCTTCCATGTCTCATTCATTTCTCCTTTGATGTGTATGACATGTATCTTCTCTTTTCCTTTGTTGAACTCTGAATTGGGTACCTTTGACCTTGTTGTGAAATTCCTGTTGATATGACCAATCTTTAAACAACTAAAACATGTGGTTTGACTCAACCATCTATTTTAGTTTCCACTAAAATGTGTTCTTATGCAATTTTTAGGAATTTGTCCATATTCTTGATAGTAATGAAAACTATACTTACTTTTGTAGTCCAATTGTAGTGATGTGCACAATTATTTTCTCTTACTAGCTAATTAGGTTTCTATTGTCACTGAGGTTTGCACCCTTGTCCAAAGTTGCTACCTAAGAACAACCTCATGAAATATGGAAACAACCTCCAAGATGTGGGACTTGAACTATGAGGTTGAGTCTCCAGAGAAGGTCGGCTTCCTCTTACTATTAGGATGCACCTAACTACTCTTGGAGAGGAAAAAAGAGAATGAGAGCATGAAAGGAAATCTACCTAATCTAATCTAAAGAGGTGATGCACCAAAATAGAGTGTTTAGACCAATCTCTACCCATATATGCACTATTGAACCAAAATGAAATAATGGATATACACATTCAGACATGGTTTAATCTAATAATCACATGCAGATTAGAAGACCAAGATGAATCACACAAGGAAAGAGAGATTCACTTATATTATCATTCATAGGCAAAGGAGATACAGTCATGTAGATCATATATCTCTATGAAACACCAGTAAGAGGCAAGGAGTTCTTGCACTTTCATACCAATGTCTGAAAGAGATAAGGCAAAAAATCATGTAGTTTAGAGACACAGGGGAATTTACACTGAGAATCTGCAGAGCATTAAGAAAGAAAACAAAGAAAGGTCAACCCCCCACAAAATTTTACAAAATTTGGCTTTATAGTTCAGGCATAACTAAGATGTCCTCTCCCTATAATTACTCCACAACCACTGCATTGGAGTCCCATAGAGAATAATCAAGGAGAATGTCTGATTTGGGTATAGATATGGATGCAATGATATCTGATCGTCTATGTCAAATAATGCCTTGAGTAATAGAAATGGTGCCATTAAGCCACTCTGACTAGGTAGGTGGACTGTATCGAATGTGGAGTGTTCTTCCTTATCTCCCATTCATTCTAGGTTGGTTGGGATTGATTACAGAGATCAAATTCGTAACATAATCTTGGTTTTCCACCATTTTGGCTTGTGAATCAGCAAGTCAATGAGTCAAACTAAATTTGCAAGTAGGATGAGCCACATGGGCCAATAATTTCTTTCCTTTCTATCACCTTGCAAGGTCTTCCCAAGTTGACCACCTATTTCATTACTAACTGCATCATCTTCTTTAAAAAATCCTAACCGCAACGTTATACTATTCGCTAGCCACTAACCATTAATGCCTTAACTGTTATTTATACCATAGCTGGACCCCGTGATCCTAACTAGCACCAACTGATGATTGCATAATACTTGGCCCCACCTTGCCACTCATCATCGAGGTGGTATGTCACTATGTGTATCCTCTGATCAATTTCCCATAGCGAGATAGCACCCACTATGGATCCAGACTGATTTGACGATCGTGATGACTCACTGTATTACTGCGCTATCTCCTTTAAAAAAATTTGAAAACCTAGGCCCACAAACCACTCAACACACCTGGCATCTTTATCTTGGCATGACCTAGCCCCATTCATCCATATGGAACAATGGTGCTATGTTGCTATGGGTAATATCTACACAGCTTTCCATAGCGAGATAGCACCCACCATTGATTTTTTGAGATCTAGCGGCGAGCTAGATGGATTCAACCTATCAATATACCAACCAATAAGAAAATAGCCAAATGCCAACCTGTCTGACAAATCCTCATTTGTAGCCTGCTAAGTGAAGCAGGACCCACATTCTACACAATTATACCTTAGCCAATGAAAAAATTGACCAACTGCCAATGTGTGCCAAATTTCATCATTGATATCCGACGGGGCATACTTGGGATCCACATTCCTTTTGATGTTGCCATAGTATCACTTTTCATCTGGGCATTATGTCGCTAATGGCGAGGAACACAAATTTTTTGATAGTGCCATAATGCCCTACGAGGATCTGCCAAAATTTGGCACCAGAGAAACAATTAAGGAAAAGGGAGGACCCACTAGCCACATTGCCGAAAGGCACTATGTCGCTATGGGAAAACAACATGCAACTTCCCATAGCGAGATAGCACCAATTGTAGATATCTTTTGATCTGGCGATGGGGACTTGCGGGCCCGTAGAAATATTAAAATGCATAGGGAAGAAATATCATAAGGTTCAATCATTTAATTTTTTGGATATTCCTAGGATGTTTAAAAATAACATTAAACCAAGAAGTGACCATTGGGCGGGCAAGTATTTAAAATTCAAATATTTGGTGAGGGGCACAATATGCAACATTTCTGGTGACTCACATGGGATTCTAGCCTGCTATGCATAAGACTAGTGGCCTAAAGCATCCATTGGGCTATAGAGTCATAAAGATGTGGATACTATGTATACTATGAAACACTAACCCTACCTCTGAGAGGAAAACCCTGAAACCCCTGTCTCTCCAACTGGAACCAAAGAACAAAACCTCCTTCTACAACGTTGAAAATTTCAAAACTTGTTATCTCATGGAGACAATCTTGTGCTCGTGCAATTCTTGGAAAAGTAGGGAACAAACTAGAAATTAAACTAAGCTAACTATGTACATGGAATCTCAAACCCTTAGAAACATGGCTTGAGATAGATCCCATTGACTGGGATAGGAAAAATCTCACCATCAAGCTTTTTTAACTGGAAGCATTGGCCTACTTGCAAGTAACAATAAGATAGGGACCACTCCATAATGCATCAAACTTTGACTGTCTTCCTAGTTTTGCCCTATCTGCATCCCATTTCGGATCCAAATCTCCCTCTCAGAAGATTCTGACACTAACCTTCTTGTCAAAACTCTTTTTTACTTGCTACTTGTGTGTCTCTAGGGTCTGCATGGATTTACTTCTCTTCTCTTCTAGCTCCATCAACTCTGCCATTTTTACTGTCATGGCATCATCTTCAATCAACTCTAGCTCTTGACCTAGCTATACAGATGGGAACTCCATTGAAATTGGAAGCCTTACTTCTCTGCCATAGACTAACACAAATGGTGAATTCCCTACTGACCTTTAAGGCATTATTCTGTTAGCCCACAGTGCAGTCTTCAATTTTTTATGCCAACACCTCTAGTTATCTTCAATTGTTCTCTTTATGATTCTGATTAGGTTTTTGTTGAACAACTCAGCTAGGCCATTACCTTGAGGATAGTAGTTTGATGATGTGCTCAAGTAAATGTTGTGGTCAACTACCCATGCATAGATCTGAGCTCCTACAAATGACTTTGCATTATCTGAAATAATGGTTGAAGGGGTACCAAACCTAGTCACAATTCCATCAAGGAACTCAAAAACTAAAGATTCAGTGGCATCCTTCAATGCAACTGCCTCTGTCCATCTGGTGAAGTAATCTATAGTAGCTAAAATCCATTTGTGACCTAAATTAGAAGGAGGATTGATAGGGCCTATGAAATCCAATCCCCATTGGACAAAAGGTTGGTCCACCTGAATGGGATGAAGGGGAAGAGTTCCAAGCTTCTGTTTACCAGAGAAGAAAGCATATTTCTCACACTTCCTCACATACCTATGATAATAATGAAATAGGTATAGCCAATACTAACTAGCCCTCATGATCTTTGTTGCTATTGTCATTGCTGAGAAATGACCACCATCAGGACCATCATGAAGCTCTTTGATCATTCTTGCACTATCAGTGCAGAAAAATGGACAATGATGAAGGCCTTGAGGATACATATGAAGGAATGGAAAGAAGTCATAGATCTTCTTGTTTCAAAAATAAGATTATGATTTTAGTGGCGGTGCTCTTTGTGTTTATTTTCTATATATCTGCATGGCATTCCAATAAGTATTATGCTGGTCTTAATTTGCAAGCTTTCAATGAATATGCAGATGGATTTAGTCTACAAATGAGTGAAATAGTAGAAGAGGACTAGGACCTATCAATCAATAAATATGGCAATGAATTGGGCTTTTTTATTAACAAGGATTTAGTTGAACATAGCCTGCCAATCAATGAGAATATAGAGAAGTTGAGGATGGTGATTGGTGAAGATGAAACCCATGGTCTAGTAGTGCTTAAGCAGTTTGGCACACTAGAATCATGTGCATCTAAAACTCTAGCATTGGAGATCCCCAAGTAGATTGAAACTATGACGTTAGAGGGAAAAAAGGCCAAGGATTGGGTATTGGATGTTCTTGTTGCAAAAAACTCCAAACCTTTAGAGATGTTGGATGTCCTTGTTTCAGAAGATTCCAAACACTTGAGGGTATTGAATGTTCTTGTTATAGAAGATTGCAAATATTTGGGAGCAGTGCCATCTAGTATTCTAGTTAAATCTATAAGAAGTCCCTTGCCTTATGGAGTTATAGGTGCATTCTTTTGTGTAGCTGCAATAGTGCTTAATTGGTACAAGAAAAGGACAACATATGCCTATCCTAGGACTTCCCTAGAAGTAAAAGAAATTTAGACAAAGAACAGATGGAGGCTATGTGTAGAATCAACTTATTGAATAGGCTTAAACCTTCAAGAAAATGAAGCTGGTAGATGATACAAATAATCTCCATGGTTTATGCCAGCATTGTACATACTACACATGAAGTCCCTCAAATTGGATTCATTATGGTTGTATGATATTTGATGAAATGGATCTTTTCAAAGGATCTTAGAAACTTTCATGCAAAGGCAACTCCCCACTTAACTAACATTTCCTTATATGTCTGCCTATAAATGGAAATTCTATAAAAAATTCTGACCACTGACGAAGTATAAGGAATGGTGTAAATTTATGAAAAATTTGGAAACTTAGATGGCGTGTGAACTGTATCAATCTTGCAAGAGATGCCATCTAATTGTACATCAAAAATTTAGAAAGTTTTGAAGTTCCTATTGAATTGGTCTTAAAGTTGTATATAGAGGTACTCTTGTGTATTAACAATTCTATGAATTGGATCGCGGAGTTGATATAATGGACACAACTCATGAACCTCTCAGAGATACTTTTCAAAGGGGTAGATTATCATTATCTGTGGTACAATTCTTATTTTATATTGAAAAAAGAAATTAAATAGTTATTAATTATTCCTAATATAATTTTTGATTTCTTATGTTTAACCATCTTGCATAATAATTTCAACCAAAAAATAAAATAGCTAGCTAACTCTCCCAAACCAAGTAAAATGCAACTATAAGATATTCTCATTTGCACAATCTGGCACATGATCTTCAAGATGTGGTGAGGGTAATAGTCAAGCATTCATATGTGGAAAGGGTGTGCTGGTAAAATCCATCTTTAATACAAAAACTTTGGGCTTTGAAGAGTTATGGGAGAACATTTCAAAATCTAGAGGGACATTTGTGACAATTACCAACATGTGCTCAAATGAGAACATCGGCTCTATTGATTTCTATAGCAGCTGCCCAAGCATAGCTTAGAGTAAAAACTCACCTTGTAATCAAAATCTTTGTCTACCACCATTCTCATCATATTCAAATTATTTAATGGAACTAGAATTTCATTGCCATTATCACCTCACAGACTTATGCTTAACTCAATTATTAACATATCTATTAAGTTACAACCCAATGAATTTCTTGGCAGGGCTATGAACTAAAAATCAAAGAAATTGAATTCCTTTTTAGGACTTCGTCTTCTTTTTCAAGAAAGTTGTTGGTTGTGGTATGGTTCTCTGGTACGACTCTGCACTAATTTGTTTACATTGCTACAGTATGTCTGTACCAGAACATGTGAAATACAAAAGTTATAAGAGACTAAATACTAAAAATATAATACTTCTTGCCAATAAATATGTTTAACATGATGTAGATAGAAAAAAAAAAAGCAACCACAAAACACTAATGATATATTGATAATTCCATGGTTTTATCATTAAGTTAAAGGTTTCTTCTTTTTTTGTTTTGGCTGCTTTAAATTATTTTTATTGAATTTTATTTATTTTTTCTTTTGACCATTTAGGGATCTTGATTCACATCAAGCATTTTCCTAGGTATAACCAAGACATGGGGTGCTCCACCTAAGTACACCTGAGACAAATCTAGTATGTCTCAAGGATTGGGTATTGAAAATCAAGGCTTTGCTAGAGAAGATGTTATGGCAATCCCCTGTATTGATGCCAGATTCATTATGACAGGGACATTTGCTGATAGAGCTATATTTCTCATTAGAGATTATAATCCAGAACAAAATAAGGATAATGCATTGGCGAGAATGTTGGAGCATAAGGAAGCCATAATATCTCATTTGAGCTGGGTTAGTTTATTTCTAGGTAGCTGAAGATTTGATATCCATCTAAAATACTTTCCATCCTTAAGAAGCTACAAGAGAGAGGACAAGGAAAATAGAATTCATTATCGAGATTAGAGCAAATCTCTCGGTGCACTTGTGAAAATCCATTTGCAACAAGATGTGCCTTGTACCTATCAATAAAACTATCTTTAGAATACTTGGAACAATACACCCACCTACACCAAACCAACTTTATTCCTTTTGAAACAAGAAAAAGATCCCAAGTGTGGTTCTTCATCAAAGAAGAGTACTCCTCATCCATAACCATATCCCAATTTGATTGTCTTGTTGCCTATGAATAACTTTGGAAATCATTTGAAATGACATGACTCAATAGTCAAGTAGTAGAGGTTTGAGCATGAGCATGGTAATATGTTGAAGGATCTCTTACCATAGGTCTATTTGCATGAATAGTATCATGAGCCCATGTGGGCACTTGCAGAACATCGGGGGGAAGAGGATAAGGTGCATCATCATCAATATCTTCCTCAAAGGATAAATAATCATGTAGAGAAGAAAAGGAACTATTGGGAAGTGAGGGAGAAGCTGGTGATGGAGGTTCCATCTAAGGATAACACTCATCAAACTAAACATCTCACTAAAATAAGACCTCTGTAGAATTGGGATCAAACAACCTATATTCTGCCACATTCTCATAGTAGCTAACAAATATGAGTGGTCAACTCTTCCTCTGTATGGATTTCCTCTAAGCAATTTGGAATAAATACCGAAGCCTCACTACCAAAAATATGGTATGTAGAAATATTGGACTTGACATGAGTTCAAGCCTCCTTGGGATTCAAATGTCACAATGCCTTCTAAGACATTTGATTCTAAATATAGTTGGTACAATTGATAGCCTCATACCAAAAAGGAATCATATCTCACGACTGTATCATACAATTGGCCATCTCCCATAATGTTCTGTTCTTTCTCTCAGCAACACCATTCTGCTAAGGGATATGAGGAACTGTGAACTGATGATATAAATCATGCTCAATGAAAAAATCTCTAAAAGACTAATTCACATATTCTCCACCTTTGTGAGTGCATATATGACTAACAAAAAGACTAGATCACTTCCCTACAAATGTTTTAAAGATTCCAAATGAACCAAAGACATTATACTCGTACTTCAAAAGGTACACCCATATACATCTAGAGAAGTCATCTATAAGCATAAGCACATATTGGGCATTTGAAAAAGATCAAGTGGGGAATGACATAAGATTATTTCTATGATCTCTATGATGTTTTCCAATTGCACAACCTCAACAAACACTACTAGTACAAGAGATCTAAGGTAGCCCAATCACTAGCTCTTGTGTGCTCATATGTTGTAGATATATGTAGTTGACATGGCCAAATGTTCATGCCAAATTTTTCTCACTATGTCTACAGGAGAAACAAGAGAAAAATCTATAGAATTGGATCTCTCAAAGCCATCAAACTAATATAAGAGAGATTGTAAATCAATATTCCTAGTAGTAACAACCAAATCAGGATCGTGGAGGTCTCAAATAACCACATCATGTGGTCATAACTAAACTGTATTACTAGAGCTAGAATGAAAAATCTTGTAGATTGAGAAGAGGTTCATAGAAATGGTTGGAACCTGATAGCCCCTATTTTCACTGTGCCAAAACATTGGATTTTATTGTGAAAATATTGTGAAATGTGTTTTATTGTTAGGGTTTGTTCTTTATTTTTTATCATTTTGCTAGAAAATAAGCCTAACCTAATTATTTTTCCCTACCCTAGTGTTGAAAATTTTGCCCTAGAGGGATAATTTGATATTCTAAGATTTATGTCTTTACCATTTCATGGAGAAATTTCTTAAATTGGCAATCAATTTTAAACGTTATCCTAGATTTTATTTCAAGTGGGAGATTGTATGTCATTTTCAAATTTTTTTAAGCATGCAATATGATCTTATGATCAGGATTTTAGGCATTTTTTTGTGAGCTTAATATTTCCCTCTCCTATTGTTATTAAATGTATGCTAGTGGAGGATCATAAGGGTAAAGTGTTGAGTCTCCCAATCTCTTGATGTATCATATAGTCATAGCATTGCAGGTGTTTAAAATGAAGTTTCTGATCTTATGATCACCCTTTTGACATGTCATCTTAATTGTCTCATGGGAAGAGTTTGTAATTAAGTTATAAGATGATATGAAAAGCTAAAAAATTTGTAAGTGTAAATACAAAAAGGGAGACTTGAGACCATACGAGAATAATAGTATTGTAAGATTGAAAAGATGTAAAGTGCAAAGGTCTGTGAAGAGTTTCGATCCTACAATAAATACAGGACCATGAGATCATAAAGGTTCCTAAAGAGATTTTTGAAGTTATGATAAGGAGGCATTTGTAAGATCATAAGAAAGAAAGTGGTAGGTGATATGATGCAAGGTGGGGCCAAGTGTATGAGTATAATTTTTTTTGAGACACATGGAAATTGATATCTTATGGTGCTATGAAGAACAATAGATTATATGATTGAGAATGCAAATCATGAACTTTTTGAAGCTACCAGGCGATGCTAGATCAAAAAATTGTAATGATAGAAGTTGAAACTTTCGAGGCTAGAATGAAGAAAGTTTATGAGCAACATATCGTTGAGAGTTAGAGGCAACAATATAAGGTAACTTCTAAATTTAGTTAATTGACTAAGATCAAGAGATTGTAGGGTAAGAAAAGTTGAAGCTTGATGTTATGCCAAGATGTGATCGTGAGATTGTAAGGGTTTCTGAGGCTATGATGAATAAATGTGATGACCAATGTATGGTTGGGAGTCAGAGGCAATAGTTAAAGGTAACTTTTGAAGTTAGTTAATTGACTACAATCGAGAGATCGTAGGGTAAGAAAATTTGAACCCTAATGTTATGCCACGATATGATCATGAGATTGTAAGGGTTTACGGGATAAATTCTAAAGCTGCAAAAAGGTTTAGTTAACAATGCAAGTAAAGGTGAGTTAAGATGCATAAGTTCACAACCTTTGAAAGTGATTTTTTTTCTAGTGTTCCAATCTTATGGTGTGTTGTGTCTTGTAAGATTATGAGAAACTTGAGGGGCCACTTTGAAGATATGATAAATGACATATCGTGAGATTGTAAAGGCTATTTTTTAGGCTTATATGAATGTGATAAGGGTTGAATTGAAAGTGATCATAAGATCATAAAAGCCATGTTCCCCGCCTAAGATAATGTGAAGGGTTTACATTTCAAGGATGATCATAAGATTGCAAATGCTAAATAAGACATGAAAGCACTTTTTTCTTTTTGTCTAAGCTAGAACAACAATGCATGTTATTAACTAATGAGATTTGAGTAAAGTATAATGATTATAAAGTTGGACAATTTATGTTGGTGCTCCATGGAAGTGATAGAGAACACTAAATTTAAGGTTTGAGCAAGTAGGAAATCAATGCATAGGGAACTTTGGTAAAGTATGCATAGCATAAAAACATTCTCTAAGCCAGTAGTAGGTTACCATTTGCAAAGAGAAGAGATTTCCAGTAGTTGTAGACATTTTAGTGTGAAGGATTATTGTTTTCAGTACTAACTATAGAGTTTCCCAATGTTCTCAGTCTACAATCAAGATTTTGTACAATGAGGTTGAGTAGATTCAAGCTACAGAAATGGAGGTTTCAAAGACATCTATTGCAGAAGAAGGAAAGAGGTAGTGGAAGCCAAACTAGTTCGCAAATAAATGGATTAAGTTATTCATTGAATCTTCAAATACCATCTTTGCAAATGACCATGACTTATGTGACCCTTATGCTTTCTATAGGGATGTTATTTTCCCTAGTGTCAGTGGGTTATGAAATGTTCAGGTACTTTTACCACAATCAAATAGACAAAATTCCTTTTTGCAACCCATGGAAGAGAAATCTAGCAAAGCTAATATTTCTAGAAGTATTTGTGGATGATTATTTGTTGAAGGCCCTTATTAAATCATATAATCCAGCTACCAAATCATTCCACACACGAGATGGGACCATTCTATGTATATTAGATTGTGCTTCTTTCATTGAAGCTTTTGGATTGTAGGGTGCAATGAGCAAGCCCATGTATTTAATTAGCCTTCAATAAAGAAAATGAAATGAATACCGAGGCTTACACAAGGAATTCTATGCTACAACACATCCCCATGGACCTCAAGTAGGCATGTGATTATCCTAAGAAAGTGGATAAGGAGATTCCTTTGGACAAATTCAAAAACTATTTTGTAAAAATAGTGTATGGTCTCCACAAAGTGGTTAGTATAGATGGAACTAATATGTTATATGGGACAGAGTTCATTATTGCTAGAGATGTAGAGGATTCATACCATGGTAGAGAGTATGACTATGTGGACTATATTTTAGAGAAGATGAAGGATAACATTGGGCTAGAACAAAGTAGGGAAATGAGAAATTTAAAATTCCATCATTACTCACTACTGATGCATTTGATCTTGTACAAGAACATGGTGTATATTAGCTCAGATTTCATTGATCACACCTCTGATGGAGAGCTGCCAGTTTAGCTATGGATATGGGTGTGGGGGTAGTTCCTTTCACTACTCTGACTTTGTTTCCTTTTTCAATAATTTTAGTACTATTATCATGAAATGTTAAACCCTAGTTACTTTAGGGCACCTAAGATTTTGAAAAACCTATTAAGGCCGGATGTTCTACCTAAAAATAAAGGATTAGATCACAATTGGGGGGGCATATTCTTATTCCCAACATTTTCCCTCATGAGAGTATATGGTTTCCCTTAGCCTCCACATATATTGCCCAAATTTATCCCTCTTAGACTAGCCATTATTAAATTCATGTGGCAGTTGATGATGGTAATCAAAGAATACTTAGGGCCTAAGTGCATAGAGGCACATTTTTGTCTAGGTGCTTTAGAATAGGGGACTTTTCAATTGGAAAAGAATCCATGAATCATATATATTCTTTCCTCTACTATTTTAATTTATCAACTAACCCATATAGGATGTATGATCTAGATAATTGGATGAGGAATACCCTCAAAGAAATTAGAAATTATGTGTTGCCAAACACAAAAGAGTTACCTCATGAGGACCTCATTCCTAACATAGTAGTTGAGGGGGAGGCTAGTGATAAACTTAAAATTTTTGATGATGTTCTAAGGGTGGAGAGGAAATTCAAGAGAGAAAATACAAATTTCAAGGGGTTTTACATGTATATTCCTTACCCACAAAGGATAAGGTAGATGGTTGTTAATCATGTTGAGATCATGACACAAATGCTAGAGGGGCTAATCAGAGAAGAAGAAAGTGTAAACCCTAATAGCCCAAAACCGTATGTGACCTAGAAATTGAAGACGATGAACATGTAAAGGCATCATGGGTTACCAAGTGTAACAAAAGGAAAAAGGTAGTTCACATATCAAAAAATGTGAAATAAAGAACTCTACAGATCTTGCCTAGTAAGAATCAATATTTTGCTGATTTAAGGAAAAGTTATATACATGATGAAATAAATGCAGTAGAGAACACTCTGACTAATTTAGAGTTGGCAGCAATAACATTGGATGATAGGATCATCTAAGATCAACATTTTTTTGAAGATGATGAATTGATCAAGTCTACGAAGTTCAAGATCTTCCTCTACAAGATCAAACAAAGTGAGCTGGTACTTAAGATGAAATAGGAGAATTTGATGAGGAAAAGTAAGAATTGATTAACAAACTTCATGCTTATAATCCTGAGAGTGAGGTGATGATGTTGGAATTTACAAGTTGCAAGGTGAAAGTACCTAACTGTAACCTTTTAAAACTCTTTGTTGAGATCATTCACATGCATCTGACATATCTATTCAACATGAAGAATAAAGACATGCATGAAAAAAGATAACAAAAGATTTTGGTAACCTAGAAACCCTCCAAAAATGAGAAGGTAAAACTAGGGTGGGGATGCCACCCAAAAATTATCACTATACCAATATGTAACTATTCAAGGTTACAAAGTTTGACCACTTCCAATGGTCTGTCCTATGATCGGCCTATCTTGTTAAAGACTTTATACCTTGTTAAAAGTGAACTAGTTAGAGGATTTACAAACACACTCTTAGAATGTCACCCTGTTAAAGGATTTTTCACCTTGTTAAAAGGCTTACAACATGGCTATTAGACCAACCTATCATCATAAGATTTTCATTCCTAATAGAATGGCTAGAGAGTATTACAAAGTCTTGACCTGATGACTTGCAATCTTCAATTACTAATTCCATATCCTTGTTCTGCTCTTGTCTATTTTGATCCTTCTTTTATCTAATATGTGTATCCTTGAGGTTATAATACTTTGTTTTGATCAACTAAATTTTGCAATGTTGTTCTTCTCTTTCTAAGTCTTTATACCCCTTTTCACTTCACTAGAATTCTCCCATAAACTCTCACACATATTCAAATAATGGGGTTTCATCCTCCTTTTAAAAGTTTCAAATACTTAGGGTTAGGTATGAATCTATGATCAATATTCATTCTTCTTTTCATGTTCAATTCTTTCACTTTTCCTATTGGTTGCATGATTTCTCCATTTTTCTTATTGACTGCATGCTGATTACATAGGGAATGCAAAATATTTGATCTTATCTTCAAGATCCATTGAGATTCATGCTGAGTAAGCTCAAAAAATAGTTTACATCTGAGTTTGTGAAGACACAAACTCATATGTTAATTCTTTATTACTTGACACTTAATAGTTGTTGATGCTTGGCACATACAAGAATTTTCTCTCACTTAGCTCCTATAGTAATTCTATTTTTCTTGACATCTATACTTTTCTCGACACTTATAGTGACTTGGCATCACTTATCACTCAACACTTGATACTTTCTCAGCACCTTTTAAATCTCTGGCTTGACACATAATATAGCTTGGCATCTATATTATACTCGACATCAACTTGAGAATTGGTTAAGTGTGTTGACACTCAATTTTCAAAACCAATCTAAGACCAACAATCTCATCCTTTGACATAAGTGGAAAAAACACTTAACTGAGCATTGTGAATCTGGTCTCTATGAGTATATTACACATTCTGTTCAGCATATGTACAAAACTTCAAAAACTTGTTCAAAATTTTGTAGAAGACTATATACCTTAAAAATTTGTAACTCCCCCTGAGCTTATGTGCCATTTTCTATATCCACAATTCCTTAAGGTGAATTTGTCTCATGTTGATGTGTTTGATACTCTTTGCCTTATACGTATCTACTTTGTTTGTAATCTATATCTACTCCCCCTTTCACAAATCTTCTTGCTATTTTGCATCCATTTGGCTTTATCCTTTTAAGATTCAAAATTTGAATATATAATATCTCCCCCTTTGGATATTCTTTATTATCTCCATTAAAAAATGTATTATCTCCCTTTAATATCTTCCCCTTACATGAATATCTCCCCCTTTTTGAAAGTTATGTCAAAGTGTCCTAAGAATGAATGGAATATTTAGCCAAAAAAATTTTATTTACCTCCATTATTATCTTTAGAGAAGCATCCCAATTGTCTAATGCCATTTCCAGTGCTTTGAGCTAGATGCTTGTCTCTGCTGCAAGATTTACTAGGCCTTGTAAGGTAGAAATATTTGGATCTTTCTTCAAAACATTCTCTACATAGGCCATTTCTTTATGCAATACTTCTAGATGTGTTACAATAGAAAATTGTATCTATATTAATTTGGCCTTAACATTAGCCTCTTCTACTATTAATATAGGTAACTCCTTCTAGGTGTGAAGTGTTTTTACAAAATGCTTCTCACTTTGAGCTAGATCCTTAGGTAGCTATGTGCTAGATATCTTAAGGTTCCTCTCAAAGCTTAGTATTCTATTTCTAGTCTCTTGTGTGAAATATGAAGAGTCACATAGTTTGGAGTACAATGAGAATATGTTATCAAGTATTATTTTCACCTTTTCTACCTTCTTAGCTAGTTCAACTTGTGATAGTGATATCTCACTAGATATCTTCTCATTGACCTTCATTTGAATTTTTTTTCAAAACATTCTAATAATTTAACATTAGTATCAAGGTCTTCATTTTGTACTCGGTCCACTATGTTGGACAATTACTCCATGATGGGCTTTGTTTCATCAGGTACTAGCAAGCTAAATGCATCAAGGAATATGTCTTTGATTTCTACTAATGCTTTCTTTTGTCTATACTCATTTCTAAGTATCTCTTGCTTCTTCTTTCTCTCCAGTGCCTATTGCACTTCATTTATCTATTCTAGGTTCATTTTCTTATAGTCATAACTTGGTATGACTATTTCCTCATCAAGTACAGAGCTTCCATAGTGAAGTACCCTTGCTACCTTGGTGGAGCTTAAGCCTCGTGTTGAGATTTATAATGGTACCACATCAGTGCTCGATTGCTTGGTAGGAGTTCATGTGGTAGGAAAATTAACCAATGTCTATATTGCCTCTTGCACTCTCTCCTTGGGGGTTTTCTCCTCTTCCTCATCTAATCCTCTTCTACCTTGATCAATGACAATGATTTGAGGAGGTGCACCTTGGCTTTATGATGTAGGAACTTTTTGTGCTATCTATTCTTTTGTTGACTCCTCAACTATTGTTGTTACTATTGGTGTTTGAAAATGTTACCCATTTCCAATTACCCTGATGAGAACAAAAAATATCTAGGGGCAGCTAACTCCCATTAGCAACACATTCATTTAGACACCAGGCCAACTATAAGGCATGACCCTTCTTCTTCTTCAGGCTCTACAAAACCTAGGTGGGTGGACCTACAGATTCTTTATATGGTACCAGTTGTTAACGCATACACTGAATCTATTATGAACTAGATAAAACCCTTATTTCTCCTAATCACTCATGAAATAACATCAATCTATAGTAGCTAAATTTAGATCTAGGAATCTTAGAAGCTGAGGGAGGGCATTCTATTATAGCTCTTCAACATGAAAGGGAAAAGCATTGATTATTGATGTTGATGTTCAACAAATCCTCAAGCATGCAGCAAAACCTAATGATCCTATAAATGATCAGTGCCTAATCCATTGGGCAATTTCATGAATCCAAAACATACATCTATGACATCAGGAAAAATTCTGTATACCCAGACATCAGATCTATCTAATCGCCTTATGATTCAGACATGAATGTTCACTTAGATCTCATTCTCACAAAATATCCTTCTCAGCATAACCAGTAACCCTGTCAAACACATTAAGCATTTACTTGGCACTTTGTTCCAACAGAAAAATATACTAGACATACAACCTTAAGGGGAAACAAATTGATCTCAACTCTTCATTCTAGGACCACATAAGATTACAGATTACTGAGACAGGGAATGAGAACTAGAATGAAACTAATGAAATGCTGCTCATATGTATTCATTTTCTTTGAAAATATACATTTAGATACATGAAAAGGAAACATGCAAATACCAAACATATTAGAACTATCTGTACCATACTTCTTAATTGGTATTCACATGAGAAAAAATTGCTGAAGGAAAATGGTGTCACAGTCATGGGAATGTAACCAGAATTGGATCCAAGACCTTGGTATCACAGTAATGTGCAGATTTTCTCCAAAGAACTGGAACTTCCCAAAAAATAAAACTAGAACCCTTCAAATGGAAGAAAGGAAGAATAATATAGGATAGATGAATTCTTGAATTTCACATGTGACTGCCATCTGTCGACTTAGAATTTCATCTCTTGCAACTGAAAAGACTCTCTCTAACCTCTTTCTTCCATCTGATTTGATATTCTATTTCATCATTATATTGCAACTACTTTAAAATATCTCTGCCTAATTATGAAATCCTTTTGCATCTAAAATATCTGAAATCTTATGTAATTCTAGTGAAATTGTGAGTTTTTTACTAATTTTAATGTAACCGATTCAACCCCAACTGCATTATTACCATCTTTTATGCATATATAGGTCATTTCCATGCTAGAAATCAATTTTGAACTCTGATATCTGAAATCTGTTGCAATCTAGGAACCTAAAAGAAAACCTCCTGTAGCTTGAGCCAGCTACTACCTGTGAAAAAGTGACTCCAGAATCAGATAGTTTGTCTTCTCTCAATTTTGGCAATATATAACATCGCCTATTTTGCATCTCGATAACCTCCTTAAAGTCATTTTGAAAAATAGTCCTCTGCTTTGGCATTCTGGCTTGCAACTTTGATTTTTTTAAATTTTTCAAAAATTTAAAGTTTTTCTAAAGTTCCAACTTCACATTTAAACCCTTTTAAAATAAAAATGAGTTTGACCTTATTTGATTTGAAAAAACTAAACTTGCATTCCTTTTTAGAAAATAATAAAAATTTATTATTTTTCATCACTTTCAATTTTCTCCATTGCTTTTTGAATCTGAGGTCAAACTTAGTTTGACCAATAGCCACATGGCACTGTTTGATTGGCTCACCTCTACATTAGATGCGACATCAATGCCACGAGACCCACGCCACATGTTGCACTATTGCTTTGTGTCACGATCTAATGCATCCTCACAAGTTGCACCTGATCGTCACCTTGCTACCAGCTGGGACCCACTTGCCATGTGTCCAAATTTTTCTTTCCCGCATTTTTAAATTAGGTGCAACTTCATATTGCGAGGAAGCGAGCACCTGTCGATTTCTACCACATGGCGTCATGTTGTGTGATCTCTAGTTTTGGGTGCCAACTCATCATTACTACAATTTCAATTAAAAATTTTCTTTATGCGAACCTACTGACATCATCGACGAGCCCTACCACATGGCCGCGGCCTTTGCCTTTGGAAAAGGCGTGTCTTTAAGACACCATGTTATATGTGTAAATTTGTAGTTAAATACATGTAAACATGGCCATGGGAGCGATGTGGGACAATGTTCATGCGTCTCCTCTATTTCATGCAGGCGCCTTCCTCCATATCAACGTGAGTTTTTAGCGGGCTACCCTTTCCTGTTGCTCTTTACCATTTCCATGGATCCCTAGCATAGCTTCGAGTTCTCAAGTGCTGCCCCTACCTTTATTTAAATTGCAAACCCCTACTCACAAAAAATGTGAGCTTCCTGTTAAAAAATGGAGGCGGCTTCTAATTCACATTTTACTCTACTCCACACATTGCTAGTGTGGCCCTCATTCTTCATGTAGGCTTCTCAAATTGCCTGCGTTGACACCTTATGCTCAATCTGTGAGCTCTTTTATATTTATTTGCTCACACTAACTGCCCTTTTATATGAGTTTGCCTATTTTTGCTAATTGCCTCCACTTTGACCAGTGTTGTGGCTCCTTTTCATTACTAGGCTTCAACTACTGCTTCTCGCTTTGATTCATGTGAATACCATTGCTCAGCGATATGGCTTGCTTGGAGTTCTTTATGGCATTGGTCTTTTGATATTTGCATGTGACATGAGCCATGTCTTCTATGGATTTTTATTTCTATTGCTTAGGCTACTCACTCTGTGGCCACGACTTCAATTTTCTTTGACAGGCATTGGGCTTTGCCCCTGTTTGGAGATGGCTTGGCCCCTTTTGTTTGATGCCCTTCTTCTAGCACAAGGTGCTCTATTAATTCCCAAATGGCCCTTGAAATGTGTTGAAAACTCTTTTTGCTCTCTTGTCTTAGCATCTAAATTTGCAGCTCTGTTTATAATAGCATATTTATTTTTGCAGGGTACCTCCCTCTTGCTTTTCTTGGGCTTCTTTATCATATAGTGGCCTTCTAATCCTTTGTTAGCAGCTTCATGTTATTGGCATGTTCTTTTAAAAAATGTGGGGCGTCACCTTCATTCCCTATTGTAGCTTGTGTCTTGGCCAACTTCCTTCAAACTTTGACTGCATTTTTGGCTTGGGTGAAAACCATACTATGTCATTGGATCTTGAAGCACACCTCCTCCTTATATTCCAGATTCAATGCTTCATCATGGCTATTTCTTACCAAAATGAACCCCCTTTTTTATAAATATTTCTACATTAACAACATCATCATTCTCAAGGTATCATCAAAAAATCTGAACACACTTTGATAACTTGCATGTGTCATCAAGATCTCTAATTCTAGAATCTAGGTGAATCCTGCTCAGTGTCTAAGCAGTTTTTCACCATTTATGTTCATCCTCATATAGTTCTACAAGCTTTTCCCCGAGGTATCTAGATGAGTATCTCCAAAAACAACATGTTAAATATCTGAGATGACTTTCTTACTGACTATGTGTCCATGTGTGATCTTTGCACTCGTCTATGTTGACACTTCTGCTGATTTGAGTTGCTATATTTTTACATGCTGGCGGTGATGTGTGAGTGGTGGGTGCATTGTTCACACAATTCATTGCATGACCTTAAAAGCCGTAGTTAAAGAACTAACCACTCTTTAAAACTTTCCACATGATAATTTTAAAAGAGTAGGTGGCAGTATCCCATCAACTTCTTCTAGTTTAATTCTCTCTTTGAACAACAAACCTCAACACTAGATGATGACCAGTTAATGTCTCCTTTTCAAAATTTTCTACAATTGATTATTCATGCAAATGGCATTAGTCGGGCCTGAAAGTGCATCTGACTAAAAAAATTTCATTTTTGGACAACTGATTCCTCAAATTGATCCATAGAAAATCTAATACCAAGTTGAAACAAATTCAAACACTTCTCTATCATTAATAACTCATTTTATCATCTTTTGCAAACCGTCAGTTTGAGCTAGGAGGTCTATTGTCTGGCCTTAAAAAACTCACCTAAACAACTGACTTGGCTCTGAAAACTGGTACACTGAATCTCTATTCCACATACTTTCAGCCTATCAAATCTTGTCTCATAATGAATTCGAGGTCAAAAGATATTGACCATCAAAGTTGCCTTCTCAAATTCACCTACAAGCAAACACGTTAGAAAACCACAAACTAGGTTTGGAATTGGCTCGAAAAACTAGGTAAATGGGCACATGGGAAGATGAAAACTGGGAGATTCATTCTTTGTCATGAGGATTGTATGAATATGTGATTTGGGCTCATGATGAATCATAGGACACAAATGGTGGACATTCAAAGTAGGCTACTTGGATTTTGTAACTAGGAACACTGACTGAAAAATGATTTTGGCTAACGGAATTGACCTGGAAAAGTGCGCATATGGATTTGTCAAGGTTTGAAAATTGACACACTTGTAGTATTTTTAGAGGAAAATACAAGGGTACAATCCAATCAACTTGACCTATCACCTATCACGGATTTGTAGATATAACATATCAAACAAGGCCTCCCAGAAATATGCGCAAAGTGCAAAGGTATGAAAACAATAACTGACCAACTTCGAGGGGCTCAAAACCTAATCAAATGAACTCAAAAGAACTTGAAATCTGAAACATAGATTCTTGGATATGGATATTATGTATTCTCAAAGTGGTGAGCTATGACACAATTCTGGGCAAAAGATATTCGAGTTCAAACATAGCCTCCTATCGTTGTTTGACAGTTAGATGAAAATGCAAATTTGACAACTTCTCAAAATAGGACTTCAGCAAACAACTCAAAATGATGATTGAACTTCATGAAACACTTAGATACACTGAATGAAAGGTGCTAGAAGCATTGAACACCTTTTGGGACTCAGACTAACAGTCGGGTACATAGGCATCAAAAAGCATTTATAGGGCTGGAAATACTTCAATAGTGCTCAAAATTTGGACTACAATTTTGAGCGCCAACAGTTACTATCACTATGGGATCAACCTTTGTAGTTGTGTCTTGTGCTACTTACTCTTTTGGTTGATCATCTATAGCTATGGGAGGTTGTGAAAGTGCTTCTTTTGTGTTCACCTTCTCCTTGGTTATTTTTGCTATAACTTTTTGTAACTCCTCTACACTCACCAAAATAGGATTTGTGCACACTTATGATTGCAATGTTGTTTGGTGAAGGATCCTTTTAAGATCTGTAGTTAATGGATTAATGTTTTGACCTAAGGTGTGAGGAACATCTTTCAAAATTACTATTTTTGTAGATGTAGGTACTATATGTGGAGAGCAGGTGGTGGAAATTGAGTGTCTTGGACACTCTGTTCTTGCCACTGCTCCTCTACTATTGCCTCATAACCTTTATGTGTCTTCTCCTCCACTGTTACCTTTTCTTCCTCTTTTTCATTTTCTTCTCCTTCCTCATCATCATTTATTCCCTCAAAGGGATCTTCTTGCCCTTCTTTGATAGTAGTCAATCCATATATTAATTTCCACATTTGTGTGGATTTCTTTACAACATGTTCTATTTTATTTTGCAAAATACTAAAGGCTTTGTATTTGGGTCCAAATTTTCTCCCATGTTTATTACTAGCCTTACTTATTTGACCTTTTATAAGGTCTCACATCACATGAGCCAACGTTGACTCCCTTATTTCCTTCTCCATATTTAGGCAGTAACGCCATTTATTTTCTATAATGGAGCTTAGCTCCTTAGGCATAGAATTGTCAAGTTCAAGTGAAGTAGTCTTGAACTTGGCCATCATAGTGTAGATAGATTCTTCCACTATGTTTTGTTCTTCTCTGCTCAACTTATTAAAATCAATGGTCTTTAAACTAGTTAAATCTGCATTATCTCTAATATTGTCACAAACATTTTCCAAATTAGATTGGGTGGAATGTTTTACCACTCTAAATTGATCGTTGTCAAAAAATTTCTTCTCTTCATCTAACTTTGGGGGTGTAATATATTTTCTTCTTTTCTTTTGGCCTTCCTTTCTCTATGGCTTTTTTCTTCTTTTCTATTCGTTCGCCACTTTTTTCATTGCCCTAATGTTTTCCCTTGTACTTGGCTTGGCTGGGCTTAGCTTAGCTACTTTCTTCTTTCCTTTGGGTTGTGCAATAGGTTGTTTTTGTGCATTTCTATTCTTAGGTTTAGCCTTGGGTGCTTCTTGCTTGGCACCTTCTTGTTCTTCTTCTGCATCCTCACCCATACCTTGGGTCAATGCTAATGGTTCTTGACCTTGTTCATCTTCATCACCTTTAGCTTCTTCATCTTCTTCTTCTTTAGTAGTGCCCTCACCAAATTTTTCCATTAACTTCTTAACCAATTTTTCCTTTTTCTTTAATGTAGAAGTAGTCTTCAATTCCATGTACACCTTGGATCTCAGCAAATCAAAAGTCCCAAAATGTGGTGTACTTCTGTCCACTTCTTATGCTAATAGTGCAGTTATAGCTACAGATGCCTTATCTATGTTTATTTCATATCCAAGAGGTCTTAACCATCTAACCCTTGGTATTGTTGCTTGTATGTAAGTATAATCAATATCTACAAGAAATAATATATCATTTACATGTTTTTCTACTAATGAAACTGGTATCCTTCATATCTACTTCATCCTCTTTTTGAAATCTCCAAAGTAACTTGTCATAAGGGTTTCAAAATGAGCTCCCATTTGTTCTATATACTCATTTACTTAAGCTATTATTGACCTATTGGTTTTCTTGCTTACTTTTCCAAAGGATGCAAATTCATTATGTACATAGAGAAATATAAAAAATAAAAATTACACCAAATTTGCACTGTGCTCCCTTGGTTCTTCTTATTTCTACTAAGTTCTCATTAATTTGTTGCAATTGCAGTTCTACAAGATCATAAGTATGATCCTTTTTCACTAGTTTGTAACCAACATCCATTGCAATGTAGGGTACACTGTTAAGTTTGCTGGATTGATAAAATTTGTGTGAAATAAGCCTAACAACAAAGTCAACAAGAGGGTCTTGGATAGTATCTATAGTCATTCCTCTCTTGTTCCATTTGGCACTTGTGTTCTTCTCAATTGCTTCCTTAGAGTCACTTCTTAGGGTCTTTGGCTAATGTAGGGTTGGATACCCTATTACTTTTTGTACAATCCTCTTTGTTATTTTTACTAGACCATCTTCTAGCCACAAATTTCCATCATGAATTTTGCTGAGCACAATTCTAATTCATTTAGTTTTTAAAATAGTGGGGAATTCTAGGGCACGAGTCAAACCCTTCTTCCCAATGATTTGGTACTCTTCCTTAAATTTTTTTTTTCACACAACTTGTCATAGGCTTCCCTCATCTCCATATCTCCTATGGCTCCAATTTTTTACTTGAAGCATCTCCTAACATCCTAAACCATAACTACCTTAGTGGGTTATAATAGATAGGGCTCTGGTTGGGTTATTTTTGTATGCCACTTTAGGGATTGGCCTAAAATTAGGTTATTTTACTTTTTTAAACACAAGTTGAACCTCAAATGGTTCTTTCTCCTATGGTATCCTAGAACTAGAGGCCATGTGTGTGATCTAGGGTTTGAACACAAAGAAAATTTGAAACTGCGTAGCTCAGCACTTGTATAAATACCTTGAATCGATGAAATTGTATTGAATCACTATTCAAATTTTCTCAAATACTGAATTCTCTACTTTGAAATCATTTTGCACTCTTCTTCATCTTATCTCTTTGTTCATGATGAAGAAAAATAATTCAAAATGTGATAATATACCCTATTTTCATAGCGCTTAATGCTTAGTGTGTTTACAACTATCCACTAGGCTTCTTAAGAATTTTTGCATTCTTAGCTTCCATTTTCTTTCCACCACTTGACATCCATAAAAGTATCCCTCACTAGGGTTCAACTAAAATTTCTCTTCACTCAACTTTCACTATCAACTCGGCTCTAACTAATCATTCGGCTTCTAATGACTTTGGCAATCAACTTAGCATGTATTAAAATTTTACTCGACATCTAAGGGCAACTCAACAACACTTATGAAATCTCTAGATTTTAACTTTGCATCTCTATTAATGCTGATCTCTTCTTTTTGTTACTTACTTGTATTGGAACTAATGTATGATAAATCTTTGTATATAAATCCCACAAACCTTTTTGTGCTTAGTTGGATGAAGTGTGACCACTTGACATTTTAGGTGAAGTGATCCCTTCATTTGATGTACTACTTCTATCTTTCTTCTTCCATGTCTTATTCATTTCTCCTCGGATGTGTTCAACATCTATCTTCTCTTTTCCTTTGTTGAACTCTGAATTGGGTGCCTCTGACCTTGTTGGGAAATTCCTGCTGATATGACCAGTCTTCAAACAAATGAAACATGTGGTTTGACTCAACCATCTATTGTAGTTTTCACTAAAATGTGTTCTTATGCAATTTTCAGGAATGTGTCCATATTCCAAATATTAATGACAACTATACTTGCGTTTGTAGTCCAATTGTAGTGATGTCCATGATTATTTTCTCTTGCTGGCTGATTAGGTGTCTGTTGTCACTTAGGTTTGTAGCCTTGTGCAAAGTCACTACCTAAGGATGACCTCATGAAACATGGAAACAACCTCCAAGCTGTGGGACTTGAACTATGAGGTTGAGTCTCTAGAGAAGGACAGATTCCTCTTACTATCAGGGTGCACCTAACTACTCTTGGAGAGGAAAAGGGAGAAGGAGAGCATGAAAGAAAATCTACCTAATCTAATCTAAAGAGGTGATGCACCGAAATAGAGTGTTCAAACAAATCTCTGCCCATATATGCACTATTGAACCAAAATGAAACTAAGGATATACACATTTAGACTTTCTTTAATCTAATAATCACATGCAGATTATAAAACCAAGATGAATGACACAAGGAAAGAGATATTCACTTATATTACCATTCATAGGCCAAGGAGCTATAGTCATGTAGATCATAGATCTCTACGAAGCACCAGTAAGAGGCAAGGAGTTCTTTCACTTTCATACCAATGGCTGAAAGAGATAGGGCAAAAAATCATGTAGTTCAGAGGCACATGGGAATTTACGCTGAGCATCTGTAGAGCAATAATAGAGAAAATAGAGAAAGGTCAACCCCCCATAAAATTTTACAAAATTTTCCTTTATAGTTTAGGCATAACTAAGATTTCCTCTCCCTACAATTACTCCACAACCACTGCATTAAAGTCCCATGGAGAATAATCAAGGAGAAATTCTAATTTGGGTACAGATCCAGATGCAATGATATCTAATCCTGTGTGTCAAATAATGCCTTAAGAAGATAGAAATAGAGCCATTAAGACACTCTGACTAGGTAGATGGATTGTATTGGAGGTGGAGTGTTCTTACTTGTCTTGTATTCATTCTGGGTTGGTTGGGATTGATTACAGAGATCAGATTCACAAGATAATCCTAGTTTTTCACCATTTTGGCTCATGAATCAGCCAGTCAATGAGTCAAACTTAAATTGCAAGCTGGATGAGCCACGTGGGCCAATAATTTCTTTCCTTTTTGTGACCTCACAAGGTCTTCCAGAGTTGACAACCTCTTTGATTACTAATTGCACCATCTTCTTTAGAAAAATCCTGACCACAATGTTATGCTAACCATCGGCCACTAACCATTAATGCCTTAACTATAATTTATACCTTAGCTGAACCCCATGATCCTAATTGGCTCCAACCGACGGTTGCATAATACTTATCCCCACCATAACATGCATCGCTTAGGCACTACGTCGCTATGCATATCCTCTAAGAAATTTCCCATAGCGAGATAGTGCCCACCGTAGATCTAGACTAATCTGATGATCGTGAAGACTCGCCATATTACTGCACTATCTCCTTTAAAGAAATGGAAAACCTGGGCCCTCGAACCACTCACCACACCTAGCATCTTCATCTTGGTGTGACCTAGCCTCACTGATCCACATGGCACAATGGAACTATGTCGCTATGGGTAAATCCTCATAGCTTTCCATAGCGAGATAGCACCCAATGTTGATTTTTTGAGATCTGGCAGCAAGAAAGATGGATCTGACCTATCAGTATACCAACCAATAAGAAACTAGCCACATGCCAACCTATTTGACAAATCCTCATTTGCAGCCCACCAAATGAAGCAGGACCCACATTCTACATAGTCATACCTTAGCCAATGAAAAAATTGACCAACTACCAATGTGTGCCAAATTTCATCACTGATATCTGACGGGGCATACTTGGGACCCACCTTCTTTCTGATATTTTTGCAGTATCACTTTCCATTTGGGTTCTATGTCACTAATGACGAGGAACACAATTTTTTTGATAGCACTATAGTGCCCTCCGAGGATCTACCAAAATTTGGTGTTGGAGAAATAATCAAGGAAAAGGGAGGACCCACTAGCCATGTAGCCAAAAGGCACTATGTCACTATGGCTAAACAATGTGCAACTTCCCATAGCAAGATAGCACCAATCGTAGATATCTTTTGATCTGACAATGGGGACTTGCAGGCTCATAGAAACATTAAAATGCGTAGGGAAGAAATATCATAAGGTTCAATCATTTAATTTTTTTGATATTCATGGGATGTTTAAAAAATAACATTAAACTGGGAAGTGACTATTGGGTTGGAAAGTATTTAAAATTCAAATATTTGGCGGGGGCACAATATGTAACATTTCTGGTGACTCACAGGGGATGCTAGCCTGCTATGCATAGGACCAATGGCCTAAAGCATCCATTAGGCTATAGAGTCAAAAAGATGTGGATCCTATGTATACTATGAAACCCTAACCCTACCTCTAAGAGGAAAACCCTGAAACCCCTATCTCTGCAACTGGAACCAAAGACCAAAACCTCCTTCTGCAACCTTCAAAATTTCAAAACTTGTTGTCTCATAGAGATAATCCTGTTCTCCAACACTTCTTGGAAAAGAAAGGAACAAACTAGAAATGAAACTAAGCTAACTATGTACATGGAATATCAAACCCTCAAAAACATAACTTGAGATAGATCCCATTGACTGGGATAGGCAAAATCTCACCATCAAGCTTGCTTAACTAGAAAGCATTGGCTTGCTTGCAACTGACAATCAGATAGGGACCACTCCATAATGCATCAAACTTTGAGTGTCTTCCTAGTTTTCCCCTATTTTCATCCCTTTTTAGAACCAAATCTTCCTCTTGGAAGATTTTGACCCTAGCCTTCCTGTCAAAACTCTTTTTTACCTGCTGCTGGTATGTCTCTAGGGTCTACATGGCTTTACTTCTCTTCTCTTCCAGCTCCATTAGCTTTGCCATTCTTACTGTCATGGCATCATGTTCAATCAACTCCAGCTGATGAGCTAGCTCTAGGGATGGGAACTCCAATGAAATTGGAAGCCTTGCTTCTCTGTCGTAGACTAACACAAATGGTGAATTCCCTATTGACCTTTTAGGTGTTATTCTGTCAGCCCATAGTGCAGAGTTTAGTTTTTTATGCCAACACCTCTGGTTATCTTCAATTTTTCTCTTTATGATTCTAATTAAGTTCTTTTTGGATGACTCAACTAGACCATTACCATGAGAATAGTAGTTTGATGATGTGCTCAATTAAATGTTGTGGTCAACTACCCATGCACAGATCTAAGCTCCTACAAATGACTTTGCATTATCTAAAATAATGGTTGAAAGGGCACCAAACCTGGTCACAATTCCATCAAGGAACTCAACAACTAAAGATTTAGTGGCATCCTTCAATGTAACTTCCTCTATCCATCTGGTGAAGTAATCTATAGTAGCTAAAATCCATTTGTAACCTAAATTAGAAGGAGGATTGATAGGGCCTATGGAATCCAATTCCCATTGGGCAAAAGGTTGGTCCGACTGAATGGGATGAAGGCGAAGAGGTATAAGCTTATGTTTACTAGAGGAGAAAGCACATATCTTACACTTCCTCACATACCTATGACAATCATGAAATAGGGACAGCCAATAATAACTATCCATCATAATCTTCATTGCAGTTGTCCTTACTAAGAAATGACCACCATCAGAACCATCATGAAGTTCTTTGATCATTCTTTCTACATGGTCTGTATCAAGGCATCTTAATAGGGCTCCATTAAAATCTTTTCTAAAGAGGACACTGTCAACTATGACATAAGGAATTGACTATAATCTATACTATATCCTTTTACTTCTATATAATCCTTGAGGTTATCCATTGCCTAATAACAAATTCATCATATCATCCATCCAACTCCTTGGATCACTATTTCTTACCTCATGTTGCTCTGTCAGTATCATAGAAGCTTCCTCATCAGGTTCTTGAAATGATAACATTTGTTTGCACAACCCCCTCCCTCTTACTAGCTTGGTAATCTGAATGTCAATATAATATTCAATCACTTTAGTAATCCAGCCAACTCTTTTCTGACTAATATCTTTTCTCAAAAGGAAATCCTTCACACTAGCATGGGGTACTAACAAATGAATTTTATTATGAGACAGGAGGTGTCAAAATTTCTTCAAAGCTCTGATGACTGCAAGGGCTTGTTTCTCAACATAACTATACTTATCTTCATACTCTTTAAGCCCTTCACTGAAGAAAGTTATGGGCTGCTCGTCACCTTTATCATTTCTTTGAGTTAGGATAGAAGAAATGCTTGACTCGCCACTAGGGTATAAAAGATGAAATTTTTCTCAAAATTTGGATTCATGAGAGTAGGGGCTGAGGCTATGGCTGCGTTGATCTCTTCAAAACTTTCCTTCCCTTCCTTGGACCATGAAAAGACCATACCTTTCTTGAGCATAGTTGTAAGAGGTTTCACCATGGTAGAAAGATTTGGAATAAATCTTCTCACAAAATTTATCCTACCTAGGAAACTTTGCAGCCCTTTCTTGTGTTTAGGAAGAGGAAGGGCAAGTATTGCTTTTGTTCTCTTTGGATTAATGGTTAAGCCATCCTGAGATACAATATGTCCTAATAATTTTCCATAGTTAGTAGCAAAGACACATTTTCTTGGGTTAAGGGAAACCCCAAACTCTCTGCATCTTAAGAATACCTATCTTAGATGATCAAAATGATCTTCTACATCCTTTGAATACATAGTGATATCATCAAGGTAAACTAAGACAAACTTGTCAATCAATCCTTTGAAGGCCATCTCCATTGCCTTCTGAAATGTAGCACCTACATTGGTTAGCCCAAATGGCATCTTACAATAAGCATAGGTACCCCATTCAGTCATCAATTTAGTCTTCTATCTATCAAACTCTTTAACCAGCACTTGATTGTAGCAAGAAAATCCATCAAGAAATGAAAATCTCTTTGAACCATTGACCTTGGAAAATATCTGCTCCATAGAAGTGAGAGTATGATGATCTTTAAGGGAAGCTTGGTTGAGGTCCCTAAAGTCCACACACAATCTAATTTCTCTATTCTTCTTCCTAACAGGAACAAGGTTTGCTACCCATGATGAGTGTTTGATGGAAAAATTAATATTGGCCTCAATCAATTTGGATAGTTGCTTTCTCATTAAGGGTTCAATTTTAGGATTCAGTGGCCTCTACTTTTGACTTACTAGTTTTCCATTATCAACTAAATCTATAGTATGCTGAAATAACCTTGGGTCAAAACCTTTTAAATCATCATATGTCCAGGTAAATATATCATTAAATTCTTGACATAGATGAATAAAACTCTCCTGCTCAATTTTAGAACATACCTTACCCATGTTCAAGGATTTTCCATCAGCAACCATGACTGGAATATGATCATCTTCATCAGTAGCTAGGTTTATGTCTTTGCCTCTTGCTTGGTCATCAGGATTGAAAAAACTCTCTAAGGTAATGAGACCCTTAGGCAATTTGTTAGAACTGAGATTAATGATCGGATCACCATACTCATCCTACAGTCTTAACTGGTTTTTTCCTAAAAATTCTTCTTCATTCTGCAAGAAGCTGACAATTTTCTTATAAAATTCAAACACCTACCAATGGATGTTGTTAGTAGGGATAGCAGGCCTTATTACCACTCTGATTTGTTGCTCCTTTTCTTCAAGATTCCTTAGTACATCATAAGATGCACCTATTGCTGCAAGTCTATCAACATGTCTATTTTCTTTTCTATGGATGCTTTGAATATTAAATTTATTAAAACTCATAGGAAAATCCCATACCTTATGTTTATAAGACTTGAGAAAACCATTCTTGGTGATATTATGATTTCTCACTTGATTGACCACCAACTCACTGTCTCCATAAACTCTTAAAGCTTGAATTCCTCTTTTTTGAGCAAGTAGGAGACCTTGAATCAAGGATTCGTACTCAACCACATTATTAGTACAATTGAACTGGAGCCTAAAGGAGAAATAGTACCTTACTTGTATAGGAGAAATTAACATCACACCAGCCCTTGATCCATTTTTTATTCCTTGATCCATCAAAGTACATACTCCTTATCCCATTCATATCTTCTTTGGTCTCGACAAGATTGGGAATTAGAGCATCTTTCTCCAATATACAATATGTACTAAGACCTATCTCAAGGGTTTTTGGCATAAGATCAAATTTATATGCATTAGACCACTCATCCAAGAAAAAAATAGGTATCTCTACTAGGGAAGTGGTGGGATCATTCACTATGTCATTCTCATCCATCTCTAGGATACGGCAATTAATATTGATGGAATTAGGGGTGTAAGATTCAGTATGATGGAGGGCTTGAGGCTCTACTCTAATTGAAGCATTGGCTCTATATATCATCTTAAAAGACATATATGACCAATCAAAAGATATGAAACTGCCTATTTGGGTAGTAAAATCTCTTGACAGACAGATGGCAAAATATGGCTTGACCTCAATAATAGAGATATCTTGGGCTATAGTACAACCAGGGCATGCATGTAAGGCCATCTCCACATTCCTAAGGATCCCTATAGTCTTGACAGTACTACCACCCAACTACAATACATCCCTCACAATGGGTTCATATTTCATTTGCAAAGCATCAGCAATACACCTAGGCATCGCTAAACTACTAGCCCAAGAATCAGTCATGCAATTATGGACTAGTTTGCCCCCTATAATTAGAGAAACATAGAATGGAGGAGGTCTAACCTTTTTACTTTTTTCTACCTCCTTTGATGGTTGTACTAGGCTTGTGACACTTTTCATACTAGGTGGTTGATCCTTTGGTTCAATACTTTCCAATTCTTGTTGCAGCAACCTCTTTTACATGGGTATAGTAGCAATAGCATCCCACATAGAGATATTCACATTTGTCTTCTTCATTTGATCTACCAAAATAAATGGCATAGTGGGCACTTTGGTAGAAGCTTTGGGAGCTGCAATTGTATGAGGTTGAGATGGAATAACCTGAGGATCACTTGTATCTTTTCTACCATGATTTTGCCTTTGCTGCTGAAAGGCACTTGATTGATTATTTTCTTCTTGCTCATGAGATATTGCATTTGAAGTTGAGGCCTATTTGGGAGGAGAGATAGCATCTTCCATAGCTCTTCTTTTGCTTCTAGTGTGATGAGCAATGGAATCCTAGTTTACATTACAATGCTCCTCCATCTGATAATTCATAAAAGAGCAATCACTCTGTCTTTGCACATCTGAAGCATCTTTAAATTGGTCTTCCTTGTATGATTGTTTTGTTGCAGGTTCTATGTTGTCAAAGCCATAAAAGATTCAGCCTTCTAACACACACAATAGGCATAGGAGTAGTTACAGGAGCGACAAAATTTTTGATCTTGAGCCATATTGTTTTGAGGGACTATGGCCCTACTTTGATTTACATTTGAGGTTGAAGCATGGCTACTCTGCCTATTCTGATGAAGGGAATTGTTCCAATGATCAATATTTGGAGGCCTACCACTATTGGGAGCTTGATATTGTATTTATGAGGCTTACTACCTTGAGCTTGCTATCTTTCTAAAGTCAAAACCTTGTTGTTCACTTTTTGCATCATAGAGAAATTATCCTCTAGCCTCTTTCCTTGATCTTCTAACTTCTTCCTTTGATCTTGCAATATTTTATCAAGGTTCTTCTCTATTTTTTCCATGTTTTGCATTAGATATTGCATCATCTCCTTGATTTCATCTATCCCATTTGAGGATGTGGAAGCTTGAGGGACTAGGGCAAGGGACTGTGAGGTGGAAGCTATGGGAAGAGGGGCCATTTCTGGTTGGTGGTTTGAGACATCAGGGAAGAAAGGCATAGGAGGCCTTGGAACTGACTTACCTCCTTATATTAGGATATTCTCTAATTTTATTGCTATGTCATAAGCATTAGGCAAGGTATCTCCTCCCATAGTTTGGATTGTAGTGGCAATATCACTATTAAAAGCTCTAGGGTAATGCAAGAAGGCATTACCAGGGGTAGGCTTCATTGAAGTAGGTATTCTATCCCATTTCTTTTGAAATATATAATTAAAATCAGTCATACATTCATGGGGGGCTCTTTTTATAGTAGTCAACTGCTCTAAAAGTGATAAATAGTCACTTTTATCCTAAAAATGTTTGCACAATCCTGCTCCTAATCCATCCCAATCTGTTATAGAACCATGAGCTAAACCTCTATACCATTGTAGTGCTTTTCCTTTCAAGGATGAGGCTAGGAGCCTAACTACAACATCATCCTCTGTAATACCATGGATATTGCAGACATTTGCAACCTCTTGAATGTGTTATAAGGGAGAGATAGAAGTTTCACCAATAAACTTTGGTATACTTTTAAGTGTAGCTATTGGTATGTCATGTCTTTGGGCTAATAAGAGAGGGCTCCCACCATTAAAGGTGGCAAAAGTATGAGCTCTAGGTAACGCCATATAGACAAGTGATCTATTGATATGTATTGATGGCAGCCTAGGCTAAGATCTAACAACAAGAAGAGTAGAGATAGATCTTGTAGGTGTATTTGTTACTATTGCACTCCTTACAGGTGATAAAGATATTCTAGTCTTCCTTCTTCTAGGGTTTGAAATTGAAAGCTTTTGATACTTAAACTTACCTCTAGAAGATGCCCTTGTTTAAGCTCTAGGCATAAATCACTGCAACTTTGGTCTAGAACTAGATATGTATTTGAAGCTTAGAGTCACCAAGTACTTTGAAAAATGAGCCTCTTGAAGGCTTAAACACTGAAGCTAGTACTATCTCCTAAGTATTGATCTTGAAACCTTCCTTTTTGACACCAATAGGCTTCAAGTTTTCTAAAAAGAGTCCCACCGAGCATGCCAAAAGCTGTTGTCACTGAGGTTTACACCCTTGTCCAAAGTTTCTACCTAAGGAAGACCTCATGAAACATGGAAACAACCTGCAAGCTGTGGGACTTGAACTATGAGGTTGAGTCTCCAGAGAAGGCCGACTTCCTCTTACTATTAGAATGCACCTAACTACTCTTGGAGAAGAAAAGGGAGAAGGAGAGCATGAAAGAAAATCTACCTAATCTAATCTAAAGAGGTCATGCACCAAAATAGAGTGTTTGGACCAATCTCTTCCCATATATGCACTATTAAACTAGAATGAAACTAAGGCTATACACATTCAGACTTGTTTTAATCTAATAATCACATGCAAATCAGAAGACGAAGATGAATGACACAAGGAAAGAGAGATTCACTTATATTATCATTCATAGGCCAAGGATATATAGTCATGTAGATCATTGATCTCTACATAACACCAGTAAGAGGCAAGGAGTTCTTGCACTTTCATACCAATGGATGAAAGAGATAATGCAGAAAATCATGTAGCTCAGAGGCACAGGGGAATTTACAATGATAATTTGCAGAGCAATAACAGAGAAAATAGAGAAAGGTCGACACCCACAAAATTTTACAAAATTTTTCTTTATATTTTAGGCATAAATGAGATGTCCTCTCCCTGCAATTACTCCACAACCCCTACATTGAAGTCCCATAGATAATAATCAAGGAGAAAGTTTGATTTGGGTACATATCTAAACACAATGATATCTAATCCTTTGTGTCAAATAATGCCTTGAGAAGACAAAATCAATGTCATTAAGCTACTTTGATAAGGTAGATGGATTGCATCAGAGGTGGAGTGTTCTTCCTTGTCTCGCATTCATTCTAGGTTGGTTGGGATTGATTATAGAGATCAAATTCACAAGATAATCCTAGTTTTCCACCATTTTGGCTCATGAATCAACAAGTCAATGGGTCAAACTAAAATTGTAAGTAGGACGAGCCACATGGGCCAATAATTTCTTTCCTTTTTGCCACCTCACAAGGTCTTCTAGATTTGACCACCTCTTTCATTACTAATTGTGCCATATTCTTTAACAAATCCTGACTACAATGTTATACTAACTGTCGGCTACTAACCATTAATGCCTTAACTACTGTTTATACCTTAGTCGGACCTCATTATCCTTACTGGCACCAACTGATGATTGCATAATACTTGGCCCCACCCTGTCACATGTCATTGAGGTGCTATGTCACTATGTGTATCCTCTGAGCAATTTTGCATAGTGAGATAGTGCCCATCGTGGATGTAGACTGATCTGACGATCGTGAAGACTCGCTGTATTACTACGCTATCTCCTTTACAAAAAATTTGAACCTAGGCCCATGAACCACTCAACACACCTGTCATCTTCATCTTGGCATGATGTAGCCCAACTGATCCACGTGGCACAATGGCACTATGTCACTATGGGTAATATCCTCGCAGCTTTCCATAGTGAGATAGCACCCATCGTTGATTTTCTGAGATCTGGTGGGGAGCAAGATAGATCTGACCTATCAGTATACCAAGCAATAAGAAAATGGTCACATGCCAACCTATCTAAAAAATCCTTGTTTGTGGCCCACCAAGTGAAGCAGGACCCACATTCTACACAATCATAACTTAGCCAATGAAAAAATTGACCAACTACCAATGTGTGGCAAATTTCATCATTTATATTCGATAGGGCATACTTGGGACCCACCTTCCTTTTGATGTTGCCACAGTATCACTTTCCATCTAGGTGCTATGTCGCTAATGGCAAGGAACATAGATTTTCCAATAGTGCTATAGTGCCCTCTAGGGATCTACCAAAAATCCAGCGCAGGAGAAACAATGAAGGAAAGGGGAGGACCCACCAACCACATGGCCAAAAGGTGTTATGTCACTATGGTAAAACAATGTGCAACTTCCCATAGCGAGATAGTGCCAACCATAGATATCTTTTGATCTAATGATGGGGACTTGCGGGCCCATAGAAACATTAAAATACATAGGGAAGAAATATCATAAGGTTCAATCATTTAATTTTTTTTATATTCCTAGGATGTTTAAAAAATAACATTAAATCGAGAAGTGACCGTTGGGTGGGCAAGTATTTAAAATTCAAATATTTGGTGGGGGGCACAATATGTAACAGTGTCCACATATGCTTTGATCTACACTCAAAAGATCTATGTCCATACTTCTTGCAATTCTAGTAGTGACCTTCAAATTTTGGTGTTCTAATAGTCCTAGTCCTGCAATTATGTGCTTGATGTCCTTACTTGTTGCACTTATGATAGTGACTCACATTCTAAGGTTTGTCATGATGATGGGCATTCTTGCTCCTACAAACATTAGAGGTATTTCCCTCTTTACCACAAAAATGATAGGTAGGTTTAGTGTTCTTACCTTTGTTACTTCTTTCTTCTACAATCTTGGATGACTCTCCTTTTTCAATGTTGGTGTATCCTAATCCTAAAGTATCATTACTAGCTCGTGGTGATTTTAGTAGCTGCTCAAAGTACTTGATATCCAAATTAGGTTTTTTGAAGCTCTCTACAACCTCCTTCTCTCTTTTTAGGTCATTTTGTAGTTGTTCATTTTGCATCTTTAGTGTGGAGATCACAATATCCTTAAGATTTAGTTCATGATGTGCATTCATCATCTGGCTTAGGGAGTCTAGCTACATATTTGAAATTCTTGCAAGCTCAACTGACTTTTCTTTGAGTCTATTGGCAAGTTTTCTCTTGTCAACCTCTAGTATAACCTTATCTCCAATGGCTCTTTTTTTTTGTTTAGTAACCTCACAAAGCATCATGGCTTGTGATTCTTGTGTAATTGTGAGTGTTTCTGATTTCTTCTACTATAGATCTATTCTTCTCCATTAGGTCTACTATTGCTGCATCAAATTCTTTAGAATATCCATTCGCAAATAATTTCAATGTGTCAATCTCCTTGTATTGTGTATCATTCTCACATATGAAAATCTCTCTTCTTCTCTTTAAAGATTTTCTTAGTTCTTCCCTGGCTTGTTCCAAAGTATGTAAAGAAAATTGTATATCAATCACATAATTTTCTATGACCTTCCCAAGTTTTTAGACTTCCATTTCTAGATCTTTTCTCCAAGCTATAAGGCTTCTCCTTGTAAGAACTTGCCTCTAATACCAATTATTAGAATACTTTAACATTTTAAAACTTTTAGCTGAGATCATTCACATGAATCTAACATATCTTTTCAACATGAAATATAAAGACATGCATGAAAATAGATAACAAAATATTTTGATAACCTAGAAACCCTCCAAAAATGAGAATGTAAAAGTGGGGTGGGGATGACACCGACAAAATATCACTGCAACAATATTTAACTGCTCAAGGTTACAAAGTTTGACCACTTCCAATTGTATGCCTTGTGAAAGGCTTGTCCTGTTAAAGACTTTACACCCTATTAAAAGTGACCTAGTTAGAGGATTTATAAACACTCTCTTAGAATGTCACCTTGTTCAAGGATTTTGCACCTTCTTGAAAAGATTACAACATGGCTGTTAGACCAACCTATCATCATAGGATTTTCATTCCTAATACAATAGCTATAGAGTATTAGAAAGTCTTGACCTAATGACTTGCAATCTTCAATTGCTGATTCTAGATCCTTATTCTACTCTTGTTTGTTATAATCCTTCTTTGATCTAATATGTCTCTCCTCAAAGTTCTGATACCCTATTCTGATCAGCTGATTTCTGTAATGTTGTTTTTCTTTTTCTAAGTCTTTATACCCCTCTTCACTTTGCTAGCATTCTCCCATAAACTCTCACACATATTTGAATAATGGGGTTTTTTCCTCCTTTTAAAATTTTCAAAGACTTAGGGTTACGTATGAGTCTATGATCAATATTAATTCTTCTTTTCCCGCTCAATTCTTTCACTTTTCGTATTGGTTGTATGCTTTCTCCATTTTTCTTATTAGTTGTATGCTTATTACATAGGGAATACAAAAGATTCAATCTTATCTTCAAGATCCTTCAAGATTCATCGTCAGTCAGCTCAAAAATGGTTTACATCTAAGTTTGTGAAGACAAAAACTCATATGTTGATTATGTGTTACTTGACACTTACTAGTTGTTGATGCTCAACACATATAGGAATTCTATCTCGCTCAGCTCCTATAGTAATTCTATTTCACTTGGCATCTATAATTTTCTTGACACCTATAGTGACTCGACATCACTTATGAAGTGACTTGACATTACTTATCTCTTAACACTTGATACTTGCTTGGCATCTATATTATTCTCGGTATCAACTTGAAAATTGGTCAAGTGTGTTGACACTCAATTGTCAAAACTAATCTGAGACCAATAGATGACTCCAAAGTTGATAGATATGTAGAACACTTCCCAAGAAAACATGATAGTATGGACTCTACATAGTACCTTAGGTACAAAAATCTCCAAGGCCATGAAGAATTTCTCATTTATGAATGAGGCCAAAGTGGAGGAAATAGAGACAAAACTAGCTAAAAAATTCCATGACTATATAGATGTCAAAAATTTATATGAAGATGAACTTAGAAAGAGCCATGTGTACAAAAAAAAAATTAAAGAATTGGAAGTGAAAGCTTAGGGCTAAAAATTGAAGTTGCATCTCTAATAGAGCAACTAACTAGTTTAGAGAAGAATAAAGAATAAAGCCTTCAAGAACAACCAACTAGAATCGTAGTAGAAACAACTATTCAAATAGAGGAGTTGGAGGTAGAGGATAAAAAACCAAGAAGAATGAGCATAGATGCTCCATCTAAATATTTGGTTGGTGAGGTAAGGACAACTATCCTTAAAAGTATGATAGACCATAGAATGGAGACTCTAAAAAATATATCCCAATAGGCCCATGCTTTTTATATTTCTTTACAAGATGCTGATCAAGTTTGCATTAAAGCACTTTCATGTCTATCACCCACTTTTAATCTATGGGTGCCATATACTCAATTTTTGGAGAGGCTAATTATGTTGATGGCTAAAAAGCCAAATTTTCTTGATAAAATCATTATTATAAAGGAAGGCATAGAGATAATAAAAGAATTAATAGGCTTCTTTAATGGAAAGCTACAAATTATCCAAGGAAAGATGAAAGTTTATCACAGGAGATTTAGCCCTGCATTCCTCCTATTTTGGATGCTAACAACAAGTTCAGAGATTGGCAAGAGTGGTCAAATTATTTTAGTGTAATGCTAACTCTAGAAGCCATAACATCAATTTTTGAAGATGGTAGTGATGTCCCATTCAATAACCTGATTGATTCCTTATTTAAGGTTGAAATAGACTTAAGTAAGTTTTTAGTTGAATAAAGGGCTATAATGGGTACAAAATGGAATAAGGCAACAAAGGAGTTAGATGAGGTTAAAGTTATTGAGTGGCCCAAAATGAGGGAAATCTATCTCTAGGAAGTGGTGGGAGAGATAAAAGCTTTGCCAATGGAAATTAGTTGTATAGTTACATGCTAAAGCAATAGAAGAAAAAAGGGATTATAGTAAACCTCCTATAGTAAATTGTCACTTGTTGATCTTCCAACTGCCTTCCTATTTTGGTTTCAAAATAGAGAATGTTTTAAGTGTAAAATTTCAAACATATCTTGCCTTTCTTTCTTCCGTTAGGGTTTTGACATGTGTCCTTCTATCTAAAGATTTTTGCAATCCTCTATATAAGGATTTCTAGGGTGTGTTGTGAGGGTTGAAAGTTTATAGAATTTTTAGTATTTTATGTTATTCATAGGTAGTCTAGTTTTTGTGTCAATTATATGATTGTATCTAGCTTTGCAAATATAATAATATAGTGAATATTGAATGATTAAGATTGTCAAGTTTTGAGTTATACTTTGATTTAATATCAATAATTTATTTTTCTCAAGGAAATTAATACAAAGAAGAAGTTTTGCATATCAGTATCTCTAAGTTTTGTCTCCACTTTTATATATCTTTTGTTGATTGCTTTTAGTTCAAAGAATTAAGTTCTTATAAGAATTCATAGGGTTTCTCGATAAATGAGAGGGATACAATAAGAATGAAATTTAAGGTTAATTGCTAACAAATTTAATTTCAAGTCAATTAACTAGGTTGAGGTTTATTCTTATGACTCTATGTAATAGTTGGAAATATTCAAGACTATGCTAGGTTACTGAGAGGGGAGGGGTGAATTAGTAACCTCAAAAACTTTATGAATTCAAATCTTAATTGTAATAATCCAATTACCATTTAGTTCATTAAATCAGATCTAGCTACATGCATGATAACCTGAAAACATAAAATATTCATAATACTTGAACACAATAATTTGTTGACCAATAAGCCTTCCAAATAGAAAGTAAAATTGGGGTGAGGATGATACCCACACAACCTCAATACTACAAAATAAACTTAGCCTATTAAGACTTATAATGATCACTTCTGATGATCTACCCTATTTGGGGCAATTAGGATTTCTAGTTCCACATTGTTAGAGGTTTTACAGACACAGAATTGTTGGAATATTCAAATATGGAAAGAATACTTATGAGAGGGGGGGGGGGGGGGGGGGGGGGTGAATCAGAAGTATCATACTTTAGCCAATAAAACTTTGAATTGAAAGTAAATTGCATGCATTTAAATACACCAAGAGAATATAAAACTAAGACATGCATCAACAACACATAATACTGGAATTTGGTAACCCATAAACCCTCTAGGAATAAGAAGGTAAAACTGGGGTGGGGATGATACCCACAGAAATTACTGCAGCAATATTGTTCAACCACTTCTAATGGTCTGCCCTGTTAAAGGCCTGCCCTGTTAAAGGCTATAGATTGTGTCAATAGTGACCTGGTTAAAGGATTTCAAACACTTAACATTAAGTGTCACCCTGTTAAAGGATTTTAATCACCTAATTAAAGGATCTACAAAATAGCTATTAAGCTAACCTATCACCATAGGATTTTCATTCTAATACAATTGCTAGAAAGTATTAGGTATAATGAACCTGATAGATTACAATCCTTGATTGCTGAATGCAGGCACCTATTTCGCTTTCTCTGATCTTAATCCTTTTGTGATCTAATAATCCTTGCTTCTAAAAATAGATTTTCTTATGCACCCTTGTATGTCCACTCATATATTTACACTAAAATTTTGTCTTCCTTATAAAGACTTTGAAGACTCAGGGTTAGATATGGATCTACGATCCACATTGAATCTCAATTTCTCACTCAACACTTGTCTTTTGCTGATTGGTTGCATGCCTTTCCAAATTTCCAATTGGTTGCATGCAAATTGCATAGGAAATGTAAAAGATTCGATCCTATCACTATATCTTTCAAGATTTCTCTTATGTCGGCTACAAAAATAGTTTACATCATAGTTTGTGCAATCAAAAACTCTTATGCTGATATCCTGAGTTACTCAGCTCCTGAAGCATTGTGGATGCTCAACACATGTTGTTTCTTGGATAGCTCGACACTTACACAAAATTATATCACTCGACACCTACTGTTACTTGGAACTTGTTAACACTCAGCACTTACTGTTACTCGGCAATTGTTATCACTTGACACTTTACTATTACTCGGTACCTACTCTTTGCTTGACATTATTTAGTGGAAAATGGTTAAGTGTATTGACACTCAGTTGTCAAAATTATTCTTTAAACTAACAATCTCCCCCTTTGACATGAGTGGCAAAAACACTTAACTAAGATTTTTATGACTCCTTTTTAATTGATCCTATATGTACACCTAATCAAAATTTGTCAAAGAATCTCCTAAAATTTTCTATATCCCCCTTTTATCATACATATCATTTCATTCCTGTACTTAATTCCCCCATACTTAATCTCTTCTTATATAATTAAAATTATTCTCCCCCTTTTTGACACTTATGTCAAGGGTTTTACAAGGAAATGCCATACTTGGTGAAAAATGTACTATTTACTTCAAGGAGTACCTTCAGAGCTACATCCCAATTTGCTAAGGCGACATCCAACGTTTTATGCTGGATGGCAATATCTATTGTTAGGTGTACAAGTCCATTAGATGAAGAAAGGTTGGGGTCTTTCTTGAGGACTGTCTCTACATTTATTTTCTCCTTGTGAAGTAATTCCAAATGAGGAGTGATTGACGATTGCATTTGTATCAATTTGGTTTTTGTGGTTGCCTCCTTTGCTACTAAGACAACTAACTCTCTTTGTGTGTGAAGCGATTGGACAAAATACTTCTCACTCTGAGCTAGATCTGTGGGGAGTTGCATGCTAGAAATTTTCAAAGTTTTCTCCAAGCTCAGTATTTTCTGGCTAGTGTCCTGTGTGAATGTGGAAAAATCACACAACTTGTACAAGGAAAAGATGTTTCCTAGTACAATTTTAACAGTTTTACTTTTCTTTGCCAGTTCTCCTTGTGACAGTTCTATATCACCAAATATTTTATTATTTACCTTGCCTTGGAACTTTCTTTCTGACCATTATAGCAATTTGGCATTTGTTTCCTAGTCTTCACTAGTCACTGGTCAACTATATCAGATAGTTGCTCTATAATTGGTCTTGACTCATCTGGAAATTGTAAGCAAAAATCTTTTGGGAATATGTCTTTGATTTCATTCAAGGTAAGCTTATGCTTGTATTCCTTTCTCAGTGCTTCTTGTTGCTTTTTGTCTAATGCACTTTGAATTTCATTAATCTTCTCTTCAGTAAGAGTGCTAGATTCATAATATAGAGTCTTTATTTCTTCATCAAGCTCAGGAACTCCATAATGAAGTCTCCTGACTACCTTTGATGAGCTTGAGCCTGGTGTTCTAATTTTTAGTTGTAATCCATCTGTGCTCGGTTGCTGAAGAGTCTGTGTTGGAGTACCCGATTTGGGTAATGCAACCAATGTTTGTATTGCAGACTCCTCCTTCTTCTTTGTCTCATCTTTTTCTTCAGCTTGAGTATCCTTTTTATGATTGCTAGGTGGGGTTGAACTTGTTGGTTGTTCAAATGTTTCTTTTATTTCCCCTACTGTTGTACTCGGCATTTGAAGTGTATAAGTGACTACGCTTGGTGGAGGTGGTGGTGGAAGAAATAGAATATTAGTAGTTTGTAGGGTCAAAGGTGACACTTATGCTTTTACCCTGACTATCTTTTTTTTCACTTCTGGATTCTTTAATTCATCAACACTGACCAATACAAGATTTGAACTTAATTTTGCTACTAGTGACGATTGGTCAGGAATTTCCAATTCCTCTGCAGTTAATGGATTGATGTTTGGATTTGAAGTATCTGTAACATCTTTTATTTTTATAATATTTGTAGGTGTGATGGTGGCATGAGGAGGAGTAGGAAGAGATACCTATGTGTCTTGCATAGTTTGATCTTATGGCTCAGCTGTATCTTTCTCTTCCTCTTTCTCCTCTGTATGTGCCTTTTCTTCCTTTTCTTCTTCACTTTTCTTCTCCACTTGTTCCTTCTATTTTTCCTTGGTTCCTGACATCTTCTTTTCTCTTATCTTGGCACTTGCCTTTGCCTTATATTCTTCATTGTACACATCTTCTATTTTCTTGTAAACTATTTTCTACAATCTTGTAGATTTTGTAACTACCTCTTCAATTTTATTTTGTAATATGTTGAATGAGCTATGCTTGCAAATGAATATGTTATTATGTCTTTTTACTGCATTTATTATTTGATCTTTCATCAAATCAGGCAACAATCTGGCTAATGTTGACTCCCTTATTTCCCTTTCCATTTGTAAACAAAAATGCCATTTATCCTCTACAATTTTATACAATTCTCTTAGCATAGATTCATCTAATTCTAGAGGTGTGTGCTTATACTCAGCCATCATAGCATACACAGATTCCTCTAATTCATTTTTCTCTTCTTTAGTGAGCTTAGGAAAATTCAGGTTCTTAAGACCTTTTAAATCATTATTGCTAATTTTTGAACATAATTTATCAATAGCAGTTTGGGGTTTGTGTCTTACCACTTGAAAATGATTATTGTCTTCTGACTCTGTTTTCTCTTCATCTATTTCAGGCTGGGGAATAAATTTCCTTTTCTTTGACTCAGTAGTAGTCTCCTTTGAGTCTTTCTTCTTTCCTTTTACCTCCTCTTGGGCTTTTTGTGCTATAGCCCTTGTGATAGGTCTCTTTGGTGCAGGGGCAGCTACTTTCCTCCCCTTGGATTTAGAAGCAGGAGTTGTGGTCTTTTTCTTTACTAGTGCTTCCTTGGCTTCTTCTACCTCAGCACTTTCCTCTTTGTCTTCTCCTAACTCTTGAGTCTGACCTTGAAGTTTATCTTCCTCTTCTTCAATGTTTTCTCCCTCTTCTTCTGCTATTCCTTCTTCTTCTTCCATGCCAAATTTCCTTTTGATTTGTCTCACCATTTTCTCTTTCTTCTTTACTGTTGAAGTAGTCTTCAAATCTATTATCACCTTTGATTTGACAACATCATAAGTTCCAAATTTTTTTGCATTTTTATCTGCTTCTTTTGCAAGTAAGGCTATTATTGCTGCAGAGGCTTGATCAACATCAAGTTCATAACCTAGTGGCCTAAGCCATCTTACTCTAGGTATAACTGCTTTAATGTAGGTATAATCTATAACTACAAGAAAGCAAATATCTTTTTCATATTTCTCAGTCAATGAGATTGGAATTCTCATTCTTTGTTTCATGGACTTTTTGAAGTCCTCAAAATAAGCAGCCATTTGGGCATCAAAATTTTCACCCATCTGTTCAATGTATCCATTAATTTGTTCAACAATTGTTTTATCTGGATTCCACTTTACTTCACCCTTAGAAGGAAATTCTTTCATCAGATAGAAAAACATACACATCAAAACTGATCCAAATTTGCATTGAGCTCCCTTACTCTTCCTTATAGCTCCCAAATTTTCATTAATCTGTTGAAACATGAGCTCTGCCAAATCATAAGTATGATCCCTTTTGATTATCTTGTATGCAACATCAACTTCTATACAAGGTACACTATTCAACCTACTTGATTGATAGAATTTATGTGAAATGATTCTCATAGCAAAATCTAGTAGGGGATCTATGATTGTGTTGATAGTCATTCCTCTATTGTTCCATTTGGCACTTGTATTTTTCTCTATAACTTCCCTTTTGTCACTTCGCAGGGTCTTTGGCCGATCTAGGGTTGGAATACCAGTAACCCTATGAACAGTTTTCTTGGTGAATTTTATTGGTCTTGACTCTAACTAAAAAGCTCCATCATGTATTCGGCTTAAAACTATCTGTACCCATTCAATTTTGAAAACAGTTGGAAATGCTAGGGTTTTGGTCAATTCTTTTCTTTCAATTATTGAAAAATCATTTTTTAGTACTTTGTTTTCACATAGTTTATCATATGCATTATGAATTTCTAAGTCTCCTATGGCACCAATTTTGCAATTATAGCATCTACAAACATCTTGGACCATAACAACTTTATCTGGAATAACTGATAATGCACCTGCAAGATCATTCTTGTATGCTACTTCTAGAATGGGCTTAAATTTAGGTTGTTTAACTTCATTGCTGACCAACTAAACTTCATGACTCTCTATACCCTTAGTGGTTTCTGACCCAGTTGCCATTTTTTGCCAAACTAGGGTTTACAATTTAAACAAATTTATAGATTCTATGTAGCTCGACACTTAAATAAAATACCTCAAATCGATGAAACTTGTCCTGAATCGTTGTTGAAATCTTCACAAATAGCTTCTAAGCTGACCTCAATCTTCTTCGTTCTTCTCAACTTTTTTTCTCATTTGAATGGTGGGAAAATGATCAAAAATTGAATTTATGTACCCTTCAAAATAGAGTAATTAATGCTTAGTGCACTGACAACTATCTACTCAGCACTTGAAGGGTTTCAACATGACAACTATCTATGAACTCGGTCGTTGTTAGCAACTCAGCACCTGAAGACAACTTTGACAGATTTTGTAAAATTCTCAATTTTGTCTTAGCATCTTTGCTTATGCTTATTTCTTCTTTGAAATTCTTTTATGTCTTGGGACTGATGTATGATGTAATCTTGGTTTATCAATCCCACACACTTATTCTTGCTTAATTTGATAAAGTGTGATCACTTGACCTATTAGGTGAAGTGATCTCTGCACTTGATGTGCTATACTCATCTTTCTTCTTCCATGTCTTATTCATTTCACTTTTGATATGTCCAACATCTATCTTTGCCTTTCCTTTGCTGAACTCAGAACTTGATGCCTTTGACCTTGTTGGGCAATTCCTGCTAACATGACAAGTTTTTATGCAACTAAAACATGTAGTTTGACTCAACCATCTTTTATAGTTTCCTTTGAAATGTGTTCTTATGCAGTTTTTTGGTATATGTCCATATTCTTGACAATAGTGACAACTGTACCTGGTGTTGTAATCCCAAAATTCATGGTTTGATGTCCTTGCTGGTTGATTTAATGTCCACATAGGCTTTGATCTGCATTCGAAAGCTCTATGTCCATATATCTTGCACTTATGATAGTGGCCTTCAAAGCTTGATGTCTTAATAGTCTTGGTTCTATATTCATATGCTTGATGACCTTGCTTCTTGCATTTATGACAATGGTTTATACTTTTAGGTTTATCATGTTGATGGGCATTCTTGCTTCTACATACATTGGATGAATGTCCTTTCTTTCCACAAAAATGACATGTAGTTTTAACATCTTTACCTTTATTGCTTCTTTGTTCTACACTCTTTGACGATTCTCCAACTTCAGTGCTGTTGTATCCAAGTCCTAATGTATCATGGGTTAATCTTGGGGATTTCAGTAATTTCTCAAAATATTTGATGGCTTCACTTGACTTGTTGAGATTCTCTGCCACCTCTTTTTCTTTGTTCAATTCATTCTGCATTTGTTCATTTTGCATCTTCAAAGTAGATATCTCAATATCTTTCACATTAAGTTCATGATGAAGGTTCATCATTTGGGCAAGTGTATCCATCTGCATGTTTGAGATCCTTGTCAATTCAGTACATTTTTCTTCAAGTTTTTTTGCAAGATTTATTTTGTCATTTTCCATCATAACTTTATCTTCAACTGCTCTTTTCTTTTGTTCAGTAATTTCACATATCATAATGGCCTATGATTCATGTTCCCTCTTGAGAGATCTTATCTCCTCTGTTTGAATTTTATTTTTCTCCATCAGTTCTACTATTGCTGCATCAAACTCTTTAGTGTCTCCACTGAAAAATATGTTGGTGGTATCAATCTCCTTTTAGTGTATATCATTTTCAGCTATGGCCAGATTCTTCCTCTTTTTTAATGAGTTTCTCAATTTGTTTCTGAATTCCTCCAAGCTATGCAGAGCAAGTTGCACATCTATCACCTAATTTTCAATGATTTTTCAAAGTTTGAAAGCTTCCATCTTTAGATCTTTTCCTCCAAGCTGTTAGGATTTTCCTTGTGAGAACCTGGATTAGCTCTGATACCAATTGTTGGAATATTCAAATATGGAAAGAATACTTATGAGAGAGGGGGGGGGGGGTGAATCAGAAGTATCATACTTTAGCAAATAAAACTTTTAACTGAAAGTAAATAGCATGCATGCAAATACATCAAGAGAATATAAAACTAAGACATGCATCAACAACACATAACACTGAAATTTGGTAACCCAGAAACCCTCTAGGAATAAGAAGGTAAAACTGGGGTGGGGATGATACCCGCAAAAATTATTGCAGCAATATTGTTCAACCACTTTTGATGGTCTGCCCTATTAAAGGCCTGCCCTGTTAAAGGCTATACACTATGTCAATAGTGACTTGGTTAAAGGAATTCAAACACTTAACATGAAGTGTCACCCTGTTAAAATATTTTAATCACCTAATTAAAAGGATCTACAAAATAGCTGTTAAGCTAACCTATCACCATATGATTTTCATTCTAATACAATTGCTAGAAAGTATTAGGTATAATGAACTTGATAGATTACAATCCTTGATTGCTGAATGTAGGCACCCGTTCAACTTTCTCTGATCTTAATCCTTTTGTGATCTGATAATCCTTGCTTCTGAAAATAGATTTTCTTATTCACCCTTGTATGTCCACTCATATATTTACAATGAAATTTTGTCTTCCTTATAAAGACTTCGAAGAATTAGGGTTAGATATGGATCTACGATCCACATTGAATCTCAATTTTTTGCTCAACACTTGTCTTTTGCTGATTAGTTGCATGCCTTTCCAAATTTCCAATTGGTTGCATGCAAATTGCATAGGAAATGTAAAGGATTCGATCCTATCTCTATATCTTTCGAGATTTCTCTTATGTCAGCTACCAAAATAGTTTACATCATAGTTTTTGCAATCAGAAACTCTTATGCTGATATCTTGAGTTACTCGGCTCCTAAAGCATTGTCGCTGCTCAGCACATGTTGTTTCTTGGATATCTCAGCACTTGCACAAAACTATATCACTTGGCACCTACTGTTACTCGGCACTTGTTAACACTCAGCACTTGTTAACACTTGGCACTTACTGTTACTCGGCACTTGTTATCACTTGACACTTTACTATTACTCGGCACCTACTCTTTGCTCGACATTGTTTAGTGGAAAATGGTTAAGTGTATTGACACTCAGTTGTCAAAATTATTCTTTAAACTAACAAAAAATAGTATGCACTCGGTGAACAGATTTGGAAAAAGACTGTTAAGTCTACTTTGTTAGTGGATTTGGACTAGTTTACCTATTAGGATGAAATAGTAGATTTTTGATTTACAACTAGATTGCTGATGGAGATTCCTTGAAGTACTAATCACCTTTATGTGATAGATATGACTCTGTTGCTCCTTTGCTAATATGGCCTTAAAATACACTTTGTTGCTGATTCACATCCGCATGCTTCTATTTCACACATTCATCATTCTTACTTTCTCTTTTTGGATATGATACAATACATTACATATATATCAATCCAATTAACATAATAACAAAGTTGGCCAATATATAAGTTAACACCAATATTACAAAATCAGCCCAAATGAAGACACTTGGGTTCTAAAGATTGACTTTGTGAAGTTCTGATACACAACGTCCACTATCGCTACTCGACATCATTATGCATTTAGTAGAAGTAGAAGTTTGGTCCATACTAATCACTCTGAGTAGTCTCAAACTTTATCTACTCTAGTGACTTGGTAGACACTGTGTAACTTGGTAGAAACTGGGTTACTCATTTACCATGACTGCACTTGGTAAACACTAATCTTCACATAGCTTGGTTAACACCAACTTTAGTTCACATGAACTGCAAGCTTGATAGAAACTACAAATCTTGGTAACCACAAAAATTCTTAAGTTGAAATACTAGACTTCACACTACCTAATTCTAGTCGGTTTGAACTATTGTAGTTCTCACTAACTAAATTTACTTGGTAACCACTAGAATGCTTGGTGTCTATTGAATTGCATGGAAAACACTGTATAGTATTCAATGAGCTTGGTAACCATATGAAATCTAAATAAGTGTTGTCACTAATAACCAACTTGACTTAATGTCAACAATCTCCCCCTTTCGCATTAGTGACAAAAACACTTATCAGCCAAAACTTATATACATCACAGTGTGGTACTGGCTCAGTGTGGTATACTATTTTTTTTTTTGAGATTTTTCAAAAAAATTCTTTGTAACTATATACAATATACTATATCTTCAAATTCTATACTTGCTTTTCCTTTGCATGATTCTATTAAGTGTCTCTCCCCCTTTTATTGTCTCACCCCATATATAGCATACTATCTCTCCCCCTTTTTGACAATAATGCCAAAGATTTATTCAAAATTTATTTGCATGGAGACACCAATATAAGAATGAAAATTAGAATTTACCTTAAGTATGAGTGCTAAAGTCTTATCCCAATTTTCTTGCAAAACTTTGTATGTATGTAGAGCAATTTGCACTTCTGCAGAGAGTTCTATCATGTGTTATACAATCAAAAAGTTATTGTCATGAATAAATGTTTTGCAATAAACAATATGTTTCTTCCTTGTATCCATGATGGGAAGGATCATATTCTAAATATCTATCAGTGTAGACCAAATCCTTGCTTCTTCTCTCAACAACTCTGCTTGCATATCTAACAAGAATCTAGTTTTCATATGACGTGTAGAGCTTGAACTAGGGTCAAGTTGCAACTATTGTGCACTAGCCTTTAGGTCTTCATCAATATTTATTAGTTTTCTCTTTATTTCCTTTGTGAACTTAGTAACATTACATAACTCTCCAAAATGTGATGTTACAGTTGTGTAAGAAATTTCAAGATTGATCAAAATTGAGGAAAGCTCCACTTGTAGAATGGCAATTTGTTGAGCAATGCGCTCAAGCGCTTTATTATCAAATTTATTTTCTACTTTCTTAATCAATTTTTCTTGACCACTAGAGTCCTCATTAAATTTCTAGACTACCTGTTTGAATTGAAACAAAATGTGTTGAGAAGTATCAACTTCAACACCTATCACCTTAGTCAAAATCTTCTTGGAATCTTCAATGATTTTATACTCTCGATCACTTTCTTCTCTCAATTTATTATGTTTTTCTTTCTTTTGAAGGATTTGATCAGCTATTTTCATATTATTTGTAGTGGTATTATTGAAATCCCATTTTAGAATCTCAATTTCTTCATCTAGGTCAATATCCTCCTCTATCTCCTTTCCTCTACTCAAAAATCTTTTACTTGATTGAGCCTTAGGTTCAACTACTTTAGATAGTAGGACTAATAGTGAAAATTGATATAATACCAATAGATGGAAAATTGACTGGTACACTTACTAAATCCAAAATTAAAGTACTTATAGCACTATCCAAAATTGTAGTAGACAAAACTATAGAATCCAAAATTGTAGAACTCAAAATTGTACTTACTATTGAAGAAAAAAAAATTGTAGAACATACTATACTCATTGCTAATAATGCTGACTCGGGAGCTAAAGAAGAGGGAGGGTGCTACTTGGTAGATGAAGTGGTAGACACTTCTATCATTGATGTGCTAAGCTATGAGGGAGTGAAGACTGATTGGACATTTGATGTGTCTGCTATATTCACAATCAAACTTGTTGAAGTTGTCTCTAAACTTGATGTAGCTACTAATTTTCTTGGAGAGTGAGGAAATAAGGCAATGACTATGGCTTCTATCTTTATAGGATCAGTCTCCTCATCATCTTCTTTGTAATCCTTAGTAGCTTCTTCCTTTTTGTCTTCTTCAACTTCTTTATTGTCAAAATGTGTTGGCTCAAAGTATGTTTCTTCTTCCTCATCATCACTATTATCATCCTTGACTTCTACTAGGAAGTCACATTGTTTATGCAAGTGTTAAACATTCTTCCACATACTTGTGGCATTCTTGACTACATGCTCTATATCTTTTAGCAAAATTAGACAAGTATTAAATATAAGAGTCATCTTGTCTTCATTTTTCCTCATAGACTCTTTTACCTTAGCATTTGTGATAGTCAGTAACAACTACCTCAAGGTTTGTTCATAGATATCTTTTTCTATTTGCATATTTCCATTTTCCCATCTTGGTTAGCACCAATTCTTCAACATGTTTCTTCCCAGCCTCTATCCTAGTTTCATACTTTAATGATTTGAAGTTGGTTATGCCTGAACCTTCTTCCAATTATTTCAATTTTTCTTGGAAGGTGAGACGAGGCTTGTTGAACACAACTTTAATACCTTTCTTCTTGGATCTCCTAATGAAAATTGTAGTGGATGGCTTGGTGATGATCACCTTGCCTTTCTTCTTTACTAATTCTTCCTCCTTTTTTAACTCCCCTTCATCCTCTGCTTCCTCCACATCTTCTCCTTTACCCTTAGTCAATAATAAACTAAATTTACAAGGAGTGTTCCTGGAAGTCCTTATCCTTTCCATGTTTTTGTTAAAATACTTTAACAACAAATTTTTAAAATCATATTACAGATTATTCTTCACAACTTTGTATGCCAAGTCTACTGCTTCACACGACACACTATTTAGACAACTAGAACTATAGATCTGGTGAGCTATCACATGTATGTTTAATTTCACTTTTACATTAGTTACATTACTAATTTTCACACCTCTATCATCCCACTTGGCTAGGGTTTTCTTTGCTAACTCCACTTGACCTAAGGTTTTAGTTATGTTGGCCTTGGAGAGCATGGGAAGGTTGGTGATACGATGAATCATCTTCTTAGTAATCAAAAATAGTTTCTCAAGGCATAACAGATTTTTGTGAACTTGGCTTAGGATGTATTTGATCCATTTGATTTGGAAACTTTAGGGTAGGTGGGGAATGTGGGATAAACCCTTATCTTCCAAGTGCTTATGTTCGAGTTTAAGAACACCATTTAGACACAATTCACCTAGGGAAACATCCATCTCTAGGGTTCTAATTTCTTGAATTGCACACTTAAAATGAGTTTATATATTGTTAGTGAGTAGTACCTTAGGAGGGATCTATAATTGTGCTCTGTTTGGATCAAGGGTTTCAGCAATCACTAACACTAGTTTGAAATCTAGTGGTTTCCATTTGATTCCTCAGACCAACATTTCTGACCCTTTACTTGCCTTGCTACTACTACTTGATGCTTCCATGGCTATTTAGTAGGTTATGGAAAACTTTTGAAAAACATTACTACAAATTTCTCTTGAAATTTCTTGGTCACTCTACAATTTTCTTAATCGCAATAACACTTTAGAATTTTAGGTGAAAATAATGTTGATCTCTTTCTTTTTGTTAAAATTTTTCCATTAATGCTCGATACAAAGGTAGTTGTCATCTACTACTATTCAAATTGCTCAATGATGATCCTTTTGTATCCTAAATACTAATTTGGATCTTACTTCTTTTAAATTTGGAACTATTTTAGATGTGATCATGATAATGTAGTTCTAGTTCTTCCTTAAGAAATTAGTTGGAAATGGTGGAGTCAGCTACTTCTTGAGTGACATGACCATAATTGTTTTAATTGGCTTCCTTGGTGGATTTAGGAATCCACTGCAACCTCATCTACTTTTGAATGTTATCTACTCTTACTTTCTTTTCATCTTCAATTCTACCTATATTCATGCAATTCTTGGCTAGATGACCAAGTTTTGTAAAAGTGAAACATCTTGGTGGTATCTCTCTTCCTTGTGTGATGTTTAACACTATTCATACCAATATGTCCATACTCTTCACAGTAATGACATATACACTTGCCTTCAAATTTTGGTTTCTCTTTGCATTCATTAGCCTTGTGACCATGCTAATTTCAATTGTAGCATTTACCATTGAATTTTTCTTTACCATTACTCCAACATTTATTAGATGTATGACCTATCATACCACGGTCAATTGCAAGTAGATCTTTGATTTCTTTGAGCACCTTGTTTGGAGGATTCACCTTCTTATTTGTATCCAACTCCTACTTTTCCTTTTTATCTACAGAGATTCTACTCATTTAGTTGATTCAATTGATTCATGTTTTGTTTGGATTTCATCATTCTTTGATTGATTTTCTTTTTAGTTTTTAGGTCATTTTTCAAATTTTCACTGATTTTCTTTTCAGATCTCAGCTCACTTCCTATTCTTTCATTAATCTATCTTTTTGAATTTAGATCATTTTGTAATCTTTCATTGATCTATTTTAGGCTAATGATTTCCTCATTTGTGTGAGAGATTTGATCTATAAGATTTGCATGCTGAAGAGATTGGTTCTGGATCTCATTGTTTCTTCCATCCATTTCTTCTTTCATCTTGTTCATTTATTCCAAGATATCACACAAACTTATTGACTAAATTCCTTGTTTTCTTTTGAGCTTTCTGATTTCTTCTTGTAGGGAACTATTCTTCTCTAAGAGTTCTTTGATTACATAATTTGCTTCATCTGAATTGCTTGAAGGGAAAAAGTCTTCAATCTTTTCTTCAATGTACTAATGATCATTCATTTGATTTTCAAGTTCCTTCCTTCTTTTCAGGGATTAGAACAGCTGTCCTTAGCTTTCTTGAGTTGTGTAATGGCCATCTTTAGATCTAGCTTTTCATTTTCAATTACTTTATCAAGTCTTAATATCTCCATTTTCCTTGATCTTTGTTGAAGCTATCAAGCTTTATCCTAAGAGCCACAAAACTCTAATACCAATTGTTGGAAATATTCAAGACTATGCTAGGTTACTAAGAGGGGAGGGGTGAATTAGTAGCTTCAAAAACTTTACCAAATTTAGATCTTAATTGCAATAATCCAATTACCATTTAATTCATTAAATTAGATCTAGCTAAATGCATGAGAAACTCAAAACATAAAACATTCATAATAGTTGAATACAATAAATTGGTGACCCAGAAACATTCCAAATAGAAAGTAAAACTAGGGTGAGGATGATACCCACAAAACATCAGTACTACAACATAAAGTTGGCCTATTAAGGCTTACAATGATCACTTCTAATAATTTTCCCTATTAGGACCAATTAGGACTGCTAGGTCCACCTTGTTAAAGGTTTTACAAATGCACAATTGAGTATGCACTCAGTGAAGACATTTGAAAAAATACTATTAATTCTACCTTATTAGAGGATTTGGATTGGTTTACCTGATAGGATGAAATAGTAGATCTCTGATTTACAACTAGATTGTTAATAGAGAATATTTGAAGTACTAATCACCTTTATGTGAGAGATATGACTTTGCTGCTCCTTTGTTGATAAGGCCTTACAATACACTTTATTGTTGATTCACATTCACATGATTTTGTAGGACCATAAAATGGGCTAATGTCTAACATACTATAAGAAAATCACAAACCCAATAAACATACATTAACACCCTCTAGTCTACCATGAAAGCCAAATGAATAAAAACAAGAAAGCAAGTTTAAAACCCCCTCTTTCATTTGTAGCTCCCATGTCCTTCTTTCTTCTCCAAGTGATGTAGGTGCAAATTTCCTATAATGCACACAATATTGGAAGAAAAAGCCTATGATAATGATGGTCCTATGAGAATACTTGAAGTTGTGATTTGAATGTGAGAGAAAGAGTGAAAAAACAATGAGAAAACTAGGGACTAGAAATGAGGGAAAGAATTTCATTTTATAATCAACACAGAGGATGAGAACATTGGAATTTTCAGCTTCACTATGGAACGTGGCAAGAGATTCCTTGGAGAATCCATGATGCATATGACACAAGATGCAAAGTGTAGGATTGTATGATACTTGGAAGTCAAACTTGGCTAAAGATGGAAGAGAATCTATGACACATCATATGACACCTCAAACCCACTTAAAGTCAAGAATCATCACAAAGGAAGCCAAATTTGGATGTGCATAAGAGAATAAGAATATTGGATTATGACATATCTTAGCCAAGTGTCAAAGGAGAATCCACAAGGTGTCACACCCATGTGTCATGATGATGTCAATATTTTGTGGAATATTTGAATTAAAAATTCATTATTCCACACAAATAGGAATTAGTGAAAATGGAATTAATGGTGGAAAATATGACTTAGGAAATTAAGAATATCCATAGTTTGTAGATGATGAGCTAATTAATTAATAAAATAAAAATTAATTGAGAAGCTTAGTTAAGAAGAATAATTAGTGAAATGACATAAGACTAAATTATGGGTTATTTAATCCTATAGAGAAAATTAGTAGATGATTGGCTAGTTTGATTAAATAAGAGTGATAGTATCCTTTGATGAAAATGTGATGATGATATAGATTGAATAGGATGATGATGGATAGACCAAAGCCATCATCAAATTGATCAATTGATAACATGCCAAGGACACATGACATGAATTAAAGATGCACAACATTTAACTGATATCATAAATGCTACAAGATTGAGATTGATTGATATGGTTGATCATAATAACATCGATGAATGCTATAAATATTATTAAAATGGTTGATAATGCCATGATTTGACATTGAAAGACTCAATGATGTCAAAGATCAGATGACATGAATGATAGTTTGACCTAGCATTGAGAGTCATGACAGTACTAAGCTCAAATTGATAAGATTCAATAGATTGATAGGTTTCCAAGGCACTAAAACCCACAAAAATGCCTATGATTTGATAGATGATGATTTATTTGAGATATTTGACCCATTCTAAGTTGATTAGGACTGATTTTGGGTGATTCTGAGTTGATTTGGGGTGATTTTGAGTTGATTTGAAATGGTTTGAAAATGATATGAAATGGTTTTGGGTTGATTTGAAGTGGTTTATGATGATGATTAAATGGTTCCAAAATGATGTGCAATTGATGTGAAAGAGGATATGAATGATGATAGAAATTGTTGTAATACAATCAAGTTTGCTAAAAGATCAGAGTTAGTATGGAGAGTGATGTTGATTCAGGGGCCCGAGGGTATTTTAAAGGGTTACCACTAAAGTTAGTGACTAAATAAGGAAAATGATAGTTCATAATGAAGATATAAATCCAACACAACTGACGATTCAAAAATTGGAGTTGAAACGTAAAAGTTATAGCCTCTAGAGTTCAACATAGGGGCTTCGAGAGAAGTTTTGAGCATCCTACTACCGCAAGTGTGCCCAAAATGCACCCAAGTGCACCCAATGCACACTTGGTAAGACCAAGTGCACTATGACATACCAAATGCACCCATGGTGCACTTGGGAAGCCCAAGTGCACTCAGAAAGTATAGCCTAGAAGGCTCTAGGGGCCACAAATAGCTTGGCTACACTCAGAATGACCTAAAATTTTGTCTGGACACCCCAAGTGGTGGAAAGATGTTATAAATGAGTGAAATCAGTAAAAAATGGTCACATTTGGTCAAACTTGTTCAAACAAGGGTCAAATTGAGGTTGGACTAGGCAGAAAGCCCTAAAAGGTTGACAGACAATGTAGGATGGTGCTAGAATGTAGGAATGCAAGATGAAGATGATTTGTTGCATCAAAACACATGATAATGGTGATGAATGAAGACATGAATGAAAGAAGACCAAAGAGATGAGATGAGGACCAGTTAGAATGAGGTGAAGAATTTTTTCTTTAAAAGAGTGCACTATATGTCAAATGGAACTTCATTTTGATGAAATCATAGATGTGAACCATTTTTGAGCATCTACATTTTCCCCCTCTCTGATACAATGTGATTTAGAGCCTTGTGTCAAAGAACAATGATGAGAAGGCCATAAAAACATGCCCCTGTAGGAATGATATATATGGGTGCCCCCTCGAGAAATTGATTGAGATATGCATATGATAGGTCAATTTGTCGATAATGAGATGCATGGTAGCAGATGAAAGAAGACACAAAAGATGGGGGAGATGAAATGAGAAATTGTTAGTATGATGAGAAAATGTTTTCTTTTGTAAAGTGCACTACATGTCAAATGGAGCTTTATTTTGATATGGCAAATGGAATGTGACACATCATGGCATAAAGGGCTAGAGTGCTAATACAAACCTTTTGCATAAACAAGCATAAGGTAGACAAAAAATGACTTTTTCCTTCCTAAGACATATATACATGCCCCAAACTCTCAAAGGTACATTGTAATAGATAAAAAATAAAAGAAGACCATGAACCATCCCAACTACTCTCATAGATCAGTTTATATCATCGAGTAGCATAGGAACATGACCAAACAAAATAAAGCAAAAATAAATAACTCACTAAACAACGTGAGCCAATAACTATTCTTGTCCATTATTACTTCCTTTTTAGTGTCTTAGCTCTTGTTACCACATTTTGTTTGCCCCGCCAAATTTCAAAATTCAAATGTTACCCCACCCAATGGTCACCTCCCAATTAGTAATATTTTAATAACTCGTGAAATATTAATAATGCCAAGTTCTAAACCTTATAACATATGTTTTGCGACCTGCAAGTTCTCTTCCATTAGACCAAGGAAGATCGACGGTTGGTGCCATCATGCTATGGAGAAGCTATACAAGATTTATGATAGCATGATGACACCCTAATGACACGTGTCTAGTGAGTCCCAGTGTTTAGTAGGCAAGGTTCACAGGTCAAAAAAGTTTCACAGGTGGACCAATGACGGTGGCCCAAAAAGTTTCAAAGGCGGCAAGGTGCCATGTCGCCAATGGAAAACTCATGAGTTTTCCATTAGCGACATAGTGCCCGAATAGAAAAATCCATCGCAATGAGTAAACATGGCACGACGAGTCCCAACAAGTACTTCATATACATAGTAGGAAGCCTAGTGCTATGGTGGCCAATTAGATGGAGACACATCTGCAATGAAAGGACGTGTCATTAGTTGGGCGCTATGGCACTATGGAGATTTGGCCTCGATTTCCTCATAGCGACATGGCACTTGGTTGACATGTGGCCACTCCGTGGGGTCAAGTCTTGAGTCTGCAAGGTCGATACTTTGAAGGCCAAAAGAGAGGTGCCAAGTGTACCAGTTAGATCGTATATGGTTCACAGGCCTAGCTTTTTTAGGGGGAAGGATGTGTAGAGTACGGTGTGGTTCTGGCCGTCAAATCAAGGCAGATCGACGACAGGCGCCACTCCACTATGGAGAAGTTGTGTAGGATTTACAATGATGACATAGCACCTGGGCACCACCTGTCCCTCAGTAGGGTCAAATTAGTATGGACCCTCCAGGTTAGGGCCTTGTCAGACCAAGGTGGTGCTTCGTTAGTCCAATGGGGAACAACCACGTATGCCAAGTCAAAATACAGTCAGTGCATGGGACCAAATCTTCAACATGACCAGTGCAGTCAAAGGTTAAGATCCCCACCATTGAACCCACATAGATCAACAGTAGGTGCCATCGCACTATGAATAAGCTGCATGAGTTTTATGTTAGCGACATGGTGCTTGGAGGACACGTATCCTCATGGGTCTAGGCTTGAGAGGTGCAAGAAATATAGATAACAATACGTGGCCGGTTTCCATTGATTGATACACTGAGGAGCAGTATATCTTGCTTACCATCAGATCAAGGACAATCGACGGAAGGCATCATGTCACCATGGTGAAGTTGTGTGATCTTTACCATAGCGACATGGCACCCTTTCACCGTGTCTCAGTGGGGCCAGGTCTTACCAGGGTGTGGTCACTAAGGAAATTCCAGGTGTGTTGTCAATATTTTGTGGGCGTAGAGGTTGAAAAGAAAGCATGGAACAAATACAATACAGGGCGAGTCTTCAAGATTGTTAGATCTGCAGAGATCAACGGTATGTGCCATCACGCTATGGGTAAGCTGCATGATGTATACGTTGGTGACATAGTGCTCGACTGACATGTATCTCACTAGTAGATCAGAGTTGACGGTTAGCTGTTGGTAGTTAATGTCACGATTAGGTTTGTAATTGCCACAGTTAATGATAATAGTTTGAGGGTGGTGCGGTTAGTTCACTGACAAAAGGTCAACCACAGAAGACTTCCCTAGCTAGCAGAATGAAGAAAGGAAATTGGCTCACATGGCCTAGTTGGCTATGAGACTAGGTTGACTCCCTGACCCCCCTCGCTAATTAATGAACCAAAAGCGAGGGTGATCGATTGTGTTGTGTGATCTGATCTTCATGATCGATGCAAAATCACTAGAAATGAATACAAAATATAGAGAGACACTCCACCATTTCAATCGATCCATATACCAGGTCAGAGCATAGTTATGGCACCATTTTCAGTCCTCTTAGAACACCTATTGCAACAAAGATCAGATTTTCCTTAGATTCCCATGATTGTCCTCCACAGGACTTAATGGCAAGTAGTTGCAGGGTCACTTCAATAGCAAAAGATCTCAGTTATGCCTGAACTATAAAGGCCAATTTTGTAGTTTTTGGTAGGGGACCTTCTCTCTGATCTTCCTTGATCATTGCTCTACAATTTTAGTGTGAACTTCCCTGTGCCTCTGAACTGTCTGATTCTCTACTTATCTCCTTTAGCCATTGGTATTAAAGTACAAGAATTCTTTGCCTGTGCCATTGTTTTGTGGAAATCTGTAACTCGCATGACTGTATCTCTACTGGCCTATGAATGATATATAAGTGAATTTCTTCCTTGTTTCATTCATCTTGGTGTTCTGATCTTTGTATGGTTATTTGATCAAAGAAAGTTTGGATGTGTAATATCCTTAGTTTCATTCTGGTTCAGTAGCGCATGTATGGGCAGATTTGGTTCGAACACTCTATTTTGGTGCATCACCTCTATAGTTTAGGTAGGGTAGAGTTGCTTTCTACATCTCCTTCTTCCCCTTTTCCTTCCAAGAGTAGTTAGGTGCATCCTGATAGTAAGAGGAAGCTGGCCTTCTCCGGAGACTCAACCTCATAGTTCAAGTCCCATAGCTTCGACATTATTTCCATGTTTCACTAGGTTGTCCTTGCACATAGGCCTTGGACAAGGGTACAAACCTAAGTGACAATAGTTTTTGGTGCACACTGTGGGACACATCCATTGAAGATTTAAAGTCTATTGGTGTTAAGAAGAAAGAGTTTCAGAGAATAATGTTGAAGAGGTAGTGCTGGCTTCAGTATTCAAGCCTTCAAGAGGCTGATCCTCCAAAGTACTTGGCAACTCTGAACATCAACAAATCTAGTTCTAGGCCAAAGTTGCAATGATTCATGCCCAGAGCTGAAACAAGGGCATCTTCTAGAGGTAAATTTCAATATCAAGAGCTTTCCCTTTCAAATCCTAGAAGAAGAAGGACTAGAATTTCATTATCACCAGTTAGGGGTGGAATTATAGTTAATATACCTATAAGATCTGTCTCTACTCCTCCTACTATTCTAACTCAGCCTAGATTTCCATCAACACTCATCAATAGAATACTTGTTTACATGGCACAACCAAGAGTTCATGCTTTGGCCACCTTTAATAGTGGAAGTCCTCTATTGTTAGCCCAAAGACATCATATACCAGTATCTGCACTAAAAAGTATACCTAATTTTACTGGTGAAACTTCCATCTCCCCTCTAGAGCATATCCAAGAAGTAGTGAATGTCTATAATATTCATGGTATTATAGAGGATGATGTTGCTGTCAGAATTTCAGCCTCATATTTAAAAGGAAAAGCATTACAATGGTATAGAGGCTTAGCTCATGGTTCCATAACTAATTGGGATGGACTAGGAGCAGGATTATGCAAATATTTTGAGGATAGAAGTGACCATCTGTCACTTTTAGAACAATTGACTACTATTAAAAGAGCCCCCCATGAGTGTATGACTAATTTTAATTATAGGTTTCAAAAGACATGGGATAGGATACTTGCTATAGTGAAGCCTACCCCTCGTAATGCCTTCTTTCATTACCTTAGATCTTTTAACAGTGATATTGCCACTACAATCCAAACTATGGGAGGAGATACCTTGCCTAATGCTTATAAGATAGCCATAAAAGCTAAGAACATCCTGATACAAGGAGTCAAACTAGCTCCAAGGCTCCCTATCCCCTTTTTTCCTGATATTCTAAATCATCAACCAACAATGGCCCCTCTTCCTACAACTTCTACATCACAAGCCCTTACTCTAGTTCCCCAAGTTTCCACATCCTCAAATGGGATAGATGAACTCAAAGAGATGCTCCAAGGTCTAGTGCTGAATATAGATAAGAGAGAGAAGGCCTTGGATAAAAAATTGCAAGAGAAGGGGAGGGAGTTGAAGGATCAAGGGAAGAGATTAGAGGATGGTTTTTCTGTAATACAAAAGATGAGTAAGAAGGTGTTGGCCTTAGAAAGGAAACAAGCTCAAGGTGGTAAGCCTCCCCAATTGCAATATCAAGCTCCAAATGGTGGTAGGCCTCCTAATTAGTGGAATAGCTCTTTTGATAAAGTTAGGCAAAATAGTCATGCTTCTGCTTCAAGCTCAAATCAGAACAGAGCTATAGTCCCTCAAAATAACTTGGCCCAAGATCAAGATTTCTGTCCCTCCTGCAACTATTCTTATACCTATTGCATATGCCAGAAGGTAGAATCTTATTTGGACCTAACTGACTAAGAAACTGTAGCAAAGCAATCATACAAGGAGGATCATCCCAAGGAGGCCTCATATATTTAAGGACACGATGATTGCTCTTTCATGAATCATCAGATTGGGGAGCATTGTAATGTAAACCAAGATTCCATTGCTCATAACACAAGAAGTAAGAAGAGATCTATGGAACATGTTTCCCCTCCTTCTCCTAAGCAGGCCTCAACTTCAAGTGCTACACCTCATACACAAGCAGCAAATGAACAAACAAGTACTTCACAATAGAAAAAGCAAGATCCTAGAAGGAAAGTTGCAAGTGATCCTTATGTTGCCCCATCTCAACCTCTTATAAGTGTAGCTCCCAAAGTTTCTACCAAAGTCCCTAATGCATCATTTAGTGTGGTAGAGAAAATGAAGAAGACCAATGTGAATATTTCTATGTGGGATGTTGCTGCTACCATACCAATGTAGAAGAGGATGCTGCAGCAAGAATTAGAGAAGATTGAACCCAAGGATCAGCCATATATCATGGAGAGTGCCACAAGCTTAGTACAACCAGCAGGAGATGTGGAAACAAATAAAAAGGTTAGACCTCCTCCATTCTATGTTTCTCTAATTATAGGAGGCAAATTAGTCCACAATTGAATGATAGATTCAAGGGCTAGTAACTCAGTAATGCCCAGGTGTGTTGCTGATGCTTTAGGAATGAAATATGAGCCCATTTTTAGGGATATGTTACAATTAGATGGTAGTACCATCAAAACTGCAGGTATCCTAGGAATGTGGAGATGGCCCTACATGCATACCCTTGTTGCACTGTAATTCAAGACATATCTATTGCTAAAGTCAAGCCCTATTTTGCTATCTATCTTTCTAGAGACTTCACTGACCAAATAGGTGGATTTATATCTGCTGATTGGTCATATATGTCATTTAAGACTAGATATGGAGCCAATGCCTCAATTAGAGAAAAGCCTCAAGCCCTTCATCACACTGAATCTTACACCCCCAACTTCATCAATATAAATTTTCCTATTCTAGAGATGGATGAAAATGACATAGTAAATGAGCCTACCACTTCCATAGTAGAGATTCCTAATTTCTTCTTGGATGAATGGGCTAGTACATATTAGTTTGAACCTATGTTAGAAACTCTTGAGATAGGCCTTAGTACATATTGTATTTTAGAAAAGGATGTGGTAGTTCCTAATCTAATTGGGACTAATGATGATATAAGTGGGATATGGAGTATGTGTTTTGATGGCTCAAGGAATAGAAATGGGTCAGGGGCTAGTGTTATGTTGATCTCTCCTGCACAAATAAGATACTACTTCTCCTTTAGGCTCCAATTTAGTTGCACCAATAATGTGACCGAGTATGAATCCTTGATTCAAGGTCTCCTACTTGCCCAAAACAGAGGAATTCATGCCTTGAGAGTATATGGAGATAGTGAGTTGGTAGTGAACATAGTGAGAAATCAGAAAATCACCAAAAATGGCCTACTCAAGTCTTACAAATACAAAGTCTGGGATTTTCTTGAGGGCTTCAATGCATTTAATATTCAGAGCATTCCTAGGAAAGAAAATAGACATGTTGATAGACTTGCAGCAGTGGGTGTAGCTTATGATGTACTAGGGAATCTTGAGGAGAAGAAGAAGCAACAAATAAAGGTGGTAGTGAGTCCTACCATCCCCAAAAACAAAACTCATTGGTAGGTGTTTGATTTTGATGAGCAAATTGTGAGTTTCTTGCAGAATGAGGTAGAATTCTTAGATAGAAACTAGTCAAGACTGCAAGATCAGTATGGTGATCAGATCTTTCATCTCAGTTCTAAAAAGTTTCCCAAGGGTCTCATTACCTTAGAGAGTGTCTTTAATCTTGATGATCAAACAAGAGGCAAAGGAATGAATCTAGCTACAGAAAAGGATGATCATGCCCAGGTTACAATTGCTGATGGAAAATTTCTGAATATGGGGAAGGTATGTTCTAAAACTGAGCAAGAAAATTTCATTTATGTATGTCAAGAATTTAATGATGTATTTTCTTGGACATATGATGACTTAAAAGGGTTTGAACCTAGTTTGTTTCAGCATATCATAGATTTAATTGATAGGGCCAAACCAGTAAGACTAAAATAGAGGCCAGTGAATCCTAAGATTGAACCTCTAATGAGAAAAGAACTATCCAAGTTGATAGAGGCTAATATAATATTTCCTATCAAACACTCATCATGGGTAGCTAACCTTGTCCTTTTAAGGAAGAAAACTGGAGAAATCAGATTGTGTGTGGACTTTAGGGATCTTAATCAGGCTTTTCTTAAAGATCACCATCCTCTCCCTTCCATGGAGTAAATTCTATCTAGAGTCAGTGGGTCAAGGAGATTCTCTTTTCTTGATGGGTTTTCTGGTTATAACCAAGTACTGGTTAAAGAATCTGATAGATATAAGATAATATTTACTACTAAATGGGGCACCTATGCTTATTGAAAGATGCCATTTGGGCCAACAAATGCAGGTGCCACATTTCAAAAGGCAATGGAGATGGCCTTTAAAAAATTAATTTACAAGTTTGTCTTAGTATACCTTGATGATATAACTGTATATTCAAAAAATGTAGAAGATCATTTTAATCATTTGAGATAGGTATTCCTAAGATGTTGAGAGTTTGGGGTTTCCCTTAACCCAGCCAAGTGTGTCTTTGCTACAAACCAAGGAAAAGTATTGGGACACATTGTATCTAAGGATGGGCTGACCATTGATCCAGAGGGAACAAAGGCAATACTTGCCCTTCCTCTTCCCAAACACAAAAAGGGGCTGCAAATTTTCCTTGGTAGAATAAATTTTGTAAGAAGGTTTATTCCTAATCTTGCTACCATGGTGAAACCTCTTACAGCTATGCTTAAGAAAGGTATGGTCTTCTCATGGACCACAGAAGGGAAGGAGAGTTTTGAAGAGATCAAGGCAGCCATAGCCTTAGCCCCTACTCTCATGAACCCAAATTTTGAGAAAGATTTCATCCTCTACACTTTAGGTGGTGAGTCAAGTATCTCTGCTATCTTGACTCAAACAAATGACAAGGATGAGGAGCAGCCCATAGCCTTCTTCAGTGAAGGGCTTAAGGAATATGAAGATAAGTACAACTTTGTTGAGAAGCAGGCCCTTGCGTTCATCAAAGCTTTGAAGAAATTCAAGCACCTCTTATCCCACAATAGGATCCATTTGTTGGTGCCCCATGCTAGTTTAAAAGACTTCCTATTAAGCAAAGATATCAGTGAAAAGAGAGCTGGATGGATCACTAGGGTAATGGAATATGATGTTGATATTCAAATTACCAAGCTAGTAAGAGGGAAAGGGTTGTGCAAAGAGATGTTATCAGGCCAGGATTCAGATGAAGAGGCTGCTATGGTAATAGTAGAGCAGCAGGAGGAAAGAAATGCTAATGGTCCAAGGAGTTGGATAGATGATATGAAGAGCTTCTTATTAGGGAATGGATACCCTTAGGGATTGGACAGAACTAAAAGGAGATAGTATAGACTACAGTCCATTCCCTATGTTATAATTGATGGTATTCTATTCAGAAGAGATTTTAATGGGACCCTATTGAGATGCATTGAAGAGGATCAGGCTACGAGGATGATTAAGAAACTTCATGATGGCCCTGATGGTGGCCATTTCTCTGCAAGAACAACTGCCATGAAGATCATGAAGGCTAGTTATTACTGGCCATCCTTGTTTCATGATTGTTATGGATATGTGAGGAAATATGAGAAGTGTGCTTTATTCTTAGGCAAACAGAGGCTTGCAGCTCTCCCCCTTCATCCTATTTAGGCGGATCAGCCCTTTACTTAGTGGGGGTTGGATTTTATAGGCCCCATTGATCCTCTGTCTACTGCAGGTCATAAATGGATTTTGGTTGCTACTGATTATTTCACTAGATGGACATAAGTAGTTTCCTTGAAGGATGCCACAGAACCATCAGTTGTTGAATTCCTTGATGGAATTGTATCTAGATTTGGTGCTCCTTCTACTATCATTTCAAACAATGCCAAGTCTTTTGTTGGAACCCAAATTTGTGCATGGGCAATGAATCACAATATCTACCTGAGTACATCATCAAACTACTATCCCTAGGGTAATGGTTTGGTTGAGTCTTCCAACAAGAATCTGATTAGAATCATGAAGAGGACAATAGAAGACAATCAGAGGGTCTGGCATAAGAAATTAAGGACTACTTTGTGGGCTGATAGGATAACACCCAAGAGATCTATTGGGAATTCACCTTTTGTGCTGGTATATGCTAGGGAAGCCAGACTTCCAATCTCATTGGAATTCCCATCCTTGGAGTTGGCTCATCAACTTGAATTAATTGAAGATAGCGCCATGTCAATAAGGATGGCAGAGCTGATTGAACTAGAGTATGCAAACCCTAGAGATACATCAGCAGCAGATGAAGAGAAATTTTGATAAGAAGGCTAGGGGTAGGACCTTCAAAGAGGGAGATTTAGTTCTAAAGTGTGATTCAGATAGAGCAAAACTAGGAAGACATTCCAAGTTTGACCCACTATGGAGTGGCCCCTATCTAATTGCCAGTTGCAAATAGGCTAATGCATTTTAGTTGAACAGGCCAAATGGAGAGATTTTGCCCATTCCAGTCAATGGGATCTATCTGAAGCCCTGTTTCCAAAGATTTGTGAATCTTTGTACATATTAGAGTAGTTCTTTGTTTTTAGCTTTTCCAGCTTTCCAAGAAGTGTGCGGGAACAGCCATCTCTTTGTGAGGTAGTAGATTTTGAGGTGTTTCAAGTTGTAGAGGAAATTTTGTGTTTTGTTTCTAGTTAAGGAAGGCAGAGCTAAGGTTTTTTAATGTTTGGATTTCCTCGTAGAGAGGTTAGGGTTTTGCAGTTCTCAGATTTGTACCTTTCAGACCCATTTTTTTTACTCCATAGCCCAATGGCTCTTTTGTAGGCACTAGTGTAATGCATAGCAGGCTTGCATCCCCTGTGAGTCACCAGAATGTTACCACATTTTGTTTACCCCGCCAAATTTCAAAATTCAAATGTTACCCCACCCAATGGTCACCTCCCAATTAGTAATATTTTAATAACTTGTGAAATATTAAAAATGCCATGTTCTGAACCTTATAACATATGTTTTGTGGCCCACAAGTTCTCTGCTATTAGATCAAGGAAGATCGACGGTTGGCGCCATCATGCTATGGAGAAGCTACACGAGATTTACGATAGTGCAATGGCACCCTGATGCCACATGTCTGATGAGTCCCAGAGTTTGGTGGGCAAGGTTTGTGGGTCAAAAAAGTTTCACGGGTGGACCAATGACAATAGGCAAGAAAGTTTCCAAGGTGGCAAGGCTCCATTTTGCCAATGAAAAACTTACGAGTTTTTTGTTAGTGACATAGCGCCTGAACAAAAAAATCCACCGCGATGAGTAATCATGGCATGGCGGGTCCCAATAGGTACTTCGCATACATGGTAGGAAGCCTGGTGCTATGGTGGCCAATTAGATGGAGACACATCTAAAATGGAAGGACATGTCATTAGTTGGGCACTATGGAGCAATGGAGATTTGGCGTCGATTTCCTCAAAGCGACATGGCGCCTAGTTGACACGTGGCTGCTCCGTGGGGTCAAGTCTTGAGTCAGCAAGGTCGATGATTCAAAGGCCAACAAAGAGGTGCCAAGTGTATAATTCAGAGCATATATGGTTCATGGGACCAGCAATTTTTAGGGGGAAGGATGTGTAGAGGATAGTGTGACTCTGGCCATCAAATCAAGGTAGACCGATGGCAGGTGCCATCACGCTATGCAGAAGTTGTGCAGGATTTACAATGACAACATAATGCCTGGGCACCACATGTCCCTCAGTAGGGTCAAAGTAGTACAGACCCTCAAGGTTGGTGCCTTGTCAAACTAAGGTGCTGCTTCATCAGTCCAATGGGGAATAGCCATGTATGCCAAGTCAAAATACAGTTAGTGCATGGGACCAGATCTTCAACGTGACCAATGCAGTCAAAGGTTAAGATCTCCACCGTCAGACCCACATAGATCAATGGTAGGTGCCATCGCACTACGGATAAGCTGCATGAGTTTTATGTTAGCAACATGGTGCTTAGAGGACATGTGTCCAAGTTTCAAAGGCATAGGAAATACAGATAGCGATACATGGTCAATTTCCATTGATTGATACACTAAGGAGCAGTATATCTTGCTTGCTATCAGATCAAGGAGAATCGACAGAAGGAATCATGCTACCATGGTGAAGTTGTGCAATCTTTACCATAGTGACATGGTGCCCTTTTGCCATGTGTCAGAGGGGCCAGGCCTCGTCAGGGTTTGGTCACTGAGGTGATGCCAGGTGTACTATAAGCATTTCATGGGCCTAGAGGTTGAAAAGCAAGCACAGGACAAATATGATACAGGGCGAGTCTTCATGATCGTCTGATCTACAAAGATCAATGACAGGTGCCATCGCACTATGGTGAAGCTGTGTGATGTATACGTTGGCAACATAGTGTCTAACTGACATGTGTCTCAATGGTAGATCAGGGTTGACAGTTAGCTACCGGTAATTAATGTTGCAATCAGGTTTGTAATCATCACAGTTAATGATAATAGCTCGAGGGTGGTACGGTTAGTTCACTAACGGAAGGTCAACCACAGAAGACTTCCCTAGGTGGCAGAATGAAGAAAGGCAATTGGCTCACATGGCCTAGTTGGCTATGAGACTAGGTTGACTCCCTAACCTCCCCCTTCTAATTCATGAACCAAAAGTGAGGGTGATTGATTGTGTTGTGCGATCTGATCTTCATCATCAATCCAAAATCAGCAGAAATGAATACAAAATATAGAGAGACACTCCACCATCTCAATCAATCCATCTACCAGGTCAAAGCATAGTTATGGCACCATTTTCAGTCCTCTTAGAACACTTGTTGCAACATAGATTAGATTTTCCTCAGATTCCCATGATTGTCCTCCACAGGACTTAATGCCAAGTAGCTGCAGGGTCACTTCAACAGCAAAAGATCTCAGTTATGCCTGAACTATAAAGGTAGATTTTGTAGTTTTTTGTAGGGGACCTTCTCTCTGATCTTCCTCGATTGTTGCTCTGCAATCTTAGTGTGAACTCTCCTGTGCCTCTGAACTATCTAATTCTCTACTTATCTCCTTTAGCCATTGGTATTAAAGTGCAAGAATTCTTTGCCTATGCCATTTTTTTGTTGAAATCTGTAACTTGCATGACTGTATCTTTGTTGGTCTGTGAATGATATATAAGTGAATTTCTTCCTTGTGTCATTCTTCTTGGTCTTCTGATCTATGTGTGGTTATTTTATCAAAGAAAGTCTGGATGTGTAATATCCTTAGTTTCATTTTTGTTCAGTAGCGCATGTATGTGCAGAGAATTGGTTTGAACACTCTATTTTGGTGCATCATCTCTCTAGTTTAGGTAGGGTAGAATTTTTTTCTACATCTTCTTCTTCCTCTTTTTTTTCCAAGAGTAGTTAGGTGCACCCTAATAGTAAGAGGAAGCCGACCTTCTCTAGAGACTCAACCTCACAGTTCAAGTCCCATAGCTTGGAGGTTGTTTCCATGTTTCACTAGGTTGTCCTCATGCATAGGCCTTGGACAAGGGTGCAAACCTAAGTGACAATAGCTCCTTAGATCATAGTTGATAGGTTGACCATATGATAGGTCTGATTGTTGATTCACTTGATAGGTTCATGGTGACGTGTTGGATTGATTACTAGTTCACATTGCTCAGATAGGTGTGATTGTCATTGAAGCGTAGTGCTTTGTGTTTTAGTCTATGAAAGTGCAAATGTTTATGCAATAGGGATGATTATGTATAAGGTTTATTATAGATCTTTGATGGGTTTTTTGATTTTTAGAGTTTTGGGGATATTTGATGTTTTTGGTGTGACTAGTTTCTTTAGGACATTTCATGATTTTCAGGGTTTATTTCAAGACATTTTCTAATTTATAGTGATTTTTTCAGGACATTTTATGATTTTTAGTGCTTTTTTAGGGCATTTTATGATTTTTAGTGCTTTTTTTAGGACATTTTATGGTTTTTAGAAAAAAATTTATGATCATATTCAAATGTTTAAGATTTTTTTAGGATCGTATTTGAATTTTTAGGATTTTTTCAGGATCATAAAAGCATATACAAATGTAAGCTCAAATCTATTATGTGATAGGTCTAATGGATAAAAAGTGCTTAAGGATATGCCCCTAGTTCAAGTTCAAACTCATGCACTATGTAGGTAATATGCCCCTGAACAAGATGCAAACTATGTACAAAGGCCAATGACAAAGTATGTATAGACTGGAAATGTGCTAGGTAAGATAACAATGGATATTAACTAGTTCATGAGCCATGATAAGGGACTAGGGATGTCTTGCAATATGAAAGATATGATTAGTGAATGACAAAGTGGGGAAAAACTAGATTGAATCTTGATAGGTGGAGGAGCAACAACTGATTACACATGGCACCTGTTTGCTAGGTTTTCACCATGGTACTTGCCCAAAGTGCCTATTTTCCAAGTTTTCATCATGGCATCCATTTTTTCATGACCTTTTAAAACTTTTTTTCTTTTCTTTTTTCATGAATTTTTGATATTTTTTCAAGACTTTTTGTAATTTTTTTGATATTTTTTTAGGACTTTTAAATAGAATCATATATGTTGCTGACAAATGCTAAGAAGAAATATGTTGTTGATGCTAATAGCTGATAATGTTTGGACCAATAACTGATTATAACTACACAAGAGTTGTTCCAAGTCTATAGCTAAGATCAAACCACTAGAAAGGCCTCAAGATATACCATTGTGTAGCATATGTAAGACAATGTCTACCTCTTGTGAATCAAGGCATCTAAAGATAAATGGGTCAAAGGATTCTTTGTACAGGATTTCATTGATGATGAAATATGCAAAGGGTTGTTGGATAAGGATTTGATTTTGGGTGTTGGACAAGCTAGGTGGTTGGGTTTGGGGGTAGGCATCTGGATATAAGGAAGGATTGGGAAGATTGAGACCAACCACTTCCCACATGAATGCTGATTGAGAGTGCTCAAAAATACTTTGTGGCATGTTGAACATTAGAACAATGATATTCATGGCATCCTCTTGTTTAACTTGTATCCTTTGGAGTTCCTTAGCTTTTTATTTCTCATGGTCTAATGACACCTTTCAGTTTTCACCAAGAGACCTACTTTTGTCAAAAAAATTCTCTTTTTGCTTTGCAACTTTACATCTAGAAGATGGAATTGACTCCCCAAAATATGCCAATGTGTTCTCTTGAGGAGAAATCAATTCTTTATGATCACCAATTTTAATGCCTTCATAGATTTCAAAGTCTGTTGTGAGATTTTCATCATTGTTGAATTCATCAAAAATTGGTGGTCCATGTTGGTCCTAATCCAATAGTTTAGGATAGCTTGAGGGGATGTCATCATCAATGTTGAATGAAATTAGGGTGAAGGAAAATATATGGGTATTTGATTTAGTGGTATAATTGGGGTCATGCTTAGAAGCTAGAGGACTACTGGTTTAGGTTGGATATCCTCATATGCCTTTTCATCATTCAAAACATCCATAGTCTTACACATAGGTACCATAATTATAATGCCCTACCTAGAGATCTTCAGAAACAAGGATGAAATACAAGCCAAGAATTTTTTTTTTACAAGTATGAATGCACATGAGAACATCATATAGGGATCACAATGATCGCAATGGAACACTTCACCACAATCTTGACAACCAACAGATTTTTGAATGTCACTACCCATTGAAACATGCGAACAAAAGCCAACAACCACCACAACAAGATTTCGGCTCAAGAAACAACCACTCATCAACAAAACTCTAAGCTGGGGTAAAATGTAGAATCCTAAAATTTGGCTAAGCCTAAAATCCTAAAGCCCTAAAAATTAGCTAAGTCTAGATTTCTAAAGTCCTAAAATTTCCTAAAATCCTTAACTTATCTCTGAGAGGTCTGAAACCTATCTCAAAAGATTCATCACATATCTTAAAATATATCTTAAGAATAAGAAATTAAATATATGTCAACTTATACTTAAATGATATATTTTAAACCCCAAGAGACTAAAACAAAAATACAAAAACTAGATTTCAAGAGAAATCGACAAAATTCAAAATGCAACAGGATAGGGTCGAAGAACACCCAAAAGGGTAGACAAATCAACCCTCAAAAAGTTTGGAACACGACAAAAAGTGCTTGATGTCTGGCCGTGCAGGTTCTTACAAAAAATTGTGCGACACTTCTTACTAAGAAAGGGTGACATTTCTCCTTAAGGAGTGTGACACTTTATCAGTGTCGTACAACATTTCTTAAGAAGGCATGTGACACTCTTCCAGTGTCATACAACATTTCTCAAGAAGGCATGCGATACTTTATAGTATCATACAACACAGTTTGTATGGGTGTGCAATACTTTTTTATATCACACAATGCTGACAAAATATTGCCCATAGAAACATGAAAACACTTAAAGAAACTCAAAAAAGGGAAAAACACAGAGAAAAACCTCCACACCAGGGAGTACCAGATCCACACAAATTGAGGAATGAACACTCAAAAGCACTAATAGCAGGGAAAGAGGAACATCTATCCATCTAAACTACAACAATAGAGAACATATTGAAATAAACATCGAAGAGAACAAAAGCAACATCACAATGTATAAAAATACATCTTAGGAACAAAACAACCAAACTAAGTACGTGGATCCTCCCATCCGTCAATAGCATCATAAGACCATCGTGGGTCCTAGCCATCCCCCACACATAACATCCCAAGCCACCAACCAGATCATCAGTACTATCATAATAGGGACATCACTACTAAAACATGCACAATATAAGCATAAGGAAATCTAACATGCTAGTGATAACGCATAAGATAATCCTATAGTAGATAACATCACCTATTACATACTAAATAGAAGTAAGCAATAGATATACTACTAAATCAAATCACATCATCTAATAATATGCTAAACATCATGATAAGGGAATACATCAAATAAAATAACATCATCTAAACATGATATCCAAGCATTCCAATGAAAGCATAAATCACAAGAAAGAATACTCTGAAACCCGAAGTACTAAGTGAAAACATCTAGCAATGGTTGTACTAGGACAAGGATCATCTCTATACACTAATCCCTAGCAATGGTGAAGGTAGCTATGCCTCCCAACCATGTGGCACCCATAGGTGCACACCCGCCATGCTAATGGAGATAAAGATCCAACCACAAACACAGAAAAATCACAACATCCATGGCTAACACTCATGCCAGATAGTATGATGGTTGAACCAAGATCCTAAGACAATGCAAGGAGTACAAGTCTTGGCCAGACACTCAAAAGGCTGCTAAGTAGGGGCTAACATCCTGGAGAGTCACTTGGTATCAAAAGCCTAAGCTTAGATTGTGTGTCCTCAAACTTAAACGGGTTCTCACACATTGTGTCCTCGAACTTAATCCGGTGCTCACAAATTTTACTTTATCTTAAGTTTTATTAACAATCACACATTTTATTTAGTTATCACTTGCTTAAAACTTCTTATCCTCTGTCAACCTCTAGTGCCATGACTACCAAGTTGCAAGATAGAAGCCCCCTCCATATGCTACCCTACCCTACCCATGCTCATCCTATGACAAGTGCTTATGGGCATGCATACTCCCATCCCAACCCCAATGATCATAACTTCTAGAAAATCCACGAAAGATTAGGCCTCACAAGTCACCCAACAAATATGCATTCACATACTCATGTGTAGCACACCACCACCATGAAGATCATAAGACAAGGATAGGAATGAGAAGACAATGCAAAAAAAAAAACCCAATCGAAAGCAACTCAAGAGGATAGATTCTACACGAATCCCAAAGCCAATAAAACTATACATCATAAAATCACTCAACTAACCTCAATCCAAGAGTATAGATTCTACATGAATCGCAATGAAGTAATAAGATCAAAAGTCATGAACTTACTCAATCAGCCTCAATCCGAGAGTATGGATTCTACATAAATCTTAGTGTCCATGAAACAAAGCAAAGGTCCAAAAGAAACCATAACAATAGGTATAAAATCACTCAACTGAACACAACGTCAAGAGTACAGATGCAACATGCATCCCAATGCAACATAAAAGTGTAGAAGTGGTCTGACTGATATCCAAATAGATCATTCAAGTCCATGACGCACATTATGCCAAGAAAACTCAACAAAATAGGGTGGCATGCAAAACGAGGTAAAAATCCCAAATTTTAGAAAAATTCCAAAATTAAAACCCATTTGACCTTTGGGTTCAAAAACCCCAAAAATCTAAAAATAAAAAGAATCAGACACCGTATGCAAAAAAGGCCAGCATAACAGCCCAAAAACCCAAACCCTCATTCCAAAAAATAGGGAAATGTTCATACTTTCCCAACCGAGTAGAACTAGCATACAAAAAATGGAGGAGAACACTAGTTCTCAACCTCCAAACAAATAGCTACCAAAAATAGAAGTAGAAACGGAGCAAAAAAAATAAAATGGGAAAGCACTACCTCACAGCCAATAGGGAAAAATGGGAATTTGAACCATAAAATAAATATTTTGCAAAAGTAGCTGAAAATCATGGCAATCCAAGGTTTCCCTTAGCTGAATCCAATGAGCCCAACCTTGCGATGATCCCACACTCGTAGCTCCCACAACGAAAAAAACAATAAATCCTCATGAAGAGGATTTTGGGTTTTACTCTCCAACTTTCTAATTCAAAAGTGAGAAGTGAGGAATTATATTCCTCTTTGGATACATATTCACTTTTCGAGTGAATAATCGATTAGGGCATTTAACCAACCAATCTACTTAAACCCTAAATCAACCTAAATCAAAATAGGCTATTCCCATAAATAGGAATTCATCTATGGAAAAGCTACCAGAAATTAAAATAAATTAATTAAAAAGCCAAAAAACCCAAAAACACATAAGTCTCCTTAATAATTTTCACGACAATGCAAACCTCTAAATGCACAGACACGCTTACTGGTCTAATCACATAACGCAAATGAGTTGGGTTTTAATAATCACTGAAAGGTTTAATTTAAACATTTTAATAAAGGATACATCAACCATATAAGGATGACATTGGTAAAATATGAATGGCTGAATCACTAACTCCATGTGCTACTGCTAGGGATATAAATCTTGTACACTACACAACACAATCAAGTGCAATTGCATATAATAACATAGCCAAAGTAGTAAATGCATTAAATCACCTAATTAAACCATTTATTTAATTATTTTAAAATAATCTATTTACATCACTCACGTTTGCATAATGCATAACAATGTAGGAATGAAGAAAATAACCATAGCATTAAATCCATCACATAACATAATCAAAGGTATGTCCAAAATTCAGATAACCAGATATCATCATAAAACACACTGTCATCTCAAAATGGCATCATCATGCAATATGATTAACTGAACATCATAGTAGTCTAAAATCTATGATACTAGAATCAAGGTGTAACATTTGACCCTCAGTTCCTCTCAAATATAAAGCATCACATAAGAACAGATATCTCTCAGATCAAAATATAACAAGGTAAATGTCCACAGCACATAATCAAATAATCCCACATGAACAATCCATTTCTAATTACTTAAGCATTTAATAATGATTGAATACAGAATGAACAAAAATACACTTAAAACACATAAGCAAAAATAGTCATAAACATGACTAACCACTACTATAGGAGCCTAGTCCAATGTAGCATGGTAATAGAACATAGTGCAATCTTTGCACACACCTCAGGGTAATCATGAAACAACCTCATGATACCACATCAATCTTGGTAACCATTGGCACAAACCTCAGTGAATCAAAAATCACAACATAATCTCATAGATCAGCTAAAAGCATAATCAAAGCAACTGATACAGAAACATAAATCAAAACACCTCGACGGTGTAGACCACTCAAGGTCACAATCATGATCCCATCACAACAAAAGATCAGCAAGGTTGCATCCATTAGGATAACTTATAGAAGTCAAATGGGAGAGGCACTAGAATAGTACTAGGAGGACCTATTTGTAATGATTTAAATCCAAGTTCCAAATTAGGAGGTCATCCTTTCATAGTGATAGGTTCAATTATTCCTTGTTTCTAACACCCAAGACCACTATAGCTATCATATTGCAAGATAGTAAACCCAAGTCCATACTTATTAGGAGATATCAAAGTAGGTTTTTGTTTTGATTTTCCTTTCTCAATACATACAAACGTATTCTCATTGATAGAAGTGGTATTTTGTGTACTGATCTCTAAATATTGTTCTTGAAATAGTTGTGATTTACCATGAGATTGGGGAGAAATTGGTGACTCCCTAATGTGGGATACTTGAGACATAAAGTATTCTCGACACTCATTGTCTCAATCTTCAACTTTTCTTTGGCCTTACTGATGAGTATATTCATGTCCACATATTTAGAGAAATTTGTGGGTTGTGCTTCATTGTTCATTGGGACTTGGTGTGTAGTAGCATCTCTCAAATTTTCACAAATTTGGAAAGGGTCTAGATTGCCAAGGATGGTAACCTCCACATTGTTATAGGAAATTTTTAAAAATTGATGATATGTGGAGGGAACCACTTTCATAGCATCAAGCCAAGGGTGTCCTCGTATCATGTTACAATTCATTTCTACATCTGTGACCTAAAATAATGTATCTTTAGTAGCTAGACAAACTCTAATGGGTAATATGATGATTCCCTTGGAGAAGCATTACCCATCATCGTAGGCCTTTGTTGTGATTCTGTGAGAGGGATCCACATCTTCTTTAGAATAACCCAAACCTTTGACTAGCTTAAGTGAACATATATTTAGCCCTACTCCATCTATCAAGACACATTTGACTTTAACATTATGAGCAAAGACCTTAAGTTGAAGGAGATCATTTTGGTTTGGTCTATCTTTAGGAATATCTCGAGGGGAAAAGGTGATATGTTGTGATACAGAGAGGTTGCCAACCATGGCTTAGAACTGGGCAACATTGATGTATCTATGTCTACTGACTCTTTAAGGTCTTGATCCAAGATCTTCTGATGTTGGGGAGATGCACGGAGTAGGTCCAAGATGGATATTTGCATAGGGGTCTTGCCAAGCTATTCAACAAGGCTATAATCAAATGAAGTAGGAGCAGTAGGTTTACTAGGGGGTGTAGGTCTGGTAGGAGTAGTAGGTCAAGTAGGAGCAGTAGGTCTAGATGGGGCTCCAAGTAGGGTGATCTTTGTATGGCATGTAGTGATAGTGCAACAAGGGTCTTTAGCCATTAAGGTGAATGTGGATATGTAGGAATCAAAATCATTGAAGGAATTAATGGTGTAATCATATCCAATGTGTGTGTAATTCACATTATCTTGTGAGTTTGAGTTTGAACTTGAGGGTTTATCTTTGTCATGATTACCCAAAGGATCTTTGAAGATAGTGTGATCAGAGTTGGATGCTAGTAGTGATGGATCAACTATGATTATACCATCATCAATAAGGTCTTGTATTGTGTTCTTTAGTTGGAAAGATGATGAGGTCTTATGTCCTTTGGTGTAGAGGTAATCACATTTTTTTTGTCATCCCACCGATCTTCTATAATTAATGGTTCATCTTTGATTAGAGGTAACTATAGGAAGTTATTATTGAGTAACTATTGTAGTGCAATCTCAAGAGTTATCCCCAACGGTGTGAATTTCCTATCCTTGGCTCTAGGGTTCCTTTGGGGTTTGTCCTATATGGAGGTCTTTGTCTTTTGTTGTGGGATTGATATTTGATTAGGAGTTTGTGAATTCGTAGGGTTTGTACCTTTCAAATTTAGTTGAGGTTGTGCTATGCTAATAATGTGGGCATCCACAATTCCATCATTGGTCACATTCTTTTTTTTGGAGAAAAACTTTTCCTTGTCATTAGACAAGTTGGTTTTTGGGTTTACTTTGTTTATCTTGAGGACTCCCTTATGGATTAGACCATCTTCAATACTAGCCCCTTTTTCCATTAGTTTAGAAATGGTGCTTGGCCTCTTGATTTTGAGTTCATACATCAAGTTTGGGACTAAATTTTCCATGCACATGTTAACTTGTTGTTCTTTGGGAATGTCTACTGAGCATTGACTAACTAAGCTTCTCCAACATAATAAGAATGTGATAAATGGTTCTCCCATATTTTGTTTAGTTAAGCACAAATTGGAAAGCATCACCTCATTCATAATGTTAAAGACAAAATGGGAGATGAACTTTTCTGCTAGCTCTGACCAAGATTTAATAGTATCAAGAAGCTTAGAGTACCATTCAAGTGTGGGCCCACCTAGAGAATGGGGGAACAATTTCATGAGGTAAGTGGGCTCATCGCTGAGTTCAATACAAGAGGCACAAAATTCTTAGATGTGATCAATAGGGTTCCCTTTTCCTTGGTATTTTTCAAACCTTGGAGCCTCAAAGTATTTTTGGAATGGAGGCATATATAGACTTTTGTCAAATGGATTAGGACGTAAGTTCCTTTATGTATATAGAAGCTATTTCTTTTAGAATCCCAATGCCCTGAATTGTTTGGAAAGTTTTTAGAATTGTTGCAATAGCTCTTCATTAGGGTTTTGCATGATAGATTTCCCTTCAAATATTTTATGCCTATGAGTAGACCATTTGTCATGGTGGGACCTATTTCTACTTGGTTTTAAATTTTTGTGTCTGAGGAGTCTGGTGATGTGTCACTAGGTGGTAGAGGTATGTTAGTGCCTCAAAGAAAGAAGGGTCACTGTTGTGACACATGTTGGGGTATTTTTTATGGTATTTGATGTGGCACTTGTTGTGGTATCGACTACAATTGATGTACCATGTGTTATTATTGTGCCATTTGTTGAGGTTGTTGTTGGGGTACATCCATTGGTTGTATGTTAGACCATGTGTGTGATTTTTGTAGAGGTATCTATTGAGGTTTTTGTGGAACATATTGTTGTTGTAAAAAATGTTGTTGGTATGCAATTTTTTTCTCAAGGTGTCTTTGGTATTCAAACTATTTTTTGAGTTGCTCTTGTTGTTTAGCAAACATGGCTTGTTGTTGTTGGAATTTTTGTTGACACATTACATGTAAGTCAAGTGGATTTACATTAGATTGTCTTTTAGGGATGTTGATCCTTGCAACACTTGAGGCTATTGCTGTTGTGGTTGATTGTTCTATTGATATGTTGAATATGTGTTGGAAACATTGGATCCTTGGACTATTTCAAGTTGATGATCTCGAGGTAGTTGGTTACATTCTTGCGAATTGACCACCATGTTGGTATTGTTGTTTTGGCACCTTTGTGTGTTAGAGGTTTCTCCTTGAGACATCATGTTGATTTGACAATGAGATGCACTCCTTTTTTGAATAGGTGTAATGTTAATAAGACTTTTCCTTTGTGCATCAATGGGGATTGTTGTAGTTGACGTTTCACATAGTGTACTTGTGGGAGGCTCCATAACATTTGATGTCATGACACTTGGTAGAATTAGTAGAAAAGGTGCACTTTGTGGATTTTCCTCCAAAGGAGGTATGTTTGGCACCCCTAGAGCAAAAGTCCCTTTAGGCACATCTTGGTTTTGCACCATGTGATTGAGATCAAGTCTTAATGTCTTTTGTGATACTTGGGAAGAGTCTTCTTTCCCTTCATTGGTTGTGGTTCATCAAACAAGGGATTAATGTTGAAGTGTTCAAATGTACTTTGGAGGATCTCGATGGTTGATTCTTGATGGGACCTTATAGGTGCCATTATCATGCTTGAAAACTCCAAAGGTCATTTTCCCTTATCTAAGTACAAATTGATAATGGGTTGTATGTTTTCAATTGTTGTGTTGGTTTGATGTTTGGACTTAGGTCCCTCCACATTTGGGTTGAATTTGACAATTTCTTGGGCTACAAAAAGTTTAAAGTTCTTGCAAAAATTTTGTATTGACTTGCCCTAGCCATTTATTCATCAGTGATGCCATAGTCAATATCAGAGTCATCACTTAGGTGTACAATACCTTGTTGTGTGTTTGATGTATTATAGTTGAAGGTACTTGCATTGGGTTTTCTGAATTCAAATGTGTGTGTTTTTTCATCCTTAGGTTTGGTTGGTACACTTCCACCTCTGAGTGGTATCAACACAAATATAGGTTCAAAGTTAGGACTCCATTGAACCATCCCATGTGTAGGTAGAGTGTTTGAAGGAATACTCATGGTAGGTGTATTTTTTCGTGTGTGTTGGATCATCTCTTGATTTTGGTGATCTTGCAGATACATGTTTAAGGGATCCACAAGTAATGGTTGTGATGCCTTGATTTTGTCTTTGTCAAAGGTTTTTTGAGTTTTCTTGCTCTTCTTTTTTTTTGGATGAGGTTTTGGTTGCATTGGTGCCTCAGAAAAGAAGGGTTGGTAAAGTTCTTCGGGTCTCTGTGCAAATTGTGTCCTTGTGAGTGTTGGAATGATACTTAAGGATGAAAATGAAGTGGAGGAAAACCTAAATGGACTCCCTACCTCCCAAGTGTGCACCTAAACTACCAACTATGCTTAGATAATATGAAGTGCACCCTTGGTGCACTTGGGGCCCTGAAGGAAAGTTGGTAAGTCAAAGGTATGCAATCAGTAAACAGAGGTGTTAGGATGCCTAAAATGAAAAATGTGAATTTTTTGAGTATTTTTAATGTGTTTTGCAAGGTTTAAGGATGTAATGCAAGGTGTGGAAGTATAGATTAGGGTTCTAGAACATGAAACCCATAATTATCAAGTGCACTCTGAAACTACCAACTGCACACCTGAAGTGTGTAGTTAGTAAAACAGGGGCGCAGTTGGTAAAATAGGTCAGAACTTGATAATTAGGATGTCGGTATGCAAGATATGACTTTTTTTGGACTTTTAGGTGTTTAGGAATGTTATGCAACCTAGGAAAATTCCAAATGAAGTACAATTTTTATATGCAAGGTGAAAATGTCCTAGGGAAACTATGCAAATGCAAATGCAAAGTGACATTTTGGAGGTTGACTAAAGGAGATGAAAATGACCCTATAGTATGAAAAATGAAGGTTAGGGTTGGATTTTGGACTTGGTAATGATGCTAGGGGTTGATGTATGCAAGGTGGATGATGTAAGGAATGTTTTTCTAGGGTTTATAATGACATTTTGGATATGAAAAATGAGGATAAGTGAGATATACCACTAGGGTAAGTGAGTTAATGTTTTGAACAATGCAAGATGAGGGGGATATACCACTAGGGTAAGTCAAAATGAAATTTAGGGATATTAGGATTATGATGATGCTAATGATAAAGGCATATGCAAGGCTTTAGACTTAGATTAAATCTTTAGAAAGTATTTTGTCTAGGATTTTAACCTTGTGATAATGGACTTTGGATCTTGACCATAAAGAGTGATAAAAGACAAAAAGATCAAATTGATAAAAGATGAAAAGGTTAAATCTATCAAGACATAGATAGAGTTTGACCAAATCAAATGATAAGAAAATATAAAAAGACTAGTCAAGATCCATCATCCATCAACACTAGGAGATACTCTAAGACTCATGCTTTGTACAAATTTTTGACTAAGTTCAACAGTTTTGAGGGTTCAAAATGACATTTAAGGGGCTCAAAATGATGATGATGTTGGGTAGATATGCAATATGAAAAGGTCCTAAGATGAAAAATGAGATTTTGGGTGCAAGATGTAGTTTTGGGGTCCCAAAATGCAGTTTCAAGGCCTAAAATGGTCTTACAGGTGCCCAACTATAGCCTGACAGCACCAAGTGCACTCCAATAGTACCAATTTCACCTATGGTATATTTGGGGCTAGTTTGGGAATAGTTGGTAGTTTCATGGTGTAGTTGGGAAGCTGGGTTGAATGTTTGTTTAATGTGAGCAAGGTGGTTGTCAAGGTGCTATGCCAAGAAGCTAGGATGCATGGGCTAATTTTAGGATAGATTAGGAGATGTAGAATGGAGGTCATGACCTAAGGAATGAAGTTCTAAGTGAACACAATGAAGGTTAGGGGATGTAGAGTACAAATAAGGGCATGCCAAGACAAGGGGGTTTATCTTAGTACCTAAGGACACCATCAAAGCCTCAAAATGTTGTTTAGAAGCCCAAACTACGTTATCAAACTACCAAGTGTGCCCAAATAGTACCAGCTATGATAAGTAGGGGATAATTTCCACAGCTAGTCAAATTGTGATATTACTATTAGGATTTAATTGTGTTATTTTTGAGTCAAACTCATTGACCCATGTTTCATGAGTAGTGATTCAACATGAATCCATCCCTCATGAGAATAAATGGAACACTTAGCCCTCATTGGATCTAGGTGATGCTCATAGGGGTGAAGCACTGGGACTTCCTAGGGGGTCACCCATCCTGGTACTACTCCAGCCTAAGCATGCTTAACTACAGAGTTTCCTCCATCATTAAAACCAAAGCTTGTAACCTCATTTGCAATAAAAAACCTTCACCAAGTGTTGTGCCTTACAAATCATTCGTTAGAAAGCCCCTTAAGAAAATGGGGTTGCAAACTTTGGCTTTAACCATGGAGGAAACTTTGTAGTTAAGCTTGCTTAGGCTAGAGTAGTACTGGGATTGGTGACCTTCTGAGAAGTCCTAGTGCTTCACCCCTATGACCATCACCTAGATCAAATGACTGCTAAGTGTTCCATTTATTCTCATGAGAGATGGATTCATGTTGAATTACTATTCATGAAACATGGGTCAATGAGTTTGACTCAAAAATCACATAGTTAAATCCTAATAGCAATATCACAATAGTACTAGTTATGCCTATGGTGTAGTTGGGGCTAGTTTGAGTGTAGTTGGTAGTTTCAGAGTGTAGTTGGGAAGCTGGGCTGAAACTAAGGCAATTTTGAGTGCTTAGACTTCTAGATTGATGTCATAGTGAGGTAAAAAATAGAGGAAAATGTTAAGACTAGAATGGAGGCTTATAATTACTTTTATGACACATAGAATGATGGTTAAAGTGTTTTAGATGAAGGTTGGGTATGCAAAGATGCAAGATGGACAATGCAAAATACAAATTTTGGGGTTGAAATGCAAAGACTAAAGATGGAAATGAAACCCTAATGAATGCAATGTGAAGGATGAGGGATGCACAATGAGGACTAGAATATGCAAGATGAAACCTATATGATGCAAATATGAGGCCTAAACTAGGGTGAGTGCAAGTGAGTTCTATGCAAGGATGAAATCTATGTTATGCCAAGCACATTTAGGATCACAAATGGCCATGTTTTCCAAGTCATGAATGTATTGGACAAAGTTCAAAAAGCCTTGACAATACTTGAAATGTCTTGATAGTGTTTGACATTATCCAAGGTGTAAATTTGAATGTTGGCTTTATCTTTATTAATGTTTTATATACACACAAGACAAATTAAGACAAGAATAACTATTGTTAAAAGTGAACAAGAACACCACAACCTAGGCTTGAGGACTGTATCCACTAAATTCCTACTTGAACTAAAGTTCAATCGTGCCTATCCAGAGTTGACAACCTAGGATATTGGCACCACAAGCTCACCCTTATAGTGCACTCACTTCTTGAGGCTACCAAGATTTGCTTCCCAAGTGCCATGACTTCCTTAGGGACTGTTGCCTCTACTAAGGACTGGAAGAATGTAGGATGTCTTCATGGGTATGGGTGACCCCTTGAGCTAGTGGATAGAAAGGATTTTGGCCACTAAAACATGGTTTTTAGTAAGGGCATTCCATTTGGCAAGTGAATGATAAACTTCCATAGAAGGTCTCCCAGCCCTTAGAACTGGGGTTTGATGCACCGCAAGGGTACTGGAGGAGAGCTATCACACAACAATACCATCAACATAGCTTTCACCGTAATTAAGTTTTATATAGCAGTTAGAACGTTGACCTAGCTTTGTCCTATTACCACACTAAAGTCATCCCCTAGCATACCTAATATTGGATATCTTGGTCCAAGGCAAGCTTCACTATAGAAGTTACACAGATTTCTCTTACACCCAAGATCCATGAATGGTGAGGGGAGAGGATATGTCCATGCAGATCCTAGGGATTTAAACACTATAGACATGCAAAGAAAAAAAGAAAAAAATTATTTTAAGCACCAAATGAAGTGTTATCTAATCTAGGAAATCCACACACATGGTTTTGACAGACAGACAAGGTCTTCAACAACATCCTACAAACAAGCATTAGTAGTTTTCAATGATTAGTCTTCATTTAAAAATCACCACATGCTACAAAAAAAAACCATCAATAACACAAAAACCCTAATCTAGGTCCTAGAAGCAAACATAAACCATAAGTGCAAATTCTAATTGAAATAGGTGCTTTCTGTGAACTAGGTGCACTTTGATAGAGCAAACTACACCATAGTAGGCCATAATGGCTTAAAATGCCTCCAAGTGTTCTCTGATAGTGCTAACTATGCCCATGGTGTAGTTGGGGCTAGTTTGGGTGTAGTTGGTAGTTTCTAGGCACAGTTGGGAGCCCAGGTGCAAACTATGGGGAATTGTTCCCTAAATGATACCTAGAAACTAAATTTTTGAACTCTACCCTCCCAAGTGTGCCTAGATAGTGCAAACTATGCCAATGGTGTAGTCAGGGCTCATAATGGCATAGTTGGCAATTTTTGGTCATAGTTGGTTATTTAGGAACAACAAACATGGGTTATGGTGTCTCCTAGGCCCATACAACTACCTCCTAGGTGTCCCAAGTGCATCCTGACAGAGTAGAGTGCACCCTAGGCTAGAAAGCTAACAAAATGCATGAAACAAGAGCATACAAGCATGTTACTAGGGCCCCTAATTATACTAGGTGTGATGAAGGAGAGAAAATGAGGATTATAGCCCTTCAATGAGCTCCTTTCTTTCACCTATGAGCACAAACACAAGAAACCTGAGTTAGATAAGCATGTTCATGTGGGGTTCAACAATTGTAGGACCAGAAAATGGGCTAATGTCTAACATACTATGAGAATACTAGAAGCAATACTTGATGGTGCTATCACAATATTGGAAGCAAAAGCCTATGATAATGATGGTGCTATGAGAATACTTGATGTTGTGATTTGAATGTGAGAGAAAGAGTGAAAAAAAAATGAGAAAACTAGGGACCATAAATGAGAGAAAAAATGCTCATTTAATAATCAACAGAGAGGATGAGAGCATTGAAATTTTCACCTTGGATATTCAACATGGCAAGGGATTCCTTAGAGAATCCATGATGCATATGACACAAGATGCCAAGTGTAGGATTGTATGATGCTTGGAAGTCAAACTTGGCTAAAGATGGAAGAGAATCTATGACATGTCATATGACACCTCAAACCCACTTAAAGTCAAGAATATATGACAAAGGAAGCCAAATGTGGATGTGCATAAGAGAATAAGAATATTTGATTATGACATATCTTAGCCAAGTGTCAAAGGAGAATCCATGAGGTGTCACACCCATGTGTCATGATGATGTCAATATTTGAATTAAAAGTTCATTATTCCACACAAATAAGAATTAGTGAAAAAGGAATCAATGGTGGAAAATTGTTGAAATACTCAAAATGGGAAGAATACTTCTAAGAGGAGGAGGGTGGGGGGGGGGGGGGGGGGGGGTGAATTAGAAGTAGCACACTTTAGCCTTTTCAACTCCTTTAAAACAAATAATTGAAAGTAAATTGCATGCATGTAAACATATTAAATAATCATAAAGAAAACACATGCATTAACACACATAACACCAAATTTGGTAACCTAGAAACCCTCTAAGAATAAGAAGGTAAAACTTGGGTGGGGATGATACCCACAAAAATTACAACAACAATAATTGTTTGACCACATCTGATGGTCTACCCTATGAAAGGCCTACCCTGTCAAAGGCTTTACATGTGTCAATAGTGACCTAGTTAAAGGATTTTAAAATAATTTACATGAAGTGTCATGATGTTAAAGGATTTAGTTACCTCTTCAAAGGATTTACAAAATACTTGTAAAGCTAATCTATCAACATAGGGTTTTCACTATCTAATACAATGGTAGAAGAGTATTATAAATCTTTTGACCTAATTGCTTACAATCTTCAATTGCTGATTTTAGGCATTTGATCTACTCACTCTAATGTGATCCTTTCTTGATCTGATATATGTTTGTATCCCTTGTTCTATTATGGTCAGTTGAATGTGTAATTATTTCTCCATTCACTAAGTTTGTGATGCCCTATTGTTTACTCATTTTCTAAAATTTTCTATTTTCTTAGCAACTTCCTTGACTTCCCTTTAGTAGCATACAATAGTGGCATCTAAGCACTCTTTTAAAGACTTTCTAGACTTAGGGTTATGTATGGATCTATGATCCATATTGAATCCTAACTTCCCACTCATTCCTTGCAGTTTCTCATTGGTTGCATGCTTTCTCCATTTTTAAATTGGTTGCATGTTGGTTGCATACTAAATATAAAAGATTCATTCTTATCCTTATCATCCTTTCAAATCCTTCTATGTCAGCTCCAAAAATGGTTAACATTTGAGTTTGTGAGGGTATAAAATGATATGTTGATTCTATGTTACTTGCAACATACTATACTACTGGTGCTTGGTACATATACTCTCCTACTTTATTTGGCATCTATTGCATTTCATCTTGCTCGACACATGTATGACTCTAGCTTACTCATCATACATAGCATTATGAGTTGCTCAGCATCAATTATTACTTAACACCTATATATCACTTGGCAACTATATAATGCTCAACACCTAAAGTCACTCGATACCTATTGAAAATATGACTCGACACATATTGTGGCCTGGAATACATAGTGTACTCGGTTTCAATGTAGAAAGTGGTTAATTGTGTTGACAGTAAAATGTTAAAACCATTCTAAGACCAAGAATCCCCCCTTTGACATGAGTGTCAAAAACACTTGACTAAACATTACTAATCTATCCTTATGAGTACCCTATCCAATCTATTCTCCATATGTACAAAATTTCAAAATTTGTTCAAAAACACCTTATAACTCCCTTGAGCTGATTGTGCTATTTCATTCTTGTAGCCCAAAATTTTTTGCTAGATTTGCCTGATGCTCTTTGTCTTTACATTGTACCTGTGTGCTGAGCAATTTTGTTGACTTTATCTGTACTTGCTATTTTTATTCATATTTCCCTCAAAACATTATTTCTCCCCATGAAAGAATGTAATCAAAACTTAGTATTGTCCCCCTTAGATATATTTTTCTTACTATTATTTTTTCCCTAATCTTCCTTATTATTTCTCCCCCTTTTTAAAACTTGTATCAAAGGGCTCTAAGGAGTAATACCATATTTTTCCAAAAATGTGTTGTTCACCTCCATTATTATTTTCAAAGCTACATCCCAATTCTCCAAAGCAATGTCTAGTGACTTGTGTTTGATGGTAGTCTCTGTAGCAAGATGTACAAGTCCATCTAATGTACAAAGATTAGGATCTTTCTTTAAGACAGTTTCAACATAGACTTGCTCTTTGTGGAGGACCTCCAAATGTGGGGTTATGGAGGATTGAATCTACATTAATTTGGCCTTTATATTCTCTTCATCACTTACTAATGCAGCTAACTCTCTTTGAGAGTGAAGCGATTGGGAAAAATGCTTCTCACTTTGAGCTAGATACCTTGGTAGTTGCATGCTAGAAATCTTCAAATTTCTCTCCAAGCTCAATATCCTTTGATTTGTCTCTTGTGTGAAGTTGGAGAAATGACACAAATTTTTGTACAATGAGAAAATTTTCTCAAGTATAGCTTTGACCTTGTAAATTTTCTTGGCAAATTTTATTTGTTCAAGTGTTATAGCACTTGATATTTTCTCATTCACCTTCCCCTAAAATTTCCTTTTAGACCATTCCATAAGTTTAACATTTGTATCTTGGTCTTCACTAGTCACCTAGTCAACTATATTAGATAGATGTTATATTATGGGCTTTGCTTCATTTGCTAACTCCAAGACGAAGGCATCCATAAAGATTTCCTTAATCTCATGCAGTGCTCACTTGTGTTTATACTCTTTTCTGAGTATTTCATGCCTCTTCCTTCTGTTTAAAGCATCTTTCATTTCTATGATCTAATCCATGGTGATGGTCTTTGAGTCATAGGCAAGTATGACTATGTCTTCATCTAGCTCAGGGTCTCCATAGAGAAGTACCCTGGCTACTCTAGTTGAGCTTGAGCCTATTGTTGAGTTTTTCAAAGATATGTCCTAAGTGCTTGGCCTCTGAAGGGTCTTTGTAGGAGTGCATGTCTTTGGTAGTTCTACCAATGTTTGAATAGAAACCTACTCCATTTCCTTTGATATATCCTCCTTCTCATTAGACTTCCATTCTTCGGTGCTTGGCTTCTATAAAGTATCACCTATTTTTGTAGGTGGTGGAAGCATCAAAATTTAAGTGCTAGTAGTTGTATAGGTGAAAGGTGATTCTTGTGGTTTCACCTTGTCTCATTTTGGTTTTGCTACTACCTTCTATAGCTCATCTACACTTAATAATATAGGGTTTGTGCATAATTTTTCCTATAGAGTGGGTAGGTGAAGAATCTTGGAGAGATCCTCTATAGTCAAAGGATTGATTTTCTGAGCTGAGTTGTCAGGAACATCCTTAATAATTAATGTGTCTGCAGGTGTGATGATTACATGAGGAGGGATAGGAGGTGGTATTTGTGTGTCTTCCACACTTTGTTTCACTTCTTATTTCTCTTCCTCTATTGCCATATCTTCTTCCTTTTTTGTTTCTTCCTCCTCACCTTTTTCTTTGGCATCCTTAACTTTCTTATCTTCCTCCTCTTTCTTCTTTTCTACATCTACTTTTGTTGTTGCTTCCTTCTCTTCCTCTTGCTTCTCTTCCTCTCCTTTCTTTTCTTCTATTTTTTTACCCTTGGTACTAGTGTCTACCTTATTTGCTTCCTCTTCCTTCTCGTCAATTATTTTGTAAATTTGTTTCCATAATTGTGTGGATTTAATTACTACATCCTCAATCTTGTTTTGTAGGATGCTGAAGGCTCTATATTTAGGTGCAAATTTGACAACATGTTTCTTATTAACCTTTGTTATTTGACATCTTGTTAGGTCAGGAATCACTTGTGCTAAGGTAGATTCTCTGATCTCCATTTCCATTCTCAAATAATAATGCCATTTATTTTTAATTATCTCATATAGCTCTCTAGGCATGGTATTGTCTAGCTCTAGAGGTGTATTCTTAAATTCAGCCATCATGGCATATACTGATTCCTCTATTCTATTTTGTTCTTCTCTACTTAACTTGTTGAAATCAAGACTTTTTAGATCATTCAAATCTATATTCCTAAAATTTTCACAAGTTTTGTCTAAGGAGGATTTGGGAGGATGACTTACCACTCTGAATTGGCTGAGATCCTCTGACTCTGTTCTTTCCTCATCGTCTATGTCTAGTTGTGCCACATATTTTCTTCTCTTCTTTGGAAATTCATTAGTTTGTTTAGTGGCCTTCTTGTTCTCTTTTTTTTGGCTCTTTGGCCTTTTGTGTGGATGCCCTTATGGTAGCTCTTGTTTCTAGTGCTGGATTGGCTTATGTAGGCCTAGTGACCTTCTTGGGCTTGGGTTGAGCTAGAGGCTAAGTTTTAGCCTTTCTTTTCTTTTACTTGGCTAGTGTAGGTGTTTCCTTGGCTTCTTCTTCCTTGGCACCTTCCTCCTTGTCTTCTCCTAATCCCTAGGTCAACTCCATTGGGCCTTTCCCTTGCTTTTCTTCTTCTTCACTTTCTCCTCCTCCTCCTTTGTCTTCTTAACCACCTACTTCTCCTTCAATATTTGCTCTAAATTTCTTCTTTATCTTCTTTAATAATTTATCTTTGCTCTTAATAATAGAGGATGTCTTTAATTTAGTTTCAACTTTGGATTTGACAACATCATATGTGCCAAAGTTAGGGGCTTCCTTATCCATCTCTTCTACAAGAAATGCTATGATTGTTGCTGAGGCTTCACCTATATCAAGCTCATATCTCAATGGAATTAGCCATCTTACTCTTGGTATTTCTGCCTAGATGTAGGTATAATCAATGTCAACCAAAAAACATATGTCATTGATGTGTTTTCCCTCTAGTGAAACTAGTATTCTCACCCTTTTCTTCGTGGATTTCTTAAAATCCTCAAAATCACTTGTCATTTGGGACTCTAAATTGTCACCCATCTGATCAATGAATTCATTGATTTATGTAATTACAGTTTTGTTAGGGTTCCAATTCACCTTTCCAATAGAAGTAAACTCTTCCATAACATAAAATAATATACACATAAGAACTGAACCAAATTTGCATTGAGCACCTTTTGATCTCCTTATTGGTCCTAGTTTTTCATTTATTTGCTACAACATTAGTTCGGATAGATCATATGTGTGATCTTTCTTTACTAGTTTGTAGGCTACATCAATTGCTATACATGGAACAATGTTCAATCTGTTGCATTGATACAATTTATGAGAAATCACTCTCACTACAAAATCTAGAAGAGGATTAGTTATAGTATCAATAGTCATACCCCTCTTATTCCATTTGGCTCCTGTATTCCTTTCAATGATCTCTTTGGAATCATTGTGCAGGGTCTTAGGCCAATCTAGGGTTGGGAAACCTGTAACCCTATGCACTATCCTTTTTGTAATCTTTACTAATCTTGTTTCCAACCACAAACATCCATTGTGAGTTTTGTTGAGGACAATACATATCCATTCAATTTTGAAACCTATAGGGTAAACTAGGGCATTGGTCAAAACCTTTTTCTTGACTATTTGGAATTCATCCTTTAGAAATTTATTTTCACATAGTTTGTCATAGGCTTGGAATATCTCAAGATCACCTACCACACCTATCTTGTACTAATAACACTTTCTCACATCTTGTACCATGAAAAATTTTGGTGGAATGATGAACAATGTGCCAACTGGATCATTTTTGTAGGCTACTTTAGGGATTGGCCTAAACTTGGGTTGTTTTACCTCATTACTAACTAACTAGACCTCATGATCTTCCTTTCCTTTGGGATTTCTTCAACTAGAAGCCATTATACTGAACTAGGGTTTTAACATATTAAAAACTTTAACATTGCATAGCTCACCACTTGATAAATGCCTTAGACCATTGAAATGTATACTAAATCATTGTTGAGATTGATGCAAATGGCTTCAAGGTTGTTGTATGATTGCTTTTGAATTCCTTTTTGTCTTTGCTCTATGTTTAAATGGCATGAAAATGATCAAAATTTGACCTTATACCTATAAAAACCTAGCATTAAATGCTTAGTGCATACAGCTATAAACTCAACACTTGAAGATTTCACCATGACTTAGCTCCTAGTGTATTTTGTTTACTTGGCTTTAGCTAGTTTTCTATTTCACTTGGCTTCAACTATCAACTCGGTCACTATTAGAAACTCACCATCCATTGGAACTTTACTTGGCATTTGAGGGTAGTTTGGTAGTATTTGCAAAAACTTCAAATTCTAACTTGGCATCTTTGCTCATGTAGATTTCCTCCTTGTAGTACTTCTTTGTCTTGGTACTGATGTATGATATAACTTTGTATATCTGTCACATACACCTATTCTTATTTAGTTGGATGAGATGTGATTACTTGACCTCTTGGGTGAAGTGATCTTTCTATTTGATGTGTTGCACTTATCTTTCTTCTTCCACATTTCGTTCATTTGCCCTCTTATTTTTTCAACATCAACCTTCTCTTTTCCTTTGTTGACTTATGTCTTAGGTGCTTTTGACTTTGTTGGGCAATTCCTGCTAATATGACTAGTTTTCCAGCAACTAAAACATGTAGTTTAACTTAACCATCTACTATAATTCCCTCTAAAATGTGTTCTTATGCAATTTTTAGGAATGTTTCCATACTCCTGATAATAGTGATAACTATACCTGGCATTGTAATCCCAGTTGTAGCGATGACCATGGTTGTTTCCATTTGCAGGTTGATTAGGTGTCCACATAGGCTTTGATCTACATTCAAATGCTCTATGTCCATATTTTTTGCAGCTGTAGCAATGACCTTCAAATCTTGGTGTCATCATGGTCTTGGTTCTATATTCATGTGCTTGATGTCCTTCTTTTTTGCACTTATGACAAAAGCTTGCATTTTTAGGCTCCTACATATATTAGAGGTATGTCCCTTGTTACCATAGAAATGACAAGTGGGTTTAGTATTCTTACCTTTGTTACTCCTTTCTTCTATAGTCTTGGATGATTCTCCTTTCTCAGTGCTATTGTAACCAAGTCCTGAAGTATCATTACTAGCCATTGGTAATTTTAGTAGTTGCTCAAAGTACTTGATAGCCTCATTGGGTTTTTTGAAACTTTCTTCTATCATGACCTTGTCTTCAATGGCTCTTTTTTTATTGTTCAGTCACTTCACAAAGCATTATGGCTTGTGATTCTTGTTCGAGCTTGAGTATTATGATTTCTTTAGCTTGTGCTCTATTTTTCTTCATCAATTCAGCTATTGCTGCATCAAATTTCTTAGAATCTACTTTGGAAAACACTTGTGCGGTATCAATATCCTTGTAGTGTATGTCATTTTCAGCTATGGCTATATCCTTCCTTCTTTTAAAGGACTTTACCAATTCTTCTTTCCCTTCTTCCAATTTGTGTAGAGTGAGGTGCACATCAATCCCTTGATCATCTATGATCTTTCCATGTTTGAAGACTTCCATCTTTAGACCTTTTCTCTAAGCTGTTAGGCTTCTCCTATTGAGAACTAGGCTCTAATACCAATTGTTGAAATATTAAAAATGGGAAGAGTACTTCTCAAAGGGAGGGTGAATAAGAAGTTCCACACTTTAGCATTTTCAAGTCCTTTAAAAACAATAACTAAAAGTAAATTACATGGATATAAACATAGTAAATAAACATAAATCAAACACATCCATTAACACACATAACACTAGATATGGTAACCCAGAAACTCTCCAAGAATAAGAAGGTAAAACTGGGTTGGGGATGATACCCACAAAAATTACTACACCAATAATTGTTTGACCACTTTTGATGGTCTGCCCTATGAAATGCCTACCCTATCAAAGGCTTTACACTGTGTTAATAGTGACCTAGTTAAAGGATTTACAAACAAATTACATGAAGTGTCACCATATTAAAGGATTTAGTTACCTCTTCAAAGGATTTACAAAATAGTTGTTAAGATAACCTATCAACATAGGGTTTTCACTATTTAATACTGTTGCTGTAAATAAGTATTTACTTATTACACTTACTTAAGTTTTACTTAGGTTAATGCATTATTTAATTATTTTGCATTATTTTATTATTATTTTAGGTGAGACACTTAGGAGTTTGTGAACTCTCATTGAGTTATGCAACTCTAATCAGGCACATGGTGTCTACAACACATGAGTATGCATCATTCACTAAGTTGTCATGATGAAAACACAATTTTCCACACTCCTCATTTAGCACATGTTGTCTACTCCACTGATTTCCATACTACACCATTGTAGTCTTATCCTTACATCATCGCACTTATTCCCATGCTTAATGGAGGATAATCCATATCTAATGGACATGTGCCTAGTTGTATGACATGTCATGGTGCTAACTTCTAGGCATTCTAGAAGCTCTCCTGAGGCCTTTATATTCAGGCACTCCTAGTGTACTCTAAATGTTGGTTGTATCCAATTATTGAATGAATATCATCATTCTGATCATACTCTGCCTATTTTGGTCTACTGTGTGCTATTGTTGAGTTATTTTGTTCTTGGGTGAATTCTAGCCTAAGCCAAATTCTTACATGGTATCAGAGCTAAGGAGGATTCTCATCATGTAGCCGTTCAAGACCTTTCATACTTCAGCACATCAAATCTGAAAGATCCGCAAAAATTGAGAGCATCTAGAGCCAGATCTAACCTCTTTGTTGCGTCTGGAGCATTGAATCGGTGAAGATTGACTATAAACTCACCTATCTTGAGTGAAAGTTGATCATGAGGCAAAATTTTTTTGCAAACCGGCACCCGAAGGCACCGATTTGCAAATTGGGTATGATTTATTTCATTGATCTGATTATTTTATTTCAAATCTGAATTAATTTCATCTCTATTTTAATTTTTTGAATTTGTTATTGTTGGAATTTTTTGAATTTTTTAAATTCAAGTTGAAGAAAAATTTTGTGGCAAAACTGGGCCACCAACCCCCGGCCTGCTATTTTTGGCGGATATATATTTTAATTCACAGGTTTTGTTAAGTTTGCGAGCTCATCCACCCATGAGCCATACACAGCACCATAAACCCAGACAGACAATGATTTCGACTGCCTCTATTTTGGATGCGATGGGCATAACAAACAGGCATGAGGCCCAAATCCACCAGAGGCATTTTCTTTTGAAGGTTGCGGACAACGATTTATAAATGTGGGACAATTTGCAACATTCTAGCATTGGTTTTTAAACCCCGGTAGCGAATCCAATCTCCGATGGCAACAAAAGATTCCGATTAGCACAACAGATTTTGGCAACGAAAACAAATCCCAGATAAGCGGATAGACTGCGCCTGCCCAATCATCCACATCGACGTCCCATCAGTGCTCAGCTATCAACCTGCATCATCAAATCCAAACAGGTGAATCCTGGCAGGGTTTAACGTGAGGGGGACCCTTATTTGTTAGTCCGTAGCCCAATCAGCCAGCGACACCTGCCCAAGATCGGTTGCTCCCTCAGCCATGTCACCCTCTATGCCTGTCTTAATCAGCACTGATGCAGATAGACACACAAATTTTTGTACTGACTAGTCCTTACACAGTCAGCTCGATCCAGATCATACTATGCCGTACATTTCATACAATATGAAATCCACATAATCTACCATGTCATTCGAGGGTAGGAATTTTTGCTGACATCATCATTTAATGACCTTAAAATTGATGCCCATCTAGACGTCATCACAAGCAAATTTATAACTACTACGATGGCCATTTGACCATCAAATTTAACCCCATCTTTTGCTGGTGCAACCCCTCACCAAATTGATTTTGGTTTTGGCAATCCGACTTCAAGAGGCCATAACTCGCACATCCAGACTCTAAATCAGGTGCAATTTTTTTTGAAATTGGGTAAAAAATTTTAAATATTTTAGTAGTGTAGCTATTTTTTGGTTTTGGTGCACGATTTTTTTAGAAATTGCATTTTTTGGCTACTATACTTGGATAATCCTGCATTTTGCAACTTCAAATGCTCCGTATGGGCACATTTGGAGTCGAAAATAGATTCTATTTTTTGTGAAAGTACATTTTTTTTGTCTACTTTCTAGATCAGGCATCAGATTATAGTGTTGTGTGGACAAAATTGTCACTTTCAGCAATAGGGCCTTTCTTTGCTTTGTAGTGCTTCAGTATTGTAGCACATTGTAAAGTTTTAGATTTGTACTCTATTAAGTTGTAACGAGAAAAATCAAAATTCCACAAAGGCCAAAATTGGCAAGTGGCCCATTGTAATCGCACTACTGATAAAGTGCCCAAAGCATCTATTTTGGGGGGGGTTTTCTTGATTTAGTGAAAAGGGGGGGTATTCTTGGTGTTCTGTTTTCTCTTTTCTACAAATTTCTTTCATTTTTCTACATTATGGGCAACTTTAAGTTTCCTAAGTTAACTCCTCATAACTATGCTATGTGGTCTATAAAAATGTTGTATCACTTAATGCATAATGGAGTTTCACAATATGTAGATGGTACTCTTCCTAAACCAGCAGGTGATAATGTATCAACAAGTGAAATTTCTGAATGGGTAGCCATGGATAGGAAAACCCTAGGTGATATATGTTTGGGGATAGATGATAAGATTATTTATCAAATCATAAAATGTACTACATCTAAGGAAGCTTGGGATACCCTCGAAAACCTTTATGGTAAAGTGTCTGAAGAAGATGTGTTCAAAATAGAAGATGAGTTGGTTTCCTTAGATCCTAAGTCGTATGACTCAATATAGGACTTCGTCATCAAGGTGAATGAATTAAGGACAAAGCTTACTGATTGTGGGAATTTTATCAAAGATGACAGACTAATCTATCTCATTCACAAGAAGCTGCCATCTGAATATTCCACATTTGTATCTTCTTTTAACACCTCAAAGACTACCTTAGGGTCTACCTACAAGAAAGTAACTTTTGATGAATATTCTAAACTATTGGATGATGAAGGAAAGAAGTTGAAAACAATGGGGATTCTCAAATCACCTCAGACCAAAGCATTGGTGGCCAATGAGGGTTCTCAACATTCAGCTGGACAATCTTCAAACAAAGGAAAGGGTAAGAAGAAATGGAAGAGCAAATCTAAGGATGCAGAAAAGACAACACCATAATCAAATCAACAAGGAAAGTCCTCGAATTCCAACAAGAAAGGGGACAACAATAAGGAGAAGAAGAAGTGTGCTTATTGCAAGAAGACAGGTCATGAAGAGCATGATTGCTATCTTTAAAAGATTGATGAATTGACCAACATCATGAAGAAACATAATGTTCCATTGCCTAATGCTTACAAGGAGAAGGGGGGGATTTTTCTTCATTGAATCACTCAAGGGTACCACACATCTTCATGGGGAATGATAGCAAAATGGAAGTTGAAGGAAAAGGAAATGTGGAGATGGAAAATGGAGATTTTCAAGAGGTTCTCTATGTTCCAAACCTAAGTTTGAATCTCCTTTCAATCTACCAAATTACTCACCTTGGAGATGAACATAGAGTTGAGTTGCTTCCTGACTCAGTTCAAGTGCACAGTCTTAAAGATAATTCCTTGGTTGCAGTGGGGAAAGTGAATGATCACAAGAGGTTGTACTCTTTCTTGCATTTTGTGCCCAAGACTCTTTTAAAGGCCTTGTTATCATAATCTCATTCAAACATGCAATTATGGCATGAGCAGTATGGTCATCTTGACTATTGCTATCTTTAGCAACTTTGTACATACCAAATGGTCAAAGGTCTACCTCAAATCAACTTTTCTAAGGGTAAGTGTTCATCAAATTTAGTGGATATGCAACCAGAGGGGAAGTTACAAAGAGGGAAGTCTTCTAGGGCAACAAGTGTTCTTCAAATGGTTCACATGGTATTAGCAGGTCCTTTTGCATTCAGCCAGGGTCGCTACATACTTACCTTAGTTGATGACTTTTCAAGGTTCACTTGGGTCTACTTTCTACATAGTAAGGGTGAAGTTTTGGACGCATTTCTAGACTTCAAGGCTCATGTAGAACGACAATCCAGAAAGGCCATCAAAGTACTCTACATGGACAATGGAAACATGGATGTGAATAGAAGACTTAAGGATTTTTGCAAACATGAGGGCATTCATCTTCAGATTCCTTTAACATTCAATTCACATAAGTCAGATGTTGTAGCATTGAGGATCCGAACTCTTAAGTCTATGGAAAGTTGCATGATTCATGCCAAGTCTCTAGATCCATCATTAGAAGTCACAACAATCTCAAGTGTCACTCACATTCTTAATCGTTCCCCTCATCCAGCCTTAGATGGCAAAACTCCTTTTGAGGTATGGTGTGGTAGAAAACATATTGTGACACACTTCAGAGTCTTCGGTTGTCCTACTTGGGCAAACAGATCTTCCAGGGGTTGCAAGGCACAGACATCTTGGCCTTGTACCTTCATTGGTTATGAAGATAGTGTGAAGGCATATAGACTTCTAGATCCTGAGACACATCAAATTTTTGTAGAGAAGGATGTACATTTTGAGGAAAGTTCTCCAAGCTTGTCCTCTACTCCTCTTCGCACATCATACAGTGTGGATACTGATAGTGATTCTAGTGATAGTGCTTCAACAGCTTCAAACACGTGAAGTTCTATCGACAGATATAGTGAGAGGTCACTTCATCAGTTCAGTCCACATGCATACATCACCACAGTGATAGGTCCAGAACAATAGGGTACTTTCAGTCTTCCAGATACAGGTTCAGTGTCAGATTTGGGGGATAGTATTGATCATCTGTCTCTTCTTCTTGATGTAGAATTACCTTCTTCAATTGTCACAAGGGTCTCACACTCTCTTGTTCATTCTCTACATGATCAATCCTCATAGGCTAAAGTGAATGTGGATACTTATGATCACCAGTTGCAGTAGGGTTCTTCATCAATTGTAGAGACAGACAGTTCTTTGGGACAAGTTCTTCAGCCAATTGAGTAGGTTTCAGAGACATCACTTATCCATGGGATTCTTTCCACACACAACAGAAGTGTCTCATTTGTACCCTTGGCATTGTTTCTTCCTAAGGGGAGGAAAACCATTCTACAGTCTTGGATCAGCTTATTTATTGGAGCATTCACTGTTTGACATTCTTCTTTGGGGGGGGGGAGCCCATTCTATCTCTCTACCTCTTCTTATCATTCTCTTATGTATATATTGGATGTATGTCATAATGGGGGGGTCTTGATTACTCCATCCATCCATGCATCCTATCTATCTCTCTTTTTGGGGGAGGGTTTTTCCCATGAGGTTTTCCCTCTTTCCCTGCTTTATGGGAGATTGCATATCATTATGTACATGGGTACCTAACATGGCCTAGTAGCCGGGACCCATCTTGCATTTCATCCTAGATTGCGTCAACTTAAGGGCATTCCATTAACTTGCACTTAAGGGGGGGTGTTGGTGTAAATAAGTATTTACTTATTACACTTACTTAAGTTTTACTTAGGTTAATGAATTATTTAATTATTTTGCATTATTTTATTATTATTTTAGGTAAGACACTTAGGAGTTTGTGAACTCTCATTGAGTTACACAACTCTAATTAGGCACATGTTGTCTACAACAAAGGAGTATGCATAATTCACTAAGTTGTCATGATGACAACATAGTTTTTGGCACTCCTCATTTAGCACATGTTGTCTACTCCACTGATTTCCGTGCTACACCATTGTAGTCTTACCCTCACATCATCGCACTTATTCCTGTGCTTAATGGAGGATAATCCATATCTGGTGGACATGTGCCTGGTTGTATGACATGTCATGGTGCTATCTTCTAGGAATTCTAGAAGCTCTCCTGAGGCCTTTATATTCAGGCACTCCTAGTGTACTCTAAATTTTGGTTATATCCAATTATTGAATGAATATCATCATTCTGATCATACTCTGCCTATTCTGGTCTACTGTGTGCTATTGTTGAGTTCTTTTGTTCTTGGGTGAATTCTAGCCTAAGCCAAATTCTTACAAATACAATGGTAAGAGAGTATTAGAAATTATTTGACCTAATTGCTTATGATCTTCAATTGCTAATTTTAGGCACTTGATCTGCTCACTCTAATGTGATCCTTGCTTGATCTGATATCTGTTTGTATCCCTTGTTCTATTCTAATCAACTAAGTGTGTGATTACTGCTCAATTCACTAAGTCTATGATGCCCTTGTTGTTTACTCTTGTTCTACAATTTTCTATTTGCTTAGCAACTTCCTTGACTTCCCTTTTGTAGCATACAATCATGGGGTCTAAGCCTTCTTATAAAGACTTAGGGTTAGGTATGAATCTATGATCCATATTGAATTTTGAGTTCCTACTCATTCCTTGCATTTTTCTCATTAGTTGCATGCCTTCTCCATTTTTTGATTGGTTGCATGCTAATTGCATAGGAAATATTAAATATTTGTTCTTATTCTTATCATCCTTCAAAATCCTTGTAAGGCCCACTCTAGTACCCTAAAATGGATCTTGATGAAATAAATATGATTAGGAGTTAATTAAGTTAGAATTAACATTTTTGTTACCAATTAGAGACTAAGGAGGATTTTGGTTATTATAAGTGTAATACTCGTTCAATAACATCAAGGATGAATAGATAAGACCACATGAAAGATGAGACTCAATATATTATAGCTAAGAACTTGGTCATGAAATTCTAGGTGTGACCCACCAAACAATTAGGAAAGATAAATTAACATTCACTTTAGTAAGAACAAAAGTGAATGTAGGTTATAATGCCAACAAGACATATGATAATATTTAGAAATTGGTATGACATAATTATGGAACATTCCAAAAGTCTAAGTAATTAACCCTAGAAAATTCACAGACAAACCCCTCATAATGAGATAAAGGGTTATTGCTAGGAATGTCACTACATTTAACTTTATTGAATGGATACTAGTTAAAATGTCTGCATATTGGTGATTTGTGTTTAAGACATATTTATACTAAGATCCATTTTATACATTTTTAGTAGATATGACTTCAGTGTTTCATGATTATAAGTATGGTGATAGAGTTTAGAATGGTAATTTAGTTATGATAAGAAAGGTAAATGTTGATACACATATTTGATATTTCAATATTTTGAATATTTTATGAAAATGATTAGATGAAAATTAATTGTATATGTTAATGCGAATTTTGTGATATTGAATTATTCTGCACTTACTTGTATATATTTCTATAATATTTCATTGGACTATTGATGCTCGAGTTTAATGTGTAGGAAGTGGAACCATGGATACTTTGGAGGGGAACAAGTTCCAAACCTATGTGAACATAGTTTAACCAAGGTGAATCTTTTAAAGGTTCAAAAGCCTCGTTGTAAAAGTATTTTTCTTTGTAAATGTAAGGTTTCTTGCTTGAAAAGATGTTTAATCATAAAGATGCAATAGGGATATGTCATGGTTAGGTGAATGTGTTTTTATGTGTCACTTAACACTTGTGAATTTTGTGTGTGATTGAGATGTCATTTTGGGTTGGAACATGATGGCAATTTACCCTAAAACTAATTACCCTATTAATAAGTAATTAAACCCACTTGACAAGGGAAGGATGGGTTTCAATCATAAGAAATTCGAATCTGGACTTGACTAGGGTTTTGAGGGGTCATTAGGTGGTCCCAAAGTGTCCTTTATGTGAAAATAAGCTTTCCATGTGATATCATAACATGTTAGGGATCAAATTTTGACCATGATAGTGACTAGAAAGCCTAGAGAGCCCCTTTATCCATGCATTCTTCCACCAATTCGAAAATGGACTTGTCACATGTGTTCTCTTCCATGTTCCCACTAAGTCAAATATAGAAAAATCAGAGGAGACAAGTTTGTAAGGGGGGATGGATTAATGTTTTTTCTAAAAATGGTTAGTGAGAAGGCCTTATTATAGGATCTTGGACAAACTAGTGGGCGTGTCCACCCACTCTCTAACTTTAGAGACAGTTAGATTTTGGAAGGGAAAGGGAGCTCTACTACAACTATCATTACCCTAGCTTGGACGAAGGTTAGTGTTTCAAACTATGCTTCATTCTTATTCTTGAGTATTGTAAAGAAATCTACAAGTGTGAAGTGTTATCTATGGAGTATGCATTGTAATGTGAATATTGTGTTATGAGCTTTGTCATTGTGTTGTGGAGATGTGAATGTGTCTTGCTTTTCTTGTTCTTGGTTTTTCTTTTCTTGTTCTTCTCCTTTGTTTTCTTGTTTGAATGTAAGTATTGAATGTGTTTATGGGTGTGAAGGCTTCACTCATTCTTGGGAGGAAAGAGAAGCCTTGGGTGAAGGGCATAAGTTGGGTTTGACATGCAGTTGAGAAAATTACCTCATGTAGAGGGTTTTTTAATATCATGGAGTATGGGCTCCATTAAGGCCATGAATCTTTTTTTCTTGGGAGGTACAAGGAGGTGTTGATTGGGAGGTACAAGGATGTTTTGGTGAAAGAGGAGGAGATGATATGTTTTGAAGGCCTTGTGAGGAAAATGCAATGGCAATATGTTATTATGTTATGGTGGCCTTGAGAAGAAAAATTCATTGGCAATATGTTGTTTATGGTGTTATAATATCTCCTCTTTGAAGAGCCCACCTTCACGCAATTTTTTGTGATTCCAATGGTGAATCATTGTGCAAGCCATGGAAGGGTGTTGATTGTGTTTGTGTTGTGTTTTCATGCAAAGTTTTGTGAAGTATGTGTGTAACTTGTTTGGTTCTTGTTTCCCCTACTCGGTGGGTGGCTACTTGGAAGCCTAGGTTGGGAGGTGAGCCCCCATGGTTCTATATTATTTTGATTTTTTTTGTAGGTTTTTTTGATGCACTTGGATACTTAAGAGTCATGAAGATTTCATTGCATGAGAGAAGGAAATACTATAGTAGTTGGTTGATAATGGAGCAGCAAAAGGATAGTAGAAATGTTTGACTCACCACCTAGGGTATAAAGGATGAAATCTTTCTCAAAATTTTAATTCATGAGAGTAGGGGCCAAGGCTATGGCTGCCTTCATCTCTTCAAAATTTTCCTTCCCTTCTCTGGTCCATGCAAAGACCATACCTTTCTTTAGCATAGCCATAAGAGGTTTCACCATGGTAGCAAGATTTGGAATAAATCTTCTCACAAAATTTATCCTGCCTAGGAAACATTGCAGCCCTTTCTTCTTTTCAGGAAGATGAAGGGCAAGTATTTCTTTTGTTCTCTCTGGATCAATGGTTAAGCCATCTTGAGATACAATATGTCCTAATAATTTTCCTTGGTTAGTAACAAAGACACACTTTCTTGGGTTAAGAGAAACTTCAAACTCTCTGCATCTTAAGAATACCTGTCTTAGATGATCAAAATGATCTTCTACATCGTTTGAATACACAGTGATATCATCAAGGTATACTAAGACAAACTTGTCAATCAATCCTTTGAAGGCCATCTCCATTTCCTTCTGAACTGTAGCACCTACATTGGTTAGCCCAAATGGCATCTTACAATAAGCATAGGCACCCCATTTAGTGATAAATGTAGCTTGTATCTATTAGACTCTTTAACAAACACTTGATTGTAGCCAAAAAATCCATCAAGAAATGAAAATTTCTTTGAACCACTAACCTTGGAAAAAATTTTCTCCATCTAAGGGAGCGGATGGTGATCTTTAAGGGAAGCTTGGTTAAGGTCCCTAAAGTCCACACACAATCTAATTTCCTCGTTCTTCTTCCTAACAGGGATGAGGTTTGCTACCCATGATGAGTGTTTGATGGGAAAAATTATATTGGCCACATTATTAGTGCAACTAAACTAGAGCCTAAAGGAGAAATAGTACCTTACTTGTGCAGGAGAAATTAACATCACACCAGCCCCTGATCCATTTTTATTCCGTGATCCATCAAAGTACATACTCCATATCCCACTCATATCTTCTTTAGTCTCCACAAGATTGGGAACTAGAGCATCTTTTTCCAATATACAATATATACTAAGACCTAACTCAAGGTTTTTTGGAATAAGATCAAATTTATATGCATTATCCCACTCATCCAAGAAAAAATTAGTTATCTCTGCTAGGGAAGTGGTGGGCTCATGTTCACTATGTCATTCTCATCCATCTCTAGGATAGGGCAATTCATGTTGATGAAATTAGAGATGTAAGATTCAGTATGATGGAGGGCTTGAGGCTCTACCCTTATTAAATAATTGGTTCTATATCTCATCTTAAAAGAAATATATGACCAATCAGAAGATATGAAACCACCTATTTGGGCAGTAAAGTCTCTTGATAGACAGATGGCAAAATATAGCTTGACCTCAGCAAAAGAGATATCTTGGGTTACAGTACAACTAGGGCATGCATGTAAGGCCATCTCCAGATTCCTAAGGATCCCTATAGTCTTGATAGTACTACCATCCAACTATAATACATCCCTAACAATGGGCTCATATTTCATTCCCAAAGCATCAACAACACACCTAGGCATCACTGAACTACTAGCCCCTGAATCAATCATGCAATTATGGACTAGTTTGCCCCCTATAATTAGAGAAACATAAAATGGAGGAGGTCTAACCTTTTTATGTGTTTCTACCTACTTTTATGTTTGTACTAGGCTTGTGGCACTTTTCATACTAGATGGCTGATCCCTTGGATCAATATTTTCCAATTCTTGTTGCAGCAACCTCTTTTGCATGGGTATAGTAGCAATAGCATCCCACATAGAGATATTCACATTTTTCTTCTTCATTTTCTCTACCACACTAAATGGCATAGTGGGCACTTTGGTAGAAGCTTTGGGAGCTGCAATTGTATAAGGTTGAGATGGAGTAACTTGAGGATCACTTGTATCTTTTCTACCATGATTTTGCCTTTGCTGCTAAAAGGCACTTGATTGATTATTTGCTTCTTGCTCATGAGATATTGCATTTGAAGTTGACACCTACTTGGGAGGAGGGATAGCATCTTCCATATCTCTTCTTCTGGTTCTAGTGTTATGAGCAATGGAATCTTGGTTTACATTACAATGCTCCTCCATCTAATCATTCATAAAAGAGCAATCACCCTATCCTTGCATATCTGAGGCATCTTTAAATTGGTCCTCCTTGTATGATTGTTTTGCTACAGGTTCTTGGGCTATCAAAGCCATAAAAGATTAAACCTTCTGACACATACAATAGGCATAGGAGTAGTTACAAGAGGGACAAAAAATTTGATCTTGAGCCATATTGTTTTGAGGGACTATGGCCCTACTTTGATTTACATTTGAGGTCGAAGCATGGCTACTTTTCTTGTTCTCATCAAGGGAGTTTTTCCAATGATCAAGATTTGGAGGCCTACCACTATTGTGAGCTTGATATTGTAATTGATGAGGCTTACTACCTTGAGCTTTCTGTCTTTCTAAAATCACCACCTTGTTGTTTACTTTCTACATCATAGAGAAATTATCCTCCAACCTCTTTCCTTGATCTTCTAACTTCTTCCCTTGATCTTGCAATATTTTATCAAGGTTCTTCTCTCTTTTGTCCATGTTCCACATTAGAGATTGCATCATCTTCTTGATTTCATCTATCCCATTTGAGGATGTGGATGCTTGAGGGACTAGGGAAAGGGATTGTGAGGGAAGCTGTGGGAAGAGGGGCCATTTTTGGTTGGTGGTTTGAGACATCAGGGAAGAACGGCATAGGAGGCCTTGGAGCTAACTTACCTCCTTGTATTAGAATATTCTCTAATTTTATTTCTATATCATAAGCATTAGGTAAGGTATCTCCTCCCATAGTTTGGATTGTAGTGGCAATATCACTATTAAAAGCTCTAAGGTAATGCATGAAGGCATTACCAGGGGTAGGCTTCACTAAAGTAGGTATTCTATCCCATGTATTTTTAAATTTATAATTAAAATTAGCCATACATTCATGGGGGGCTCTTTTTATAGTAGTCAACTGCTCTAAAAGTGACAAATAGTCACTTTTATCCTAAAAATGTTTGCACAATCCTTCTCCTAATCTATCCCAATCTGTTATAGAACCATGAGCTAAACCTCTATACCATTGTAGTGCTTTTCCTTTCAAAGATGAGGCTAGGAGCCTAACTGCAACATCATCCTCTGTAATACCATGGATATTGTAGACATTTGCAACCTCTTAAATGTGTTCTGAGGGAGAGATCAAAGTTTCACCAGTAAACTCTAGTATACTTTTAAGTGTAGCTATTGGTATGTCATGCCTTTGGGCTAATAAGATAGGGTTCCCACCATTAAAGGTGGCAAAAGTATGAGCTCTAGGCAATGCCATATAGACAAGTGATCTATTGATATGTATTAATGGACGCCTAGGCTGAGATCTAATAGTAGGAGGAGTAGAGATAGATCTTGTAGGTGTATTTGTTACTATTGCACTCCTAATCGGTGATAAAGATATTCTAGTCTTCCTTCTTCTAGGGTTTGAAAATGAAAGTTCTTGATACTGAAACTTACCTCTAGAAGATGCCCTTGTTTCAGCTCTGGGCATAAATCACTGTAACTTTGGTCTGGAACAAGATATGTATTTAAAGCTCAGAGTCACCAAGTACGTTGAAGAATGAGCATTTTGAAGGCTTAAACACCAAAGCTAACACTATCTCCTCAATATTGATATTGAAATCTTCCCTTTTGACAAAAGTAGGCTTCAATTTTTTTGAAAAGAGTCCCATCGGGCATGCCAAAAAAAATTTTCACTAAGGTTTGTATCCTTGTCCAACATTGCTACCTAAGGATGACCTCGTGAAACATGGAAACAACCTCCAAGTTGTGGGACTTCAACTATGAGGTTGAGTCTTCCGAGAAGGCTGACTTCCTCTTACTATTAGTGGTGCAAGAGCACCTAGGCAGGCTAAGGGTGAAACCTAGTTATTTCTTTATTTTTGGTTTGTAGTGATACTAGCCACATCACTAGTATAATGATAGGTCCTATGTGGTCCTTAGGTGTGTTTAGGAGACATGGCAAGACCCAAAGTGACCAAGTTGCTAGAAGTTGCCGACTATTGTCATCTAGGTGACTTAGGTCTAGTAAAAGCTAAAATGGTCTAGAAAGGTTCCAATGGCTTTGAATAGTTTATTTGAAATCATTTTATTCATATTATATGTTTACTTGGTCTTTGTTCCAAATTTGGAGGTCTAACTCCATTTAGAACAAAAGTTGCTAAAATGTTGTCATGTTGTCATGACAACATTTTCTTGCAAAAAGCAACTTTTTGCATTTTTTTTGAGTTTGCAATGTCCTAAATGTTTAGAAAAGTTATGGAACTGATGGAGGAGCCTTTGAGAAGGTGAGGAAAACCATTTTCATGGGTTGGACAAGTTGGTTTTGCATTTTGTATGAATTGTGCAAGTGTTTTGTTGCCGATTTTATGCATTTGAAGGCTTTTTAAATAGAGGAGGATTGAATGGCCTGATTTTTGTGTTGGAAAAGTTCTAAAATATTTTTTTTCATCTTTTTGTAGTGTTGGTTTGATCATTTCAATTCATTTTGTATTAGTTTAGAAAATCTTTTCATTCTTGCCAAGTTGCTGATTTGAACAAGGTTGCACTTAGAAAATGGGATCTTAGGGCCTCTTCCCACCATTGGAAACCTCTGGTATTTTGGGATTTGTAACTAAGGTCCATGTATATTATGTACCAGGAAGGAGGGCCTTTGGAATCATCAGTAGACATTTTTAAAGTGATGCCCTAGGTAAGCCAAATGCAACTTGGTTAGGGATCACAGTCAGAAAAACAAGCTATGAAGGGGATTGAGAGTGCAAATGCCTCAATATGGCTACACAAAGATTAAGGAGAAGGTCTAACCTTGCTCTAGTCCAAGGGAGAGGTCTTGGAACATTTTACAAGGTGGTTTTCTATCACAATAGCGATAAAGCCTTTGAAATCCTCATTTTAGCCAAATTTTGTACTTTGGTTGTACGGACAGTTTGAGGGTTGGAAAATTATAGAATCTTGAGGTACTTCGAAAAGGGTATCCATAAATATAATTTTTTTGCAGGGTTGTTAAGAAGTTTTCCAATAAATCTTGTTTCTGACTATTTAGGAGGGCTAATTCCTAGTAGCCTTTTTGGAGCATTTTGGTGTTTGAAGCCTTGTGGGTTGAATGTGACCATTAAATCAGAATTGTTTGGGATCTTGGATGTTAGAAGGACTCCAAAGAAACCATAGATGACTAGTTAGCACCCTTGGGGTCTAGGTGGACTTTAGGGTTGATGGTGGACTAGGGAAGGCTAGTGAGCAATGATGTTACTTTGTTGGTGTGCCTCCAACTAAAGGAAAAGGATCTCTTGAGAAAGATCCTAGGAAGCATAAGGTGTATAGAAGCCCTAGTGGGTTAGGTGAATGACCTAAGGAATCCCTGAGAAAGCTTGGGGTTTGAAAGCAAGTTTGGGGTGTTACATCAGAGTGGTATCAGAGAAGTTAAAGATTTGGGAAAAGGTAGTAGATGCTTGAAGCTACTAAAGAATCAGTAGGAGAATCTATGACGGTGAGTTAGCCAAAGAAGTTAATGAACAAAAGGAAAGAAACTGGCTTCTTGAAGAAGCACTGGAAGAGGTGAAGCAAAAACTAAATGCAGTTGCAGAGGAAGCCAGGAAAAGGGAAGAAGAAGAAGATGGGAAGGGTAAGAAGGTAGTAGAGGAAGACATCATACCTGAACCTAATCCTATCTTGCAAGAAGAACCTTTCTTGAAGGTAATCAAAGCCTTGGGAGGTAAAGTCTTGGAAGGAGTTCCACTTTTTAGTGGTAAGACGGATATTGATGCAGTTATGGATTGGTTAAAGGGTATGGAGAACCACTTTGAGTGTGAGGGTATCTCAAAGGCATGGAAGGTGAAGGTGGCTAAGTCAAGGCTTAGAGGCTCAGCCTTAACATGGTGGAAGTATTTACAAGATGAAAGAGTCAGCATGGGCAAGAATCCAATTGCAAATTGGAGTGCTATGGCAAGCAAAATCAAGGAGAACTTCCTACCTGAAGACTTTGAGATCCAACTCCATAAAAAAGGGCAAGGACTGAAGCAAAAAGATCTTGATGTGACCTCCTATAATGAAGAATTTCAGAGGTTGTGTTTGAGATCCAAGAAGCAAGAAGAGGAGTCACTCAAGGTGGCAAGGTATCTCGGTGGCTTGAACTGGAACATTCAAGAGGAGCTTAGCTTATGGGCCCCTACCACTGTCCAAAGATGTCATCAACTAGCTTTGAAGGTAGAAGAAAAGAATAAGTGGAAAGGAGATTCTAACTTCAAAGATAGAGGCAAAGGCAGAAATCAGAAAAATCAAAGAGGAGGCTACCAAGGCAAAGGTAGTGACCAAAAGAACCAAGGAGAAAGCAAATCCATGGAGCAAACTAGTGACCACTCTTCAAGAGGTGGTTATAATAGAGGGAGAGGAAATCAAGGAGGATCAAGCAGGGGTAGAGGAGGTAGGAGCAGCTCTTACTTTGCAACAATGAAGTGTTACAATTGTGGTCAACTAGGCCATCCTGCCTATAGGTGCCCAGACAAACCCTCTTCCTCAATCCAAGATAAAAGGCTAGCATATGCACAAGAAGATAATACAAGTTGCAAGGATGCTGATATAGACCATATTGAGTCTAAAAAAGGTGAGAACCTCATGTTTAGGAGGGTGATGATCAAGAAACCAGCTCCTGATGAGCCTAGACAGAGGAGGGCATGTTTAGGATCAAGTTTAAGATCCTAGGAAAAGTATGCAAGGTGGTGGTTGATTCCAGATCAACTGATAATGTAATATTAGAGGAGGCTATTACAAAGCTCAAATTGAAGAAGATACCTCATGACAACCCTTACAAGGTCACATGGCTTAACAAAGGGCAAAGCATCCTAGTGAATTAGCAAGCATGGGTGGACTTCTCAATTGCAAGATATAAGGACCGATTGTTGTGTGATATTTTGTCAATGGATGCTTGTCATATTTTGCTAGGGAGGCCATGGAAATTTGATAGGGAGGTGGTGTATGATGGAAGGGCTAATGCCATAACATTCAAAAAAGGAGCCAAGACTTTCAAAATTCAGTCTTTGTTGGAAGGGGAGGAACCATAGTCCCAATTACCTAGTGTGCTGCTATGTGGAGAGAAAGAGTTTGTAAAAGACCTTAAGCATAAGGAGAGCCAAGGATTTGTAGTGATACTGAAGTCCACTAATGAAGGAAAATTAGTCAAGGAACCCCTATCGGTTGAAGTCCAAACTTTGCTTGAAAAGTATAAGGATATAGTGAGTGATGGTACCCCAGCTACCCTACCTCCTAGGAGGGTTATAAGTCATCAAATTGACTTTGTACTAGGTGCCTCTTTGCCTAATAAGGCAGCCTATATGCTCACTCCAGATCAGAACCTTGAAATGGCAAGACAAGTCCAAGAGTTGATGGACCAAGGTCTGATCCAAAAGAGCATAAGTCCTTATGAAGTCCCGGTGGTTTTGGAATCTAAGAAGGGAGGAAAATGGAGGCTGTGTACTGACTCAAGGGCCATTAACCACATTACAATCAGGTATAGGTTTCTTATTCCAAGAATTGAAGATCTTATGGATTGTCTAGGAGGTGCTATGTATTTCACTAAGTTGGACTCAAAAAGTGGGTATCACCAAATCAGAATAAAGGAGGGAGATGAATAGAAGACAACATTTAAGACTACTGATGGTCTTTATGAATGGCTTGTGATGCCATTTGGTCTTTCCAATGCCCCTAGAACATTCATGAGGCTCATGAATGAAGTGCTAAAAGACTTCATAGGCAGATTTGTGGTGGTGTACTTGGATGATATCCTCATCTATAGCAAGACCAAAGAGGAACATGTCAAGCATGTAGAAGCAGTTTTGGAGAGGCTTCATGAGGAGAAGTTAGTTATCAACCTTGAGAAGTGTGACTTCTTCAAACAAGAGTTGGTGTATCTAGGATTTGTGGTGTCTAAAGGAACCTTGAAGATGGACAAGGAGAAAGTTGCTGCTATCCTAAGTTGGCCTACACCTACCACTACCACTGAGGTAAGAAGCTTCCATGGATTGTCCCAATTTTATAGGAAATTCATTAGAAATTTCAGTGGTATTTGTGCACCCTTACTTGATACCATAAAGGGGGGAGTTAAGTCCAAGTTTAGGTCGAGCTTAGAAGCTAAAAAGTCATTTGATATGTTGAAAAAACAAGTAGCTACTCAACCCATCCTAAAATCGCCTAGCTTTGAAAAGTTGTTCACCTTAGAGTGTGATGCAAGTGGCCTAGCAGTGGGTGGGGTGTTGAGTCAAGAAGGTAGACTAGTTGCCTTCTATAGTGAGAAGCTAAATGAAGCCAAGAAGAAATACTCATCCTATGATCTAGAATTGTATGCCTTAGTCCAATGTCTTAGGAAGTGGAGACACTATTTTCTGCCTAAAGAGTTTGTTGTTTTTACTGATAACAAAGCCCTTAGTTATATTAATACACAAGAGAAGCTAAGTAACAGGCACTTGAAATGGATGGAGTATTTACAAGCTTTTACCTTCACCATAAAGAATAAAAAGGGGCAATTGAATAAGGTTGCTGATGCCTTAAGTAGAAGAGTCTTAACTATTCAAGAGATTCAGCTCCAAAGCATTGGAATAGAGTGTTTTAAGGACCTCTATAAAGAAGACAGTGACTTTGCTGATGCATACAAGGTATGTACTGATTTTGAGAATCACTTCCATAGAAAATTTTCAGAATTCACATTGCAAAATGGATTACTTTTCAAGGGTAATCAGTTGTGTGTTCTAAGAAGTTCCACGAGAGATAACCTAATACAAGAGAAGCATAATGGCAGCTTGAGTGGGAATTTTGGTATCAGCAAGATAATAGAACTAGTGCAAAGTTTCTATTATTGGCCTAAATTGGTCAAAGATGTAACCAAGTATGTGGAGCAATGCATGGTGTGTATGAAAGCAAAAGGAGGAATGAGAAATGTAGGTCTTTATCAGCCTCTACCAATTCCCAACTGGCCATGGGATTGTGTAAGTATGGATTTTGTTATAGGTTTGCCTAAAACTAAGCAAGGATATGATAGCATCTATGTTGTTGTTGATAGATTCAGTAAAATGGGGCATTTCATTCCATGTAAGAAAATTAATGATGAAAGTCATATAGCTCATTTTTTTTTCAAAGAGGTTGTAAGGATTCATGGACTTCCATTAAGCATTGTGTTGGATCGAGATGTGAAATTCATGAGTCACTTTTGGAAGACTTTATGGAAGAAGCTTGGCACTAAAATGCCTTTTGGTTTAGCTTACCATCCTCAAACTGATGGTCAAACTGAGGTGGTTAATAGGACTTTAGGTAACCTTCTTAGGTGCCTAACTAAGGAGTATGGTAAGACTTGGGATGTTATCATCTCACAAGCAGAATATGCCTACAATGATAGCAAGAATAGGACTATCGGAAAGAGTCCTTTTGAAATTGTTTATGGCATACATCCAAGAGGTGTGTGTGAACTAAGGTGTTTTGGAAACATGGATTAGATTAATGGTCAAGCTGAAGACTTTGTACAAACCATGAAAGAGATTTAGGAGCAAGTCAAGAAGACTATCCAAGACAACACTCTAAAACTCAAAGCCAAGGTGGATGAAAAGAAGAAGGATGTTCAGTTTGCTGTTGGGGACTATGTGATGGTCCATTTGAACAAAGCAAGGCTTCAAAAAGGTATTCCTACCAAGCTACAGATGAAGAGGGTAGGTCCTTGCAAGATATTGGCTAAATATGGAGCAAATGCCTATAAGGTAGATTTACATTCCAATTTGGGCATATCCCCTATTTTTAATGTGCAAGACTTGGTGCCATACAAAGGTGACTCATCTTAGATCAGTCCAAATGTTCATGAAGATCTTGAACCTACTGTAGCACCTACAAACAGCAAGTTGGAGGTAGAAAAGCTATTAGACTCAAGGGTAAAGAAGATTACAAGGCACAAGGTGTACATGGAACACCTCATAAAATGGAAGGAAAAACCAGTTTTAGAGGCTACATGGGTTGCTGAGACAGAGTTCAAGAAGGTTGGCATACCTCTTGATTTGTTGCAAATTGATCCACCTTGAGTTCTTTGTTGGAGGGGGGAGTATGGTGCAGGAGCACCTAGGCAGGCTAAGGGTGAAACCTAGGTATTTCCTTATTTTTGTCTTGTAGTGATGCTAGCCACATCACTAGTCTAATAATAGGTACTATGTGGTCCTTAGGTGTGTTTAGGGGACTTGGCAAGACCCAAAGTGACCAAGTTGCTAGAAGTTGCCGACTATTGTCAACTAGGTGACTTAGGTCCAGTAAAGGCTAAAATGGTATAGAAAGGTTCCAATGGCTTTGAATAGTTTATTTGAAATCATTTTATTCATATTATATTTCTACTTGGTCTTTGTTCCAAATTTGGAGGTCTAACTCCATTTAGAACAAAAGTTGCTAAAATGTTGTCATGTTGTCATGACAACATTTTCTTGCAAAAAGCAACTTTTTGCATTTTTTTTGAGTTTGCAATGTCCTAACTGTTTAGAAAAGTTATGGAACTGATGGAGGAGCCTTTAAAAATATGAGGACAACCATTTTCATGGGTTGGACAAGTTGGTTTTGCATTTTGTATGAATTGTGCAAGTGTTTTGTTGCCGGTTTTATGCATTTGAAGGCATTTTTAATAGAGGAGGATTGAATGGCCTGATTTTTGTGTTCAAAAAGTTCTAAAATTTTGTTTTTCATCTTGTTGTAGTGTTGGTTTGATCATTTCAATTCATTTTGTATTAGTTTAGAAAATCTTTTTGTTCTTGCCAAGTTGCTGATCTGAACAAGGTTGCACTTAGAAAATGGGATCTTAGGGCCTCTTTCCACCATTGGAAACCTCTGGTATTTTTGGATTTGGAACTAAGGTCCATGTATATTATGTACCATGAAAGAGGGCCCTTGGAAGCATCAGCAAGCATTTTTAAAGTGATGCCCTAGGCAAGGCAAATGCAACTTGGCTAGGGATCACAGTCGGAAAAACAAGCTATGGAGGGGATTGAGAGTGCAAATGCCTCAATCCAGCTACATAGTGATTAAGGAGAAGGTCTAACCTTGATCCAGTCCAAGGGAGAGGTCTTGGAATGTTTTCCAAGGTGGTTTTCTATCACAACAGCGATAAAGCCTTTGAAATCTTCATTTTAGCCAAATTTTGTACTTTGGTTGTACGGATAGTTTGAGAGTTTGAAAATTATAGAATCTTGAGGTACTCCGAAAAGGGTATCCATAAATATAATTTTTTTTTAGGGTTGTTAAGAAGTTTTCCAAGAAATCTTGTTGCTGGCTATTTAGGAGGGCTAATTCCTAGTAGCCTTTTTGGAGCATTTTGGTGTTTGAAGCCTTGTGGGTTGAATGTGCCCATTAAATCAGAATTGTTTGGGATCTTGGATGTTCAAAGGAGTCCAAAGAAACCATAGATGACTAGTTAGCACCCTTGGAGGTCTAGGTGGACTTGAGGGTTGATGGTGGACTGGGGAAGGCTAGTGAGCAATGATGTTACTTTGTTGGTGTGCCTCCAACTAAAGGAATAGGATCTCTTGAGAAAGATCCTAGGAAGCATAGGGTGTGTAGAAGCCCTAGTGGGTTAGGTGAATGACCTAAGGAAGCCCTGAGAAAGCTTGGGGTTTGAAAGCAAGGTTGGGGTGTTACATCAATCAAGATGCACCTAACGACTCTTAGAAAGGAAAAGGGAGAAGGAGAGCATGAAAGGAAATCTACCTAATCTAATCTAAAGAGGTGTTACACCAAAAAAGAGTTCAAAACAATATTTGCCCATATATCCACTATTGAACTAGAATGAAAAAAATGATACACACATTTAGACTTGTTTTAATCTAATAATCACATGTAGATCAAAACACCAAGATGAATGAAACAAGGAAAGGGAGATTCACTTATATTATCATTCATAGGCCAAGGAGATATAGTCATGTAGATCATAGATCTCTATGAAACACCAGTAAGAGGCAAGGAGTTCTTGCACTTTCATACCAATGGCTGAAAGAGAAAAGGTAGAAAATCATGTAGTTCAAAGGCATAGAGGAATTTACAGTGAGAATCTATAGAGCAATAATAGAGAAAATAGAGAAAGGTCGACCGCCCATAAAATTTTACAAAATTTTCCTTTATAGTTTAGGAATAACTAAGATGTCCTCTCCCTATAATTACTCCACAACCATTGCATTGAAGTCCCATAGAGAATAATCAAGGAGAAAGTCTGATTTGGGTACAGATCCAGACACAATGAAATCTAATCCTCTCTGTCAAATAATGCCTTGAGAAGACAGAAATGGTGCCATTAAGCCACTCTGACTAGGTAGATGGATTGGATCAAAGGTGGAGTGTTCTTCCTTATCTTGCATTCATTCTGGGTTGGTTCAGATTGATTACAGAGATCAAATTTGCAAGATAATCCTAGTTTTCCACCATTTTGGCTCATGCATCAGCAAGTTAATGAATCAAACTAAAATTGCAAGCAGGACAAGCAATGTGGGCCAATAATTTCTTTCCTTTCTACCATGTCACAATGTCTTCCCGAGTTGACCACCTCTTTCATTACTAACCATGACATTTTCTTTAAAAAATCTTGACCACAATGTTGTACTAACTATCAGCTACTAATCGTTAATGCCTTAACTACTATTTATACCTTAGCCAGACCTCATGATCCTAACTAGCACCAACTGATGGTTGCATAATAATTGGCCCCACCCTGCCATGCATCACCAAGGTGCTTTCTTGCTATGCGTATTCTCCAAGCAATTTCCCATAGTGAGATAGTGCCCACCATGGATCCAGACTAATCTAACGATCATGAAGACTCGCCATATTACTGCCCTATTTCCTTTAAAAACATTTGAAAACTTGGGCCCATGAACCACTCAACACAACTAGCATCTTCATCTTGGCATGACCTGGCCCCACTGATCCACGTGGCACAATGGTACTATGTCACTATGAGTAATATCCTCACAGCTTTCCATAGCGAGATAGCACCCACTATTGATTTTCTTAGATCTGGAAGTGAGCAAGATGGATCTGACCTATCACTATACCAACCAATAAGAACTAGCCACATGCCAACCTGTCTGAAAAATCCTTGTTTGTGGCCCGCCAAGTTAAGCAGGACCCACATTCTACACATTCATACCTTAGCCAATGAAAAAATTGACCAACTACCAATGTATGCCAAATTTCATCATTGATATCTGATGGGGCATACTTGGGACCCACCTTCCTTCTGATGTTGTCACAATATAACTTTCCATCTAGGCACTATATCTCTAACAACAAGGAACACAAATTTTTTGATAGCATTATAGTGCCCTCTGGGGATCTACCAAAATTTGGCGCTGGAGAAAAATCAAGGAAAAGGGAGGACTCACCAGCCACGCAGCCAAAAGCGGCTATATCACTGTGACAAAACAATTTGCAACTTCCCATAGCAAGATAGTGCTAAACATAGATATCTTTTGATCTAATGATGGGGACTTGTAGGCCTGCAGAAACATTAAAATGTGTAGGGAAGAGATATCATAAGGTTCAATCATTTAATTTTTTCAATATTCCTGGGATGTTTAAAAAATAAAATTAAATCAAGAAGTGACCGTTGGGTGGGCAAGTATTTAAAATTGAAATATTTGGTTGGGGGCACAATATGTAACAGTGTCCACATATGCTTTGATCTACACTCAAAAGCTCTATGTCCATACTTCTTGCAATTTTAGTAGTGACCTTCAAATCTTGGTGTTCTAATAGTCCTAGTCCTACAATTATTTGTTTGATGTCCTTACTTGTTGCACTTATGATAGTGTCTCACATTCTAAGGTTTTTCATGATGATGGGCATTCTTGCTCCTACAAGCATTAGAGGTATGTCCCTTTTTACCACAAAAATGATAGGTAGGTTTACTTTTCTTACCTTTGTTGCTTCTTTCTTCTATAGTCTTGTATGACTCTCATTTTTCAATGTTGGTGTATCCTAATCCTAAAGTATCATTATTGTATCTTGGTGATTTTAGTAGTTGCTCAAAGTACTTGATAGCCAAATTAGGTTTTTTGAAGCTCTCTACAATCTCCTTCTCTATTTTTACGTCATTTTGTAGTTGTTCATTTTTCATTTTAGTATGGAGATCTCAATATCCTTAACATTTAGTTCATGATGTGAATTCATCATCTGGCTTAGGGTGTCTAGCTGCATATTTGAAATTCTTGCAAGCTCAATTGACTTTTCTTCTAGTCTATTGGCAATGTTTCTCTTGTCATTCTCTAGTATAACCTTATCTTCAATGGATCTTTTCTTTTGTTTAGTCACCTCACAAAGCATCATGGCTTGTGATTCTTGTTCAATTTTGAGTGTTTCTAATTTCTTCTACTTGAGATCTATTCTTCCCCATTAGGTCTACTATTGCTGCATCAAATTCTTTGGAATATACATTTGCAAAATATTTTGATGTGTCAATCTCCTTGTATTATGTATCATTCTCACCTATGACAATCTCTCTTCTTCTCTTAAAAAATTTTCTTAGTTCTTCCCTGGCTTGTTCCAAAGTATGTAAAGCAAGTTGTATATCAATCACCTAATTTTCTATGACCTTCCCAAGTTTGTAGACTTCCATTTCTAGATCTTTTTTCCAAGCTGTAAGGTTCCTCCTTGTGAGAACTTGCCTCTAATACCAAATATTAGAATACTTTAACCTTTTAAAACTTTTAGTTGAGATAATTCACATGAATCTAACATATCTATTCAACATGAAATATAAAGACATGCATGTAGATAGATAACAAAATATTTTGGTAACCCAGAAACCCTCCAAAAATGAGAAGGTAAAAGTGGGGTGGGGATGACACCCATAAATTATCACTACAACAATACTTAACTACTAAAGGTTACAAATTTCGACCACTTCTAATAGTTTTCCTTGTGAAAGACTTGTCCTATTAAAGAATTCAAACCCTATTAAAAGTGACTTGGTTAGAGGATTTATAAACACTCTCTTAGAATGTCACCTTGTTAAAGGATTTTGCACCTTGTTGAAAAGCTTACAACATGACTATTAGACCAACCTATCATCATAGGATTTTCATTCCTAATAAAAAAGCTATAGAGTATTAGAAATTCTTGGCTCGATGACTTGCAATCTTCAATTGCTGATTCTAGATCCTTATTCTACTCTTGTTTGTTCTAATCCTTCTTTGATCTGATATGTCTCTCCTCAAAGTTTTGATACTCTATTCTAATCAACTGATTTCTACAATGTTGTTTTGCTTTTTCTAAGTCTTTATACCCCTCTTCACTTTGCTAGAATTCTCCCATAAACTCTCACACATATTTGAATAATGGGGTTTTTTCCTCTTAAAAGTTTCAAAGACTTAGGGTTAGGTATGAATCTATGATCAATATTAATTCTTCTTTTCCCACTCAATTCTTTCACTTTTCCTATTGGTTGTATGCTTTCTCCATTTTTCTTATTGGTTGCATGCTTATTACCTAGGGAATGCAAAAGATTTGATCTTATCTTCAAGATCCTTCAAGATTCATCCTGAGTTAGCTTAAAAATGGTTTACATCTAAGTTTGTGAAGACAAGAACTCATATGTTGATTATGTGTTACTTGAAACTTACTAGTTGTTGATGCTCAGCACATATAGGAATTCTATCTCACTCGACTCTTATAGTAATTCTATTTCACTTGGCATCTATAATTTTCTTGACACCTATAGTGACTCAACATCAATTATCAAGTGACTTGACATTGCTTATCTCTTAACACTTGATACTTTCTTTACATCTATATTATACTCGGCATCAACTTGAAAATTGGTCAAGTGTGTTGACACTCAATTCTCAAAACTAATTTGAGACCAACAGATGACTCCAAAGTTGATGGATATGTAGAACACTTCCTAAGGAAACATGATAGTATGGACTCTACATAGTACCTTAGGTACAAAAATCTCCAAGGCTATGAAGAATTTATCATTCATGAATGAGGCCAAAGTGGAGGAAATAGAGAAAAAACTAACTAAAAAATTCCATGACTATATAGATTTCAAAAATTTATATGAAGATGAGCTCAGAAAGAGCCTTGTGTATAAAAATAAAATTAAAGAATTGGAGGTGAAAGCTCAGGGCTAAAAGTTGAAGTTTCATCTCTGACAGAGCAAGTAACTAGTGTAGAGAAGAATAAAGAATAGAGCCTTCAGGAACAACCAACAAGAATCATAGTAGAAACAACTATTCAAATAGAGGAGTTGGAGATAGAGGATAAAAAACCAAGAAGAATGAGAATAGATGCTCCATCTACATAGTAGGTTGGTGAGGTAAGGAAAACTATCCTTAAAAGTATGATAGACCATAGAGTGGAGACTCTAAAAAATATATCCCAATAGGCCCATGCTTTTTATATTTCTCTACAAGATGCTGATCAAGTTTGCATTAAAGCACTTTCATGGCTATCACCCACTTTTAATCTATGGGTGCCATATACTCAATTTTTGGAGAGGCTAATTATGTTGATGGCTAAAAAGCCAAAATTTCTTGACAAAATCATTATAATAAAGGAAGGCATAGAGATAATAAAAGAATTAATAGGCTTCTTTAATGGAAAGCTACAAATTATCCAACGAAAGATGAAAGTCTTATCATAGGAGATTGAGCCTTGCATTTCTCCTATTTTGGATGCTAACAACAAGTTCAGAGATTGGCAAGAGTGGTCAAATTATTTTAGTGTAATGCTAACTCTAGAAGCCATAGCATCAATTTTTGAAGATGGTAGTGATGTCCAATTCAATAACCCAATTGATTCCTTATTTAAGGTTGAAATAGACTTAAGTAAGTTTTTAGTTGAATCAAGGGCTATAATGGATGCAAAATGGAATAAGGCAACAAATGAGTTAGATGAAGTTAAAGGTATTGAGTGGCCCAAAAAGAGGGAAATCTATGTCTAGGAAGTGGTGGGAGAGATAAAAGCTTTGCCAATGGGAATTAGTTGTAGAGTTACATGCTAAAGCAATAGAAGAAAAAAGGGATTAAAGTAAACCTCCTATAGTAAATTATCACCTATCGATCTTGCAACTGCCTTCCTATTTTGGTTTGAACATAGAGAATGTTGTAATTGTAAAATTTCAAACATATCTTGCCTTTCTTTCTTCTGTTAGGGTTTTGACATGTGTCCTTCTATCTAATGCTTTTTTCAATCCTCTATATAAGGATTTCTAGGGTGTGGAGTGAGGGTCCAAAGTCTATAGAATTTCTAGTATTTTATGTTATTCATAGGCAGTCTAGTTTTTGTGTCAATTACATGATTGTATCTAGCTTTGCAAATATAAGAATATAGTGAATATTGAATGATTAAAATTGTCAAGTTTTGAGTTATACTTTGATTTAATATTAGAAATTTATTTTTCTCAAGGAAATTAATACAAAGAAGAAGTTTTGCATATCAGTATCTCTGAGTTTTGTCTCAACTTTTACATATCTTTTGTTGATTGCGTTTAGTTCAAAGAATTAAGTTCTTCCAATAATTGATAGGGTTTCTGGATAAATGAGAGGGATAGAATAAGAGTGAAATTTAAGGTTAATTTCTAACAAATTTAATTTCAAGTCAATTAACTAGGTTGAGGTTTATTCTTATGACTCTATGTAATAGTTGGAAATATTCAAGACTATGCTAGGTTACTGAGAGGGGAGGGTTGAATTAGTAACCTCAAAAACTTTACTAAATTCAAATCTTAATTGTAATAATCCAATTACCATTTAGTTAATTAAATCAGATCTAGCTACATGCATGACAAGCTAAAAACATAAAACATTCATAACACTTGAACACAACAATTTGGTGACCCATAAACCTTCCAAATAGAAAGTAAAACTGGGGTGAGGATGATACCCACAAAACTTCAATACTACAAAATAAAGTTAGCTGGTTAAGGCTTATAATAATCACTTTTAATGATCTACCCTATTTGGGGCAATTAGGATTTCTAGGTCCACATTGTTAGAGGTTTTACAAACACACAATTAAGTATGCACACGGTGAATAGATTTGACAAAAGACTATTAAGTCTACCTTGTTAGTGGATTTGGACTAGTTTACCTATTAGGATGAAATAGTAGATCTTTGATTTACAACTAGATTTTTGATAGAGATTCTTTTAAGTACTAATCACCTTTATGTGATAGATATGACTTTGTTGCTTCTTTGCTAATATGGCCTTAAACTACACTTTCTTGCTGATTCAAATTTGCATGCTTCTATTTCACACATTCATCATTCTTACTTGCTCTTTTTGGATATGATACAATACATTACATAAATATCAATCCAGTTAACATAATAACAAGGTTGGCCAGTATATAAGTTAACACCAATATTACAAATTCAGCCCAAATGAAGACACTTGGATTCTGAAGATTGACTTGGTGAAGTTCTGATACATAACGTCCATTGTCACTACTCGACATCATCATGCATTTTGTAGAAGAAGAATCTCGATCCATACTAATCACTCTAAGTAGTCTCAAACTTGGTCTACACTAGTGACTTGGTAGACACTATGTAACTTGGTAGAAACTAGGTTACTCATTTACCATGACTGCACTTGGTAAACACTAAGCTTCACATAGCTTGGTTAACAGTAACTTCACTTCACATGAACTACTAGCTTGATAGAAACTACAAAGCTTGTTTAACCACTAAAATTATTGAGTTGAACTACTAGACTTCACACTACCTGATTCTAGTTAGTTTGAACTATTGTAGTTCTCACTAACTGAATTTACTTGGTAACCACTAGAATGCTTGGTGTCTATTGAATTGCATGGAAAAAACTATATACTATTCAATGAGCTTTGTAACCATATGAAATCTAAATAAGTGTTGTCACTAATAAAAAACTTGACTTAATGTCAACAATCTCCCCCTTTGGCATTAGTGACAAAAACACTTATTAGCAAAAACTTATATACATCATAGTTTGGTACTAGCTCGATGTGGTATACTATTTTTTTTTTTTTGAGATTTTCAAAAAAAATCTTTGTGACTATATAAATTATACTATATCTTCAAATTCTATACTTTCTTTTCCTTTTCATGATTCTATTAAGTGTCTCCCCCCCTTTTATTGTCTCACCCCATATATAGCATACTATCTCTGCCCCTTTTTGACAATAATGCCAAAGATTTATTCAAAATTTATTTAGATAGAGACACCAATATAAGAAAGATAATTAGAATTTACCTTAAGTATGAGTGCTAAAGTCTTATCACAATTTTCATACAAAACTTTGTATGTATGTAGAGCAATTTTCACTTCTGCAAAGAGTTCTATCATGTGATCTACAATCGAGAAGTTATTGTCATGAATCAATGTTTTGGAATAAACAATATGTTTCTGCCTTGAATCCATGATGGGAAGGATCATATTCTAAATATCTATCAATGTAGACCAAATCCTTGCTTCTTCTCTCAACAACTCTGCTTGCATATCTGACAAGAATCTAGTTTTCATATGATGTGTAGAGCTTGAACTAGTGTCAAGTTGCAACTGTTGTGCACTAGGTTTTAGGTCATCATCAATCTTTGTTAGTTTTCTCTTTATTTCCTTCGTGAACTCAGTAACATTACATAACTTTCCAAAATGTGATGTTAAATTTGTGTAAGAAATTTCAATATTGATCAAAATTGAGGAAAGCTCCACTTAATGAATGGCATTTTGTTGAGCAATGTGCTCAAGCACTTTATTATCAAATTTATTTTCTACTTTCGTAATCAATTTTTCTTGACCACTGGAGTCCTCATTAAATTTCTAGACTACCTCTTCGAATTGAAATAAAATATGTTGAGAAGTATCAACTTCAACACCTATCACCTCAGTCAAAATATTCTTGGCATCTTCAATGATTTTATATTCTCTATCACTTTCCTCCCTCAATTTCTTGTGTTTTTCTTTCTTTTGAAGCAGTTGATCAACTATTTTCATTTTATTTGTAGTAGTATTATTGAAATCCCATTTTGTAATCTCAATTTCTTCATCTAGGTCAATATCCTCCTCCATCTCTTGTCCTCTACTCAAAAAACTTGTACTTGATTGAGCCTTAGGTTCAACTACCTTTAAACTTAATGCCTTAGAATCTAGAATGGAAATAATTGTAGAGATAGTAGGACTAATAGTAAAAATTGATATAATACCAATAGATGGAATATTGACTAGTATGCTTACTAAATCCAAAACTAAAGTGCTTACAGTAGTATCTAAAACTATAGGAGACAAAAGTGTAGAATCCAAAATTGTAGAACTCAAAATTGTACTTATTGTTGAAGAACACAAAATTGTAGAACATACTATACTCATTGCTGATGATGCTGACTCAGGAGATAAAGAAGAGGGAGGGTGCCACTCGATAGATGAAGTGATAGACACTTCTATCATTGATGTGCTATTTTGTGAGGGAGTGTAGACTGATTGGACATTTGATGTGTCTACTGTGTTCATAATCAAACTTGTTGAAGATATCTATAAACTTGATGTAGTTACTAATTTTCTTGGAGAGTGAGGAAATAAGGCAATGATGTAGCTACTAATTTTCTTGGAATACTTCCATTTTCCCATCTTGGTTAGCACCAATTCTTCAACCTTTTTCTTCCTAGCCTCTATCCTAGTTTCATACTTTAATGATTTGAAGTTTGTTATGCCTGCACCTTCTTCCAATTATTTCAATTTTTCCTGGAAGGTGAGAGGAGGCTTACTAAACACAACTTCACTACCTTTCTTCTTGGATCTCCTAGTGAAAATTGTATAAGATGGCTTGGTAATGATCACTTTGCCTTTCTTCTTTACTGATTCTTCTTCCTTTTTTGACTCCTCTTCATCCTCTACTTCTTCCACATCTTCTCCTTTACCCTTAGTCAACAATAAACTAAATTTACAAGGGTTGTTCTTGCAAGTCCTTATGCTTTCCATTTTTGTGTTAAAATACTTTAACAACAAATTTTCAAGATCATATGATAGATTATTCTTCACAACTTTGTATGCCATGTCTACTACTTCACACGACACACTATTTAGACAACTAGAACTGTAGATCTTGTGAGCTATCACATGTATGTTGAATTTCACCTCTGCATTAATAACATTACTAATATTCATACCTCTATCATCCCACTTGGCTAGGGTTTTCTTTTCTAACTCCACTTGACCTAGGGTTTTAGTTATTTTTGCCTTGGAGAGCATTGGAAGGTTGGTGATATGATGAATCATCTTCTTAGTAATCAAAACTAGTTGCTCAAGGCATAACAGACTATTCTGAACTTGACTTAGGATGTATTTGATCCATTTGATTTGGAAACTTTGGGGCAAGTGGGGAATGTAGGATAAACCCTTATCTTCCAAGTGCTTATGTTCGAGTTTAAGAACACCATTTACACACAATTCACCTAGGGCATCATCCATCTCTAGGGTTCTACTTTCTTGAATTGCACACTTAAAATGAGTTCAGATATTGTTAATGAGTAGTACCTTAGGAGGGATCTATGATTGTGCTCTATTTGGATCAAGGGTTTCAACAATCACTGACACTAGTTTGAAATATAGTGGTTTCCATTTGATTACTCAAACCAACATTTTTGACCCTTTCCTTGCCTTTCTCCTATTGCTTGATGCTGCCATGGCTATTTAGTAGGTTATGGAAAACTTTTGGAAAACTTTATTGCAAATTTCTCTTGAAATTGCTTGGTCACTCTATAATTTTCTTGATCGCAATAATACTTTAGTATTTTAGGTGAAAATTATTTTGATTTCTTTCTTTTTGTTAAAATTTTCCTTTAATGCTCGATACAAAGGTAGTTATCATCTACTATCTATTCAAATTTCTTGATGAATGCTTCATAACTCAATAACCGAACATGTGAGACTTGTTACTCTTGACCTTGCTTGGTAGAGTCTATGACGCAACCTTACTCAGTAGAGAAAGTAACTCAATGATAACTGATATTGGTATTTCATGATGCTCCTTTTTTATCTTGAATATTAATTTGGATCTTACTTCTTTTAAATTTGGAACTATTTTAGATGTGATCATGATAATGTATTTCTAGTTCTTCCTTGAGAAATTAGTTGGAAATGGTGGAGTCACCTACTTCTTGAGTGACATGACCATCATTGTTTGAATTGGCTTCCTTGGTGGATTTGGGAATCTATGGCTACATCATCTACTTTTGAATTTTATCTACTCTTACTTTCTTTTCATCTTCAATTCTACCTATATTGATGTAATTCTTTGCTAGATGACCAAGTTTTGTACAAGTGAAACATATTATGCTGGTATCTCCCTTCCTTGTGTGATGTTTAACACTATTCATACCAATGTGTCCATACTCTTCATAATAATGACATATACACTAGGTGTTAGAGTCCCAACTAAATATTGCTTTTACAATTTTCTCTATTGGATTGAATGACTTGGTTTTGTAGTTTGATGCCTTGTCCCCTTGTTTCTTACATTTGTGACACTTGCCTTCAAATTTTGGTTTCTCTTTGCATTCATTAGCCTTGTGACCATGCTAATTGCAATTATAGAATTTACCATTGAATTTTGCTTTACCATTACTCCAACATTTATTTGATGTATGACCTGTCATACCATGGTGATTGCAAGTAGATCTTTGATTCCTTTTAGCAACTTGTTTGGAGGATTCACCTTCTTCTGTGTATCCAATTCCTACTTTTCCTTTTTGTCTATAGAGATTCTACTCATTTAGTTGATTCAATTGATTCATGTTTGGTTTGGATTTCATCATTCTTTCATTGATTTTCTTTTTAGTGTTTAGGTCATTTTTCAATTTTTCATTGATTTTCTTTTCAGATCTCAGCTCACTTCCTATTCTTTCATTGATCTATCTTTCTGAATTTAGATCATTTTGTAATCTTTCATTGATCTATTTTAGGCTAACGATTTCCTCATTTGCATTAGAGATTTGATCTATAAGATTTGCATGCTGAAGAGATTGGTTCTAGATCTCATTGTTTCTTCCATCCATTTCTTCTTTCATCTTGTTCATTTATTCCAAGATTTTAGACAAACTTATTGACTGAATTCCTTGTTCTCTTTTGAGCTTTCTTATTTCTTCTTGTAGGGAACTATTCTTCTCTAAGAGTTCTTTGATTGCATCATTTGCTTCATCTGAACTACTTGAAAGGAAAAAGTCTTCAATCTTTTCTTCAATGTACTAATGATCATTCACTTGATTTGCAAGTTCCTTCCTTCTTTTAAGGGATTGGAAAATTTGTTCTTAGCTTTCTTGAGTTGCGTAATGGCCATCTCTAGATCTAGCTTTTCATTGTCAATTACTTTATCAAGTCTAAATATCTCCATTTTCCATGATCTTTGCTCATGCTATCAAGCTTTATCCTAAGAGCCACACAACTCTGATACCAATTGTTGGAAATATTCAAGACTATGTTAGGTTATTGAGAGGGGAGGGGTGAATTAGTAACCTCAAAAACTTTACCAAATTTAGATCTTAATTGCAATAATCCAATTACCATTTAATTCATTAAATTAGATCTAGCTTCATGCATTAGAAACTCAAAACATAAAACATTCATAATAGTTGAATACAATAATTTGGTGACCCAGAGACCTTCCAAATAGAAAGTAAAATTGGGGTGAGGATGATACCCACAAAACTTCACTACTACAGCATAAATTTGGCCTATTAAGGCTTACAATGATCACTTCTAATGATTTTCCCTATTAGGAGCAATTAGGATTGCTAGGTTCACCTTGTTGAAGGTTTTACAAACACACAATTAAGTATGCACTTGGTGAAGAGATTTGACAAAATACTTCTAATTCTACCTTATTAGAGGATTTGGATTGGTTCACCTATTAGGATGAAACACTAGATCTCTTATTTACAACTAGATTGTTAATAGAGATTATTTGAAGTACTAATCACCTTTATGTGAGAGATATGACTCTGTTGCTCCTTTGCCAATATGGCCTTGCAATACATTTTATTGTTGATTCACATTCACATGATTTTGTAGGACCATAAAATGGGCTAATGTCTAACATACTATGAGCAAATCACAAACCCAACAAACATACGTTAACACCCTCTAGTCTACCATGAAAGCCAAATGAATCAAAAGAAGAAAGCAAGTCTATAACCCACTCTTTCATTTGTAGCTCCCATGTCCTTCTTAGCCAAATGTGGATGTGCATAATAGAATACGAATATTGGATTATGACATATCTTAGCCAAGTGTTAAAGGAGAATCCACAAGGTGTCACACCCATGTGTCATGATGATGTCAATATTTTGTGGAATATTTGAATTAAAAATCATTATTCCACACAAATAGGAATTAGTGAAAATGGAATTAGTGGTGAAAAATATGACTTAGGAAATTAAGAATATCCATGGTTTGCAGATGATGAGCCAATTAATTAATAAAATAACAATTAATTGAGAAGGTTAGTTAAGACGAATAATTAGTGAAATGACATAAGACTAAATTATGGGTTATTTAATCCTATAGAGAAAATTAGTAGATGATTGGCAAGTTTGATCAAATAAGAGTGATAGTATCCTTTGATGAAAATGTGATGATGATGTAGATTGAATAGGATGATGATGGATGGACCAAAGCCATCATCAAATTGATCAATTGATTAACATGCAAAGGACACATGACATGAATTAAAGATGCACAACATTTAACCGATATCATAAATGCTACAAGATTGAGATTGATTAATATGGTTGATCATAATAACATTGATGGATGCTATCAATATTATTAAAATGGTTGATAATTCCATGATTTGACATTGAAAGACTCAACGATGTCAAAGATCAGATGACATGAATGATAGTTTGACCTAGCATTGAGAATCATGACAGTACTAAGGTCAAATTGATAAGATTCAATAGATTAAGAGGTTTCCAAGGCACTGAAAGCCACAAAAATACCTAGGATTCTAAAGATGATGATTTATTTGAGATGCTTGACCCATTATAAGTTGATTAGGACTGATTTTTGGTGATTCTGAGTTGATTTGGGGTGATTCTGAGTTGATTTGAAATGGTTTCAAAATGATATGAAATGGTTTTGGGTTGATTCGAAGTGGTTTCTAATGATGATGAAATGGTTCCAAAATGATGTGCAATTGATGTGAAAGAGGATATGAATGATGATAGAAACTGTTGAGATACAATTAGGTTGGCCAAAAGATCAGTGTTAGTGGAATGAGAAAATGGGATGAATTAGTATGGAAAGTGATGTCGATTCAGGGGATTGAGGGTATTTTCAAGGGTTACCAATAAAGTTAGTGACCAAATAAGGAAAATGATAGTTCATAATGAAGATACAAATCCAACACAACTGACGATTCAAAAATTGAAGTTGAAACACAAAAGTTATAGCCTCTAGATGCAACATAGGGGCTTTGGGAGTAGTTCTGGGCATCCTACTACCGCAAGTGTGACCAAAATGCACTCAAGTGCACCCAATGCACACTTGGTAAGACCAAGTGCACTATGACATACCAAATTCACCCATGGTGTGCTTGGGAAGCCCAAGTGCACTCAGAAGTACAGCCTAGAAGGCTCTAGGGATGAGAAATAGCCTGACTGCACTCAGAATGACATAAAATTTTGTGTGGATGTCCCAAGTGGTGGAAAGATGTTAGAAATGAGTGAAATTAGTAAAAAATGGTCACATTTGGTCAAACTTGTTCAATCAAGGGTCAAATTGAGGTTGGACTAGGCAGAAAGCCCTAAAAGGTTAACACATAATGTAGGATGGTGCTAGAATGTAGGAATGAAAGATGAAGATGATTTGGTGCATCAGAACACATGATAATGGTGATGAATGAAGACATGAATGAAAGAAGATTAAAGAGATGAGATGAGGACCAGTTAGAATGAGGTGAAGAATTTTTGCTTTCACAGAGTGCACTATATGTCAACTGCAGCTTCGTTTTGATGAAATCATAGATGTGAACCATTCTTGAGCATCTACATTTTCCCCTCTTTGATACGATGTGATTTAGAGCATTGTGTCAAAGAAAAATTATGAGAAGGCCATAACAAAATGCCCTAGTAGGAATGATATATATGGGTGCCCCCTCGAGAAATTGACTGAGATATGATATGATAGGTCAATTTGTCGATAATGAGATGCAAGGTAGTAGATGAAGAAGACACAGAAGATGGGGGAGATGAAATGAGAAATTGTTATTATGATGAGAAAACTTTTGATTTTGTAAAGTGCACTACATGTCAAATGGAGCTTTATTTTGATATGGCAAATGGAATGCGACACATCATAGCATAAAGGGCTAGAGTGCTAATACAAACTTTTTGCATAAACAAGCACAATGAAAATAAAAAATGACCTTGTCCTTCCTAAGACATATATACATGCCCCAGACTCTCAAAGGTACATTGTAATAGACAAAAAATAAAAGAAGACCATGAACCATCCCAACTACTCTTATAGATCAGTTTATATCATCGAGTAGCATAGGAACATGATCAAAGAAAATAAAGCAAAAATAAATCACTCACTAAACAATGTGAGCCAACAACTATTCTTGTGCATTATTACTTCCTTTTTAGTGTCTTAGCTCCTTAGATCATAGCTAATAGGTTGACCATATGATAGGTTTGATTGTTGATTCACTTGATAGGTTCATGGTGATGTGTTGGATTGATTATTGGTTCACATTGCTCAGATAGGTGTGATTGTCATTGAAGTGTAGTGCTTTGAGTTTCAGTCTATGAAACTAAAAAATTTTATGCAAAAGGGATGATAATGTATAAGGTCTATTATACATCTTTGATGGGTTTTGTGATATTGAGGGCTTTGGGGATATTTGATGTTTTTGGTGTGGCTAGTTTCCTTAGGACATTTCACAATTTTTAGGGTTTATTTCAAGACATTTTCTAATTTATAGTGATTTTTTCAGGACATTTTATGATTTTTAGTGCTTTTTTAGGGCATTTTATGATTTTTAGTGCTTTTTTAAGGACATTTTATGGTTTCTAGAATTTTTTTTAGGATCATATTCAAATGTTTAGGATTTTTTTAGGAGCGTATTTGAATTTTTAGGATTTTTTTAGGATCATAAAAGCAAATACAAGTGTTAGCTCAAATCTATTATCTGATAGGTCCAATGGATAAAAAGTACTTAAGGATATGCCCCTAGTTCGAGTTCAAACTCATGCACTTTGTAGATAATATGCCCCTGAACAAGATGCAAACTATGTACAAAGGCCAATGACAAATTATGTATAGACTGGTAATGTGCTATGTAATATAACAATGGATATTAACCAGTTCATGAGCCATGATAAGGGACTAGGGATGTCTTGCAATATGAAAGATATGATTAGTGAATGACAAATGGGGGAAAAACTAGATTGAATCCCGATAGATGGAGGAGCAACAACTAATTACACATGGTGCCTATTTGCTAGGTTTTCACCATGGTACTTGTAAGGAAACTCAAGTGCAGAAACAACTTCCTACACTAATCTCATAAGGAAAGTATGGTGCAAATCCTATTAAAATATTCTACACTTATAGATTTAATATCATGTAAACAACAATATAGCAGCCAACCATGCATACAGAAAATAGATAGAGAAAGAAACACATAACACAAAGGTTTTCCAGTGGGGAAAAGCCTTTCAGTAAAACAACCCCACCCCTCCAGAACCTACACAATGTATTATCTACAACACAAGGTTAAAATACACTTGCAATGCAAGTTCAACATCAAAAAAAGAAGACTCCAGTAGCACCTCAGTACCTACATAACTCTTATCTTCTTCTCTCTCTTGAAATACTCCTTTTATGAACATCTTAAGACCCAACAACATGCCCATAATGGAGTTGGGTGTTTTTCATGGCTCAACCACCAAGAAACATGCACAATGCCACATGTACATCCAATACCAAGAAAAGGGTGTCCATCCATTGAATAGGCAATGACAGCTTGTCATAGAATCTACCAAAAATAGTGGTCACAAGAGAAGTGTAAGGCAATCCATCATACCAACCTATTTTTGGCATATTCTCTTACACACGCCAACCATCATTCTTGGGTGCCGAAATAGGCCTCATGTCATAAGATACACTTACACCTATCATAACTTATTCCTTAAATAGCTCTTACACATCATAGGAATCTATCATAACCATTTCAGCCATGATCTCCTTCACATACCTCAAGATGCTGACACATGTAAATGATCAACATGCCAACTAGACATGTACACTCACATTTACATATTATTTGCAAAAATACATTTTACAAAACAAATAATAATAAGAATATGAATTATAAAAGGTTGAGACACCTTATTCCTAACATTCTCCCACTTGTCAAACACCTTGTAAGAGCAATAGGAACATAACAGGAACTAACCACTATAGGCCGAAAGGCCCATAGACTCCGAACACCATCTAAAATTTTTAGTGCCCACTAGTTTTGTTAATGCATTTGCAACATTCTTCACAGTACCTACCTTTTCCAAATTTACCTTTCCATATTCTACCATATCTCTCACAAAGTGAAACTACACATCAATGTGATTCATTCTGGCATGGAAAGTTGGATTCTTCGCAAGGCAAATAGCAATCTGACTGTCACACCAAATAGTAATCTGTTCTACATCAGCACCAGCATTAGAACATAATCTCTTAAGCTAAATAGATTCCTTACAAACATGAGTAGCAACCATGTACTCAGCTTTTGTAGTGGACAAAGCAACCACAGGTTGTCGATTACTCATCCAACTGATGGCACCACCAAACATAGTGAACACATAAGCACTGGTGGATCTCCTACGATCATTATCACCTGCCCAATCTAAATCCACAAACCCATGAATACATACTAAATGTGGAGATCTAGAAGAGTTACCATGATAACATATGGAGTAATCTAATGTACCCCTCAAATATCTGAATACTCACTTAACTGCATCACAATGTACCTATCTAGGATTAGCCATAAACTGACTCAGGACTCCCACTACTTAGGCAATGTTTGGTCTAGTACAGACCATAACATACATAAGACTACCAACTGCACTAGCATAAGGTACTCTACTCATGTCCTCCACCTCACTAGGAGATTTTAGACAATCATCTACAAATAACTTTGTTCCCATAGAAATAGGAACACATAGTGGTCTACAATCTACCATGCTGAACTTGTCCAACACAGACTTGACATATTTACTCTGACTCAACCAAAGTTTTTTGTTAGACCTATCTCTACTGATTTCCATACCCAAGATGTACCTAGCTGCCTCAAGATCTTTCATCTCAAACTGTGCTAACAACTGAGATTTAAAATTAGAAATCATACCCTTACCCTTACCAAACAACAACATATCATCAACATATAATACAACAATAAGAAAGGGATCATTTTCAACTCTAAAATAAACACAATGGTCTGATTTCAATCTTACAAATCCAATTGAGAACACAAAGGCATCAAACTTAAGGTACCACATCCTAGGAGATTCCTTCAAACCATATAGAGATTTCTTCAATCTGCAAACAAAGGATTCTTTACCTTTAACAATGTAGTGCTTAGGCTGTGACATATAAATCTCTTCCTCCAAATCACCATGAAGGAAAGTTGTCTTCACATCCATCTATTCTATCTCTAAATCATATGATGCAGCAAGAGATAACAAAAATCTAATGGATGTCAAATTTGCAATAGGAGATAATATTTCACCATAATCTATTCCCTCTACCTGTGAATACCCCTTTGCAACCAATCTAGCTTTGTACCTTTCAACACTGCCATCTGCATCGAATTTCTTCTTGAACAACCATTTACAACCAATAGATTTTCTCCCTTTAGGGAAAGGTACAAGGTCCCAACTTTTTTTTTCTCTAATGAAGCCATCTCATCATCCATAGCCTCAATCTAGGAACCTACATCTTCCATGCCCAAAGCTTGTTTCACAGATCTAGGCTCATCAGTGTTAGTAATCAAAGAAAAAGCACAACTAGAATCTAACATAGAATAACCAAACCTTTCTAGTTGCTTTCTTTCTCTTGTGGATCTCCTCGAGGGTTGAGGTTGACATTGTTCTTCCTCTTCTTCTGAATTGTCAGAGCTACTAGAGCACTCCTCATCATTAGACCCAACATGGTCTCTCTATTCAGTCTTCTCAGGGGTAGGAGGCAACTGAACAACATTTTTTTCCTTTTCTTTTTCATCTGGTTGTAGCACAATAGAAGAAGATGTTAGCTCTCTAAAAATAACATTTCTTCTATACAACACCTTACTAGTCAGAGGATCCCAAAGCTTATATCCTTTCACACTAGCACTGTACCTGATGAAAATACATTTAACAGCTTTGTTTTCCAACTTAGATCTTTTCTCCTTTGGAACATATGCATAAGCTTCACAACCAAAAACATGAAGATGTCTAATTGAAGGCTTCTTACCAGACCACACCTCCATAGGTGTCTTACCAACAAGAGATGATGTAGGAGATCTATTAACCAAGTAGCAAGCAGTGGCCATAGCTTTGGCCCAAAACCTTTGTTCTAAACTAGCTCCACTAAGCATACTCCTAGCCTTCTCCATCAGTGTTCTGTTCATTGTCTCTGCAACTCTATTTTTCTCTGAGGTATAAGGAGTTGTCTTATGCCTCTCAATACCTTGTTCTTTACAAAACTATTCAAACTCTGCTGAGAAAAACTCACCACCATTGTCAATTCTCACACACTTAATCTTCTTACTAGTCTAATTCTCTACAAGGGCTTTAAATTCCTTGAATTGACTAAAGACTTGTGTCTTACTTTTAAGGAAATAAATCCATGTACTTCTACTCAAATCATCTATGAAAGATACAAAAAATACAAACTTGGAGATCGAAGGAACTTTTACAGGACCAAATACATTAGAATGAATAAGATCCAAAACATCAAAAGATTTGTGAGAACTAGAGTAAAACTGAACACAATTTTGTTTACCATATACATAGTGTTCGCAGAATTCAAAATTGAGATTGCAATCATTTAACCCCTCAACGAGATTTTTGTTTTTCAAGGTTTTGAGACCCTTCTCACCAATGTGGCCAAATCTCATATGCCACAACATTGTCTTTTCTATAGGAAGCTTTCCTTCCAAAGTGTTTTCATTGCCATTGGAACCAATAACCATAGAATTCTTCACTACTCATTCAGATGGTGAGGATGAAGAACTATTACATAGAGGAATACATGCATCTAGCTGAAACAAAGTACCTCTCCTAGTACTCTTAGCAAGCACCATCGATCCTCTAATCATCTTACATCCTTCTTTTGAAAAAATAACTTGCACACCTACATCATTCAGCATACTTACAGATAATAGGTTTCATGCCAAACCTAGAATGTACATAACTCCATTGATTCCCTTTAATCGTCCATCAGGAAACTTGATAGCGACCCTTCCATGTCCAACTATCTTTAGGTGAGAATCATCACCCAAGTACACCTTTCCACAATCAAACTCTTCATATCTTGAGAACCAGTTTGGATGAGAGGTCATGTAAAAAGATGCACTGAAGAAAACCAACCACACATCATTAGATGCATAAGCTACCAAAGCTATGATGAATGCATTGCCATCTTCTTGAGATTTTTCAAAACCAAAATCTGGGGCTTTCTTCTTCTTCTTAGGCTCTATATAGTCTTTACGGAAGTACCCAGTCTTATTACAATTCCAACATTTTGCCTTGGACTTACTGGAAGTTTTTGACTTCCCACGGGATTTGGATCTACCCTTATTGTCAAACTTATTGTCATTTTTCTTTCCTCTTTCCATGGATCTCCCACAAATAGCAAGGGCTTCTTTTTTTGAAATGGAAGCCTTTCTCTACATCTCCTCTGATAGCACTGAAGATACCACATCATCCATTTTGAAGGTGACTAATGTGCTTTTGAGAGCCATCACAAGATGGTCCCATTAATCCGCTAAAGAACACAAAAGTGTGTAGCAATGATTCTCCTCATTTAACTTGACACCAACAAATGTCAACTGTGCAGCCAACAAATTAAATGCATTTAAATGATCCATTAAGGATCCACCTTCCTCCATTCACAAAGAATATAGCTTCTTCCTTAGGAACAACTTGTTCACCAGAGATTTGGCCTGATACACGGCCCCAAGTCTTTCCCACAAACTATATGCAGTTTTCTCATCTAGAACATTCAGAAAGACTACATCAGTTAAACAAAGTCTAATGAGATGCTTAGCTTTATGGCCTTTGATATCCCAATCTGCTTCAGTTATATTTTCTAGTCTTGTAGCGGTTTTAGTCACTTCCCATAGGTCATGATCTTCCAACATGTCTTCCATCTTGAGTTTCCACAACTCAAAATTAGTTCCATTAAATTTCTCCACCTCTATTCTTCCATATGATGAAATTGTCATCTCAATCTGCAAATAAGATTTAGGATACTCTGCACAAGACTCCCACTCAACTTGAGATTAGCTCAAAAAACCCTACCAAACAACTAGGATCAAAACTTGATCAAGCTCTGATACCACTTGTAAGGAAACTCAAGTGCAAAAACAACTTCCTACACTAATCTCATAAGGAAAGTATGGTGCAAATCCTATTAAAATCTTCTACACTTACAAATTCAATATCATATAAACAACAATATAATAGCCAACCATGCATACATAAAATAGACAGAGAAAGAAACACATAACACAAAGATTTTCCGGTGGGGAAAAACCTTTCGGTAAAACAACTCCACCCCTCTAGAACCTGCACAATGTATTATCTTCAACACAAGGTTACAATACACTTGCAATTCAAGTTCAACATCAATAAAAGAAGACTCTAGCAGCACCTTAGTACCTGTATAACTCATATCTTCTTCTCTCTCTTGTAATACTCCTTTTATGAACATCTTAAGACCCAAAAACATGCCCATAATGGAGTTGGGCATTTTTCATGGCTCAACCACCAAGAAACATGCACAATGCCACATGTAATTCCAATACCAAGAAAAGGGTGTCCATCCCTTGAATAGGCAATGACAGCTTGTCATAGAATCTACCAAAAATAGTGGTCACAAGAGAAGTGTAAGGCAATCTGTCATACCAACCTATTTTTGGCATATTCTCTTACACACACCAATCACTCATTCTTGGGCACCCAAATAGGCCTCATGTCATAAGATGCTCTTACACCTATCATAGCTTATTCTTTAAATAGCTCTTACGTGTCATAGGAATCCATCATAACCATTTTAGCCATGATCTCCTTCACACACTTCAAGATGCCGACACATGTAAGTGATCAACATGCCAACTAGACATGTACACTCACATTTACATATTATTTGCAAAAATACATTTTACAAAACAAATAATAATAAGAATATGAATTATACAAGGTTGAGACACCTTATTCCTAATAGTACTTGCTCAAAGTGCCTATTTGCCAGGTTTCCACTTGTGGACAAAATTGTTCTCTTGACTCAAATTTTCATGCCAAGATGCCTATTTGCCAGGTTTTCATCAAAGCATCCATTTTTTCATGACCTTTTAAAACTTGTTTTCTTTTCTTTTTTCATGACATTTTCCTTTTTTTTTGATATTTTTTCAAGACTTTTTTTGATTTTTTTAATATTTTTTGAATACTTTTAGATAGAATCATGAATGCTGTTGACAAATGCTATGAAGAAATATGTTGTTGATGCTACTAGCTGATAATTTCTTGACCCATAACTGATTATAACTACACAAGAGTTGTTTCAAGTCTATAGCTAAGATCAAAACACTAGAAAGGCCTCAAGATATACCATTGTGTAGCATATGTAAGACAATGTGTACCTCTTGTGAATCAAGGCATCTAAAGATAAATGGGTCAAAGGATTCTTTGTACAAGATTTCATTGATGATGAAATATGCAAAGGGTTGTTGGATAAGGATTTGATTTTGGGTGTTGGACAAGGTAGGTGGCTAGGTTTGGGGATAGGCATCTGGATATAAGGACAGATTGGGAAGATTGAGACCAATGACTTCCCACATGAATGCTGATCAAGAGTGCTCAAAAATACTTTGTGGCATGTTGAACATTGGAACACTAATATTCATGGCATCCTCTTGTTTATCTTGTATCCTTTGGAGTTTCTTAGCTTCTTATTTTTCATGGTCTAATGACAACTTTCAGTTTTCACCAAGAGACCTACTTTTGCCAAAAAATTCCCTTTTTTCTTTGCAACTTTACATCTAGAAGATGGAATTGACTCCCCAAAATATGCCAATGTGTTCTCTTGAGGAGAAATTAATTCTTTATGATCACCAATTTTAATGCCTTCATAGATTTCAAAGTCTATTGCGAGAGTGTCATCATTGTCGAATTGATCAAAAATTGGTGGTCCACATTGGTCCCAATCCAATAGTTTAGTATAGCTTGAGGGGATGTCATCATCATTATTGAATGAATTCTGGGTGAAGGAAAATATATGGGTATCTGATTTAGTGGTATAATTGGGGTCATGCTTAGAAGCTAGAGGACTATTGATTTTAGGTTGGATATCCTCATATGCATTTTCATCATTTAAAACATCCATAGTCTTACACATAGGTACCATAGTACTAGAAGGACCTATTTGTAATGGTTTAAATCCAAATCCCAAATTAGGAGGTCATCCTTTCATAGTGATAGGTTCAATTATTCCCTGTTTCTAACATCCAAGACCACTATGGCCATCATAGCCTTGTTTTTGCAAGATAGTAAACCTAAGTCCGTACTTATTAGGAGATATCAAAGTAGGTTTTTGTTCTAATATTCCTTTCTCAATACATACAAATGTATTCTCATTAATAGAAGTGGTATTTTGTGTACGAATCTCTAAATATTGTTCTTGAAATGGTTGTGATTTACCATGAGATTGGGGAGAATTTGGTGACTCCCTAATGTGGGATACTTGAGGCATAAAGTATTCTCCACACTCATTGTCTCAATCTTCAACTTTTATTTGGCCTTACTAAGGAGTATATCCATGTCCACATATTTAGAGGAATTTGTGGGTTGTGCTTCATTGTTTGTTGGGACTTGGTATGTAGTAGCACCTCTCAAATTTGCACAAATTTGGAAAGGGTCTAGATTGCCAAGGATGGTAACCTCCACATTGTTATAGGAAAATTATAAAAATTGATGATATGTGGAGGGCACCACTTTCATAGCATGAAGCCAAGGGTTTCCTCCTATCATGTTACAATTCATTTCTACATCTACCACATGGAATAATGTATCTTTAGTAGCTGGACCAACTATAATGGGTAATAGGATGATGCCCTTGGAGAACCATTCCCCATCATCGTAGGCCTTTATTATGATTCTATGAGAGGGATCCACATCTTCTTTAGAATAACCCAAACCTTTGACTAGTTTAAGTGTACAGATATTTAGCCTTGCTCCTCCATTTATCAAGGCACATTTGACTTTAACATTGTGGAAAAATACCTCAAGGTGAAGGAGATCATTTTGGTTTGGTCTATCTTCAAGAATATCTCGAGAGGAAAAGGTGATATGTTGTGATATAGAGAGGTTACCAACCATGGCTTAGACCTAGGCAACATTGATGTATCTATGACTATTGACTCTTTAAGGTCTTGATCCAAGATCTTCTGATGTTGGGGAGATGCACGGAGTAGGTCCAAGATGGATATTTGCATAGGGGTCTTTCCAAGCTATTCAACAGGGCTATAATCAAATGAAGTAGGAGTCGTAGGTTTACTAGGCAGTGTAGGTCTAGTAGGAGTAGTAGGTCTAGATGGGGCTCCAGGTAGGGTGATCTTTGTATGGCATGTAGTGACAATGCAACAAGGGTCTTCAGCCTTTATGATGAATGTGGATATGTAGGAATCAGACTCATTAAAGAAATTGATGGTGTAATCATATCCAGTGTGTGTGTAATTCACATTATCTTGTGAGTTTGAGTTTGAACTTGAGGGTTTATCTTTGTCATGATTACCCAAAGGATCTTTGAAGATAGTGTAATTAGAGTTGGATACTAGAAGTGATGGATCAACTATGATTATACCATCATCAATGAGGTCTTGTATTGTGTTCTTTAGTTGGAAAGATGATGAGGTCTTGTGTCCTTTGGTGCAGAGTTAATCACATAATTTTTTGTCATCCCACCAATCTTCTTTAATTAATGGTTCGTATTTGATTGGAGGTAACTATAGGAAGTTATTATTGAGTAACTATTGTAGTGAAATCTCAAGAGGTATCCTCAATGGTTTGAATTTCCTATCCTTGGTTTTAGGGTGCCTTCAAGGTTTATCCTGTGTGGAGGTCTCGATCTTTTGTTGTGGGGCTGGTGTTTGATTGGGAGTTTGTGAATTTGTAGGGTTTGTACCTTTCAAATTCAATTGAGGTTGTTCTATGCTAATCATGTGGGAATCCATAATGCCATCATTGGTCACATTCTTTTTTTTGGAGAAAAAATTTTCCTTATCATTAGACAAGTTGGTTTTTGTGTTTTCTTTGTTTATCTTGAGGACTCCCTTACGAATGAGAGCATCTTCAATACTAGCCCTTTTTTCCATCAGCTTAGAAATGGTGCTTGGCCTCTTGATTTTTAGTTCATACATCAAGTTTGGGACTAAATTTTCAATGCACAAGTTAACCTGTTTTTCTTTGGGAATGTCTAGTGAGCATTGATTGACTAAGCTTCTCCAACATAGTAACAATGTGATAAATGGTTCTCCCATATTTTTTTTAGTTAAGCACAAATTGGAAAGCATCACCTCATTCATAATGTTAAAGACAAAATGGGACACAAAATTTTTTGCTAGCTCTAACCAAGATTTGATACTATCAAGAAGCTTAGAGTATCATTCAAGTGTGGGCCCACCTAGAGAATGGGGGAACAATCTCATGGGGTAAGTGGGCTCATCGCTGAGTTTGGTACAAGAGGCACAAAATTCTCTGATGTGATCAACAAGGTTGCATTTTTCTTGGTATTTTTCAAACCTTGGAGACTCAAAGTATTTTGGGAATGGAGGCATATATAGACTTTTGTCAAATGGTTTAGGATGTAAGTTCCTTTATGTATATAGAGCCTATTTTTTTTTGGAATTCCAATGCCTTGACTTGTTTGGAAAGTTTTTAGAATTGTTGCAATAGATCTTCATTAGGGTTTTGCATGATATATTTCCCTTCAAGTATTTTATGCCTATGAGTAGACGATTTGTTGTGGTGGGACTACTTGGTTCTGACTTTTTTGTGTCTGAGGAATCTGGTGATCTGTCACTAGGTGGTGGAGGTATGTTAGTACCTCAAAGAAAAAAGGGTCCCTGTTGTGACACATGTTGGGGTATTTGTTATGGTATTTGATGTGGCACTTGTTGTGGTATCAACTACAATTGATGTACATTGTGTTATTATTGTGCCATTTGTTGTGGTTGTTGTTGGGGTACCTCCATTGGTTGTATGTTAGAACATGTATGTGATTGTTCTAGAGGTATGTATTGAGGTTTCTGTGGCACATATTGTTGTTGTAACAAATGTTGTTGGTATGAAATTTGTTGCTCAAGGTGTCTTTGGTATTCCAACTATTTTTTGAGTTTCTCTTGTTGTTTAACAAACATGGCTTATTGTTGTTGGAATTTTTGTTGACACACTACATGTAAGTCAAGCATATTTACATTAGATTGCATTTTAGGGATGTTGATCCTTGCAACACTTGAGGCTATTGCTGTTGTGGTTGATTGCTCTATTGATATGTTGAATGTGTGTTGGAAACATTGGATCCTTGGACTATTGTAGGTTGATGTTCTTGAGGTAGCTGGTTACATCCTTTTGAATTGACCACCATGTTAGTATTGTCATTTTGGCACCTTTGTGTGTTAGAGGTTTCTCCTTGGGACATCATGTTGATTTGACAAGGTGCATTCCTTTTGGTAATAGGTGTAATGTTAATAAGAACTTTCCTTTGTGCATCATTAGGGATTGTTTCAGTTGATGTTTCACATAGTGTACTTGTGGGAGGCTCCATAACATTTGATGTCATGATACTTGGTAGAATTAGGAGAAAAGGTGCACTTTGTGGATTTTCCTCCAAAGGAGGTATGTTTGGCACCCCTAGAGCACAAGTCCCTTTAGGCACATCTTTTTGTTGCACCATGTGATTGAGATCAAGTCTTAATGTCCTTTTGGGATACTTGGGAAGAGTCTTGTTTCCCTTCATTGGTTGTGGTTCATCAAATAAGGGATTAATGTTGAAGTGTTCAAATGTACTTTGGAGGATCTCGATGGTTGATTCTTGATGGGACCTTATAGGTGCCATTATCATGTTTGAAAACTCCAAAGGTCATTTTACCTTATCTAAGGCCAAATTGATAATGGGTTGTATGTTTTCAATTGTTGTGTTAGTTTGATGTTTTGGCTTAGGTCCCTCCACATTTGGATTGAATTTGACAATTTCTTGGGCTACCAAAAGTTTAAAGTTCTTGAAAATATTTTGTCTTGACATGCCCTAGCCATTTATTCATCAATGATGCCATAGTCAGTGTCAGAGTCATCACTTAGGTGTAAAATACCTTGTTGTTTGTTTGATGTATTATAGTTGAAGGTACTTGCATTGGGTTTTCTGAATTCAAATGTGTGTGTGTTTGTTTATCCTTAGGTTTGGTTGGTACACTTCCACCTCTGGGTGGTATCGACACAAATATAGGTTCAAAGTCAGGATTCCATTGAACCATCCCATGTGTAGGGGGAGTGTTTGAAGGAATACTCATGGTAGGTGCATTTTTTCATGTGTGTTGGATTGTCTCTTGATTTTGGTGATCTTGTAGATACATGTTTAAGGGATCCACGAGTAACAGTTGTGATGCCTTGATTTTGTCTTCGACAAAGGTATTTTGGGTTTTCTTGCTCTTATTTTGTTTTGGATGAGGTTTTTTCCATGTTGGTGCCTTAGAAAACAAGGGTTTGTAAAGTTCTTCGGGTCTCTAAGCTAATTGTGTCCTTGTGAGTGCTGGCATGATACTTAAGGATGTAGATGAAGTGGAGGAAAACCTAAATGTACTCCCTACCTCCCAAGTTTGCACCTAAACTACATACTATGATTAGATAATACCAAGTGCACCCTTGGTGCACTTGGGGCCCTGAAGGTAAGAATTTTGTAAGGAAGAGGTATGCAATCGGTAAATAGAGGTGTTAGGATGCCTAAAATGCAAAATGTGAATGATTTGAGTATTTTGAGTGTTTTGCAAGGTTTAAGGATGTAATGCAAGGTGTGGAACTATAGATTAGGGTTCTAGAACTTGAAACCCATAATTATCAAGTGCACTCTGAAACTACCACGTGAACTTTGAAACTACCAACTATGCACCTGAAGTGTGTAGTTAGTAAAATGTGGGTGCAGTTGGTAAAATAGGTCAGAACTTGATAATTAGGATGTGGGTATGCAAGATATGACTTTTTTTTGACTTTTAGGTGTTTAGGGATGTTATGCAACCTAGAAAAGTGCCAAATGAAGTAAAATTTTAATATGCAAGGTGAAAATGTTCTAGAGAAACTATGCAAATGCAAATGCAAAGTGACATCTTGGAGGTTGACTAAAGGAGATGAAAATGACCCTATAGTATGAAAAATGAAGGTTAGGGTTGGATTTTGGACTTTGTAATGATGCTAGGGGTTGATGTATGCAAGGTGGATGATGTAAGGAATGTTTTTCTAGGGTTGATAATGACATTTGGGATATGAAAAATGAGGATAAGTGACAAAAAAGACAATGTGGTTGATAGACAACTTGATAAGGTTTGATAGTGGGAATGGTGCTAATGTTTTAAAAAATGCAAGATGAGGGGGATATACCACTAGGCTAAGTCAAAATGACATTTAGGGATATTAGGGTTATGATTATGCTAATGATAAAGGCATATGCAAGGCTTTGGACTTAGGTTAAATCTTTAGAAAGTATTTTGTCTAGGAGTTTAACCTTGTGATAATGGACTTTGGATCTTGACCAAAAAGAGTGATAAAAGAAAAAAGATAAAATTGATAAAAGATGAAAAGGTAAGATCTATCAAGATATAGATAGAGTTTGACCAAATAAAATGATAAGAAAAAGATAAAAAGACTAGTCAAGATCCATCATCCATCAACACTAGGAGATACTCTAAGACTCATGCTTTGTTCAGATTGTTGACTAAGATCAAAGGTTTTGAGGGTTCAAAATGACATTTAAGGGGCTAAAAATGATTATGATGCTAGGAAAATATGCAATATGGAAAGTTCCTAAGATGAAAAATGAGATTTTGGGTGTAAGATGCAGCTTTGGGTCAAATGCAGAATGAGGAGGTACAACGGCTCCTAAATGCAATTTTGGGGTCCCAAAATGCAGTTTGAAGGCCTAAAATGGTCATACAAGTGCCCAACTATAGCCTGACAGCACCAAGTGCACTCCAATAGTACCAATTGCACCTATGGTGTATTTTGGGCTAGTTTGGTAATAGTTGGTAGTTTCATGGCGCAGTTGGGAAGCTAGGTTGAACTTTTTTGAATGTGAGCAAGGTGGTTGTCAAGTTGATATGCTAGGAAGCTAGGATGCAAGGGCTGATGTTAGGATAGGTTAGGAGATGCAGAATGGAGGTTATGACCTAAGGAATGATTTTATAAGTGAAGACAATGAAGGTTAGGAGATGTAGAGTGCAAATAAGGGCATGCTGAGACAAGGGGGCCTATCCAGGTACCTAAGGACACTATTGAAGCCTCAAAATGTTGTCTAGAAGCCAAATCTAGGTTATCAAACTACCAAGTGTGCCCAGATAGTACCAGCTATGATAAGTAATAGATAATTTCCATAGCTAGTCAAATTGTGATATTACTATTAGGATTTAATTGTGTGATTTTTGAGTCAAACTCATTGACCCATGTTTCATGAGTAGTTATTCAACATGAATCCATCTCTCATGAGAATAAATGGAAAAATTAGCCCTCATTGGATCTAGGTGATGCTCATAGAGGTGAAGCACTGGGATTTCTTAGGAGGTCACCCATCCTAGTAATACTCCAGCCTGAGCATGCTTAACTTCAAAGTTTCCTCCATGGTTAAACCCAAAGCTCGCAACCTCATTTGCAATAAAATACCTTCACCAAGTGTTGTGCCTTATGAACCATTCATTAGAAAGCCCCTTAAGAAAATGGGGTTGCAAGCTTTGGCTTTAACCATGGAGGAAACTTTGTAGTTAATCTTGCTTAGGCTAGAGTAGTACTGGGATGGGTGACCTCTCAGGAAGTCCTAGTGCTTCAACCCTATGAGCATCAACTAGATCCAATGAGTGCTAAGTGTCCCATTTATTCTCATGAGAGATGGATGCATGTTGAATTACTATTCATGAAACATGGGTCAATGAGTTTGACTCAAAAAACACATAGTTAAATCCTGATAGCAATATCACAATAGTAATAGTTATGCCTATGGTGTAGTTGGGGCTAGTTTGAGTGTAGTTGGTAGTTTCAGAGTGTAGTTGGGAAGCCGGGCTGAAACTAAGGCAATCTTGAGTGCTCAAACTTCTAGATTGATGACATAGTGAGGTAAACAATAGAGGAAAATGTTAAGACTAGAATGGAGGCTTATAATTATTTTTATGACACTTAGAATGATGGTTAAAGTGTTCTAGATTAAGGTAGGGTATGCAAGGATGCAAGATGGACAATGCAAAATGCAAATTTTAGGGTTGAAATGCAAAGACTAAAGATGAAAACTAAACCCTAATGAATGCAATGTAAAGGATGAGGGATGCATAATGAGGACTAGAAGATGCAAGATGAAACCTATATGATGCAAATATGAGGCTTAAACTAGGGTGAGTGCAAGTGAGTTCTATGCAAGGGTGAAATCTATGTTATGCCAAGCACATTTAGGATCACAAATGGCCATATTTTCGATGTCTTGAATGTATTGGACAAAGTTCAAAAAGTCTTGACAATAGTTGCAATGTCTTGATAGTGTTTGATGTTATCCAAGGTGTAAATTTGAATGTTGGCTTTAACTTCATTAATTTTTTACACACATGTAAGACACATTAAGACAAGAATAGCTATTGTTAAAAGTGAACAAGAACAACACAACCTAGGCTTTAGGACTATATCCACTAAATTCCTACTTGAATTAAAGTTTCAATTGTTCCTATCCAGAGTTTACAACTTAGGATATTGGCACCACGAGCTCCCCCTTACGGTGCACTCACTTCTTGAGGCTACTAAGATTTGCTTACCAAGTGGCATGACTTCCTAAGTGATTGTTGCCTCTACTAAGGACTGCAACGATGTAGGATGTCTTCATGGGCATGGGTGACCCCTTCAGCTAGTGGATAGAAAGGATTTTGGCCACTAAAATATGGTTTTTAGTAAGGGCATTCCATTTGGCAAGTGAATGATAAACTTTCATAGAAGGTCTCCTAGCGCTGAGAACTGGGGTTTGATGCACCACAAGGGTACTGGAGGAGAGCTATCATGCAACAATATCACTGACATAGCTTTCACCGTAATTGAGTTTTATATAGCAGTTAGAACATTAACCTAGCTTTGGCCTATTACCAATCTGAAGTCATCCCCTAGCATACCTAATATTGGATATCTATGTCAAAGGCAAGCTTCACTATAGAAGTTACACAGATTTCTCTTACACCCATGATCCATGAATTGTGAGGAGAGAGGATATGTCCATGTAGCTCCTAGGGATTTAAACACTATATAAATGCCAAGAAAAAAAGAAAAAATTAATTTTAAGCACCAAATGAAGTGTTATCTAATCTAGGAAATCCATACACATGGTTTTGACAGACACACAAGGTCTTCAACAATGTCCTAAAAACAAGCATTAGTAGTTTTCAATGATTAGTCTTCATCCAAAAATCACCACATGCTACAAACAAACCATCAATAACACCAAAAACTCTAATCTAGGTCCTAGAAGCAAACATAAATTATAAGTGCAAATTCTGATTGAAATAGATGCTTTTTCTCAACCAGGTACACTTTGACAGAGCAGACTAGACTGTAGAAGGCCATAATGGCTTAGAATGCCCCCAAGTGTTCTTTGATAGTGCTAACTATGCCCATTGTGTACTTGGGCCTATTTTGGGTGTAGTTGGTAGTTTTTAGGCACAGTTGGGAGCCCAAGTGCAAATTGTGGGGAATTGTGCCCTAAATGATACCTAGAAACAAGAATTTTGAACTCTACCCTCCCAAGTGTGCCTAGATAGTGCAAACTATTCCCATGGTGTAGTCAGGGCATAGAAGGGCATATTTGGTTAATTATGAACAACAAAAAGGGGTTATGGTGTCTCCTAGACCCCTACAACTACCTTCTCGGGGTCCCAAGTGTATCCTAACAGAGTAGAGTGCACCCTAGGGTAGAAAGATAAAAAAATGCATGAAACAAGAGCATACTAGCATGTTACTAGGCCCCCTAATTATACTAGGTGTGATGAAGGAAAGAAAATGAGAATTATACCCCTTCAATGAGCTCCTTCCTTGCACCTATGAGCACAAACACAAGAAACCCGAGTTAGCTAAGCATGTTCATGTCAAGTTCAGCAATTGTAGGACCAGAAAATGGGCTAATGTTTAACATACTATGAAAAAATCACAAACCCAATAAACATATGTTAGTACCCTCTAGTCTACCATGAAAGCCAAATGAACCAAAACAAGAAAGCAAGTCTAAAATTCTCTTTTTCATTTGTAGCTCCCATATCCTTCTTTCTTCTCCAAGTGATGTACCTCTGAATTTCCTATAATGCATACAATATTGGAAGAAAAAGCATACGATAATGATGGTGCTATGAGAATACTTGAAGTTGTGATTTGAATGTGAGAGCAAGAGTGAAAAAAAAAGAGAAAAATAGGGGGTCGGAAATGAGAGAAAAAATGCTCATTTAATAATCAACACAAAGGATGAGAGCATTGGAATTTTCACCTTGGATATGCAACATGGCAAGGGATTCCTTAGAGAATCCATGATGCATATGACACAAGATTCCAAGTGTAGGATTGTATGATGCTTGGAAGTCAAACTTGGCTAAAGATGGAAGAGAATCTATGACATGTCATATGACACCTCAAACCCACTTAAAATCAAGAATCTATGACAAAGAAAGCCAAATGTGGATGTGCATAAGAGAATAAGAATATTGGATTATGACATATCTTAGCCAAGTGTCAAAGGAGAATCCATGAGGTGTCACGCCTATGTGTCATGATGATGTCAATATTTTAATTAAAAGTTCGTTATTCCACACAAATAGGAATTAGTGGAAAAGGAATCAATGGTGGAAAATTGTTGAAATACTCAAAATGGGAAGAATACATCTAAGAGGGGGGGTGAATTAGAAGTAGCACACTTGAGCCTTTCCAACTCCTTTAAAACAAATAATTGAAACTGAATTGCATGCATGTAAACACATTAAATAAACATAAAGCAAACACGTGCATTAACACACATAACACTAGATTTGGTAAACCAGAAACCCTCCAAGAATAAGAAGGTAAAATTGGGGTGGGGATGATACCCACAAAAATTACTGCAACAATAATTGTTTGACCACTTCTGATGGTCTGCCCTATGAAAGGCCTGCCCTATCAAAGGCTTTACATGTGTCAATAGTGACCTAGCTAAAAGATTTATAAATACTTTACATGAAGTGTCACAATGTTAAAGGATTTAGTTACCTCTTCAAAGGATTTACAAAATAGTTGTTAAGCTAATCTATCAACATAGGGTTTTCACTATCTAATACAATGGTAAGAGAGTATTATAAATCTTTTGACCTAATTGCTTACAATCTTCAATTGCTGATTTAGGCACTTGATCTACTCAATCTAATGTGATCCTTTCTTGATCTGATATATATTTGTATCCCTTGTTCTATTATGGTTAATTGAATGTGTAATTATTGCTCAATGCACTAAGTCTGTGATGCCCCTATTGTTTACTCTTGTTCTACAATTTCCTATTTGCTTAGCAACTTCCTTGACTTCCCTTTAGTAGCATACAATCATGGGGTCTAAGTACTCCTATAAAGACTTTGTCAACTTAGGGTTAGGTATGGATTTTTGATCCATATTGAATCTTGACTTCCCACTCATTCCTTGCATTTTTCTCATTGGTTGCATGCCTTCTACATTTTTTGATTGGTTACATGCTGATTGCATAGTAAATATAAAAGGTTCATTCTTATCCTTATCATCCTTATCATCCTTCTGTGTTTGCTCCAAAAATGGTTAACATTTGAGTTTGTGAGGGTATAAACTCATATGTTGATTCTGTGTTACTTGACACATACTAGACTACTGGTGCTTGGTACATATACTCTCCTACTTTGTTTGGCATCTATTGCATTTTGTCTTTCTCAACACATGTATGACTCTACCTTACTCGGCATACATAACATTATGACTTGCTCAACATCAACTGTGACTCAACACCTCTATATCACTTGCCAATCGTATAATGCTTGACACCTAAAGTCACTCGATACTTGTTGAAAATGTGACTCAACACATATTGTGGCTTGGCATACATAGTGTACTCGATTTCAATGTAGAAAGTGGTTAATTGTGTTGACGTTGAAATTTTAAAACCATTCTAAGACCAAGAATCCCCCCCTTTGAGATGACTATCAAAAACACTTAACTAAACATTACTAATCTATCCTTATGAGTACACTATACAATCTGTTCTCCATATGTACAAAATTTTAAAATTTGTTCAAAAATACCTTATAACTCCCTTGAGCTGATTGTGCTATTTCATTCTTGTACCCCAAAATTTTGTGCTAGATGTGCCTGATGCTCTTTGTCTTTACCTTGTACCTGTGTGTTGAGCAATTTTTTTGACTTTGTCTGTACTTGCTATTTTTATTCATATTTCCCTCAAAGCATTATTTCTCCCCATGAAAGAATCTAATCAAAACTTAGTATTCTCCCCCTTAGATATATTTTTCTTACTATTATTTCTCCCCTAATCTTCCTTATTATTTCTCCCCCTTTTTAACACTTGTGTCAAAGGGCTCTAAGGAGTAATACCATATTTTACCAAAAATGTGTTGTTCACCTCCATTATTATTTTCAAAGTTGCATCCCAATTCTCCAAAGAAATGTCTAGTGACTTGTGTTGGATGGTAGTCTCTATAGCAAGATTTACAAGTCCATCTAATGTAGAAAGATTAGGATCTTGCTTTAAGGCAGTTTCAACATAGACTTGCTCTTTGTGGAGGACCTCCAAATTTGGGGTTATGGAGGATTGAATCTACATTAATTTGGCCTTTATATTGGCTTCATCACTTGCTAATGCAGCTAACCCTCTTTGAGTGTAAAGGAATTGGGAAAAATGCTTCTCACTTTGCACTGGATACCTTGGTAGTTGCATGCTAGAAATCTTCAAATTCTTCTCCAAGCTCAATATCCTTTGATTTGTCTCTTGTGTGAAGTTGGAGAAATCACAAAAAAATTTGTACAATGTGAAAATGTTCTCAAGTATAGCTTTGACTTTGTCAAATTTCTTGGCCAATTTTACCTGTTCAAGTGCTACAACACTTGATATTTTCTCATTCACCTTCCCCTGAAATTTTCTTTTAGACCATTCCATAAGTTTAACATTTGTATCGTGGTCTTAACTAGTCACCTAGTCAATTATATTAGATAGATGTTCTATTATGGGATTTTCTTCATTTGGTGACTCCAAGATGAAGGCATCCATAAAGGTGTCCTGAATCTCATGCAGTGCTTGCTTGTGTTTATAGTCTTTTTTGAGTATTTCTTGCCTCTTCCTTCTGTTTAAAGAATCTTGCATTTTTGTGATCTAATCCATGATGATGGTCTTTGAGTCATAGGCAAGTATGACTATGTCTTCATCTAGCTCAGGGTCTCCATAGTGACGTACCCTGGCCACTTTGGTTGAGCTTGAGCCTGGTGTTGAGATTTGTAAAGATATGTCTTCAGTGCTTGGCTTCTGAAGGGTCTTTGCAAGAGTGCATGTCTTTGGTAGTTCTACCAATGTTTGAATAGAGACCTACTCATTTTCCTTTGATATATCCTCCTTCTCATTAGACTTCCCTTATTCTATGCTTGGCTTCTATAAAGTATCACCTATTGTTGTGGGTGGTGGAAACATCAAAATTTTAGTGCTAGTAGTTGTATAAGTGAAACGTGATTCTTGTGGTTTCACCTTGTCTCATTTTGGTTCTACTACTACCTTTTGTAGCTCATCCACTCTCACTAGTATAGATTTTGTGCATAATTGTTCTTCTAGAGTGGATAGGTGAAGAATCTTGGAGAGATCCTCTATAGTAAAAGGATTGATGTTCTGAGTTGAATTTTCAGGAACATCCTTAATAATTAATGTGTCTGCAGTTGTAATGATTACATGAGGAGGGCTAGGAGGTGCTATTTTTAGGTCTTCCAAACTCTGTTCCTCTTCTTATTGCTATTCCTCTATTGCCATATCTTCTTCCTTTTGTGTGTCTTCCTCCTCTTTGTTCTTTTCTTTATCTACTTTTGTTGTTTCTTCCTTCTCTTCCTCCCATTTCTTTTCTTCTATTTTTTTCCCTTGGTACTAGCCTCTACCTTATTTGCTTCCTCTTCCTTCTCATCAGTTATTTTGTAAATTTTTTTCCATAATTGTGTGGATTTATTTACTAAATCCTCAATCTTATTTTGTAGGATGTTGAAGGATTTATATTTAGGTACAAATTTGCCAACATGTTTCTTATTAGCCTTTGTTATTTGACCTCTTGTTAGGTCAGGCATCACTTGTTCTAGGGTATATTCTCTGATCTCCTTGTCCATTTTTAGACAATAATGCCATTTATTTTCAATTATCTCATATAGCTCTCTAGGCATGGTATTGTCTAGCTCTAGAGGTGTACTCTTAAATTCAACCATCATGGCATATACTAATTCCTCTATTCTATTTTGTTCTTCTCTACTTAACTTGTTGAAATTAAGACTTTTTAGATCATTCAAATCTATATTCCTAACATTTTCACAAATTTTGTCCAAGGAAGCTTTGGGAGGATGACTTACCACTCTGACTTGGCTAAGATCCTCTGACTCTGTTCTTTCCTCATCATCTATGTCTAGTTGTGCCACATATTTTCTTCTCTTCTTTGGAACTTTTTCAGGTTGTTTAGTGGCCTTCTTCTTCTCTTTTTTTTGCCTCTTTTGCATTTTTTGTGGATTCCCTTGTGGTAGCTCTTGTTGCTAGTGCTGGATTGGCTTGTGCAAGCCTAGTGACCTTCGTGGACTTGGGTTGAGCTGGAGGCTAAGTTTTAGCTTTTCTTTTATTTTTGTTGGATAGTGTAGGTGCTTCCTTGGCTTCTTCTTCCTTGGCACCTTCCTCCTTCTCTTCTCCTAAGCCCTAGGTCAACTCCATTGGGCCTTGCCCTTGCTCTTCTTCTCCTTCTCCTCCTCCTCCTTCTTCACCACGTGATTCTCCTTCAATATTTGCTCCAAATTTCTTCTTTATCTTCTTTACTAATTTATCTTTCCTCTTAATAATAGAGGATATCTTCAATTTAGTTTCAACTTTGGATTTGACAACATCATATGTGCCAAAGTTAGGAGCTTCCTTATCCATCTCTTCTGCAAGAAATGCTATGATTTCTGTTGAGGCTTCATCTATATCAAGCTAATATCTCAATGGCCTTAGCAATCATACTCTTGGTATTTCTGCTTAGATATAGGTATAATCAATGTCAACCAAAAAGCATATGTCATTGATGTGTTTTCCCTGTAGGGAAACTAGTAGTCTCACCCTTTGCTTCATGGATTTCTTAAAGTCCTCAAAATCACTTGTCATTTGGGCCTCTAAATTCTCAACCATCTGATCGATGAACTCATTGATTTGTATAATTACAGTTTAGTTAGGGTTCCAATTCACCTTTCCAATAGAAGGAAACTCTTCCATAACGTAAAATAATATGCACATAAGAACTAGACCAAATTTGCATTGAGCACCTTTTGATCTCCTTATTGCTCCTAGTATTTAGTTTATTTGTTGCAACATTAGTTCTTATAGATCATATGTGTGATCTTTCTTTACTAGTTTACTGGCTACATCAACAGCTATACATGGCACATTGTTCAATTTGTTGGATTGATAGAATTTATGAAAAATCACTCTCACTACAAAATCTAGAAGAGGATCAGTTATAGTATCAATATTCATAGCCCTCTTATTCCATTAGGCTATTGTATTCCCTTCAATGATCTCTTTGGAATCACTGTGCAGGGTCTTACGCCAATCTAGGGTTAGGAAACCTGTAACCCTATGCACTATCCTTTTTGTAATCTTTACTAGTCTTGTTTCAAACCACAAACATCCATTGTGAGTTTTGTTGAGGACAATCCATATCCATTCAATTTTGAAACCTATAGGGTAAACTAGGGCATTGGTCAAACCCTTTTTCTTGACTATTTGGAATTCATCCTTTAGAAATTTATTTTAACATAGTTTGTCATAGGCTTGGAATATCTCAAGACCACCTACCACACCTATCTTTATGTTATAACAAATTCTCACATCTTGTACCATGACAACATTTGGTGCAATGATGGACAATGTGCCAACTGGATCATTTTTGTAGGCAACTTTAGGGATTGGCCTAAACTTGGGTTGTTTTACCTCATTACTAACTAACTGGACCTCATGATCTTCCTTTCCTTTGGGATTTCTTCAACTAGAAGCCATTATACTAAAATAAGGTTTTAAAATATTAAAAACTTTAACACTGCATAGCTCAACACTTGATAAATACCTTAGATCATTGAAATGTATGCTAAATCATTATTGAGATTGATGCAAATGGCTTCAAGGTTGCTGTATGATTGCTCCTGCATTCCTTTTTGTCTTTGCTTTATGTTTAAATGGCATGAAAATGATTAAAATTTGACCTTATACCTATAAAAACCTAGCATTAAATGCTTAGTGGACACAACTATAAACTCAGCACTTGAATATTTCACCATGCTCAACTCCCATTATATTTTGTTTACTTGGATTCCACTAGTTTTCTATTTCACTTGGCTTCAACTATCAACTCAGTCACTATTAGAAACTCAACATCCATTGGAGCTTTACTTGGCATTTGAGGGTAGTTTGGTAGTATTTGCAAAAACTTCAAATTCTAACTTGGCATCTTTGCTCATGTAGATTTCTTCCTTGTAGTACTTCTTTGTCTTGGTACTGATGTATGATATAACTTTGTATATTAGTTCCATACACCTATTCTTATTTAGTTGGATGAGATGTGATCACTTGACCTCTTGGGTGAAGTGATATTTCTATTTGATGTGCTGCACTCATCTTTCTTCTTCCAAGTTTTGTTCATTTGCCCTCTTATTTGTTCAACATCAACCTTCTCTTTTCCTTTATTGACTTATGTCTTAGGTGATTTTGACTTTGTTGGGCAATTCCTTCTGATATGAATAGTTTTCAAGCAACTAAAACATGTAGTTTAACTTAACCATCTACTATAATTCCCTCTAAAACGTGTTCTTATGCAATTTTCAAGAATGTGTCTATACTCCTAATAATAGTGATAGCTATACCTGGCATTGTAATCCCAGTTCTAGTGATGAACATGGTTGTTTCCTTTTGTAGGTTGATTAGGTGTCCACATAGGCTTTGATCTAAATTCCAATGCTCTATGTCCATATTTTTTGCAGTTGTAGTAGTGACCTTCAAATCTTGGTGTCCTCATGGTCTTGGTTCTACATTCATGTGCTTGATGTCCTTGCTTTTTGCACTTATGACAAAAGCTTGCATTTTTAGGCTTATCATGCTGATGATTATTCTTGCTCCTAAATACATTAGAGGTATGTCCCTTGTTACCATACAAATGACAAGTAGGTTTAGAGTTCTTACCTTTGTTACTCCTTTCTTCTGCAATCTTGGATGATTCTCCTTGCTCAGTGCTATTGTAACCAAGTCCTAAAGTGTCATTACTAGCCATTGGTGATTTTAGTAGTTGCTCAAAGTACTTGATAGCCTCATTGGGTTTTTTAAAAATTTATACTATCATGACCTTGTCTTCAATGGCTCTTTTTTTTTTTTGTTTAGTCATTTCACAAAGCATTATGGCTTGTGATTCTTGTTCAAGCTTGAGTATTCTGATTTCTTTAGCTTATGCTCTATTTTTCTCCATCAATTCAACTATTGTTGCATCAAATTCCTTGGAATCTACATTGGAAAACACTTGTGCGGCATCAATCTCCTTGTAGTGTATGTCATTTTTAGCTATGGCTATATCCTTCCTTCTTTTTAAGGACTTTCTCTATTCTTCTTTGGCTTCTTCCAATTTGTGTAGAGTGACGTGCACATCAATCACTTGATTTTCTATGATCTTTCCAAGTTTGGAGACTTCCATCTTTAGACCTTTTCTCTAAGCTATTAGGATTCTCCTATTGAGAACTAGGCTCTAATACCAATTATTGAAATATTAAAAATAGGAAGATTACTTCGTACCATGCTTTAGCATTTTCAACTCCTTTAAAATCAATAACTAAAACTAAACTACATGCATATAAACATATTAAATAAACATAAAGCAAACACATGCATTAACACACATAACACCAGATTTGGTAACCCAAAAACCCTTGAGGAATAAGAAGGTAAAACTGGGGTGGGGATAATACCCACAAAAATTACTACAAAAATAATTGTTTGACCACTTCTGATGGTCTGCCCTATGAAATGCCTACCCTATCAAAGGCTTTACACTGTGTTAATAGTGACCTGGTTAAAGGATTTAAAAACAATTTACATGAAGTGTCACCCTATTAAAGGATTTAGTTACCTCTTCAAAGGATTTACAAAATAGCTATTAAGATAACCTATCAACATAGGGTTTTCACTATTTAATACAATGGTAAGAGAGTATTAGAAATCATTTGACCTAATTGCTTACGATCTTTAATTGTTGATTTTAGGCACTTGATCTACTCACTCTAATGTGATCCTTCCTTGATCTGATATCTATTTGTATCCCTTGTTCTATTCTAATCAACTAAATGTGTAATTGCTGCTCAATTCAATAATTCTGTGATGCCCTTGTTGTTTACTCTTGTTCTACAATTTTCTATTTTCTTAGCAACTTCCTTGACTTCCCTTTTGTAGCATACAATCATGAGGTCTAAGTATTCTTACAAAGACTTCGTAGACTTAGGGTTAGGTATGGATCTATGATCCATATTGAATCTTGAGTTCCTACTCATTCCTTGCATTTTTCTCATTAGTTGCATGCCTTCTTCATTTTTGGAATGGTTGCATGCTAATTGCATAGGAAATATAAAAGATTTGTTCTTATCCTTATCATCCTTCAAAATCCTTGTAAGGCCCACACTAGTACCCTAAAATGGATCTTGATGAAATAAATATGATTAGGTGTTAATTAAGTTAGAATTAACATTTTTGTTACCAATTAGAGACTAAAGAGGATTTTGGTTATTATAAGCATAATACTTGTTCAATAATATGAAGGATGAATAGATAAGACCACATGAAAGATGAGACTCAATATGTTATAGCTAAGAACTTGGTCACGAGATTCTAGGTGTCACCCACAAAACAATTAGGAAAGATAAATTAACATTCACTTTAGTAAGAACAAAAATGAATGTAGGTTATAATGCCAACAAGACATATTGTCACATTTGGAAATTAGTATGACATAATTATGGAACATTCCAATAGCCTAAGTAATTAACCCTAGAAAATTCACACATAAACCCCTCATAATGTGATAAAGGGTTATTGCTAGGAATGTCACTACATTTAACTTGATTGAATGAATACTTGTTAAAAGGTCTGCATATTAGTGATTTGTGTTTAAGATATATTTATACTGAGATCCATTTTATACATTTTTAGTAGATATGACTTCAGTGTTTCATGATTATAAGTATGGTGATAGAGTTCAAAATGGTAATTTAGTTATGATAAGAAAAGTAAATGTTGATACACATATTTGATATTTTAATGTTTTGAATATTTTATGAAAATGATTAGATGAAAATTAATTGTATATGTTAATGTGAATTTTGTGATATTGAATTATTTTGCACTTACTTGTATATATTTCTATAATATTTCATTGGACTACTGATGCTTGAATTTAATGTGCAGGAAGTGGAACCATGGATACTTTGGGGGGAAACAAGTTCCAAACCTATGTGAACACAATTTAACCAAGGTGAATCTTTCGAAGGTTCAAAAGCCTCATTGTGAAAGTTTTTTTCTTCATAAATGTAAGATTTCTTGCTTGTAAAGATGTTTAATCATAAAGATGCAATAGGGGTTTGTCTTGGTAAGGAGAATGTGTTTTTATGTGTCACTTAACACTTGTGAATTTTGTGTGTGATTGACATGTCATTTTGGGTTGGAACATGATGGCAATTTACCCTAAAACTAATTACCCTATTAATAAGTAATTAAACCCACTTGACAAGGGAAGGATGGGTTTCAATCATAAGAAATTCGAATCTAGACTTGACTAGGGTTTTGAGGGGTCATTAGGTGGTCCCAAAGTGTCCTTTATGTGAAAATAAGCTTTCCATGTGATAGCATAATATGTTAGGGACCTAATTTTGACCATGATAGTGACAAGACAGCCTAGAGGGCTCCTTTATCCATGCATTCTTCCACCAATTCGAAAATGGACTTGTCACATGTGTTGTCTTCCATGTTCCCACTAAGTCAAATATAGAAAAATCAAAGGAGACAAGTTGGTAAGGGGGGATGGATTAGTGTTTTTGCTAAAAATGGTTAGTGAGAAAGCCTTAATATAGGATCTTGGACAAACTAGTTGGGGTGTCTAGCCACTCTCTAAGTTTAGAGACACTTAGATTTTGGAAGGGAAAGGGAGCTCTACTACAACTATCACTACCCTAGCTTGGATGAAGGTTAGTGTTTCAAACTATGCTTCATTCTTATTCTTTAGTATTGTAAAGAAATCTACAAGTGTGAAGTGTTATCTATGGAGTATGCATTGTAATGTGAATATTGTGTGATGAGCTTTGTCATTGTGTTGTGGAGAGGTGAATGTGTCTTGTGATCTTGAATATTTTCCCTTTGTTTTTCTTTTCTTGTTCTTCTCCTTTGTTTTCTTGTTTGAATGTAAGTATTGAATGTGTTTATGGGTGTGAAGGCTTAACTCACCCTTGGGAGGGAAGAGAAGCCTTGGGTGAAGAGCATAAGTTGGGCTTGACATTTAGTTGAGAAAATTACCCCATGAAGAGGGTTTGTTAATATCATGGAGTATGGGCTCCATTAAGGCCATGAATCTTGTTGTTTTGGGAGGTACAAGGAGGTGTCAGTTGGGAGGTACAATGAGGTTTAGGTGAATGAGGAGGAGATGATATGTTTTGAAGGCCTTGTGAGGCAAATGCAATGACAATATGTTATTATGTTATTGTGGCCTTGAGAGGCAAAATGCATTGGCAATATGTTGTTTATGTTGTTATAATATCTCCTCTTTGGAGAGCCAACCTTCACCCAACATTTTATGCTTCCGATGGTGAATCATTTTGCAAGCCATGGGAGGGTTTTGATTGTGTTTGTGTTGTGTTTTCATGCAAATTTTTGTGAAGTATGAGTGTAACTTGTTTGGTTCTTGTTTTCCCTGCTTGGTGGGTGGTTCTTGGAAGCCTAGGTTGGGTGGTGAGCCCCCATGGTTCTATATTATTTTGATTTTTCTTGCAAGTTTTTTTGATGCACTTGGATACTTAAGAGTCATGAAGATTTCATTGCATGAGAGAATGAAATACTATAGTAGTTGGTTGATAATGGAGCAGCAAACTCCATCTTTTTATGTGTATCCATTTGTGATTATAAGAGTGTTGATATTGCTCCTATTCATTTGTCACTCACTAGTAGGATTGTGTATCATCTTGTGTAGAGATTTGTACATTATATAATGTTGATAAGAAGATGCCTACCACCCTTTGGGATATTGTAAGAACTATTGGTAGAAGCTTGTATTGTGTGTAGGAAGGTAGTTATCTTGGCTCCTTAAGTTATTGTGCTTCTTCACTCCTATGTAAATTGCAAGATTGAATCCAATTATCATGGAAGAATTGTATTAATAGGAGAATTAGTTTTCATTGAATTTTGTTATCTTTTCAAATCTCTTGAATAATGATCGTATATCCATCATTGAATTGAATCCTTGCAAATGAGTACAATGTTAGATCTTGATCAAATGGGTTACCAAGTTTTATTACTTATAAATTAGATTAATCAGTTTGTCCATATAAGACTTTTGTGATGCTTTTTGTATGTAATTTTGTATTGGGTTTATTGTCTAAATGGATCAATAAGTCCATTGATTTAGACCATCATAACATATCAAGTAACCCCTAATGTAATAGCGCAATAATTATGGGTACCCTAGACTATAGAAGAAGAAAATCAAATAGAAGGAATTATTGTATCTTGATAGTCTCAATAAAATCCTAGATTAGAAAACATTAGCAGGTCATCAGATTTAGTCCTTAAATGTTCTAGGTATGCAGGGAAGAAATTTAACATATGTAGAGGCTAAAATTCATAAGAAGAGAAACTTGTTGTAGATGCATATTTGTTCTCTGGATTTTGTATGAGGAATAGCAAAAATAACACCTCTCTATTACAGTTCATTAGAATATTGTCAAGGAATATTCTCTAGAATCATCCACTTGAATAAAAAGATATATTATATGCTATTCACCTCTCACAAAAAAATAATAATAGTGGTAAACTTTGTTATCTTTTGAAGCTTCACTCAAAAAAAAAAGAAATCACGTGCTCCTTGTCATATTCTTCCTCAAATTAATTTGTGTGCATAAATCATGTTAGGGCTATACCGCCTTAACACTAGGTGTTAACGGTTAAAAAATAATAATAATAAAGAATGATTACAAGTAACTCATAAGACTATACCCCTTATACACCTCTAACAAGCCAAATTCAATTAACCTCTAAAAAAATATACCCTAGCATACAAGAAAAGGAGCCTAGCTTGGAAAACTACCCCTACCCAATCATCACTGTTGGACGCTGCAAGAAAACCACCTGTCACCTTAACCAAGGCCCGTGGCTATAAAGCCATGAAAATGCACTCCATTTACATTGTTTTTTTTAACTTAAAAAAAAAAATTTCCAAGTCCTCTCCATCGTAAGGAAGTGCATTTTCGTGGCTGTATAGACGTTGCCTTAACCAAGGCACCTCCAGTAGCTATAGATCTCTTTGCTTGCATAGACCTTGGTTCCTGTGCATGAGCCATGTATCAACTTGGGAAGAAGTTTTTTTTTTTTTAAGAAAAAGGGAGTTCTATGTTTATAATAAAACATGTTTTCTTCCCCTTCTTTATGGCACCTTCTCCTAGGCATGCTAAGGCAGGGTGCCCAAGGAAGATATGCCCCCTCTCCTAGCTTCTTTACATGTGCCAACTCCTTTATACCACTAGCTCCTTTACACGTGCCAACTCCTTTATACCAAGTAGTGATTTATGATAGAAAGTATGAGTGTGGGGTGTTAAAAGATAAGGGTGGAAAGTGTTTAGGTTAGGAAGGTAGTGGGATAGCATAGTAAGAACTCTTTTAATTTGTTGTATTGTATGGATGGTTAGGATAGCTTTGGAGTTTAATCTCTTAAGAGGTTTAATGTGTGATAAGGATATGTAGATAAAGTGAACATTGTTTATGTATATCTAGAGAGGAAATCTTAGGGGTTAGTCTAATATGTAAATAATATTGGTAAATAAATTGTTTAGGGATAATGAGAAATGGGAAGCATGTGAATAGAAATAGTTAGTAGGAAAGGAATTATGTAATTAAAAAATATAATTAGTAGCTAGAACTATCATAGTAAGAGTTAAGTAGTGTGCTATTCAATTTAAGTAGTAAGTAAGTTGGATAGTTAATTGACATTGTATGAAAATTGACGAATCACAATGGACAAATGTATAACCACATACAATTCATAACTAATAGTGAAATGAATCCACCTAGGTTAGAGGGCAGGTTACCCACCATCCTCATATTATAATTATTTGACTAAAATAATAAACATAATTCCATATAGGAACAATGTGAACCATTACATTCATATACTAAATAATATTCAGATAGAAATTATCTCATTTGAGTGGCATTCTATATTTGATAGAGCATACATATATTGGAATGGAATGAACAACAATATGGCATCATTAAATAAGGTAGGAAAGTAATGTTTTTAGGTGTTAGTGTTAGTAAAATATTTGAGTCATGAGTTAGGAAGAAATTAGGCTTGTATTTAAATCTAGTAATAACTAAAATGGTAGTTAGCAAGTATAATGGTATGGTTCAATTTGGAAGATAAGTGCAAGATTTAATTAATGATAAAATAGTTTGGGTAAGATTAATGATCAAGTTAGAGATTAGTAAGCATGTCAAAGGATCTAGCTAGTAATAATATATGACCAAAAAATAAAAATAAAATAATAATAAATATTATAATAATAATAGTAAAAATAAGATAATAAGTTAGTCAAGGTATGAGTACGTACATTCAACTTGACGATGGATATAAATAATTATAATAAGAAACCTAATATCTTCAATTAACATTAGGTATCATAGAGGAAGTCGATTATACATGAGACCATGCATTGAATAACAAAAGAGGCTAATGGAAATTCTTGGTTAGTATGCAATAATTATTAGAAGCATGTAAGTTAGTGTAGGAAGAGTTAAAATGTAAATAAATAATAACAATAATAAATGAGAAGATAAAATAGGAAGTAGTATAACAAGTATTTGTTGATAAGTATTCTAAAGAATCACCTACACCTTGTCAACATTATGTGCACTAGGGTCATAAGTTGTTGTGACATCTAGTTCTGACAATGCAATGATGTTGTGAAAGCAAGAAGTAATGTTTAGCCTAAGTTGTTTGATCACAACATGGACTAGAATTGGATATTCTATCAACCAACTTGAGGTTCATCATTTATTAGATGCTTGAAAAATGCAAGACCAAATGGGCATAACCAAAAATCAAATATATTGAGTGGTTGCATTAAGGAAACACCTAGCTATTGAAAATTATAAACATGCATAGTTCTTTAAGCATACCTTTCAAAAAAATAAAAAATTGGTTGAGTTTTTGCCTCGCAATTTTAGGGCATGACAATCCTTCTATGTTGGCTCCAAAAATGGTTTACATCTGAGTTTGTGAAGGCACAAACTTATATGCTAATTCTGTGTTACTTGAAACATATTGGACTATTGGTGCTTGACATATATACTATCCTACTTTGCTCGGCATCTATTGCATTTTTCTTTGGCTTACTCGACATATGTAGTGCTCTAACTTGCTCAACATCAATTGTGACTCAGCACCTATATATCACTTGGCACCTGTATAATGCTTAGCACCTAAAGTCACTTGGTACCTATTGGAAATCTAACTCAGCACATACTATGGCTTGGCATACATAGTGTACTCGGCTTCAATGTAGAAAGTGGTTAAGTGTGTTAACACTCAAATGTCAAAACCATTCTAAGATCAATAGAAAATATGACTTAGGAAATTAAGAATTTCCATGGTTTGCAAATGATGAACCAATTAACTAATAAAATATCAATTAATTGAGAAGGTTAGTTAAGAATAATAATTAGTGAAATGACATAGGACTAAATTATGGGTTGTTCAATCCTATAGAGAAAATTAGTAGATGATTAGCTAGTTTGGTTAAATAAGTGTGATAGTATCCTTTGATGAAAATGTGATGATGATACAAATTCAATAGGATGATGATGGATAGACCAAAGCCATGGTCAAATTGATCAATTGATTTATATGCCAAGGACACATGACACAAATTAAAGATATGCAACATTTAACCGATATTGTAAATGCTACAAGATTGAGATTAATTAATATGGTTGATCATAATAACATCGATGGACACTATCAATATTATTAAAATGGTTGATAATGCCATGATTTGACATTGAAAGACTCAATGATGTCAAATATCAGAAGACATGAATGATAGTTTGACCTAGTACTGAGAGCCATGACATTACTAAGGTCAGATTGATAAGATTTGATAGATTGATAGGTTCCAAGGCATTGAAAGGCATAACAATGCCTAGGATTTGATAGATGATGATTTATTTGAGATTTTTACCCATTCTAAGTTGATTAGGACTAATTTTGGGTGATGCTAAGTTGATTTGGGGTGATTTTGAGTTGATCTAAAATGGTTTCTAATGATGTTGAAATGGTTCCAAAATGATGTGCAATTGATGTGAAAGAGGATATGAATGATGATAGACATTGTTGAGATACAATTAGGTTGGCCAAAAGATCAAAGTTAGTGGAATTAGAAAATGGGATGAACTAGTATGGAAAGTGATGTTGATTTAGGGGCCCTAGAGTATTTTCAAGGGTTACCACTCAAGATAGTGACCAAATAAGTAAAGTGATAGCTCAATTTGTTCACAATGAAGATAAAAATCCAATGCAACTGACAATTCAAAAATTAGAGTTGAAACGCAAAAGTTATGGCCTTCAGTGTGTAATATAGGGGCTCCAAGAGTAGTTCTAGGCATCCTATTACCCCATATGTGCCTAAAACGCACCCAAATGCACCTAATGTGCACTTGGTAAGACCAAGTGCACTATGGGAGTACCAAGTGCACCCATGGTGCACTTGGGAACCCTAAGTGCACTCAAAAGGTGGAGATTGTGCCCTAGAAGGCTTCGAGGGCCAAAAATAGCCCGACTAGACTTGGAATGATTTGAAATTTTGTGTGCATGCCCCAAATGGTGGAAAGAGGTTAGAACATGAGTGAAATTAGTCAAGCATGGTCACATTTTGTCAAAATTGGTCAAATAAGGGTTAGACTAAGGCTGGACTAGGTGGAAAGCCCTAGAAGTTTGACAGACAGTGTAGGATAGTGCCAGAATGTAAGAATGCAAGATGAAGTTGTTTTGTGCATCAGAACACATGATAATGGTGATGAATGAAGAAATGAATGAAAGAAGATGAAAGAGATGAGATGTGGACCAGTGAGAATGAAGTGAAGAATTTCTACTTTCAAACAGTGCACTCTATGTCAAATGGAGCTTCATTTTGATGGAATCATAGATGTAAACCATTTTTTAGCATCCACAACTTCTATTTCACACATTTATCCTTCTTACTCTTTTCTCATTTCATACTTGCTTGATTACTTGATCTTTTTGGATATTATACAATACATTACATATATATCAATCTAGTTTACATAATTACAAAGTCAGCCAATATATAAGTTAACACCAATATTACAAAGTTAGCTCAAATGAAGACACTCAGGTTCTAAAGATTGACTTGGTGAAGTTCTGATACATGAAATCCACTATCACTACTCAACATCATCATGCATTTGGTAGAAGTAGAAGCTTGGTCCATACTAGTCATCTCAGAGTATTATGAAACTTGGCCCGCACTGGAGACTTGGTAGATATTGTGTAACTTGGTAGAAACTAAGTTACTTGTTTACCATGACTGCACTCAATAAACACTAATCTTCACATAGCTCGTTTAACACTAACTTTGCTTCACATGAAATGCTAGTTTATTAGAAACTACAAAGCTTGGTAACCATTGAATTGCTCGAGTTGAACTTCTGGACTTCACACCACCTGATTCTACTTAGTTTGAACTATTGCACTTCTCACTAACTAAATTCACTTAGTAACCACTAGAATGCTTGGTGGCTATGCTCGTTTAACACTGTAGACTATTCAATGAGCTTTATAACCATATAGAATGTAAATAAGTATTGTCGCTAATAACAAACTTGACTGAATGTCAACAATGGATAAGGTATTGATCAATTAATTTAGTTACAAGTTGATATGTTCATGTGATTGCACAACATAAATCAATTAAAATCAAATTTTCATTCTGTAATGAAGAATTAAATTATTGGTCATTACTTATTTGTAATGGTTCTCCTTTGAGTTATATTTAGCTATTTTAATCAAGGAACCAATTGCAAATCCAAGAAGAATATTGACCATTTTATGCTATAGGGGATAGATCTAAAAAAAAGAATGTGAGTGAGTGAGTTTTTGAAGAAGAATCATAAAATAAATCATTTCCATCCCTAAGATGTACCAGCCTTGGCCCTATAGAGCCTAAAGCGTAGAGAGTCCTTTGTACTCTATTGAAATTGGTCTAGAGCTGAGATTAATACTACTAAATATAGGATCTAGCTAGTTCTTAGTCTTATTTTTTTCTTATGTATCCTAGTATTGGTTTAAAGAAACCTAGTAGTTCCCAAAAAGACCTCCAAAATAACCAATAGATTATCTTGTAGGGAACTATTGGAAATATGAGGTAGGAAAGTTTACTGAGGGAGTGGAGGGGTTTGAATTAAGAACCAATAAAACTTTAACTTATTTCACCAACTAATCCTCCATAAAATATTTTGATCTAATTGCATGCATGAGAGAATGAAAGTAGTAAAACATTCATAACACTTTGAGACAAGATATGGTGACCCAGAAACCTTCCAAATAGAAAATCAAACTAGGGTGGGGATGATACGCCCAAGCTTTAGTATTGTAGTATAAAGTTGGCTGGTTAAGGCTTACAATTGATCACTTTTGGCTTGTTAGGTCCACCTTGTGAGGGGATTTTCAAAACATACAATAAAGTATGCACTTGGTAAATAGATTTGTCAAAGAATGTTAAGTCTACCCTATTAAAGGATTTAACTGATATACCTATTAGGATGAACAAGTGGCTAATCTTTGATTTGCAACTCTAATTTGCTAGTTGAGATTCCTTTGAAATGTAAAGATCACCTTGTTGCGATAGATAAATCTTTTCTATCCCTTTTACTACTTGTAGCTTTCACACTTTTTCTCTCTATATTCACTTCATACTTTCTTCTCATTATTTTGATGTGATATAATACATTACATATATACCAATCCAAAATACAATTCATCGAAGTTAGCTACAACATAGATTTCCATCAAGATCACAAAGTTGAGTCAACTATTGGCACTTGAGGTTTGAAGAAAAACTCAGTGAGGTTTTGATATTTGACAACAATTGTAAACACTCAACATAATTACACACTTGATAGATGTATAAGATTGATTCATACTAATCACTTATATGTAGCTTGAACTTGGTCAACACTTGTGACTCAGTGAAGACTGAAACTTGACATATAAACTAAATCACTTGGTTGACTTTGAATGGCTCAATCAACATTAACACTACAAGCTTGGTATAAATAGAATCACTTGGATGACACTGCTTAGATTGGTCAGCACTAGATTCACATCATTGACACTACAAGTTTAGTACACACTAGAGAACATGGTTAACATTATGTAACTTAGTTAATACTATGAAGATTGGTTTGTACTATCACCAATCAACTTGGTAGATACTAATAGGCATGAACTCAATGTAGATTTTGAAACTTGAAAGAAACTATAGAACTTAGTAGTAACTGGATTACTTGGTTAACACTGCATTTTTCTAGATAAATTTGGTTAACCAATTGACTAAGTGTGAGCCACTAATAAACAAACTTGACCATATTGTCAAAAATATTTCCCTTTGGCATTAATGAAAAAACACTTATCAATCAAAAACTAAATACTCAATTTTTTTAGGTGAAAACATTCTTTTTATCTCCATCATCTGTCTTCAAATCGATAACATTCTCTATTTCTGAGATTTTTCAAAATTGCTTTTGTCAAAAATGTTTTCTGATTATCTATACATGTATCTATATAATATTATGTTTCTCCTCATACATATATCACATATATACCTCATATTATGCTTTTCCCAATATTCTTCATATATAAATTCATCTTATATTATGCTTCTCTCCCATATATATATATATATATATATATATATATATACACACACACACTTCTCCCCCTTTTTGACATAATGAAAAAGGTGTATACTACATGGTAATGCCAAAATTTGACAAGAAGTTAGAATTTACTTTCAGAATAATGCCATTGTCTAGTGCCAATTTTCTTGTAATACCTTGCTTACATGTAATGCAATCTATACTTTTGGTGATAACTCCATCATGTGATCAGCTATGTAGAAGTTATTGTCATTGATGCATGTATTGACATGTACAATGTGTTTTTGCAATGCATCCATGTTGGGAAGAATCATGCCTTGGATTTCTACAAGTGTGGCCCTATCCTAGCTTCTTCGCTTAATAATTCTGCTTGTGAATTTTTTAGATATCTAATCTTTGAGTATTGAGTAGAACTATAGCTTGGATTAAGTGACAACTAGTGTGGACTTTCCTTCAAGTCTTCATCTATCTTAGATAATGTTTCCTTGATTACTTGGGTGAAGATAGATTTATCACATAACTTAATAAATAATGAAGTTACATTATTTGCAAAGGTTTGCAATTGTAAGAATTTGGCTTAGGCTAAAATTCACCCAAGAACAAAAGAACTCAACAATAGCACACAGTAGACCAAAATAGGTAGAGTATGATTAGAATGATGATATTCATTCAATAATTGGATACAACCAACATATTAGAGTACCCTAGGAGTGCCTAAATATAAAGGCCTCAGGAGAGCTTCTATAATGCCTATAAGTTAGCACCATGACATGTCATACAACCAAGCACATCTCCACCAAATATGGATTATCCTCCATTAAGCATGAGATTAAGTGCGATGATGTGAAGATAAGACTACAATGGTGTAGCACAAAAGTTAGTGGAGTAGACAACATGTGCTAAATGAGGAGTGCGGAAAATTGTGTTGTCATCATGAAAACTTAGTGAATGATGCATACTCATGTGTTGTAGACACCATGTGCCTAATTAGAGTTGTGTAACTCAATGAGAGTTCACAAACTCCTAAGTGTCTCACCTAAAATAATAATAAAATAATGAAAAATAATTAAATAATGCATTAACCTAAGTAAAACTTAATTAAGTGTAATAAGTAAATACTTATTTACACCAACACCGCCCCTTAAGTGCAAGTTAGGGGAATGCCCTTAAGCTTACGCAATCTAGGATGAAATGCAAGATGGGTCGCGGCTACTAGGCCATGTTAGGAACCCATGTACATAATGATATACAATCTCCCATAAAGCGGGGAAAGAGGGAAAACCTCATGGGAAAAACCCTCCCCCAAAAAGAGAGATAAATAGGATGCATGGATGGATGGAGTACTCATGACCCCCCCATTATGACAACATCCAATATATACATAAGAGAATGATGAGAAGAGGTAGAGAGATAGAATGGGTTCCCCCCCCCCCCCCAAAGAAGAATGCCAAATAATGAACGCTCCAATAAAGAAGCTAATCCAAGACTGCAGAATGGTGTTCCTCCCCTTAGAAAGAAACAATGCCAAGTGTACAAATGAGACGCTTCCACTGTGTGTGGAAAGAATCCCATGGATAAGTGATGTCTCTAAAAATTACTCAACTAGCTGAAGAACCTATCCCAAAGAACTGTCTGTCACTACAGCTGATGCAAAACCCTGCTGCAACTGCTGATCATAAGTATCCACATTCACTTCAACCTGCGAGGATTGATCATGTAGAGAATGAACAAGAGAGTTTGAAATCCTCATGAAAAATGAAGAAGGTAATTCTACATCAAGAAGAAGAGGTAGATGATCAATACTATCCCCCAAATTTGTCATCAAACCTATATCTGGAAGACTAAAAGTACCCCGCTATTCTAGACCTATCACTGTGGCAATGTATGCATGCGGACTGAACTGATGAAGTGACTGCTCATTGTATCTATCGACAGAACTCCACATTTTTGAAGCTGTTGAAGCACTATCATTGGAATCACTATCAGTATCCACACTGTATGATGTGCGAAGAGGAGTAGAGGACAAGCTCAGAGAACTTTCCTCAAAATGTACATCCTTCTCCACAAAAATTTGATGTGTCTCAAGATCAAGAAGTCTATATGCCTTTGCACTGTCTTCATAACCAATGAAGGTACAAGGCTAAGATGTCTGTGCCTTGTGACCCCTGGAAGATCTGTTTGCCCAAGCAAGACAACCGAAGACTCTGAAGTGTGTCACAATAGGTTTTCTACCACACCATGCCTCAAAAGGAGTTTTTCCATCTAAGGTTGGATGAGGAAAACGATTAAGAATGTGACTAGCACTGGAGATTTATTCAACTTCTAATGATGGATCTAGAGACTTGGCATGAATAATGCAACTTGCCATAGACTTAAGAGTTTGGATCCTCAGTGCTACAACATCTATCTTATGCGGATTGAATGTTGAAAGAATCTAAAGATCAATGCCCTCATGTCTACAAAAATCCTTAAGTGTTCTGTTCACATCCATGTTTCCATTTTCCATGCAAAGTACTTTGATGGCCTTTCTAGATTGTCATTCTACATGAGCCTTGAAGTCTAGAAATGCATCCAAAACTTCACCTGTACTATGTAGAAAGTAGACCCAAGTGAACCTTGAAAAGTCATCAACTAATGTAAGTATGTAGCAACCCTGGTTGAATACAAAAGGACCTACTAATACCATGTGAACCATTTGAAGAACAATTGTTGCTCTAGAAGACTTTCCTCTTTGTAACTTCCCCTCTTGATGCATATCCACTGAATCTAACAAATATTTACCCTTAGAAAAGTTGATTTGAGGTAGACTTTTGACCATTTGGTATGTGCAAAGTTGCTGAAGATAGCGATAGTCAAGATGACCATACCGCTCATGCCATAATTGCATGTTTGAATGAAATTGTGATAACAAGGCCTTTGAAGGAGTCTTGGGCACAAAATATGAGAAAGAGTACAACCTCTTGTGATCATTCACTTTCCCTACTGCAACCAAGGAATTATCTTTAAGACTATGCACTTGAACTGAGTTAGGAAGGAACTCAACTCTATGTCCATCTCCAAGGTGAGTAATTTGGTAGATTGAAAGGAGATTCAAACTTAGGTTTGGAACATAGAGAACCTCTTGAAACTCTCCATTGTCCATCTCCATGTTTCCTTTTCCTTCAACTTCTATTTTACTATCATTCCCCATGAAGATGTGTGGTACTCTTGAGCGATTCAATGAATAAAAATCCCCCTTTGAAGAACCCATATGATATGAGGCACTTGAGTAAAATATCCATTCCCTTGAAGAGTTTGCATTTGCCATGAGTGCTTTCCCTTTGTTCTTTGAATCTGAAGAAGATCCCTTCTCCTTATAAGCATTAGGAAATGGAACATTATGTTTCTTCATGATTTTGGTCAATTCATCAATCTTTCTAAGATAGCAATCATGCTCTTCATGATCCATTTTCTTGCAATAAGCACACTTCTTCTTCTCCTTATTATTGTCCCCTTTTTTTTTAGAATTCGAGGACTTGCCTTGTTGATTTGATTGTGGTGTTGTCTTTTCTGCATCCTCAGATTTTCTCTTCCATTTATTTTTACCCTTTCCTTTGTTTGAAGATTGTCTAGCTGAATGTTGAGAACCCTCATTGGCCACCAATGCTTTGGTCTGAGGTGATTTGAGAATCCCCATTATTTTCAACTACTTTTCTTCATCATCCAATAGTTTAGCATATTCATCAAAAGTTACTTTCTTGTAGGCAGACCCTAAGGTAGTCTTTGAGGTGTTAAAAGAAGATACAAATGTGGGATATTCAGATGGTAACTTGTTGTGAATGAGATAGATCAGTCTATCATCTTTGATAGAATTCCCACAATCAGTAAGCTTTGTCCTTAATTCATTCACCTTGATGATGAAGTCCTCTATTGAGTCATACAACTTAGGATCTAAGGAAACTAGCTCATCTTCTATTTTCAATAGATCTTCTTCAGACACTTTACCATAAAGGCTTTTGAGGGTATCCCAAGCTTCCTTGGATGTAGTACATCTTATGATTTGATACATGATCCTATCATCTACCCCCAAACATATATCACCTAGGGCTTTCCTATCCATGGCTACCCATTCAATAATTTCACTTGTTGATACATTATCACCTGCTAGTTTAGGAAGAGTACCATCTACATATTGTGAAACTCCATTATGCATTAAGTGATACAACATTTTTATAGACCACATAACATAGCTATGAGGAGTTAACTTAGGAAACTTAAAGTTTCCCATAATACAGAAAAATGAAAGAAATTTGCAAAAAAGAGAGAACACAACACCAAGAATACCCCCCCTTTTCACTAAATCAAGAAACCCCCCAAAAATAGATGCTTTGGGCACTTTATCAGTAGTGTGATTACAATGGGCTACTTGCCAATTTAGGCCTTTATGGACTTTTGATTTTCCTTGTTTTACAACTTCGCAATAGAGTACAAAACTGAAACTTTATAATGTGCTACAATACTGAAGCATTACAAAGCAAAGAAAGGCCCTATGCTGAAAGTGACAATTTTTTCCACACAACACTATAATCTGATGCTAGATCTAAAAAGGAGACAAAAAAATATGCACTTTCAAAAAAAATACAACTTGTTTTCAACTCTAGATGTGCCTGTACGGAGCATTTGAAGTTGCAAAATGCAGGATTATCCAGGTACAGTCACCAAAAAATGCAAATTTTGAAAAATCCATGTACCAAAACCAAAAAATAGTTGCACCACCAAAAAATCTAGAAAATTTTACCCAATGCCAAAAAAAATTGCACCTTATTTGGAGTCCGGATGTGTGAGTTATGGACTCTTGAAGTTGGACTGCCAAAACAAAAATCAATTTGGTGAGGGGTTGCACCAGCAAAAAATGGGGTTAAATTTGATGGTCATATGGCCATCTCAACAGTTGTAAAATGGCTTGTGATGACGTCCAAATGGGCATCAATTTTTAGGTCGTAAAATGATGTCAGTAGAAAATCAGTCCACTGGATGACATGGCAGTTGACTCGGTGATCTGTATAGTATATAATTGTACAGAATTAGTAGATGTGTCTGATGACTTAGCGATGATGTGTCACTAACTGGACTATCCACATGTCAGATCTGACTGTGTAAATGATGCAAAGCTTATGTGGTGGGTAGCCACGTGTATGCTGACGTGGGTAGTGACTCAGGGTCTGCTGACTGTCGATGTGACTGTGCAGTACCTTAGGTGGTAGAATAGTCACTGTTGACTATGCAGGATGAGTGGATGCCTACGTGTTAGGTGTGGATTGGTGCCTACCAAAATTTGATTTCCGTTGCCGAAAGACAGAGCAGGGATGCCAGGATTTGACAATGATTTTTGTTCAACACTTCGACATCGGGTATTAGATTTTTGATGTCAGAATGTCATGGGTATTGGTATTAGTCCCACATGTGTTGTGTGGGAGGTTTGTGTGCTATTGAAATTTGACCGCCTGCAACACCCGAAACAAATGAGGTCTGTGATGATGTATGGCTGTCCCAGGGGTCGTGCCTACCAGGAAATGGTACGGCTGTGCGAAATCCTATGCTGGAACTTGTAAATGGTTCGGCGGTGGAAAATTGGGTTGGATTTTGTGATGGGAAAATTGTAGGGGTCTACAGTACGGCCCGTGATTTGAGTCCATTGTAAGTGGATTAAAACCCTGCGAAATGTGCTTCCTATGAATTAAATAAATAATCCACCACCACATACAGCGGCGAACTGGGGTGTGATTGCCTAATTCAGCCAAAAATAAAAAAATTTCTCTACCTAATATGGAAAAAAAAAAATTCCAAAAAGATTCTGAAATAAATAATTTTGAAAAATTCTAAAATACTAAGAATTGCAGATCTAAATTACAAATGATCAGATCAAATAAATGATCATACCCAATTTGCAAATCGGTGCCTTTGGGTGCCAATTTGCAAAAACATTTTGCCTCACGATCAATTTTCATCTAAGATAGGCAAATTTATAGTCAATCTTCATCGAATCAGTGCTCCGGATGCAACAAAGAGGTCAGATCTGGCTCTAGATGCTCCCAATTTTTGCAGATACTCTGGATTTGAGGTGCTAAATCACAAACAATCTCGAACGGCTACTTGATGAGAATCCTCCTCAACTCTGATACCATGTAAGAATTTGGCATAGGCCAGAATTCACGCAAGAACAAAAGAACTCAACAATAGCACACAGTAGACCAAAATAGGTAAAGTATGATTAGAATGATGATATTCATTCAATAATTGGATACAACCAACATATTAGAGTACACTAGAAGTGCCTGAATATAAAGGCCTTAGGAGAGCTTCTAGAATGCCTAGAAGTTAGCACCATGACATGTCATACAACCAAGCACATGTCCACCAAATATAGATTATCCTTCATTAAATACGAGATTAAGTGCGATGATGTGAGGATAAGACTACAATGGTGTAGCACAGAAATCAGTGGAGTAGACAACATGTGCTAAATGAGGAGTGCAGAAAACTGTGTTGTCATCATGACAACTTAGTGAATGATGCATACTCCTGTGTTGTAGACACCATGTGCCTAATTAGAGTTGCATAACTCAATGATAGTTCACAAACTCCTAAGTGCCTCACCCAAAATAATAAAAAAATAATGCAAAATAATTAAATAATGCATTAACCTAAGTAAAACTTAAGTAAGTGTAATAAGTAAATACTTATTTACACCAACATCAATGAATTGAGAATAGTAGACAATTCTACTTTATTTATTGCTATTTTATGTTCTACTTGCTCCAATACCTTGTTCTTAAATTTTATCTCTACTATTTGTAGCAATTTTTCTTGTCCATTCAGATATTCATTGAATTTATTTAACTTCTACTAATTGAACAAAAATAGGTTGTGTACTATCAACCTCAATATTTAGTGCATCTATAAATATGTTCTTTACATCTTCAAGCACTTGGTTTTCCCTACTCTTTTCTTCTCTAAGCTTCTATTATTTAGCTCTCTTTTGCAATAATTCACCCATGATGTTCATATAATCAGGATTCAAAGTAGAGATATCCCAATTTGAGATAACTATATCCTCATCTAGATCAATATCTTCTTCTTTACACTTTATCTTTATTTGAAACTTTAGTACTTGATTGACACTTGTTCTCAACTATCCTTGTAATTTCTATATGCACACTTGGAATTATAACAATAGTAGAAATAGAGGGCCTAGCAAAAAAATTAGATATTGCACTGATATTAGAAATACCTTGTTGCATTGTCAAAATTGATAATGGTGGCACTTGTTGCTTGGTAGATGAAGTGTTGATCACTTTAGTCAATATGGTACTCAACTAAATTGGTGCAAATATTAGTTGGGTGCTTGGTGTTGTAGTGGTTACCACAACCAACTCAACAAAAGCTTTCTCTAAGCTTGATGGCATTGAAGCTTTTCTCTAAGAATGAGAAAATGAGGCCATCTTGCTACTACAATCTTTTCTGGGTCAATTTCCTCAATATTTGAATCTCAAGGAGATTCTCCTCTGTAGCTTCTTGTTCTTCCTCCTCATCATCCAAATTTACAACATATTTTGTTTCCACATCTTCTTTATCATTATTTTCATCATCTTCCTTGTCATCTTCATCATCTTTATCAGTAACATGAACAAATAAGTCACTTAGCTGATGAAGGCTATAAATGTTCTTCCATGTGGTAGAGGTAGATTTTACCACAAATTCTATGTCTTCTATTAGCACAAGACATGTTGAATTTAAGAGTGAGTTTTTCCTCATTTTTCTTCATAGATTCTTTCACCTCTTTGTCACTAAGACTCAGTATGAGTGATCTTAGAGTCTATTCAAATATATCATTTATAGTCTTCTTAGCATGCTCCCATCTAGGCTTGATTTCTTTCATAAGCTCATTGGGAATTTTCTATACAAGTTGATCAAGAGAGTACATCCATTTACCTAATTTTGTCCTCAACTTTCTTTTTCTCATCTACATACCTAGTTTCACATATGATAAAATTGAATTTTTCCATTCCATCTCTTCTTTTTGTTTCATTTAATTTTTCTTGAAATTTAGGTGGAGGCCTTTTGAAAATAATTTCCTTGACATCTTCCTAACCTATCTTCAATTTCTTCCTAGTTTTTGGTGCTCTTCTTGTGAATACATTAATAGAAGACTTATTTGGTCTAGTTATGATAACCTTACCTTTCTTCCTTATAGGCTCTTCTTCCTCAAACTTTTCTTCTTCTTCTTCATCTTGTACTTCATCTTCTTCCATATCATCTCTTTTTATTTTAGTCAATTGGAGATTAGAGCTTGCTTGCTTTAGCTTTACTATCCTCTTCTTTCCTTTGTTAACTTCTTGAGAAAGTTTAATTTCAAGTTCTATCCTCACCTTGGCTTCTTCATAAGTATGAAAATATGTGGCCTTGGGATCCATATGTTCATTCAATAGTGCCTTAATGATATCTTTGGTATCATCAATGTTAACCTCATAGTTTAATGGCTTAACCCCCACCACTCTAGGTCTGACTACTTGAATGTACATTTTGTCATATTTTATCATGGAAAAATACCATCCTTGTAGTCTTCTATAAGTTTATTTGGTATTCTATATCTGCTATTCATATTTTCCTTGAATAAATCAAAATATTTGTCCATGATACTAACAAAATTTTTACCCATCTCTGCTATATATTCATTAATTTGATATAAAAATGGTACATCTTTTCTCCATATGAATAAACCTTTAGAAAGGAATACTTTTTGCACATAAAAGAATAAAAAATCTAAGCGTGAACCAACCTTACATGGATTTTTTTTGAAAGTTTTGATGCTCTCCATATTCTTGTCGAACTGATTCAACATGAACTTGGCAAGGTCAAGGGTCATGTTGTTCTTCACTACTTTGAGAGCTAGATCAACTGCCTCACATGACACACTATTGAGATTACTGGAGCTACAAACCTTATGAATGACCACATAAATTCCAAAATTTAGTTCCATTTTAGTTACATCTCTAATCTTAATTCCTCTTCCATCCCACTTAGCAAGAGTCTTGTTTTGTAGTTCTACTGACTTATTGTTTTGGTAGTCTTGGCTTTGTTCAACATTGGGAGCCTTGTGATTCTATGAATCATTTTCTTTGTGATCTAAATAGGTTGCTCCAACCATAATTTCCCATTGTGTACATGACCAAGGATAAACCTTATCCATTTTATTTGAAAGTCTCAACACATATTCAGAATGTGTGTTGAACCCTTGGTCTCTAAATGTTGATGCTCAAGTTTCAACACACCATTCACACATAAATTATTCAGAGAACCATCCATCTCTAGGGTTCCAATTTCTTGCATCAAACAAAAAAATATGAATGAATATCATAAATGATTAATACCATGGATGGAGTCTATGATTGAGCTCTAGTTAGGTCAAATGCTTTTGCAATTATCAAACTCAACTTGAAGTTTGGTGCTTTCCAATCGATTCCTTGAACCAACATTTCATATCCTTTCCTAGTTTTGCTACTGGAAGATGCCAAGCATATTAGGGTCTATGAAAACATGAAAATATTCAACAAAAAACACACAATATTCCCACCCAACTACAACTAAGAACCACTGCATGACCCAACAAATATTAAATGCATGATTTAATAAAATTTCCACAAACTTCCAGAATTCTACCTACGCACCTCGATAAATGAAATGACAACAATTTATTTAATTTTCTATTTCCACCACCTAGGCACCTCAAAAATAGAAATTTCTTTTTTCTCCTTTTCCTTTTTCTATTTATTGTTTCTCCTCTAATTTTTATCTCTCTCTCTCTCTCTCTCTCTCTATATATATATATATATATATATATTCTTATGCAAGATGCTCCTACATCAAACTCCCCAAGTAGATAGAAAAGTGTGCCCTACAATTTGATGCCAAAAGAGAGATTTGCAACCATCTTCACCTTCACCAAAGGTTTCCACCTCAACAAGCACAAGAGAACCAATACGTACATCATCCACATCTGCATCCATATGTCAAACACCAAAATCTCAACCATCAAATCAACATGCTCACTCCCAAGAACAAATTGAACATAATACTTCATCAACAAATCCTCATCCACATTAGCAACTAGTGAATCCCTACCAACAACATCAAACTCCACTTGAAACCATAAACTCATAATAGAAACAAAGAAATAACAATCAATATGAGGAAAAAAATTGGACTTCTTATTTGCACCATAAATGTAGATTTACAAAATTCTCAAGTAAAATATACTAACCCACATGGGTGCCTTCACTACAATAATCTACAAGACAAGCTTTGAACAATCACCCAGAGCTATCCTTGACAATGTTCGGGCCTTTCTTAAATAGGCATTTTTATGCCTCTTGGGAAGGTTCTAGATGCTCAAACTTAATACCTAGGGTTGATAGACCCTATCAATACACATAGAGTCGGCCAAATACATCTTTGACAAATTATTTTAAAAATTTTTGTATCATAACTTTTAAAGGCCATAACTCATGAACCATTGCTCCAATTGGCTATTATAACCACTTTTTAAAAATGCTAGCTCTTGATCTATAGGCTTGAAATTGTGCTAGATCTCTTCCATTAAGTTTTTGGACCTCATCTGGACACTCTAAGACCTCCAATGGTGAGGTCATATAACAAAATTACTAAAAATAGTAAGTTCCCATAAATAGAAACCACCATATCTACTAGTCCTTATTAATATATAAAAGATTGAAAAATAATATTTTTTTTTGGGTGATGCAAGATTGCCCTTGCACCCAGGATGCTCCTGTATTAGACTAAAAAGATAAATATTAATTATTGTAAGTTGTATTCAGGCCAAATTGATAGTGTAAGATATAAATATAAGGTCAAGTTGAGGATTAAATGAGTAGAATAGAATGGAAGATTTGATGATGCTTAGAGGAAGTGAATTAGAAGGATAAGAAGAATATCCTTATTGAGATGAAAAGATACATTCAATTAGGAAGGATCAAGTATACAAGAAAAAATTGAGATTTGTAATCAGCAATTCAGTTGCATTAGAAATGAGGTCATCTCATTGCTACTCTCTAACCATTGTAGTAGTGATATAAATCTCTTAACAGAGTTGGCTTAATAGCTATTTGTAAATCCTCTAACAAGGTGGCATTTCTATTGAATTTTCTAAAGACATCTAACAAGGCCACTCCTAATCAGGTGATTAAATCCTCTAATAGGGTCACACCTAAAATTGTGTTTTGTAACATTTAATAGGGTTGGCTTCTAGTAGGGCTCACTTGAAAAAGAGTGAAAATCAATAACTAGTTACAATTCGTTGTTTTTCCCAAATTGGGTTTCCATGTTAAAATCTTATGTTCATGTTATTTATTTTATGTGTTTGCAACTAAGTTAAAGCAACATCAATCATCTCAAGGTTTTTATGTTAAGCATTTGCCAAGCTATTTTGGTGTCTAGTAAGTTACAACATTTTTCTTGTGTGTTTACCAAGTTTTAGCAAAGTTCAATTTTAATTTATATTGACATCTAAGGCATTTGAGATTTTTTTTTTTTTGTGGTAACTAATTCACCCCTCCCCTCTCAGTTACTCCTCTTATATTTCCAACAATTGGTATCAAAGATTATGGTTCTTGTAGAGAAGGTTTTTAAGGACCAAAGCTAAAGATCATGATGCCTTACAAAAGAGAGATTCCCAAGTTGAACCAAAATAACTTTGCAACATGATAAGGACTTATGGGGTTACATTTGAAAACTATTAGTGATTTAGGGTGTAAATGTTGTGATAGTGAATACAAGACTCCTACTAGAACATTATTAGTCAAAGATATTGCTAAAAATAAAATCATAACATTATGATGATTGACATTGCTTCTCTTAATTATGTTGAATTTGATGAAGTCAAAAGTTACACTACAACTTATGATATGTGGGTCAAAATAAAAGCCATACATGGAGGAGATGAAAATGCTCAAAGAGCTAAAGCCAAATATTTTAGAGGATAGTTTGATCAGATGAAGATGAGAGAAGATGAAACCATTGCAAAATACGTGATAGAATTAAAGCAACTGTGAGCTGAATGAAAGCATCTGGAGGAGACATTGATGACAAATTAGTTGTAAGCATGATACTTAGAACCCATCTTCCTATCTATGAGATTAGAGTGTCTACTATTCAAGAAATGAGATGTGATCCAAATAGTATTATAACTTTGGATGCTTTAGTTGGAAGATTGATAGGTTTTGAGTTGGATAGCTATGATAACTATGACCCAAGCTCCAAAAATATTAAGTCTACATCTAGAGCTAAGATTTCACTCGAGAAAAAGGGTAAGAAATGAAAAGAACTACTTGCAAGGAAATATTCCAAAGGTAGAGGAAAGTACAAAGGTAAGATTCCTCTAATCTATTTTTGTTGTGAAGAAGTTGGTCACATTGTTGCAAGGTGCCTAAATATAGAAGACAAGGATGAAAATAAAAGCAATAAGTTAAAAGGCAAGAAATAATTTGTAAACTACAAGGACTACAAGGACAAAGGTAAGAAATTTTGTTTTATAGCCAATGATTCTAATAATGGTGAAGATGAAATGGTATATATTGCAATAAAAGATGAATTTGAAGTTGAAGGAGATAAAATGACACGTATCTCTCATGTTAGCAAAAATCATACATGGATTATTGATAGTGCCTACTTACACCATATGATAGGAGAAAAAAAAAATTTTCATCAAATAGAACATTATGATGGTGGTAATGTGAGATTTGGAAACAATGAACCTTGTTGTGAAAATGAAAAATAATGTATCTTGTTAACCAATGAACTTATATGTGGCAATGCTTACTGGTTTGAAGGACTAAAGCATAATCTACTGAGTGTGGTATAGTTGAATAACATTGGATTTAAGGTAGAATTCTAGAATGAGAAGGAAAAACTACTGGATGGAAAAGGAAATCTAGTTGCATCTAACAAAAATCCAAAAGGTAATCTATTCAATCTTGATCTCAATAAAAGTTCATGTTTTATTGCTCAAGTTGAAGAAAGCAGATTATGGCATAGAAGATTATGTCATGTAAACTTTGATAATTTGGTCAACATAAGAAAAAATAGAAGGGTAAGAGGTATTCCTAGCTTGACTAAACTTGATATGGGCCCATGCAAAAATTGTCAAATTGGTAAGATGGAAAAACTAGTTTTAGAAGAAAAAATTATCATTTAGAAGAAGTCTTAGAGCTTATACATACAGACTTATGTAGACCTACTAGAATAGAGAGTTACAGTGGACATAATTTTTTCATTCTTTTTGTTGATGATTATTCTAGAATGATGATTGTAATGTATCTAAAATAAAAATCTGAAGCTATTCAAAAATTTAAATGGTATCTAACAAAAGTAGAGAAATAAATTAGAAAGAAGATAAACTGTTTAAGATCAGATAGAGGTGGTGAATTCATTTCCAATGAGTTCAATGAATTCTACATTAAAAGAGGAATTAAGAGATAGGTATCAATCCCTAGTGCACCTTAGCATGATGGTATAACTAAAAGAAGGAACAAATCTATCATGGATTGTGCAAGAACATTGATAATAGAAAAGAATGTTGGAATCAAATACTAAAAGGAAGCAATTAGTACTACAGTGCATATCCTAAATAAAATATAATTGAAGAAAGACTCAAATAAAACTACTTATGGAAAATGGTATGGATATAAACCAAATATTAGTTACTTGAAAGTATTTGGTAGCAAATGTTATATCTTGAAAGAATCTAGGAAAGGTAAATTTGATGTCAAAAGTGATGAAGGCATATTCTTAGGACACTCCTATAGATGTAAAGCATACAAATGTTTGAATCTATTTACATATAAAATCATAGAAAGTGCACATTTGAGAATTAATGAGTTTACAAAAAAGAGTGAAGAAGAAAACAAGAAAGAACCTATGAATCATAGAAGATTTGTTTACTATGAACCTAATGCTTTGCCAAATCTATCTAAAAGTCAAGAGGCCTCACCTCCCAAGTCCCTATAGTCCCCAAAATCTACTCAATTGAAATTAGTGCAACTTGAGTTATATTTTGAAGGACCCAAGTTGTAGTCAGAAGCTATCGATCTATTGTTAGATTAAACCAAGTCTGACAGACCCGAGTTATAGATAGTGGGACTCAAGTTTGATATAGAAGATCATGAAGAAAATAGTAAAAAGAGCTCCAAATCCGAAGTACCTATGTTAGTAAGATATGTCAAAAGGCATCAAGCACCTAATTAGATCATTGGAGACAAGTTAGATGGAATAATGACAAAAGACAAATTAAAAGTTACATGTTTGCTTGCTAAATTTTAATGTAGAAATGTTAAAGATTCTTTGGATAATAAAAGTTGTATTAAAGTAATGAATGAAGAAATAGAATAGATAGAGAAGAAAAAAAGTTGGACTCTTGTTCCAAGACCCAAGGATAAAATTATAATTGGCACAAAGTGGGTATTCAAAATAAGTTAAATGTAGATAGAGAAGTTTCTAGAAACAGAGCAAGGTTAGTATGTAAAGGTTATTCTCAAGAAAAAGGTATTGATTATGGTGAAACTTTTATGCATAGTGCAAGATTAGAAGGTGTTAGAACTTTACTAGCATATGCAACTCATAAGGATTTAAATTTTATCAAATGAGTGTAAAATCTATATTCTTGAATGCAATTCTTGATGAGGAAGTCTACATAAAATAAGCTGAAGGTTTTGTAGATCCTAGAAAAACATATATGTTCTACAAATTAAATAAGGCATTATATGGTCTCAAGTAAGCTCCTAAAGGTTGGTATGAAAGACTTCATAACTACTTGATAAAGATTGGTTTTCAAAGAACAAATGATAACATCATTTTGTATATCAAAGAGGGACTAGGCAAGAAGATTGTTTTGGCATAAATATTCATGGATGACACCTTATTTATAGGGAATGATGACTTGTGCAAGGAATTTTTGGGATAGTAAAGAAATTTGGAATGGAAGATTCAAGACCAATGAGAATTCCTACCGTTGTTGGACATAAAATTTACAAAAATGATGATTCCAAGGAGGTAGATCAGACCACATATAGATCAGTGATTGGAAGATTGCAGTATGTAGTGCATACAAGGCTTGATATTACATTAATAGTTAGTATGGTGCCAAGATTCTCAACAAATCCAAGAGAAAATCGCATGATGTCAATCAAAAGATTCATGATATAACCAAAAAATTTTGAAGACTATGGTTTATGGTACAAAAAAGGAGGCAATTTTGATTTAAAAGTATTCACAGATGTTGATTGGGCTTGATGATAGAAAGAGCACCAGTGGTGGAGCATTATTTCTTGCTAAAAGACCAGTATCTTAGATAGTAAATAAATAGAATTGCATTTCTCATTCTATAGTAGAGACAGAATATGTGGCAGCAGTAGTGAATTGTTCTAATATTGTTTAGTTCAAACAATTGTTGGAAGGAATGAAGATAGAGATCAAGGATCTAGTGGTTATATACTGTGATAACATCAATGCAATTAATATATCAAAGAATCTAGTGATGCATACCAAAATAAAAAAACATTGCTATAAAATATCATTTTTTAATAGAATTGGTACAAGATAAAGAGATAAGATTAGAATATGTGAATACAAAAGTAAAAATTGTAGACCTATTCACTAAGTCATTACCTAAGGATGCATTTTTGTATCTAAGAGGTAAGCTAAGGGTCATTCTTCTATCTGAAGCTCTCTAAATGAAGTTTAGTGATGCATCAACTGAAGCATGTTGAAGATCAATCAATTGATGCAGTACTAAAAAAGGAACCTAGCAAATGAATTAGTATATAAGGTACATTGATATTTATTGAACATTGTCTTTGGCATGAGATATCAAAGAGGGAGAAGTTTTTTGTCATATCTCACATAGATTTTATCACTTCAAGAGATGACAAGGAGGGAGATATCAAAGATAGAGGTTTTTTGACAAATGGAGAAATTGAGGAAGAGAGAGTTCACACTAATAGAGAGAGTTCTCATAGATGAGAATTAGAATGAAACTAAGGATACATTACTTACTTTATTCTTGCTCTAAAATTTCATTGCATTATGACATGTTCTGTTGCCATCAATGCCAAAGAGGGAGATTGTTTAGAATAATTAATTAATTGCATATTATCTTTGATGTTACAAAAAAAGTCATATCATTGTAGTTAGTGTATGTCAAGCTTACTTGGGCATTGAAGATAGTTTCCTGTGTCTGTTGAGAATTCTAGAGTTTGCCTAGTTTAGAAGATAGTGTCTACCAAGTTCACTCAGGCGACAAAGGAAAGTTTGTAGAAGTTGAGTGTTAACTGAGCTGACTCAATTAATGAAAGAAATTTTGGATTGAACCAATGTTAACTAAGCTCACTTTATTGCCAAAGGAACTTTGAGAATATGCAGTATTAACTAAGTTCACTTGGTTAACATAGGAAGATCACTTTGAGTTAATATCTATAAAGTAGGGTTAGCTAAAAAAGTATTTTCTTGCTTTGGCATATTGAGTTAAATAGTTTTGTTTGTTGTTCTAGCCGACTAAGTAGGTTAATATTAATTATTCTAAGTTGTATTCAAGCTAATTTGATAGTGTGTAAGATATAGATATAAGGTCAAGTTGAGGATTGAATGTGTGGATTAGAATTGAAGATTTGATGATGCTTAGAGGAAGCAAATTAGAAGGATAAGCATAATATCCTTTTTGAGATGCAAAGATACATTCAATTTGGAAGGATCAAGTATACAACCCATAATTGAGATTTGTAATCAGTAAATAAGTTTCATCAATAATCAAGTCATCTCATTGTTACTCTCTAACCATTGTAGTAGTGAACTAAATATCTTAATAGAGTTGGCTTAACAACTATTTGTAAATCCTTTAACAAGGTGGAATTTCTATTGAATTTTCTAAAGACCTCTAACAAGGCCACTCCTAAAAATGTGATTAAATCCTCTAATAGGGTCAGACCTAACTATGTATTTTGTGACCTTAAACAGTAACTAGTTACAATTGGTGGTTTTTCCCAAATTGGGTTTCCACATTAAAATCGTATATTCATGTTATTTCTTTTATATGTTTGAAACTAAGTTAAAATAACATCAATCACTGATAATATCTCAGATTTTCATGTTAAGCATTTGCTGAGATATTGCAGTTTTTACCAAGTTACAACATTTTTGTTCTACTTTTACTGAGTTTTAGCAGAGTTTAGTTTTGATTTATATTGACATCTAAGGGATCTAGAATTTATTTTCATGGTAACTGATTCACCCCTCACCTCTCAGTTACTCCTCTTACATTTCCAACACTTCCTTGACACAAAAACTACAAGGATCACATATAAAATTCTTAGTCTTAGAGGAAGACTCGCTCAACTTAGAAGGTTTACTCTTCTAATGGATTTTTGAGTATCTAATCTAGGAGCTGGCTTGGAGGAACTCACATTACTAATTGAATCTTCTTTGGACTTCAAGTTCTGCATTGGCTTCCCTATAAATGTTTGTGAAACTAATGTATGGTTCTTTAATCCTACTAGAAAGTCCAACTATGTAATATTCACTTTCTATATAGATAACCAATAAACATAATACCTCAAATGTGGGCATGGTAAGTCTAGGTCCCAAAGCATCCACAGTGGAAATCTAAAAGTCCCCTTGAAGCTTTGACTAAATTAGATAGATGCACTTTGTATCAATCTTCCTGTTCCCAGATCCCTATAAGAATGATATCTATTTTTAAAATATTTTTAGAAAGTCCTCAATGGAGGAAAAAGAATCAGGTACCAGTGATGTAAGCTTTGCCTCTATCTAAAGTACCCTAAACTCATTAATAGTACCAAACAAGTTCTTGAACTTGGGCCACATCTCTCAAGAAGTATCACACCCATTAAGATGAATTTTTAAGATATCTAAAACACTCAAATAAATCAAACCCATGGCCTCATCCATCTTATTCCTATGTTGCAAGGTTTGATAAGTACTTAGAAGTATTGATTGGACTTCATCTAAAAAAGAAAAAGAATTCTTTGAATGGAGAATTTGTGTCATGGTAGTTGTCCATCTGTGATTGTTATGTGGGTTTACAGGAACTAGACAAGAAGAGGTCAAAGACATTTTTCATAAGGTGTTTGTTTTGATATAGTTCTAGTTTATTGATGTAAATGACAAAAATAAGAATAAAAAAACACCCCCTAGAATGCAAAAAAATGAACCCCTACTAGAAGGAATGTATATACAATAGAAAAAATAGCTTCAATTGAGTCTCATGTATACCTTTGAAAAATATTATGAAAATAATAGAAAATTTGAATAGACCTATTTTAGACTTCTTTCATATCGAAAAATGGATCTAAATCGAGCAATTTATGCCCCCCAAAATACAAAAAGGATCATTTGACTTTAATAGAAAAAGGTGTTATACTAGAAAAAGCTAGAAACAATCTACACTAATCTACCCATCTCAAAATTGACTTTCCAATGGTATCTTGTTTTCTATTGTAGGGCCTCAAAAAAGAAAAGAAAATATTTATAACCCCCTCAGACCTTAAAAATTAGTCCCATGTCCTTGTATATGACTAGCCACTAAGAAAAAAGGGCTTGGTGGGTTTTCTTGGCAAAGGTGATACGGTGGTGACTCCTCGATGGCAGATTGGGGATAGACTGGTGGTGAACTATTTGTGGTGGTGCATTGGTGGAGTAGCCTATTTTGGTGGTGGCCAACCAATGGGCTTAACAACTATTTGTAAATCCTTTAACAAGGTGGAATTTCTATTAAATTGTCTAAAGACCTATAACAAGGGCACTCCTAATAATCTGATTAAATCCTCTAGTAGGGTCACACTTAACTATGTGTTTTGTGGCCTTAAACAATGACTAGTTACAATAGGTGGTTTTTCCCAAATTGGGTTTCCACATTAAAATCTTATATTCATGTTATTTCTTTTATGTGTTTGAAGCTAAGTTAAAATATAACATCAATCACTGATAATATCTCAGATTTTCATGTAAAGCATCTGCTGAGATATTTCAGTTTTTACCAAGTTACAACATTTTTGTTCTACTTTTACTGAGTTTTAGTAGAGTTTAGTTTTGATTTATATTGACATCTAAGGGATCTAGAATTTATTTTCATGGTAACTGATTCACCCCTCCCCTCTCAGTTACTCCTCTTACATTTCCAACACTTCCTTGACACAAAAACTACAAGGATCACCTATAAACTTCTTAGTCTTAGAGGAAGACTCACTCAACTTAGAAGGTTTACTCTTCTAATGTATTTTTGAGTATCTAATCTAGGAGATGGCTTGGAGGAACTCACACTACTAATTGAATCTTCTTTGGACTTCAAGTTCTGCATTGGCTTCCCTATAAATGTTTGTGAAACTAATGTATGGTTCTTTAATCCTATTAGAAAGTCCAACTATGTAATATTCACATTGTCTATAAATAACCAATCACATAGTACCTCAAATGTGGGCATGGTAAGTCTAGGTCCCAACGCATCCACAGTGGAAATCTAAAAGTTCCCTTGAAGCTTTGACTGAATTAGATAGATGCACTTTGTATCAATCTTTCTCTTCCCACATCCCTATAATAATGATATCTATTTTTTAAATCTTGTTAGAAAGTCCTCAGTGGAGGAAAAAGAATCATGTACCAGCAATGTAAGCTTTGCCTCTATCTAAAGTACCCTAAACTCATTAATATTACCAAACAAGTTCTTGAACTTGGCCCACATCTCTCAAGAAGTATCACACCCATTAAGATGAATTTTTAAGATATCTAAAACACTCAAATAAATCAAACCCATGGCCTCATCCATCTTATTCCTATGTTGCAAGGTTTGATAGGTACTTAGAAATATTGATTAGACTTCATCTAAAAAAGAGAAAAAAAAACCCTTTGAATGGAGAATTTGTGTCATGGTAGTTGTCCATCTGTGATTGTTATGTGGGTTTACAGGAACTAGACAAGAAGAAGTCAAAGACATTTTTCATAAGGTGTTTGTTTTGATATAGTTCTAGTTTATTGATGTAAATGACAAAAATAAGAATAAAAAAACACCCCCTAGAATGCAAAAAAATGAACCCCTACTAGAAGGAATGTATATACAATAGAAAAAATAGCTTCAATTGAGTCTCATGTATACCTTTGAAAAATATTATGAAATTAATAGAGAATTTGAAGAGACCTATTTTAGACTTCTTTCATATCGAAAAATGGAGGTAAATTGAGCAATTTATGCCCCCCAAAATACAAAAAGGATCTTTGACTTTAATAGAAAAAGTCATTATACTAGAAAAAGCTAGAAACAACCTACACTAATCTACCCATCTCAGAATCAACTTTCCAATGGTATCTTGTTTTCTATTGTAGGTCCTCCAAAAAGAAAAGAAAATATTTGAAACCCCCTCAGACCTTAAAAATTAATCCCATGTCCTTGTATATGACTAGTCACTAAGAAGTTTTCTAGGCAAAGGTGATACGGTGGTGACTCCTCAATGGCAGATTGGGGACAAACTGGTGGTGAACTATTTGTGGTGGTGCATTGGTGGAGTAGCCTATTTTGGTGGTGGCCAACCAATGGGCCATTGGTTGTGTTTTTATTATGGGCCATTGGTTGTGCTTTTATTAAAAAGGGAAACACTTCTCAAAATTAAAAAAGTGTATTGTTTTTTCTTTTTTAATTGATAAAAACTACCCTGGGGTGAATGTAGAGGCCATATGGCCCTATTAGGAAAAAGATGTTTTGCCTCATACTTGCCCAGTCTCCAAAAATGAAGTGCTTTATATGGAAATATAAGTTTTCATGCACTTTCAATCCAACTGTGATGTCCATTTGGACTCAAATTCCTCTAAATTTCAAAGAGACCCTTATTTCCAAAAATAAGTATAGAAAAATGCTAGATCTAATCAAACAAACCCTTGTTCATGATTTCTTCAATAAACGCAAACAAGTTACAGTAGATCCAACTCTAATTATATGAAGGATATGATAAGAACAAATCCAGAAATACCATAAAACATCTTCATGCAATAACTTCTCATAGAGAAGAAAATGACAAGAGAAGGCAAGGATTTGGCTCTAAAATATGCAAGAGTATATTATTCGACAAAAAGAAAAAGAAAAATATACAATGGATCAATCCTTATAGAAGGAGATCAAAAAATATAAAAGGGAAACCCGAAGAGGTAAATGAGAGGTAAATGACATTTAATAAGAATGCATGTGCATAAAGTAACATCTTAAGCAAGGAGTAATGATAATTTAATAAATGTATTTAAATTAATCATTTACTCTAACAATTTTATTAGTATGATTTATTTTATTTCTAAAGATTATATTTAAGCCGAGTTATATATTTTTTACTTTTATTTAACATTCATTTAACCTAATTTTACATTTTTTATTTACATTTATAGTGAAGTTTTAAAAACTAAAAATTTATAAACAATAAGAAAATATGTTTGTTGGCTAGAGATTTTATTTATAAATTGTTTTGAACACTTTAAAACCGAATAAATTGTGTTGCAATATCCACAAAAAGGAAAAACATCTGAAAATTTGGTTTTTAAAAATAAAAACTACAAGAAAAAAATGGATGGTTTAAAATATTTTTAAATAAATAAGATATTTATGAAACCATGATTAAAACAATGTGTCCCCTTATTCAAAAACCAACTTAATGCCTAAATATGTGTTGTTATATATGCCCACTATCATATAAACACAATTGTAAAATAATTGGTCCTTGTATTTAGATACAAAAGATAGTTTTGTGACTAATGTATTCATATGAAATGAAAATATGTTGAGAGAAGGTATTTTGAAAAAGCACCTAAAAAATAGGAAAAATGAGATGGTTCAAATCATTTTAATCATCTTGCATCCTATATTGGTCATTGTTAATCTTTGATGCAATTTTGAGGTTGTAACACTTCACAAAGGGTATGGCATTGGCATAAGAAGGTCAACCATAGTAGAGATAAACAATATTGCACAAATTCAGCTACCAAGAGCATTCACACTTAACATGGTCAACCTCAACAGATAAAGCAAAGACAAATACAATATAATACACCTACCACAAATTATTTAATCAAAGAATTCACACTGCATCATCCTCCAAAATTAATTTCAAACATAACTTGTTGCACAAAAAAGTTCTCTAATGCACATAGCTCCATGCAGATCTCAACATGGCATAAAAGATCCATATCAACCACTTAAATCTTTCTTGAAATCACATCCAAATCAATAAATTGTTGTAAATAAAGACACCAAAAATAATTAAATTGACCACAGACCAACACAACTAAAAATGTCAAACAAAAAACATAAATTTAATTATGCAGCCAAACAATGTCATATATCTAAATTGGAACATTGTAAAAATGTTAAGAACATGTCCAAAAAATTGCACACTAAGAAACATTCATGTGGAACATTCTCCAAACTAATTGTAACCATTCGTAATAGCCAACCATGTTGTTAACAAACAACAAAAAATAATTCTAAATCTTTGAATCTTTGTGATCCAAAGAGTAGGATAGTGAAGCATTCACATACTTACATGTGACATCACCAAAACTACAAATCTCCAAATTCCTACATAGAGAAATCTCCCATAAAGATTTCAAATACTCTTCTTACATATACCAATTTCACATACTTTTCATCTTCTAGATATATAAATTTCTAACTATTGACTTATCATCACCACTAAACATCAAAAAAGTCATCTAAACATCTAATACTAGGTTTCAAATGTTATTTCTTGCACATTTTAGCTTTTCATACACATGAAACTTCTATCCATTAGGTACAAAATTGGAGTTGTACAAATCTCCACCAAGTGGAGAACAATATACAAAACAAATTGAGATCAAAGAAAATATTAAATAAACATTTCTATCAATCTCCCCCTTTTCATTGATGGTAATACCAATAAAAAAATAGCACCATGATGACACGCTATGAACTTCTCCCCCCCTTTGACATCAAGGAAAATTAGCATTACATTGGAAAGTATTTTGTCAACATCTTTTTTATATCTTCCCCTTACAGGGATATATTTGTATTGTTCTTCTCTCCACATATTAACAATCTTCAAATTGGTACACAAAATAACTCCCCTCCTCCAAGTATAGTTCTAACAAAAAAATTTGTCCAAATAGGAACAATTCATCTTTGTAAGGAAAAATTACAACTAAGAAACCATAACTTTCATTTCTCTCCTTGAAAGCATCAACCACATCAATCTAAGAGACAAAATATATGAAATATGTTTTCCCTTGGAAATTGCACCACTCTTATACATCTAGTTTGAAGGAGTGACATTAACTCCTAATTTATTCTCAGGGATACTTAAAAGTATCCTTTGATAGTTCATTTGCAAATATGTCTTCAATTTGATCATGTATGGGTGGTTGTATACTCTAATTTAACTTCCTTCTCTACAATTTTATCTCTCAAGAAATGATACTAGATATACATGTACTTAGTCCTTGAATGCATCGCTAAATTATTTCAAATATTAATAGCAATATTATCATACATAATTGGAATTACTTTAGTATATGCAACCGTAATATCTTGTAGGGAAATTTTCACCCATAACACATTTGTGCAACAAGATTATACTACAATACATTATGTCTCTATAGTGCATAATGTCATTGATTCTTGCTTCTTACTCATTAAGAGACCAATTTATCTATAGATAAAAATGCACCTCTACTTGTAATATTTTTTTCCTTTGCACATCCTACCCAATCTATATCACTAAAATCCTTCAAAGTGAATTGATTATCCCATTTGAGAAAATACCTAAAGTTTGAAGCCTTTTTCAAATATTTGAATATTCTTTTTCTCACTTTCTAGTTTGATTACTATTGGTGTAAATAAGTATTTACTATTTATACTTTATTTAAGTTTACTTAGGTTAATGCATTTTCATATTAGTTTTCATGTAGACACCTAGGAGTTTTCATATTCATATGAGTTGTCATGTAGACAAAACAGTAGTTTGCATTCTAATTGAGCACATGTTGTCTACTATAACTCTTTATGAGATACACTTTTACATTCTTATCCTCCCATTATTGCACATAAATTCATGCACAATGGAGGATAATCCACTCTTGGTGGACATGTGCTTAGTTGGTATGCTTATCTCTTTGTTGACTCCTAGTCATATCAATTTCCTTTATATACAAGGTACTTCTATGATGTATTCAGGAAATTATTTGATTAATCCATTCTCATTTGATCATGTCTTGTCTCTCTTGTGTTATCTCTTGAGCTTCTAGATCTTGGCATTTCATTCTTGCCTTAAGAAAATTCTTACATGGTACCAGAAGTATACCAAATTCTTACATGATATGAAAGCCATAGGAGTTTCATTACATAGCCATTGGAAAGAGTTTTTTTTTGAAGGTCAAGATTGGAGCTTTCTAGTGCAAAATAGATATTGTAATCACATTTAGAAGGTCAAAAAACCCCTAAATCAACTCTTGTTTCATTAAAATTGGAAATCTGAGGTGAAATATAGAGTCATTTTTTTTGGAGGTGTGATGAAGATGATTTAGGAAAAATAATTATAGAGGCAATTTTATAATATCTCCCTTATACAAACTCTTTTTTCAAAGATATATATATATATTTTTGTTTTGGGGTAGAATTTCATGATCTACATATTATTGCAAGTTGTTTGCAATCCCTTTTCCTCATTTTTTCTAAAAATCACAAATCCCAATTTTTCCAACTTCAAAGGCTTAGTTCAGGCTCATCTGGACACATTTAGGTCCTATTTTTTGGAAAGTGCATGGTTTTTTGTCTACTTTCTAGATTTGGTATGAGTTTGGAGTAATTCTAAGTAGACATAGTACTTTTAGCATTTGGTCATTTTGAACCTATTTTGGCATTTGTAATTAATTAGATCCTTGAGAGTTCTTGTTTCTTATCTTGTTGAGTCTTATATAGATTCATATTTGTTGTTGTAACCATCAAAATAAGAATTCCACTTTGGCTCACTTTGACAAGTGGAAATTGTATACGCACTAAATATAAAGTGCCAAAATCATCTATTTTTGGGGGTTCTTTGATTGAGTGATTTGGGGGGGGGGGGGTGTGCCTTGGGTGTTTGTGCTTCCCTTTCTCCTATGTTCTTTTATTTTGCATCATGGGTTATCCAAGGTTTCCACTTTTAACTCCACATAGTTATGCTACATGGAAAATTAGAGCATGGAGTAAAATGATGAAAAAAGGTTTAATTGATTGTGTTGATGGAACCATGGTTTTACAATCTAATTTTGATAAAATAAATGAATGGAATCATAAAAATATGTTTCCTTTTGGTATGTTGAGCAAGTATGTACATGAAGATCTTATCTTCCATATTGATAATTGTAAAATAGTAAAGGAAGGATAGGAAAAGTTTGCTAGCTTGTATACAAAAGTAGACAAAGCTGCTGATTTTAAATTGATGAAAATATAATGTCATTAGATCTGAAGGATTTTGACACAATTCAAGACTATATCACCAAGGAAAATGGTCAAGGATTTTGGAATTACCATAGAGGATGAAAAATTGATCTATGATTTGATGACAAAACTTCCTCCACCATATGCATCATTTCATTCAAGCTTCAACATTCATGAGTTGACCTTAGGTTCTTCCTACACCATGCCTTCATTTAATTCCTTCATAGAGATGTTGATGGTAAAAAAATCAAATTTGATGAGCATGGGGATTCTCAAGTCTTCAAAGTCCAAAGCATTTGTTGCTAGTAAAGGGAATCAAGGAGAAGGGTCTAACAAGAAGTAGAAATCATGGAAACAAAATTCACAACAAGAGAAACAACACTCAACCTCCTCACCATGAGAAAACTCCAATAGTAATGGTAAATCATCCAAGAAGGAGTTTCTTACTTGTGCATATTGAAAGAAGAATGGACATAAAGAACATCATTGTTATAAGAAGTAGATAGATGAACTCAAGAATCTTATTAAGAAGCTTCATATTGATCTACCATCAATAATGACTACTTCATTCTCTTCTTCACATTTAGATTTTGATAAAGGAAAGGATAAAATGGGAAGAGATCAAGCCTTAGTAGCTACTTCAAGTCAAGATTTAGGGAGATGGCTTCTAGATTCAAGGGCTTCTCATCATATGAAATCTTCACAATCTATGTTTTCATCATTTGATCATTTTCATACTCCACCTATCTTGATGGGAAATAATACTTACATGAATTTTGTTGGGAAAGGAAATATTGATAGAGGGATACTTCAAAGATGTGGTGTGTGTACCTTACCTTAGTCATATTCTTCTTTCCATCTATTAGCTCACTCATGGAGATAGAAGAAGGCTATGGAATTCACACCTAATTCATTTTTTATCAAAGACTTGGATACTAGAAAAATCATTACTATAGGGGTGGTTGATCACACATCTTGGTTATACTACTTTTGGGACTTTGGTCGTGATGATGATAGTGATTTATTAGTGGATTATTTAGCAGATTTTGATCACAATTCTATTGTTAATTCAAAATTTGATGAGAACTTTGGCTACTTGAACATAGGTGTTCTCACATATGATCAAGTTCTTGAGTCTTCCATTTCTTCTCCTCCTACTAGTATTCCATATATTATTGTTCCTAATGATAGTTGTATTCACATAGCCATGGATTCAAGTTATTTAGTGCACATGATATTCATTGTCTTCTAGACTTAGTTCCATGGGATGAATACCTGTAAAACATTTCTAATTTGTTTGTGGAGTCCTAAATTGTAGATTTGGGAGACACTATTGATGACATTCATCTTCTATTCAGTCAAGATGATCCTTCTTTAGTTGTTGTGAGGGAACACTGTGACCCTTATCTTCATTCTCTACTTGATCATTCTTTTGAGGTTGACATGATGGTAGATCCTTTGATACAAAACTTGGAGAAGGTCAATTTATCTTCAAAGGAGAAACTTGAGTCCTTGATACATGTTCTACATTCATCCTCAGTTGAGCCTAATTTGTGTTTTTTAGCATAGTGGCATTGTACACATGATTTGGATGAAGCACCTTTCAATATTGACATGGGGACACTTGAGTAGGTTTCAGAGATTTCATAAATTTTGAAGTTTCTTCCCATAGATGGGAGAGGCTTCATTGGTACACCTTTGGTTCTATTTCTTCCTAAGGGGAAGAATGTTGTACTACACTCATGGAGGAGTTTCTACATTGATATTGTATCATCTACCATTGGTGTACATTCTACATTGAGTGGAGGTTGCTTGGTTTTCCCTCTTTCTCCACTTTATGAAAGATTGCATTGCATATCTTTTGCACTTGCATCTTGTAAATGGGTACCCAACATGACCTAGTAGCTAGGACGCATCTTGCATTATTATATAGCTTTTGTGAGCTTAAGTACATTCTCCTAAGTTTCATTTAAGGGGGTGTTGGTGTAAATAAGTATTTACTATTTACACTTTGCTTAAGTTTACTTAGGTTAATGTGTTTTCATATTAGTTGTCATGTAGACACCTAAAAGTTTTCATATTCATATGAGTTGTCATCTAGAGAAAATAGTAGTTTTCACTCCAATTGAGCACATGTTGTCTACTACATCTCTTAATGAGATACACTTTTATATTCTTATCCTCTCATTGTTCACATAGATTCATGCATAATGGAGGATAATCCATTCTTGGTGGACATGTGCTTAGTTGGTATGGTTATATCCTTGTTGACTCCTAGTCATATTAGTTTCCTTTATATACAACTCACTTCTATGATGTATTATTTCAATTATCTAATTAATCCATTTTCATTTGATCATATCTTGTCTCTCTTGTGCTATCTCTTGAGCTTCTAGATGTTGGCATTTCATTCTTGCCTTAGGAAAATTCTTACATGGTATTAGAGCTATACCAAATTCTTACAATTAATTTAAATTACCTAGATATCTTCCAATTAAGAAAATTTCATGCATAATATCTAGGCATGAAGAAATCAAATACAACAATCTACTAATCATAAATATATAGAGATTGTGATCAAATTTTGGAGATTGATCATCCTTACGTAAATAACTTCAAGTAGTCATGGGAGTCCCAACTAGTTTGTAATCCTCCATCTCTAGTTTTTTCAATATGTCCCTAATCGACTTGGTGTAAGAAAAAAAATGGCATCTTAAATCTAAGTGATTTGAAGACTAAAAATAAAGTTGCAATTACTATAACTGAAAGAAGTCTCACAAAAGAGTTAGGAGAATATGGAAACAGTGACAAGTTTATCAATGCATCTTGTAATAATTATGATGGTAGTTGCTTTTCGAAAGATACATTGACATCACATCTTTTAGGTTTTCATTGATGGAAACCATACATGTTCTCAAGATCACTTGTCTTATTTTGGTAGTACCAAAGGTTAGATTGATAAATTGGCTAAATATAGAAGAACATGGACTATATATAAATATAGTTTAGTATGTGGATTGGTATTGTCAACAAATTTTGAGTTTTGAGTTTTGATTCTAGGAAAAGATCCTATATTTGCACATATTGATGATATCATTCAGTTGAGTTATGAGATTCTGAGTATTTGAAATCAATTTGTAGTGAAGAATAATCTCGGTTAGCTACTAGATTAGTAAGAGATCCCAGAATAAAAATTAATTTATGTATTTATGAGTTTGATTCGATGAATTTGACATCATAGAAGATATTAATGACATTGTTTGAGGTTACCACGAGGATTTTTAAATAGATTTGGTTGAGAATTTATATGCTAAATTTTTGTGTTCTTGAGGTTGAATAGTTTAATTATTATTTTTGCAATTGGGTATATATAAGATCAATTTTTTGAGTTAATTTGAGCTAGAGTACAGTGAAAATGATATATTGGCATGTTATGTGTATAAAGAACCTACATGCATGTGTTAGGTTGATGATATTTTATCACACCTACATGGAATTGTAAAAGAATAGACTATTTTATTTCTAATTTCCCTATTTTGGGTTCTAGTTCAATCATTTTGTATGAGAGATAGCCTTTATATGTTTTAATTTGAGTAGTGAGCTCTAGGAGGTGTGTTTTAATGCAAGTGAATTCCCTATTTTGTAGTCAAATATTTATCAAGGTTATTAATTATGCAAAGTAATCATTTTTGGGTTCCATCTCTATCATTATTTTTTCTTAAGAAGGTTTCCATGTAAAAATCATGATGTCATAATGTTGTGGATGATTCATTTATGCTTTTGTTGTTTAGTTTCATTTATATTTGACTTATGGTTGTGCAATCAAATTAACAAGGTTTAAAAGTTTAGAATACTAATTTACACCCTCAAGTGTTCCTTAATCCTAATAAATGGTATCAAATCTTTTAGCTTTAGTTTAATTATATATCCTAAAGGAGATCCTAATGAGTGATTCAAAAATTTCTAGTGGTTCTTAGAGATAACTCTTGATTTCATTTTAAGATATTGACAAGTTACTCAAGAAGGTTTAATGTTTCATTGATAATATGAGGGGAAAATTGAACAAATAAATAGACATGAGGAGGGATATTGTTTATTAGTTAAATAATAAAGGAACCAATGATTACTCATAGGCCTTAAAGGGACAATTATATGAATTTGTGAAGCCAACATAAAGAATAATAGTGAAGTCATGGTAGTAAAAATGATAAAAGAGTTTAAAGTAAAGAAAAAGAATGAAAAATGCCTTGAGAAGAACATAATGAACATATGTGATGAATGCCATAGGTTGAATTATGTAATTGAATAAATGAAACTTGATCATAAAGAATCTAGATAGAATGAGAAATAACTTAAAAGAGTTCATGAGACTCTTAGGATTTATGAACTTTCTATTGCTATTGAGCTCATGGAAAAATTCAAAGCTAGTTAAATAGATCTTGATGAGAAACTTGAGAGCTAAAGACCAAAGGGAGATGCACAAAGGACTTGGTTTTGAGAAAGTGTTTATTTTTAGATATGGTGAGAATAAAACCTTATTGAAAAATTAGATGGATAGAGCCAAGAGTTCAGCAATGAAGAAACCTAATACACAAAATTTGAATCATATGTATTTTTCATGCAACAAAGTCAATCATAGAGAAAACTATTGTAGAAGAAAACCCAATATCATTCCCTTTTATGGCTAAAATTTTACTTGCTACAACTATGGACACAAATCCAATGAGTGACGAACCAAATTGAAAAACTATATGAACATAAGGAACATTATATATTACAAATGTAATACTTTTGGTCACATATGGAAATAATGTAGATTGAGAAACAACCCAGGTATGGAAATTCAAATGTTATGTGTTTCAAATCTAAAAATTTAGGTCATATAGTTGAGTATTGCAGATTCAATAATGAAAATGTGAATATGAGAAGATCATTTGAAAGGAAAAATATGTGAAATAATGATAAATATAAGAAAAATATTGATGTTGAAGAAGTTAGGAAGAAAATGTGTAAGACATGGATTAGAAAGATTAGATTAATGCCAATGGATGGATCACACCAAGTGTCGGTGTGAAATTTTCATCAGTGAATTGATTAAGTCAATAACCTAAGGGGGATTTTTCATGAAAAATCCTTGCCCAATACCTAAATTAGAATGATCAATTTAAATGGCTGGTGTTATTAAATGTAGATTTGAATTTACATCATGATGAAATCATTATTGAAATATTTATGATCAATTTTGAAGGATTTTTGACATATTTTTGAATCATAGTCTTTAAGTAGCCTATTGAGGTATGGTATCATGCATTAAAAGGGGGATTTAAGACTTCGATTATCACCTTTATATATAGGGAATTAGATTTAGTATAGATCAAATGGGATATTTTCATATGATCTATTTGATATCTCTTAAGAAAGAAAGTTGACTACACATGATGAAGGTAAGAAAGATGGAGAGAGGACATTGGTCAGTCTATTTCCTATTATTGGAAAACATGAAATTTATGTTATTGTTAATTAGGAAAAGAAGAATTTATGAGAAGATAAATCTATTAAATAAGCTCATGATTAGTACAACTAAAGAAGATTAAGGAAATAAAGGATATATCTATATCTATATCCATATCCATATTTGTATTAGTATTAGCATTAGTATCTATATTGGTATATGTATCAGTATCAATATAAATATTGGTATTGGTATATGTATCCATATCCATATCCACATATGGTCACATACCTAGTCTTTGCAACATCCCTTCACTACCAAGGATATATTCTAGAATTTTTGACCATGCTAGGAGACATAGAGTCAAGGTACATACAAGATTCAATTTGAAATTCAAATTATAGTTTAATTTATAACTGAAATGATAATATTCATGGTTTGAGTTTTTTTTGTGCATGATCCTTTGAAGCTAAATATTGTATATTGAAGATGCTTCATCTTGATGATCTATTAGTAGCCCAGTGTGACCTAAGTATTTAGATTTTTAAAGTATTTTTTTACATGTTTTGAAATGGCATATGCCACATTTAGTAAAAAATTGTTTTTGATGTAATTTATGCCATATTCTATATGTATATACATACTTTTTAAATAGTTTCATAAACAGAACATGTCTTTTGCTATAATTTGTTCCTTATGTGAACTATATGTACCAATTATGTTTATGGAATCATTATGTGGCTTTTCTAATGCTAGTGTCATTGTTCCTATGATTAAATAATATTTGATGTGTTTGGAAAATATTTGTTTCAATATTTTGTTCCATATGTGTTTCAATACATGTTACCATAATATTTGATATGTTTCATTTTTCAATGATACACATTTATCACTATAAACTAAAATTAAATTAAATTAACAAGTAATGAATGACCTATAATACATTGTGTAGTTGTCATACATAACATACATAATTTACAAGAAATACCCTACAACACAACACTAAAGTGTGAGCCTCTTATGCGAGGTCTTGGGTTCAAGTTAACTCAATATTAATAAAAAAAAACCAATATAAAAGTACAATGCCTTATAATAAGTATTCTTGTCTTTGGTCTCTTACCAATTAAAAAAACATACATACTTTATAAAATCCACCACAATGTTGCCCAACAGTGTTGTGTTCATCATGGGCTCAAAAATTAGTGCAAATGTATCTGGTTGGACAAGTTTACCCTAGGCATGGTCTTATTTTTCCTCTCCATGTGTCAGAACTCTTAATGCCACACGCTACCAAAAATGTTGCTTAAGTTCCCTAAGTGCACAAAATTGTCAAATTTTACATACCATTTCCTACAATTTGTTGAACCTTTGTGTAATCTATTTAAATTTATAAGGTCATGTTATGCCCCTTTGCAATAACATGTCCCAATTTTTTAAGACATATTGTCAATTTTGCATGGAAATAATATTTTTGTTCATGAAAAAAGAGTAAAATCCATTCAATGAAAATTTTCAAGGTAGCACAAAAGGAGTCATGGGTTTAATCATTAGTGAATTTTTTTTTTATTAGAAAGATTTACATTAAGTATGGTCCCACTTTTCCTCTCATCATGTCAAAACTCTTAGTGTTATTCTCTATTGATAATATCTCGTAAGTGTCCTAAGAACAAAAAATTATCAAACTTTGATAAACCATTTATTTCAAATTTTGGAGCCTAAAGGAGAAATAGTACCTTACTTGTGCAGGAGAAATTAACATCACACCAGCCCTTGATCCATTTTTATTCCTTGATCCATCAAAGTACATACTCCATATCCCACTCATATATTCTTTAGTCTCCACAAGATTGGGAACTAGAGCATTTTTCTCCAATATACAATATGTACTGAGACCTATCTCAAGGGTTTTTGGCATAAGATCAAATTGATATGCGTTAGCCCACTCATCCAAGAAAAAATCAGGTATCTCTACTAGGGAAGTGGTGGGCTCATTCACTATGTCATTCTCATCCATCTCTAGGATAGGGAAATTCATGTTGATGAAATTAGGGATGTAAGATTTAGTATGATGGAGGGCTTGAGGCTCTATTCTGATTGAAGCATTGGCTCCATATCTCATCTTAAAATAAATATATCACCAATCAAAAGATATGAAACCACCTATTTTGGTAGTAAAGTCTCTTGATAGACAGATGGAAAAATATGGCTTGACCTCAGCAACAGAGATATCTTGGGTTACAGTACAACCAGGGCATGCATGTAAGGCCATCTCCACATTCTGAAGGATTGCTACAGTATTGATAGTACTACCATCCAACTATAATACATCCCTAACAATGGGCTCATATTTCATTCCCAAAGAATTAGTAACACACCTAGGCATCACTGAACTGCTAGCCCCTGAATCAATCATGCAATTATGGACTAGTTTTCCCCCTATAATTAGAGAAACATAAAATGGAGGAGGTCTAACCTTTTTACTTGTTTCTACCTCCTTTGATGGTTGTACTAGGCTTCTGGCACTTTTCATACTAGGTGGTTGCTCCCTTGGTTCAATACTCTCCAATTCTTGCTGCAACAACCTCTTCTGCATGGGTATAGTAGCAATAGCATCTCACATAGAGATATTCACATTTGTCTTCTTCATTTTCTCTACAACACTAAATGGCATAGTGGGCACTTTGGTAGAAGCTTTGGGAGCTGCAATTGTATGACGTTGAGATGGAGTAACTTGAGGATCACTTGTATCTTTTTTTCCATGATTTTTCCTTTTCTATTGAAAGGCACTTGATTGATTATTTGCTTCTTGCTCATGAGATATTGCATTTGAAGTTGAGGCCTGCTTGGGAGGAGGGATAGCATCTTCCATAGCTCTTCTTCTGTTTCTAGTGTTATGAGCAATGGAATCCTAGTTTACATTACAATGCTCCTCCATCTGATCATTCATAAAAGAGAAATCACCCTGTCTTTGCTTATTTGAGGCATCTTTAAATCGGTCCTCCTTGTATGATTGTTTTGCTGTAGGTTCTTGTTCTATCAAAGCCATAAAATATTTAGCTTTCTAACATATACAATAGGCATAGGAGTAGTTACAAGAGGGAAAATTTTTTTGATCTTGAGCCATATTTTTTTGAGGGACAATGGTCCTACTTTGATTTACAATTGAGGTCGAACCATGGCTACTCTGCTTGTTCTGATCAAGGGAATTGTTCCAATGATCAGGATTTGGAGGCCTACCACTATTGGGAGCTTGATATTGTAATTAATGAGGCTTACTACCTTTAGCTTTCTATCTTTCTAAATTCACCACCTTGTTGTTCACTTTTTGCATTATAGAGAAATTATCCTCCAGCCTCTTTCCTTGATCTTCTAATTTCTTCCCTTGATCTTGCAATATTTTATCAAGGTTCTTCTCTCTTTTGTGTATGTTCCACATTAGAGATTGCATTATCTTCTTGATTTCATCTATCCCATTTGAGGATGTGGAAGCTTGAGGGACTAGGGCAAGGGATTGTGAGGAGGAAGATATGGGAAGAGGGGCCATTGTAGGTTGGTGGTTTGAGACATCAGGGAAGAAAGGCATAGGAGGCCTTGGAGCTAATTTACCTCCTTGTATTAGGATATTCTCTGATTTTATTACTATATCATAAGAATTAGGCAAGGTATCTCCTCCCATAGTTTGGATTGTAGTGGCAATATCACTATTAAAAGCTCTAAAGTAATGGAAGAAGGCATTACTAGGGGTAGGCTTCACTAAAGTAGGTATTCTATCCCATGTCTTTTGAAATTTATAATTAAAATTAGTCATACCTTCATAGGGGCTCATTTTATAGTAGTCAACTGCTCTAAAAGTGACAAATAGTCACTTTTATCCTCAAAATGTTTGTACAATCCTACCACTAATCCATCCCAATCTGTTATATAACCATGAGCTAAACCTCTATACCATTGTATTGCTTTTCCTTTCAAGGATGAGGCTAGGAGCCTAACTACAACATCATCCTCTGTAATACCATGGATATTGTAGACATCTGCAACCTCTTGAATGTGTTATGAGGGAGAGATAGAAGTTTCACCAGTAAACTCTAGTATACTTTTAAGTGCAATTATTGGTATGTCATGTCTTTGGGCTAATAGGATAGGACTCCCACCATTAAAGGTGGCAAAAGTATGAGCTCTAGGCAATGGCATATAGACAAGTGATCTATTGATATGTATTGATGGTAGTCTAGGCTGAGATCTAACAGTAGGAGGAAAAGAGATAGATCTTGTAGGTGTATTTGTTACTATTGCACTCCTAACCGGTGATAAAGATATTCTAGTCTTCCTTCTTCTAGGGTTTGAAAATGAAAGCTCTTGATACTGAAACTTACCTCTAGAAGATGCCCTTGTTTTAGCTCTGGGCATAAATCACTACAACTTTGGTCTAGAACTAGATATGTATTTCAAGTACAGAGTCACTAAGTACTTTGAAGAATGAGCCTTTTGAAGGCTTAAACGCCAAAGCCAGCATTATCTCCTCGATATTGATCTTGAAATCTTCCCTTTTGACACAACTAGGCTTGAATTTTTTTGAAAAGAGTCACATCGGGCATGCCAAAAACTGTTGTCACTGGGGTTTACACCCTTGTCCAAAGTTGCTACCTAAGGATGACCTCGTGAAACTTGGAAACAACCTCCAAGTTGTGGGACTTCAACTATGATTTTGAGTCTCCCAAGAAAGCCGTCTTCCTCTTACTATCAAGATGCACCTAACTACTCTTAGAAAGGAAAAGGGAGAAGGAGAGCATGAAATCAAATCTACCTAATCAAATCTACAGTGGTGTTACACCAAAATAGAGTGTTCAGACCAATCTCTACCCATATATGCACTATTGAACTAGAATGAAACTAAGGATACACACATTCAGACTTGCTTTAATCTAATAATCACATGTAGATCAAAAGACTAAGATGAATGACACAAGGAAAGAGAGATTCACTTATATTATCATTCATAGGCCAAGGAGATACAGTCATGTAGATCATAGATCTCTATGAAACACTAGTAAGAGGCAAGGAGTTCTTGCACTTTCATACCAATGGCTAAAAGAGAAAAAGCTAAAAATCATGTAGTTCAGAGGCATAGGGGAATTTACATTAAGAATCTACAGAGTAATAATAGAGAAAATAGAGAAAGGTCGACCGCCCACAAAATTTTACAAAATTTTCCTTTATAGTTTAGGCATAACTGAGATGTCCTCTCCTTGTAATTACTCCACAACCATTGCATTGAAGTCCCATAGAGAATAATCAAGGAGAAAGTCATATTTGGGTACAGATCTAGACACAATGATATCTGATCCTCTGTGTCAAATAATACCTTGAGAAGATAGAAATGGTGCCATTAAGCCACTTTGACTAGGTAGATGGATTGGATCAGAGGTGGAGTGTTCTTCCTTGTCTTACATTCACTCTGGGTTGGTTGGAATTGATTATAGAGATCAAATTCACAAGATAATCCTAGTTTTCCACCATTTTGGCTCATGAATCAATAAGTTAATGAGTCAAACTAAAATTGCAAGTAGGACGAGCCACATGGGCCAATAATTCTTTTCCTTTCTACCACCTCACAAGATCTTCCCAAGTTGACCACCTCTTTCATTACTAACCACACCATTTTCTTTAAAAAATCTTGACTGCAACATTGTACTAACTGTCAGCCACTAACTTTTAATGCCTTAACTACTGTTTATACCTTAGCCGAACCTCATGATCCTAACTAACACCAACCAGTGGTTGCATAATACTTGGCCCCACCTTGCCACATGTCACCAAGGTGCTTTGTTACTATGTGTATCCTCTGAGCAATTTCCCATAGCGAGATAGCGCCCATCGTGGATCCAGACTAATTTGACAATCATGAAGACTCGCCATATTACTATGTTATCTCCTTTTAAAAAATTTGAAAACTTGGGCCCATGAACCACTCAGCACAACTGGAATCTTCATCTTGCCATGATCTAACCCCACTAATCCACATGGCACAATGGTGCTATGTCGCTATGAGTAATATCCTCATAGCTTTCCATAGCAAGATAGCACCCACCGTTGCTTTTCTGAGATCTGGTAGCGATCAAGATGGATTCGACCTATCAGTATACCAACCAATAAGAAACTAGCCACATGCCAACCTATCTGAAAAATCCTTGTTTGTGGCCTGCCAAGTGAAGTAGGACCCACATTCTACACAGTCATACCTTAGGAAATGAAAAAATTGACCAACTGCCAATGTGTGCCAAATTTCATCACTGATATCTGATGGGGCATACTTGGGACCCACCTTCCTTCTAATGTTGCCGCAATATAAATTTCCATCTGGGCACTATGTCTCTAATAGCAAGGAATATAGATTTTTTGATAGCACTATAGCACCCTCCGAGGATCTACCAAAATCTAGTGCTGGAGAAAAAATCAAGGAAAATGGAGGACCCACAAACGATGCAGCCAAAAGAGACTATGTCGCTATGAAAAAATAACGTGCAACTTCCCATAGCAAGATAGTGCTAATCATAGATATCTTTTGATCTGATGATGGGGACCTGTGGGCTTGTAGAAACATTAAAATTCATAGGGAAGAAATATCATAAGGTTTAATCATTTAATTTTTTTGATATTCCTGGGATGTTTAAAAAATAACATTAAACCAGGAAGTGACTGTTGGGTAGGCAAGTATTTAAAATTCAAATATTTGGTTGGGGGAACAATATGTAACAGTGTCCACATATGCTTTGATCTATACTCAAAAGCTTTATGTCCATACTTCTTGCAATTTTAGTAGTGACCTTAAAATCTTGGTGTTCTAATAGTCCTAGTCCTACAATTATGTGCTTGATGTCCTTACTTGTTGCACTTATGATAGTGACTCACATTCTAAGGTTTTTCATGATGATGGGCATTCTTGCTCCTACAAAAATTAGAGGTATGTCCCTTTTTACCACAAAAATGACAGGTAGGTTTAGTGTTCTTACTTTTGTTACTTCTTTATTCTACAATCTTGGATGACTCTCCTTTTTCAATGTTGGTGTATCCTAATCCTAAAGTATCATTACTGGCTCTTGGTCATTTTAGTAGTTGCTCAAAGTACTTGATAGCCAAATTTAGTTTTTTGAAGCTTTCTACAATCTCTTTCTCTCTTTTTAGGTCATTTTATAGTTGTTCATTTTGCATCTTTAGTATGGAGATCTCAATATCCTTAATATTTAGTTTATGATGTGCATTCATCATCTAGCTTAGGGTGTCTAGCTGCATATTTGAAATTCTCGCAAGCTCAATTGACTTTTCTTCTAGTTTGTTGGCAAGGTTTCTCTTGTCATTCTCTAGTATAACCTTATCTTCAATGGCTCTATTCTTTTGTTTAGTCACCTCACAAAGCATCATGGCTTGTGATTCTTGTTCAATTTTGAGTGTTTCTGATTTGTTCTACTTGAGATCTATTCTTCCCCATTAGGTCTACTATTTTTGCATCAAATTCTTTGGCATATCCATTTGTAAACAATTTTGAGGTGTCAATCTCCTTGTATTGTGTATCATTCTCACCTATGGCAATCTCTCTTCTTCTCTTTAAATATTTTCTTAGTTCTTCCCTGGCTTGTTCCAAAGTATATAAAGCAAGTTGTATATCAATCACCTAATTTATTATGACCTTCCCAAGTTTGTAGACTTCCATTTCTAGATCTTTTCTCCAAGCTATAAGGCTCCTCCTTGTGAGAACTTGCCTCTAATACCAATTATTAAAATACTTTAAACTTTTAAAACTTTTAGTTGAGATCATTCACACGAATCTAACATATCTATTCAACATGAAATACAAATACATGCATGTAGATAGATAACAAAATATTTTGGTAACCCAGAAACCCTCCAAAAATGAGAAGGTAAAAGTGGGGTGGGGATGACACCCACAAATTATCACTGCAACAATATTTAACTACTCAAGGTTACAAAGTTTGACCACTTCTAATGTTTTTCCTTGTGAAAGGCTTGCCCTATTAAAGACTTCACACCCTATTAAAAGTGACCTAGTTAGAGGATTTATAAACACTCTCTTAGAATGTCACCTTGTTAAAGGATTTTGCACCTTGTTGAAAATCTTACAACATGGCTGTTAGACTAACTTGTCATCATAGGATTTTCATTCCTAATACAAAAGCTATAGAGTATTAGAAAGTCTTGACCTGATGACTTGCAATCTTCAATTGCTGATTCTAGATCCTTATTCTACTCTTGTTTGTTCTAATCCTTCTTTGTTCTGATACGTCTCTCCTCAAAGTTTTGATACTCTATTCTAGCATTCTCCCATAAACTCCCACAAAATCTCACACATTGCTAGCATTCACTTTGCTAGCATTCTCCCATAAACTCTCACACATATTCAAATAATGGGGTTTTGTCCTCCTTTAAAAGTTTCAAAGACTTAGGGTTAGGTATGAATCTATGATCAATATTAATTCTTCTTTTCCCACTCAATTCTTTCACTTTTCCTATTGGTTGTATACTTTCTCCATTTTTCTTATTGGTTGCATGCTTATTACGTAGGGAATGCAAAAGATTCGATCTTATCTTCAAGATCCTTCAAGATTCATCTTGAGTTAGCTCAAAAATGGTTTACATCTATGTTTGTGAAGAAAAAAACTCATATGTTGATTGTGTTACTTGACACTTACTAGTTGTTGATGCTCAACACATATAGGAATTCTATCTCACTCGACTCCTATAGTAATTGTATTTCACTTGGCATCTATAATTTTCTTGACACCTATAGTGACTCAACATGAATTATCAAGTGACTTGATATCACTTATCTCTTAACACTTGATACTTTCTTGGCATCTGTATTATACTCGACATCAACTTGAAAATTGGTCAAGTGTTTTGACACTCAATTGTCAAAACTAATCTAAGACCAACAAATGACTCCAAAGTTGATGGATATGTAGAACACTTCCTAAGGAAACATGATAGTATGGACTCTGCATAGTACCTTAGGTACAAAAATCTCCAAGGCTATAAAGAATTTCTCATTCATGAATGAGGCCAAAGTGGAGGAGAATAGAGACAAAACTAGCTAAAAAATTCCATGACTATATAGATGTCAAAAATTTATATGAAGATGAACTCAGAAAGAGCCTTGTGTATAAAACTAAAATTAAAGAATTGGAGGTGAAAGCTCAGGGCTAAAAGTTGAAGTTGCATCTTTGATAGAGCAACTAACTGGTGTAGAGAAGAATAAAGAATGGAGCCTTGAAGAACAACCAACCAGAATCACTGCAGAAACAACTATTCAAATAGAGGAGTTGGAGGTAGAGGATAAAAACCAAGAAGAATGAGCATATATGCTCCATCTACATAGTAGGTTGGTGAGGTAAGGACAACTATCCTTAAAAGTATGATAGACCATAGAGTGGAGACTCTAAAAAATATATCCCAATAGACCCATGCTTTTTATATTTCTCTACAAGATGCTGATCAAGTTTTCATTAAAGCACTTTCATGGCTATGACCCACTTTTAATCTATGAGTGCCATAGACTCAATTTTTGGAGAGGCTAATTATGTTGATGGCTAAAAAGCAAAATTTTCTTGATAAAATCATTATAATAAAGAAAGGCATAGAGATAATAAAAGACTTAATACGCTTCTTTAATGGAAAGCTACAAATTATCCAAGGAAAGATGAAAGTTTTAACACAGGAGATTGAGCCTTGCATTCCTCCTATTTTGGATGCTAACAACAAGTTGAGAGATTGGCAAGAGTGGTCAAATTCTTTTAGTGTAATGCTAACTCTAGAAGCCATAGCATCAATTTTTGAAGATGGTAGTGATGTCCTATTCAATAACCCAATTGATTCCTTATTTAAGATTGAAATAGACTTAAGTAAGTTTTTAGTTGAATCAAGGGCTATAATGGATGCAAAATGGAATAAGGCAACAAAGGAGTTAGATGAAGTTAAAGGTATTGATTGGCCCAAAAAGAGGGAAATCTATGTCTAGGAAGTGGTGGGAGAGATAAAAGCTTTGCTAGTGGGAATTAGTTGTAGAGTTACATGCTAAAGCAATAGAAGAAAAAAGGGATTAAAGTAAACCTCTTGTAGTAAATTGTCACCTGTCGATCTTGCAACTACCTTCCTATTTTGGTTTTAACATAGAGAATGTTCTAATTGTAAAATTTCAAACATATCTTGCCTTTCTTTCTTCTATTAGGGTTTTGACATGTGTCCTTCTATCTAAAGCTTTTTTCAATCCTCTATATAAGGATTTCTAGGGTGTGGAGTGAGGGTCCAAAGTCTATAGAATTTTTAGTATTTTATGTTATTCATAGGCAGTCTTGTTTTTGTGTCAATTATATGATTGTATCTAGCTTTGCAAATATAAGAATATAGTGAATATTGAATTATTAAAATTGTCAAGTTTTGAGTTATACTTTGATTTAATATTAGTAATGTATTTTTCTCAAGGAAATTAATAAAAAGAAGAAGTTTTTCATATCAGTATCTCTGAGTTTTGTCTCCACTTTTATATATCTTTTGTTGATTGCTTTTAGTTCAAAGGATTAAGTTCTTTCAATAATTGATAGGGTTTTTGGATAAATGTGAGGGATAGAATAAGAATGAAATTTAAGGTTAATTTCTAACAAATTTAATTTCAAGTCAATTAACTAGGTTGAGGTTTATTCTTATGACTCTATGTAATAGTTGGAAATATTCAAGACTATGCTAGGTTACTGAGAGGGGAGGGGTGAATTAGTAACCTCAAAAACTTTACTAAATTGAAATCTTAATTGTAATAATTCAATTACCATTTAGTTCGTTAAATCAGATCTAGCTACGTGCATGATAAGCTAAAAACATAAAACACTCATAACACTTGAACACAACAATTTGGTGACCCATAGACCTTCCAAATAGAAAGTAAAACTGGGGTGAGGATGATACCCACAAAAATTCAATACTACAAAATAAAGTTAGCCTGTTAAGGCTTATAATAATCACTTCTAATGATCTACCCTATTTGGGGCAATTAGGATTTCTAGGTCCACATTGTTAGAGGTTTTACAAACACACAATTAAGTATGCACTCGGTGAATAGATTTCACAAAAGACTGTTTAGTCTACCTTGTTATTGGATTTGGACTAGTTTACCTATTAGGATAAAACAATAGATCTTTGATTTACAACTAGATTTTTGATAGAGATTCTTTGAAGTACTAATCACCTTTATGTGATGGATGTAACTTTGTTGCTCCTTTGCTAATATGGCCTTAAAATACACTTTGTTGCTGATTCACATTCGCATGCTTCTATTTCACACATTCATCATTCTTACTTGCTCTTTTTGGATATGATACAATACATTACATAAATATCAATCCAATTAACATAATAACAAGGTTGGCCAATATATAAGTTAACACCAATATTACAAAGTTAGCCCAAATGAAGACACTTGGGTTCTAAAAATTGACTTGCTGAAGTTCTGATACATAACGTCCACTATCACTACTGGACATCATCATGCATTTGGTAGAAGTAGAAGCTCGGTCCATACTAATCACTCTGAGTAGTCTCAAACTTGGTCTACACTGGTGACTTGGTAGACACTGTGTAACTTGTTAGAAACTGGGTTACTCATTTACCATTACTGCACTTGGTAAACACTAATCTTCACATAGCTTGGTTAACACTAACTTCACTTCACATGAACTGCTTGCTTGATAGAGACTACAAAGCTTGTTTAACCACTAAAATTATTGAGTTGAACTACTAGACTTCATTTTTCTTGATTCTAGTCAATTTGAACTATTGTAGTTCTCACTAACTGAATTTACTTGGTAGCCACTAGAATGCTTGGTGTCTATTGAATGGCATGGAAAACACTGTATACTATTCAATGAGTTTGGTAACCATATGAAATCTAAATAAGTGTTGTCACTAATAACAAACTTGACTTAATGTCAACAATCTCCCCCTTTGGCATTAGTGACAAAAACACTTATTAGCCAAAACTTATGTACATCATAGTGTGGTACTAGCTCGATGTGGTATACTATTTTTTTTTGTCGAGATTTTTCAAAAAAAATTCTTTGTAACTATATATAATATACTATATCTTCAAATTCTATACTTTCTTTTCCTTTGCACGATTGTATTAAGTGTCTCTCCCCCTTTTATTGTCTCACCCCATATATAGCATACTATCTCTCCCCCTTTTTGACAATAATGCCAAAGATTTATTCAAAATTTATTTACATGGAGACACCAATATAAGAAAGAAAATTAGAATTTACCTCAAGTATGAGTGATAAAGTCTTATCCCAATTTTGTTACAAAACTTTGTATGTATGTAGAGCAATTTGCACTTCTGCAGAGAGTTCTATCATGTGATCTACAATCGAGAAGTTATTGTCATGAATCAATGTTTTGGAATAAACAATATATTTCTACCTTGTATCCATGATGGAAAGGATCATATTCTAAATATCTATCAGTGTAGACCAAATTATTGCTTCTTCTCTCAACAACTCTTCTTGCATATCTAACAAGAATCTAGTTTTCATATGATGTGTAGAGCTTGAACTAGTGTCAAGTTGCAACTGTTGTGCACTAGCCTTTAGGTCTTCATCAATCTTTGTTAGTTTTCTTTTTATTTCCTTTGTGAACTTAGTAATATTACATAACTTTCCAAAATGTGATGTTAAATTTGTGTAAGAAATTTCAAGATTGATCAAAATTGAGGAAAGCTCCACTTAATGAATGGCAATTTGCTGAGCAATGTGCTCAAGCACTTTATCATCAAATTTATTTTCTTCTTTCTTAATCAATTTTTTCTTGACCATTGGAGTCCTCTTTAAATTTCTAGACTACCTCTTTGAATTGAATCAAATTGTGTTGAGAAGTATCAACTTCAACACCTATCACCTCAGTCAAAATATTCTTGGCATCTTCAATGATTTTATATTCTCTATCAATTTCCTCCCTCAATTTCTTGTGTTTTTCTTTCTTTTGAAGGAGTTGATCAACTATTTTCATTTTATTTGTAGTGTTATTATTGAAATCCCATTTTGGAATCTCAATTTCTTCATCTAGGTCAATATCCTCCTCCATCTCCTTTCCTCTACTCCAAAAAGTTGTACTTGATTGAGCCTTAGGTTCAACTACCTTTAAACTTAATGCCTTAGAATTTGGAATGGAAACAATTGTAGAGATAGTAGGACTAATAGTGAAAATTGATATAATACCAATAGATGGAATATTGACTGGTATGCTTACTAAATCCAAAACTAAAGTACTTACAGTAGTATCCAAAATTGTAGCAGACAAAACTGTAGAATCCAAAATTGTAGAACTCAAAATTGTACTTACTGTTGAAGAACACAAAATTTTAGAACATACTATACTCATTGTTGATGATGCTAACTCGGGAGCTAAAGAAGAGGGAGGGTGCAAATCGGTAGATGAAGTGATAAACACTTCTATCATTGATGTGCTAAGTTGTGAGGGAGTGTAGACTGATTGGACATTTGATGTGTCTACTATGTTCATAATCAAACTTGTTGAAGCTATCTCTAAACTTGATGTAGATACTAATTTTCTTGGAGAGTGAGCAAATAAGGCAATGACTGTGGCTTCTATCTTCATAGGATCAGTCTCCTCATCATCATCTTTGTAATCCTCAGTAGCTTCTTCCTCTTTGTCTTCTTCAACTTCTTTATTGTCAAAATGTGTTGGCTCAAAGTATGTTTCTTCTTCCTCATCGTCACTCTTATCATCCTTGACTTCTACTGGGAAGTCACTTTGTTTATGCAAGTGATAAACATTCTTCCACATACTTGTCACATTCTTGACTACATGCTCTATATCTTTTAGCAAAATTAAACAAGTATTAAATCTAAGAGTCATCTTGTCTTCATTTTTCTTCATAGACTCTTTTACCTTAGCATTTGTGATTCTCAGTAACAACTACCTCAAGGTTTTTTCATAGATATATTTTTCTATTTGCATAGCTGAGTCCCCTCTTGGCTTTAATTTCTCTAATAATTCATTAGAGATCTGGGAGGCTATCTGATTAGGGGAATACTTCCATTTTCCCATCTTGGTTAGCACCAATTCTTCAACCTTTTTCTTCCTAGCCTCTATCCTAGTTTCATACTTTAATGATTTGAAGTTTTTTATGCCTGCACCTTCTTCCAATTATTTCAATTTTTCCTGAAAGGTGAGAGGAGGCTTGCTGAACATAACTTCACTACCTTTCTTCCTAGATCTCCTAGTGAAAATTGTATTGGATTGCTTGGTGATGATCACTTTACCTTTCTTCTTTACTAATTCTTCTTCCTTTTCTGACTCCTCTTCATCCTCTGCCTCTTCCACATCTTCTCCTTTACCCTTAGTCAACAATAAACTAAATTTACAAGGGTTGTTGCTGGAAGTCCTTATGCTTTCCATGTTTTTGTTAAAATACTTTAACAACAAATTTGCAAGATCATATGACAAATTATTCTTCACAACTTTGTATGCCAAGTCTACTGCTTCACACGACACACTATTTAGACAACTAGAACTGTAGATCTTGTGAGCTATCACATGTATGTTGAATTTTACTTTTTCATTAGTTACATTACTAATCTTCATACCTCTATCATCCCACTTGGCTAGGGTTTTCTTTTCTAACTCCACTTGACCTAGGGTTTTAGTTATTTTTGCCTTGGAGAACATGGGAAGGTTGGTGATATGATGAATCATCTTCTTAGTAATGAAAACTAGTTTCTCAAGGCATAAAAAACTATTGCAAACTTGACTTAGGATGTGTTTGATCCATTTGATTTGGAAACTTTGGGGCAAGTGGGGAATGTGGGATAAACCCTTATCTTCCAAGTGGTTATGTTTGAGTTTAAGAACACCATTTATACACAATTCACCTAAGGCATCATCCATCTCTAGGGTTATAATTTCTTGAATTGCACACTTAAAATGAGTTTAGATATTGTTAATGAGTATTACCTTAGGAGGGATCTATGATTGCGCTTTGTTTGGATCAAGAGTTTCAGCAATTGCTAACACTAGTTTAAAATCTAGTGGTTTCCATTTGATTCCTCACACCAACATTTTTGACCCTTTCTTTGCCTTGGTACTACTGCTTGATGCTACCACGGCTATTTAGTAGGTTATGGAAAACTTTTGAAAAACTTTACTACAAATTTCTCTTGAAATTGTTTGGTCACTCTATAATTTGCTTAATCGCAATAACACTTTAGAATTTTAGATGAAAATGATTTTGATTTCTTTCTTTTTTTTAATATTTTTCCATTAATGCTCGATACAAAGGTAGTTATCATCTACTATCTATTCAAATTGCTCGATGAATGCTTCATAACTTGGTAACTGAACACGTGTGACTTGTTACTCTTGACCTTGCTTGGTAGAGTCTATGACACAACCTTACTCAGTAGAGAAAGTAACTTAGTGATAACTGATATTGATATTTCATGATGATCCTTTTGTATCCTAAATATTAATTTCAATCTTACTTCTTGTAAATTTGGAACTATTTTAGATGTGATCATGATAATGCAATTTTAGTTCTTCCTTAAGAAATTAATTGGAAATGGTGGAGTCACCTACTTCTTGAGTGACATGACCATCAATGTTTGAACTGGCTTCCTTGGTGGATTTAGGAATCCATTGCTACCTCATTTACTTTTGAATATTATCTACCCTTACTTTCTTTTCATCTTCAATTCTACCTATATTGATGCAATTCTTGGCTAGATGACCAAGTTTTGTACAAGTGAAGCATCTTATGGTGGTATCTCTCTTTCTTGTGTGATGTTTAACACTGTCCATACCAATGTGTCCATAATCTTCATAATAATGACATATACACCAAGTGTTAGAGTCCCAACTAAATATTGCTTTTACAATTTTCTCTATTGGATTGAATGACTTGGTTTTGTAGTTTGATGCCTTGTGCCCTTGTTTCTTGCATTTGTGTCACTTGCCTTCAAATTTTGGTTTCTCTTTGCATTCATTAGCCTTATGACCATGCTAATTTCAATTGTAGAATTTACCATTGAATGTTGTTTTACCATTACTCCAAAATTTATTTAATGTATGACCTATCATACCACGGTGATTGCAAGTAGATCTTTGATTCCTTTGAGCACCTTGGTTGGAGAATTCACCTTCTTCTTTGTATCCAATTCCTACTTTTCCTTTTGTCTATAGAGATTCTGCTCATTTAGTTTATTCAATTGATTCATGTTTGGTTTGGATTTCATCATTCTTTCATTGATTTTCTTTTTAGTGTTTAGGTCATTTTTCAAATTTTCATTGATTTTCTTTTTAGATCTTAGCTCACTTCCTATTCTTTCATTGATCTATGTTTCTAAATTTAGATCATTTTTTAATCTTTCATTGATCTATTTTAGGCTTTAAATGATTTCCTCATTTGCATTAGAGATTTGATCTATAAGATTTGCATGCTGAACAGATTGGTTCTGGATCTCATTGTTTCTTCCATCCATTTTTTCTTTCATCTTATTCATTTATTCCAAGATTTCAGACAAACTTATTGACTAAATTTCTTGTTCTCTTTTGAGCTTTCTTATTTCTTCTTGTAGGGAACTATTCTTCTCTAAGATTTATTTGATTGCATCATTTTCTTCATCTGAACTGCTTGAAGGGAAAAAGTATTCAATCTTTTCTTCAATGTACTAATGATCATTCATTTAATTTGCAAGTTCCTTCCTTATTTTAATGGATTGGGAAAGTTGTCCTTAGCTTTCTTGAGTTGTGTAATGGCCATCTCTAGATCTAGCTTTCCATTGTCAATTTCTTTATCAAGTCTGAATATCTCCATTGTCCTTGATCTTTTCTCAAGCTGTCAAGCTTTATCCTAAGAGCCACAAATCTCTGATACCAATTGTTGGAAATATTCAAGACTATGCTAGTTTACTGAGAGGGGAGGGGTGAATTAGTAACCTCAAAAAGTTTACCAATTTTATATCTTAATTTAAATAATCCAATTACCATTTAATTCATTAAATTAGATCTAGCTACATGCATTAGAAACTCAAAACATAAAACATTCATAATAGTTGAATACAATAATTTGGTGGCCCAGAAACCTTCCAGATAGAAAGTAAAATTGGGGTGAGGATGATACCCACAAAACTTCACTACTACAGCATAAAGTTGGCCTATTAAGGCTTATAATGATCACTTCTAATGATTTTCCCTATTAGGAGCAATTAGGACTGCTAGGTCCACCTTGTTAAAGGTTTTACAAACACACAATTAAGTATGATCTTGGTGAAGAGATTTGACAAAATACTATTAATTCTACCTTATTAGAGGATTTGGATTGGTTCACCCATTAGGATGAAATAATAGATCTCTTATTTACAACTAGATTGTTAATAGAGATTATTTGAAGTACTAATCACCTTTATGTGAGAGATATGACTGTACTGCTCCTTTGCTGATATGGCCTTACAATACAGTTTATTGTTGATTCACATTCAAATTATTTTGTAGGACCATAAAATGGGCTAATGTCTAACATACTATGAGAAAATCATAAACCCAAAAAAATACGTTAACACCCTCTAGTCTACCATGAAAACCAAATGAATCAAATCAAGAAAGCAAGTCTAAAACCCCCTCTTTCATTTGTAGCTGCCATGTCCTTCTTTCTTCTCCAAGTGACGTAGCTCCAAATTTCCTATAATGCACACAATATTGGAAGCAAAATCCTATGATAATGATGGTTCTATGATAATACTTGAAGTTGTGATTTGAATGTGAGAGCAATAGTGAAAAAAATGAGAAAACTAGAGAACAGAAATGAGAGAAAGAATGCTCATTTTATAATCAACACAGAGGATGAGAGCATTGGAATTTTCACGTTGGATATGGAACATGGAAAGAGATTCCTTGGAAAATCCATGATGCATATGACACAAGATGCAAAGTGTAGGATTGTATGATGCTTGGAAGTCAAACTTGGCTAAAGATGGAAGAGAATCTATGACACATCATATGACACCTCAAACCCACTTAAAGTCAAGAATCTATGACAAAGGAAGCCAAATGTGGATGTGCATAAGAGAATACAAATATTGGATTATGACATATCTTAGCCAAGTGTCAAAGGAGAATCCACAAGATGTCACACCCATGTGTCATGATGATGTCAATATTTTGTGGAATATTTGAATTAAAAATTCATTATTCCACACAAATAGGAATTAGTGAAAATGGAATTAGTGGTGGAAAATATGACTTAGGAAATTAAGAATATCCATGGATTGTAGATGATGAGCCAATTAATCAATAAAATAACAATTAATTGAGAAGGTTAGTTAAGACGAATAATTAGTAAAATGACATAAGACTAAATTATGGGTTATTTAATCCTATAGAAAAAATTAGTAGATGATTGGCCAGTTTGATTAAATAAGAGTGATAGTATCCTTTGATGAAAATGTGATGATGATGTAGATTGAATAGGATGATGATGGATGGACCAAAGCCATCATCAAATTGATCAATTGATTAACATGCAAAGGACACATAACATGAATTAAAGATGCACAAAATTTAACTGATATCATAAATGCTACAAGATCAAGATTGATTAATATGGTTGATCATAATAACATCAATGGATGCTATCACTATTATTAAAATGGTTGATAATTCCATGATTTGACATTGAAAGGCTCAACGATGTCAAAGATCAGATGACATGAATGATAGTTTGACCTAGCATTGAGAATCATGATAGTACTAAGGTTAGATTGATAAGATTCAATAGATTGATATGTTTCCAAGGCACTGAAAGCCATAAAAATGCCTAGGATTTTATAGATGATGATTTATTTGAGACGTTTGACCCATTATAAGTTGATTAGGACTGATTTTGGGTGATTCTAAGTTGATTTGGGGTGAGTTTGAGTTGATTTGAAATGGTTTCAAAATGATATGAAATGGTTTTGGGTTGATTTGAAGTGGTTTCTAACGATGATGAAATGGTTCCAAAATGACGTGCAATTGATGTGAAAGAGGATATGAATGATGATAGAAACTGTTGAGATACAATTAGGTTGGCCAAAAGATCAGGGTTAGTGGAATGAGAAAATGGGATGAATTAGTATGGAAAGTGATGTTGATTCAGGGGCCCGAAGGTATTTTCAAGCGTTACCACTAAAGTTAGTGACGAAATAAGGAAAATGATAGTTAATAATGAAGATAAAAATCCAACACAACTTATGATTCAAAAATTAAAGTTGAAACACAAAAGTTATAGCCTCTAGATGCAGCATAGGGGCTTTGAGAGTAGTTCTGGGCATCCTACTACCGCAAGTATGCCTAAAATGCACCCCAGTGCACCCAATGCACACTTGGTAAGACCAAGTGGACTATGACATACCAAATATAGCCATGGTGTGCTTGGGAAGCCCAAGTAAACTCAAAAAGTATAGCCTAGAAGGCTCTAGGGACCAAAAATAGCCTGACTGCACTCAGAATGACATATAATTTTGTGTGGATGCCCCAAGTGGTCGAAAGATGTTAGAAATGAGTGAAATTAGTAAAAAATGGTCACATTTAGTCAAACTTGTTCAAACAAGGGTCAAATTGAGGTTGGACTAGGTAGAAAGCCCTAAAAGGTTGGTAGGCAATGTAGGATGGTGCTAGAATGTAGGAATGCAAGATGAAGATGATTTGGTGCATCAGAACACATGATAATGGTGATGAATGAAGACATGAATGAAAGAAGAGCAAAGAGATGAGATGAGGACCAGTTAGAATGAGGTGAAGAATTTTTGCTTTCAAAGAGTGCACAATATTTCAAATGCAGCTTCATTTTGATGAAATCATAGATGTGAACCATTTTTGAGCATCTACATTTTTCCCCTCTTTGATACGATGTGATTTAGAGCATTGTGTCAAAGAAGAATAATGAGAAGGCCATAACAAAATGCCCTAGTAGGAATGATATATATGGGTACCCCCTCGAGAAATTGACTGAGATATGCATATGATAGGTCAATTTGTCGATAATGAGATGCAAGGTAGCAGATGAAGAAGACACAGAAGATGGGGGAAATGAAATGAGAAATTGTTAGTATGATGAGAAAACTTTAGCTTTTGTAAAGTGCACTACATGTAAAATGGAGCTTTATTTTGATATGGCAAATGGAATGTGACACATCATGGCATAAAGGGCTAGAGTGCTAATACAAACCTTTTGCATAAATAAGCACAATGCAAATAAAAAATGACCTTGTCCTTCCTAAGACATAAATACATGCCCCCGACTCTCAAAGGTACATTGTAATAGACAAAAAATAAAATAAGACCATGAACCATCCCAACTACTCTCATAGATCAATTTATATCGTTGAGTAGCATAGGAACATGATCAAAGAAAATAAAGCAAAAATAAATCACCGACTAAACAATGTGAGCCAACAACTATTCTTGTCCATTATTACTTCCTTTTTAGTGTCTTAGCTCCTTAGATCATAGCTGATAGGTTGACCATATGATAGGTTTGATTTTTGACTCACTTGATAGGTTCATGGTGACGTGTTGGATTGATTATTGGTTCACATTGCTCAGATAGGTGTGATTTTTGTTGAAGTGTAGTGCTTTGAGTTTTAGTCTATGAAAGTGCAATTTTTTATGCAAAAGGGATGATAATGTATAAGGTTTATTATAGACCTTTGATGGGTTTTGTGATATTTATGGTTTTGGGGATATTTGATGTTTTTGGTGTGACTAGTTTCTTTAGGACATTTCACAATTTTCAGGGTTTATTTCAAGACATTTTCTGATTTATACTAAATTTTTTTAGGACATTTTATGATTTTTAGTGCTCTTTTAGGGCATTTTATGATTTTTAGTGCTTTTTTAGGACATTTTATGGTCTTTAGATTTTTTTTTAGGATCATATTCAAATGTTTAGGATTTTTTTAGGATCATATTTGAATTTTTAAAATTTTTTCAGGATCATTAAAGCATATACAAGTGTTAGCTCAAATCTATTATGTGATAGGTTCAATAGATAAAAAGTACTTAAGGATATGCCCCTAGTTCAAGTTCAAACTCATGCATTATGTAGGTAATATGCCCCTGAACAAGATGCAAACTATGTACAAAGGCCAATGACAAAGTATGTATAGACTGGTAATGTGCTATGTAAGATAACAATGGATATTAACCAGTTCATGAGCCATGATAAGGGACTAGGGATGTCTTGCAATATGAAAGATATGATTAGTGAATGAAAAAGGGGGGAAAAACTAGATTGAATCTTGATTGATGGAGGAGCAACAACTGATTACACATGGTGCCTATTTGCTAGGTTTTCATAATGGTACTTGCCCAAAGTGCCTATTTGCCAAGTTTTCACCTGTGGACAAAATTGTTCTCTTGACTCAAATTTTCATGCCAAGATGCCTATTTGCCAAGTTTTCATCAAGGCATCCATTTTTTCATGACCTTTTAAAACTTTTTTCCTTTTCTTTTTTCATGACATTTTCCTATTTTTTTGATATTTTTTCAGGACTTTTAGATAGAATCATGAATGTTGTTGACAAATGCTAAGAAGAAATATGTTGTTGATGCTACTAGCTGATAATCTCTTGACCCATAACTGATTATAACTACAAAAGAGTTGTTCCAAGTCTATAGTTAAGATCAAACCACTAGAAAGGCCTCAAGATATACCATTGTGTAGCATATGTAAGACAATGTCTACGTCTTGTGAATCAAGGCATCTAAAGATAAATGGGTCAAAGGATTCTAAAATTTCCCTTTTCTGATTTTATATGATATTTCAAGCCTCTACTCAGATATTTAAAATCAAAAAACCAATATTTCAAAGATCCACCAATTTCTCAATAAACCCCAAATCGGGTATGCTCGAAATAGTGCCAAAAACTTCACAGTTTCACATATTATTAATAAATCTGAAAGTGGAATTTTTTATAAAAATTTCAGCAGCATAATAGCCTACAAAATTAAATTTTCAGATCTAGATAACAATTACACAACAAATCCCAAACAAAGGATAAAAATAATGCTCATCGGGCTCCCGAAATTAGCACAAAAATCCTCGAAAACACTACAAAACCACTAATAATCTATCTCAGAAGTTTAACCACGTATAAATACATATATTCAGATATATTTTAACATCATAAAGTCTGAAATACAGAAGCGACCCAAACTGATATGAAATACTCAACCTAAAACACCAAACTCTTACAAAAAACACACCTGAAAATCCACAAATCTGCACTGTTCAGCACAAAGGAAAACTCTGCATGAGCATGCACATGAAATGGCTTCAAACTCCCATCCTTAGCCTTCCTTAAAACCTTCAAACTCCCATTCTTGGGTCTTCTTCTCCACAGGTTTGGAATCCTCTAAAAAACAACAAAGAAATTGAGCAAAAATCAAGTTTCTGAATGAGCCCAAAATGCCTCCAAACACCTTAAAAGAGGGCATAACCCTAACTCACGTCCCAAAGGGGTTGATAAAACATATTTTAATAATACTTTTCATTTTTTAGTCCATTAGCCTCCAAATATTATCCCCTTTTTCAAAAACTTCACCTTTTTGCCCCTGCCTGCCTCAGAAACGATTATTATTTTTAATTATTTGAAAAGGGGACATGACAAGTCCTCCCCTCCCAAATATTTCTTGTCCTCAAGCAATGGCTAAGAAATAGACCAATCAATCCACCTGGATCCCAAATGTAGTCATGAACTATACTACTACTAATTAACACAGGCTCCTGCAATATCCTTTGCAATATGACCAAGAGGAATCCATAATCAAACTGACAATTACAGCTCAACCAAACTCCAAAGTCACAACTTCCATAGTCAAAAACCCACGAGACACAAACTCTTAGAACATCAAAAAAAAATTAAAGTGGACAAATCAAACTAGCAACATAGTAAGTACCATCAACGCATCTCACTGGCCTATACGGAATGTACAATCCAACTCTACAACAATGGTGAATGCTCCCAAATGAAACTGTACCATGTATGGAGAATCCACACACTATACAACTTCTACAGTCAAAAAAACTCTACATATCATCGGCCACTATCTCATAACCATAACTCCCATGCACCTTTGATGGTGAAAAGCCATCACAAGATAAATAGCAAGAAATGGAACCCAAACCAAATTTGCCTGCCATCAACTCCTCAACACAAAAATCAAATGCTAACTAATGTACATACCTTGCAATATAATGTTGATAAAAAAAAACAACCTCAGTCAACGGGTCACCATGAACAAGTGATACAACCCACTGTGACTGATCACCAGCTAAGTCAGCAGATGTCATAGCCAAAGGAGTAGAATCAATAACAACACCCACTAAAGCATCACTCCAAAAATTTTGCTCTAAGTCATGTATTATCAAGCTGTCAATTGCAAAACCTATCGCCATGTCATGCCCATCACAATTCTCATCCCAAGGTGTCAAACTATCCCATAACTGACGATAAGCACTAGGAACCAAAGTACACCTCTGTATCATCATCTCATCAACATTGCCATCAAAGGTGAATTGATGAGCATACCTCACAATGTAATGTCGATAGAATACACCAATCTCAATCAGTGGCTTAGACTGCAATCCAGATGTAACTAACTTGAATCGATCACTAACCAAGTTGGAACTAAGTACTACCTCTAAAGACATCACCAAGGGAGTAGTATTACTAGCAGGAACCATGCCAACTCTCAACTCACCAACATCACACATGGTCTTTGATACAACATCTCTAGTCTTTGGGCCATTAGTACTAGAGGTCACCACCATGTCAAGCATACCACAACAATTTGTTGCAGCACCCAACTCAACTAAACTTGACTCTAGTGGGGATGATCCCGATATGCCAATGTTAGTATCAAGGATGGATGCATCCCCATCTCCACTGTCTTTGACAATCTTGACCATGGCCATCCTTAGATCACTAGACACCACAGCTTTTGACTGTATAAAATTTGGTAAAGATTTTAGTTGCTCTAACTCCATGGTCACCTTAGCCAAATGAAATTGTGACTCCTTGAAAGCCAACTATGTACTATCAAGAATCTCAAAAGTCACCTCAAGTTGCTGAGTAAGCTCACTCACCTCATACTCCTTGGCCAACAATGCATTGTATGCTGTACTGCCCCACTCCATAAGATAATCTCTATCAACTACCAACTGCATATAATCCTATCTTAGAATCCATAAAGCCTCCCATAAAGAGTGGAACTCTATCAAGGAAAGATAATTGCCTCCCTACTCATCACTAGTAGGAGAACCCCATCCATAAACTGCTAAGAATCGATGAACACCATCGAAATGTTGGCAAGCAATACCAATATCTCACTCACTAACTCTCAACTGACTAGACACATGATGGCATTGGCTAGACTATATCCTACAAACCTCCTTTGATGCATTATCTAAAGGAGTATCCTCAAGGTTACTAGTCTCTAGAGTATTACCATCCATATCATGCAAATCAACTCCAAAGCTCATATCAACATACAGAGTATCAAAAACTCTAGCATTGCTATCCAACTCCTTTATACCAAAAGAACCCACCAAGGAAACTAAGTCTTCAAAACTACCCACTACATCCTCCTAGATGTCATCAATGCCAATATTATCCTCAGACTCATCTGTACATACTGCCAAATATGAAAGATCATCAACACATTCCAACAAAAATGGTCGACTGGATATATGAACAAAGACCAACACCGATGTATAAAAACTAATACCAACATTGGATAAGCTGCTAGCACAAGAAAAGACAACACCGTACAATTTGCTAATCAAATCCATGATAGCACCCAAAAAAACACTGCTACCAAAAAGTGTTAAACATCTCTAGTCAACTGAATCCCAAACACCAATATAAAAATCTTGAGTCCATATTTGTAAACTAGAATCAGCTGGTAACTCAAGAAAACTCCTCACCTAAGTAATATGACCAATACCAACTAACCCCACATAGTTTTCATGATGAGATAATGAAGTCACAATACTGTCTTTGTTCACTTTCAGCTGGCTGGACAAATTATGTGAAGTACTACCAGCCTCAACCTCATGTGATGAAGCATCTAACTATGCCTAGTACTCTTTCTCAGCAAAATTCATGAATGCTCAATGTCTTCTCATCTCTACTAGGTATGTCACCATCATGCACAACAACATCCTCATAATCATCATCTAAACCCACTATGCTGTAGTCATTGCCTGTTGTAACTATACCATCTTGAATACCTGTGACATCACCCTTTGATGACCTGTATACAATTTTCTCAATTTGAGTATCAAGTTGACCATTACTATCAATCTGCATAATATCCTTTCTCACTACCTCCTATGGCAGAGTAAAATCTGAGACCTCTGTTTGGCTATAAGCTAGTTTCTTAAACTCCACATGCAAGTTCTTGGTAATTGTGTCATCTTCCCTATGAAAAAAACTACCAAATAGAAATCTAGTCAACTTATCCACCTTGGTTGGGTCAGAAAACATGTCATTCATCATATGGTGGTGCTCAACCAACTATTCAGACATGTCATGGCTTATTTTCCTAAGTTTATCTCGAATGTCTAAATAACCATCCTTTCTACTATTCTGACTCTGGATATCAATTGTCCAAGATAGTGTCCTCTAAGACTCTATACTATACCTATCCATTCTAGATAAAGTAGAGTGTAACCCCAATAGGTTATAACTTCTACAAAAACCAAGAACTAACATGCAAATGATTAGAAGTAGCATGCAACCATAGATTTTGACATGCAGCTGATTAGAAGCAACATGCAACCACCAAATTTACCAAGAACTAACATGCAAATGATTAGAAGTAGCATGCAACCATAGATTTTGACATGCAGCTAATTAGAAGCAACATGAAACCACCAAATTCACCAAGAACTAACATGCAAAATAATTAAAAGTAGCATGCAACCATAAATTTTGACATGCAATATTTGGGTAGTTGTCAAAACTGACATGCAAACTTCTACAAACCCTTAGGCTAGCAAGATCATAGCTCTAATACCATAGAAATGTACTTTTTCTGATTTTATATGATATTTCAAGCCTCTAATTAGATCTTTAAAATCAAACAACCAATATTTCAAAGATAAACCAATTTCTCAATAAACCCCAAATCGGGTATGCCCGAAATAGTGTGTCAAAAACTTCACAGCTTCACATATTATTAATAAATCTGAAAGTGGTAATTTTTATAAAAATTTCATCAGCATAAAAGCCTAAAAAATGACATTTTTATATCTATATAAAATTTACACAACAGCTCCCAAATAGAGGATAAAAACAATGCTCATCAGGCTCCCAAAATTAGCACAAAAATGCCCGGAAACACCACAAAAACACTAATAATCTATCTCAAAAAATTAACCACATCCCAATAAATATATTCAGATTTATTTTAACATCCAAAATTCTGAAATACAGCAGCAACCCAAACCAATATGAAATACTCAACCTGAAACAACAAACTCTTACAAAAAACACACCCAAAAACCCACAAATCTGCATTGTTCAGAACAAAGTCAAACTCTGCATGAGCATGCATTTGGAATAGCTTAAAACTCCCATCATTAGCCTTCCTAGAAACCTTCAAAATCCCATTCTTGTGTCTCCTTCTCCATAGGTTTGGCAGCCTCTGAAGAACAACAAAGAAAATGAACAAAAATCAAGTTCTGGAATGAGCCCAAAATGCCTCCAAACCCCATAAAAGAGGGTATAGACCTAACTCATGTCTGAGAGGGGTTAATAAAATTTATTTCAATAATAATTTTTATTTATTAGTCCATTAGCTTCCAAATATTATCCCCTTTTTGCAAAACTTCACCTTTGTGGGCCTGCCTGCCTTAGTAAAGATTATTATTTTTAATTATTTGAAAAGGGGACATGACAGATTCTTTGTACAGGATTTCATTGATGATGGAATATGCAAAGGGTTGTTGGATAAGGATTTGATTTTGGGTGTTGGACAAGCTAGGTGGCTGGGTTTGGGGATAGGCATCTAGATATAAGGAAGGATTGGGAAGATTGAGATCAACGACTAATATTCATGGCATCCTCTTGTTTATCTTGTATCCTTTGGAGTTTCTTAGATTCTTAGATTTCATGGTCTAATGACACCTTTTATTTTTCACCAAGAGACCTACTTTTGTCAAAATAATTCTCTTTTTTCTTCGCAACTTTACATATAGAAGATGGAATTGACTCCCCAAAATATGCCAATGTGTTCTCTTGAGGAGAAATTAATTCTTTATGATCACCAATTTTAATGCCTTCACAGATTTCAAATTCTATTGTGAGAGTGTCATCATTGTCAAATTGATCAAAAATTGGTGGTCCACATTGATCCCAATCCAATAGTTTAGTATAGCTTGAGGGGATGTCATCATCAGTATTAAATGAATTTTGGGTGAAGGAAAATATATGGGTATCTAATTTAGTGGTATAATTGGGGTCATGCTTAGAAGCTAGAGGACTATTGATTTTAGGTTGGATATCCTTAGATGCCTTTTCATCATTTAAAACATCCATAGTCTTACACATAGGTACCATAGTACTAGGAGGACCTATTTGTAATGATTTAAATCCAAATCCCAACTTAGGAGGTCATCCTTTCATAGTGATAGGTTCAATTATTCCTTGTTTCTAACATCCAAGACCACTATAGCCATCATAGCCTTGTTTTTGCAAGATAGTAAACCTAATTCCATACTTATTAGAAGATATCAAAGTAGGTTTTTGTTCTAATTTTCCTTTCTCAATACATACAAATGTATTCTCATTAATAGAAGTGGTATTTTGTGTACTAATCTCTAAATATTGTCCTTGAAATGGTTGTGATTTACCATGAGATTGGGGAGAAATTGGTGACTCCCTAATGTGGGATACTTGAGACATAAATTATTTTCCACACTCATTGCCTCAATCTTCAACTTTTCTTTGGCCTTACTGAGGAGTATATTTGTGTCCACATATTTAGAGGAATTTGTGGGTTGTGCTTAATTGATTGTTGGGACTTGGTATGTAGTAGCATCTCTCAAATTTGCACAAATTTATAAAGGGTCTAGATTGCCAAGGATGGTAACCTCCACATTGTTATAGGAAAATTTTAAACATTGATGATATGTGGAGGGCACCACTTTCATAGCATGAAGCTAAGGGTTTCCTCCTATCATGTTACAATTCATTTCTACATCTCCAACATGGAATAATGCATCTTTAGTAGCTGGACCAACTCTAATGGGTAATAGGATGATGCCCTTGGAGAAGCATTCCTCATCATCGTAGGCCTTTATTGTGATTTTGTGAGAGGGATCCACATCTTCTTTAGAATAACCCAAACCTTTGACTAGTTTAAGTGTATAGATATTTAGCCTTGCTCCTCCATCGATGAAGACACATTTGACTTTAACATTGTGGACAAAGACCTCAAGGTGAAGGAGATCATTGTGGTTTGGTCTATCTTTAGGAATATCTCAAGAGGAAAAGGTGATATGTTGTGTTACAAAGAGGTTGTAAACCATGGCTTAGACTTGGGAAACATTGATGTATCTACAACTATTGACTCTTTAAGGTCTTGATCCAAGATCTTTTGATGTTGGGGAGATGCACATATTAGGTCTAGGATGGATATTTGCACAAGGATCTTTCCAAGTTGTTCAACAAGGCTATAATCAAATGAAGTAGGAGCAATAGGTTTACTAGGGGGTGTAGGTCTAGTAGGAGTAGCAGGTCTAGATGGGGCTCTAGGTGGGGTTATCTTGGTATGGCATGTAGTGACAGTGCAACAAGGGTATTTAGCCTTTAAAGTGAATGTGGATATGTAGGAATCAGACTCATGAAAGAAATTGATGGTGCAATCATATCTAGTGTGTGTGTAATTCACATTATCTTGTGCTTTTTTGTTTGAACTTGAGGGTTTATCTTTGTCATGATTACCCAAAGGATCTTTGAAGATAGTGTAATTAGAGTTGGATGCTAGCAGTGATGGAGCAACTATGATTATACCATCATCAATGAGGTCTTGTGTTGTGTTATTTAGTTGGAAAGATGATGGGGTCTTATGTCCTTTGGCGCGGAGGTAATCATATAATTTTTTGTCATCCCACCAATCTTCTTTAATTAATGGTTCGTATTTGACCAGAGGTAACTATAGGAAGTTATTATTGAGTAACTATTGTAGTGAAATCTCAAGAGGTATCCTCAATGGTTTGAATTTCCAATCCTTGGTTCTAGGGTGTCTACGAGGTTTGTCCTATGTGGAGGTCTCGATCTTTTGTTGTGGGGCTGGTGTTTGATTGGGAGTTTGTGAATTTGTAGGGTTTGTACCTTTCAAATTCAATTGAGGTTGTTCTACACTAATCATGTGGGCTTCCACAATGCCATCATTAGTCACATTCTTTTTTTTGGAGAAAAAATTTTCCTTTTCATTAGACATGTTGGTTTTTGTGTGTTCTTTATTTATCTTGAGGACTCCCTTACGGATAAGAGCATCTTCAATACTAGCCCTTTTTTCCATCAGTTTATAAATGGTGCTTGACCTCTTGATTTTGAGTTCATACATCAAGTTTGGGACTAAATTTTCAATGCACAAGTTAACTTGTTATTCTTTGGGAATGTCTAGTGAGTATTGATTGACTAAGCTTCTCCAACATAGTAAGAATGTGATAAATGGTTCTCCCATATTTTGTTTAGTTAAGCACAAATTGGAAAGAATCACCTAATTCATAATGTTAAAAAAAAAATTGGAGATGAACTTGTCTGCTAGCTCTGATCAAGATTTGATAGTATCAAGAAGCTCAGAGTATCATTCAAGTGTGGGCCCACCTAGAGAATGGGGGAACAATCTCATGAGGTAGGTGGGCTCATCGTTGAGTTTGGTACAAGAGGCACAAAATTCTCTAATGTGATCAACAAAGTTGCATTTTCCTTGGTATTTTTCAAACCTTGGAGACTCAAAGTATTTTTGTAATGGAGGCATATATAGACTTTTGTCAAATGGATTAGGATGTAAGTTCCTTTATGTATATAGAGCCTATTTCTTTTGGAATCCAATTGCCTTGACTTGTTTGGAAAGTTTTTAAAATTGTTGCAATAGCTCTTCATTAGGGTTGTGCACGATAGATTTCCCTTCAAGTATTTTATGCCTATGAGTAGACCAATTGTTGTGGTGGGAGCTATGTCTACTTGCTTCTGACTTTTTTGTGTTTGAGGAGTCTAGTGATGTATCACTAGGTGGTGGAGGTATGTTAGTACCTAAAAGACAAAAGGGTCCCTATTGTGACACATGTTGGGGTATTTGTTATGGTATTTGATGTGGCACTTGTTGTGTTATTGACTACAATTGATGTACCATGTGTTATTATTCTACCATTTGTTGTGGTTTTTGTTAGGGTACCTCCATTGGTTGTATGTTCAAACATGTATGTGATTGTTCTAGACGTATCTATTGAGGTTTTTGTGGCACATATTGTTGTTGTAACAAATTTTGTTGGTATGAAATTTGTTGCTCAAGGTGTCTTCGATATTCCAACTATTTTTTGAGTTGCTCTTGTTGTTTAACAAACATGGCTTGTTTTTGTTGGAATTGTTGTTGACACATTACATGTATGTCAAGAGGATTTACATTAGATTGTGTTTTAGGGATGTTGTTCCTTGCAACACTTGAGGCTATTTCTATTGTGGTTGATTGTTCTATTGATATGTTGAATGTGTGTTGGAAACATTGGATCATTGGAGTATTGCAGGTTAATTTTCTCAAGGTAGTTGGTTACATCCTTGTGAATTGACCACCATGTTGGTATTGTTATTTTGGAACCTTTGTGTGTTAGAGGTTTCTCCTTGAGACATCATGTTGATTTGACAAGGTGCATTCCTTTTGGGAATAGGTGTAATGTTAATAAGAACTTTTCTTTGTGCATCAATACAGATTGTTGCAGTTGATGTTTCACATAGTGTACTTGTGGGAGGCTCTATAACATTTGATGTCATGACACTTGGTAAAATTAGGAGAAAAGGTGCACTTTGTGGATTTTCCTCCAAAGGAGGTATGTTTGGCACCCCTAGAGCACAAGTCCCTTTAGGCACATCTTGTTGTTGCACCATGTGATTGAGATCAAGTCTTAATGTCCTTTTGGGATAGTTGGGAAGAGTCTTGTTTCCCTTTATTGGTTGTGGTTCATAAAACAAGGGATTAATGTTGAAGTGTTCAAATGTACTTTGCAGAATCTTGATGGTTGATTCTTAATGGGGCCTTATAGGTGTCATTATCATGTTCGAAAACTCCAAAGGTTGTTTTCCCTTATCTAAGTCCAAATTGGTAATGGGTTGTATGTTTTCAATTGTTGTGTTGGCTTGATGTTTGGGCTTAGGTCCCTCCACATTTGGGTTGAATTTGACAATTTCTTGGGCTACCAAAAGTTTAAAGTTCTTGCAAAAATTTTGTCTTGACATGCCCTAGCCATTTATTCATCAATGATGCCATAGTCAGTGTTAGAGTCATCACTTAGGTATACAATACCTTGTTGTGTGTTTGATGTATTATAGTTGAAGTTGCTTGTATTGGGTTTGCTAAATTCAAATGTGTGTGTTTTTTCATCCTTAGGTTTGGTTGGTACACTTCCACCTCTAGGTGGTATCAACACAAATATAGGTTCAAAGTTAGGATTCCATTGAACCATCCCATAAGTAGGGGGAGTGTTTAAAGAATACTCATGGTAGGTGCATTTTCTCATGTGTGTTGGATTTTCTCTTGATTTTGGTGATCTTGTAGATACATGTTTAAGGGATCCACAAGTAACAGTTGTGATGCCTTGATTTTGTCTTCGTCAAAAGGTATTTTGGGTTTTCTTGCTCTTCTTTTTTTTTGGACGAGGCTTTTGTTGTGTTGGTGCCTCAAAAAACAAGGGTTTGTAAAGTTCTTCAAGTCTCTGAGCTAATTGTGTTCTTGTGAGTGCTGGCATGATACTTAAGGATGCAGATGAAGTGGAGGAAAACCTAAATGTAAAATAGAGGTGTTAGGATGCCTAAAATGCAAAATGTGAATGATTTGACTATTTTGAGTGTTTTGCAAGGTTTAATGATGTAATGCAAGGTGTGGAGTATAGATTAGGGTTTTGGAACATGAAATCCATAATTATCAGGTGCACTCTGAAACTACCAAGTGCACTTTGAAACTACCAACTACACACCTGAAGTGTGTAGTTAGTAAAATAGGGGTGCAGTTGGTAAAATAGGTCAGAACTTGATAATTAGGATGTGGGTATGCAAGATATGACTTTTTTTGGACTTTTAGGTGTTTAGGGATGTTATGCAACCTAGGAAAGTGCCAAATGAAGTACAATTTTAATATGCAAGTTGAAAATGTTCTAGAGAAACTATGCAAATGCAAATGCAAAGTGACATCTTGGAGGTTGACTAAAAGAGATGAAAATGACCCTATAGTATGAAAAATGAAGGTTAGGGTTGGATTTTGGACTTGGTAATGATGCTAGGGGTTGATGTATGCAAGGTGGATGATGTAAGGAATGTTTTTCTAGGGTTGATAATGACATTTGGGATATGCAAAATGAGGATAAGTGACCAAGAAGACAATGTGGTTGATAGACAACTTGATAAGGTTTGATAGTAGGAATGGTGCTAATGTTTTTAAAAATGCTAGATGAGGGGAATATACCACTAGGGTAAGTCAAAATGACATTTAAGGATCTTAGGATTATGATGATGCTAATGATAAAGGCATATGTAAGGCTTTGGACTTAGGTTAAATCTTTAGAAAGTATTTTGTCTAGGAGTTTAATCTTGTGATAATGGACTTTGGATCTTGACCAAAAAGAGTGATAAAAGAAAAAAAGTTCAAATTGATAAAAAATGAAAAGGTCAAATCTATCAAGACATAGATAGATTTTGACCAAATAAAATGATAAGAAAAGATAAAAAGACTAGTCAAGATCCATCATCCATCAACACTAGGAGATACTCTAAGACTCATGCTTTGTTTAGATTTTTGACTAAGTTCAAAGATTTCAAGGGTTCAAAATGACATTTAGGGGGCTCAAAATTATGATGATGCTGGGAAAATATGCAATATGGAAAGGTCGCAAGATGAAAAATGAGATTTTGGGTGCAAGATGTAGTTTTGGGTCAAATGCAGAATGAGGAGGTACAACGGCTCCTAAATGGAGTTTTAGGGTCCCAAAAAGCAGTTTCAAGGCCCAAAATGGTCATACAAGTGCCCAACTATAGCCTAACAGCACCAAGTGCACTCCAATAGTACCAACTGCACCTATGGTGTATTTGTGGCTAGTTTGGGAATAGTTGGTAGTTTCATGGTGTAGTTGTGAAGATGGGTTGAACATTTTTTGAATGTGAGCAAGGTGGTTGTTAAGTTGCTATGTCAAGAAGCTAGGATGCAAGGGCTGATGTTAGGATAGGTTAGGAGATGTAGAATGGAGGTTATGGTCTAAGGAATGATTTTTGAAGTCAAGACAATGAAGGTTAGGAGATGTAGAGTGCAAATAAGGGCATGTTGAGACAAGGGGGCCTATCTAGGTACCTAAGGACACTATTGAAGCCTCAAAATGTTTTCTAGAAGCCAAATATAGGTTATCAAACTACCAAGTGTGCCCATATAGTACCAACTATGATAAGTAAGAGATAATTTCCATGGCTAGTCAAATTGTGATATTGCTATTAGGATTTAATTGTGTGATTTTTGAGTCAAACTCATTGACCCATGTTTCATGAGTAGTGATTCAACATGAATCCATCTCTCATGAGAATAAATGGAACACTTAGACCTCATTGGATCTAGGTGATGCTCATAGAGGTAAAGCACTGGGATTTCTCAGGAGGTCACCCATCCTAGTACTACTCCAGCCTGAGCACTCTTAACTACAAAGTTTCCTCCATGGTTAAAGCCAAAGCTTACAACCTCATTTGCAATAAAAGACCTTCACCAAGTGTTGTGCCTTATGAACCATTCATTAGAAAGCCCCTTAAGAAAATGGGGTTGCAAGCTTTGGCTTTAACCATGGAAGAAAATTTTTAGTTAAGATTGCTTAGGCTAGAGTAGTACTAGGATGGGTGACCTCTCGCTAAGTCCTAGTGCTTCAACTCTATGAGAATCAACTAGATCCAATGAGTGCTAAGTGTTCCATTTATTCTCATGAGATATGGATTCATGTTGAATTACTATTCATGAAACATGGGTTAATGAGTTTGACTCAAAAATCACATAGTTAAATCCTAATAGCAATATCACAATATTATTAGTTATGCCTATGGTGTAGTTGGGGCTAGTTTGAGTGTAGTTGGTAGTTTCAAAGTGTAGTTGGGAAGCTGGGCTGAAACTAAGGTAATCTTGAGTGCTTAGACTTTTAGATTGATTCCATAGTGAGGTAAACAATAGAGGACAATGTTAAGACTAGAATGGAGGCTTAGAATTATTTTTATGACACTTAGAATGATGGTTAAAGTTTTGTAGATGAAGGTTGGGTATGCAAGGATTTAAGATGGACAATGCAAAATGCAAATTTTGGGGTTGAAATGCAAAGACTAAAGATGCAAACTAAACCCTAATGAATCCAATGTGAAGGATGAGGGATGCATAATGAGGACTAGAAGATGCAAGATGAAACCTATATGATGCAAATATGAGGCTTAAACTAGGGTGAGTGCAAGTGAGTTCTATGCAAGGATGAAATATATGTTATGCCAAGCACATTTAGGATCACAAATGGCCATGTTTTCGAAGACCTGAATGTATTGGACAAAGTTCAAAAAGTCTTGACAATAGTTGCAATGTCTTGATAGTGTTTGATGTTATCCAAGGTGTAAATTTGAATGTTGGATTTATCTTGATTAATGTTTTACACACATGTAAGACACATTAAGACAAGAATAGCTATTGTTAAAAGTGAACAACCACACCACAACCTAGGCTTTAGGACTGTATCCACTGAATTCCTACTTGAATTAAAGTTCAATCATGCCTATCTAGAGTTGAAAACCTAGGATATTGGCACCATAAGCTCCCCCTTATAGTGCATTCACTTCTTGAGGCTACTAATATTTGCTTCCCAAGTGGCATGACTACCTAAGGGACTATTGCCTCTACTAAGGACTGGAAGAATGTAGGATGTCTTCACGGGCATGGGTGACCCCTTCAGCTAGTGGATAGAAAGGATTTTGGCCAGTGGCTACTAAGATTTGCTTCCCAAGTGGCATGACTACCTAAGGGACTATTGCCTCTACTAAGGACTAGAAGAATGTAGGATGTCTTCACGGGCATGGGTGACCCCTTCAGCTAGTGGATAGAAAGGATTTTTGCCAATAAAACATGGTTTTTAGTAAGGGCATTCCATTTGGCAAGTGAATGATAAACTTCTGTAGAAGGTCTCCTAGCCCCGAGAACTGGGGTTTGATGCACCACAAGGGTACTGGAGGAGAGCCATGATGCAACAATATTGTTGACATAGCTTTCACCATAATTGAGTTTTATATAGCAATTAGAACATTGACCTAGCTTTGGCCTATTACCACTCTGAAGTCATCCCATGGCATACCTAATATTGGATATCCATGTCCAAGGAAAGCTTCACTATAGAAGTTACACAGATTTCTCTTACACCCAAGATCCATGAATGGTGAGGAGAGAGGATATGTCCATGTAGCTCCTAGGGATTTAAAAACTATAGAAATGCCAAGAAAAAAAGAAAAAATTCATTTTTAGCACCAAATGAAGTGTTATCTAATCTAGGAAATCCACACACATGGTTTTGACAGACACACAAGGTCTTCAACAATGTCCTACAAACAAGCATTAGTAGTTTTCAATGATTAGTCTTCATCCAAAAATCACCACATGCTACAAAAAAACCATTAATAACACAAAAAACTCTAATCTAGGTCCTAGAATCAAACATAAACCATAAGTGCAAATTCTAATTGAAATAGGTGCTTTCTATGAACCAAGTGCACTTTGACAGAGTAGACTACACTGTAGAAGGCCATAATGGATTAGAATGCCCCCAAGTGTTCTTTGATAGTGCTAACTATGCCCATGGTGTAGCTGGGGCTATTTTGGATGTAGTTGGTGGTTTATAGGCACAGTTGGGAGCCCAGGTGCAAATTATGGGGAATTGTGCCCTAAATGATACCTAGAAACAAAAATTTTGAACTCTACCCTCCCAAGTGTGCCTAGATAGTGAAAACTATGCCCATGGTGTAGTCAGGGCTTAGAAGGGCATAGTTGGTAGTTTTTGGGCATAGTTGGTTATTTAGGAACAACAAATAGGGGTTATGGTGCCTCCTAGGCCCCTACAACTACCTCCTAGGGGTCCCAAGTGCATCCTGACAGAGTAGAGTGCACCCTAGGGTAGAAAGATAACAAAATGCATGAAACAAGAGCATACAAGCATGTTACTAGGCCCCCTAATTATACTAGGTGTGATGAAGGAGAGAAAATGAGGATTATACCCCTTCAATGAGCTCCTTCCTTGCACCTATGAGGACAAACACAAGAAACTCAACTTAGCTAAGCATGTTCATGTCGGGTTTAGCAATTGTAGGACCAAAAAATGGGCTAATGTCTAACATACTATGAGAAAATCACAAACCCAATAAACATATGTTAACACCCTCTAGTCTACCCTGAAAGCCAAATGAACCAAAACAAGAAAGCAAGTCTAAAATTTCCTCTTTCATTTGTAGCTCCCATGTCCTTCTTTCTTCTCCAAGTGATGTAGCTCTGAATTACCTATAATGCACATAATATTGGAAGAAAAATCCTATGATAATTATGGTTCTATGAGAATACTTGAAGTTGTGATTTGAATGTGAGAGCAAGAGTGAAAAAAAAATGAGAAAAATAGGGACCAAAAATGAGAGAAAAAATGCTCATTTAATAATCAACATAGAGGATGAGAGCATTGGAATTTTCACCTTGGATATGCAACATGGCAAGGGATTCCTTAGAGAATCCATGATGCATATGACACAAGATGCCAAGTGTAGGATTGTATGATGCTTGGAATTCAAACTTGGCTAAAGAAGGAAGAGAATCTATGACACGTGATATGACACCTCAAACCCACTTAAAGTCAAGAATCTATGACAAAGGAAGCCAAATGTGGATGTGCATAAGAGAATAAGAATATTGGATTATGAAATATCTTAGCCAAGTGTCAAAGGAGAATTTATGAGGTGTCATGCCTATGTTTCATGATGATGTCAATATTTGAATTAAAAGTTCATTATTCCACACAAATAGGAGTTAGTGAAAAAGGAATCAATGGTGGAAAATTGTTGAAATACTCAAAATGGGAAGAATACTTCTAAGAGGGGGGGTGAATTAGAAGTAGCACACTTTAGCCATTTCAACTCCTTTAAAATAAATAATTGATAGTGAATTGCATGCATGTAAACACATTAAATAAACATACAGCAAACACATGCATTAACACACATAACACTAGATTTGGTAACCTAGAAACCCTACAAGAATAAGAAGGTAAAACTAGGGTGGGGATGATACCCACAAAAATTACTGCAACAATAATTGTTTGACCACTTCTGATGGTCTTCCCTATGAAAGCCCTTCCCTAAATAAGGCTTTACATGTGTCAATAGTGACCTAGTTAAAAGATTTATAAATACTTTACATGAAGTGTAACGATGTTAAAGGATTTAGTTACCTCTTCAAAGGATTTACAAAATATTTGTTAAGCTAATCTATCAACATAAAGTTTTCACTATCTAATACAGTGGTAAGAGAGTATTATAAATCTTTTGACCTAATTGCTTACAATCTTCAATTGCTGATTTTAGGCACTTGATCTACTCACTCTAATGTGATCCTTTCTTGATCTGATATATGTTTGTATCCCTTGTTCTATTATGGTCAATTTAATGTGTAATTATTGGTCAATTCACTAAGTCTGTGATGCCCCTATTCTTTACTCTTGTTCTACAATTTCTATTTGCTTAGAAACTTCATTGACTTCCCTTCAGTAGGTAAAAATCATGGGGTCTAAGAACTCTTATAAAGACTTTTTGGATTTAGGGTTAGGTATGGATCTATGATCCATATTGAATCTTGACTTCCCAATCATTCCTTGCATTTTTCTCATTGGTTGCATGCCTTCTACAGTTTTTGATTGGTTGCATGCTGATTGCATAGTAAATATAAAAGATTCATTCTTATCCTTATCATCCTTCAAAGTCCTTTTATGTCAGCTCCAAAAATGGTTAATATTTGAGTTTGTGAGGGTATAAACTAATATGTTGATTCTGTTTTGCTTGACACATACTAGACTATTGGTGCTTAGTACATATACTCTCCTACTTTGTTTGGCATCTATTGCATTTTGTCTTGCTCGACACATGTATGACTCTAGCTTACTCAGCATACATATAATTATGACTTGCTTAACATCAACTGTGACTCAACACCTCTATATCACTTGACAATCGTATAATGCTCGACACCTAAAGTCACTCGATACCTATTGAAAATATGACTCGACACATATTGTGGCTTGGCATACATAGTGTACTCGATTTGAATGTAGAAAGTGATTAGTTGTGTTGACGCTAAAATGTTAAAACTATTCTAAGACCAAGAATCCCCCCCTTTGAGATGAGTGTCAAAATCACTTCACTAAACATTACTTATCTATCCTTATGAGTACACTATCCAATCTGTTCTCCATATGTACAAAATTTTAAAATTTGTTCAAAAATACCTTATAACTCCCTTGAGCTGATTGTGATATTTCATTCTTGTACCCCAAAATTTTGTGTTGGATGTGTTTGATGCTCTTTGTCTTTACCTTGTACCTGTGTGTTGAGTAATTTTATTTTCTTTGTCTGTACTTGCTAGTGTTATTCATATTTCCCTCAAAATGCTATTTCTCCCCATGAAAGAATCTAATCAAAACTTAGTATTCTGCCCCTTAGATATATTTTTCTTACTATTATTTCTCCCCTAATCTTCCTTATTATTTCTCCCCCTTTTTAACACTTGTGTCAAAGGGCTCTAAGGATTAATACCATATTTTACCAAAAATGTGTTGTTCACTTCCATTATTATTTTCAAAGCTGCATCCCAATTCTCCAAAGAAATTTCTAGTGACTTGTGTTGGATGGTAGTCTTTGTAGCAAGATGTACAAGTCCATCTAATGTAGAAAGATTAGGATCTTTCTTTAAGATAGTTTTGACATAGACTTGCTCTTTGTGGAGGACCTCCAAATGTGGGGTTATGAAGGATTGAATCTACATTAATTTGGCCTTTATATTGGCTTCATCACTTGCTAATGCAGCTAACTCTCTTTGAGTGTGAAGCAATTAGGAAAAATGCTTCTTACTTTGCGTTGGATACCTTTTTAGTTGCATGCTATAAATCTTCAAATTTCTCTCCGAGCTCAATATCCTTTGATTTGTCTCTTGTGTGAAGTTGGAGAAATCACACAACTTTTTGTACAATGTGAAAATGTTCTCAAGTATATCTTTGACCTTGTCAATTTTCTTGGCCAATTTTACCTATTCAAGTGCTATAGCACTTGATATTTTCTCATTCACCTTCCCCTGAAATTCACTTTTAGACCATTCCATAAGTTTAACATTTGTATCCTGGTCTTCACTAGTCACCTAGTCAATTATATTAGATAGATATTCTATTATGGGCTTTGCTTCATTTGGTGACTCCAAGATGAAGGCATCCATAAAGATATCCTTAATCTCATGCAGTGCTTGCTTGTGTTTATACTCTTTTTTGAGTATTTCCTGCCTCTTCCTTCTATTTAAAGCATCTTGTATTTCCATGATCTAATCCATGGTGATGGTCTTTGAGTCATAGGCAAGTATGACTATGTCTTCATCTAGCTCAGGGTCTCCATAGTAAAGTACCCTGGCCACTTTGGTTAAGCTTGAGCTGAGATTTGTAAAGATATGTCTTTAGTGCTTGGCTTCTGAAGGGTCTTTGTAGGAGTGCATGTCTTTAGTAGTTTTACCAATGTTTGAATAGTGACCTACTCCTTTTCCTTTGATATATCCTCCTACTCATTAGAATTCCCTTCTTCTGTTCTTGGCTTCTATAAAGATTCACCTATTGTTGTGCGTGGTGGAAGCATCAAAATTTTAGTGCTAGTAGTTGTATAGGTGAACGGTGATTCTTGTGGTTTCACCTTGTCTCATTTTGGTTCTACTACTACCTTTTGTAGCTCATCTACACTCGCCAATATAGGTTTTGTGCATAATTATTCTTGTAGAGTGGATAGGTGAAGAATCTTGGAGAGATCCTCTATAGTTAGAGGATTGATGTTCTGAGCTAAATTGTCAGGAACATCGTTAACAATTAATGCATTTGTAGGTGTGATGATTACATGAGGAGGGCTAGGAGGTGGTATTTGTATGTTTTAAACACTCTTTTCCTCTTCTTATTGTTATTCCTCTATTGCCATATCTTCTTCCTTTTGTGTTTCTTCCTCCTCTTTCTTATTTTCTTCATCTAGTTTTGTTGTTTCTTCCTTCTCTTCATCTCCTTTCTTTTCTTCTATTTTTTTGCCTTGGTACTAGCCTCTACCTTATTTGTTCCCTCTTCCTTCTCATCAGTTATTTTGTAAATTGTTTTCCATAATTGTGTGGATTTATTTACTAAATCCTCTATCTTGTTTTGTAGGATGCTAAAGGCTCTATATTTAGGTGCAAATTTGCCAACATGTTTCTTATTAGCCTTTGTTATTTGACCTCTTGTTTGGTTAGGCATCACTTGTACTAAGGTAGATTCTCTGATCTCCTTTTCCATTTTCAGACAATAATTCCATTTATTTTCAATTATCTCATATAGCTCTCTAGGCATGGTATTGTCTAGCTCTAGAGGTGTACTCTTAAATTCAACCATCATAGCATATACTAATTCCTCTATTCTATTTTTTTCCTTTCTACTTAACTTGTTGAAATCAAGACTTTCTTGATCATTTAAATCTATATTCCTAACATTTTCACAAATTTTTTCTAAGGAAGATTTGGGAGGATGACTTACTACTCTAAATTGGTTGAGATCCTCTGACTCTATTCTTTCCTCATCATCTATGTCTGGTTGAGCCACATATTTTCTTCTCTCCTTTGGAACTTTGCCAAGTTGTTTAGTGGCCTTTTTCTTCTCTTTTTTTTGCCTCTTTGACATTTTGTGTGAATTCCCTTGTGGTAGCTCTTGTTGCTAGTGTTGGATTTGCTTGTGTGTGCCTAGTGACCTTCTTGGGTTTGGGTTGAGCTAGAGGCTAAGTTTTAGCCTTTATTTTCTTTTGTTTGGCTAGTGTTGGTGCTTCCTTGGCTTCTTCTTCCTTGGCACCTTCCTCCTTCTCTTCTCCTAAGCCCTAGGTCAACTCCATTGGGCCTTTCCCTTGCTCTTCTTCTTCTTCACTTTCTCCTCCTCCTTCTTCGCCACTTGCTTCTCCTTCAATATTTGCTCCAAATTTCTTCTTTATCTTCTTTACTAATTTATCTTTCCTTTTAATAATAGAGGATGTCTTCAATTTAGTTTCAACTTTTGATTTGACAACATCATATGTGCCAAAGTTAGGAGCTTCCTTATCTATCTCTTCTACAAGAAATGCTATGATTGTTGCTAAGGCTTCATCTATATCAAGCTCATATCTCAATGGCCTTACCCATCTTACTCTTGGTATTTCTGCCTAGATATAGGTATAATCAATGTCAACCAAAAAGCATTTCATTGTTGTGTTTTCCCTCTAGGGAAACTAGTAGTTTAACCCTTTGCTTCATGGATTTCTTAAAATCCTCAAAATCACTTGTCATTTGGGCCTCTAAATTCTCAACCATCTGATCAATGAACCCATTGATTTGTGTAATTACAATTTTGTTAGGGTTCCAATTCACCTTTCCAATAAAAGGAAACTCTTCCATAACATAAAATAATATACACATAAGAACTGAACCAAATTTGCATTGAGCACCTTTTTATCTCCTTATTGCTCCTAGTTTTTCATTTATTTGCTTCAACATTAGTTCTAACAGATATATGTGTGATCTTTCTTTACTAGTTTGTTAGCTACATCAATAGCTATACATGGCACACTATTCAATCTATTGGATTGATAGAATTTATCAAAAATCACTCTCACTAAAAAATCTAGAAGAGGATTAGTTATAGTATCAATAGTCATACCCCTCTTATTCCATTTGGCTCTTGTATTCGTTTTAACGATCTCTTTGGAATCACTGTGCAGGGTCTTAGGCCAATCTAGGGTTGGGAAACCTATAACCCTATGCACTATCCTTTTTGTAATCTTTACTAGTCCTATTTCCAACCACAAACATCCATTGTTATTTTTGTTGAGGAAAATACATATTCATTCGATTTTGAAACCTATACGGTAAACTAGGGTATTGGTCAAACCTTTTTTCTTGACTATTTGGAATTCATGCTTTAGAAATTTATTTTAAGAGAGTTTGTCATAGACTTGGAATATCTCAATACCACCTACCACACCTATATTGAAGTTATAACACTTTCTCACATCTTGTACCATGACAACATTTGGTGCAATGATGGACAATGTGCCAGCTGGATCATTTTTGTAGGCAACTTTAGGGATTGGCCTAAACTTGGGTTGTTTTACCTCATTACTAACTAACTGGACCTCATGATCTTCCTTTAGAAGCCATTATACTGAACTAGGGTTTTAATGTATTAAAAACTTTAACACTGCATAGCTCAACACTTGATAAATACCTTAGATCATTGAAATGTATGCTAAATCATTGTTGAGATCGATGCAAATGGCTTCAAGGTTGCTATATGATTTCTCTTGCATTCCTTTTTATCTTTGCTTTATGTTTAAATGGCATGAAAATGATCAAAATTTTACCTTATACCTATGTGTTGAGCAATTTTGTTGATTTTTTCTGTACTTGCTATTTTTATTCATATTTCCCTCAAAACATTATTTGTCCCTATGAAAGAATCTAATCAAAACTTAGTATTCTCCACCAACCAAATGGATCCCCAGGGACCCTAGGGCCCCTAGGGACATTTTTTATCATTAAATACATCAAAAAGTATCATAGGTGAACCTATGACCCTTGTGAATCCAATAGAAACAACCAAATGTGTCTCTAGGGATCTTAAGTCCACTAGGGACATATGTTGTCATGAAATACAGCAAGAGGGGTCATAGGTTAACCCGTGACTCCTCTTGACATATTAGAACCAACCAAATGAGTCCCAAGGGGTCCTAGGGCCTCTAGACACATATGTTATCATGAAATACATCAATAGTGGTCATAGGTTAACCTATCATCCCTCTCAATGTATTAGAACCAACCAAGTATGGCCCTAGGGCCCCTGGGGACACAAGGAACATGTTGTCATGAAATGTGTTGATGGGGGTGATATGTTAGATGCATTAAAATCAACTAAATTGGTCCCTTGGGGCCCTAGGGCCCCTAAGGACATGTGTTTTCATGAAATGCATTACCTATGACCCCTTTCAACGCATTAGAACCAATCAAATGTATCCCTAGGGGTCCTAGGGCCCCTAGGGACATATTTTTGTCATGAAACGCATTAAGAAGGAACCTATGACACCTCTTGACACATTGGAACCAAAAAAATGAGTCCTTAAGGGCACTAGGACCCCTAGGGACATTCGTTGTCATCAAACGCATTGAGAAGGGTCATAGGTTACCTTATCACCCCTCTCGATGCATTCAAACCAGCCAAATAATTCTCTATAGGCCCTAGGGCCCTTAAGGACATATGTTGTCATAAAATGCATTAAGAGGGGTCATAGGTTAACCTATTACCCCTTTTGATACATTATAATAGACCAAATGCATCCCTAATGTTCTTAGGGTTCCTAGGGACATATGTTGTCAAGAAATGAGTCAAGAGTAGTCATAGGTTAACCTGTGACCCCTCTTGATGTATTAGAACCAACCAAATACATCCTTAGGGGTACTAGGGTATGTATTAATATATGTTGTCATGAAATTCATTGATAGGGGTCATAGGTTAACCTATGACCCCTCTCAATGCATTGGAACCAACCAAATGGGTTCATAGAGGCCCTAGGGTCCCTAAGGACAAATGTTGTTATCAAATGTGTTGAGAGGGGTCCTTGGTTAATCTATGACCCCTCTCGATGAATTATAACCAAATCAATGCATCCCTTGAGGCCCTAGGTCCCCTAGTGACATACATCATCATGAAATGAGTTGAGAGGGGTCACAAGTGAACCTATGACCCCTCTCAATGCATTGGAACCAATCAAATGGGTCCTTGAGGGGTATTCATTTTCATGAAATGCATTGAGAGGGGTCACAAGTTAACCTATCAGCCCATTTTATGGATTAGAACTAACCAAATGATACATTTGTTGTCATGAAAAACTTTGAGAGGCATCATAGGTTTACCTATGACCCCTCTTAGTGTATTCAAACCAATCAAATGCATCCCTAGTAGCCCAAGAGCCCCTATGGACATATGTTGTAATTAAATGTGTCAATAGAGGTCATAGCTTAACATATGATACCTTGTGACACATTAGAACTAAACAAATGTGTCCCTATGGGTCTTAGGTCCCCTAGGGACATATGTTGTCATGAAATGTATTGAGATGGGTCATAAGTTAACCTATGACCCCTCTTGACACATTGTAAACAACCAAATGCATCCCTATGGGCCTTAGGGCCCATAGGGACATACATTATCCTTAAATACATCGAGAGGGGCCATAGGTTAACCTATGACCCCTCTTGATGCATTTGAACAAACCAAATGCATCTGTCAGGCCCCTAGGGCCCATAGGGACATTTGTTGTCATGAAATGCATTGATAGGGGTCTTAGGTCAACCTATGACCCCTCTTAATGCATTAGAACCAACTAAATGCATCCCTAGGGGTCTTAGGGCCCCTAGGGACATATGCTACCATGAAATGCATCAAGAGGGAACCTATGACTCCTCTTGACACATTAGAACCAACCAAATGCATTCGTGGGGGCCCTAGGACCCCTAAGGTTACTCATTGTCATGAAATGCATTAAGAGGGGTCATAGGTTAACCTATTACACCACTCAAAGCATTTGAACCAACCAAATAGTTCCCTAGGGGCCAAAGGGCCCCTCGGGACATATGTTGTCATGAAATGCATCAAGAGGGGTCATAGGTTAACTTATTACCCCTCCTGACACATTAGAAATAATCAAATGCGTCTCTAGGAGTCTTAGGGAAGCTAGGGACATATGTTGTCATGAAATGCATCAAGAGGAGTCATAGGTTAACCTATGATCCCTCTCAATGCATTAGAACCAACCAAATCCATCCCTAAGAACCCTAGGGACATCTGTTGTCATGAAATGAGTCGATAGGGTTCATAGGTTAACTTATGACCCCTCTTAATGCATGGAAGCAAAAAAATGCATCCCTAGCATCCCTAGGGACATACGTTGTCATGAAATGCATTGAGAGGGGTCATAGATTAACCTATGATCCCTCTCAACTCATTAGAACCAACCAAATGTGTCCCTTGGGGCCCTAGGGCCTTTAGGGATATATATTGTTATGAAATGCATCAAGAGGTGTCACAAGTTAACCTATGACCCCTCTCAACACATTGGAATCAACTAAATGGGTCTCTAGGGGCCCTAGGGCCTGTAGGGACATTCATTGTCATGAAATACATTGACAAGGCTCATAGATTAACTTATGACCCCTCTTGACACATTAGAACCAACCAAATGCATCACTAAGGCCCCTAGGGAAATCCATTTTCATGAAATGCATAGATAGGGATCATAGGTTAACCTATGACCCCTCTCGAAGAATTCAAATAAACCAAATGTGTTCTTAAGGACTCTATTGCTCCTAGGGACATATGTTGTTATGAAATGCATCGATTAGGGTTATAGCTTAACATATAACATCTCTCAAAGAATTAAATAAAACCAAATGCATCCTTAGGGGTCCAAGGGCCCCTAGGGACATATGTTGTCATGAAATGAGTTGAGAGGGGTCATAAGTTAACATATTACCCCTCTCAATGCATTACAACCAACCAAACGTCTCCATAGGAGCCCTAGGGACACTAGAGACATATGTTTTCATGAAATTCATGAAGAGGGATCATATGTTAATTTATGAACCCTCTCAACGCATTTGGACCCACCAAATGGGGCTCCCTAATGACATACGTTGTCATGAAATGCTTGGAGAGGAGTCATATGTTAACCTATGACCACTCTCGATGCATTAGAATGAACCAAAAGTGTCCATAGGGGTCCTAGGGCTTCTAGGGACATATGTTGCCATAAAATGCATCGAGAGGGAACCTATGACCCCTCTGAAGCTATTAGAACCAATGAAATGCATCCCTAGGGGCCCTAGGGCAATTTATTTTATGAAATTCATTGACAGGGGTCATAGGTAAACCCATGACCACTCTCAATGCATTCGAACCAACCAAATGCATCCCTAGTGGCCCTAAGGACCTTAAGGACATATGATGTCATGAAATGCATCAATAGGGATCATAGTTTAACCTATAACACTTTTTGATGTATTTGAACCAACCAGATGGGTCCGTAGGGGTCCTTAGGCCCTTAGGGACATATGTTGTCATGAAATGCATCAAGAGGCGTCATAGGTTCTCGATGAATTAAAACCAACTAAATGTGTCCCCTAGGAACATTTCTTGTCATAAAATGTGTTGAGAAGGGTCATAGGTTAACCTATGACCCCCCTTAATGCATTAGAACCAACCAAATGCATCCCTAGTGGTAATAGAGCCCCTAGGGACATATGTTGTCATGAGATGCATTGAGAGACAACCTATGACCACTCTTGACATATTGGAACCAACCAAATGCATATCTAGGGGGCCTAGGGCCCCTATAGATGTATGTTGTGATGAAATATATTGAGAGACATCATAGGTTAAGCTATGACCCCTCTCGACACATTGGAACCAACCAAATGGGTCCATAGGGGTCCTAGGGCCCCTAGGAACATAAGTTGTCATGAAATGTGTTGAGAGGCTCAACACATTAGAACTAACCAAATACATCCATAGGGGCCCTAGGGCCCCTAGGGACATACACCTTCATGAAATGCATTGAGAACCTATGACTCCTCTTGACGTATTTAAACAAACCAAATGGGTCCCTATGGGCCCTGGGGCCCCTAGGGACATACGTTGTCATGAAATGTGTTGAGAGGGGTCATAGTTTAACCTATGACCCATCACGATGCTTTAGAACCAAATAAATGCATCCCTAGGCCCCTAAGCACATTCATTATGATGAAATGCATCAAGAGGAATCATAGTCTACCCTATGATGCCTCTCAATGCTTTAGAACCAACCAAATGTGTCTATAGCTTTCTTAAGGCCCCTAAGGACATATGTTGTGATGAAATATGTCGAGAGGGAACTTATGACCCCTCTCGATGCATTGGAACAAATCAAATGTCATGAAATACATCAAGAGGGGTCATAGGTTAACCTATGACTCCTCTTGACACATTGGAACCAAAAAAATGTATCTCTAGGGGCCCTAGGGCCCCTAGGGACATTTGTTGTAATAAAATGCATCGAGAGGGGTCATAGGTTATTCTATAACCCCTCTCAACACATTGGAACCAACCAAATGTGTCCCTAGGGCCCCCAGGGCCTCGAAGAACATATGTTGTAATGAAATGAGTCGAAAGGGGTCATAGGTTAACTCTTGATGCATTCAAAGAAATCAAATGGGTCTATAGGGACCCTAGGGCCCCTAAGGACATACGTTATCATGAAATGCATCGAGAGGAGTCATAGGTGAACCTATGACCGCTCTTTCCACATTCAAACTAACCAAATGTGTCCCTAGGGGCCTTAAGGCCCCTAGGGATATACGTTGTCATGAAATGCATCCAAAGGAGTCATAGGTTAACCTATGACACTTGTCGACACATTAGAACCGACGAAAAGTATCATAGGTCATAATAATAATAAAAATAGTAAAAATATATATGTTCTATACTATATTTAATAATTATAGTAAAAATTATAATAATAAAAACAATAGTAACATATATTATGCTATTATATTTAATAATAATAGTAAAAATCATAATAATATAATATTATTATGATATATATATATATTTTATATATTTATAGGTTATAATAAAATATATTATTATATTTAATAATAATATAATATAATAATCATATATAATAATAATAATCATATATATATTAAGCATACATTTAAGTTAATAAAATTTGTTTACATTGCCTATAATTCCCTCCAAAATTTGGGAATCAATATCAGATATGTGATCTGATATCGAATACCTGATTACACTGGCATGATTTTTCCAAGATATTCCCTGTCACTGCAGACCTGACAATATTGCTTTTTGTGGTCTATTTTCATGGGTTTCAAAGAAACTAACTTTTTGGGACCTAAACAATCGAAAAAAGGTTCGATAATATATCATTAGGTGTCTAATATTGTCATCTAAATGGGGAGTAGTAGTCATCAAAAGGCTAAACGCAAAAGCAAGGTATCAAATGAAGACATTGCAACATGTAGGGAAAGGGACAAGGTATGTTAAATCTGAGTCAAGTTGATGATGTATTGGTTGAAGGTGAAATCATAGTTTTAGGTAATGAATATGTGCAATTGGGGAATGAAAATGTACCAATTGATAGTGATAATGTCAGGATTAAAAATTTAGAGAATGAAAATTTGGAGAATGAAATGCTACCATGTCATAATGTAAATTGCATGATTGACCATGTTGAACATGAAAATGCATAGGAACCTTACATATCTCCTAATTATAATCAACATGAAGGTTCTAAAACACCAAAATGGATAATTGAAATTTATGAAATGATTATTACCAATTTGGAAGGGAAAAAATCACAAAGAACCATTCGGTTATAGGCTTGAAGACTATATAGGATATTTTTCAGCAATGAGATAGTGGTGGAGCAATGTCAAATTTTTATGCACTTATTAAAGATGCAAAAGATAAGACCTATGCTTTCCAAATTGAAGATTCATATCAATAAAAAATTGGAAAGAAATGTCATTATTGTGAAGAATCTTTTTAGTGCTCTCAATAGTATTGGGAAAAATAGTCGGGAGAAGGATAAGATAGCTGCTTGAAGGGTTATCACAACCTCTTTGGTAAGTCATTATTTGAGAAAGGGTAGATATATGAGACAAACTTGTATTGACTTGAACCTAAATCACACTACTTTGAGAAGAGCATTTAGTAGATGAGAGAGAATTGATTATTCCCTTCAAAATGAAACAAGGTTTTTTGGTGGGAGACTTCCATGTTTTGATAAGAAGCTATTCAATGATGTGAAGGAAGATATTATACAATTTTGGCACTCTAGCTCAAGAGTATCACTCAATGCTAAAATTGTGTTAAAGTTGAGAATTGACATCAGAGACTGCACGCCACATCCTAAATGTTATTTGGAGGTAAGTCAAACTATGTTATTCAAATAATTTAGAGAGAGTCATCCAAGTCTTCATATATCACAAAGGGCTTTTGAATCTTTGAAGCCATTTATTGTGTGCCACTTAAAATTTGAAATATATGTTGTTGCAAATATCATGTCAAGTTTTCTATGCACCATGAACTATTATGCTCCATCCATTCTACTTTGCATAGTAAAGAAATTTTAGAAAATTGTGGTGCTAATGGTCTTCGAAAATCATCAAGAGACTTTCTAGATCAATTTTTATGCCATAGAGTTGATGGTTGTTTCTTTTATAGAAATGTTTTCTTAAATAAGAAGTGTTCAGAATGTGGCGGCTTATCAAAGTTTGACACATGTTTCCATGAGGGGTGTGAGCAAGATCTTGGGAAGACAATAGTTTTAAAAAAAGTATATGAAATAGTGAAATACACATTGAAGAGTGAGGGTGAGGGCTCTAGATGTGAATTGGTTGCAAAAAGAAATTAGTGTGGCTAGTTTTATTTCAAATTTTAAGACAAATCTTTTCTATAAGTATGCAAGACATAGTCACAGGTCTCAGTGGTTGTATTAACAATTTAGAATATGTAAGGAGACTTTTACCATTAGCACTATTATATCAATTGTTGAATTTGGTGAGAACTACACATTACAACCTCAAAATGAGACACAATCTCAGTATTACAACTCCATTCATATTGTTATTTTTGTCCACATAACATATAGACATGCCCCTAATAGTGCGGAAGATAATTGGAAGATTATTAGAGTATCATTTTTATATGAGTGATGATAGATATAACTCTCATGAGTTTGTGCAACATTGTTTTGAGAATTCTTTTGATTTCTTATAGGAGCATGCATTTGCTATGGATAGACATATCATTTGGTTAGATAACTGTATAGGTCAATTCAAGAATGCTCGCATGTTTTATTGGTTTTGTGGGATGCATGTAGAGAGGGGGTGCCTCATATTTGGAGTTTTTTTGAGTCCATCCATGGGAAAGGGGAACATGATGGAGTAGGGGCATGTGTGAAGAGATCTCTAGGTAAGGAGAAATTGAAGATTTTAGGCACAGAGCTTCTTGATGCTCATAGAATTGTTGATTGGTGTAGTTCAACATTATCATAGGGAGGGGACTCTTGATTCAGTAGTACATAGGTTCTTTTGGTTGGTTAAGGAAGGGTCCAGAGGTGATAGATAAGATTGTGCTACAGTGAGTGACTTATAAAAAATGCATTCATTCTAGGGCTCTGATTCTAGTACATGGACCATTTGGACATGATAGCTAGCTTGCTTTTGTCTTAGTTGTTTTTAGTGTGATTGGGATCACTGTGAGTTGATTGAGTGGGTGGACACATGGGCTCCTCATTATATTACTCAATTTCTATCATACCCTCTATAAAAAATAATGACATGGAAAGTTCACTTGAGCATAACCATCTATCAAAACTTCTTCAGCTAGGACATGTCTTTACATTGGTTGCACCACAAGGGAATGATGAGATTATTGGTTAGCACATTTTGTAAGATGTTAAAAAAACTTGCATAACCAATCATAGATGATGATAGATTCACATATCCTACTAGTTCAGTGGTTGTCGATGAAACATGGCTACAGACATACATGCTTAGAAGGAATAGAATTCCTACATTTGAAGACTATCAAAAGCACAAAATAATTCTCAAATATTTGCATCTTGTTATAGCAACAAATGTAAAGTTGTTGAAGCATCAAGGAAGACCAAAAGTAAAAGAAATTTTTTATATTACTAATGTTGATCATGAAGCCCTATTGGAGACCCTAAAATAGAGAGAGGACCCTACTAGAACACTTGACTAGGTATATTTACTTCTTATATTATTTTATTCATAATGATTGTATGAACTGATGATTATCTTATTTAATACAATAAGTTACTAATATTTTTTATGATATTGGAATGTAGGTACATCATAAAGAGTAGCCATGCATGAAGATAAAAAAACTAAATAAGGAGTAGAATGAACAAAAATCTATTATATTTTTGACACTACAATTTTTGGTAGTTGTCTATTGATGTAATAATTATGAAACACTTGATATATTGTAAATGTAAACTTTTTTATTTAATGTAAGAAAAAAAGATGATTTTACTTAATGCAATTTATGTGAAGGTACCTAAAAAATGATGGTTTTAATACATACTAACACCAAACTTGCACTGTGCCCAATGCCAAAAACTTGAGAGAGGTAAAAAATAATATTTGTTCTTTTAATACTAACCCTAGTGATACCCTTGTTCTAGCCATGGAGAACCTCCATTGTTCAAGGTCACCTCATACCGAGGAGTCTCCAAGGTGTTCTAAGTGTGTGTCAAGGTCAATCTTCCGAGGGTCATAACTTAGAGCTTATGGGGGCTATCAATGAAATGTCAAATGCTACAAGATGGTCATGTCAAGGCCTAAAGTAACCAATCTCATTTTTTAGAGATTACATTCCATTTGGATTTGGCACAATGATCTCGCTTGATGCCAAAACTTGTAGTGTGCCTCAGTTCACTGGTGCACCATAGTATATCTTTCAAATTATTGATTTTGGCATCAAATCATCAATTTCATTAGCTCTATATGGGTGGGTGAACCCTATTGAAACCCTTTTTTTGACTGCGAAGAGCCTCCATAGTCCGCAGCCACCCTATACCGAAGACTCTCCAAAGTGCTCTATGTGTGTTTCGAGGTCAATCTTTCGAGGGTCATAACTCAGAGCTTATGAGAGCTATCAATGAAATGTAAAGTGATATAGGATGGTCATGTTGAGGCTTAAAATAACTTATCTCATTTTTAAGAGATCATATTTTGTTTGGATTTGGTACAATGATCTCGCTCGATGTCAAAACTTGTAGTGTGCCTCAGTTCACAGGTGCACCAACTTTGAAACTACTAATCTTGGCATCAAATCATTAGCACCATTAGCTCTAGATGGGAATTTGAACCCTAGTAACACCCTTGTTTCAGCCACGAAGAGCATCTGTCGTCTGTGGCCACCCCATACCAAAGAGTCTCCGAGGTTCTTTAAGTGCGTATCAAGGTAGATCTTCTGAGGGTCATAACTCAACACTCGTGAGGGCTATCAATGAAACATCAAATACTATAGGATGGTCATGTTGAGTCCTAAAATAACCTACCTCATTTTTGAGAGATCATATTCCATTTCGATTTGGCACAATGATCTCGCTCGATGCCAAAACTGATAGTGTGCCTCAATTCATAGGTGCACCATAGCTTAACTTTGAAACCACTGATCTTGGCATCAAATTTTCAACACCATTAGCTATGGATGGTCAAGTGAACCATAGTGACACCCTTGTTATGGCTGTGGAGAGCCTCCATCATCTGCGGCCACCCCATACCGAAGAGTCTCCAAGGTGCTCTAAGTACGTAGTGAGGTCAATCTTTCAAGGTTAATAACTCAGAACTCATGAGGGATATCAAAGGCACATTAAATTCTATAGGATAGTCATGCCGAGGCATAAAATAACCTATCTCATTTTTTAGAGATCACATTCGATTTGGATTCAACACAATGATCTTGCTCGATGCCAAAACTTGCAGTGTGCCTCGATTCATAGGTGCACCATAGCTTAAATTTGAAACCACTAATATTGGCATCAAATCATCAGCACCATTAGCTTTAGATGGGTGGGTGAACCCTAGTGACACACTTTTTCTGGCTATGGAGAGCCTCCATCATCCACAACCACCCCATACCAAAGGGCCTCCAAGGTGCTCTAAGTGCATATCGAGGTCTATCTTTTGAGGGTTGTAACTCAGAGCTCGTGAGGGCTATCAATTAATTGTCAAATGCTACAAGATGGTCATACTAAGGCCTAAAATAACCTATCCCAATTTTGAGAGATCACATTCCATTTGGATTAAACATAGTGATCTCGCTTGATGGAAAAACTTGCAGTATGCGGGTAACTTTGAAACCGTTGATCTTGGCATCAAATAATTAGCTCCATTAGCTTTAGATGGGTAGGTGAACCCTAGTGACACCCTTGTTCCAGTCATAAAGAGCCTCCATCATCTGCAACCACCCCATATTGAAGAGTCTCTAAGGTGCTCTAAGTGAATATCAAGGTCAATCTTTTGAGGGTCATAACTCAGAGCTCATGAGGGCTAATGATAACCCGTTACCAAGTTTGGTGAACTCAAATAATTAAGAATTTAAAGTTATAGCAAAAAATTTTCAAAATTACAATTGCAACTTTTTCTTACAAAGTGAAAGTGAGTGAAAAGAGTTAGGGATTTGAACATGGCCATACAAGGTTGGAAACACCTATATGAGGTGTGAAATGATAGAATGCATTAATAAAGTTGGTTTACATAAAAGTTACATTATATGCAAAATACGGCACAGAAGGCTAATCATGGGAATATAAGGGATTATAAGGCTTGTAGTACTATATAGGGTGGGAAATGTCTTATTAGGGCCTTTAGATGTTGATTAGATCAATAATGGAAAAAAAATGTAATGAGAATTTAAATTACAATTAAAACTTGACAATAAGTTGTCATCAATTGATTCAAAGGGAGTAGAAGTCAATCAGTGGAGAAAGTTGGTCAGTTTATAACTCTTAGAGAGCATCTTTAAGGTATATTTTTCAAATACATACAAGATTTATGGTGTATGATTAATAAGAAGTAATAAAACAAAGTTTATTTCTGCAATTTGTATCATTTTCCATTGTTACACTTTGTTGGTAACATGTTTTAAATGAGTTTGTCATAGGAAGATTGTTTTAAATGGGTTTGTCAAAGGAAGATTGTATCTTAATTTTCCACCATTGCATTGACCTAATTTTTGGATATTTTATGGAGGGTCAAGTGATCTAATTACTAGATGGTTGGATTGAGGAAATGAAGTATGGTACAAAAGTTACGAATGATTGCATTTGGGTCTATATAAAAGACGACAAGAAGCTATGTTTTGGATGATTTGGTTCTTAAGTTTTGTTAAGTGGATCAGTATGGGTAATCTGATCAATGTGAGAAATGTATATATGTTATTCATATGGATATGGTATTGGGGAACCAAGTTAAAAAGGTTTGATCCAATCAAGTCTCTTAAGTTGGTATATTTTGAGGTTATGTTAAAATTGAAAAGTTGTAGTATGAGGATAGTAACAAAATGAAGGGCAAGTTGTCAAAGATTATGAGTCTAGGAATGAGTTCATGGTTGGGAATAGAATCCATGGTTGAGGAGTGGAGTTCTTAAGTTTTTTGAGATTATATTTGAAGCCAAGAGTTAGTTTCAAGGTTGAAGGTGGAGTTTAAAATAAAATTTTGGGTTATGTGAACCTTGTGTAGGAGGCTAAAAAGTGTGTTGATGTTATTTTCTAAAATGCCATGGATCTTTTTTGAAGCCTTTGAGTTCATCCCAATTCCTTGATAAACTACCATTCTTTTGTGAATCCCCTTACTTCAATTATTGTTTATTAAAGGTGTACCAAAGGACTCTGCATCATTCTACCAAGATAAGGAATAAATCCAATCTAAAACTAAAACCACAAGGAAAACAATAGTTTTTTGTATGTCACTTGTTTCTATGTTTCTCTCTATATATAAGGTTTCCCTAATTTTCTTACTCTAAATCACATGATAGAAAGTGACTTCTCATATATTAAATATAGAATTTTTGATAGAAAAAAGATATAACTCATGATAGAATTTCAAATTAAACATTGCATCTAAATTTGATAATAAAGGTTGTTAAAATGTTATTCACAAATTATTGCATTTGAATTGAATATAACAAACATGATCAAAATTAATGATATTTCATAAACATGAACAATAAACATGATTCAAGATAAATTGGACAATACTAGATAGTAAATCAATATGTATATCATTGTGCACATAAATGACAAAAATATATCAAAATACATGTATCCATAGACAAATTACACAATCTAATTGAAAAGCTCATTGTTTAAGATCAAAAAGGGAGATTTTTGTTTTCAATCATTATTTTTTCATTGATATCAAACTTGCTATTTGTAGGAATGTCATTTTCTTATAAGATCCAAGTACTATCACTTAGTTGATTGATGAAGAGAATTTGATCAACAAGATGTAACAAGAGTACCTAAGGGAAAGGTTGAGTTATGATGTTGTAGTGAAGTGCAAGGATTATTTAAGAAAATGGTTAAATGATGTATTGATAACTTACTCAAAGATATAGAGGTTGGTCACACTTAGAAACATTGGAGGAGGAAGTTGTAACAAGGTTGACTGCAAAGCTTAAACTAAGATCATTAGTGGGTGTCGTGCAAGTTAGTTGAAGCCAAGAAAATTAATAGTTGGAGTCGAGTAACAGGAAATATTAGTGTGTTCTGAGTGATTTTCAAGTGTTGAGTGAAGTTCAAGTGTCTAGCATCAAAAAATTCTTAGTTGATGCCGACTAAAGATTAGGTGCCAAGCATTAGGAAAAATACAGTCGATACCAAGTAACACAGTATGTGTCGAGTACCTGTATTTCAATAGTGCTAAGCTACTGCACTATTTCAAATGACAAATATTTTCCAATTCTAAGCCAATATAATTTGTTTCTTGAATTTTTTGAACAAGTTGGAAGATAAGGATGATGAGCTAGTGGCATAGAATTCTATGTAAACCATTTTTAGGCAAATTCAAAAGGATTATTCAAGAAGTTTTTAGAGGAAACAAATTATGGGTTAGATGAAATGAATCCTAATCCATACAAATTTGAATTAAATGAAGGATGAATTTAGAAGGAAAATAGAACTCCAAGCTTCTATTTAAGGATTCATAGATGAAGAAGCAAATGCTACTGATGTTGCTGTTGCCAAAAGAGCCAAATTGAGAAGTCGTTAGAAGGGTGTCAAGGAAAAGATATTTAGAGGAAGGAAGAGCATAGAGGCTCTACTTCTACAAGTGGTTAGGAGGAGATGATTTCATTGGTATATTTTTCATGGAGACTCAAGGAGACTAAGCATGAAGGGTGGACAAGCAGTCAAGTGTTGCAGAGATTGTAAGCTAGACAATGCTATGAGCTAAAAAGTGATATGAGATCTACAAGTTTAGTTGTATTCTATAATTAGGTCAAAATCCCTAATTTTTATTCTCTATAAATTGTATCAATTAGGATAGAAGGAAAATACTATGGACTTAGGTTGGCCTAATAGCCATTTGTAAATCCTTTAACAGGGTCACATTCCAAGTGAATGTTCTAAAGTCCTTTAATCAGACCCACTTCTAACAAGGTGGTTAAATATTTTAACTAGGTAACATTTAACAATGAATTGTAAGCCTTTAATAGGGCATCACTTCAAAGGAGTGAGAATTGAGTAGCATGTTACTGGTGGTTTTTCAAAAATTGGGTTTCCAAATAAATCACTATGTCATGTGTTGATTTTTCATGTGTTATGTTTGCATGTTGATTTATAGTAACTTGTTGATTAGAAAAGTTAAAGCTTGGATGAATAAATGAATGAATGAGATTACTATACTTAGTTAAAAGTTTGAATAGGACATTTGGACCTTGAATAACTAATTCAGTGCACACCCCCTTGCCTTAGTTATTCTAAAGTATTTCTAACAATTGGTATCAGATCCATCTCTTGATTTAGTTTTAAGATACTAGAAGTAGGAAGATTAAGATGTCTAAGAGAGAGGTTCCTAAGCTTAACAAGGAGAACTTTATTACATTGAAAATTCTAATGAAGTTGAATCCTAGATCCATAGGAGATTATGCACAATCTTCAATTACAACTAAACATGTTGACCCAATCAGTGCTCCTACTATAGATGATTTGAAGAAGAATCAAGAACACAATTAGGCAATGTTGGAGATTGTCTCTGCACTCAACTATGCCAAATTTGATGACATGAAGGGATGTGAAACTCCATTCAATATGTGGAAAGCTTTTTCAAATATCTATGGAGGAGATCAGAATGTACAAAGAGCTAAGAGAGAAAGCCTTAGAAAAAAATTTGATGATATGAGAATGGAAGAAGGTGAGAATGCTACCCAATTTGGTGCTAGAATAAAGGAAGTGGTAAGTGCTATAAGAAGTTTAGGTGGTAAATTGGATGAAGATATTTTTAAGAGAAAATAATTAAGAGTTCTACTCCCAATATATGCTATTAGAGTTTTAGATGTCTAGGAGTTGAGATGTGTACCAGGAAATGCACTAACTTTTGAAGGAATAGTAGGAAGACTCATTGCATTTGAATTGTACAACTTTGACAAATATACACCTAAGAACCTTGAATCTACTTTCAAGGCCAAGCTAACTTTGAAATACACTAAGGAGGTAACATCAAAGAAGAAGAGTAAAAAAGGAAAGCATGCATCTAGTGACAACAGCACAGATGAGGAAGATGTGGAAGAATTGGAAGCATTATTGGCTAGGAGATTGCATAGAGGCAAAGGTAAATTCAAAGGTAAGTTGCCTATCATTTGTATTAATTGTAATGAAGTAGGTCATATTTCTGCTAGGTGTACATAGAAGAAGAAATACAAAGAAGGAAACAATTAAAAGAAAAAAAGAGAAGATGATAACAAAGACTACAAGGACAAAGGCAAGAGATGCTACATTGTTGAAGAAAATTTTGATGAGAATGATGATGAAGTAGTCTATGGGGCCATGAAGAATGAATCAGATGAAGATGAAGCAACAACATTGGTTATCTATGTGAATAAAAATGACAAGTCTATCATAGATAGTGGATGCTTACATCACATGATAGGACATAAAAGTAAGTTCATTACCTTTACTCAATATAATGGAAATCATGTTAGATTTGGTAATGATGCTCCATGTCAAATAAAAGGAAAAGGTTCTATCAATCTTATAGATAAAATGTCATTTGATAATGCATACTATGTTGAAAGATTGAATTAAAATTTGTTGAGTGTATCACAGTTAGGCAATTAAGGTTGCAAAGTAGAACTTGGAAACAAATTTGATTAGCATCAACAACAAGAAGAAAGTTAGAGGATTGCCAAATCTGAAAAAACCTAAAAACACAATGTGTAAATAATGTCAACTAGGGAAAATGGATAAGTCTAGTTTCAAAAGAAAAACATACACTTCCAAAGAAGTACTAGAATTAGTCCATACAAACTTATGTGGTCCAATAGAAATTCAAAGCTACCCAGGAGACAGATACATAATGCTGCTTGTAGATGATGATTGCTATGTTTTTTAAAAAAATCTTATACATTTCAAATTTTTAAGTGGTATGTGGCTAGAGTTGAGAAGGAAATATGAAAGAGTCTAAAATGCCTAAGGTCAAACAGAGGGGGTGAGTTCACATCAAATCAATTTGAAATATTCTATAATGATAAAGGTATTAAAAGACAAACATTAGCACCAAGAACTCCACCACATAATGGTATTGTTTAAAGAAGGAATAGGTCAGTAATTGACTATGCAAGAACTCTGATGATGGAGAAAAATGTTGCACTAAAGTACTGGAGAGAAGCTACAAGCACTATTTTTTACACCCTGAATAGAGTTCAAGTCAAGAAAGGTACAAATGCAACACCTTTTGAATTGTGGTATGGTCAATCATCTAATGTCAAACATTTTGAAGTATTTGGTTGTAAATGTATATTCATAAAGATATTAGAAATAAAAATTTTGATGCAAAGAGTGATGAAGGTATATTCCTTAGATATTTCACTAGAAGAAAAGCATATAAGTGTTTGAATGCTAACACTAACAAGATTGTAGAGAGTGTATATGTAAATTTTGATGAGCATTCATAAGTTCAGGTTGATGAAACTAAGAAATCAAAGGATTATAGATCCTTTGTATACTTGTATGAAGGAATTATTGTTGAAGACAATGTTGCAAATCAAGTTGGGAATCATCAACAAATTTTAGTATTTGTCGAGTCATAGCTAGTGAATTCCAAGCTACATTTAGAAGCTGAGTTACAAAATGTAGAAAATGCATATTCTAATTTTGAAAATAGTATATATGAGAGGAATGATAAAGTGCCAAATGAAGAAGACCAAAATGACTCTAAAGCTAAATGATCAAACATGGAAAGAAGAACAGAACCAAGATTAGCCAAATATGTGAGAAGGCATCACCCTGTAGATCAAATCATTGATGACAAGGATGTCAGACCAATGACAAGGAATAGACTGAGGAATGAATCATGTTTGCTGAGTAAGGTTGAACCTAAAATAGTGAATGATGCACTACAAGATGATAACTAGTATAAAGCCATGGAAGAGAAGATAGATTAGATTGAGAAGAACAAAACATGGACCCTAGTTCCTAGACTAGCTAACAAGAATGTGAATGGTACCAAATGGGTGTTTAGAAACAAACTTGATCAGAATGGTGAGATAAAAAGAAACAAAGTTAGACTAGTTTGCAAAGGCTATTCACAAGAAGAAGGACTAGATTATGGGGAAACATTTGTCCCGATTGCAAGAATGGAAGGAGTAAGAACATTACTTCCATATGCTACATACAAAGGTTTTAAAGTGTACCAAATAGATGTTAAGTTTTCTTTTCTAAATAGTATATTGGAAGAGGAAGTCTACATAGAACAACATAAGAGATTTTTTTATGAGAGGAACAAGAACATGGTCTGCAAACTACACAGAGCACTTTATGGATTGAAGCAAGCCCCTAGAGCATGGTATGAGAGACTACACAAATATCTTGTGGAGATAGGATTTCAGAAAATAGATGACAAAAGAAACTTATATATCAAAGCTAAAAAAGGTAAAGACATTTTGATATCACAAATATTTGTTGATGATATAATATTTGGAGGAAAAGATGTTCTTTGCAAATATTTTTCTAATCAAATGAAACATGAATTTGAGATGTCAATGTTTGGAGAAATCAAATTCTTTGTTAGATTACAAGTACATCAATTGAAACATGGTATATTTGTTACCCAATCCAAATACATCAAGGAGGTACTCAAAAGATTTGGATTAGAAGACTTAAAGCTAGTTAGCACAACAATGGAAACTAGACATAAGCCATCTAAAAATGACAAGTTTGTTGAAGTGAATCAGACATTGTATAGATCAATGATTGGTAAGCTACAATATGTTGTAAAAATAATGGCAAGATTTTCTTAAAATCCAAGAGAAAATCATTTGATGGTAGTAAAGAGGATACTGAGGTATCTAAAAGGAACTAATGACTTATTTTTGTACTACAAGAGAAGTGAAAAATTTGAACTAAGAGCCTACACTAATGTAGATTGGGGAGGAAACATTGATGTTAGAAAAAGAATCAATGGAGGAGCAGTTTTCTTGGGAAAAAGGTTGATTACATGGACTAGAAAAAAGCAAAGTTGTATCTCATAGTTCACTATTGAAGCTGAATATGTAGTAGCTTCTATCAATTGCACAACTATTGTATGGATCAAACACTTGCTGCAAGGTATGAAGGAAGAGGTAAATGAGCCTATGATACTTTATTCTGATAATACAAGTGATATAAACATATCAAAGAACCCTATAATGCATGCTAAAATAAAGCATATTGCAATCAAGTATCACTATGTAAGAGAGTTGGTGGAAGACAAACAAGTGAAGATGGAATATGTTAGCTCAAAGGAACAAATTGTTGACATCTTCACAAAATCTCTACCTAAAGATTCTTTTGAGTATCTTAGAGGTAATTTAGGGGTGATACCCCTAGCTAAGGCTACTTAAGCAAGAGCAAGTATGCCCTACATCAAATGAGAAAATTATTAAAAGATATTATGCCTTGATGCAGAGGATGTTTACTTTAGGATTCATGCCTAAAGTAGTAGAAGTGCTAAAGTTCCAAATTAGTCACAAGCAAGGTGATAGAGGGAGAAATTCAAAGAACCTACAAAAGCTACACTTGCATATTAAGATGCTAATATGTCTTTGGAATTGTTGTCAAAGAGGGAGAAGTTGTGAGAAACTGATCAACACCATGTGATCCAAATGAAGATAGAGAGAGAAGTTGATAGAAATAATCAGAGGTTGATCAAAATAATAGAAGATGAGCAATACAGAGGGATGAGAAAAAAAGATAAGGGTTACAACAGCTAAGAGGGAGAAGTAAAAATGAATTAATCAAGATAGTAGAAGGAGATGTGAAAAATAATGGTGATACAATTAGTTTTTGGCATTTGACTTACTCTTCTAACCTATTTTAGTCTGATGGTTGATCAGTTTGGTTTGCCATTAATACCAAAGAGAGAGATTGTTGGAAATCTGGTTGAAAAACTCATTGTTGAAGATCAAAGAGGGAGATCGTTGTTTTTAATCATTGTTTATCATTGATGTCAAACCTACTATTTGTAGGAATGACATTTTCTTATAAAATCCAAGTACTATCACTTATTTGATTGATGAAAAGGATTTGATCAACAAGATGTAACAAGAGTACCTAAGGTTATGATGTTGTAATAAAGTGCAAGGATTAGTTAAGACAATGGTTAAATGATGTATTGATAATTTACTCAAAGATATAGGGGTTGGTCACACTCAAAAAAATTGGAGGAAGAAGTTGTAACAACGTTGAATGCAAAGATTAAACTAAGATCATTAGTGGGTGCTAAAAAAGTTAGTTGAAAGCAAGCAAATTCTTAGTTGGAGCTGAGTAATAGGAAATATTAGTCTGTGCTAAGTGATCTTTAGGTGCCGAGTGAAATCGAAGTGCTGACCATCATAAAATTCTTAGTTAATATTAGGTGTCGAGCATTAGGAAAAACATAGTTGATGCCAAGTAGCACAGTATGTGCCAAGTGTATATGAGAAATGTTAGTATGCTAATAGAAACCAAATTTAAATAAAGCTTCTACAAACTAAACAAAATTCATAAACTTCAAGATAGACTAAGATGAGCTCTCAATTGAGAGTATGAGCCATTAATGGGCTCTCTCAATCAAAAGCTCTCTTGTTGAGTAGCTTTGTCTAAATAGATAGGATGTATGCTCAAACTTATGCTTCAAAAAGGGCTTCAAATGGAGTTGGAATTTGGGTGTGAGTGTATGGTTTTGATGTAAAATGGCTTCTTAAAATGGCATTATGACTTTAGTTCATGGATTGTGTTATTTTTCAAAGGGGAAGGATCCAATTTATAGGCAAGAGGCTTGAGGGATTGAGGGCTAAGATGCAAGGATGGGAAAAAGCTCATGGAGGGCTCAAATTGCATGAGAGGAGAGCACATGGATTGTGCTTCCTTATAGCCAATCAAGGAGTGACACATGTCACATGGTGAGAGGATGGAGGAAAGGGGAAGGATGAGTCAACAAAGGAGGCTCAAGGGATAAAATCTTCATAAAGACCCTCATAATGACTTGTAAGAGCAATAAAACGGCTTGGAAGAGTCATTTATGGCCTAGTGGGCTTCATAAAGTTTTATGGTTGAGATATTTTGAGGGAGATGAGAGAAATTTTGACTTGGGCTTGATTAGGAGGGTTTTAAGCTTGCTTAGGCTTGTGAAAATGATTAGAGGATGGATTAGGATGGTTTAGGATTAGCTTAGGGATAGGCAAGTGGATGGCATTTAATGAGGGTGGGTGGAGGAGGAGATATTTGTTAACTTTGGCTTGGGTTAGTAAGTCTTCACCCATGTTTAGAGAACGTGACAAGGTTAGGAGGGGATTAGGATTAGGTTTAAAGACATCTTCTAGAAGAGTCTAGACTTTGGATGAGGATAAAGACATTCTAGAATAGTCTAGAATTTCTTAGGATGAGGATGAGGACTTTCTAGAAGAGTCTAGAACTTCTTAGGATGAGGATAAATTAGATTTTTAGGAAATAAATAAAGTTTTATTTATTTCAAGGGTTTGGGTTGAGGAGATATTTATTAAAACTTTTTTAATAAACATGAGTATTAATATTTAATCTTAATTAAATATTTTGAGTTGGGATTAGGGGTAGGAAATGATGGGATTAGCCTTTAATCAAAATTAAAGAAGGATTAGAAGATTTTGGAAGAGATTATTGGTCTTAAGGAAATTGGCCAACTTTTGGGCAAAAAATAATTTTTTTTATTTATTTGAGGATTTTTGGTCAATTTATTAATTAAATAATTAATAAATAAGGAAATAATGTTTAAATAAGATTTAAACATTTTTGGGAGGGATTCCTTAATTAAATATTTTTAGTTAAGATAAAGGGATTTAATGGCATAAAAATAAATAAATAAATAAATTAATTAATGATGATATCATCAAGAATTTTTTTTCAGAAAATAAAAATATTATTTTCTAAAGGATTTTAGGTGTCTACATTTTGCCCCTCTTTGATGTGATGCCGCAAGTGGCATGGCATCAAAGATAAGAAAATAAGATGCCCAAGGCTAGAGCAGAAGAGGAGAGAATGGACTGCAAGATGCCCCCTCAAGAAGGTGGCGGGGAGAGAAAGTAAGGCTCGACGGCTTCTTGAAAAGTACAAGAATTTGAGATGAGCAAGAAGACTTAGATTGGCTTAAGAGAAGAGGTTTAGTTAGTGCAAACTCTCACTATGGGAGAATGATAAAGGGAGAATTAGAGGCATAAGAGGAAGCAAGCTTAAGATCTCAGGGATTGTAGAGGATGAAGGAGTAGAGTGCTATAAAAGGAATCCAAGATAGGAAGATGGATGATGGGATGGCAAAAGTTGATGCAACAGGATTCCAAAGAATCAGATTGGCAGAAGATGGGTTTTGGAGATCCCTAGGACTAGGATGGTGGATCTCGAAAGATGAGGCTTGGTGGATCCCTACGACTAGGATTATGGATCCCTAAAGCTAAAAGTGCAGATTGATTCAAAGAGATACTGATGCATAAGCTAGGGTAGGAGAGACAGATGCTAGATATGGATGGGGGATAATGGAGATGAAGAAAAACCATTGAAGCTTTTTGAGTGGGGGGATACTTCAAAGAGAAGTACCACCATGTAGTTGAGCACTAGATTTTTTATAGGACTATTGGTTAATTGCCAAGGTCACCAAGAACATCAAGACCTTTTCACCAACTATCTAGAGGACTGATGAACTGACTCAAAAAAAACACGCAAAGATTGCCCTAGTATCACACATGAATCCCAGAGGAAGCAGCATGGAAATGACACTAGGTAACCCACAAGAAGAAAAGAAAACAAGAAAAACACATTATCAAGACCTTACGCTCTAATTGCCCCATTCGCAGTATACCATGATATGGAAGATCGTGGCAACTTTGAGGAGGGAACAAAAAGATTGTTTTGGAAAAGATACTTCAAGACCCAAAAGGGAAGATTCCAAATCAAAAGAAAGTGAAAATCCAAAAGAGAAACATTTGCCAACGAGATCGGTAGGATGAGGTACTAACAGACCAAGATGAGACATGAGGAAAGCTATATCCTACAAGGATCTATCAGAGAGCACCTAAGCTGATGGATCTAGATGAGTGATGCATTTGGAAAGCTGAACTAAGAAGTATAACACTTTGGTGACAGGAGATCTAGCTAAAGGATGTATTGGAATAGCTAACCAAGGGTTGTGCAATGTGTGCAAAATGCTGATCAAGAAGTAACTGACATGAAAATTGGATAGATACAATGGTACTAAGCTAAAGAGGATGTACAAGCTAACAGACCAAGATATTTACAAGCTGAAGCTGACCAAGATAGTTACAAGTAGGAAAAAGCTCAGGATGATAGGATAGCGGGATGGTTCAATGTTGTGCAAGATGCAAAAGCTAAGGGTGGGGTGATAGGGAAAGATATGGATTTGGCAGGATGCATCCAATGATGATGAGAGATTTTGTGACCAAGGATAGCTAGAGGAGCAGGATGAGATGGCTAGATAGGATGGTAGATAGCTAGGATTATGATGGATATAAAGAGATGACATTGGGTTTGCATGAGGATAGCCTAGAGCTAGATAGCAATGACAAGGGAGGATGGACAAGACAAGATCTCCAAGGAATATAATGCCCACAATCAGAATATAACATGTGTAAGGAGGTCTTATGATGGATGTGATAGGATTGAAGCTAGGATGGAAAAAGCTGAAGGGGCTAGGGAGATGGATGATTGCTGGGATGGTTGGCTGAAGCTGCAAGAGATAAGTGGATGGTGTGAGATGGAAGATGGAGGGTGGAGGATAGGTGGATAGATTGGAAGATGGAGTTGGATGTCAAGAGATGACCAAAAGCATGAGGGTGATAGGCTAAGCTGGGGATGGCAGGATTATGCATGACGCTAGTTTGCCAAGTTTTCATCATGGTACTTGTCCAAGGCGCTTGAATTGCCAAGTTTTCACTAGTGGACGCTTTATTTTTCTTTATTATTTTTTGACTTTTTGATTTTCGACTTAGCTAGAATGATTTTGGCTTTCTTTAGCTATTTTTGGGTCATAGATGTTGGTAGGATGGATGAAAAAGGATTGGATTGAACAAGTGGAATTGTGGGTGGGAGTTTGAAAGATAATGGATGCAAAGACATAAGGCTTGTGGGTAAATTGATGAGGAAAATGGAAAGATCATCATTGGCACACACCTTGAGAGGTGATAAAGTAGTGGGAAAAATGGTTTTGAGTGAGGTTGAGGAGAATATGGAGGAAGAGAAAGATAAGGACTAAAAGTAGAGTTAGAAGATGGAGGATGGGAAATTTAGGATAAGAAGCATATGGACTAAAAGTGGATTGGGGGGATGAAGGATGCTTATATGGGGATTTGGATGAAGGATGGATGGATGAGGCTTTTTGAGTAGCATGAATGGTTGCCAATTGAGATTTTTCTTTGAGATGCATTTCTTTTATGAGCATCTTGGGTATCCACATGATTTTTGACTTTTTTAGCTTGGGCTTTTGTGGCCTCTTGACTTTTTCTTTGATTGGGATTAGATGTTTCTTGTTTTGAACATGTATTTTAGAAGGGACATGTTGAGGATTGGATTTTTGTGGATTTTTGGATTTATGCTTTTGTATTTTGGCATCCAATATGCTTCTATTATCCATGGGATGGGAACAAGAGCATGGAGGAGATGGAGGGATAATTGATGGAGTGATAGGGTTTAAAAGTTGGAAGGGATTCAAGGGTGAGTGCCTTTGATGATCTAGCTGGTGGATTTGAGGGGATGGAAGGATAGATTGGAACATAGGATAAGGATGGATATAATTGCCCAAAATGGATGGAGGGAAGGAAGGATATGGGCCCAAAATAGATGGAAACGGGGAAGGTGGAGCTCCCAAAATAGATGGAGGCGATAAAGGATTCATATTAGTTATGTAAGGACCCAAAATGGATAGAAAGGGTATGGGATTTAGATAGAGGATATATGGACCCAAAATGGAGGGTTGGAGATAAGGAGTAGGATGAGGGCCCAAAACAAATGCGGAGTAAGATGGATGGGAACTTTGGGGTGGAGATGGAAGGACTTGGGACCATGCAGGAATAGCGGGGATACCAACATCTAGAAATATATTTTCATTTCTTTTTTCAATATGATGTTCATTATTTCAGAACACAAGATGTGAGTCCATTACTAGCTGAAGGAGTTGGAGCTTCGGATATGATAATTAGTTCTTTTTCAATGGATCTATCATCATGGATTATGGGAGATGTATGATCATGAAGCAGAGGAGATGGGAGGATAGGATCTTGAGTTGGGTGGGCTGAGGGAAAGGGATCTTGAGATGGAGTAAGTAAGATGGTAGGATTTAGATATGGAGGGGATGGTAAAAGTGGATCATGTAGGGGAATAAGTGGGATTGCGGGATCTGCTATTCTGTTGGAGGATATTTCAACATGCTTTTGGTCAAGATCTTGATAGGAATGGATGGGAGTGGATGCATGAGGTTTATTATATGGGATTTGGATAATGCTTGGAGGAGGAGATGTGGATGGGATTTGGAGCGATTTGATGGGTGGTGGGATTTCGATGCTTGTGGGAAGTGGAAGGATTTTAAGCAATTTGATGGATGGTATGGGGATGGTAGCTATGGGAGATAGAGGTGATATTATAGATGGGGAAGCTTCATCACTGACTACTTCACATGGTTGGAGTAGATGACATGGCTTATCAACTATTGGAGGCGACTTTTCTTGTATTTACTCTAGGAGATTCCTTGGAGACTCGTGTGTCAGAGGTGGAGGTGGATTGGGAGGAATAGCTAGTGTGATGGGGGTGGAAGATTGGAAGCTTGGTTGATTGGGTGATGGAGGAGAAGCTGGGATATCAGATGGCATGACTAGATAGTTTGGAATAACTCTTGGATTTTGGGGGATGCTTGGGGGAATGTTTCCAAGGCTTTCAATATACCCATCATAGTCAACAAAATTTTCATCATCATTGGAATAGGAGGTGGTGGGAGCAAGGACAATATGATCGAACACATCATTATAGGTTTGGGATTTCATGTTTCGATGATGAGTCGGATGGGGATGGGGTCTTGCATATGGATGAACACGAAAGCTCATGGTTGGATTTGGATTAAGCATAGATTTTTGATTGGCTGATGAAGGATTTCCTAGGGAGAGTCAAAGCTATATGATAGACCTAAGAAGGATTGGCTAGAGATTTTTGGCTTTCTTGTGGATGGAAGACTTCAAGGTCATGCTATCAAAAAGTTAAAGTTTTGCTTTCCTATATGCTAGATTGGTGGAGATTGTGTCAACTTAAGGATAGACTAATGATCCTATGGGCATGACACAAGATTGACCACTTGTGGATCCCAACCTTTAGCTCAAGGTGATGAGGGATAACAAGTGACAAAGCTAGATTACCCTAGACAAAGCTCTGTGAAAGGGATAACCTTGGTGAGGCTAGTGGATTGGTCAAATTGATTGGATAGAAAATTCTAGTAGAATGACAACAACTCTCTAAGGGATTGGGTGTAATTTTGGATTGGGTTGCTAGCTAGCTAGGGGGGATGATTTGGAGAGACTTTGGATTTGGGATTTTTCTAAGGAAAAGAACTAGATAGATTTAGTTGCAGCGGGAGAGCTTGGATGATTTTCTGATAAGGTAGTTGTTACCTTTCGCTCACCCACCAAAGGTTTAAATTTTAAATGCTCGGCTCATCCAATGGCTAGCCATCAAAAATATTATTTTTTATGCTAAGATCAGACCTTATGATGTACTTCGCAGCCCGTAGGATCTTCTCTATCAGATTTCAGCAAGATCGACAGTCGGCGCAATCTCGCCATCAAGAATTGCCTGAGCATTAGCATCAGTGACATCGTGCCCAATTGACATGTGTCTGGTGGGTTTGGCAAACAGGCTACAATGGAGGGTGGGTCGGGAATGTTTTTTGGTGCCATAGGTTCTATGTCGCTATTGCACGCCAATCAAAAAATCCCCATGGCGACATAGCACCCGACAGAGATGCTCACATCGGCGGGCGACATGTTCCACGGATCAAAAGTTTCAAAACACGCCAAGGCACCATGGCACCAATGGAAAACCAATGCATTTTCCGATGGCAACATAGCACCCAATCAAAAAATCCACCATGGCGAGGAAGGGTTAGGAAAATGGGTCCCATCGGTACTTTGCAACGCAATCTGCCAATTAGCGTCAGGAGAACGAATCAAATGACGATACATGTTCAACAGGCCCAATAGTTTCAAGAGACATGGAGAGTCTTAATGACCATCACATTAGAATGGATCAGTGGTAGGCACCCTTTCCCCATGTGTCGGTAGGGCCAAGTCTAGCCAGGATGCATCGCTAAGGTGGTGCCAAGTGGAATGGGCCTGGTCGCAGATTGGAAAGTTCACGACAGGTCAGAAGTCTCATGGCGGGTAGACTACATCGTCGAAAAGGTGTACCAATGATGGTTAGTGTTACAGTGAATCAGGAACACCCATGTGTGGTAGATCAGAATACAAACATGAGGTGGCACTAGATCTTCAATGCGGCTAGCGCAGTCAGGGGTTGAATTTTGAGCCGTCAGATCTACAGAGATCAAGGGCAGGCGCCATCACGCTATGGGGAAATTGCGCGAGGTTTGCCATAGCGAGTTAGCACCCATGCACCGTGTGTCCTCATGGGCCTAGATTTGGATGTGCAGTTAACATCATAGTTACGATTGACAGTTAAGTTGTCAAGTCAATGATACAGTCTGGTTGGGGCATCGCAGTCACAGTTTGGTACCACCACGGATAGAGATAACTGTTGGGTGCTATGTTGCTATTAGGAACTTCAGGGCATGGCACCCATAGCGACATAGCGCCTAGTCAAACATAAAGGTGTGGTCAGTACATGAAGAGGACTGCCAAGGTGGCAAAGGAGAGGAAAGTGATTGCCCCACGTGGCCTAGTCAGCATGTAGACCTGGTTGACCTTTTTGATCCTGCTATTTTGTGAACCAGAAAGGATAGAAATCATTATTTATTTTTTCTGTAGATCTAATTTCATAATCAATTGCCACCAACTCAGAGTGAATATTAGCTGCAGAGGGACACTCCATCTATCCATCGATCCATCTTCCATGTCAGGGAATGTTGTGGCACCGTTTCTATCTTCTCTAGGCTCTTTCTCAGAAAGATATGAGATTTCTTGGTATGCAAGCCAGGATTCAATCAGATCTTTGATTGGATTCTCAAGATGGGAAGTTAATGCTAGTAGGTAAGAAGTGTGTGTGACACAGAAATCTTTAAATATGCCTGATCTATAAAGGTAATTGGGTGACTTGTTCTTAGGGTCGACTCTTCCTAGTTTTCTCTGCTACTACTTGCCGACTTGCAGTGTAGAATCCCTGTGTCTCTGAGCTACATAAAATCCTGTGTCATTCTCTTCAGTGGTCAATGTGCATGTGCTTCATTTTGCCTCTCATTGATGCATTATTGAGATTAGTTGTCCACATATTGTATCTATCTTTGGCCTATTGGATAATATACAAGTGAAATCTCCTTTTCCTGGTGTCATTCAGTTGTTTTTCTGATCTGTATGTGATTATTGATCGATATAAGTCTGGACGTGTATGACTTTTGTATGTTACCCTAGTTTTGTAGTGCATATATGGGCAGGAATGAGTCTGGACACTCTGTTTTGGTGCATCACCATCTTAGATTAGACTAGGTAGATTTGCTTTAACACTCTCTTTCCCCTTTTCCCTTTTGAGAATAGATAGGTGCGCCCTGACAGTAAGAGGAAGCCGGCCTTCTCCAAAGACTCAACCTTGTAGTTCAAGTCCCATAGCTTGGAGGTTGTTTCCATGTTTCACTAGGTTGTTCTCATGCTTAGGCCGTGAACAAGGGTACAAACCTAAGTGAGAATAGTTTTTGGCACACCCGGTGGGACTATAGCTCTGAAGATTTCAGGTCTACTGGTATCAAGAAGAAAGAATTCTAGAGATAAATGCTGAAGAAGTAGTACTGGCTTCAGTCTTTGAGCCTTTAAGAGGCTGGTTCTTCAAAGTACTTGGCAACTCCAAACATCAAAAGGTCTGGTTCCAGACCATGTTTGCAGTAATTCATGCCCAGGGCTGAAACAAGGGCATCTTCTAGAGGTAAATTTCAATATCAAGAGATTTCTATTTCAAATCCTAGGAGAGGAAGGACTAGAACTTCATTATCACCAGTTAGGGGTAGAATAATAGTTGATATACCTGTAAGATCTGTCTCTACTCCCCCTACTATTCAAACTTAGCCTAGATTGCCATCAACACTCATCAATAGAACACTTGTTTATTTGGCACAGCCAAGAGTTCATCCTTTTGCCACCTTTAATGGTGGAAGTCCTCTGTTGTTAGCCCAAAGACATGATATACTAGTAGCTACACTAAAAAGCATACCTAATTTTATTGGTGAAACTTCTATTTCCCCCCTAGAGCGTATCCAAGAGGTAGCGAATGTCTGCAATATTCATGGTATTATAGAAGATGATGTTGACATTCAGATTACCAAATTGGTAAGAGGGAGAGGATTATGCAAATAAATGTTATCAAGTTAGGATTCAGATGAAGAAGTTGCTATGGTAATTACAGAGCAACAAGGGGAAAGAAATGTTAGTGCCCCAAAGAGCTAGATAGATGACATGAAGAAATTTCTATCAGGAGATGGATACCCTCAGGGATTGGACAAAACTAAAAGGAGACAATATAGACTGCAATCCATTCCCTATGTTGTGATTGATGATATCCTATTCAGGAGGGATTTTAATGGGACCCTGTTGAGATGTGTTGAAGAGGATCAGGCTGAAAGGATGATTAAAGAACTCCATGATGGCCTTGATGGTGGCCACTTCTCTGCAAGAACAACTGCCATGAAGATCATGAGGGCTGGTTATTATTGGCCATCCTTGCTCCATGATTGTCATAGGTATGTGAGAAAATGTGACAAGTGCGATTTCTTCTCAGGAAAATAGAGACTTGTAGCTCTTCCTCTTCATCCCATTCAGGTGGATCAGCCCTTCACCCAGTGGGGGTTGGATTTCATAGGCCCCATTAATCCTCCATCTAGTGCAGGTCATAAATGGATCTTAGCTGCTACCGATTATTTCACTAGGTGGACAGAGGCAGTTGCCTTGAAGGATGCTACAGAGCCATCAGTTGTTGAATTCCTTGATGGAATTTTATCTAGGTTTAGAGCTCCTTCTACTATCATCTCAGATAATGCCAAATCTTTTGTTGGAACCCAGATTTGTGCATGGGCAATGAGTCACAATATCTATTTAAGCAAATCATCAAATTACTACCCGCAGGGTAATGGTTTGGCTAAGTCCTCCAATAAGAATCTGATCAGAATCATAAAGAGAATGATAGAAGACAACTAGAGGGCCTGGCATAAGAAGCTAAGAATTGCTCTATGGGCTGATAGGATAACGTCCAAGAGAGCTATTGGGAATTCACCTTTTGTGTTGGTTTATGGTAGGGAGGCCAGACTTCCAATCTCATTGGAATTCCCATTCTTGGAGCTGGCTCATCAGCTGGAACTAATTGAAGATGATGCCATGTCAGTAAGAATGGCAGAACTAATTGAACTAGAAGAAAAGAGAAGCAAAGCTATGCAAACTCTAGAGATACATCAGCAGTAGATGAAGAGGAGCTTTGACAAGAAGACAAGGGCCAGAATCTTCAGAGAAGGATATTTGGCTCTCAAGTGGGATTCAGATAGAGAAAAACTAGGAAGACATTCCAAATTTGATCCACTATGGAGTGGCCCTTATCTGATCTCTGGTTGCAAATAGGCCAACATGTTCCAGCTAAGTAGGCCAAATGGTGAAGTTTTGCCCATTCCAATCAATGGGATCCATTTGAAGCCCTGTTTCTGAAAGTTTGGGAATCCATGTACATAAGTAGTTTAGTTCTTTCTATTTGTTCCTGTTTTCCAATAAGTGCACGTGCACAGAGTTCTCTCTTGAGTTGCCAGTCCTCAAAATTTTGACAACTCTCAGGTTACTGAGGAGGTCCTATTTTTTGCTTCCAAGTCGCAGAGCCAGAGTTCAAGGGTTTTTTAATGTTTTGATTTCCTCTTCTAGGGTTAGGGTTTCTTGTGGCTCTCGATTCTATACCTTCCAGGCCCTCTTTTCTGACTCCATAGCTGAATGGATCATTCTCAGGCACTGGTCATGCATTGAGCAGGCTCATGCCCCCTGTGAGTTGCCAGAATTGTTAACTTTCACTCACCTGCCAAAGGTTTAAATTTTAAATGCTCGGCTCATCCAACGGCTAGCTGCGGAAAATATTATTTTTTATGCCAACATCAAACCTTATGATGTACTTCACAGCCCGCCGAATCTTCTCCGTTAGATTTCAACAAGATCGACGGTCGGTGTGATCTTGCCATCAAGAATTGCCCGAGAGTTAGTATCAGCGACATTGCGCTCAATTAACATGTGTCTGGTGGGTCCAGCGAGCGGGCTACAATGGAGGGTGGATCGAGAAAGTTTTCCAGCACCGCAGGCACTATGTCACTATCACACGCCAATTAGAAAATCCCCATGGCGACATAGCACCCGATGGAGATGCTCACGTCGGCAGGCGACACGTTCCACAGACCAAAAGTTTCAAAACACGGCAAGGCACCATGGCACCAACAGAAAGACAATGCATTTTTTTATGGCGACATAGTGCCCAATCGGAAAATCCACCATGGTGAGGAAGGGTCAGGCAAATGGGTCTCGTCGGTACTCTGCAACGCAATCTGCCAATTGGCGTCAGGAGAACGAATCAAATAATGACACACGTTCAGCAGGCCCAGTAGTTTTGGGAGACATGGCGAGTCACCATGACCGTCATATTAGAATGGATTGGCAGCAGGTACCATCTCGCCATGGCAAAGTTGCAAGATTTTTAGTATAATGACATGGTGCCCTTTCACCATGTGTCGGTAGGGCCAAGTCTCGCCAGGATGCATCGCTGAGGTGGTGCCAAGTGGAATGGGCCCGGTCGTAGATTGGAAAGTTTGCGATAGGTCGAAAGTCTCACGGCGGGTAGACTGCGTCATCAAAAAGGTGTACCAACGACAGTTAGTGTTACGATGAATCAAGAATAGCCATGTGCGCTGGATCAGAATACAGACATGAGGTGGCACTAGATCTTCAACGCGGCTAGCATAGTCAAGGGTTGAATTTTGAGCCGTTAGATCTGCAGAGATCAAGGGTAGGCACTATCGCGCTATGGGAAAATTGCGTGAGGTTTGCCATAGCAATTTAGCGCCCATGCACCGTGTGTCCTCATGGGCCTGGATTTGGGTGCGCAGTTAACATCATAGTTATGATTGACAGTTAAGTTGTCAAGTAAATGATACAGTCTGGTTGGGGCATCGCAGTCACAGTTTGGTACCACCACAGATAGAGATAAATGTTGGGCACTATGTCACTATTGGGAACTTTAAGGTATGGCGCTCATAGTGACATAACGCCCAGTCAAACATAAAGGTGTGGTCAGCATGTGAAGAGGACTGCCAGGGTGGCAAAAGAGAGGAAAGTGATTGCCCCACGTGGCCCAGTCAGCATGTGGACCTGGTTGACCTTTTTGACCCTGCTGTTTTGTGAACCAGAAAGGATAGAAATCATTATTTATTTTTCCTGTGGATCTGATTTCATAATCAATTGCCACCAACTCAGAGTGAATATCAGGTGTAGAGAGACACTCCATCTATCTAGTCGATCCATCTACCATGTCAGGGAATGTTGTGGCATTGTTTCTATCTTCTCTAGGCTCTTTCTCAGAAAGATATGAGATTTCTTGGTATGCAAGCCAGGATTCAATTAGATCTTCGATTGGATTCTCAAGATGGGAAGTTAATGCCAATAGGTAAGAAGTGAGTGTGACACAAAAATCTTTAATTATGCCTGATCTATAAAGGCAATTGGGTGACTTGTTCTTCGGGTCGAATCTTCTTGGTTTTCTCTGCTACTACTTGCAGACTTGTAGTGTAGAATCCCTATTTCTCTGAGCTACATAGCATCTTGTGTCATTCTCTTCAGTGATCAATGTGCATGTGCTTCAGTTTGCCTCTCATTGATGCATTATTGAGATTAGTGGTCCACATACTGTATCTATCTTTGGCCTATTGGATAATATACAAGTGAAATCTCCTTTTCCTGGTGTCATTCAGTTGGTTTTCTGATCTGTATGTGATTATTGATCGATATAAGTCTGGATGTGTATGACTTTTGTATGTGACCTTAGTTTTGTAGTGCATATATGGGTAGGAATGAGTCTGGACACTCTGTTTTGGTGCATCACCACCTTAGATTAGACTAGGTAGATTTGCTTTAACACTCTCTTTCCCCTTCTCGCTTCTTAGAATAGATAGGTGCGCCTTGACAGTAAGAGGAAGCCGGCATTCTTCGGAGACTCAACTTCTTAGTTCAAGTCCCATAGCTTGGAGGTTGTTTCCATGTTTCACTAGGTTTTTCTCGCACTTAGGCCTTGAACAAGGGTGCAAACCTAAGTGACAACAGCAGTGACTACACTAAGTATGCCTTGAGCTAGGAGATTTCTACTTTCCTGGGATTTCGACCAAAATTGGCAAACATTCATTCAAAAGCTATGAACAAACAAGCAAACAAAAGTTTTGAGCAAGCACGTCAAACACACCAACATCTTAGGAAGCTTTATACAAGCAAGAAATTTGGTTTAGCTAGGGAGTCCTTGATATACACAAGGTATGTGAGGCCCAAATCTGTAGATGAAACCAAAAAGATGTCACATAGCTGAGAGGAGCGATAACCCACTTCTCATCTTTCACTTCTCAAGGGTATAAAGTTCCTTTAGGCTTAGCCTGAGTGAAAAAATTTTGATCCCAAGAGAGGTGTCTTTGGATTCACCTCTCGATCTTTATACTCTACTGGAATGCTAGAGTTGAGGTCATCCAAGGGGTTATGAAATCCCCAAGCAGGCCTCCTAAAAAGAAAACAAGGTTTTGGATCCTAATCTTATGCACCCAAGATGGCCTCGAAAGATGAGAAGGGGAGAGAAGACTTGGATGACCTTGGGCTAAAAAACACGCTTGTTCTTTTTACCAACTGACTCTTATGTGTGCTGATCTAGACTTTGCAAGCACTCATGTTTAAGAGACAATGTTCAATTCCAACTTTGAAATGTGCCAACAAAGAAAAATCGAGCGAAGAATGAATACAAGAAGAAGAGTTAGGGTCAACAAAAAATTAAACCCGTGTGCCTAGAGGCCCTCCATGTCAAGTATTGATTAATTTCCTTTAAAGCATTCAAGAGTTGTTGTGATTTTATTTTAAGCCCAAAGCAAAGATGTGTGAGACTCGATTTTGTCAAGCGCACGCCCGGAGGCCCTCCACATCAATAGTTGTTCAATTTTAGTTCCAAAACTTGAAGTGTGATTGATTTAATCTAGAGTTTTGGTCATTTAAAATTTTTGATAAAGTTAAAGCAAACGTTCAAAAATGAAGTGAGTGAGTTAGATTGTGGAACATTTAACACCTTTTTCAAGTAGACCCATCCCCATAAATGGCACTGAGATTGCAACCAATGGTTGAATTGATGGGTGATTAGAAAAGAGGTGAGTCCAAGGAACTACTCAAATTGATTTTTGTAAATTTGTATTTAATTTAAAAAAGTTTCTTAAATGTCCAAAAATCAAACTTTACCTAAATTGCGTGTGGAAAAGAGATTTGTTTTGTTCAATTTTAGAAGCTCCAAATGAAGTGTTTGATATTGAAATGGTTAATTGATCCTTGGAATTCAAGATTGGATTTTTTGTTTTAATCATGCATTCATAAAATAAACAAACTTGATTTTAATCCATGGCACTCAAGAGTGATTTTAGCAACATGCATTCAAAGACAAGTGATTAAACATTCAAGTTTTTTCCTTTGAGCATTCAAGATTGAGATTTTGTGTGTTGTTTTAAGAACTTTGAAGTGCTTTGTTTAAACCTTAGATCATTCAAGATTGTTTTGGACTCAAAAGTGAAAATGACTCTTTGGACTTTGGTTTTCATTCAAGATTTTGTGTTCTAGTTTGCATATTTTAAGCCCAAAAATGATATTCCTAGATTGTTTTGATGCATGAAAAACCTAAGAAACATTCAAGATTTTGCAACAAGACATTTGTTTGGAACAAATAACAAAGCTTTTAGGAAAATTTTTGGCAACCATTTAGGACTCTTAGTTTTCATGAGATTTTTAAAAGAACTTTAAAATATTTGCAAATGACGTTCATTTTATCCTTGATTGATTCTTTGAGTTTGATTTAGATTTTAGTGTGCACTTAGTGTTGATTTTGAACCTTTTGAAATGGAAACTTGAAGTTCTTTTTAAATTCCCAAAAATGAAGTGTTCCTAACTTTGCATGAATGCATCTAAAACCTTGATGTTGCAAGGATGCAAATGATTGGATTGGTTTAGTTTCACTTTTTAAAAGATTTTTTCTTTTTTGCAAATTTTTAATTTTTTAATGGATTTAAGTATGATTTGGGGGTTCATTTTAAGCACTAAAAAGAAGTGTGTATGATTTTGCTTCCTTAAAAAAAATGGCCAAGATCTCCCACAAGAAGAAGAAGAAGTAGATGGAATAAGAAGAATATAGACAAGAAGAGGAAGAAGAATTCCAAGTTCTTTGTCCACCTATAAGCTTGAAAAATTTGCAAACACTATGAGATATACTATGAGTTCCTTTGTCTTCTTCATGCTCATGTGGACCTACAAGAACAATTTATAAAATCCTACCAATCACAAAAACAAGAAAAATTAGCCAAAATCAGCAAATGACATACAAAACTTGACTAAAAAAGCTAATGAAGATGACCCATGCAGGGTCCCACCGGGCATGCCAAAATGTATATGAGAAATGTTAGTATGCTAATAGAAACCAAATTTAAATAAAGCTTCTACAAACTTAAAAAAATTCATAAACTTCAAGATAGACTAAGATGAGCTCTCAATTGAGAATATGAGCCATTAATGGGCTCTCTCAATGAGAAGCTCTCTTGTTGAGTAGCTTTGTCTAAATAGATAGGATGTATGCTCAAACTTATGCTTCAAAAAAGGGCTTCAAATGGAGTTGGAATTTGAGTGTGAGTGTATGGTTTTGATGTAAAATGGCTTCTTAAAATGGTATTATGACTTTACTTCATGGATTATGTTATTTTTCAAAGGGGAAGGATCCAATTTATAGGAAAGAGGCTTGAGGGATTGAGGGCTAAGATGCAAGGATGGGAAAAAGCTCATGGAGGGCTCAGATTGCATGAGAGGAGAGCACATGGATTGTGCTTCCTTATAGCCAACCAAGGAGTGACACATGTCACATGGTGAGAGGATGGAGGAAAGGTGAAGGATGATTCAACAAAGGAGGCTCAAGGGATAAAATCTTCATAAAGACCCTCATAATGACTTGTAAGAGCAATAAAAGGGCTTGAAAGAGTCATTTATGGCCTAGTGGGCTTCATAAAGTTTTATGGTTGAGATATTTTGAGGGAGATGAGAGAAATTTTGACTTTGGCTTGATTAGGAGGGTTTTAAGCTTGCTTAGGCTTGTGCAAATGATTAGATGATGGATTAGGATGGTTAGGATTAGCTTAGGGATAGGCAAGTGGATGGCATTTAATGAGGGTGGGTGAAGGAGGAGATATTTGTTAACTTTGGCTTGGGTTAGTAAGTCTTAACCCATGTTTAGAGAATGTGAGAAGGTTAGGAGGCGATTAGGATTAGGTTTAAAGACATCTTCTAGAAGAGTCTAGACTTTTGATGAGGATAAAGACTTTCTAGAATAGTCTAGAATTTCTTAGGATGAGGATGAGGACTTTCTAAAAGAGTCTAGAACTTCTTAGGATGAGGATAAATTAGATTTTTAGGAAATAAATAAAGTTTTATTTATTTCAAGGGTTTGAGTTAAGGAGATATTTATTAAAACTTTTTTAATAAACATGAGGATTAATATTTAATCTTAATTAAATTTTTTGAGTTGGGATTAGGGGTAGGAAATGATGGGATTAGCCTTTAATCAAAATTGAAGAAGGATTACAAGATTTTGGAAGAGGTTATTGGTCTTAAGGAAATTGGCCAACTTTTGGGCAAAAAATAAATTTTTAATTTATTTTAGGATTTTTCGTCAATTTCTTAATTAAATAATTAATAAATAAGGAAATAATGTTTAAATAAGATTTAAACATTTTTGGGAGGGATTCCTAAATTAAATATTTTTAATTAAGATAAAGAGATTTAATGGAATAAAAATAAATAAATTAATTAAATAATTAATTAGTTAATAAATGATGATGTCATCAAGAACTTTTTTCAAAAAATAAAAATATTATTTTTTAAAGGATTTTAGGTGTCTACACCAAGCACTAGTATTCCAATAGTGTCAAGCTGCTACATTATTTCAAATGACAAAGATTTTCCAAATCTAAGATGACATAGCTATTTTCTTGAATTTTGTGAATGAGTTGGAAGATAAGGATGATGAGATGGTGGTACAAAATTCTATGTAAACTATTTTTGGGCAAATTCAAAAGGATTATTCAAGAAGTTTCTAGAGGAAACAAAATATGGGTTAGATGTAATGAATCCTACCTAATCCAAATGAATTGGAATTAAAGGAAGGAAGAATCAAGAAGGAAAAGAGAACTCCAAGACTTCTATTTGAGGAGTCATACACCAAGAAGCAAATGCTACTAATGCTGCTACTGCCAAAAGAGTTGAATTTAGAAGTGGTTAGAAGGGTGTCAAGGAAAAAATATTTAGGAGAAGGAAGAGCATAGAGGCTCTACTTCTACAAGTGGTCAAGAGGAGATGATTGCACTGGTATATTAAGCATGGAGACTCAAGGAGACTAAGCTTGAAGTGTTGACAAGCTATCAAGTGTTGTAGATATTGTAAGCCAGGCAATGGTATGAGCTAAAAAGTGATCTAAGATCTGGAAGTTTAGTTTTATTATTCAATCAAGTCAAAATCCCTAATTGTTACTCTCTAGTAATTGTATCAGTTAGGATAGAAGGAAAATCCCATGGACTTAGGTTGGCCTAACAGCCATTTGTAAATCCTTTAATATGGTAACATTCCAAGTGAATGTTCTAAAGTCCTTTAATTAGGCCCACTTCTAACAGGGTGGTTAAATCCTTTAACTAGGTCACATTTAACAGTGTGTTGTAAGCCTTTAATAGGGCAGGCCTTTCATAAGGCATCACTTTAGAAATATGATAATTGAGTAGCATGTTACTGGTGGTTTTTCCCAAATTGGATTTTCACGTAAATCATTGTGTCATGTGTTGATTTTTCATGTGTTATGTTATACAGTAACTTGCTAATTAGAAAAGTTATAGGTTGGATAAATGAATGAATGAATGGGTTTAGTATACTTAGTGAAAAGTTTGAATAAGACATTTGGACCTTGAATAACTGGTTCACACCCCCCACCCCCTCTCAATTATTCTAACGCATTTCTAATAGCATCATCAAAGATACAAAACTCTGTCGTCCAACCTCCTGTGCACTAAAAGTTTCCTAGGAGATACAAAATACCAGTTGTTAATATCAGGAAAATTAGTTTTGAATTTATTTATATAAATGAGGAAAATAAAAAATAAATGATACTTATACATACAATGGGTCTCTTAGTGCAAATGGAAATGCTAGAGCATCTAAGACACAAAATCTGCATGGGCTCGTCGCTAGTAGCCACAGCCTATACAATAAAGAATGTAATTAAATTTCATTACCATAAACATTTTAAAAGAATGCACTAATATTTAATCAAATAGAAAGCACCTAATTACCTTTCCCTTGTCAATGGGTCCTAGCTCATCCCTACACTTTGTCCCCTAGGGATAGGTGATACCTACAAGAAAAAAGAAAGATTAGAAACCATATATACTACAATATCAAATAGAGAAAACAATGAGAACACAACATAATGTACCATAGATGTCTTAAGGACAAATGAAATAGCTAAGAGTGTGGCATCATCAACCTGTCTCAGCTCCTCCTCAATCATCAACTAAACATGAATGAAGATCACATACATGTATAAGTCAGTATGGCTTAAAAATTAAACTTACTCTATTATAAAGATGAACTTTAAAATGCATATGTCATAACAAACAAATGTATACATGTACCAACATAGAAGGAGTCCATGCCTGTACATGCCCCTCCTCTCTCGCATCAGAGTTGATAGCCTCTACACATACATCTGGTGTATCCTCCTCAAATACAAACTAATACTCAAAAAGATCACCTATGGGACCCAAACAAATATTATTGCATGTTATGTTCAAGTATGGGGCACACAAACATGTGATGAGCTCATTGATGATGAAATCACGCCAACATCATCAACATGGGGAGACAACACTAACCTAGCCTGAGATATCAATGGGCTACTCAATCTATGGATGGGTCTAATAGTCTAATAGCTAGCCTCTGCAATGATATTAGGATGTTGCACTCAAGGAGGGGGGAGACATTAGTAGGAAATAAAATGGCACCTCTAAATTGCTATGTGGAGGGATGTTGAAAATCATCCACCAATGATCCCAAAAGCTGATACATATGGCATCATTTCTACACCATTTAATTGATAGTTTGGGCTTTTGGTAGTTGACTTGTAAACTAGTTTTTGGGTTCACAAAAAGGGCAACCAAATCATCTTTACTTATATTGAGGGTTGCAACCTCATCATAGTCCAACCCATCATCAAACATCTCATGTATTTCATCACACCAATGAAGAGTGGCATTTTGTTCATTGTTAAGTGTTTCAATGTTATCCACTATGGTGTTTAACATGGATAATATAGGAGCTAATGTGGGTATAGTATTATATATTGTTCATAAAGCCCTCAATTTGGTGAGATTTTCAAATATCAAATCCTTGATTCAACGAGGGTTTTTAGGGCGTAGTGGATCATTTGGTGAATTATTTTGAGGGGGCACTAGATCATTTGGTGAAAGGTTATGAGGAATAGTATTTCTTGCCTTAGTATCATCATTTTAGTTAGCCATATATATTAATTTGCAAAACATAATTTCTATTTAAAAAAAAACCTAAATTTCAACAATTTCTATAAAAAAAACCTAAATTTTAACAAATTCAATTAAAACTAAAAAATTTATAATAAAATTGATTGAAAACATTAAAACAAATAATCACTAACCTATATCGTGTATCCATTCATAGATTAGATATCGTAGCTTAAAACACAAAATATAGTGTGAACAAATAGTTCTTGGGTTTTGCTTTTAAAACAAAAAATCATAGTATAGGTATTGGGTATCCAATTTCATATCGGATATCTAATAATATCAGGTATCCGATATGAAATCAAATACTCGATAAGGCTTGGGCCTGCTTTTTAGCTCTAGTATTAGGATGGGTCAAAAAAAGTTGGAGCAGATTTTGGAATGCTTTTAGACACTTTCAAACTCTATTTTTTTAACATCACCACTTTTTGGCACACCATGATCCTACACATACCCAATTGTGAAAAGTTTTATTTGTACTTCTGGACCTTGAATAATTGATTCAACCCCCCTCCCCCCCTACCCTCTTAGTTAGTCTATAGAATTCCAACACTTACTATGGATCAGATGACACTAGCATCACTCAACATTCCTTAACCATTTACTCTATTGCTCGACTTAGTTTAACTTTCTTGATATTGAAATGTCCCTTTCTCTGATTTTATATGATATTTCCAACCTCTAATAAGATCTTTAAGATCAAACAACTAATATCACAAAGATCCACCAAATTTCTCCAGAAACCCCAAATCAGGTATGTTGAAAATAGTGCCAAAAGCTTCACAGCTTCACCTATTATTAATAAATCTGAAAATGGACATTTTTACAGAAATTTTAGTAGCATAACAGCCTAAAAAATGAAATTTCCAGATCTATATAGCCTTTAAACAGCAGCTCACAAATGTAGGACAAAAACTATGCTCATCGGGCTCCCGAAATTAACACAAAAATGCCTAGAAACACCACAAAAACACTAATAAAATATCTCAAAAGTTTAAGCATGTCCCAATACATATATTCAGCTCTATTTTAATAGCTTAAAGTCTGAATTACAGAAGCAACCAAAACTGATATGGAATGCTCAACTGAAAACACCAAACTCATGCAAAAAACACACGCAAAAACCCACAAATCTACACTGTTCAGCATAAAGGCAAACTTTGTATGAGAATGCACATGGAATGGCTTCAAACTCTTGTCCTTAGCCTTCTTGGAAACCTAAAAACTCCCATTCTTGGGTCTCCCTGGAAACTTACAAACTCTCGTTCTTGGGTCTCCTTCTCCGCAGGTTTGGCAGCCTCTGAAGAATAACAAAGAATCCGCAAAATCAAGTTCTGGAATGAACCCAAAATGCCTCCAAAACCCCTTAAAAGAGGGCATAACTGTAACTCACATCCAAGAGAGGTTAATGAAACATATTTTAATAATAATTTTCATTTAATAGTCCAACGGTTTCCAAAGATTAACCCCCTTTTTCCGAAACTTCACTTTCTTGGGCCTGCCTGCCTTAGCAAAGATTATTATTTTTTAATTATTCGAAAAGGGGACATGACAAATCCTCCCCTCCCAAACATTGCTTGTCCTCAAGAAATGGCTGAACAATAAACCAATCAATCCACCTGGATCCCAAATGTAGTCATGAACTATATTACTACCAATTAACACTGGTTCCTGCAATATCCTCTGCAATATGACCAAGAGGAATCCATAATCAAACTGACAATTATAGCTCAACCAAACTCCAAAATCACCACTACCACAGTCAATAACCCATGAGACACAAACTCTTTGAACATCAGAACCCAAGTAAAGTGGACAAATCAAACTACCAACATAGTAAATACCATCAATGCATCCCATTGGCCCATATGGAATGTACAATCCAACTCTGCAACAATGGTGAATGCTCTCAAATGAAACTATACCAAGTATGGAGAATCCACACACTGTACAACTCCTATAGTCAACACAACTCTACAAATCACTAGCCACTATCTCATAACCATAACTCCCATGCACTGCTGATGGTGAAAAGACATTACAAGATAAAGAGTAAGAAATGGAATCCAAACCAAATTTGCCTGCCATCAACTCCTCAAAACAAGGATCAAATGCTAACTGGTGTACATACCCTGCAATATAATTTTGATTAAAAAAACCAACCTCAGTCAACAGCTCACCATGAACAAGTGATACAACCCACTGTGACTGATCACTAGCTAAGTCAGGAGATATCATAGCCAAAGGAGTAGAATCAATAACAACACCCACTGAAGCATCCCTCCCAAACTCCTACTCTAAGTCACATATTATCAAGCTGTCAATTGCATAACCTATCACCATGTCATGCCCATCACAACTCTCATCTTGAGGCATCAAACTGTCCCATAACTGACGATAAGCACTAGGAACCAAAGTACATCTCTGTATCATCATCTCATCAACATGGTCATCAAAGGTAAATTGATGAGTGTACCTCACAGTGTAATGCCGATAGAATTCGCCAATTTCAGTCAGTGGCTCAGACTGTAATCTAGATGAAACTAACTATAATTGATCATTAACCATGTTGGAAATGACTACTACCTCCATAGATACCAAGGGAGTAGTATTACTAGTAGGAACCATGCCAACTGCCGACTCACCAATATCACACATGATCTTTGATACATCTCTAGTCTTTGTGCCATCTGTACTAGAGGCCACCACCATGTCAGGCATACAACAATTTGCTACAACACCCAACTCAACTGAACTTGACTCTAGTGAGAATGAACCTAATATGCCAATGTTAGTATCAAGGATGAATGCATCCCCATCTCCACTATCTCTGACAATCTCAGCCATGGACATCCTTGGATCACCAAACACCATAGCTTGTGATTGTATAGAATCAGGTAAAGACTGTAGTCACTCTAACTCCATGGTCACCTTAGCCAAATGAAACTGTGACTCCTTGAAAGCCAATTGTGTACTCTCAAGAATCTCAGAAGTCACCTCAAGCTGCTCAGTAAGCTCACTCACCTCATCTTCGTTGGCCAACAATGCATCATATGTTGTACTACCCCACTCCATAAGATAATCTCTGTCGGCTACCAACTGCATATAATTCTGTCTCAAAATCTGAATAGCCTCCCATAAAGAGTGGAACTCTGTCAAGGAAAGATAACTGCCTCCCTGCTCATCACTAGTAGGAGAACCCCATCCATAAACTGCTAACAACTAACGAGCAGCATCGAAATGCTGGAAAGTGATAGCAATGTCTTGGTCACTAACTCTCAACTGATTAGACACATGATGGCACTGGCTTGACTATCTCCTACAAACCTCCTTTGATGCACTATCTAAAGGAGTATCCTCAAAGTTACTAGTCTCTAGAGTATTACCATCCATATCTTGTGAATCAAATCTAAAGCTCATATCAACATACAAAGTATCAAAAACATTAGCATTGCTGTCCAACTCCTCTATACCCAAGGAAACTAAGTCTTCAAAACTGCCCACTGCATCCTCCTGGATGTCATCAATGCCAATATGATATTGGGACTCATCTATACACACTGCCAAATATGAAATATCATCAACACATTCCAGCAAGTATGGTCGACTGGATATATGAACAAAGCCCAACATCGGTGAATAAAAACTAATACCAACATCAGACAAGATACTGGCACAAGAAAAGACAACACTGTGTAATCTGCTAATCAAATCCATAATAGCACCCAAACAAACACTGCTACCAAAAAGTGCAAAAGATCTCAAGTCAACTAAATCCCAAACGCCAATATAACAATCTCAAGTCCATATCCATAAACTAGAATCAACTCGTAACTGAAGAAAACTCCTCACCTGAGTAATATGACTGTTACCTCTGGTTTTGCTGCCAAAAGGTTTAAATTCAAATCCATGACCTGTTCAATGGTTAGACAAAAAATTGTTATTTTAATGCCTCGACTCGCCAAGTTTCTCTCCATCAAATTTTAGATGGATCGATGGTTGGCGCAATCTCGTCATCGAAAGTTGCACGAGAGATAGTATTAGCAACATTGTGCTTGAACGACACGTGTTTGGTGGGCCCTATGGGTGGGTCACGACGGAGGGCGGTCAGGAAAGTTTTCCGGTGCCGCAGGCGCTATGGCGCTATCACACACCAACTGGAAAATCTCCATGGTGACATAGCGCCCGATGGAGATGCTCACGTCGGCGGGCGGGTCACGTTGCTGAAAAAATGTTGCAATAGTCGAATAAAGTTTGGCGGGTCGAAGAAAATAAATGGTGAGAACTTAAGACAAAATATTGGGCCCCATTACGTACCTCATCTGCCCAGTTCACGGAGCTCGTGTCACGGCAGTGAATCAAAAAGAACCATGCACAGATAGGGTCACGTCATCGGTTGGGTGCTATGGCACTATGGAAATTTAACCTCAATTTTCCCATAGTGAAATGGCACCTAGTCGACACGTGGTCACCCTGTGAGGCCAAGTCGCAAGATCGCCTAGTGGTGTTCCGTTGGGCCAGTGAGGAACTGCCATGTGTAACCAGGCTGGAGTCTCTATCAGTACGATTGGCACAGTCAAGGTTTGCGATCTCCACTATCAGATTTGGTTGCATCAACGGATGGCACCATCTCACTATGGCGAAGATGCGCAGATATTATCTTGGCGACATAGCGCCCATCCGCCACGTGGCCATTCTATGGATCAAGTCTTGGGTTCACCAATCGGATGATGCCATGTGTATATGTCAGGACATGGAAACCAACTAGCCTAGTAGTTTCAGGAGGGACGGCGAGTGAATTACGATGTCGCTCTGATCATCAAATCTGCAAAGATCTACGGTTGGCACTATCTCGCCATCAGGAGCTGCTCGAACTTTAGCATCAGCAACATAGCGCCCGTGCGCCACATGTCCTGGCAGGGCTGCGTTTCATGCTGTCAGAAGTAGATAGGGTGGGGTGACTGAAAAACCAATAGGGGGATGCCACGTGTTGGCAGGCCCGATGAATCAATAAGAAAGGAGGGTTACAGAAGCTCAGGTTCTCCACCGTCAGATTTAAAGAGATCAACGGTAGGCGCCATGTCACCTTAGTGAAGCTATGGGATTTTTACCATGGCGACATCATGCCCGACTGACATGTGTTGGTGAGCTCAGGTCTCTCTAGATGCATCATTGAGGTGGCACCGATTCGGATGGGGCCCAGTCACATGAAGGAGAGTCTACGACGAATCAAAAAAAACCAAGTGTGCCGAGTTAGAACACAGATGCGTCAAGGGGTCAAATTTCTTGATGCGATCAGTGCATCGAGGGGTTGACTCTCCACCATTAGATCTGCAGGGATCTAGGGTCAGCGCTATCTCACCATGGAGGAACTGCGTGGATTTTACAATGGTGAGTTAGCGCTCAGAAGACACGTGTCCTCGTGTTTCAGTTTTCAATGTGGCAATTAGCTGACGGCCAGCGGTTAGGTGATAAGGTGGCATGGTTAGTTTGATGAAGGCAGTCAACCGTGGAAGGACTCTCCAAGTGGCAAGACAAAGGATTACGATTGGCCCATGTGGCCAGTTGGCATATAAGAAATCAGGGCAGCTAATAGGCCAGTTTGATTCATGAACCAAGATGTAGAGGCGATCGACGTATCTTGTGATCTGATCTTCGCGATCATTTTCGACCTACCAGGAATGAATGCAGGACATAAGGACACTCCACCCATCCGGTTGATCCATCTACCATGTCAGGGAATGTTGTGGCACCGTTTCTATCTTCTCCAGGCTCTTCTTAGAGGAAATGAGATTTCTCGGTATGCAAGCCAGGATTTCAATCCAGATCCTCATTTGGATTCTCAAGACAGGAAGTTAATGCCAGTAGGTAAGAAGTGAATGTAATGCAGAAATCTTCAGTTGTGCCTGATCTATAAAGACAGTTTCGTGATCTGTTCTTAAGGTCAATTCTTCCTGATTTCCTCTGCTACTGCTTGCAGACTTACGGTGTAAAACCCCTTTACCTCTAATCCATGTAATAGCCTGTATCATCTCTTTCAGCCATCAGTGTGGATGTGCATCAGTTTGCCTCCCATTGGTGTATTGTTGAGATCAACGATCTACATACTATATCTATCTTTGATCTATCGAATAATACATAAGTGAAATCTCCTTTTCCTAGTGTCATTCGGTTGGTTTCTTCTGATCTGTATATGGTTATTGATTGATATAAGTCTGGATGTGTATGACTTTTGCATGTTGTTCTGGTTTTGTAGCATATATATGGGTAGGAATGAGTCTGAACACTCTGTTTTGGTGCATCACCGCCTTAGATTAGACTAGGTAGATTTGCTTTGATGCTCTCTTTCTCCCTTTCCCTTCTAAGAATAGATAGGTGCACCCTGACAGTAAGAGGAAGCCGGCCTTCTTCGGAGACTCAACCTCGTAGTTCAAGTCCCACAGCTTGGAGGTTGTTTCCATGTTTCACTAGGTGGTCCTCGCGCATAGGCCTTGGACAAGGGTGCAAACCTAAGTGACAACAATTTTTGGCACGCCCGGTGGGACCTATATCAGAAGATTTCATGTCTACTGGTGTCAAAAGAAGAAAGAGTTTTTGAGATTAATGCTGAAGAAGTAGTGTTGGCTTTAGTATTCAAGCCTTCAAGAGGTTGATTCATCAAGTACTTGGCAACTCAGAGCGTCAACAAATCTGGTTTCAGGCCAAAGTTGTAGAAATTCATGCCCAGAGCTGAAACAAGGGCATCTTCTAGAGGTAATTTTCAATATCAACAACTCTCACTTTCAAGCACTAGAAGAAGGAGGGCTAGAGCTTCATTATCACCAGTTAGGGGTGGAGTAACAATCAATATAACTATGAGATCTGTCTCTACTCCTCCTACTGTCTGAACTCAGCCTAGATTGCCATCAGCAAACATCAATAGAACACTTGTTTATATGGCATAGCCAAGAGTTCATCCTTTTGCCACCTTTAATGGTGGAAGTCCTCTATTCTTAGCCCAAAGACATGATATACTAGTAGCTGCACTAAAAAGCATACCTGATTTTACTGGTGAAACTTCTATTTCCCCCCCTAGAGCATATCCAAGAGGTAGCAAATGTCTGCAATATTAATGGTATTATAGAAGATGATGTTGCTATCAGACTTCTAGCCTCATCTTTAAAAGGAAAAGCATTACAGTGGTATAGAGGCTTAGCTCATGGTTCCATAACTGATTAGGATGGACTAGGAGCAGGATTATGCAAACATTTTGAGGATAAGAGTGATCATTTGTCACTATTAGAGCAACTGACTACAATAAAAAGAGCCCCCCATGAATGTATGACTGATTTTAATTACAGATTCCAAAAGACATGGGATAGAATACCTACTATAGCGAAACCTACCCCTGGTAATGCCTTCTTGCATTACCTTAGAGCTTTTAACAGTGATATTGCCACTACAATCCAAACTATGGGAGGAGATATATTACCTAATGCTTATGAGACAGCCATAAAAGTTGAGAACATTCTAATACAAGGGGGAAAGTTGGCTCCAAGGCCTCCTATGCCTTTCTTTCCTGATGTTCCCAACCACCAACCAGCAATAGCCCCTCTCCCTACAATTTCTACATCGCAAGCCCTTACTCCAGTTCCCCAAGCTTCCACATCCTCAAACGGAATAGATGAACTCAAGGAAATGCTCCAGGGTCTAGTATTGAATGCAGATAAAAGAGAAAAGACCCTGGATAAAAAATTACAAGAGCAGGGGAGGGAGTTGAAGGACCAAGGGAAGAGACTAGAGGATAGCTTTTCTCTAATACAAAAGATGAGTAACAAGGTGGTGGCCTTAGAAAGGCAGCAGGCCCAAGGTGGCAAGCCTCCCCAATTGCAATATCAGGCTCCAAGTGGTGGTAGGATTCCTAATCAGTGGAATAGCTCTTTTGATCAGAATAGGCAGAATAGTCATGCTTCTGCTTCAAGCTCAAATCAAAACAGAGCTATAGTCCCTCAAAATAACTTGGCCCAAGACCAAGATTTTTGTCCCTCATGCAACTATTCTTATACCTACTGCCTATGTCAGAAAGCAGAATCTTATTTGGCCCTAACTATCCAGGAGTCCACATTAAAGAAATCACACAAAGAAGATCATCCCAAGGAGGCCTCATGTGTTCAGAGGCAGAGTGATTGCTCTTTTATGAATCACCAAATGGAGGAACATTGTAATGTAAACTAGGACCCCGTTGCTCATAACACAAAAAGAAAGAAGAGAGCTATGGAACATGCTGCTCCTCCTTCTCCTAAGCAGGTTTCAACTTCAAATGTTATACCTAACACACAAACAGAAAATGAGCATATGAACACCTCACAACAGCAAAAGCAAGGTTCGAGAAATGAGGACGCAAGTGATCCTTTTGTTGCCCCATCTCAACCTCTTATAAGTGTAGCCCCCAAAGTTTATACCAAAATTCCTAGTGCACCATTGAGTGTGGTAGAGAAAATGAAGAAGACCAACATAAACATTTCCATGTTGGATGCTGTTGCTACCATACCAATGCAGAGGAAGATGCTGCAGCAAGAATTGGAAAGGATTGAGCCCAAGGATCGGTCATCTACCATGGAGAGTGCCACCAGTTTAGTACAACCAGCAGGAGATGTGGAGGCAAATAAAAAGGTTAGACCTCCTCCATTTTATGTTTCTCTGATTATAGGGGGCAAATTAGTGCATAATTGCATGATAGATTTGGGGGCTAGCAGCTCAGTAATGCCTAGGTGTGTTGCTGATGCTTTAGGGATGAGATATGAGCCCATTGTTAGGGAGGTGTTACAACTAGATGGGAGTACTGTCAAAATTGTAGGAATCCTTAGAAGTGTGGAAATGGCCCTGCATGCATGCCCTAGTTGTACTGTGATTCAAGACATATCTATTGCTGAGGTTAGGCCCTATTTTGCCATCTATCTTTCGAGAGACTTCACTGCTCAAATTGGTGGATTCATATCTACTGATTGGTCTTACATGTCATTTAAGACCAGATATGGGGCCAATGCTTCAATAAGAGCAGAACCTCAAGCTCTTCACCACACTGAACCCTACACTCCCAACTTCATCAATATGAATTGCCCTATCCTAGAGGTGAACAAAAATAACATAGTAAACAAACCTGTCACTTCCATAGCAGAGATTCCTAATTTCTTCTTGGATGAGTGGGCAAATGCATGTCAGTTTGAACCTATGTCAGAAACCCTTGAGATAGGCCTTAGTACATATTACATAATAGAGAAGGAGGTTCAAGTTCCTAACCTTGCTAGGACTAATGACGACATAAATGGAGTATCGAGTATGTACTTTGATGGCTCAAGGAATAGAAATGGATCAGGGGCTAGTGTTATGTTGATCTCTCCTACACAAATAAGATACTACTTCTCTTTTAGGTTCCAATTCAGTTGTACCAATAATGTGGCTGAGTATGAATCCCTTATCCAAGGTCTCCTACTTGCCCAAAAGAGGGGAATTCAAGCCTTGAAAGTATATGGGGACAACGAGTTGGTAGTGAACCAAGTGAGAAATTAGAATATCACCAAAAATGGCCTGCTCAACTCTTATAAACATAGAGTCTGGGATTTTCTTGAGGGTTTCAATGCATTTAACATTCAGAGCATTCCTAGGAAAGAAAATAAACATGCTGACAGACTTGCAGCAGTGGGTGCATCTTATTATGTGCCAAGGAATCTTGAGGAAGAAAAGAAACAACAAATAAGGGTAGTGGTGAGGCCTGTTGTTCCTGATAAATATACTCATTGGCAAGTGTTCGAGTTTGATGAGAAAATTGTAAGCTTCTTGCAGAATGAAGCAGAATTTTCAGAGAGAAGTCATCTAAGACTACAAGATCAATATGGTGATTAGATCATTCATCTCAGTTCCAACAAGCTACCCAAGGGTCTCATTACCTTAGAGAGTGTCTTTAATCCTGATGATCAAACAAGAGGCAAAGGGATGAATCTAGCTATAGAAAAGGATGACCATGCCCCAGTTACTATTGCTGATGGAAAATCTCTTAACATGGGGAAGGTATGTTCTAAAGCTGAGCAAGAAGATTTCATTCACCTATGTCAAGAATTTAGTGATGTATTTGCTTGGACATATGATGATTTAAAAGGGTTTGACCCTAGTTTATTTCAGCATACCATAGATTTAGTTGATAGGGTCAAACCAGTAAGGAAAAAATAGAGGCCAGTGAACCCCAAGATTGAACCTTTAATGAGGAAAGAACTATCCAAACTGATTGAGGCTAACATAATTTTTCCTATCAAACACTCATCATGGGTAGCTAACCTTGTCCCTGTGAGGAAGAAGAATGGAGAAATCAGATTGTGTGTGGACTTTAGGGATCTCAATCAGGCTTCCCTTAAAGATCACCATCCTCTCCCTTCTATGGAGCAAATACTGTCCAAGGTCAGTGGGTCAAGGAGATTCTCTTTTCTTGATGGGTTTTTTGGTTATAACCAAGTGCTGGTTAAAGAGTCTGATAGATACAAGACATCATTTACTACTAAATGGGGCACCTATGCTTATTGAAAAATGCCATTTGGATTAACAAATGCAGGTGCCACATTCCAAAAGGCAATGGAGGTAGCTTTCAGAAGATTAATTGACAAGTTTGTCTTGGTATACCTTGATGATATAACTTTGTATTCCAAGAATGTGGAAGATCATTTTGATCATTTGAGATAGGTATTTCTAAGATGTAGAGAGTTTGGGGTATCTCTCAACCCAGCCAAATGTGTCTTTGCTACAAACCAAGGAAAACTATTGGGACACATTGTATCTAAGGATGGATTGACCGTTGATCCAAAAAGAACAAAAGCAATACTTGCCCTTCCTCTCCCTAAACACAAGAAAGGGCTACAAAGTTTCCTTGGTAGGATAAATTTTGTAAGAAGGTTTATTCCTAATCTTGCCACCATGGTGAAACCCCTTACAGCCATGCTCAAGAAAGATATGGTCTTCTCATGGACCAAGGAGGGGAAGGAGAGTTTTGAAGAGATCAAGGCAGCCATAGCATCGGCCCCTACCCTTATGAACCCAAAATTTGAGAAATATTTCATCCTCTACACTTTAGGTGGTGAGTCAAGTATCTTTGCTGTCTTGACCCAAATGAATGACAAGAATGAGGAGCAGCCCATAGCCTTCTTTAGTGAAGGGCTTAAGGAATATGAAGATAAGTATAGCTTCATTGAGAAGCAAGCCCTTGCAGTCATTAGATCCTTGAAGAAGTTCAGACACCTCTTATCCCATAATAGGATCCATTTGTTGGTGCCCCATGCAAGTGTAAAAGACTTCCTGTTAGACAAAGATGTCAGTGAGAAGAGAGCTGGATGGATCACTAGGGTAATGGAATATGATGTCAACATTCAGATTACCAAATTGGTAAGAGGAAGAGGATTATGTAAAGAAATGTTATCAGATCAGAACTCAGATGAAGAAGTTGCCATGGTGATAGCAGAGCAGCAGGAGGAAAGGTATGCTAATGGTCCAAGGAGCTGGATAAATGAAATTAAGAATTTCTTATTAGGGAATGGATACCCTCAGGGATTGGACAGAACTAAAAGAAGACAATATAGACTACAATCCATTCTCTATATTGTGATTGACAATATCCTGTTCAGGAGGGATTTTAATGGGACCCTGTTGAGGTGTGTTGAAGAGGATCAGGCTGAAAGGGTGATTAGAGAACTCCATGATAGCCCTGATGGCGACCACTTCTCTGCAAGAACAACTGCTATTAAAATCATGAGGGCTGGACATTATTGGCCATCCCTATTCCATGATTGTTACAGGTATGTGAGGAAATGTGAGAAATGTGCTTTTTTCTTAGGCAAACAGAGACTTGCAGCTCTTCCTCCTCATCCTATTCAGGTGGATCAGCCCTTCACTCAGTGGGGGTTGGATTTTATAGGCCCCATTAATCCTCCATCTAGTGCAGGTCATAAATGGAACTTGGCTGCTACTAATTATTTCACTAGGTGGATAGAGGCAGTTGCCTTGAATGATGCCACAGAGCCATCGGTTGTTGAATTCCTTGATGGAATTGTATCTAGATTTGGTGCTCGTTCTACTATTATCTTAGATAATGCCAAGTCTTTTGTTGGAACCCAAATTTTTGTGTGGACCATGAATCACAATATCTACCTGAGGACATCATCGAACTACTATCCTCAGGGTAATGGTTTGGCTGAATCTTCCAACAAGAATCTGATCAGAATTATGAAGAGGACAATAGAAGACAATCAGAGGACCTGGCACAAGAAATTAAGGACTACTCTATGGGCTGATAGGATAACACCCAAGAGATCTATTTGGAATTCACCTTTTGTGTTAGTATATGGTAGGGAAGCTAGACTCCCAATCCCATTAGAGTTCCCATCCTTGGAGTTGGCTCATCAGCTAGAACTGGTTGAAGATGATGCCATGTCAGTAAGAATGGCAGAACTAATTGAGTTGGAAGAAAAGAGAAACAAAGCCATGAAAACTCTAGAGATCCACCAGCAACAGATGAAGAGGAATTTTGACAAGAAGGCAAGGGCCAGAATCTTCAGAGAGGGAGATTTAGTTCTCAAGTGGGACTCAAACAAAGCAAAACCAGGAAGGCACTCCAAATTTGACCCATTATGGAGTGGCCCTTATCTGATTTCCAGTTGCAAATAGGCCAACGCATTCCAGCTAAGTAGGCCAAGTGGTGAAGTTCTACCCATTCTAGTCAATGGGATCTATCTTAAGCCCTATTTCTGAAGGGTTGTGAACCCATGTACATAGTTAATCCAGTTGCTTCCTGCTTGTTTCTATTTTGCAATAAGTGCACGAGCACATGGCTCTCTTCGTGAGTCATTTTTGAAATGTCTCATGCTACTGAGGAGGTAATGTTTTTTGTTTCCAATTATAGAAGCATAGCTAGAACCTTAAGGGTTTTTAATGTTTTGATTTCCTCTTTAAGGGTTAGGTTTCTTGCAGCTCTTAGCTTTGTGCCTCCTGGCCCTCTTTCGACTCCATAGCCCAATGGATCATTCTTTGGCACTGGTCATGCATTCAGCAGGCTCATGCCCCCTACGAGTTGCCAAAAGTGTTATCTCTGGTTTTGCCGCCAAAAGGTTTAAATTCAAATCCGTGACCTATTGAACGGTTACACAAAAAATTGTTATTTTAATGCCCCGACTCCCCAAGTTTCTCTCTGTCAGATTTTAGATGGATCAACGGTCAGCACGATCTCGTCATCGAAAGTTACACGAGAGATAGTATTAGTGACATTGCACTTGAATGACACGTGTTTGGTGGGCCCTGTAGGTGGGTCATGACGAAGGGCGGTCGAGAAAGTTTTTTGGTGCCGCAGGCGCTATCGCACACCAACCAAAAAATCTCCATGGCGACATAGTGCTTGGCAAAGATGCTCACGTCGGTGGGCGGGTCATGTTGCCGAAAAAATGTTGTGAGAGTCAGATAAACTTTGGCAAGAGAGAGAAAATAAATGACGAGAACTTCAGACAAAATATTGGGCCCCATTACGTACCTCATCTGCCCAGTTGGCGGAGCCTGTGTCACGACAGCAAACCAAAAAGAACCATGCACAGATAGGGACATGTCATCGATTGGGCGCTATGGCGCTATGGAAATTTAACCTTGATTTTCCCATAGCGACATGGCGCTTGGTCGACACATGGTCACCCTATGAGGCCAAGTCGCAAGATCGCCTAGTGGTGTTCCGTTGGGCCAGTGAGGAACCGTTGTGTGTAAGTAGGATGAAGTCTCTATCAGTATGGTTGGCATAGTCAAGGTTTGCAATCTCCACCATCAGATTTGGTTACATCAACGGATGGTGCCATCTCGCTATGGTGGAGATGCGCAGATATTATCTTGGCGACATAGCACCCATCCGCCACGTGGCTATTCTACGGATCAAGTCTCAGGTTCACCAATCGGATGATGCCATGTGTATATGTCAAGACACGACAACCAGCGGACCCAGTAGTTTCAGGAGGGATGGCAAGTGAAGTACGATGTCATTCTGATTGTCAGATCTGCAAAGATCTACGATTAGCGCTATCTCGCCATCAGGAGCTGCCCAGACTTTAGCATCAGTGACATAGCACCCATGTGCCACGTGTCCTAGCAGGGCTGCATTTCATGCCATCAAAAGCAGATAGGGTGGGGTGACTGACAAACCAACAGGGGGACACCACGTGTTGGCAGGCCTGATGAATCAATAGGAACAGAGGGTTATAGAAGGTCAGGTTCTCCACCGTCAGATTTAAAGAGATCAACGGTAGGTGCCATGTCACCTTAGTGAAGCTGCGAGATTTTTACCATGGCGACATCGCGCCTGACTGACATGTGTCGGTGGGGTCAGGTCTCGCCAGATGCATCATTGAGGTGGCACCAATTTGGATGGGGCTGAGTCACAGGAAGGAGAGTCCGCGATGAATCAAAAACAACCAAGTGTGTCAAGTCAGAACACAGATGTGCCGAGGGGCCGAATTTCTTGATGCGATCAGTGCATTAAGGGGTTGACTCTCCACCATTAGATCTGTAGGGATCTAGGGTTGGTGCTATCTCGCCATGGAGGAACTGTGCAGATTTTACAATGGTGAGTTAGCGCTCGAAAGACACGTGTCCTCGTGTTTTGGTTTTCAACGTGGCAATTAGTTGATGGCCAGCGGTTAGGTGATAAGGTGGCATGGTTAGTTCGATGAGGTGGTCAACCGCGGAAGGACTCTCCAAGTGGCAAGACAAAGGATTATGATTGGCCTGTGTGGCCCAGTCGGCATATAAGAAATCGAGGCAGCTAATAGGCCAATTTGATTCATGAACCAAGATGCAGAGGTGATCGACGTATCTTGCGATCTGATCTTCGCGATCATTTTTTACCTACCAGGAATGAATGTAGGACATAAGGACACTCCACCCATCTGGTTGATCCATCTACCATGTCAGGGAATGTTGTGGCGCCGTTTCTATCTTCTCCATGCTCTTCTCAGAGGAAATGAGATTTCTCGGTATACAGGCCAGGATTTCAATCCAGATCCTCGTTTGGATTCTCAAGATAGGAGGTTAATGCCAATAGGTAAGAAGTGAATGTAACGTAGAAATCTTCAGTTGTGCTTGATCTATAAAGGTAGTTTCGTGATCTGTTCTGAAGGTCGATTCTTCCTAATTTCCTCTGCTACTTCTCGCAGACTTACAGTGTAAAACCCTTTTATCTCTGAGCCATGTAATAGCCTATATCATCTCTTTCAGCCATCAGTGTGGATGTGCATCACTTTGCCTCCCATTGGTGTATTGTTGAGATCAACGATCTACATACTGTATCTATCTTTGATCTATTGAATAATACATAAGTGAAATCTCCTTTTCCTAGTGTCATTCGGTTGGTTTCTTCTAATCTGTATGTGGTTACTGATCGATATAAGTCTGGATGTGTATGACTTTTGCATGTTGTTCTAGTTTTGTAGCATATATATGGGTAGGAACGAGTCTGAACACTCTGTTTTGGTGCATCACCGCCTTAGATTAGACTAGGTAGATTTGCTTTGACGCTCTCTTTCTCTCTTTCCCTTCTAAGAATAGATAGGTGCGCCCTAACAGTAAGAGGAAGCCGGCCTTCTCCAGAGACTCAACCTCATAGTTCAAGTCCCACAGCTTGGAGGTTGTTTCCATGTTTCACTAGGTTGTCCTCGCGCATAGGCCTTGGACAAGGGTGCAAACCTAAGTGACAACAATGACCAATACCAACTAACTCCACATACCTGTCATGATGAGATAATGAAGTCACAATACTATCTTTGTTCACCTTCAGCTGGCTGGAAAAATCATGTGAAGTACTACCAGCCTCAACCTCATGAGATGAAGCATCTAACTGTGCCTGGTACTCTTTCTTAGCAAAGTCATGAATGCTCAATGTCTGCTCATCTCTACTAGGTATCTCACCATCCTGCACAACAACATCCTCATAATCATCATCTGAACCCACTACACTGTAGTCATTACCTTTTGTAAGTATACCATCCTAAATACCTGTGGCATCACCCTTTGATGACCTGTAAAAAATTGTCTCAATTTGAGTATCAAGTTGACCGTTACTATCAATCTATGTAATATCCTTTCCCACCACCTCCTTTGGCAAAGTAGAATCTGAGACCTCTACTTGGCTATCAGCTAGTTTCTCAAACTCCTCATGCAAGTTCCTGGTAATTGTGTCATCTGCCCTATGAGAAAATCTGCCAAATAGAAATCCAGTCAACTTATCCACCTTAGCTGGGTCAGACAACATGTCATTCATTATACGTTGGTGCTCAATCAACTGTTCAGACATGTCATGGCTTATTTTCATAAGTTTATCTCAAATTTCTAAATAACCATCCTTTCTACTATTTTGACTTTGGATATCAATTGTCCAAGATCGTGTCCTCTAAGACTCTGTACTATACCTGTCCATTCTAGATAAAGTAGAGTGTAACCCCAATAGGATATAACTTCTTCAAACACCAAGAACTAACATGAAAATGATTAGAAGTAGCATGCAACCATAAATTTTTTCATGCAGATGATTAGAAGCAACATGCAATCATCAATGATGACATGCAAGATCTGGGTAGTTGTCAAAAATGCAAGATCTGGGTAGTTGTCAAAACTGGCATGCAAGATCTGGGTAGTTGTCAAAATTGACGTGCAAACTTCTACAACCACCAAATTCACCAAGAACTAACATGAAAATTATTAGAAGTAGCATGCAACCATAAATTTTTTCATGCAGCTGATTAGAAGAAAAATGCAATCATCAATTATGACATGCAAGAACTGGGTAGTTGTCAAAAATGCAAGATCTGGGTAGTTGTCAAAACTGACATGCAAGATCTAGGTAGTTGTCAAAACTGACATGCAAACTTCTACAAACACCAAATTCACCAAGAAATAATCATGCAAATGATTAAAAGTAGCATGCAACTATAAATTTTGATATGGGGCTGATTAGAAGCAACATGCAACCATAAATTATGACATGCAAGATTTGGGTAGTTCTAAAAACTTAAATGCAAGATCTGGGTAGTTGTCAAAACTGACCTGCAAACTTCTACAAACCCTCAGGCTAGCAAGATCATGGCTCTGATACAACTGAAATGTCCCTTTTCTGATTTTTGTATGATATTTCCAACCTTTAATCAGATCTTTAAGATCAAACAACTAATATCACAAAGATCCTCCAAATTTCTCAAGAAACCCCAAATCGAGTATGTTGAAAATAGTGCCAAAAGCTTCACAGCTTCACCTATTATTAATAAACCTAAAAATGGACATTTTTAAAGAAATTTCAGCAGCATAACAGCCTACAAAATGACATTTCCAGATCTATATAGCCTTTACACAGCAGCTCACAAATGTAGGACAAAAACTATGCTCATTGGGCTCCCAAAATTAACACAAAAATGCCTGGAAACACCACAAAAACACTAATAAACTATCTCATAAGTTTAATCACATCCCAATACATATATTCAGCTCTATTTTAATATCTTAAAGTCTTAATTACAGCAGCAACCAAAACTGATATGAAATGCTCAACTGAAAACACCAAACTCATGCAAAAAACACACCCAAAAACCCACAAATCTACACTGTTCAGCACAAAGGCAAACTCTGCATGAGCATGCACATGGAATGGCTTCAAACTCTCATCCTTAGCCTTCTTGGAAACCTACAAAATCCCATTCTTGGGTCTCCCTGTAAACCTACAAACTCCCGTTCTTGGGTCTCCTTCTCTACAGGTTTGGCAGCCTCTGAAGAATAACAAAGAATCTGCAAAATCAAGTTCTGAAATGAGCCCAAAATGCCTCCAAAACCCCTTAAAAGAGGGCATAACTGCAACTCACGTCCAAGAGAGGTTAATGAAACATATTTTAATAATAATTTTCATTTATTAGTCCAATGGTTTCCAAAGATTAACCCCCTTTTTCCGAAACTTCAATTTCTTGGGCCTGCCTGCCTTAGCAAAGATTATTATTTTTTAATTATTTGAAAAGGGGACATGATAGATATAAACAATCACTTTATCTCATCAAAGTCTAACTAATCAAATTTCCATTGAACTTTTGTTTCATAACTCAACCTTTCCTCTAGGTGTTATTGTTATGAGAAATTTCTCAAATCCTCTTCATCAATCAAAGAGATATAACATTTAAATTAGGTAATAATATGTCTTATCAATAGATTTCATATCAATGACAAAACAACAATTGCTATAATTTTAAGTTTCCAACAATATGATATTTGAATAACATGAAATTTTGTGCAAATAATTTGTTGAGGAAGTGAGGAAAGAATTTTACATGTCTATATTTGGAGAAATAAAATTTATTGTTGGTCTAGAAATTCATCAAATGAAGGATGTCGTCTACATCACTTAGTCATAGTACGTCAAGGAAATATTATTACATTTGGAATGAAAGAATCCAAACCACTTGGAACACCTATGTCTACATGACATAACCTGTTAAAGAATGATGATTCAAAGGAGGTTAATCAGACTATCTATAAATCAATGATTGGGAAAATCTAGTATGTGGTACACACATGACCTAATATTGTATTAGCAGTCAGTATAGTTGGAAGGTTTTTCACTAATCCCAAATAAAATAAGATAATGAGAGTAGAAAGGATTCTAGGGAACCTAAAAGAGACTTAATAATATGGTCTATGGAACAAGAAAGAGGTAAAATTTGAGTTAAAAACCTTTATTGATAAAGATTGGGTAGGAAGCATTGATGACAAAAAATGTACTGGTGGAGGAGAATTCTTTTTTTAAAAGAGATTAGTAACATGGACAAGGAAGAAGAAAATTTGTGTTTCTCAATCAATAATAGAGGTAGAATATGTTGCTACAGTAGTTAATTGTTCCAACATAATATGAATAGAACAATTATTTCCATGAATGAATGAAGAAATCAAGGAGTTAGTGGTTATCTACTATGATAATGTTGGTGTCTCCAACTATTTTTGTCTATAAGTGTTAAAAACTTAGTCATTTACTAGGTAGAGTCAAACGGTCATCAGTACAACTTGTAATACCCCAAACTTGGCACATTGACATGTTAATCAATTTTGGTCTATTTAATCAATCCTAAGTCCTATTTTATGAGCACATTATGATTTTGATACTCCCTACTTGACCTAAGTGTCAAATGAAGAAAACCCTAATCTACATTAATCACATTATTTGTTTAATTCCTAAGTATTGACTCAAATTATCTACATTAAACCTATTGAGAAAATTTAATTTAATTTTAAGTGTTCATGCTTTAATTAAATTAAATTACTTCTTTAACTAATGTACAAAGGAATTAAATGTATTTAATTTAATAATGTCCTCATTTTAATTATTGGGTTTAATTACTCAATTAATTAAAAATATGCATTTATGAGGTCATATCTCATTTTATTAAATTAAATAATCTCTTCAAATATTCTCTTCAATTTAGGAATGGGAATTATGAGTGATCTATCTCTTCAATTGGAATTGACCTAATCAACTTGTTCTCACACTCAAGTGAAATTCAGTTAACTCTTCATTACACTTAGGATTTAAGTTAGTTAACTTCACCTACATTGGGAATCTTCCATCTTGACTGGATCTCATCTTTGATCTTGACCATTCATATCAATTGATCTTGACCATTGATTGATTTTGGGAATTCTATTTAAGAGGCCTCCAATTCCTCATTAAAAGAGGTTGAATTTTTTATGCATCAAACTTATGCTAGAATATTTAGTCACTTTCTTAATACTTTCATATCTTTCATAATTGCCTAGTACTAATGTCATAGAGATTAAAATGCAGTCATATAGTGTAATTTTATTTTCTTGTTATTAGATTAAAATGCATATCATATTAGCTTAATTGCACTTTTGTATAGTTGCATAAATCATTTGTACTAGAGGTTTGGTTTTCTTGTTCTCGATCTGAGAGCAAAGGAAAAATCCTTCTAGTTAGAAGGCAATAGGTCATGCTATTGGATTACTTGGATGAGCAATTCAATATTCATTTTGGGATGATCTCTCAAGTAATGACTATGTTGAAGTGTGTATGAGAATTAGAGGCCCACATTTTACATATATGCAATTGAGTTACTCTATATAGGCCAAGTCATGTAAATAGGTATGTATTTACCAAGATTTATAGAAGTCAATCAAGTGTTTGGTCCTCGAGTATTTTCTATACAAGCCAACCTACACACCTCCCAAGTAGTCCAAGAAAATAAGTGGTGAGTTACATAGTATGTGCTGAGTACAATACAGACTGAGCATCAACAATGCCAAGTATCAAAAAGCAACAAGAGTTGAGCAATGCAAAGTACACATAAAAGTTAGAAATGATATAGATCTTGAGCTAAATAATTTTTAAGCCAACATGGAAGGAACATTTATAATTTTAGATGCTTTTATAGAGATTTTAATATATTTATGACACAGATCATAAATATCTATGTTTTGTGATCAACGATTCAGCGGAATACAAAATATATGGAAGTGTCTACAAAACTATTTACAAACCTCTTTAAATAGAGAAGATTTTACCAAGAGAAGAGTGTGGGTGATGAAAAGTGATACAAATAGTGTGCTAGACAAGGCGTAAGATGAAAATGATAAAGTGAAGGATCAAGATCAGATGAGAAGTCAGTGATAGTGTTATGTTATCTCTTAACAGATAAAGTTACCTAGTTAGAGCAATGAAGGGAAAGAAAAGTTTAATCATAATAGAAGAGAGGATCAATTTGCAAAGAGAAGGCTCAAAATTAGCTTTCAAAGCATACCAAGAGGTAGGTACTGAATCAATTTTAATCAAATTGAATGAGGGAAAATCTCTTTAAAAAGTGGTCTTAATAGATCTTTATAAATCTCCTAATAGCATCCTTACTTTATTATAAGTTTTAAATAATCTAATAAGGTGATACCTAACAGTCCCAATCACCTTTAATAGGGAAGAACCCTCATAGGATACTCTTAGCATGAATGTTGATGATGCTACTTTGGTGGAGTATCCTAAGCATTAGAGAGTATTGACATGTTGCATTCACAACTATGTTTGTCATTGACGTCAACATAGTAGTAAGTCTATAAAATCTAATAGAGAAGTAGAAAAAGATCTTAGTTGTACCAATAATATTTTCATTATCTGGTGATGTGCATTCATGGACATGATTGATACAATGTCTTGATGATAAGGTTCAATGTGTAATACCTAAGTTGAAGATGTACAAAAGATATGCTTGATTTATAGAGAGCAGTAAAGAGACAGAGTACCTAAGAAGTAGTTTCTATTGTTTGTGTTATGTCTTCTAACAAAGATATAATATGGAGATGCACAATTATCTAGTCACCTACAAAATTTTGATGACGACATCATTCAATGTCAAGCTCTAGTGTTGTACATGTGAGAAGTTGTATAGACTATGAGTTGAAAGTGCTATTCCAATTATGAATTAATTAATCATCATATTATAATTAATTGGAAAAGCCTCATGGTTGACTCTATGAGTTATTTTGAGGATATGGTATGAAGGAAATATGTTTTCCTTGTTTGTAAAATGTGTTGTGATAATTGTATTCAGTGCACAGTGTGAAAAGGAGAAAATTCTTTAGTGAATGCGAGTAAGAAATCTAAGGGATTATTGGACTTTAGATTTGTGATTTGGTTACATCATCAGAACAAGCATAATTTTGGTTGATACAACAAAGAAATAGGAAGGAGGAGCATTATTCATTTATATTATTGTGCAAGGAATAATATAGAGATCATTTTGATAGTGGGTTCATTGGTCTTTCCATGAAGCTATTTGGATAGTGGGTCCATCTGTCTTCCATAGCTCCTAACAGGGTTGGCATAACTCCTAATAGGGTTGGCACAACTCCTAAAAGGGTTGGAATCTCCTAACAAGGATTCAAAGTCTCCTACTAGGGACTAATATATACTAAATGTTTTTATAGACTCCTAACATGGTCCATCCTCTAACAAGGAATATTTGTATAAGTACATCATCTAGTGGGTACAATCCCATCGAGGATTTCCCTAGTTAACATATCTAGTGTTATTGTGCATGAGTATCTTGCTATGGATTTTTATTATATTGCTCATATGGTTAAAGTTTAATAAGGTTGATAATTGTGATAATAGTTGGATAATTTATTCACACCCCCCTCTCTTAGTTATATTGGTGGACCACATATTCTATAGAATTATGTACAAACTGTTGAGGAAAGAGGAGAACAAAGATCTAAATCAGGAGATGAGATAAGGTATGAGTTGGAAACTCCTACCTCTAACAAAAATATGACAAAGAATCACCCTCCAAAGAATATAATTGGAAGCTATAACAATGGTGTTATCACAAGAAACAAAGTTAATGAGGAATTATGTTTAATTTCTCAAGTTGAACTTAAGAGTGTAGATGAAGCATATACAGATTGTCATTGGATTCAAGAAATGAAGGAAGAACTAGATCTGACTGTGAAGAATGAAACATGGGAATTAGTCCCCAGACCTAAAAACAAGAATGTTATAGAAACCAAATGGGTATTCAGAAACAAGATGAATGAGTATGGTGAAGTTGTAAGAAATAAGGGTAGACTTGTTTCCAAAGGATATTCATAGCAATGAGGAATAGAATATGAGGAGACATCTACTCTTGTATCCAAAATGGAAGCAGTAAGAATGTTCTTGGCTTATGCAGTGAATAATAAGTTCAAAGCATATTGAATGGATGTTAAATTAGGTTTTGTGAATGGAGAACTTGAAAAAGAGGTATACATTGAGAAGCTTGAAGGTTTCCCTCTAGCAGAAGACAAAGATATGGTATGCAGAATAAAGAAATCTCTATATGGTATGAAGCAAGCACCTAGAACCTGGTATGCAAGGTTGGACAACTATTTGGCAAAACTAGGATTTGCTAAAGGTACAACAGATAGTAATTTTTATTTGAAAAAAATTGAGAATGGTTTGTTAGTAATAGTAATATTTGATGACATTATATTTGGAGGTAATGATGAAGCAAGTGATAATTTTGCTGAAGAAATGAAGACTAAGTTTGAAATGAACATGATAGGACAAATGAAGTTTTTCCTAGCTTTACATATTGCACACAATAGTGATGGCATTTTTATTTCACATTCTAAGTATTTGAAATATTTTTTGAAGAGATCTGGATTCAAAATTTGTAAGCATATTATCACAACTATGAAAACTATTGAAAAGTTATCTAGCACGAATAAGACACCTACAACTAAGAAGAAGTAGTACAAATCAATGATTGGAGGTTTGTAGTATTTGACACACACCAAACTAGATATAAAAAATGCAGTTGGCATTGTTGCTAGATTTCAAGATGATCCCAAGGAGTATCATTATGCAAAAGTAAAGAGGATATAGAGATATTTGAATATAATATTTGACTATGGAATATAATATGAAAATTTGAGTGATTTCATTCTATGTGTATATACTAATGCAGATTGGACATGTAGTATGGATGACAAAAAAAGCACCAATGTTGGAGCATTTTTTCTTGGAGGAAGATCGGTTTCTTAGTGAAGGAAAAAATAACATTTTATTTCATAGAGTACAACTAAAGAAGCTTATGTAGCAACAATAAATAATTGTAATCAAGTTATGTGGATGGAATACATGCTAAATGATATTGGGATTGAGTTTACCGAATCTATGATTATATACTATGATAATAAAAGTATAGTAACTATGTCTAAGAATCATGTCTTGTATTATAAGACTAAGAATATATCTATTAAGCATCATGTATTGAGAGAGAAGGCCATAGAGAAAGAGATTGGATTGGAATATGTGTGAGTACTAAAGATCAGATTGAAGATTTCTTTATGAAGCCCTTAGCTAAAGATACATTTGAGTACTTGAGAGGTATGCCTGGGGTTATGCCCCTACCTACTTCTAATTAGATGATGTAGAGATTGTATTAGTCTAGTGGTACAAAGCACTATTGTTAGACTAGACCGAATGTTGATGTTTCCTATATGGGGGAGTATCGGTTATGAGTTGAGTCTTTGAGGACTCTTGGTATTTGGTATTGAATAATGTCTTTGGACACTTGAATTGGTTGAAGACTTGGTGTGGTAAATTGACATAATGAGGCCTTTGTCATTGATTTCAATGGGGGATAAGAGCTAATGAAAAACATAACATCTCCTAAGTGTGTATGGGGAGAAGAGTGCATGAAATTCTCTACTTTGTTAGGGAGATTTAGAAATGTTCATGTAAGAAAGAAGGAGGAATATTTCTATGTGGGAGATGTGCAACATGAGGAATTTTGATGTATGGTAAGTTTTTTAATGTGAACAATTGTTGTTCATCCAAAAGAAGATGCAAACTAGAGCAATGTTCCAGAGGATTTCAGATTTGATTTATGAAGAGGATTTGAAAAGATGAGTTCAACAACAACAACAAAGTACTATTTGGTATTCTTGGAATGTAGATGCTTTTCATCCATGTTGCCATCAATGTGAAAAGGGGAGATTATTAGCATTAATGCTAATGATACTACTTTAGGGGAGTATCCTAAGAATTGAAGAGTATTGACATGTTGCATTCATGATTGTATTTGTCATTTATGTCAACATACTGGTAAGTCTATGAAGACTGATAGAGAAACAAATATAGGTTTTAGTTGTACGAACAATATTTTGATTTTCAAGTGATGTGCATTCATGGACATGTTTGATACAATTTTCTCATATAAGGTTTAATGTGCATTACCTAAGTCAAATATTTATAGAAGATATGCTTGATTTATAAAGAGTCATAAAGATATAGAGTGCATGAGAAGCATTTTTTTTCTACTTGTGTTATATCTTCTAATAGAGATATAATTTGGAGATGCACAGTCATCTAGTGACTATGAAAGTATAATGATGATGTCAATGAAAGTGTAATCCCTAGTGTCACATGTGTGAGAAGTTATATAAACTATAAGCTAACGTTGCTATTGTAATTATGAATTAATTAATTATCTTATTAGAATTAATTGGGAAAGACTCAAAGATGACTTAATGAATTATTTTGAAGATACGATATAAAAGAAAGACGTTTCCTCATTTGTAAGATGTGTTGTGATCATTGCATTGACTATGAAGTGTGAAAAGGAGTAGAGTTTTTTTTGAATACAAGTAAGCAACCCAAGGGATTATTGGATGCAAGATTTATGATCTGGTTACAAGATTAGAAGGAGTAGAAGTCTGATTGACAAGATAGAGAAAGACAGAGTAGTACTATTCATTTCTATTATTCTGCAAGGAATAATACAAAGATCATTTGGATAGTGGGTTCATTAAACTTTCCCTAAAGTTTTTTGGATAGTGGGTCCATATATTTTCAACAACACCTAAAAGGGTCAAGACAACTCCTAACAGGGTTAGAATCTCCTAGCAGGGAGTCAAAGTCTCCTAACAGGGACTAATATGTATTGAATGTTGTTATAAACTCCTAATAGCTTCCATTTCCCAATAACGAATATTTATATTAGTACATTATCCTATGGGTACCATCCCCATTAAGGTTTTCCCTTTGATCAAGGGCTTCCCTAGTTAACAGATCTAGTGTTATTATGCATGAGTATCTTGTTGTGGTTTCTGATTATATTACTCATATGGTTAAAGTTTAATAAGGTTGATAATTGTGATATTAGTTGGATAACTTATTGACCCCCTACCCCACTCTCAGTTATATTGGTGGGCTATATATTCTAACAGGTACATCATATATCATGATCAAACATTCTAACCATAATAGGTTAACTTTATTACTGTAGTAGTGAATATTTGTGGGTGTCATCCCTACCCTAGTTTTATGTTCACATTGGAGGGTTTCTAGGTAAAAAATATTGTGTTATTTGTTTATTTTCATGCATGTGATAGATTAGATTTACATGTTACAATAAGTTTATTATTAAAAAATTTACATGCACAAGAGAATTCATGAATGTGTGAATGAATTACTAAAATGTTAAAGTAGATTCCTGTTCACAACCTCTCCCTCTTAGTATGTTGTGTATACTTCCATCAATCAATAATTGGTATCAGAGCTTTCATTCTCTGAGAGAAGCTTAATTGTTCAAAGATGGATGCTTATAAAGTGGATGAGGTTATTGAGAATTAGCTGATTAACATCCAACTCATACTATAGAAACTTGAGAAAGAAAGACAAGATCTAACAAAATCCCTAAAAAGAAGAAAGTAATTGGCTATCTAGGATGAACAATTTTCGTATGAAGAAGTTGAGACTAAAGGACCATTTGAATCAATCCATCCAAATGCCAAAGCATCTATAGATCTACTTGAAAAGAACAAACTCCTTAATGAATAAATAAGAGAACTAAAAAGAAAACATGAAATCCAATGAGAAAAATTCTATGAAGTGACCAAGAAAAAGAATTTTTTTTAAGAAGACAGGGCTATGGATGATGAAGAAAAAAAAGTAATGGCTACAAGACTTAAAGAAATGATATCAGATGTATAGAAGCTCACAAACACTCGACTGGACATGATGATGTTAGAATATATAGTCAATCAATATAATTGAGAGGGGGGGTTAATCAATTATGAAACTAATGTCATAGTTATAAACCTTATTAAACTTTGACAATATCATAAATATAATTAGAAATGAAAACAAGATACTCATACACAATAACACCAGATATGCTAAGTAGGGAAACTATTGATTAAATGGAAAACCCTGGTGGGGATGGTACCCACAAGATGATGTACTAATATAAATATTCCTTTTTAGAGGATGGACCCTTTTAAGAGTCCATAACAACATTTAGTACATATTAGTCCCTATTAGAAGACTGTAAATCCCTATTAGGAGATTTAGACCCTATTAGGAGTTGTGGAAGACAGATGAAGCCACTGTCCAAAAAACTTTAGGGAAAGACCAATGAACCTGTTGGAAATGTAAGTAGAGTAACTGAGAGGGGAGGGGTGAATCAGTTACTACAAAATAAAACAACAACTCCCTTAGATGTCTTAAATTCTAGTTACTGATGTCACTCGGTAATCACATAGATAAATGCTGAAACTTGATATAAGTGTAATTAACTTATTAAGCATTTAATGTGACTAACATGCATGCATAAAGGAAATAACATGAACACTAGAGACACCAGATTTAACGTGGAAACCCAATATGGGAAAAACCACCATGTAACTAGTTACTATTTTTCAGTCTTCTGAAGTGAGCCCTGTTAGGAGCCAAGCCGGTTAAAGGTTACAAAAACACACTATTAGGGGTGACCCTATTAAAGGATTTAATCACCCTGCTAGGAGTGGCCTTGTCAGAGGTCTTTAGAACAATTCAACTGAACTGTCACCTTGTTAGAGGATTTACAATAAGGTTGTTAAACCCACTCTATTAAGAGATTTGAAATCACTGCTACAATTGTTAGAAAGTAACAATGAAGTGACCTTATATAATGTGCAACTTATCTTTGCTGATTGCAAATCTTTTTTATTCTTGACTGGATCCTTATTGATCACATACAACTTTGCAGCTCCTTCAACACATCTGATCCTTCATCACACTTCTTCCACATTCGCTCATATGTTCAATATTCGCTCATTCCATATCCATACATTTGCACTCTTATGCATCCAAACTCTTACCTCTTTTGAATTCATAACTTGACCTTTCATATATACCTTACTGATTACCAAGTCGGCCTCAAATACAAGTTAAACTAATTAATAATTATATCGTTTGGCTACATTCATCACATAAATCAATTAGCCTAAATTCCACAATCTTCAAAAATCCTTTGCTAACCAACCCAGCTCGGTAAACACTATACCATAATGATCTTTAGTGTTAACTAAGTGAGGCTTGGTAAATACTGCGAGCTGTGCGAAAATCCTTCAATCACCGAGTGAACTCGGTAAACACTACGAGCTGTGCGAAAATCCTTCGGTCACTGAGTGAACTCAGTAAACACTACGAGCTGTGCAAAAATCCTTTGATCATCGAATGAACTTGGTAAACACTAACTTTCCTTCGCTTACCTTCCCAGCTTGGTAAACACCAACTTTTCTTCGTTTACCTTCCTGGCTCGATAAACACTAACTTTTCTTTGCTTACCTTCGCAGCTCGGTAAACACTAACTTTTCTTTGTTAACCAAGTTAGCTTGGTAGAAGCTAACTTTATAGTGTAATATATAGCAATGCTTGGTAGACTCTATAAACTAGTACGCTTACCTTCTAAGCTCGGTAGACTCTGTCTGATGACTGATATGACATTTGTGTAACATCAAAGACAACACTCAATTAACCAATTGTATCCAACAATCTCCCTCTTTGGCATTGATGGAAACACAACATGTCATAGCAGAATGAAATTTGAAAACAAGTCTTTCTCTTAGTGTAGCACAATATAATACTTCTCCATTTTAGATAGAAACTCTCCCTCTTTCAGTAATCTCCCTCTGTGAAGGAAAGATATGATATTTTTGCTTTCCTTTTACAAATGCTTACAAATTTCAGAATAGAGAATAGATATTACAGTTTTACTCTCCCTCTTTGACAACACATGCCAAAGAAAATATAACACAGTAAGAGCTCTTATACCAAAAGTACTCTCAACTGAATTACAATGTACCTTATGTATAGATTCATATGCAATGACTTCAATACTCTGCTGCATCAACTGATAGATTTTTAACTTGTCATAGGTTGATGCATCACTAAAACTTTATTTTAGTGAACTTTAGATAGGGTAATGACCCCTAACTTACCTCTGAGATATAGAAATGCATCCTTAGGTAATGGCTTTGTGAATATTTCAGCAATTTGTTCCTTTGTATGCACATATTCCAGTTTGATCTCCTTGTTCTGCACCAATTCTCTGACAAAATGATATTTTATTGCTATGTGCTTGGTCTTGGAATGCATCACTTGATTCTTAGATATATTGATTGCACTAGTATTGTCACAAAACATAAAAATAGGTTCTTTTATTTCCATCTCCATGCCTTCCAACAACTGTTTGAACCAAACAATATTAGAATAGTTTACTGGTGCGGCAACATATTCTGCTTCTATTGTAGATTGGGATGTGCAATTTTGCTTTTTACTTGTCCAAGAAACCAACCTCTTTCCAAGAAAGAATGCTCCTCCACTAGTACTTTTTTTGTCATCAAGGTTTCCTGCCCAATCAGCATCAGTAAACACTTTCAAATCCAGATTACCTCCAAATTTATACCATAAACCATAATCCTCTATTCCTTTCAGATATCTCATGATTCTTTTGATTGCCATCATGTGATTTTCTCTTGGTTTAGCTGAGAATCTTGCAACAATACCAACTGCAAGGGCAATATCTGATCTAGTATGAACTACATACTGCAATTTTCCAATCATAGATCTATACAATTTATGATCAACTTGTTTTGATTTATCTTCCTTGGTAAGTTTCAATCCAGTACTCATGGGAGTCCCAACTGGTTTACAATCTTCCATACCAAACTTTTTCAGTATTTCTTTGATATATTTTGACTGAGTAATGTAGATACCATTGTTATTTTGCTGAATCTGAAGACCAACAAAGAATTTGATTTCACCAAACATAGACATTTCAAATTCCTTATTCATTTGTTCTGAAAATTCTTTGCAAAGATCATCATTTCCTGTAAAAATAGTATCATCTACAAATATTTCTGTCAAGACAATTTTGTTATCTGGTCCTTCCTTTATATACAGGCTACTGTTATCATTAGTTCTTTGAAAACCAATCTGAACAAGATAGTTATGCAATCTTTCATACCATGCTCTAGGGGCTTGTTTCAGACCATACAATGCTTTATGTAATTTGCAGACCATGTCCTTCTTTTTTGAATCAACAAAACCTTCAGGTTGTTTAATGTAAACTTCTTCATTAAGTATACCATTAAGAAATGCAAATTTTACATCCATTTGATAGACCTTGAATCCTTTGTGAGCAGCATATGCAAGTAAGGTTCTAACTCCTTCCAATCTTGCAACAGGAGAAAAAGTTTCTCCATAGTCTATTCCTTCTTCTTGAGCATATCCTTTGCATACTAGTCTAGCTTTGTTTCTTGATACCTCACCATTTTCATTCAACTTATTTCTGAACACCCACTTAGTTCCAATTACATTTTTATCTTTAGGCCTGGGTACAAGAGTCCATGTCTTGTTCTTTTCTATCTGCTCTATCTCTTCATTCATGGCCTTAATCCAACTATCATTTCCTAATGCATCTTTGACATTTCTAGGTTCAAAATCAGCAAGTAAACAAGTATTTTTCAACTTACTTCTTGTCATGGTTCCTTCAGATTTGTTTCCAATGATCTGATCTATTGAATGATGTTTCCTGACATATCTTGCTAATACAAATTCCTTGCCTTTTGAATGGATTTCATTATTATCTTCTTGCATTTCAACTTTAGGCTCTGTCTGTTCTAACTTGATAGATAAATTCTCGGTAGATGCTTGCTTGGTTTGAACTTCCTGCAACTCGATTACAGATGATTTGTGAGTAGAAGTTTCCTGATTAACTGATACCGTATCAAGTTCACTGAAGACAAACCTTTTATAATATATTGATTCCCTTTTTCTTTCTTCTTTAGTTCTTTCAGCAAACTCATCAACTTTCACATGTTCACTTTCTATGACTTTGTGAGTAGACAAGTTCAAACATCTATATGCCTTACTCTTGCATGAATATCCAAAGAATATACCTTCATCACCTTTTGCATCAAATTTTCCTTTTCTAGATTCTTTCAAAATGTAACATTTACTTCCAAATACTTTTAGGTAACTTACATTAGGTTTGTAGCCATACCATAACTCATAGGGAGTCTTGAATGAGTCCTTCTTCAGCTGTACTCAGTTTAAGGTATGAACTGCAGTGTTGATAGCTTCCTTATAGTATTTGATAGCAATGCTCTTTTCAATCATTAAGGTTCTTGCACAATCAATGATAGATCTATTCCTCCTTTCAGCTATTCCATTTTGCTGGGGTGTACCAGGGGTAGATACCTGCCTTTTGATTCCTCTTTCAATGCAAAAGTTATTGAATTCATGTGAAATGAATTCTCCACCTCTGTCTGACCTCAAGCATTTCAATATTTTTCCTATTTCCTTTTCTACTCTGGCCAAATACCATTTGAATTTTTCAAATGCTTCTGATTTGTTTCTTAGATACATGACTGTCATCATTCTTGAGTAATCATCAACAAAAAGAATGAAGAATTTTTCTCCAATGGGTCCACATAGATCAGTACGCACAATTTCTAATATATCTTCAGACTAGTAGTTTTTTCTTTTAAAACTAGTCTTTCCCATCTTTCCAATCTAACAATTTTTGCATAGACCGACCTTAGGTTTCTTTATGTTAGGAATGCCTCTTACTTTCTTGAATTTTCTTATCTTTACCAAGTTATCAAAATTTACATGAAACAACCTCCTATGCCATAACCAAATTTCTTCAAATTGGGCAATAAAGCATGAGCATTCACCTAGTTCAAGATAAAACAAGTTACCTTTAGTTTGAGTATCTGATCCAACCAGCTTTCCTTGGCCATCCATCAGTCTTGCTTTAACATGTATGAATTCTACTTTGAATCCATTATTGAGTAGCTATGCCACACTTAACAAGTTATGCTTTAGTCCTTCTACCCAATAGGCATTATCACATATAAGTTCCTTGGTTAGAGAGATTCTTCCTCTTCCTTTTATACAACAAGGTTCATTGTTACCAAATCTTAAATTGCCGCCACCATAGTTTTCAAAATATTCAAACTTAGTTTTGTCACTAGTCATGTGATGAGAACAACCACTATCTATGATCCATGTATCATTTTTTCTCATATGAGAAATGAGTGCCATTTCCTCATCATTATCAGATTCATCTTTCACAGCAATGTAGACAATCTCATCTTCTTCTTCATCATCAGAGTCATTAGAATTTTTAGCCATAAAGCATGTTTTCTTACCTTTGTCCCTGAATGATTTAAAATCTTTCTTTCTATTCCATCTGTGATCTTTCTTCTCATCTTTATTCTGCTTGTTTGGACACCTAGCAACAATATGACCAACTTCTTTACATGAGAAATAGATTAGGGGAACTTTACCTTTGTATTTTCCTCTGCTTCTAGAATATTTCTTTGCTAGAAGGGCTTCAATTACTTCAAGATCACTATTTGAACTTTGGTCTGATTCATCTTCACTTTCTAACTGAAATTCCTTTTTTCTTTTTGCCTTTCTCCTTGAATGAAAGCTTGGCTTCAAATGCTGATTCAATGTTCTTGGAAGCTGGAACATAGTTATCAAAGTTGTCCAGTTCAAATGCAGTCAATCTTGCAACTATGGCCTCTAGATTTATCTTATGATTTGCTTCACATCTTCTTTCTTGAATTGCAGAAACTCTGATTGCATAGATGGTAAGTAGAGTTCTGAGAACTTTACTTATAACCGTCTCTTCCTTGATATCTCCTCCAGATGCTTTGATTGCACTGACACATGCTTTGACCCTTTCAACATATTTTGCAATGTTTTCATCTTCTCTCATCCTCATTTGATCAAATTGTCCTCTCAGACTTTCTGCTTTAGCTCTTCTAACATTATCATCTCCTCCATAGATTTCTTTCAGCTTTTCCCACATATCAAAAGCCGATTTGCAATCCTTGATATCATCAAATTCTTCATAACTTAGAGCAGATGCTATATCTATCATCATAATGTTGTGAGTCTTCTTTTCAGTAATGTCATTGACAGATAGTGTACCTGTTGGTTCTTCATATTTTTCATCAAGGTACTTCAGTCCTGTATCACCAATGGATACTAGGTGAAGTCTCATTAGTCCTTGCCATGCTGAGAAGTTATTCCTATTAAGCCTTGGAATTTCCCTCTTGTAAGACATTCTGATCTTTAGCTTAGATCCTTGAAATCTTTTCCTACAAGCACCAGAAGCTCTGATACCAATTGTTGGAAATGTAAGTGGAGTAACTGAGAGGGGAGGGGTGAATTAGTTACTACAAAAAAAAACCACAATTCCCTTAGATGTCTTAAATTCTAGTTACTGTTGTCACTCGATAATCACATAGATAAATGTTGAAACTTGATATAAGTGTAGTTAACTTATTAAGCATTTAATGTGACTAACATGCATGCATAAAGGAAATAACATGAACACTAGAGACACCAGATTTAACATGGAAACCCAATATGGGAAAAACCACCATGTAACTAGTTACCATTTTCCACTCTTCTGAAGTGAGCCCTGTTAGGAGCCAACCCAGTTAAAGGTTACAAAAACACATTGTTAGGTGTGACCCTATTAAAGGATTTAATCACCCTGCTAGGAGTGGCCTTGTCAGAGGTCTTTAGAACAATTCAACTAAACTGTCACCTTGTTAGAGGATTTACAATAAGGTTGTTAAACTCACTCTGTTAAGAGATTTGAAATCACTACTACAATTGTTAGAAAGTAACAATGAAGTGACCTGATATAATGTGCAACTTATCTTTGCTGATTGCAGATATCTATTATGCTTGAGTGGATCCTTACTGATCACATACAACTTTGCAGCTCCTTCAACACATTTGATCCTTCATCAGACTTCTTCAACATTCACTCATATGTTCAATATTCGCTCATTCCATATCCATACATTTGTACTCTTATGCATCCAAACTCTTACCTCTTTTGAATTCATAACTTGACCTTTCATATATACCTTACTGATTACCAAGTCAGCCTCAAATACAAGTTAAACTAATTAATAATTATATCATTTGGCTACATTCATCACATAAATCAATTAGCCTAAATTCCACAATCTTCAAAAATCCTTTGCTAACCAACCCAGCTCGGTAAACACTATACCATAATGATCTTTAGTGTTAACTAAGTGAGGCTTGGTAAACACTGTGAGCTGTGCAAAAATCCTTCGGTCATCGAGTGAACTCGGTAAACACTGCGAGCTGTACGAAAATCCTTCAATCACCTAGTGAACTCGGTAAACACTGTGAGCTGTGCGAAAATCCTTCGGTCACTGAATGAACTCAGTAAACATTGACTTTCCTTCGCTCACCTTCCCAGCTCAATAAACACCAACTTTTATTCATTTACCTTCCTGGCTCGGTAAACACTAACTTTTCTTTGCTTACCTTCCCAGCTTGGTAAACACTAACTTTTCTTCATTAACCAAGTTAGCTCGGTAGAAGCTAACTTTACAACGTAATATACAACAATGCTTAGTAGACTCTGTAAACTGCTACGCTTACCTTCTAAGCTCGATAGACTCTATAAATTGCTATGCTTACCTTTTGAGCTCTATAGACTCTATCTGATGATTGATATGACATTTGTGTAACATTAAAGACAACACTCAATTAACCAATTGTATCCGACATGAACCCACTATCCAAATGATATTTATATTATTCTTTGTAGAATAATAGAAACGAATAGTATTGTTCCTTCGTCTTCCTTTGTCCTATCAACTAGAATTTTTCTCTTTCTAATCTTGTAACTAGATCACAAATATCACGTTCAATAATCCATTGGATCATTTACTTGCATTCGCCAAACACTTTTCTCCTTTTTGCACTTTGCATTTAGTACAGTGATCACCAAACACTTCTTACAAACAAGGAAAACATCTTTCCTTTATACCATATCTTCAAAATAATTCCTTGAGTCATCCTTGAGGCTTTCCCAATTACTTATAATAAGATCATTAATTAATTCATAATTATAATGGAACTATTGGCTCATAGTCTATGCAACCTCTCACATGTGTGATACTAGGGCTTGTGTAGTTTTTGATATCATCATCAAAATATCTTATATCACTACCTGACCATACATTTTTAGATTTTATTTCTATCAAATGATATAATACAAACATCATAAAATTCTTCTTAGGTACTCTTTTTCTGTACTTCTCTCTACAAATTAGGCATATCTTATGTAAATATTCCACTCAAGTACTGCACATTGAACCTTAACATCAACACACAATATCAAACATGTCCATGAATGTGCATAAAAAAATAATCAAAATATTGTGCATACAACTAAGATCTCTATCTCTTACTTTTCTAGTCTTCACAAACTTTTATGTTGACATCAATGATAACCATGGTCATGAATGCAACATGTTAGTACTCTCCAATACTTAGCCTACACCCCTAATAGAGTATCATCAACAATCATGAAATAGGTGGATCAATTGATTCTTGCAAATCGAGAATTGAGTCAAAAAGATGTGGAAGTAGAAAATCTCAAATCACAAAAGGACATACTAGAAAATAATTTGAAAATTGAGAAATAATCTATAGAAAGATTCAACAAACCAAAAGAAGCAATGAAATACTTTGAAGAACTTATGAAGTCATCTAGCAATACTAATGGCTCTAGACATTCATACACTATGTAAGGACATATCATGAAGTGTATATTTAATTGATATATCATACATCATTTCCTTACATGAAATGTACTAAAGTTCATATTTGCATATATAAATATGCATAAGAAAAAATATATGAAGGGATCCCAAACATCAATAAAACTATCTATGTTCACCAAGAATTACAACATGGACCGAGAAATTCAAAAGAAAACTAGTATAAAGGTCAAGTGATATGGAAGAGACCAAGCTGAAAAGAAAAGACCTAGTTCAAAGCCACAAAATTTGACCAAGATAGATGGCTTCCACCTACCTAAGTACACAAAATTAATGGAGACCCTAAATCAACCAAAAGAAGGTATATAGATTTTTCTTAAGACATCGTCCCACACCTTGCATACAAATTTCAAGAGCACATAGAAATTTTAAGATTTGAATAACTAGCAAAAGATTTCAAGAGTGATTTGGACAAAAGGCTTGAACAAGTGAAGATCTAAACTATGTTGAGTAATTAAGAGGATAAAGAAAATAATTCAAACCTTAGCAAAGAAAATGAAAGATTCATCTACCGTAAGAAGGAACCAAGAGGTTATTAAAATCCAATTGGTGAAGACTGATGCTTGTCCTTCACCAAAGCTTCTTACTATTCTAGAAATTGCAATGAAATGAGATTGAATGGGTGTGCTATCCTTGATACTACCCAAAGTTATTATGATCCATGGTGTAAGGAGATATTATATGTGTAAGATCTAAGAAGTAGGAGATTATGAGATGAGAGAAGCATACGAGAATTTATGTAATGAAGGAATCTTGAAAGATGAATTTAAAGTTATTGAAAGGAAAGGGTTAAGTCATGCCCTAGAATTTACAAGGAATTTCAAGATTAAATGAATTAAAATTATTTTAAGTAGAATGCATCATATCAAGTTTTGGTTATAGAATGGACCTATGGAGATCACGAAGAAAATGATTCATAAAGTTACAGTCTATCCAACCCTAGATAAGAGGAAAAATATGCAAATCTTGAGTCAGAAGAAAATTGAGGAAACATAGGTGTAGAGTGGAATGGATGAGGTTTGTCACTTAAAAACATTTCTAATCCACTATTCAAATTTTTTTTGAGAGTTATAGCTCACAAATTTTACTATTCAAGGAAATGGAATAGTGTCATGAATGGAAGTGGATCAAGCATGGATTATAGTGATGAAAGATAATGAATATGATCTTGTCAAGCTTCAAAGACCACAGTTAGAAGAGAATCTATTATCTATCAAAAAAGTAAAGAACTCAATGTCTAAGTTTGAATCCCTCATTATGTGTATTTTGTTTTATATATAGAAATATTTTCTTGGTATTGGTGATGTTGTTTGGGAAAAAAAAAAACCAGTGACAAGACAAATAAGAAAATACATTACTCAATTAGGAGCAAATTTTGTGAATTTCATTGATACTTATTTTGAGTAATTCAAGAAAATAATGAAGATGACGATGAGAATAATTGAATGATTGGTTACAAGGTATCACAAAGACATATGTTTTCTTGTAGATATTGATAATACATTTGTATAGGTAGTGATGCTAAGGAATGCTTGGTTACGAGTTGTTGATTATGAAATTGATAGTGACTTAGGGAATGAAAACATTGTTGGTCTATTGAAACAAGAAATAGATAGTCAAGTTGAATTCTTTGGAATATATGACCAAGCTAAGGCTAGAATAACTATGAATATTAATATATCTTCTAAGAGAAGAAAAGGAAAAGAATTATTGAAGACCTAGAAGAAAAACTAGGCATCTTAGGTAAGGGAAATGAACCATTGCAGATTACATAAGGTCTTGGAGAAGATGAACAAAAATACAGTGGTAATGAGGAAGAGGAAAAAGAAGAAGGAGACAAGGGTAAAGCCCTAGTTGTTCTTACTCCATCAAGTAAGAATGCTAAAAGAACTAATAAGTAGCTAGTAGTGACACCCCTCTCTCCTCCTCCACCAAATAAGCCAAGAACTATGACAACTTCTAGTGCTGAGAAGATTACAAAACAAAGAGTAGTAGAGAATAATGAACCTAGTGCATCTAAACTTAAAAGAAGGAGATTGGTTAGTTGACCATCCAAAGGGAGAAAAAAAATTATTGGTGAGGTATGTGTTCATCCTAGAAGCTCTTCATGATTATCTAGTTTTAGATTTGTAAAATATGATACATTGGATAATACTCACAAAACCAAAATTGAGGAGGCTATGGTAGATATGATTGCAAATCATAAGCTAGATCTAATTAAAATTAAGAAAAAAATACCCAAGGATTAATATGACAGACTGGAAAGAAGATGGCAATAGGAAGAAGAAGAGAAAAGGATAAGGACTAGCACGCTAGTCAAAGTCATGCCTGATCTATCTTAAGATCAATAGGAAACATTTTTGGAAAAATATAAAAACATTTTTTTTCCTAAGTAAATAATATTTTTAATTTTACAAAATAAAATGGAAGTTGTAGCAAAATAGGATGAATTGTTTTGGAAAATAAATTTTGGGTTATCCACCAAGGGGGAAGATACAAAGAAAGGAACTTTGATTGAGACCATCAAAGATGATCGCATAAATGGTGAAAGTTCAAGTGTATTGAGTCCACAAGGTAACATGTCACTAGTATATGTTGATATCCCTAACACTCTAGAGGCTAAGAAATCAAGGATCACAAGTAATAAGGAAAAAAATGAGATAAAGGATACAAATGTAGATAGTCAAACTATTTCAAAACCTCACATTGAGGAAAATAAAGAGATGAGTATAGGTCAACTAAGTGCAATAATTGTTGTCTCAAGCACTAATGCACAAAAATGACGGAGTGGAGGGAGTATTGTTGGGAAACAATGCTCCTTCACTAAGTAGAGAAAAAACAATAAAAGACACCTCACTAGATATTGAAGTCAATTTGGATGAAGTAAATGAAATGCGCTACAATTAGATTTGGCAAATCTTACATTGGAACAAATAAATTTTTTACATTAAATTTTGGCAAAAAGGAAAAGGAAAGAAGAGCTAAGAAGAGAGCACAAATAAATGGACGTATTAACATTTTTATTGATGTTTTTGATATTCAAAATTTTGATGATGAAGCCCTAGTTATTGCCCAACTTGTAAATATTGTTGAACAAGTAAATGCTAGTAATATGGAATCAAATTAAAAATTAATAGATTGTTTGAGAAGAAGATTTGAAAATAAGATTATAGATAAAGTTCCCATAATAATTCCTGAATAGAAAGTTCAATTACAAGAGTGTGTACAGGTTATGACATAACATATATAGAAAGTATAACATTTGTACAACATTTGTCAGACATGCCAAGATTCATAAATGATATTCGAGCACAAATACATATGATTCAAGTTGAGATGGAGAGATCCAACAATATTATTTCATAGTCAACAACATCTAGTATAGATCACTAGAATAAGTTATTGAATACTAAAGGCATATTGGTTGAGCTTCAAATAGTTGATACCAACATGAGATCTAAATTGATCTCTATTCAAGAAATTTTGATACCTCATTTAGAGGTCATGCAAAGGGAGATGCAATTAGCTTGAGAGCTTATCAAAGTAGATCACAATCTTTTAGTGGTTGGTAGCTTCATTGACTTAGCTGCATGATTACTATTATAGAATCACATTTTGGAGGCTACAAGAACCATATGGGATCATGCACTATCCATGATCAGCCAAGTTCATTTTACATTAATTGATAAATATGGTTTGCTTCCACCTAGTCAACCCCAAAAGCTATGACATATGTGTTCAAAAACATGGGGGAATTATTTTGTTGTCATAAAGAAGAGTATGTGGATAAGTATTCATTTATACATTGTTTACTCATTATTCATTTTGGCATAAGTTATAAGACTTAGGGGGAGATCTTACTCATATCAGATTGTATTTGTAATAATGTAGTCATGAAAACATATTGTTCTTAAGTACCACTAATGTTAAAGGGGGAGATTGTTGGTATCTCTAACTATTGTTGTCTATTAGTGTTAAATACTTAGTCATCTACTAGGTAGAGTTAGACAATCATCACTATGCTTGAGCTAGTCTATATAGGATGAGTCATGTACAAAAGTATGTATATATCAAGCTCTATAGGAGCCGAGTAAGTGTGTGATCATCGAGCATTTTCTATACAAGCCGAGCTCAATACCTACTAAGGAGTCTAAGAATATAAGTGTTGAGTTACATGGTACATGCCAAGAACAATATAGATTGAGTATTAGGAAATAGAAAGATCCAAGCAATGTAGAGTATACATAAAAGATAGGAATGATGCAGATTTTGAGGTAAATCATTTTAAAGACAACATTAAAGGAACATTTAATATTTTTAGAGGTTGTTACAGATAATTTTACACATTTATGATGTGGATTATAGATGTCTATGTTTTGTGATCAACGATTCAAATGAAGAGGAAAAATATGGAAGCATCTAGAAAATTCTTTACGAAACTCTTTAAATAAAGAAGATTTTATTGAGAGGAGAGTTTGGGTGATGAAATGTGATTTGACTAATGTGACAAACAAGGAGTAATATACAAATGATAAAGTGAAGGGTCAAGATTAGATAAGAAGTCAGTGGAAGTGTTATATTATGTCTTAATAGAGAAAGTGACCTATTTAGAGAAATGAAGGGAAATAAAATTTTATTAGAGCAAAAGAGAGGACCAATTTGCAAAGAGAAGGCTCAAAATTAGCTTATAGAGCATATTGAGAGTCATGTATTGAATTAGTTTTAATCAATTTGAATCATGGAAAGCCTCTTAATAGAGTGGTCTTAATAGACCTTTGTAAGTCTCCTAAGAGAGTCATCACTTTATTGTAAGTGTTAAATCATCTAACAAGGTGAGACCTAGAGTCTTAAATTCCTTTAAGGGTAGACCCCTTATACGATACACCATATATTATGAATAAACATTCTAACCCTAATAGATTAACTTTATTACTCCAGTAGTGAATATTTGTTGGTGTCATCCCCACCCTAGTTTTACCTTCATCTTGGAGGGTTTATGGATAAAAAATATTGTGTTATGTGTTTATTTTAATGCATGTGATATATTAGATTTACATGTTACAACAAGTTTATTATTACAATTTTTATATGCACAAAGCAATTAGTGAATGTGTGAATGAATTACTAATAAGTAAAAGTGCTTAAGATTCTAAATCACCCCCCTCTATTAGTAACTTTTTATCCTATTTATAATTCAATTAATGAATAGATAACTCAAGTTCATTTAAAATATCTAAGAACCCTATGATGCACATAAAGGGAAAACACATTGTAATCAAGTATCATTACTTGAGGGTATTGGTTCAAGATAAAGAGGTGAGATTGGAATATGTGAACACCAAGGAACATATAGAAAATATATTCACTAAGGTATTACCTAAGGATTCATTCATGTAGCTAAGAGGTAAGTTATGGGTTATTCACCTATCTCATGCTTCCTAAAGCATAAAATAATGATGCATCAATTGAGCCCCATTAAAGATCTACCAAGTTGTTGCAGATTGTCACACTTTAGGCATGAAATACAAAGCTAATTGCATATGAATAAGTACAAAAGGTACATTGAAAATTTCATTGTCTATATCCTTTGGCATTTGATGTCAAAGGGGGAGAGATTGGTAAAAATAGGACATTGACAGATTAATAAGAAAGAGAATGTACAACAAAGAGGGAGAATAATGACAAAATATCAAAGAAAATTGATGAGAGATAAAAGAGGGAGAATAATATTGGAAGTTGCTAAGACAAATCAACACAAGATCATAGATGGATTTTTTATGGATGAAAATCAAAATAGAACTAAGGATATTATAAAATTGTTCATGTTTCTCTTACTTATATTGCTCTGACTTTTATCATTATATGTTGACATGTCATGTTGCCAGCAATACCAAAGAGGGATATTTTTGGAAAAAATTATTTAATTGTATGTTATCATTGATGCTACACAAATGTCAGTGTTAATTGAGCATAGTCAGGAAATAAAAGGATTTTAGTATCAGCTAAATGCAATCAATGTTAAGTGAGCCCAGTCAACCCAAGAAGGATTTCAGTATCAAGTAAGTTCAGTTGATTAATGAAGAAACAATATTAACCAATTAAAGCCAAGCATTAAAGAAAGGTCAATGTTAATCAAATGATTAATCGAAGTTTGAATCGAGTGTCAGCAAATTATATGTGTTGACTAATTACCTAATTAAAGCTAACTAGTTGAATGCTTATTGATTATTTGTAAAGGAATTCAAGTTGAATTAACAAACCATACAATATATAAGAAAGGGAAAGATATGAAATGAAAATATGCAATTCTGAAGAAAGTTGAAGAAGTGGAATTAAATGAATATCTAAGATGGAGCAGAGCATCCCAATGTGGAAGATATGAAACAAAGAATATTCTGATCATCAAGGATCTAGAGGTCAAGCAAGAATAGAAATATGAATCTACAATGATATTTTCTTCATTAATTAGGTCAAATCATTATTACTTTCTAACCATTGTAGTGGTGAAGAAAATCTCCTAACTGAGTTGACTTAACAATCAGATTGTAAAGCCTCTAAAAAGGTGACATTTATAGATTGAAGTGATTCAAAACCTCTAACAAGGCCTTTCCTAACATAGTGAACTAGATCCTCTAACAAGGTCATAGTTAATAGTATGTATTGTAACCTTTAATTGGCTTGGATCCTAATAAGGCTCTATTCAGAAGAGTGAAAAATATTGTGACTAGTTGCATAGTGATTTTCTCAAATTGGGTATCCACGTTAGATATTGGTGTCATCTATGTTCATGTTAATTTATTTATGATTTATGATTTTGTAAATAAGTTACCAAAGGTTAAATCAGATTAACATTATAAGACTGCTTTGTTAATTGAGTTATAGAGAAACATTTGGTTTTAACTAAACATAATAAGAAATTGAATTATTAGTGAAAAGTTTAAGTTGATATCTAAGGGACTTGAATTTTTTTGTAGTAACTGATTCAACCCTTCTTTCTCCATGACTATCTTCATTTCAAACAATACGTGCAAATATCTCTCCCTAATCAATACCTTATTTTTAAGCATAACATTTAGAAAGTAATTTAGCTTTTTTCCTCAAAAATTCTACATATTATTTTAGTGTATTTATGAAAATCCACTTAGTTCAAATTAAATTCTTATCTATAGATCTAGGCACAAGTATTGATCTATTATTCTTCTCAATGTGATGTATTTTTTTATTGATAGCATTGATCTACTCTTTGTTATAAAGTGCATCTTTCACATCCTTGGATCAAATTCACCATTTAAATAATTATCATCCTTCAACATACTTCTTTTCATGAATTGAATGATCTTGTTGTTGACATTTAATGCCAATTTTTCTATCACTGACTCAACACTTAATCAAATGGTTTCATTGCTATCGAGCTCTACAGTTGCTACTAATCTTATCATTCATCCAACAGTGTTAATCAAGTGTCTTTGTCACTACAAAACTAAACAGATAGTTTGCAGTTCATACCATGCTACATAGTATCTACCAAACATTAAAGATAGTTTGTAGTATACTCCAAGTGTAGAAGTGTCTACCAACCTATCTAGTGGAAGTGATTGAGACTCTAGTGTTAACCAAGCTCTATAGTGCTAACCAAGATCTATAATGTCTACCAAGCTCGTAGGGTTAATGAAGTGAATCTAGAATTGACTGACTCATGTAGTATCAACCAAGTGATTTAGTTATTATCGAGTTTCTTAGTGTTCACCGAGCCACATAGTGCTCACCAAGTTTAAGCTACTTGAAGAGTTATTAGTATGAACTGAGTGTCAACTACAACTAAGTGCCAAAGTTTTTTGAGCATTGATAGTATTTTTCATATATCAGAACATCACCACTGACTATGTCTTCAGAACCCAAGTTATAGTAGTTGGGTTAACTTTGCGAATTATGATGAAATTGATATTGTATTCAACTCCATAAGGCAATGAATTGGATTGGTACATATGTAATGTATTGTATCATATCCAAATATGTATGAGAAGAGTATTGTAATGTACATAAGTGTGAGTTGAAGAAGGCTACAACCAGAATAAGGGACAATGGAGATTTATCTATCATGATTAGGTGATCATCACAATAGAGGAATCTCATTTAGAAAATTAGAGTTGGAGATTAGAGATCAGCCATTGATTCATCCTAACAGAAGTGTCATTCAAATCCTTTAATAGGGTATAATTAATAGTCTTTTGTTAAATCTCTTAACTAAGTGCATACTTCATTGTATGTTTATAAATCCTTTAACAAGGTGGACCTCATAGTCCTTATTGCTCCTAACAAGGCAGATCACCAGAAGTGGTCAATTCTAAGCCTTAATAGGTTAAATTTATACTACAGTACTAAAGCTTGTGGGTATCATCCCCATCATAGGTTTACTTTCTAATTGGAAGGTTTCTGGGTTACCATATCTTGTGTCAAAGGGTTATGAATGTTTTATTGCTTTCATTCATTCATGCATGCAATTAGATCAAAATATTATATGAAAGATTATTTGGTTAAGTAAGATAAAGTTTTATCGGTTCCTAATTTACCCCTCTACTCTTAGTAACCTAGCCTATCTTATATTTCCAACAATTGGTATCAGAGCTACTAGTTCTCATAGAAGAAGTTTGGCAATTTGAGATAAGATTAGAGACAATGGAGGTATATAGGCTAGATAAGGCTATTGAGAATGAAAAGTTGGATCTGGAATTGTTCGTTGGACAATTGAAGAAAGAAACAAAGAAACTCTCAATCATTGAAAAGAAGGAAAGATCTTGTAGTACAAATGGATGATAATATGTATATTGAAAATACGATTGAAGACTTATGTCTAGAAAAAAGTTGAGATGAAGCTAATGCAGCAATCAAAGACCTATTGAAGAAAAATTCCAATCTTCAAGAAGAAGAGAGAAATCTAAAAGAGAGCAAGAAATCCAATCATCCAGATTATGTGAAGTCATGGAACAAAAAAAAAAATCTAAATAAGTGATAGAAGAGAAGGATAATGAAATTCAACAACCATCCCTTTAACAAGTAGACTTTATTGATCAATTCAATGATGCAAATCAAGACCTTATCAATTTTAAGGATAGAGAATGAAAGACTAGACAATGATCTCAACATTGAAAAGAAAACCAATGAGAGGATGATGAAATCTTAGGAAAGCATGAATTAATTGAATGAGTAAATTCAATATAGACAAAAAGGAAAAGCTAGATTAGGATGCACAGGAGAAGGTGAATCATCTTAGTAGGAAGCTCAAAAGAACAAAAGGCCTACTTGCAATCATTGTGGTAAGATAGGTTATACATCAAACAAATGTTGGAGAAATGGTAAAGAGAAATTCAATGGAAATTGTTATAGTTGCAACAAGCATGGTCATAGAGAAATTAAATGCATAGAGAAACCAAGGTTTGAAGGAAAGTTTCACAATTACAAGAAAAAAGGACACATATATTTAGAGTGCAAAACCAAGAAATGGAACCCAGTAGAACAAATTGTGAAAGCAATATTTGGATGGGATTACAACACATGGTATAGATGTCACTACTATGGCAACTTTGGGCACATCAGAGCAAACTTTGTGAAACATCACATGACGAAAAGAGATACTACAAAAATATGTTGTATTTTTACAAAACATGGACATCTTGCCAAGAATTGCATGAACATAGGAAGAATTGAAGATGAAAAGAAAGAAAAAGATGACAATATTAAAAAACAAATGACACAGTAATGGGTACCAAAACCTCCAAAGAATGCAAGAAAAAATAATGAAGTGGTTGACACCCAAGTCAATGAGTTGGGTGGCACAATCATTTCAACTTAGTTCCCTATGGAGATCAATAGAACTGTGATTCAGAAGAAGTCATCTAACATCAATTCTAGCTAGCAAGTAGAAAGATCCATATCAACATTCAAGATGCACAAGGATCATTGATCTAGGTCAGGTTGCAAGACCTTACTAAGAAATGTCGGTATACACTAAGATTAGGTATAGGTACCAAGTGAATGTGACTCTATAGAGATATGAATGTCTCCTGAGCCTTAAAAACCAAACCAAGTGGAGGATAGTCTATCACTGAGCATGTATGAGTATGGAGCATTAATGGTCATTGAAAAAGAAGAAATTCATTAAAAGGAAGAAATCAATTGGATCATTTCATCACAAATTTTTAGAGCTATTTGTGAAGAGAGAATTCAAAGCCCCTAAGTGATTTGAGTATTTATTGTTGAATATTTCTCACATTTTCAGAAACCCTACCAAGCATGGAATCATCAAGTAGCAAAGTTAAGAAAGGTTCTAAAATGTTAGTTTGAGAAGTTGACATCGAGGCACCTACATTCAAGTTGAGTTTGGTGACTGTAGAGGTGCTTGACCCAGATATTGCTCAGTCCCAAATTCTACCCAAGGTATTTGTCATGCATGCATGACATTTGTTCGTTATATTAGTGTTCTATTTAGGAACTTAGTACCCTAGAAATGAATGAGGCATTCAATAAATTATGCATGGATGGTGTATTGAGACCCAAACATCAACATTTTGAAACCAAGGGTTTGACACATATTTCACATATGCCAAGGGATTTTAATGTCAAATGGATTAGACTTATTCTAATCCATGTTTATAATGGTAAGCTATGGTTGGATCAACCCATTCAGGTAACAAAGAAAATGATTCATAGAATCACTAGATTGACAATGTTGAATAAAGCAGAGAACACCAAAACCCTAGATTGGGTTGAATTGGCTAAGAAAAGTCTTGTCGAGTGGGATGGAAGAAGCATGAAATTGAGTGGCATAATAGACATGGAGCTAAAGTTTTGAATCCATGTGATTCCTCACAAGATTTATAGGTCTATCAAGTTGAATAGGGTGTCTTGTGAGGTTGTTCATCTTGCATACAAGGTGGTAAAGAATAACTTATCTTTTGACCTTATTGAGTTGTTGTTGATAAAATTCAACAAGAATATGGAAAACATCATAGTGTCAAAGAAAAACTCATGTAATTTCAGTTCTCTTTTTTACATTTCTATTTTTATTTGTTCAAAAGTGTTTCCCTTCCAAAGGATCTATAGTATGGATGAAGTATGTTTCAATATTATATCAAATAAATAAATACATAGTAGAAATGGGTGAAAATTTTGACAACATCATGGACAATTATTTTGAAACATTCAAAGAAAGGATACAAAATAGCTTTACCATAACCAAGAAGCTTGTAGAAGACTATGAGAAAGATATATGTTTCATGGTTGGTTGTGAAAAATTATACATTCAAGTAGTCAGACCTAGAGTGGCATGGATTAAGCCTCTAGAATATGAGGTTAACATTAATGACACTAAGGATATCATTGAAGCTCTACTGAATGAGCCTATGGATCCTAAAGCCACTTATTTTGGAACTTATGATGAAGCCAAGGAAATAATTGAGCTTGAGATTAGGCTACCTCAAGTTGTAAGAAGAGGAAGAAAGAGGATAGAAAAGATAATAAAAAATGCAAAATCATCAAGCTCTCCTCTAATTCTTACCAAGGGAAAAGGTGATGATGTGGAAGATGATCTTGAAGAGGATGAAGTAGAGGAATTTGAATATGAGAAGGAATAGCCTCCCAAGAAGAAGGGGAAGGTAATCATAACCAGACCTACTAAGTCCTCCCCTACAGTATTCAGAAAAAGAGCGACCAAATCCAAGAGAAAGAAAAATTTAGGCAAAGATGAAGTATAATAGATCATATTTAAAATGTTTACACCTAAATTTCAAGAAAATTTGAAGAAGATGGAAGAAGGAGAAAGAATGACATGTTTTAAGTCTCTTAAGTATGAGACTAGAAGTGAAAAGGAGAAAAAGAATATAGAAGATACACTCATGGAAAAAAGAAGATAGGAGATGTCTAACTTCGATAACTACACACCTACTACTAGTTCTGAGCAAAGGGAAAGGAAAACATTTGAAGAGAGATAGTGATAGTTCTGAAGATCAGCTTGATCAACTTGAAGTCCTTATTGCAAAACAATTTGAAAGAGGAAGAGGTAAATCTAAAGGTAAATTACCTATTATTTTCATTTCATGCAACAAAGTTGGCCATATTGCTACTAGCTTTTGTGAAAAGGAGGATAAGGATGAAAGAAACAAAAGCAAGTATAAATAAAGAAGAGGTTACAAAGACTACAAGAGAAACAAATATGACAAAGGTAAGAAACCTTGTTATATTTCTAGAGAAGAAATTAACAATGAATCTAAAAGTAATGATGATGAAGTTGTAACTTTCTATGAAAGAAGATTCTAGTGAAGATGAGAAAACTACATCAATCTCATTTGCAAACAAAAGTGACAGATGAATAATTGATAGTGGATGCTCCAATCATATGACTGGTGATCAAGATAAATTTGAGGATACTTCTCCTTAGAAAGGTGGATGTGTTGTTAGAATATATAGTCCACTGATATAACTAGCGTGGGGGGTGTGGGGGTAGGTGGGGTGGGAGGGCAGGGTAGATCAATTATTCAACTATTTTCACAATCATTAACCTTATACGAAGTTAACCATGTGAGTAATATAAACTAAAACCACAACAAGATACTCACACACAATTAACACTAGATATGTTAACTAGGGAAACACTTGATCAGAGGGAAAACATCAGTGGGAGTGGTACCTACAAGATGTACTAATATAAATATTCCTTGTTAGAGGATAGACCCTATCAGGAGTCTATTACAACATTTAGTACATATGAGTCCTTGTTAGGAGATTCCAACCATGTTAGGAGTTGTGCCAACCATATTAGGAGTTGTGGAAGACAATTGGACCCACTACCCAAATAGCTTCAAGGTTAAGATCAATGAACCCACTATCCAAATGATGTCTATATTATTCCTTATAGAATAATAGAACTAAGATGTACTTCCTTCTTCTATCTCTATCCTTTCAACTGAACTTCTACTCCAATGATCCTTGAATCACTTACATGCATTCAATAAGCGTTATACTCCTCACACTACACACTAATAGTTCACATTCCACTTGATCTTTTTGTCCCTAATACTTTACAAAAAAGGAAAACAACTTTCCTTGAGTTGGCCTTGAGGATTTCCCAATTAATTAAAATAAGGTAATTAATTAATTCACAATTGTAATAGCACTGTTGGCCCATAGTCTATACAAAAATTCACACATGAGATATCACATCTTGCACACATGCTGATGTCACCACATGACTTTCTTCTATCACTATGTGATTGCGTACTTCTTTATTACATTTTAGATCAAAGATAGCAATAGATCATCAAAACATTATTTTCCAGTACTCTATTTCTAAACTACTTCTAGTAAATCAAGTGTAACTTTTGTACACCATTGACTTAGACTTAGTTCTCTTCACCACATCATTAAAACAACCTCAAGAACATGTCCTTCATTGTGCATCATCTAAACCTTCCTCAACTTCTTCTCATCATAAGATCTTTGATGGCTATTCTTCCTTTCCTTATAGAATTATTGCTATGTTGACATTAATGACAAATACACTCATGAATTCAACATGTCAATACTCTCTAATGCTTAGGATACTCCCCCAACATATTATCATCAACATTCATACTATCAATCTCCCCCCTTGGCATTGATGGCAACATAGATGAAAAACATATAAGTTCCAAGAATACAAAACTATACTCTGTTACTGCTACTGACATCTTCTCATATCCTCTTCATCAATCTAAAATCTTATGGCTACTATAAATAGCATCAATTATTCATAATGAACAACTCACAACAATTTTCTTGCTGCATATCTTTCCCATAGGATATTCTTTTGTGCAGTTACATTTCCTTGTGTGCACTAACATATTCTTTTTCACACTAACATTTCCTTCTAGGCACTAACATATTCTTGTACGCACTAACATAGTCTTCTAGACACTTACATGAATCTTTCTAGATCTCCCTAAAGAGATAACACTCCCCTATTGACATCTTAATAAGTTCCTCTTTCATATTTTCTCTCTCCATTGCCTAGGAGATGTTTTTTGTATTCACATTCTCTCCCCCATTGACATCAATGTCAAAGGTGTCAAGAAGTACAAAATACCAATTACTATTTACCAATTGTTATAATATACTTCTTCCAATTCATAAATCAGCTCAAGTATCCAAATACCAAATACCAAGAGTCCTTAATGACTCAGTACATACTAGATACTCCCATGTATAGGAAGTATCAACATTCTATGTAGTCTAGCCATAGTGCTCTACACTATTGGACTTATGCACTCCTTGCATCATCTACTCTAAAGTAGGCAGGGGTATAACCCCTAACATACCTCTTAGATACTTAAAAGTATCCTTAGGCAAAGGCTTCGTAAACATATCTACAATCTAATCTTTAGTACTTACATAATCCAATCTTATTTCCTTCTCTATTGTCTTCTCTCTCAAAACATGATACTTAATGGATATGTACCTTGTTTTAGAATGTAATACTAGATTCTTAGACATACTCACTACAATTGTGTTATCATAGTAAATGATAACAGGTTCTGTAAACTCAATCCTAACATCCTTCAAGATTTGCTTAATCCACATAACTTGATTACAATTATTGTTGCTACAACATACTCAGCCTTAGCTATACTCTGAGATATATAGTCCTATTTCTTTCTCAAAAAAGAAACTAATCTTCCTCCAAGAAAGAATGTTCCACCACTGGTGCTCAATCTGTCATCCATATTGCCTACCCAATCTGCATTAGTATATGCAAACAAAGTAAAATCATTTGATCAATCATACTAGATTCCATAATTAGATGCACCCTTCAAATATCTGAATAGTCCTTTTACTACTGCATAATGATACTCTTTAGGATAAGATTGAAAACTCACTACAATCCCAACTACATTTTCTATATATGATTAGGTGTGAGCCAGATATTGTAATCCTCCTATCATAGATCTATACTTCTTCTTCTCAACTATAGGTGTCTCATCTTTACTAGATAACTTGTGACCAGTTATCATGGGTGTACCAATAGGTTTGCAACTTTCTAAACCAAATATTTTCAAGTCTTTCAGATACTTTGCATGTGAAATTAATATCCCATCTCTGCTCTGCACAATGTGCAATCCTAGGAAAAAATTCATTTCTCCTATCATGCTCATTTCAAATTCATTTTTCATCTCTTCAGTAAAGTTATCACTTTATTTATCATTTCCTCCAAATAGTATGTTATCCACAAATATTACAATGATAAACAAACCATCATCAATTTTCCTTAAGTATAGATTACTATCTATTGTGCCTTTAATAAATCTAAGTTTAGACAAATATCTATCCAACCTTGCATACCAAGTTCTAGGTTCTTGCTTCAGAGCATATAGTGATTTCTTCAATCTTCATACAAAATATTTTTCTTCTATTAGAGGGAATCCATCAAGTTGCTCAATGTAGACTTCTTCTCCAAGTTCTCCATTCAGAAAAGCTGACTTGACATCCATCTGATAAACATTAAAATTCTTGTATGCTGAATGAGCCAAGAACATCCTTGCTACTTCCATTCTTGCCACAAGTGCATATAATTCCTCATAATCTATGCCTTCTTGCTATGAGTCACCTTTGCAAACAAGTTTGGCCTTGTTTCCCACAACTTCTATTTGCTCTTTCATCTTATTTATGAGTACCCACTTGGTTCCTATCACATTTTTGTCTTTAGGTCTAGGAACTAATTCCCATGTCTCATTCTTCACAATTAGATATAATTCTTCTTTCAGTACTTGCATCTAGTGATCATCCTTACATGCCTCATCTACACTCTTAGGTTCCACTTGATAAATTAGACATAATTCCTCATTCACTCTATTCCTTTTCATTACACCTTTATCCTTGCTCCCAATTATCTTCTCTAGAGGGTTATTCTTTGTCATGTTTCTACTGGAGGTAGGAGTTAACATCTCAATTCTTATCTCTTCTCTAGGTTCTGATCTTTGTTCTTCTCTATGCTCAATAGATACATCATTCTACAAGTTATTGTTAGTCTCAAAAGGAACTTTAGCATTTTGTCTAACAATTCTAGAATTGTCTTCTTTTTCATTAGAATTATAATCTACTGTCTTCTCTTTAGTATAAAAATTTTCATCAATCCTTACATTTCTGCACTAAACTATTGTCTTAGTTCTATAGTTGAAATATTTATATGCTTTACTTTTCAATGAGTAACAAAGAAACATACCTTAATCGCTTCTAGGATCAAACATATATCCCATTCTATTCAAGTGTTCTTGGTGAAGATAATTGTCTTTTGATTCCATTTTCTTTACAAAACATGTTGAACTCTCTAGAGGTGAACTCTCCTCTATGTGATCTCAAACATTTCATGTTGACACTAGATTCATTTTCAACTCTATTCTTAAATATCTTAAATCTCTCAAAAGCTTCAAACTTCTCTTTAAGAAATGCTACCCATATCATTCTAGTGAAATCATCAACAAAAATCATAAAGTACCTTTCACCATATAATCCTCTAGTTCTTGTAGGACCACTCAAATCTATGTAAACAATCTCCAATTTCTTTGTAGTAGAGAACTTCTTGCTAGGAAAAGACACTTTCCTGTACTTAGCCAAAATACATTCCTTGTAGACAACATTGGTAGGCTTAATAATCTTAGGTAGATCTCTCACTACAAATGTACTTCTAACCTTCAAAATATTATCAAACTTTACATGACAGAACCTCCTATGTCATAACCAAATGTTATCAAATTTTGCATCCAAAAATGTTATTTCATTAGGATTCAACTGAAATATATTACCTCTGGACTAGTTCTAGTACTAATCAACTTACCATCTTTTTCTTTGATAATGTAAGTCTTCTCTATGAACTGCAATAGATATCCGTTGTCTACCAACTATCCAACACTTAATAAATTATGTTCCAAACCATAAATTAAAAACATCATCAGTGTTATTTTTAACATCTAGTGTAATAGATCTAGTTCCTATAATATGGTAGTTTGCATTGTTACCAACTCTAACAATAACTCCATCATGATTTCTCAACTTAACAAACTTGTTCATAACACAAGTCATGTGATGTGAACATCCACTATCAATTATCCTATTTGATTTCTTCTCAACTTGGCTAACTAGAGATCTCTCTTCTCTACTTTATCTATCAAGATCATCTTCCTTAATAGCCAAAAATCCTAATTCATCATCACTTTCACTCTGATCTCTTTCATTAGATTCTTCATCTTCATTAACATGTAAACAATTTATATCCTTATCTCTTCTAGGATTAAATTTTCCTCTAAATTTTTTCTCTCATTTAGGAAATTTAGATTCATAATGATCATATTCATCACAAGTCCAACACTTAAAGATTTTCTTACCATCTTTCCTTCTTCTTACTAGAAGGGCTATTCCTTCTTCTATCTTCTTATCTTCTTCAAATATACTAGAAAATTCTCCTCTTACACTTGCACTTCTTGATAGATTAGGTCAAATATTTAGAATACTAAAAGATTTCTCAACTTTAGCTAGTTATCCAAATTGTCTCAATTTTGCTTCTAGATACTACAACCTTCCAAACAATGTTTCCTTTGTGAAATATTTGGTGTAGGGCATTACTAGCTAAATCATCTGAGCTATCTTCTTGAATGGTGATGTCAAAATTTTCAAAATCTTCCATATAACCTCATCATCTTATTTAATTCCACCAAGAGACCAAATACCAACAATAATTTCTAATATTCTACCAACATAACTTCTTATAGATTCATCTTTCATGATTGTAGAATCTTGAAATGTACAAATCCAAATTTTCAATGTCATTCTTTTTGCATGATCATCACCTTCAAAAGTAACTTATAATGCTTTCCAAATTTTATGAGAAGTTTGGAATGTCTTTACCTAATTGTATTCATTATTTGGAAGAGCTGATAGTAGGGCTTCTTTGGCTCTCATGTTACACATGAATAGATATCTTTCTCCCTCACTACATTCTTCTAGCTTTGATTCTTCACAAATTTCCTTATTAACTTTTGTCAAAAGCCAATATCCTGGATCTATGCATAACATATGAGTCTTCATCTTTTCCTTCCAACTATCATAGTTGGCCCCATCAAATTTTGGATTATCTTTCTTGAACATATTTTCCATCAATCTCCCAAAGTTGTTAAGCCTTATCTTCAAGGATCTGATGACCTTTGATACCAATTGTTAGAATATATAGTCCAATGATATAACTGAGAGCTAGTGGGGGGGGGGGGGGGGGGGCTGGCGGGGGTAGTGAATAAGTTATCCAACTATTTTCACAATTATTAACCTTAAAAAAACTTAACCATGTTATTATTATAAACTAAATCCACAACAACGTTCTCATACATAATTATCGCCAGATATGTTAAGTAGGAAAACTCTTGATTAGAGGGGAAACCCTAGTGGGAGTGGTACCCACAAGATGATGTACTAATATAAATATTCCTTGTTAGAGGATAGACCCTATTAGGCATCTTTTGTAACATTCAATACATATGAGTCCTTGTTAGGAGACTTTTAATCCTTGTTAGGAGATTTCAACCCTATTAGGAGTTGTTGAAGATAGCTGGACCCACTGCCCAAACAACATCAAGCTTAAGATCAATGAACCCATTGTCCAAATGATATCTATATTATTCCTTGTAGAATAATAGAACTAAAATGTACTTCCTTCCTTTTTCTTTGTCCTATCAACCAAAATTTTGCTCCTCCAGATCTTGTAACCAAATCTCATAGTGTGCATCCAATGATCTGTTAGATCACTTACACACATTCAGTAAGCATTTTGCTCCTCACACTATGCACTAATACTTCACATTCTACTTGATCTTATTCTCCTAGATACTTTATAAATAAGGAAAAAAACTTTCCTTTATACCGTATCTTCATAATAATTCCTTGAGTCAACCTTAAGGCTTTTCCAATTAATTAAAATTAGGTAATTAATTAATTCACAATTACAATATTACTATCGACTCATAGTCTATACAAAACTTCACTCATGAGATACCACATATTGTGCACATGCTAAAGTCACCACATGAATATCATCTATCATAGTCTAACTATGCATCTCTTTATTACATCTAAGATGAAAGATGGTGATAGATCATCAAAACATTATTTTCTACTATTCTATTTCTACACTACTTCCAGTAAATCAAGTGTAACTTTTATACACCATTCACCTAGACTTAGTTCTCTTAATCATATCATCAAGACAACCTCAAAAACATGTCCTTCACTATGCATCATCTAAACCTTCCTCAGCTTCTGTCCATCATAAGATCTCTAACACCTATTCTTCTAGTCCTTACAAAATTACTACTATGTTGACATTAATGAAAAATACATTCATGAATACAACATATCAATACTCTCCAATGGTTAGGATACTGCCCCAATGTAATATAATTAGCATTCATGCTAACATTTATTAAATTTGGTGATGATATCCTATGATTTTTAAAATGTAAAGGTGTCATTCAATTGACTAAAAAGATAAAATTTAACAATGTTTACTAGGTTGAAGGATTTAACTATAATCTATTGAGTGTTTCACAACTAAACAAATTAGATTACAAAGTTGAATTCCAAAAAAGGAAGGCCAAGATATATGTTGCTAATGGTAAGATGATAGGACATGGTGATCAAATAAGAGGTAACTTGTTTTATCTAGATATATCTAATGAGACATGTTTTTTTGCACAATCAAAATATGTTTGGTTATGGCATAAGAGGTTGTGTCATGTAAACTTTGATAATTTGGTGAATATTAGTAAAATGAAGAAATTAAGAGGGTTCCCTAAACTAAAGAAGCTTAACAATGCTACATGTAAATAGTGCCAATTGGGAAAAATGACCAAATATAGCTTCAATGAGAAAACATACACCTCTAATGATATTTTGGAATTGGTTCATAATGACCTATGTAGACCTATTGATGTTCAAAGATATTGTGGAGATAAGTATTTCTTTCTATTTGTTGATGACTACTCTAGGATGATGACTATGATGTTCCTTAAAGATAAATCTAATTCTTTTCAATTATTCAAGTGTTATTTAGCAAGAGTTGAAAAATAAATAGGGAAGAATCTAAAGTGCTTGAGATCTCATAGGAGTAGTGAGTTCATTTCATATGAGTTCAATACATTCTGCAATGATGGAGGAATAAAAAGATGGATGTCATTACCAAGGACCCCTCCTTAGAGTTTAATGGTTGAAAGGAGAAATAGATCAAAAATGGACTATGCAACAACATTTATGATGGAAAAGAGTGTATCAAAGAAGTATTGGAGAGAAGTTGTTAGTATTGTTGTCTATACTATGAATAAAGTACAAGTCAAGAAAGGTACAAATGCTACGCCTTTTGAAATATGGTATGGATATAATCCTAATCTGAAATATTTCAAAAAATTTGAAATTAAATTATATATACTAAAAGATAATAGGAATGGAAAACATGATGCAAATATTGATGAAGGTATATTCCTAAGATATTCTATCAAGAGTAAAGCTTACAAGTGCTTAAACTCTAACACTAACAAAGTTTTGGAAAGTGCAAATGAGAAAGTTGATGAGTTTATAGAAAGAAGTGACATTACATAAAATGAAGAACCTAAATATTATAGTACATTCACCTATAAAGATGAAGGTGTTCCTAGTACTCCAAATGAACAAGAAAATCAAGTTGTTGTTTCCTAGCAAATAGGAAATGATGTAGCACAAAAATAAAATAAAATTGAACAACAGATAGTGGGTGTGGATTAATAGACTGAAGATGCCTAGTCATAGACAAGAAATGTTGATCATCAAATAGAGAATGTCAAGAATGAAAAAACTAGACTAGAACTTTAACAAGAAAGAGAAAATGAGTTTGATATTTTTTTCCAAGATGAACCTATAAAAACATAGAGAAGGAAACCACCTATGTAAGACAAGTTTCTAAGAAGACATCACAAACTTGAACAAATCATTGGTGATGCTAAATCAAGTGTTATGAAAAGGAAAAGACTCAAAGATAATACATTCTTACTTTGTGAATTTGAGCCCAACTAAGTAAAAGATACTTTAGATAATGAAGATTTGATTCAGGCAATGATTGAGGAGATTGAATAGATTGAGATGAATAATAATTGGACTTTAGTGCCAAGACCTAAAAACAAAAATGATATTGGAACAAATTGGGGTTTTAGAATTAAACTCAAAGAAAATGGTGAAGTAACAAGAGAAAATGCAAGACTACTTTGAAAAGGATATGCTCAAGAATGAGTTGATTATGGAGAAGCTTTTTCTCCTACGGAAAGACTAGGAGTTAGAACTTTGATTGCATATTTTTCCTACAATAATTTCAAGGTATATCAAATGGATTTCAAATCTACATTTTTGAATAGTATACTTGGGGAAGAAGTATACATTCAACAACCTCAAGGATTTGTAGATCCAGACTAGAAAAATATGGTATGTAAATTGAACAAAGGTCTTTATAGATTGAAACAAGCCCAAAGAGTATAGTATGAAAGACTCCATAATTATTTGGTGAAGATTGGTCTGGAAAGGATGATAAATAATAGTAATCTATATTTAAAGAATGGTATGAAAAATGAAGTATTGCTATCTAAAATATTTTTTGATGACATTATATTTGGAGTATGAGAAGCATGCTATAAATCATTTGCTGATAAAATGAAGAAGGAATTTGAAATGTCTATGTTTGGTGAAATCAAATTCTTTGTTGGATTACAAACATGTCAAATGGAGTTTGGTATTTTCATTACTCAATCCTAATATATCAAGGAGATACTAAAGATTTTTGGAATGCAAGATTCAAGACCAGTGAGCACACCTATGTCTACAAGAAATAAGCTATCTAAGAATGATGCATCCTCTAATGTGAACCAGACCCTATATAGATTGATGATTGCAAAATTGCAATATGTTGTTCATAGTAAACCTGATATTGCATTAGCAATTCAAATAGTTGCTAGATTTTGCACAAACCCTAAGGAGAATCACATGATGGTAGTGAAAAGGATAATTAGATATCTAGAAGGTACAAAACATTATGGATTGTATTACAAGACAAGTGATAGATTTCAACTACAGGTATTCACTGACTCTGATTGGGCAAGAAATATTGATGATAGAGAAAAGCACTAGTGGAGGTGCATTCTTTCTAGGAAAGATATTGGTGTAATGGACAAGCAAGAAACATAATTATATTCCCTAATCAATAGCTGAAGTCGAGTGTGTGGTAGCTATAGTGAACTATTCAAATATTATGTGGATAAAGTCATTACTCAAAGGAATGAAAGAAGAAATTACATATCCAATAGTTAGCTATTGTGATAACACAAGTTCTATTAAAATTTCAAAGAATTTAATGATGCACACTAAAAAAAACACATTTCTATCAAGTATCACTACATGAGGGAACTAGTTCAAAACTAAGAAGTAAAGTTAGAATATGTGCACACTAAAGAACAAATTGTTGACATATTCACTATAGCCCTTCCTAAAGATTCTCATGAATATTTTAGAGGTAAATTAGGGGTGACCCCCCTAAGAAAAGCAACTTAAGGAGAAAAGGTGCATTGCATCAAATGTACCAATCATAATATCTTGTACATTGATGCAAAACAACTCTAATTTGGGAAATTACTAAGGTAGATAGTCAAGTACAACATAAAATATTAGTAATAGATAGATGACATAAATTAGTCAGACATGCAAATATTGAGATAATTTAGATTTATAAAGTGATAGAAGCTAAGAAAGCCACATGTCTTTGGCATTGTTTTCAAAGAGGGATAGATATAAAGAGAAAAAGCAATAGACATCTACAAAAGTGAGATATTTATTACTGAATGACAAATGTATCCAAGAGGGAGATCTATTAACTCAGATAGTGAAAATCAATAAAGAGAATTAGACTAAAACTAAGGATATTGATCATTCATGATAGAGAAATCTTTTGGATTGTATGGTAACAGACTAAGATACATTGAGGGTAAGATATTGAGATGTTTATGTTAATGCCAAAGAGGGAGATTATTGGAGATCAAGGAAGGTATTGATCTACTTATGAAAAGGGAGCTAGAAGGTATGGAAATTTTTATTTGTTGGGTATGTAAAGAGTTTGATCATTTTTCATCCACATGTCATAAGAGCATAAGATAAGCTAGAAATATTTTTTTCTCTGATGAAGATGAAGAATTAAAGAAAGTATGGAAATATTCTTGAATTATTGTGATGATAAAGATAATGATCCTAAACTAGTTAAGAAAGAGGAAGTAATAAAAGAGATTACTTGGTAACTATTGTTGATCCAAAGGCTAACCAAAAGTATTTAGAAGTTACCATTGAGATTAACAATGATTTGTAGAATGGGAATTAGGTTGAAGAGCAGAGATATGAGCCTAGTGTAGAAGAAATATTTGAGTTGACAAATCCTAGTAGAAGTATATCAAAGAATCATCCTCATGAACAGATCATTTGGAGTAGAAATAGAAATCAGGTAAAAGAAGTATGTGAATTATGTTAGTTTTCTCAAGTTGAACCTAAGAGAATAGATAAAGCATGTAAGGATAATAATTGGATTTAGACAACAAAAAAGAATTAGATTAGATTGTGAAGAATGACACATGGGAATTAGTTCCAAGCCCTAAAGATAAGAATGCTATTAGAACCAAATGGGTATTTAGTAAAAAATGAATGAACAAGGTGAAGTTGTGGGAAACAAGGCTAGAATTGTGCATAAAGGATATTCATAGCAAGAATGAATAGACTATGAGGATACATATGCCCCTAACACTAGAATAGAAGTAGTAAGAATGTTCTTGTCTTATGCAGCAAATAATAAATTCAAAGTGTATTAGATGGATGTCAAATCAGCCTTCCTAAATGGAGAATTTGAAGAAGAGGTATACATTGAGAATCTTGAAGGTTTTCCTCTAATAGAAGAGAAAGATATGGTATGTAAGTTGAAGAAAGTTGTATATGGCCTAAAGCAAGCACCTAGAACTTGGTATGTGTGGTTGGACAATTATTTGGCAAAGCTTGGATTTTCTAAAGGTACAACAAATAATAACTTGTATTTGAAAGAGATAGAGAATGATTTGTTGATAATGGTAATATTTTCTCATGACATAATATTTGGAGGTAATGATGAAGAAAGTGATAAGTTTGCTAAAGAAATGAAGAATGAGCTTGAAATAAGTATGATAGGAGAAATGAAGTTTTTCCTTGGTTTGTAGATTGTACAGAACATAGATGGTGTTTTTATTTCACAAGATAAGTATCTAAAAGGCTTATTAAATATATTTGGATTGGAAAGTTGTAAGATTTTTGGTACACCAACATTAAATTGGTCAAAATTTATCTAGAAAAGATGAGACACCCATAGTTGAGAATAAGATGTATAGATCCATGATTGGAGGTTCATAATATCTGACTCACACCAGACTAGATATAACAAATGTAGTTGGCAATGTAGCTAGATTTCATGTTGTTCCTAAGGAGTATCATTATGCAACAACAAAAAGGATATTCATATATTTGAAGGGAGCATCTGATTATGGAATACGATATTATAGGTTAATTGATTTCACTTTTTATTCTTATACTGATGTAGATTGGGCAAGTAATATGAATGACAAAAAAAGCACCAGTCATATGGATGAAGTAGATGCTAAAGGATATTAGGATAGAAGTTTTAGAACTTTTTATCATATATTGTAATAACACAAGCAGAATAAGTATGTCTAAGAATCATGTATTCCATTCTAAGACTAAGCATATATCTATCTATTAAGTATCATGTTTTGAGAGAAAATGATATAGGTAAAGAGATCATATTGGAATATGTGAATACTAAAGATCAGATTGCAAATATCTTTACAAAGACCTTACATAAAAATACATTTGAGTACCTAAGAGGTATGCTTGGGGTTATGTCCCTACCTACTTGAAAGTAGATTATGCATAGATTGCATCAATCCAATGGTACAGAGCACTATTGTTTGACTGGACTAAATGTTGATATTTCTTGTATGGGAGAGTATCTATGATGAGAAGAGTCATTAAGGACTCATGGTATTTGGTATTGAACAATGCCTTTTGACACTTGAGATTATTGAATACTTCAAGCAATTGATTGACATAATGAATCCTTTTTCATTGATGTTAATGAGGGAAAAGAGTGCATGAAAAACATCTCCTAAGAATGAATGGGGTAGAGATAGTTATTAGGGAGTTTTAGAAATATTCATGTAGGTAAGAGAAGGAATATCTCTATGGGGGAGATATGCACCAGAAAGAGTGTTGATGAATGTGGGATAAACTAAGAAGTTTCTTAACAAATAACTCGTGATTCCTATCTAGAAGATCCAGAACAGAGCAATATTCTAGATGATTTCATATTTGATTAATGAAGATGATTTGAAAAGACCATAACATCAACAACAACATAGTACTATTTGTTATTCTTGGAGCCTATATATTTTTTGTCTATGTTTTTGTCAATGCCACAAGGGGGGATTATTAGCATAAATGATCATTGTATTCCTTTGGGGGAGTATTCTAAAAATTGGTGAGCATGTGGTAGTATTGACATGTTGCATTCATGACTATGGGTAAAAGTACAAGGTTGTGTCACCTTTTAGGCTGACTTATTAGAATGACTAAATTTAAGTATTTCTATCTAAAAGTATATTTTGTTCAAACATATGATTTAGATAAATTATTTCTAGTTAAGTTATATATGGTCTCACACTTTTCCAATTGGAAATGTCTACTAAAAGCATGTTTTCTACTAGTTTGTATCCAATTACTACAGAAATAAAATTATTTTAGAAAATTGACATTTCAATAACTCTTATTATTTTTTATGATATATAAACACCATTTTATAGAGCTCAAAGTCAATAATATTCTCATATAGAGTTTATAGTGTTTTAATTAGATATAGTATATTGTAATTAAAAAATTCTACAAGTATGTATTTTAACACTTGAAAAGATGTCGATTTTGAAAAAGAAAAAAATATTAAAAGATATCAAAAAATTATAAAATTATATGACATTCTAGAGAACACTGTCCTCTTTGAGAATGTATAATTTCTCTCTTGGTTAGAATAGATTTGTTTTGAAAAATGTGGTGGGAGATGAAAACTATCAATTTCAGATGAGTTAAAATTGGGATCATTATAAAAGAGAAAATACAGGTCTAAAGCCAATTTTTATTATTGATTGTTATAGATATATATGTTATCTATGGCATAGTCTTCAATCAATGGGAAATAAGTTGATTTCCATATAGTTTTTTAGTGGGAACTAGATCCCTAATTTTTAGCATTTTTCAACAACTAAAAAATTATCTATAAAAATTAGGAAAAAATATCGATTCTTATTCCAAATAATTTTAAAAAATTATAATCATAGACTTGATCCATTTCTACATATTTCATTAGTTTAATTCATCATCAAATTCTAATTAATAATACCATTTTTATGTCATTGAAGGTGAATAGTTCTACTTTTGTTTTCCCTTTCCTTTACAAAAGGGTGACACAAATTTGTACTTTTACCCCTATGTTTGTCATTGATGTCAACATAACAGCAATTCTATGAAGACTGGAGAGTAGCAAATAGAGATCAAGGTCGTAAAAAAAGAGGTTTAATATTATGGTAATATGTAGGTAAGGACATGTTCCACACTATGTTTTGATCATAAGGTTCAATGCGCATAAAGTAAGTTGCAGACATACAAAAGATATGCCTAATTTTTATTGAGCAGTACGAAGACAAACTACCTTAGAAGAAGTTTTGAGTGATTGCATTATATCCTCGAATAGAGATATAATCTAGAGATGCACATATAGTTAGTGATAGAAGATAGTCTGATGGTAATGTTAATAAATGTATAAGCCCTAGTGTCACATGGGTGATAAGTTGTATAAACTATGAGCCAAGAGTGCTATTGTTATTATGAATTAATTAATTATCTTATTGTATACAATTGGGAAAGCCTTAAGGTGGATTAAAGGAATTATTTTGAGTATATAGTATAAAGGAAAGATGTTTTCATTGTTTATAAAGGTGTGTAATGTGAATTGATCAAGGAGATGCAAGAGAGAGAAGAATATCTGGTAAATGTGAGTAAGCAATCTAAGGGATTATTGGATGTGAGCATTGTGATCTAGTATTAAGATTAGAAGGAGTAGAGGTCTAGTTGATAAGATAGAGAAAGAAGAAGGAGTAGTACAATACAACTATATTATGGGTATGTGCAAGATCATGGTCAACCAAACTGTGGCCTTAAGTGGTAGTGAAAAACCAACAAATCATGGTTATGTTAACTTGACATGTAATTTTAAAGTAGTTATGGGATTTAGATAAAAATGTTGTAAAAAAAGAATCTGTAGGAAATTGAATGAAATTTCTAAACTACTAGGCCTTATCTAGAGAAAAAATAATTTGATTTGTCAAAATTTTTGATTTTAATGCAATACTAAAAAATTTCAATGGCAAGAATAACAAGTAGGTGTATGTATGACCACCTTAATCAAAATCAAATGATAATATTTTTTAGTATAATTATAGATTTAAAAAAAGTAGACTCATGCCTAGATGTGATGCATAGTTTTGGGTATTTTTATTCCAAATAAATAACTATATATGAATTTTCTACTATAACTTTTCTAGAATTAAAAAAAATCATGTGTCTGACCACCTTAACTAATTGAAAACTTTACCAAATTAAAATATATTTTTTCCTTAGATTATGTGAAACATAGAATGTGACACAACTTTTGGATTTCAAAAATGTTATACCATTTCAAAGTTAGAGCTATTTTTCAATCAATATGTCAATCAACACTTTATAGACATCTTCATTAAAAATTAACTAATAAGTATTTATCAAACTCAAAATTTGATAGAAATTATATTGATGGAATCTTGAGAGTGTTATAAAAAAAACCCTTTTCATTTCATTGAATTTTGGTGAAAATAATATTGTTAGATGGATGGCTACTCGAAGTCTGAATGTCAGTGAAACCTATATCAAACACAATTTTTTTTGTTGACCAAATAGCTTTGGCAAATACCAAGCCTAATTGGCTACCTAATTTTAAATTGGGTACCCAATACAAGATCAGATACTCAATATAAAATTAGGTACCCAAAAAGTGGCAGCCAAAATTCTTTCAAACATTCATAACCCAGCCCAAATTTTAAAAAATTTGGACGAAAACCACCCAAATTTTGGAGGGAAACAAATTTGGGAAGTGTGGGCATTATTATTATGATTAACTATTATTATTATATATGATTATGATTATTATTATTATTATATAGTAATATTATATTATTATTATATATAATAATATATATGATTATTATTATTAAATATGATATATATATATTATGATTACTATTATTAAATATAATATAGTAATATATATAATAATTATTATGATTATTTTTATTACAAATAATATAGCAATAAATATGATTATTATTACTAAATATAATATAGTAATATATATGATAATAATAATAATTATTATTAAACACAATATAGCAATATATATGACTATTATTATTATATAATCTTGTAATATATTATTATTATATTAAAATATATAGTATTATATTATTATCATTCAATATAACATTGTCATGAAATACATCGAAAGGGATCATAGGTTATCATATGACCCCTTTCAACGCATTCGAACCAACCAAATAGGACCCTAGGACCCCTAGGGACATATGTTGTCATGAAATGCATCAAAAGAGATCATAGGTTTCGATGCATTTGAACAAACCAAATAGGTCCCTAAGGGTCCTAGGGCCCCTAGTGATATATATTGTCATAAAATGCATTGAAAGGGGTCATAGTTCATCCTATCCCCCCCCCCTCCATGCATTCAAATCAACCAAATAGGACCCTAGGGATCTTAGGGCCCCTGAAGACATATATTGTCATAAAATGCATCAAAAAGGGTCATAGGTTATCCTATGACCACTTTTGACGCATTTCATGACAACACATGTCCCTAATGGCCATATTTGGCTAGTTCAAATGCATCAAAATGGGTCATAGGATAGCCTATGACACCTTTCAATTTATTTGAACTAGCCAAATAGGTCCCTAGGGATCCTAGGGCCCCTACGAATATATGTTGTCATGAAATACATAGAAAGTACTCATAGGTTATCCTATGACCTCTTTCAATGCATTTGAACCAATCAAATAAGTCCCTAGGAGTCCTAGGACCCCTAAGGACATATGTTGTCATGAAATGCATTGAAAGGGGTCATAGGATAACCTATGACCCCTTTTGACACATTCAAACCAACCAAATAGGTCCCTAGGTGTCATAGGACCCCTAGGGACATGTTATCATAAAATGTGTCGAAAGGTGGTCATAGGTCATCCTATGACCCCTTTTGATACATTTGAACCAACCAAATAGGTCCCTAAGGGTCTTAGAAGCCCTACGGACACATGTTGTCATGAAATGCATTAAAAAGGGTCATAGGATAACCTATGACCACTTTTGACACCTTCAAAAGCAACCAAATAGGTCCTTAGGGGTCCTAAAACTCCTAGGGACATATTTTATCATGAAATGCTTCATAAAGGGTCATAGGTTAGCCTACACATTTAAACCAACCAAATAGGTCCCTAGGGTTCCTACAGCCCCTAAGGACATATGTTGTCATGAAATGCATTGAAAGGGGTCATAGGTTATCCCATGACCCCTTTTTACACATTCAAACCAACCAAATAGGTTCCTAGAGGTCATATGGACCCTCAGACATAAGTTGTCAAGAAATAAGTGCCATGAAATGTGTCAAAAGGGGTCATAGGTTATCTTATGACCCCTTTCAATGCATTCGAACAAACCAAATAGGTCCCTATGAATCCTAGGGCCACTAGGGACATATGTTGAGTCATGAAATGCATCAAGAGGGATCATAGGTTATGCTATTGCCCCTTTTTACACATTTCATGACAACATATGTCCCTAGGGGTCCTAACACCCCTAGGGACATATGTTGTCATAAAATGCATCAAAAGAGGCCATAAGATAACCAATGACCCCTTTGGATGTATTCAAACCAACCAAATAGGTCCCTAAGGGTCCTACGACACCTAGGGACATGTTTTATTCTAAAATGCATCGAGGGGGGTGATAGAATTACCTATGACCCCTTTTGACACAATCAAACCAGCCAAATATGTCCCTAGGGATCCTTGGGCCCTTAGGGACACATATTGTTATAAAATGCATCGAAAGGTGTCATAGGATAACCTATGACCCCAACCAACCAAATAGATTTATAGGGGCCAATGGCTCCTAGGGACATATGTTGTCATGAAATGCTTCAAAAGGGGTCATAGGTTAGCTTATGACCCCTTTTGGCATAGTCAAACCAACCAAATAGTTCCCTAGGGGTCCTAGGGCCCCTAGGGACATATGTTGTCATGAAATATGTCGAAAGGGATCATAAGTTATCCTATGACCTGTTTCAATGCATTTGAACAAACCAAATAGGTCCCTAGGGGTGCTAGGGCCACTAGGGACCTAGGTTGTCCTGAAATGCATCAAAAGGGGTCATAGCATAGCCTATGACCCCTTTCAATTCATTCAAACCAAGAAAATAGGTGCCTAGGGGTCCTAGGACCCGTAGGGACATATGTTTTTATGAAATTCATCAAAAGGGGTCATAAGATATCCTATGACACCTTTCAATGCACTCAAAATAACCAAAAAAGTCCCTAGGGGTCCTAGGACCACTAATGACATATGTTATCATTAGATGCCTCAAAATGAGAAAAAGGTTATCCAATTATCCCTTTTGATGAATTCTAACTAAGAAAATGCATTCATAGGAATCCTAGGACCCCTAGGGACATATGTTGTCATGAAACCCATTGGGAGGGATCATAGGATAACATATGACACCTTTTGACACATTCAAACCAACCAAATAGGTCCCTAGGGGTCCTTGGGCCCCTAAGGACATATGTTGTCATCAAATACTTTAAAAGGGGTCATAAGATAAACCATGACCCCTTTTGATGCATTCAAACCAACCAAATATGTCCCTGGGAGTCCTAGGGCCCCTAGGGATAGATGTTGTCATGAAGTGCATCAAAATGCATTATAGGTTATCCAATGACCCCTTTTGATGCATTCTAACCTACCAAATAGGTCCCCATGGGTCCTAGGGCCCCTAGAGAGATATGTTGTCATAAACTATGTTTAAAGAGCTCATAGGTTATACTATGACACCTTTCGATGCCTTCAAACCAACCAAATAGGTCCCTAGGGTTTCTAAAGCCCCTATGGACATATGTTTTTATGAAGTACATCAAAATGGGTCATAGGTTCTCCTATGACCCCTTTCGATGCATTCAAACCACCCAAATAGGTCCCTAGGGGTCCTAGTAAGCCTAGGGATATATGTTGTCATAAAATGTGTCAAATGGGGCCATATGATCACCTATGACTCCTTTCGATGCATTCAAACAAACTAAATTGGTCCATAGGTGTCCTAGGGCCCCTACGAACATATCTTGTCATGAAATGCATCAAAAGGGGTAATAGGTTATTTTATGAGGCCTTTTGACACAATCAAGCTAACCAAATAGTTTCCTAGGGGTCCTAGAGCCTCTAGGGACATATGTTGTCATGAAATGTGTTGAAAGGGGTCATACAAAAAACTTTGACCCATTTTGATGCATTCTAACTAACCAAATAGTTCCCTAGGGGTCGTAGGACCCCTATTGATGTATGTTGTCATGAAATGCATTGATAGCGGTCATAGAATTACCTATGTCCCCTTTTGACACAGTCAAACCAACCAAATAGGTCCCTAGGGGTCCTTGCGCTACTAGAAACATATGTCATCATGAAATGTGTCGAAAGGGGTCATAGGATAACCTATGATACTATTCGATGCCTTCAAAACCAACAAAATAGGTCCTAAGGTTTCTTAGGGCCCCTAGGGACATATGTTGTCATGAAATGCTTCTAAAGAGGTCATATGTTATCTTATGACCCCTTTAAAAATTTTCAAACCAACCAAATAGGTCCCTAGGGGTCTTAGGGCCCCTAGGGACCTATGTTGTCATGAAATGCATTGAAAGGGGTCATAGGTTATCCTATGACCCCTTTCGACGCATTTGAATCAACCAAAAAGGTTCATAGGGGTCCTAGGGCCCCTACGACATATGTTGTCATGAAATACATCTGGAGGTCATAGGTTATACATATTCGAACCAACCAAATAGGTCCCTAGGGTTCCTTGGGGCCTTAAGGACATATGTTTTCATGAAATAGTTCGAAAAGATTTCATAAGATAACCTATGATCCCTTTTGACACATTTGAACAAACCAAATACATCCCAATGGGTCTTAGGGTCCCTAGTGACATATGTTGATATGAAAAGTATCAAAAGGGATCATAGATTATCTCATGACCTCTTTTGATGCTTTCAAACTACCCAAATAGGTCCCTAAGGGTCTTGGGGCCCCTAAAGACATATGTTGTCATGAAATACATTAAAAGGGGTTATAGGTTATTCTATCACCCATTCCAATGTATTTGAACTAAAAAAATAAGTCCCTAGGGGTCCTAGGGCCCCTAAGGACATATGTTGTGATCAAATGAGTCAAAAGGGGATGCATTCAAACTAACCAAATATGTCCTTAGGGGTCCTAATACCCCTAGCGACATATGTTGTCATGAAATGCATCAAAAAGGATCATAAGATAACCTATGACCCCTTTCAATACATTTGAACCAACCAAATAGGTCCCTTGGGGTCCTATGGCCCCTAGGGACTTATGTTATCATAAAATGCATCAAAATGGATCATAAGATAACCTATGACCCCATTGGATGCATTCAAACCAACCAAGTAGGTGCCTATGGGTCCTAGGGCCACTAGGGACATATGTTGTCAAAAAATGCATTAAAAGGGGTCATAGGATAACTGATGACCCCTTTGGAAAGATTCATACCAACCAAATAGGTCCCTAGGGGCCCTAGGGCTCCTAGAGACATATGTTGTCCTAAAATGCATCAAAAGGGGTCATAGGATAGCCTATTACCCCTTTTGACACATTCAAACCAACCAAATAGGTCCTTAGGGGCCCTAGGGCTCCTAGGGACATATGCTGTCATTAAATGTGTCAAAATTGGTCATAGCATAACCTATGACCCCTTTCGACGTATTTGAACCAACTAAATAGAACCCTAAGGACATATGTTATCATGAAATATGTCAAAAGGGGTCATAGGATAACCTATGACCCCTTTTGATGCATTCAAACCAACCAAATAGATCCCTAGGGGTCCTATGACCCCTAGGGACATATATTGTCATGAAATGTGTTGAAAGGGGTCATAGGATAACCTATGACCCTTTTTGACATATTCGAACCAACCAAATAAGTCCCTAGGTGTCCTAGCAGCCCTAGGAACATATGTTTTCATGAAATGCATCGAAAGTGGTCATAAGATAACCTATGACCTCTTTCGATGCATTCAAATGTACCAAATAGGTCCCCATGTATCCTAGGACCCCTAGGGACATATGTCATCATGAAATGCATTGAAATGGGTCATAGGTTATCCTAAGACCCCTTTTGATGCATCTAAACCTACCAAATGTTTTGCTAGGGGTCCTAGGACCCCTAGGGACATATATTGTTATGAAATGCATCAAAAGGATTCATAGGATAACTTATGACCCCTTTCTACACATTTGAACCAACCAAATAGGTCCCTAGTGCTCATAGGGAGATATGTTCTCATGAAATGTGTCGAAAGGGGTCATAGGATAACCTATGACCCCTTTCCATGCATTCTAACAAACCAAATATGTCCCTAGTGGCCCAAGGACTCCTAGGGATATATGTTGTCATGAAATGCATCGAAAGGGGGCATAGGGTAACCTATGACCCCTTTCGACATATTCGAACCAACCTACTAGTTCGCTATGGGTCTTAGGACCCCTAGGGATATATGTTGTAATAAAATGCATTGAAAGGGGTCATAGGTTAGGTCATAGGAAAAAGATTTTAAAAATGGGTAGGGTAAATGGGAAAAAGATTTTAAAATGATTAATTCTTTAAAGAATTAATTATTAATGTAATAGGGGGTTTTATGGAAAAGTTGTATGGGATTGGAAAATGAATTTTAAAAGAAAGGGAGTTAGGGTAGTTGAGGAATGACTTGGGTCTAGGATTTCTTTAAAAAGAGGAAATTCTATTGAAAATGGGTTCCTCCCATTTTTGAAGGAGTCTGCACTTCTGAAGGAAGGGGAAGACATTTAGTTTTTTTAAATCTTGTATCAAAAGAGTTCATTCCTCCATAGAATACTAAGTCAAAACTATTTTTTCCTAAGTATTCTATGCTCTAAAAATTTGAATATATTTTCTAAAGATGTGGCAAAGTATATAAAATTCTACAGTTTTATGTGTTATGTTAAACTTTCTAGAGTAGATACTATTGTTTACTCTACTGTGATTCATGTTCTTTTGGATATTAATTGCATGTGAAAGTTTAGCTTTCCTTTTTTGCATATTGGAAATGTATTTTGAAGTTTAAAGGTTTTGAGGGAGGAAGTTAAAATTGTCCATCTATTTCTTATTTTAATATTCAGTCATGTTGATGAATGGATGTTAGTATTCCTTCATTGCCTTCTAGGTTAAAGGCATAACTAGAAAATCATTTATTGTAAATCAAAAGGAGGGAGTTGTACCTTAATTTCAAAATTCAGAGAGCACTTGACAAGATAATTGCAAGTGACTCTATTGTTAGTTTCAGAGTTTCTCTTTCTTTTGGGTATTCAAGAGTCAATTGTAAAGGTGGTTTTGGAGAGGACAAATTTGTTTACTAACAATTTTTGGCCACTCTGCTCGGGAAAATCAGAGTGCCTTGTGCATTTGATTTCTTATATTTTGAGGTACCTCCCCTAGGATGGAGGTTGGCGGCTCTATTGAAGATGAATACCAGAAGGTATTTCAAAGATATCCAGAAATATTGAAGGATTGGATTCCTAGAAGAAATTAAGATGATGTCAATGTGTTTATTTTTATTCCTCCATTTAGAGAAAATCCAATCTAAGAAATTACAGAGGACGTAGCAAAGAGAGTAGCATTTTTAAAATCTTTTTATGGTGTTATTCTCATCCAAAGAAGATTTCTTGTGAAAGAGCCAAAAATAGTACAAGAGATGTGTGAAGAAAAAGAAATTGGTGAAGTGGTACATGAACAAGAAAATGCTCTTGAAGAGGACCCTGCAAATCTTTTCCATTATCTTCCTCTGGAGGAATCCATGCAGCAATTTTTAGTGGAAACACCACATGAGCAACAAGAAGCTCCAAAGGGCATTGTTGAGGTTGAATCAAGTAAGAAATTTCTATCAGGTGTTTTCCTTTTAGAGTTAGAATCTTTTAGATTTGATACTTCTAACATATATTCAGTCAGCTATTCTAATCAAGAAAGTTTAATAGTCCATCAAGATCAAGAAACACTTAAGGTTGGCAATGCTAAAATAGAAAATTTCTTGCCTGTTGATTATAAATGCTTCCAGTTTAGTCACATGGAAACTAATGAAGAGTCTCCACAACCCAAGGCATTCAAAAGTATTGAGAAAACTGAGATGGAAGTCAAAGGAAATTCTTTTATCCCCAGACCAATTCCATGCACACAACTCAAATTAGAAGTGTTTAGGTTTGATTGTGAAGACGGGCTAATGGATTTTGGTCCTATACTAGAATCTTTTTGTTTTGACATAGACTTTATAAATAAATTCTTTGAACCTGAATCTTTGAGGGAGGAAGTTACAGATTTAAATGAGAACTATGTGAGTGATCACTTCCATAATTTCGGGAAAGGCTTTCATCATAAAGACTCCATTTTATTTTCCAAGAATCTCATGGGAGACATCAAGAGTGTTGATAAGAAACAACCTGTGCGGGAAGACATTGATGTGCCATAGTTGATTAGCTATAATGTTGGCTGGCTTCTTGGTTCTAACCTATTGTTCAGAAAGCTCATAGCTATGGAGTTTATCTTTTCAATGGTTGCTCTCCAATTTTCAGGAATGGACTCACTTGCACACCAACCATTGTTTTGCATTGGCACATACTTCTCTCAACTAGTTAATGGTTTTCCATGAGTAGCCAGGTACATTTTTCTGAGTATGGGTTGCTTGCCCTACTCTTTGTACATAATTTTTTCATTGTGGCTAGGTTTGGTTTTCTTTGTTCTTTTTTGTTGTGCTAGTGGTTTTCGTGTTTTTGGTGGTCCCCTGCTCTTTTCTTCTCTACAAGTAGTTCTCTTTGTTCTCTGCCCTACAAGTTTCCCTAATAGCTCTTTTCATTAATGGAGTGGGTATATTTTTCAACTACATGGGATCTAGACATTTCACTTCAAGAAATTAGGGTTCATTGAAAAATAAATGATGATTAGTTGACACAATGAAATAATACTCATCTTTGTCATCAATGAAATATGTGGACAAATATTTGATGCCAGACTCTAGTTAAAGGGATATCTATGGAAAAAGGAATGAAAGTATATGGTAGTGGTTCAAAGTAAAAATCTGGAGCAACTATGCCTTCTTCATCTTTATCAGGTATTTGTAAATGTAGCCTATACAAAGTTAAAAATATTTTGGAGTGGTGATGATAAAATGTTGAATAAGTTGCAGATCTGACTTAGGAAGAGGGGTGAAAATAAAATTTTCACTATTTTAACCAACTTGACTCTATTATATATGGTGGCATGATAAAGATGGGATCTGTAAAGTAATAAGTGAAAAGGAAAAAATAAAACAAAATACTTCATAACATTTAGGGTTGATGCTGGCGGGCTCACATAGTAATGGTATCAATTATTGTCGAGCGTAACCTTTGATGAGAATTCTTTGCTATTTAAAACTATTGGAAGTGAAACTACATTCCATCCCAATCCAAATTCTTGTTACCAAACTGGAGCACCAGCAAGGACTAGAAGTTTCATCACACAATTGATAGTTTCCTTAAGGATTATAACAATCAACTAGAAATTGTTCAACTTTATGAGGAAGTGGGTGAGATAAACACAAGGACTAGAAGTTTCATCTTGCAATTGGTAGTTTCCTTGAGGATTATAACAATCAAGTAGAAATTGTTCAACTTGATGAGGAAGTGGGTGAGATAAAGAGTGATTCTAGAATGGTATTCAATAGATATCGACAATCCTTGCTGACATCAGTATGTGGAGGTGAGAAAGAAATATATATTTCCTCAACGGTTCATGGCAATAGCAGTTCCTTTGAACCAGTCATGAGCATTTCTAGGTCAAGTTCATTTCAAGGCTGCGGAGGGGATGCAACACTCCTATTATGCACATAGGATGGAAATTTTTAGACCAAGGAAGTGCCAAGAAGAAATTAGATAGTACCTACTTACTCAATCATATACGCTTCAAAATGCAATAATGGTTGGTATTATTCAAACTTGGGTCTAGCTACATATTGCAAGACATTCGTGCTGCCACCTATCAAAAAGGCTATGAGTATTGCATATGTTAGTGAAAAAATTTGAAATGGCTCAAGCAGCTACTCGAAAGGTTGTGTTGAAGTGTTAAATGCTGAATTTGAAGGACTAACCAGCCATATAGAGCTCGATAAGGATGCCTCAGACTGCATTGCAGTGATTAATTCATGCACTTCTCTATTAGAAAGACTTGCAGAGATCGAAAAGGAACCTTCATAGAGGCATGAAGAAAATTATATGGATTTCAAAGGAGGCTACAAAAGGATAGCTCTTAGAAGGTTGGGTTGACAAATTGAAGGAATCAAGTTTTTAGTTCGTTGATGCCAACACTGAATTCTCAGCACTCTTTGATCTCAAGGATGATATAGAGGTCACTAACATTAAGAAGGCTGCATTTTTTAGTGTTTCCATTTAAAAAATGTTTTTGTGCCAAGGCTGGAGGTTGTTATAAACAAAGAGAAGGTCACACATTCAGATTTGATGGATGACACAGAGAAAACTATTTACAATCCATAGAGGGCTAAAGTGAAGTTGAAGGTGGACAATGTTGATATTTGTTAGTCTCCTATTTTTCAAATAATGATAGAGGAAATGATAATTAATGAGCACTCCAATTATATATAGAGGACCATCATTCTTCCATAGTCAACATCATCATTCTCCTAGCAGTTGGAGTGGAGGGGTATGATAATGAGAGACAGAGAGTGTTGTGCAAGACAAGGAAGAGCCTGACCCACAACATATTTGCAAATCATGAAGTCTTGTAATTATAGTGTGTGAACCCTAATTAGGGTTGTGATGTGAAAAGCTATGAGACAAGAAAGATTGACTTGATCTGTCTTGCAAGAAAATCATTGTTGTCTCTCATCAAAGATGCATTGATTAAATGGAGGGTATGAATTTTAAATCAGGCCTTATTTTATTGCAAGTAATATGTGTGACCCAAAAGGAACTTTTATTATGAATTTGGCTTTTTGGAAACAAATCAAGATTGTGATAGTGGTTTAAAATATTGTGCTTTTAGAACCTTCGATGGAGATAAGAAATGGGTGTATGCTGCAAACTCTTTTGTTTAGGAAAAGATGTGAATCATCCTATCAATGATTGAAAAGTATGTGATGTTTTCACATTCAAAAATTTGAGCTGCCAAAAATTTATAGAGAATGGAAGATCCAAGACATAGGTTTCCAACATGCATTGATGAATGTGATTCTATTCACGTCTGAAGAAAAATGGGTACCTAGCAAGCCATGGTTTACAGCTCATTTTCAAAGTCAATTAACAGATATGCTTTTTGTGCAAACATAAAGGGATGCTTCACAAGAGTAGTTGAAACTATAGTCCAATGCATATGGCAACCATAATGATGTGTCTGTGCTTGTGAATTTAAAAAAAAATGTGAGAAGAAATATAAATGAATGTTCAGAGTTGTAGTAGAAGCAGAATGAATAGAAAAGGAACCCTGGGATGTTGGTGCAAGGTTCAATCTAATTCATGACAATTATTCATTTAAAATAATGAAATAAAGGCCTTTTTGTGCCTGTCAAGCTCCTACACCAATCAGTTGTAAGTCTTCAAATAGTGATAAAAATGGCTGACTATATCAATATCGGTGGATGATCCTAACTTACACTTTGATAGTTTTTCAAAATTTGATTCTTTTAATACACATGGAAGTGCACCACCTCAAAGAATCAACCCCGCAATCAGAAGATTGTGAAAATAATGGATATTGCTCAGAATTAACACAAGAATAGTGGAATGATGACTCTATAGCCCAAGGAATCAAGCATTGGACAGCAGAAAATAGAGATTCTGGAGTTCTCTGCATCCCGACACAGAATGCATCCCCCAGAAAGAGCCAATGTTAGCTAGGGTTTTGGAACCCTAAATATTTCCCCTCTTAGCTTAACAACATGAGAAATTAGAAACTTTTAAAACTTACAAATTATTTTGCATTTACATTGTTTAATTTTTTAATGAATTATACATATTCAAGTTAAATGCAAAGTCATTAATTATTAAAACATTACTCTAATTTATCATATGATTAATTCTATAATGAATTAATTATAATATCAAGGTGAAAGTAGAAGAATTATATTTGGAATAGAATGATTTAAAATAATTAATTCTTTTTTAAAGGAATTAATTATTATTATTGTAATTAGAATTGGTAGGGTAAATGGGAAAAAGATTTTAAATGATTAATCCTTTAAATAATTAATTATTAATGTCATAGGGGGTCTTGTACGGGATTGGAAAATGGATTTTAAAAGAAAGGGAGTTAGGGTAGTTGAGGAACGACTTGGGTAGGATTTCCTTAAAAAGAGGAAATTCTATTGAAAATGGGTTCCTCCCATTTTTGAAGGAGTTTGCACTTCTGAAGGAAGGGGAAGACATTTAGTTTTTTTCAATCTTGTATTAAAAGAGTTTTATGTGTTATGTTAAACTTTCTAGAGTAGATACTATTGTTTACTCTACTGTGATTCATGTTCTTGTTGATATTAATTGCATGTAAAAGTTTAGCTTTCCTTTGTTGCATATTGGAAATGTATTTTGGAGTTTAAAGGTTCTGAGGGAGGAAGTTAAAATTGTCCATCTATTTCTTATTTTAATATTCAGTCGTGTTGATGAATGGATGTTAGTATTCCTTCATTGCCTTCTATGTTAAAGGCATAACTAGAAAATCATTTATTGTAAATCAAAAGGAGGGAGATGTACCTTCATTTCAAAATTCAGAGAGCACTTGACAAGATAATTGCAAGTGACTCTGTTGTTAGTTTCAGAGTTTGTCTTTCTTTTGGGTATTCAAGAGTCAATTGTAAAGGTGTTTTTGGAGAGGACAAATCTGTTTACTAACACACTGTAGACCTAACAATCACATTTTTTTTGGCCATTTTCATGGGTTTGGAGAAAAATGATTTCTTGGAGCCAATATGATAAAAAATGGTTCTATAATGTATGAGTAGGTGTCTAATGTTATTTTCTAAATGGGAAGCAATAGTCGTCAAACGACTGAATGCAAAATGAAGGTATCAAATGAAGACATTGCAGCATATAGGGAAAGGGACAAGGTAAATCACAAAAGGAAGAGACAAAATATTTAAATGTGAGTCAAGTTGACGATGTATTGATCGAAGGTGAAATCATAGAGTCAGATAATGAATATGTATAGTTGGGGAATGAAAATGTACCAATTAATAATGATAATGTCAGGATTGAAAATTTAGAGAATGAAAATTTGGAGAATCAACTTTTACCAATTCATAATGTAAATTGCATGATTATCCATGTCAAAAACAACAATGCACATGAATGTTACATATCTCCTAATTATAATCGACATGAAGGTTCTAGAACACCAAAATGGATAATTGAAATTGATGAAATAATTATTACCAATTTGGAAGGGGAAAAATCACAAAGAACCATTTGGTTATGGGCTTCAAGAATATATATGATGTTTTTCAACAACAAGATAGTGGTGGAGCAGTGTCAAGTTTTTATGCACTTATTAAAGATGCAAAAGATGAGAGCTATGCTTTCCAAATTGAAGATTCATGTCCATAAAATCTTGGAAAGAAATGTCATTATTGTGAAGAATCTTTTAAGTGCTCTCAATAGAATTGGGAGAAATAGTAGGGAGAAGAATAAGAGAGTTTCTTGAAGGGTTATTACAACCTCTTTGGTAAGTCATCATTTGAGAAAGGGTAGATATATGAGACAAACTTGTATTGACTTGAACCTAAATCATACTACTTTGAGAAGAGTACTTAGTAGATGGGAGAGAATAGATGATCCTCTTCAAAATGAAACATGGGCTTTTGGTGGGAGACTTCCACATTTTGATAAGAAGCTTTCCAATGATGTGAAGGAAGAAATTACACAGTTTTGGTACTCTAGCTCAAGAGTAAATCCCAATGCTAAAGATGTGTTAAAGTTGAGAATTGGTATCAAACACTACACACCATATCCTAAACATTATTTGAAGGTAAATCAAACTATGTTGCTCAAAGAATATAGAGAGAGTCATCCAAGATTGCATATATCACAAAGGGATTTTGAATCTTTGAAGCCATTTTGTTGTGTGCCACTTAAAATTTGAAATACATATTATTGCAAATATCATGTCCAGTTTTCTATGCATTGTCAATTATTACACTCCATCCAATCTACTTTGCATAGTAAATAACTATAGGAGAATTGTGGTGCTAGTGGGCCTCCAAAATCATCAAGAGACTCGCTAGATAAATTTTTATGTCATAGAGTTGATGATTGTTTCTTTCACAGAAATGCTTGCTTAAATGAAAAGTGTTCAAAATATAGAGGCTTATCCAAGTTTGACACATGTTTCTATGACAAGTGAAAGAACAAGTTCTTGGGAAGAATATAGTATAAAAAATGGTATATGAAATGGTGAAATACACATTGAAGAGTGGGGGTGGGGGCTCTAGATGTGAATTGGTTACAAAAGAAATTAGTGTGGCTAGTTTTATTTCAAATTTCAAGACAAATATTTTCTACAAGTATGCAAGACATAGTCATAGGTCTTAGTGGTTAGATCAACAATTTATAATGTGTAAGGAGACTTTTCCCATTGGCGCTATTATATCAGTTCTTGGCTTGCTAAGAACTACACATTGTGGCCTCAAAATGAGACACAATCTCAGTATTACAACTCCATTCATATTTCTATTTTTGTCCACATAACATATAGACATGCCACTGATAGTGCAGAAGATAATCAAAAGATTATTAGAGAGTACCATTTTTATGATAGATGATAGGTCTCACTCTTATGAGTTTGTGCAACATTATTTCAAGAATTATTTTGATTTCTTATAGGAGCATGACATTGCTATGGGTAGACATATCTTTTGGTCAGATAATTGCACAGGTCAATTCAAAATTTCTTAGATGTTTTATTGGTTGTGTAGGATGCACGTAGAGAAGGGGGTGCCTCATAATTTGAGTTTTTTAAATTATAACCATGGGAAAGGGGAACATGATGGGTTAGGGGCATGTTTGAAGAGAGCTCTAGCTAAGGAGAAATTGAATATTTTAGGATTAGTGATTCTTGATGCACATGACATTGTTGATTGGTGTAGTTCAACATTACTACAGGGGGGGACTCTTGATTAAGTACTGTGCAAGTTCTTTTGGTTGGTTAAGGAAGGGTCCATAGGTTGTAGATTAGATTGGGCTAAAATGAGAGACTCATCAAAAATGCATTCATTCCAGAGCTCTAATTCTAGTACATGGACCATTTGGACATGACAGCTAGCTTTCTTTTGTCCTAGTTATTTTCAGTGTGATCAGGATTACTGTGAGTTGAGTGAGTGGGTGGATACATGGGCTCCACATTATCTTACTTCATTTTCTATCATACCGTCTATAAAAAATGATGACATGGAAAGTTCACTTGAGCATAACCATCTACCGGATCTTCTTTAGCCAGGACATGTCTTTGTATTGGTTGCATCACAGGAAAATGATGAGAAATTAGATTATTACTTAGCACATTGTCTAAGAAGTAAACAAAAGCTTGCATAACCAATCATAGATGATGATGGATTCACATATCTTACTAGTTCAGTTGTTGTTGCTAGAACATGACTATGGACATTTATGCTTAGAAGGAATGAAATTCCTACATTCGAAGACTATCAAAAGCACAAAATAATTCTCATATATTTGAATCTTGCTATAGGAAAAAATATGAAGTTGTTGAAGCATCAAGGAAGACCAAAAGTAAAAGTACTTTTTACTATTACTAATGTTGATCATGAAGTCCTATTGGAGACCCTAAAATAGAGAGAGGACCCTACAAGAACAATCAACTGGGTATATTTACTTCTTATGTTCTTTTGTTCATAATGATTTGGTGAACTGATGATTATCTTGTTTAATACAATAAGTAACTAATTTTTTTATGATATTGGAATGTAGGTACATCATGAAGAGTAGCCATGCATGAAGGAAAAAGAAGGAATAGAATGAAGATAGATCTATCCTATTTTTGACACTATGATTTTTTACACTACTTATTTTGACACTATGATTTTTGACGCTACTATTTTTGACACTACAATTTTTGATAGTCGTGTCTTGATGTAATAATGATGAACCACTTGAAATATTGTAAATGTAATTAATGTAAGAGACAAAGTTGATTTTACTTAATGCAATTTATGTAGAGGGACCTAAAAAATGATGATTTTAATACATTCTAACAACAAACTTGTACTGTGTCCAATGCTAAAAAATTGAGAGAGATAAAAAAATAATGTTATTATTTAATACTAACATTAGTGAGACCATTTTTCTAGCTGTGAAGAGTTTCCATCATTCGTGGCCACCCTGTACTGAAGAGTCTCCAAGGTGCTCTAAGTGTGTTTTGAGGTCAATCTTTTGAGGGTCATAACTTAGAGCTCATATGGGCTATCAATGAAATTTTGAATACTATAGGATGACCATGTTGAGGCCTAAAATAACCTATCTCATTTTCAAGAGATCACCTTTCGTTTTGATTTGGCATAATGATCTCGCTCGATGCCAAAACTCACAATGTGCCTCAGTTCATAGGTGCATCACAAAATAATTTTGAAACTGCTAATCTTGGCATTGAATTTTAAATTCCATTAGCTTTGGATGGGTAGGTGAACCCTATTGACACCCTTGTTTTGGCCATGGAGAGCCTCCATTGTTTGCAACCATACCTTATCAAAGAGTCTCCAAGGTGCTTTAAGTGTGTTTTGAGGTCGATCTTCTGAGGGTTGTAGCTCGAAACTCATGGGGACTATCAATGAAACATCAAATGCTATAAGATGGTCATCCCAAGACCTATAACAACCTATCTCATTCTTGAGAGATCACATTTTGTTTGGATTCAGCACATTGATCTTGCTCGATGTCATAGTGTACCTCAGTTCATAAGTACATCACAATGTAATTTTGAAATTGCTAATCTTGGCATCAAATCGTCAACTCCATTAGCTTTAGATGGGTGGGTGAACCATAGTGACACCCTTTTTCTAGCCACAAAGAGCCTGCATTGTTCATTTCCACCCCATACCCTAGAGTCTCTAAGGTGCTCTAAGTTCATTTTGAGGTTGATCTTCTGATGGTTGTAACTTGAAGCTCATGGGAGAAATTGATGAAAAATTGAATGGTCTAGGATGGTAATTTCAAGGCCTAAAATAACCTATCTCATTTTTGAGAGATCACATTCTATTTGAATTTGGCACAATGATCTTGCTCGATGCCAAAACTCGTAGTGTGCCTTAGTTCATAGGTGCATCACAATGTAACTTTGAAATCACTAGTCTTGGTATCAAATAATTATCACCATTAGCTTCATATGGTTGGATGAACCCTAGTGACACTCTTGTTCTAGCCATGGAGATTTTTGATCGTTCATGGCCACCTCATACCAAAGAGTCTCCAAGCTGCTCTAAGTGTGTGTCAAGGTTGATCTTTCGAGGGTTGTAACTTGGAACTCATTAGGGCTATCAATGAAAAATTTAATGCTACAAGATAGTCATGTTGACTAAATTAAACTATCTAATTTTCAAGAGATCACATTCTATTTGGATTCGACACAATGACTTCGCTCGATGCCAAAACTCATAGTGTACCTCAATTCATAGGTGCATCACAGTGTAATTTTGAAATCACTAATCTTGGCATCAAATCCTCAGTGGCATTAGCTTTGGATGGGTGGATTAACCCCATTGAAACCCTTGTTCTAGCCACAAAGAGCCTCCATCATTCACAGCCACCTCATACTGAAGAGTCTCCAAGGGGCTCTATGTGTGTTTTGAGGTCAATCTTTTGAGGGTTGTAACTCAGAGTCTATGGGGGCTATCGATTAAATGTCAAATTCTATAGGATGGTCATGTTGAGGACTACAATAACCTATCTCATTTTTGAGAGATCACATTCCATTTGGATTTGGCACAATGCTCGCTCGATGCCAAAACTTGTAGTGTACCTTAGGTCATAGATGCATCAGAGCATAACTTTGAAACTACTAATCTTGGCATCAAATCATCAGTGCCATTAGCTTTGTATGGGTGGGTGAACCCTAGTCACACCCTTGTTCTAACCATGGAGAGCCTCCATCATTGGCAGTCACCTCGTACTGAAGAGTATCCAAGGTGCTCTGAGTGTGTTTCGAGGTCAATCTTCTAAGGGTCATAACTCAAAGCTCTTGGGGGATATTGATGAAATGTCATATGCTATAAAACATTAATTTCAAGGCCTACAATAATCTATCTTATTTTTTAGAGATCACATTTCGTTTGGATTTGGCACAACAATCTTGCTCGAGGCTAAAATTCGTAGTGTGCCTCAGTTCATTGGTGCATCACAGTGTAACTTTGAAACCAATGATCTTGGCATCAAATCATTAGTGCCATTAGCTCTGGATGGGCAAGTAAACCCTAGTGACACTCTTGTTCCATCTTTAGAGAGCATCTATCATTCGGGTCCACCCTTTACCAAATAGTCTCAAAATTTCTCATGACACATCCTATGACAACTATACTATCCTATGCTACTAGTGGATGATCAAAATGTAGCCTCTTCACTACACTAGGTTGATTGGATGCCTCCTACGTAAAAAAAAAAGGAAAACCCAAAGTTAGACTACTAAATTTATATGATTCTATGCATCTAACATTGAATTACCCAAATGCATAATGATCCTTTTTAAAATGAATACTTATAGTATTAAAATTTCATCATAAATAGCTCTATCATTAAACTCCTGCACTAGTTAGGAGTCCTCTCACATGTCCTCAGTAATGCTTGAATCTTGTTGATTGTGGCCTATGTATTTTCAAGTATGTTTGTCAAATGAATCTACAAATTAAACTATAACATTATAATTCATAGCATGCTAAATTTATAAAATATAATCAAGAATTCAAACTACAACTTACCTCTATCGACTCCTCCTCTGGATATAATGGCTATGTTAGCAAAGATACAAAACTCTGGCATCTAGCCTCCTATGTACTAGGTGTTTCATATGAGATAAAAAATACTAGTTTTTAATATCACAAAAATTAGTTTTGAATTTATTTATGAAAATAAAGAAAATAAAAAATAAATTATACTTATACATACAATCGGGGCTCTAACTACGAATGGAAATGCCAGAGGGTCTACAACATGAAATCTGCATAAACTCATCAGTAGTGCCATGCCTTGTACAATAAAGAATATAATTAAATTTCATTACCAAAAATATTTTACAAGAATACATTAATATTTAATCACTTTAAAATAACCGAATTAGCTTTCCCTTGTCAATGGGTTGTGCCTCATCCCTCGTACTCTGCCCCCTACTGATAGCTGATAAGCTCTATAAGAGAAAAGAAAGATTAGAAACCATATATTCTCTAATATCAAATAGAAAAAACAATGAGAACAGAACATAATGTACTATAGATGTTTCAAGGCCAAATGAAATAGCTGAGAGTGTGACATTATACACATACCAACATAGAAGGATTCCATGCCTTTGCATGCCCCTCCTCTCTCATGGCAGGGTGTGTAGCCTCTGTACACGCATCTAGTGTATCCTCCTCAAATACAAATTGATACTCAGAAAGATCACTTATGGGACCCAAACAAATATTCTTGCACATTATGTAAGTAAGGGACAAACAAACATGCGATGTGCTCGTCGATGATGAACACGTGCCAATGTCATCAACATGGGGAGGCAACACCAACCTAGCCTGGGATATCAATATACTACTCAATCTATGGATGGCTCTAATAGTCTAAGAGCTAGCCTCTACAATGATATCAGGATGTTGCACTAGAGAAGGGAGGGAGACATCAGTAAGGGGGACAAAAGTTCCATCTTTCTTCTACTAGGCAAAGGGTCTATTTTGAGTAGCTCCTCCTCCTACACCCATGTTGGGCTTCATGCTCCAATAGTTCACCTTGAGGTGCAACACAAATTTTGCATACAATTTTTTAATGAAATAGATGACACATCTAAATTTTTGTGTGGAGGGATGCCAAAAACCATCCACCAACGATCCCAAAAGTTTGCACACATAGCCTCATTTGTGCACCATTTAATTGATAGTTTGGGCTTCATGCTTTCTGCTTGTTTACCAATTTTTGGGTCCGCAAAAAGGCTAACTATATCATCTTTAGTTATATTTAGGGCTGCAACCTCATCATAGTCAAAACCATCATCGAACATGGCATGGATTTGATCACGCTAGTGAAGAGAAACATTTTGTTCATTGGTAAGTGTTTCAATATTATCCACTATGGTGTTTAACATGGATAACATGGAAACCAATGTGGGTATAGTGTTATATGTGGTTCGTAAAACCCTTAATTTGGTGAGATTTTTAAATATAAAATCTTCAACTCAAGGAGGGTTTTGAGGGGTAGGGGATCATTTGATGGAGGGTTACAAGGAATATTGTTTCTTGCCTTAGTATCATCGTTTGGGTCAGCCATACCTATTAATTTGAAAAACATAATTTATATTAAAAATAACCTAAATTTTAACAATTTCTATTTAAAAAAACCTAATTTTTAACAAATTATATTTAAAATAACTAATTTATAATAATATTCATTCAAAAAAATTTAAAAATAATTTTAAAAATTTACCTTTATTTGATACTTGTTCAAAAATTCAATGCCTGAATGGAGCTCAACAATAAAACAAAAGAAAATACAATGTAAAAAGAGCTCTTGATTTATTTTTTAAATCTATGTCATAGGTTTTGGGTATCTGATTCAATATCAGATACCCAATATAATATCAAGTATTCGATATGAAATCAGATGCCTGATTACCAATCAGCTAGTCAAAAAGGCTTGGTCCAACCTTTTTAATCTTTGGTATCAAGATGGGTGGAAAAAAGTTAGAGCAAATTTTGAAATGCTTTTAGACGTTTAAAAACTCTATTTTTTTCACATCGCCACTTTTTGGCACACCATGATCCTGCACATACCCTTATTCTACAACGAATAAGATAGAGACCATTTGGATAGTGGGTTGATTGATCTTGCTCCTAAAGCTATTTGGATAGTAGGTCCATCTACCTTCTACAACTCCTAATAGGGTTTGAATCCCCCTAATAGCGACTAATATGTATTAAATATTGTTATAGACTCCTAACAGGGTCCATCCTCTAAAAAGGAGTATTTATATTACTCCATCATCTTGTGGGTGCCATCCCCACCTAGGTTTTCCCTCTGATAAATAGTTTCCCTAGTTAACATATCTGGTATAATTTTGCATAAGCATCTTGATATGGTTTCTGATTATATTTCTCACATGGTTAAGTTTTATTAAGGTTGATAATTGTGATAATAGTTGGATAATTGACTCACCCCGCACCCCCTCACCCCCTCTCAATTATATTGGTGGAGTATATATTCTAACAAATTGCTCATAACAATAGAACCTAAAGGAAAGGTTGAGTTATGGAAAGGAAGCTATAATGGATATTTGATTAGTGAGACTTTAATAAGAAAATGTGATTGTTTATATCAAGAATGTAAAGCTAAGCTGAGCAAAAGAGTAAAAGGTTAAGGAATGTTGAGTGATGATAGTGTCAATCGAGCCATGGTAAGTGGAAAGAAAATATATTATTGACTGAGCATCACTATCAAATAAGAAACTTAATTGATGTTGAGATAAAAGTTTAAAGTGACCAAGTGATTAAGTGATGACTGAGTGTATGAACTTAGTGATTGTTGAGTAATAGTGTTGAGAATGAATTTGAGGAAAGCTTGATTTCTAGCCGACTTAGTTGATTTCTTGGGAGATGTAAACTGTGTTTAAGATAAGATTGATGAGTTGGATCATTAAATTCAAGGTGAGGATTAGGTATGATACATATGATCTAATTTGGTATATGAACATATACAATGAACCTAATGAACCAGATCTTAAACCCTAAGATCTATTGTGATCATGGAAAATGAAAAAGAAAGAATTACCTATTTAAAGATGTATAGAGACAAACTTAAAAAGGAAGACGTGCATAGAAAAAGGATAATAAAAGATGCACAAGGCTGAACACAAGTGTGTAAGAGTGAAAGCAAAGCAAAAGGAGATTGCTTGCGTAGATGTTGCTGATATTGATAAGTTAATCTGAGTAGATCATTTTAATTATATATCACCTGATAAATATGGGTCTCATCAGAAAATATAATTCATAGCCCAGTATCCATTCACCATTAGTTCAATCAACATCAAAAAATCACCTAGATAGATATCATCAACACGTATACAATAGCTTTCAGCATCATGAACTAATCACCTGAGTGAATAATTATCAACACATGCATGTGGTTGCTAGGCCTATCCTAACACTTTAGACCCTATAGCCTCTAATTCCTAACATAGTGTATGCAAATGTGCCTTGACCCTATAGCCTCTAATTCAACATAGTTGCTCAAACTTTATAGAAAACATAATTTAGAATATTTTATAACACAATATTCTCTTATAGTTACTTGCAAAATAGTTCACCCCATCTTACAATACTAATTTATATTATGAACACTTCATAATGTGATGATAATTTATCTTCAAATTTCTAGCACTCCTAATTAGAATATGTATTAAACCATAATAACCTAATAAATGTCTATTCCATCATCCAATCTCACTCTTCTACCTCTACTATTCTCCTACAAAAAGAATTACATTAAATAAGTACACATGAGGAGGGGTCTTATAGTTATGATGATAATTTCAAGATGTTTAATATAGATCTAACTTATGTTTTGATTATTTAAAATAATCTTGATGGTTGACCTTTGCATGCATAACTCATGATTTTATTAAAGGTATTTGCACTCAACTAAATTTTGATAAAGTGAGATGATTTGGGTCTTTAATCATTTTAGTTGTAGGTTTTGTAGGCCAAGAAGCAACCACAAGTACTAGAGGATTCACATATGATCAGTTGCATTAGTTTTTTGTAATGAGGATATTGTTGATGAAAGATGCAATAGTTTTTTGTTTATACATGAATTAATTTGATCAAGGAATATCAAGATGCTACTATATAGTTGACAAAATGTTTTCAAATTGTAGTTTGAGGTGTATGTAACTCACTATGACTTCCTTAAGGTTGTAACCAAAGGAAAAATTAAGCAATGTACTTTAGGTAGTATGCATAAATGCCTATACATTATCCATATTTTAATGCTAGATATACTTCTAAGAAGGTACTAATTTACTATAAGTATCAATCCCACTATGGTTTTCACCGTAATTTAGGTTTCCATATAAAAATATTTGTGTTATGGACTATGGATGTTTTTTTAGTGCATGAATGCTTTACATTTTACTAACCAAACTTAAAAGTTTAATCATCTAAAGGGTTTTCATATTTTGAAGGCAGAAAGTGTTTAATTTTTAATGTTTTAAAAGAAATTGATTCACCCACATGCCACACCATCTCCAAATAAAAAAAAATTATCCATGTCTATCCACCACAAAAAAATAAAACCAGTATTTCAAAAATGACGGCATTCGCCATGCTATAAGATACCAACCAAATATACAATAAATCACTCATCATTGATCCTTTCATCCTACATAACAAAATGACAATGCATGAGTAACCATAAAAAATGCCAACTAACAAGTCTACGTCAATACTAAATAAAATCTGCTAGACATAGATAGTCAATATGTGAGTTATTCCACTTAAACTAAATAGGTCATTATACCATAAAACTACCTAACTTGTAGATCTAATAATTATAATATACAAAAACATTATCACACTATGTGTATTAAATATGTCAAAGAGAAAAATGATGAAATCTAAGAAAGTTGTAGAAGATCAATATACTTATAGATTTACTTAAATTTCTGCAATAATTCTAATAAAGTAATGAAATAAATAAATATCGGCTATGACATAAAAGGATAAAATATGTACTATTGATTTACCACAATTAGAACCTTAAAAGAAAGTAATTACAATTTACATATCTAAGAAACGTCAAAAACATTAAAATATATAGACTTAATATTTTAGGTAGACATTATATATGAATTATTAATGTTAATCTATTTTATTATGAAATGAGAAACATATAATCTTATTTCATTACACTATATTCTTATATAAATATTTATATTAACAATATACATACATATACATATACATGTACATATATATACATACATACATATGTGTGTGTGTGTGTGTGTGTGTGTGTGTGTGTGTGTGTGTGTGTGTACACATATGTATAAGTATATATATGTATACTAATACATACATATATATACACTTATACATACATGTCTATATATATACATACATACATGCATGCATATATATATATATATATATATATATATACTTTGAGAAATATTTAATATATAACTATTGTATATTAGAAAATATTAATTATAGTAAATTTATATTATATCTAATTTATAAATAATTATTAAAAATTAATATTTTATATTTTATAAAGATCTTGTTATATAATATACAGAGTACTATGCTATATATGCAATTTAATTTATTAACTTTCACACACACACACACACACACACACACGTATATATATATATATACACACACATATATATGTACACACACACACACACACACACACACACATGTATGTATGTATGTATACATACATATGTATATATATGTATATGTATACATATGTATATATACATACATATATATATGTATGTGTATATATATACACATACATATATATGTATGTATATGTATATGTATATATACATACATACATACATACATATGTATATATACATATACATATATATGTATATATATGTACGTGTGTGTGTATGAAAATATTTAATATATAACTATTTTATATTGGAAAATATTAATTATAGTAAATTTATAATATATCATAAAGATCTTATAATATAATATAAGATCTTATATTAAAAATTAATATATAGATCTTATTATATTTTATATAGAGTACTATGTTATATATCTTAAAATAGTTATATAATATATTTAGTACTATGTTATATATCCAAAATTTAATATATAGATCTTATTATATTTTATAAAGATCTTATTATATAATATATAGAGTACTATGTTATATATCCAATTTAATTTATTATTCTTATATTTTGAACAAAATTACAATACAATATATATTTTTTAAATGTTCATTATATTAAACTTGTAATATATTTAAGCTACAAATAAAAATTATAATTTCAATTATTGTTTTAAAATATGATTGTGTAATATATATGGTATCATAGTATTATATATTATTACAATCTTATTATTTTTAATACTTATAATTTTGTGTACAATATAATTCAAAGTTACTATTTATTTATGTCAAATACTAGTAACTATTTGGCACTTGTTTTGCATAGGAGTCACTATTTTTAGATTTATATATTATACAATCTTATCATGTTTAATACTTATAATTTTATGTACTTTATAATTTAAACTTACTATTTATTAGTGTCAAATATAGCCACTACTTACCCCATGTCCCCATGCTGATGCTTAAGTGTGCTTTGTGCTTAAATTTAAGTGGAGTGTTCCAATGACATTTTTCAATCACAGGAAAGGGATAATTTAGAATCTATCCCTATTTTGTGGAGCAACCATCATTTAAATTTTAAAAATAAGCATTGGAAAGAAATGGGCCCTAGAATAGGCAGTGGCTGCTTATTTAAAAAAATGACAAATGGCACCACAAAATATTTTCTCTCATTTATTTCTCTTCTTGTTTCTCAATACATTTTTATACAATATTTATTATCAGAATTTTATTAATACATTCTATTTATGTCTGCCAAAAAAAAGCAACAACAAAAATTAATAAGCATTGGGCTACCCGCTCCACAAATTGCTGCCAGAAATGTTGAGCAATGATTGCTAACCAAAATAAGCCTAACAACTGCATAGGAACCTGCCATTAGACACTTGTTGGAATGTCCCATGATATTTAAGAACGAAATTAGTTTGTAGTGCTATGTATAATTTTAGCCAGCGACATAAAACCATGGGTTCGCTAGTATCAGTGCCGTCCTTAATAAAATGGATACCAAGAAAATGAAAACAAGAGTCGGCTTTCAAAACTATCGATTCGTATACCAAATATTGATTCGTAATGGAATTCACCAATCATGAAATAAACTGAAACTGAATTGGCCAAGCAGCACTTCGCACCAAACTGAAAATAAACCGTTCACACATTGTTTGAATGTGACTAATAATAATATTTTCCAAAGTCAATCCATTTTGTGAATGAATTATATGCCATTGACCCAACATATTGGGGAAGCAAATCATAAAATATCTGGTTTCTATATACGAATGTCTATTGTACTCCATGAATCAGGAACTGAAGACTGATTTGATGAAACAGATAGCTTAATTGGTTTGTAAATCAAAATTGATAACAAAATGGAGTCGATAAGAAAATATTATCTAGACCTTTGTGATTGATCATATAATCAATCGATTGTTGAAAACAAAATCTTGAAATCTATTCAAATGCTTTCAACTCTAATAACAAAGAGCTCGATAATCAGAAAGAAAGAAATTGAAACAAAACCAAGCAATCTAATTAAAAAATCAATTGAAAACATTTGTTTTAAATTGAGATTTTAAATGGCGTTAGATTTGAAAAGAGAAACTTCTTCAAATAGATATGAAATTATTAAATAAGCGAGAATAGAATGACATTAAGAAAAGACAAAATGGAGTTGATCATCATAGTATTTCAAGGGGTAGCTAGAAGTGCGAAGTGGCCGACCAGAAACAGACCACTCAGACGGAAAATAATAGCAAGGAAAGTTAAGATGGCCATTCCTACAAAACCAGGACGCAATTCAAACACTACATACAAGAGAGTAGAAAATGCTATCATCACAACCAGAAGTCCTAAACCCATACAAAATGCATCCCACGCTAATTGAAGTGGCACCAACGGATAAACTGCTGCAAAGACACTCACCATGAATAATCCTTCGGAAGTAGACAAAAGTACATTACCAATAAACACAGCTCTCTTTATTGGAAGAGCAGGCCCAACTCTCCTCCTGTGAAGGGCTCGTCCAAATGTACTCAGCATTTCAACTAAAATAGAAACAGTTATAGACACCAGAAATATAGTAAATGCAGTTTGTGTCCTTTCTTTGTCAGAATTCATGAAGCCCCTTGTCACACCGAATATGAAGAAAACTGATATTATTGCCATATAGCAAGAAAATTTCTCTAACGCTACAACCGCATCATTGTGCTCTGCTATTATCGGCTCTCCCTTTCGGCCCCCATCCATCTTCATGTCTTCAATGCTGGATTCAACATGTCCCTGTTCAAGGTCTACTTCACCATTGATATTTATTATTGATGCCATCTAAAAAGTATTTCTGACATCAAAATTGTTACAACACGCATGCAAATAATAGATTACAACCAGATGGTAACATTATTTAAAACCAAACGGTCAATAGAAAATAAAGAAAAACACCAGTAGACATGAAAGATGTGTTAAACCCAGATATATGTGAAGAACCTTATGGCATTTAAGCTTGTACAGGAAATAAAGAGAGTGAAGCGGTAATACGGCCTTGCCTGCAGTATGACAGAGTAGCTGCTTCTTTACTCTTATTCTTTTGAGGTGAAGATAGTGCCCACACTGGAGCTTGGTAGCAAATCGATGCCTGCAAGAGACACTCTTTTATTCACTAACCCCTTGTAAAAAGAAAAAGAAATTCCCAGCCAATAGTGTCCTCTACTTTCAGCAATTAGCAATGCTTTGCATGAAAAATGGGGAGAATACGTTACTCCTTCAAAATTGGTGAGTACCAGGTGTAACTCCTTTAAAAATAACAGTTGCATGCTCCTCTGCCATTTTGAGTAACCTGTGGTGAGCACTCTCTAATCACCAGCCATATTAATAACTCACCAAATGAATGAATGTTTTTTGCTGACATTGGCGCCTTGCCAAAAGCAGGAATCTCAGAAGCAGGAAGACTCTTAGCATTGGTCAAGATGGCGTTACTCCAATTAATTAAACACAATAAATTAAGAAACTTTAAATGATTAGAACTCAGTTACCGTTAAAATATAAATTTAGTGCCAAAAGATATCGAAGTGGCAACCTTTTTATCCGGCTTCGCCTATCGAGGCATTCGATCAATTGGTGAATAGAATGGAGAGGACTACATTAAGAGAACAAGCAATACTCTATCGACTGTAGATGTACAGAAAAAAGTTCTTGTATTTTCTATCGGATGTGATGTGTTTTTGGAAGAGTATATCGCCATCTATTTTGAATATAAACTGACAACAACATAACAAAACTTATAAATTAATAACAACATAAAATTACTTAGCAACACATATTTTAGTTTAAGACACTGAAAATCTTAATACTAGACAATTGTAACAGTTGCATGCCTTCCGAAGAATCTCCTCTGCCATTTTGAATAACCCCTGAATGGAAACGACTGGTGAGCACTCTCTAATCATCAGCCTTATCTCTTCCCAAATGTATAAATCTATTAATTCACTGACACTGACGATCGCTCAAAAGCAGAATCTCAGACGGCAGAAGACTCTTACCATTGATCAAAGATTTCCTTAATACTATCTGTTACATGTATAATGATATCCGTACTAAAAAGAATTTAAACTCATACTTGGTCACCTAGCCTTAAAAAGTTATCTACACTCTCTAATCATCAACCTTATTACGCCGACAGACGTCGCCCTACAGTGGCATACTACCCAATTCTCATGTTTCCAGTAGATTTTTTCAATACAATTACGAATGATTACATGCAATTTCTTAAGGCCCGTATCAGCAGCCAAGAGAATGAGCTTCGTTTGAATCAAGGATTTTATTTGGGTCGTGAATTAACAACCTACAGATCTTACTTGGGCTGGAATTCAAGCAATGAAGAAACTCGGGTTAATATTTTAAAGGTGAATGTAACTTTTATAATTGTGAATACCAATTTGATTGATCTTTCACTAAAAGTGCGGCCTTCTATTTGATCTTTTTCTTTATTAGTATTTTTTTTTTCCAGTTTTCAATGAAAAATCTTATAAAATTAACAACCTTAGAAAAATTACGTACATCCAAAGATTTCTATGGTGATGAAAATTGGGATGATAAATAATTTAAAAAAAAATATCATATTATATTTATTTCCTCCCAGTCTAAAGATTAAATTTTATCAAATTCTTGAATAACAAATGTTAAGAATGAATAATAAAATGAATTATTTTTCTATTTATTATTTCTTAAAATATATATTAGGGAAGTTAATAATCAACATTTAGTTTCAATATTATGTTTTCTTTAATCTTTTAATTGTTTCAAATAATAATAAGTTCTATGATTTTTTATTTTTTACAATATTAAACATGTGTATATTGATCACTATAATGTCTTCAATCATATTATAAAATATGTTGAAAATGAATTTGTTATACTTGATTTTGATTATTCATATAAATCTTATAATTTAAGAATGCTTTGTACAATAAAAAAGTATAAATAATTACTTTATATAATTTTTCATTTTAGGTTAATTATTAAACTATTTATTGCTTGATTAAAATAAATTAAAAATAAGGTTTATTTAGAAATTGATACAATGCCAAAGTAAAAGAAAAAATATAATAACAACATTACTTATATGACATCGAAGTAAAAGGCAAAACATAGTAGAAACATTATTTGATCTTATATATCTAGAAACAAATCATACTTAGATGTAGATTCTATTTGTAAATTTAAGTTATCTCATTTCATAATATCGAAAGTTGTTTATTTTAAGGATTTGGAATGATTTGCATGCAAAAAGAAAAAGAAAATACATGTTTTGTATATTAATTTCTATTTTTCATCAATTTTACAATTATAGAGATAAAACCAAATCCATGAAAAAATACACATTCGAATAGAAATGTTATTTGCATAGAAAAATATAGATAGATTTCATTTATATCTAGATTTTATTTCTAAATTGATTAATGCTTTTAGAAAAATATAGTTACTAAAACTTTAATAAAAAATAAGAAATGTTGGTTATATATAAGGAGATTAATTCAATTTCACAATTATAGAGATACTTTATCCATTTGAAGTCAATTAATTTGTACTAATGAGTGGTTTTAGCTTCTTTTTAAAAATTATTCAGATTCAAGCAATACAAATGGTGACATAATCATGTATTTTTGTCATATAAATTTTCTTTTGTTGATTATAAATTTAACAATAATTAATTATTAATTTTCTATATAATTCTTAAAAATAATCACAATTCTAACCATAATGCTAAACCCTCACCTAAACCATAATCTAAACTATAAACCCTAATCAAAACTCTTAGTCCTCACAACTATTGTAAATTGCACTAGTAGGTATTATATTAATCCTAACAATAACCATAATCTTAATTCTAACACATCCTCACCCGCCTAATCTAAAGCCTAACAATAATGTAAAACCTAACTATAATGTGAACCTTAACTTAACCATGGTATAAAATTAAACATAATGTGAACCCTAACTTAATTTGAGGTTGTGTGTGGATTGAAAATTTAATTCACTTATCAATTTATTTAGGTGTCTTAATCAATTACTCACTAATCTAACATTAAGTTTTATTAAATAAAAAATAAAAATTTAACTCTAACGCTAACAACATTTGAGCTTCGACTACCTAAGCCTTCCAAGTGATGCAAAGCCTTTCCCTAACAATAATCCTAACACTAACACCATCCCAACAATAAAAAAAAAAAACCCTAAACATAAACAAAATACTAATCCCCATTATAATAGTAAGCATGATGTAAATTGTTACCCTCACCATAATTTTAACCCTAGATCATAAACCCTAATCCTAATTCTAAGCTATAAACCATAATCTAAAACCTTAAGCATGTTATTAACCATGATATAAATTGTAATCCTAAATAAAATGTTATTTCCTAACTTTAACAAGTGCCATGTTGTGGCTTCTATTTGTCATTATTTTTATAGTAATTTTAATCAAAAATTTAAATAATAAATTTAGAATTTTATTATAATAGTCTATCTTTTGAAAACAAAATAGATTACTTAATTGAAATAAATTCTATATCATGATAAAATAGTAGATTTAAACTTTAATAATAATAATACTAATTTTTTTTGTTGCTCCTCTAATTCTACTAATTTTTTTAAAAAAAGTTTTAGCATCAGTTACAATTATTATTTTTCATTTATCTATATTGATATTGTAGAAGCAATTTAATTTTAAAATGGTGAGAGATTAGTTATATATATATATATATAATAAGTTATAAGGCCAAAAAATAATTTATTTATAATAACTAAAAATTAATTACTAATAGAACAAAGTGAATATTGTCTAATAGAATGTAATAGTGTGAATCTATTAGCTAAAATTCTTAACTTTGACTTAACTTAATTAAAATCCTAATTAAAGAATACTTTTTATAATGGTTATGACATTAAAAAAAAATTTGATATTTAATAAAGATTACATGACATTTAAATTTTTTTTAATATACCTATAACATATTTTAAAATATTAATGATATACTTTTATTACAAAATATGAAATTATATTATTATATTCTATATAGATTATATAGTACTATATTTTATATAATTTAAATTATAATAAAAATTTATAGTATGTATGTCCTATGAATATTATATATATATATATATATATATATATATATATATATATATATATATATATATATATATATATATATATATATATATATATATATAAGTCATAAATTATATTGTTATTTAAAAACTCACAATAATATATTATAAAAATTTATCTATAGATGTGATATATTATTAATAGATTTATTTATATACCTATATAGTTTTTTGAATACAATTATATTTTGTACTTTCATCTTAAAAATATATTAATATTAATATTTGTAAGTGAAAATTTAGGTGAAAAAAATGAATATTGAGGAACTTCTGAGAAAAGGGTTCCTATAATACAAAACTGTTAGAGCCAATAATATTTGAGATAAGTAAATTTTATAATATAAAATATTAATAAATTAAAATTTAATTTTTTAATAAATATTCAATTTATGGAAAATATTTTGTGTTAATTGGTGCAAAAGAATATAATTATTATACTAATTGTGGAGAAGTAAATGAAATAGTATATTACCTATGACAAATACAATAATAAGCATAATGCTAATCATGATATAAACCCTTTCCTTATACATAAGCCTAATCCCAATCCTACCCTAATCATGACCCCAACCCTATATATTTATACAAACTCAATCCCTAACCATAATTCTAACTGTATTGTAAACCTCTAACTATAATACTACCCCTAAACTACAAACTATAGTACAAAATTGTAACCCTAACAACAATCCTAATAGTGAACCCTATACTAAACTCCAATCATAAATACTAAACCATAATCATATACATAATTATAAATTCTACACCCTAATCATAATCATAACCCTAAATAATAACCTAGGGACAATCTCTAATTCCAACCATAATAACCCTAACCATTTTGTATACCTTCAACCTTAACCATAATTTTTTATATAATAAACCTAAACCCTAGACATAATCAAACTCTAACATTCTAAGCATAACCAAATACTTACCTAACTATTTTTCTACACTAAGAATAATGATATCCCTAATGGTATCACTAATCCAAAATTTAAGAATGCACCTACTTCTCTAAATATAAGTCAAATATTAACGTTAACCTTAAAACCTAACTATAATCATAATCATTAATGTAACCCAACACTAATATAATCCCTTAGAATCCAAACTCTAACCCTAATCATGAGTGTCACACAATGATAATTGTATACTTCTAAGTAAAACCCTAATCCTAATGATAATGTTAAACCTTGTCTTAACCATATGCCAAACCCTAAACCTAACTACAATCCTATACCTATCCTTATATTCTAATCATATGTCCAATTTAAACACTAATTCTCTCCCTAACCATAATATAATGGTAACACTAATCATTATATAAATTATAACCCTAAATACTAACCGTAATCATGATTATAATTGTAATCCTAATGTATAGTCCTAGAGCAATTTCACTCTTAAATGCTAATCCTAATTATGATATAAATTTCAATCCTAATCATAATTATAATTGGAATCATAACCCTAAAATAAATCCATCATTTCCCATGGCTCTAACAAACAAAATTATTGGTAACTTGAATAGTATTTTATAATCATAATACAAGCACTAACCCTAACTCTAACCCTAACTCTAGCTCAAATACTAGCGCTAACATGAACACTAACCATAATTCCACTTGTAAACAAGATTGTAGACATAACTTTAATACTAAACCTTATCCCTAATAACAATAATAAATCTAAACTAACACTAACCCTAATAGACCCTAATACTAAATCTAACTATGATACAAATTATAATGCCAAATTTTAGCTACAATACAAATAATCATTCAATGTGTTATGCATGTTGCAACTCCTACTAGCTAATATATACTATATACATATAATATAGCAAGATGCATCGAGGTGTTAAATTTTTTCATTATTCACCTCCAATATGCACTAAAAATAAAATTAATAAGTCTATTAATTTACTGACATTGGCACACTCTCAAAAACAAAATCTCAGATGATTGAAGATTCTTAGCATTGATAAAGGATTTTCTTAATACTATCTAGTTACATATAAAATGATATCTTTACTAAAATTAATTTAAACTTGGTAACCTAGCCTTTAAAAGTTATTAAAGACTCAGATTAGGAATTATAGCCTCTAGTCAATCCCATATTTAGATGTAATGTTAAATAGCCATGATCAAACTATAGTGAATGAAAAATTAGATTCATATAAAAAAATTATGCATTTCATGTTTAGTTTCTTGAATTTATACATATAAAACTTATATTTCATTACAATGGATCATAACAACTTTATTTTTATTTGGACTTCTAGACCTATACTAGTTAAAACCAACCTATTTTGAGTAAGAATAAATATGAAAACTTATAAATAAAAACTATTTATATCACATTTAATATATTAAGAGTTTTCAAATTTAAAGTGAATGGAAATGATATTATTTTTGGCATAAAGAAGGGAAATGGAAGAATCTTTGCATCCAACTTGTGTGCAGCTAGATTTGGCAATGGTGAAAATTATGTGTCCAATATAGGTACAACTACTTTAATCTCTTCTTATAAGGGGTGGGACCTAGGAATAGGGGAATGCTCAACAAAATTTTATGATGAAGAAGGTAGTAACATGGTTGGATGGAGACCATTCCCTTTTCTCATGGCCCCAAGACATTTCCTTTTCATATGACCTACAAGAGAATCACAAAAGTTATAAAGGCATGGAGGATTTTAGGAATTGGTCAACAAGGTTTGGTGTTAAATCACATTAGAAGCCTTTCCTTCTAGATGTTGTGGTTAAGGTTGACTATCAGAATTGTGAGTATTCTATCTTTGTTTCAAACATCATGATTGATCATGTAATATCATCTATGGAGTTTAAACTCATTGGTAAATTCCTAGGAGCTAGGCCCAATATTGAACTTATTAAATCTTTAATGGCAAAGAAATGACACTAGAAAAGTCATGTTGGGATTGTATCCCTCCATATGGGTTGTGTCCTTTTTTGTTCTCCCATAAGGAGAAATATGATTTTTTTTCATGTGGAGGCCAATAGATTTTTGGCAAGATGGATAAGGTATTTTGCAAATGGTTAAAAAAATAAAACTTCAATGGTAATTTCTATATGACATTCCCTATTTGGAAAGATCAGAATAAGTTTTAGAGTATTAAACCCAAGGGGGGTTTTCATACTATATAGAAGATTCTTTGGAGAACTCAACTATCCAAGAGGTGAACTCTTGTGAGGTTGAATTTCCTGGTTGGGTTGAACAGCTACCATTTCATACTTTAGAGAGAGTGAAGAGTTATTCTTTATAGAAGTATTGGAGGAGTGGCTTGGTGCTCAAAGGGGAAACATTCTTAGTGGTCTTTGATGCTCTTGGTCCTATTTCAATTCTCGAGTCCCTAGACAAGGAAATGACCCTCCATGTGCTTTTATCTAGATTAAGGGTTAAGGATTATTTTTAAGATGCTCAATATTGTAACATCTTTCAAGGCTCCTTTTAGTTTTCCTAGCTCTCCCTCACTCTCCTAATGATCAATATTTCTTTTATGGAAAGAATAATATTTGTTGGTCATTAGCAAAGAATGAGGGAAAAGTTAAGGTTAACAACTTCCTCTCTAGCTCACCTAATATTTGAGTAATCTCTAGGTAAGAAATGAAGATTATATCTTGGCATATGAGGGGATTAAAGTCCCCTTAAAAATTTTATATTCTTAGGAATTTTATTCAAGATCACAACTTGATGTTATCCTGATTCCAGAAACTATAATTTTGATGGAGAAAGTGAAGAGGGAATATGGAGCAGGTTTGAATTTTTGTAATGAGCAGTTGGTGCATTGTGAGATTTGTTAAGGTTGTAGCTTCTCTTAGATTAATTTTATCATGAGATACCTTGTTGATGGTAAATTAGCTTTAAGATAAATATCTTATATATGTAATATAATATTTATGATATATATTATACATTAATAATATAATAATATATTACATATATGGTTATTTATATTACTATTATATTTAATATTTTAACTAGTGATGTCTACCATAGAGACATGTCTCCTCTCATATTTATGAGTGTTCAAATCTACATTTGGAAAATAATCAATACAGTGGCATTATTAATACATTTGCAGCAATCCTAGGAATCAACATGGTATCAGTGCAAACTATAAATGCATGAATGAACCATGGAGGAAATAATAACAAGACAAAAGTAATTCAGTTAGTTAGTAAATTAAAAATGTCCAAGTCAGTGATAACTGCAGAAAGTATCTAACATTTTCATCTAAGAAGATTTATTTGTATTCGGTATTCAAAGCGATCAAACAGAAATAAAAGTCAATTCTAATTCAAAATCTACAAGAAAGAAATGATATAATAGTAGGTCTAGATAGAAATATAAGACATGAAATTAGAATAATGGCACGATTGGTGAAGAACTATATCAGTGTCAGAAATGAAGATTATCATGAGACAACGAAATAGACATGCACACTCATCAATTAATATCTACATAGTTCGATATCTCTATCGAATCTACTTAAGGATTGATGGCATTGGCACGTGAATGGTCTAGGTGAAGACTTAATGTTAGATTAGATCAGTTTACCAACAAATGTAATAAGAAGCACATCATCTATTTAATCTATGTATTTAAGGACGTGCATAAGTGACTGTGACATAAGATAATATAGCAACACCTTAAATGATCAATACATATGTCTCCCAATGTGAGAATGTGAAATATTTTGATGAGATATAATGCCCAAATCTAAATTAAAGAGTGTGCATAGTTTGCAAAGATAGTTTAGAATAAATGCTTTCTACGTGAAGGAATCCCAAGTAGGTGAAGGATCAGTGAAAAGAAACAAACTTTTGATGTAATTGAACTAGTAAAGCAATCAACAAAAATTAAAGGGGCAAGATAAAAGGTACACATATACACCTTAAATAGTAAGTGACAACTACAGAAGAGCCCAAGCTATTGGGAAAACAAAATGGCAATAAGAAGAGTTGTTAGTAATAAGAATTGGTGACAAACAAGTATGATCAAGGGAAGACATAAAAATCACAATATGTACATTCATAGAAGAAGAACAAGGAATCGATGAAAGACAATTGCACCAACTTCATCACTATTTTCTAGTCACGTGGAAGGAATATAAAAGGAGAGGGAAGGAACATTCCTAAACTCACCCACCACCTAAGAAAGGAGTCCACCACATGCTTGCATAGGAAACAATGAAATTCAAGGATTAGGTATGTAGCATAACAATTGTCCATAAATAACTATCTATGTCCAGAATCATAAAATGGGGGAGTAGTGAATAAATGGCATTGGGAAAAGATAGATAAGAAAATGGTAGACTACATGAATCAAACAGGTCCACTATAGTCAATAGATATGGAATATAATGGTGACATGGAACTTGAGCAGAAGCCTATGAAAGCATGGGCCCACATGTTAGGTACAAGGTATGATAAAATGTAGTAAATATCAATGTATTATAATAATATAAGAAAGTGTATTTATATTGATGTAAGGTATTATGTGTATATATTTATTAGAACATGGTAATCATTGGATATGAAATCCATTCAATAATATTATTATGGAATTTTATTAATATTTTGAATATAGATATATATGATTTTTTATTTTTCAGTTGGATATTGTGACTATCTTTTATTTGTAATGATCAATATAGTTCTTTAGATGAGGAACATTTTATCTTGAATAATATTGTGTTAATGCATTGGACTAGCACCATGAAGATTAATAAGGCTCATAGCATGAGGTATGTGAGATGTTAAGATCTCCATCTGACTACTATGGCCAAGAATTGATATATAATCTCCATGTGCCATCATATTCGGATGATGTCAAAGGAATAATATAGAAGAAAAATTGTTCAACAATATAGAATGAGTAAGAATTTTATATTGTGGGGGGAATAATAGTCAATGCTCCATTCCCACTTGAACTTTCTTTAGAGAGGAGATGTTGTAGTGCCTCTCCCATTTGACTTTTGTAAGTCGTCCTGATGGATGCAACCTTGCTGATCTTTTGTGGTGATGGGATCATGATTGGGACCCTGAGTGGTCTACACCGTTGAGGTGTTTGGATTTATGTTTCTTTATCAGTTGCTTTTATTATGCTTTTGACTGATCTTTGAGATTATGATGTGATTTTTGGTTCACTGAGGTTTGTGCCAGTGGTTACCAGGATCGATGTGGTATCATGAGGTTGTTCTATGATTACCCTGAGATGTGTGCAGGGATTGCACTATGTTCTTTTACCATGCTACACTGGACTGGGTTCCTGTAGCAATGATTAGTCATGTTTATGACTGTGTTTTCTTATGTGTTTTAAATGCTTTTTTAATGCAAAGTAATCAATCATTATTAAATGCTTAAGTAATTAGAATGGATTGTTCTTGTTGGATTATTTGGTTATTTGTTGCAGGCATTTACCTTGTTATATTTCTGATTAGAGAGATATTTGTTACTCATGTGATGTTTACATTTGAGATGACCTAAGGGTCAAATGTTACTCTTTGATTCCAATATCATAGACATTAGACTACTATGTTGTTCAGTTAATCATATTGCATGATGATGCTATTTTGAGATGACAGTGTGTTTTATGATGTTATCTGGTTGTTTGGTATTTGGACATACCTCTGATTTTTGTCATGTGATGGATTTAATGCTATGGTTATTCACTTCATTCCTGCATTGCTATGCCTTTTGCGAACGTGAGTGATGTAAATAGATTATTTTAATATAATTAAATAAATGGTTAAATTAGGTAATTTAATGCATTATTGCTTCGGCTATATTATTATATGCAATTGCACTTGATCATGTTGTTTAGTGTGCATGATTATATCCCTGGCAGTGGCACTTGGAGTTAGTGATTCAGCCGTTCATATTTTACCAATGTCGCCTTTGTATGGTCGACGTATCCTTTATTAAAATGTTTCATTTAAACCTTTCGGTGATTATTAAATCCGAACTCATTTACATTATGTGATTAGACCAGTAAGCGTGTCTGTGCATTTAGAGGTTCGCATTGTCGCAAAAATTTATTAAGGAGGTTTATGTGTTTTTAGTTTTTCGGGCTTTTTAAATTGATTTATTTTAATTTCTGGCAGCTTTGCCATAGATGAATTCCTATTTATAGGAATAGCCTGTTTCATTTGGGTCGATTTGGAGTTTAACTAGATTGGCTGTTTAAATGCCCTGATCAATTATTCAACCGAAAAGTGAATAAATATCCAAAAAGGAATTTAATTCCTCACTTCTCACTTTTGAATTGGAAAGTTGGAGAGTAAAACCCAAAATCCTCTTCATGAGGATTTACTGTTTTGTTCATTGTGGGAGCTATGGCCGTGGGATCGTCGCGAGGTTGGGCTTGTTGGATCCAGCTCAGGGAAACCTTGGATTGCCGCGATTTTTAGCTACTTCTGCGGGATATTTATTTTATGGTTCAGATTCCCGTTTTGCCCTTTTGGCTGTGAGGTAGGGCTTTCCCGTTTTATTGTTTCTGCTCCGTTTCAGCTTCTGTTTTTGGTAGCCGTTTGTTTGGAGGCTGAGAACTAGTGTTGCCCTCCATTTCTGTATGTTAGTTCTACCCGGTTGGGCGGGTATGAACATTTCCCTATTTTTTGGGAAGAGGGTTTGGAGTTTTGCACTGTTATGCTGGCTGTTTTTGCATACGGTGTCCGATTCCATTTATTTTTGGATTTTTGGGGTTTTTGAACCCAAAGGCCAAATGGGTTTTAATTTTGTAATTTTTCAAATTTTTTGGGGTTTTCACCTCGTTTTGCGTGCCACCCTATTTTCTCATGTTTTCTTGGCACATTGTGGTTCATGGACCTGAATGATCCATTTGGATATCAGTCAGACCACTTTTGCACTTTTATGTTGCATTGGGATGCGTGTCGCACCCGTACTATCGACTTTGTGTTCGATTGAGTGATTTGTTACTTGTTATGGTTTCTTTTGGACCTTTAATTTTGTTTCGTGAATGCTAGGATTCATGTAGAATCCCTACTCTCGGATTGAGGTCGGTTGAGTGAGTTCACGATGTTTGGTTTTGTTACATCATTGGGATTCGTGTAGAATCCATACTCTCGGATTGAGGCCGGTTGAGTGATTTCATGATGTATGGTTTTATTGGCTTTGGGATTCGTGTAGAATCCATCCTTCCCGTGTTGCTTTCATTTGGGTGTTCTCTTTGCATTGTGTTCTCATTCTTGTCCTTGTGTTATGATCTTTGTGATGGTGGTGTGCCACACACGAGTACGTACGAGTACATTTGTTGGGTGACTTGCGAGGCCCGATCTTCTATGGATTTGTCAGAAGTTATGATCATTGGGGTTGGGATGGGAGTATGCATGCCCACGGGCACTTGTCGTAGGATGAGCATGGGTAGGGTAGGGTAGCATATGGAGGGGGCTTCTACCTCGTAGCCTGGTGATCATTGTGCCCAGAGGGTTGGCGAAGGAAGCTTTAATTAAGTGAAAATTAAATATAATGTGTGACTGGTAATAATAACTTAAGATAATAAAAAGGTCTGGGGTGCAAGAGCCTTTTCGTTGAGGGATGTTGAATTTGCGCAAGTCCTAGCTTGGGCTTTTTGATGCCAAGCGACTCTCCATGATGTAAGTCCCTACTTAGTAGCTTTTTGAGTGTCTGACTAGGACCTGTACTCCTTGCATTGTCTTAGGCTCTTGGTTCAGCCATAATAATGTCTGGCGTGAGTGTTAGCCATGGATGTTGTGTTTTATGTGTGTTTGTGGTTGGATCATTATCTCCATCAGCATGGCGGGTGTGGACCTATGGGTGCCACGTGGTTGGGAGGCGTAGCTACCTTCACCACTGCTAGGGATTGGTGTACAGAGACGATCTTTTTCCTAGTGCGACCGTTGCTGGATGTCTTCACTTGGTACTTCGGGTTTCGAAATATGCTTTCTTGTGATTTATTCTTTCATTGGGATGCTTGTATATCATGTTTAGATGATGTTATTTTATTTGATGCATTCCCTTATTATGATGTTTAGCATATGATTAGATGATGTTATTTGATTTAGTAGTATATCTGTTGCTTACTGCTGTTTAGCATGTGATAGGTGATGTTATCTACTGTAGGATTATCTTATGCATTATCACTAGCATGTTAGATTTTCTTATGCTGTTATTATGCATGTTTTAGTAGTGATGTCCCTATTATGACAGTACCGACAATTTTGGTTGGTGGCTTGGGATGTTACGCACGGGGGATGGCTAGGACCCACGATGGTCTTATGATGATATTGACGGTTGGGAGGAACCGTGTACTTAGTTTGGTTGTTTTGTTCCTGAGATGTATTTCTGTACATTGCGATGTTGCTTTTGTTCTCTGCGATGTTTAATTTAGTGTGTTCTTTGCTGCTGTAGTTTAGATGGTTTGATGTTCTCCATTTTGTGTAGTTCTTGCACTCGAGTGTTCATTCCTCGAGCCTTTGTGGATCCGGTACTCCCTGGTGTGGAGGTTCTTTGCTCTATTTTGGTCCTTTTTGCTTCTGGGAGTGTTTTGGTGTTTCTATGGGCGACATTTGTTCAGCATGGTGCGACGTATAAGTTGACGTATATTTAATTCCTTATACTTAAGATATATTTTAATATATGTGACAAATCGTTTGAGATAGGTTTCAGACCTCTCAGAGATAAGTTATGGATTCTAGGAAATTTCAGGGCTTCAGAAATCCAGACTTAGCCAATTTTCAGGGCTTCAAGATTTCAAGCTTAGCTAGATTTCAGGATTCTACATTTTACCCCAGCTTGGTGTTTTGTTGATGAGTGGTTGTTTCTTGTGCCCTCATCATGTGCATTGTCTTTGTTGGCTTTGTTTGTGTGTGTCAGTTTGGTAGTGGCGTTCGGAGATTCGTTGGTTGCTACGATTGTGTTGAAGTCTTTCGTTGCGATCGTTGTGATCCCTGTATGATGTAGTCTTGTGCATTCATACCTGTAAAAAAAAAAAAAAATCTTGGCTTGATTTGAATCCTTGTTTCCAAGGATCTCCGGGTGGGGCATTACAGATGTTCCATTCTCAAATAATCTAAGAAGAGAATTTATGAATCTTGATGTGTAGATAAGTGTTCCTATCATTTAAATTTATCTTTTCCTTTATGTTTTTGAAGATGTTCTTACAAGAAAAGAAAATTGGTACTTTACAAATGCTACCAAATATTGTACAGACTCATTCTAATGATAGTAACTCCAAAGACCCTGATGATCAAGATGGATAAAGTAAGGCTCTTGAAGAAAATATATTTGATGATTGAGATTATGAGATCCTTCTACATTAAGAGGGAGTGTGAAACTTCTTCTAAAGCAATGTAGGAGCTTAGAATATTGATACTCAAAGAGAATCTAGAAGTATATGTGTGTGACTACATGATGTTGATGGGCCTACTCCTATGCATATCATGAGGAAGTAATGAATTACCACCAAAAACTCAAATAATTGATATCAAATTCAGAGTGATTCTGGCAAGAATCCTTGGGGGAAGAGAGCCTCTAAGGGAGTAACTACTAGACCTGACTTCCCAAGATCATTGTTCAGAGGGAGAATTTTTTAGGTGTAATCCTTGCAAATGATATCTTCTCTATGAGGAGAAGTTCTAAGTGAAATTCCTTGTAATGCATTCTTCTATATGAGAGAGAATTGAGGTGAAAGCCTTTGTACCACCCTTTGACTTGGTTCATGGTGGTTACTATTTCACATATGATATGAAAGGTGACAATCTTTGATTGACATATATATATACAGAAGGTAACCATTATAAGGTGACGATCTTATAAATGGTAGACTTGTTATCATGATAGACTTCATTAAATTTTTGTCCTAGAGTGTTGGATATCATGATAATAAATAGATAGGAGGTAACCATTGTAAGGTGGTGATCTTATAAATGGTAAACCTGTTATCATGGTTCCTTGGGCCAAATTTTCTTGGACTCCATGATAACCAACTTGTTATGATTCTTTGAGTTGGATCTTGTCAGACACCATAGTTACTACTATAGGCCACACTTAAGGTGATGTTTTAAAGTTATGGAATTTTCTTCAATTGGGTGTTATGAAAGGTGAGAAATTTAGCCTCATAGTGAATTTACTCAACGTCTTTATGTACTGCATGAACAATAAAACAAATATTTAATGTTCTTCCAATCTCATTGTTGCTCAATATCTACTGAAAATACTATCTTAAACATAAATTTCTTTGCATAATGAAACCATTATCAAATGTAAAACATATAAAGCATTCATCACAAATTTGACACTAGGATTTTTATGTGGAAACCCAATTTGGAGAAAATGACCAACATCATGTCACTTGTTTTCACTCTTTCCAAGTGAGCTCTGTTAGGAGCCAACCCTGTTAAAGGTTATAAAATACATTGTTAAATGTGATCTTGTTAAAGGATTTAATCATCCTTTTAAGAGTGGCCTTATCAGAGGACTTTGATTATTCCATTTAGAATGTTCCCTAGTTAAAAGATTTACACAACAATTAAGTCTTCCAATGACTATTGGGTCAACCTCTATTAAAAGGATTTCAATATAAATTATTTAAATGGATTAGAAAGAAAAAAATTAGGTTGTGATCTGTGTGATTACAACTCACTTTTGTAGGTTCAAATCTCTATTCTTTCCTTATGCTATCTTGTTGATAAGCCTCCCATTATCATCTCTGATCTTGATTCGCTTGCTAACCCTTCAAGTAATCAGTCTACTCTTCTCAATAACACTTAAACCTTCTAATCAGATTCACTAATGAACATCAACATCATCTCTACAAGATTTATCCTTTAGCTTTGCATTCGCTCACACTTGTATATTTCTAATCAAGCTTTCTTTGTATGCCTCTCTTCACATACACTTTTACTTGGCACGTACACACACAAAACCAATTATTTAGCTTTGTATCTCTTTAAATAGTAAATTCATTCTTTACCATTTTCTACATCCACCATAGATCTTAGGGTTTATGATCAGGTTCAACTCAATTCATTGTATTTGTCCATCTTCTTGATCTTCCACTAGAAACTTCTCCATAATTTTCCTATTAGGTCTTTACCTAATCCTCTCCTTGAATTTAATGATCTATCTCACTAATATTATCTTCAACATGGTTTACATCTCCCAAGAAATCAACTGTTTTGAATTGATCTCATGATTTCCATGAATTCATTCTCATATTGTCATTCAACAATTTCTAAATTCTGACACTCTGTGTTAACTTAACACTTAGTTTCTATAAATTTTCTTGGGTTGACATCAATTGTCTCACTCAATCTACAATAATGCTCAGTCAACACTAGATTTTCTTGGCACTAACTATATCTCAGTTGAAACTAGTATTACTCAAAATTCCTTGGCATTTTGCTCTATTTTTCAGGTTGGCTTGGCTTGTCTTGGCTTTCTTTACATGAATAATCACTTTCCTTTATTAAAGTCTATCTAATCAAATATCCATCGTAAGTCCCATTTCATAACTTAAGATTTCCCCTAGGTTCTATTATTATGAGAAACATCTCGAATCCTCTTCATCAATCAAATAGATATGACATTAAGATTAGGTAGAAATATATCTTATCAATAGATTTGACATCAATGACAAAACAACAATTGTTCCAGTTGTAAGTTTCCAACAATCTCCCTCTTTGGCATTGATGGTGACATCTCAATCATCTCATTACTAGTAAAATGTGTTACCATATAATCCAATAGATTTCACTTTGATTCTCTTGTCTAAACTTATCTTTATGAAATAATTCTCCCTCTTTGTAGTAACTCTCTCCATAGTAATCTCTCCCTATTTTTGTAATCTCTCCCTCTTTGACAACAATGCCAAAGAACCTTGGCTTTTTGAGCTTTGAACTCTTCATACATCTGAAATATGTAGATTTTACATATTTGGCTGATTTATGTCATCTGTTATGAGTGATCTATTATGTTGTACTAAATTATCTACCTTAGGCATGTCCCAAAGTAGAGTTGTATTGTATCACTGTGTAGGATATTTTAATTAGCTAATGTGAGGCAATGCACCTTGTCTTCTTAAGTATCTTTGTTTAAGGGAATCACCCCTAATTTACCTCTAATATATTCATGAGAATATTTAGGTAATGGTTTGTGAATATGTTAGCAATTTCTTCTTTATTATTCACATTATATCATCACTTCTTTGTCTTGAACTAATTCCCTCAAGTAGTGATACTTGATAGCAATGTTCTTTGGCTTAGTGTGCATCATTGGACTCTTTGAAATGTTGATAGCACTTGTGTTATCACAATAGATAACCATTGTATCTTTGATATCTTCTTTCATACGTTTCAATAGTTGCTTGATTGACATAATATTTCAATAGTTTACTGCAGCTACCACATACTCGATTTTAGTTGTTGATTGGGAAACAAATTTTTTTTTCTTGCTTGTCCATTAAACCAATCTCTTTTCTAGAAAGAATGCACCTCCACTAGTGGTTTTTATGTCATCAATATTTCCCACCCAATCCGAGTCAGCAAACACCTTCAATTCAAACTTATCATTTCTTTTGTAATACAATCTATAGTCTTGTATACCTTTCAGATATCTCATGATCCTTTTTACTTTCATCATGTGATTCTCTTTAGGAGTTTCTAAAAATCTAGCAACTTTCCCAACTACTAAAGCAATATCTAGTCTACTGTAAACAATAGGCTGTAGTTTTCCAACCATAGATTTTTATAGGGTCTTGTTCCCATAAGTAGAATCATTAGTCTTAGATAGCTTATGTCCTATAGACATAGGTGTTCTCACTAGCCTTGAATCTTCCATACCAAACATCTTTAGTATCTCCTTTATGTATTTGGATTGTATATAAAAATACCAAACTTCATTTGACATAACTATAATCCAACAAAGAATTTGATCTCACCAAATATTGACATTTCAAATTCCTTCTTCATTTCATCAAAAAATTATTTGCATAATGCTTCTCTTCCTTTAAATATGAAATCATCAACAAATATTTTAGATGATAATACTTCATTGTTGGGTATGTGCAGGATCATGGTGTGCCAAAAAGTGGCGACGTGAAAAAAATAGAGTTTGAACATGTCTAAAAGCGCTTCAAAATCCGCTTTAACTTTTTTCCACCTATCCAAGTACCAAACCTAGAAGGAAAGGCCAAGCCTTATTGGATATCCAATAATCTTATAACATTATTATTATTATATTATAATAGTATAATATATTATTTAATATTATATAATATAATATTATTATAATAATAATAATTATACTATAATATAATATAATACATTATAATAATATAATATAATATAATATAAAATATAATATATAAAATATAAGATATGTGCAATATTGGATATCTGATATTATATCAGATCTGTGACATTACATAAAAACAAAACTAGACTCGTGGGCCCTTATTTCACATATTTTGGGGGCCACTATTTGCATGTGATCGGATATCCGATATTAAAGTATTTTTTTTTATTTTTTAAAAATCATTTTTAATCTAAATTCAATAGATTTTAGCATGATTTTGTTTATTTTAGTTGAATCTAGAGTTTTTTTGAAAAAAAAAGTTTAAAATTGAAGTTTTTTAAAAATATATATTACATTTTGCAATTCAATAGGAATGGCTGATCAGAATGATGACACTGAGGGAGGGAATAATATTCCTCGTAACCCTCCACCAAATGATCTAGTACCCCCACGAAATCATCCACCAAATGATCCTCTACCCCCTCAAAGCCCTCCTCAAATTGAGGATTTGATAAATGAAAATCTCATTGAATTGAGAGGTTTTCATAGAACATATAATAATTTACCTGCATTGGCTCCTGTGTTATCTACGTTAAACACCATAGTGGATAACATTGAAACCCTTACAAATCAACAAAATGCCGCTCTTCATTGGCATGATGAAATGCATGAGATGTTTGATGATGGTTTGGATTATGATGAGGTTGCGGCCCTCAACATAAGCAAAGACAATTTCACCAGCTTTTTTGCGAACCCGAAAATGGGTTTACTAGTGGACGCACAAAAATCCAAACTATCAATTAAATGGTGCACAAATGATGCCATACGTGCAAACTTTTGGGATTCTTGGTGGATGGTCTTTGATATCCCTCCACATGGAAATTTAGACATACCATTTTATTTCCTTAGGAAATTATATGCAGAATTTGTGTTGAAACTTAACGTGAACTATTGGAGCATGAAGCCCAACATGGGCTTAGGACTAGGAGCTCCTCAGGATAGACCCTCTTCCCAGTGGAAGAAAGCTGGCACTTTTGTCCCCCCCACTAATATCTCCCCTCCTCCTTGAGTGCAGCATCCAAATATTATGAGAGAGGCTAGCTCTCAGATCATTAGAGTCATTCATAGGCTGAGTAGCCTAATGATATCTTAGGCTAAGTTAGTCCTGCCTCCTCATGTTGATGATGCTGGTGCTAGTTCATCATCGACTAGCTCATCACATGTTTGTGTGCCTCACACTTGCATTACATGCAAGAATATTTGCCTAGGTCCCATAGGTGATCTTCTTGAGTATCATTTTGTATTAGACGCTCGGATACACCAGACACACACGCAGAGGCTACAGACCCTGATGCGAGAGAGGAGAGGAATGTAGAGGCATGGACTCTTTTTCTGTCAGTACATGTATATATATATTTTTATGACATATGTGATTTAAAGTTAATTTTATAATAGAGTAATTTTAATTTTTAAGCCATATCGACTTTTATATGTATGTGATCTTCATTCATGTTTAGTTGATGACTGAGAAGGAGCTCAAGTAGATTGATGATGCCATGCTCTTGGCCATTTCATTTGGCCTTGAGACATCTATGGTAAATTATGTTGTGTTTTCATTTTTTTTTCTATTTGATATTGTAGCATATATGGTTGCTAATCTTTCGTTTATCTTACAAGTAGCACCTGTCCCAAGGGGACAAAGTGCAGGGGGTGAGCTAGCACGTATTGATAAAGGAAAGGTAGTTAGGATCTTTCTATTTGATTAAATATCGATGCATTCTTGTAAAATGTTTGTGGTAATCTCATTTAATTACATTCCGTATTGTATATAGGGCATGGCTACTAGTGATGAGCCTGTACAGATTTCGTGTAGTAGACCATCAGGGATTTTCATTTGCACTGAGAGCCCCATTGTATGTATAAGTATCATTTATTTATTATTATCCTTATATTCATAAATAAATTCAAAACTGATTTCTGTGATATAAACAACTACTATTTTGTATTTCATAGGAGACTCCTAGTGCACATGAGGTTCGACGAGAGAGTTATGTAGATTTGATGACTCCGCCACTCACTCCTGAGGAGGAGCCTACAATAGTAGGTTGTAGTTTGAATTCATGATTAAATATGTTATAAATTTAGCATGCTATAAATTATAATGTTATAGTTTAAATTGTGGATTCATTTGACCAAGGTATTTGAACATATACAGCCCACAATCAGAGAGGTACCAGCATTGCCGAGGGCATTTGAGAGGACTCCTGACTGGTGGAGGAGGTTGACGAGAGAGGTATTTATTATGAAATTTTGATAGTATAAATCTCCATTAGAAAAAAGATCATTATGCATTTGAGTAATTCAATGTTAGATATGTAGAATCATATAAATTTAGTAGTCTAACTTTGGGTTTTCCTTTTTTGTTTATGTAGGAGGCATTCAATCTGTTGGTGTTTGAAAACGTTAGCCATTTCCAATTACCCTGATGAGAACAAGATGCATCTAGGGGCAACTAACTCCCATTATCAACACATCCATTCAGACACCAGGCCAACTATAAGGCTATACTCCTTCTGCACTTCAGGCTCTGCAAAACCTAGGTGGGTGAACCTATAGATTCCTTATATGGTACCGGTTATCAAAGCTTACACTGAATCTAATACAAAGCAGATAGAAAACCCTAATATCTCCTAATGGCTTATGAAACAACATAGATTCTACAATAGCTAGGTGAAAACCTATATTATTCATAAACTGAGTGAGGGTTTAAACTTTAATGTCCACTTCAACATGAAGGGAAAATGATTGATTTAATATGTTGATATCAGCAAGACCCAAGTATGAGCAACAGAACTTAATGGTCCTATCTCTAACTAGTGCCTTATCTATTGGGAAATTAAATGAATCATAACCATACATCTCCTGGAAACCTCAAACGTATCTCTACATTAAGATCCCTGATCTATCTTTCACCTTGTGAATTAACATCTGCATCAAAATGAATCTCATACTCAGAATATCCCATCATGAAATCAATAAACCCTGTGATAAACACCAAGTAGTTACATGGCTCTTGGTTCCATGACCAAGGTATTTCAATCACATACATCACTAAATGAGATGCAACCTAATCTATGGTCTTTGATCATAAACTAGAAAAGATTACAGATCCACAAACAGGAGACAAGATTTAAGCTGAATTTGAAACCATTGCTGCTCTTTATTTGCTTTCTTTGAAATCGAATACACGAGAGATGTACAGAATACTTCATAAATCACCTAACAGACATGAAATATTTGCATAAAACTCAAAATGCTGATCAATACAAGAAGAAATGCTGAAGAATGGTCTCTCAGTGCCAAAATTGGAACCCTTCAAATGGAAAAAAGAAAGAAAGATATAGAAGAGAAAGAATTCTCGGATCTGTTATGAAGACAACAAGTGTCCACTTGAAATTCAATCCTGTGCAACTGAGTAACCTCTTTCTTCTTTCATCCCATCTGATCTAATTTTGTTTCATCATTATCTATAACTGATTTGCAAAATATCTTTGCTTACTGATGAAAGCTTTTTGAATCACCAAAATATTTGATTGCCCCATCAAAATGCCAGTGAAGATGAGATTTTATTGAGTAAACTTGAACAAATTCAACCCTAACTACATTTCCACTACCTTCTACTGATATTCAGGTCATTATCGTGACAAAAAATCAAAACTGAACTTCCTGGTCTAAAATAGTTGTAATTTAGGTATCTGATGGAGAACCTCCTGTAGCTAAAACTAACTGATATCTGTGCACAAACTGACTCCAGAATCGGATAGCTCGTCTTCTCCCAATTTTGGCGATATATAACATCATGTATTTTTCTTTTCGAAAATGCCCTGAATCACATTTTGAAAATCACTCCTCTGCTAAGAGTGTTCTAGTCTGTGACTTTTCAAATTTACAATTTGAAAAATTTAAATTAACCTAAAGTTTAGACTTTAGCTTAATTGTCTTTCTAATTTAAAAACCTTGCACGTCAGTATTTTGACCAAATAATTTTAAAATGAAAATTTTAAAATCCTTTTATTTTGGGTCAACTCCAGGTTTGACCAATGCCACATGGCACACTCTGATTAGTCCAACCCTGTACAATGGATGCTACATGTTCTTTTCTCGTATACTCGCTATGCTAAACCTCGTGCATCTTTCGGTTGGCGAGTTAACGAGAACCATTGAATCTGCCACATGGCGCAATCTCATTCCAACTGACCCGATCTCACCATATCACCTCTTTCTTGCTCAACCATCTACCACTTGGCACTACTTGATTTTTTGTCGGATAGGAAACAGGACCCACATTGCATTCTAACACTTACCGGATTTTGGAGATTTTCTGGCAACCTCACTATCTCGCCAACTAGAATTTCTCACCACTTTCCGGTGGCGAAGTAGCGAGTCACCAGATTTGTGACCTTTTTCGACAACTTACCTCCTTGCTGACATCATTTCTTGTAAATGCACGTTCTTTCAAAATTTATCTCCTTACGGAGAACTGACATCAATTTGCTTTCGGTTGGATTTGGGGGGTCCCGCGCACTTCCCATGGCTTCCAAAAGCCTCTTTCTCTTAGTCACAATATATACTGTGTGTAATTGTATTTAAAGTCTAAAATTTCTCAAACTTGGGCTATGTGGGACTATGGAGGTTTGTTTCCTTCCCAGCGGCTTCTCTTTATTCTTGCATTGTGCAGGTTCTTCTTAATGTGGAGGGAGTCCTTTCCACAGGTCACATCTATATCACACTCTGTAGGAGAGTGTGGAGCTCTGCTTCTTTCACTTGTTCTGTTCATACCACCCCATTCACTGTATTCCCTTTTAAAAATTGCATCTTCTTTCCTCGCTTCCTGCGAATCTTCTTATTTGATGGCTTATGTGGATCTCCTTTTTGCACATTGGGCGGCTTCTTAGCGGCTCCCTTCAATTCTTAAAAATGCAGCCTCCATACTTAAACTGGTGGATTCCTCAAGTTGCCGCATGCCTTCTTTTATATACCGGTGTGCTTCATTGTTATAGCTTCCCACGAGCTTGAACGTGGGCTCTGTTCTTTTCATTTGCAGCTTTAATGGCCTTCCCTGTTTTGCTGCGTTCGCCTCCTTTTACTGGGCATTTTTTTGATGGCTTTCACTCTTCACGTGGGTAACTTTCCGTCTTCCAGCCTGGCTCTTCCTCTTTCATTCATGCCTGGGAGTGTGATATTGCTGCCATCTATTTTCCTCCCTATTTGCATGAAGGTGCCTGCTCGTGGGCTCTTTTATATGTCCCCAACCTTCAAAGTGTAGAAAATGTGTTGGAGGAATTCAAAAAGAATAAGAACCATTTTTTTTATCTAATATTTCCTTGATGTCGTGGATGATTTATGCCCGTAAAACTACATACTCTGCCCAAACACGAATTGCCTGCAAGTTTCCTCTTCCCCCATGGAATTAATCTACCATATTTTGTCCTTTGCCGTGACACTATTAAATGCATAAAATGCTTTTACTTTGATCTTCAAATTTTTATTTCAAAACATTTGAGACTCCATTTATGTTGTGCTATAAATATATGGTTCTCAAATTTAAAAGCAATGTATAGTTCTCAAATGTAGCGGTTTGCCTAAATGCCAATATATTTTAAAATGAATTCATCTTTAAAACCAAATAGTAGAAGGCTATTTCAATCACTTCTATAGGTAGCATTGGTGAGGCTATTAATTTCAAGACTCTGAGCAACTGATGAAATCAGTCATTGGTATCCACGAACTGTCCGGAATCAATTTTAACTAGGAAATATGTCAAAAGTTAGTTTTTGGCAAATGTATGGACATGTGAAAGTATGCAGATGGATTCGTCATGACTTAAGAATATGCATACTTCAAGAATTTTTAGGACACAACACAATGGTACAATTCAATTTCTCTTACCAATCATAGGTTCAAAGTTATAATGTGCTGAACAGGGGTACGGATCAATCTGGATATCTTAGCCGTAACAACACAATGCAGACAAGGTTTTTAACCATGTTAATAGACTGATCAAATGGATTCTTCATGACCTCAAAATTGGAAAATATGAAGTGTCTAACCCCTGGAATATAATGAAAAAAGAACTTTTTCATTTGGGTCAACTGGGTCAAAGATATGATTGGTCGAACAAGGCTTCCTAGAATTGTGAACAACTAGTCAAATGCACAAAACCATAAATGATCAACTTTGGGGGGTTCGAAACCTAGTCAAACAGATTCAAAATGACTTGAAAACTGAAACATAGGTTCTTTTTTATCGACACTAAACACTCCCAAAGTGGCGGGTCATGAAAGATTCCTGGGTAAAAGATATTCAAATGCAAATTGGGCCTCTAGTCGCTATTTGACACTTTGGCAGAATTGCAAATTTTGACACTAGCTTAAAATGGCACTTCACAGAATGATTCGAGATGACAAAATAACATCGCGGATCACATCCATATGTCAAATGAAAGGTGTTAAGCCACTCAAACACCATCTAGGCCTCAAACTGACAACCAACTACATATGCATAATAGGCACTTTAGGGCATGATTTTTCAAAATTCACAATACGTGACTCAAAATTGACCATGCAATTTTTAGTCCCAACAGTGGCTCTGTCTGGGGATGTATGTCCCTTGCAGGCATGGCAAGATTTCAGATCTCTGGGAGAAGCAGACCACACACCTGAACTTCAAAAACTCCCCTGAACAGCTTTATTGAAAGCAGGGAAACAACTACAACTACTATATACACACGATGGCCCCGGGCCACCGAACTTGAATAAAATTATTTACCTCTATCATATACCTAATTCTCATTCCTTTCATGAGGTAAAATGAAATTAATTCTACCCATTTCACCAATCAAATCAACATCATGCAACAAATCACTTGGTAAAATGAGATTAACACCTTCACTTTCATAGTGCATATAAAAACTAGGCATAAATTTAACTTCTTGCTCACTATGAAAGAGAACATCAACATGCTCTTGAATACCAACATCAAACTGAAACTCATCCCTATTGCTTGATTCATGCATGCTGTCTATTAGAAATGCAAAGAGCTCATTCTCAACTTCATAGAAAATGTTATATATATCATGCATTTTTAACTCGCCTTGACTTTGCATTTCTTCAAGTATCTCCGGCTGAATGTCAAAGGAGTAGTCAGATTTATATTCACACATGACACCATTATCAAAATCTAACATCACTTCACAACCACTTGATATATCTTCATAATCGAAGGTATGATTGGTTTTTACCTCATTTGAATGATCGTAGAACTTACCATGAAGTGTCAGTTTCTCTTCAAAGACAACTCCATCGCACACTTCATCTTCACACTTACCAAATATAGCATCATTAGAAGATTCAATATTAGAAATAGAAGAACAATAATCTGATTTACTACAACAATATGATAGAGTATCATCATTTGCATCTAACCCCACTAAACCTAAAACCTCCATGTCATCTTCAAACAATGGGTTGATAAATCCATGTAATGATCCTTTCTGAACATTAGGACAAAACATGGGATGCTCATCCTCACAAGAATCATTGTATAAAATATTATTATAGACTTGAAATTCATTACCCACCCTATCCTCATGGAAACTTTGAGCGTATGAAGAAAAGTATGAACTATATGAAGACTCCTTTTCTAATTCTTCTACCAAACATATAGTGTCTATATTTACATCCTCTTTATCAACTTGTTTAGGATAATCATTACAAACTAACTGTGATTCATTCCTAAACACCTCACTACATCTTGGATTTTTATTGTCAGATGTAAAATCATTTGACAACCTTCTACTGAAGTCTTCAGAATTATTAACCTGAACTGGACTCAACATTCTTTTATCTTCATACCTTGGGGACAGATCACTATTAAAATCTTCATTGGCTAACTGATTTGTATGATCAAAAAATTTAGTTGCACCTTTCATTTCAGAATTAGAGGAAGAATTCATACCTTCAGCTTTAGATGAATGTTCACTGCCATATTTTCTTTCTTCCTCCCAATCAGAATTAGATTCTAGTGAAGGCAAACATACAGTGTCTTTTTCCTCACTATGATTTGAGCAACCACTCTCATCATCTCCTTCATATGATGCTTCTTCATTGTACATCCAATAAACAACTTCATTGTCATCATTTGGAAGATGACTTATAGCTTCTTCATATCCACATTGAGATTCATATATTTCTAATTCATTATTAACATAATGCAACCTCTCAATAAGAGAATTCAATTCTTGCCTATCCGACTGATTAAAAGAATACATCTTACCATTTACTGCTGAAACATTATCAACATGTGCATTATGTTCTTCTGATTGTGGCTGAGATGATATGATTCACGCTCTTCACTTTGTGTTAACTCTCCATGGCGTGTCGGATCAACAACATCAAACTCATGATCTGAGAGATAACTTTCAGCCTTCTCACTTGGACAAGACTGAGATCTAGGTTCAGCAACTTCAAAATTGGAAACATTAGTAATATCATCATACACATAACTGTTGTGAGAAGAACTTTCTATTGTAACCAATGTCTAATCTGTAAAATCAATATGTCGCTGAAACATATCAGAGTCTAAAATATTATTCACCGCTGTAGTATCATGAACATGTGTGTTTCTATTTGCAACTGGACTAACCTTTCTCATACACAAATTCTGATTTAAATTCTCAATCTGCTTAAAACCTGTAGTAGGGGTGTTGACATTCTGAATTGTATTGGAACACTCAACATAATATTGCTCTTGATTTTTATCTTCATCATGCAAGCAGGCAACCCTAGAGAAATGACTCCTAGTAATTCCATACTTCAAATTATTCTCAATGTCCATAGCAATCATAAAGGCCTGATATAATGTCTGAGGCTCCTTATTCCTCAACCGATAACTCATTTTCTTATCAAATGCACCAATGTAAACTATTAGGCATACTTTATCCTCCGGTCTACATTTCTCTAGGATCTCATTTAGGTTCTTACAAATCTAATATTAAACTGAGGAACAAGCTCATCTTCCTCAATATGAATCCTTACAAATTTATCAAATGAATCAGATAAGCTCACCCTCTCTCAAAATTGCTCCATGAAATCTGCATGCAACTCACTCCAGGATGAAAAAGAACATGCTGGAAAAAATGAAAACCAATCTGTAGCATCACCCTCTAGAGTCTGAACAAATAATTTCATGTGTACATCTTCATGGGGAATCTCATAGTCACCCATCAATTCACTGAGAACTTGAACATGCTGACTAGCTGAAACATTATGGTTTCCATTGAATTTAGACAAATGCTTTCTAATATCATTAGGGATGACATTAGGGAAACCATAGATACCATCAAAACATAATGACATGTATCTCTTGGTAGAAAAGGATCTATGATTTTGGTCAATGGACTGCATACTAGGTGAACAGAAATTTGCCATCTCTTGCAAACTAACAACTTCACCAAATATCTTTCTAGATTTAAAACTTGCAGTAGATCTGAAAACTTTATCTACCAACTCAAATCTCCAAACATATTCCAAGATGTAAATACACTTTTTGAAACAATCCTTCACAAAATATGTTGAGATACATAAAACATTTCTCCTACGTAGTGCCTAAAATCACTTGATGGAGAAAACTTTCATATAACTTACTTTCTTGAAAAAGAAATTCAAGAAAGAGGAAAATACCTTAACCGTGATGCTTGCAAACTTCTTCAATTATGTAAAGAACAATTGGTTCAAATCATGCTTGATTTAGTAACCCTTGCACAACATCACAATTTTCTTTTACCCAGTGTCAACAACTTGAAATGAATTCTTCAAAACTGCCTTCCCATTGTTGGTTCCTTCAGAATACCTTCACATTTTGAAGCACTGGTGCAGAGATTTTACTTTGAGTCACCACTCACTTAGTGAGAAAAGATTAACCAACTTGCAAAACAAAACAAGATGGTCCAGAACTTACAACTGGTATTTGCAAATTGTATTCAACAACAAGGGAATTTCATATTCTTGACAAACTAAAAGAACATGACATTAACTCTGAATTTTGACAGCAACTTATGAAAACTTCAAAGGGCTTTTGATATGGAAAATTATTCAATTCAATTAAACATCTGCTGTCAATGAATAAGAACATTGGGGAACATGAATCTTCAGCAAAGAAATGGAAAACACTTCATAACCTTACTATTTATACCAGAGATTCCAGTAGTTCCAACAATGAATTTCTTCATAGACTCCCCAGCAGAGTCACCATTTTGTTGGTGTTTGAAAATGTTACACATTTCAAATTATCCTGATGAGAACAAGATGCATCTAGGGGCAGCTAGCTCCCATTATCAACACATCCATTCAGACACCAGGCCAACTATAAGGCTATACTACTGCACTTCAAGCTCTGCAAAACCTAGGCGGGTGAACCTATAGATTCCTTATATGGTACCAGTTATCAAAGCATACACTGAATCTAATACAAAGTAGATAGAAACCCCTAATATCTCCTAATGGCTTATGAAACAACACAGATTCTACAATAGCTAGGTGCAAACCTATATTATTCATAAACTGGGTGAGGGTTTAAACTTTAATGTCCACTTCAACATGAAGGGAAAATGATTGATTTTATATGTTGATATCAACAAGACCCAAGTATGAGCAACAGAACTTAATGATCCTATCTCTGACCAGTGCCTTATCTGTTGGGCAATTAAATGAATCATAACCATACATCTCCTGGAAACCTCAAACGTATCTCTACATTAAGATCCCTGATCTATCTTTCACCTTGTGAATTGACATCTGCATCAAAATGAATCTCATACTCAGAATATCTCATCATGAAATCAGTAAACCCTATGATAAAAACCAAGAGGTTACATGGCTCTTGGTTCCATGAGCAAGGTATTTCAATCACATACATCACTAAATGAGATGCAACCTAATCTATGGTCTTTGATCATAAACTAGAAAAGATTACAAATCCACAAACAGGAGACAAGATTCAGGCTGAATTTGAAACCATTCCTACTCTTTATTTGCTTTCTTTGAAATCAAATACATGAGAGATGTACATAATACTTCATAAATCACCTAATAGACATGAACTATTTGCATAAAACTCAAAATGTTGTTCAATACAAGAAGAAATGTTGAAGAATGGTCTCTCAGTGCCAAAATTGGAACCCTTCAAATGGAAAAAAGAAAGAAAGATATAGAAGAGAAAGAATTCTCAGATCTATTCTGAAGATGACAAGTGTCCACTTGAAATTCAATCTTGTGCAACTGAGTAACCTCTTTCTTCTTTCATCCCATCTAATCTAATTTTGTTTCATCATTATCTATAACTGATTTGCAAAATATCTTTACTTAATGAGGAAAGCTTTTTGAATCACCAAAATATTTGATTGCCCCATCAAAATGCCAGCGAAGATGAGATTTTACTGAGTAAACCTGAACAAATTCAACCCTAACTACATTTCCACTACCTTCTACTGATATTCAGGTCATTATCTTGACAAAAAATCAAAACTAAACTTCCAGGTCTGAAATAGTTGTAATTCAGGTATCTGATGGAGAACCTTATGTAGCTCAAACTGACTGATATCTGTGCACAAACTGACTCCATAATTAGATAGTTCATCTTCTCCCAATTCTGGCGATATATAACATCATGTATTTTTCTTTTCGAAAACACCCTGAATCACATTTTGAAAATCACTCCTCTGCTAAGAGTGTTCAAGTCTGTGACTTTTCAAATTTACAGTTTGAAAATTTTAAATTAACCTAAAGTTTAGACTTTAGCCTAATTGTCTTTTGAATTTAAAAACCTTGCACGTCAGTCTTTTGACAAAATAATTTTAAAATGAAAATTTTAAAATCCTTTTATTTTTCCTAGCCTCTTTTACTTCAGGTCAACTCTAGGTTTGACCAATGCCACGTGGCACACTCTGATTAGTCTAACCCTATACAATGGATGCCACATGTTCTTTTCTTGCTAACTCACTATGCTAAACCTAGTGCATCTTTCGATTGGCGCGTTAACGAGAACCGTTGAATCTGCCACGTGGCACAATCTCATTGCAACTGACCCGATCTCGCCATATCACCTCCTGCTTGCTCAACCATTTGCCACTTGGCACTACTTGATTTGTTGTCGGATAGGAAACAGGACCCACGTCGCATTCTGACACTTGCCAGATTTCGAAGATTTTTCGGCAACCTCACTATCTCACCAGCCAGAATTTCTCACCACTTTTCGGTGGTGAAGTAGCGAGTCGACGGATTTGTGACCTTTTTCGGCAACTTACCTCCTTGCTGACATCATTTCTTTTAAATGCACGTTCTTTCAAAATTTATCTCCTTATGGACAACTGACATCAATTTGCTTTCGGTCAGATTTGGGGGGTCCCGCGCACTTCCCATGGCTTCCAAAAGCCTCTTTCTCTTAGTCACAATATATACCATGTGTAATTGTATTTAAAGTCTAAAATTTCTCAAACCTGGGCTATGTGGGACTATGCAGGTTTGTTTCCTTCCCAGCACCTTCTCTTTATTCTTGCATTGTGCGGGTTCTTCTTAATGTGGAGGGAGTCCTTTCCATAGGTCGCATCTATATCACACTCTGTAGGAGAGCATGGAGCTCTACTTCTTTAACGTGTTCTGTTCCTGCCACCCCATTTGCTGTATTCCCTTTTAAAAATTGCTTCTTCTTTCCTCACTTCCTGCGAATCTGCTTGTTTGATGGCTTATGTGGATCTCTTTTTTGCACATTGGGTGGCTTCTTAGCGGCTCCCTTCAATTCTTAAAAATGCAACCTCTATACTTAAACTGGCAGATTCCTCAAGTTGCCTCATGCCTTCTTTTATATACTAGTGTGCTTCATTGTTATAGCTTCCCACAAGCTTGAACGTGGGGTCTGTTCTTTTCATTTGCAGCTTTAATGGCCTTCCCTGTTTTGCTACATTCGCCTTCTTTTACTGGGCATTTTTTTGATGGATTTCACTCTTCACGTGGGTGACTTTCCTTCTTCCAACGTGGCTCTTCCTCTTTTATTCATGCCTGGGAGTGTGATATTGCTGCCATCTATTTTCCTCCCTATTTGCATGAAGGTTCCTGCTCGTGGGCTCTTTTATATGTCCCCATCCTTCAAAGTGTAGAAAATGTGTTGGAGGAATTCAAAAAGAATAAGAACCATGTTTTTTATCTAATATTTCCTTGATGTCGTGGATGATTTATGCTTGCAAAACTACATACTCTTCCAAAACGTGGATTGCCTGCAAGTTTCCTCTTCCCCCATGGAATTAATCTACCATATTTTGTCCTTTGCCGTGACACTATTAAATGCATGAAATGCTTTTACTTTGATCTTCAAAATTTTATTTCAAAACATTTTAGACTCCATTTATGGTGTGCTATAAATATATGGTTCTCAAATTTAAAAGCAATGTATAGTTCTCAAATTTAGCGGTTTGCCTAAATGCTAATATATTTTAAAATGAATTCATCTTTAAAACCAAATAGTAGAAGACTACTTCAATCACTTCTATAGGTAGCATTGGTGAGGCTATTAATGTCAAGACTCTGATCAACTAATGAAATCAGTCATTGGCATCCACGAACTGTCCAGAATCAATTTTAACTGGGAAATATGTCAAAAGTTAGTTTTTGGCAAATGTACAGACATGTGAAAGTATGCAGATGGATTCATCATGACTTAAGAACTGGCATACTTCAAGAATTTTTAGGACACAACACAATGGTACAATTCACTTTCACTTACCAATTATAGGTTCAAATTTATAATGTGCCGAACAGGGGTACAGATCAATCTGGATATCTTAGCCATAACAACACAATGCAAACAAGGTTTTTAACCATGTTAATAGACTGATAAAATGGATTCGTCATGACCTCAAAATTGGAACATATGAAGTGTCTGACCCCTGGAATATAATGCAAAAAGAACTTTTTCATTTGGGTCAACTGGGTCAAAGATATGATTGGTCGAACAGGGCTTCCCAGAATTGTGAACCAGTCAAATGCACAAAATAGTATATGAGCAACTTTGGGGGGTTCGAAACCTAGTCAAACAGATTCAAAATGACTTGAAAACTAAAAAATTGGTTCTCTGTTATGGACACTAAACACTCCCAAAGTGTTGGGTCATGAAACATTCTTGGGTAAAAGATATTCAAATGCAAATTGGACCTCTGGTCGCTATTTGACACTTTGGCAGAATTGCAAATTTTGACTCTAGCTTAAAATGGCACTTCACAGAATGATTCGGGATGACAAAATAACATCATGGATCACAAGCATATGTCAAATGAAAGGTTTTAAGCCACTCAAACACCATCTAGGCTTCAAGCCAACAACCAACTACATATGCATAATAGGCACTTTAGGGCATGATTTTTCAAAATTCACAATATGTGACTCAAAATTGACCATGCAATTTTTAGTCCCAACACAATCCACCTAGTACAGTGAAGAGGCTGCATTTTTATCATCCACCAGCACCCTACGATATTATAGTTGTCATAGGATGCATCATGAGACATTTTAAGATGGCATATGCCACATTCTATATAGAAACATTGATATTATACACATTTTGATGGCATGATCAGCCACATTTTGTGTATGGATCTATTTTTTTTATATATATTTGAGTACTTTGTCTATGGATACATGATCTTTGATATATATCTATGTAAAATTTTGTCTATGGATACATGTATTTTGATATATATTTTTGTCATTTATGTGCACAATGATATACATATTAATTTAGTATCTAGTATTGTTCAATTTATCGTGGTTCATCTGTATTGTTCATGTTTATGGAATATCATTAATTTTGATTATGTTTGTTATATTTGATTCAAATTCAATAATTTTTTAATAACATTTTAACAACCTTTATTATCAAATTTGGATGCAATGTATAATTTGAAGTGCTATCATGACATAAACACACTTGTTAATTTCCTACACAAGGTTTAGATAACCCCAAATCTGATTTTAAACTCCACCTTCAACCTTGAATCTAACTCTTGGCTTTAAATCTAATCTCAACATAGTTAAGGACTCCACTCCTCAACCATGGATTCTATTCCCAACCACAAAGTCATTTATAGATTCATAATCTTTGATAACTAGCACTTCACTTTGTTACTATCCTCATACTACAACTTTTCAATTTGAACATAACTTCAAAATATCTCAACTTAAGAGACCTTATTGGATAGTTCATCGATAGTCCTCAGGAGCTTCGATTTATTTTAGGCCTCAGCATCACCCTCCTATATCATTCAACGGTTCATTGATAGCCCTTACGAGCTCTGAGTTATGACTTTCAAAATATTGACCTCAAAATGCACTTAGAGCACCTTGGAGACTCCTCGGTATGGGGTGGCTGCGAAAGATCGATGGTCTCTGTGGCTAGAAAAAGGGTGTGACTAGGGTTCACCCGCCCACCTGGAGCTAATGGAACTAATGATTTGATGCCAAGATCCATGGTTTCAAAGTTACACTATGGTGCATCTATGAACTGAGGCACACTGTAAGTTTTGGCATCTAGCGAGATTGTTGTGCCAAATGCAAATGGAATGTGATCTCTCAAAAATGAGATATTTTATTTTAGGCCTCAACATCACCATCCTATTGTATTTGATAGTTCATCGATAACCATCACAAGCTTTGAGTTATGACCCTCGAAATATTGACCTCGAAAGACACTTAGAGCACCTCGGAGACTCCTCGGTATGGGGTGGCCACAGACGATGGAAAGTCTCCATCGTCGAAACAAGGGTGTCACTAGGGTTCACTCACCCACTTTAAGCTAATGGCACTAATGATTCAATTCCAAGATCAATGATTTCAAAATTATGTTGTGGTGCACCTATGAACTGAGGCACACAACGAGTTTTGGCATCGAGCGAGATCGCTATGCCAAATGCAAACGAAATGTGATCTCTCAAAAATGAGATAGGTTATTTTAGGACTTAGCATCACCGTCTTATAGCATTTAATATTTCATTGATAGCCCTTACAAGGTCAAAGTTATGATCGTTGAAAGATCGACCTCAAAAGGCACTTAGAGCACCTTGGAGACTCCTTGGTACGAGGTAGCCGCAAATGATGGATGCTCTCCGTGGTTGGAACAAGGTTGTGACTAGGGTTCACCCATCCATCTGGACCTAATGGTGTCGATGATTTGATGCCAATATCAGCAATTTCAAAGTTATACTGTGGCACACCTATGAATTGAGGCACGTTGTGAGTTTTAGCATTGAGTGAGATCACTGTGCCGATGCAAATGTAATGTGATCTCTCCAAAATGAGATAGGTTATTTTAGGCCTCAACATCATCATCTTGTAGAATTTGATAGATCATCAATAGTCATCATGAGCTCTGAGTTATAACCCTCAGAGTATTGACCTGAAGAGGCACTTAAAGCACCTTGGAGACTCCTCGATACGAGGTGGCCACGGATGATGGATGGTCTCCATGGCCAGAATAAGGGTGTGACTAGGGTTCACCTACCCACTCGGAGCTAATGGCACTCACGATTTAATGCCAAGATCAACAGTTTCAAAGTTACGTTGTGGTGCACCTATAAACTCAGGTACACTGTGAGTTTTGGCATCGAGTGAGATCCTTGTGCGGAATGCAAATGGAATGTGATCTTTTGAAAATGAGATAAGTTATTTTATGCCTTAGCATCATTGTCCTGTAGCATTTGACAGTTCATCAATAGTTGTCACGAGCTCTAAGTTATGACCCTTAGAATATCGACCTCAAAAGGCACTTAGAGCACCTTAGAGACTCCTCGGTACGAGGTGGCCATAGACGATGGATGGTCTCTATGGCTGAAAAAAGGGTGTGACTAGGGTTCACCTACCCACCTGGAGCTAATGGCACTCACGATTTGATGCCAAGATCAACGGTTTCAAAGTTACGCTGCAGTGCACCTATGAACTGAGGCACACTGCGAGTTTTGGCATTGAGTGAGATCGATGTGCCAAATGCAAACAGAATGTGATCTCTTGAAAATGAGATAGGTTATTTTAGGTCTTAGTATCACCATCCTGTAGCATTTGACAATTCATCGATAGCCATCATGAGCTCCGAGTTATGACCCTCAGAATATCAACCTCAAAAGGCACTTAGAGCACCTTGGAGACTCCTCGGTATGGGGTGGCCATGGATGATGGATGGTTTTCATGGCCAAAAAAAGGGTGTGACTAGGGTTCACCTACCCACTCAGAGCTAATGGCATTGACGATTCAATGCCAAGATCAACGATTTCAAAGTTATGTTGTGGTGCACCTATGAACTGAGGCACACTGCGAGTTTTGGCATCAAGAAAGAAAGCTATGCCGAATGCAAACAGAATGTGATCTCTCAAAAATGAGATAGGTTATTTTAGGTCTCAGGATCACCATCTTGTAGCATTTAACAATTCATCGATAGCCCTCACGAGGTTCAAGTTATGAACATCAAAAGATTGACCTCGAAATGCTCTTAGAGCACCTTGGAGACTCCTCATTATGAGGTGGCAACAAATGATGGATGGTCTCTGTGGCTGAAACAAGGGTGTGACTAAGATTCACCTGCCCATCCGAAGCTAATGGCGCTAATGATTTGATGCTAAGATTAGTGATTTCAAGGTTACCCTATGTTACACCTATGAACTGAGGCACACTGTGAGTTTTGGCATCGAGTGAGATCGCTATGCCGAATGCAAATGGAATGTGATCTCTCAAAAATGAGATAGATTATTTTAGGTCTTAGCATCACTATCCTGTAGCATTCAATAGTTCATCAATAGCCATCATGAGCTTTGAGTTATGACCCTCAGAATATTGACCTCGAAAGGCACTTAGAGCACCTTGGAGACTCCTTAGTACGAGGTGGCCATAGACGATGGAAGGTCTTTGTGGCCAGAACAAGGGTGTGACTAGGGTTCACCTGCCCACCTAAAGCTAATGGCGCCGAAAATTCGATGCCAAGATCAGGGGTTTCAAATTTACGCTGTGGTGCACATATGAACTGAGGCACACTGCGAGTTTTTGCATTGAGCGAGATCGCTATGCTGAATGCAAACAGAATGTGATCTCTCAAAAATGAGATAGGTTAGTTTAGGTCTTAGCATCACCATCTTGTAGCATTTGACATTCATTGATAGCCCTCACAAGGTCTAAATTATGGTCATCAAAAGATCGACCTCGAAATGCACTTAGAGCACCTTGGAGAGTCCTCAGTACAGAGTGGCCACAAATGATGGATGGTCTCCATGGCTAGAACAAGGGTGTGACTAGGGTTCACTCGCCCATCTAGAGCTAATGGCACTGATAATTCGATGCCAAGATTAGGGATTTCAAAGTTATGCTGTGGTGCACCTATGAATTGAGGCACACTGCGAGTTTTGGCATCGAGTGAGATCATTGTGCCAAATCCAAACGAAATGTGATCTCTCAAAAATGAGATAGGTTATTTTAGGCCTGAGCATCACTATCCTGTATCATTTAACAGTTCATTGATAGCCCTCATGAGCTTCAAGTTATGACTCTTGAAAGATCAACCTTGAAATGCACTTAGAGCACCTTAGAGACTCCTCAGTACGGGGTGGCTGCAAATGATGGATGGTCTCCATTGCTAGAACAAGGGTGTGACTAGGGTTCACCTGCCCATTTAGATCTAATGGTGATGACAATTTGATGCCAAGATTAGTGGTTTCAAAGTTACGTTGTGGTGCACCTATGAACTGAGGCGCACTGCAAGTTTTGGCATCAAGCGAGATCATTGTGCTGAATCCAAATGAAATGTAATCTCTCAAAAATGAGATGGATTATTTTAGGCCTCAAAATCATCATCTTGTAGCTTTCAATAGTTCATCGATAGCCCTCACAAGCTCCAAGTTATGACCCTCAGAAGATCAACCTCAAAACGCACTTAGAGAACCTTGGGGACTCTTTGGTATGGGGTGGCCGCAAATGATGGATGGTCTCCATGGCCAAAACAAGGGTGTCACTAGGGTTCACCTGCCCACCTAGAGTTAATGGCATTGACAATTCATATAGTTCTAGCTGTTAGGAGTTAGATTTTGAAAAGTTGTCAAGAAAATTGCAAGAGTTGCTAAGCAACTTTTTGCAATTTTTGCTCTAAGACAAGTTTTATTGCAAATTTGATTGCAAATGGACTCTACAAACTCCTAGGGACCCTAATAATGTTCTAAACATCTAGAGTTACCTAAAAAACATGGAATTTACCAAAAATCCACTTTATTGGACTAGTTGATGGCCAAGGCTTATAGTTGCACCATGGGGTCTTGTGTCTATTAAAAATGTGGATGGTCACAAGGAGATCATTAGATCTATCCCTAGACCTTATTACATCAAGAAAATAAAAATGATTAGGTGCTTTGCACTAGTTTTCCCTGTATTTCATTAATGTTATTAGACTAAGAACCAATTTTTCTCTCAGTTGGAAGGGTGGGCCTAAGGGTTCAACACTAATGGGTGATGTTGAACCACCTTGGTAATGACTAGTTCATTTTCCCAATGATTCTAAGTAGGGTAACCAATGGAGGAAGAGTTGGCATGGTTGTAGTAATGCATGGTAACCATGATGAACCAACAAAAAGAAGAAACGCTATGAACAATGATGCATTTGAACATAAAGATGATTATGGAGAGGATCAAATGCAAGATGTTGCTTTAGTCCCAAATGTTGACAATATACAAGTGATGTAGAGGATAGGGTGATGGACCCAAGTAACAACCTAAAATGAGTAAATTTGTAACAATGTGCCAAGTGACCCTTCTAGGTCTTGATGGTCAAATCTGACAAATGGTCAACTCCAAGAGCTTTTAAGGCTTCAATGATTTTTTTTTGACATATTCACCATGTTCCAACACTTACCCTTGAGTTTCAATATTTTTCATGCCAAAATGCACAACATGCCAAAATGTTGTCTATGCAACTTTATAATTCTGTGACAACAGCAAGACAAATAGGTGAATAACTTTTTTTTTTCAAAAGACTCCTTGAATAAATGGATGTTTTGATTACCCTTTATCCTTTCACAAAACATATATAAGACTTAGATACCCTTCTTTGGAAAATATCAATGAACTTTCACCCGTCTCTTGTTTTTTAACAATGTAGAAAAGATGCATTTACCAAGCAACCACTATAAGGACTTAAGATCTAGACTCCAAACTTTGCATAGGCTCCTTAAATGAATTCAATTAGACAAATCCACTCTCAATTTTAGTCTGTGGGTTCCCTAACCACAAAAGCCCCAATTCACCTTCTCAAAACCCTTGTTCCTAGGGCATCACCAATCTCACACGTGCCAAGCCTTCTTGGACTAATTCAAAATTCAGACATCTATGTTTTATCACCATAAACATAAATCAAATCACAAACACTACCTTCTTTAAGGAAAATCTCTTCCTATAGGATTTTCCCCTCACTTTCAACCCTTGTTTTTACCCTTTTATGTTTGTTGGCCACCAATTATTCTAGTTAGTTGATCATTTCAGGGTTAGAAGACATTATACATGTTAGGAAAATGGCATTCCATGAAGAATCAAGTAAGAATTTCATGGAATGACCATGATTAGATGAAAAAATTGTCAAAATGCTTATGAAAAGGACTACTACAACCAACAATCAGCAAGTTAGATGAATAACCTTTCAAAAATGAAATCAAAACTTGGTCCTAAACTTCCTTACAGATCTTAGAAGATGCCTCAATGCATTAGAATATCATAAAAAACTTAGAAACTATTTATAAGTCTCAGGGGATGGCTAATAATCCCCTCAACCACCTCCAATCAGTTTCACTTCATATTCCTTCATAAAATTTAAATTATGGAGTTTCCCTCCAAAGTGCTCATGTAGATGTTACATTCAAGATTTAAATTTTCTAAAGCAACAAGCTAAATTTTAAGTGACTTATTGAATGTTTCAACTTATGAAATGACTTGAGATTATTTTGAGACCTTATTAGGACCTATCTAATGACTCACTTACCCTATGCAAACCTAGACATTACTAAAATTCAAATCTCATAGTTGTTTACAACTTTTCAATACAAAAGTCTTTCAAAACATTATACAATATTATGAATCTTTATGCTTTCAAATGGCATGATTGGTTGCAAAATGGAAGAAATTAAGTATTATAATTGTTCATCCGTACTTTCTAGATTTTTCTTATTTGATTAGTTTGATAAACATAGTTTTAATAATCATAATGTCACCTTTATGTCAAATAAGGAAAAAAACCAAACTTGTAATAAGATATTCGCAAGCAATTGTCTTTCATATAGTTATAAATGCTCGTAAAATTGTCCTTATAGCCTTATATCACATGCAAATATGATTTCCAAGAACGTGTTCAATATCTTCCTCTTATAATTCCTTACAAAGAACCTACCAAAATACAAATTAGAACTTGCAACTAATTTAACCTATCATTTTCATTATTACAAAAACTATATACAAAAGAAGTTTGCATTTTACATCATAATACATCATAAATCTTAGGAATTCTCCCCAATAATGCCCCCCCCCCCCCCCCCCCCCCCCTTCATGATGTACCTACATTCCAATATCATAAAAAGATTAGTAACTTATTGTATTAAACAAGATAATCATCAGTTCATTGAATCATTATGAAAATAAAAAAACATAATAAGTAAATATACCTAGTCAAGTGTTCCAATAGGGTCCTCTCTCTATTTTACAATCTCCAACAAGGCTTCATGATTAGCATTAGCAATAGTAAAAATTTCTTTTACTTTTGGTCTTCCTTCATGCTTCAAAAACTTTACATTTTTTGCTATAAAATGATGTGAATATATGAGAATTATTTTCTGCTTCAAATAATTTTTGAATGTAGGAATTTCGTTCCTTCTAAGCATGTATGTCTGCAGCCATGTTCCAGAGACAACCATTGAACTAGTAGGATATGTGAATCCATCATCATCTGTGATTAGTTGTGCAAGTTTTTGTTTACCTCTTACACAACGTGCTAACCAATAATCAGATTTTTCATCATTCCCCTATGGTGCAACCAATGCAAAGACATGTCTTCGCTGAAGTAGATCTGGTAGATGGTTATGCTCAAGTTAACTTTCCTTGACATCATTTATGATAGAGGGTATGATAGACAATGGAGTAAGATAATCTGGAGCCCATGTGTCCACCCACTCACTTGACTCACAGTGATCCCAATCACACTGAAAAAAACTAGGACAAAAGCAAGCTAGCTATCATGTCCAAATGGTCCATGTACTAGAATCAGAGCTCTAGAATGAATGCATTTTTTATGAGTCTCTCACTATAGCACAATATGATCTATCAGCTATGGACCCTTCCTCAACCAACCAAAAGAACCTGCGTACCACTGAATCAAGAGTCCCCCTTATGATAATGCTAAACTACACCAATCAACAATGCTATGAGCATCAAGAATCTCTGCTGCTAAAATCTTCAGTTTCTCCTTAACTAGAGATCTCTTCACACAGGCCCCCGCCCCATCATGTTTCCCTTTTCCATGGCCAGACTCAAAAAAACTCCAAATTTGAGGCACCCCTCTCTCTACGTGCATCCTAAAAAACCAATAAAATATGCAATCATTCTTGAATTGACCTGTATAGTTATTTGACCAAATGATATGTCTATCCATAGCAATTGCATGCTCATGTAAGAAATCAAAATAATTCTTGAAATAATGTTTCACAAACTCGTGAGAGCGAGATCTATCATCACTCATATAAAAATGATACTCTCTAATAATCTTTTGATTATCTTTCGCACTATCAAGGGCACGTCTATATGTAATGTGAACAAAAATAACAATCTCAATAGAGTTGTAATACTGAGATTGTGTCTCATTTTGAGGTTGTAACGTGTAGTTATCAGAAAAATCAACAACGGATATAATAGTACCAATGCGAAAAGTCTCCTTGCATATTCTAAATTGTTCATCGAACCACTGAGACCTGTGACTATGTCTTGCATACTTGTAAAAAAAATTTTCCTTGAAATCTAAAATAAAACTAGTGACACTAATATCTTTTCCAACCAATTCACATCTAGAGATCTCACCTCCACTCTTCAATGTGTATTTCACCATTTCATATACCTTTTTTTTCACTTTTGTCTTTCCAAGATCTTGTTTGCACCCCTCATGGAAACATGTGTGAAACTTGGATAAGCCACCACATTCTAAACACTTCTCATTTGAGGAAGCATTTCTATAAAAGAAACAACCATCAACTCTACAACATAAAAATTGATTTAGCAAGTCTCTTGATGACTTTGGAAGCCCACTAGCACCACAATCCTCCAATATTTCTTTACCATGCAAAGTAGAACAGATGGAGCATAATAGTTCATAGTGCATAGAAAACTGAACATGATATTTGCAACAACATGTATTTTGAATTTTGAGTGGCACACAATAAAATGACTTCAAAGATTCAAAAGCCCTTTGTGATATATGAAGACTTGGATGACTCTCTCTAAATTGTTTAAACAACATAGTTTGACTTACCTCCAAATAGTGTTTAGGATGTGGCATGCGGTCTTTGATGCCATTTCTCACCTTGAACATGTCTTGAGAATTGGGTGATACTCATGAGTTAGAGTGCCAAAATTGTATAATTTCTTCTGTCACATCATCAGATAGCTTCTTATCAAAATGTGGCAGTCTCCCACCAAATGCCCATATTTTATTTTAAAGAGGGTCATTAATTTTCTCTCGTCGACTAAGTGCTCTTCTCAAAATAGTACAATTTAGATTCAAATCAAAAAAAGTTTGCCTCATGTATCTACCCTTTCTCAAATGATGACTTACCAAAGAGGTTGTAATAACCCTTCAAGCAGCTCTGTTATCCTTTGCCTTGCTATTTTTCTCAAAGCTATTGAGAGCACTGAAAAGATTCTTCACAATAATGGCATTTCTTTCCAACTTTTTATTGACACAAATCTTCAATTTTGAAATCATAGGTCTCATCTTTTGCATCTTTAATAAGTGCATGAAAAGCTGGCATTCCTCTACCACTATCTTGTTGCCGAAAAACATATAATATAGTCTTGAAGCCCATAACCGAATGGTTTTTTCTGATTTTTCCCCTTCCAAACTACTAATAATCATTTCACCAATTTCAATTATCCATTTTGGTGTTTTATAACCTTCATGTTGATTATAATTAAGAGATATGTAAGGTTCTTGTGCATTAGGTTCTTATGCATTGTCATGTTTGACATGGTCAATTATGCAATTTGGATTATGATTTGGTAGCATTTCATCTTCAAAATTTTCATTCTCAAAATTTTCAATATCGGTATTATCATTTTCAATAGGTACATTTTCATTTCCCAACTGTACATATTCATTATCTGACTCTATGATTTCACCTTCGACTATTTCATTGTCAACCTAACTGATATTTAACATACCTTATCTTTTTCTTCGGTGTTCCATTTTGTCCCTTTCCATATATGCCACAATGTCTTCATTGGATATCTTCATTTTGCGTTTAGCCTTTTGACGACTACTGCTCCCCATTTAGATGACACTATCAAACACCTAATGTTATATTTTTGAACTTTTTTCAAATCGTTGGGCCACAAAATGTGACTTTTTGTAAAACTTGTGAAAAAAAACTCAAAAAGTGATGTTGTCGGGTTTGCAGGGATAGGGAATATGTTGGAAATTGATGCTAGTAATATTAGATATCCGATATGTGACCTTGGGACTTTTGGAGGGAAAATCGAGTTTAGGAGTTATAGTTTATGATTTATAAATTATTTTAGTTATATTACTATGTGAAGATGTATTATTATATATATATATATATATATATATATATATAATGTAACGTGAAGATATAACATATAATATGTTAATATATAATAATACATTATATTATTCTTATTATAATCTATAAATATAATTTTTATTATTATTATTTTTCCTATATTTTTATTAAATATAATAATGTACTATATTATATATATATCTATGTATGTATGTATGTTATTAATATATTTTATTATTATAATCTATAATATATTATTATTATTATGAGTTATGTTATCAATATATAATAATATATTATCTTATTAGTATTATAATCTATAACTATAATATATATATTAATATATATGTCCCTAGGGGTCCCAGGACGCCTAGGGACATATTAGAATGCTTCATATGGGTCTAAGGGGGTCATAGGTTGACCTATGCCCCCTTCAACCCATTAAATGATGATATATGTCCCTAGGGGTCCTAGGACACCTAGGGACATAATAGAATCATTCTTATGGGTCAAAGGCGGTTGTAGGTCAACCTATGACCCTCTTCAAACAATTAAATGATGACATATGTGCCTAGGGGTCCTTGGAACTCTAAGGACATAATAGAATCATTCTTATGCGTCAAAGGGGATCATAGGTGGACCTGTGACCACCTTCGACAAATTAAATGACAACATATGTCCCTAGGGGTCCTAGGACCCCTAATGACATAATAGAATCGTTGTTATGGGTAAAAGGGGGTCATAGGTTGAGCTATGACTAGCTTCGACCCATTACATGATGACATATATCCCTAGGGGTCCTAGGACCCCTAGTGACATTTAGAATCGTTCTTATGGATCAAAGGGGGTCATAGGTTGACCTATAACCCCCTTTGACCCATTACATGATGACATATGTCACTTGGGGTCCTACGACCCCTAGGAACATATTAAAATCATTCTTATGAGTCAAAGGGGGTCATAGGTTGACCTATGACCCCCTTCAACACATTAAATGAGGACATATGCCCTAGGGGTCCTAGGACACCTAGGGACATAATAGAACCATTGTTATGGGTCCAAGGGGGTCATAGGTTGACGTATGACCCCCTTTGACCCATTAAATGATGGCATATGTCCCTAGAGGTCCTAGAACCCTTAGGGACATAATAGAATCATTCTTATGGTCAAAAGAGGTTCATAGCTTGACCTATAACCCTCTTCGACCCATTACATGATGACATATGTCCCTAGGGACCCCTAGGGACATATTAGAATCATTCTTATGGGTCAAAGGGGGTCATAGGTTGACCTATGACCCCTTTCAACACAATAAATGAAGACATAAGTCCCTAGGGGTGCTAGGACCCCTAGGGACATAATAGAGTCATTGTTATGGGTCAAAGGCGGTCATAGGTTGAACTATGACCCCCTTACACTCATTATATGATGTGATATATCCTTGGGGGTCCTAGGACCCCTACGAATATATTAATGTTTTTCTTGTTGGTCAAAGGGGGTGATAGGTTTACCTATGACCCCCTTTGACCTATTACATGATGACATATGTCCCTTGGGGTCCTAGAACTCCTATGGACCTTTTAGAACAGTTCTTATAGGACAAACGAGGTCATAGGTTGACCTGTCACCCCCTTCGACCAATTAAATGATGACATATGTCTCTAGAGGTCTTAGGAGCCCTAGAGACATAATAAAATCATTCATATGGGTCAAAGCGGGTCATAGGCTAACCTATGACCCTCTTTGACCCATTATATGATGACATATGTCCCTAGGGGTCCTAGGACCCCTAAGGACATATTAGAATCATTCTTATATGTCAAAGGGGGTCATAGGTCAACCTATGACCCCCTTCGACCCATTAAATGGTTACATATGTCCCTAGGGGTCCTAGGAACCCTAGGGACATAATAGAATAGTTCTTGTGGGTGAAAGGGGGTCATAGGTTGACCTATAACCCCCTTGAACCTATTAAATGATGACATATGTCCTGAGGGGTCCTAGGATCCCTAGAGACATAACATAATCCTTCTTATGGATCAAAGGTGGTCATAGGTTGACCTATGACCCACTTCGGCCCATTACATGATGACATATGTCCCTAGGAGTCCTAGGACCCCTAGGGATATATTAGAATCGTTCTTATGGGTCAAAGGGGGTCATAGGTTGACCTATGATGCCCTTTGACCCATTAAATGATGACATATGTCCCTTGGGGTTCTAGGTCCCCTAAGGACATAATAGAATCATTCGTATGGGTCATAGGGGTTGATAGGTTGACCTATGACCTCCTTCGACCCATTGCATGATGACATAAGTCTCTAGGGATCCTATGACCCCTAAGGAAATAATAGAATCATTCTTATGGGTCAAAGTGTGTCATAGGTTGACCTATGACTCCCTTTGACCCATTACATGATGACATATTTCCCTAGGGGTCCTAGGACCCTTAGGGACATATTAGAATCATTCTTATGCATCAAAGGGGGTCATAGGTTGACCTATGACCTCCTTCAAACCATTACATGATGACATATGTCTCTAGGGGTCTTAAGATCCCTAGGGACATATTAGAATCATTCAAATAGGTGAAAGGGGTTCATAGGTTGACCTATGACCCCGTTCGACCCATTAAATGATGACATATGTCTCGAGTGGTCCTAGGACCCTTGGGGACATAATTGAATTCTTCTTATGGGTCAAAGGTGGTCATAGGTTGACCTATGACCCAGTTCAACCCATTACATTTTAACATATGTCCCTAGGGATCCTAGGACCCCTAAGGACATATTAGAATCATTCTTATGGGTCAAAGGGGGTCATAGGTTGACCTATGATCCCCTTTGACTCATTAAATGATGACATATGTCCTTTGGGGTCCTACGACCCCTAGGGACATAATAGAATCATTCATATGATTCATAAGGGTTGATAGGTTCACCTATGACCTCCTTCGACCCATTACATGATGACATATGTCCCTAGAGGTCCTAGGACCCCTAGGGACATAATAGAATCATTCTTATGGGTCAAAGTGTGTCATAGGTTGACCTGTAACTCCCTTCGACCCATTACATGATGACATATTTCTCTAGGGGTCCTAAGACACCTAGGGACATATTAGAATCATTCTTATGGGTTAAAGGCACTCATAGGTTTACCTATGACCTCTTTCGAACCATTACATGATGACATATGTCCCTAGGGGTCTTAGGACCCCTAGAGACATATTAGAATTGTTCAAATGGGTCAAAGGGGATCATAGGTTGACCTATGACCCACTTTGACCCATTAAATGATAAGATATTTCCCTAGGTGTCCTAGGACCCCTAGGAACATAATAAAGTCATTCTTATGCGTCAAAGGGCTTTACATACTACCATACGTCTCTAGGGGTCCTAGGACCCCTAGGGACATAATAGAATCCTTCTTATCGGTCAAAGGGCATCATAGGTTGACCTATGAATTGCTTCAACACATTACATGATGACATATGTCCCTAGGGGTCCTAGGACGCCTAGGGATAGAATAGAATTGTTCAAATGGGTCAAAGGGGGTCATAGGTTGACCTATGACCCCCTCTGACCCATTAAATGATGACATATGTCCCTAGGCATCCTAGGACCCCTAGGGACATATTAGAATTGTTCTTATGGGTTGAACCCATGACTCCTTTCGACCCATTAAATGATGACATATGTCCCTATGGGTCCTAGGCCCCTAGGGATATAATAGAATTTTTCTTATGGGTCAAAGGACCTCTAACATAATAGAATCATTGTTATGGGACAAAGAGGGTCATAGGTTAACCTATTACCCCCTTCGACCCACTACATGACGACATATGTCTCTAGGGGTCCTAAGACCCCTAGGGACATAATCAAATATATTTTATGGGTCAAAGGGGGTCATAGGTTGACCTGTGACCCCCTTCGAACCATTACATGATGACATATGTCCCTAGAGGTCCTAAAACTCGTAGGGACATATTAGAATCGTTCTTATTAGTCAAAGGGGGTCATAGATTGACCTATGACCCCCTTCGACCCATTACATAATGATATATGTCCCTATGGGTCCTAGGATCGCTAGGGACATATTATAATCATTCTTATGGGTCAATGGGGGTCATAGGTTGACCTATGACCCCCTTTGATCCATTAAATGATGACATATGTGCCTAGGGGTCCTAGCACCCCTAAGGACATAATAAAATTATTCTTATGGGTGAAAGGGGGTCATAGGTCAACCTATGACTCTCTTCGACCCATTGCATGATGACATATGTCCCTAGCGGTCCTAGAACCCCTAGGGACATATTAGAATTGTTCAAATGGGTCAAAGGGGGTTATAGGTTTACCTATGAGCCGCTTCAACCCATTACATGATGACATATGTCCCTAGGGGTCTTAGGACCCATAGGGATATATTAGAATCATTCAAATTTGTCAAAGGGGGCCTATAACCCCCTTCAACCCATTAAATAATGACAGATATCCCTAGGGGTCTTAGGACTCCTAGGCACATATGTCATCATGTAATGGGTCGAAGGGGGTCATAGGTTGACCTATGACCCCCTTCAACCCATTAGATGATGACATATGTCCTTAGGGGTCCTATTACCCATAGGGACATATTAGAATTGTTAAAATGGGTCAAAGGGGGTCATAGGTCAAGCTATGATCCCCTTTGACCCATATGAAGCATTCTAATATGTCCCTAGGGGTCCTAAGACCCCTAGGTACAAATGTCATCATGTAAAGGGTCAAAGAGGGTCATAAGTGAACTTATGACCCCCTTCGACTCATAAGAAAGAGTCTAATATGTCCGTAGGGGTCCTAGGTCCCCTAAGAATAAATGTTATCATTTAATGGGTCGAAGGGTGTCATAGGTCACCCTATGACCCCCTTCGACCCATAAGAATGATTCTACTATGTCCCTAAGGGTCCTAGAACCCCTAGGGACATATGTCATCATGTAATGGGTTGAATAGACTTATGACCCCTTTCGACCCATAAGAATGATTCTTATATGTCCCTAGGGGTCCTTGAGACATATGTCATCATGTAATGGGTCGAAGGGGCTCATAGGTCACCTTATGTCTCCCATCAACCCATAATAATGATTCTAATATGTCCCTAGGGGTCGTAGGAACCCTAGGGACATATATATATATATATATATATATATATATATATATATATATAATATTTATAGATTATAAAATAATAAGATAATATATTATTATATATTAATAACATAGCTCATAATAATAATAATATATTATAGATTATAATAATAATATATATTAATAACATACATATATACTATTACATTATTATATTTAATAAAAATATAGGAAAAATAATAATAATATATTATATTATAATATATTTTTACATAGTAATATAACTCAAATAATTGATAAGTTATAAACTATACATCAGAAACTCAATTTTCACTCTAAAGTGTCTTGCGATTTGAAATTTCCTTCCAAAAGTGGATGGGATCTCACCAAGCCATATCAGATATGCGATTTGAGATTAGATATCTAATTAGGCCTAGTATTCACCAAGCCGACCTGGTCAACCTAAAAAACATGTTTGAGAAGGGTTTTAGTGACACTTAGACTTTGGGTAGCTATCTGACAATGTTATTTTGATCGAAATTGAATGAAATGAAAAGGGTTTTTTAATGTGGCTCTTGAGATTCCATTAATATAATTTCTGTCAAATTCTAAGTTAGATAAGTATTTATTAGTTAATTACCAATCTAGATTATTGTAAAGTGATGATTGACATACTGATTGAAAAATAGCTATAACTTTCAAACGGTATAATATTTTTTAAATCTATGATGATTGACATACTGATTAAAAAATAGCTATACCCTGTTCTTACCATTCTTCAAATATAGATTAATACATTATCATTTGTCCTTTCAAAAACAATTTTCACCAAATAGTTATGCAATCTTTCATACCATGCTATTGAGGCTTGCTTCAATCCATAAAGGGATTTGTTTAGTTTACATTTCATGTTCTTCTATTTTTGATCTACAAATCCTTCAGGATGTTCAATGTAAAATTCTTCCTTAAGTATGCAATTTAAAAATGCAGATTTCACATTCATTTGATATAGTTTGAAATTCTTGTAGGCTAAATATGCAAGTAGATTTTTTAATCCTTCAAGTTTTTCCACAAGAGGAAAAGTTTCCTCATAATCGTCTGCTCCTTCTTGAGCTGGTCACCCTTAAACATGACATACTAAGGGAAGAATTAATCTTGGAAAAAAAGTCAACTTTGATTATTTAACACTTTTGGTCTAGGAATTAAGTGAAGTGTGTGATATTTAAGTTGTTCCTCTTGAGCATAACCCTTGCATTATAGTCTTGCCTTGTTTCTTGTTACTTTGCCATTTTTATTGAGCTTGTTCTTTCAACCTGACTTTTTCCTAATGAAATTTTTGTTTTTAGGTCTTGGCGCTAAGGTCCAACTATTGTTCTTCTCAATCTAGTTAATTTCTTCATCCATTGCTTGAATCCAATCTTCATTCTCCAAGTCATCTTTTACCATTTTGGGCTCAAATGTACAAAGTAAACATGTGTCATATTTGAGGTTTCTTCTTTTCATAACACTTGATTCAACATCTCTAATTATTTGTTTAGGTTTATGATGTCTTCTAACATATTTTGCTAGCATAGGTAGTTTTCTTCTTTGTTTTTCTATAGGTTCATCTTGAAAATTAATCTCACATTCATTTACTCTTTCTTGTTTAAGTCTTGGTTCATGTTTTACATTTTTAGCATTTTCTATCTAATGGTCAACACTACCTATCTGTGCCTCGACATCTTCAATCTGTTGCTCAACACCCACTCCCTCCTGCTTGGCAATTTTTATTTGCATTTCATCATTTTCAATTTGTTGAGAGACTACAACCTAATTTTCTTGATTATTAGGAGTTCTTGGAGCATCATCATCAACATAGATGAATGCAATGTAGTCTTCAAGTTGTTCTTTACATACAATGTCACTTCTTTCTACAAACTCATCAACTTTTACATTTGCACTTTCCACAATTTTGTCAGTGTTAGAATTTATACACTTATAGGCATTTCTCTTGGTGGAATAACCTAGGAATATACCTTCCTTACTTTTTGCATCAAGTTTTGCATTCCTATTATCTTTAAGTGTATAGCATCTACTTCCAAAGCTTTTGAAATACTTTACATTAGGATCATAACCATGATGGAGTTGAGGAAAGCCAACTCCGAAGACACCCAAGATCACCTGCATGCGAGAACCTATCAAAGAGAAGTAGAGAAGGGCAAGAGCATGGAGCAAGGGCAAAACCCTAAACGGACATGAGAGACAATTATGCAAACACAATGAAAATGTATTTACAATATGCACAATGATATGATGTGTTATGAGAATACAATGAGAAGAGCCCGCTTATAAAGAGCTCATAGAAGCTTGTAGAACAAGCTGGAAGGTGGTAGAAGATAAGTGTGACAACTAGAAGGGAACAAACTCCCGTGTTGTCAACAACTAACCACAACAAGCATTAAATACAAAAGTATTAAATAAATGCATGACTTAAGTAAGCTTAAGTAAATAGAATAAATAATTAATTATTAATTATTTACTCTAACACCCCCCCTTAAGTGCAACTTAGGGAAATGCCTTAAGCTCACAAGACTAAGATGAATGCATAATGGGTCCCGACAACTAGGCCATTTTAGGTACCCAAGTACAATGCAAGAAAATGCAACCTCTAAAAATGGGGAAAGAGAGAAAACCACATGGGAAAAACCCTCCCCTAAAAAGAGGTAAGAACCTAGTGAAGCACTGAAGAAGTCTCCAACTAGGGAAATTGTCCCCTAAAATAGGAACAAGAAGTGATCATGAAGAAGCAGCATCACTGAAGCATGAAGAAGCTGTAAATCTATCAAACTGCTGATCTAAAGAATCTCCATGGAAGAAGAAGGTGCAAACTAAGCATGTCTATATGGTAGATGATCCATCTCACTGAAATGCATAGGTAGCCAGCCACTGCAATCGCCTTGTATATAGGATCAACCACTAAATACATAGTTCACACTATCAAACCATCGAACCACGGATGCATTAGAACAATAGCATAACCCCCCTTAATGCAGACGAGGTGTGATGACAGGCAACTGAGAAGGCGGGCCAAAGTCTCCTGCAAACGAACCAAGAATGAGGAGAGAGGAAAAGAGGTATAGACACCAATAAATACACGGTCTAACTGACTCTGCATGGGGCTAATGTCGTGGAAGGGACACTCACTTGACAAAGGGAGAATGCCTAAAACAACAAACAATAATCCCCCCCATCGTGCTTTATGAAAATAGTGCAAGTACACCTGACTCAAAATAACGTTTATGATCCCCGAAATGCAAAAGTGGCACTTTATCTCAGTGCAAAATAAAAAAGTGCTTCAAAATGATAGCTATAATGATCAAAACTGAAAATGAGCTAAACCAAAAGAAAGGACAGCCAAAAAGAAAGCAAACCATGCCAAGAAAACGATCCTCCGGCCTAAAACACTCAAGATATCCACCATATAGCAAAAATGCCAAAACTATGATAGAAAGAGTAGAGGCCAAAAATTAAGAAAAAGGACTAAATTTTTGAAAAGTACACAGAACCAGCTTTCCAGAAATATAAAGTTTTCAAAAAATTGACATGGGACGCAAAAGATATGCATGCTAGAGTCAAAAATAGGACTTCAGACTTCAACATAAAAATGAGCAATAAAAAAGCATCAAAATTGAAAATACCTACACCAATATCTTTGTCTCGGAACTAGCTTTCCGGTGCTTCTTTCGGATCGGAAAAATACCTCCGTATGCAAAAGTTATGGCCAAAAAACCACAAGTAGGTCCAAAACCAAATTAGGAGAGCTACAAGGTAGGTCTGATGACACATGCTGACGTCAGCAAGTCACACGATTAAATTTGATGACTTGGAGGCCATCACCACAAAAAAGAGGCCACGCAGCATGCCACATGACAAAATTTTGATGTGGCAGGGCCCACGTGGCAATGTGCCACGTGGCACGGTCCCTGCCACATGTCTCATGCCGACGACAGTGCTGCTGACTGTGCGGACGTTGAGCTGTTGGACGGTGATTGGACGGCAGGGACTATCCGGAGCAGGCTCTGTTAGAGTGGAGGATCAGGTGGAGGTGGTTGCAGGGGCGGTGATCTAAAGATGCGCCATCGGGAGGACAAGGCGCTGCTGGCGCAGAGGGGGGTGTCGCCCAGTCGTAGCAGCCAGTGGGTGGCCCGCTGGCGACGGCTCTGCTGTGGTGGCATGGCTACTGCTGGCAGGGCTGCGGTGGTGAGGTGGTGGCCACTAGGTGGCCACCTGGCAGAGCGCGCTAAAAAAAAATTTTTTAAATTTTTTTCGCTCAGAAATCCATACGGAAATGACCTGCAACAAAAAAAATTTGCCTCCCGGAGCTCTGTCTCCAAAAATGACAAGTTTTATATGAATCTTGACTACAAATGGCCTTTCGGATCCAATGGTGATGTCTGTTTGGGCTCAAAGTGCTCCGAAAAATTGTTGATCCCCTAATTTGAAGAAAAATGCACAAACAAACTAGGGTTTGTGACTTCAAATCACGGCTTCAAAATTCTTCAATAAAGTAGTAGTAGGAAGGCTCTAATACCATGATGGAGTTGAGAAAATCCAACTCCGAAGATGCCCAATATCACCTGCACGCGAGAACCTGTCAAAGAGAAGCCAAGAAGGGCAAGAGCATGGAGCAAGGGCAAAACCCTATATGGACATGAGAGACAATTATGCAAACACAATGAAAATGTATTTACAATATGCACAATGATATGATGTGTTATGAAAATACAATGAGAAGAGCCTGCTTATAAAGAGCTCATGGAAGCTTGTAGAACAAGCTGGAAGGTGGTAAAAGATAAGTGTGACAACTAGAACGGAACAAACTCCCGTGTTGTCAATAACTAACCACAACAAGCATTAAATACAAAAGTATTAAATAAATTCATGACCTAAGTAAGCTTAAGTAAATAGAATAAATAATTAATAATTAATTATTTACTCTAACAAACCATACCATAGTTCAAAAGGTGTAGCATTTGTATCTTTCTTCACTTGTACTCTATTCACAGTATAGAAAATAATATTGACTACTTCTCCCCAATACTTCTTTGATATTCTTTTCTCCATTATTAATTCTCTTTCACAATCCATTACTGATTTGTTTCTCCTTTCAGCTATCTCATTCCATGGAGGGGTCCTTGGTGCTAACATCTGTATTTTGACTCCTCTATCATTGTAGAGTGTATTGAACTCATTTCAAATGAATTCTCCACCTATGTCAAATCTAAATTACTTCATAATTTTCCTTATTTCTTTTCCAACTCTAGCTAAATACCACTTAAATAGCTGAAAAGCATCGGATTTAGCTTTAAGAAACATCACAGTCATCATTCTAGAGTAGTCATCAACAAATATAATGAAATACTTATCTCCACAGTAGCTTTGAACATCAATGGGTTGACATAAGTTATTATTAACCAATTCCAAAATATCAGTAGAAGTGTATTCTTTCTCTTGAAACTAGACTTGGCCATCTTTCCTAATTGACATTCTTTGTGTGCACAGTATTGTCAAGCTTCTTAAGTTTAAGAAACCCTCCTACTTTTTTCATCTTACTAATATATACCAAATTGTCAAAGTTCACAAGACATAATCTCTTGTTCCATTACCAAACATCTTCTTGTTGTGCAAAAAAAATGTCTCACTTGATAGATCTAGATATAATAAATTGCATCTTGTTTGATCACCACTTCCAACTAGCTTATCATTAGCATCATGTATGTTGGTCTTCCTATTATGGAATTCAACTTTCTAACCTAATTTTTTTAGCTATGAAACACTCAACATATTATAGTTAAGTCCTTCAACGCAATAAACATTGTCACATGTTAACTTGCAAGTCAATTGAATAGTTCCTTTACTTTTCACAACACATGGAATGTCATTACCAAATTTAACACATCCACCTTTGTATGAATCAATATCTTCAAATTTATCTTTGTCACGAGTCATATGATTTGAGCATCCACTATCAGTTATCTATTTGTCACTTTTGTTTACATATTAAATTAATACAATTTTCTCATCTTCATCAAAGTCTTCTTTCATAGAAACATAGTCAACTTCATGATCATTACTCTTAGATTCATTTTCAGTTTTTTCTTCAGAAATATAACAATTTTTCTTACATTTTCCATCCTTGATTCTCTTGTATTCTTTTTCGTCTCTTCTTCCTTTATACTTGATCTCATTCCTTTGATCTAAGTCCTCTCTATCAAGACATCTAGCAGCAATATGACAAACTTTGTCGCATGAAATAAAGAGTAGGTAATTTATCTTTGTATTTACTACTTCCTCTTCCAAATATTTTTGTAATAAGGGCTTCAAGTTCATCAATGTCATCATCAAAACTATCACTGTCACTCTCCACATGTTTACCTTTCTTTTTACTAAGAGCTAGTTCTGACTTGAAAGAAGATTCAATAGTGGCAGGAGTGTATTTATACAAGTTACACATCTCAAAAGTAGTAATTCTACTAATTATACCTTTTAAGGTCAAATTTCTAGATGGTGTACATCACAATTCTTGGATTGCACAGACTCTAATTGCATATATATGGATTAGAGTCCTCAATACCTTACTTATCACTATTTCATCTTTGATTTCTCCATTAGCACCATGAATAGCATTAACAACCTCTTTAACTTGTGTGTATTATTGTACTATGTTCTCACCTTCCATCATTCTTAGGTCATCAAATTTAACTCTCATGCTCTTAGGAAATTTTCGTCACCTCCATATATGGTTTTCAATTTATCCCATATCTTCTTTTCATTGTCACATTCTTTTAGGTCATCAAACTTAGTATAGCTTAGGGATGCTCGACAATCTCCAATATTTCTCGGTTGTGGTCTAGCTTTTGTTTCAATTTCTCAGCAATCAGAGGAGAAGTTGTTGTCTTTACATACTCATTGTCCAAAAAGTTGACAACAACATCACTGATGCTAGATATGTTAAACCTCATCAAGGTTTTTCATGCAAGAAAAATCTCCTTGTTCATCTTGGGTAAATCTCTCTTGTGAGTCATGATATTTATCTTTAAGTACCTTCAAAATTTTCTCTATAAGTACCTTCAAAATTTTTAAGTACCTTCAAAATTTTCTCTGTAAGGAATTGAGAGGTGGGGGGGGGGGGGGGGTGGGTGAATTAGTTACTCAAGGTCTTTATGTACCACATGGAAAATAAAACACACATTTACTTTTCAACTAAATCCTGTTGTTGCTCTGTCTCTTCTGAAAATACTAACTTAAACATAATATTCTTTGTATAATGAAACCATTATCAAATGTAAAACATATAAATCATTCATCATAGATTTGACACTAGAATTTTTAAGTGGAAACCCAATTTGGGAAAAACCACTAGCAACATGACACTCTGTCTCACTCTTTTGAAGTGATCTCTGTTAGGAGCCAACCTTGTTAAAGGAACTTACAAGACTAAAGACTATTAAATGTGACCTTCTTAAAGGATTTAATCACCCTATTAAGAGTATCCTTGTCAAAGGAATTTGATTATTCCATTTGGAAAATCACCTAGTTAAAGGATTTACTTAGACTATTAAGCCTTCTAATGATTCTTAGGTCAACCTCTAGTAAAAAGATGTCAATACAAACTCTTTACAATGATTAGAAAGAAAATAGTAGGTTTTGATCTGTGTAATTAAAACACAATTTTTTAGGTTTATATCTTTGTTGATTCCTTTTTTTGTCTTGTTGATAAGCCTCCCATTATCATCTTTGATCTTGATTCACTCAACAACCCTTCAAGAAATTATTCCACTCTTCTCAATAAAAATTAAGCCTTTTGCTTAGATTCGCTTATCACCATCAACATCATCTCTACAATCTTTCTCCTTTAGCTTCACATTCACTCACACTTGTGAATTTCTTATCAACCTTACTCTATATGCCTCTCTTCACATACACTTGGACTTTGTACACACACACACACACACACAGACACACACACACACACACATCACCAATTGTTTGGCTCTACATCTCTTTAAATAGGCAATTCATGCTTTACCATTTTCTACATCCATCATAGATCTTGGGGTTTATGATTAGGTTTAACTTGATTCACTATATTTTTACATTATCTTGATCATCCTCTAGAAACTTCTCTAGAATTTTCTTGATAGGTCTGTACGTAATCCTCTCCTTGAATTTTTTTATATCTCACCCATCAATCTTATTTTCAACATTGTTTACATCTCCCAAGAAATCAACTGTGTCAGCTTGATCTCACAATTTCATTGAATTTATTATCATACTATTACTCAAAAATTTCTAAATTCTAACACTTGGTCATCACTTGAAACTCAGTCGTTGTAAATATTTTGGCTCACCATCAATTGTCTAACTTGGTTGATGCTAATGGTTGACCAAAACTAGATTTTCTCGGCACTAACTATGGCTCGATTGATACTAGCATTACTCAACATTCCTTAGGATTTTACTTTATTTCTTGGCTTGCCTTGGCTTTCTTGACATAAAAAATCACTTTTCTTTATCAAAGCCTATCTAACCAAATGTCCATTGTTACTCCCATTTCATAATTCAACCTTTCCTCTAGGTGCTATTGTTATGAGTAACTTCTCAAATCCTCTTCATCAATCAACTAGATATGACATTAAGTGTAGGTAGAAATATATCATATCAATAGATTTAACATCAATGAAAAAAAAATAATTGTTCAAATTGTAAGTGTCTAATAGGTCTCATAAATACATGTTTCCTCATGTACACTATATTATGAACTCCCTCTTATAAGGGCTTTGGGATCATCATTAAAAGAAATTGGGCTTGTTCTTCATGAAAAATAAATCTTGTTGATTGCAAATTACTATAGTTATAAGTATTTGGGGGCTTCACTCTCTTTTGTGAAGAACAAAAAAATGGTTCTTAAGGATTCAGTGGAGAAGAGTTCTACAAAGAAGGGAAAGGAAATTTCTAGAGTTGGTAAAAAGAGTGTAGAGGCTTAGGGTATGGAGATAGAATCAAATAATGAATCTAAACTTGAGAATGAGGAGATGATGGTTAATTTTGTGAAGGCTTCTGAAAAAAAGGGGAAGTTGGTCTCTAGAATGGGAAAGAAGATGATCAAAGACTGGAAAACAAAGGTTGGAGAAGAGGAAAAGAATGAATATATGGGAGGCCAAGATCAAGAGAATATTACTTAAAGTGGAAGAGTGTTTTCCGACAATGAGGGCTATTCTTCTAGTTAGGGTGACACCTCTACTATATATATGAACAAAACTACTGAGTGTTACAATACAGTTTCTAGTAAAAAGGAAGATACTTTTGAGATTTTTAAAACTAAGAAGAAGAAAAGAAAGGGAATGAGGACAAAACCCATAAGGAGACTAAAAGTCAAGGTAAAAAAGATATGTCAACAACTGAAAATGCTAATAATAACAAGGAGGAAGGGACCAAAGACAATAAAAAGGATCTTGTAAAGGAAAGTGTTATAGAGAGAGAATCAAGAAAGAAGGAGGTTAAACATAATAAAAATGGGGAAGGGTTGTAGGATGCCCAGGTTTTTGAGCTAGAAAAACATACAAATTTTTTTCCTAATGTGGACCAAAATATTTTCAAGCTGAAAGATGGATTGGATACTATGGAGGAGAATAAATTGTTTAGTGGTCTAGAATATTTAGGATTGAAAATATTAATATTGAGCATGGTAAGGAGAAAGAAAACTATGTTATTGATGATCCTGATGATATGGAATGGGAGGTAAATCTAGAATTTCTTCACAAAGCTAAATGAAGGCAAATATTTTGATCATGATTGACACTTAAATGTCTAATGATGTGAATTTTCTAAAAGGGATAGTTAGGGACTTGTTGGATAGCCTAGACATAGAGAAAACTAATTGGTTACAACTAGAAGCTAAAGTTCATTATACTATAGGTAAACATTTAGATTATGAGGATAAAATTCACCATTATGAGCAAAACATGAATATGGTGAGTTCTAGTATTTAGAATGGGGCTTCTAGTCTGGGTAAGATGAATGTAGAGGTGCTTGTGTTAGGTACTACTATTTCTTTATGTGGAGATCCCAGTAAGTATACCATGTTGAACATGAATAAGGAAATTGAGGTTTCTCCTAATTGATTGAAAATGAATCAATTGAAAAGGTTGCCAGCTTTGGGAAGAAACTAGATATGGTTGTCAAAGATCTAGCCTAGTGTTGCAGTGTTTCTTTTTGGCTTATTGGCTTTTTGTTCCTAGTCATGATCTGTGTGGTTTTAGGTCCTTGGTCCTGGTTGTGTTTGTTGGTCAATCTTATTTATAGAAGTATAAAGGTATCTACCTTTTATGGATTTTTATCTCCTTTTTAAGGTATTAATCATTAAGGTTTCAATTCCTTGTAAAAGCTATAGTTTATTGCTAGTTTGACACTATGAACATACTGTTTATATCATGATAGTCTGTATGGTATTTTAGGTCCATCAAAATTGGTTTTTTAAATGAATCCAAAAAAAAAATCTTTTCAAGATAAGATCCTTGATTCTGTTCCTCATGTGTTGTAATATAGGGTTAATAATCAGTCAGTGGCTATTCCAAAATATGAGAAAATCTAGAAATTAGTTTTCTCATTTGATTGTGAGAAATTTACTAATCCTCATGACTTCGCTATATTATTCTTCAAGATTCTTTTGGGAGTGGTTTATTTTAAATTTTGTGATGGTATTAAGGAATTTTTTGGGTTTAAATACATATTCGAGGATCTTTGTTCTAGTTTAATCATTCTTATCCCCAAAATGTTAAGGGTTGATATGAGGGATGCTTTCAAGCCCATCATCCTATGGAAATCCATCAATAAAATTTTCTCCAATGTTCTTACCTTTAATTTATTGGCTATCCTCCCTTAGGTTATCTCTCACTGGTAGAATGGTTTTGTGTCATGTCCCCTTTTCAAATAATTAAAAAATAATAATCTTTGCTAAGGCAGGCAGGCCCAAGAAAGTGAAGTTTCGGAAAAAGGGGGTTAATCTTTGGAAACTGTTGGACTAATAAATGAAAATTATTATTAAAATATGTTTCATTAACCTCTCTTGGACGTGAGTTACGGTTATGCCCTCTTTTAAGGGGTTTGGAGGCATTTTGGGCTGATTGCAGAACTTGATTTTTGCTCATTCTTTGTTATTCTTCAGAGGCTGCCAAACTTGTGGAGAAGGAGACCCAAGAACAAGAGTTTACAGGTTTCCAGGGACACCCAAGAATGGGAGTTTTTAGGTTTCTAGGAAGGCTAAGGATGGGAGTTTGAAGCCATTCCATGTGCATGCTCATACAGAGTTTGCCTTTGTGCTGAACAATGCAGATTTGTGAGTTTTCGGGTGTGTTTTTTGTATGAGTTTGGTGGGTTCAGTTGAGTATTTCATATCAGTTTGGGTTTCTGCTGAATTTCAGACTTTAAGGTGTTAAAATAGAGCTGAATATATGTTTTGGGACATGATTAACCTTCTAAGATAGATTATTAGTGTTTTTGTGGTGTTCCCAGGCATTTTTGTGTTAATTTTGGGAGCCGGTGAGCATAGTTTTTGTCCTACATTTGTGAACTATTGTGTAAAGGCTATACGGATCTACAAATTTTATTTTGTAGGCTGTTATGCTGCTGAAATTTCTTTAAAAATTTCCATTTTCAAATAATAGGTGAAGTTGTGAAGTTTTTGGCACAATTTCTGGCATACCCGATTTGGGGTTTCTTGAGAAATTTGGTGGATCCTTTTGATATTAGTTGTTTGATCTTGAAAATCTGAATAGAGGTTGGAAATATCATACAAAATCAGAAAAGGGACATTTCAGTGGTATCAAAGACATGATCTTGCCAGCCTGAGGGTTTGTAGAAGCTTGCATGTCAGTTTTGACAACTACCTAGATCTTGCATGTCAGTTTTGACAACTACCCAGATCTTGCATGTAATAATTTATGATTGCATGTTGCTTCTAATCAGCTGCATGTCAAAATTTATGGTTGCATGCTACTTCTAATCATTTTCATGTTATTTCTTAGTAAATTTGGTGGTTTTAGAATTTTGCATGTCAGTTTTGACAACTACCCAGATCTTGCATGTCATAATTTATGATTGCATGTTGCTTCTAATTAGTTGCATGTCAAAATTTATGGTTGCATGCTACTTCTAATCATTTGCATGTTATTTCTTGGTGAATTTGGTGGTTCCATGTTGCTTCTAATTAGTTGCATTTCAAAATCTATGGTTGCATGCTACTTCTAATCATTTGCATGTTAGTTCTTGGTGTTTGAAGAAGTTATATCCTATTGGGGTTACACTCTACTTTATCTAGAATGGACAGGTATAGTACAGAGTCTCAGAGGACATGATCTTGGACAATTAATATCCAGAGTCAAAACAATAGAAAGGATGGTTATTTAGACATTCAAGATAAACTTATAAAAATAAGCCATGACATGTCTGAACAGTTGGTTGAGCACCACCGTATAATGAATGACATGTTGTCCAACCCAGCTAAGGTAGATAAGTTGACTGGATTTCTATTTGGCAGATTTTCTCACAGGGAAGATCACAATTACCAAGAACTTGCATGAGGAGTTTGAGAAACTAGCTTATAGCCAGAAAAAGGTCTCAGATTGTACTTTCCATAGGATGTAGTGGGTTTAGATGATGATTATGAGGATGTTGTTGTGCATGATGGTGAGATACTGGGTAGAGATGAGCAAACATTGAGCATTCATGACTTTGCTAAGAAAGAGTAACAGGCACAGTTAGATGCTTCATCACATGAGGTTGAGGCAGGTAGTACTTCACATGATTTGTCCAACTAGCTGAAGGTGAACAAAGATAGTATTGTGACTTCATTATCTCATCATGACAGGATGTAGGATATGATAGAGGATCACATTCAGATGATTCAGTTACAGGGTAGACATAAGGGAGTTCAGGAAAAGTCTCCTTGTGTTGACTTACAAGCGATTAGGGAAGCAATGGGAATGATGAAGTTGAGTTATTTACATCTTCTATCAGATCGTGACCATCTTCTTAGCCTTGTCAGAGACTATTCAGATGCCTTGAGGAGGAAGGAGGAGGAAGTTGATAGGCTTTCTCACGAGCTTGAGGACACTCGAGCTTCTTTGGTGAATACTCCATTGGCATTACAAGACTGGGAGAGACATGGGGATAAGCATGGCATGGAATTGAGTTTAATTTCATCTTGCACTCCTAATACTCATCTTTCTGTGAATGGTAGATCATATGTGGACATTAATAATGTTGCGAGTTCATCTTGCATTGACATCTAGGATATAGGGATAATGTCAGACAGGTATGTGGAATTAGTTGGTATTGGTCATATTACTCAGGTGAGGATTTTGCTTGAGTTACCAGCTAATTATAGTTTATGAATATGGACTCGAGATTGTTGTATTGGCATTTGGGATTTAGTTGACTGGAAATCTTTAACACTTTTTGGTAGCAGTGATTGTTTGGGTGCTATCATGGATTTGATTAGCAGATTACATGGTGTTGTCTTTTCTTGTGCCAGTATCTTGTCCGATGTTGGTATTAGTTTTTATACACTGATGTTGGGCTTTGTTCATATATTCAGTCGACCATACTTGCTGGAATGTGTTGATGATATTTCATATTTGGCAGTGTGTATAGATGAGTCCCAGGATCATATTGGCATTGATGACATCCAGGAGGATGCAGTGGGCAGTTTTGAAGACTTAGTTTCCTTGGGTATAGAGGAGTTGGACAACAATGCTAATGTTTTTGATACTCTGTATGTTGATATGACCTTTAGATTTGATTCACAAGATATGGATAGTAATACTCTAGAGACTAGTAACTTTGAGGATACTCCTTTAGACAGTGCATTAGAGGAGGTTTGTAGGAGACAGTCAAGCCAGTGCCATCATGTGTCTAATCAGTTGAGAGTTAGTGATCGAGACATTGCTATCACTTGCCAACATTTCGATGTTGCTCATCAGTTGTTAGTAGTTTATTAATGGGGTTCTCCTACTAGTGATGAGCAAGAAGGAAGTTATCTTTCCTTGACAGAGATCCACTCTTTATTGGAGGCTATCCGGATTTTGAGATAGAATTATATGCAGTTGGTAGCCGACAGAGATTATCTTATGGAGTGGGGCAGTACAACATATGATGAATTGTTCGCCAAGGAAGATGAGGTGAGTGAGCTTACTGAGCAGGTTGAGGTGACTTCTGAGATTCTTGAGAGTACACAGTTGGCTTTCAAGGAGTCACAGTTTCATTTGGCTAAGGTGACCATGGAGTTAGAGCGACTACAATCTTTACCTGATTCTATACAGTCACAAGCGGTGGTGTTTGGTGATTCGAGGATGTCCATGGCCGAGATTGTTAGAGATAATGGAGATGGGGATGCATCCATCCTTGATACTAACATTGGCATATTAGGTTCATTCCCACTAGAGTCAGGTTCAGTTGAGTTGGGTGTTGTATCAGATTGTTGTATGCCTGACATAGTGGTGGCCTCTAGTACTAATGGCACGAAGACTAGAGATGTATCAAAAATCATGTGTGATGTTGGTGAGTCTATAGTTAGCATGGTTCCTGCTAGTAGTAGTACTCCCTTGGTGATATATTTGGAGGTAGTAGTCCGTTCCAACATGGTTAATGATCAATTGCAGTTAGTTTCATCTAGATTACAGTCTGAGCCACTGACTGAGATTGGCAAATTTTATCAGCATTACACTATGAGGTATGCTCATCAATTTACCTTTGATGACCATGTTGATGAGATGATGATATAGAGATGTACTTTGGTTCCTAGTGCTTATCATCAGTTATGGGATAGTTTGATGCCTCGGGATGAGATTCGTGATGGGCATGACATGGTGATAGGTCTTGCAGTTGATAGCTTGATAATACATGACTTAGAGCAGGATTTTTGGAGTGATGCTTCAGTGGGTGTTGTTATTGATTCTACTCCTTTGGCTATGACATCTCCTGACTTAGCTAGTGATTAGTCATAGTGGGTTGTATCACTTGTTCATGGTGAGCTGTCGACTGAGGTTGGTTTTTTTAATCAACATTATATTGCAGGGTATGTACATCAGTTAGAATTTGATCCTTGTTTTGAGGAGTTGATGGCAGGCAAATTTGGTTTGGATTATATTTCTTACTCTTTATCTTGTAATGTCTTTTCACCATCAGTAGTGCATGGGAGTTATGGTTATGAAATAGTGGCCGGTGATGTGCAGAGTTGTGTTGACTATAGGAGTTGTACAGTGTGTGAATTCTCCATACTTGGTACAGTTTCATTCGAGAGTGTTCACCATTGTTGCAGAGTTGGATTGTACATTCTATATAGGCTAGTGGGATGCGTTCATGGTATTTACTCTGTTGGTAGTTTGATTTGTCCACTTTACTTGGGTTCTGATGTTCTAAGATTTTGTGTCTCATGGGTTTTTGACTGTGGTAGTGGTGATTTTGGAGTTTTCTTGAGCTATAATTGTCAATTTGATTATGGATTCCTCTTGGTCATATTGCAGAGGATATTGCAGGAGCCTGTGTTAATTGGTAGTAGTATAGTTCATGAATACATTTGGGATCCAGGTGGATTGATTGGTTTATTTTTCAGCCATTGCTTGAGGATAAGAAATTTTTGGGAGGGGAGGACTTGTCATGTCCCCTTTTCAAATAATTAGAAAATAATAATCTTTGCTAAGGCAGGTAGGCCCAAGAAAGTGAAGTTTCAGAAAAAGGGGGTTAATCTTTGGAAACCGTTGGACTAATAAATGAAAATTATTATTAAAATATGTTTCATTAACTCTCTTGGACGTGAGTTATGGTTATGCCCTCTTTTAAGGGGTTTGGAGGCATTTTGGGCTGATTCAAGAACTTGATTTTTGCTCATTCTTTGTTATTCTTCAGAGGCTGCCACACCTGTGGAGAAGGAGACCCAAGAATGGGAGTTTGCAGGTTTCCAGGGAGACCCAAGAATGGGATTTTTCAGGTTTCTAGGAAGGCTAAGGATGGGAGTTTGAAGCCATTCCATGTGCATGCTCATATAGAGTTTGCCTTTGTGTTGAACAGTGCAGATTTGTGAGTTTTCGAGTGTGTTTTTTGTATAAGTAAGGTGTTTTCAGTTGAGTATTTCATATCAGTTTGGGTTTCTACTTTATTTCAGACTTTAAGGTGTTAAAATAGAGCTGAATATATGTATTGGGACTTGATTAAACTTCTGAGATAGATTATTAGTGTTTTTGTGGTGTTCCCGGGCATTTTTGTGTTAATTTCGGGAGCCCGATGAGCATAGTTTTTGTCCTACATTTGTGAACTGTTATGTAAAGGCTATATGGATCTGGAAATGTCATTTTTTAGGCTTTTATGCTGCTGAAATTTGTGTAAAAAATTCTATTTTCAAATAATAGGTGAAGTTGTGAAGCTTTTGGCACAATTTCTGGCATACCCGATTTGGGGTTTCTTGAGAAATTTGGTAGATCTTTGTGATATTAGTTGTTTGATCTTGAAAATATGATTAGAGGTTTTAAATATCATACAAAATCAGAAAAGGGACATTTCATTTTGTACCTCTAAGTTGAATCCTAGTTTCTTTCATTAAAGTGCATGAAGCCATTCATTAAGTTTAGAACTCTAACAATCACAATTTTTTTCTATAGATGGATCTTTCTAAATTGTAAAATTAGGCAAATTAGGATTTATTATTTAAAGTTACTAGAGCTTTTGGTTTGAGTGATTGGCTCATCCATCTTGTCTTCCATCTTACTAGCACTTCCTCTATGGCTTCCACTATTAATGGATCCTCTTCCATATTTTCTAGACCTTCTAGAGGAATTTTCTAAGGGGACCCTATCTCTCCTATTCTTTTTTGAAGCATGTCTTAAAAGGTTGGAAGGTTTGTTAGTTCTAAAATATTGGATGTATTAGTTATTAGTTTGAGATCGTTGTCTATGAATATGGCATGTTCTCGTCAAAAATTTTTTGACGATAGAATTTTTATGGGATTGTCATGTATTTGATAATCTAAGGCATGTAAAGATTGTCTTAAGTTTGATACTAACATGATTGGCTACATTATCAAGTAGTAAAACAAATATTTGTACTTAATTAATACTTCATAAGATAGACAAGTAAATAGTGTGATAATCTTGTGGTGGACAATCAATAGCCTCCCAGATTCTTAACTCACCCTTCCCATTGGTCTTAAGCCTCCTATGTCATCTTGTCTTCTTTGGTTGACATATTTTATAAAACATTATTGGTTGGAAAGGGTCCTTTCCTAGCCAGAATGGGAAGCTTTAGCTCATATAGGAAACTTTGTAAACTCTCCCTTTTTAATGTCCTAAGCCTCTTAAATATCCTTGTTAAATTTTTGGAGGTGATTGATAAAATCCAAGAAAATGGAACTTGTGGCTTGGGAGAATGTTTGTAAATGCAAGAAGTGGTGAGGCTAGCGTATTAGATCTATCAAATTTATGAACTCTTCCCTCCTTCCTATGTAAATTTGGAGAGTTTGTGGAGAGAAAAATTTTGAGAATCATATTATAAAAACAAAATAACTCTTCTTGTATTAAAGGTTTGATGAATTCCTCTACTCTGATATTCTGATATCTAGTTTTTCTATCTAAAATGGTTAACAATGGGGAAAAAAATAAAAGACTTCTCAAAGTTATGTAGAAATTGGGAAATGATAGGAGAATTAACTTCAACAAAAATAAATAGATTTTGGATTATTCTATTTCCTCTATTTGTGCTTATTGCTCCATTTAGGGTTAGGGTTTTTTAAGGTTTTGGTTTGATGGTATTCAATATGACTACAAGATGAATTTTCCTTGTGTCATGCACAAAATTTTAGGGAAAAACACAACTCTATAAATTATTTGAGAGGTAAACTTAGGGAATCACATTTTGACACATACATGTTGCCACTAGGTTATCGATTACTCATGTGTTCAAATTACACCTACTTAGGGTCATCAAGTATTAGCTATGTTTATTAGGTAGGGTATGTGTTAACCCATTCTACTATCATTAACTGAAGGTAATCTCTTTAATATGTTGATTTAACATAGAGTAATATACTTAGCAATGTCATTTTGTATTCATACCTCCTAGCTAGGCCTTAGGTATCATAGTGATATGTAATTATTATGCATCTACCTATAGGATGTGGTTTGATTGGATACACCTTGTTAGGTATTAGAGTCAAATGAGTTATTTCATTCAATAACCTAGTATCACAATGTCAACAAATTAATGGGAGATCTATTTATGTTATGATTCACCAATGCTTGCATATTATTATAATTCAAGTACTAACATATTTATTAGGTGTTGAATCCCATAAAGGGTATGTTTTTCCACCACATCTATGCTATGTAGATGTAGATTTTAAATGTCAATTTAGTTCTACTACCTATCTTTGAAAGTAATTTTTTACCTTTTTCAATGTATCTCATTTTGAATTCTTTATTGAATATAGGTTCACAAAATGTTTTGAATTAATCAATTGGTATATAGATGGTTACATACCCATATCTAACTCCAACATCATTTAATTACCATCATAAATCAGACTCATGATATAAAAACTCCATTACTATTCCATTCTAACTTCCATGTTTCAAATTACAAGGTAGTTGAATAAATAACCCCACAACTAAATAACCTATAATTAACAAAGTAATTTATTCCCTAACACTAACTACTTACTAATTTCTTTATATTATCTACTAGTCAGATTAGATTTTCACACTAACACCAAGTTATTAATTTAATAACTTCCTAATTAAATACTACTATGCAACTTCTAACTTAATGGTCTTGTGAACCCTTAATTGATTTACCTATTCCACTCCTTAGATATATATCACTTAAAATTTAACTCATTTCTAATCTACCAACCTAACCAATGATTTAACTAATATACTACTATCCACTTATATTTTAAACAATTTCTAATGACTAACTTAATATCCTTCCTAACCATAATCTTACTACTAATTATTTATTTTTATACCTCTCTAACTAACTACCTATCCTAGTAGACTTCAATTCCAAAATTTCTTAACTCTCCAACCCATGTGGACTGTGGGTCCCTATAATGTTGTAACCCATGCATTATTCATTAATAAAACCAAATAACATGTTAACATGGGCAGGGGGGGGTGTCGCACATGTGTGAACGAGTAGTTGACCCACCTGTGTCTTATGTGCATACCCATGACCCTTTTGACTCTCCAAGCGCACTTTCCCTATCCTACTCCCCTACCACATTATGTCCCATCGAGATGTCCTTGGGAGATGGACCCATGTGCATGGAAGTTTAGGTGAAATTTGGGAGAGTGCATGGAGGTGTGAGGTGGTGTCATGTTTAGGCCTCAACACCTATCTTGGGCCTTGCATCATGTATGAGGTGTCAGGGGGAGTGGTCATTACACAAGAGGTTATGTGCCCAATAAGGTGGTATCATGGCATAGTCCATAGTGAGTGATGTTGTTAGTTTTCTTAATTTGAAAATCACCCTCTTTAGAGGTTGATCAATTTTCCCTAGGCATTCCTTTTTGCATTTTTAAGAGTGAAGGTCTTATAGTATTATATATAGTTTATATTATATTGTTTTTAAAGTATGAGATTTTGGCATTCAAGTCACATGGGTTTTCTTAAGTTCCTTCATCCTCCCTTTTAGTTAGGATATTTCTTTTCTATATTATTATTTTTTCACAACCCTTTGTAGGAAATATACCTAGGAATATTCTTTTTAACTATTTTGTTGGTTTATATTTGGGAGGGGAAATTATTCCCACTCCCATACAAAATCCAAAGAGAAATTATGCATCTACATCAAGTTTCTCTCATGAATATTTTTTGTCAAGTGATCCATTGGTTCCTTTTTCTTCTACTCAACTATGATATGACAGGTTTAGTGTACTTATTAAAACCATTTGATAATCACATCATTAAATTGAGCAATGTGATAGAACATATTCTTTGTAACTATTGGATTCAATAATAACAAGCAAGGCATATGGCTTCAATGGAGCCCATACTCCATGAACAAGAAAACCCTCTACAAAAGGAAAATCTCTCAACTTGAATGGGCCACTTCACCCAAGGAATCTCTTCCCTCCCAAGGTTGAGTGAATCCTTCAAACCCGTTAACAATCAACACTCAAAAACAAGAACAAATAAAAAAATTCAAAGAAAGTAAATGCAACACAATCTACAATCACTTCAACACAACACAAAATCTAATTTCACCAACAACAGCTTAACAAGATTATAACACCATTATACAAGTGAAAAATAAGATCATGACATGGGTACCAACCTTGGTCCAAGCTAAAGGTAATAACATTTGATAAAGAGCTCCCTTCTCCTTACACTTTCTTCCGAAACCCTAATTGTCTCTAAACCTAGAGAGTGTGTGAAGACCCCACTAGTTTATCACCACTCCTCTAAAAACACTCTCTACTATCCCATTTTTGGTAGAAACATCAAGCCCACTATTTCATACATTGTTGTCCCTTCAAAAAAGGAAACTTTGACCAAGTGGGAGTGTGAGGGTACACTCATGGGAAAACTCCAAATTTCAAATTGGTGGAAGAACACATTGGTTAAGGGGTCCCCTAGGCTAGCTAAACACTAAAATGGTAAAATTTAGGCATCTAAAATGTTATAAAACCATATAGGTGGATTATTTTAAAAATAATGGCACTTTAGGACCACATTTAGGCCCCCTAAAATCCTTAACAAGTTTGAATTCGAAATTCAATATGATGGTGACCGATCCTAACACTCATTCCCAAGTGGGCATACTTAAAAATTTAATAGAAATAAGAATAAGATTGAGTGACCTCGTGACCAAAACCCTAGGTGAGGTTTCATTGATACATGGATAATTACAAGTGTCAAGTGACCCATTAAAACATACTACACATCACAATGACATGTCCCTAATTCATTCATGAATATATATTTATTACACACATGCAAGCCTAAATTTAGGAAATGAGCACATTAAAATAAGGATTTGAATCCTTCCAAAGATTTTCCTTGGCTATACTGTGTCCACATAAGTTTGGACCTTGTTTCCCCAATTAATTTCCATGGTTCAAATGCCTACACAATAAACTCAAACATCGGTAGCCCAATGAAAAAAAATCATATAAATGCATGTATATAGGTGCATGAAAATTTCATATTAAATAATGCACCTTAACATCATAATCAACTTTTATTTTCTAATCATTTTTATATAAGGCATTCAAAATATTAAAATATCAAAATCTGCATATCAACATTAATATCTAATCAAATGATCCAACTAACATGTTGAACCACATCATAATCCATTTCTTATCATAAAGCTGAAATTTTGAATCTATACTATTAAATGAGCCAATATGAAAATTATTTTTGAATGCATATCTTAGGTCATAATCACCAAAATGTAAAACTCACAACTAATATCCTTTGATTCAATTAAATATATTTTGATTACTAATAGTATCCCATTATTATTATGAGATAATACATTATAAGGTGTATCAATTATGTCAGGTAATTAGGGTGTTTTCATAGTCACATGGTTTCAAAACAATCATAGAATATATCCATTACATTTTATTGGGACATAAAATCCATCACCATGAATATCAAAATATCTAACTGTTAATGTCAGATTGGCTTTGACATATAAGTGTCTATACACTTAAGTCATTCACAAGTTATTTCATGCCAAACAAGTAATACATGTCGAGCATAACATGTTAGATAGTGCATACAGAGTAAGAATTTTAGTGTATGTCAAGTAAATAGTTAGTGCCAAGTCATTCAAGTCCCTAGTAGATAGATGATGCTGAGTGATTTAGGAGCCAAGTAATAAGAGGATCTTGAGTTATTCAGACATCGAGTTCCAACATTGAAGTTGTAGTTGATGCCAAGCATCATGGACTTCAAGTGCTAAGTTATATAGTTTTGGCATAGTTGTTTATAATGGTACAAACTCCTGCGTAAACTATTTTGGAGCTGACCTAAGGATATATTTTGAGATCCTAGATGATAAGAATGAATCTTAATTTATGATCCCTATGCAATACATGCAACCAATCAAAAAAGGAGAGAGATTAAGAGGCAATATGGGTGAATCACAGTCATTGATTCATACCTAACCCTAAGTCACAAAGATATTAATAAGGAGGGTAAGCCCTAATACAAAAGAGGGAGAGATAGTGAAAGAGAAGAGCATATAGAGACGTTTGTGCATGAAAATAGAGCATCAAGGTGTGACTAAGGAATTATGATCAAGACACATGAGTTGTAGAATGAGTTAGAGGAGAATAGAGTGGAGTTAGTGGATAAAAGAGATACATTTGATCAAAGAATGATCAAAGATACATGCAAATAGGTGATTTGACATCAAGTAGCAAAGTGCTAACCAAAGGATCATTGTTGAGAAATTTTAATAGGTGAATCAGTTAATTCTCCTAACAAAGTTTTCCTAATAGGATGAGATAAATCTTTTAACATGGTGCTTACTTCATTGTAAGTTTAAGTCCTTTTATGAAGCACACTTCTAACAGGGTGAGAACTAATAGTCTTTGTAAGGCTTTAACATTGTAACCTTAATTGGATACACTTTACAACTACAATAGTAAAGAATTAAGATTTGTGGGTATCATCCCCACCCCAATTTCACCTTATCATTGGAGGGTTTCTTGGTAATCATATCTTATTTCATATGTATGAATGTTTATTTACTTTCAAGCTATGAATGGTTATGCTTAATGTGGTATTTCAATTTACATGCATAGATTGTGAGATGGATGTGTGGTGAATGATTTTAAAGGATAATGTTTTAAGTGTTGAATCACTCCCCCCCCCCCCCCCCCCATCTAAGATTTTAATTTTCCATTGTATTTCCAACAATTGGTATTAGAGCTTTGTTCTCTACAAAGTAAAGCTTTTCATCTTTGAGGAAAGGTCTTGGAGATGGAAATCTACATGTTGAGGAAGACTATTGAGAACCAGAAGATTGAAATACAACTTGCCCTACATCAGCTAAATAAAGCAAGAGATAATCTCAAGCATTCACTAAAGAGAAGGAAAGATATAGCTATTGAGGAGAATGAAACACAATACGAAGAGATTGATACAACTAGACTATTTATTGAAGAAAATGTAAGTGAGTTTGATGCAACAATTGCAGATCTGATGGAAAAGAACGGAACCCTAGTTGAAGAGATAAAAAATCTAAAGATAGAGAAAGAATCACAAGCCATATTACTCCGTGAGGTAACTAAAAAAAAGAAGAAAGTTGTGGAAGACAAAGTCATGATTGAAGATGACAAAATAATATTGACCAATAGATTAGAAGAGAAGTCATCAGAGGTAAATAGGATTTCTCACATATAATTGGAAATAATGAATCAAGTCATCATTTCCAATCATGAATTGAATAGTAAAGACATTGAGATCTCAACACTAAAATTAAAGAATCAATAGTTGAGTAATGATATAAGAAGGAAGAGTAGTTTTCTGAAAGTCTCAACGAACCAAGTGAAGCCATTAAATTTTTTGAGAAATTGATGAGATCCCCTAGATCTTGATACTACTAGATTAGGATACACTAGCACTGAAGAAGGAGACTTGTCTAAAAGTGGTGAGGAAAGAAGTAACAAAGATAAGAACACCAAACCTACTTTTCATAATTGTGGAAAATTAGGACATACTACTAATTTTTGCAAGAGAAAGACTACAAATTAGAATCCTAAGAAAAATTTCATGGGTCGCTACCACAAATCCAACAAGCAAGGGCATCAAGCACATGAATGCAGAACCAAGACCTTTAGCAAACAAAGATTTGAGGGATCCTGCTATAACTATAAGAAGTATGGACATAGAGCATATGAGTGGAAATCCAAGCCCAAGTGATCATCAAACAAATAGATAAAGGTAAAGAAGAATGGGAACTCTTATAATTGGGATGATAATAATTTGTATAGTTGTCACTATTGTCAAGACTATGAACATGTTCCTAAGAATTGAATAAGAACACACTTCAAAAGTGACTACAAAAGATGGTTGAGTAAAAATAAATGTTTTAGTTGCTTGAGGACTGGTCACATAAGCAGGAATTTCCCAACAAGGTCAAGAGCACCAACCAGTGAGTTCAAAAAAGGCAAAGGAAAGGTAGATGTTGAAAATCTTAGAGATGAAATGAACAATACATGGAAGAGAAAGGAAGATTGTAACACATCAAGTTCAGATTGGATCACTTCACCCAATGAATTGGGTGATCACACCACCTCCAATTAAGCAATCAAGAGTTATGTGTGGGATTAATATTCAAATGACATATCATACATCAATTCCAAGGATATAGTTCTAAAAATATTATATTTTCATGAAGAAAGATGCAAAGTGTTGTTTAGAATCTAGAAGAAATCTTTAAGTTTTATCATTTTTCATGTGACTATCAAGTAGAAAAAAGTTTCACTTAAGTCGTAGAGTGAAATCTAGTTGATGTGGAGCTATCATAGGTGATCGTATTGACTGAGCTCATAGTGGTTGCTGAGCAAGAAGGAAACTTCATGAAAGCCAAGTGAAGGAAACATATGTATAAGCATTGAGCGTTAATTACAAAGTTTTGAAGTCTATATGATCAATTTTTGAAACATTTGACATCATTGAAATTTGGAGAGAGCATGAAGAGCTAAAGAAAAATTGAAGAGATCATTCCAAGAATTTTTAGAGTGAATTCAACTGCCATTTGAAACAGTTCATAAAATTTATGAAGGTATTTATCATGTGCTGAGCTACGCTGTTTGAATTTTTTTCAAACCCTAGGTGATAGTTATGGCATTTGTTTCTTCAGATGACAAGGTTAAGGAGGGAAAAGAGGTTTTGAATGTTCAACTAATTAGTAATGAGATAAGATAGCCAAATTTCAAAGTAATCCCTGACATTGCATATAAACAAGACTTGTTTGGTGCATTGTCCATGATTCCACCTAAAGTTTTAATGCTTCAAGATGTGAGATGTTACACATGCAAGGTGGGAAGTATTGGTGTTGTGTAAATAAAAGACCTATATGGAAAATTGTGTGAAAATGAAACATTGAAGAAAGAATAAAAAATAGTAGAAACAAAAGGATTAACTAATGCCCTAGATTTTTTGAATATTTTCAAAACTAAGTAGATTAAGATTTTCTTAAGCAGAATACATGATAGCTCAATATGGCTAGAAGATGGACCCATCAAGATAACCAAGAAGATTGTACAAAGGGTAATAGGGTATCAACCTAGACCAACCTAAAAAATTGAGAAGTGATGCAAAAGATGTTATTGAGAAGAATACAGGGACAATATGGAACAAAGGAGGGATGATAATTGATACAATCATAGATGCCCTAATTTCTTTTAAAATAAGGATTATTGTACATAAGTTCTTTCAATCAAGAAGATTGAATAGTGTACCTTGTATTTTTTTTTATGTAGGATACAAGATAGTGAAAACGGATCATACTTATGACCTTGTCGAGCTACAGTTGCAATAATTGTCAAAAAAATTGGGAGCCATAAGGAAGACCAAGAGTGCACAATGCAAGTTTGGATGAATACTTGTATCTATATTTTTCCATGTGTAGAACACATTTCCTTCATTTGGTAAATTTTCTTGGAAGAAAAATAGATCCATTGTAGTACAAATAGGAGAATTCATTGAGCAAATGGGAGAAAACTTTGAGTCTATAATGACTAGCTATTTTGAGGACTTTAAGAAGTTAATGAAACAAAGGAACAAGATAACAATGTCACTAGTTGAGAAACATTTCAATGATGTTTTCTTTCTATTTGATACTAATTTCACATATGTGCAGGTTGTAGTACAAAGGGTTAAATGGTTGAGACCCCTAGAATATTAAATCAATGTAGATGAGGCATCTGTAGCAATTATAGCTTTTCTTGCAAAAGAAATAGATAATAAGGCTATTACCTTTGGAAAATATGATGTTGCCAAATCAAAAATCACTATGGATATAAAGACATCATTAGTGATAAGTAAGAAGAACAAGATTGTAAAGAAATTGAAAAAAAAAATTGGTGAAGGAGCAGAGGAAGATGATGAAGATGATGAAGAAGAAGAAGAAGAAGATATACCATCCCAAGCACCATTGGCCTTAACAAAAGGTTAAGGAGAAGATCAAGGAGAAGAAGAAGTCAAGCTTGAAGAAGGTATCAAGGGAGAAGAATCTAGTGAAGCACCTATAGCCATGGAGAAGAAAAGAGAGGTTAAAGCTCTAGCAGTCAACAAAAAAAGAAGGTTGCAAAACGTAAGCCTAAAATTCAAACTACTCAAACTAGCACAAGAGCTAGTGCTAAGAAAGCTTTAGAAGTGGCCAAGCCAAAAGAAAACAAAGCCAAAAAAACTACACAAGTTGATGAGACTAAGAAGAAGCAAAGGAGAAAATACATTGCTCCAACAAGATCTGATGATAACAACCAATTCAAAGTGGTGAGTCATAGTCCCTCTTCTAATTTAGATAATCTATGTGAAAATATAAAAAATAATGGAGATTCAAGTGGATTTACACATATTGAATTTGATAAGCCTAGAAAGATTGAAATGGATCAAGTAGAATAGTTGGTATACACCATAATGGAAACATTTAAGATGACTCCAATAAAGATTGCCAACTCTCTACCAAAGACTTTATATGATAGAGTTGAGCAAAGATGGAAATATAGTCTCACAATAGAGTGGAATATTAAAGAGACTACACTTGCATGAGTAATGTGAGATTTAGATAAATCTAAGATGTCAAGAGCCATAAAGAAATATGCAGGTAAATTTTCTCCTAAGTACCGTGCACTTAACATTTTTCAAAACAAAATTGAGGATCTTGTTTAGAAAAGTACCCAAATTTGGAAAGTAATCTACGGGTTGACAACATCTAAGGCATATGAGTAGACACCTATTGAGGTAGAAGAAGATAAAGATGAGCAAGTAGCAACTAAGGTTACTAAAGTTGAAAAGGATAGACATGAAGAAGGCATTGTGGATTAGGAAGAAACATAGGCAACAATTGAAGATGAGCAACAACCAGAATATAATACACTAGATATACAAATATTGAGTCCCAGTCCTCTCCATGTGACAAAAGAAGACACTGAAATCATATAGATCAAGGATGTTTTTGACACTATGACTTAGAACATCAATCCCCTAATAGAGGAGGACATGAAGAATATACTATTAGACACCACTGCCAAAGAAAAATTATGTAGGCATCCTATATTGGTGAGTTTAGATGAACTTAAGGAGGCAAAGAAGACATCTAGAGAGGTAGAAACTCCAAACATATCAAGAACCCCTCAATTTACTATGATACAACCTACATTACCTATTGTAGTGTATTAAAGGAAAGAGACAACTATGGCCAACATTAGCAAATTGGTGCAAAATTTGTCTGTACTAGAAGCTACTACTCAAACATAGGATGCAACATAATTTCAAATAGAATAGGTAGATACTCCTGCACCTACAACACAAGTTCTAGGTGTAATTCAGATTAAAGAGAAAGAAGAGAAGAAGAGTCAAGAATCAAACTTGATTAAAAAGCCTAAGGAGAAATTGGCAATAGAAACACTGGTTACTTTACTAGCAACTGCTACTCCTCCAAGTCAAACACTTCAAAGGCTGAGTACAGAAGCTACACCATTGCAATCATCAAGGCCTAGTACATCCAAGGTAGGTGAGGTTACATCATTTGGTGATGTCAACTTGGATGAAGAGATTGTTCTACCAAAGTTTGACCTTGCGACAATCACAATTAAACAAATGGGCATATTACAAGATGAACTTGCAAAGAAAAAGAATCAAGAACTACTTAGAAGGGAGCATACGCAAAAATAAGCATTACAAGACATCAATGATATCTTTCTTGATGCATTCAGCTTGCTAGTACCTAAAGAAGATACTTTCCTATCATGGAGTAATTGGTCACCATTGTAGAATACATCAATGATGCATACCTAGACCCAAATGTCAAACTCCTTGAATAGTTTGAGAGAAAAATCCAAGGAAAGGTAAATGAAAATATATCAAGTGCTATTACACTTAGTCAGGTTAAGTTAGCAACCAAGAATGAAAGTTTAAATAAAATCTTAGAGAATATTTTCTTATTTTACACCAAGTTGTGTGATAAACCTCTATTCACACAAGAAGTGTAGTGTCATATTGAAAATTTGGAGGCAAACATGAAGATAACAATTATTACACTACTTAATTCACCACTTCAGAGTTAGAGGCACTTCATGAATTTGATGAATTCCCAAGGTCATTTAGCAGCCTTACATGCTCAAGAATAAAATATTAAGGCCACACTAATCAACATCCAATCCATGTTAACCCTTCACATGGAAATACTTCACAAAGAGCTAGCCTTTTCCAAGACACTAATGAAGAAAGATCCCCATTGTTCTATGCTAGAAGACTTAGTTCATCTTTTTTTTGAGTTGTCCATTTAAGTCAAATCATTAGAGGTAGCATGTGAAAATTGGGATACAACTTTGAAGCTAATACTTGAGATGCATAAATCTTTTTTGAATAAACACACTATTCATGTATAACCCTTTGAAATAAGTGTCAAAAAGGGGGAGTAATAAGAAAGGGGGAGCGCTAAGTTTTGGGAGTAACAAGAACAAGAGAACAGTACAAAAGATGAAAAGGAGACCAAACAAAGGGGGAGTCAAAGATAGAACCAAAGTATAATATATGCACATTTACTCAGTAGGAGCATTGAAGGACTATTGATTCAGGATAGATTAATCAACTCAAGAGGAGTTATAAGATTTTGAGGTATGACTGAAAAGTCAAGTTCTACAAAACTTTGCAATTTTGGAATTTCATATATATATTCCAAGTGAAATCAGTGATTATCTGATTTATGTGTATATGTTAAGGATATTTATGCATGACAAAGTTTTTTTTCCACTCATGTCAAAGGTGGAGATTGTTAATCTTAGATTGGTTTTGACATATGAGTGTCTATAAACATAAGTCATTCACAAGTTAGTTCATGCCAAACAAGTAATACATGTCGAGCATAACATGTTAGATAGTGCATATTGAGTAAAATTTTTAGTGTCTATAAAGTAAACAGTTAGTGCCCAGTCACTCAAGTGCCAAGAAGATAGATGATGCTAAGTGATTGAGGAGCCTAGTAATTAGAGGATGCCAAGTCATTTAGATGTCAAGTTCCAACATTGAAGTTGTAGTTGATGTCGAGCATCAGAGACTTCAAGTGCTAAGTTATAAAGTTTTGGCATAGTTGTTTGTAATGGAACAGACTCCTATGTAAACCATTTTGGATTCGACCTAAGGATATATTTTGAGATCCTAGATGATAAGAATGAATCTTAATTGATGTTCTCTATGCAATACATGGAACCAATAAAAAAAGGAGAGAGTTTAAGTGGTAATATGGGTGAATTACAATCGTTGATTCATACCTAACCCTAAGTCACTAAGATATTCATAAGAAAGGTAAACCCTAATACAAAAGAGGAATAGATAGTGAAAGAGAAGATCATATAGAGAAGTTTGTGCATGCAAACAAAGCATCGAGGTGTGACTAAGGAATTGTGATCAAGAGACATGAATTGTAGAATCAGATAGAGGAGAACAGAGTGAAGGAGATAGAGGATAGAAGAGATACATCTAATCAATGAAGGATCAAGGATACATGCAAAGAGGTGATCTGACATGAAGAAGTAGACTACTAACTGAAGGATCATTGCTGAGACATTTTAACAAGTGAGTTAGTTAAATCTCCTAATAGATTAGTGTTACGATAAAACCACAAATAAATAAAAATAACATGCAAATATAAACAATAAGAAAAAATAATAGATCATATAGAAGAGAACACAAGACACCAAGATTTAATGTGGTTCACTCAATCCCTGGGCTATGTCCACCAAACAACAAGTCCAATATTATTATGATCTAGTGATTACAACCTCATTACAATTTGTAATCCCTTATAGCTCAATACCACTTGAAGAAGTAATTTTTGCATCACACTTATGAAAAACCCCTAACCCTAAGCCCTTTTATACAAGTATTTTTACTACTTTAGGGTTATAATTAATAATTACAAGTCAGTCCAAAATCATGATAAAATAGGGCCCAATTTTTTTTTCAAATAATTATGAAGTATGTATAGTACTTCCCTAATCAATCACCAAAAACTAACAAGTAGTCCTAATAGGCTGAGATAAATCCTTTAACATGGTCCTTACTTCATTATAAGTTGAATTCCTCTTACCAGGTGCACTTCTAACAATTGAAATCTTTTAATAGGGTAAGATCTAACAATATTTGTAAGCCTTTAATAGGACAGACCTTTAATAGGGTAGATCATATTTTATTATCAAACATTGTAACCTTAATTGATACACTTTATGACTACAGTAGTGAAGATTTGTGGGTGTCATCCCCACCTTAGTTTTACCTTCTCATTGGAGGGTTTCTAGGTGATCATATCTTGTGTCATATGTATGAATATTTATTTACTTTCAAGATATGAATGGTTATGCTCAATGTGGTAATTCAGTTTACATGCATAGAGTGTGAGATGGATGTGTGGTAAATGATTTTAAATGATAAAGTTTTAACTGTTGATTCACCCCCCCTTCTTAGAGTTTACTCTTCCCATTGTATTTCCAACACAACCTAATACTACTTGCACAATAATTAACTCATTACATTACATCATATTGAGTTTTACCATGTAGACCCTTATCTAATTTTGGTAACAATCTTCATCTATGACTATTAGTAATATTCATAAGGGTGGGTGTTGATTTATATTTCCATAGCAACCATCTAATTCAATTATCCTAATAGGCCATAAAATATCATGAACCCATCAACATAGTTTCTAACTTATGACACCTTGAGCCTTTATTTTGTAGGGTTTTAGCTTAACACCTAATGAAATTTTGAATATGATGCTTAACACAAAAATAACTTAAATGTATATCAGTCTCAATAAGATCTCACATTTATTATTGATAGGCAAAATACCAATCATGGCATACTTAGATCCTGGAACCTTCTTACGATCGTTCTATCATAAGGTGTATGGTAACAATATATAATTCACATTCTATATACAAGAGACAAAAACATGACATCTCATCTACTTACACTTCCTAGCTCTTGCCATATTCATGTTATTAAGATTTATGATAGGGTACTAGGGAAGGGGTCTTACATCTTGAAACATTTTTTCTTCAATTGACCCTTCCCTATATCTACTGATGTTATACCTTAACTCTATACTTGTGTTTGACTTTGTAGTTTAACTAGGAAAGTAATTATTCTATTAAGATCTGAGTTTCCTCTAAGGCTACTGCTATGCAAATTTATGAATGTTAAAAAGTAAAGTGCACCAAGATAAGTTAGCGGGATGGGTGGTGAATCATTTATCCAATTAAAATAACTTTTATTTACCTTATTAAATATGAAACATGTACTCAAAAAGTACAATAACCACAATAAGATAACCATAGAAAATAACTATGATACCCTATGTAGAAATATTATAATATGAGTTTCTATTTTGATATAGTTGCTTAGATAACTATTAAGTATCATGTTATAGATCATATTTCATATTATGTTCTTAGAATATGGTTCGATTAATGTACTTAAAAAAATATGATTTCCTTTTTTATCCTTGCATTAGTATGATTTAATTGGATTATGATTTTGGCTAACCCTACTAATCTATTGTGTGTGTTTATAATTTTTGTATCTTCCTCATGTTTCACTACATGTGTGTGTGTGTGTGTGTGTGTGTAATGTAAATTTATGGTTGGTGATGCATGTGTGTGTAGGTAATAGGTATCAAAAATCCTTGGACAAATTATAAGTTAAGATATGACTCCATGATCCAAATAAGTACCTCATTCCTACAATCCAATAAAGAAGTCAATCGCCTAATTTGGGTTTTGGGTTTTATCTTTCTATTTGATACTGTGATGGGTTTTTGTGCATGATCTTGTAATTTTGATGACTAATTTCTTACTTGGTTGACAAGGTATATTTGTCTGAGTATAAATTGGTGCACACACATATACCTAGTTAAATATACATTTATCTTATTTCTATAGTTAAATGAAATGAGTTATTCTATACTCATATTAAAGATTTATGTGTATTCTAAATAGTTCAAATAAATGGATTAAAAAAAAGGAAATAACTATATAAAAAGATTAAAATAATAATTCCTTGACTTGAACTCTTGATCTCTCATTTTCCAAACCAACAACCAACCATATCACCATTAGTACTCAACAAGATTTATAGAGGAATAATTAGTGTTGAGTAGGTAGAAAAGCATACTTAGTAAGAGAAAAATAACTATTAATAAATCCAAAGATTTGAACCCTTCATCTATTAGTAGGGAGAAGGGCGTCTTCACCATTGGATATATGTATTCTTTGGCATCAAAGCCCTCATTATGCTTTGATGAATACTAAATATTAGTAATTCAAAAATATAATTGTGGTATTAAAAGTGAAATAGGTTAGTAAGTAAAAATATTGTTAGACAAGAAGTTTTTTTTAAGAGATAATTGATGATAAATTAATTATTTAAAAGAGGGGCTCTTGATAATTATTAAATTAAATAAAGTCTGTTCCTAAAACTACTCTTACTTTGTCTCCAACTACTCTCACTTTTTTTTATATTGTTAGAATGGAACATAGAACTTGGGACCTTATGGTTGTAAGGAAGCTCCAAGTTACCATTGAAGAAAATGGATTACTTGTGTATGTTATCTTACTTAGCAATATTTATATAAGAGTAAGTTGTTCATATGTCTTAAGCTTATATATGTCACAATATATAATGTATAATATGCCTATTAATTAATAAGATGAAATTAATTATTGGGTTTATTTTAAATTTTTTTATATATAATGGATATTATTTATCGATTAAAATTTATTAAAGATTATTAATTAAAGAAGGGAAATATACTTGTATTCTGTACCATATATTAAAAAAAAGATTTTTTGATGGAATCTGGAATAATCATTATATTTTCAATGATGTCAAACCTTCTACTTGCTGGTGAGACAATTACTTTTTGGTTTGAATGCTATCATTTGTTTGATTAATGAAGAGGATTTGATAAGATGTGATAACAAGAGTACCTAGAGGAAAGGTTGAGTTATCTCTTGTATAAAAGAAGTACTAAGACCAAGTAAGACATGGATGATATGATGTATTTTTTATCAAATTGAAGTTGAACTTGATGGATACACTAGCCAAGGCTAGAAGAACAAGGAATCAAAAATTGGTCTGCTAAGCTTGATCGAGTGATCAATAGGTCTTGAGAAATGTTAGTTCAAGCCAAGTAGAAAATATTTTAGCACCAAGAAATGTGAAGAGTTAGTGTATGTTGAGTGAATTTAGTATGTGCCAAGTAAATTATAGTGCATGCTAAGTGACAGTAAAAAGATAGTATGTGTTGATTGAATGTTAGTGGATGTCGAGCAACACAGTGTGTGTTGAGCATCAGAGACTAGTTGTTGCCGAGTGACAAAAATATGTGTTTGATCAAAGATTTACTCAATCTGAGCTAACAAAGTTAATTTCTTGGATTGTGTAAAGCATGTGGAAGATAAGCTTGATGAGCTAGAGTCATAGAATTCAAGATAAACCATTTTGAGGCAATTTGAAGAGGATTGTAGAAGAAGTTTCTAGAGGGAAAAACATGGAAAAGATGAAGGCATCAATGAATTTGACCTAACCGTAAAATGGATGATTGTAGTTGAGTAAAAAATTACCTAAATTCTCTTTATAAGGGGATACAGTGGCTTGAATGAATAGTTGGCATGTGAGAGAACCCAAGGAAGACAAGGAGTCTAGGATGTTGCATCATATGGTGGCTAAATAAAATAGTCTACAATTGGAATGCAAAGCAAGAAAGCTTAAGAGGATGAACACTTGAAGGGTTAAAAAGTTGTTAGAGGTGAAGTGTATGAAAGACAAGTAGAATGGAGGACTAAAAAATATATCTATAATTTGCAAGTGAGTTATCATATGTTATCAGATCAAGTCCTATTGTTACTTTCTAATAATTGTACCAATTTAGAATAAATCCTTTGGATTAAGGTTGGCCTAATAGTCATTTGCAAATCCTTTAACTAGGTGACATTATAGTGGAATGTTCCAAAGTCCTTTAACAAGGCTCACTCCTAATAGTGTAATTGAAATCCTTTAACTAGGTCACATTTAACAATGTGTATTGTAACCTTTAATAGGTTTGGCCTTTCATAGGGCATCACTTCAAAATAGTGACAATTAGTAGTATGTTACTTGTGGTTTTTCCCAAATTGGGTTTCCACATAAAATCCTTGTGTCATATGTGTGAATGATTTTGTGGTGTTTAATGTTTATATTTTTGCAAAGTGATTTTGACCTAGGAAAGTGACCTACTAGGTTATGGAATTTTTAGATGCATGCAAGACACATGATAAGAATATATATGTATGAGTTTTGTTACGTGATGAAAAGTTTTATTGGGACATTTAGACCTTGGATAACTAATGCACCCCCCTCTAAGTTTTTCTAAAGTATTCCAACAATTGGTATAATAGCATTGGTTGCTTTTGAGGAATAGTTTGAAGGTACTATAGGCTAAAAGATCAAAATGCCCAAAAGAGAGGTACCGAAGCTTAATAAAGGAGAAATTTCCTATATGGAAAAATTTGATGAAGCTACATCTAGGAGGACTTGGAGACTATGCACAATCTACCATTTTTGTTAAGCATGTTGACCCTAATGGAGCCCCTACTGTTGAGGATATGAAAAAGAAGAAAGATCATAATCAAGCAATATTGGAGATTGCATTTACCCTAGGCTACACTAAGTTTGATGACATCAAAGGATGTGACTCTACTAAGACGATGTGGGATTCTATTGAAAATATCTATGGAGGGTACAAGAATATGCTAAGAGCCAAATCTAAAAGTCTCAGAGGTAAGTTTGATGATATGAGAATGCAAGAAGGTGAGAATATAGTTCAATATTATGCTAGAATAAAAAGAAGTTGTAAATGCTATGAGAGGAGAAAATCATACTATTGAAGATGGGAATACGATCAATAAATTATTGAGAACACTTCTACCTATCTATGCTACTAGAGTCTCTTCCATACAAGAACTAAGATGTACACCTAGTAATAATCTGGCTATTGAAGAACTAATGGGTAGATTCACTACCTTTGAACTCTCTAATTTTGATAATTTCAAAACTAAAAATGTTGAATCTTCTTTCAAAGCTAAATTGTCACTGACAGAGACCAAGGAAAATAAAAAGAAGAAGATTAAACATGTTTATAGTGATAGTGTTACAGATGAAGATGATGTAGAAGAGCTTGAAGTATTGTTGGCTAGGAGATTTAAGAAAGGCAAAGGAAAATATGAAGATAAGTTACCTATCATATGCTTCAATTGTAATGAGGTTGGTCATATTGCTGCAAGGTGTCCTAAGTAAAAGAACAATAGAAGTGAAGACAAATTCAAAGGCAAAAGAGATGAGAACAATAAATATTATAAAGAGAAAGGGAAGAAATCCTGCTATATTTTTGAATAGGAATCCAATGAAGATTATGACGATAATGATGATGAAGTTGTCTATGTTGCAATGTAGGATGATTCTAATGAAGATGAGGCAACTACATTGGTTTCTTATGTGAACAAGAGTGATAAATGAATTATTAATAGTGGTTTCTCTAATCACACGACTGAAGATAAAAGTAAGTTCAATTCTCTTGTCCATTATGATGGTAATAGTGTTACATTTGGAAATGATGTACGATGTATGATCAAAGGAAAAAGACCAATTAAATTGACCAATAAGATCATATGTGACAATGCTTTTTATGTAGAAGGACTTAACTATAATTTGTTAAGTGTATCATAGTTGAATAGTGTTGGATGTAAGGTTGAATTTGGAAATAGAAAAGCTAAGATCTATGACATTGGTGGAGAGCTAACTAGCAATGGTGATCAAACTTGAGGTTATCTATTCTACCTTGACATGAATGATGCTACTTGTCTTGTATAATTTGATGATGAATGGCTATGACACAAAAGAGTATTTCATGTAAATTTTGATAATTTTTTTAGTATGAATAAGATGAAGAGAGTCAGAGGTTTCCATAAATTGAAGAAACCAAATAATGTAATTTGTAAACAATGTTAGTTAGGAAAGATGGAGAAATCTAGTTTTAAATGTAGGTCTCACTCTTCAAAAGAAATTTTAGAATTAGTTCATATTGATTTGTGTGGATCAATTAATGTGCAAAGCTACAAAAGTGACAAGTACATTATCCTATTTGTTGATGATTATTCTAGGATGATGATGGTTATGATTTTGAAACAAAAATCTAATGCATTTCAAATGTTTAAGTGGTACTTGGCAAGAGTTGAATAAGGAAACTGGCAAGAGCTTGAAATGTATGAGATTTGAGAGAGGTGGAGAATTTACATCAAATGAGTTTGAGATATTATGAAATGATAGAGGAATCAAGAGATAGACTTCTACACCTAGGACCCCTCTACAAAATGGGATTGATGAAAGGAGGAACAGATCTATAATGGATTATGCTAGAACACTCATGATGGAGAAGAATGTTTCTTTGAAATAATGGAGAGAAATTGTTAGTACAACTATCTATACCCTAAACCATGTATAAGTCAAAAAAGCTACAAACTCCAAACCTGTTGAACTATGGTAAGGATACTCACACAATGTAAAATATTTTAAGGTATTTGGAAGAAAGTGCTACATTCTTAAGGTTAATAGTAATGAAAAATTTAATGCTTAAAGTGAAGAAGGTATATTCCTAGGATATTCTCCAAGAAGTAAAGCTTATAAGTGTTTAAATGCTAACACTAACAATGTTTTGGAAAGTGCAAATGTGAGGTTTTGATTAATATATAGAAGTACATAAAGCTAAACCTTTGAAGGAAATTGAAGAATGCAATTTTTTTGTGTATTTCTATGATGACTCGAGTGATGATGAAGCTATGAGACAAGTTTCAAATCAACAAAAACAAATTTTAGTAACTATCAAGTCAAATACAATGAATGTCGAGTTACAGTCAGGAATCGAGTTACCTTTAGGAGTTGAGTTGCAATTAGAAGTTGAGGTACATTCTGATAATGAGATTAGTGCAAATGAAAAGAATGTTGAGATACCTAATTGAGAGGCACATAGTGATTCTAAAGTTGAAAGGTTTATTGTAGAAAATAGAGAAGAACTAAGATTGTCAAAGTATGTCAGAAGACATCACCCTACTGAATAAATTATTAGAGACAAAGAAGGCCGACCTATGACAAGAAACAAGTTTAAAAGTGATACATATTTTCTAAGCATGCATGAGCCTATGTCAATGAAGGATGCATTAGAAAATTATGACTGGAGTCAAGCCATCAGAGATGAGATTGATTAGATTGAGAAGAACAAAACTTGGTCACTTGTACTTAGACTAGAGAACAAGAATGGTATTGGAACTAAGTGGGTATAGAGAAATAAATTGGATGGGAATGGTGAAGTCACAAGGAATAAGGAAAGATTAGTTTGCAAGGGGTATGATCAAGAAGGAATTGACTATGGAGAAACATTTTCTCTTGTTGCAAGATTAGAAAGAGTAAGAACTCTGCTTGCATACTCTATGTACAAAAGTTTCAAAGTTTATCAGATGGATGTGAAATATGCATTTCTAAATGGCATATTGGAAAAAGAGGTTTACATTGAACAACCTGAATGATTTATTGATCCAAACAACAAGAACACGGTATGTAGACTACACAAAACTTTATATGGTTTAACGAAAGCTCCTATAGCATGGTATGAGAGATTGGTTTTGAGAGAACTGATGACAACAATAATTTGTACTTCAAGATTGAAGGTGGTAAATCTATTTTACTAGCTGAAATATTTGTTGATGATATCATATTTGGAGGACAAAATGCATTGTGTAAGACATTTGCTGATGAGATGATGAAATAATTTCAGATGTCCATGTTTGGAGAGATTAAATTCTTTGTTGGCTTGCAAGTTTATCAAATGAAGTATGGTATTTACATCACCCAATTCATGTATGTCAAGGAAATACTGAAATTTTTTGGTATGGAGGATTCAAAACCAATTAGCACACCTATGGTCATAGGAAATACACTATCAAAGATTGATTATTCTACTAAAGTAAATCAAACTTTGTATAGGTCTATGATTGGAAAATTGCAATATGTAGTTCATAGTAGACCTAACATTGCATTAGCTATTGGGATTATTGCAAGATTTTTTGCAAATCCTAAGGAGAATGATTTGATGGTAGTCAAAAGGATTATGTGATATCTAAAAGGACAAAAGACTATAGTCTATACTATGAGAAAGCTTATAAGTTTGAATTGAGAGCCTATATAGATGCTAGTTGGGCTAGAAATCTTGATGAAAAAAAGAGTACAAGTGGCGGAGCATTTTTCTTGGGAAAGAGACTAGTTTCATGAACTAGTAAGAAATAAAATTGTATATCACAATCTACTATTGAAGATAAATATGTGGCTACTACGGGTGACTGCAAGAAGTTGGGTCGCAATTTCGTGGAAGTCAGATCTGCAGAATTGTACTTCTCTGAAACAGGTACCCAATTTTTTAAAAATTGGGAACCCATTTCTAAAATTAGGCTTCGGGCACCCGACCCAAATTTTAAAAACTGGGTACCCGATATTTTAAAAGGATTGGGTGCCCGAGCCGCTTAACTATCGGGCACCCGCCTTTTTAAGAATTGGGTACCCGATTGCTTAAAAATTGGGTACCCAATTTGTAAAACTTTTATAAACTTCTTTTTTGGCATTTTAGAGGTCATTTTCATGACCTCAAAAATGGGAGCCCGCTTAGAGACGCATACGGGAGCCTGTTTCTCAGCCCTACTGACTACCCCCTTCCTGCTAGTTTTTGATACACATGTATTTTAATATGTTTTATACTATTTTGATTTATTTTTTTCAATTTTCAATTTAATATGTATGTTAATTTATTATTTTTTCTCTTTTCATATGTACGTAAAATTATAAATTTACATTGTTAATGAACTTAAATGTTTAAATTTTCGTATTTGTTAATTAAAATATAGTTTCATAAATGTTTATTTAAAAAATTATTATTTTAGATGTTTTGAAATGTATTTAATTTTGTATTTATTACAATGTTGAATGATTAGATTAGATGTAAATTTATTGTTTAAACATGTAATTTTACAAATAAATATTACCTCAACCTAAAACCATATAACCTCGACCTTGTTTTAACTATAAATTTGACTTAAATTTATTGTTTAGACTATAATCTCGACCTAACCATATAAATAAAACCCTAAACATATTATAAAATACTTAATCGCATAACAACCGGCCAAGGGATCCAAACAAAAAACTTATAGTATTTAAAATGATTTTACTTAAATTGTATTGTACTTTGTTTCATGGATCGAAAATGGATGATGTAAACTATTTTATAAATGTATATTCTTTCAGCCTTTCATACCCTGTGACATGTACAGTGGATGATTGTGTATTCCGAATTAATTTGCCAAGTGGCATTCGTAACAAATGTATATAAATTGTTTAAATGGATTGAATAGAAGTAGTTAATATGAACTTTCATGTGGACACATTATTTATTTTACTTTTAGTAGTTTGTAATTATTTAAAAATGAAATGTATATGTGCTCATTAAGGAATGTAATCTATTATGTTTTTTATAAATGTAATTTATTGTGTGTATATTATTGCTTTCTTGGTAAAACTTTTGATTAGTTCTTTGGATCCCTTGGTTGGGCGTCATTTAGGATTAAAGTTCTATAATGTCAATTTGTATTTTAATTTAACTCTAATCATAACCCTTACTATTATCTTAACCTAAGTAATCTTAATTTGCTAAAACCAACACCAGGTAATATATAAATAATTAAATAACTTTCCTATCTTACCTTGAGTACTAATTTTATAAATGTCAAACCCTAAGATTGAAAGGTAACCCTGGCCCTTAACTAATTAATATTATACTTATAAACCAAATTGAATTAAACCATGATCATAAACCTAATTATATATCCCAACTTAAGAGTAGAAACCTTGAATTTAACCTTAAAAATCCTTTCCCCAACCATTAACCAAATTGAACCATTACCCTAGAAGATTGAACCAACTTAATTCAATTTATTAACTCTTGTCCTAATTGAAACCTAAGCATGTAAACCTAATAAAATAGTACAAACCAAATTGAACCCTAATCCTAAAACTAATTAAACATTGATATCAAGGTCTCAAAATGATACATCATAAAAAAATTAGAAGAGACTTGAATGAATCAAGCATCTAATTAAGTAACTCTCCCTGACCATCAAGAGGTGGAGGTGTCCACATTAGTACGAGTATGAGCCCGGACCAGACCCTTAGATGGGTAGCCTAAATGTTTATTATCGTTGCAGAATGGAAGGCCACACAACAAAATATTGCCTTATTCTATAAAAAGAAATACCCACCCCCTAGTGATATATATAGTAAGATCTTTTTCCTAATTTTACTATCAATGTTTTGGGTTAGAAGATGATGATAGTTCAAAATGATTTAGAAGATAGGGATAAAATGAGAACCATCATTCCTAGAATGAAGATGCATTATTCCAAGTGATAAACCCATTTCTATCATAAATCAACTCCTCCATCCAAAAAATTAGTAATGAGAAATCCCTACATCAAGTAATCAATGGAGGGCTCATAAAATTGATCAAGTGATCAACAGAGGGCTCATAAAATCCCTAGGTCAAGTAATCAATTGATCCCCAAGGGGAGATAAGAATCTCATTAAAAATTAGAGACAGGACACTCCTAAATGCGTATCATACAAAATAATTATTGCCAAGGTCTTAGCCTCTAGACTAGAAGATATCATACCCAAGATCATTAACCCTACAAAAAAGTGTTTTGTTAAGAATATTTATGCATATTGGAGAACTTGATAACCTATTGGAAGACTTTGGATTGAGAAAAATTTCTAGGATAGAGTGTAGGCATGCTCAAGTAATTGACTATGAAAATGTCTACAAAAAGGTGGAATGGAGTTTCACTATAGTGATGTTGCAAGCCCTCCATCCAATATTAAATGTCAAATCGTGTCCTCTCTTATGATTGGTGTCAAGGTTTTAGTAAAGAAATTAATGGGGTTAGATCATAATTTTTAGGACTCTCTAGATCAATTATGAAAGGGTGTCCTCTTGCATCCTCTTTATTTTTTATTGTTGAACATTGACTCATTACATTATCTCCTTAGAGATAACTAGTTGTCTCTAAAAGTTAGAGGATCTACTCTCCAAATAATTAATAAGTATCTAATGTACATAGTTTTTTGATAATATATTTGTATTCTTTTTAAGCTAGAAGAGTGCAACACGAGTCATTTAATGATCAAATTGGACCTCTTTTCTTTGTATCTGGTAGTAGGATTTATGTCTCTACATCTATCTTATTGGGGCTAAATATTGAGTCCCCTACCTTGTGTAATAAATATGGTATTGGATGGAGATTTCATAATTAAGTGGTTAGGTACCTAGAGATTCCATCTGTAGTAAACCCTAACATATAAATGAAATGTGTCTTTATATCAACAAGAAATTTTTTGGAAAATTCAACAACTGGAACTCTAATTATCTCACTTTGGTTGATAGAATTCAAGTATGTTAAAAGATTATCTCCTTGACTATTGGGTGTAAGTTTGTCTTCTTCCTACTCATTTTATTTAAATCAATTTGGTCTTCCATATAAATCTATTAGGACCATTTCGTGGATAGCCAAGGGATTACTTTGGCAATAAAATGGATAGCCAAAGCTTCATAAGGTAATGAATTATGGATTATGATTAGAATTAGGATTATTATACATGGTTAGGGATAGGGTTCACATGTAAATTAGTTCATTACCTGACATGATCTACACTTATAATTTGCAAGAAGGTTTTCGACTTGGTGCCATAATCTATTTTTGAGATCTTCTCAAATTGCTTTTGTAAGAGATGTTTATCTCAATACCTGTATATGTAAATAATATGATGGTGCTTCCCCGTACATATATACTCAATATACTTTACACATCATATGCAACTTCTTATATTTTCACCTTTACATCTTTTCGCCCTTTCTAATGTAAATGCCAAAGGTGAATTTTACATGGTTATTCCAAAATGTGATAAGAAGTCAGAACATACCTTTAGAATTAGTGACATTGTCTTGTCCCAGTTTTCTTGTAACATCTCAAGTGTTTGTGTGCAATGTAATCTAAACTTCTACTGATAATTCTATCATCTGATCATCTGATCATAAATATTTTTTAATCAATTCATAATTCTATCTCTAAGCTTTCATTAGATAATTGTAACCTTAACTCTCATCTTAGGACTAGTAATTGTAACTAAAACCATAATCCTAGGTAAGTTCCCTAACATTAAAGGATCACAATCATTATAATAATCTTAAGCTTAGCCATCATGAAAACTATTAACATAAAAAAATTGTAAACCATAACCTTGTCATAATCTTAACTTTGTTCCATCCTAAGACATGAACATGTATAATCCATAATGAGTTCATACTTAAAAATTTAGTATTTAATGTTTAATTTGACTTAAGTGTTTAACTTTATTTATGATTTAATTGATATAATTTTAATAAAGATATGCACATTTATATAGATCTAGTTGATAAATTTTAGATTTAAATTTTATTAACTAGTAATTTTGTCATACATGTATTATGTTGTGATGTATTTTTAATGTGTTTTATGTTTTATGTTGTTTAAATATATATGCAGATTATATTTGATGGACCCATCGCCACCCCATCCCCCTCCCATACCCCCACCTCCACCACCTCCATCTCCACCTCCACCTCCATCTCCACCTCCACCCCCACCCACACCTCCACCACCCACCGCGGATGAGCTCCGTGAGACCATGAGGCATAACCTCAATGACCTCATGAGCGATATAGAGGCTATCCAATGTGAGAGGCACCCCCCCTCACCTAATAATGTGTTGTTTGGTAATGTAAGACTCATTATCACCTAATATGACCTATTATGTGGTAACTTAAACATATGAATACCTATCATAATGTATAACAGACATAATGACTTATTAGGACTCTAATGTCCCCTTAAGACACACATGTATGGATAACATAACTAACAATGTACATCATGTAAGTGATCTTAATGTGTTGTTTGGTAATGAAAGATATAATCAATACAATGAATACAATGAGTAATGATCTTTAAATTATCATGTGCAAGTCACTTGTTTTTTATATTACAACCAATAGTAATTTGAAACTTCAAACAAATATTAATTTAAACATGCTTGAATGTAAAAGTAATAGAACAAAATAGGAGGTCATTACTTAAATTGACAATTAATTTATAATAATTTATCAAGTGCACATACCTTTAACTTTCAAATAGAAGTAAACTCTCATTTTTGAATTAGTTTGTACAACATATTTCACAATATATGTAAGACAATGTCAATGATATATTTATAGTTCACTAAACTCATTTGAAACATAAAATTGGTTGAATGCATCTCTTCAAATGAGGTCCTATAAAATAAAAATGCAAAACAAAAACACACATGTTAATAAACACATAAATTAATATTCAAGGTATCTGAACTATGTAAATATATATGTGTAATTTGTATGTACTTACTATGTGAAATTGCACAAGATGTTGATGTTCGATCCACTTTAACACTTAAATTTGCATAAATTGTAATTGAGACCTGAATAAGACGTATATAAGTTCTCTAAATTGGTATTGACAACACAAATATATATGTAATTAAATTATATAAATACATATATATATATATAAATAATACAATAATGAAAAAACTTACATGTGTTTGATTTAAATGTAGTCATCCCACTATACCATCTGCATCCTCTCTCTTTTGCAATGCATCTATCATTGTCTCGTGTTCGTCCATTGAAATTGTCCATAATACCTTATTGGCGGGTCTCGCTTTGTACCTTCCTAATTTGATATTTGTTGCCACAACCAAATGAGAATAGTGTAAAATCTTCTTTTCGGTTTGGTAGTCTTCAAATGCTGGAAAACCATTTATTCTTGTTAGCTATCTACGTAGCCAGGTGCCAGCTACAACAACAGACCCGATTGGATACTCAAAAACATCATTTTCCACTTGATGGCATGTCATTTTTTTCTTAGGTTCCACACATCTAGCTAGCCAATACTCAGTTTGTTCATCAGTATCACTAGGTGCAATAACAGCATAAACATGTCCTACAAGATAAGATAAAGTATAGAAACACTTTAATCACTCATGTACATATGCAAATTATATAAATTGAAGCATGAGATCGCAAAAAAATCTAATCAAATTGTGCATACCAGGTTCTATGAGGTCTGAAATATGATCATAGTCTTCTGATGCAAAAGTAACATTCTGGCCTTCATTTACTATATCATCTTCAAAATGCATGTCAGTAGGTGCTAATGATCTTTGTTGCCAATCTTCAACCCATTTTGTATTCTCACATTCTTCCCATTCACTTGCAAGACAAAATTGACAAAAACAAGCAAGCTCCCTAATCCATATAGTCCATGTGTTAGAATCTGAACTCCTAAATGAATGCCGTTTAGCTGAACCACTAATTTTATCACAATCATATCTTGAAGGGATATTATTTTCTTCAACTAGGTACAAGAAATGTTTGATTGTAGAGTTTTGACTTGATCCCGTGTATAAATATTTGTTACGCCATTCAACAATCTCATGTGCATTTTTGAATTTAGCTATTTCCTCAAATTTTAATTGCTCTTTACTAAGGGCTCTCTTCACACATGCACCAGCACCATCATGTTCTCCTTTACCATGTCCAGCCTCAAAAAAACTCCACACATTTTGGATGCTAGTTTGCTTATGTGTCCTGCTCAACCAATAGAACATTCTAGCATTCTTGAATTGTCATGTACAATTATCTGACCATATCCAATGTTGTGTCATTTGAATTTGTCTCTCTTTTAAATTGTCATAAAAGACCTTGAAACAATATTGGACAAACTCAGATGAATGGAGTTTATTATCACTTAAATAAAAATGGTACTCTCTCAATACTTTTCAATCCTCCTCTGTACTATCAGGTGCATGCCTATAAACTATATGAACATAAATTGTTACTTGCATTGAATTGTAATATTATGATTGTACCTCTTCTTGTGGTGCAAGCGTGTAGTTCTCTGCAAAGTCAACAACTGAAAGTATAGTACCAATTGGAAATGTATTCTTACATATGCAAAATTATCCATCAAACCATCTAGAATATTGAGAGTGTTTAACATATTTTGGTATGATCACACTCTTAAACTCATCCATAAATGCATGACAACTAACTTTATCTGTAACTAGATCACACCTTCTTCCAAACTTCCCATCCTTCAATGGATATTCAATAGTTTTGAATCTTTTTACCTCAACTAATTGTTGTCCAAAAGTAGTCAAAGCATTTTCATGCAAACATTCATCTAACAAAGAAAGATTGTCGCACATATCACATGTACTAGAAAGACATGCATTGAAAAGAAAGTATTGATCATTAGGTGGCTTACAAAACAAACCTGATATGAAATCTTTTATAGTTTGAGGTGGTATTTTTATACCACATTCTTGCAACATTTATTTACTATGCATGGTACCACATATAAATTGAAATACATCATAACGGTAACAAAATTGAATATGAGTTTTACAACAACATGTGATTCTTTCCTTGTTAATCCTTACATACCATGGTTTACACTTTTCAAAAGATCTTTGACTAATGGTAATATTTAATACCTTACCATCTACAAATTTTTTAAACAATTCAGTTTGAGTCATGTCCAAAAGGTGTTTAGGATGTGGATCATGTATTTTTGACCCAATTCTCAATTTAAGAACATCTCTTGAATTAGGTGATACTCTTGTATTATCATGCCAAAAATTTTGAATCAAACTTTTGATTTCACTAGTAAGTTTCATATCACATCTCGGGAGTCTACCACTAGAAGTCCATAAAATATTTGTTGGATCACATTCAAAGTTAACCCTTCTCTTTACAGCTCTTTCTAAAGTCTTAAGATTCACATTAAGATATCCACTTATGTTGGTAATCAATCTTTTTTCAGATGTTGATTTGTTAACTAAAGTTGTTGTTATTGCTCATCGTGCTGGATTCTTATCTTTAGACTGACTTCTCTTTTCGATAACATCAAAGGCACTAGCAACAGTGGATACAACTTGTTTTAAAGAAACTTGTTTTAAAGACTCATTTTTATTCTTGGGTTTTGCATACATTCCCAACCTTCTCATTACTTTTCACATTTTAGACATTTTAATTAGTTACAACATTAGCTGACATTGAAACCCAAATTTCTTATTATAAAAAAAATGCCTATAAAATCTATTAGCATGTGTCCTAATTTGTCTCCATGAAATCAATCCCTCAAGATTATCTAACACATCATTACGAATATGAAAATTATGTTCAAACACTTTACTATCATCCTGACATGTTTGTTTAGTAGTTGGTGTTTCTATTTCTACATTCATAAAAAAAATTATTTTTAGACACTTTACTATTTTCACTGTTATTTGGGATTTGAATATCATTTTCAAATTTTCTTGGCATTTCTTTTGGGGTAGGCATTTCAATTGGAGTGTTTTGTGCATGATCGTTTGACAATTGCTTCTCATGAAGGAAATCTAAATCATTTAAATCGTAACCAGCTTCTAAAAAATCACCAATTTCACCATGAGAGAAAATTTGAGGGTTTGGAGACACACCTGTATTGAACGCATAATTAGAATGTGCACCTGAATTTTCTTGTATTGGGTTCTCTTCTTTGACTTCTTCATCCATCGTGGTATCTTCAATGTCTTTCTCCTTTGAAACATTGTTCAAGTCTCCAATTCTCTATCTTCTCTCTCGTTGAGTTGTGCTTCATTCTCTTTATTTGTTGCAATCTCCTCATCTGTCTGAACTCTTGGTTTCTCCTTTCTTTGTTGTTTTGATCCCATGTTTGCACCAGTTTTGAATTTGAATCAGTAGCCTGCAAATTGTATAAGAGGTCAAGAAAATAGAATAAGCATGACAAAATTTAGTGTTGTAGGTCGAAACTGTTGTTCAATCATTTCAATCATTGAAATTGGGTCAATGGGGCAGCTTTTGGGACCCAACGGGTACATCAGAAATGGGTACCCAATTTCTTAAAAATTGGGTACCCAATTTTTTAAAACTCTGGTACTCATTTACAAATTAGGTACCCGATTTTTAAAAAATCGGGTGCCCAATTTTTAAAAAGTTGGTATAATGGTTTAAAGATATCGGGCACCCGATTTTTGAATTACAAATCGGGTGCCTGATTGGTGAGACATGAGCGGGAATTTGGCATGGCTCTCGACTTTTGCATGGGGTTTTTCCTTGGGGAAAGGCATGGCATAGGCTTGGTCCCACCAAGCTATGCCTTTGTACTCCTTTTTTTTTCTAAGGCATTTAATCGACAATTTTTGATATTGTCATAATTTTTTTATATTCATTCCTATTGAATTTTTTGACGATACAAAAACCCATTATAGGTCTTGCTTATCTGATTTCAAAAAAGTAAATTTTATAGTGTTATTAGTTTATTTTCTATTTTTCCATTATTTATTAATCAAAACTATCTCTTAAACGTTAAAATGTGACATTCACTAAAACTTTAATAACTTTTTTATTTTACAATTTTTCTTAAATTAATTTATATGTCATTAATCTACATACAATTCTTTTGATGTTAAAAAAAAAAAATTTGAGAAAAGTGAGATTTTGATCAAATTATGTGGTCCGTACATGAGAGGATTTAAAATTTACCTTTATAGCCAATTAATAATTAATAATAAAAAAATTATTCAAGAAAAATTAAGAAAAAATATTGTCATCAATATTAGGTGTATTAGGTAACTCCCTTTAAAAGGATTTGCAAAAATTCATTTATTTGTGTCAAATTATGGTGTCCATACACGAGCATGGTATGGTCCTGAAATAAGCATTTTGAAAAAGTGGTTTTTAAAGATCCACACCAAAAAAAATCTATCATATGGGTGCACAAATAAATTACATATTCAAAAAATAGATTCCGAACACTAAAAATTTTATTTCTGGAGTTTTTTAATATTCAATCTCTAAATACCTCAAATTTTGACATCAATTGACAAAAAATTTCAAAAACAAGAAAAACTCTTCCACTTTTTGGCCAAAAGTGAGACCCAACTTCTTGCACTGACCCCTATAGTGAATTGTACTGATGTGGTATGGATCAAACAACTACTCAAAGGCATGAAGGAGGAAATTATTGAACCCATAATACTCTATTGTAACAATACAAGTGTTATAAACATATGTAAGAAACTTGTGATGCATACAAAGACAAAGCACATTGCAATTAGGTGTCATTACTTGAGAGATCTAGTTCAAGACAAAGAAGTGAAGTTGGAAAATGTGAATACAAACGAACCGATAACTGATATATTCACAAATTTTTAAACTAAGGATGCTCATGAGTATCTAAGAGGTAAACTAGGGATGATATTGCTATCCAAATCTATTTAAGAAGCAAGAGTGGTGCCCTTCATCAACTGAGTTCAATGTCATATTTTAAAAATTGATGTAGTGGATCTTATTTTAGGAGCTACCTAAAGTAATCAAGATGCTGGAACATAAGATCAGTCACAAGAAATGTAATAGAGGAAGAACCTGAATGGTCAAAATTAACATGTTGAGATGACAATTCTTTGGCATTATTGTCAAAGAGGAAGAAATAACATGGAGAAATAAATCAGATGACAGAGAGGGAGAGAATATATAATACCTAAAAGATTTAGTTATGCATTAAAAGAGCAAAAGGGAGAGATACATATTGAAAAGTCAACCGATGGAGGGAGAAGAGAAAGTTAGTAAGTTTGAAAGTCAGAAGGAGATGGTCAAAGAAAGATGAGAGAAACACTATGAGGGAGATATAAGGGAGATACATTTAAGGAGATTGAAAAGGATCATATTACCCTAGATAGAGGAAGGACACATATAGATAGAGGGAGAGATTTTAATACATTGTATAATTTTATTTTTTGGTATTGTTGATGGTATTTGTTTGCCATCACTAGCAAAGAGGGAGATTGTTGAAAACAAGATTTTTCGATGGAATTTGGAATAATCATTATATTGTCAATGATGTCAAACCTACTACTTGCTGGTGAGACAAATGATTTCTAGTTTAATGCTATCATTTGTTTGATTGATTAAGAAGATTTGATTAGATGTGATAAAAGGAGTACCTAGAGGAATGGTTGAGTTATTTGGTGTATAAAAGGAGTACTAAGACCAAGTAAGACATGGATGATATGATGTATTATTTATCTACTTGAAGATGAAGTTGATGGATATGCTAGATAAGTCTAGAAAAAAAAGGAATACTTGATCAAGTGATCAATAGGTGTCAACCAATATTAGCTCAAGTCGAGTAGAAAATTAGTTAGTGCTCAGCAAAGTGAAGAGTTAGTATATGCCGAGTGAATTTAGTATGTTTCGAGTAAATTCTAGTGTATTCCAAGTGATAGCAAAAAGATAGTATGTGTCGAGTGAATATTAGTGGATGTCGAGCAACATAGTGTGTACTAAACATCAGAGGCTAGTTGTTTCCAAGTGGAAACAATATGTGTTTGATCTTGTATGCACCTTAAAATGGCCGCCTAGACTATGGGCCCCCATTCTTCAATTTATCAATTTTCTAAATCAATTTATCAATTTCCTAAATCAATGCATTGCAATATTTTATTAAATCCGTTCAAATCACTTTCCTTGATCAAATTGTAATTAATTTAATTATTTCAATATTTCGTAATGTTTGATGATCTTATTCTAAATCTTATTTAATTAAAGGCAAAATTCTCTAAAAAAATCCCTCTTTTAGTTAAATAAAATAAATCCCTACTTAAATATCTCTTTGTGATGAAAAAAGGAAATAGATTAAATAAAAATAAATAAATCTTTTTTTCTCTACACTTAAATGCACATATCTCTAAGTGGGATTCCTTAATTTCCTCTTTCTACTTTCTACTCAAACACTCATCTTTTCTCATTAGTGGAATTTTTCTCACATGGATCAAACTCTACTATCCCATATTGGTTGTGAGAAGCCTCCCACCTCCACATTTTCTTTTATAAGGAGCCCTCTCCTTCTCATTTTAATATAGAGAGAGATATAGAGAAAGATCAAGAGAAATATAGAGATATAGAGAGAGATATAGAGAAATATAGAGAGATACAAAGGAAGATTTTATTGTTATGCTATAGGTTTGGAGAGTGATTTTGGAAGATTTTGAGTATTAGGGTTTGAGCCTTAGGGTTTGGACATTGGAGCTTCATTACAACTTCTCTCTTCTTGTCTTATTCTCTCTTGCATCCATGGCTTCCATCATCAGGTTTCATTCTTGCATTTTCCTATTATCTTAGATGTTGGATACAATTTTCTAATTGAGTGTTGTCTTCGATGTTACACAAATGTCATGTCAGTTTATAGTTAGTATCTACTGAGCTCAGTCAGTTAGCATAGAAAATTTTAGTGTCTACCATTCTCTCTTGAGCATTTAAGGAAAATGTACTATGAAAGTAGTGTTAACCGAGCTCTCATAGGTAACAAAGGAAAGTTAGTGTTTACCAAGTTCACTCAATCTCCAAAGTATTTTTAGTAGGTTTGTATTGTTAACCGAGCTTCGATCGATTAACATAGGAGATCATCCCAAGTTAGTGTTTATTGAACAGGGTTGACTATTAATGGATTTAGTTAATTTGAGGAATAAAGTTTAATTGTTTCAAGTAATGATTGTAGCCGACTAAGATAATGATTATTGGTAACTGTAACTTGTAATTGAGCTGACTTGATAATTTGTAAGGTATATATGAAAGGTCAAGTTGTGAATTCAATTATGAATGAGCAAGTATGCAAACATATTGATTGTTGAGGAAAGTGTGAGAGAATTTGAAGGATGGATAGATATCCTTGAGGAGCAGCAAAGTTTTATTTGATCAGGAAGGATCTAGTGAATTAGAACAGAGATTTATAATCAGCAATTCAGTTGCATCTCATTTAGGTCATTTCATTGTTAATTTCTCATCATTGTAGCAGTGATTCCAAAATCTCTTTATAAAGTTGGTTTAGCAGCCATTTGTAAATCCTCTAGCAAGGTGACAGTTCTATTGAATTGTTCTAAAGACCTCTAGCAAGGCCACTCCTAACAAGGTGATTAAATCCTCTAACAAGGTCACACCTAACAGTGTGTTGTGTAACCTTTAACCAAGTTGGCTCCTAATAGGGCTCACTTCAAAAGAGTGAAAATTAGTAGCTAGTTACTTGGTGGTTTTTTACCATATTGGGTTTCCATGTTAAATTTTGTTTCTCATGTGTTGATGTTATTTTTTTATGGTTGCATGTTAATTACTGTGAATGTTCAATATCTGTTAAAGTTAACATACACTGCATTTACTGAGTTACAACATTTTTTGTATGTTTATCAAGTGACAGTAGTAAATAGTTTTATCAGACATCTAAGGGATCTGTGCATTTGGCTTTTTGGTAACTAATTCACCCCCCCTCTCAGTTACTCCATCTATATTTCCAACATTAGAGTCATATTTTTTTTCATAGATTAATATTGCATTGTGATTTCCTTTCTTGTGTTGCTTTGCATTGTTATCATTTAGATTAGCTTGCATTTTCATTTGCATTCATATTTTGATCCTTGAATCTCTCATTTTATGGTGTACTTGCATGGGCACAAACTAGGTCAAACTGAAAGCCTCCATTACAAACCCTTGTACTCCATGAATAGAGAGTTACGAGTCACCATTTGAGATCTCATTCTTGAGAAATCTTGGATATAACGACTCATAGAAGTGTGTCAAAATTTTAGTACACTTTTTTGGAGCCCACCATTGGGTAAGCCACCTTTACATGCTAGTTTTGGTTATTTTTGGAGCTAACCCCCTTGTGCAGATTTGTTTAGAGATGAAAAACCCTAGATCTTAAATATTTGATCATATCTCCAAAATAGCTTGATGTTTTGGTCTAATTTTTGTTTTTAGGTTGGTGATATATCAGAGAAGCTTTAGTTAAAATCTCAAATTTTTTTGAGGTGATTCGTATTTTATATAAGCTTTTCTTTAGTTTTAATACAAAATTATTTTTGGGCACAAATTAGCCCATTTTAAATAAAATTCTACACTTTTGGAAAGGTCTCTAAATTAAAAATAGGTTTGGTTCTTTGTGTTTTGAGTTTAGAGCTCATATGAGGAATCAAACACTCGATTTACAAAAATTGGTTTATTTTGGCAAAATGGGTCCCTAGGGTACAAACAATAATATTTTTTCTAAAATTATGAAATTTTTGGCAAGGTCTCTATTTTTTAATAGGGGTATCTTTTTTGTATTTAGGTTTTTGGGTATGAATTCATGACATATAGTCCAATCTTGTTGACTAGGTTAAAAATCATGATTAACTTGCACTTTATTTGCACAAAGTTCAATGCATTATAAGAGTTTTCATTTTTCATGGAATAAAATAGTTTAATATATTTTTGTGTGAATGCTACTATTTCTTCATGATTTCATACACTTGATTGAAGTTTTTGAAGGTAACTTGGAGGTCTAAAGAGCAAAAATTGGAAAAAATTTAAATGTGTGAAATCAAGGTGCACACATCCCAAACCTTCTCATTTGAATTATAAAAAAGTGATAATTGTGTTCTTTCTTATTGTAAAATAATTTTCTTTCTTTTGTCAAATTTTTTGGTGTGTCTTCCCAACATTAAAAAAAGAGCTTAAAATGAATCATTCACATTTGGATTTGAGCTCAAAATAAAAAACCCCTTTTGCCTTTTAACCCCCAAGATTTTCTTATTGATTTTTTCTTCTTGCATCCTTGTTAAGGAGTTTGAGGAGAACCTAAATAAGGGGTCTTGATTATTTTTTTTTTAGGGGCCCTACCTAGAGAAGTGATCACTCTAGGGGATGACCTCAAATCCTATGTTCTGGAAAAGTATAAATATTGTGGCTTGAATCTAAAGACAGGCCTCTTGGAAGTAGTAATATTGTCAATCTTGGCCAAGCCCCAAAGAACTTTATAACTTTGGGAATTGAAGGTGGAGATTGAGTTACCATTTCCTCCCAGCTGTTTGGTAGTATTTTCTTTCATTTGTAGATTTGGGACTCACTTACCTTATGTATATCGAGGACATCCCCTAGTTGAGCGTGTGCATCATTATAGAAACCTGAATAGGTTGTTGGTGTCTTTGACATGCTTGAATGTTTAGAACCTTCTCCACTTTGAAAAAAAGGGGACACATCCATCAAATTGAGCCTTAGGTATTTTTTCCTTTTATATGCTTTCAAAACCACTGTGAGCTTCAAACCCTATGCTACCAAACCTCATTCAAGTCTAGATGATCATGAGCTCTCCTTTGCCATTAAAAAGTGTCTAGAATTACCTGTTAGTCTCCTTAGTCACATGATAGAGTTAACCTCAGTCATTAAAAAGTATCAAGACTTATGTACTAGTCTCCCTAGATACATGATAGAAATGAAGAAAGTGCCAGAAAAAGAGATTGCATCATTACACGAATCTTCCTTAAGACTTTTGCATAAATGTGAATCATCTTCTTTAAGGTCTACATCTTCTACTCTAAGACATCAATTAAAGATTGTATTGAATTGAAATGTATAACTCAAGATCTTATTGATGATAGAATCAATGATGTTGAAATTCCTAAATACCTATGTAATGAAGATGCTTCTCTTAAGCAATATCATGTTGATGAACCTATGTCTAGTAATGGTTTCCTTGATACCTCCATTTCTTCCAATACTTATGCATCTCCCAAAACTTCAAAGATATCCAACATTATTCCATCAAACAAAGGTCCTAATTCTTTTCATCTAGTTCCCTATAGTTATCCTCAAGGGCTACCTTTTAAAGAAACTCAAGATAATCTACACTTGGATGAAAACCCTTTTTATTATTCTAAGACTAAAGATCCTCAACCTTCATGCGACACTATGTCTATTATGCCCACTTCAGCTAGTCCTTCGTTACCCCGTTAAGATCATAACATGAAAACCTTATATACTCTCTTATCCTTAGAAATGGCTCCATGTCAAGAGGACTCTCAAAAAGATAAAAATAAAACTGTCAAGAAAGATCAAGGTCAAGCACCCCTTCATCTCCTTCAAGATGTCACCCTCCATATCCTATTTCTTATCCACCTCCTAAGTATGATGAAGACACTGCTTCCACTATTTCCCTTGAGCTTACTAAAAATTGTGAAGAAATTTTTATGCCTTTTTTATCCAAATAAACTTGTCAAGATCAAAGAATCCCTTCCTATTCCACTTCTCCATATTCACTTCAAAACTACACTCAAGCTTCATATACTCCTATCAAAGATGTTGCTCCTATTAAAGATACTTATTATTCTATTGATGGCCTTGGTCACATAGCTCACTCTAAAGATGCTAATATTCCTATTCACTATCCCTTTGCATCTCCTAAGTCTATCCTTGGTCCTTATCCATCAAAGCTAAAGCCTTCAAAACTTCCATCTATATTGGGACCTTATGTTCCTCTTATCCTACTTTCACTCCTATATCATCTCCTAGCTCTCCTATCATACCTCGAGATCAACAAAGACACTCATCCTTGATGAATTCTCATTCATCTATCCATATGAACCATTCATATAATCCTATTCATCCACAAATTCCAAGTCTTTTGGAATCAATTTGGATGACCAATTTGGAAGAATCAATTGAAAAAAGAATATCACTATGTCCCATCTAATCGACATGTGAATGAAATGAAAGAGCAATTATTCAAGAGACCAGAAAGGTCTACTACCCAAAGAGATAAATCAAAGCATATATGGATTCCTAAATCCTTCATTGAAGAAATGTGTTCTAAAGCATCCAAAGGAAAATAAAAATATAAATCTATATGAATTCCCAAGTCTCTTTTGAAAGACTTGAATATTGAAAATAAATCAAAGATATCATTCAAGCTTCCAAAGGCTTCCACTCCATCTTCTTCCAAAAATATTCCTAAGAAGTTTCCAAAGGATTTCACTCCATCTCCTTCCAAGAGTCTCTTACTTCCTCCATGATTACTCCATCATTTCATAACCCTTCAAGTTGTGTGTCAATGTTGATCTTGCCTACTTTCTCACCTACCCTTATGTAATATTTTCTTCTATCTTTCCAAAGCATAAAACCTTGTCCTCCATATACATTATCTACCATCTCCTTTCCATCACCCTATTAACATCTTTGAGCATACCTTTCTATGATCTTGGTTTATCATGACTTATCCTTCCTATAGGAGCACTATCTAAATTGAAACAACTTGAGCTCTTTCTAAAAATTGAAAAAGGAAAAAACTAGAACAAAGAAACAAAAAAAATAAAAAATTGTGCCTTGGTGAAAACCACTTCTTGTGGCATCTTTGTAGCAAGAGTAAAGAGAAATAAATTTTTCCAATGGTGAGAACCACTTCTTTTGTCACCTTGGATAAGTACCATGATGAAAAGTTGGCAAATAGGCATCATGGGTAATTCTTCCATAATCCATCTATCCCATATTTCCTCTTTGATCTTAACAATGTTGAGCTATGCTTATGTATTGGCTACTATCCTTATGTATTGGCTATCTTATTTATCATCTTTCCTATTATGCTTTTCCATTCACCCATAGCCTTCATATGTAGCTTCATTTTTATTGTTCTATCCTATCATTATCCTGTCCATTTTGACCCCTTAGTCTTGATCACACAAAGAAAAGAATGGCTCTCATAGGCCTCTTGACATGCCTACTTTTTTGGACTACATGCTTTCATGATATCTTGATTATTATCTTCAAATACTTATCCCACATGCTATCTCCTTTCATGACTTTCTTTTCTTGTCCAACACATGCTTCATATGGCTATCTTTCCCTAGCTAGGGTACTCTTGAGGAGTCAGTCCTTGAGGATCACTTTCACTTACTTCATACACTCCTTGCTTATCCATCATATCCACCAGCTTGTCGTTCCATCATACCTTACACCTTCCTTGACAATGGAAAAAAATGATTTGATCTTTCTTGAGAGCGAGTAATCTCTAAGTTATTCTAAAAATTAAAAAAAAAACATTGTATATGATGCTAAAAAAATGATCATTTTAGTGAAACCCTAGCAATAGGAGCTTTTATGTATCATCAAAAAAATAAAATAAAATATCTTAAAAATACAAAAATATTATAAAAAGTCCTAAAAAATTTTAAAATTAAGAAAAAAAAATTTGGCCAAGTGGTGACAACTTGGAAATAGGTGCTACTTGAGACCTTTGCACCCCTATTTCTTAGCATGTGTCTTCGACACTTAACCTTTCTCCATCATTCCTTGTCCTTGTTTCCTTAGCATGGAATTGGCCTTTGTCTATCTAGGGGGCATAACTATGTTAATTTTGGTCTCTTGGATGTGTTAGTCTTTAGGACATATCACAAATGGTGTTTTTCAACACCACCCCAACTATATTTTTCAATACAACCCTTGACATCAAATGTTTTTCAACACTAATTATTTTGGTCTTAGCCATTTTTTTCATGTGAGTTTACCTACTTACAAATATTTGATCCTTATTCTTGAAATTCAGTATCAGTTAAAACAATTAAAATTTTAAACACAACACTTAATGCTTGAGCTATGTCATGATCTTTTCTTTGTGTGCTGACTATTATTGATTTTGTGTTAAGTGTTACCTCCCTAATAGTCTCTCAAGGATGTCATGGACTAGAGGACTTGGGGCAAGGGCATGTTTTAATTTTCTTTCTACTTGTGGGTGTGGTCTTGAAACTCTAGAGTGTCTCTTGTTGTCCCCTTGAAAAACTTAGGAGATTTGAGGCATCATACTTGATTGTTTTTCTTTTCACAACTGTTCTTATGGTCATTCCAGTATCTATGCCTTGATACAAGTTTGGTTTTGCTACATTGAATTGGCTAAGCTAACATCAAAGTCATCTTGACCTTTATGTCTTTGATACTTATGTTAGAATATTTCTACATTCCAATCCAATATAAATCACATTCATATCTTCATAGTTGCACTTGTAACTAGTAATGATTGTGAAATTTTCTTATGTCTATTAATAATGGCCCAATGATCAAAATAAGTTCTTTAACATTCTCTAATGAATGATGAACACAAAATCCTATGTTACAATTGCTCTTTTGCAAGTACACCTTTGCATTTTCATGTAGCTTGCATTATTAGAGTTCATGTTAATTTTCATTTTTAGGTTGCATTATGAGTTTCAGAGGATTTTTCTTCATCTTTATTGTGGACTTTTAATCAACTATGTTCACATTTGATCTTCATCTCCTTATCTTCTTTCGTGATCTCAATTGAAATTTTCTCTCTTAAACAATTGATTGATTTTGAGGCATTCTCCTTCTTCAAGAAAATTTTCTTTCTTCTTTTCATTTCTTTCCACCTCTTCCAAACTTTGATCTTCCATTTTCTTTTAGCCCACTTATTTTTTTCTAATTCAACTTTGGGGCATAATCTTTCATGCTTGATGATCTACCTTGGTTCTATGGTCCTTATATTTTTCATTTTGCATCAAGAACCTTATCTTTAGTTTGATTTGATTAAATTTATCAATTTTTTTGTTTCTCCTCTATTTCATTTTGATTTCAATCACAATGAGGCAGCACTTATTAAAATTAAATCCTTGATTCAATTTTATCAATCTTTGTTCCACCTGGGACAACCTTATCTTTGTCAAGAAAAAAATGTTATCAAAATTTGTATTATTTTTCCTGATGTGTTCCTAAGTTGACCACACATTGGTGTTGTTTTGTGATCCCAAATTGACCTTACACTTCAACTACATTCTTTGACTACATGTGCTCCCAAAATGATCACACATTAGTCAAAGAGGGGCAAATTTATGCACCCTAAAATGGTTGCCTAGACTATGGGCCTCCATTCTTCAATTTATCAATTTTCTAAATCAATTTATCAATTTCCTGAATCAGTGCATTGCAATATTTTATTAAATCAATTCAAATCACATTCCTTGATCAAATTGCAATTAATTTAATTATTTCAATATTTCCTAACATTTGATCATCGTATTCTAAATCTTATTTAATTAAAGGAAAACTTCTCTTTTAATTAAAAGAAAATCCCTCTTTTAATTAAATAAAATAAATCCCCACTTAAATATCCCTTTGTGATGAGAAAAGGACATAAATTAAATAAAAATAAATAAATCTTTTTTTCTCTACACTTAAATGCACATATCTCTAAGTGGGATTCCTTAATTTCCTCTTTCCACTTTCTACTCGAACACTCCTCTTTTCTCGTTGGTGGAATTTTGTCTCACATGGATCAAACTCTTCTATCCCCTATTGGTTGTGAGAAGCCTCCCACCTCCACATTTTCCTTTATAAGGGGCCCCCTCCTTCTCATTTTCATATAGAGAGAGATATAGAGAAAGATAGAGAGAAATATAGAGAAATATAGAGAGATATAGAGAGAGATATAGAGAAATATAGAGAAATATAGAGGAAGATTTTATTGTTATGTTATAGATTTGGAGAGTGATTTTTGAAGAGTTTGAGCATTAGGCTTTGATCCTTAGGGTTTGGACATTAGATCTTCATTGCAACTTCTCTTCTCTCATCTTATTCTCTCTTGCATCCATGGCTTCCATCACCAGGTTTCATCCTTGCATTTTCATATTATCTTAGAGTCATATTTGTTTTCAAAGATTTATATTGCATTTTTATTTCCTTTCATAGATTATATTTCCTTTCTTGCATTGTGTTGGATTGTTATAATTTAGATTAGCTTGCATCTTCGTTTGCATTCATATTTTGATCCTTGAATCTCTCATTTTATGGTATATTTGCATGGGCACAAACTAGGTCAAACTGAGGGCCTCTATTACAAACCCTTGCACTTCATGAATAGAGAGCTACGAGTCACCATTCGAGATCTCATTCTTGACCAATCTTGGATATAATGACTCATAAAAGTGTGTCAATATTTTAACCAATAGATCTAATATTTGCTAAATCCAAGCTGACAAAGTTGGTTTCTTGGTTTATGTGAAGCATGTAGAAGATAAGATTGATAAGACAGACATACAAAATTTAAGATAAATAGCTTTGAGAAAAATTCAAAGAGGATTGTAGAAGTTTTTTTAGAGAACAAAATGGAAAAGACCTAAACTCTATATAAGAGTTGAAGCAATAGTTGGCATGTGTGAAAACCCAATGAAGACAGGGAGTCTAGGGTGTTGTTTCATATCGTGGTTGAATAAGAGAATCTATAATTGGCATGCAAAGAAAGAAGGCTTAAGAGGATGAATGCTTCAAGGGTGAACAAGCTATCATAGATGAAGTGTATGAAAGCCAAGCAAAATGGAGGATTGAAATAGAGATTTGTAATCTATAAATGAGTTGTGATTTTTTATCAAATCAATTCCTCCTATTACATTCTAATCATGGTATCAATTTAGGATAAATACTTTGGATTAAGTTTGACCTAATAGTCATTTGTAAATCCTCTAACTAGGTGACAATGTAATGGAATGTTCTAAATTCCTCTAATAAGGCTCACTCCTAATAGGGTGATTGAAATCCTTTAACTAGGTCACATTTAATAGTGTTTATTGTAACCTTTAATAGGGTTGACCTTTCACAAGGCATCACTTCAAAAGAGTGAGAGTCAAAGCATGTTATTGGAAGTTTTTTCCAAATTGGGTTTCCATGTAAAATCCTTGTGTCATATCTATGAATGATTTTGTGGTGTTTAATGTTTACATTTTTGTAATGTGATTCTGACCTAGGACAGTGACCAACTAAGTTATCAATTTTTTAGATGCATGCAACATACATGATAATAATATATATGTATGAGTTTTGTTAAGTTCTAAAATGTTTTATTGAGACAATTAGACCTTGGATAACTGATTCACCCCCCTCTCAATTATTTGAAAGTATTCCAACACCAAAGTGGAAATTATGGAATACTTTATATTGAGTAAAATGTCTAGTAAATTCATAATAAATTATAATTATTATTTTTTACTATGTTTATGAAACTTCTTGATAAGTAAGTGGGTTTATTATTGAATTTTATTTATTTTGAGTATTTTTTATAGTGGTCTTGCTGACTAGTATCCTTGTAAGATCTAAGAACCCCTATTCGTTGCCACAGGCTCCTAGATTTAATTTTGTTATCTTGAAATGTTATAATATGCCATTTATATATATTTCCATATATACGAATGATTGAGGAAAAGGAAAAAGTATGGGTTCTTATATCATACCTTTACTATATTATTTTGTATTCTCAATCTTGAAGTTTTGTAATGAGATTTTGTTTTCTAAATGCATCATGAATATCCAAAATGGAAATGGTTAAGATCCCAAGGTGAACCTAAGAATGTGTTACCTTAATAGGTTCTCTTTTTAACCTTCTATGAGAAATGTTGTGGAGTATTATTATGTTTCTTGGGGTGAGTGGATCAACATAGATATTGGGACCTACAAGTGGTCACTAGATAATCCTATGTAGTAGAGACCAAAGCCTTGAGTAAGCTAGATCTAAATGTGAGGTTTTAACAAAGGGGAGAAATTAATTAAATGAATGGGTTATTAGAGTTTGGGATTTACACATTCATCAAAATTAGAGATATTTGATACATAGTTATCCCATTGGAGTACTGGGACTATATGTTATCTTGTATAAGGCCTCGATGTGGTATGATGACAATAGTTCAGGACGTTGATCCCCACATTAAGGAAAGTATGATTAGGCCTCATATACCTTTTTGGAGTAATAGGACCATATGCCATTCTATATAAAGAAAAGATTCTAAATAATGGAAAATTTTTAGGAGGTTGATCCTAACCTTGGAAGGGTATGTGATGATACTAACCTTGTTGCATTGTAAGTCCTTACTCTTGTTTGGTTGCCTCTGGAAGTCCATGGGAATGTTTTCCTTTGTATTTTAAATATTCATTTGGGTGACCATGATACTTTAGATTTCCTTAGAGAATATGTGGATAATGGTCTCATTTCTTTTCTTGGGGGAGTGAACTTTTTATGGTTCATGTGGTTGCATGGCAGAAAAGAAAATTTTAGGGTTCTATTTGTATTTCATGGAGGGCTCTCTATGGATCCTTGCTAAGTATTTGAAGATTATTTATTGAGTCTCCAAGTCGTCATGTTGAATATATTTTGAAGAAAAATATATATAATATATTGCAACTTAGACTCCTCAAAAGGGTCTTTCTATCTTGTGTATATGTTTTATGATTTAAAAAGCTATGCAAAAGGTAAAAGGGTATGACTGGAAGAAAACAAGGGATAAGTAAATATGTTGTATTAAATCAAAATCTTAATGAAGTGATGATGATGTTATAGCATGTATATTTCTTTATTAATTGATTAATTGATAGTAATAATGATGTGTTATGATGAGTAAAATACCTTATTATTTTCTAAAGATTAATAAGATGTTATAGAATCAAGCAACTAATCAATTAAAGATGGTTAGTAAACATCTAATATTAGAAGTTTAAATATATTGAATGCATCTTTAAAATATATCACCACAAATTAAGTAGGGTAGTAAATGTATTTGATCTAATAATTCTTGCATATGTGATGAAAATTCTAATTGTTTAAATGGAAAATTAGAATTTATGTTTCAAGGTATTTGCAAAGAAGAGACCACTTAATAACTAGGTAATCCATATAATCACAAATTATGAACTTAAAACTAAGAGAAATATTGCTATAGATTAATTTTATTAAACTTATAAAGACTCTTCTATGCTAATTTAGGTTAACAAGTAACAAAAAGAAACTTTAAAAAAACTATTAAGTAATTTTTGTAATATTTAGTCTTATCCTTCCTAGCTCTTTGGTGGGGAATTACAATAACACAAGATTTGTTAACTAGGGAAACCCTTGATCAGAGGGAAAATCATAGTGAGGATGGTACCCACAAAATAATGTGCTTATATATAAATTCTTTACAAGAGGATGACCCTATTAGGAGTCAATGCAATAGATTTAGTGCATATCAGTCCTTGTTAGGAGACTTTGAATAGTTGTGAGGATAGTTGTGCCAACCCTGTTAGGTGTTTTGAAAGGGAGAAGGAACCACTATCCAAACTACTTTAGGGGAAAGGCCACCAAACTCATTGTCGAACTAGCCTTAGGAGTATTCCTTTCAAAATAATACCAAATAATCAAATGACCTTAGTAATATTCATTTCTAAATCTTGGGAACAAATATCCATTAGTGTTGTTGCTCACCTATAGATATAGTTCCCCATCAACATCAATAAACTCTCTATCTTCTTCCTTGTTTCAATCTAATTTGATAATTTTTTAGGTAGATCTTCTCCCCAATTGACATAAATGAAAAAGGTATCATTATATAAATTCTTCTATTAATAATCTTCAACTAGCTCAAGTGTCCAATGATATTGTTAAATACAAGCTACCAAGATTCCTTCATGACTGAACTCAATCACAAATACTCACTCATAGAGGAAGCATCCAACATCCAGTCTAGATAAATTATTGTTCTTTATACCACTATAATTATGTAATCTCTGCATCTAATACTCAGAAGTGGGCCAGGGCATAACCCCAAGCATACCTCTAAAATATTGCAATATATCTTTCAACAAGGGATTTAAAAAAAAAATTCTATCTTCTCCTTTGTAGTGATATGTTCTAGTCTAAACTCCTTCTCTGTAAATTTATTTTTCAAAACATGATAATAGATATTTTCTTTGTCTTAGAATGTAACACATGATTGTTAGACATACTCATTGTAGTTGTGTTATCACAACATATGATAAAAATATCTATAAACTTAACTCCAATATTCTTCAACATCTCCTTCATCCACATGATCTGATTAGAATTATTTTTTGCTGCTACACACTCTACTTATGTTGTTCTTTATGAAATAAAATCTGGTTTCTTGCATTGCCAAGAAACTAGTCTTCTTGGTAAAAAAAATGCTCCATCACTTATACTCTTTCTTTCATCCATACTCTCTCCTGATTCCGCATAAGGTAAAGCCATTTCATATGTTATACCATAACCAAAAATCTTGTGTACCCTTCAAATATCTAAAAATGCTTTTTACTATTGTGTAATTTGATTTCTTAGGATTGACTTAAAATATCACAACAATGCCAACTACATTAGCTATATCTAGTCTTCTTTGAGTCCAATATTGTAAACATATAATCATATATTTGTACTTCTTCTACCCAATAATAGGTGTCTCATCTTCACTAGATAACTTATGATTAGTTACTATAGGTGTACCAACAAGTTTACAACTTTCCAAACCAAATCAATTCAATAAGTCTTTCAAATACTTAGTTTGTGATAAGAAAATACCATCACTATTCTACACAGTTTGAAACCCAAGAAATACTTCATCTCATCAATGATCCTTATCCAAAATTACTTCTTCATTTCACTAGAATAATCCTCACTTGGTTCATCATCACCTCTAAATTTTATGTCATCCATAAATACTTCGACAATCAATAAATCATTCTTAATTTCCCTCAAATAAAGGCTACTATCTACAGTACCCTTAGCATATCCCAATTTTGCTAAATATTTATCAAACCTTTGATATTAGACTCTAAATGCTTATTTCAACCCATACAATGCTTTCTTCAACTTAAAAACCCTATCTCCTTCTTTAGTCAAAGGAAAACCTTCAGGCTTCTCAATATAAACTTCTTCTTCAAGTACTCCTTTCAGAAATACTGATAACATATCCATCTGATGCACTTTGAATTTTTGTATAGCTACATATGCTAAAAACATTCTAACTACCTATATTATAGAAATAGGTACAAATGTTTCCTTATAATCAATACCTTCTAGTTTTGATTGTTAGAAAAAAATTGAGCACTCCTCTAAGGATTTATGACAAGGGCTTAATGACCTCTTGTGCACTATAAGATGAGTGGTTATATCTGGCAATGACAAATCAATATTTTGTAATGATAACCCTACTCTAAAAAGTGGTATTAGAGCTTGGTCACAATATGAATCATGAAACACTCAGGTAAAGTTGATGGGGAGATTGTTTGAAACAACCACCTGTGTACTATATGTTGATTTGTTGCATTGGGTATTGACAAATCAGCCTTTTGACCACCTGTCTACTAGTAATGATAACCCCATGAGATTTGTGTCAAGGGCTTAACCATCTCCTGTGTACTATAACTTGAGTGGTTGTATTGGGAATTGAAAGATCGACCTGTTGGTGAAATGGAAACCCCTCTTTAACAAGTAATTATTCATCTCTTTAGTTCTATTATCTATTATTTTCAAACATTTAGTCATTTAGAAGGTAGAGTTAGTGGCTCATCACTACAGTTGAGTCATGCTATATAGGTTGAGTTATTTAATAAATAGACTTGTGAATAATCCTACATATACTAAGCTCTATAGGAATTGAGAAAGTCTATGGTTTCCAAGTATCCCTATAGAAGCTGAATTATTTAGTGTAGAATGAATGTCAAGTAATGAAGATTTAGTATGTGTTGAATCATACATAAGAAGTTGAGCTTGTAGAAGTTGAGCATTAGGAGGTAGAACAATTATGACTAAACATCATGAACTATATGTATCGAGTGACATTGTTTGAGAAAAGAATGTTTAGAATGGCATTAAATATGAGGTAAACTATTTTGCACAATATGAAGATGATATTTAATGATCATAGAGTTTTTTTATAGAGGAAATCAATTTTTTTGGAATAGATTACCAATCCCTATGAAGGAAAGGTAGAAAATTAGGAAAATAGGAAAAATGAAAAGACTATGGATCATTGATTTTGATCTATAAAACTCTACATATGGTTATTTAAGGGAATATCGAAACCCTATTCCATGTGATATGAGAGTATATGTGAAGGGATTATATTTTGGATACTACAAGAAAAGTTTTGAAGAAATAGAGTGTAGTGACTAAGAGGAGCAGTGAAGAGAAGAGAAGAGATATATCAGATAAGAGATTAGATTAGAGATTAAAACATAAGTTTTCTAATTAGTATTTTAAGTGAAAACTAAAGGATTAGGTACTCATACATTCTAGCAAGAGGATTGGGATAAATATCGTAACAAAGTGGTCCTAACAGGCCTAAGTAAATCTCCTAGCAAGAGTGGTTACCTAATTATAAGATTCAAATCCTTTAATTAAGGTAGACATAATAGTCTTGTAAGATCATAATAGAGAATAACCCTTAAAGGGTTGACCATCAAAAGTGATCACAATTGTAACCCTAATCAAAGAATTTTTTTACTACAGTAGTGAATATTTGTGGGTGTCATCCCTGCCTCAATTTTACTTTAACCTTGGAGGATTTCTAAGTAACCAAATATTTAGTTTTATGTGTTTACATTTATGCTTATGGATGTGATGCATACTTAGATCTATTTCAACATTTCAAGTTTATGATTATATGGTTCATGATATAGATGTGAGATGGATAAGTGTTGAATGGAGTTGATCTTATTTTCTTATAAGGGTTAAAAATTTAGTGATCCTGATTCACCTCCCCCCTCCTACCCCCTCTCAGTATCTCACTTTACCAATAGACTTCCAACGATTGGTATTAAAACCCAGTTCTATTTGAATAAGTCTAACAACTTGAGAGATAAGATCTTGGACATGGAGGCTCATAATTTGGGAAAAATAATTGAGAACCAAATGCTTGACATCTAGATTATACTAAAATATCTTAAAACAACAAGAGAGGAGTTGAAGAAATCCTTAAAGAAAAGGAAAGATTTATCTATTTGGCAAAATGATACATTCTATCAAGAAGTGGACACTAAAGGATTATTTGACAATGGAAAATCTAATGAAAGTGATGCAACTATAGGAGAAATTTTGGAGAATGACATCATTCTGAATGAATAAGTCAAAGGATGAAAGAGAGAATATGAGATCTAGTCAATGAGGCTATGTGAAGTAACTTTAAAAAAAAAAAAGATGAGGAAGACAAGATAATGGCTAAAGAAGATAAAAGACACATAGCTACTAGACTTGATGAAAGGACATCTAATTTAAAAAAGCTTACAAACAATCAACTAGACATGGTAAATCAATTGCTACTTTTAAATCAAGAGTTGAATAGGAAGGATGTGGAAATTTCTAATTTGAGGAATGGGCTTAGTTCTAAAAAATAACTCATTGAGAGGATGAAAAAACCAAATGAAGAATACATGAAGTAGTTTGAGGAAATGATGAGAAAACAAAGAAGATCTAATAACACTTCTGGACTAATGTACATTGAGTATCAGTCATTTAATGAAGAAGGAGAATCATCAAAGAGTGGAGAATAGAGAAATGCCAAGCCAAAGAACAAAAAATCCACTTGCTATCATTGTGGAAAACTAGGAAATACAATAAATATTCGTAGGAGCAATATTGGTAAGAAAAATATTGAGCCTAAGTTTACTAGTAATTGTTTTAGTTTCAAGAAACAAGTTCATCAAGAAAATTATTGTAGATTAAAGGCTAGTCTTACAAAAATTACACTTGGATTTGAAGTTCATTGCTACAACTATCAAAAATATGTAGATCAAAGGAAAAGTCTAACTAGACACCCAAAAGGCAAGGAAATACACTAGAGAAAGATAACTTCTATAGTTAGAATTATAACACATGGTATAGTTGTGATTACTTTGGAGAATATGGTCACATTACAAAAAATTACAATAGGACAAATTTCAAAGGAAAACACAAGAGTTAGTTGAATGGAAGCTTAGTTTTCTTTAGTCGTCATATGATTGGACATGTAAGCAAAGATGCATTGTGAATGATCATGACGTTATGATTTTTCTTTTCAGCAATATCTTCCACTAATAATATTCTAGTGGGAGTTTTGTATTTAGTATCAAGATACTTACAATCGAAATCACTAATAGTTACTAGATATAACTTCATAACTCCTTGCCATGCTGAAAAATTGTCTCGGTTCAACTTGGGAATCTCTATTTTGTAAGACATCTTGATCTTTAGCTTGGGTCCTTGAAACCTTCTCTACAAGCACCAAATGCTCTGATACCAATTGTTGGAAATATAAGAGGAGTAACTAAGAGGGGAGGGGTCAATTAGTTACCACTAAAATAAATCCCAAATCCCTTAGATGTTAGAACAAAATAAACTCCAAAAATTGAACTTTGTAAATGCTCGACAAACACATAGAAAAATGTTGTAACTCAATAAACACTAAAAATGCTTGGCAAATACTTAACATGAAAATATTAAGATGTTATTTGAGATTACTATTACTTTAACTTAGTGGGAAAAAAATAAGAGAAATAACATGAACACATTTGACACCAAGACTTAACCATTGTGGTTCCACAACGCACACCCCATTTTAGTCAGAAATGAAGACCCCCTACTTTATTTTTTGTCTTTTTTGGGGCCCTAGTCTAGGGTCTAAGTCTATTTTGAGGTCTTTTCTAGTGAACTAATTCATGCTTTAGGTCCTGCTAGAGAAATCTAGAGGTCAACGAATCAAGATTCTTAAAAAAAAAATTATTTTTCAAATTTGGAGCGCACTAGGTGCACCTCCCTAGCTGTGATGATGTGCCAAAATTTTTGTGAAGTTGATTTTTGCATTTTTTACACGCAACTATGCTAGGAGTCTCCAGGTCTATATAAAGGGGAGGGGGGGGGGGGGGGGGGGGGAAGGGTCATTCCATTCTTACCTTGTTTCTTTCTCTCCTCCACCAAATAGCTCCACCAAGTCTCCTTAAATCATAGCTCAACTGAGTTCCCCTTAGTCTAAAATTGCACACCTAAGTAGGTGTGCTTTTCACCTACTTTCTCCCACATCACTCTACTTGACAAACCTAAGCACATAAACAAATAATGTTAATAAGGTTGGTGCGCATCACCACACCTCCCTGGGTGTGCTAATGCACACCAAACTCTCTGGCTAAAAAACTTTAAAATTAAAACATCACAAAAAAAACTTAAAATTTAAATGAACCCAAAAATTAGGTGTGCATTAGTGCACCTATCTAAGTGCACTGATGCACACCCAATTTCATTTCAAGACAATCAAATAAATCAAAAAATGAACAAAAATGTATTAACCCTAGCTTAAGATGACCATCAGTGTACCTCATTAGGTGCACTGATGTGCACCTTATAATGAGTTGTTTTTTCATAATAAAGTGCATCAGGTGAACCTTCCTAGTGCACATACTATGCCTTTATTTTTGCAATTTTTTTTCTTATGAAGGGCTTAAAAGAGGTTTTTTGTGTGTCTTCAAGTAGTTTGGCTTTGCATATTTTGTGCAACTCAACTTTAAGGTTTGAATTTGTCATATCTCCTTCAATTCTAAACTAATGGGTGTCCTTTTATGTAGATATAATGGCATTCTCTTCATCATCATTGAAACCTATCATCTTCAAGTTCCAAGGCGTTCTGACAAAGTTGACATTCTAGGATGACTATTCAAAGATTAAAGATATAGACTTAGGGCATACTGATTTGGGGGAATTCTTGAAGATTTGTAACAAACCTTAGGGCATAATGGCATTGAAACCTATCGTCTTCAAGTTCCAAGGCATTCTGACAAAGTTGACATTCTAGGATGACTACTCAAAGATTAAAGATATAGACTTAGGGCATACTGATTTGGGGGAATTCTTGAAGATTTGTAAAAAACCTACTGAGAGGTCTACTATGGTCTTTGGTCTGCTATGGTCTTTGCCTTGATCTGATCAGGACTAGTGAATGTAGCTTTGCAGCCAATGTCAACACAATCTTCAAAGCTTGTTATGGCACTTGAAGAACACTTTGTCCCTGAGGAGAGGGTTGTGAAGAGCATAACTGGGGAAATTTTCCTTGATCTACAACCCAACAACATTGAGAAAGTATTCCATCTCCCACATGTAGATCAATTTATCAGGATAACCTATGAGGCAGAAGATGAGGTGGTATAGAGAACACTTACAAGAGGCTTCTAAGATCATCTAATATTCTTACCTTATAGAGAAGAATTCTCTAGGAAAGAGTACTGGAAAAGTAGACATGACAAGAGGATATATGAAGGAAGATATTTGGTACTCAATCATACTTTTGAGTAGGGTTATGGGTCTACCAACAGTCAGACATTTGAACATCTTTATGGTGCATTTTATTGAAACCATCAAGATGGTGAAGATGCCACTTGATTGGGCTTCTACTTTGAGCGAAAATTTGTGTGAATAGTTGGAGGTAGTAAAAAACAAAAGGAATTTCTATATGACATCACATTTTTTGTACTTGTTAGCCACAAGAGCCATAGACTATCTAGGGCTATACAAGAGAGGCAACATTCAAGATCCTAATGCATGGCCATATATTGTCTATCCTCAATTGGTAAAGAAGAGACTCTTGGAGTAGAGCAAGGAGTATAGAATTGTTAATGATGCCTTCATATTCACCATAATCAAATTCATAGAAGGAGATTATGTGAAGAGATTATTAAATGATGTAGTGGCACAAATAAAAGTACTCAGAGCATACTACATTCAATTCAAAACATTTACATATCTAAGGATAGCAGGTACACTTCTAAACCTTAAAAATCTCCCAAGGTATCCTTGTGAAAGACTTGTTCTCTTAGAGATCACCCAACAATTCTTGTCTACATACAACAAAGTTAGAAAACAACATAAACATTGTTGGACATGGCCTCTGATCATAGGACCTTTTCAAGTGAAATGAAAGTAAGATATTCATTCTCTTGAGTGTGAATGGGATCAATATCCCTTGGAATAGTACAATTCTCTGTGGCCATGTTTTGGTAACATCACGAGAGTACAATATCTAGTAGGCAAAGCATTCACACATGAAGAAGCCATTGAGGATCATTGGATGAATGCTACAAATGATTACGATATTTGAATAAAATATTATTGTAGAATGACTTTTTGTATTTGGTAGAAAAGGCTTTAAATATAAAGATTCCATTGATGGTATTACAACAAGACTCAGGGGAGCTGCTTGATCCTTTGTTTAACAAAGATAAAATTGGGGAATAGCCCATTGTGAATGTTGAGGCTGACAGCTAAGGGAATGTTGATATTAGCCATAAGATAAGGCACGTCATTAAAATGATGTAGGATTGGATCAAGAAACTATTTAATCTTGATTGAATACTTGAAATAGTAATCTTTTATGCACAAGCCCATCTGGCCAAAGGTAGAGAGAAGAAAGTCACCATCCCTATCTTTATAGCTTAGTCACCAATAAGACCCAAAATGGTGTACCAACTTGACAGATCAGTTGTATACTATCACCCTCAAGATAGACAAGGTAAGGGCAAAAGAAAGAGGAATACTCCTCCATGAGCTAAGCCAAAAGAGGGTGAAATCCCACTACCACTGCAACAACAAGAAGAAAATGTGCAAGGGCCAAAAGATACTAGAGCTTCACAAGTCTAGGTAGACACTCAAGTGCCACCAGATGCACCTAGCCAAGCAAAAATAGAGGTTGAAATTCAAGAAGTTTCCCCTCCTCGACAGATAGAGTAAGCATCCCCTTCTATGATTAAAAAATGAGGAAAGATTAAGACTCTAGTTAAGAAGAGGCAAAGGGTGATCAACAAAATGGTTCCTATCCCATAAATCTCCAAACCTATCCCTGAAGAAGATGAAGAGGATGATAATGAGGATGATGTATCTTTGAATAGGAGAAGCTAGCTAGCTAGAGCCATAGTTAAGCAAAGAAGAAGAAGTTCTACAGCAATACAACCACCAATCCTAGAAGAACCTTTGCAAACCACCACATCAGAGGATGAAATGAAATAATGGATTGATGAACATGATGTAGAGGGTACTAATATCTTTAAGATGTTAGATTTTGATTTCATGCACCAAGGAAATTGAAGATCTAGGATACACCAACTAACGATCACCAACAAGAAGATTGGAACCAAATGCCACCCGAGTCACAAGGGCTTGAGGTTACTCCTTGATCCCTAGTATGGGTTACAATTATTGTGGATAAAGGTGTCGCTACTCCTCTGCCACCAAATACGAAAGAAAAACAAGTTCAAAAGGAGCAGGAGGAAGAGCCACAACAAGTATCAAGTGATAAAGTATCTAGAGAAGGACAAATGGTTGAATATCCCTAGCAAGCTTCCCATGATACAAAGGTTAGAACTATGGGCTCCACCAAAATAGAGACTACATAGGGAGAGCCATCAAGGATGGAGAAAACCTTTGAGAGGACTGATAAGGGAAAGGGGGTAGTAGAGCAGACTCTATCATTGAAAGGTAGAAATTCAGTAGAATGAGTTCCAAGATGGTTGCAAAAAGAAATGATAAGAAATAAAAAGCAACAATTCAATGTTGATGAAAAGGATATGATAGAATTGATTGAGGTTCTAAGGAAACTTGTGTCACCATAAAAAGAGGCAATGGCACTAACTTTTATCAATAGTGACCAAAATTAGGATTTATTTGCACAAGTGGCTATTCCTCCTCTAGAAGCAGAAGTAGGGGATTTGACTCCACAAGATTATCAAATTAGGGAGGTTTTGGTCAAGAAGCCCACCTTAGATACTATAAAGCTAATGGTAATAGTGGGAATGAAGGAAATGTTCAAAATCTTGGAACAAGAACAGGAAGAGTTGATAACACTTCAACAATAGAATGAGATCTTAAAAGGATATTTAACCAAAGCGGTTGGTCCATCAGATCCTGAACACCTCAAGGAAACTCTAAATGTTGTGATTGAAAGGATAGATAAGGGAGGGGTACATTTGGATCCATTTTTGAATGCCTGTCAATAGTGGCAAGAAAGTTTTGAGGAAAAGAGCATTCTTATCATCCAAGGAGATCTGAAGCTACTTCATGTTATGTAGAAGAATGTGGATAAAATGGTAGCAATTTTGAATCAAGATTTCAGTCTTATTGATGAGGTACATACCTAGCAAAAGGATTTACAGGTATTATAGGTAATAAAGGGTTAGAGGTATAGAATTCTTATGGAGCTATATACTACAGAAGAGTTAGATTTGATTGATGATTGGATAGAAAAGATAGCAGATAGTAATAAAGTAATGGAATTATTACATGCGGAGATCCACCAGCTCAAGGACCAAGCCCGAGAGAAAATTTTGGAAGTAGAGAAGCACTATAGTGATGCATGTCTATAGATTTTTGAAGATGATGCATAGGAGAAATTGATACCAATAGAGGTAGTAATACAAAAATTTAGGAAGACTTTTGAAGAAGTTACTATTGATGAAGACATCAGGCAAACCTTCAGGACAAAAGAAGCCTTACTAGAGTTGGATAATAAACTCGAGGATTTTTTTGAGACCCGTATAGAGGTAGAAAACTATAGCAAGAAGGTCAAGGATAAGTATAATGTCTTAGATTTACCAGATGTAGCCAAGGTCAACAAGATTATTGAGAAATTAAAGGGCAAGCACCTAGATGTAGCTCTGGTATGAAAAGGGACAAAACCTAGAAGCCAAAATTTCATTTTTTGACACTTGGTGAAATTTCACACTTTTTGTCCCTGAGATGCACTAGTGTGCTGGTGTGCCAAAGTGTTGGAAGAATTTTGAAAAAAGTTAGAGGTGTGCTAGTGTGCTTCTTTTCGAGGTGCACTCATTCTGAGGTGCACTGACAGCTAACTGCTAAGTCCAAAAATAAAGCTTTCCATGCATCAGAAATGCATTTTGACAGTAGTTTAACTCCAATAGACACCCAATAAAGGTTGAACTTCTATTTTTGACACTTCCAAACACTTCCACATCAACTAAAGGCTCTCTTCTTCTTATTTTTCCATAATTTCTTTATTTTAGAATATGTAAAGGCTCATGCATCCAATTAATGATATAAAAATGAATGGAGTCCTACTAAGCACCAATTTTATAGTTAGTTTGTATATAATTATTTTATTTTATTCAAATAGAAGCATATGATTGCATAAAGGTATCTCTCACTCTCAACACAAATTGAGGAGGTGATTTCTTATAAATTTAGGATTGTAATATATAATCAAGGCCATTGTTATTTTGCAATAATATATGTTTTTGGTGCTCGCATTTGGAGTGTAGTAATTCTTGCCTAAGTGTGTCATATTTTTTGTGAATGTATGTTCATGGAATTGTGATTGAGTCAAAATTTTATTGCATTATTTTTGGTTGTGTGATCTTTCAATTTTGGTGTTTGCTACGGGTCTACAAATTTTGCTGATGTATTTAGTTTGAGAAGAAGTCACCATCTTTGTTCCTTCATAGCTTTTTGTCTCACATGAGCACACTTTTTATGACCTTGAAATTTGATTAAAAGTGAAACATCATATGGTTACTAAATTCTCATAGATGATTGCATCAATGGAATTAAGCAAGCATTGCTCCCACTTTCAGTGGTTACCCACCAATTTCTGTGAAGGCTTAACTCACAGATGCATTGTTTATGTAGTTTATGTCCATTAGGATTTATTTTCATGTTATTTTCTTAATCTTCTTATTAACCTATCTTTTTTAGTTTCTTTACTAACCCCTTTGTTAAATTAGGAATTCATATTAGTTGCATTATTAGATTGCATTCATTGAAAAATAAAAAAATACAAAAACATAGTTCTTTTTGCATGTTTTGTTTTTGGAGTAGTGAATAGATTCAACCTCTTATTTGAAGTTATCCAAACTAGCAAAGGCCTCCTCATGAAAAAATACATTTATCTTCAACTGAGTGGATTCCAATAGGTTGTAAGATCACTCGAAACCTCAAAGTTGATCCTCAAGATTAAATTTTCAAGAGAGGAGTTTGAAAGGATTCCTATTGTTAAGCATCGTGCAAAAAAATAGCTCAACAGAAGTGGCACTAGAAGGAGGGCCTCTTAACATTTGGATTAGAATAAAAAATTGTCAAAACTTCAAAATTATGCACTTTTTACAAGTTCAATTTTTTTTCTAAGTTTCCAAGATATTTAGGTGCACTGCTGTGCCAAATTCTAGAAGTGCACCTTATTTGTGAGAAAGTGTACTGTGCACTTTTTCTAGCATTGACGCAAACTGGAAGAACTTGATCTAGAATCCCAATTTCAACAAGATTTGAGGTGCTCACCCAATGCACATGAGTTCCTCGAGCTCACTCATTTCCACAAGCCTCATAGTGACAAAGGATTCCCATGAATTCTACCACTTTCATTTGATATTTCATCATCCTCTTCAACTTCGCCTCCACTATAGCCACCTGATGGACCACCAAATATCCCAACTATTCCATCTCCACAACAAGTACCTCTCTATCCATGAAATCCTCCAATGGCCATTTTAATAAATGTTGTAGATTCACCTATCAACATGATAGGTGTGCTCAAAAATCATCCTAAGAATCTTGAGAAGTTTTTCCCAAGGTTTATCTATGGAGAGACACGAACTGCTGAAGATCACATCAAGGTATTCAAGGAAATTTGCAACTAGAAGTAGATTGCTAACAAGAATGTGGTTCTTCAATTATTCCCCTACTCTTTAGGGGAAGTTTCCTTCAATTGGTATGTAAATCTACCACCTAGTTGCATTGCAAATTGGGATAATTTCAAGAAATTGTTCTTCGAGCAATTCAAAGCTTTCATCAATCCTATTGTGATACATCAAAAATTCAAATCAATCAAAATGGATCTAGCTAAGACAATTTTGTGCTTCAACCATCACTTGAATATGGCATACCACAAGTTGGAAGCACCGTACACTATACCAGTTGCAACTACTATTCAAATTTATTTGAATGCTATGGACCATCTTACTACTATCTTTCTAGGAAGACTTCCTGTAGTAAACATCAATACATTGGAAAGAGTCTTCATAGAAGTAATCACCTTTACTAAGCAAGCCAATCCTAATCGAGGAGGATTGATGCTTCCAACTCAAGCCATTAAAACAATGCCAACATACCCGATCGAAACACCTATGATACCTAGCCATTTTATACCTATGAATTCAATTCCATTATAGCAGGTGCTCACTTCTCAAAATTTGGCTTTGACATATCTAGGGTATGAACCCCTAAAAGCTACATTCTTTGAACAAAAGGCAATAGATTCTTTTAAGGTAGACAACAATTTTGCCTCTGAATTTGGTCAGATAAAGAAGACCATGTCACAAATGAACAATGAGCTAACTCGCTTAAGATTGTCGTAGGGATAGAATAACAAATTTCAAAGAAACAAAGCTGGTCCTTACAACAATAACAATTACAATCAAAATTATAATATAAATTTCATTAGAAAAAACAATAATGCAGAAAACAATAATGTTGGAGGAAACAACTTCAATCCTCCTAATAGTGGCTTCCAAAGATAGAACTAATAGTGGAACACTCATCCAAATAATCAAATAATTCTTGTAGATAACAATGACAACAATGTTCAATATGCCGATATCAATCAGTATAATGATAGTCAAAATACTTCCAACAATGATGGTTCATACTATTACAAAAATCAAGACATGACTTAGAATTCACAAGCAAATGATAGTGTCCCTCCTATGCAATTTAATGCTATGCTACTAAATTCTTATGATTTCGCACAAAATGCACAAGTAGAATAACCAGCCATTGAAGAATTCTCTTTTCCATTTAGTCGAGAACTAGACATTCAACCAAGAGAGATGTTTTCTCTTCAAAATGATAATTGAAACATGTACAATATAAGGAGAAGAAAAGAACCTATGACAGATGGAATTACTTCAGGAGTAGAACCAACTCCTCCCAATCTGAGAGTAAGTAATAATCTACCACCAATCAAACTGATGGGGACACAACCCAAAAACAAAATGGACACAATAGAAAAGGGAAATTGTATTAACTGAGAAAATAAGCTAGTACAAACAGTATAGAGAAAATAAACTTTAAGACATGCCCTAAGGGCTTATAATAGCATAAATCTGGAGACAATTTCTCCTTTCAGTACCTCCTCTCAAACTCTACTCTGAACTGCCTTTTACAATGCCAAAAATCTCCTTAAATAGACCCCAGAGGGTTAAGGACTAGGAGTACATTCTAGAAAGTGCTAGTAGGTACCCACCAACCAAAGAGAAGGTTTTGGAAGCTGCGGTAGAAGTTGGTGCAAATCTAGAAGAATCCAAAAATGGTAACCGAACTTTCGAGAGGCATAACTTTTGAACCATAGCTCCAATTGACGAACCATTTACATTTTCAAAAAGCTCTCGAAGCACTCTATAGCCCTATGGACAGCTTTGCTCATCCCCTATTTTTTGACCCTTTTCAAGGTCATTTAATGCCCCTAACCTAACTTTGAAGCATTCTTAGGAGGTCTCCAGAACCTAAAAAACTGTAATAACTTTCAAACCGTGGGGCCTATTGACTTGATTCTTTTTTCTGGAATGCTCTAAATCATGATTACATTCATATGGCCAATTCACATCTTCTAGTTTACCAAAATGATGGCACAAATACATGCTCCTATTTTTTTGAGATTTTCAAACGCACTAATAGTGGAACTGTGAGAGTTGGAACCTTTATTTGACCCAAATGGATATCCAAAAATGAAAACACATAAAAAAAAAACTAAGTCTAAGTACATTTTTTGGGTGACACAGGATTGCCCTTATACCTTTGGATGCTTCTGCATCAGACACCCAGGGTAGATTGAAAAGTGACCCTATCACTTTATAAATGGTAGAGGAAATCCCAAATGGAGAACCTCAGCTGCTAAAATCCAAGTTGAGTCCTTGATAGGCTATCCTTTCCACTTCACCAAATACTCTTCATACTGCCTATTTTTGGTACTCCTACCCACATGATGATCTAGAATGTATTCTATCTCCTCCTTCTTAGAAGTAGGAATTGGACATGGCTCTAACACCAGCTCCTCATCTGCACCATCATCATGATATTCTGTCAAATTTGCAATGTTGAAAATGGGAGAAATGTGAATACCTTCTAGTAGCTCCACCTCATATGCATTTCTTGAGTCATGTTTCTTCAAAATTTTGCAAGGGCCAAATTTCTTCATTTTCAGCTTGTTGTAAGTACCAGCTAGAAATCTTTCTTTTTGTAATTGCACCATGACTAGATTTCCTACTTGAAATTCCTTATGTCTTCTCCTTTGATCAGCCCTAGCTTTATACTCTTGATTCATCTTGTTAATGTGTGCTTGAACCTCCTCATGTAGACGCTTGATATGTTCAGCAAATTCCTCAGCTTTAGCACTTGTCCTCTCCCCTTGTTCTATCTTCCTCAGCTTTGGTGCAGTCCTTGGGCTATTCCCATATACAATTTGGAATGGTGATTTTCTAGTACTCCTATTTATAGAGTTATTATAAGCAAACTCTACTTGTGGTAGAATCAAATCCCATCCTTTGGGCTTATCCCCAACTAAACATCTCAACAAATTGCCTAGACTTCTATTTACCACTGTTGTTTGGCCGTCAGTTTGTGGGTGATGTGTGGAACTGAATTTCAAGATGGTTATTAACTTTTTCCACAATGTCCTCCAGAAATACCCCACAAATTTAGTATCTCTATCAGAAACTATGCTCCTTGGAAGACCATGTAGTCTTAGCACCTCTTTGAAAAACAAGTCTGCAATATGGACAGCATCATGAGTTTTGTGGCATGGAATGAAATGTGCCATTTTGGAGAACCTATCAACCACCACGAATACTGAGTCATTAACCCTTTGTGTCCTTGGCAATCCAAGAACAAAATCCATACTTATGTCCTCCCATGGCCTTGATGGAACAGACAATGGCTGATATAGGCCAGTATTGTGACTAAACCCCTTGGCAACTTGAAAAACCTGGCAACTCTCTACAAACTTCTTCACATCCTGTGAAATTTAAGGCCAAAAATAATGTTCTTTAAGAATGGCAATGGTCTTATCTCGACCAAAATGTCATGCCATCCCTCCACTGTGTTTCTCCTTAATCAGATTTTCCCTCATGGAACTCCTTGGAATGCACAATTGACTACCCTTGAACAACATGCCATCCTGAATCAAATAGTCTAACCACTTGGTTCTATCTACAGCAATAGGTTCTTTACAAGCTTTCCATGCTTCAACAAAATCAGGATCCTCGGGGTACAAATTCTTGAGTTCATCAAACCTAACTACTTCAACCTGCATTACTATGAGCAACAACTGTCTCCTACTTAGTGCATCTACAACCTCGTTAGATTTTCCACTTCTATGCTTCAACACAAATGTATAGCTCTGCAAGAACTCTACCCACTTCATATGCCTCTGATTCAATTTACCTTGGCTATTTAGGTACTATAATGCCTGATGATCAGTATACAAAAAAAATTCCTTTGGCAATAAATAATGCCTCCATTTCTTTAAGGCTTGAACTATTGAATAGAACTCTTGATCATAAATAGAATACTTCTTCTTTGCATCATTCAATTTTTCACTAAAATATGCAATAGGCTTACCTTCTTGGCTTAATACAGCCCCAATAGCACTACCACTAGCATCACAATCCACTTGGAAAACCTTTCTAAAATATGGAAGTGCCAACACAAGCTGTTTTGTCACCTTCTTCTTCAGCAATTCAAAACTTCTCGCAGCTGCTGCAGTCCACTTGAACTCTTTTCTATCCCCTCTTATTGTATCAGTTAGGGGTGCACATATGCCACTGAAATTCTTAATAAACTTCCTGTAAAAACTAACCAGACCATGAAATGATCTTACCTCAGTAGCAGACCTTGGAGTGGGCCATTCCAAGATGGCTTTTACCTTCTTTGGATCCATTTTGAGACCTTCAGGTGATATAATAAACCCCAAATAGACTAACTCCCTTTTTGCAAAGATACACTTCTTCAGATTAATTAATAGTTTCTCTTCCCTTAGCCTTTCAAGGACACTACGAATATGTAGTAAATGTTCTTCCAAAATCTTGCTGAAAATTAAAATATCATCCAAATAAACAATAACAAATTTTCCCAAGAACTTCTTAAGTACCTCATTCATGAGCCGCATGAAGGTGCTTGGGGCATTTGTCAATCCAAAGGGCATGACTAACCACTCATAAAGACCCTCCTTGGTCTTGAAGGCTGTTTTCCACTCATCCCCTTCTCAAATCCATATTTGGTGATAACCACTCTTCAGATCTATCTTTGTGAAGTACTGAGCTCCACTCAAGCAGTCCATAATATCATCCATCCTTGGCAAAGGAAACTGGTACTTGATGGTGATCCTATTTATAGCTCAAGAATCTTTACACATCCTCCACTCTCCATTCTTCTTTGGTGCGAGTACTGCAGTTACTGCACATGGACTTAGGCTCTCTTGAATCAAGCCCTTCCTCAATAGCTCTTGAACCTGTCTATTTAGCTCCTCTGTTTCAATAGGAGTCATCCTATGAGCAGCCTTGTTCGGAAAAATAGCTCATGGAATCAGATCTATCCGATGACTAATTTGCCTTACTGGTGACAATCCATCTGGAACTTTATCAGAGATAATATCTCCAAACTCCCCTAGTAAATATGAAACTTCAAGTGGTATTTCACTACTACCTTCTTTATCTTTCATAGGAATCAAAGCATAGCACATATGCTGATGTTTCATGCCATCTAAAAACTTTCTTCCATCAACAAGACAAATCCTAGCACTGCTACATACCTTTTCACCTTCCTTTTTCATGGGCTTTAATTTGTAGCGAACTCCATCCTTTGTGAGAGAGTATGTGTTTGCATGTCCATCATGCATTGCATGTCTATCAAACTGCCATGGTCTACCCAACAATAGATGGCAAACATCCATCGAAATAACATCATAGAGAACTTCATCATGGTAACTCCCTATTTTGAATTGTACTAAACATTGTTCACTTACTAGAACCTTATGATCATATTTTACCCAAGCAATCCGATAGGGCTGGGGATGTTTCTCCCTCTTGAGCTTCAGCTTAGAGACCATCTCTTCTGATATCAAGTTATCAGTGCTACCACCATCAATGATCACGTCACAACATTTATCCTCACACTTGCATCTTGTATGGAATAAACTCCTCCGTTGTCCTGGTTCAATCTCACCACTTAGTAGGACTCTTTCATTTACCAAGGTCTCTCCTCTTTGTGCATCCTTTGAATGTGATGATTGTGCATCCTCATCCACATGAGCAACCCTAGCTTGTCCCTCAGCTCTCCTATCTGTCCTTCCTTGTCATTGAGGGCATTCAAAGGCACGAAGACCTTCTTCATTGCAATGGAAATAGGTACCACGAAAGCCTCCTCTTCCTTTTCCACGTCCTCTACCTCTTCCTCTCTAATTTCCAAACTCTTGGTCACGAGAGCGGTTGAAACCCTCATTCCTTTGGTTCCTGCTAGTACCCTCATCTTCATTTTTCTTTTGGGTTTCATTACGGCCTCTAGATGATCTACCGCTTCCCCTTCCTCCTTGACCGCACCCACTTTTTCTTCCTTCAAACCTTTTATTCAGCTTCTCTTCAACTCATAGGGCAAACTGGTATGCCTCTTCAACGCTGGTCATTCTTACCAGACTTAATTCCTCCTGGATGCTAGGTCGCAATGCACTGATATAACAAGAAACCTTCTCCTTATTTGCTTCTGCATGCCCCACTCTAATCAAGAGTGAATAAAATTCCTCCATATATTCTTGGACTGATCTTCTTGCTTGCTTTAACCCATGCATCTTCTTAAACAAATCAAGCTCGTAGTCCATAGGAATGAACTGCTTCTTCAATTTGTCCACCATGTGATCCCATCTTGTGATCTTCTCCTTTCCTCTTCTATTTCTTTCCAATTGAACCTCTTGCCACCAGATTTTGGCATGGCCTTTCAGTTTGGCCTTTGCAAACTTAACCCTATCTGGGTCCCTTATATCCTCATACTCAAAGTATTCTTCCAGTTCATTGATCCAATCGATCAACTCATCTAGTTTCAGATTTCCTTAAAATACACCCACCTAATTTGTAGGTCTTTTGCCAAACTTAGTAATGGCCCTAAAAAGCCTTTCCTCTGCATGATTTAGAACTTCCTCATCAAATTCCTCTTCTAGTCCCATTACTTCTTCTTCATTGTCATCCTCACTGTTGTCACCTGCGATAACATTTGCTCTTCTATGAAGCTCCTCTTGTAATTCCTGCACCTTCCTTTGGAGGGCTCTAACCTCCTTAGGATTAATAGCTTTGGCCCTTCCACAATGCTCTCTTCATGGAGGCATCTTCTTAACTCAAACCCACAACCACACAGTCCTAGTGCAAACTGCCTCACAATCGACGTTCTGTCTACACACTTAGGAAAACCCTCTCTAATACCACTTGATGGTGACATAACCCAAGAACAGAATGGACACAATAGAAAAGAGAAATTGTATTAACTAAGAAAATAAGCTAGTACAAATAATACAGAGAAAATAAACTTCAAGACATGCCCTAAGGGCTTATAATAGCATAAATCTGGAGACAATTTCTCCTTTCAGTACCTCCTCTCAAACTCTACTCCAAACTGCCTTTTACAATGCCAGAAATCCCCTTAAATAGACCCCAGAGGGTTAAGGACTAGGAGTACATTCTAGAAAGTGCTAGTAGGCACCCACTGACCAAATAGAAGGTTCTGGAAGTTGCGGTAGAAGTTGGTACAAATCTAGAAGAATCCAAAAATGGTAATCGAACTTTCGGGAGGCATAACTTTTGAACCGTAGCTCCGATTGATGAACCGTTTAAATTTTCAAAAAGCTCTCAAAGCGCTCTATAGCCCTATAGATAGCTTTGCTCATCCCCCATTTTTCAACCCTTTTCAAGGTCATTTAATGCTCCTAACCTGACTTTGAAGCATTTTTAGGAGGTCTCTAAAACTTGAAAAACTGCAATAACTTTCAAACCATGGGGCCTATTGACCTAATTCTTTTTCTAGAATGCTCTAAATCATGATTACATTCATCTGGCCAATTCACACCTTCTAGTTTACTGAAATGATGGCCCAAATACATGCTCCTATTTTTTCAAGACTTTCAAACGCACTGATAGTTGAATTGTGAGAGTTGGAACCTTTATTTGACCCAAATGGGTATCCAAAAATGAAAACACATCAAACAGAAACTAAGTCTAAGTACATTTTTTGGGTGACACAGGATTGCCCTTATACCTCTGGATGCTCCTACATCACAAACCCCCATTTGGAGGACAAAAAAATTACAATCAAGCAATAGTGCCAATAATCTTGAAAATCTAGCTTGGTCTATTGAAAAATATAATGTCATGGAAGATTTGAAAAGAACTAAGGCCAACATGTCCATGTTTGACATGTTGAAAAATTGTCCACAACATTGAGAAGCACTAATGAAAACACTAGATCATACAAAGGTACCCCATAACATGAATATAGTCCCTCAAGAGACAATATTTCAACAAGTCAATGCTTCAGAGGCAATGCCAACTATGTTCAAAGACAAGGTTGAGGTGCCTCCATTTCTACTTAGCATCAGGATATATGGGAAGAATCTTCATAATTGCCTAATTGATTCAGGCCTTGTGTAATGTAATGCCACTATTAATTGCACAAAGGCTAGGAGTCACTCCCTAGCCTTCCAATCAAATAGTAATACAATTGGATAAAATAGAGGTGAAAGTCATTAGTGTGTTGAAAGATGTCCAGATACAGTTGACAGTTGACCTAAAAATTTAAGACATCATTGATATACATGTGGTTGATATACCCAAGATGTATGGAATGCTACTAAGTAGAGAATGGATGAAATACCTAAGGGGATGGTTTTCTATGGATTTTACCCAATTATGGTTACCATGGAAAGGTTTGAACAACCAAATCAAGATAGATGTAGAGACAAAGTTAAAAACCATGATTATGGAATACAATGCTTTGAATGAGGTGGCATTCTTACAATTAGATTTGGGCTCTTACAAAGTGTTGGCTTTTGATTCAATTTCAACAAAAATATCAGATGATCAATATGAAAATTTTAAGATTTCAATTCCAAAGTAGGAAGTTGTGAAACAGTTCATAGACAACATGGTGGCTAATTTATAATATTTAGGAGAAGAAGCTGACCCTAGTATTCTACTTCTCCTAGGATTTTGCTAGTTGCATAAAGTTAGCCATTCAGAGTTTGAATGTTCAAGTTGCTAAGGTATTAACACAAATGATGGAAGTCAAGAGTGATAACATCCCAGAAAATGAACCTTCAAGAAATAAAAGTTCTCTAAACATGGCTAAATCTATTGAAAAGATTGAAGAGGAAATTGAGGATCTGAATGCGTCATATAGTGATACCTCTTTTGATGGTGGAGGTTTGTCTTCTCCTCCATCAAGAATGATCAAAGTTCAAAGAAGAAGATGGTACATGAAAGGACAAGGATGGAATTTAGTAGTTATTCATCCAAAACCCAAAGTGGATGAAATTAAGGAATTGATATAGGAAATTCAAGATAAACAAGAAAAACATACACCCTTGGTATCAAGGAACAACAATGGGAAATCAGCAATTCCACCCCGTGAAAGATTATAGTGGGTACCCAAGAGACAATCCTTTCAAGCCCAAGTGAAGGAGAAGTTAAGGATGAATAAGAATAAGTTTAGAAAACTCAAAGAATATCTAATATGAAAACTTTGCTTCGACAATTCCAAATGCAAATTAGGATCTAGAGCAGGTATTGAGTTGATCAAACCAAAAGGTATATCTTTCTATGTTGAATATCGATTATAGATCATATGTACTAATAATGTTGTAGAGTATGAAGCATTGATCTAAGGAATTCTTTTCACACTAGAGAAAGGAATCACAAATCTCATCATCGAAAGGAATTCTCAATTAGTAATCAGACAGGTAAAATCATTATACTCCTACAATGAAACAAGGTTGCTTGCTTATAGAAAAAGGGTATGGGATTTAATAGATTATTTTGAAGCTTTGAACATAAAGTCAAATTCGAGAAGGAAAAACATGGTAGTAGGTGCACTTGCCAGTTCAGCTAGTGCATTACAACCAGTTGAGAGGAAAAAATTGAAAAGATTATCTATTGAATTGGTTGCTACTCCACCTATCCTGGACAATATTACAAACTTTTAGGTCTTTTAGGAAGATCAACATATACTTGAGTATATTATGTCCAGTGACCACTTTTAAGCGCAGTAAATTGATGACACTCTAGACAACAAACCTAAGAATGATGAACTTAAACATGAAGATGGGATCTTAGACTTTAAAACCAACACTATTCCTAAGGGAATGGTTGAGTTAGAACAAATTTTTGATCATGATGAATCAGCACTTAATAGAAGAACCATCAAACAAAAGGGGATCAAGGAATGTGACTCATACAATTTAGGTACTGATGAAGATCCTAGAATGGTAAGGATTAGAAAGTCATGTAATGTACAAGAAAGGGAAGGTATGCTCAAATTACTTTTAGAGTATTAAGATTTTATTGCTTGGAGCTATGAAGAGCTAAAAACTTTTGATCATGAGATCATTACATGTGATATTCCATTGAAACTAGATGAAAAGCCTTTCCATGAAAGTCAAAGACCTATTAATCCTATCATTGAACCACTCATAATGAAGGAAGATAAGAAGTTACTTGATTCCAAGATCATGTTTCCCATTTTCCATTCTACATGGGTGGCTAATTTGGTTCCTATGCAGAAAAAGACTAGAGTGATTGATCTTTGTGTAGATTTTCATAACTTGAACCTTCCATCTCAAAAGGAAAACTATCCATTACCTTCCTTAGATAAGGTCCTGCAAATTGTAAATGGTTCAAAGATGATGTCTTTCTTGGATGGATATTTAGGGTATAATCAGGTAATGGTTGATGAGGAAGATAGGGTAAAGATATCTTTCATGACTAAGTGTGGAACATTTTCCTATAGAAGAATGCCTTTTAGACTGATTAATGCAGGGTTTACATTTCAGCATGCCATGGACAAAGCTTTTAAGGGATTAAAAAACAAGTGTATTATCATCTACATGGATGACTTAACTATCTTTTCCAAGGATCGAAGCACTCACATTGTTGATTTAAGATAGGTATTCAATAGATGTCATAAATATGACATGTCCCTCAATCCCAAGAAATGTTTGTTTGGGGTCACTAAAGGAAAGCTCCTAGGTCAAATCATCTCTAGAGAAGGAATCTCTATCAACCCTAATAGAATTGAAACTATTATGAAATTATCTCCTCCTCATAGTCGAAAAGAACTTTAGCCTTTCTTTGGGAAGATAAATTTTGTACAAAAATTCGTAAGTGGATTTGCTGAAATCATTTGTCCCCTTAATGATTTACTCAAAAAGGGAGCTAAAATAGAATGGGTTCCAAAAGATGACATAGAAGAAGGAAATGGAAGATGAAAGGCCCATTGTCTTTATGAGTTCTCTAAAAAATGTTGAGTTAAATTATTCTAATCTCAAAAAGTAGTCTTTTTCTCTAATCAAAGTGGTAAAGAAGTTTTGCCAAGAAGTAAGGTATGTGCAATTTTACCTAATCCAATAGTCAAGACATTGCTGATGCAAAATGAACTTAGTGAAAGGGAAGTAGATGGTGATCCTCCGAGAATTTGACTTAGAAATTTAACCCATGAGATTGGTCAAAGGTCAAGGATTATAAAAAATGATAGCAGATATCCAAATCAAAGATGAAAAGAAGCTCAAATTTGATGGTGAAATATATATGGAAGATTAGAAGAAAATTGTAGCATCTCAAGTTGATATAGACCAAGGTGTAGTAATAGATGTCTAGTACCAAGATATTGTTTATTATCTTTTGCAAAATTAGTATCCCTGTTAGATGAATAGTTCACAATGTAGGGGACTTAAAATGAAGTGTGAATCCTACATGCTAGATGATAGAAAATTATTAAAAAGGAACTATGAAGGGATTTACCTAAAATGCTTGGGACGAGAGTAAGTAAGACAAGTTCTAGAACAATTCCATGATAAGTATGGTACATGAAATGGTTCAATAGAAGCAACAACTCACATGATTCTAAGATTGGGTTATTTATGGCCCATGATATTCAAAGACACTTTTAAGCATGTACATAATTGTCATATTTCTCAAACTAGTGCTAATAGAGAAAGACATCCTACAATGCCATTACAAGTAGTTTTTGAGATACGCCCCTTCGCAAAGTGGGGGCTAGATTTCATTGGTCCAGTCAATCCACCATCGTCAACTAGACACACTTTTATTCTCATAGCTACTGATTACTATACACAATAGATAGAAGTAGAGACATTTAGAAATTGTATAGCTAAAGTGGTTACTGACTTCCTAGAGGAACACATTGTTACTAGACTTGGAATGCCATTCTCCCTAGTGTGTGATAACGGATCAGCTTTTGCATCAGTATTCTTAACTCAATGGGCATTGGAAAATAAAGTAATTATCAAGTCTTCTTCAAATTATTATCCACAAGGGAATGGTGTAGCTAAATCTACAAAAAAAAACTTGATCACAGTAATAATACATTTGTTGAAGGAGAATCCTAAAGATTGGCATACACAACTCAAATATACTCTATGGATAGACTGAGTTAGAGTCAAGAATGCTTTGGGGACATCTCCATATCTACTAGTCTATGGGCAAGATCCAGCATTCCTTCTTAACCTTATTATTCCTATTTTGAAATTCATGATTGGGTACACTAAAGATGCTAACAGAGTACAAATCAGACTGATGAATCTTTTAGAGATGGATGAAAAATGGATAGCTTCTTTGGAGCACATGGCTAAACATCAAGTATTCATCAAGATATGGTTCGACAAAAGGGCCATGAAAAAATATTTTAGGATATCTAACCTTGTTCTACTCTAGGATAAGGTGAAGGAGAAGCCAAGTAGCCATACAAAGTTTTAACGCTTGTGGATTGGCCCCTAATAGATATGGAGATTCTAGGAGAAAACACTTTTAGGCTTAGTTCCTTATAGAGGGAATTAGTTTGATGCCTAAAAGAATAAAAAATAAATAAATAAAAAATAGATAGGGTTTCATTTCTGCAAGTTTGTTTGTTTTTTTGTTGTGTGTTTTCTTTTAGTTGCGTGTTTGTTTTCAAAGTTGTGTTAGTCTAGGGGGGTAAGGTGCACTCGAGATTTTATCTTAACATATCTTACTAACCACTCTTTTGGTTCCAATTGTAGGAAGAGGTATTTCTTTGTCAAAACATTCTAATGATTTTTTTTGTTATACCAACTGAGGAATGGATGTTACTTGTAGTAATAGAAGACTTTCAGCCTTGAAATCAAAATTGCAGATCAATATGTTCTCGACATTTTGCAAATCTAAAGATCAATTATTTTAGGTGTTTTCAAACCAAGGTTGAAGATAGCAAGGGATAGTCCAAAACCCATTGGTTCAAATAGAAGTATCTTCTCGAAGGAATTACTAAGGTCATTTGTTTGGTGTGAGAGTTTCTAAAAGGATCTTAAAAGAGGAATGCAAGGGATGTTCATAGAAGACTAAATCTAGGAAATCACACCAATGTATTGGCCACATAGCTTAAGTGTGGTCAAGATATAGAAAGAAAACAAAGAAAACTAGTGTTAAGAATGAAGGATTCTAAAAGGTCTAACAGAAAGGTAATTTGGTAAAAGGGATATGCATTCTACATAAGCTATCTAGTACCAAAATATTGCTTCATCAAGGAATCAAATGGAAACATTATGAACTACATGGAGAAAATAATCTAAAGATTTCCTAGGACTTCAAAAGAAAAGTGGCAACCCACCAAGAGCCCTCAGAACTAATTCTCTCATCTGGTCAAACAAATGATCGATAAATAACTTTTGTGAAGATTCCTGACGAATGAACTAGATGGGGCGGAAAATTGTCTCTGAGTTGTCAAAAGCTTCTAATAGACTGCATCCTAAGATGTCGAGGAAAATGAATACACTAAGCACAAACTGAGCTTGAAAGTTTTGGATCCTGAACTTTGGACTATGAAGTCATTCAAAATATGCTTGGAGCATTCAAGATTCAGTTTTTGTTTGACACATGTCTGAGCAATTTTTGCTGATGAATATATGTCTTTGTCATTTCTTCCTTTTGTCAGGGCTATTTGTTGTGGTTCATTCCCTTCTTACCTAATTTCCTTTTCTCCTCTGCCAAATACCTTTGCCAAGTCTCCTTCAACAATAGCTCTACTAAGTTCCCTTCAGTCCCCAATTGCACACCGAAGTAGGTGCACTTTTCACCTACTTGCAACCACATCACTCTGCTTGACAATCCTAAGTGCATAAACACATAATTTTAATAAGGTTGTTGCACATCACCACACCTCTTTGGGTGCACTGATGTGCACCAAACACTCTAGCTAAAAAACTTAAAAATAAAAACAAGACCAGAAAAACTTGAGATTTAAATGAACCCAAAAATTGGGTGCACATTAGTGCAATTATTCGGGTTTGCATCATTTCAAGACAATCAAACAAAGCAAAAAAGAACAAAAATTTATTAACCCTGAGTTAAGGTGCACTGATGTGCACATTATAGTGAGTTGTTTTTTCATAATAAAGTGCATCAAGCACACATTCCTAGTGTGCCTATTGTGCCTTTATTTTTGCATTTTTTTTTTCTTGTAAAGGGCATAATAGAGATTTTTCATGTGTTTTCAAGTAGTGTGGCTTTGCATATTTTGTGCAACTCAACTTTAAGGTTTGAATTTGTCATATCTTCTTCAATTTTGAACTAATGGGTGTCATTTTATGTAGGTATAATGGCATCCTCTTCATCTTCATTCGGCAAGAAAATGGCATTGAAACCCATTGTCTTCAAGTTCTAAGGTGTTCCAACAAAGTCAAGATTCCAAGATGAATACTTAGAGATTAAAATATTTGTAACAAACCTGCTAAGAGGTTTGCTATGGTCTTTCCCTTGATCTGATTAGGACTAGTGAATGCAACTTTGCACCTGATGTCAATACTATTGGAAATAATCAAGACTAGCTAGGTTATTGAGAGGGGAGGGGTGAATCAGTAACCTCAAAAACTTTAAATCATTCACCATTCATTCTTATAATCTACTACATGCATGAGAAGATAAACATTCATAACACATGAACACAATATTTGGTGACCCAGAAACCTTCCAAATAGAAAGTCAAACTAGGGTGGGGATGATACCCACAAAACTTCACTTGTGTAGTATAAAGTTGGCCTATTAGGGCTTACATTGACCACTTCTGATGATCTACCCTATTAAGAGCAATTATGACTACTAGGTCCACCTTGTTAGAGGTTTTAAAAACATACAATGTAGTATGTACTCAATTAAGAGATTTATACAAAGAATGTTAAGTCTACCCTATTAAAAGATTTGGAAATTTGATTCACCTGTCAGGATGAAATAATAGATCTAACTTACAACTCAATTACTGATTAGATCTTTGAAGTACAAATCACCTCTTGTGATTGATATGTCTTTGCTGCTCCTTGTAGACCTTGTTGAATGCTATGCTATGCTGTTGATTTGCATTCACTCTTCTCAAAAAATTACATGTCCATTCCATTAACATTTGCTCATGATACAATACATTACATATATACCATTCCAACATTTACAATTGCAAGGTTAGAAAAGGCACAAGTAAACAAAATATTACTGAGTTGGCCAAATAGTAGAAAACTTAGGTTCTTCAAGAAAACTTGGTGACCTGATTCTCAACATCCACTACATTACTTGGCATCTTCATGCACTCGATATAAGTAGAAGCTTGGTCCATACTAATCACACAACATAGCTTGGAACTTGGTATCCAATGGAGACTTAATAGATATAGTGTCACTCGATAAATATTGAATCCTTTGTTTACCTTTCTATCACTTGGTAAACACTACACATCCATCATTTGGTAGACACTGACTTCACATCACACAAACTAATAGCTCGGTAGACACGATGAAACTCAGTGAACACTACTGAACTGCACACTCACTCAGTAGCTTTAGGGATGCTCGATGTGAACTACTTAAGTGCTAAACTTACAAGGTAACCACTGAATGCTTGATATAAACTATAGACTAAGTGATGAGCTTGGTAGCCATTCAGAATCAAGTAAGTGTTGTCACTAATGAGAAATACAACATAATGCCAACAATATCCCCCTTTGGCATTAGTGAAAAAAACACTTATGAGCCAAAACTTATGTACAATAACATACTGATTTTAATTTTTCAAAATTGATCTTTGTGAAGCTGTTGTATATACATATCTTACATATCTCCCCCATACATATGGCATAATATATACATAGCTTTATCTATACATATATCAATCTATTTTCTTCCCTTATTTCTCCACAAGTCTCTTATCAACTTGTACTCCCATGTCTCTTACTATCTCTTTCTCCCCCTTTTTGACAATAATCCCAAAGAGATGTGTAAAATATTCAAATAGGGAAACCAAAATGTGAGAGAAATTTAGAGTGTACCTTGAGAATAAGAGCCAATGTCTTATCCCAGTTGCCTTGCAAAATTTTTGTAGGTAGAGAGTGCCACTTGAGCTTTTACAGGAAGTTGAATAATATGATTTTCTATAGAAAAATTGTTATCCTAGACTAATGTTTTTGAATATGCAATGTGTTTTTGCATTAAGTCCATAAGTAGAAGGATCATATTTTGGATATCAATTAATGTCGACCCAATCTTGGCTTCCTCTCTTAGCAATTCTACCTACATTACTGACAAAAATTTCACCTTCATGTGATGTGATGAGCTTGAACTAGGGTCAAGTTGTAGCCTTTGAGTGCTTGCTTTCATATCTACATCAATCTTACTTAATTTCTCCTTTATATCCTTGGTGAACTTGGTGACATCACAAAGCTTTCCAAAAAGTGATGTTACATTGGTGAAGGATTGTTCAAGGTTGCTCAAAATTGTAGATAACTCTACCAAGTTTATTGTAACATGCTGAGAAATGTGCTCAAGCATCTTATTATCAAATTTCTTCTCTGCCTTCTCAATGAGCTTTTCTTGGCTAGAAGTGTCCTCATTAAACTTATTCACAAACTCTTCCAATCATAACAAAATGTGTTGAGACGAATCAACTTCAACAGCCATAGCCTTAGTAATTATATTTTTAGCATTTTCAATTATAGTGAACTCTCTATCTCTCTCATCTCTAAGCTATTTATGCCTTTTTTTTGCTCCAAAAGCTGACTGACCAGTGTCATTTTATCAATTGTGGTAGTATCCAGATCTATCTTAGGAATAATAATTTCCTTGTCCAAATATATATCTTTATCAATTGCCTTACCAGTAAGTGGAAGTTTTAGGGGTGTCCTTGGTTCTATTTTTGAGCTTACTTCCTTGGACTTAGAGATGGAAACAATAGTTGAAGTAGCTAGACTTGTAGTAAAAACTTGGATTGGTCCAACTAAAGGAAAACTAAAAGAAGTACTAGCTGTATCCAAAACTGATGTTCTTCCCAAAAATAAAGCACCAATAGGTAATGTACAAACTAGAATATTTACAACTAAAGAACTAACTGGAACAGAGGCTAGTGCAATCAAAGTTGTAGTCGAAAAAGTTGTAGAACATACTAGAAAACTAACTAAACATGCTATAGTAGAAGTTGACACAATTGGAGAACTAGCAGTTGTGCATACTATTGAGGTAGATTTCTTGGGAGCTGATGAAGAGATTTGTAGCTCGATAGATGAAGTGATTAACACTTCCATTGTTGATACCTGGAGCTGTGGTTGCAATAATTCTTGTTGAAGCTAACTCCAACCCTGATGATGTAGCTAACTTAGGTGGAGAGTGAGGAAGGGAAGTACTGACTTCTACTGCAATTTTTATTGGATCATCTTCTTCATCTTCTTCCTTGTCTTCCTCTTCAGCTTCTTCCTCTTTCTCTTCATCATCAACCTTTAATTCCTGATAGTCTTCAATATCAACAGTAGTACATGGAGTGTTATCCTCTTCATCATCATCACTATCACCATCATCATCCTTGATCTCTACTAGATCTTCACTAGGCTTATGTAGATGATAGAAGTTTTTCCACATGTTCTTTGCATCTCTAAAAACATGCTCAATATCTTTGATCAAAATCAAACATGTATGGAATCTAATCATCATTCTACCTTCATTGATCTTCATTTTTGCCTTCACTTCTACATCTATAAGATTGGGCAGTAACTTTCTCAAAGATTTCTCATATGTCTTTAGCTATTTGTACAGTTGATTCCCACCTTGGCTGCAATCTTACCAACAATTCTTTTGAAATTTGAGGAGCAATTTGGTCCAAGGAATACTTCCATTTTCCCATCTTGGTAAGTACCAACTCCTTAATTTGCATCTTCTTGACATTAGTCCTTGTTTCAAACTTTAGGGCCTTGAAGTTTTTGATGCCACCTCCTTCTTCCATTTGTTTCAGTCTTTCTTGGAAGATGAGTGGGGGCTTGCTAAGCATAACTTCACTTTTTCTTTTTCCTTTTGATCTCCTGGTGAAAACAACTATGGTGGCCTTTGGAGGTTTTGTAATGATTATCTTTCCTTTCTTCTTTGTTGGCTCTACCTCCTTCTCTGATTCTTGCTCTTCTCCTTCTTCTTCTTCTTCTTCATCCTCTCCTTTACCTTCTGTAAGCATAAGAGGGCCAGTGGTATTTTTCATCTTAGCTATTTTCCTCTTTCCTTTGCTAATTGCCTAAGGTAGCTTGATTTCCAGTTCAATTATGGCTTTTGCCTCATCATATGTGACAAAAATTGGTTGCTTAGGTCTATAGGCTCATTCACCAATGCTTCAATAATATCTTTGGTTTCATCAATATTTACCTCATAAGGGAGAGGTTTCACCCATGCAACTCAAGGCCTAACTGCCTCAATTTATACTCTATTATAGTCAACCATGAAACACACATCATCTTTATAATCCTCAACTAGTTTAGGAGGAATCCTGAACCTGTTGCTCATCCTTTCCTTGAAATCTTCAAAATAGTTATCCATGATGCTATCAAAGTTTACAACCATTTCTATAATAAACTCATTTATCTGATACAGAATAACAACATCCTTTTTCCATACAATAGAACCTTTATATGGGAAAAACTTTTTCACATAAAATAAAAGACATGTCAACAAAGAACTAAATTTACACAATTGTTCTTTGATTTCCTAATACTGTTCATATTCTTATTCAGTTATTTCAATAGTAATTCTAACAAGTCAAAATTCATGTTTTTCTTCACAACCTTAAATGCTAAATCCACTGCCTCACATGGCATGTTTTTTAAATGACTAGAACAATAAATTTTGTGGGTGATTACATGAATGCCAAACCTTAACTCCACATCAAAAATGGTGCTAATTTTCAAACCTCTACCATCTTACTCACTTAGGGTTTTCTTTCAGAGTTCATCTCGACCTAGGGTTTTGGTAGATTTTGCTTTGCTTAGCATGGGGAGACCAATAATCTTATGAATCATCTTCTTGGTGATTAATATTGGCTATTCTAACCATAAGTACCCATTGTGTACACAACTAAGAATGTACCTAATCCACTCTATCTAAAAATTCCTTGGTAGGTGTGTGATATGAGTCGACCCTTTGGTTTCAAGATGCTTTTTCTTAGGTTTTAATGAGCCATCAACACATATTTCTTCTAAAGAACTATCTATTTCTAGGGTTCCTATCTCCTAAATAGAACACTTAAAATGAGTGCAAATTTCATTAATTAAGAGTACCTTTGGTGGAATTTGAGATTGTGCACCATTAGGGTTGAGTACCTTTGCAACTACTGGAACTAGCTTAAATTCGGCGCTTTCCACTCCGCACCCTTAACCAACATTTATGAACCTCGTTTTGCCTCTACTACTACTCCTAGATGCCATTGTTGCTCAGTAAATGATAGAATTTTTTTGAACAAATTCTTCACTCTAAATTCACTCAAAATAGCTTGGGTGCACCTAGAATTTCTTAGCTCTATGAATTTTGAAGACGTGATGAAAAATGAAGTCAAATTCTGCCTTTTTTGATGAAAATTCACCATTAATGCTAGGTTCCATAATGATGTACTGCATGATAGACTATCATCCACTCACTAGCTTGGTAGAAACTTGTGACTCGACTATTAAACAAACTTTCATTACTCTCGACCTAGCTCGATTGAGTCTGTAACCAACCTTGCTTGGTAAGGCCTAATCCCATGTGATACCTTTGTATCTAAAATAATAATTTGGATCTTCTACTTTTCTTCCAGTTGGAACTACTTGAGATATTACTTGAAGATACAGTTCTAGATCCTCCTTTATGAATCTAATTGGAAATGGTGGAGTCACCCACTTCTTGAGTGACATGGCCATCATTTGAACTGATCTGCTTGGTAGATTTAGGAATCCACAATTGTCTCATCTTCTTCCTAATATTATCAGCTTTAGCTTTTTTTTTCATCTTCAACTCTACCTTTATTCATATAGTTATTAGCTATATGACCAAGTTCAGTGCATGTATAACATCTTATTTTTAGTATCCTTTTTTCTCAAGTGATGCCTTTCATAGTTTATGCCAATGTGTCTATATTTTCCATAGTAATGACATCTATACCAAGTATTGTACTCCCAACCAAATATTGCCTTAAGAAATTGTTTAGCTGGTTTGAATGGTTTAGTTCTACATTCAGATGCCTTGTGATCTTGTTTCTTATAGTTGTGACATTTACCTTCAAATTTTGGTTTCTCCTTGCATTCATTAGCTTTATGACCATGTTTTCTACAATTGTAGAATTTTCCATTGAATTTTGCCTTTCCATTGCTCCAACATTTGTTTGATGTATGACCTAACTTACCATAGTGATTGCAAGTAGGTCTTTGATTCCTTTGGGAAACTTTCTTGGAAGATCCACCTTCTTCTTTGTACCCAAGTCCTACTTTACTTTTTTGCCTATGAAGATTCAATTCACTTTGTTGATTCAATTGATCCATATCTACTTGAGATTTCATCATCCTTTCATTGAGTTGCCTTTTAGAAATTAGATCTTCTTTCAATCTTTCATTGATCTATCTTTTAGTGATTAAATCATTCCTTAAGCTTTCATTTTGAGATCTCAAATTCATGATTTCTTCATTTGCATTGGAGAGCTAATTAATAAGACTTTATTGCTAAATGGATTGACTTTTATTTGCATTGATCCTTTTATCCAAGTCTTAACTTGCCTTATTCCTCTACTATGAGATTTCACACAATCTTATTAACTACTTCTTCTTCTCTTTTCAATTTTCTTACCTCTTCTTGTAGAGAGCCATTCTTTTCTAGGAGTTCTTTGATTGCCTCATTGGCTTCATTTGAATTGCTTGATGGGAAAAAGTTTTCAATCTTTTCTTCAACATACTGATGGTCATTCATTTCTTTTGCAAGTTCCTTCCTTCTTTTTAGGGATTGGGAAATATGCTCTTTCTCTTTCTTGAGTTGAGCTATGGCCATTTCCAAATCTAGCTTCTCATTTTCAATAGCTTTGTCAAGTTTGAATATCTCCATTGTCCTTGATCTTTACTCAAGCTGTCAAACTTTATCCTAAGAACCATAAAGCTCTGATACCAATTGTTGGAAATAATCAAGACTAGCTAGGTTATAGAGAGGGGAGGGGTGAATCAGTAACCTCAAACAATTTAACTCAATTTAGCATAAATCATTCACCATTCATTCTTCTAATCTACTACATGCATGAAAAGATAAACATTCATAACACATGAACACAATATTTTGTGACCTAGAAACCTTCCAAATAGAAAGTAAAACTGGGGTGGGGATGATACCCACAAAACTTCACTATTGTAGTATAAAGTTGTCTTGTTAGGGCTTACATTGACCACTTCTAATGATCTACCTTGTTAAGAGAAATTAGGACTACTAGGTCCACCTTGTTAGAGATTTTACAAACATACAATGTAGTATGTACCTAGTTAAGAGATTTATACAAAGACTGCTAAGTCTACCCTGTTAATGGATTATGAAAATTGATTCACCTATCAGGATGAAATAGTAGATTTGACTTACAACTTGATTGTTGATTAGATCTTTGAAGTACAGATCACCTCTTGTGATTGATATGTCTTTGCTACTCCTTGTAGACCTTGTTGAATGCTCTGCTCTGTTGCTGATTCATATTCACTGTTCTCAAAACATTACATGTCCATTCCATTAACATTTCCTCATGATACATTGCAAATGATACAATACATTACATATATACCATTAAAATATTTACACTTGCAAGGTCAGCTAAAGCACAAGTAAACAAAATATTACCGAGTTGGCCAAATAGTAGAAAACTTGGGTTCTTCAAGAAAACCTTGTGACCATTTGATACTTGACATCCATTACATTACTCAGGACCATCATATACTCAATAGAAGTAGAAGCTCAGTCCATACTAATCACACAACATAGCTTGGAACTCGATAACTATTGGAGACTTGGTAGATATAGTGTCGCTCAATAAATATTGAATCCTTTGTTTACCATTCTATCACTTACTAAACACTACACATTCATCACTTGATAGACACTGACTTCACATCACACAAACTAATAGCTCAGTAGACACTGTGAAGCTTGATGACCACTGCTTGCTTAGTGAACACTATTGAACTGCACACTCACTTAGTAGCTTCAGGGATGCTCGGTGTGAATTGCTTAAGTGTTGAGCTTACAAGGTAGCCACTAAATGCTTGGTATAAACTGTAGACTGAGTGATGAGCTTGATATCCATTCAAAATCAAGTAAGTGTTGTCACTAATGACAAATACAATCTTCAGAGCTTGTTATGGCACTTGCAAAACACTTTGTCCATAAGGAGAGGGTTGTAAAGAGCATAAGTGGGGAAATTGTCCTTGATCTATGACCCAACAACATTGAGAAAGTATTCTATCTCCCATGTGCAAATCAATTTATCAGGATAACCTATGAGGTAGTAGAGAGGTGGCATAGAGAACACTTAGAAGAGGCTTTTCAGATCATCCAATCTTCTTACCTTATAGAGAAGACTCTTCTAGGAAAGACAACCGAAAAAGTGGACATGATAAGAGTATATATAAAGGAAGATATTGGGTACTCAATCATACTTTTGAGTAGGGTTATAGGTCTACTAGAAGCCAGACATTTGAACATCTTTATGGTCCATTTCATTGAAACCATCAAGACAATGAAGATGCCACTTGATTGGGCTTCTAATTTGAGTGAAAATTTGTGTGAACAATTGGAGGAAATAAAGAACAAAAGGAAGTTCTATATGACATCATATTTGGTGTACTTGTTAGTTGGAAGAGTGATAGACTATCTAGGGCTATATAGGAGAGGCAACATGCAGGATCCTAATGCATGGCCATATATTAAATATCCTCAATTCGTAAGGAAGAGACTCTTAGAGCAGAGAAAGGAGTACATAATTGTTAATGATGCCTTAATATTCACCATAATTAGATTCATAGAAGGAGATTATTAGATTATGTAGTACCACAGATAAAAATACTTGGAGCATATTACATTCAACTCAAAACATTTACATATCTAAGGGTAGCAGGTACACTTCTAAACCCTAAAAAGCTCCCAAGGTATTCTTGTAATAGATTTTTTCTGTTTGAGATCACCCAACAACTCTTATCTACATATGATAGAGTTACAAAACAACATAAACATTGTTGGACATGGCCTTTGATCATAGGACCTTTTCAAGTGAAACAGAAGCAAGATAGTCCTTCTCTTGAGTGTGAATGGGATAAATGTCCCTTGGAAGAGTATAATTCTCTACAACCATGTTTTGATAACATCGGGAGAGTATAATATCTAGTAGGCAAAGATTCACACATGAAGAATCCATCGAGGATCAATGGATGAACCCTTTAAATGACTATGATAAGCGAATAAGAGATTATTGTAGAATGACTTTGTATTTGGTAGAAAAGGGTCTAAAAATAAAGATTTCATTGATGATATTACAAGACTCAAGGGAGCTACTTGATCCTTTGTTCAATGAATATAAAATTGGGGAACAACCCATTGTGAATGTTGAGGTTCAGAGGGAAGAGAATGCTGAAATTAAACATCAAGTGAGGCATGTCATTAAAATGATGCAGGATTGGATCAAGAAACCATTTAAACTTGATCCAATACCTGAAATAGTAATCTTTCATGCACAAGTGCATCTAGCTAAAGGTAGAGGGAAGAAAGTCACAATCCCTATCTTTATAGCTCAGTTACTAATAAGATCTGAAATGGTGTACCAACATGAAAAATTGTTTGGATACTATCATCCTTAGGAGAGAAAAGGTAAGGGAAAAATAAAGAGGAATTCTCCTCCATGAGCTGAGCCAGAAGAGGGTGAAATCCTGACATCTCCATAGCAACAAGAAGAAAATGTGCAAGGGCCAAAAGATACTAGAGCTTCAAAATTCTAGGTAGACCCTCAAGTGCCACTAGCTATACCTAGCCAAGTAGAAATAGAGGTTGAAATTCAAGAAGTTTCCCCTCCTTGGAAGATAGAGAAAGCATCCCCTTCTGCACCTAAAAATGAAAGAAAGATTAAGACTCTAGTTAAGAAGAGGCAAAGGGTGATCAAGAGAATGATTCCTATCCCATCAATCCTTGAACCTATCCCTAAAAAAGATGAAGATGAGGATGATGAGGATGATGTACCTTTGAATAGGAGAACCTAGCTAGCTAGAGCTAGGACTAAGGAAAGAAGAAGAAGTTCTACGGATACACCACCACCAATCCCAAAAGAACCTCTGTAAACCACCACATTAGAGGATAAAATGTAACAATGGATTGATGAACATGATGTGGAGGGCATTGATATCTTCAAGATGTTAGATTTTAATTTCATGCCTATAGGAACTAAACCTATTAGGGATAAGATTTGGGATACACCAACTAATGAGCCCCAACAAGAAGATTAGACCCAAATGCCACCAGAGTCACTAGGCCCTAAGGTTAGTCCTTCATCCCTAGTATAAGTTGTAATTTTTGTGGATAAAGGCTCTACTACTCCTCTACCACCAAATACGAAAGAAGAACATGTTCAAAAGGAGTAGGAGGAAGAGCCACAACAAGTATCAGCTAATGAAGTATCTAGAGAACGACAAATGGTTGAAAATCCTCAGAAACCTTCCCAGGATATAGAGGTTAGAACTATGGGCTCCTCCAAAATAGAGACTATAGAAGAACAAACATCAAAGAGGGAGAAAACCCCTGAGAGGAGTGATAAGGGAAAGGGGGTAGCAGAGTAGACTCCTTCATCATTGAAAGGTAGAACTTTAGTGGATCGAGTTCCAAAATGGTTACAAAAAGAAATGATAAGAAATAAAAACCAACAATTTAGTGCTAATGAAGAGGACATGATAGAATTGATTGAGGTTCTAAGGAAACCCGAGTCACCATCAAAAGAGGGAAGGGCATTAACTTTTATCAATAGTGACTAGAATCAGGATTTATTTGCACAAGTGGCTATTCTTCCTCCAAATGCAAAAGTAGAGGATTTTACTCCACAAGATTATCAAATTTGGGAGGTTATGCTTGGGAAGCCCAACTTGGATATTACAAAGCTAATGGTAATAGTGGGAATGAAGGAAGTGTTCAAAAGCTTGGAACAAGAAGGGGTAGAATTGATAACACTTCGGCGATAGAATGAGATCTTAAAAGGTTATTTAACCAAAGTGGTTGGTCCATTAGATCCTAAACACCCCAAGGAGACTCTAAATGCTATGATTGAAAGGAGAGATAAGGGAGGGGTGCATTTGGATCCATTTTTGAATGCTGGTTAGCAGTGTTAGGAAAGTTTTGAGGAAAAGGGTGTTCTTATTGTCCAAGGAAATCTAAAGCTACTTTATGTTATGCAAGAGAATGTGGATAAAATGGTAGCAATTTGGAATCAAGATTTTAGTCTTATGGATGAGGTATATACTTGGTGAAAGGATTTACAGGTATTATAGGTAATAAAGGGTTAAAAGTATAGAATTCTTATGGATGTATATATTATAGAAGAGTTAGATTTGATTGATGATTGGATAGAAAAGATAGCAGATAGTAATAAAGTAATGGAATCATTACATGCAAAGTTCCACCAGCTCAATGACCAAGCCTGAGAGAAAATTTTGAAATTAGAGAAGCACTATAGTGATGCATGTCTAAACATTTTGAAGATGATGCATGGGACAAATTGATACTAGTAGAGGTGGTAGTACAATAATTTAGGAATTTTTTTGAAGAAGTTACTACTAATGAAAACATCAGGTAGGCCTTCAGGACAAAAGAAGCCTTACTAGAGTTAGATAATAAACTCAGGGATTTTGCTGAGACCCGTATGGAGGTAGACAACTATAGGTAGAAGGGTAAGGATAAGTATAATATCGTAGATTTACTAGATGTATCCAAGGTCACTATGATTATTTATAAATTCAAAGGCAAGCACCCAGATGTTGCTCTAGTATGAAAGAGGACAAAACCCAGAAGCCAAAATTTCATTTTTTGACACTTGGAAAAATTTTGCATTTTTTATCCTTGAGGTGCATTGGTGTGCTGGTACACCAAAGAATTGGAAGAATTTTGAAGAATTCAGACATGATTTGGTGCAATTCTTTTTGAGGTACACTCATTCTGAGGTGCGCTAATAGTTAACTGCTAGTTCCAAAAATAGAGCTTTCCATGCATCAGAAACACAGTCTGACAATAGTTTAACTCTGACAGATGCCTAGTAAAGGTTGAACTTCTATTTTTTACACTTCTAGACACTTCCACATCGACTAAAGGATCTCTTCTTCTTATTTTCTCATAATTTCTATTTTTTTAAACATGTAAAGGCTCATGCATCAAATTAATGATATAAAATATGGATAGATTCCTACTAAGCACCAATTTTATAGTTAGTTTGTATATAATTAGTTTGTTTTATTAAAATAGAAGCATATGATTGCATAAAAATATCTCTTACTCTCAACACAAATTGAGGATGTGATTTCTTATAAATTTAGGATTGTAATATGTAATCAAGTTTGTTCTTATTTTGTAATAATATATGCTTTTGGTGCTCACATTTGGAGTGTAGTGATTCTTGCCTAAGTGTGTCATATTTTTGGTGAATATATGTTCATGGAATTTTGATTGAGCCAAAATTTTATTTTTTTATTATTGGTTGTACAATATTTTAATTTTGGTGTTTGCTATGGGTCTACAAATTTTGCTGACATATCTTATTCGAGAAGAAATCACCATCTTTGTTCCTTTATAGCTTTTTGTCTTGCATGAGCACAGTTTTTGTGGCCTTGTGATTTGATGAAAATTGAAACACCATACTATTAGTAAATTCTCAAAAATGATCACATAAGTGGAATTAAGGAAACATTGCTCCTACTTTCATTGGTTACCCACTGATTTCTTCAAAGGATTAACTCGCAAATGCATTATTTTCATAGTTTATGTCTATTAGGATTTATTTTCATGTTATTTGCTTAATCTTCTCATTACCCTATCTTCATTATTTTCTTTACTAACCCCTTTGTTAAATTAAGAATTTTTATTAGTTGCATTATTATATTTCATTCATTGAAAAACATAAAAATACAAAAACATAGTTCTTTTTGCATGTTTTGTTTTTGAAGTAGTGAACAGATTCAACATCTTATCCAAAGTTATTTGAACAAGAAAAAGCCTCCTCATGAACAAATACATTTATCTTCAACTATGTGGATTCCAATAGGTCATAAGATCACCCAAAACCTTGGAGTTGATCCTCAAGATTAACTTTTCAAGAGAGGAGTTCAAAAGGATTCCTGTCATTAAGCATTGTGCAAAATGATAGCTCAACATTATCATAGAAACCCAATTTTGGAAAAATTAGCAATTGCAACTAGTTACTAATTTTCACTCTTCTGAAGTGAGCCCTATTTGGAGCCAACCTTGTTAAAGGTTACAAAACACACTATTAGGTGCGACCCTATTAGAGGATTTAATCACCCTAATAGGAGTGGCCTTGTTAGAGGTCTTTAGATAATTTAATAGAAATCCCACCTTGTTAGAGGATTTACAAATAATTGTTAAGCCAATTCTGCTAAAAGATTTAGATCACTACTACAATGGTCAAAAAGTAACAATGAGATTACCTGATTCCTAATGCAACTGAATTGCTTATTACAGATCTTAATTCTAGCTTGTATACTTGATCCTTCTTGATCAAATGTATCTTTTCAACTCCATAAGGATATTTTTCTTATCCTTCTAACTTTCTTCCTCTTAGCATAATTGAATCTTCAATTATCTTCCATGCATCCAGACTTTCTAATTCTCAACTTGACCTTATATTTATATCTTTCATATTGTCAAGTCACCTAGAATATAACTTAGAATAATTAATATTTATATTCTCAATTGGCTAGAATCAATAGATATATCAATTGAACTCAATATGCCAAAATAAGAAAATTCTTTATTAGTAAACCCTGCTTGGTAGTCGCTAACTTATAAATGATTTTCCTATGTTAACCAAGTGAACTCATTCAACACTACATATTCACAAACTTTCTTTGGCAACCGAGTGAGCTCAATTAACATTGGTTCCATCCAACATTTCTTTCATTAATTGAGTGAGCTTGATTAACACTCAACTTTCACAAACTTTCCTTTGACACCTGAGTGAACTTAGTAGATACAATCTTCTAAACTAGGCAACCTCTAGAATACTCAGTAGACATAGAAAATTGTCTTCAATGCCTGAGTGAGCTCAACATACACTAACTGGCAATGATATGAAATTTTGTATAACATCAAAGACAATACAGAATTAATCAATTGTTCCAACATTGTGAGTTGACAGTGTTATTTCAATTGTGAATCAATTGATTATCTTATTTTAATTAATTGGGAAAGCCTCAAGGCTGACTCAAGGAATTATTATGAAGATACGGTATAAAGGAAAGTTGTTTTCCTTATTTGTAATGTATCTTGAAGATGAAGATGAAGTGGAATGTAAAGTATTAATGCATAGTGTGAGAAGGAGTACAATGATTTCTAAATGTGTGTAAGATATCCAAGGGATCATTGGATGTGAAATATGAGATCTGGTTACAAGATCTTAAGGAGCTAAAGTCTAGTTGACAGGATAGAGATAAAGGAAGGAAGTACATTTTAGTTCTATTATGGTGCAAGGAATAATACAGAGATCATTTGGACAGTGGGTTCTTTGATCTTAACCTTGAAGTTGTTTGGGCAGTGGGTCTAGTTGTCTTCCATAACTCCTAATAGGGTTGGAATCTCCTAACAGGGATTCAAAGTCTCCTAACAGAGACTCATATGTACTAAATATTGTAGCAGACTCTTAATAGGGTCTATCCTCTAAATAAGAAATATTTATATTAGTATGTCATCTTGTGGGTACCATTCCCCCTATGATTTTCCCTCTGATCAAGGATTTCCCTAGCTAACATATCTAGTGTTAATTGTGTATGAGTAGCTTGTTGTGGTTTCAGTTTGCATTACCCATATGGTTAAGATTGTTTAAAGTGAATGGTTTTGATAATAGTTGGATAATTGATTACCCCCCACCCCTTAGTTATATCAATGGACTATATATTCTAACAATTAGTATTAGAGCATCAAGTCCTTGAAGATAAGGCTTAACATCTTTGGGAGATCAATGGAAAACTTGTTCAAGAAAGATAGTCTAAGATTCAATGTGGCCAACTTGTTAGAGTGGGGTTTCTATTACACCAAAAGACTCATCTTTCAATGTTCGATACAACCACTGAACTTATAGTACATAGAAGGTGGTTAAGCCCTTGTCATGAATCTTGAGGGGAGTGTTGAACAAATTTCTAAAAGTCTCCCCCTCAGTGTTACTTGAGGGTCTGATGATTTGAACCTATGACCAATCTCTAATACCACTTTTTAGAGTGGGATTGTCATTGCACCAAAAAATTGATCTATTAATGCTCGATACAACCACTCAACTTATAGTACATAAGAGGTGGTTAAGCCCTTGTCACGAATCTCAAGGGAAGCACTAAACAAATTTCTAACACAACTATGATAGTCAGAAGGAAAAGATGAAGACTCATCTACTATGCATGGGTCTAGGATATTGGCTTTTAACAGAAGTTAAGAAGACAATTGTTGAAGAATAAAATCTAGATGAATGCAGTGAGGGATAAAGAGATCTATTCATGTGTAAGATGAGAGCTAGAGCAACCCTACTATTAGCTCTTCTAGAGAATAAATACAATTAGGTAAAGAAATTTAAAACTTCTCATGAAATATGAAAAGCATTAGAAGTTACTTTTGAAGGTAATGATCATGGAAAAAGCATGAAATTACAAAATTGGTTTTGCACATTTCAAGATGCTAAGATGATGGCAGATGAATCTATAAGAAGTTATCTTGGTAGAATATCATAAATTGTTGCATGTATTCAGTCTCTTGGTGGTTCTAAACAAGATGATGAGGTTATATGGAAGATCAGATGGTTCAACTAGTAATTCCTTGCACCAAATATTTCACAAAGGAAATATTATTTGGAAGGCTAGAGTCTGTAGAAGAAGAATTGAGATAGTTTGGAGAACTAGCTAGAGTTGAGACAACTTTCAATACTCTATATATTTGACATAATCTTTCAAGAAGTGCAAGTGCAAGAGGAGACTTTTCTAGTAGTAGCACATCTGAAAGAGATAAAAGATTGAAGAAGGAATAGCCCTTCTAGTAAGAAGAGAGAAAGATGATAAGAAATTTTTTAAGTGTTGGACTAGTGATGAATATAGTCATTATACATCTAAATGTCCTAAAAGAGAGAAAAAATTTAGAGAAAAATGTAATCCTAGAAGAGATAAAGATATAAATTGTTTATATGCTAATAAGGATGACGAATATCATGAAAGAGATTAGAGTGAAAGTGATGATGAATTAGGATTTGTGGCTATCAAGGAAGATGATCTTGATAGATAAATTAAAGAAGAGAGAGCTCTAGTTACCCAAGTTGAGAAGAAATTAGTTTGGATAATTGATAGTGGATGTTCACATCACATGACTAGTGATATGAACAAATTTGTTAATTTTAGAAATCATGATGGATGTATTGTTAGAGTTGGTAACAATATAGCTTGTCATATTATAGGGATTGGATCTATTACTCTTTATGGTAAAACTAACACTAATAATGTTTATTTTGTTGATGGTTTGAAACATAATATGTTAAGTATTGGATAGTTTGTAGAAAAGGGATATATGTTTTAGTTCATAGAGAAGACATGCATTATCAAAGACAAAGATGATAAGCTGATTGGTACTAGAACTAGATCCAAAGGTAATGTATTTTAGTTGAATCCTACTAGAATAATATGTTTTGTTGCAAATGTTGATAACAGTTGGTTGTGGTATAGGAGGTTCTGTCATATAAACTCTGATAATATTGTGAAGGTTAGCATTACATTTGCAGTGAGAGATCTACCTAAAATTATTAAACTTACTAATGTTGTCTGCAAGGAATGTATTTTGGCTAAGAAAATGAAGTGTCTTTTCCTAGAAAGAAGTTCTCTACTATAGAGAAATTGGAGATTGTTCACAAAGATTTGAGTAGTCCTACAAGAACTAGAGGATTCTATGGTGAAAGGTACTTTATGATTTTTGTTTATGATTTCACTAAAATGATGTGGGTACTATTTCATAAAGTGAAGTCTGAACCTTTTGAGAAATTTAAGATATTTAGGAATATAGTTGAAAATGAATCTGGTGTCAAAATTAAATATCTGAGATTAAATAGAGGAGGAGAGTTCACCTCTAGAGAGTTCAACATGTTCTGTGAAGAGAATGGAATCAAAAGATAGTTATCTTCACCAAGAACACCTGAATAGAATGGGATTGCTAAAAGAAGGAATAAGTCAGTAGTAGAAGTAGTGAAAGCAATGTTATTTGAGAATGATGTCTCAAAGACATTTTTGAGAGAAGTAGTTAACACTGTAGTATATACTTTAAACATAATATAGATCAGAAAAGGTATGAGCAAGACACCCTATGAGTTATGGTTTGGTTACTCACCATCAGTCAAGTATTTCAAAATATTTGGAAGTAAGTGTTACATAAAGAGAGATGATGATATTGGTAAGTTTGATCCTAGAAGAAATGAAGGTATGTTTCTTGGTTACTCATTGAAAAGTAAAGCATATAGATGTTTCAACTATACATTTAAGACAATAGTTGAGTGTGCAAATGTAAAGATTGATGATAAGTTTGGTACTAAAGAGAAGATGGTAGATTATAATTCTAATGAAGAAGATGATAATTATGGAATTGTTAGATAGAATGTTGAAGTTCTTTTTGAGACTAAGAATAACTTGCATAATTATGTATCTATTGATCATAAAGAAAAATAGAGATATGAACTTGGAGAAGAGATAAGAGTTGAGATGTCAACTCCTACCTCTAGTAGAAACGTGAAAAAGAATCACCCTCTAGAGCATATAATTGGGAGCAAGGATAAAGATGTGATGACAAGGAACAAAGTGAATAAGGAATTATGTCTAATTTCTCAAGTAGAACCTAAGAGAACAGATGAGGCATGTAAGGATGATCACTAGATGCAAGAAATGAAAGAAGAATTAGATTAGATTGTGAAGAATGAGACATGGAAATTAGTTCCTAGACCTAAAGAAAAAAATATTATAGGAACCAAGTGGGTATTTAGAAATAAGATGAATGAGAAAGAATAAATTGTGAGAAACAAGGCCAAACTTGTTTGCAAAGGTTACAACAAGAAGGCATATAGATAATGAGGAAACATATCTACCTATGGAAAAAATGGAAGTAGTAAGGATGTTCTTTGCTTATGTAGCAAGAAATTTTTTTAAGGTTTATCAGATGGATGTCAAGTCATCTTTTCTAAATGAAGAACTTGAAGAAGTCTACATTGAGCAACTTGATGGATTCCTCCTAATAAAACAAAAGGATTTTGTATGTAGACTAAAGAAAGCAATGTATGGTCTGAAGCAAGCACCTAGAACCTAGTATGCAAGGTTGGACAAAATTTGTGTAAACTTGGATTTATTAAAGGCACAACAAATAGTAATATGTACTTCAGGAAAATTGATGATGGTTTGTTTATCATTGTAATATTTGTGGATAACATAATATTTGGAGGAAATGATAAAGAAAGTGATAAGTTTGTTGAAGAGATTAAAATAATGAATTTGAAATGAGCATAATAGGAGAAATGAAGTTTTTCCTAGGATTGTGAATTGCACAAAGTAGAGATGGGATATTTATTTCACAAGCCAAGTATCTGAAAGCCTTGTTGAAAATATTTGGTTTAGAAAGTTGCAAACATGTTGGTACACCCATGCTAACTAGTCACAAGTTATCTAGTAAAGATGAAACACCTATAGTTGAGCCAAAGAAGTATAGATCTATGATTGAAGGATTGCTATATCTGACTCACACCAAACTAGATATAGAAAATTTAGTTGGGATTATAGTAATATTTTAAGTTGATCCTAAAGAGTATCATTATGTAGTAGTAAAGAGAATATTCAGATATTTGAAGGGTACATTTGATTATGGAATCTAGTATGATAGATCAAATGATTTTAGTTTGTGTGCTTATATTGATGCAAATTGGGTAGGTAGTATGGATGACAAAAAGTGCACTAGTGGTGGAGCATTATTTCTTAGAGGAAGATTGGTTTCTTGGTTGAGCAAGAAATAGGATTGTATATCTCAAAGTACAACTGAGGCTGAGTATGTTGCAGTAGAAAATAATTGTAATCAAGTTATGTGGATGAAACAAGTGTTGAAGGATATTGGGATTGAGTTTATAGAACATGTTATCATTTACTATGATAACACAAGTATAGTAAGTATGTCTAAAAATCTAGTATTTCATTCTAAGACAAAACACATATCTATCAAGTATCATGTTTTGAGAGAGAAAGTAGCTAAAAAGGAAATAAGGTTGGAGTATATAAGTACTAAAGATCATATTGTAGATATCTTTACAAAGCCTTTTCCTAAGGATACTTTTGAGTACCTAAGAAGTATGCTAGGGGTTATGCCTATTCCTATTTTAGAGTAGACGATGTAGAGAAGGCATCAGTCCAGTGGTACATGGCACTATGGTTAGACTAGACATAATGTTGATATTTCATGTATGAGGGAGTATCTGGTATGTACTGAGTCATTGAGGACATTTGGTATTTTGGTATTTTGTATTAAATAGTGTCTTTAGACACTTGAGCTAATTGAAGAGTTGGAAGAAATATATTCTAACAATTAGTATACAACTTTTATTGACACCTTTGACATTGATGTCAATGGAGGAGAAAATATGTAAATGAAAAACATCTCCTAGGCAATTGGGAGAGAAAATATGAAAGAGACATCTATTGATATGTCAATAGGAGAGTGTTATCTCTTTAGGCAGATTTGGAAAGATTGATGTAAATGCATAGAAGGAAATGTAAGTGCACAAAAGAATATCTCTATGGGAAAGACATGCAGCTAGAAAAGTGTTGAAAGTTGTTCACTATGAACAATTGATGCCAGTTCTAGCAGACTTCAGATTGATGAAGAGGATTTAAGAAGATGTCAGCAGTAGTAGCAGAGTATAGTTTGGTATTCTTTGAACTTAGATATTTTTCATCTATGTTGTCATCAATGCCAAAGGTGGAGATTGTTAGCATGAATGTTGATGATAATACATTGGGGGAGTATCCTAAGCATTAGAGAGTATGAAAATTTTGCATTCATGACTGCATTTATCATTGATGTAAACATAGTAGTAATTCTTTAAAGACTAGAAGAATAGCAATTTAAGATCTTATGATGCACAAAAACTAAGGAAGGTTTAGATGACACATAGTGAAGGACATGTTCCTAAGGTTGTCCTAATGATGTGGTTAAGAGGACTAAGTCTGAGTCAATGGTGTATGAAAGTTACACTTGATTTACTAGAAGTAGTGTAGAAACACAAACTACTAGAAAATAGTGTTTGATGATCTATAGCTATCTTTCATCTACGATATAATGAATAGATGCATAGTTACATAGTGATAGAGGATAGGCATGTGGTGATGTCAACATGTGTCCAAGACATGGTATCACACGTGTGAAGTTTTGTATAAACTGTAAGTTGACAATGGTATTGCAATTATGAATTAATTAATTATCTTATTTTAATTAATTGGGAAAGCCTCAAGATTGACTCAAGAAATTATTATGAAGATAAGGTGTAAAGGAAATTTTTTTTCCTTATTTGTAATGTATCCTTGAGAAGAAGATCAAGTGGAATGTAAAGTATTAATGCGCAATGCGAGAAGGATTAGAATGCTTACTAAATGTATGTAAGGGATCCAAGGGATCATTGGATGCAAAGTATGAGATCTGGTTACAAGATCCAAAGGAGCTAAAGTCTGGTTGACAAGATAGAGACAAAGAAAAGAAGTACATTTTAGTTCTATTATTCTTCAAGGAATAATACAAAGATCATTTGGATAGTGGGTTCTTTGATCTTAACCTTGAAGCTCTTTGGGTAGTGGGTCCAGCTATCTTCCACAACTCCTAATCAGGTTGGAATCTCCTAATAGGGATTATAAGTCTCCTAATAGGGACTCATATATACTGAATGTTTGATGCAGAGAGAAGTGATTGATCTATCAAAATCTACATATTAGCAATTGGTTGGCAATTTAACAAAGGAAATGTCATCACCTTTTGCTTGAAGGAAATTAGGTTCTTCATGCATCCTAAGCCTTCTCTTAGTTCCATTGTGTTTCAATAATGAAACCACCACCTTTGCCATACAATGAGCATTATCATAAATATGTTTATCGAGCAGCATTTTGCCACCTTTCCTTTGGCTATGAAAATTGTTTATGTCATTGTTACATCATCAACTTTTACCGCAACTAATTCTATTCTCATTCTTTTTGTTTCAAAGGGATACTTTTGATTCTCTCCCATCCTCAGATGGTCACCCCATGTATCAACACACAAAATGTATATTGGCTTCTTGGAAGTTGTTCCCTATTTCCATGCATGAGAAATGATGGATCCAATACAACAAGACTTACTATTGGGTCCCACAACCAATTTGGTTAAATACAATAATCAGACATATACACAACTCCATCATTCCAACTAAGATTGATATAATGAAAGAGAAAATAAATAATCATACTCTAACATTAAACATTCATACAAAGACAAAAAAGTAGTTATGAAAATCAAGATATTTTTTTCATTCCAACTCAAATTCAAATACGTATATGATTCGACTCAAATATAAATATGAATGGCTCCTTGGCTGGAGGCCAGAGAACCCAAACTTTTCACTATCTGGTATCTCTTCTAATACTTTTCTATCAACCTCCTTCTCTATATGCATCAATTACAATGGTGTCTCTTTTAAAGAGAAGATTTTCTTGGGGTTATGTGGTTCGGGTAGTTATAAAACTGCTCATCTACCCAATTACATTTGATATGTAATAAAAATGATTTTAACATCCACCTTATTACATATAATTCAATATTTAGGATATTCCCAAGAATATATGAAGAATCAATCATTACAATTTTACTAAAAAATGGTTTTAAATGAGATTCTAAAATGATTTAGAAATATTGAATTCGAAGGTGGAGGTGGTGCTCTTGCACCATACTCTTGAGCTTCAAAATTTTCCATGTCCTCATGGAAAGACATTGGTGAGAATCTGGTATCTTCACCTCTACATCATCACTAGATCGATGCCTCCTCTACTTTCTATATCTCTTTTAGTTGGGACTCCTATCCATGGAGTTATGTTGGTTGCCTTCAATGGTGCTTCAGCTATTGAACAATCCACTCATCCATGTTGAATCTATCCCTCACCTAAGAGTTCTATCATACCTCTCTCTCGAAGACTATTGGTAATACACATGACAAATCTCTAGCCCTAAATCATTTCTCATGACCCTTGTGGTAGACATTCATGTCTACTCACTATAGCTGAGTAAACCAGAACTAGTCTACAACCAAAACTTCCTAAAAAGAATCTGAAATAAACCCAACATATGTTTAGGTCCTGGTGAGAATCCTTGCACTCTTAAGAGATTCTAGCTTTGATGCCAATTTTATGTAGAGAGAAGTGATTAATCCATCAAAATCTACATATCAAAAAATGGTTAGAAATTTAATAAAGGAAATGTCATCACCTTTTTCTTGAAGGCAATTGGGTTCCTTACGCAACCCGAGCTTTCTCCTAGTTCCATTGGGTTTCAATAATGAAACCACCACCTTTGCCATAAAATGAACATTATCATCACTATTTCTATCAGGAAGCATTTTTCCACCTTTCCTTTGGCCACGATAATTGTTTATGCCACTACTACATCATCAAGTCTCATTGTGGCTAACTCTATTTTCATTCTTTTTGTTTCAAAGGGATACCTTTGATTCTCTCCCATCTTCATATGGTCACCGCATGCATTGACACACCAAATGTATATCAACTTCTTTCAATTCTTTCCCTATTTCCATGCACGAGAAATGGTGGATCCAATGCAATAGGACTTACTATTGGGTCCCATAATTGATTAGGTTAAATGCAACAATCAGACATATACACAACTCCATCATCCCAACCAGGATAGATATGATGAAAGAGACAACCAATGATCATGCCCTAATGTTGAACATTCATACCAAGATAGAAAAGTAGTTATGGAAGTCAAGGTATTATTTTCATTCCAATTCAAATTCGAATACATATATGATTCGACTAAAAGGCAAATATCAATGACTCCCTAGTTCGAGGCTAGAGAGCCCAAACTTTTCACTATCTAATATCTTTTCTGATACTTTTCTATTCACCTCCTTTTCTATATGCATCAAGCCCAAACTTTTCACTATCTAGTATCTCTTTTGATACTTTTGTACTGACCTCCTTCTCTATATGCATCAATTACAATGGTTTCTATTTTAAAGAGAAGAGCTTCTTGGGGTTAGTTTTTTGTGAGAGTTATAAAACCTCCCATCTACCTAATTACATTTGATATGTAATAAAAATGATTTTGACATCTACCCTATTATATATAATTCAATATTTATGGTATTCCCAAGAATAGATGAATAATCAACCATTACAATCTTACTAAGCAATGGTTTTAAATGAGATTCTAAAAAGATTTAGAAATATTAAATTTGAAGGTGGAGATGGTGTTCTTGTACCAATGCTATAATAGACTCCTAACAAGGTCTATCCTCTAAAAAAGGAATATTTATATTAGTACATCATCTTGTGGGTACCATTCTCATTAGGTTTTTTCCTCTGATCAAGGGTTTTTATTGTGTACATGTATCTAGTTAAAATATCTGGTGTTAATTATGTATGAGTATCTTGTTGTGGTTTCAGTTTGTATTACTCATATGGTTAAGATTATTTAAAGTGAATGGTTGTCATAATAGTTGGATAATAGATTCACCCCCCCCCCCCCCCCCACCACCCCCCACCCCCTCTCAGTTATATTAGTGGACTATATATTCTAATAGAATTTTGTACAGAGTTGTTGAGTATGTCAGATCACAAAAGGAGTGAAGTAGAATACAGGGTTGTATCAACCATTACCTGTACTAGAGAGGTCATAGGAGGATGTCAGTATGGATTTTTTTCTTGGATTACCAACAACTTAGTGAGGGAAAGATTCTATTTTTTTGGTGATTGATAGGTTTTCAAAGATGACACATTTTATTCCTCGCAAGAAGACTAGTGATATTGTTCATGTGTCAAAGTTGTTTTTCAGAGATGTTGTGAGACTACATGATCTGCCAAAGAGTATAATTTCAGATTGAGATACCAAATTCGTTGGGTATTTATGGTGTACATCGTGGAAGAATTTAAAGACAAATTTGAAGTTTAGTTCATTGCATCATCCACAGACTGATGGAAAAACAATAGTGGTGAATAGGAGTTTGGTAAATTTTTTGAGATGTTTTGTTGGAGACAAACTGAAAGGATGGGATCTGATTTTACCACAAGAAAAGTTTGCATATAATAATTCTATCAACTAGAGTACTAATAAATCACCATTCTAGATTGTATATGGGAGTAGTCCCAGAAGTTATTTTAAATTTTGGTAGTTGGATAAAGGAGAGATAAGTAGTTTTAAAGAACAAGAATTTGCTGAACATATGAAGAATATTCATGATGAGGTGAGGAAGTACATCATAAAAATGAATACATATAGTAAAAAGCTAAGGAAGATGTGAAAAGGAGGTAAAAGGAATTTCATATTGGAGATTACATCATGATTTTTTTGTGAAAGGAGCATTTTCTAGTGGGTGCATATAATAAGTTGAAGATGAAGAAGTTTGAACCATGCAATACAGTGAGAAGGCATGATTCTAGAAATTCTTATGAAGTGGAGTTGCCTATTGAATTGAATATTTCACCAATATTTAAAATTTTATATTTGACAAAGTATTATGAAGGAGGTGATGGAGATGAAGTTGTAGAAGTGTAGTGGAGTATTCTAGCAGCTAGTTCAGCTATAAAGGAGATTGAGGAGATACTGGATAGCTGTGTTGGAAAAAGTACAAGGAACAAAACTTATGAGGAATACTTGGTAAAATGGAAAGGGAGACTAGTAGAGGATTCATCATGGCTAGCAAGGGAGGAGGTTAACTATCTTGGTTTTCCTTTGAACAACTAAGATGTGATGGGGTCACTTCTTAAATTATCATAGGTCTCTGATGCAGGAGCATCCTGGGTGTAAGAACAATCTTGCATCACCCAAAAATATTATTATTTTCATCTTTTTTTCTATTTTAATAAGGACTAGTAGATAGGGGGCTTCTATTTTTAGGAACTTGCTATTTTTAGTAAATTTTTCATATATCTTGTAATGTTCTCATTTTCTACATGAAGGTTCATTTTAGAGTTATAAGACTACCATAAAAATATCATTGCTTGAGCTTTAATATTGGAGCAATGGTTCATGACTTATGGCCTTCAAAAGTTGGGCTACCCAAAATTTCTAAAATAATTGTCAAAGATGTATTTGGCTAACTCTATATGTATTGTTAGGATCTATCAGTCCTACATATTAAGTTTGAATGTCTAGAACCTTCCTAGATGACATAAAATTGCCTATTTAAGAAAGGCCTAAAAATTATCTAGGACAACTCTGGGTGGTAGTTCGCAGCTTAGTCTTGCTAATTACTATAATGAAGATACCCATGTGGGTTAGCATATTATACTTGTGAATTCTATAATTCTACATTTGTGGCAAAAATAAGAAGTCCATATTTTGTTCTCATATTTTTTGTTGTTTGTTCTATGTGTTTATGGTATTAAGGGGAGCACCCTTCATCATAAAAGAAGCACTAAGACCAAGTAAGAAATTGATACTATAGTGTATTGTTTATCTAATTAAAGTCTAAAATGAAAGATTACTCAAGTTAAGACTAGAAGAATATCGAGTAAGAAAATTTTCTACCAAGCCTTACTGAGAAATCAGTGCAAGCCAAGAAGAAATTGGTAAAAGTTGAGTAGAAATCAAGAGGTGTCGAGCAAAGAAGACAAATAGTGCAAGTCAAGGGGATGTTAGTATATGCTGAGTAAAGTTTAATTGGCGTCAAGCATCAATAAACTTTAGTATTTGCCTAGTAAACTAGAGTTTTTCAAGTGATAGAATAGTATAGATGTCGAGTGACAAAAAATAGTGTTAAATCAAAGATTTGAAGAATCTAAGCTGACGATTTTAATTTCTTGAATTACGTGAAGTGTTTGGAAGATAACTATGATGAACTAGTGGCATAGAATTCAAGGTAAACCATTTTGACAATAATTCAAGGAAGATTGTGTTGAAAATTGGCTAATGAAGATATGTAATTATTTTCATTTATGGAAACACATAATGTACATGCTTATAGGAAACCTCAGAAATAAAGATACTTGGCTTTTGGTACTCATAAAATTGTAAGTATGAATGTGGTATATAGCAATGTATTGTTTTCTATGTAACTTGTTACTGACATCATATTAGAAAAGTTAGATGGAGATAGTATACATGTTCATGATGATGTGTATAACCTTGAAAGTTAATACAGACTATACAAAAAAGAGATATTTGTGTTTTACCAAAAATAGAACAGTGGAATAAAAGGAAAGGAATTATTTTGTTTACAAAATAATTACTTGACCAATTAGGGCCGATATCCTAGATGTTTACTCTAAGTTGGAAAAGTTTATTATGGTCTTAGCCAACCTAGTAGCAATTTGGAAAACTTGTGATATGTTATATTGAGCAATTGTATGCAAACTTTTGTGAAAGTGATATATGTGAAGTTCTGTAAAGCTATTTTGTGATATGAGATCATGCTAAAGATTAGAGATTAGTTAAGAAAGAAGTTACAGAGCCTATATTCTAGAATTCTAATTCCTTGTTTGGGTGGTGAGCTCTTCTTGTAATTGGAAGTGCATGTTTGGGTAGTGGGCTCGTCTTGCATCTACTATACTACAACTCCTAATAGGGTTGGAATCTCCTGATAGGGATTCAAAGTCTCCTAATAGGGACTCTCTATAATAAATTTTCTCATTAACTCCTAACAGGGCCCATCCTCTAACAAGGAACTTATATATTAGTATATTATCTAGTGGGTATCATCCCCAATATGGTTTTCCCTTAGCCAGGGTTTTGCTAGTTTAACAAAATATGGTGTTATGAGTTATCTTTGTGCATGGTTACTATTACTAATCATCATTACTTTATTACTTTGTTATGTATGGTTTAAAGTAAAAAATACTATCTAGTTGGTGACTAAAGTTTGTAGATTATTGATTCACCCCCTCGGAGTAATTCTTATTTCTGGCAATTGGTATCAGAGCACAGTTACTCAAAAGAGGCTTAACAGATTGAGTAAGATCCCTATGGATATGGAATAGATGATGAAGAAACTTGAAGAGGCACTTGAGAAGATTGATCTCCTTACTAAAGAAAGAGATAAGATAAAGGATATATATGAAGACTCCAAAGTATACGTTGGACAATTCAAGGAAAAGATTTAACATCTCAAATCCAAGCCTGAGTTTTCTAAATCTGAAACTAGTGATAATGATTATTCAAAGCTAAAGATAGAGTACGAGATCTTGAAGATTATGAATCTGAAGTTGAGTTTGAGGAGTGATCCGAATACAGATCTTAGAGAAAGTCTAACAAAGAAGACATCTGAGTTTGAAACATTGAAAGAAGATCATGAAGAAATTCATATGTACAATACTATTGTGAAAGGTGAGTTAACTCAGTGCAAGCAACAACTTGAGAATTTTTATTCTAGTAGAGAAAATCTTGATGATTCAATGTCAATACAGAGACCTACTTATGATAGGACTAGTCTTGGTTATCTATTTAACATGTCCCCAAAGAAATCTGAGATTAGTTTAGATCTAAAAGATAAAGATAAATCTAATGATAAGATTGAATCTAGTCAATCTTTTGATAAACCTAAAGATGTTAGACAAGACAAGGAAGTTGAGATATTGGATGAAACAAAGAAAGTGGAATCTCCTAAGGAAACTAGGTATGAATTTAGAGGTAAGTGTTTTTCATGTAATGGAATAGGTCATATGAAAAGAGATTGTACAAATAAGTCATTTAATCATGTTAAGGACTTTTATTTTCATAATTATCATGGTATGGGTCATAAAGCAATTGATTGTAGGAAACCCAAGTATGATAATGATAGAAAAAATAGTAGAACGTCTAGAAATACTAACCCCATAGATAGAAGAAGATCTAATGAGAGGACATTGAAAGAAGGAAGACCTTGTGAAGAAAGAAGATAGATCATGTGTTATAAGTGTAACAACTTTGGACACATAGCTCAGAATCTTCATGCATCTAATGATTAGCAGAATCCTAGAAGCATAACTCTAGTATGTTAGTTATGCAACAACTTCGAACATACAACAAAGTATTGTAGAATGGACAAAAACTTTAGAGATAGAAGGCACAATGGAAGAAACATTAGAAATAGAAGAAATGATGGAAGAAATGTTAGAAATGACAAAAGAGACCAGGAGAAGAACTCTAAAACTAACAAAGATAATGAGGAACAAAAAAATGTAGTTAGTGAACTTCGAGAAAAACTCAATGAGGCATTTGTAAAAGGATTAGATATCTCAAAAGAAAAGATAGAAGATGATGAGACAAGAAGATCAAAGTAAACAATCAATTTTGACTCAATTAAGTTGAATTAAGATTGTTCGCAGCACCAGAGTTTGAAAACATCATCTAAAGATCAAACTAGAGGTTGCAAAGTTGGGAAAAGGTGTATCGAGATAAGTTTAGACAATATCTAAGCTTTCTTGTAATTTAGAGCTTATCTAAACTAGTTACAAAAGAATTAAGAGTTACTATTATTATAGAGAAAGTTAATTTTGTAGTAGAAGATGAAAGATGTGTTTTTACAGAGAATTTCATGGAGCAAAGTTTTGTGGAGCATTGTCGTGATGGAAGGAAGCTATGGTAAAGTTTGGATAGCATCTAAAGATCAAATAGAAGATCTTGAGCAGATATTTGATTTTAGAATTGATAGCCTTTTCACGTTTACATAGTATGTAATTAATGTAAGTTCAAGTTGAAGGAATAAAATGGAGTACAAACTTGATTATCACTTCATTGCAATTACATCAGAAGTATAGATCACTTAGAAGTGATTTTGAAGCAAACCCTATTTTTAGAAAGAGGTTTTTTATCATTTATCTATAGAATTTATTCAATAAAAGTGTATACTTGATAGAAGCATGGATATGTTAGTAGTTCATAATGTTGAAATTGAGGAGAGACCAAAATTGAAGGTTGTTTCCATGAAACCCGTAGAAGGAAACCCAAATTCAGCATTATCCATTACTCTGAACAATGTAGTTTATTTGGAAAATGGAGAAAGTTATCTTAACAACAAGTTTGAATCTATTGGGATTAGTCTTTAATCATGATATGACTATGAAACCTAAATTTGAACATTTGAAGGAACTAGACCTATTCAAATATCATTTCTATTGGGAATTGGACACAGATGAGTGGACATAGATCATACTAAGTAGAATACATGATGGAAAACTATGGATGAAAGATAGTGTAGTTGATATTTCAGCTAACCTTATTCATGTGGTTATTGGTCTTAGCAAACAAGGTAGTGTACCTATAGGTGAGAAATTGGTTAAGAAGAAAGCTGAGAGCTATACAAAAGTAATTTATAATGAAAAGACCATGGTGATCAGAACCATAAAATGATGATGTAAGATTCTTGAGTATAATCATTTCCTACTCTATATGTGCAAGTTCTAAGATTGATGAATTGCCAACTGGATTCATCTATGTGGCCTACAAGATATGTGTTGAAAGGGAACAAGTTAAGCTCAGTGAAATTCGAAGAATGCAACTTCTTGAGAACCTAGAAAAAGTTAAAAGGACTAAGAATGGTGTGTTTAGATTTTGGTCACTAATCAATCATTTATTCTTTCATGTACTTAATAGATTTCCATATTTGTTAGTTAGAGATTATGAGCAGTGAGAGGTGTACAACAGAGAAGATCATAGAAGTGTGTAGAAGACATCCAACAGATAAAATATTGGATAGTGGGAACTTGATAATGAAAACATTTCAGAGTGAGATGAGACAGATTCATAATTGCACCTACAATTGTAGATAGATTTAAAGAAGATATTTGTGTTATGGTTGATATAGATTTTACTTATATTCAAGTAGTAGAACCTTGGGAGACATTTCTTGATCCATTAGGTTATGAATTGACTGAAGATATAGTAGTTGGATACATTGATTTATTGTTGAAATCTGAGAAGGACCAAGTTGAGTATAGATTTGGAACTAATGATGAGATTACCCAATAAACTCATCAAGCATCCTTAGAGAAGGCATCTCATAAGAAGATTGAAATAATAATGAAGAAAGCCTTATCAGAGGTCAGTATGAATGAGGCTAAGTCACAAGTAGTCAAATAGACTATGAAACAAGGTATATTGAATGTGTAACCTTTGTCAATATCTATTGCAGAGACATCTTTAGAACAAATAATTCCTTATGTAGTAGTATCAGATGTAAAGAAAAGTGAGCCAAAGTGGAAATTAGAGAGATTAGTGGATGATAAGTTTGAGAAATTTCATATTGATATCTCTATTATGAGATACATAATAGCTAATAATGTGAAACTAAAGGACATTGAAGACATGGTAAACCAGAAAGTCTATGACAGACTCATTAAAAAGAAGGCACCAACTTCAAAAGAGGACATAGAACTTTGGAAGTCTATGATCAGAATAATATGAATGACTAATGATGAAGAAGAAGTCAAGAGATTGTCAAACAATCTAGTACCTTACTTGAGAAACAAGGTAAGACTATTCCCATTTACGGTGGGTGAGAAAGATAAAATAAGAAGTGAAATAGTGGTAGTCATAAGTTAGATGATGACAGAGTCCAAGGCAACATCTTCACCAGCACCTAGAACCTCAGAAGTGTCAGTAAGTGGTCACACAATGTAGATAGATTAGACCAATGTTACCATTAACATTGATGATACTAACCCATTTGAAATTTTTGAATAGAATGAATGTCATACCAAAGATATTGAAGATCAATTGAAGCAAATTGAAGAAGAGAAGAAGTTATTAGAGGAAGAGAAAAGGAAAATAGAAGACACCAAGAAAAAAATGCTCGAACATGAGATGAAAAGAAAAGTTGAGGAAGAAAAGAAAAGAAGAGAAAGTTAGATGAAGATAGAAGACAAGATTAGAAAAAGAAGAAAATAGAGAAAAAATAAAGAAAAGAAAGAGAAGAAAATGAGAAAGAAGAGAGAAGAATCAAAGAGGTAGTTGAAAAGTAGAAAAGGGAAGATGACACTAAACCTTCTAGTTCATCTACTTTTCTTTTTCTTGCTAGCTTAACAATCAATGATGTTTATCAAACTGACTTGATCTCATCTTTGTCAAAACTTATTGAAAAGAATAGAATAGTAAAGAGCCTGCTAAGAACCTTGATGAAGGTTACTGATAAATTACATAGTACTCTGATAGTGTAGCATACAAAGGCAGATCTTGAATAGAGGGCACATGTAGTGCTAAAATATTTTGATGAAGAATTCACAAATTTGTTGAATGTTATAGAAGCAAAGGCATAGATCTCACATGATCCTAACTTGTTTAGCACTATTTGTCAGAATATCAAGAACAATTTGATAAGTCTTTATACTTGTATCAAGGAACTTCAGAAATGTCAACAGGATGGTAAGATATTTTACATCAAGTGTACTCTATCCCACAAGATCACTAAGGATATTGACACTCAAATTGGAGGAAAGATGAGTGAGCTAGAGGCTCTATCTAGCCAGTTATAGCATTCTTCTAGTAAAATTGATGATTTTGAAGGACAAGTGGCTAGTATTCATAATGATATTAGGAAACTAGAATTTCAGAAGGAACAAATTTTGAAGAGAGTATCTGATTTCAAAGAGTCTATTTTTGTGAAAATATCTATTGTTGAGAAATAGTTGGAGGAATGTGTCAAGGCCAAGGACACTTATTCTAACTCTTTATACATTGACCTTAATGCAATTGAGATTGCATCATATGCGCTATGTGCAATACTCAACTCTACTAAATTAGCCAAGGATACATGGAAAAAAGGTATGAATAATCTTAAGGCAAGTTTTGATGATTGCATGAAGATACTATCAGCTTAAAGGTAGAAGAATAGAGTTTCTTACAGCAGTTTTTGACAGTTTTTGACATTTTAACCTTTGTCATTGATGTCAAAGGAGGAGAAAATGCATTAAAAAATTGTAAATTAGGTAAAGAGAAGATAAAATTGTAAGGTATAAAATCATAGTGTAAGGGGGAGCATATGGACAAGTTGTAATAGTTTCTTAATGTAATGTTACTGTATTATATTTTTCTTAAAAAGTTTTTGATACTTAGCCAATTTTCCCTATTTTGTTGCCATCAATGCCAAAAGAAGAGATTCTTGACAATTGGCTAATGAAGATATGTAATTATTGTCATTTATGGCATAACATCATGAACATTCTTACAAGAAACTTCGAAAATAAAGATACTTAGTTTTTGGTACTCAAAAAATTGTCTAAGTATGAATTTGGTATACAACAATATATTGTTTTGTATGTAACTTGTTACTGACATCATATTATGACTAGAGAAGTTAGATGGAGATAGTATACATCTTGATGATGACATGTATAACTTTGGAATTTAATATAGACTATATAGAAAAGAGATATTCATGTTTTACTAGAAACAGGATAGTAGAATTAAAGAAAAGTAATTATTTGGTTTACAAAATAATTATTTGACCAATTAGGGCTAACATCCTAGATGTTTACTCTAAGTTGGAAAATTATATTATGGTCTTAGCTGACATAGCATCAATTTGTGTAAAGTCATGGTATTTATGCAAAGGACATCTTGCCAATTCAAGTATGTTATCTTGAAAAGTTGTGATATGTTGTGTTGAGCAATTATATGCGAACTTTTGTGAAAGTGATATATGTGAAGTTTTGTAAATCTATTTTGTGATCCGAGATCATGCTAAAGATAAAAGATCAGTCAAGAAAGAAGTTACATAGCCTATATTCTAGAATTCTAATTACTTGTTTGGGTAGTGAGTTCTTCTTGTAATTGGAAGTGCATGTTTGTGTAGTGGGCTCATTTTGCATCTACTATACTACAACTCCTAATAGGGTTGGAATCTCCTAATAGGGATTCAAAGTCTCCTAATAGGGACTCTCTATACAAAATTTTCTCATTGAACCCTAACAAGGTCCATCTTCTAACAAGGAACTTATATATTAGTATATTATCTAGTGGGTATCATCCCCACTAGGATTTTCCCTTAGCCATGGTTTCCCTAGTTAACAAAATATGGTGTTATGAGTTATCTTTGTGCATGTTTACTATTATTGTTCAACATTACTTTATTATTTTGTTATTATGGTTTAAAGTAGTGAAAAATATATAGTTGATGACTAAAGTTTGTGGATTATTGATTCACCAGCCCACCCCCCACCTCTCTGTAATTCCTATTTCTAATAGATTATAGAGGAAGTTTCTAGAGGAACCAAATGGAAAAGTGTGTAGATTCATTGAATCCTACCTAATCCTACCTAATCCTAGAATGGATAAGTATGGTTAAGCAAAAAAAATCTAAATTCTCTATTTATAGAGCTAACTAGTCAAAAGAAAAGGTTGTCATGTGCAAGAACCTAAGGAAGGCAAAGAGTCTAGGGCATTGCTTCATTCAGTGGTTAAATAGAAAATATTATAGTTGGCATACAAAGAAAGAAGGCTTAAGGGGATAAATTCTTGAAGGGTGAACAAGATATTAGAGTTGAAGTGTATGAATGTCAAGCAAAATGCAGGACTAAAATAGAGATCTATAATCTACAATTGAGTTGGAAATTTTTATCAAATCAAGTCTTACTGTTACTTTCTAATAACTATACTAGTGTAGATAAAATCCTTTGGATTAAGGTTAACCTAACAGTCATTTGTAGATTCTTTATGTTAGTCTGGTTTTTCACCATTCCTATTGTGTACTTTCAACAGTGAAAAACCCTAAGTATGTGCCTTGAAAAATTTGAAATTAGGTCAACACCCTAGGTAGAAATTCATAAAAAATCCCTAATGCCTTATCTTGTCTTACCCTAGCTTTTGAAAAAATTTGAAAATAATTTTTCAAACTATTTTTAGGCAGGACATATTTACCCTAAGATTTTACTCACACAAGGATGACCTCATTAATTTTTGATAAACCTTTTATAACCTTGCTATTGAGTACAATTTTTTCAAATATTTCATTGAAAAATATTAATTGCAGTGCTTTTTGATCAATCATTGATCTTAGTCAGATCGATGGATGGTGTATCCTTACATTTTTGAAATGCAAGGTCTTTAACTAAAGTAGACAAGTGCCTTATGGACACATAGCCCTTACTGATGATGGAAGTCTAGTCCACCACAAAGTTTATGCTTGTTAGATTTGTCAGAACTTCCTTGCAAAGTTGTTAGTACTTTTATTGCATGGTCTAAAATTCTTGCATTGTCATTGGTTGGTCTCTTAATGAAGGTATTACTTTATGTTCAATTTTCATGCCCCATTGACTTTGTTAGGATCAAAGGCTAGTGCTTGCCCACATTTTGAAAGTGCACAAGAATTATACAAAGAGGGGAAGTGCCTTGTGGACACATGTCCATGATGATGTCAGTGCTACATTTTGTGAGATGAACCAGCATTGCTAATAGTTGTTCTCCTTCTATATCATACGTGTCAAAATTCCATTAGATGTTTATGCTGACATGGTTTCTTGTAATATCAGTTGGCTTCACTGTTGATCTTGACTCGATCAATAGACAATGCTTTGTCGCTTGATGAAGTTGCATGAGAGATAAATAAGGTGGGTAAGTGCCTTAGTGATAGGTGCCCTTAATGATGTCAATAGTTTTGTATTATATTGTCAAAAGGGTTCAAGTTATACCACTGTTGATCTTTCAAAGAATTATGGCTAGTCCTTGCCCACATTTTAAAAGTACTTACTGGTTATATAAAATGGGGAAGCACTAGCCTCACATGTGGCAAGTGTGACATCAAGGACTCACTTTTCTTGAAAACAATAAGGAGCCTAGTGGCATGGAGTTTGTTAGATTATACTGCTTCACATGGAGAATTTCTATTGGTTGATGAAGTTGACTTGGTATTATAGTAGTAAAATGATCTATAATCATTGATCTAACCAAGATCAGGGGTTGGCACTTGACTACATTTTCAAGATGCGAGAAATTTAAGTAATGCAAGGAAGCACTAACTTAACAGGTGGAAAAATGGGGCCAAGCCTTGAGGAGAATGTTGAGTCATGCCAAGTTATAAAAGGTTTGATAAATTAAATCATGTTCATTGGTAGAAATATGACATGTGCATGCCAAGTTTGAAGTGATAATATTAGGGGCATAGAATTGTTAAAAGTTATTGTTGCAGTCAGACTTGCTAGAGCATGTGGGTTAAAAGGTGATACTTTCTTGTTTGAGTTAGCTGATTGGACCATAGAAAACAAGGACTTTGATACAACATCGATCTGGGAAAGATTGACAGCCGATGCATGCCTGCTTTATAGAAATGCAAGAGATTTACATAATTCAAGGAAGTGCTAATCTGACATGTGGCAAGGTGGGACCAAATGTGACCAAGGAGGGCTGATGATGCACTAGGATGGAGGATTTAATACACAAACTATATTACACCTTTTCACATATGGCTACAAGGATGCTTTATTTATCATGACCATCAATCTAGGCAAGATCAATGGTCGACACTTGCCCACTTTCTAGAAATGCAAGAGATTTACATAATGTGGGGAAGTACCTATTTGACACATGGTCAGATTTTTAAAGCTATAAAGTAATTAGTCTTTTTTAATTAAGGTCGTCTAATTTGATGAAATCAATAGATAATATTCAAATCGGAGTGTAACATGGAAATAATAGCTATTGGAAGTTAATGTTGCTTAGAGTTCATTCATGTGATTTCAAGGCATGAATAAAATTCACAAAGCTACCATTATTGAACCACCAAAGTGTAAAAGTTTATAAGAGCAAAAAGGACTTCCAAAGCTAGGGCACAAAAATTATACTAGGTGATTCAGTGAATTACAGCACAAATTCCATAGAAAAGAGACACAATTCAGTGGGTAATTACTTTGCAACTTTTGAAAAATCAAAGGTTTGGTGTTGTGTATAGCTTAGGGTTTTCAAGATGCCTCCATGAAAGGAATATTCTAGACAAACTGATTACCTTAAAAGGGTTGTACATGATGATTTTCTTGAATAATTCCCACTTTCTGTAAACAAAATAACCAAGGGGAGAGAACTTATTCCAAAGAACCCTAGGGTAGTTGTAGTAGAGGGTTTTTATGATAGAGCGAATTGGGCAAGAGACACCAAGGTTTCTATGGGAGGTCAAAATTATTTTTAAAATGGTTTGCTGAGAGAAACCTCGACACCCCTTTGAGTAATGTTTGGGAATTTGACATTCAGAAACTAGTAGTACCTAGGATTTTCTTCAATAGTTATCTACATACTAATTTGGCTAAGAAGTATGCTCATATTACTAGATTTGTGAAGAATTATGCTAGAAGGTTTCTCCTGAACTAATTAGGGAAGTTTTCAATCTTAACCCAAACAGTGTAGTGTAGGAGATCATTGATATGGATGACCTTTACGCTAGGTATGATGCACAGAGAATATACCTAAGGATAGTGCCCATGCAATAGAATTTTGCTAGGATTGGTACATTACCCTTGGTTACAACCCATACACCAGAGCTATTAATGAGGAAACATTTCAATCCTTGGGATTAGGCATTATACTTCACTCTATGCAAAAAAAATTGTTATGAATGAGAAGGAACACATTAAAGGCTATATTGTTCTTATCATGGCTCAAACATTACAATTTGAAATGAGTAGTATTCTCAATTTTGCCACTTTTCTTGCACAAGAAATTCATAATGGTTTTGTGGGGATATCACAAGAAAAGGTAAATAGACCCTTTTGTTGGTACTCATTGCTCATGCACATATGTTTGTTTAAGGGAGTTACATTTTTCTCTAAAGTTATTGGAATTAGAATTGAAAAGGGATGGAGAAAAGAATCCAGTCCAATTGTGGAGCATAAATATGACTATAGAGGCCAAAGATGCCAGTTTTGTGCGATTTGATAGGTATTTTGCATCTAAGCTTAGATTGCTTTTAAGAGGGTTAGCCCTAGAATTCCATAATCACTGTTAGAATTGGTCAGACCCAAGGACCATGCAAAGGGGCTTTTGGTTAGTCACAACTAGGGGGATATAATCCCATAAAATGTTTCTATAGTGATCAGAGTATATGGTTTTTTGGGAAAACCTCATGTACTGCCTTTCCATGTACCATTAAAGATAGGGATAGCTGAACTATTATGGTAGATTGGAACCATAGAGGAGAGAGAAATGACTAAAAAAGGTACCTGTTTCCTAGTAGTCACTGTGGCCCATGATTTTGTTTTTGTAAAAAGGGGATGGAGGCACCTCAGTTTATTTTTGGATAGATACAATATGGAAAAATCCCATGCAAGATATATTGATCTAGAGGGATTTTATGATCTTTTGAAAGAAAGAATAAAAGCTGCTCATATGGCACAACAAGTGTGTTTTCCTGAAGACATTATCAAAAATATTTTATCTTTATAGGAGTAGGAAGTAAAGAAAAATGGGTAACTTATTCAGTAAAAGTTTGGAATTCATTAATGCTTTTGACTCTAACTATGATCATTTAAAAGATAAGAAATATTGGGGAGCCAAAATCCATGTGTTGATGAATAATTTTGCTACAATGATGCAAACAATGAATGAGAAAAAGGTTACATTTGTTAAAGCCTATCTTGATAAAGTAACAGAGGTGGAGAGGAGAATTAATAGTAGAATGATTGTTGCACCAAGCCAGTACACTTTGCAAAAGAGGGTAGGGTACATTGTGGTAGAACATATAATAGGTTCCCCCTTAGAGAAGGCAAAGGTAAGAAAGTCCACCTACTACCATTGCTCCCAAAAGATAGAAGTTTGAATAGAGATCCTCTTCTCATGTAGAAGAATATTCACCAACTTAGTCTCCTCTCCATATAGAAGATGAAGCATCATTGAGAGAGAGATTAAGGTAGATGGGAGAGGAACAAAATGTAATTGTTACCACTATAGACATGGAAAGAGAGTGCCTCAAGAGCCTCATGTACCCTCCTTAGACCTTACAATTTTTGATTATAAATGTAAGGAGATAGACCCAATAATAGCTCAAGATTCACAAGAATTTATTGATGATGAAAATTTTGTTAAATCTAGGGAATTTGCTCAATTTTTGTGGATAAAAAACATAAGAAATTTTGAGAAAACATCTGAGAAAATAAAAGCAGAGCAACCTGACAAATCGAACTCTGTTATCAAGGAAGAGGTGAAATCCAAGTTTTTGAGTGACTTTTCCTAGTTTACACCTGGGGCCAGGAGTTAAATTGTTAAAAAGTTAGGGGTCCTAATTTTTCCTAAGTGGGACATAGCTAATTCTATGATCTTTGACTTAGTTAGGAAGGAAAAGGTTGTACAGTATAAAACTAAGGAAGAGATACTATAGGTGCATAGGGGAGTTAAGCTCAGTGATGACCATCAAGCCCTAGTAATCTAGTTAATTGAGAAAAGAGATAAAACTAGAATGAAGGAGATCTCTAGTGTAGAACATATTAGTGCTCTTACAGTATATAGGGCTGGTGAAATGAGTAGTCAACAAATTTTTGGAATGGCTTTAGAAGTGGTGAAATTTGGGAATGTGGTGATTGGGCAAGAACAAGATAGATTCTTGGAACTCGATGCCAAATTTGAAGAAGTCTTCAAGGCCTATGAGGAAAAGGGAAAACAAATACAATTACTGGAGGACAAGGTCTCTCAAACGGACAAGCTACTTGGAAAGAGAAAAGTAGGAGAATCTAGTAGGCCCAACATTGTATACCCCTAGCCACAAGTTGAGCCATTCAAATCCACACCCATTGTGAAAATCTCGAACACCCCATAGAGGCCTAAATTTTATACTACAAAGGAGTATGGAGAAGAAATAAATAAATTGTATGCAATGCATTTAGAATTGAATAATCAATATGAAGAAAAGCTGAGGTAGATAATTTTGTTCCTAGTAGAGAGAATTGAATGGCCAACATTTTTTGACCAGTTGGCAAGAGTTATTTTTTTTGTGATGAAATAAAAGGGGGTAAAGATAATCTAAAAACCATCGTACAAAAATGGGGTGTAAGAAATAATGATATCACTATTATGTGCATATCTATCATCCAATTGCCTTGCCATCGAGTAGAAAAGATATTTGATTTATTAAATAATTTGGAGGATTTTCAAAATCAACAAGTCTCTATCCAAAATAGAATAACCATTTGCCTCTCCAAATATATAGTTGAGAAGTTTGACCTTTTTCCTAGTTCTCTAAAAAAGGTTGATAGAATAAAGGAAAAGGAAGAATGGAAAAATGAGTTGGATGATATATTATGCCAGAGAATGAATAATGTTATAAATAAGAAAGGGCATATATTATGGGAAATGACCAATAAGGAGTTGGTTAAACTATAGATATTTTATAAAGCCATCAGAAAGGACCTTGTTGAAATAGAAGCAGTTGGAAATTCAATAATAAAAGTGCAAAGAGAATTCCTAAATTTTGATTAGCTTGATGACACTACTTTCAACGAATGGAAGGAAAATTTTTTGTCTACAGAACAGATGGCAAAAGATGATGGGGTGGAAAAAGATGCAGATGTAATTGTTATTTTAATAGTTCATGATGAAAACCATGAGAACCCTTGAGTTGAGGTGAGCTTGCAGGTAGCATAATAGACCATGTCACTTTAAAGCCTGATAGCCACCTACTCCAATGAATCAGATTGATAAATGATCAAATCATGGATTTTTTAGTGATCCAAGAAATGTAACAGAAAAAGGGCCTACCAAGAGAATATTATGATGTATGAGTTTTTCTATTACACACAATTGTGTCTTTTTGTGACAACTATGTAAATGATTTTTATTTTTGTTGAAAACTGTCAGTTCTCTAAGCCTGAAGCTTGTTGCATCCCACACTATATAAGTGAGATTCCAAGGCTAGAGAAGGGTTTGATTTCTTATGCAAATTTTAGTTTACTTTGAATATTGGTTAGTCTAGTTATTGGTGCAAACTTTATGATGTATCTTCTCTGCAAGTTTTCTGAGAATCGATATTATAGGAGTCTGAAGTCTTTTCTAGAATTATTCTAAGTATTATTTCAATTGTATACAATTTTCAAGGAAGATTAATACAAGTTTGAACCATCACCATCTTTTCTTGTTGAATTTTGTCTCCATTATTTTACCTGGTTATTTTGATGTTGTATAAGCAAAGCTTGTTCAATTGAATGCAATTCTTTAGATTGTATGTCAGTTCATTATTGCTATTAATCCAATAAATTAAGTAAATGCTTTAGTGAATTTTACAGAGTTCCTTTGGTAATAGGATGGATGTCTATAAGAATGAATTTCAGTAAGAATTACTGATAATTTTTATTGTTATGCAACAAATTAGATCCCTAAATTGGAATAGACTCTGAATCCCAATGGAATAGGCACTTATCTGATTAGTCTAGTTTACAATTGGAGAGGTCATAAATGAGCACCAACTTTATAATCAAAATCCATTTTATTTTACTATTTGAAGAATATCAAAGCTGGTCAGCACTTATTTGCATATAATTTCTGAGTTTTACTTAGCTACTATCACCCAAAAATATTTGTGAAGTTTAGAAGAATTGTGACCAAGTGTTCTTGTAAGGGATGTATATTCAGATGGAATTATATGTAAGGTAGTTATAGTGAAGGAGAATTATAATCAAACTAAGAAAATCTTCATTCACCAGCATCATTTGAATCATCCCCTAGGTATACCCACCTTGGTTTTACAAAGCCTAAAGACCAAAAAGCCAATATTGGTTTTGTTGAAGTTGGATCCAAATAATAAGCATACACAATTGTTAATGGGAAATAGTTGGTCTCTAGATCTATGAGTGTTATTATCTTGGTATTGAATTTTGTTGTTCAGTAGTTGAAAAACACCAACAAAATGGTGACTCTTCTAGGGATTTTTTCAACACATATGTAAGAAAAACTATAGTTTCTTTGGTCATGTTGTATACATGTCTGATTATTTCAGTACTATTTGTGGTTGTGGTGGACTAATTTTAGTGACACATGAAAATAAAACCCAGGTGCCACATGTGTACACTTACATATATAGTTTTTTTTCAAAGTGTCTTATCTGTTAAGCCACAATTATAGTTTTATGATTTTGTGATTGGTTCCTCCGTGTGTAATGTATGTTATATTGTCGTGTGTCCTTTCCATAAAGGTAGGAGTTATTCTATTGTACTTATACCTAATTATAGTGTGGTAACTCAGTCAAGGTTTTGAAGCTAGTGTTTATTTGAAAAATAGTAAATATGGCTGACAAAAGGAAAAATACAAGAGCTTACACAAGAGCTAATCTTGATGTACCAATTTATATTGATTTGCCTCAAGGTGGTAGGAAGAACCTGAAGAAGAAAAAAGCAGGCCCAAATCCTATGTAGAAGCCAAGAGGTAGTGTGTCAGTTAGTTCTCAATACCAACTAGTGGTAGGAAGAGAATCATCCTCACTTGGTTCTGAATCAAAGACCACATGGCTCCTAGGAGGAATATTTAGTACCCCGTTACTAGATGAAAGAATATATCAAGACAAGAATGTTTCTCAATTAGGGAATGCATCACCAAGACTAGATCTCATAGTAGAGATGGACCATAGGTTAGGGTACAAGAATTCTTTTCAAGATCCTTTTAATCCTAGAGTTGTTCCCTACATAAAAACTAATCTTATAGATTTGGATGATCCTATTGATTCAGAAGCTACTTTTGTAGACCCTAAGGAACTATGTTTAGAAATAGAAGTTTTGAAGAAATGGGTTGCAGAAGAAGAAGCTAAGCATGCTCGTTTGGAGAAAGAAAAGGAGTAGGCCACTTTGAATGCTATTGTTGAAAGAGCTAATTTTCTAAGAAGGAAGGGTACATTGAAAGAGAAAAACAAGAAGTTGGAATAGATAACCTTAGTCCTTCATGCTAATATGTTTGGAGATATAGATACTTTAAGATCTAAGGTTCTAGAACAAGAAAAACTGATGAGCCAAAGGCAAGAAACTATTATTACTCAAGTCCAAGCTTACAAGCATGTCCTAGTAGACCATATAGAACCCACTATGAAAACTAAAAATAAAGGAAAATGTAAAGCTATATAGGAATCCAAATAAATGAACCCCAAGCTCTACAAAGAAAATCCATAAACCCTCACATGTCAAAGTTAGATCTCGATCTAGAGAAGGCTAAGGAGAAGGATGATCTTGAAAAGGAGCTTGAGAAGGTTGAGAATGAGGCTCAAGCTACAAAAACTAGAAGAAAAATTTACTTCATAAAATCTAATTCTACATTGGCGTCATGGCCAAACTGGTCTACACCACCTGTAACTTTTGCACCTATCTTTGGACTAGTAGTTTCAAATTAGGTAATATCTCAATCAGTCCCTACCTCATCATCCACTGTTAATACTCAAATCCCTATTGTCCAACCTCAACAATTTCAAAATGTTGTTCCCAACCAAGCCAATATAGCAAGCACCTCAAATGTTGTTGGTTTTTAAAAGAAGCCCATCTACATGGAGAAATATAGATAGATTTCATTTGTAGGTATTCCTAGTTCTACACACCCCATATCCTTTGATTAAAGAGATAAGGTTGTTAAGTTCTCTAGAAATAATGTTGTTATTGGTGAAGAGAATTTAATAATTTTTATAGATATGCTAAATGAATTCGAGGTTGAATATGAGGATATGGTGATGAAGTTGTTTGTTTGTTCCTTGACTGAAGATGCATAAGATTGGTTCAGAGGATTACCTACTGATAGCATTAGTTCATGGAGTAACTTGGAAAATTAGTTTAAAGAACAATATGGAGATAATACTAATGTTGGTTTTATGTTAAATGATTTCAACAACATCAAGAAGAACCCTAATGAGTCTACAATTGATTTCAATGTGAGATTCCAAAAGGAGATGTATAAATTGTTCCAAGTTATGAGGTTGAATGAGGATGTTTGTCTGACAATGTATTTCAATGCTTTTGAGAGTAAGATGGCTTGCCAATTGAGGGATAAAGATCCTAAAACTCTGAGAGATGCATATAAGATTGTAGTAAATATTGAAAATAATAGGAAAGCATCTAGCCAGCTTGGGAGGAGATATGACCCAAAGTTATTCAATCCAAAGAATAACAATAAGAAAGAAGTTGATAAAAATCTTGCAGGTAAGAAACCTAAAGAAGCCATAATAGGGCAGGTATTGGAATTGTTAAAAAAGATGAAACCAACTACTTTCAATACCCATAAGCCCAATGTTGGTTAGAAAGCTCTAGTGAATAATAATATTTTCAATAGGCAGCCTAGAATGCAAAATTATCCTTATACTACTCAATGGAAAGATGGTAAGCCAATTCCTAGCTAGACTCAAAATGTGAAAGATAAGGGTACTCCAATCCTCTGCAAAGAAACTTTGTAAATATGAATGATGATGTACCATGGTGCTTCATATGTCAATCCCCTCATTCTATTGATTATTGTGTTGTTGCTTAATCATTTTCCTTAGATCAAAGTGTGAAGCATGAAGAGGAAAATAAAGAGAAAAGCCACAATGATATAAGTTGCAATATGGTAAGCATGTATGATGATTTTATAGATTCTAATTCGAAAGAAACTAAGACTGATGTTACTAGTCAGAGAATTGCTTATCATTTACACCATCAGCAAGTGCTTTCAGATGATGAAGGTTATGATGAAAACAAGGTATGTGTTACATCTTCTAATGTTGGTCACATAAACTTGAGAATGCCTTTGTGAGGCCTCACCCCAACCCGTTATAGCCTAGATGTATTATTTACATTTTGATATTTGAGGCCTTGATATTTTGACAAATTTAGATGGATAGTGGATTTTCCTTATCTATGGATTTGATACTTTAGTAGTGTCTTACATTGTTATACGCACAAAAAACCTGTTATTGTATAGGAAATGTTCGAACATATTTGGGTGTAGTTTTATGACATGATATTAGTAGATTTTAATACCATGCAAAATGTTAAATTGTTCTGAAGATTTTTAATGTATGGATGAATATTAATTTGATTATGATGTCTATGACATACAGATTTTGATATCTTAACGTTTCGAGTGGAATAATTGAAAGATTAGGAAAGGATATTTAATTTGAATTATATTAATATGAATGTTGTTATTATTATTTGCACTTATGTTGTATATGCTTATTAACTCCTTGGACTACTGATGCTCGAGTTTGATGTGTAGGAAGAGGAAGCATGGAAATTTAACAGGGAAACGAGGTATAGACACATGTTTAAATGACTCTGCCAAGGTGAATATTTGTAAGGTTCGTAAACCTCATTGTGATGTGCTTATTTCATAAATGTGGGATGTATGTGTGTGGTATGTGTTCATGTGTCAATTTTGAACATGTCATGTGTGATGTTTAGTGCATTTTGTGTGTCTCACTTGACACTTGTGCTCATTATGTGAAATGACATGTTCTTGACGATGGATCATGTGGCCACCTCACTTCTAAATTAAAAATGTCTTAATTGAGAAATCTAATTTTAACCCTGAATTAGTAAAGAGAACAAGGTTCTCACCATGGGAAAATTTGAAAACTTGAAAATTATACTACCTAGCATTGAGAGGGTCATAAACTAACTCTAGGGTTAAATTGTGATACAAATAAACCCTACCCATGTTAGTACTATAGGTTAGGGGGATAATAATGACCTCTAGGGTGTCTAGTAGACCTAGGAGACCCCATGAAAATGACATGCTTTATTGAATCCGAAAATGAGAAGGATATATAGAGGCATGGGTAAATGGGAAACTCACTTGGCCACTCTCTATCTTTAAAAACAAGTAGGGTTTGAAGGGAGAGGAAGGAGCTTTTCTACAACTATTCATTGCCTTTTCTTGGAGAGAGGTTGGTACCCATGATCATTTATGTTCCTTATTTTGCATGTAGAATAGATATGGTGTTCTTCATGTCATGATGAGATTTTGGTGTAGTGTAGTGTGATTGTGGAAAAAGATCTTGTTTTTGTGTTGCATGTGAGAAGTTTTGTGAGAATCTTTCTTTGATCTTGCTTTGTTTTATGTTATGTGTTTGTGAAATGGGTGTGAAGCATCACTCACCCTTGGGAGGGAAGAGATGCTTGGATAAAGGGGTTAGTTGGGCTCACACATGTAGTTGAGGAACACTCCTATGTGAGGAGGCAATTTTATATGTTTAATGGAATGTGTTCATCTTGCTTGCTTGAATTTTGGGAGGTATAATGAGGTGTGTGGAAGGGAAGATATTGTTTTCCCCGAAAGGGCATGTTGATATTGAGAAGATGTGTATATTTTAAATGAAACTTTTGGAAATCCTCCTCATGGTGAGAGCCCACCTTCACCCTATACTTGATTCATTTTTTGAATCTTTGTGCAAGCCTTGGGATGGGATTTCTTGAAAATTTATCGTGTTAAATTTGTCATTTTGTTGTGATTATGCATGGCATGTGAATGTGTAGAATGCAACCATTTATGCCTTGTTTCCCCAAGCTCGTTGGGTGGTCTCCTTGAGTCCTAGGGTGGGAGGTGAGCCTCCATGCTTCCATATTGTCTCTCTTTTTGCAAGTATTCACTTGGAGAGTTTTGGAAGCTTGATGTTCATGAAATTCTTTTTTTTGCATAGAAGAAGATCCTTATTGTTTGTGTTGGAATGGAGGAATGAACTCCACCTTATTATGAAAATTCATCTTATTGTAGTGTGTTTCTATTGGTCTCATGTAATTGCCAAAGAGTGAGATTGTGTGAAAACTTGTTGTAAGTTTCTCCTTTGTGTATCTTAAGTGATGACTCCACCACCCTATTATTGTTTATAATTGTGTTGATGCTATCTTATCATTGTTAGAACTTGGAATGTGCTGAAGAAAAGAATCTGTATCATGTTAAACCTTGAAAGAATAGATTGGACATTAAAATTTTATACCTCTATCTTCTCAAATTCTGTGAAAATTATTTAGTTGTTTGATGATCAGTATTGAATTCAAAATGGTTGTAAGATATGCAATTGATAACAATGGAATTGTAGGTAGCTTTAAATATGAAAATTGGATGTCACTAGAATTTTATGGAATAGTGAAGTTTATGAAATTTCAGTTGTAAGGATTCCATTGAGTTTCATATTAGTGTATCATGCATTTAGAATTGGTTAGTGAAATGATAGTTGATTAATGTTATAGCTAGTTATTTGAAAATGAAATTATAACACATAATGGAATAATAGATTATCGCCAATGCATTTTAAATGATCAGAGAAACTAGTCCAATTAGTTCAGCTTGAGTGAAACCTGTAGATGCACATTTTGCATTCTCGAAAATGTATGGGTAACCCAAAAAAATAGACACTGAATAAACTATGAATATCTGAATAATGATAGATGAGAAATAAATTATTTTAAAATCTCACTATTAATAATACCAGACTTATGTGGAAAAGACCTTGATTATGACAGGACCTACACAACTAAAAAATATATATATTTATATAAATAAATTAAAAGTAAGGGAGAAAGAAATCTCTAAAAATACTAAGCTGACCTAACATAATTAATAGATAAAATATCTTAGTTAGATCCACTACCTAAGCATACCACATTCAATAAATTAAGAGTTAAAAAAAACTTAATCAAAAGATTGCTTCAGCGATGATGTAAGCGGCTGACCATGGACAAGCATTTATCGCTAAGTCAGACATGGCAAACACCCTTTGAAATCTCTCGTAGACTTACTTGCCGTCACAAAATAAATATGAAATGGACTAGTATGTCCTAGCTATATTATCCTACTAAGCATACTCGATCTCATTTCATCCAAGCACATAATTCCTAGAAATTTAAGACAATACATGGTCCCTCTAAGCGGCTGGATAAAGAAATTAAGTTGACTTGAGAGAGAGTTTAGAAGTTAATATTTATGGCTATGATTGACCTGCCTGCAATCCCATCATTAGCGCCTAGTTGAGGCTTGGAAAAAGGGGGGAGATTTAATGTATAGCACTGCACATGCCAAGTGGAAAGGGAGGCTTACATTGGAAGGAGATGGAAGTGAAACTTAAAAAGGGAATTGAGCATTTAATTGGACATATAGCATAGCCTCTAATAAATCCAACGGAGATCTTGCCCAACTCGCATGGAGGAGTGATGGGGCATGTGTCTAGTCTCCAAGAAAATTTGCATGGGCAAGTGGTACGTTAAAGTCTCATAAAGTAAATTTGATTTTTAATTTATATATTTTTTTAATACAAAGTTTGTTAAAAGGTAATGGGGTGATTAGTATGTACATTGGGTAAGAGGATAATGTAATTATAACAATTGTGATATAAAGTGTGTAGTGTATTTGTTTTTAGGACATGTAAAGTTAGGAGTGCGAGGAAATTTGATAAAGTTATTAAATAAATTTTGGGGTTAATTCTAATGTGTATATTGTTTTAAACATAATTGCAAATAATAATGGAAATAAAAATTAAACAAAATAATAATAATAATAATAATAAATAGACTTGATATTAATATAAATTAAAATGGTAAAATTGATATAGCATCTTCTCATTATAATCTTGGAACTTTCACTATTGCAATAATGCAAACTAGAAACCACCTATGTATTTGGGATGTCTTATATAGGGTGCAAAAGGGTAAGAGCTTACAACCATTTCACCCTGCATAGTTTTGCAATTAGTTTTAGTAAATAGGTAACCACCGCAAGAGGTTCTCGAGATCCAATTCCGAGTGAACAACTTTGTACCACTAACATTCCTCATTCCCTCTTGGTTCAAGGATTAATTATGTTCTTACCATTACTCTCTTTGTCAAAAAAAAATTATTGGTTGTGTTTTTGCCTCATAGAAATGTGGCATGACATTATGGTATCAGAGCTTTTGGTTCAACACTAGGAACCTAACCCATTTCATCTAACTGATGAATTGCAACTTGTGTAGGATGCCTGTAGTCATGTGTAATGGTTGTCAAAGGGTCAGGGGTCCTAGAGTAAACCCCGTAGGCCAAGAGGGGGAAGGATAAGATGTAGGAGGGCCCCCATTGGGGCAACCTCCAAATCTTAATCAAGTTCTGAATGCTATCAATAATTTTATTGGGGTAGTACAACAGAGATTACCTCCACCAGGACAGCGGGATGTAGGGGGCCAATCTTAGGGAAAGGAGTAGAAGTCCCCCACCTAGAATTGCCTTTAAAATGTCAAGGGGAAGCATCAATACATTAGGTTGAGTCACCCCCTATGTTAGAGTGAGCACCAGCAAGAGTACCCCATGATAATGGAGATGAGATTAGTGACCTTCTACGACTCAAGCCACCCCTATTCACGGGTACCATAGATGGCACACGAGCGGAGGTGTGGCTACAAAGCTTACAGAGGTGCTTGGATTGTGTACCCATGGGAGCCACTTGAAAGAACAATTGTCCATACACCTTCTATGAGATGATGCCTCCACATGGTAGTAGCAGGAGGAGACTATAGGGAGAGTCAACATAGAGACACTCACCTAGGAGTCTTTTGTGGACCATTTCAAGGATAGATACTTGTTAGAACACTTTAGACAAAGGTAGGTTGAAGAGTTCCATGATCTTCAGCAAAGGGGTGTCATAGTGGCATAGTATGAGAGCAAGTTCTTAGAGTTACTCCCTTATGTGGAGTATATTAGAGATGAGAAGCTTCACATCCATCAGTTCATTAAGGGCCTTAACTTATCACTTCAGGGACCAGTGCAGTTGGCTTTTCCTACTACTTTGAAAGAGGCAGTTGAGATGACAATGGTTGCCAAGGACATTCATTATAGGTAGGAATCTCAAGATAGGTCCCATGATCAGAATCCCTCCTAGTAGTCAACTTAGCAGAAACCCATTTGGAAGGGTAATTAAAGTCAGTCAACACGACCCTCAAAAGAGCCACAGACATAGTAGAGAGGGTAGTAGGACACTAGGCAGATGCCATCACAGGGTTACTAGGCCTCAAATCCCAAGAAGTGGTAGTCACAGGGCCATAGATGAGATCAGAGGACATAAAGCCAATATTCATAGCCATATAGGACTTAGCAGTCCTCTAGGGGAGGTTTTAGTGGGTCTAGTAGGATTGGGGGTCAGCAGTAGTTCAGGACACAATGAGTACAAATTTAGACCCATGGGCCATGTTATGCTTGTGGTGGTATGGGTCATATTGCAAGATAGTATCCACTGGGTCCCACAGTAGGCAGTTAGTGAGGAGCTACTTCAGAGCCTACAGTAAGTGACATGGGTATATCTCATAGGGTTTTTGTAGCAGTTGATGATCACCAAGCTGACCATCAGGCTACAGTGATTGAGGCTGCAAGTATGACTAGAGATTTTGAGGTGACTATATTATTTGACTCCAGAGCTATAGACTCTTTTATTTTTTCCCTTGTAGTGGAGCATTGTAGGCTAGTGGTAGCTAGACAAGATGTTAACTGGGAGGTTGAGCTAGCTTCAAGGGCTAGGGTGTTAGTTGATTCTTTGATCCATAAGTACCCAATTCAGATTGGAGATGTGATCACCACTTTAGACTTGCATATTACTCCCTTGGGGTCCTATGATGTGGTCCTTAGCATGGATTGGCTTAGTGCCCATAGTGCCAAGGTGGATTGTCGATAGAAGAGGATTGAGTGTGTAGATGATCATGGTACAGCTAGGGTGATTTTTGGAGTTTAGAGGCCAGTATCCCTCTGTATGATTTCTGCCATGCAACTTAAGCGGTAAATGTGAAGGGGATGTCAATTATTTTCCATCACCATTAGTGATAGAGAGGATGATGTAGGGGAGGAACCTTCACTCAATGACTATCCAATATTACAAGAGTATCTAGATGTGTTTCCATCGGAGCTTCTTGGTATGCCTCCACCAAGGGAAGTTGATTTCCATATTGATCTCATACTAGGAGCTAAACCTATATCTAGAGCACCCTACAGGATGACCACCCATGAGTTCAATGAGCTTAAGATTTAGCTAGAGGAACTTTTGGAGAAGGGTCATATCCAACCTAGTGTATCACCTTGGGGAGCACTAGTGATTTTTGTAAAGAAGTTTGAGTGGACAGAAAAGTGTGAGGAGGCCTTTTAGAAGCTCAAGAGGGCACTCACTAGTGCACTCATTTTAGCAGTACCCGACCCCTCAAAGTATTTTTTAGTATGCACAGATCCTTCCTTGGACGGAATTGGAGCTATTCTTATGCAAGAGGGTCAAGCCATAGCTTATGAGTCAAGGAAACTCAAGGGACATGAGCTCAATTATCCTACTCATGATCTCAAGCTTGCACCAGTGGTCCATGAATTAGCATGATGGTGACATTTCCTTCTAGGGCTATGATTTGAACTTCATTTAGATCAACAGAGCCTGCAATATATTTTCACACAGCCAAATCTTAATGCAAGGCAAAGGAGATGGATGGAGTTCCTATGCGAGTATGATTTTGATCTACATTACATTAAGGGTAAGGAGAATGTGGTGGCATATGCCTTGAGTAGATGATGTCATGAGCTTGCTTCCATAGTTATTGGCATAGATTTGAGGGAGTGCATTTTGCATCACCTATTAGAGGATGAGTTCTATGTAGAATTTTTCTAGATAGCCCAATCTTAGAGACCTCTTGAGGGTAAATTTGTTGACTATTCATTGGATTCTGAGGGATTGCTATGACATAAAGGGTGCATCTATGTACCCTTCATGGGAGACTTACGCGACTTCATCATTTTGGAGTCTCACGAAGCACCCTATGTGGCACATCTAGGTGTTAATAAGCTTCATGCAAATTTGAGGTAGTTATATGATTAGCTAGGGATGAGAATGCAGATTGCCAACATTATTGAAAGGTGCTTAGAGTGTCAGAGAGTTAAGGTAGAACACGATCACCCAAGTGAACAGTTGCAGCCACATGAGATACCTAAGTGGAAGTGGGACACTATCTCCATCGATTTTATTATGGGTGTCCCAATGTCTTCTCATCGTCATGATGCCATCATGGTGACAATTGAAACTTTGACCAAAGTTGCTCACTTTTCACTAGTCTATACCACTTTCATAGCACCCATAGTGGCATAGGTATTCTTGCAAGATATTGTTAGACTCCATGGCATTCCTTGTAAGATAATATTAGATAGAGACTCCTTATTTACATCATCCTTTTGGAGGTAGTTGTAGACATCACTTGGTACAAGCTCAACTTTAGCACTACTTATCATCCTCGAATGGATGGGCAAATAGAGAGAGTTAATCATATCCTAGAGGATATGTTACGAATGTACATGATGGACCACCAGTCCAAGTGGGAAGAGTACCTCCATCTTGCACAATTTGCTTACAACAATGGGCATCACACTTTTATAGGCATGCCACCCTATCAAGCCTTGTATTGTAGGTCTTACAGGACACCCATAAGTTGGGATAGGACAAAAGACAGGGTATCTATAGGGCCACAAATAGACAAGGACATGGAATAGTATGAGGTTTTGATAAGACAACACCTCAGAGAAGCCCAAGATAGACAGAAGAAATATGCAGATGCAAAGATGATGGATAGAGAGTACATGGTTGGAGATAAAGTATTTTTGAGGGTGGCACCACATAAGAGTCCAATCCATTTTGGAAAGGGCTCTAAGTTAGCACCTCATTTTGTGGGCCCCTTTGAGATTTTGGAGTAGATAAGACTAGTTGCTTATCATTTAGCCTTGCCACCCAGCCTATCACACATTCATGATGTATTTCATGTATTAGTATTGAGGAAGTATGTATATGATGAGTCTCACATCATAGAATGGGATGCTTTGTAGGTGGAGTCAGACGGGCAGATGACATTGGAGCCCATTCACATTCTGGCTTAATAGACCCTGACACTTTGAGGCAGATAGCTGCACAAAGTTAGGGTCCAATGGGATTTTTATGATGAGGTCACAACTTCATGGGAGGATACAGCTCAGATGAAGGCACAATACCCATATGTTTGTGATGAACTCCAGGAGGAAGTTCATGTCTATTGGGGGAGGATGTGAGGCCTCACCCCGACCCGTTATAGCTTGGATGTTTTATTTACATTTTGATATTTGAGACCTTGACATTTTGACAGATTTAGATGGATAGTGGATTTGCCTTATATATGGATTTGATACTTTAGTAGTGTCTTACATTGTTATACGCACAAAGAACCTATTATTATATAGGAAATGTTTGAACATATTTGGGTGCAATTTTATGAAATGATATTAGTAGATTTTAATGCCATGCAAAATGTTAAATTTTTCTAAAGATTTTTAATGTATGGATGAATATTAATTTGATTATGATGTCTATGACATGCAGATTTTGATATCTTAACATTTCGAGTGGAATAATTGAAAGATTAGGAAAGGATATTTAATTTGAATTATGTTAATATGGATCTTATTATTATTATTCGCACTTATGTTGTATATGCTTATTGACTCCTTGGACTACTAATGCTCGAGTTTGATTTGTAGGAAGAGGAACCATGGAAATTTAATGACAAAATGAGGTATAGACACGTGTTTAAATGACTCTGCCAAGGTGAATATTTGTAAGGTTCGTAAACCTTGTTGTGATGTACTTATTTCATAAACGTGGGATGTATGTGTGTGGTATGTGTTCATGTGTAGATTTTGAACATGTCATGTGTGATGTTTAGTGCATTTTGTGTGTGTCCACTTGACACTTGTCCTTGTTATGTGAAATGACATGTTCTTGACGATGGATCATGTGGCCACCTCACTTCTGAATTAAAAATGCCTTAATTGAGAAATCTAATTTTAACCCTGAATTAGTAAAGAGAACAAGGTTCTCACCATGGGAAAATTTGAAAACTTGAAAATTATACTACCTAGCATTGAGAGGGTCATAAACTAACTCTAGGGTGAAATTGTGACACAAATAAACCCTACCCATGTTAGTACTATAGGTTAGGGAGCTAATAATGACCTCTAGGGTGTCTAGTAGACCTAGGAGACCCCATGAAAATGACATGCTTTATTGAATCCGAAAATGAGAAGGATATATAGAGGCATGGGTAAATGGGAAACTCACTTGGCCACTCTCTATCTTTAAAGACAAGTAGGGTTTGAAGGGAGAGGAAGGAGCTCTTCTACAACTATTCATTGCCTTTGCTTGGAGGGAGGTTGGTACCCATGATCCTTGATGCTCCTTATTTTGCATGTAGAATAGATATGGCGTTCTTCATGTCATGATGAGATTTTGGTGTAGTGTAGTGTGATTGCGGGAAAAGATCTTGTTTTTGTGTTGCATGTGAGAAGTTTTGTGAGAATCTTTCTTTGATCTTGTTTTGTTTTAATGTTATGTGTTTGTGAAATGGGTGTGAAGCATCACTCACCCTTGGGAGGGAAGAGATGCTTGGGTGAAGGGGTTAGTTGGGTTCACACATGTAGTTGAGAAACACTCCCATGTGAGGAGACGATTGTATATGTTCAATGGAATGGTTCATCTTGCTTACTTGCACTTTGGGAGGTATAAGGAGGTGTGTGGAAGGGAAGATATTGTTTGCCCTAAAAGAGCATGTTGATATTGAGAAGATGTGTATATTGTAAATGAAATTTTTATAAATCCTCCTTATGGTGTGAGCCCACCTTCACCCTATACTTGATTCATTTATTCAATCTTTGTGCAAGCCTTGGGATGGGATCTCTTGAAAATGTATTGTGTTAAATCAGTAATTTTGTTGTGATTATGCATGGCATGTGAATGTGTAGAATGCAACCATTTATGCCTTGTTTCCCCAAGCTCCGTGGGTGGTCTCCTTGAGGCCTAGGTTGGAAGGTGAGCCTCCATGGTTCCATTTTTTTGCTCTTTTTGTAGGTATTCACTTGGAGAGTTTTGGAAGCTTGATGTTCATGAATTTCATTTTTTTGCATAGAAAAAGATCCTTATTGTTTGTGTTGGAATGGAGGAATGAACTCCACCTTATTATGAGAATGCATCATATTGTAGTGTGTTTCTATTGGTCTCATGTAATTGCCAAAGATTGAGATTGTGTGAAATCTTGTTGTAAGTTTCTACTTTGTGTATCTTAAGTGATGGCTCCAATACCCTATTATTGTTTGTAATTGTGTTGAAGCTATCTTATCATTGTTAGAACTTGGAATGTGCTGAAGAAAAGAATCTGTATCATCCTAAACCTTAAAAGAATAGATTGGACATTAACATTTGATGCCTCTACCTTCTCAAATTCTATTAAAATTATTTAGTTGTTTGTTGATCAATATTGAATTCAAAATGGTTGTAAGATATGAAATTGATAACAATGGAATTGTAGGTAGCTTTAAATATAAAAATTGGATGTCACTAGAATTTTATTGAATAGTGAAGTTAATGAAATTTCAGTTGTAAGGATTCCATTGAGTTTCATATTAGTGTATCTTGCATTTAGAATTGGTTAGTGAATGATAGTTGATTAATGTTATAGTTGCTTCTTAGAAAATGAAATTATAACACGTAATGGAATAATAGATTATCTCCAATTCATTTTAAATTTCATAGAAACTAGTCCAATTAGTTAAGCTTGAATGAAACTTGTAGATGCGCATTTTGCATTTTGGAAAATGTATGGGTAACCCAAAAGAATAGACTCACTCTATTACGGTCAAATAAAATAATAGACACTGAATAAAGTATGAATATCTAAATAATGATAGATGAGAAATAAATTATTTCAAAATCTCAGAATTAATAATGCCAGACTTATGTGGAAAAGACCTTGACTATGACAAGGACCTACATAATTAATATATATACTAAGCTGACCTAACATAATTAATAGATAAAATATCTTAGTTAGATCCACTACCTAAGCATACCACATTGTTTTTTAAAAAGAAAAAAATTAAGAGTTAAAAAAACTTAATGAAAAGATTGCTTGAGCGACGATGTAAGTGGCTAACCATGGACAAGAATTTATTGCTAAATTAGACATGGTAGACACCCTTTGAAATCTCTGGTAGACTTACTTGGCATCATGAAATAAATATGAAATGGACTAGTATGTCCTAGCTATATTATCCTACTAAGCGTACTAGATCTCATTTCATCCAAGCACATAATTCCTAGAAATTTAAGAGAGTATGTGGTCCCTCTAAGTGGCTAGATAAAGAAATTAAGTTGACTTGAGAGAGAGTTTAAAAGTTAATATTTATGGCCATAATTGACCTACCTGAAATCCCATCATTAGCGCCTAGTTGAGGCTTGGAAAAAGGGGTGAGATTTTAATATAGCACTCCACATGCCAAGTGGAAAGGGAGGCTTACGTTGGAAGGAGATGGGAGTGAAACTTAAAAAGGGAATTGAGCATTTAATTTGACATAGAGCACAGGCTCTAATAAATCTGATGGAGATCTTGCCTAACTCACATGGAGGAGTGTTGGGGCATGTGTCTAGCCTCCAAGAAAATTTGCATGGGTAGGTGGTAGGTTAAAGTCTCATTAAGTAAATTTGATTTTTAATATGTTTTTTTTTAAAATACAAAGTTTTTAAAAAGGTAATGAGGTGATTAGTATGTAGATTGGGTAAGAGGATAATGTAATTATAACAATTGTGATATAAATTGTGTAGTGTATGTGTTTTTAGGACATGGAAAGTTAGGAGTACGAGGAAATTTGATAAAGTTATTAAATAAACTTTGGGGTTAATTCTAATATGTATATTGTTTTAAAGATAATTTCGAAAAATAGTTATAATAGAAGTTGAATAATAATAATAATGGAAATAAAAATTAAAGAAAATAATAATAATCATAAAAAAAAGTAAAAATAGACTTGATATTAATGGAAATTAAAATGGTAAAATTGATAGAGCATCTTCTCATTATAACCTTGGAACTTTCACTATTGCAATAATGCAAATTGGAAACTGCCTATGGATTCGAGATGTCTCATATAGGGTGCAAAAGGGTAAGAGCTCACAACCATTTCACCCTGCATAGTTTTGTAATTAGTTTTAGTAACCAAATAACCACTGCAAGAGGTTCTCGAGATCCAATTTTGAGTAAACAACTTTGTACCACTAACATTCCTCATTCCCTCTTGGTTCAAGGATTGATTGTGCTCTTACCATCACTCTCTTCATCAAAAAAAATTATTGGTTGTGTTTTTGCCTTGTAGAAATGTGGCATGAAATTCTGGTATCAGAGCTTTTGGTTCAACACTAGGAACCTAACCCATTCCGTCTAACCTATGAATTGTAACTTGTGTAGGATGCCCATAGTCACCCATAATGGTGGTCAAAGGGCCAAGTGTCCTAGAGTAAACCTCATAGGCCAAGAGGGGGTAGGATAGGATGTAGGAGGGCACCCACCAGGGCAACCTCCAAATCTTGATCAAGTTCTAAATGCTATCAATAATTTGATTGGGGTAGTACATAAGAGATTACCTCGATTAGGACAACAACATGCAAGGGGCCATGGGGCCAATATCAGGGAAAGCAGTAGAAGTCCCCTACCTAGACTTGCAAAGGGTCAAGGGGAAGCATCAATACATCAGGTCGAGCCACCCCTTGTGTTAGAGCAAGCACCAACGAGAGCACCCCGTGATAATGAGGATGAGATTAGTGACCTTCTATGACTCAAGCCACCCCTATTCATGGGTACCATAGATGGCACATGAGTGGAGGCATGGCTAAAAAGCTTATAGAGGAGCTTGGATTGTGTACCCAGGGGAGCAACTTGAAAGCATGATTGGCCATACACCTTCTATGAGATGATGCCTCCACGTGGTGGTAGCAGTAGGAGACTATAGAAATGATCTCCCAAGTTCATAGCAATTATAGTTTGAGGAACCAAACAATCAATAATGATGCTGGGAAATCTTTTGGTGTATTTATCAAGGATATTACACATAAGATCTAGGATGAAAATAAGAAGGTTAATACATATATCCCCAAAATCAAATATAGTAAGGCTAAGAAATGGGAACCCAAGAAGAAGGTTCAATTTTAAACAAATGAGACAAAAAAGGTAGTTGTGCAAGAAAAGAAATTAGGACCTAGTACTATCAAGCAAATAATAGGGCATACTATTCAAAACATTTCAACTCCAGGTATTCTTGTAAAACTCGCTATTGTTGAACCTGTTGATATGATATCCATGTTATCCCAAATAACTGTAAAGGTGCCTTTATCTGAACTATTTAGAATTTAAGATCATAAAAGAAAACCCTTGTCATGGTTGGGAGGGGTAGGAAAAAATAGTAATATTGTAGAACAAAATGTTATTCAACAAACCCCATTGGTAGTAGAGGATAGTGGTAGTATATCTTAGATTCCCCAAATATTTTTAGGTGATTTTTCATTGGCATATATAGAAGATATTAACCCATTTTTTAAGCCTGATCATAAATGGAAAGACCCTAAAAAATTGCATGATCGAGTCAGGAACCTCCAATACCATCATGCCTTTTAAAATCATGGAAGCTCTAGGTTTAAAAGTGGATACTAAGCAAGGCAGATGTAGAGGCATGGATGCTAGGGAAGTTCTAGTCATAGGAACTATCACTACTTTACCATTCAGGCTAGCTGCATACCCTAAGGTAGAACTGACCATGTTAGTCCTTGTAGTTGATATTCCTCTACATTATGGAATGCTACTCTCTAGAAAATGGAGTGCTTCTATGGGAGGAAGCCTACAATGTGATTCAACTTATGAAACTTTTCACATAGGAGATAAGGCTGTCAAAGTGGATAGAGAACCAAGGGTTAGTCATATTTTGGGGGAGGAAATTGATAGAGATTCCACTTGTTTCTTAGACACTAGTGTGAATGCATTTAGAGAAGAATTGATTATACAAGAAGTTGAGAAATTGCCTACAGTGATTGAACATGAAGTGGAATGTTGTATGGATTCAACAATTTTGTGGACTATGTATTTTGATGGGGCCAGCTCTAAGGAAAGTTCAGGGGTAGGGGTGGTTTTTGTCTCTCCTGAGAAGAATACTTTTAGATACTGATTTAACCTAATTTTTTCATGTACTAACAATATAGCTGAATATGAGGCTCTGTTATTGGGATTGAAGGTTGCTACCCACCACAAAATTAAGAGGTTGCATGTTATAGGTGATTCTAAATTAATTATCTTATAGATAAGGGAAACATATGCTTCTAAGAATAAAAGGTTGAATTAGTCTAGAAATGTTGTTTGAGATTAGATATAATTTTTTGATGCATTTGGTATATCATGAGAGATAGGAGTCAAAATAAGATGGCTAACCTATTAGCAAATGTAGCAATTAAACCAAAAGATATATCATTTGCAGGAATCTCGCAAATTGAGGTTCAAAATAGACCATCAATACCTGATAATATTTAACATTGGAAAGTCTTTGAAGATGACAAAGACATTGTGAATTTCTTATTGAATGAAGATAAGTATCATGGTCAGGAATTGGATTGTAGTGATTTGGTTGAGACTATAAATGGTAAGGAAACAATTTTCGGTCAAGAGGTCATGGAACTAAAAATAAATAAAGTACCTAAGGGTTTGGTTGTTCTAGAAAATTTGTTTGACAACCAAGATAGAGTAAGGCCCATAGCCAAGGATTGTAAACCTCAAGAGTTGGAAGAAATAAACCTTGGAACTAATGAGTCACCCAAGAAGGTTTATATTGGTTAGAATTTGTTAGATAATATCAGAAAGCCTTTGATTGACCTACTAAGGAATTATAGACATATTTTTGCATGGTTATATTAAAATCTCAAGGATTATAGAGAAGACCTATTCCTACATGTTGTACCACTGAAGGAAAATGTGAAACCTTTTAGGCAAAAATAGAGACCAATAAATCCCACCCTAGCACCTAAAATGCAAGAAGAACTAATGAAGTAAAGGGATGGGGGAATAATTAAGCATATTAGAAATTCCACTTGGGTATCAAATCTAGTACCTATTAGAAAAAAGAATGGGGACATCAGATTATGTTTGGATCTCAAAAATCTAAACATTGCTTCCTTAAAAGATAATTATGGTTTGCCAAATATGGAGGCTATGTTACAATAGGTAACTGGCTCTGAGTTGATTTCTATGATGGATGGGTCCTTAGGGTATAACCAACTCCTGGTGAAAGAAGAAGAATAGTTTAAGACAACGTTTACAACTCCATGGGGAGCTTATGTGTATGTAAGGATGCCTTTTGGATTGATTAATGCTAGTGCCACTTTTCAAAGAGCTATGGATGTATCTTTCCATGAGTACATCAATAAGTTTATGGTTGTATACCAAGATGACCTCATAGCTTATTCTAAAAAGGTCGAAGATCGCTATAGGCATTTGGAGAAGATTTTCATTGAAGCATTGGAATATTGAGTGTTATTAAACCCTAAGAAATGTACATTTGGGGTAACTAAAGGAAAACTATTGGGACATATAGTATCAAAGGATGGAGTAAAGATAGCTACTACAAGAGTGGTAGCCATTGATAAGGTGCCTAAGCCAAATAATGTGAAAGGAATACAATCTTTCTTTGGGCAAGTTAACTTTCTAAGAAGGTTTGTCACAAACTTTGCTGAGATTAGTAGACCTATTTCCAAAATGCTCAATAATGGAGCTACTATTAATTGGGATGGTGAACCTTCATGGCCATTTCAAGATATTAAAACTACCATAAAAAATGCTCTAGTCCTTATGACTCTAGATTACACAAAGACAATGTACATATTCTCTTTTGCATCTTTCTATACTGTAGTTGTAGTCTTGTTGCAGAAGAATGAGGAAGGATATGAACAACCAATTGCATTTTTCATTAAGTCATTACAGCCTACTGAACTAAAATATGAGATAAATGAGAAACAAGAATATGCTTTGGTAAAGGTTGTTAAGGCTTTTAGATGTTATTTGGTAGGTGCCATTGTCATTGCATTCATACCTAGTGCTACTGTAAAAGACATATTTTCTCAACAAGAGGTATTAGGTAGAAGATGCAAGTGGATCAACAGAATCTAAGAATTTAACATTGAAATATAGATAACAAAACTAGTAAGAGATCAAGGATTAGCTAAGCTTATGGCTCAATCAAATTTAGATGCTAATCAGATAAATATAGTAGCAGACGATTTGAGATCTAATTTATGTCATATGGATCACTGTGAATGGTATACTAATGTTATTCATTATTTGCAACACATGGAAGCCCCTTCCCGTTTGACTAAAAATGAGAAGAGGAGTACTAAGTTACAAGCCATCAGATACATAATTGTCAGGAACAATTTATGGTGGAGAAATTTTGAGGGAGTGTTACTAAAATGTGTTGATGAAGAAAAGGAAAAAGAAATCTTGAACTAAATGCATGTTGGAGTTTGTGGAGGACATTATATGGCTAAGATCACTTCACACGAGGTGATGAGATCTAGATTTTGGTGGCCATCCCTTTTTAAGGATGCTTAAATCATGGTAAGGAAATGTGATGCTTGTCAATTGTTTGTAGGAAAGTTGAAATTCTCATGTAATACTCCATTAAAGTCAATTGAGGTTCAAGCACCATTTCAACAATGGGGTATGGATTTCATAGGTGAGATCTCTCCTAAATCTAGCACTCGCTATTCCTAGATTTTAGTTGCTATTGATTACTTCACAAAATGGGTAGAAGCAGTTCCAACAAGAAATGCAACTAGTAAAGTTGTAAATAATTTTCTTCTAAATAACATCATTTAAAGATTTGGTTGCCCACAGAAAATTGTGATAGATAATGCTATGTGTTTCAAATTTGATGAGTTTATAAAATTTTGTGAGAAATATGGAATAACAAGATTAGCATCTTCTCCATATCATCCACAAGGAAATGGAAAAGCTGAATCCAGAAATAAAAGCTTATTAAAAGTCATTAAGAGGACCTTGGATGATAACAAGAAAGCATGGGATTCCAACTTGCAGCTAGCAATATGGGTGGATAGGGTGACTGTGAAGAAAGCTATTGGTGTACCCCCATTTGATATAGTATATGGAATTTAGGCAAGGATGCCTCAAAATAACCTAATGAGCTTGGATAAATATATTCAAATATATGGTGAGGATATCATCGATGATATGAAAGAAAGACTGGATGAGTTAGTTGGATTGACCGAGACTAGGAAAGAAGCATCAATCAGAAATTAGAAGTTATAATTATAGGTCAAAACACTTTATGATAATAGGACAGTGAGCAAGAAATTTGAAGATGGAGATTTAATCCTCATGTGAAATGCCAGGATTGAGGATAAAGGAAAACATGGTAAGTTTGATCCTATCTAGTTAGGTCCCTATTTGATTGAAAATACATGGGGAGAAGACTCTTATATTCTCAAAGAGGTGACTAGAAATATTCTTGAATTGTCAGTTCATGGACAGTTCTTGAAGATGTGTTTCTGCTGAAATACTTGTTTTATCCATGAATGGTAGTCTAGGTTCCCTTGTATATTCTGTTTATCCTTTGTCTTTGTATAGTTTCTCGTGAATAGTTTTGTCCCAATTGTTGTTACTCTCTCAAAGAGTTGTCAGTTTTTAAGAAGTCTCTATTTTTTGGTCTGCTTCTCCCAAAAATTCTAAGACCTCATTTGAATCTAGAGAATTCAATGTCCCCAAATAGAGCCACTATTGGCCTAGTTTTTCACCATTCCTATTGTGTGCTTTCAGGAGTGAAAAACCCTACGTATGTGCCTTGAAAATTTTGAAATTAGATCAACACCCTGGGTAGAAATTCATAAAAAAAACCTAATGCCTTATCTTGTCTTACCCTAGCTTTTGAAAACTTTTGAATATAATTTTTCAAACTATTTTTAGGCAGGACACATTTACTCTAAGATATTACTCACACAAGGATGACCTCATTAATTTTTGATAAACCTTTTATAACCTTGTTGTTGAGCATAGTTTTTTCAAATATTTTATTGAAAAATATTAATTGCAGCACTTTTTGATCAATTATCAATCTTAGTCAGATCAACAGATGGCATATCCCCACATTTTTGAAATGCAAGGTCTTTAACTAGAGTGGGCAAGTGCCTTATGGACACATAACCCTTGTTGACGATGGAACTCTAGTGCACTACAAAGTTTATGCTTGTCAGATTTGTCAGAACTTCCTTGCAAAATTGTCAATACCTTTATTCCACATTCTAAAATTGCTTGCCCACATTTTGAAAGTGCACAAGAATTATACAAAGTGGGGAAGTGCCTTGTGGACACATGTCCATGATGATGTCAGCATCACATTTTGTGACATGAACTAGCACTGTTGATAGTTGTTCTCCTTCCATATCACAAGTGTCAAAATTACATTAGATGTTTATGCTAACATGGTTTCTTGTAATATCAATTGGCTCTACCGTTGATCTTGACTCGATCAATGGACAACACTTTCTCACTTGATGAAGTTGCATGAGAGATAAATAAAGTGGGTAAGTGCCTTAGTGATAGGTGTCCTTAATGATGTCATCAATTTTGTATCAGACTCTCAAAAGGGTTCAAGTTATACCACCATTGATCTTTCAAAGATCGACGACTGGCATTTGCCTACATTTTGAAAGTACTCACTGGTTAGCTAAAGTAAGGAAACACCAACCTAAAAAATGGCAAGTGTGAAATCAGGGACTAAATTTTTTAGAAAACAAGAAGGAGCCTATTGGCATGGAGTTTGTTAGATTATACTACTTCACATAGAGAATTTATACTGGTTGATGAAATTGACTTAGTATTATAGTAATAAAATAATCTATGATCATTGGTCTAACCAAGATCAGGGGTTGGCACTTGCCTGCATTTTTAAGATGCAAGAAATTTAAGTAATGCAAGGAAGCACTAACTTGATGCATGGAAAAGTGGGGCCAAACCTTGAGGAGAATGCTAAGTTACACCAATTTGTAAAAGGTTTGATAAATTAAATCATGTTCATTGGTAGGAATATGACACGTACATGCCAAGTTTGAAGTGATAATATCAAGGGCGTAGAATTGTTAAAAGTTAATGTTGCAGTCAGACTTGTCAAAGTACAAGGGTTAAAAGGTGATACTTTATTGCTTGAGTTAGCTAATTGGACCATAGAAAATAAGGATATTGATACACCATCGATCTGGGCAAGATTGATGGCTAGCTCTTACCTTCCTTATAGAAATGCAAAAGATTTACATAATGCGGGGAAGTGCTAATCTAATGCATGACAAGGTGGGACTAAATGCGACTAAGGAGGGTTGATGATGTGCCAAGATGAAGGATTTATTATGCTAGTTGTATTACACCTTTCACATATGGTTGCAAGGTTGCTTTATTTACTGTAACCGTTGATCTAGGCAAGATTGATGACTGGTGTTTGCCCACTTTATAGAAATGGAAGAGTTTTACATAATGTGGGGAAGCACCTATTCAACATGTGGCTAGGTTTTTAAAGCTATAAAGTAGTCCTGCCTTTTGAATTAAGGTCATCCAATCTAATGAAATCAATGGATCATATTCAAATTTGGGTGTAACATGGAAATAATGGCTATTGGGAGTTAGTGTTGCTTAGAGTTCATTCATGTGATTTCAATGCATGAATAAAATTCACAAAGCTACCATTATTGAACCACCAAAGTGTAAAAGGTTATCAGAGTACAAAGGACTTCTAGAGCTAGGGCATAGAAATTCTACCAGGTGATTTAGTGAATTGCAATGAAAATTTTGTAGAAAAGAAGCACAATTCAGTGGGTAAGTACTTTGCAAGTTCTAAAAAATCAAAGGTTTGGTGTTGTGTATAGCTTAGGGTTTTCAAGATACCTCCATGAAAGGAATTTTTTGGACAAATTGATTACCTTAAAAGGGCTATACATGATGATTTTCTTGAATAATTCACACTGTCTGTAAACAAAATAACCAAGGGGAGAGAACTTATTCCAACGAACCCTAGGGCAGTTATAGCAAAGGGTTTTTATGATAGAGAAAATTGGGTAAGAGATGCCAAGGTTTCTATGGGAGGTCTAGAATTGTTTAAAAAATGGTTTGCTAATAGAAACCTCGACACACCTTTGAGAAATGTTTTGGAATTTGATATTGGGAAACTAGTAGTATGTGGGGTTTTCTTCGACAATGATCTACTTACTAATTTGGCTAATCTAAGTATCATCATATTACTAGATTTGTGAAGAATTATGCTGGAGACAATATTTTTAAGGTTTCTCCTGAACTAATTAGGGAAGTTTTCAATCTTAACCTTAACTGTGTTGTGCACGAGATCATTGATATGGATGGCCTTCAAGAAAGGTATGATGTATAGAGAATATACCTAAGGATAGTGCCTCTGCAACAAAATTTTTCTAGGATTGGTACATTACCCTTGGTTACAACCCATATGCCAGAGCCATTAATGAGGAAACATTTCAATCCTAGGGCTCAGGCATTATACTTCACCCTATGCAAAAATTTTGGGATGCACAAGGAGGAACACATTAAAGGCTCTATTGTTCTTATCATGGCTTAGAGATTACAATTCAAAATGAGCAGTATTCTTGATTTTTCCACTTTTCTTGCACAAGAAATTCATAATGGTTTGGTGGGGATATCACAAGGAAAGGTAAACATACCCTTTTGTTGGTACTCATTGCTCATGCACATATGTCTATTTAAGGGAGTTACAATTTCTCTAAAGGAATGGAATTCAGATTGACAAGGGATTGAGAAAACAATCTAGTCTAATTGTGGAGCATTGATATGACTTCGAAGGCCAAAGATGCCAGTTTGTGAGATTTTATAGGTATTTTGCATCTAAGCTTAGATTGCCTTTAAGAGGGGATAACCCAAGAATTCCACAATCACTATTAGAATTGGTCAGACTCAAGGACCATGCAAAGAGACTTTTAGTTAGTCACAACTGGGGGGATATAATCCCATACAATGTTTCTACAGTGATCAAAGTATATGGTTTTTTTAGAGAACCTCATGTATTGCCTTTCCATGTACCATTAAAGATAGGGATAGTTGAACTATTGTCACAGATTGGAACCACAGAGGAGAGAGAAATGACTAAAAAGGTACCTTTTTCCTAGTAGTCACTCACATGGCCGATGATTTTGGTTTTGTAAAAAAGGGATGGAAGCACCTTAGTTTATTTTTGGATAGGTACAATATGGTAGAATCCTATGCAAGATATATTTATCTAGAGGGATTTTATGATCTTTTGAGAGAAATAATAAAAGCTTCTCATATGGTACAACAAGTGTATTTTCCTAAAGACATTATTAGAAATATTTTCTCTTTATAGGAGCACAGAGTAAGAAAAAAAGAGAGAGTAGTGTTCAGCAAAACTTTGGAATTCATTAATGCTTTTGACTCTAACTGTGATTCTTTAAAAATTAGGAAATATTGGGGAGCCAAAATGCATGTGTTGATGAATAATTTTACTACAATGATGCAAAAAATGAATGAGAAAAAGGCTACATTTATTAAAGCCTATCTTGATAAAGAAATAGAGGTGGAGAGGAGAATTAATAGTAGAATGATTGTTGCACTAGGTGAGTACACTTTGTAAAAGAGAGTAGGGTACATTGTGGTCCAGAACATACAACAAGTTCCGCCTTAAAGAAGGCAAAGATCAGAAAGTCCACTTGCTACCAGTGCTCCCAAAAGATAGAAGTTGGAATAGGGATCCTCTTCTCATGTAGAAGAGTATTCATCAACTCTGTCTCCTCTCCATATAGAAGATGAAGCATCTTTGAGAGAGAGATTAAGGTAGATGAGAGAGGAAGGAAATGTAATTGTTATCACTACAGATATGGAAAGAGGAGTGCCCCAAGAGCCTCATGTACCCTCCTTAGACCTTAGAATTGCTGATTATCAAGGTAAGGAGATAGACCCAATAATAGCTCAAGCTTTACAAAAATTTATTGATGATAATTTTTTTGTTAAATCTAGAGCATTTGCACAATTTTTGTGGAGAAAAAACATAGGAAATTTTGAGAAAACATGTGAGAAAATAAAAGCAAAGCAACTTGACATACCTGACTCTGTTATTAAGGAAGAGGTGAAATCCAAGTTTTTGAGCCACTTTTCCCAATTTACACCTGAGGCTAGGATATAGATTGTTAAGCAATTAGGGGTCCTAATTTTTCTTAAGTGGAACATAGCGAATGCTATGATTTTTGACTTAATTAGGAAGGAAAAGGATGTATAGTATAAAACCAAGGAAGAGATACTATAGGCACATAGGGGAGTTAAGTTTAGTGATGACCATCAAGCCCTAGTAATATGGTCAATTGAGAAAAGAGATAAAACTAGAATGAAGGAAATCTCTTGTGCAGAACATACTGGTGCTCTTACAGTATATAAGGTTGTTGAAATGAGCAGTCAACAAATTTTTGGAATGGCTTCAGAAGTGGTCAAATTTGGGAATGCGGTGGTTGGGCAATAATAGGACAGATTCTTTGAACTCAATGCCAAATTTGAAGAAGTCTTGAACGCCTATGAGGATAGGCAAAAACAAATACAATTACTGGAGGACAAGGTCTCTCAAATGGACAAGCTGCTTGGAAAGAGAAAAGTAGGAGAATCTAGCAAGCCTAGAATTGTATACCCCTGGCCACTAGTTGAGCCATTCAAATCCAAACCCATTATGGAAATCCCAAACACCTGATAGAGGCCTAAATTTTATACTATAGAGGAGTTTGAAGAAGAAAGAAATAAATTGTATACAATGCATGTAGAATTGAATAATCAATATGAAGAAAAGTTGAGGTAGACAATTTTATTCCTAGTAGATAGAATTGAATGGCCAACATTTTTTGACCAGTTGGCAAGAGTTATTTTTATTTGGGATGAAATAAAAGGGGGTGAAGATAATTTGAAATTCATTGTACAAAAATGAGGTGAAAGAAATAATGATATCACTGCTATGTGCATATCTATCATCCAACTGCCCTGCCATCAAATAGAAAAGATATTTGATTTGTTAAATAATTTGGAGCATTTTGAAAATCAATGGGTCTCTATCCAAAAGTGAATAACCATTTGCCTCTCCAAATATATAGTTGAGAAGTTCAACCTTTTTCATAGTGCTCTAAAAAAGGTTGATAGAATAAAGGAAAAGGAAGAATGGAAAAATGAGTTGGATGATATATTATGCTAGAGAATGAATAATGTTATAAATAAGAAAGGGCATATATTATGGGCAATGACCAATGAGGAGTTGGTTAAAGTGCATATATTTTACAAAGCCACCAAGAAGGACCTCATTGAAATAGAAGTAGTTGGAAATTTAGTAATAAAAGTGCAAAGGGAATTCCTAAATTTTGATTGGCCTGATGACACTACTTTCAACGAACGAAAGGAACAATTTTTGTCTACAAAATAGATGGCAGAAGATGATGGGTTGGAAGAAGATGCAGATGTAACCATTATTTTAATAATTCATGATGAAGACCATGAGAACCCCTGAGTTGAGGTGAGTTTGTAGTTAGCAAAATAGGACACATCACTTTCACGCTTGATAGCCACCTACTCTAAGGAATCAGATTGATAAATGATCAAATCATGGAGTTTTTAGTGATCCAAGAAATGTAACAGAAAAAGGGCCTACTAAGACAATATTATGATGTATGAGTTTTTCTGTTACACACATTTTTTTCTTTTTGTGATACCTATGTAAATATCTTTTATTTTGTTGATAGTTCTCAGTCCTCTAGGGCTAAAGCTTGTTGCATCTCACAATATATAAGTGAGATTCCAGGGCTAAATAAGCTTCTAATTTCTTATAGAAAATTTAGTTTACTTTGAATATTGGTCAGTCCAGTTATTGGTGCAAACTTTATGAGGTATCTTCTCTGCAAGTTTTTCGAGAATACATTGATATTATAGTAGTTTGAAGTCTTTTCTCGAAGTATTTTAAGTATTATTTCAATTGTGTACAATTTTCAAGGAAGATTAATACAAGTTTGAACTGTCCCCATCTTTTCTTGTTGAATTTTGTCTCCATTATTTTACTTGGTTATTTTGATGTTGTATAAGCAAAGCTTGTCTAATTGAATGCAATTCTTTAGGTTGTATGTCAGTACATTATTGCTATTGATTCAATGAATTAAGTGAATGCTTTAGTGAATTCAATATATTTTCTGTGGTAATAGGATGGATTTCTATAAGAATGAATTGCAATAAGAATTGTTGATAATTTTATTTGTAATGCAACAAATTGGATCCCTAAATTGGAATAGACTCTGAATCCCAATGGAATAGGCACTGAACTAATTACTACAATTTGCAATTGGAGAGGTCATGAATAAGCACCAAATTTATAATCAAAATACATTTTATTTTATTGTTTGTAGAATATCAAAGCTGGTCAGCACTTATTTGCATATAATTTTTGAGTTTTACTTAGCTATTATAACCCAGAAATATTTGTGAAGTTTAGAAGAATTGTGACCAAATTTGCTTGTAAGGAATGTATATTGAGATGGAATTATATGTAAGGAAATGATAGTGAATGAGAATAAGAATCAAACTAATAAAATCTTCATTCACCAACATCATTTGAATCATCCCCTAGGTATACCCACCTTGGTTTTGCAGAGCCTAAAGAGCAGAAAGCTAGTATTGGTTTTGTTGAAGTTAGATCCAAATAATAAGCATACACAATTGTTAATGGGAAATAGTTGGTCCCTATATCTATGAGTGTTATTATCTTGGTATTGAATTTTGTTGTTAAATAGTTGAAAAAAACCAACACTTTAATCATGTGACATTATAATGGAATGGTCTAAAGTCCTCTAATAAGGCTCACACCTAACAGTGTGATTGGAATCCTTTAACTAGGTCACATTTAACAGGGTTAGCCTTTCACAAGGCATCACTTTAGAAGAGTGACAATTAGTAACATTTTAATGATGGTTTTTCCCAAATTGAGTTTCCATGTAAAATCCTTATGTCAAATTATGTGAATTTTCTTATTGTATTTCATGTTTACATTTCTGCAAACTTGTTTTGACCTAGGACAATAACCTACAAAGTTAAAGTATTATATGATCTAATGGATGCATGCATGTTGAGGTTTTATTGATATGGATTTGATTAATTCTAAAAAGTTTTATTTGTACATCTGGACCTTGGATAACTGATTCAACCCCCATGCTCATGTATTCTAAAGAATTCCAAAAATTGGTATCAGAGCCATGGTGCTTGAAAGGAAATAGTTTGAAGCTACAAAGAGCTAAAGATCAAGATGTATAAAAAGGAGGCACCCAAATTGAATAAGGAAAATTTTTCTGCATGGAAAATTTTGATGAACCTACACCTAGGAGGTCTTGGAGACCATGCACAATCTACCATCACCACTGAGCATGTTGATCATACTAGAGCCCTGACTATTGATGATTTGAAGAAGAAGAAAGAACACAATTAGGCAATGTTGGAGATTACCTCTTCCATAAGTTACTCAAAGTTTGATGACATCAAGGATAGTGGTAGTGCAAAGAAGATGTGGGATGCTTTACACAAAATTTATGGAGGAGATGCAAATTTTTTGAGAGCCAAATCTAAAAGTCTAAGAGGAAAGTTTGATAAAATGAGAATGCAAGAAGGTGAGAATATTATTTGATATTTCTCTAGAATAAAGATATTGTGAATGCTATTAGAGGAGCTAATGGTATCATGGATAATAAGACTATAATAACCAAAGTACTATGACCACTACTTCCTCCTATTCATGCTATTAGAGTTTCTACCATACAAGAATTAAGATGTATACCTCATAGTAATTTGAGCCTTAAAGGATTTATAGGTAGGCTCACTACCTTTGAACTCTCTAATTTTGATAATTTCAAAACTAAACTATAATTAAAGGAACCTAAAGAGAAAAAGAAAAGGTCAAATATGTTTCTAGTGGTAGTGATACAGATGAGGAAGATGTAGAACACTTTGAAGTATTGTTGGCAAGGATATTTCATAGAGGCAAAGGAAAAATCAAATGTAAGCTACTTATCATGTGCTTTAATTGTAATGAGGTTGGTCATATTGCTGCTAGATGTCCAAAGAAGAAGAACATTAGAAGTGGTGACAAATAGAGAAGTAAAAGAGATGAGGAAAACAAAGATTATAAAGATAGAGGAAATAAGTCTTGCTACATTGATGAGGAGGAAACCAAAGATGTATCTAATGACCATGATGATGAACTGGTGTATGTTGCAATGAATGATGATTCTGATGATGAGGCAACTACACTAGTATCTTATGTAAACAAGAGTGATAGATGGATCTGCTAGTGTTTTTACACTGCCAAGTAATAAGATACCTAATACCAAGATGGTGAGGATCAAAATAACCTAAGGATTAGCTACTTCCTATAATTAGCTAGATGGCCTTCAGAACTAGACCCAACTTCAACAAAATCATAAAATTTTCTACCTAAGGGATGAGAAGATCAAAAAGTGATACTATCTTCACATTTCATTCATAAAATGATATTCTATTACAATATTCATCCCTTATAGTAGATTAGTCATAATTCTTCTTAGATTTACAAATAATTATGGGTAACAATAGCTAACTAAAATACAAAGATTAAATGCAAATAAGTATTGACCAACTATGATGCTCTTCATGCATTTAAAGTAAAATTTATACTGATTTAAATTTTTTTCTTGACGTCTATCTATGATCTCTTCATATGCAAACTGAAATAATTGATAAGTGCCTCATCAATTGGGATTTAGAATCTATCCAACTATTTTGACCTAACTGATTGCATTACAATCAATATTATCAGTAATCTTCCCTAAAACTCATTCTTATGCATATTCTTACTACTGCTTTGAAATCCTATCACATTCACTGAAGCACTTACTTAATCCATTGAATTAAAAGCAATAGTGAACTAATATACAACCTATCCTAGTTGTATTCAATTGAGAAAGGCTTTGCCCATACAACCTCAAAATAACTACTCAATAAAAATGGAGACAAGATTCAGAGAAAAAAAATATGGTGGTGATTCTTCTTTGTATTAAGTCTCTTTTCAAAATCATGCAACATTGGAATAATACTCAAAATAATTCAAGACAAGACACCATGATCCTAGAAAATTAATGTACTCTCAAACTTGCAACGAAAATATGTCACAAAATTAGCATTAAGGAAATTGAACTAAAATAAAACTAGCAAAACAAAAAGTTATACAATAGTTCAGACCCTTTTTCTAGCCTTGGAATCTCACTTATATAGTGTGAGATACAACAAGCTTCAAGTATAGAGAGTGCTAACAGTTGTCCCTAAGATAGAAAGATATTTACAAAAGTTACTATCATAAAAGACAAAAATTAGGGCAACAGAATGGTTTACATCATGAATATTCTTTTGTGGGACCACTTCTATTGCATTCTTCATTGAGGAGTTTGTGATTGGTTTTGCCATAATAATCATTTCTCGAAACATGTGGCCATTGGACATGCATGTGATGGGCCCTATCCTAATGCTTGAAAGTTGAGCTAAACCTGGGGTTCTCCATCCATGTCATCTTGTATTGATAGAGTAATAGTCACATTTGATTGTCCTATTGCTAAGTCATTTGTTTGGACCTTTATGCTTGTAAATGCAATTGATTGCTTACCATTTTCTTCTTTTTCTTTTACCTATGTACCATTCATTTTCAATTCATCTTCTTCCCTGTCATCTTCATTAGTTTCATGAAATTCCAACTATTTTTCATGTACAAAATCTATTGTCCACTTGTCAAAAAGTGTGTCATTTGGCTAGTTAAAACTCAAAACATCATCTTGTTTCTTTAGAACATACTCTCCCAATTTATGTATCTCAATAAAATCTTCCATTAAATAAGCATAAAATAATTGCACTTTTACAACTTCTTCAGTTGTATTTTCCCACCATGCATTTCCCTTCTCATTTATGACTCTATTCATCATAAGACATAATTTGTCATCCAATTCCTAGGCCCATTCTTCTTTATTTTTTAATTTATCTTTTTTATCGAAGGCATGGGGGAAGAGTCCACAATCTTTGCTCTTATATTTTTCAAGATAACTTACGATCCTCCTCTATAATGCAATTCTTTTATCATCAAACTCAGAGAGATCATTAGTCATGACATAATTTTTTTTCTATATACTCACAAGATAGAGTGATAATTGAAAAAAATAGAAGAGTGACATCTTTATCCCTATTATTCCACTTATTAACAATTACCTTCAAGGCCTCCTCATTTTCTTTCAACTCATTCCATATGTTTATTATTTTTACTAATTTCTCATAGAATGTTGGCCGACCAATTTTATCAACCAAATACATAATTACTTTCCTCAATCTATCCTCATATTGGATATCTAGTTCTACAAGTAATTACCATAGTTTAATCTTTTCTTCTTCAAAATCCCTTACAGTATAATATTGAGGTCTCTTTGGTGTGTCTAGAATTTCAATTAGAGGAGTGGATTTAAAATGCTATAGTGGTGGATGAGGATAAGTAATTTTTGGCCTACTAGACTATCCTTGGTGCCCCGTCAACTTATTCTCAAGCTCTATCCTCTTCTGCACTTCTTTATTATAAGCAGCCAAAACCTTTTCATATTTTTCTTGTAACTCTAGTCTATCCCTTTTATCACTCAATGTTGTGGCTAGGGTGGGGTTGGCTATTCTAACATATAGGTCTATAACCTCTTCATTTGGAGTATCCTCCATCCTTTTTACAATTAAATTTTCAATCAAATTAGTATCATTAGGCTGAGAGGAGATAGCTCTAGATGCTTTTCTCATAGACCAGATGATTAATGCAACATGATATTCACTAAATTTGGCACCTTTCAACTCCTTTTTCACTTTTTCATCTACATTCAGCTTCTTAGTAATAGATTTAAAAACCATTGCATCTACAGTGTCCCAATTTGGTAGAAGAAAGACCCTAGATGATTTTATCATTTTTCTTCCCTCTTTAGAGATCAAGCTCTTAAATTCTTGCATCATCTCATCTTTTATTTGGTCTTTTATGGAAGCCTCTTCCATCTTAGGATGATGTGCCTTTTTCTGATTGCATCTTTCTTCAAATAATCCAATATTATTCCTCCATGTTAATTGATAAAAATCCCTTGATTTAATAAAGTTGTTGTCATAAATAAATACATGACTAGCTTGTTCTACAATAGGGTCCAACTCTCTTCCTCTATAATTAGAAATAGTTAATTCAAGGCTTTTCATGGGAGGTTCTTGAGGATTTCCTTCTTCTAGTTTAGAAATAGTGATAAAAACTCCCCCTTGGGATCCTAATTGTTCCATCTTCTCCTCAGTGAGCTGCTCATCTCCTAAATGCAATGAGGATTAAGAGGGTGAGTAATCTTCTACCTAGAGTACATCTTTTTCTTCTATCTTCTACCTCTTAGCCTTGGGCTCTGCAGGCCTCTCTTCCAAAATAGCACTGGTAGATCCAATTATTCATTCCCCTTGTCAACTGTAGGCTCTTTAATTTTAACGATATTTATAGCCAGTCCTCCTTTGAATAATCAATTTCCCTAGTCCTACTGTAGGGGTAAAAGATAAGCTTTTCATGACCTCTCAAGTCTTATCAGGATAAGAATTAATAAAAAAATTCTTCTTCTCATTCATAGCCTCCATGATCTCTAGAAAAGTGATCATTAATTTATTTATTTTATCTGCCTCTTTCTTGGCATCCTTTAGAGGCTTATAGTCCTTATCAAAAAAATTAATAAATTCCAAAACCCTAGAGTAAACTCTCCACTACTCCTTCTTAATCTCTTTCTCTTGGAGAGAGAATTCATTTCTAATTATATCTTTAGGAAGTAGGACTGATTTTTTTGGCACCATTTCTAACCCTCTATCTAAAAATATCAAGGAATCCTTCACTATCACCGAAATGGTCATGAGAAATAGCCATCTTATACTAATCTAAAAATTATACAAAACCAACCAACCATCCTTGGTGATAATGAACTAGTGAGCAACTATGCAAGATGGGAAAATTGAGCCCCTAAACCGACTAGTCAATTGTGCTTCCTCCAATCCACCTATCTGCCATAGCATTTTAGCTATTCCCAACTTTAGAGGTACTTGGTAAGGAATTACATGGGGAGTCCCTTGGAATCCATACACTCTAAAAACTATAGACATAGGGTAGGGTATGATATCTTCCCAATTGTGGGACACCTTCAAACCAACAGGGTTTCCATAGGCCTAATGAAATCCAATAGTACCCTAGGTATTATGGGATTTTCTCTTAATATAAGGATCCTCAACCTAGATGTGAAGTATCTATCAAATCTCAAAAAGTTGGCCTCTTCTGCATCCTAGGTCATATCTATACTCCCTAATTGGATTCGCAAAGCTTCTTCCTCATACTCTCTGTTTAATACCATTTATTTTTCAAGGTAAGTAACCCCTTTAAACAAGAACATATGCATCAATAAGGAATAGTGGCCAAATGCTTTTTCAACTTTTCTCTTTGCAATTCCAATTAGGCCTATGTGAATTTCCTCTACTAAATATGATGCAAAATCAAAAATTATATCCACACCAAAAGAAGAGATTTGTGTCATCATATACGTGAACTTTATTGGCATAAAATCTTTTTCATCCTCACTAAAAACCCTACATAAAGTCATGTAAATATCAATGGGCCTAGTATTAAAAAATTGCTTGTTAAAAGGCTCTTTATTTGATGTTGTAACAAAGGTCAAATTGCCAATTGTAGCCAAGTGTCGTCTCAATGCACCTTGTCTAACGTGATCCTTTCTAGACAAGTATTCTTTTTCCAATCCCTAAATGTCAATGATCTCATGGTAATCTGTGGTCGGCTCCAACCCAAAAACCTCTTGACTCTCTTCTAGAGTGATTTTTATCAGACACTCCCCATCTACTCTCCTCACCATCCTAGCTACTGGGTCATAATTTAGGGTCACTATTATAAGAAGGTCTAAATCAATGAAAACCCTAGGGACTACTAGATTTCCTAAATCAAAGTTTCAAATATTTCCATGGGGGGAAAAAAATTTCCTTTCTAAGAAGCATTTCTTGAACAATTAGAGCCCTATTTTAGAGGTTATGGCATCTCTAGTCCAATTCCCCTTATCATGCAAACCATATACAATCTAGAGCCTAGGGTTTATAGGAACTATATTTTTAATTTGGGCTGATTTGTTTGTGGATTCACTTAATTGTTCAAGAAAATCATCATGGATGTTCCTACTAGCGTACTCTACTTTCCCTAAAAAACCCTTTTTTGGAGGCATATTTGATAATAATGAAATGAAAATAGAATTCCTTAAATTATATTTGGAATGAGGTACTTACTTGGCTCTTTTTTTTCTTCTTTATGAATTCTAAAGTGGATCACTGGTATAGAAAAAATTCCACTATTTAACTAGGTGAGAGAATGGCTTTTCAACAGATTCTAGCTCCAAAAAATTGAAAATACATTTGTATGAAGAAATCCTTTGACTTTCTGAAATATATTCTTGGCTTTACTTTGCACGAGGAGCCTTAACTCTCATTAATGGGTTGTAGAGAAACAAGGTGGCATCACCTTCAAATTTGAAAATAGGCCATCAATTTTTGAAAAAAAATGACAATTTAGGAATAAAACAATTTGTGACTCAGCTTCAACCCTCCAATTTGGAAACTAATCCAATTGAATCTTTCCCCATAAGCCTCTTATTTCACTACTAGAAACTTACATTAGACCCACTTGTACTTCCAGACATGTGTCATGTTCTCACTATATCACCGAGGGTAAAAGTTGAGCAACTCCCATTAGAGACATAGCAACCATCGTTGATGATCCTTGCATCAAATTGTATAACTTTATGGTAATTTAATTGTACATGATATGGGCCCATGGTATTTTATTTTTTTCACTATATCACCAAGGCTAAAGTTCATGCAACTTCCCATGGTGACAAAGTGACCATCATTGATCACGGGAAGATCTGACGATGCGGATCAACATTCAACTTCCTTCAATGTGAATCCTTTGTGGCATATGAAATTCTAATAGCCTAACATTTGAATGAGCTATTAATGACATGGAAACTTATGGAAACATCTTCAAAGGTTGGTCTTGCCACATATCCATGTGGTAGGCAGTTGCTATGTCGCCAAGGATAAAAACCTTGTAGTTTCACATGGTGAGAAAGTGACAACTATCAATTATGAGAGGATTTGATGATGTGGGACATTCATTTTAAAACTTTTTTTCTCAAGGAAGATCAAGGGTTATCATTACTCGATTGATTTTTCAAGTAATCCTACAAAATATTAAAATGAAAGCTTAGGTTAAAATCATTTCGGGGACTTAGGGTAAAGATAGACTATGCAAAAATAAAATTAAAAGATACCTTGGAAGTAATAAAAGGGGATTTTAAAAGATTTTTCCTACGCACTCATTTTTTAGAAAGGGGCACACTATGCAAACATAAACCCAAGGCTTTCCAGGGCAACATTTAGTGAAACAAAAATTAGGGTTCTTCTAGGGTTAACCAAAAAAACACCAAACCCTAATTTTTTCAAAAGGAACTTGGAACACTCACTTAGAGATATATTCCAATAAACCTAAAGTGGAAACAAGACCAACAAGATCATTGACAATGGGTGTTCACATCATATGATTGGAGATAAAAGTAAGTTCAGTACCCTTGATTATTGCAATGGAAATAGTGTAAGATTTGGTAATAATGCACCCTATTTGATAAAATAAAAAGGATCAATCAAATTGATAGAAAATATCATGTATGACAATGCTTATTATGTAGAAGGACTTAACTATAACTTGTTGAGTGTGTCACAACTAAATAGTTCAGGTTGCAAAGTTTAGTTTGAGAACAAGAAAGAAAAGATCTATGACACTAATGGGATACTGATTGGAAAAGGTGATCAAACTAGAGGTAATATATTTTATCTTGACATGAATGATGCTACTTGTCTTTTTGTAGAATTTGATGATGTGTAGCTATGAGCCAAGAGGTTATGTCATGTTAACTTTGATAACTTAGTCAATATTAGTAACATGAAAAGAGTTAGAGGTTTGCCTAAATTGAAGAAACCTTATAATATGATTTGAAAACAATGTCACTTAGGCAAGATTGAAAAATCTATTTTTAAAAGTAAGACTCACACCTCTAAAGAAATTATGGAATTAGTTCATACTAATTTGTGTGGATGAATTGATGTGCAAAGATACAATGGTGACAAGTACACTATCCTATTTGTTAATGATTATTCTAGGATGATGACAGTTATGTTTCAAAAACAAAAATATGATGCTTTCCAAATATTTAAGTAGTACATAGCTAGAGTTGAAAAGGAGACAGACCAAAGATTGAAATGTTTGAGATCTAACAAAGGTGGAGAATTTACATCAAATGAGTTTGAGATATTCTATAATGATAGTGAAATCAAGAGACAAACTTTTGTGCCTAGGACCCCTCCACAAAATGGAATTGCTGAAAGGAGGAAAAGATCTACAATGGATTGTGCTAGAACACTCATGATGGAGAAGAATGTTGCTTTGAAATGCTAGAGAGATGCTATAAGTATAGTTGTCTATACCTTGAACCATGTACAAGTCAAGAAAGGTACGCATTCAACACCTTTTGAACTATGGTATGGATACTCACCCAATATAAAATATTTTAAGGTATTTGGAAGCAAGTGCTATATTCTTAAGGATTTTAGAAATGGTAAACTTGATGCTAAAAGTGAAAAATGTATATTCCTTGGCTATTCCAAAAGAAGTAAAAATTATAAGTGTTTGAATACTAATGGTAACAAAGTTGTGGAAAGTTGAAATGTGAATTTTTGATGAATATATAGAGGTACATGAAGTTGAACCTATGAAGGAACCTAGAGAGTACAAATAATTTATATACTTTTCTAAAGGTATGCCTTCTAATGAAGGTCTTGTAAAGTAAGTTGTAAATCAATAGCAAGTTTTAGTGATTGATGAGTCACATACAATGAATTCCAAGTTGCATTTAGGAGTTGAGTTTCCTTTAGGAGCTAAGTTGGATTCTAAGATAAGTGTACATAAAAGGAATGTCGATCTACCTAATAGAGAAGTACATAGTGATTCTAAAGTTGACAGACCTATTGAAGAAAGAAGAGTAGAACCAAGATTGTTAAGGTATCTCAGAACACATCATCCTACTGAACAAGTTATGCCAGATAAAGAAGCTAGACCAATGACAAGGAATAGGCTAAGAAGTGATACATGTTTATTGATCATACATGAGCCTAAGATAGTGAAAGATTCCTTAAAGAATGAAGACTAGATTAAAGCCACGAAAGAAGATATTGATCAGATTTAGAAGAACAAGACATGGACTCTAGTACGTAGGCTAGAGGACAAGAATGTGATTGGGACCAAGTGGGTGTACAAAAAAAAGCTAGATGAGAATGGTGAAGTTAGAAGAAATAAGGCAAGATTAGTTTGCAAGGGGTATGTACAAGAAGAAGGAATTGACTATGGAGAAACATTTGCTCCAGTTGTAAGATTATAAGGAGTAAGAACTTTTCTTGCTTACTCTACATACAAAGGTTTCAAAATTTATCAAATAGATGTGAAGTCAACATTTCTGAATGGTATATTAGAAGAAGAGGTTTACATAGAAAAACTTAAAGGATTTTTTGATCCAAACAACAAGAACATGGTATGTAGACTACACAAAGCTTTATATGGTTTAAAGCAAACCCCAAGAGCATGGTATGAAAGGCTTCACAATTATCTTGTGAAGATTGGTTTTTAGAAGACTGTGATAACAACAACTGTACTTGAAAAACGAAGGAGGTAGAGGTATTTTACTAGCTGAATTTTTTTGTTGATGATGTCATATTTGGAGGCGAAAATACATTATGTAAGGTATTTACAAATGAAATTAGGAAAAAATTTGAGATCTCTATGTTTGAGAGATCAAATTCTTTGTTGGTTTGCAAGTATATTAGATGAAATATGGTATATAAATTACTCATTATAAGTATGTGAAGTAACTATCAAAGAATGATGATTATGTTGATGTGAATCAAAAATTGTATAGGTCTATGATTGGGAAGTTACAATATGTAGTACATAGCAAACCTGACATTACATTAGTTCTTGGGATTGTTGCAAAATTTTCTACAAATCCCAAGGAGAATCATTTGATGGTTGTTAAGAGAATTATGAGATATCTAAAAGGAATAGGAGACTATGATCTATACTACAAGAAAAATGACAAAATTGAGTTTAGAGCCTATAGAGATGTTGATTGGGCTGGAAACATTGATTATAAAATGAGAACAAGTCATGGAGAATTTTTATTAGGAAAGAGATTGGTCACCTAGACCAATAAGAAACAAAATTGTATATCTCAATCTACTATTGAAGCTAAATATATGGCTTTTGTAGTAAATTGTACAAATGTGGTACGGATCAAATAGCTACTCAAAGGTATGAAGGTAGAAATCACTAAACCTATGATACTTTATTGTGATAATACAAGTGTTATAAACATATCAAAGAACCCTATGATGCACACAAAGAAAAAGAACATTTCAATCAAGTATCATTACTTGAGAGAGTTGGTTCAAGACAAAGAAGTAAGGATGGAATATGTGAATACAAAAGAGTAGATAGTTGATATATTCACAAAATTTTTACTTAAGGATGCACATGAATATCTTAGAGGTAAACTAGGGGTGATACCCCTATCCAAATCTAATTATGAAGCATGAGTAGTGTCTTGCATCAATTGAGATGAATGTTGTATCTTACAACTTGATGCAGTGGATCTTACTTTAGGAGCTATCTAAAGTAATGAAGGATCTAAATTAAAAGACTTACAGTCACATGCAAGGTGACAGAGGGAGAACCTGAATTGATTATATCTATATATAGGGATGACAAGTCTTTATCATTGTTGTCAAAGAGGGAGAGATACTCTAATGAGGGAGATATAGGTAAGAGGGAGCAAAGTATCTGATTAGGGAGATATAAGAGAGATACATTGAAGGAGATTGACAAAGTCACATTACCCTATATAGAGAAAGGACATATACTAATAGAGGGACAACTTTCAAATATTTTATTTTATTTTTCATATTCTTGTCAATATTGGTTTATCATTGCTTCCAAAGAGGGAGATTGTTGATATGAGATTGTTTTGAAGTGAAGAACCTGTAATGGAGCAATCATTATTTTGTCAATAATGTCAAACCTACTACCTACTGGTGAGACAATTGCTTTTTGGTTTGAAAGCTATCATTTAGTTGATTGATGAAGAGGATTAGAAAAGAGGAGATAACAAAAGCACCGAGAGAAAGATTGAGTTATTTGGTAGGTAAAAGAAGCACTAAGACCAAGTAAGAAATTGATAATATAGTGTATTGTTTATCTACTTAAAATATGAAATGAAAGATTACTCAAGTTAAGACTAGAAGAAGATGAAGTAAGAAAAGTGTTTGCCAAGCCTTGCTGAGCAATAAGTGCAAGCTGAGATAAAATTAGTAGAAGTGGATTGAAAATCAAGAGGTGTCAAGAAAAGAACTAAAATAGTGCAACCTGAGTGAATGTTAGTATATGCCGACTAAAGTTTAGGTGGTGAAATGAATTAGTAAACATTAGTGCTTTCATAGTGAACTAGAGTTGGCTGAGTGACAGAATAATATTGATGTCAAGTGATAGGAAATAGTGTTAAATCAAATATTTGATGAATCTGGGCTAACTATTTTGATTTCTTGAGTTATGTGAAGTGTGTAGAAGATAAATATGATGAGCTAGTGGCATAGAATTCAAGGTAAACCATTTTGAGGTAATTTCAAGGAAGTTTCTAGAGGAACCAAATGGTAAAGTGGGTAGATTCATTGAATCCTACCTAATCCTACCTAACCTTACAATGGACAATTATGGTTAAGTAGAAAAAGATCTAAATTCTCTATTTATAGAGATAGATGGTCAAAAGAAAAGGTTGTCATGTATGAGAACCTAAGGAAGACAAGGAGTCTAGGGTATTTCTTTATTTAGTGGCCGAACAAAAAATATTGTAGTTGACATACAAAGAAAGAAGGTTTAAGGGGATGAATGCTTGAAGGGTGAACAAGCTATCAGAGCTAAAGTGTATGAATGTTGAGCAGAATGGAGGATTGAGATATAGATCTATAATTTCCAATTGAGTTATAATTTTTTATTAGATCAAGTCCTACTTTTACTTTCTAATAACTATACCAGAGTGGATAAAATTCATTGGATTAAGGTTGACCTAATATTCATTTGTAAATCCTTTAACTAGGTGACATTCTAATGGAATGGCCTAAAGTCCTCTAACAAGGATCACTCCTAATAGAATGATTGAAATCTTTTAACCATGTCACATTTAATAGTGTGTATTGTAACCTTTAATAGGGTTGGCCTTTCATAGAGCATCACTTTAAAGGTGTGAGAATTAGTAGAATGTTACTGGTGGTTCTTCCAAATTGGGTTTCCACCTAAAATCATTGTATTAAATTATGTGAATGTTCTTAAGGTATTTCATGTTTACTTTTCTGCAAAGTTGTTTTGACCTAGGATAGTAACCTACAAAGTTAAAGTATTGTATGATCTAAAGGATGCATGCATGTTGAGGTTTTATGGATATGGATCTAATTAGTTTTAAAAAGTTTTATTTGTACATCTAGACCTTGGATAACTAATTCATCGCCCTCTTATCCTAAAGAATTCCAATAGCAATAGCACTTTCTGCTTACCAACAGTTATGGAAAATTTTTCCACAGCCTTGGCTTCAAATCTTCTTGCTAACCAATCCATTAGCTTCACATTGGATTCTAAGTTTTCAACTTTTACTTGATCAATTATATTTACAAGTTGGTCAATGGTTGGTGTCCCTTCATCAAAATTTTGAATGTCAAAAGCATCAACAAAAATATGATTTATATCCTATAATACATGTTTCTGCTTTAGCTCTCTTTCCTTGACTCTTCTTGCCTCTTTTTCTTCCTCAAAATTTCTTGTAGAAAATTGGCTTGCTCCAAAGTGAGATTTGTTAGCATGAATATTGATGATACTATGTTGGGTGAGTATCCTAAGTATTGGAGAGTATTGACATGTTGCATTAATGACTGTATTTTTCATTGATGTCAACATAGTAGTAAGTTTGTGAAGACTAGTAGAGTAGTAGGCAAAGATCTTAGTTGTATGGATAAGGTTTTTTTTATCTAGTTATGTGCAATCATGGACATGTTTAGTATAGTTTCCTAATGATGTGGTTTAATGTCTAACACATAAGTTGAAGATGTAAAAAATTTGTACTTGATTTATTAAGAGTAGTTTAGAGATAGAGTGCTTGGAAAGCAATTTCTGATGTTTGCATTATATCTTTCATGTGAGATGTAATGAGAAGATGTACGATCAATCAATGATAGAGGATAGTCTGATGATGATATCAATGGATGCACAAGCCCTAGTATCACATGTGTGAATGTTTTTATAGACTATGAGTCAACAATGCTATTGTAATTCTAATTAATTAATTATCTTATTATAATTAATTAGGAAAGCCTCAGGGCTGACTAAAGGAATTATTTTGAAGATATGGTATAAAGGAAAGATGTTTTCCTTGTTTGTAAAGTGTATGAAGTATTGTATAAAGTACAAAGTGTGAAAAGGAGTAGATTGTTTACTAAATGTGAGTAAGCAATCTAAGGGATTATTGGATGTGAGATTTATGATCTGGTTACAAGATTATAAGGATCAAAGGTTTGGTTGATAGGAAAGAGGACGGAAGTACTATTCATTTCCATTATTTTGCAAGGAATTATATAGAGATCATTTGGATAGTGGGTTCATTAGTTTTAACCTTGAAACAATTTGGGCAGTGGATCTAGCTCTCTACAAAAACTCCTTACAAGGTTGGACAACTCCTAACAGGCATTCATAGTCTTCTAAAAGAGAATCATATGTATTGAATGTTTTTATAGACTCCTAACGAGGTTCATCCTCTAACAAGGATTATTTATATTAGTACATCATCTTGTGGGTACCATCCCCACTAGGTTTTTCCCTCTGATCAAAGGTTTCCCTAGTTAACATATCTGGTGTTATTGTGTATGAGTACCTTGTTGTGGTTTCTGATTATATTTCTTATATGGTTAGTTTGTTTATGGTTGATAATTGTGATAATAGTTGGATAAATGATTCACACCACCACCCTCCCCCCCTGCTCTTAGTTATATTGGTGGACTATATATTCTAATAATATTTTCCAAATCAGGTTGTGACATCTTAATAATTTCATCTAAATTAACCTCAATATCTAGTGAAACATCTTTTATTGTGTTTATCTTCTTACTCAATGAAGGGGTCTTGTTGCTCATCACTGCCTTTGGAGTAGGTGAGGGGGTGTCACCACTTGGTCTTTATTTTTCATCTATTCTTGAGATAACAATAGTCACACTTGGTTCAACCTTATTTGACTCTTTTCTTTCCTCAATGTTAGCATTTTAAAACTACAAGGCAACAAAAGACCTAATACTAGGATGTAAAGGATAAATCTCAATCTAAGGGTTTGCTACCTCCTATAATCAACTGAGATTATTCAAATCTAGATTCAACATTAGTAGAATCACATGGATTCTCTGCACTTCAAGCTCTACAAGGCTTATTAGGTGCACCTTAGGGATGAGATGACTAGATGCTTGATATTCTTTTCACAATTCACAAATTTATATTAGTTTTCTTCAAAAAATCAATCCCCTATAGCAAAAATGGTCACAATTCTTCTTGAATTTGTAAATAGCTCTTGATTATAGGAGCTAACTATGACAAAGAGGGAAAAATTCCAAATAAACGTTGACCAGTAGTTTTATCTTCAAACAGTAAAGTAAAAGTTGATTTTATTTTAATTTTATGCTTTATGAAAACCCATGATTTATTCAATATGCAACTTAATAAATTATCAGTGCCCTATCCATTGGTATTCAGAGTCTACCCAAGAAAATTTGACCTAATTAATTCCCTTACAATCAATTATATTAGCAATTAACCCTAAACCCCATTCTTATGAATATCCTTCTTATATGACTAGAAATCCTACCAATTTATTGAAGCATTTACTTAATTTCTTGAATTAAAAGCAATAAAAAATTGATATACAACCTATCCTAGTTGCAAATTAAATTGCATGAAACTTGCTCATACAATCCCAACATAACCAACACATAAAAATGGAGATAAAATTTAGAGAAAATAGATATGGCAGAACATTCTTTTTGTATTAATTCTCCTTGAAAATCATACAATACTGGTATATACTCAGAAATACTTCAAGACATGATGACTTATCATTCAATGTTCACTTGTATTCTTAGATTTACAAATGAATACATCACAAAAATTGACATCAAGACTAACTAGACCAAATGCAAATAGCATAACACTAAAAATTACATGGATTTTGAACCCTTCTCTAGCCTTAGGATCTCATTTATATCGTATGAGATGCAACAAGCTATAGGCATAGAGGAAAAGGACAACTGTCCTTATAGAAAAATATTTAGAAAAGGACCAAAACTATCATTGTCACCAAAAAACAAAACATTATTTTTTCTTGCACTTTACAACAAAATGTCTTCATCACTAATCTTCTTGTGGTGGGACCATTTCTATTGTAGCTTTGTGTTATTGTGAGGATTCATTTGATGATTGGTCCATTTGTATTTATTGCCCTTCCAACTATGGGACCATATGATTTTCACATGATGTATCAGGTTCTGATATCTAAAAATTGATTACAACTTGTTGCTCTCCATCTAGTTCATCAAATTGAACTACCATGTCCACAATTACAATTTTTTGTTCCTTTTTCAAGTTATTAGTTTGAGTAGACATGCTTGTTGTTGTAGTTAGTTTCTCCTCTTTTCTTTCTTCTAGTGTATCAGTTATTTGTACTTCATCCTGGTCCACATCCTTTTCCTAAACCTCTTTTGGTAACAATTGATCTATTTGAACATATTATGTCATCCATGTGTTAAAAAGTACATCATCTAGCCAATTAAAATTCAATATCTCTTGTTGTTTCTTAAGGATATCTTCTCCTATTTTCTCTATCTCAACAAAATCCTTTTTGAAAGAAACAAAGAATATTTGAACCTGCACAACTTCCTCAGTTGTCTTGGCAAACCAAATGAAATCCTTTTCATTTACCACTTTATTTAGCGTAATGCTTATCAGCTTATTTAATTCCTTATCTCATTCTTCTTTATCTTTTAATTTACCTTTGCCCTTGATCGCATGAGGAAAGATGACAAAATATTTACCTAGGTACTTTGAAAAAAATTATTAATTCTCCTTTGTGGCATATTCCTCTTATTATCAAAATTAGAAAGGTCATTAGTTAGATCAAATGTTTTCTTTATTTTCTCACAATAAAGAGTAATAACTGAACAACACAAAATAGTAACATCACTATCCCTACTGATCCATTGTTTGCAATTGGCCTTAAGGCTACCTCATTATTTGTCAATTCATCCCATATTTCCACTAGTTTTGACAATTCCAAATAAAAGGTGGGCCAACCTACCCTATCTATTAGGTAGAATATTGTATCTCTTATCTTTTTTTCATGTTTAATATCTAGTTCCACATGCATTGCCCATAATTTAGACTTTTCTTCTTCAAGATCTTTAGTTGTATACAATTGGGGGTCCTGTGGAGTATTTGGGATTTCAATAATTGGAACTATGTTGAAAGGTGTTACTAGGGAATGGGGAGGATAAGTAATCTTGGGTTTTCTAGACTATTCTTTATATCCTATCATTTTATTCTTACACTCAATTCTCTTATGGACTTCTTTACTATAGGCATCTAGGACTTGTTCATATTTTCCTTGCAACTCTAATACATACCTTTTCTCTTTCCTAGCAGTGGATTAAGTGAGATTAGATATTTCAACATTTAATTCTACTGCCTCTTCAATTGGAGTATCCTCTACTCTCTTAACAATAAAATTGCCCATCAATTCAGAGTCACTAGTTTGAAAGTAACTATCTCTAGATCCTCTTTTTAAATACTAGATGACTAAGGAAACATGATCCTCACTAAATTTAGCACCACTAAGTGTCATTTTCTTTTTATCCTCGTTACTCAATTTCTTGGTTACAATATTGAACACCATTGCATTTACTATATCCCAATTTGGAAAAATTAGAACTCCAGATGATCTAATAATTCTTCTTCCTTCTTCAGGAGTTAAACTACTAAATTCTTGCATCATTTCAACCTTTATCTCTTCTTATATAATTGAAGCCTCTTTCTCTAGTTGTTTATCTTTCCTTTTACTACATCTTTCTTCAAAGTTCTCATTTTGTAATAGGAGGTTCTTGGGGATTTCCTTCTTCTATTTATGTTGTAGTAATGAATACTCCCCCTTGAGATCCAAGTTACTCAATCTGTTCTCTAGTGAGTTGTTCTTCTCCTATTCATACAGGAGATTGAGAAGGTGTGTAATATTTCCCTTGTGATAAATAGTTTTCTTTTGTTCTTTGTCTCTTGGGCACTGGCTCTAGAAGCCTTTCTTCAAGTTGAGTTCTTTTCAATAAAAGACTGTTGGTTGACCCAACCTTTTCCTTCCCCTTGGCAACAATCTGCTTCATAATTTTAACTATGTTGTAACCATGTTTCTTCTAAATAACCAATTGTCCCAAACCTATTGTAGGATTAAAAGCTAATCTCTTCATTACCTCCCTTTCTTTGTTAGGATAAGCACTAATAAGAAGGGATTTCTTTTCATTCATTGTATACATGATCTCTGCAAAGGTTATCATTAACTTGTTTACTTTGTTAGCTGATGTCTTGGTATCCTTTAATGGACTATACTCTTTTTCAAAATAGATAATAAATTCCAACACATTAGAATAAATTGTAGTGCCTCTCATGTTTGTAGTCAAAACCTTGTTATATCTTGATATGTTACTTTTGAGATGACATGAGGGTTGGATGTTATACCTTGATTTTAGTATCATAGATGTTTCACTACTATGTTTTTCAGATTATCATATTCACATGTTAATGCCATTTTGAGATGATAGTAGGTCTATGATGATATTTTTTTATCTGGTATTTAGACATATCTCTGATTCTATTATGTGATAGATTTAATGCTATGGATATTTACTTCATTCTTGTTTCATTATGTTTTATGCAAACATGAGTGATGTAAATGGATTATATCAGTATAATTGAGTAAATTGTTAAATTAGTTATTTAATGAATTTATTTCTTTGAATATGTTATTATATGAAATTGCACTTGATCATGTGTTTTACTATGTAGGATTTATATCCCTAGTAGTGGCACATGGAGTTAGTGATTTAGTTGTTCATATTTGCCAATGCTATCCTTGTATGGTCAATGCATATCTATTTAATTGTTTAAATTAAACCTTTCAGTGATTATTAAATCAGAACTCATTTGCATTATGTGACTAGACCTATGAGTGTGTTTATGCATTTAGAGGTTTGCATTTTTCGCAAAAGATGTTAAGGAATTTCTGTGATTTTGGGTTTTTGGGCTTTAAATTTTAATGAATTTAATTTTTGGTAGCTTTTTCATTGATGAATTCCTATTGCTATGAATAGCATGTTTTTTGGGTCAATTTAGAATTGAACTAGGTTCGTTGGTTATTTACTCTAATTGGTTATTCACTTGAAAAGTGAATAAGTATTGAGAGAGGAAATTAATTCCTCACTCCTAACTTTTACAATTTGGAAAATTAAGAGCCTTTTCTGAAATTCTTTTATGAAGGATTGGTTTTCTATTCATTATGAGAGCTATAGGAGTGGGATCTTCTTAGGATAGACTCATTCGATCTAGCTCAGGGAGACCTTGCTTTGTCATCATTTTTGGTTGTATCTGCGAATTATTTATTTTAGTTGGTTGTTTTTAGTTTTAGCCCTTTTGGCTATTAGGTAGGGCTTTCCCATTTTCATGTTTTATCTCTATTTCTAGTTTTGTTTCTAGTAGTTGTTTTTTTGGAGGCTGAGAACTAGTGTTCCCCTCCATTTCTATTTGTTGGTTTTGTCCAGTTGGTCAGGTATGAACATTTTCCAAATTTTTAGGATCAAGGTTTGGGGTTTCGCACCATTATGCTGGTCATTTTTGCATATGGTGTCCAAACGTATTTATTATTGGATTATTTTAGGTTTTGTGCTCTAAGACCAAATAGGTTTTTATTTTGAAGTTTTCTAGTTTTGGGGTTTTGACTTCATTTTGTGTGCCATCTAGTTTTCTTAGGTTTTCTTGGCATGATATTGGTTGTGGATCAAGATCATCTATTAGGATGCTAGTTTGATCATTGTTGCATTTTTCTATTGCATCAGGATGTCTGTTTCATCTATCATCCTAAAAATATTTTAGTTGAGTGTATTTTTGCATTGTGTTCTCATCTAGTCCTTGTGTTGTGATCTTCATGATAGTGGTACACCACACACGAGCACATGTGCATGCATTTTTTGGGTGACTTGAGAGGACTGATATTCCATGGTATTTCTGGGAGTTATGATCATTTGAGGTTGGGTTGGGAATATGCATGCCTACGAGCACTCATCATTGGATGAGCATGGGTAGGGTAGAGTAGCATATAGAGGGAGCTTCTATTTCCACAACATAGTGATTATTTCCTAAGGGTTGGCATGTAGAAGCTTTAATCAAGTGATAATTAAATAAAATATTGGGTTAGTAATGAAATTAAGATAATAAAAATATTCTATATTTTCTCCTTTTGTTGGAAAGTGTGAGCTATTCAATACCATGCAACTCTCCATGATGTCAACCCCTACATAGTAACCCATTGAGTGTCTAACCAAGACTTGTAGTACTTGTATTATCTCATGATCTTGGTTTTAGTCACCATTACTTTCTGGTCTGAGTGTTAGACATGGACATTATTCTTTATGTATTTTTGTGGTTGGATCATTATTTCCATAAACACAATAGGAGTGGACCTATAGGTTCATGTGGTTGGTAGGCATAGCTATCTATGCCACTACTGGGGACTAGTGTACAGAGATGATCTATTATCCTAGTGCAACTGTTATTGGATGTTTTCACTTGGTACTTTGAGTTCTGTTGTATGTTTTTTTGTGATTTATGCTTTCATTGGAATGCTTGTATATCATGTTTAGATGATGTTAGTATTGACACATTTCCTTATTGTGATGTTTAGCATATGATTTGATGATGTTATCTACTTAGTTGGAGTATTTATTGCTTTTGGTTTAGTATGTTGGATTTCATGTTCTTATGATGTTATTACACTTTAGTAGTGATGTCCTTATAAGATAGCTCTGACTATCTAGTTGGTAGCTTAGGATGTTACATGTGGGGGATGGGTAGGGCCTTTGAGCTCTCATGATGCTATTATGGTTGGGAGGAACCACACACTTATCTTGTTATTTCAGTATATTGGGATGTTTCTTTCGGTTCTTTCCCTTCACTACTATGTTAGATGATTAGATGCAGTTTCCATCTTATAGTTATTGTTTGAGTGTCTATGTGTCTATTGTTGATCTAGTACTCCCCGATGTGGAGGTTCTAACTTCTTTTTTTATCCCTTTGTTTGTCCTTGGAGAATTTCTTGTTTTTCTTGGGTAACCATGTGTCAGCATTGGGCGATACTTTAAAGTATCATACACCCAAAGAAGAAGAATCATGTGATATTGGAAAGTATCACACACCCATTGAAGAAAGGTCATATGATATTTATGAAGTATCACACGGCTTTAGGATAAGTGTCACCCATACCCTAAAAGTATCTCACTTGTCCTTTAGAAAGGTTGTATGATACTAGAAAGTATTGGATAGTAATGGAATAAAGTATCGCCTGGGTCTTTAGAAAAACTTGTTTGAGCAGATAACAAGCACTTTTTGGTTTGACCAAAATTTTTCAAGAGGTTTTTTGGCTACCCTCTTTGGTGTTCTTGATTCCCTTGGGATTGGATTGTGAATTTGGAACATTTTAGATTCAAATTTGATTTCATTCTTCCATAGTTCATCATTTTGTTCAGTAGTCGTGTTGGAGATCCGTTGGTATTTGAGTGTTTTTTTAGTCTTCCATTGTGATCTTTGTGATCCTTGTATGTCATATGTCACATGTATCCATACTTTAATTTTTTTTTTTTATCTTAGCTTATATTTATCCTTGTTCCAAGGATCTCTGGGTGGGGCATTACATAAACTCTCTACTTTTCTTTCCTAATTTCTTGTTCTTAGAGGGAAAATTCATTTCTTATTAAATCCTCTAGGAAATAGAATTCATGTTTGTGAGTGTTGGTCTTAGCCCTTTTTCTAAAAACTTCAATAAATCCCTCACTATCATTGAATCTAGGATGGGATACTACCATCTTATATGGGCTTAACACTTTATACAGAAATAGCCAACCACCCTTTGTAATTATAAATTGATGAGCCATAGTGCAGGATGGGAAAATGGAACCCTTTGAACTACCAGTTAATTATGCTTCTTCCAAACCACCTATTTTCCATATAATTTTAGCTAGCCCTACCTTAAGAGATAATTGATAAGGTAGCACATGTGGAGCTTCATGGAATCCATACACTCTAAAAATTGTAGATACTAGATATGGTATAATCATGTCTTCCCAACTAAGGGAGACTTTCAAATTATTAGGGCTATCCATGGGCCTAATGAAATCCAACAATACCTTGGGTATCCTAGGGTTATCTTTCAACAAAAGGTTTCTAAACCTTGATGTAAAATATCTATCAAACCTTACAAAATTGGCCTCCTTTGCATCCCAAGTCATGTCTGCACTCCATAATAGAACTGGCATAGACTCTCCATTATGCTCTCTTGTCAACACCATTTCCTTCTCAAAATATTGAACTCCTTTGAATAGAAACATATGCATCAACAAAGAGAAAAAACCAAAAGTTTTCTCAATTTTTCCTTTTGCAATTCCTATCAAACCCACATGAATTTATTCAACTAGAAAAGATGTGAAATCAAAAATAACATCAACCCCAAAAGATGAAATTGGCACCATCATATATATGAATCTTATGGGCATAAATTCCTGCTCATCTTCATCGAAAACCCTACACAAAGACATGTATATATCTATAGCTCTAGAATTGAAAATCTTCTTTTTAAAAGTTTTTTTTATTGAGGCTATGATAATGTTCAAATCTCCAATTGTGGCCATATGTCCTCTTACAACAGTAACTATTTGTAAGAGTTCTCAAATCTAAAAATAGTAACTTTCACCAAAATGATCATAACTTCCTCAAAACTGAATGAACTTATTCTAAACCAAAGAGAGAAGAAGATAATTCACACCACTATAAAAATATATAGATTATATAGGTTTTTCCAGTCATACATGGTCATACAAGGCTTGGAACCAACACAAATTCAAAAAAAACCAATCAAAATAGCAATAGTAGAAAATACCAAAATTGCTCCAAAATGACTCTTTCTTCTCCTTATTCTCATTAATTTATTTATACCGACCATTAAAATCCTTTAATAGGATTTTTGATAGTTGAGAACTTCCCAAAAAACTTTTGAACCAACTTATTACATTCTTTAACCCTTTTTTGCACTTTTTCCAAAGTTTTAAAGTTACAACATTTAAGCAACTTTTAAATTTTAGAAATTTTGACCTCACAACTTTGTTCCAACCTTAAAAATATGTCATAATGGAATATTACTCACCATTTTCAATAATTTTACCCTTCCTTGGGTTTACAAGCATATTTTGACCTCTTAACCAATTCATGACCTTACTAGGACAACTAAGGCAAATTGGCAACTTTTACAATTTATGACAAAATAGCATTATATCCTTTACATCTTGATCAAAATGCAACATAAATGAATCAAATGGATTTAAATATTTCATATAAGGAATCTTAAGCTTCTCATTTTCTTTTACTTTAGGTGCTCCTGCACTAGGTAGGGTAAGGTAAAGCAACGCGACAAAAATTAAAAGGTAAGCAGGAAAAACTTTATAAAAGGAAGGTTTTAAAAGTTTTTTTTTTTGAAAATTCCTACACATTTGTTTAAAATGTGAACCATGTGAACCTAGTTTAGGAGCTTAGGTGATAACCAAAATTAGATATTTTCTTAGGGAAAAATAAATTTGAAAAATGCACAATCCCTTATCACATAAGGATAATTGGATTTTTCATTGTAAATTTGCAAGTTTTATAAAAGGTGAAAAACTAGGCCAATAGTCAATATGAGGTGTTGAAACAATCTTGTCATTTTTTATTTGTTTCTCTATCATCACCATCTCTCTCTTCATTTGTGAGCCTTGATTTCTTAGCCTCTAGAGTGTTAGGGGTATTGGCACGTAGTGGAGGCATGCTTCCTAGAGGACTTGGCACACCTGAAATCTCTCCATTACTGTAATAATCTTCAATGTTTACAATGTCTACCTCCTTCATAGTTAGCCCAAAATTGTTCTTCCACAGTAAATCACTTTTTTTGGGTACAAATTCCTCTTTATTTTTTAGTATCAAGAATATTTTGTATTCAGAAACAAATATGCTCCTATGTTGTTTCAAAAATGTGTCATATTTCTCTTGTGATAGACTAGGCATAACCCTGACTAGTGTCTCAGCTCTTATCTATTGCTCTACTACTTCAATCTACTACCATCTCCTCTCTAATATATCATATATATCCTTGGGTATCTTCTTATCTATCGTACTAGGAGCTAGTTTTTTATTTGCAACCATTTCTACCATAGCCTCCTCAACTTTATTTCTAGCATCATTATCTAGTGTATCATATCTCACATTTATGAAACTAGATAAACCAATACATATTCTTAATTTATCACATACCTCTTCAATAGTATTGATATGCCTGATAGGTAGTCCTCTGATGAATCTTATTGTTTTGGTTTTATGTGCACTTGACTCAATAGTCTCTACTGCCTTCTTCTTTGTAGACTACTTGGCATTAGCAATTTCTCTAGTCCTTGGCTTATTTTGTGGAGGTTTCACTATATACTTCTCCTTTGCTTTTTTATCCTTCTTGCTTGGTGACATGAAAATAGCTAGGGCTTTACCCTTGTCACCTTCTTCTATTTCATATTCCTCATAACCACTATCTTGTTCTTCATCCTAGACAAGACCTTGTGTCAATAGTCATGGTTCTTTTCCTTTTCCTAGTGTACGTAGCTTGGCTTCTAGGTCTTTAATCATCTTCTTCCTTTTATTTTCCTTTGAATCTATCTTGATGTTCACTATTATTATTTCTTTAGCTTCCTAATATCTTCCAAAAGCTTCAACTTTATAATCTATTTCTTATTTTAATAGTGCATCAATGTTTGCACTTACACCATCACTTTGTATCTCATATTTAGATCTTTGTAGCCATTCCTTCCTCGATTTAACTACATGTACAAATGTGTTGTCTATATCAACAAGAAAACATATGTCTATGTAATATTTTGTGACCAATTATTCTAGTATTCCCATTCTCTTTTTCATCCTTAGCCTGAATTCATCAAAATAAGCATTCATTACATTTTCAAAGTTATCTCCCAATTGTGTAATAAATTTATTTATTTTCCTTATCACTGGTTTGCCTTATTCTATACAATATTACCTATGCCAAGAAAACACTTATGTATATAAAATAATATACAAACAATTAGGGAACTGAATTTACACATTGAATTATTTTCCTTTCTCATCGATGGCATATTTTCTTCTAGTTGTAACATCTATTGCTCAGCAAGATCATACTCGTGATCTTTCATCACAATCTTCCATGCTTGGTCCACATGCATACATGACACACTATTCAATTGGATTGATTGATAGAATTTGTGAGAAATGACTTTCATAAAAAAATCTATAAGTGGATTAGATATGCTTGTAATGGAAAGACCATGTCCATTTCACTCAGCTCCAGTATTTGCCTCAATTTCTTCTTCTTTGTAATCTCCATTGGTCCATTTTGTAACTAGAACTTCACATTATGAACTCTACTCCTGATAAATTTAATTCATTCAATTCTAAAATTCCTCAAAAATTCTAGGGCATGAGTTAACCCTTTCTTTTAAACAATTTGAAACTCGTCCTTCAAAATTCCTTCATTACGTAGCTTCTCATAAGCTTCCCTAGTTTCATAATCTCTAACTTCTCCAATTTTGCATATTTAACAGCTTTTGACATCATGTATGATAATAAATTTAGGTGGTATCAAGGATAACACACCAATTGAGTCTCCTTTCACAATAACTTCAAGAATAGCATGAAACTTACGTGGAGGACAAGTGCCACTATTTACAAGTTGAACTTAACTAACCTCTTGACTAATTCTAGTGGTTGATGAAGCTACCATGATTGTAGCTACTATTTAATATTCTCCCTTATTAGAATACTTAGCACTCGTTCATGTTCTTTACTAACTCAAACTTCTTGATCAAATCGTTCTTGAAATCTCTTTGTTGAATTGCTATGTGCTCTTGAAAATATGAATACAAGCTATGAAATAATGTCTTCAAAATTTTTTTCTATACCTTCTTCCTTATCAATTAGGGTCTCCATTAATATCTTTTACTCTAGTGGGTGGAAGTTAGTTGTCTCGATCGATACTACTATCTTTGCATAATAGCTTTGTCTCTTCCACAACCTTCAATCTTCGTCATATCATCCAGTCTTCATTGAAGTGCTCAATCTATGTTGCAAAGCTCGGTCAACATAGACAATTTAATGGTACTTAGTAACCTTTCATAAAAAAATTCTTATGCATTGTGTATATGTAGATATGAATTTTTAGCATATTTATGTAAGGAATTGATGTATCATATATCATTTAGGTATACAGTTCCATACATACCTCTCTTGCTTAGTTAGAGAAGACATGATCACCTTCTCCATTAGATTGGGTGACCTCAGCTCCATTAGCTCCACTATTTCCATCTTCTTCTTTGCTTGTCCATGTCTAGTTCATCTCATTTCTGACTTGCCCAATTTCCATTTTTCCTTTACCTTTGTCTTTTGTCCTACGATTCTTAATTTGATGTCCAAACTTGTGACATTTGGAACATGTATTATTGGGTGCATAATTCTTCTTTCTCTAATTTGGCCAGTAGGGTTTTGTCTCTAATTTTCATTCAAATGCTTTATGCCCATATTTTTTGTAGTTATAGCAGTATCCTTCAAATCTTAGTGTATTTGGTGTATTCCTTAGCCTTAACATACATTGATGTATTTGATGTCCTTGTTTCTTGCAGTAAAAATAGTAACTAGTAAACTTGAGTTTAGAATTTTACATACCATGTTTCCTTTGATAGATATTTGTAGTATGACCAATTTTTCCATAGTGATAGCATGTTTTTTCCTTTGGCTTTGCATTTCTCATTTCTCCATTCCTATATGATTCTCCTTTCTCATTGCAAGAATTTCTTGACATGTTAGAATAGCTTGATTACCTCATAATTTCTTCAAAATACTTCATTGCTTCCTTTGGTTTGTTGAATTTCTCCATAGATTCATTTTCATTCTTTAGTATGTCATTGTGTGAATTGATATTTTCAATTTCCACATCCTTATGATCCAATTTCTAATTTTCAAGCATTAGTTGATTCATGATATCCATTTGGGTGTTTGTGAGCTTCTACACATCTAATATCCTTTCTTCAAGTCTGGTAGCCATTACTCTTTTGTGTTCTTCATCCATAGTTATGTCTTCTTCATCTTTCTTTCTTTGTTTAGTCACTTCACATAGTCTCACTAATTGGATTTCATGTTCTATATTCATTGCTCTTATTTCTTCAATCGAGAGTTTTTTTCAGTCAAGTAGGCCAATAGATGCTTTGTCATTTGGATTGATTGATTCAAATAGTCATTCAGTCTCAACTTCTTCATAAGAGTATTTCTTTATCTAGATGGTAATTTCCTTTCTCCTCTTTAGGGAATCTTTTAGATCTTGTCTTGCCTTCTCAAGTTTCTATAGTGTGAGTTGGATGTCAATCACCTAATTGTCAAATATCTTGTCTAGATTTAAATCCTCTATCTCCAAGATCTAATCTCTAAGATTTTAAGCTTCTTTCATACAACTAGTGCTCTAATACCAATTATTGATTTATGGAGGTGTAAACTAGATATTGAGAAGGGGGTGAATCAAAATCTTTAACACTTTATGCTTTTCATAGATTCATCCACATCTATCAATAACTTTTGCATGTAAAACTTCTAACATAAATTTTTTGTAACATATAAATTAGTTCAATCACATGCATGAAAGTAATAATGCATAATACAATATTTGTTACCCAAAATTCCTCCAAGGTGAAGGTAAAACTAGGGTGGGGATGACACCCACAAATCTTCACTACTATAGTAATAAAGCTAACTAGTTAAGGTTAAAATGTTTGACCATAAAATATAATCTACCCTATGAGGATTTTGTCTTGTTAAAGACTTAAGAAACTATTAGGTTTTACCTTGTTAGATGATTTAACACTTACAATAAACTAAGGACTCTGTTAGGATATTTACATAGATCTATTAAGACCACTCTATTAAGAGATTTACCTTGATTCAAATCTATTAAAATTGATTCAATGCCTAACTCTTAATTTTCTCTTCAAGCTTATTTCGAGTCTTCTAACTACTAACTGATACTCTCCTTGGATTCGATAGCACTTGTCTTTCCCTTTCTCTTCATTGCTTATGAATAGGTCACTTTCTTTGTTAGATGATAATAGAACCCTTGAATGACTTCATGTCTTTTCAGTCCTTCATAATATAATGCTTCATGTTCACACATATACTCTTCTCTCCTTCTTTGCCTCTATCATGTATACGATCTAGGTTCAGATCTTCATTATTTAAGGATTTTCATAAACCATTTTCTAGATGGTTCCATGTTCTGCCTCTTCATCTTGATCATTGAACATACAACATAGGGATATGTGATCTATGTCATGTAAATGTTCTATAATAACCTCTTCAAGTATTAAATGTTCAGTTATAACCTCGTCAAAACTTAAATAATCCTTCCAAATCGGCCTAATAATTACTTTTCCTAAAACTTTGTTCCATTCTTGATTTCTATGTAAACTTTGCATTACTCGATCTTTATTGTTTCTAATACTTGGTATTGTTGGTGCTCAATCTTTGTTAACCTTCTAATACTTTGAATATATTGTGCTCGACACATATTATATCACTTTATACTTACATACTTAGAATTTAGTCAGTCGTTGATGACCTACTCAGTTGCTAAATGAGCTTGATACATATACAAAATTACTCTATGGCCATACACTTTCTTGGCTCCTATAGATCTACTTGGGACATACTAACATGTACATGAGTTGATCTATGTAGAGTAGCTCAGTCATAGTGATGACCATCTAACTCTGCCTTGTAAATGACTAAGTGGTTAACACTAATAGACAAAAATGGTTAGAGATACCAACACAAAGTAATCAGAAGTATAAGGAGAATGCAAAAAAGTCTAGGAGACATCATGTTTTTAAAATTGGTTATGACATGATGGTTCATTTTATGAAAGTTAGATCTCCTCTTTATACATATAGTAAGTTTAAGATGAAGAAGTATTGACCTTGTATAATTCTAAGGAAGTTTGATAGTGGTAGTGCTTATGAAGTTGAGTTACTAGATGACATGGATATTTCTCTTATATCCAATGTTTTTGATTTGTATAAGTATCATGATTCATAAGATGAAGTTATTTTACTAGATGATTATCATAAGAAGACTATGAAAGATGTTGAACAAGTATTGGATTAGAGAGTTGGTAAGAGCACAAGACAAAATGATTAGTATGAATATTTGGTGAAGTGGAAGAACAGACGAGCTAAAGATACTACATGGATTTCCCAATTTAAGTTGGATTCATCTTGGGTTGTGATACTTTCATTATTCAAGAGAATCATTTCTTTCAACCCTAGTATTCTGATTACAAAGCATCCTCGGTTACCTTGCTATCCTGGTCATCTTTGTGCATTTTGTCAGTTATTGTCCAATTGCAATTGTTGCCAAGTTCTAGTATTGGCCTAACGTAGTGATTACTGAGTGTAGTAGTGGCCAAGTTCCTTATTTGGTTGATTTTTGTGGTTTTTGAGTTCCTCCAAGTGTCAAGTGAGCTTTCTTGTTTGCAGATGCTTGGTTCCTTATTTAACCAAGTTTGTTTGTGATTGCTTCCTAGTGTGAGCTAACTTATTAATTTAATTTTAGCTATGAGATTTACCTTGATTCAAGTCTATTAAAATTGATTTAGTACTTGACTCTCAGTTTTATCTTCAAGCTTATTTTGAGTCTTCTCCCTACTAACTGATCCTCTCCTTGGATTTGATCCCTTTCACTTCACTACTTATGAATAGGTCACTTTCTTTGTTAGATGATAATAGAACCCTTGAATGACTTCATGTCTTTCCAATCCTTCATAGTATAATGCTTCATGTTCAAACATATACTCTTCTCTCCTTCTTCACCTCTATCATGTATATGATCTAGGTTAAGATCATTATTTTAAGATTTCTATAAACTATTTTCTAGATGGTTCCATGTTTTGCCTCTTCATCTTAATCGTTGAACATACAAGATAGGGATATGTGATCGACATCATGTAAATATTCTATAATAACCTCTTCAAGTATCAAATGTTTAGTTACAACCTCTTCAAAACTTAAATAATCCTTCCAAGTTGGCCTGATAATTATTTTTCCTAAAACTTTGTTTCATTCTTGACTTCTACGTAAACTCTGCATTACTCGATCTTTATTGTTTTTGATACTTGGTATTGCTAGTGCTCAGTCTTTGTTAACCTTTTGATACTCTACATATATTATGCTCAACACATACTATATCACTCGATACTTACATACTTAGAATTCACTCAGCCATTGATGACTTACTCGGTTGTTGAATGAGCTTGATACATATAAAAAATTACTCTGTGGCCATACACTTGCTTGGCTCCTATAGATCTTCTTGGGACATACTAACTTATGTACATGACTTGATCTATATAGAGTAGCTCAATCACAGTGGTGACCGTTTGACTCTGCCTTATAAATGACTAAGTGGTTGACACTAATAGAAATCAATGGTTAGAGATACCAACACAAACTAATTAGAAGTATAAGGAGAATGCAGACAAGTCTAGGAGATATCATGTTTTTTAAATTGGTTATGACGTGATGGTTCATTTGTAAAAAGTTAGATCTCCTCTTGATACATATAGTAAGTTTAAGATAAAGAAGTTTGGACCTTGTATAATTTTGAGGAAGTTTGATAGTGGTAGTGCTTATTAAGTTGAGTTACTAGATGACATGAATATATCTCTTATATCCAATATTTCTAATTTTTATAAGTATCATGAGTCATAGGATGAAGTTATTGTACTAGATGATTATCCTAAGAAGATTATTAAAGATATTGAAAAAGTATTAGATTAGAGAGTTGGTAAGAGCACAAGAAAAAATGATTAGTATGAATATTTGGTGAAGTGGAAGAACATACGATTTAAATATACTACATGGATTTCCTTTTCTTATGTAAAGATCTAGAATCTTCTGTAAGTTTTTTTGGTAAGTACCAGTAGTGAGTTTAGTTTAGGTTTAGAAAAAGGAGAAAAAAAAAAAGAAGGATTGTAGAAGTTAGAAAATGAGAATCTAGAGATCTGATCAAAATTGTATCTTGTTGGATGCATTTTGATGTATATATGTGATCATTGTATTGATTGTAGCCTGAAAGGCCTCAAAGTTAGGCATGTTTGTTAAAAATTTGATGAATAAATAATGATCTTGTTGTTTCTTCTCTCCTTGGTATTTTAATCTATGTTGTTTCTTCTATTATGTTTACTCGACAAAGTGTTTGGATAGTAAGGTGTACCTTTGGTCCTAATCTTCCATCCATCCTTGCATCAACGTTTCACTTTATTTTTTAATCTCTTGTCCTTGGACTCTAGTGTGTTGGAGCCTGACACAATTACTTTTAAACTTTGTGTTATCACCTCCAAACTTGGTTTCTTTGACTCTTGAGTCACCTTAACTTTCTTCATTACATCTTTTAGATTCTTCTCTTCTTTTATCACAAGTGTGACTATTTAATGCACAAATTCATCTTATATGTTCTCTCTTTTTGCAGTTTGGAGCTCATTGATGGAGCTCAGTTATCCTACCTCCTTATTTCCCTCAATATGAGGTCATGAGGCTATTGATCTTTGACCTATAGTAGACTAATCTACTGTGACATTTTGACTCTCATCTTTCTTCTCATCCCCTCTACTCATACTAACATTACCTTTTGTGGTATATTTTTGTTGTCTAGGAACTTGTGTGGTATCCCCTATATTGACTGGCATACTATGTTTCTCTACATCACCAACTTGTAAAATACCTTGGGAATAAAGTGCACTTAATTTAGCAATGGAAGTAGATAAAATATCAATCAGTTGAGTAGCCACATATGTATCAATCTTTGAGTAATCCTTAACTTGCACTAACACAGGGTTAGGATCCATCAACTTTGCATGAGCTAGAAACTACATAGACTCAATCTATACTTGACCTTCACTTATCTATACTGGATTACTCATGAGATTCTTAATAAGATTGGTTTCAAGTTCATCATCTTTAACCATAGTCTTTTCTTTCCTCCACTTAGCTATACCAAATTGTTGAAAGTATCAACAAGATTATTTTTTCCATCATCAAAATCTTTAGTGTTATCCAATTATACATTTACTTGTTCATTCTTTCCTTCCTCATTCTTTTGATGATCATCAAGTATTAGACCATAAATCTTCCTCCACATTATTTTGCTTTCTTCAACAACATTTTCTATATTATTTTTCAAAATCATTAATGATCTTCTCTTAGGTACAAACCTATTACTATAGTTTCTCAAAGTTTAACAAATCTAAATTTTGTCCATTTTATGCATAACCTAAGCCAATGTGGCTTCTCTTATTTTTCGTTTAGTTGATAATGTAAATTTCCACTTTGCATCAATTTTATTGTACAACTCCTCAAGAATCATTTTCCTTAACTCTATAGGTGTATACATGATATTCACCTTCCAATAAATTATAGCCTCTTCTATTTTAATCTTATCTTCCTAACTCAATTTATCATATTTTATGTATTGAAAACTAGACAATATTATAGTGCTCCTAAGATTCCAACATACATCATCAATTTCTTGGCTCTTTAATCCACTGTCACCTTGAATTGATTTAAGTCATCTGACTTAGTCCTTTCAACTTCATACTCCTCATCATCCTTCTATAAAATAAAATTTCTCCTTGGTTTCTCTTCCTACATGCTTGGCTCGACTTCCACAGTGCTGGTCTTTCTCTTTGATAAATTCTTTATTTGAGTAGACTTGATGATCTTCACAACACCTTTCTTTTGAGGCTCAACAATTGCAGTAGTTGCCCTTCTTCTTTGTCTTTTAGCACTTGGTGGTGTAGGTGTAGGTTTTGTTACCACCTTCTTAAGGATCTTCTTCACACTGGGCTCAAAAATGATTATTTTCTTATGTCTTTTAGCTTGTGGCTCAACAACCACTATCTCCTTGCCTTTTAATTATTCTTCTTCTTCTTCATCACCATCACTACTTTTTTTGTCCACTCCTTTGCCTCAAGTAACCTACAAAGGCATCTCTTTCTTGACTCCTTCTCCTAGAACTTTCTCCAAGTTCTCTATCATGGCCTTCCTCTTCTTATTCAGCTTAGGTGCATTGATTTTGATAGTGGTCTTCACCTTTTCTCATTCATATCTATCAAATGGCTTGGCATTCTTAACAAATTCCTCTACTACAAAAGTTATGATAGTTGCAATGAGTTCATCAATATTAACCTCATAACCTAAAGGTCTTAACTATGCAACCCTAGGTAGAACTACTTGTGCATAGGTGAAATCTATGTCTACCAACAAACATATATCATCATAATACTTATTAACTAGGGATTTTGGTATCCTAGAAATTTTCTTCATTTTCCCCTTAAATTCATCAAATTAACCATCCATAATAGTTTCAAAATTATCACAAATCTTACCAATGAACACATTGATCTTCTGGATAACAAGTTGTGTCTTATCTTAGACTACATTTCCAATAGTGGGAAATATATTTTGCACATAAAAGAAAATACAAACTATTAGTGATCCAAACTTACATAGAATATTCTTTGTTTTTCTTATACTTTCCAAGTTCTCTATGGTCTGGGTAAGTTGGATCTCGGCTAGGTTGTAACTATGATCCTTCTTGACAATTTTCCATTCCAAATCCACTCCAACACATGGCACACTATTAGGTCAGCTTGACTAGTAAAATCTATGGGCAATAACTCTTTCTTGGTAAAATGATTATACTAGAAACTAAGGTTTGTGCATATGGATTGTACATCCAAAATAGCATCCAAATTTTTATTATACCCATTTACTTAATTGACTAGGGACACAAACTTGAAATGATATCAGCAAAGTATATTCTTTAACCCTCTTTAACTATCATTTCTATCCTATAGAACTAAGAATAGAAACACTTAATCTATTTGCACGTATAAGAAACTTTTAGCTAAATGGAAGAAATGAAATACAAACATGGTTCTACACTATTTTCCTTTGTTGTAGGGGAAACTATTAGTTATGTTACCAATAGTAGAATGAACAATAGAGTTCTTACTTAGTCCAATCACAATGACAACTAATTATACCAACTAGATCCACTTGCCAAGTGGGACCACTTGGGTGAGTGATAGATGTAAACTTCAAATACTAAAACACAACAATAACAACTTTTATTGATATCAACTCATAGAATAGTACAAACTAAAAATGATAATCTATATCGGATAAATGCTATTGCAATTGAACACTCCACTAAACTATATCTGGGGTCTAATTCAATAGCTTTATTTAAAGCAACTACAAAAACTAACTTCCCTAAGATCTATCTTCAACAATGAGAACTTTGCAATGCAATGAATTACAACATCGTGATACACATCTTGATGGAATGAGTTTTTCAGAAAATACAAGACATAATGACTTCTAAATTTGTGTAGCAATTGGAAGTTAAGCTTACCCGATCTTCAAAAGTTCATAAATATCAGAAAGATGCATAACCATGTTATTAATTCCTTTGTATGCACTCCTTCTCTAGACTTATTCCTACAATAGATTACTATGCATGCAATAATTCATAGAATATATTCATTCCATTAATTCAAGATAAACATTTAATGAATATATTGATCATTGCTTGCAATACATAGTTGTAGGAACCTGCCCATTAAAAGTAAGAAAGGAAAAAGGTATGCATATCTATAAATTACACACATGTAATCTCATTTCTCTATACAAGTTTTAACCATTGCAGTATATCCAAGAAATAATACAATATCATGAAACTTATAGAAAATCAAGGCAGTTAGAGGTTTATACAAAGCATTATAGTAAAAAGTCTTTCAACTCAAACATGAAATTTCCCATCAAAACCATAAAAACTCATAAACTTATGTCATTCTTTTAGCCTGTCATTCCCCCCAACTTAGAAATTGGTTGGTCCTCTAGACAAGATGTAATTATTGACCCTAGCCTTTAACCTGAAATATTTTGCAACACTCGATCCTACTCCTCATTTCTACTAACTGTAGTAACATCCCTTATAATTTTTAAGTTTTTTCTAGGCTTGTACTTTGGCAACCATGTCATGTGCATTGACATCTTTATTGATGCCTAATAGTGGATGCATTAGTAGAGAAGGTTGAAACCTAAGTAGAATCCAAAAACCACCCCTAGTTTGTCCCAGAATGACATACCATAACACACACTTACTTTCCATAATGAAATTCTAGGCAGAGTGTGGATCCCTAACCTAGAAGTCACACAGAATTATTAATCCATCTTTGAATGATTTATCTTTGCACTTCTTGTAACTCATTTTCTTATATCTCCTTGAATTCTGAATAGGCAATTTTTTGAAGAGATGTTATGTGTTTCTCACATTTCTCATAATTTGTAACTTTCAAAAAGTCATAGTAATATGTCTATGGATCCTTTTCCTCGGGCCTCAGATACAATGGTTCTAACTCCTCTACATCTCTATATAGTTTAGCCTAATTTTCTCTAGTGATCTCATTTAGAATCCAAGTCATAAATGCTCTTAATTGGATAACCCCCTATATACATTAATAGATTTCATTCCCTATGATTAAGAATAGTTATGCATATATAGCTCACACATCAAATTCTAAATGGTTGTAGGAGATTGTTGGAAGACATAGTAATATTCATGAGGAGTATTGAGGGAATTTTTAAGACCTTGAACAATCTGAGTGGTCCAATAATTCAACATTTGCTCCTTTAGAAGTAGAGTATAGACTTGAAATGATGGTCTATATTGAAGGAGTTCAGGAGTCAAAGTATTCAATTGAGTGACTTTTCCCTCCAACACCATAATCTTGTCTTCCTAATCTAGCAATTCCCTCTATTGATTATTAATAAATCATTGTATCCCCTTCTTTTCTTCTAGCCACATAGCTTTTTCTTTTCAAAATTGGTGGTATAAACTCTTTATTGTTGCTAATGGCATGGAGAGGGTAGGTGGGATATTGATCCTTGATTGTTGATATCTACCCACTCAGAATCATTATTATCATTAGTCCCTTCAATAGGAGTTTTAGCAAAAGATTCTCCTTTCCATACTACAATGGCTCATTCAAGATTTTCAAGATATAGTTGTTGTAATGAAGAGTCTTCTTCCATTTTTTTTATAGCCTAAACTAAAGCCTCTAATCCTTCACTAGTCATTTCCTTAATAAATTTCTCTATAATATTTATATTGGCAGGAGGAAAATCTTTATTTGGTTCTTGAGGATCAATAATTAGAGGCTCTACAAGTTCATTTTTTGAAATAAAAACATCATCATTCTTAGATTCATATACAACTTGAGGGTTTTTTCCTTTCCTTTGGATCAAAAAGTTACCATGCACTGAATCATTATCACTGTTGGCATCCCCAATGCAAACAATATCCTTTTGGTACTAACTAGGATTATGTGGCTTACTTCTTGAATCTTTTCTTTGTTCTTCTAATTTATCATGCTTACAAATTTCTTCATTATTTTTAAGGATATTAGTTTGAGAAATGTTATGTATAGGGGTATCTATTGGAATAGAATTCTTAGACTTTCTATCACTCCTCCTCACAAGTGTTTCAATAGAAGTTTTAGAAACCTTATTCCTTTTCATTGAAGCTTCTCCTTTAGCATATGATGAAGGAGTCTCCTTCTAAACTCTCTTTATCTTAATATGGATGAGGGAGTGAAAATACTATCATGAACATCCCCTGACTCTTATGTGTGATCTAGGTTAACTTCTTCTTGTTCCTAAACTAGTTCACTTTCAACCCTATGTGTAGAAGACCTAGTTTTAATAGTACTTTTGAATTGAGGTGAAGCAGGGTTTTCTTGAACATATTTTTCCTTCCTCTTCAAATATATTCTACTCTACTATTTTTATAGTATCGGCTTCAATAGCAACCCTTCTTCCTAATCTTGAAATCCTAGGTCCCCCAAATGTTGGAAAAAATGCATCCATCAACAAGCAATCATCCCAAGAAATAGTAGAAATCTTTCCTAAAGCACACTCTATTATCAATTGAATCAAAAAATGATGTGAGATTGAGTTAGTCTTACCTTCTTGTACATCACAACTCTTATCTTTAATAACCTAGACAAGAAGTGTGGAAGGTTGATAGGTCTATCATCATGCCTTAAACAACTAAGGAGCTTGAAATGAACACCATGTAACCATTGATGCCTATCATCGTATATAATGTACTTCATGATATAAAGGGCACATTGATTATAGGGTTCTTGTATAGAAAGCCTCCTCATTCCTTCCATCTTATCTGCTTCTAGTGTCCCATCTGTATGTAAGGTGAATTAAGACCTCCTTGTACGTGGATCCATATCTTCTCCAAAAATTTCTCCTTCTAATGGTAACCCTGAGATTTAAGAGATTATCTCTTGATTGCATTCAATCTAAATCCCTTTAAACATGGCTACCCCATTACTCAATAAATTCATGAGCTGAAAAGAGACTTCATAATTCTAAGCATTGAGCTTCTAAAAATACTAGAGCAATCCATGATTTTCAAATAGTGGACAACAAACATTATATTGGAGAATTAGGTTACGAATTGTGGGTTCATGGCATATTAATTCACCCACAATAATTATACTAGAAAAATACCAAAATGTATACTTCCACACTTAGAGAACAAATGTAATTTTTAAGAGACAAATTAAATATTTGTAGAGCATATATTTTCAGAGATAGGATAGAATAAAAAGGTTTAAATCTATTGTAAAAATAACATGCCATATAATAATTCCATGTCATCATTAAACTTTCATATTTTATCCTTGTTAGGATTAACCTAAGATAGAAATAACAGTTACATGCAAATATAACCAATACCAGAAAATAGTAGATCACATAAAAGAGAACACAAGACACCAAGATTTAATGTGGTTCACCCAATCCCTAGGCTAAATCCACAAACAACAAGTCCAATATTATTATTATCCAGTGATTACAATCCACAATCACTTATAGCTCAATACTACCACAATAAGCTACAATATCACCATTACATTATGAAATCCCTAACTCTAAGGCTTTTTATACAAGCTATTTTTTTCTATTTAAAAGATTAGGGCTAGAATAAGTTTTCCAATAGGAAAAATAGTAGTCGACACCTTTTACAATGTAGGGGCATTTTTATCTTTGAGGGCTTTTCCCCTAAAAACCCCCACAAGGGCATTGCCTCTCAACCCCACCTGATACTATGATAGGGAGTGCACCTTGGGCACTGCCCCTTGATCCCATCTAAGGGGTGCTACGCCCAAACTCGCATAGAAATAATACAAGGATAAAACCACACCAAATAAACCTTTGAGTCTAATTAGGCTCCACATCAAAACAATCTCCCACTTGGACACTGATCAAACTCTACAAAAATAACCTCCCACTTGGAGACTAATCATAACATTGCTAAACTTGTAGCTCCCACTAGAATATATCAAACCACCTTGGACTCTATTGTTATTTTATTTTGTTCATTTGAGAAGAGAAACTAAAGCTGAAGAGGAATTTAGATTCTCCCTTGTCACTACCTTTGTAAACATATCCACTGGATTGTCATCTATATGTATCTTGTCCAACTTTAACTATCCATCATACAAAATTGACCAAATGAAATGGTACCACAACTAAAGGTGTTTTGTCTTTAAATGTAGAGTTGAATTCTTTGCAAGATGAATGGCACTTTGACTATCTATAAACAAATAATTATCCTTCTAAGGGTGTCCAAATTATTTCAAGAAGAACTAAAGCATTATCATTTCCTTGGTTTCTTCTGTAGCAGCAACATACTATGCCTCTATAGTGGATAAAGCATTAACCTTCTATAATCGAGAAACTTAGCTCACTGCTGCCCCACTAATAGTAAATACATAACCTATAGTACTCCACCTAGTATCAATATCCCCTACTAAATCTGAGTCAACATAGCTCTATAAATCAGTAATAGAGCCCTTGAAGTGTAAACACTTACTGGATGTCCCTCTCAAATATCTCAGAATCCATTTTATTGCATTCTAATGCTCAATTCACGGATGACTCATATACCTACTAACAACTCCCATTGCATGTGCAATATATAGCCCAATACATACCATAGCATACATCAAGCTTCCTATAGCTGAAGCATAAGGTACCTTAGACATCTTATCCTCCTCTTCTTGTATCTTGGGACACATCTCCTTAGTCAACTACAAATGACCAGGTAAAAGTGTGCTAACAAATTTAGCATTCTCCATAGAGAAACGTTGCAACACCTTCACAATATAATCAGCCTGAGACAATGTCAATTGTCTATTATTTCTATCTCTACAAATATTCATACCAAGGATTTATTTTGCTACCCCCAAATCCTTCATAGAAAATGCATGTGCTAACTGACATGTTAGCCCCTTAATGTGATCCATGTTAGACATAGCTACAAGCATATAATCAACATATAAACATAAAATAATGTAGCTACTATCATCTAACCTATTAAAATAAAAACAATGATCTAAATGACACCTACTATATCTATGCTCATGCATAAAACTATCAAATTTTAGATACCATTGCCAAGGTGCTTGCTTCAAACCATATAAACTTTTCTTCAATCGACACACTAAGTTCTCCTTAGCTTTGACCTCAAATCCCTATAAATGAGCCATATATATCTCTTCATCCAAATCACCATGAAGGAAGGTTGTTTTAACATCAAGCTAGTCCAAATGAAAATATTTAGTAGCCACAATACTTAAAACCATATGAATAGAAGTCATCTTTAACAATAGGAGATAATATCTCCTCAAAATCGATGCCTTTTTTCTATGCAAATCCTTTTACCACTAACCTAGCTTTAAGTATTTTCTTACCACCATCCTCTTCTTTCAACTTGTAAACCCACTTATTCTATAAATCCCTTTTACCTATAGGCAACTTGCATAAATCCCATGTCTTATTTTTCAGCAAAGAGTCGATTTCTTCTTTCATTGTAGACTCCCACTGAATCTTTGTATCCACCTGCATAGCTTCATCATAACCTTTAGGTTCACCAATTTCAGTAGGTAAAATAGAATACAAGGAAGGAGAAAATCTTTCTAAAGGTCTACTTAGTCTTTTTGACCATCTAACATTCATTGGGGTGTGTGATATTTATTGTTGCGGTTGTTATAGATCATGTGGAATTGCTAGAACATCAATTTTTTGAGTATCATCCAACACTACATAATTATCTTCTTTCTTCTCATGTTGCTACAATAGATCTTTGTACAACACTTTCTCATTGAATATGACATCCTTGTTTCTTATAATTTTATGATTTTTAAAATCCCAAAGCCTATAAAAAAATTCATTAATTCCATATCCAACAAATACACATTTCTTTAACTTAGATTCCATCTTGGTTCTATTTTCAGAATCTATATGAATAAATGCTTCACAACTAAAGATTTTGAGAAAACAATAACTCACCTTCTTACTAGTCCATGCTTCCTCTAGAATACCACAACCCAAAGGAGTAGAGGGACCTCTATTAGTCAAATATATAGCAATATTAATAGCCTCTACCCACATTTTTGAGGGAAACCCTACATGCAACCTCATGCTTCTTGCATGCTCAATTATAGTCTTGTTCATGTGTTTAGCTGCTCCATTTTCCCGTGGAGTCCTTGGAATAGTTTTATATCTATGAATACCATTAGAAAAGAAATAATATTCAAATTCATGATTGCAATATCACCACCATTATCAGATTTAAGACATTTTAATTTCTTTCCCAACTCATTTTCAACCAAACAATTATATTTCTTAAAACTTTGAAATACATTAGATTTGTGTCTAAGGAAATAAACCCATACTTTTCTAGTTGCATCATCGATAAATGTAACATAATAATGAGAGCCACCAAGGGAAGATACTTGAGCTAGTCCCTATACATATGTATGCATGAGCTCTAATTTCTCACTTTTAGTTTCTTTCCCAGTCTTCATAAAACTCACTCTCTTTCATTTTCCATACACACAACTTTCATAGAAATCCATATTAACACATTTTAGACTTAGTAAAAGTTTCTTTGAATGAAGTACTTTAATACCTTTCTCACTCATGTTCCCAAGTCTATTATACCATAGCACTATATCAGAATCTACAGCAACTATTTGTTCTCCTTGCTCAGCTGCAACAACTATTCCTAAACATTCATTTTTCTCTGAAACAATCAAAGTAGAAGGAACAATATGACTTGTACAAAGATATAAGGTGAAAATTTTCACACCTTTTTCTACTACAAGGAAAACTTTTGAAACCTTCCAATTTTTATCATTAAAGGTATCTACACAACCCCCATCACCAAGTTGTCCTACTGAAATTAAATTCCTACTTAGCCTTGGAATATGACTTACCTCATGTAGTAGCCAATGAATCCTATTCTGCAACTTAATCTTAACTTTTCCCTTTCCAACAATATAATAGGGTTAATTATCCCCCAAATAAACAAGCCCCAAATCCCCTTGGACATAATCAATAAAATAAGCTCTATGAGGTGTAGCATGAAATGAAGCACCAAAATCTAAAACCCATGAATCATCAATACTTTCTAAAGAAAGAAGCAAAGAATCCTCTTCGGATTTGTTACTTACCACATTTGTCTCCTTGTTCCCTTCTAGTTTATCTCCTTCACTATTCTTTTGAGTCTAGCAACCTTTCTTCTTATGCCTTGATTTCCCATAGTACTAGCAATCTCTTGGTCCTCTGGATTGAGACCTCTTCCCGTTCGACTTTCCTCTTGATTTCCCATGATTTTTGGAATTAGTTCCTCTCTCTATCATTCTCCCTTTGCTTTGTCCATTCAAACCACTTCCTGATGTAGATCCACCTAATGTTTTCCTATGATTTTCCTCACTCAAAATAACACCAATCACATCATCATATTTTAGAGTATTAGATTCAAAAATAGAATTACTTACAGCAATTATCAAGCCATTCAAACTTTCAGGAAAAGAACACAAAATCAAGAGAGCCTTAATTTCTTCATCAAAATTGATACCCATAGAAGATAACTAACTAATAACAGTATTAAACTCATTTAAATGATCCATAATAGATCTAGCTTCTATCATTTTGATATTAAATAAACACTTCATGAGAAATACCTTGTTTGAAGCAGAGGGCTTTTTATAAAATTTTGCTAGGGTTTTCATCAACTCTTTTGTCATCTTTACTTTTGTAATATTAAATGCCACTGATGGTGCTAGGAATAATCAAATGCTTCCAAGTGCCTTTTTGTCTAAAAGATCCCAGTCCTCATTTGTCATAGATCCCTAATTCTTGGTTTTTCCTTCCAATAGCTTCCATAAATCCTTTTGATAAAGATAGTCCTCCATTAGCATTTTCTATAACTAAACGTTCTACCCATTAAACTTGTCAACCCTTAGCTTACCCTTGTCTGCCATCACTCCCACTTAACCATGAGAATCCCACTAAGCTGTGAGACCTTCCTACAGAAGATCGCTTAAAAAAAGAAGAAGATGACAATTTGAGTTTTAAAAAAATGATGACAACCTAGCTCTAATACCACTTGTTAGGATTAACCTCAGATAGAAATAATAGTTACATGCAAATATAACTAATACCAGAAAATAGTAGATCACATAAAATAGTAGATCACCAAATCCCTGGGCTACATCCACCAACAACAAGTTCAATATTATTATTATCCTATGATTGCAATCCATAATCCATTATAGCTCAACACCACCGCAAGAAACTATAATGTTAGCATTACATTATGAAATCCCTAACCCTAAGCCTTTTTAGACAAGGTTTTTTTTGTCACTTACAAAATTAGGGCTAGAATAAGTTGTCCAATAGGATAAATAGTAGCTGACACCTTTTACAATATAGGGGCATATTTGGCTTTTGGGGTGTTGCCCCTAAAAACCCCCACGGGGGTGTTGCCCCTCGACACCACCCTGTACTATGACAGGGAGTGCACCTAGGGTGCTGCCCCAAGACCCTGTAGGCGCACTGCCCTTTACCCCATCTTGGGAGTGCTACCCCTAAACCCGCATAGAAATAATATGGGTAGAAAAGCATGCCAAATAAACATATGAGTTTGATTAGACTCCACATCACAACAATCCTCATTTTATTCCATAAATGTAGGTTATGTAGATACTTTCCAAAAGGGAGGCAAGTGTCACATCAACTTGATAAGTGTAAAGGGAATGATACAACATATCATCAAATAATTATTCAAAGTATAGCATACACTTATCATATGATTATTTGTTTTATATGTGAAAAAAATGAAACACACACAGTCCCCACCCCCCCAACTTAAAATAAAGCATGGGTCCCACCATGCAATGTGAGAAAAGAATGAAATGACATAAAAATTCAAATGCATGAAATTAAAGGAAATAAATAAGGATGGAAGATTGCATGGTATGAACTTGTACAATGGGTTGAAAAATTATATCGATGCATACTTTTTGTGGAAGCCAAAAATGAGATGGATGGGTGAGAGAGAATAAAGTTGAGATGGATTTATTATAGAGAAAGTTGTGATTTATTATGAACTTTGATGAGATTCAAAGTAATGGGGAAGGTTGAGTGGGAGACTCAAGTACCATTACTACAGGAGAACTTGTAAAAGAAAACTAGTGTAGGAAGTCTTCTCTAGTCTATAGTTTATTGTAGATTTTGAGTCAATGTATGTTGACTAGAAGTTGGAATTGAATAGGATCAATTTTTGACAACTATACTACTTCATTATTATACACTACTTTGATTTCATGTGGTCCTAACCATCTGGTTTGGAACTTGCCTAGATTGTGTTGATACCTTGAATCATAAAGTAGTTCCTAGTCACCCATACTAAATTTCTTATCCTTAATAAATGTATCATATCCTTTCTTGCATTGCATTTGAATTAATTTAGTATTATGCAATGTAAATTTTTTAAACTCATCAAGTCTATTCATTTGTAGGATGCATCCTTGTTGAGCATCATGGAGATCTATGTTGAGGTCCAATATAGTGTAGAGTGTTTTGTGCTCAAAATTAATTGGAATCATGGCTATTTTTCCATAGACTAATTCAAAAGGAGTAAATCTTATTTTTGTCTTCCATGTTGTTCTATATGCCCACAATTCCTTTGGAAGCTTGGTCTCCCAATCCTTCTTATGTATTTGAATAGTTTTTGTCAAGATTGCTTCCAGTTCTCTATTTTTTATCTTGGCTTGTCCATTATCTTGTGAATGGTAAGGAGAAGATTTACCATGTTGAATGGTATATTGAGTCATGAGTGCAATAATAAGATATGATGTGAATTGGGCACCTTGATTAGTCACTAATTCTCTAGGGACTCCAAATCATATAAAGATGATTTCATATAATAATTTTGTAATATTTTTATCCCTGGCATGTTTCATTTGTTTCACCTTAGCTCATTTAGTGAAATAATCAGTATAGACCAAAATATAAGATTTACCTTTTGATGGGGCATCAATTGGTAAAAAAAAATCTATTTCCCATTTTTCAAATGACATAACAACTACTTGTGGCTATAGGGGCATTTCAACTTATTTTATTGGTCTTTCCATAGATTGACATCTATCACATTTCTTTGTATATTTTGTTACATCCTTGTGTAGAGTTGGCCAATAGTATCAAGTTGTTAGGGTCTTGAATGTTGTCCTTTTAGCAGAGAAATGTCCTCCATGTAGTTGATCATTACAATCTTGTAGGATATCATAAGTTTCATATTCTCTGAGACATCTATGCATAACTTGATCAAGTTCAGTATCAAACATGCAAACAACTATCTAATAAAAATTAAAACTCTTTTCTACTAGAAGTCTTTTATCCTTAGGAGAGGAATAAGCTAGAGTTCTCCATGTGGTGAGACAATTGGCAATATCAGCATACCATGGATTATTTATTATTAAAAGAAAAAAAAATTCATCTAGGAAATTATCATCAATAACTATAGGATCATCATGGACCTACAATCATGAAAGTAAATCTGTCACAACATTATCCTATTTTGGTTTGTTTATAGCTTTTATATCAAATTATCACATAAGAAATAACTCATGAGCTAGTATTCCTAAAATAGAAAGTTTATTTATGAGGAACTTGATTGTAGCATGGTCAGTGTGAACAAAGATTTTAGATCTAGTAATATAATGTCTGAACTTTTTAAGAGCATAAATCATAGATAACAATTTCTTTTCTATGATAGTGTAGTTAAGTTCTACTCCTTGTAGATTTTTACTAGTATAATAGATAGCATATTCTATAGGCCCTTCTTGTTGTCCTAACATATCTCCTATAGCAAGATCTAAAGCATCAATATGAATATGAAATAGAACATTCCAATTGGAACCTCTAAGTATAGATGCTTTAGTCAAGACATCTTTAAGTTGTTAAAATGACTGATCACATTCTAACTCCAAGAAAATTCAGAATCTTTCTTTAACAAATCATATAGTGGAGCTTCTATTTGATTGATATCTTTTATGAATCTCCTATAGTAACATCCTTTTGTTTTGTAGGTGTAGGTAGAGTGCTAATCACCTCTATCTTTTGAGGATAAACTTGAATTCCACTTAAAGAAATGTAGTGACCTAATACAAATCCTTCCTCCATCATCATACAAGATTTCTCATTATTTAAGGAAAGGTTGTGTTCTTGACATCTTTTCAAAACTTTATCGAAATTGGATTTGGCTTCATCAAAAGTAGAACCATAAAAAATGAAACCATCCATATATATTTCCATAGAGTCAATGGACATATCAGAGAAAATACTTATTACTGCTGACTAAAAGGTAGCATGAGCATTACATAATCTAAATGGTAGTACTAAATAAGAAAATGTGCCCTAGGGAGAAGTGAAATTTTCTTTTTTTGATCTTCTGGTGCTATTTGTATTTGATTATATCCACTAAATCTATCCAAGAAAGAGAAATACTTCTTCCTAACTAAATTGTGAAGAACTTGATCAATGAAAGGTAAGGGAAATTGATCTTTTTAGTTATTCTATTAAGTTCTCTATAATCAACACATACTTTCCATTTACCCCTCTTTTTAGGCACAATTACCAAAGGTAAGACCCATTGACTATAAAAAATAGGATAGATGGATCCAGTATTCAAAAGTTTTTGCAGTTCAATTTTTATAATATCATGTAATGTGGGATTGACTTTTCGTTGGGGTTGTTTGATAGGCTTACATTTAGTTGTAATGTAAATTCTATGATTACAGAGTTTTGGTTCTAGTTTTCTCTTGTCTGTATAATCGCAAAGAAATGCTTTATGGTTTTCTTGTAGCAACATAAGTGTACTTTCTAAATTGTTAGAAGTAAGACTCTTACTGATATTGAGCTCCTTCCCTAGGCTAATTATAACTCTAGTGAATTCATCAACCATAACTAACTTTTTGAAGTTAGAAGACTTAATTTCTTGTAACAAGGTATGAAGGTAACTAGTGGCTACAAGAAAATTAGGCATATCTTTAAGAGGAAGAATTGTTTATAATGAACAATTATGGTCAATACACAAAGAAAAATATTCACCATATTCTTTGAACAAGATGGCTATGAGGATATCATCATTATTCTAAGGAATCATAAAGGGGTTTCTTTCAATCATCATGAGTTGACTTAATGAGCTTGCCTTGGGTACATCATCTCCTAAATTAAGCCACATAGCTTTATCATCTTGCAAGAGTGGTTTAGCAGGAGGATATAAAGCCAACTTCTTAAAAGTGGATCCATTAGATATAGTCATTTTTTCTTATCAGCAAGCAATGCAAGAATCTATTGTGGCTAACCAAAGTCATCCTAGGATAATAGGATAACCTCCTAAAGTTTCTTTAGGTGATAAAATTATAAAATCCACTAGATACTCCCAAGAATCCAAAGTAACTATGCCATCCTCTAGCATGACATTGGGTTTAACCATAGAACTATTAGCAAGTTGAAGTATGGTAGGGGTTTCTCTAATACCAATGATATTAAGGTGGAGAAGTACCTCCCTAGTCATGACATTAATAGTTTCACCTTAGTCTATCAAAGCATTTTGTGCCTATACCCAATTGATATGTACTATGACAATTGGGTTCCTTGGATTAGAATATTTGGGACTATTGATTTATTCAGCATAAGATTAGATATCTAACCCATGACATGGATAGTTTTGGGGTCCTAACACTTTCTACCAGGTTATTTTATACAGACTTTTTTAATAGCTTTAGTATATATTGGAATTTCCTTAAGGGTGTCTAGCAATGGTATTATGGATGTCATTTATTTTAATTGTGTGAGTAATTATCCTACAGCGATATTTTTAGGAGGAACCAATGATTGAGAAAGTCTTTCTAGAAGTGGTTATGACTTAACTACAAGAAGTTGTGATGGAACATGAAGAGATTCTTCATTTGAGACTTCCTCAAAAGTAAACTATTTTATTACTAGACCTTTACAATTTGGAAGAGTGGTTCTAGATCTAAGGTGGATATCATTGATTGAATAGGTTTGTTGTTGAGTATCATTTGAAGAATATACTTGTTTTTTAGCAGGCACGATATTTGAATTTGGTGTTGGTTGAGTAGGTAACTGAGTTTATTTGGGTGGATGGATATTGGCTATAGGAGGAAGTGGCATTAAAGATTGTTGTTGAGGTTGTTGTAGGGAATTATAATGTTCATTAGGCCACCACTAAGATGATTTTTGCCAATTATTTTGTGGGGATTTCCATTGATTGGATTGCAGCTACCAATTTTGATTAGATTGTTGTTAGGTTTATTGTTGTGGAGGGGATTGTCATTGATCAGGTGGAGGTTGTTGCCAAGATTGGTTATTCCACATAGGTGGAGATTGAGGAGGCCAAGAAGGATTCCAATGATTTGGGTTTGAAAAATTAGGATTCTATTGTTGATTATTTAAATTCCTAAAATTTTGAAGAGGGTCATGAGGCATACCTTGTCTCTAAGCCCATGGTCTCTTTTGACCAACATAAAGTATATCTCTATTGACATCAATTTCTTTGAACTCCACTAGCATCTATTGTGGTTGACTCTCTAATTTACCAACCATCTTATTCTTGCAATTCCTCTTCTTCTCTAGACAATGAGAGTTTTAGAACTCAACTAACATAGCATCAACTTCTTCATGCTTCCTTCTGACTTGCATTGTATCTCGCTAGGTTGCAACATTATTAATAATGGCTTTCTTGAAATCAAAGACAAAATTTGAAAGATCTATTTTTGATACACCAGCTCCACTAATCTTCAAGGAATTAGAACAAATTCCTCTTCCTTTCTTTACAATAGCCCTTAGGAGTAATTATTACAGTATATTTTGATATCCTCCCATGTACTTTGTGTAATATCTCCTCCAGCCATGAGGTCTAGGGTTTGCACACAAGTTTCCTCCATGCCCCTTAAGAAAATATTCTTTTAAGATTACTCATTCAACTGATGTTTAGTATTCCTTTGTAAATTATAAAGGAATATTAGAACATAATCTTTAAGAGTCTCATCTTCCTTCTATTACATCTTAAATCTATCATCACCTCCCATACTCCCTCTACAATAATCTTTATATTTGGCAAGAAACAAGTTGTTCATTCCATCATAGTCTATTGTAGCATTAGCTCCTAAACCCATGAACCATCTTAGAGCTACCTATTTTAGAGTAGAGGGAAATAATTTTAGCCTATGAGTATTATTTGTATAGTCATACCCATTATAGAGAATATCAAATTCAAAGAGAAAGGTTTCTAGGTCTTTAGTAATTAAGCCATTGAATTTGGGAAGTGCAGATACATGTATATTTTTTAGATTATTGGTATCTTAGAGGTTAGTTATGGGAAATGGAAATGTAGGCTAAGCTATTTTGGGTGGTGGCAATGGGCATCCTTACTAATAAATGATAATGGCTAAAGGGTTATCCTACTATATAGGGGCATCAAGAAGGTTATTCAAGCCTAATGATTCATTAGATGGTGATGAAGGGAGGTTTACATGATAGGCTACAAAAGGATTTTCAAATGGTATCTCTTCTTCAATAGATTGGTCTTCTTCAAGGGGTTTGTCTTCTTTAGGGTGTTGGTCTTCTTGCTCATGGTACACAATTTCTTCTATTTTGTAATGGGTCATTTTGAGGAAGAAATCTCTCAAGATAGTCTCTTTGCCTATGCATGAAGATAAAGTAATACTAAGTTGAACTTTAAATGAAAATTTGATTAACTGATTATGCATTCAAAATAAAAATGACCATTAGAAAATGTTTAAATTAACACCATCCTTGGCAATGAGAACAAAAATGTTTGATAAAATTATTGTTCTGGAAACTAAGGTTTGTGCATATGGATTATACATCCAAAATAGTATTAAAAATTGTTCATTAGACCCATTTACTTAATCAAATAGGGACATAAACTTGAAATTATGTCCAAAAAGTATATTCTTTTAAACCTCTTTAACTGTCATTTATATCCTATAGAACTAAGAATAGAAACACTTAATCTATATGCAAGTATAAGACACTTTTAGCTAAATGGCAGAAATAAAATACAAAAGAGATTCTACATTTTTTTCCTTTATTGTAGGAACAACTATTGGCTATGTTACCAATGGTTTCTAGATCAGCATAGTTCTTACTTATTCCTATCATAATGAAAGCTAATTCTACCAACTAGGTTCACTCACCAAGTGGGCCCCTCTTGGGTGAGTGAACAACTGTAGATGTAAACTTCAAAAACTAAAACACAATATTAACAACTTTATTGATATCAACTCATAGAATAGTACAAACTAAAAATGATATTCTATACCTGACAAATGTTATTGCAATTACAAACTCCACTAAACTCTATCTGGGATCTAGTTCAATAGCTTTATTTAAAGTAACTACAAAAATTAACTTCGCTAAGATCTAGCTTCAACAATGAGAACTTAGCAATGAAATGAATTACAACATCATGTTACACATCTTGATGGAATAAGTCTTTTAATAAATATAGGACATAATGACTTCTAAATTTGTGCAGCAATTGGTAGTTAAGCTTACTCAATCTTCATCAATTCATAAATATTAAGTGGCTACATAATTGTGCTATTAATTCCTTCATATGCACCCATTCTCTTGACTTATTCCTACAACAGATTAGTACACATGAAATAATTCATAGAACATATTCATTATATTAATTCATGATAGACATTTAATGCATATGTCAATCCTTGCTCACAATACATAGTTGTAGGAACCTACCCATTAAAAGTAAGAAAAGAAAAAGGTATGCACATCTATAAATTACACACATAATCTCATTTCTCTATATAAGTTTTAACCATAGTATTATATCTAAGAAACTATATAATGTCATAAAATTTATAGAAAATAAAACCAATTATAGGTTTATATAGAGCATTGTAGTAAAAATTCTTTCAACTCAAACATGAAATATCCCATCAAAACCATAAAAACCCATACACTTATGCCATCCCTTCAACCCATCAACTTTGACAGTGAATGCAATCTTTGTATCTCTGATGGTAGATATTGACATTTCTCTTTTGCTCTATTTAGCCAATGTGTTGGTTTCAATCTGTTATTTTCCTTGGCAATGAATGGTCTTAACCCTATCTATAATAGTGTAACATATGACATGGTGAATAATTTGATTCATAATCTTAACTATTCCATTCTCCAACCAAAAATTCATGTCATGTACATGGCTCAAAATGAATTTGATCCAATCTATCTTGAAATTTAGGGCATGAGAATTCACCTCTAGAGAGTTAAAAATATTTTGTGAAGAGAATAGAATAAAAAGGAAACTATCTTCACCTAGAACACCTAAGCAAAATGGGACTATTGAAAGAAGGAATAAGTTAGTAGCAGAAGTAGAAAGAGTGATGTTTCTTGAGAATGATGTTTCTAATAAATTTTGGAGAGAAGCAGTCAATATAGCAGTATACACTCTAAACAAGGTGTAGATCATAAAAGGTATGAACAAGACACTTTGTGAACTATGGTTTGGTAATTCACTATCAGTTAAGTATTTGAGAATATTTGGGAGAAAATTTTATATTTAGAGAGATGATGACATTGTTAAGTTTGATCCAAGAAGTGATGAATTATGTTTCTTGGTTATTCATTGAAAATCAAGGCATACAGATGTTTTAACTATCAAACTAAGACAATACTTGAATATGCAAATGTAAGGATTAATGAAAAGTTGGAACTAAGGAACCAATGGTAGAATATAATCTAAGTAAACAAGAAGATAATTCTATAATTGTTAAAAAGAATGCTGAATTTTTCTTTGAGACTAACAATGATTTGCAGAATGATTGTGCTAATTGTTGAGCAAAGAGAAGAGCAGAAATCTGAACCTAGAGAAGAGATAAGAGCTGAGATGTCAACTCCTAGATCTAATAGGAATATGACAAATAATCATCCTCCTAATCAAATAATTGGAAGCAAAGACAAAGGTGTAATGACAAGCAATAGAGTAAATGAGATATATTTGATATCTCAAGTTGAGCTTAAAAGCGTAGATGAAGCATGTAAAGATGGTCATTGGATTCAAGAAATGAAGGAAGAATTAGATCATATTGTAAACAATGATAAATGGGAACTAGTTCCTAGACCTAAACACAAGAATGTGATAGGAACCAAATGGGTTTTCAAAAACAAGATGAATGAGCAAGGTGAAGTTGTGAGAAACAAAGCTAGACTTTTATGCAAGGGATATTCATTGTAAGAAGGCATAGACTATGAGGAGACATATGCACCTATATTTAGAATGGAAGTAGTAAGGATGTTCTTGGCTTATGTAATGAATAAGTGTTAGGATCAACCTCAGAGAAAAATAATAGTTACATGCAAAGATAGCCAATACCAAAAAATAGTAGATTGCATAAAAGAGACACCAAGATTTAACACGGTTCACCCAATCCCTCGGCTACATCCACCAACAACAAGTCCAATATTATTATTATCTAGTTATTACAACTTGATTATAATTTGTAATCCCTTATAGCTCAATACCACTGCAAAAATCTACAATATCACCATTCCATTGTGAAATCCCTAACCTAAGCCTTTTTCTACAAGCTTTTTCTGCTTACAAAATTAGGGCTAGAATAATAGAAAAATAATAGCTGACACCTTTTACAATATAACGGTATTTTTGTCTTCAGAGGCACTAACCCCAAAAACCCCCGTAGGGGCGTTGCCCCTTGACCCCACCCTGTACTACAATAGGGAGCACACCTAGGGCACTTCCCCTTGACCCCATCTTGGGGATGCTACCCTCAAACTCTTGTAGAAATAATATGAGGAAAAAATTGTGCTGAATAAACCTTTGAGTCTGATTAGGCTCAACATCACAACAATCTCCCACTTGGAGACTGATCATAGCACTACTAAACCTGTAGCTCCCACTAGAATATCAAACTACCTTGGACTCTACTATTCTTTTATTCTATTCAGTCAAGAAGACCAACCGAAGCTAAAGAGGAGTTCAACTTCTCCCTTGTCACTACCTTTCTAAAACTACCTGCTAGATTTTCATTTGTATGTATCTTCTCCAGCTTTAACTATCCATCATCCAACACTGACCAAATGAAATGGTATTGCAACTATATGTATTTTTTCTTTGAATGTGGAGCTAAATTCTTTGCAAGATGAATGGCACTTTGACTATCTGTAAACAAATAATTATCGTTCTAAGGGTGTCCCAATTCTTCTAGGAAGAACTGAAGCCATATCATCTCCTTGTCTACCTTTGTAGCAACAACATACTTTTCCTCTATAGTGGATAAAGAATTAACCATGTTTAATCTAGAAACCTAGCTCATAGCTGCCCCACCAATAGTAAATACATAACCTATAGTACTCTACTTGGTATCAATATCCCCTGCCAAATCTGAGTCAACATATCCATGTAAATCATTAATAGAGCCCCCAAAGTGTAAACACTTACTGAATGTTCCTCTCAAATATTTGAGAATCCATTTAACTGCATTCCAATGTTCAATTCCTAGATGACTCATATACCTACTAACAACTCCCACTGCATGTGCAATATCTAGCATTGAACATACCATAGCATACATCAAGCTTCCTATAGCTAAAGCATAAGGTACTTTAGACATCTTATCCTCCTATGGCTGTATCTTTCGAGACATCTCTTTTGTCAATTTCAAATGACCAGGTAAAGGTGTGTTTACAACTTTAGCATTTTCCATACAGAAATGTTGCAACGCCTTCTCAATTTAATTAACTTGAGATAGCATCAATTTTTTATTCTTCCTATCTCTACAATTATTCATACCAAGGATTTTTTTTGCTACCCCCAAATCCTTCATAGCAAATGCATGTGATAACTAGCCTTTCAACGTCTTAATATGATCCATGTTAGACCTAGCTACAAGCATATCATCTACATATAAGCATAAAATAATATAGATATCATCATTCAACCTCTTAAAATAAACACAATGACCTAAATGGAACTTACTATATCCATGTTCATGCATACACCTGTCAAATTTTAGATACCATTGCCAAGGTGCTTGCTTCAAGCCATATACACTTTTCTTCAATCTGCACACTAAGTTCTCCTTTGCTTTGACCTCAAATCCCTATGGTTGTGCCATATATATCTTTTCATCCAAATCACCATGAAGGAAGGTTGTTTTAACATCAAGTTGCTCCAAATACAAATCTTTAGTAGCCACAATACTTAAAATAGTGCAAATAGAAGTCATTTTAACAACAAGAGAAAATATCTCATCAAAATCAATGCCTTTTTTCTGTGCAAATCCTTTTAAAACTAACCTAGCTTTAAATATTTTCTTACTTCCATCCTCTTCTTTCAACCTATAAACCCATTTATTCTGTAGAGCCTTTTTACCTGTAGGCAACTTGCATAAATCCCATGTCTTACTTTTCAGCAAAGAGTCCATTTCTTCTTTCATTGCAAACTCCCACTGAATCTTTGTATTCGACTACACAACTTCATCATAACATTTAGGTTCACTAGCATTAGTAAGTAAAATAGAATACAAGGAAGGATAAAATATTTTTAGAGGTCTACTTATCCTTGTTGACCATTTAACATTCACTAGGGTATGTGGTATTTTTTGTTGCAGGTGTTGCACATCATGAGGAATTGCTAGACCATTAGCCTTTGGAGTATCATCTAGCACTACATAATCATTTTCTTTCTTATCGTGTTCCTACAATAGATCTTTGTACAACACTTTCTCATTGAATATGACATCCTTACTTCTTATAATTTTATGATTTTCAAAATCCCAAAGCCTATAACCAAATTCATTGATGCCATACCCAAAAATACACATTTCTTTGACTTAGCTTCTAGCTTGGTTCTATTTTCACAATCTATATGAGCAAATGCTTCACAACTGAAGGTTTTGAGAAAAGAATAACTCACCTTCTTACCAGTCCATGCTTCCTCTAGAATACCATAGCCCAAAGGAGTGGATGGACCTCTATTAGTCAAATATACAATAGCACTAACAACCTTTGTCCATATTTTTAAGGGCAAACCAACATGTAACCTCATGCTCCTGACATACTCCATTATACTCTTGCTGATGCATTCACCCACTCCATTTTCCTATGGAGTCTTTGGAATAGTTTTCTATCTATAAATATCATTAGTGGAGCAATAATCTTCAAATTCATAACTGCAATACTCACCACCATTATCATATATGAGACATTTTAATTTCTTACTAGTCTCATTTTCAACCAAGCATTTCCATTTCTTAAAAATTTGAAATACATCAGATTTTTGTCTAAGGAAAGAAATCCATACTTTTCTAGTTACATCATCAATAAATGTAACATAATAATGAGATCTACCAAGTGAAGATACCTAAGCTAGTCCCCATACATCTGTATGGACAAGCTCTAATTTCTCACTTTTATTTTCCTTCCTAAACTTCAAAAAACTCACTCTCTTTTGTTTTCCATACAAACAACTTTCACAAAAATCCATATTGACACATTTTAGACCTATTAAAACTTTCTTTGAATGAAATATTTTCATACCTTTCTCACTCATGTGCCCAAGTCTATTGTGCCACAACATTGTATTAGAATCTACAATAGATATTTGTTCTCCCTACTCAACTATAGCAACTATTCCTGGACATTCATTTTACTCAGAAATAATCAAAGTAGAAGGAACACTATGACCTGTACAAAGATATAAGGTGCCTACATTCACACCTATTGCCACTACAAGGGAACCTTTTGAAACCTTCCAATTTCTATCATTAAACATAACTACACAACCCTCATCGCCAAGTTTCTCTACTGAAATTAAATTCTTACTCGGACTTGGAACATGTCTTACCTCATGTAGTAGCCAATGATTCCATTCTGCAACTTAATCTTAACTTTTCCTTTTCCAACAATCTGATAGGGTTCACTATCCCCCAAATAAACAAGCTCAAAATCCCCTTGGACATAATCAATGAAATAAGCTCTATGAGGTGTAGCATGAAATGAAGTACCAAAATATAAAACCAATGAATCATTAACACTTTCTAATAATAGAAGCAAAGCATCCTCTTCAAATTTGTTATTACCACATTTGCCTCCTTATTCCCTTCAAGTTTATCTCCTTAATTATTATTTGGAGTCCAGCAATCTTTCCTCTTATGCCTAGATTCCCCACAGTACCAGCAATATCTCAATCCTCTGGATTGAGACCTCTTCCCCTTTGACTTTCCTCTTGATTTCTCACAATTTTCAAAATTATTTCCTCTTCCAGTCATTTTGCCTCTACTTTGTGTGTTCAAAGAACTTCCTGATGTAGATCCACCTAAGGAGTTCCTATGGGTTTCCTCACTCAAAATAACACCGATCACATCATCATATTTTAAAGTACTAGATTTAGAAATAGAATTACTCACAACTATTACCAAGTCATTCCAGCTTTCAGGCAAAGAATACAAAATCAAGAGATCCATAATTTCTTCATCAAAATTGATACCCATAGAAGATAACTGACTAGTAATGGTATTAAACTCATTTATATGATCCACAAAAAATCCACCTTCTATCATTTTCATATTAAATAAACACTTCATGAGAAATAACTTCTTTGAAAAGGAGGGCCTTTTGTACAATTTATTTAAGGTTTCCATCAACTCTTCTATCATCTTTTCTTTTGTAATATTAAATTCCACTAATGGTACTAGGCATAATCAAATGCATCCAAGTTCCTTTTTGTCTAAAAGATCCTAGTCATCATTTGTCATAGATCTCTAATTCTTGGTTTTTCCTTCCAATGACTTCCATAAATCCTTCGGATAAAGATATTCTTCCATTTGCATCTTCCATAACAAAAAGTTATGCCCATTAAATTTGTCAACCCTTAGCTTACCCTCATCTACCATTGCTCCCACTCAATCGTGAGAACATTCTGCAGAAGATTGCTAAAAAGAAAAATAGTGATGGTCTGGCTAAAAATAAATATAAAATGACAACCATCTAGCTCTGATACCACTTGTTAGGATTAACCTCAGATAGAAATAAAAGTTACATGCAAATATAACCAATACCATAAAATAGTAGATCGCATAAAAAAGACACCAAGATTTAACATGGTTGACCCAATCCCTGGGCTACATCCACCAATAGAAAATCCAATATTATTATTATCCAGCTATTACAACTTGATTACAATTCGTAATCCCTTACAGCTCAATACTGCCACAAGAAGCTACAACATCACCATTCCATTATGAAATCCTTAACCCTAAGCCTTTTTATACAAGTTTTTTCTGCTTACAAAATTAGGGCTAGAATAGTAGAAAAATAATAGCTGACACCTTTTACAATATAAGGGCATTTTTGGCTTTGCAGGCACTAATCTCGAAAACCCCCATGGAAGTGTTGCCCCTCGACCCCACCTTATACTACGACAGGGAGCATACTTGGGGCATTGCCCTAGGACCTTGCAAGGGAATTGCCCCGAAACCAATGTAGAAATAATATGGGGAAAAAATCACACCGAATAAACATCCAAGTCTAATTAGGCTCCACATCACAACAATAAGAAGTTCAAGGATTATCAAATGGATGTTAAATCAGCCTTTCTAAATGGATAACTTGAAGAAGAGGTATATATTGAGTAGCCTAAAGGTTTTCCTTTATTAGAAGAAAGAGACATGGTATGTAGACTAAAGAAAGCTTTATATGGTCTGAAGCAAGCACCTAGAACTTGGTATGCAAGGTTGGATAGTTGTTTGACAAAGCTTGGATTTGCTAAATGTATGGCAAATAGTAAGTTGTATTTGAAGGAAGTTAAAGATGTTTAGTTGATTATTGTAATATTTATTGATGACATCATTTTTGGACTTAATGATGAAGGAAGTGATAATTTTTCTAAAGAGATGAAGAATGAGTTTGAAATGAGCATGATAGGAGAAATGATGTTTTTCCTAGGATTGTAGATTGTATAGAATAATGATGCTATTTTCATTTCACAAGCTAAGTACTTGAATGATTTGTTGAAAAGGTTTGGTTTGGAAATTTGTAAACCTATTCATACACCTATGATAACTAGTCATAATTTATCTAGCAAAGATGAAACACCTACAATAGAGAAGAAGATGTATAGATCCATGATTGGAGGTTTGCAATATCTAACTCACACTAGACCAGATATAGAAAATGTAGTTGGGATTGTTGCTATATTTTGAGTTGATCCTAAGGAATATCATTTTGTAGAAGTGAAGAGAATATTAAAATATTTGAAAGGGGCATCTAACTATGGAATTTTGTATGATAGATTGAGTTATTTCACTCTATGTGCATATATTGATGTAGGTTGGGCATGCCATATGGATGGCAAAAAGAGAATCAATGGTGGAGCATTCTTTCTTGGAAGAAGATTGGTTTCTTGGTTAAGAAAGAAGCAAGATTTTATTTCTTATATTATTACTAAGATAGAGAATGTTGTAGCACCAAATAACTATAATCAAGTTATGTGGATGAAGTAGATGCTAAAGGATATCAAAATTGAGTTTGAAGAACTTGTTATCATTTAGTGTAATAATACAAGTATAGTAAGTATGTCTAAGAATCTTATATTGCATTCTAAGACTAAGCATATATCTACTAAGTATCATGTGCTAAGAGTGAAAGTAGTAGAAAAGGAGATCAGATTGGAGTATGTGAGTACTAAAGATTAGATTGCACATACCTTTATGAAGCCATTTCCTAAAGATACTATTTTGAGTACTTGAGAGGTATGTTTGAGGTTATGTCCCTGCCTACTTCTGAGTAGATGATGCAGATAGTGCATTAGTCCAGTGGTAGAGAGCACCATTGTTAGCATTAATTGAATATTGATGCTTCCTGTATGGGGGAGTATCTATGATAATTTGATTCATTGAGGACTCTTTGTATTTGGTATTGAATAGTGTCTTTAGACACTCGAGCTAGTTGTAGACTTGATGCAGCATATTAGCAATTGGTATGGTGTAAGATTGAGATTGAGGTCTTTGACATTGATGTCAATGGGGGAAAATATACATGAAAAATTCATCCTAAGACATGGGGGAGAGTATGCATGAGAAGATCTCCTAAGTATGGGGGAGAGATATCTCTTTAAAGAGATTTAGAAAGATTCATGTAAGGAAGCAATGATGTATTGTGAATTGTTTAGTGTGAAATAAATAATTGATGTCTAAGAAGGAGTATACACCTATTGTTTTGAGATTCATTTTAGCATATGAATAGTTGATGTTGGTCCTAAAATCTAGAGGATTTCAAACTTTCTTGATGAAGAGAATTTGAGAAGATGAGAGCAGCAACAACAGTGTATTACTTGGTATTCATGAAACTTAGATTTTTTTCATCTATGTTTCCATCAATGCCAAAGGGGGAGATTGTTAGCATGAATGTTGATGATACTACATTGTAGGAGTATCCTACGCATTGGAAATTATTGACATATTGCATTCATGACTATGTTTTTCATTGATGTCAACATAGCATGATTTCTGTAAGGACTGGATGAGTAACAAACAAAGATATTGATGGTATAGACAATGGTTTGATAGTCTAGTGATTCAAAGTTACAGACATGTTTAGCATTGTGTCTTGATGATGTGGTTGAGTGTACAGAGTCTAAGTTGAAGACATATGGAAGTTGAACCTGATTTACAGAGAGCATTTTAGAGATAGAGTATTGGGAAAGCATTTCTTTGTGTTTGTCGGATGTCTTAAATCTAAGATGTAATGAGGAGATGAGCAGTCAGGTAGTGATAGAGGATAGTTAGCTAATGGCATTAGTGAGTGTGCAAGCCCTAGTATCGCATGTGTGATGTTTTTTATAGACTGTGAGCCAACAGTGCAATTGTAATTGTAATTAATTAATTATCTTATTACAATTAATTAGGAAAGCCTCAAGGCTGACTCAAGGAATTATTATGAAGATATGACATAAAGGAAAGATGTTTTCCTTGTTTGTAGTATGAGTATGGTGATTTTTGTATGAAGTGTGAAGTGCAAAAAGGATTAGAGTACTTACTAAATGTGAGTAAGTGATCCAAGGGATTATTGAATGTGACATTGGTGATCTAGTTACAAGATCAAAAGGAGAAAAAGTCTAGTTGACAAGACAAAGAAAGATGAAGGAATAGTACAGTACAATTCTATTATTTTGCAAGGGATAATATAGAGATCATTTGGATAGTGGGTTCATTGATTTTTCCCTTGAAGTTGTTTGCATAGTGGGTCCAACTGAGAAAAAGAGGAATTTCTATTTTCAAGGTGCATAGGTGGTGTAAATAGAAAAATAAGAAGATGCTTATCATTTTAATTATTGAGGTGTGTAGGTGGCATCTTAGAAGTTTGTGGAAAGTTATTTAAATCTCGCATTAAATATTTTTTGTGTTCCACAAAAGAAATATAATTTTCTAATTGGGCCACATGGTGGTGCTTAGTTGTATTTGGGTGGGAATTTAATATATTTTTTAAGGTAGTTGTATTTACCTTTTATCCCACATTGGTTGTGTTTGTAATATCTTGGGTCATAAGTGCCTATATATGAAAGGCTTACGAGAATTTTTAATTAAGCTCTTCAAGTATAAGCTCTTTAAGTGCAAGCTCTTCAAGTATAATCTCTTCAAGTGTAAGATATTGTAGTGAAGCTCTCATGGTGTAATGATGCAAGAGCATCTAGAGGTATAAGGGCAATCCTGTGTCACCCAAAAAAATGTACTTAGACTTAGTTTCTGTTTCATGTCTTTTCATTTTTGGATACCCATTTAGGTCAAATAAAGGTTCCAACTCTCATAGTTCCACTATCAGTGTTTTAAAAATCCCAAAAAAATAGGAGCATTCAATTTGGCCATCTTTTTGGTGACATAGAAGGTGTGAATTGGCCAGATGAATGTAATTGTGAATTAGAGCATTCCAGAAAAAGAATCAAGTCAAAAGGCCACATGGTTTGAAAGTTATTGCAGTTTTTCAAGTTTTGGAGACCTCTTAAGAATGCTTTGAAGTAAGGTTAGGGGAATTAAATGACCTCAAAAAGGGCTAAAAAATGGGGGACAAGCAAAGCTGGTCCATAGGGCTATAGAGTGCTTTGAGATCCTTTTGAAAATGTAAACGGTTCATCAATCGGAGCTACAGTTAAAAAGTTATGCCTCCCGAAAGTTCGGTTACCGTTTCTGGATTCTTCTAAATTTTCACCAACTTCTAACGCAGCTTTTGGAATCTTCTATTTGGTCGATGGATGCCTACTAGTACTTTCTAGAATGTATTCCTAGTCCTTAACCCTTTGGGGTCTATTTAAAGAGATTTCTGGCATTGTAAAAGGCAGTTCAGAGTGGAGTTTGAGAGGAGGTACTAAAAGGAGAAATCATCTCCAGATTTAGGCTATTGTAAGCCCTTAGGGCATGTTTTGAAGTTTATTTTCTCTGCACTATTTTTACTAGCTTATTTTCTTAGTTAATATAATTTTCCCTTTCTTTTTGGTTCCATTCCGTTCTTGGGTTGTGTCCCCATCAAGTGGTATCAGAGCCTAGTTTTCCTGAGTGTGTAGACAGAGCGCCGACCGTGAGGTAGTTTGCACTAGGACTATGTGGTTGTGGGTTTGAGTTAGAAGATGCCTCCATGAAGAGAGCATGGTGGAAGGGCTAGAGCTATTAATCCTGAGGAGGTTAGAGCCCTCCAAAGGCAAGTGCAGGCATTGCAAGAGGAGCTCCGTAGAGGAGCAAATGTTACCACTGGTGACAATAGTGAGGATGACAATGAAGAAGAAGTAATGGGACCAGAAGAGGAATTTGATGGGGAAGTTCTGAATCATGTAGAGGAAAGGCTTTTTAGGGCCATTACTAAGTTTGGGAAAAGACCCACAATTGAAGTGGGTGTATTTTCAGGAAATTTGAAACCAGATGAGTTGATCGATTAGATCAATGAACTGCAAGAATACATTGAGTATGAGGATATCAGTGACCCAGATAGGGTTAAGTTTGCAAAGGCCAAACTAAAAGGCCATGCCAAAATCTGGTGGCAAGAGGTTCAATTGGAAAGAAACAGAAGAGGAAAGGAGAAGATCACAAGATGGGATCGCATGGTGGACAAATTGAAGAAGCAGTTCATTCCTATGGACTATGAGCTAGATCTATTTAAGAAGATGCATGCATTAAAGCAAGCAGGAAGATCAGTCCAAGAATATACAGAGGAGTTTTATTGACTCTTGATTAGAGTTGGACATGTAGAAGCAAATAAGGAGAAGGTTGCTCGTTATATCAGTGGGTTGTGACCAAGCATCCAAGAGGAATTAAGTCTGGTAAGAATGACCAATGTTGAAGAGGCATACTAGTTTGCCATTCAAGTTGAAGAGAAGTTGAATAAAAGGTTTGAAGGAAGAAAAAGAGGGCGTGATCAAGGAGGAAGGGGAAGCAGTAGATCATCTGGAGGTCGCAATGAAACCCAAAAGAAAAATGAAGATGTGGGTACTAGTAGAAACCAGAGGAATGAGGGTTTCAACCACTCCCATGATCAAGACTTTGGAAATCAAAGAGGAAGAGGTAGAGGATGTGGACAAGGAAGAGGAGGCTTTCGTGGTACCTATTTCCATTGCAATGAAAAAGGTCATCGTACCTTTGAATGCCCTCAACGACAAGGAAGGATAGATAGCAGAGCTGAGGGCCAAGCTAGGGTTGCTCATGTGGATGAGGATGCACAATCATCACATTCAAAGGATGTAGAAAGAGGAGAGACCTTGGTAAATGAAAGAGTCCTACTAAGTCGTGAGAATGAACTAGGACAATGGAGGAGTTTGTTTTGTACCAGATGCAAGTGTGAGGATAAATGTTGTGATGTGATCATTGATGGTGGTAGCACTGATAACCTGGTATCAGAAGAGATGGTCTCTAAGCTGAAGCTCAAGAGGGAGAAACATCCCCAACCCTATCAAATTTCTTGGGTAAAAGATGATCATAAGGTCCTGGTAAGTGAACAATGTTTAGTAAAATTCAAAATTGGGAGTCACCATGATGAAGTTCTCTATGATGTTATTTCGATGGATGTTTGCCATCTATTTTTGGGTAGACCATGGCAGTTTGATAGACATGCAATACATGATGGACATGCAAACACATACTCTCTGACAAAGGATGGAGTTCACCACAAATTGAAGCCCATGAAAAAGGAAGGTGAAAAGGTATGTAGTAGTGCTAGGATTTGTCTTGTTGATGGAAGGAAGTTTTTAGATGGCATGAAACATCAGCATATGTGCTATGCTTTGATTCCTAGGAAAGATAAAGAAGGTAGTAGTGAAATACCATTTGAAGTTTCAAATTTACTAGGGGAATTTGGAGATATTATCTTTGATAATGTTCCAGATGGATTGCCACCAGTAAGGCAAATCAATCATCAGATAGATTTGATTCCAGGAGCTAGTTTGCCTAACAAGGCTGCTCATAGGATGACTCCTACTAAAACAAAGGAGCTAAATAGATAGGTTCAGGAGCTGTTGACGAAGGGCTTGATTCGAGAGAGCCTGAGTCCATGTGCAGTACCTGCAGTACTTGCACTAAAGAAGGATGGAGAGTAGATGATGTGTACAAATTCTCGAGCTATAAATAGGATAACCATCAAGTACCAGTTTCCTTTTCCAAGGATGGATGATCTTATGGACTACTTGAATGGAGCTCAGTACTTCACAAAGATAGATTTGAAGAGTGGCTATCATCAGATATGGATTTGAGAAGGAGATGAGTGGAAAATAGCCTTCAAGACCAAGGAGGGTCTTTATGAGTGGTTAGTCATGCCCTCTAGAATGACAAATGCCCCAAGCACCTTCATGCGGCTCATGAATGAGGTACTTAAGAAGTTCTTGGAAAAATTTGTTATTGTCTATTTGGATGATATTTTAATTTTCAGCAAGACTTTGGAAGAACATTTACTGCATATGCATAGTGTCCTTGAAAGGCTAAGGGAAGAGAAATTGTTAATTAATCTGAAGAAGTGTATCTTTGCAAAAAGTGAGTTAGTCTATTTGGGGTTTGTTATATCACCTGAAGGTCTCAAAATGGATCCAGAGAAGGTAAAAGCCATCTTGGAATGGCCTACTCCAAGGTCTGCTACTGAGGTAAGATCATTTCATGGTCTGGTTAGTTTTTATAGGAAGTTTATTAAGAATTTCAGTGGCATATGTGCACCCCTAATTGATACAATAAGAGGGGATAGAAAAGAGTTCAAATGGACTACAACAACTGTGAGAAGGTTTGAATTGCTGAAAAAGAAGGTGACAAAACAACCTATATTGGCACTTCCAGATTTTAGAAAAGTGTTCCAGGTGGATTGTGATGCTAGTGGTAGCACTATTGGGGCTATATTAAGCCAAGAAGGTAAGCCTATTGCATATTTTAGTGAAAAATTGAATGATGCAAAGAAGAAGTATTATGTTTATGATCAAGAGTTCTATGCAATAGTTCAGGCCTTAAAGAAATGGAGGCATTATTTATTGCCAAAGGAATTTGTTTTGTATACTGATCATCAGGCATTACAGTACCTAAATAGCCAAGGTAAATTGAATCAGAGGCATATGAAGTGGGTAGAATTCTTGCAGAGTTATACATTTGTGTTGAAGCATAGAAGTGGAAAATTTAGCAGGGTTGCAGATGCACTAAGTAGGAGACAGTCACTGCTTATAGTAATGCAGGTTGAAGTAGTTGGGTTTGATGAACTTAAGAATTTGTACCCCAAGGATCCTAATTTTTTTGAAGCATGGAAAGCTTGTAAAGAGCCTGTTGCTGTAGATAGAACCAAGTGGTTAGACTATTTGATTCAGGATTGCATGGTTTTCAAAGGTAGTCAATTGTGCATTCCAAGGAGTTCCATGAGGGAAAATCTGATTAAGGAGAAACACAATGGAGGGATGGCAGGACATTTTGGTCGAGATAAGACCATTGCCATTATTAGAGAACATTATTTTTGGCCTCAAATTTCACAGGATGTGAAGAAGTTTGTACAGAGTTGCCAGGTTTGTCAAGTTGCCAAGGGATTTAGTCACAATACTGGCCTATATCAGCCATTTCCTATTCCATCAAAGCCATGGGAGGACATAAGTATGGATTTTGTTCTTGGATTGCCAAGGACACAAAGGGGTAATGACTCAGTTTTCGTGGTGGTTGATAGGTTCTCCAAAATGGCACATTTCATTCCATGCCACAAAACTCATGATGTTGTCCATATTGCAGACTTGTTTTTCAAAGAGGTGGTAAGACTACATGGTCTTCCAAGGAGCATAGTTTTTGATAGGGATACTAAATTTGTGGGGTATTTCTGGAGGACATTGTGGAAGAAGTTGAGAACAGACCTAAAATTCAGGTCCACACATCACCCGCAGACTGATGGTCAAACAAAAGTGGTAAATAGAAGTTTGGGTAATTTGCTGAGATGTTTAGTTGGGAATAAGCCCAAGGGATGGGATTTGATTCTATCATAGGCAGATTTTGCTTATAATAACTCTATAAATAGGAGTACTGGAAAATCACCATTCCAAATTGTATATGGGAGTAGCCCAAGGACTGCACCAGAGCTGAGGAAGATAGAACAAGGGGAGAGGACAAGTGTTGAAGCTGAGGAATTTTCTGAACATATCAAGCATCTACATGAAGAGGTTCAAGCACACATTACCAAGATGAATCAAGAGTATAAAGCTAGGGCTGATCAAAGGAGAAGACATAAGGAATTCCATGTAGGGGATCTAGTCATGGTGCACTTATGAAAAGAGAGATTTCCAGCTGGTACTTACAACAAGCTGAAAATGAAGAAATTTGGCCCCTGCAAAATTTTGAAGAAACATGACTCAGGAAATGCATATGAAGTGGAGCTTCCAGATGGTATTCAAATTTCTCCCATTTTCAACATTGCAGATTTAACAGAGTATCATGATGATGGTGCAGATGATGAGCTGGTGTTAGAGCCATGTCCAATTCTTGCTTCTAAGAAGGAGGAGATAGAAGACATTCTAGATCATCGTGTGGGTAGGAGTACCAGAAACAGGTAGTATGAAGAGTATTGGGTCAAATGGAAAGGACGACCGATCGAGGACTCAACTTGGATTTCAGCAGCTGAGGTTTCCCATTTGGGATTTCCTCTACCATCCATAAAGTGACAGGGTCACTTTTCAATCTACCCTTGGTGTCTGATGCAGTGGCATCCAGAGGTATAAGGGCAATCCTGCATCACCCAAAAAAATGTACTTAGACTTAGTTTCTGTTTCATGTCTTTTCATTTTTGGATACCTATTTGGGTCAAATAAAGGTTCCAACTCTCACAGTTCCACTATCAGTGTGTTTAAAAATCTTGAAAAAATAGGAGCATGCAATTTGGCCATCTTTTTGGTGACCTATAAGGTGTGAATTGGCCAGATGAATGTAATTGTGAATTAGAGCATTCCAGAAAAAGAATCAGGTCAAAGGCCCCATGGTTTGAAAGTTATTGTAGATTTTCAAGTTCTGGAGACCTCCTAAGAATGCTTCAAAGTTAGGTTAGGGGCATTAAATGACCTCAAAAAGGGCTAAAAAATGGGGGATGAGCAAAGCTAGTCCACAGGGCTATAGAGCACTTTGAGAGCTTTCTAAAAATGTAAATGGTTCGTCAATCAGAGCTATGGTTAAAAAGTTATGCCTCTTGAAAGTTCGGTTATCATTTTTGGATTCTTCTAAATTTGCACCGACTTCTAATGCAGCTTCTAGAATCTTCTATTTGGTTAGTGGATGCCTACTAGCACTTTCTAGAATGTATTCCTAGTCCTTAACCCTCTGGAGTCTATTTAAGGAGATTTATGGCATTGTAAAAGGCAGTTCGGAGTGGAGTTTGAGAGGAGGTACTAAAAGGAGAAATCATCTCCAGATTTAGGCTATTGTAAGCCCTTAGGGCATGTTTTGAAGTTTATTTTCTCTACACTGTTTGTACTAGCTTATTTTCTTAGTTAATATAATTTTCCCTTTTCTGTTGGTTCCATTCCATTCTTGGGTTGTGTCCCCATCATGTAATCTCTTGTAAGAAAGCTTGGAGGTGAAAGATCTTAGTGTGTAATATCTTGAGAGGAAGTATCTTTTTGGTGAAGCTCTTCTTTGTGGAAGTTCTCTTTATGGAAAATGTTGGTAAAAGTCTTGGTGTGAAGACTCTTCTTGTGAACCTCTTATTTGGGAGTTCTCTTATGTTGAAGCATTTGTAAACTTCTTTTGGAAGAAGTCATATCTATGATGTCATATTGTTGATGTGTAACAATTTTCAAGTATAATAAAAGCATGCTTTCTGAAGCATTTTGTCATCTCTTTGTCTCCATATTGTTCTTTTTTGTTTACTAGTTTGTAAGGGTGGTGTGGCCATTCTTTAAATGGTATCAAAGTAGGAGTTCCTAAGCGTATGGACAGATCGTCGAACATGAGGCAGTTTTCACGAGGACCTTGGATTGGGTGAAGTTTGTCAAGAAGAAGTTCTTGATTTTGTAGATAGATCCCCGACTGTGAGGTTGCATGAGGTGTGTGTATTGCACAAATTTTGTCTTATGAAGACTTGATTATGGGGAAGAGAAAGAGGAAGATATTTTTTTCATTGGATGGATTCTAAGGATTCCTAGACTTGAGAAAATTGGAACAAGAAATCAAGAGGCATTATGCATTGCATTCTTTGATTTGCAAAAGCGAGTGAATGAATTAGAAGTTTAGTTGTAGAACAGAAGAGTGCATCATCAAAAAAGACATGTTTATAATTCATTGGTTGCATAAAAGAGAGAAGATCCAATGGAGTATTACACATGTTGTAGAAAAGAAGAGCAAGAGGATAAAGATACATATATTTGTAAACCTGAAGTTGAAGAAGATGAAGAGCATGAAGATGAAAAGATTTGTGAGCTAGAATTATATGAAGATGATTTGAAGAATGTAGCAATAGAGGATGCATACAATTCCTTAGTTTGAAGTCAAACAAGTGAAGCAGTTACTTGCCTTATTGAAGAGATGGAAGAAGAAATCAAAGATGAAGATGTGAAAGAGGTAAAACTCTATGAATTATGGGATGTTGAATTTGAAAGATAATGATGATCATTTGCATGAGGATCTTGTTACTGATGTTTGGTATGCAAAGGAAGATTGGTATAGTGTTGTTGATTTTATTATAGGTTTGATTAATTCAAAAAGATTAGAGGAGGATGAGATTTATACTTGGACAGAGTTCATTGTAGAAGAGAATTTTCAGCAATGGACACTTGTTCTAGCTAGGTGCTGGAAATGAAGGAAGAAGGAAATATATTAGGAGCAAATACTTGTTCTAGCTAGGTGTTGGAAGAGGAGAAAAAAAATATATCATTGTTAGTTGCTTCATTTTGTGAATTCATAACCACAAAATTTCTCCTACCATGGGTGTATGATGCAGGAGCATCTTGCATCATGATAAAAAAGGGGGTGTGATCAAACTTATTATTTAAAATAATAATTAAAAAATAAATAAATTAAAAATTAAAAAATTTGTGGAGGAGAGAGAAAGTGACTAAAAATAGAGGAAAATAAATCAAAATAAAAAAATAGAAAAAAAGGAGAAAAAGAGGAATTTTTATTTTCAAGGTGCATAGGTGGTGTAAATAGAAAAATAAGAAAATGGTTGTCATTTCATTTATTGAGGTGTGTAGGTGGCATCTTAGAAGTTTGTGGAAAGTTCTTTAAATCTTGCATTTAATATTTTTTGCGATCAACGAAAGAAATGTAATTTTCTAATTGGGCCACATGGTGGTGCTTAGTTGTATTTGGGTCAGAATTTAGTATTTTTTTTTAATGTAGTTGTGTTTACCTTTTATCCCACATTGGTTGTGTTTGTAATATCTTGGGTGGTAAGTGCCTATATAAGAAAGTCTTATGAGCATTTGTAATCAAGCTCTTCAAGTGCAAGCTCTTCAAGTATGACCTCTTCAAGTGTAAGCTTTTGTAGTGAAGCTCTCATGGTGTAATCTCTTGTAAGCAAGCTTGGAGGTGAAAGATGTTAGTGTGTAAGATCTTGAGAGGAACTTTCTTCTTGGTGAAGTTCTTCTTTGTGGAAGTTCTCTTTGTGGAAGCTCTTGGTGAAGCTCTTGGTGTGAAGACTCTTCTTGTGGAAGCTCTTATTTGGGAGTTCTCTTATGTTGAAGAATTTGTAAACTTCTTTTTGAAGAAGTCATATCTATGATGTCATATTGTTGATGTTGTAAGAATTTTAAAGTATAATAAAATCATGCTTTCTGAAGAATTTTGTCATCTCTTTGTCTTCGTATTGGTGTGTTTTTGGTTGTCAGTTGGTAAGGGTGGTGTGGTCCTTCGTCACTATCTTCCACAACTCCTAATAGGATTGGAACAATTCCTAACAGGGTTGGAATCTCCTAACAAGGATTCAAAGTCTCCTAATAGGGACTAATATGTACTAAATGTATTCATAGACTTCTAACATAGTCCATCCTCTAACAAGGAACATTTATATTAGTACATCATCTTGTGGGTACCATCCACACTAGGGTTTTCCCTATGATCAAGGATTTCCCTAGTTAACATATCTAATGTTATTGTGTATGAGTATCAGTTTGTGGTTTTAGTTTATATTACTCATATGGTTAAGTTTGTTTAAGGTTGATAATGGTGATAGTAGTTGGATAAATGATTCACCCCTCCACCCACTCAGTTGTATCAGTGGACTAACATTGGATTGAGTGATCACAACTTCACCATTTGAACCATTGCCTTCTTTAGTTTTCTTTCTCCACATCTAATTAATTTGGCTTCTCATTTCTTTAGTATTAACATTGGTCTTACTATTGTTCTCTTCAACATTTGGTGATGGTGCCTAGTTCATACAGTCTCTTCTTAGGTGACCGACCTTCAGACAATTAAAACATACTGGTCCAAAATTCCTCCAATTTCCTGATCTTCCTCTAAGATGTATCTTTGCATAATTTTTTTCATTGTGTCCATACTTTACACAAAATTTATAACTGGCCCAAGTATTGTAATCCCAATTTATGGTATTACCTTTCCTAGGTGTTTTTTCTTGACCTTTGGTTGTTCAATTATTCTTTTCTTTAGATCTACAATCTTATGCCTTATGGCCATATTTATAACATGTGTGATAATAGCCTTCAAATCTCAATCTACCTTGTGTCTTATTAGCCTTAAATTTGGATTCACGTGCTTGGTGTCAATTCTTGTTACAATTGAAATGATTACCATTAAACGTAGGCTTAGGATTTGACTTACCAATTTTGTTCTTGCAAATGGTTTTTGTATGACTTGGTTTTCCATGGTGATAGCATTTAGGCTTCTTGTTCTTAGAATTCTTTTTTTTTCTATGCTTTGATGACTCTCCTTGCTTAGTAGATGACATGAACTCAATATAACCTAGTCCAGTAGTGTCATGAGGTCTTCTTTGTGCTTTTAGTTGTTCATCAAGTTGTTTCATGTCCTCTCTAGATCTATTCATTATTTCCATGATTTCTTTCTCATCTCTCAATTAATTTTTTAGTTGATTGATCTTAGGTCTTAGATTTGCAATATTTTCTACCTTCCTAGATATCTCATGATTAACATTCAATAACTAATTGACCATGTCAAATTGATTGTGAATTAGCATTTGTGCCTCATCGATTCTCTCATCAAGACTTGTAGCCATTTTCCTTTTGTCTTCCTTTTCCATTATATTATCTTCTTCAACTTTTTTCTTTTGTTCAGTCACTTTGCATAGCCTTATGAATTGTATTTTATGTTATCTTTTCAGTGTGCTTACATATTCATTTAGAATTTTGTTCCTTTCTATCCTATCTTCTTGCATCAGTTTCATTGGATCTGCTTCATCACATAAGTCCTCAATGCTTTCTTCCTTGTATTAGGTGTCATTTTGTTGAATTCCATCTCCTTCCTTCTCTTTAGGGATTTTTTTAGTTCATCCTTTGCAACCTTGACTTACACAAATGCAAGCTACAAATCAATCTTTTGATTCTCAATAACCTTGCCCAACTTATAGGCTTTCATCTCCAAGATCTTTGACTCTCAAGTGGTTAGACTTCTTTCCAAGAGAAGACCACTCTAATACCAATTATTAGAATTCTAATAGGGAAAGTAAGATGCTGAGAGGGGGGGGGGGAGTGAATCAGGATCTATAAAAAATTTACTGCTTCAAACATAAACAATGTTCATATAATTCACCACACACATGTCTACCTTAACCTTGAAATTTTGCATGCCCTATCATATGTCAACATGTTATATCAGTTCTAGCATCTAATAAATTGAATAAAATATATAAGTAGTAAATGAACACATAACTTAAATATCGGTAATGTAGAAACCCTCCAAGATGAAGCTAAAACTGTGATGGGGATGACACCCACAAAATCTTCACTACTATAGCAATAAAGTGTACATGTTAGGGCTACACAAGTTTCATCACTTCTAATGATCTACTCTATGAGGGGTCTACCTTGTTGAGACCTTACAAGACTTATTTAGTCTACCTTGATTAGATGATTTTATAAACATAATTAAGTGAGCACTCTTTTAGGAGATTTATAAATGCTTGTTAGGACCATTCTGTCAAGAGATTTACCTTGAAACACATGTTAAAATGTATCAGAACCTTGATCTTTTAGTATGCACTCTAAATTTTGATTACATATCTTTTCTTTACAATTTGATAACACTCTCTGTGATAGATATACTTTATCTACTCTTTGCACTACTCGGTTACCTCACTAATTCTCAACACTTCACTTCACTGAATTCACCTTCAGTTTCACATCCAAACTTCTAACTTGTAACCAATTACAATTAGGTCTAAAAATCTCCTTAAATAGTTGTTTGATGAAGCTTCTAGATCATGATCAACTATCTCAATTCATCCTTTTTTCCACTTAGTCCTAATTTTTTGATTGGTTATTCACCTCTTATAGGGATTGATGATCCTTAATTATATGCATGAGTGATTCCTTGATTAACTCTTTGATCTCTAGAACATGCTTCCAACTCAATAAAAAGGGTTTAAATCAATGTTTGTGTCATTCCAAACATTTATACAATAAGATGTTACTTAACACTAGAACAGCTTTTTGGTGCCCAGTGCCTATTGACTCCTCCTAATGTCCCTTGGCCTTAATTATTTTTCTCAGCCTCCATATCGCTTGGCTTATATGTTGCCTCCTAAAAAACTTGGAAACCTCTAGAGTACTTAGAGACACTTGAATTTCTTGGCAGTAACTACTACTCAGTAATGACTAATTATGTACTTTTCATAACATCACTTAGCCTATATAGAATGACTTAGTCATAGTATTGACCGATTAACCCTTCCTAGTGAGTTAATATGTGTTTTGCACTAATTGACAATACTAGATTTCTTTTAGGGTTAATAGAAAATACATCACCTTCATTGACTATGAAATCCTTGCATATTTTAGTTGAAAGTACTCCACTAGTTTAGAAAGCTCCATGCAATCTTTCAAAAATGTCAGTTAGGTGTGGCTCCAAACATTTTCAAAAATGTTCATTTCTAAACCTCCTCTTAAGATATTAAAAATTATTAATATTCAAACTCATTGTCATTATATGCTTCATGAGTAGTGGTTCACACATACCCATCTCTTATGAGAATAAATAGAACACTTATCATTCATTGGATCTAGGTGATGCTCATAGAGGGAAGCATTGGGACTTTCCAAGAGATCACCCATCCAAGTACAAGTTGAGCTTAAGCAACATCAACCATAAAGTTTACTCAATGGTTGAAATCAAATCACTCTTCTTACAAATCTCATTTCGTGCATTACCTTCAACAAGTGTTTTTTGTATGAGCCATTCATTAGAAAGCCCCTTAATCTCATCAATTGATGATGAGAAGATATTTTCCATAGAAAGCCAAATAATAATATTTCTATTAGGATTTAACTATTTATTTTTTGAGTCATACTCATTGACCCATGTTTCTGAGTAGAGATTTACATAAACCCATCTTTCACAAGATAAATGGAATACTTAGCACTAGTCATTGCATCTAGGTGATGGTCATAGAGGTAAAACATTAAGCTCTTTTAACTAATCATTTGAAATACTATACAAATAATTTGTAAATATCACATCTCTAAGTGATTTTTATTTGTTCATATATTACTTTGCATATTGTCAAATATATATTTCTATTAGCACACCCTTTGCACTTTTTTGATGGAAATATCAGTTAATATTTTTAATTATGATTTACAACAAATTTGATTTCCCTTTTGTATGACTAATACTACTAAATAAAAAAACTATTTAATAATTAATATTTTTTAAATAATAATTTATTTTCTTAAATATTATATTATTTTTTAATTATGATAAAAAAATAGAGTTGAAGTGGAAATGGCCTACAAATGGAAAACTATGCAAAATAAATTTCAAACCCAAAGCTACTATGAAAACATAATTTTTTCTCCAAATAGTGGTTTGCATTCCAATATTTATACCATAATGATTAAAAACACTTCTATGGCATCTAAAAACTATAGATGAGACAACCAACACAATGGTTTTCTAGATCCCATTATTGTGATTGAATCTAGATACAACTATTGGAAATATAAGAGGAGTAACTAAGAGGAGAGTTTTGAATCAGTTACCACAAAATTAAATCCAAGATCTCTTAAGATGTCAATACAATTCAAAACCAAACTCTGCTAAAACTGAAATACTATTGTAACTCGGTTAACACAAGAACACTAAGAATTATTGTCACTTGGTCAATACTGAAATAATTTCTTATTAAGATGTTTAGTGTGATTAACCTTAATTAAATTAGTTATGGAATCATAAATAAAATAACATGAACACAAGAGGAACAAAGATTTAACATGGAAACCCAATTTGGGAAAGACCACCAATTGCAACTAGATACTATTTTTCACTCTTCTAAAGTGAGCTCTATTAGGAACCAACCCTATTAAAGGTTACAAAATACACTATTAGGTGTGACCTTGTTAAAAGAATTTAGTTCACCTTGTTAGGAGTGGCCTTGTTAGAGGTCTTTAAACACTTCAATCTAGAAATGCCACCTTGTTAGAGGATTTGGCAAATAGTTGCTAAGATAACTCTGTTAGGAGATTTGAGTCACTGGTACAATTATTATAGAGTGACAGTGATATGACCTAATTGTTGATGCAACTATATTTTCTAATTTTAGATCTCTGATCTAGATTGAATACTTGATCCTCCTTGATCAGAATTTTCTTTGTAGCTCAGTCAACTCAGATACTCTAATATCCTTCCAAATCGCTTCCTTGATTTATCTTTTCAATCACATGCTTCTTCTACAATTCAATCCTCAACTTGACCTTATACTTATATGTTTTACCTTGTCAAGTTGGCTTGAATACAATTTCAAACAAATGGAATTCATCCCATGAGTTGGCTAGAACTAACCAACAAAATTGATAGATCAAATAAATTGATACAAGGAAAATCCTTCATTAGCTGACCTAACTTGGTCAACACTAACTCAAAAATGACTTTCCTTTAGACTTCCTTTGGTAACTAAGTGAGCTCGATTAAAATGTGTTCCATGCTAACTTTTCTTTGGTAACTAAGTGAGCCTAGTTAACACTGGTTCCATTTAGACTTTTCTTAAATGACAGAGTGAGCTTGGTAGACACTAACTCTAAACTTGGTTAATGTTGAAATGCTTGTCATACATTAGAACTTCCTTTGACTCCTAAGTGATCTTGGCATACATTGATTTCTCGGAATATACTTGACATTTGTGTAAGATCAAAGACAACATACAATTGAATGATTGTATCCAACAACAACATGGCCCCTTTGTTTGTTTATTATTTATTCTTCACATTATGAAACTAGCATTGAGAAATTACACAAACTTTTAGAAGACAAATTTTTGTATTCTTTTTTTACCTTTGTTGAATTCAATGATATTCTATTGGATACTAATGCATTTTGAATCTCTTTTCTAGGAATATTTTGATATTGAATCTCTCAAACAAATCCATGGACAATATTTTGCAATGGAACTAATCAAAATGTTTTTTGGCAATTAAACTTGTTGGATTATGCAGCATGTTTCAACAAGTACAAGGTGCACATCAAAGTGTTTGAAAAAATGGGCTACCGAAATGATTTTCTATGGAATGTGATAATCAAAGGTTATGCTTAAAATGAATTGTTTGAGGAAGCAATTGTGTTATGTAAAATGATGCAAGGGGTGGGTAAGTAGAGTAATCTTTTCTCTTTCCCCTATGTGCTCAAGGCCAATGCAGGGTTATCGGCTTGGGATGTGGGTAGGACATTCATAATCGGGTTATCAAGTGCAAACTAAAACCAAATGTTAATATTGACAATTCTCTAATATGCATGTGTGGAAAATGCCATAAAATGGATGTTGCATACCAAGTGTTTGACAAAATGGCTTAGAGAAAAGTTGTCTCTTGGACTAGAATGATTCCAGTGTATGTTAAAAAAGGACACCCCAAAAAGGCTTTGAAATATTTTCATCAAATAAAGTTTGATGGAATGCCTCCTAATTGAGCCACAATGTTGAGTGTTATAACAACATAAATCCTATCATAGTTAGAAGGTACTGAGACTCTAGACCTTAGATCAGGTGCAATAAGAGGTAAGCACAACTAATCTTATATGTTAATAAGTGTAGCTAGAGAGATATGCTAATATTAAATAATTAATAGAAATTTATTTAGTAATAATTTTATTTATATTATAATAAGGTATAATATCAATTAAACTTTTAATAAATAACATAATCTTATAAAGTGGATTTTCTATCATACACACATATGAATCTCATAAATGAAAATATGAAAATAACATGTCATTCATTTTTTTCCAATCCTTCACCAATACTTCACTTTAATAAAAATATTATAAATTTGTAAATAAATAAACAACATTTTTTGTATTCTTGCATTCTCTCATCTTGATGATGGATCACAGAGTGTGATCCAAAATGTCGATGTAAAAAACCATACACAATGAAATCCAAAAATAGTTCATACAAACCTTTTTCAATGTATCAATAATAGAAAATGCAAGGCATTTAGTTGAATGAAAAATAATAATGAGGGACCCAATATATATTATTATTTTTCATCAATTTTTTATGGTAAAAAAAACTTCAAAAAAGTAGCTGGCACCACCATGAGGGACAAGGTTTCTTGTTGGATTTGTGAAGATTTTGGGAAGTCTTAGATCTTGTTAGATGCTAAAATCATCATCTATGAATCTATATTAAGTTCTTTTGTAGGCCATCGATCTAATCTCAAGTATTTTAAACCCTTGTCTCTAGTTTCATAAATCAATATTATTATCTTTGCTTTCTTTGGTGTACATATTTATTCTCCATTATGAGAAGTTGTGTATTAATTTATCTCTATTTATTTAATTCAATATATCATTTTGGATGTGAGTTCCATAGCTCAGTGGTTTCTATGACTTTAATGCTTTGTGCTTATTCATATTTTTAGTACTGTATGTTCTCAAGGGTATCACTATGAAGAAGGTGTGGCTCCACTTTTTAAATCCATCCCAACCAATCTATGTTATTTTATGTTTAGTTATAAAATTCCTTTTAATTTTTGAAGTTATATGTATTAATGAAATATATATATATATATATATATATATATATATATATATATATAATAATTAAATACAAATATAAAAAAGGTTTTGCATATCGAGTTGCATGCAGAGTGAGTTCAATTAGGCACTCACAATGTAGACAAACTTGGGTGGGTGATCTTCAAAGAAGCCCTGATGCTTTACCTTCATGAATATATAATTCAGTACTAAGTATTCCATTTGCTAATAAGAGATAGGTTTCGATGAAGTACTACTCATGAAATATGAGTCAATAAATTTGAATAAAAAAATTGTGCAACTTGATTCTAAAGCAATATCACAAAGAAAATATTAAATATAAGAATATAAATAACATAATTCATATCAATAATAAATATAATTTTACTTTTGAAAAACTAAAATAAATAAAATAATGATTGAATGATAAAATTGAAACTAACCTTGGTCATAAGTAAAATAATGAAATTGAATGATTAAATTGAAACTAATGCAGTGCAAGGTAGGAAAATCCCCAAAGGAGATGTCCTAGCCCCTAGAAAATAACCACTTAGTGGAAACACAACAACAAGGAAACACAAATGAAAGATCTGATACCAAATGACCACTCTTTATTCATAGATATAACTGATTACATGCAATATACCCGGTTGTAAGGTCTTCTAGGTTAGGGACAATTACAGACAGCAATTACAATATCAGTTCTATAAGATCCAACAAGATCTAACTTACAATACCAACCCCAATCTCAACTAGTCTAGATCCATAACTAGATAAGAACACCAAGAAGAATCCAAAATTGTGTTGGAAATAATCAAGACTAGCTAAGTTACTGAGAGGGGTGGGGTGAATTAGTAACTTTAAAAAATTTAAATCAATTCATCGCTAAAAGCATTAACCATTTACGATATGCATGGAAAGATAAACATTCATAACACATGAACACAATGATTTGGTGACCCAGAAACCTTCCAATTAGAAAGTGAAACTGGGGTGGGGATGATGCCCACAAAACTTCAATACTACAGCATAAATTTGGCCTGTTAAGGCTTACAATCATCACTTCTAGTGATCTGCCCTATTAAGAGCAAGTAGGACTGCTAGATCCACCTTGTTAGAGGATTTACAAACATACAGTAACGTATGCACTCTGTTAGGAGATTTACAAAAAGACTATTAAGTCTACCTTGTTAAAATATTTATAAACTAATTCATCTATTAGGATGAAGTAGTGGATCTTCTTACAACTGTTTGTTGGTAAGATCCTTTTTGTACTAATCACCTGATGTGATAGATATAACTTTTTTGCTCTTATGATGACCTTGTTGTATTCCTTTTACTCTACTGCTGATTCGCTTTCACTATTCTCAAAATATAGCAATACCTTCTTCACATGTGAACATCACTCTCTTTATGTATTCATATCCATCCATACTGCAAATGATATCATATATTACATATATACCATTCCAATATTTACAATTGTAAGGTCGGCCAAAACTAAGTGAACAAAATATTACAGAGTCAGCCATATAGTAGAAAACTCAAGTTCCTCAAGTTGAATTGGTGACCTTCTGATACAGGGAATCCATTACATTACTTGACATCATCATGCACTTGGTAGGAGTAGAGTCTCAATCCATACTAGCCACACAACATTTCTTGGAACTTAGTAACCATTGGTGACTCGGTAGATATAGTGTCACTCGGTAGATACTAACTTCTTCATTTACCTTGCTTTAATCAGTAAAGACTGAGTCCTTCATTTACCTTCTTCACTTAGTAAACACTAAGTCCTTCATTTACCTTCTTCACTCGATAAAGACTGAGTCATTCATTTACCTTCTTCACTCAGTAAACATTGCTGAACTTCTCATTCACTCGATATCCTCTAGAATGCTCGGTGAGAACTATTTACCTGCTAAACTTACAAGGTAACCACTAAATGCTCAGTATACACTGTAGACTAAGTGATGAGCTTGGTAAGCATTCAAAATCAAATAATTGTTTGCACTAATGAAAAATATATCATAATTCCAATAACTTGTACCTTGAGGTCCACCAAGCTATCCTCTAGTTCTCAAGCCTTAGCCACTAGCTCTTCAAAGTTCACATCCTCTTCTCCAAGATGGATCCTCATAATCCCCTAATCATGCCTAAAGACCTTAAAAGACCCCTTACTTATACCCAACTAAGCCACAAGTCAGCCTAGTTCATTAGAAACTAAACTAAATCCCAAACATTAAATATATGTTGAGCCACAAGTCAGCTACAACATAAATTAAATACACGTACACAAATTAAATGCTAAAAGTCAACACACAGACAACTTGGCACCAACAAAAACCAAGACCAAGTTGAGTGTCAGCTTTCAACTAGACATAATTAAGTTGTTACACTAACTTAGCTAACTTGAGCATCACTACAACATGTATACCAAGTCAAGCACTAGTAAATTCACAAGCATTGTTGAGCTCCTAGTGCATCCCGAGCACCACAAACATTATTGAGCTCCTAGACCTTGCCAAGCTCCCAAGCATTGTCAAGATTCATAGTGTATGTCAAGCTCCATAATATATGTTGAGCTCCCAAAGTATGTTGAGCTTCCAGATTATGTCAAGCTCCCAGGCATAAACTATGCCCAATAGTAACTGAGCACCATTCTTTTGGTGATCAATTCCACAACTACAAACCAAAATCCCCCCAATATGCAATATTTCAAATAGCCCTAGGATGCTCATGCATCAAACACCCCAAGTTCAAAAAGATGTTCTTAGTAGCTAGAAGAACATCTTCTAGGATTTAGTACATACATATCCTCCAAATCTTCAACTTTTATATTCTTTCCCTTGTTCTTCTTCTACTTCTTCATATCCATCCTCGATGTGCTACAAGTTTTCTTTCCATACTAATCTCCAACCTTCTTAATCTTTGTCAACTCAACTTGGTTGCCAATACTTAGGTTCCTCCAACCAAGATCTCCATTCTATAAAGGACTCAAGGAAAACTTCATGCCACCTTTCTCAATAGTAAACACATTCTTGACACAATCATGCACAACCCTAGAATCATACTACCAAGGTCTACCGGGAAACACATGAAAATTGTTCAGGTCCACAATATAACACAACACTGGATCCTTATACAACCAAATCTAAAAATTAACAAGGCTTTTCAACCTCACTTCCAAAGTATTCTCACCTTTCAACCAAACAATTCTATAAGGATAAGGATGTCTCACTCTCTCCAAACCAAGTTTCTAAACCATCTCCTTAGCAACAAGGTTATCTATACTACCAGCATCCACAATCACCTTGAAAACTTTACCACTAGACTTAATTGCAACAAGTCCTAAACAAACTAGTCCTCTAATAAGAATCTAGTTTCCTCTAACCAACGTGTACTCATTGAGCTAGCAAACTCTCTCCTTGCTCAGGTTGACTTTCTTGGACTGCAACTTCATTCACAATAGTAGCTATCCTACCAAGCAAGCATTCAAAATATCTATGCCCTTCTTTCCCACATCTAAAATAATTACCTCTGAACTCACCTCAACCTATCCTCCTTTTTTGATTAGTAGGTTTTGGTTCACCTTCTACACTTGGTTTAGCTTGTGCCAAGCTATCTTGCTTCTCCTTCACTCTAGCATTACCTTGAATTTTCCTCTTCAACTTATCTTCTTCCTTCAAAGCATACTAATAAGCATCCTTAATTGAAGAAATATTCACGATACCAACCTCATTTTGAATGTTGAATCTCAAACCATTAATCTACCAAGCTAGCTTTTCCTTTGACAATTCTCTATGACTAGATCTAATAGTCAACTTGTAGAACTCCTCGGTATTATCCTTCACAATCATATCTCTCTATTTTTTATTCTACAACCTTTTAAACAACTCAAGTTCATAATCAGCAAGAATGAACTTAGCCTTCAACTTAGTCACCATCAATCTCCATCTAGTGATCTTCATTTCACCTTCTCCTTCTATGTCTCTTCATAATTCTTTCTAGAAAAGAGTAGCATGTCCTTTCAACTTAGTTTGTGCCAACCTCACTCTAAGTGGATCCTCAAGATCCTCAAGCTCAAAGAAGTCTTCCAATTCACCAATCTAATCAATCAGGTCTTTGATAGTCAAAGTACTTGAGAAATTAGAAACCTCAATCTTATGCTTCAGCTTCAATTGAGATCCAAGTCTAGCAAATTGACTAGCCCTAGTTTCAATAGGTCTCTATACATGATCAGTTTTTTCCTCACCACTAGATCTAGTAACTTTAAAGTCTTAAACAACTTCCACATAACTACCTTCAGTACCCACATGCCTAGGTACACCACCTAAAGCACTCACAATTTCAGCAATCATGTCACTCTTCATCAATGCAATCTCATATCTAAATTCTTCTCTAATCTTCTCTAAGATCCTTTTCTCCTCCACAACATCACTAATATCATCAATTTCTATAGGGTCCAATCTTCTTGGAGGCATTTTCCAAAATTTTGCAATCCCTAAGCAATAGATCCACCAATCCAGAAGATCAATTAACTCCACAAGATCGACCTTCTCCAACCCAAGATCTTTGTGCAAACTACCTCAACCTCGATGATCTATCAAAACACTCAAGAACAACCTTCTCTTTGATACCACCTTACGTAGTGCAAGGTAGGAGAATCCCCAAAGGAGATGTCCTAGCCCCTAGCAAATAACCACTCAGCGGAAACACAACAAAAGGAAACACAAATGCAAGACCTGATACTAAATCACCATTCTTTATTTATAGATATAATTGATTACATGCAATACTCCTAGCTATAAGGTCTTCTGGGTTAGGGCCAATTACAAATAACAATTACAATATCATTTTTGCAAGATGCAACTTACAATACCAAACCCAATCTCAGCTAGTCCAGATCCACAACTGGATAAGAACACCAAAAAGAATCCACACTTGTACCCTCAAGTCCACCAAGCTATCCTCTAGTTCTCAAGTCACAACTACTAGTTCTTCAAATTCTACATCCTCTTCTCCAAGATGGATACTCACAATCCCCTAATCATGCCTACAGACTCTACAAGACCTCTTACTTATACCCAACTAAGCCACAATTTGGCCTAGTTCATTAAAAACTAAATTAAATCACAAAAATTAAATATATGTTGAGCCACAAGTCATATACAACACAAATTAAATACCTATACACAAATTAAATGCTAAAAGTCAGCTCACAGACAACTCGGCACCAACAAGAACTCAGACCAAGCCGAGTGTTTGCACTCAATTAGACATAACTAAGTTCTTATATTGACCGAGCTAACTCAAGCATCACTGCAACATGCAAACCAAGCTGAGAACTTGTAATTTTAGAAGCACTATCGAGCTTCCATTGCATGTCGAGCACCATAGGCATCACCCAGCTCCTAGACCTTGCTAAGCTCCTAGAACTTATCAAACTACCAAGTATTTTCGAGCTTCACAATGTATGTTGAGCTCCATACTATATGTCAAGCTCCCAAAGTATGTGGTGAAGAGACACCTAAAGTATTTAATAAAAATTTAGGTTAAAAATCTTAATGTGAGAGATCTAAATTTATTCGAGTCATAATTTTCGTTTATGTTGGGTTTATACAAAAGTTGTAACATTAAAATGCATAAAGTGCATAAATGTTGTCAAAGTTACATGATGATTAAAAGAATGTAAGGAGATGGTTTAAAAGGTGGTTTGGAAGTTATAAACAACCATAAAAACTATAAAAATGTATGTATGGTCGAACCAAAGCATCAATTGAAGTAAAGAGATACGTTTGAAACAAATTTGGTGAAATTGTGAGTTGTTATTTTGATTGGTTTTTCAATTTTAGTTTTGATTATAGGTCTTGTATGACCATGTATAGCCTAGAAACCATGTAAAATCTATATGTATATGGATAGACTAGTGAATAAAATTTCTTTTAGCTTTGATTTGGATTTATTTCATGAAGAAATGAAGGAGTTATGAAAGTTTTGGCAAAAGTTATTATTTTCAAGTTTGAGGATACCCAAATATAGTCAGATTGAAACGTTTGGTAATGCCACATTTGAATGAATAAAGAACTCTACTTATATTAATTGGAAATATATATGAACTAGTTTTTACTTCCAATTGGTTTGAGTTTTTCTTGTTCAAATTTTTGTAAGTTATGTTCATTTTAATGAAGACTAATTTTTATAGGTCTACATTGAAGTTATAGGACACAATTGGTGATTGTAGAATGATTTATGCATTGTAATAATTAATGGGTTATAGATTTAGAAACTATACTCATATAAGGTTGAGTGGAAATTGGTTTAGTGTTATTCAAAATTATCTTGAGAAAGTTATTTGATGCCCTAGGAAGGGTTACTAGGTTTGCTCCTGATTTATGACAGAAAATATGGGTCTTGGTTCATAGCACATAATTTGTAATTTATTTATTGGATTTGTCTCATATTTGGATATGTTTTATAAGGGATAATTTTGAAAAACTTCTCCAAAGGGTTTTGCACGAAAATTTCAAGAGTGAAATTTATGAGTAATTTACTCATCTATATAAATCAGATTGTGTGAATGAAGATGTCGGCCTTATTAGTTTATAATGCCAAGGTTCTTTGTTGAAGCCTCTGAGTTGATGCCAATTCCTTGAAGGTAAATATAGAGGGATCTACATCAGTATGTCAAGATACAAAGAATAAACTATGCCTAGACTCTAGGCATAAACTATGCCAATTAGTGATCAAACACCACACCTTTGGTGATCGAGTCCACAACTACAAACCAAAATCCCTCCAACATGTAGGATTGCAAACAGCCCTAGGATGCTCCTATATTAGAAACTAGCCTTGGTGATTAGGAATTATGAAAGGTCTATATAGAAAGATATTACTAATGCCATGTTAATTGTACTTTCCTATCTATTGTAGCAATTCATGCAAAGGAAGAATTTACCGAGTAATGAGATGAAAATTCAATATGGAAGATGGTAATCTATTTTTGGAACAAGATCCATGATAGGGATTTTATTTTATATAGGCATCAACATTCATTATTTAATGAAGCTTCTTTTATTTTGAATGTATATATTATTCACCGTGATGTGTTTGAATTTATGAATGTTTGTGCACCTAAACCTAAAGTATCATGGGCAATACAAGGCTATGTAGTCAACACTATATTGGTGTTGTAATAAATTGGCCAGCCATAATCATTCTTTGAGACCTATAACAGATTTTGAAACACAATTACTACAAATATTGATTGGGTTTTGATAGACCACATTGTTCCTTTGGGAACATAGAATACTCAATTGGTATGTTAATAAATTTTCTCTTCACCAATAAGTTTTTGGATAAGAATTTTGTTATTTCCTTGTCAATCTGATGCAATATTGCCAGTGTCCAATATTATCATTGTATTCTCACCTTTATGGCATGCTTGAAGTAGGTGAATGGATTAAAATATAGACTATTTGAGGCCACAATCAATACTCCATTTGTAACATCAATTGCCTAAATTCAAAAATCAGAACAATCATTTTCTTGTTGTCGAGTAAGTGTTTGATAAATGCTAATGTGGCATGAGTAAGCATTTTTGAATGTAATAAGCACACAAGTGGTTGACATATCATCCTTAGGAAATAAATGATAAATTTAGAAATATTTATATTTTTCCAAATGCTGATAGCAATGCACTTGGTTAGCAGTTAATATTTGTAGTGCCCTTTTCCAAACTATGCATCTTTAGAACTAGTACAACCAAACTATATTCTTATTGGAGAATCATTTGCATGGTGTACATGTAATTCCACCAAAATACTTTTCATAGAATTAAAAAATTAAAAATTAGCAATCATGGAAATTAATTCTGTTTTCCTTTGTAAATTAGATCAGAAAATAGAATGTTCACAATCTCAGCTCCAAATTGTATATTTTTTCTAATGTCCAAAACAACAATCTTTAGTTTGATGCATCTTGCTGCTAGAATAGGAAAATAAGGATACAAAGGATTCCCCCAAGAATCAAAATAGAAGAATCAATTCCTTGAAGGCTAATATCTTTGTTGTCCTTAACCTTTTCTATATTTAGCACTTTAGAATTCCCTTTTAATAGCTTCCATTATTGCTAATTCCCCTGAAAGCACAACTAGAACCTGCAAAAATCAAACAAAAGAAAATGATCTTCAAGAAAAGCTTATGAATTTTTTAGGTAACTACATTTAAGTACTATGTTATGCAAAGAATCAAATTCCCAAAGAAGCACCTTTATGTTGATTATAATAACTGCATCATCCAAATTTTCACTAACAACAACTTGACCTAGTGTAGGTGATTATATAACCTCTAATATTGGAAGTTGGGGAGGCTAGTAAGTTTCACTTTTTGAAAGTGTGGGGTGATCTATAACCTCTAAAAAAATGTGTGTTAGAATGATAAAATAACTAATAAGGGGTGTGAATTAGTTATGCTTAGGTCCAGATGTCCCAATTCAACTTTTAACAACTTTAGACCACATATTTAAACTCTTAAATGCACTCAGCCAATATAACAACTCAACTATAAATCAACTTATTCATTTCAGCACTTAGTTCTCTATTTAGTATATGCAAACTAACAAAAATATAAAATAGTAAATAGAATGAAACCTGAAACCAATAGTCACACATGTATGATAGAAGAATTTAACGTGAAAACCCAATTTTGGAAAAATCACCAAGTAACATGTTACCATTTTTCACTCCTTTGAAGTGAGATCCATTAAGAGTCAATCTTGTTAAAGGTTACAAAACACACTATTAGGTGGTGACCCTGTTAAAGGATTTAAATCACCCTATTAGGAGTGGCCTTGTTAGAGGACTTTAGATCATTCCATTAGAATGTCACCTTGATTAAAAGATTTTATTGCCACAATGGTTAGAAAGTAACAACTAAGTGTTTATCTAATAAAATAAAACTCACTTTGAAAATTTAGATCTCCATTGAGCTCATTCTAGTTCATTGATTGGACTTCATCATATTCTTCATCTTTAATTTTCTTGGTAACTCTTCAAGCAATCATACTTTACCACTCTTCTCACTTTTTCTCAGCTACTTTTTTCTTCACAAGTTCTTCGCAAATTCACCACAATACAACCAGCCAACAAGCATAAAATATTTCATATGCCTCCTTAAATAGGTAGCTTTTTTATTTTTCCACTTAAACATCATTTTAGATCTTAGGGTTTGATCAGATTCAATCAGTTTGTCCATTGTTTTGTCCTTCTACTTCTTTTGTGAAACTTTTGGAAACTTCTCCTTGAATTCAGACCTTTGATCACTTAACAAACTCAATTTGTGCATTAAATACATTATCTCATCAATCCTTATCATTTACGTGTTTTAACCAATTTGTAAGTTCAACTATGTTGGCCTTAAATCTTGATTCTTCCACAAACTATTATTTTGCTGACACTCGGTCATCACTATGTTCTTCCACTTAGTCATTACTAGGTAGCTCAGTCTCTACTATTTTTTCTCACTCAGTCTTCACTATTCTTGGTTCCTTCTCTTTTTTTCTTCTTCATCTTTCTCGGCCATAACAAACACTTGGCTAATACTATTATGCTCGGCTTCTACTAAGTTCCTTAATCTTAATCTTCAACTTCTTCAGTAACCTTGTAATTGATACTCAATCAAACTTAGTATTTTACTCATTCCTTCCTTACTTCATACAATGATTAAACAACACATTATCTTGTCAAAGACTAACAGATCAAGTGCCCATTTTAATTCCATCATACTCATTTTTAAAGACTAATAGATCAAGTGACCATCAATGTATCATCATTTTTGTATTGTTTTATATATTTGAGCTTGTAACAATTATTATAGTATGCTTCTTTTTCTTGCTACAAAACACCTCACCTATTTGTTGAAATTAGAGGACAAATGAAATGTGCGTAAGTTTACTAAGAAGAATTGCAATATTTTGAATCACAAAATACACCATCATATGAATCATGTGATCAACCTTCTTACAAGGTTTTCTAATATATCTTATAAATAGTGCAATGATGATTTAATGATGTGCCTACTATTTCTATATGCTTGGATAGTCAGAAGGTGTTGCTATGTCTGATATGACAATCTATGTATGCAACCAAAGATGGTGATATCATTTAGAGAAATGAGATTGTTGTTTCTAATCTGAATATTAATTCTTACAACAATAATGGTTTTGTCTCTGTTGGATACTTATGTGCCTCCAACCAGATTTGTCAATAAGAAGAGCATACCTGAATAGGATGAAATAAGAATAGTCTGAATGATTATTGAAAGGAGTGTCTTCAATCAATTTACATATCCTCATTATTGAATGGTTGTATCCTTTTAGCCCTCAAATGACACATCCCTTTTCTTTCAGGAGATTGCAGCTCTCCATAATAATAACCAATCTTATTTAGTTCTCCTAATCACTAGTCAATGTGACTCTTCATCTTTAATCGACTTATTATCATCAAGACTTAATTAAATTTCTTAGCCAATCTCATTATTTAATTAATGGATCTCTATAAGATCAATATCACAAAAATTGACTAATAAATTGCCACTATTCACATTTTAATTTCTGTGGACCTATATTGAAACCATAATAATAGCAACATCAAGAAGCCTTGAAATGTGACTTTAGAGCAACCTGATATTGTTTATGCATTCAGTAACAATTCATTGAATGAACAATAGCTTCTTTCTATATAGCTTTGAGATAGCTTTGATGCATATGAGTGCATGAATAGGTCAAGCTCAAAATAAAATAAAAGATATGAAATTCATACCACAGATTATAAACAACCATCCTTTAAGAAATCAACATTGAGAAACTACTCCATAAAATGTAAGAAATAATTACTATTTTGCACTAGTAGCCTTGCTTAAATTGCACCTGCAAATGTCTTTATTGTTGTTGTTGTGGGATCATAATCATTTCCTCCACTTATAAAGAATACCAGAAGTTTCTACCAAAGATGTCAAACATAAATACAAATACCATTTAGATACTTATCAAGTACATAGCATATTAAGTCACATTACAACTAAAATTATAGAAAACAATATTAATATATTCAGTTGGAAATTAATATACCTATAGCACTCCACCAAGAAAAGGAGGTGCATCTCTAGGAAATAACTATTCAAAAGAAAATCCCATCATATTAGATACTCAAAGCATATGCATATTTTTACGAGTAAATCTGAATCCTAAAAGAACACAAAGTTGTCGACTAGTATACAATTAGACAAGATAAAATAGATAAATTTCAATTTTTTTTTTTAATCCAGGAGGACCTGGAACTCTGATAATCTCAAATATAGAAGGGGTATCCTATGAAAAAAAATGGTTTTTTTATTTTGCTTATAGACTAGTTCTGTTCTCCATTCCACGGAGTTCAATTTTGTAAGAATATGAATACTAATTTCGGGTAAAAGAAGCAAAAGTATAAAGATCAAAAGTTAGTCTATTTTTCTCTAAAATCATTTACTTATGCTAGGATAATAATTTATGATTATTTTGGTAGTTTCCTCAAAAGATCATGTGATCCGCAAAAGAATGGATGATTGCTTCAAATTGTTGTTTATGCAAACTAGAGATTTTCTGCTATACAGGACATGGGGAGGGACCAGTTCGTGTTGCATGCCTTTTCAACATAATCTTATACTTCTCACTTCATCTTAGCAATTTTACAATTAGATATGCCATGAGTGGAAATGCTTAAATTTTTCTATTGAGCAAAGAGTGTGTGAACTAAAATAATCCAACTCGTATGCTATTTCCTTTTTTGCAATCAAGTTAGTCGACTACCTGTGAGAACTAATTTATTCATGGTGTTGTATGTTTCAGATTTCCTTCACTAGACAACATGATTTTGGAAAAGAGGTCAAACAGATAAAATGGGCCCATGTTCAAAAGGAATTTGCATGGATTGCAGCCTCCAAATACAAAGATGTTTGGTGATAAGAACAACTTGAGAGACCTTAATCAGATGGCTGAAGAGGCAAGAAGACATGCTGAGATTACAAGGTAATATCTTAAAAGTTAAGACCATGATTTTTTTGTTCTTTTCATCAATCATAGTTCTTTCCTAAGGCTCATGATTTTTCCCCATGTGCAGCTCAAAGTGCTTCTAGCATTGTTATCATAGAGCTAGGATTAAGTCTTACTGTTATTGTTGTATTAATAAGTTGTTCAATCTTAGAATTAGAATGTTTGTAAATAAGGGTATGGTGAAAACTGAAAAAGTAAATAGACCACACATTGTATGTTATTTTGGACTTTGGAAGTTTAACATGTAGATTCAATTCAAATGAATCTTTGAATAGACCTTTTCTCATGTTGAGGCAATTAAAATGCCCTTCCTGATCTAGGACGATCCCAAGTTAATCGTATAATCTACTAGTGCAAATAAAATTAATAAAACTTTGGACTCATTAATGTATATTTTCTGAATAGATAGAAAAGTTCAATGAGAAAAGTTAACTGTCACTGATGTATACATTTTAAAGCAAGGTTAAACATGGACAATATTCATCTACTGATGGACAAATTCAAATTTACAAACATACATGGCACTTAGAAAGGGTTAATCCTATGATTTTCTATGTTATTTAAGTTATAATTATTTGTGATTGTTTATCAATTATCAGTACATACTACAATCTCTAAATACTTATATTCATATCCCACTGCCAATTAATCAAATATGTTCATTTTTTTTAATTTCTTAGGATTTGTAATCTATTTTAATTGTTAAATTTACAACTAGTATTATTAAATATGAGTGTTTTTGTATTGTATTGTGTAATGTTTAGAATTATGATATAATACAATTTAAAACTCTCATTGTCACACCCATAGACCCATTCATTACTAACATATTGAGTAACCCCTGGATTTTTTTATTTACTAAAAGTATAGTTATGTGTAATTAAATGTGAGTATTCTTTGAGTGTATTATGTCATAATTAAAATCATCACATATCATAATTTAAAAATGTGCATTTTCATATTTCTATCATTCATTAACATATTTCATGACAATCTTCAATGGAAATCAAAGGAGTTTTGATTTGTATGTTTTTCTACATTATGAAAGAATTCCTTTCAATAGGAAAGGTGAAATGGGATCAAAATAAGACCATTGTTGATCAAATAAATGGATTCATTGATCAAATGGGTGAAAACTTTGATGCCCAAATGACCAGTTATTTTGAGGATTTCAAACAATCCATGAAACAAAGAATGAGAATTCCAGTCTCATTAGTGGAGCAATATGAAAAAAACATTTGTTTTCTAGTGGATATTGACTATACTTACATACTAGAAATCATCCCTAGAGTTAGATGGCTTAGACCACTGGGTTATGAACTTGATGTGGATCAGGCATCAGTAGCTATTACAACATTGCTTGCAGGGGAAATTGATAAAACTAAAAAGCACTTTGGAACACATGATGTTGTCAGATCAAGGGTTGTAATATACCTAAAAATTTCCACAACAGTAAAGAAGAAAGATAAATTGGTCAAGAAGATCAAAAAGAAATTTGGGGCAGATATTGGAGAGATAGGTACTATAGAAGAAGCAAAGGAAATAAGTGATGATAAAGAAGAAGATGACAATGAAGGAGATGAGCCTAAAGAAGAGTCTCTACAATTGACTCAAGGCTTAGGAGAGGATGAAGTAGAAGGTGAAGAGAAACAAGAAGTTAAGGAAACCTCCATCCAAACCAAGGCTACCAAAAGAAAGGCAAAAGCACCACCTGCTCCTCAGCCCAAGCCACAGAAAGTGGCAAAGCATGCACCAAAGAAGCCTATGACTAGAGCTACTACAAGAGCTACAACACAAAAGGAAAAAGATGAGGCAACAAAGAAAAATAAATCTACTGAGAAGACTAAGGAAGAGCCAAAGAAAAGAAGAAAATTTGTGGCTCAACCTAATTCAAATGAAGAAAGGATAGAATCAGAAGACCACAATCAATTTAAAGTGGTAAGTCATCCACCAAAGTCTTCTATTGACAAATTATGTGCTAAGATTAGGAATGGAGACTTAAATGATTTGAAGAATGTAGATTTTAAGAAGCTCACAAAGGATGAACAAAATAAAATAGAGAAATCTGTCTGTAGTATGATGGCAGAATATAAACATACACCTCTAGAACTAGATAGTTCATTGCCAAAGGAATTATATAAGATTGTAGAGGATAAGTGGCATTTTTGTCTACAAACTAAGAAGGAAATAAGAGAGTCTACCTTAGCAAGAATGTTGCTTAATTTGACTAAAAGTCAAATAACAAATGTAGTCCAAAGGAACAATAGTAGATTTACTCCCAAATACAAGGCATTTAGTATTTTACAAAATAAAATTGAAGAGGTTCTGAGAAAAACCACAAAACTGTGGAAAATTATATATAAGAAAATTGATGATGTATTTGATGAAGAATACAAGGTAGAAGAAAATGCCAAAATAAAAGAAATAAAAGAAGCACGAAGGAAGAAGGTAGAGGAGAAGAAGCTAGAAGAAAAGAAAGTGGAGGAAGAAAAGAAGGATGAAGAAGAAAAGGATGACGAAATGAGTAAAGAAGAGGAGAAGGGGATAGATGAGCAACAAGAATAGAGTGTGTACGACACACAACTGCCACCTCCTATCCCTCCTCATTATACCATCACACCTACATAGAAAATCAAGATAAAGGATGTTTTTGACACTTCTAGTCAAAACATTAATCCACTAACTACAGAGGATCTAGCAAAGATCCTTGACCAATCAACTCAAGTAGCTAGGCTATGTTCAAGCCCAATATTGGTTAGTGTTGATGAACTCTAGAAATTAGTAGCCAAATCAAAGAAATTCAAGGTGCAAATGCAAGAACCACCTATGACCATACAATCTACTTTTTTTCTATTCCTTCCTCCACCATCTCCACCATCTCCACCAAAAGAAGTTACTAATGCACTTCAGGAGCTAAGTGCAGTAGCAGGGGATGATAAAGATAAATTAGTACTATCAATAGGTACACCCTCAGTCAAAATGATAGAAGAAAAGAAACAAATTGAAGAGAAAGAAGAGACAAGAGATAAGGAGGAATCTACAATACAAAATTTGGTTGAATTACCAAAAAATAGGTACTCCTACAAAAACTCTTCAACAACTGAGCACTGAAACATTACCATTGCAAATTAGAACACCAGGCTTGAGCTCAACTATGGTAGCTAGGACAATTCATTATGGAATTCTTGAGCTTGATGAAGAAATAAAGATACCTTATTACGAATCTAGTACTCTCACTGAGGAGAAGATGAATGAAATTCAGAGTGCATTGGATAGAAGAAGGAGACAAGAGGCACTTCGAAAGGACTACAAATATAGGCAAGCATTGAATGAAATCGAGGACATATTCATGGATGCTTTCAACCTATAGTATCTAGATGAATCAAGACCAATTATAGAGCAACTATTAGATATAGTTTATTAGGTAACAAATGATGAACATGATAAAAATGAAAAACTAATGGAATGGTTAGAAAAGAAGTTCCAAAGTAAGGTCAATAAGAAAATATCAAATAATATAATTTTGGGACAAGTTAAACTTGCTAAGAGAATAGATAGAGTTAAAATTGTAGTTGGAAATTTATTCTCCCTTTACAATAAATTGTGTAACTTTTCCAATTTCACACAAGAGCTCAATTAGAAGATATTGACCTTGGAGAGAAATCTAAATATTTCTAGTATGCAAGTTCCAACCAGTCCAGCTCAAAGTGAGAAGTATTTTGCTCAAATGCTTCACACTCAAAGGGAACTAGTTGTATTATCAGTAGAAGAGGATAATATAAAAACTAAGTTAATGCAAATACAATCCTCCATCACCCCTGACATAGAAGTACTCCACAAGAACAAACTATGTGTAGAGATAGTCTTGAAGAAAGATCCCAATCTTTCTACACATGAAGGACTTGTGGACTTAGCAACAGAGCTTGCAATCCAGCACAAATCATTGGATATTGCATTAAACAACTAGGATATAGCTTTGAAGATACTCCTAGAAGTCAACAACTCATTTTTGGCCAAACATGGTATTACTCCATAGAACCCTTTGACATCAGTGTCAAAAGAGGGGGAGATATATATTATAGGGGGAGTAATAAGCAAAGGAGGAGATATGTAAATACTATGGGTAATTACCAAATTTTGACAAATTTTGATCATTCTTACATTTATTTTGAGAATAAAGTGGAATGATTGTAAAAAGCCAAAAAGGGGAGACAAGGAATAAAGAAGTGAAGAAGAGTTGTAAACTTTTGGTAATCACATAGGAATACAAGCATATCACATAGATCAAATACAACATATAGGCTCAAAATATGGAAACAGGTCAAAGGACAGAAAGGATCAGGCACATTGGAATAGAATTTCAAATTTCAAAGGCATAATAAACTCACGGGGAGTCATAAGGTATATTGCTACTCATAATTTTTGAATTTTTTCATGTAAGCCGAGCAAGTAAAGAATGCACTCATTAATGTTAGGATCATGAATTCTTAGTTAAGTGTTTTTGACACTCATGTTAAAGGGGGAGATTTTTGGTCAAATAAATAGTATTGGAAAATGAGTGTCAACACATATAACCATTTTTTATCAAACATGCCGAGTAAAAAATAGATGCCAAGCCAAGATTTCAATAGGTGTTGAGTCAAAGTTAGTGCCAAGTAGATTATAGTATAGTATGTGCTGACCAATACAAGAATTGTTCATGTGTTGAGTAACTTAGAACAACATATGTTGAGTGATATAGGATAAAATAGGTGCCGAGAAAACTAGGAAACATAGTTGATGTTGAGCAATCCAAAAATAGTGTGTGTCGAGCATCAGTAATACTTCATGTGCCGAGCAATGTAGGATCAACATATGAGTTTGTATTTGCACAAACTAAGATGTGAACCATTCTTGGAGCTGACTTAGACAAATTTTGAAAGAAAAAAAAGGATAAGGATGAGTCATTTACATTCCCTATTCAATTTTCATGCAACCAATCAGAAAAATTGTGAAGGTATACAACCAATAAGAAAAATGCAAAGTATGAGCAAGAATTTTAGATTCAATATGGATCATAGATCCATACCTAACCCTAAGTCTTCTCATTCTTTATAAGGAGCATGAATGTACCATTGTATGTATGGAAGAAAAGCAACATAAGGGGAGATTATAGTGAAATTTTAATGTGAAGAGAAAAGACTTAGTGGAAGGGATAGCATTTATATATCTAGTTGATTAGAATAGAATAGGGGACATATCTAGAGATCAGATCAAGGTAGGATGAAAAGAGAAAGAATAGATCAAATGCTTGAACCCAACAATTTGAGATTGCATTCAATCAGGTCAAATGTTCTAATACTCTCTCACAATTGTATTAGAGGTTGAAATCCTATGGTGATAGGTAAGCTTAATAGCTAGGTAGGAGAGCCTTTGGAGAAGATCAAGAAAATCCTATGTATTAGGTGGGTTTAACAACCTTTATGTAAATGCTTTAATAGGGTGACACTTCTTGTAAAGTGTTTGTAAATCCTTTCAATAGTTCACTATTAACACAGTGTAAAGCCTTTAATAGGGCAGACCTCTAACAGGGCAAACCATCAGAAGTGGTTGAGCTCATTACTACAGTAAATTTTTGTGAGTGTCATCCCCACCCTATTTTTACCTTCTTATTCTTAAAGGGTTTCTAGGTCATCAAAATCTCTTGTATTATGTGTTGATGCATGTCTTTATTTTATGATTTCTTACATGTATAACTTGCATGCATGTTAATTTTAGTTATATGTTATTAAGGGTAGAAAAGGTTAAAAATTGGTACTTCTAATTCACACCCCCCCTCCTTAGAAGTACTCTTCCCATTTGAACATTCCAACATTAATATCCTACCACTCTCTAACTTTAGTAACTACTTCTCACACTTCCCAATATAACACTATTCCCTAAACTTACTTCTATCTAATACTTATCCTAACCCCTCATTTATTTTCTTACATTCTAACCCAAGGAATTTGACCACCTACCTTCCCCACTTACCACTTTCTCCTATGTCCCATGTGGCTATCCATGAAAAATCTCTAAATCCCTCACCTATTACTTTAAACTTTACTTCTTACCATCTCCTTGTAACTCACCCATATTCCACATCACCAAGCCTTCCCTTCAAATCACAAACTCTACTTCCCCTCCCACATGATGCTTACCTGAACATGTGTTGGGCCAACCAGATAACCTCATGGCCTAAGTCAAGTGTTATTGGCTATGGTGTATAGTTACATGTCTAGTTTAATGCACCTAGGTTAGAGTGTTAGGAATGCAAGGCTATTGATGGGATGAAAGGATGGGAAAAGGGGCGATTCCCAAGTGGGTTCACCTCCAATTATTATTTAGGTTTTTTTTTATTAGTGTATTTTTTTCTTATAATAATGTAGTGCTTCTTAGTTAGGGGTATATTATAGGTAGGTGTTATGCAATAATGTGCAAGGGATGTTTTTTTGAATGTGACATAATAATATATTGATTTTAGTCACAGGTTTTTCTTTAAATTCCAATCTATTCAACTTTTGAGAAGGTCATCCTTTATTAAGGAAGTCTTCCTTTTTAATTTAATATTAAATAGATTCCTTGGGATATTCCTCTCATTATTATATTAGTTTGTATAAGTTGGGAGTTTTATCACTCTTATTCCATACAAATGATAGAGAATAAAATGCATACCTACAACAAATTTCTTCTTCAACATATATGTTCTAACCTATCTTATTCTTCATTCTTCTTCTCTATATCATCATGGTATTATTGAATCTTGGTAGTGTGATAAAGTGATAATACTTTCTTGGATATGTTAAGTTGGATCAAATGATTATACTTTCTTTGTAGTAGTGTGTTTATCTAGTAAGGATAATGCATTAGGAATCATGTTCAATGAAGTACTATTTGATTTCTTGTTCTATCAATGATACAACTAAGATGATGTTTCCTTTGAACATATGTATAATAACTTATATTTAGAAAATCAACCTTTTAACAAGCATTTTTTTTTTCTTAATACCATATTCACAATGATATATACTTAAAATGATGATCCTCTTTTACATTACATTTCACAAAACAACAATGGAGACCTTGTCAAAATAACACATTTCACAATGACATTGAGGAAACATTACACTTTTAAAATACATCACATCATGACACATATTTTGGTTCATCAATGGATGAAGGCATCCCAAATTTCTTCATGGTTCCTCTTATGGATTATTTACTCACCATAATGTACACAAGGTGATAATCTCACTTTTAAAATACAATACCCAAAAGAAACAAGTGAAGGGTTCCACTTTTACAATACAATATAGATTTGCATAATGAGGATTCTATCCCTTTAAATACATTACACATTGACATATCCCTTTGTTGTTCCGTCAATACATGGTGGATACTAGAATTCTTCCTTAGATCCAACAAGCATAAAACCTAGAAAATCATTCACACAAGAACCATGGAGGCTCGCCTCCCATCCTAGGCTTCTATGAAGCACCCACTGAGTTGGGGAAACAAGACTCAAATGAGTTACACTCAAACATTCACAATGAATAAAAAACTCAATCTCATAATACATTTACAAACCCTCCAAGGTTTAACACGATGATTCACCATTAGAATCATGAAAAGATGGGTGAAGCTGGGCTCTCCAAAGAGGAGAATGCCATATCCATATACACATATACATTTGCAATTGCACAATGCCCCTTCTGGCTATCAAAATACATCCTCCTCATCACATCAATACACTTATACCTCCCATGATACAAATGCCTCCTCAAGACTATCAAACAAGGCATATGCATTCAATGAAGCTCATACTCCATGAACAACAAAACCCTCTCCTAGAGGAGAATCTCTCAAATTGAATGTTGAGCTCAACTAATCCCTTCACCCAAGGCATCTCTTCCCTCCCCAGGGTGAGTGAATCCTTCACACACATAACCTTTTCATACAAAAAATTAAGAGAAAATGTAAGAGAAATTCATCACAATATTTACACATAACAACAATTACAATGCCAGATACATTACATATTTCCATTCACAACACGAACAAGTATTCTATGAAATGAGCAAGTACAATTAGGATCATAGAATGAGCACCAACCTTTGTCAAAGCTAATGGAAATGAAAGTTGTTGAATATCTCCCTATTTCCTTAGCTTCCTCTCCAAACCCTAATTGTCTCTAAACTTAGAGAGTGGGTGAAAATCCACTAGTTTTTCCTAACTCCCTTAAGAGGACCTCCAACCCCACTATCTCCATTTTTGGAAAAAAAACATGGAGCCCACTTTCTCTTAAACTATTGTCCCTTCTAAACATAGGGCCTTCACCAAATGTGATGGGAAGTTTAAAATCAAGTGACAACTCAAATTTCGAATTGGTGGAAGAATGCATTGGTTAAAGGGTCCCCTAGGTTAGCTAAGCACTAAAAAAATCAAATTTAGGCCCCTAAGAAGTTATGCTAACATATGGGTAGCTTATTTTCATAAAAAATCACTTTGGGACCACCTATTGACCCTCTAAAATCCTTGTCAAGTTTGAATTCAAAATTTCCCTTGATGATGACCTATCCTATTCTCTCTCCAAGTGGATTTGATTAAAACTTTGAAGAGCATTTAGTTTAAGGTTAAGTGTTGTCATGACCAAAACCCTAGGTGACATTTCATCAACAAGTAAACAATTTACAAGTATCAAGTGACACATTAAAACACGTCACAAAGACATATCCCTAATTTATTCATGCATATAAATTTACTAGACATGTGTAACTTACATTTACAAAATAAAGACAAAAAAATGAGGCTTTGAATCTTCCAAAGACTCACCTTGACTATACTATGTCCACATAATTTTGGGCCTTGTTTCCCCAATAAAATTCCATGGTTCAATTTCTTGCACACTAAACTCGAACATCAGTAGCCTAATGAAAAACCATATAAAATGCATTTATATAGGTGAATGACAGATTTCATATTGAATAATTCACATTTACATACTCAATTATCCTAACCAACTTTATTTTCTAAACATTTTCATATAAAGAATATAAAACATTAATATATCAGAATCTACATATCATTATTACTATCTAGTCAAATTATCCAACTAGCATTTTGAACCATATCATAACCCATTTCCAATTGTATTGATGAATTGTTGAATCTATACTATTAAATAAGCCAATATGAAAATTAGTTCCGACTATATATTTTAGGTCAAAATTATTCAAAATGTAAACATCTCCACTAATATCCTTTGATTCAGTTAAATATAATTTGGTTACTAACAATATCCCATTATCATTATGAGATAATTATGAAGTGTATCAATTATGTCAGGTAACAAGATGATTGCATAGTCATGTCACATAGTTTTAGAATCCAACATAGAATAAATTGATTATATTTTATTGGTTCATAAGATATTTCCTTGTAAATATTGAGATATCCACCTAATTAACTTATCACATTACATCATTTTGAGTTCTATCATGTAAACCTTTATCCAAATTTGATAACAATTTTCATCCTATAACTACTAATATTATTCACAAGAGTGGGTGTCAATTTATCTTTCCATACTAGCCATCTAAATTAATTATCCTAATAGGCCATAAAATATCACAAACCCATTGACATAGTTTCTAAGTTATGACATCTTGAGCCTTTATTCCATAGGTCTTAGCTTATCAAGCTAATGTAGTTCTAAATACGATACTTAACATGACAAGGGATAAAATGTATATTAGTCCCAATAAGATTTTAGGTTCATATTGGTAAAGAAAATGCTAGTCATGGCATACTTAAATCCTAGAACCTACTTACCATCATTCTATAATAAGGTCTATGACAATTGTATAAAATTCACATTCTATACAGAAGAGCTAGAAATGTGACATTTCATCTTCCAACTCTTCCTATGTCTAATTATATTCATGTTATTAGGATTTACAATAGGGTACTAGGGAAGGGGCCTTACATCTCCCTCTTTCACTAATCTCTCTCAATAATTACCATTTTAATCATATCTCGACACAAACTTACCAATATCATCATCTCTCTTAATGTAATACTTGCTTCCAAATATTCTAGAATACTTAACTGATGGTGAATGACCAAACCACAATTCATAAGGGGTCTTGCTCATACCTTTTCTAATATGTACTCAGTTCATAGTGTACATTGCTATATTGACTACTTCTTTCCAAAATGTCTTGGATACATCATTCTCAAATAACATTTCCCTTACTTCTTCAGAAACTAATCTATTCCTTCTTTCTTCAATCCCATTTTACTCAAGAGTCTTGGGTGAAAATAACCATCTTATTAGTCCATTCTCTTCATAAAACATGTTAAACTCTCTAGAGGTGAATTATCCTCCTCTATCAAATCTCAAACACTTAATCTTAACACTAGATTCATTCTCAACTCTATTCTTTAATATCTTAAACTTCTCAAAAGCTTCAAATTTCTCTTTAATAAATGCCACCCACATCATTCTAGTGAAAACATCAACAAAAATCATAAAATTCCTTTCACCATAGAATCCTCTAGTTCTAGTAGAACCACTCAAATGTGTGTGAACAATTTCTAGCTTCATTTTCATAGTGATCTTCTTGCTAAGAAATGATACTTTCTTCTATTTATCCAAAATATAATCTTTGCAAAAAATACTAGTAGGCTTAATAATCTTACGCCAGTCTCTAGCTACACATGTACTACTAATCTTTACAATATTATCAAATTTTATATGAAGAAATCTCCTATGCCACAACCAAATATTATCTAGTTTAACAACCAAACATGTCATTTTAGTAGGATTCAACTAAAATACATTACCTCTAGATGCAGTTCTAGTTCAAATCATCTTACCATCCTTGTCCTTGATGATGCATATTTTTTATGTGAACTGCAATTGATAACCTTTATCCACCAATTGTCCAACACTCAACAGATTATGCTTCAATCCATCAATAAATAAACATTGTCAATGTTATTTCTTCCATCTAAGGTAATGGATCCAATATTTTTAATATGTTGGGCTAAATTGGTAGCAACCCTAGCAATACCTCCATCATAACTTCAGGATTTAACAAACTTATTCATATCACTAGTCTTGTGATGTGAACAACCACTGTTAATTATCCAATCTAATTTCTTTTCAACTTGGGAAATTAGTGCTTTTTATTCTCTAGTTTCTTTATAAAGATAATCTTCTTTGATAGCCAAAAATCCCATTTCATTATCAATTTCACTTTGATCTCTTTCATCAAATTTCTCATCCTCATTATATACAAAAAAATTCTATCTCTCCTAGTCTTAAACTTTCCCTTATACTTTTTTCTCTCTTTTAGGATATTTAGATGCATAATGATAAAAATCATTACATGCCCAACATTTAAAGATATTTTTACTAACTTTTTCTCTTATCAAAAGAAGTGCTATACCTTCTTCAATCTTCTTGTCTTCATTAGATCTAGTTTCATTGCTACTAGAAAAATCTGCATGTGTACTTGTCTTTCTAGATAGGCTTGGCTAAATATTAAGGAAATTGAAATCTATATCCACTCTTGTTAATTCTCCAAATTGTTGTTGATCTCATTTTTCTTTTGAAAAGGTACTGAAAAATAACTTAATTCATTACTTAATAGAACTTAGTGCATGCCAAGTAAGTAGTGTATGCCAAGCATAATTTGTCAGATAACACATGCCGAGCAATACACTTAGTAGTGTCAAGCACCAATATGTGCTGAGAAGATTTTTAGTGTTAAGTCACTCTAGTGCTGAGAAAATTAATATATGCTGAGTTATTTAGGTTTTGAGTAAAATAGTGGCTGCTAAGTCATTTAGGAGCTGAGTTATGAAATTAAGAATATAGTGGATGTCGAGCATCAGATCTTTCAAGTGCCAAGTAAACAGTTTTTTGCATAGTTTTTTGTAATGACACAAACTCCTATTGAAACTATTTTTGGGCCAACTAAAGGATAGTTTTATAATTCTAAAAGATATAAATAAAGGTATATTGAGAATCCCTATGAAGTACATGAAACTAATCAGAAAAAGGGATGTGTTAATTGGAAAAATAGATGAATCACAATCATTGATTCTAACCTAACCATAGTCTATGAAAGATTTATAAGGAGGACAAACCCTAAAAATTTTGTGAGTCTTGTACGCATTTGTGAGAAGATAAGGATGAATGCTAAGTGAAGAGATAGCATTCATGGTGACTATGAAGGATATGACAGAGATCTAAATTGTAGAATTAGTTATAGAGAACACAACAGGGTAGTTAAAGGATAAAGGAGACATCTAGTTAGGAGGATCAAGGATATACTTATATATAAGAGATAGGATATCTAGCAGCGAAGTGCTAACCAAAGGATCATTGCTAAAACATTGTAATAGGTGAATCAGTGAAAATATCTTTCTAGAGTAGTCTTAACAAGATTTAGTAAATCCTTTAATAGGGTGCTTATTTTATTGTGAGTTTAAGTCCTCTAACAAGACACACTTTTAGCAAGATGTTAAAATCATTCAACAAGGTGATACCTAATAGTTGATCTAAATCGGTAGACCTTTCATAGGCTAGATCATAGTTTATGATCAAACAATTGTAACGTTAATTAAGTACACTTTACAACTATAGTAGTGAAGATGTATGGGTGTCATCCTCACCCCAGTTCTACCTTCTCCTTAGAGGGTTTCTAGGTAACCAATATCTTGTGTCAAGTGTTATTTGTTTTATATTTTTATTAACATGCATGGATAGTATTTTTATTTTACATGTTATGAGATGTATGTATGAGGTGGATGTGTGGTGATTATGTTTTGGTTAAAGCTTTGATATGCTAATTCACTACCCTCTTAGAATTCACTATTGTAGTAAGTAATTCTAATAGTTGCAAGTAGATAAAAGGTTCTCTTGAAGGAAGCTTGATAGCTTGAGAGGAAAGATCTTCAAGATGGAAGTCTAGTTATTGGAAAAGAACATTGACAATTGGAATATTATGTTAGAGGAAAAGGCTAATTTAATTTCATTTGTTAAATTACCTTTTCCCCCTTATTAAGATTTCACTTTATGCTTTTTTTTAGCTTTCTCTATTTAATAATTTATTTATAATTATTAAGTAGCTTTCACCTTTAGGTTACCCTTAGTAACTTATTAGGTTACCCTTTTTGGGTTTCGATCTCCTTTTATAAGGTTTGATCTCTTTGTAATTATTATCTAGCTTCAATCTCTTCTTAATTTGAATATACAATTTTCATATTTTTAGATCAAACCTTTGCCTCTTCTTGTATTTTCTTATCTATGATAGGTTTTTTGCATGCAGTTATTCTTGGGCTTCATGGATTTGATTTTTCATATTTGCTGAAATCATACATGGTATCAGAGCTAGATCTGCTATAGCTTGCTCGGTATTTGGAGAAAAAGGGAGAACAAGGGTTTAGTAGATTAGATTTGGTGTTTGTTAGGTATTCCTTGAGAAAATAGGGGTCACCATTTTTTGGAGTAGTTTGAGGCCAAACAAACTTAACAGATGGATTCAAAAGGTGTCAAAACCCTTATTTCCATATAAAGTTTGTCTATTTTGGACAACATTGATCCAGAAGGCAACTTTTTTTCTTGATAGGGCCATACAACCTCTGCACACAGTCCAACACAAGTTTTAAAAAAAAAAACAAAAAAAGATAGTTTTTAACCACCACAGTTAGCTAATTGCAGCAGAAGCATGATGGTTACTGCTTAGTGGCCTGCTAGTGGCTCCACAACGGCTCTGTTGCGGCCTCACTCTATAGTGATTGTTCACCCACCCCTCCACCTAGTTGCAGCTCTCCTAGTGGTGTGAGGTGTTTTAAATTTTTAAATTTTTTATTTTTTTATTTTAAAAAATATTTTTTGTGCATCTCCAGGTGCCTTGTTGGTTTTTTCTTCATAACTTGAGCATACAGACAGATTTTTCAATCCAAAAAATGTGTTAGAAAGTTGGTTCTGAGATGGAGAAATTATTTTATGTGTTTTTTAGTTTTGATGTAGTTTAGTTGCCTGTTTTCATAGTCAAAGCCAAATATTCAATTTTTCACTCCAAAAGGCATATCTTGAGTGTCCCATCTCTATTTTTTGAAAACATTCTATTTTTGTAAAGTTGGTTCTGTGTACTTTTTAGACTTCTAGATTCTGCTCCATGCTCTTTCTATCATTTTGTTTGATCTTTTGCTCTATGGTGTGTATCTTGGATGTTTCAGGTCTAGGGATCATTTTCTTGGCATGGGATCTCTTATTTTGGGCTATACTTTCTATTGTATCAGCTCTTTACCCTTTTTGATCATTTTTGATATCATTTGTAACCATTTTTATTCAAATTCACTAAGATAAAGTGCCACCCCTTGCTTTTTAGGATCTCTTTCATCATTGTGATTTATTGTACTCGCACTATATTATAGAGTGGCATGGGGGGGATAGTTTTTTCCATTTAGGCCCTCTTCCTTTGTCAAGTGAGTGTCCCTTCCATGACATTAGCCCCATGATGTGTCAGTGACACGTGCCTTTATAGGTGTCTGTACCTCTTCCTCACTCTCAGTGTTCTTAGTTCTCTCTATTTTATAGGATATTTTTGGCCTACTTTCTTAGTTGCTTGTCACCTCAACCTAGTTTTCGTTAAGGGGGGTTCTTCTATTGTTCCTAATGATTCCTTATTTTTTTGGAGTGAGCTATGTATTTAGTATTTGATCCTATGTACTAGGCAATTGTAGTGGCTGGATACCTATGCATTTGGTGATATGGATCATCTACCATATATATACTATTCTTTTTGTTCTATTTCAGAGGAGGTTCTACAGATTAGTAGTTTTTTTTTAATAGATTTTGCAACTTCTTCATGCTTCAATGGTTTACTTCATGATTACTCTTTGTTCCTCTTTTCTAGAACATTCCTCTAGTTGGAGGCTTGTATAGTGTAAAGTCTAGCAATTCAACCTAAGCAGTTTAGTGGCTACCAAGCTTTGTAGTTTCTACTAAGCTAGAAGTTCATGTGAATTGAAGTTAGGGTTAACCAAGCTATGTGATGATTAGTGTTAATCAAGTTACACAGTATTTGCCAAGTCACTAGTGCAGACCAAGTTCAAGACTACTCTGAGATGATTAGTATGGATTGAGCATCTACTTCTACTGAATTCATGACGATGCCCAGTAGTGATAGTGGATGCCGTATATCAGAACTTCACCAAGTCAGTCTTTAGAACCTGAGTGTCTTCATTTGGGCTGACTTTGTAATATTGGTGTTAACTTGTATGTTGGCCAACTTTGTAATTATGTAAATTGGATTGATATATATGTAATGTATTGTATCATATCCAAAGTATGATGAAAGAGTATGAAAGCATGAATGTGTGAAAGAAATGTGTAATAGAGGCATGCAAATGTGAATTGATAGTAGAAAAAGTGTATTGTAAGGCTATATCAACAAAGGAAAAACATAGTTATATCTATCACATAAAGGAGATTAGTACTTCAAAGAACCTCTATCAGCAAATTAGTTGTAAGTTGGAGATCTATTGTTTCATCCTAATAGGTGAAAAAGTCAAAATCTTTTAACAAGGTAGACTTAATAGTCTTTTGTCAAATCTCTTCACTGAGTGCATACTTAACTATGTGATTGTAAAACCTCTAACAAGGTGGACCTAGTAGTCCTAATTGCTCTTAATGGGAAAGATCATCATAAGTGATCATTGTAAGCCTTAACAGGCCAACTTTATGCTACACTATTGAAGTTTTTTGGGTATCATCCACACCCTAGTTTTACTTTTTATTTTGAAGTTTTCTGGGTTACCAAATTATTGTGTTCAAGTGTTATGAATGTCTTATGCTTTTAGTTTTTCATGCATGAAGTTCTTGGAATTAACAAGTGGGAAGATTTACTTCTGATGGGGGGGGGGGAGGGGGGGGAGGGTGATGGTGAATAAAAAGTAACTAACTTTAACCCTTTTAAATTATTTTGACTAAAACCATTCACATGCATTCAATCTATCTACTAAAGTTTAAACTAAAGACATGCATGGAAAATAGACAACACACAAATTTGGTAATCTAGAAACCCTCCAAAATGAGAAGGTAAAATTGGGGTGGGGATGACACCCATAAAATATCACTACAACAATGTGTAACTATTCAATGTTACAATGTTTGACCACATCCAATGGTCTACCCTATGAAAGGCATGTCCTATTAAAGACTTTTGCACTCTATCAAAAGTGACCTAGTTAAAGGATTTTACTACCCTGCTAAAAGTAGGCCTAGTTAAAGGACTTTTGTACATTCATCTGGAATGCCAACCTGTTAAAGGATTTAAAAATGGTTTTTAAGCCAACCTAAGTCCATAGGATTTCTATTATCTAATGCAATTGCTAGAGAGTATTAGAAAGTCTTTGACTTGATAGCTCTGTAATCTTTAATTCCTAATCCCAGATCCTTGTTTTGCTTTGACTAACCTGATCCTTGCTTGATTTGATATGTCACTCTTTGATATTCTGATACTTTTTTCTTCATCAATTTGATGCTGCAATGTTGCTCTGTTCCTCTAAATCTTTTCACACTTCCCTTTGAATTTTTCTATAATTTACCCATACACTACTCTCATCCGCACATACAATGGGTTTTTTTCCTCCTTTTAAGGATTTCAAAGATTTAAGGTTAGGTATAAATCTACAATCCATATTAAATATTTATTTCCCAGTCATTCTTTGCACTTTTCTTATTGGTTGCATGCTGATTACATAGGAAATGTAAAAGATTCATTCTTATTCTTAATATTCTTCAAGATTCTTCTATGTCAGCTCAAAAAATGGTTTACATAGGTGTTTGTCCAATTACAAACAACTATGTCCAATTTGTGTTATTTGAAACTTGTTACCTCTAATGCTCAGCTCATATAGAAAAACTAGCCCACTCAGCACCTATAGCAATTCTATTCCACTCTACTTCTATAGTGACTCAACACCTACACTTTGCTTGGCACTTGATCTTCACTCAACACCTGAAGATTGCTCGGCACATGAAGTTCACTTGGCACCTATTGTAGTTTTGTCTGGCTTGGCACTTGAACTTACTCAACATCAACTATTTACCTGGCATCTATACATATTTTACTTGGCATGTTTTACTAGATTAGCATGAACTTAGTAAACATCTTAAGTGTGTTGACACGAAATAGTCAAAACCTAGTCTTAGATTCAACAATCTCTCCCTTTGACATGAGTGTCAAAAAAACTTAGCAGTATATCGAAGTCTAATCGCCTCGAGTAAAATATTCATATAATTTGGCATATATACTAAACTTCAAAACTTCTCAAAATTTTGTGAAAACTATATATATATATATATATATATATATATATATATATATATATATACCTCAAAAGTTTTGTAACTCCCCCTGAGCTATTGTGCCATTTCATTCTTGTGCTCCCCCTGAGCTAATGTTTCTGTGTACCTTGTACTTTGTATCTGTGTTGCCTTCCATTCTTATTTACAATTCCCCCACAACATTATATCTTCCTCTTTAATTATTTCACCCCCATTACTATATCTCCCTTTTTTTGACACTCATATCAAAGGGTTCTATAGATTAAGACCATATTTTGTGAAAAATGTTTTATTTACCTTCGTAATCATCTTGAGAGATGTATCCCAATTATCCAAAGCAATTTCCAATGATTTATGCTTGATAGCTATCTCTACTTCAAGATGAACAAGTCCTTCCAAAGTAGAAAGATTAGGAACTTTTTTCAGAACATTCTCTGAATAGGCTTGTTCTTTATGGAGTAACTCCAGGTGTTGAGTTATCGAAGACTATATTTGCATCAATTTGGCCTTTACATTGGCCTCTTCATTTGTCAACATAGCTAATTCTTTCTATGTGTGAAGCATTTGGGAAAAATGCTTCTCACTCTAAGTTGGATCATTTGGGAGTTGAGTGTTGGAAATCTTTAGATTTCTCTCCAAGCTCATTATTTTGTGGCTTGTCTCCTATGTGAAGCATGAAAAATCACACAAATTTTTGTACAATGAGAATACACTCTCAAGTACCTTTTTCACTTTTTCAATCTTCTTTTCCAATTCAACCTATGATAGTGTTATTTCACTTGATATCTTTTCATTAACCTTTCCTTGAAATTTCTTCTCACACGATTCCATGAGTTTCACATTGGTTTCCTAGTCTTCATTAGTCACATGTTCTACAATATCTATTAGTTGTTCCAATATAGACTTTGTTTCATTAGGTGTCTACAAGTTGAATGCATCAAGAAATATTTCTTTTATCTCTACTAGTTCTTTCTTTTTCTTATACTCATTTCTAAGTATCTTTTGTCTTTTCTTCTTTTCTAGTGCCTCTTGCATTCCATATATCTATTGCAGGTTCATTGTCTTTGAGTCATAGCTTGGTATGAATATTTATTCATCTAATGTAGGGTCTCTATAGTGAAGTACCCTTGTAACCTTAGTAGTGCCTAAGCCTAGTGTAGAAAATTGCAATGGCATTGCATCAGTGCTCAACTTTTGTTGAGGAGTCCCTGAGCTAGGTAGGTTCACCAACATTTGTATTGCCTCTTGCTCCTTAGGGGTTTTCTTTACTTCTTTCTCCTCTTGTCTACTACTTTTGTCAATTATGACAATTTGAGGAGGTGTAGCTAGGGTTTTTGCTACAGGAACATCTTGTCCTATTGGTTCCTTTGTAGGCTCCTTAGTAGTAGTTGTCATCTTTGTTGTAGAGTCAACATTAACAATATTTTCTTGTACCTTTTTCTTTTGAGGTTGATTTTTTGTAACAGTGGGAGGTTGTGAGGGTTGTTCTTGAGTGTTTTACTTCTCCCTTGTTATTTCTGCTACCACATTTTGCAACTCATCAACACTCACCAATACTAGATTTGTGCATAGTTGTGCTTGTAGTGTTGATTGGTGAAGGATCTTCTTGAGATCCTTTGCAGTTAAAGGGTTGATGTTCTAAGAAAAAGTGTCAAGAACATCCTTTACACTAACTATAATTGCAAGTGATGTATGCAGAGGACTAGGAGGTGGCAATTGTGTATCTTGTACATTCTATTTAGTTTGTTGCTCCTCTTCAGGTATTGCCATTTCATTTTCCTTTTTTGTTTCCTCCTTTACTATTTCTTTTTCTGGATCTTTTTCTCCTTCATCCTTTTCTTGTTCTCTTTCTTCTTCTACCTTATTGGCCTTGACATTATTTACATCTTTATCCTTTTCAGCATTCTATCCCTTAAAGGGATCTTCTTCTCCATCCTTGATAGTAGTCAAGCCATATATCAACTTCCACATTCTTGTTGATTTATTAACATTTTTTTCAACTTTATTCTGGAAGAAGCTGAAGGTTCTATATTTTGGTGCAAACTTGCTCCCATGTTTTTTATTTACCTTAGTGATTTTCCTTTTACTCAATTCTGGCATCACTTGTGCCAATGTGGATTCTGTTATCTCTTTTTCCATCTTTAAACAATAATGCCACTTATTTTTAACAATTTCATATAATTATTTAGGTATTGTATTGTCTAATTTAAGAGGATTTTTTTTGAATTCTGCCATCCTAGAATATACTAATTCTTCTACTTTATTTTGATCCTCTCTACTTAATTTATTAAAATCAATGTTTTTCAATCCAGAAAAATTTGCATTCTTCCTAACATTATTACATATTTTATCAATATTTGACTTAGAATCATTGCTTACCACTCTAAATTGGTTGATATCTTTAGACTCTATCCTTTCCTCATCATCTAACTCTGGTTGTGCAATATATTTTCTCCTTGGTTTCTTCTACATAGGACTAGTCTACTTGGTAGCCTTCTTCTTTTCTTTATCCTATTCTTAGGCCTTTTGAGTTGAGGCTCTTGTGGTGGCTCTTGTTACTAGTATAGTTTTCTTAGTTTGAGTTGTCTTTGTACCCTTCTTTGCTTTAGGCTAGGTTGTAGGCTAAGCTTTGGTTTTTATCTTCTTGGGCTTGACTTGAGCTAGTGCTTCCATGGCTTCTTCTTCCTCAACACCTTCTTCCTTTTCTTCATCCTTACCAAAGCTTTGTGTCAATGCAAGAGGTTGATGTTCCTCTTCATGATTATCATCATCATCTTCTTCTTCCTTGCCTTCAACACCTTCACCTTCTGCTTCTCTTGTAGTACCTTCTTCAAAGTTTTCCTTTAGCTTCTTTACGAGCTTATCTTTCTTCTTTAAAGTGGAGGCAATCTTCAGCTCCATACCTACTTTGGATTGACCAATCACTTGGCTCCTACTAGTAGCTTGGCATATACTAACATTTTCTTGGCATCAAAGGATGACTTGGCAATACTGGTGAAAACTTTGAATTCCAACTTTGCATCTCTAATCATGTTGATCTCTCCTTTTCAGTTCTATCTTTTCTAGGATTGATGCATGATGAAACTTTTTAAATCAGTCTCTTATCCCTTCTTTTTCTTAGTTTGATGAAGTGTGACCACTTGAACTATTAGGTGAAGTGATCCCTTCGTTTGATGAGCTACACTCATCTTTCTTCTTCCAAGTCTTGTTCATTTATCCTCTGATGTGTTCAACATCTACCTTCTCTTTTCCTTTGTTGACTTCTAAATTGGCTTCCTTTGACTTTTTTGGGAAATTCCTAATAATATGACTAGTCTTCAAGCAACTAAAACATGTGGTTTGACTGAACCATCTACTGTAGTTTACTTTGAAATGTGTCCTTATGGAATTTTTTGGAATTTGTCCATATTCCTGATAGTAATGATAGCTATACCCGGTGTTATAGTCCTAATTGAATTGATGACCATGGTTACTTTCTCTTTTTGCTTGATTTGATGTTCAAATAGACTACGATTTACATTCAAATGCTCTATGTCCATATTTCTTACAATTGTAGCAATGACCTTCAAATTTTGGTGTGCTAATAGTTCTAGTCCTACATTCATGTGCATGATGTCCTTTCTTTTTGCACTTCAAATAGTAGCTTGCATTCTTAGGATTATCATGCTGATAGGCATTCTTGCTCCTGCATACATTAGAACTATGTCCCTTTTTACCATAGAAATGACAAGTAAGTTTAGTGTTCTTACCTTTGTTACTCCTTTCTTCTATAGTCTTGGATGATTCTCCTTATTCAATGCTAATGTAACCTAGTCCTGAAGTATTATTACTAGCCCTTGGTGATTTCAGTAGCTGCTCAAAGTCCTTGATGGCTTCATTGGGTTTTTTGAAGCTCTCTACAATCTCCTTTTCTCTTTTTAGGTCATTCTGTAGTTGTTCATTCTATATCTTTAGTGTAGATATCTAAATGTCCTTGACATTTAGTTCATGATGTGCATTCATCATCTGACTTTAGGTGTCTAGCTACATGTTTGAGATTATTTCAAACTCAATTGTCTTTTCCTCCAATCTATTGGTAAGATTTCTCTTGTCATCTTCTATCATGGCTTTTTCTTCAATGGCTCCTTTTTTGTGTTTAGTCACTTCACAAATAATCATGGCTTGTGATTCTTATTCAAGCTTGAGTATTCTAATTTCTTCTGCTTGAGCTCTATTCTTCTGCATTAGGTCTACTATTGTTGCATCAAACTCTTTGGAATCTCCACTTGAAAATATATTTGAGGTGTCAATCTCCTTGTAGTGTGTGTCATTCTCAGCTATGGAAATCTCTTTTTTTCTCTTTAAGGATTTTCTTAGTTCTCCTCTAGCTTCTTCCAAAGCATGTAAAGCAAGTTGTATGTCAATTACTTGATTCTTTGTGATTTTCTCAAGTTTGTAGACTTCCATTTCTAGATCTTTCTCTGAGTTATAAGGCTTCTTCTTGTGAGAACTCAACTCTGATACCAAATGCATGAAAATTTTGAATACTGATAGTGGACACCATGTATCATAACTTCACCAAGTCAGTCTTCAAAACCCAAGTGTCTTCATTTGGGTTGACTTTGTAATATTGGTATTGACTTGTTTATTGGATCACTTTGTAATTATGTAAATTGGATTGATATATATGTAATATATTGTATCATATCCAAAGTATGATGAAAGTGTATGAAAGCATGACTGTGTGAAAGAAATGTGAAATAGAGGCATGCAAATGTGAATTAGTAGTAGACAAAGTGTATTGTAAGGTCATATCAACAAAGGAGCAGTAGAGTCATATATGTCACATAAAGGTGATCAATACTTCAAAGAATCTCTATCAACAAATTAGTTGCACAGAAGAGATCTACTATTTCATCTGAATAGGTGAACAAGTTCAAATCCTTTAGCAAGGTAGACTTAATAGTCTTTTGTCAAATCTCTTCATCGAGCACATACTTAACTGTGTGTTTGTAGAACCTCTAAAACTTGGTGGACCTAGTAGTCCTAATTGATCCTAATAGGGTAGATCATCAGAAGTGATCATTGTAAGCCTTAACAGGTAAACTTTATGCTATAGTATTGAAGTTTTGTGGGTATCATCCCAACCCTAGTTTTACTTTCTATTTGGAAGGTTTCTAGGTAACCAAATTATTGTGTTCAAGTGTTATGAATGTCTTATGCTTTAAATTTCTCATGTATGAAATTAGATCTAATTTAATGAATTAAATGGTAATTAGATTATTGAAATTAATATCTAAATTTGATAATGTTTTTGAGGTTACTGATTCACCCCTCCCCTCTCAGTAACCCAACATAGTCTTGAATATTTCCAATAGAATTAATTAATGACTACTAATCATGAATTAAATAGAAAGTATATTAGGATCACAAATTTGAAATCATTGAAAGATCTACTATAAAATAAATTAAGATTTGAAAGAGAAAAGCTTAACAAGCCTAGTGAAACCATAAAGTACTTTGAGAAATTGATGAAGTCACTAAGACCTATTAATGATACTACTAGATTGAATTAAAACTCTACTAAAGAATGAGAATCATCTAGAAATGGTGAAAAAAGGAGTAATAAAGGTAAGAAAAATAAACCCACTTGTCATAATTGTGGAAAGATAGGTCATACAACTAATGTTTGTAGGAGTAAGACTATCAATCAAAGTCCTAAGAAAAAATATAAAAAAATTGCTACGAATGTAATAAGAAAGGAAATCATGTACATGAATGCAAGATCAAGACCATGAACAATCAAAGATTTGAAGGATACTGCTATAATTGTTAGAAGTATGGACACAAAGCATATGAGTGCAAATCCAAGCCTAAATGGTCATCAAACAAGCAAGCAAAGGTAAACCATAATGGAAACTCTTATAGTTGGGATTATAACACAAGGTATAGTTGTCACTATTATCAAGAGTATGGACATGTTCCAGAGAATTGCATTAGAACACATTTTGGAAGTGATTATAGTAGATGGTTCAGTAAGACTACATGTTTAGTTGTTTCAAAAATGGTCATGTAAGTGGAGATTTCCCAACAAGGTGACAAGCACCAAGTAGTGAATTCAATAAAGGTAAAGAGAAGGTTGATGTTGAGAAATTCAAAGTGTAGATGAAAAGAACATGGAAGAAAAGAGAAGATTGTAGTACATCAAGTACATATGTGGTCACTTCATCCAATGGATTAGGTGATTGCATCACCCCCAACTAGGAAATCAAAAGATATGTGTGGGACTTGTTGGAATACTTTAGAATAACCCGAGGGGGAATGAATTAGTTATCTAAGGTCTAGATGTATAAATAAAACTTTTCATAGCTTAGTGAACCCATAAAAATTTATCATCATGCATGCATCCATTAGATTATGCAATCACTTAAAAACTTGTAGGTTACTATCAAATCAACTTGTAGAAATGTAAACATGAAACATAATAGATTCATCAACACACTTGACACAATGATTTACATGGAAACCCAATTTAGGAAAACCATTACTAACATGCTAATCTTTTTCACTCTTCTGAAGTGATGCCCTATGAAAGGCCAACCCTATTAAAGGTTACAATACACACTGTTAAGTGTGACCCTATTAAAGGATTTCAATCACCTTGTTAGGAGTGAGCCTTGTTAGAGGACTTTAGACCATTCACTTGGAATGTCACCTAGTTAAAGGATTTAGAAATGATTGCTAGGTCAAACTTAATGTAAAGAATTTACCCTAGACTGATACAATTATTAGAGAGTAACAATAAGGGTTGATCTAGTAACAACTTACAACTTTATTTGTAGAGAAAAAATCTTTTTCCTAGTCCTCCATTCTTCTTGGCCTTCACTTATTTCAGCTTTGATAGCTTGTCCACCCTTCAAGTATGCATACCCTTAAACCTTCTTTCTTAACATGCCATTGTAGACTTTTCTCTTAGGTCACTTGATTAAGAAAAATCCTTGATTCCCTCTCTACCTTAGGTTCTTAGACATGACAACCCTTTCTTCTGACTAGCCATTCATATAAATAGGAAATTAAGATCTTTTCCCACTTATTTGCCATCATCCAATTTAGGATTAGGATGGATTTGGTAGGATAAAATAAATCTACCCCATATTTCATATCTCTTTTAGAGACTTCTCCTTCAATTCTCTTTTAATTCACCTAAAACTAGTTTACCTTGAATTTTGTGCCACCAACTCATCAATCTTATCTTCTACTTGGCTCACACATTCTAAGAAAATAAAATTATTTGTTCAGATCCATCAAATTCACAATCTTTCAAATAATGTAGCCACTCGATATTAACTTGTTTATGATGCTTGACACATACTACATTACTTGATATCCTCTATAAAATCACTCGGCATGAACTAAAGTTTAGTGGTGCTCAAAATCAAGTAAACTTCACTTGATATCCACTATTTTGCTTGACATACACTAGAATAGACTTTTGCTCAGCTCAAAGTAATTTTTTTCTTGGCTTGCGCTAACTTTTTCTTGACACCTACTATCCACTCAATCAAGCTTGGAAGAAAAACTTTGTTTAACTTGTTCTTCTAAACTTTGTTAGTGTAACCAACCTTTGTAACCTTAAGTAGATTATCAACACATCATGTTATAACTATCTTAACTAATTCTTATACTCCTTTACATAATCATAACTCAACCTTCCTCTAGGTGCTATTGTTACATCTTTTGATCAAAGCCTCTTCATCAATAAAATAAGTGATAGTACTTAAGTCATATAAGTAGTTGTCTTACTAGCAAATAGTAGGTTTGACATCAGTGACAAAATAATAATTAAAAAATATTGATCATATTTCTTAAACAATCTTCTTCAATCTATTCTCAATAGGACTAATATTTCAAAGTTTTATTACACATTAGTTCTAAGAATATAAAATCTAAAAAGTACATATATGCATGAATTAAGATGCAATGTATTGGTTTGAACCTAGAAGAAATTTATAGTTTTTTTATTTTTCATGTTGTTGCTGAGCATGATTTTTTTTAATTTTTATTTTATTTGATGCCGAGATATTAAGTATGATAGTATTGGCTGAGATTTCTATGTAAGTTGAGTGTAGTTGAAATCATGTGTAAGCTGAGTGAGTTGAAAATTCTATGGTAGCTTAGCTAACAATTGTGCAAGAACTGGGCATTTATTTCCAAATATCTAGGGTTATATAGTCATTTTAAAACTCATTTTCATTCATTAGAGATCAAATAGAGTATGAAGAACAAAAAAGAAATTCACAAAGAAGATTCAAGAATTTTTGAATTGGATTCAGCTAATACTCATCATCATTCATTTGTTTCATAAGGTATTTATTGAGTGCCAAGTTACTCTGTTTGAATTTTTGCAAACCCTAGTTATTTGAAATGGTGTCTAGCTCTTTTGCAACTACTAGAAAGGAAGGGAAATAATTTTTTAAAGTGAAATTGATTAGTAATGAGTTTAGACAACCACTCTTCCAATCTATTCCTGAGATAACATTCAAAGGAGATCTGTCTAGTGTGTTATAGGAGATACCACCAAAAGTTTTGATGATATAAGATGTTAGATATTATTACACTGGTAAGGTTGGAAGTATTCGAGACATGGAAATTATAGAGTTATATAGTAAACTCTATGTGGATGGAGTCTTGAGGGAGGAGAACAAAATTATAAAAAGAAAAGGGTTAACTTATGCCCTAGATTTCCCTAATATTTTTAAAATAGAATGGATTAAGATTATGCTTATTAGAATACATGATGAATTCATATGGCTAGAAAATGGATCCATTAAGATAAAAAATAGATCATTAGTTGATTGTCAGGGTATCTACCCTTGACAAACCTAAGAGCATGAGAAGTGATGCAAAGGAAGTGATAGAGAAGAACACAAGTGAAAAATGGAATAAAAGAGGGATGTCGATAGATTCAATTTTTGACCCCCTACTTGTATTTAAGTGAGAGTGACAACTCACAAGTTATTTAAATCTAGTAGATTGAAAAATTTATCCTATATGGCAATGGATTTAGGATACAAAATTGTTAAGAGAGACCATTCCTATGACCTTGATGAGTTGCAACTTCAACAACTATTTAAAAACTTAGAGGCCATTTGGAAAACTAAAAGTGCATCATGAAAATTTGGTTCTCTATTGGTTTTCATATTATTTTATGTGAAAAAAACATTTCCTACATTTGGAAAGATAGCATGGAAGACAAATAAGCTAGTTACAATGAAAATTATAGAGTTGATAGAGCAACTTGGAGAGAATTTTGAGTTAGTTATGACTAGCTACTTTAAATACTTCAAGAATTCTATAACAGAGAGACTAATATTCCAATGTCACTAGTAGAACAATACTACAATGATGTTTGCTTTCTAGTTGATGTTGTTTATACATATATGCAGATAACCATTTCTAGGGTCAAATGTCTCAAGCCCTTGCATTAGGAAATTAATGTGGATGAGGCATCAACATCAATCACAACTCTACTGGGAGAGGATATAGACAAGGGTACCACCTAATTTGGTAATTATGAGGAAGCCAAGTCTAGAATTACAATTGACTTGAAGACAACTTCTATGGTGAGGAAGAATGATAAGCTTGTCATCAAGTGGAAAGAGATATTTGGTGAAGGGGGAGAAGAAGAAGAAGAAGAAGAAGAAGAAGAAGAAGAAGAAGAATAAGAAGAAGAAGAAGAAGAAGAAGAAGATAAAGAAGAGGAAGAATAGGGCCAAACCCCATTGACACTAACACAAGGTCAAGGAGAAGACCAAGAAGAAGAAAATGTAGAAGGTGTTGAGGAAGAAGAAGTTGAGGAAGCACCCAAACAAGAGAAGAAAGGAAAGAAAAAGAAGCCTATAGTAGATAAGTCAAAGAAGGTTGTGAAGCCCACAAAATAGTAGCCAATATTACCTGTTACTAGGGCTACCACAAGGGAAGCTACAAAATGAGTAAAGGAAGCTGAGAAACCAAAGAGTAAAAGGATTATTGCTACTATAGAGTAGAGTGAGCTTGAGAAAAACAAGAGGAGAAAGTATGTGGCTCTAGCTAAGTCAGATGAGGAGAAGAGAAAATCATATGACATGAATCAATTCAAGGTGGTAAGACATAATCCCTCCTTTGACTTAGAAAACTTATGTGATAATATTAAGCATAATGTAGATTTATCTAGATTCATAGGTGTTGAATTTGATAAGTTATGAAAGTTAGATATAAATAAGGTGGAGGAAGCAATATATGAAATAATGGCCACATTCAAGACCATACCTATTGAGATTTCCAACTCATTTCCCAAAAGTCTATATGAAAAAGTTGAGCAAAGTGGCAATTCAATTTGCAAACTAAAAGATAAATCAAGGAACCCACATTACTCCAAGTCATGTTTGAATTTCCCAAGGAAACAATAGATGAGGCTGTGGAGTTACACAAGGGAAAATTTACTCCTAAACATAGAGCATTCAATATTTTGAAGAAGAATATAGAGGATGTGGTAACTAAGAGAAAAACTATATGTAGATCTACTTACAAGTTACCCACTCTTACTATAATAGAAAAAGGTGAGCAAGACATGCAAGAGCTTAAGAAGGATGAGCAATAGGTAGAAGAGAGTTCAAAAGAGGTGATAGTCAAATTTGGTAGTGTGGGAGGCACTAATGAAACAATAGAAGAAGAGGCCATAATTGAGGAAGAGCAGTAAGATGAGAAAAATGTAAAAGATGTACAAATGTCAAGTAGTAGTCCCCCACACATAGACCAAATGAATTAGCATGATTCAATAAAGATCAAGGACATTCCTAACAATTCTGCTTAAAACATTAATCTTTTGGCTCAGGATGAATTAAAGAAAATTTTGAAGGATTCCACCATGGTAGCTAAATTGTGCACAAATCTAGTGTTGGTGAGAATAGAAGATATTGAAAAGGCTGAAATGGCATTAGTAGGAGAAAAGCAAATTGACACGTCTTGGTGCAAGGCACCTAGGTGACAACTTGATAGATCATCTCATCCATTGGTGGAGAGTCATAATATAAGGAAAAGGAGTGATCATACACCTCATTTTTAACATGTTATTTTGGTTACTATAATAAGGTAATCCTTTTTTGTAAGGTCAAGGAACTTGAGGCAACTTATAAGCCCAGGTTATCTTAGTAATAAGGATTTTTTCTTTTTAGTGCTTTTGGTTAATAAGTTGAATTAATAATTTTTTTGAGAGTCATTACCCATTATCTAGGTCCTAAGTGTTTCTAATTATAATTTATTAAGTTTTAGGAAGTGTTGTGCAAAAATTGCATTTTGCAAGAAAATCTATTGACAACTTTTTGACAATTTTAGCAATTTTATGCAAAATGTTAAAATTGAACTTGTAACCACCCAAACCAGCTAGTTATCTATTGGAATGGATTTAATTTGATGCATATACCCTCTATAGAGTTATAGGATGGATAAGGTGTACGTTCTACATGTTTTTAATACCTAATACACAAATTTTTTGATCAATTTCCTACTGTACAAACTTGTATAGATTGGGAGACCAAATCCAGTTTGATGTTTTGAAGGAAAATTTTATCTAGTTTTTATTGCATTTTTTTCAAGTTTATTTATTAAGTTTGAGGCAAGTTAGAAATTTTTCTTTACTAGTAGTTTCAAAACCTTTAAATTGAGGGTTTTAAGAAAGATGGGTCCTAACCTACATTTCTATAGTTGGTTTTCAATGGCCTTTTGGGATTCACAAGGTTAGGGTAGGTAGATTAAGATCCATAAGTCTTAGAAATTTCTTAGATGATCCAAGCGGCAAATGAATGTGTCGTACTGTGAAATTATGATATTTTCAGGCTTTAAAAAGAAAATTTTATGGTTTGGGCTTGGATTTGAGTTATGAAACTTGGAAAGTGGTCATTTCTTGTTGGGAAAGGTGTAATAAGACCCTCTTCAATAGAAAACCAATACTAGGAACCCATCCTTGCACATTTCCAAGTGATCCATGCTTGATTTTGCCAATTAGGTCTATGAGACTTGCGTAGGTTTAAGGGTGCTAGAGTATGTTGAGAAATTGATGCTTTGGGATTTTGTGTATCTTCAAAAAGGGTATCTAAATCTCTATTCTTTTTCCAACTCTAGTGAAGAAAAACAAAGTTGCTATCCCAAAACCATAAAAGGGCTACAAGGGCAATTAGGCCTGTTGAGAGTAATTTTGCAAAATACAAGTTGGGAAGTAAACCAATTGTGGAAACATCATCCTTGGGTGTCCCTAGAAGTGTCCTTAGTATTAGTTTGAATCCAGAAGTTGATTGGAGTACATTTCTCAAATTGTGCTCATTTTTCCATTATTTCTTCCTACAGCCTTGAATAGGAAAAGTTGCTAAATAAATTTTTGAATTTGTGAACAAAGTTGATAAGTGCTAAAAAAAGTTGGTAAGAGTTTCTAAATAATCTTAGAAAGGTGGTAAAGGTAAGGTTACCTTAAGAGATATAGATGGACTCTACCAAACTTTTGGTGTGAGCACTTTACATCAACTGGTATCAAACCCACTTAGAATCTATTTGGTAGAACAAGATGGTAGAAGTGGAAGAAATCACCTTAAGAATAACCAACATTGAGTTTTAAAATATTGCAAAAGAAAAAAAGGTTGGGAGCAGGGCAATCGGAGAAGAGAATAGGGCAATGAAGAGAGAACTTGACAAGTTGAAGGGACAAGTGAGAAGAGAAGAGCATGAAGAGTTTGAGGAAGAATAAGAAGAGGAGGGAGATAACTTTCCTAACATGCTTGAAGATTAGGATCATGGTAACAACCCTTTAGAGGCTAGGAAGAAAAGACAAGGGAGATTTACCCATGTTTGATGGGAATTTAGAAATAGAGGCATGCATGGAATGGTTAGAAGCCCTTGAGAATCATATTGAACCAAAGGAGATCCCTACTAATCAGAGAGTTAAAGTGGGAAAATCAAAGTTGAAGGGTCCAGCCCTAAGTTGGTGGAGCTTTCTCCAAAATGAAAGAGTGGAGTAAGAGAAGCAACCCATTTCTACATGGAAAAGAATGATGGCATATATAATGAATTAGTTTGTACCTGAGGCCTATGAAGTGATGCTCCATAAGAAGTTGCATAATCACAAGAAAAAGGACATGGATGTAAGTACCTACACTCAATAATTTCATACCTTAATTCTTAGGTCTAAATTGTATGAGAATGAGAAACAAAAGTTAGCAAGGTACATTTATGGGCTTAAACACAATATCCAAGATGAGTTAACTCTAGTGTTAGTTGAATCCATTTACAAATGTTATCATCTTGCCCTTAGGATTGAGGAAAAATAAAGGAGGAAAGGTGAACAAAATAATAGAGGAGGTAGAGGAAACAATTTTAGAGGTAGGGGTAGATTCTTTGGAAGAGGAAATTTTACTAGACAACAAGGAGTGTCTAGTAGTAGTCTATGGACTGATAATGACAATAGTAGTAGAGGCTACTTTAGAGGAAGGTTTGGAGGTAGAGGAACAAGTATGTTCAATGGAAGGTGTTTCTCATGCAACCAAGTGGGACATGAGTCCTTTAGATGTCCTAAAAATATTAGTGCAACCAACCAAGGTGAAAGAAGGATTTAATTGCTCCAAGATAAAAATTGTCGGAGTACTACATCATTCCATAGTACTGCATCTTCTTCAAAGCATGCAAATCTAGAGACAGGAGAGAGCTTGATGTTGAATAGGTCAATTTTAATGCCTCTTAACCAAGAACATCCTCAAAGGAATTCATTTTTAAAGACAACCTATAAAGGTAAACAAACTAAGTTTGTAAAAAATATGACACCCTAATCCTTATAAGGTTTCTTGGCTAAGTAAGGAGCAACAAACCCTAGTAAATGAGAAATGCTATGCTGAGTTTTAGATTAGGGAATATAGGGATAAATTATTATTTGAAATTGTGGATATAGATCCTTGTCATCTTCTTCTTGGCAAGCCTCATCAATATAAAAAAAGTACTTAGCATGAAGGAAAGACCAATGTATACACAATGACTAAAGATGGAGAAACCTACACCATTACACCAATTAGCAAATGAAACTAAGGAGAAGAGTGCAACTAGTACAATCATGTTAGTCGGTGAGAAGGAGTTCTTAATAGGACTAAAATACAACACAATTCAATGCTTTTCTATTGTAGTGAAGCCTAAAGACATCACGCCTAAGAAGGAGAAGCAAATACAAGAGACATTGAGAAGAGTTTGGCCAAAATAAGTTTTAGACCTATTGGATCTATATAAGGGAATTATTGCTGATGAAACCATAGATACATTACCACCTAAAATGGAGATAAGCCATTGTATAGACCTTGTTACTAGCTCCACACTACCCAATAAGACTGCATATAAATTAACTCAAGAGAAGAATGCTGAAGTAGTAAGGAAAATTCAAGGATTGTCTCACAGTGAAAAACTGAAACACTTACAATGTATTAGAGTAAGAAAGATATAGACAAGAAAGAATTCCCAGATCTATTCTAAAGACAACAAGTGTCCACTTAAAATTCAATCTCTTGCAACTAAATCACCTCTTTCATCTTTCTACCTCTTTGATCTGATTTGATTTCATCATTTTTTTGTTATTGATTAGAAAATATCTTTGTTGAAATGATGAAAACTTGTTGAGTCATCAAAATATCTTTTCTGCCATGAAAATACTAGTGAAATTGAGGTTTTACTGAGTGAATCTAATCTGAATTCAACCTTAACTGCATTTTCACTTCCTTTTAGCCACATTCAGGTCATCACCTGGCTAAAAAACACAACTAAACTCTGATACCTGAATTCAGTTGCAAGATAGGACCCTGAGACAAATCCTCTTGTAGCTTGAACTAGTGGCATTCTATGCAGAAACTGACCTCAAAATCAAAAATTTCATCTTCTCTCTATTTTGGTGATATATAACATCATTATGTTCACCTCTCAGAAACCCCCAATATCACAGTTTGAAAAATAGTCCCCCCCTACTAAAAGACATAGGCATGCAACTTTGAATATTTTCAAATTTTCAAAAATTCTAAAGTTTATACTTTAGAAAATAACTTTTCTGCATTTAAAATGCTGAACGTATCACTTTTTGAAAACAATTTTAAAAGGAAAATTTTTTTAAATCATTTTGTTTTTTCACCTCCTTCAAACTCTAGGTCAACCTAAGTTTGACCAGTGCCACATGTCAATTTTTGACTAGTCAACTATTGTGAACAAATGTCATGTATCATCTTTTGATTGGCCCACTAGCTACATCTTCCACGTCACCATCTAAGCCGAGCCTGCTTGCCACTTGTCAGGTGCCCGCTTACCCACTTTATTTAACAACCTTGCAACTCTAAAATGCAAGATTACATCGTTCGTCAGATCTGCCACATGATAGCATCCTATGCCTCCATCTGCAACTACTCATTATTGCCACATCATCACCTGACCTGAGCCCCACTAACACATGTCAGCATCCCGTAATCTCGCATTGTTTAAACTTTCATCACTTTCCTTTTGTGAGCATGTGCCCACCATCAGATCATGACACGTGTCAAGATCTAGTTGATCCTCTCAAACTGCTCTTTATCTCCTCTGATAAGGACCCATTGCCATGTGTCAATCAGGGGCATTCCTGCATTATTTATCTTCCTTGCAACTTATTTTTGCAGGCATGCACACACCGCATGATCTCGCCACGTGTCAATATTTGGTGCAATCTTCATCCTTAGCACCACATCAGCATATGATTTCTTTTGTTCAAAATTATGTTATGTTTCATGCCAGCTCTCACATCTAGGTTGGTTGCAAGGTGGGGCCCTCATGCATGATAGCACGACTTTAAAATGTCAGGTGTCTTTTAGACAACCCTTCTATTGTGTGTTCTTGCATAAAAATGATAAATATTTTTCCACATCATGAATGTGGGATATTGCTCTTAAACCCTCCACACATCTGCTACGGTCTCTTTTATATTGTTTGTGACTTTCTATGCCATGGATCTACTTTTTCTATGGATGGTCTTTTTCCTTTACTTTCTACATTTCTACCTTTATATGTTGTGGGGTCCGTGTATTTTAGCTACCCGTGGCTTGTCTTTATCATCCCCTTTCTCTATTCACTAGCCAATATGAGACTTTTCTTTAATGCCTACTATTTCACATTGACTGGCACCATGTCTTAAGATTGTGGCTTCCATCATGCTGACTACATGAGGTGTTTTAATTTCTTCGAACTTCATTTGAAAAAGTGTGAGTTGAGGCTACTTCCTTTTAATGCATGTCTTCTTTGATTTCATAAGTGGATATTTTGATTTGGCACTGGGCTTACCTTTTCTAATGTGTGATCTTTAACTCCTCCCTTTGCTTTGCCAGTGTGTGGGGACTACTCTATCTTTGATGTGGAGCTACCTTTTAATGCTAGCGACTACTACATTTTAGCTTGGTGTTGCCTGTCGAAAACATTGTGAATTGGTTCCAGGCAGTTCTCATCTTTGAACTGTAGATTAATTCCTTTACAAAGTGGCCTTTCCTTTGAATTTTCATGGAGTCTTTATTTTTTCAACCATGTGTAGACTATGCTTTTAATTTTTCGCTATGTGGGCAGAGCTCTTCTTTGAATACATAACCTCTGTTAGTTGCTTGCAATGATGTTTGACTATGATTTCCTTTTGTCATGCTTTCCATGCAAAGCAAAAGAGATCAAGGTCCTAGAAGCTTCATAACCTTAATTAGTATATGGATCATGGCACTGAAGATTTGGCCCATATGTCTATAAATCTTGTTGTGTTTCCACCCAACTAAGAAATGTGGAATATGTATCAACATTATTTCTAACATGTAAACACATCGATCACAACTAAAAGATTTAATTGTAGACCTATATCCAAACAATTAACATTTCCTAGCCTCAAGCCTGCACAAATATTTTGAACTAGACTAGAATTGGATAGAGATGAAGGATATGTCCCATCTTTAACTCTTAATGGCTCCACTGTCTTCTCATTTTCAATTATTACCTTTTTTCCTAGGCCTCTAGCCTGTTGGATCACATTTCCTAAAGAATTTACTTAGGATAGTATGCATGTTCTCCACTTGTTTGCTCATTTCCAGCACCAAGCAAGGCCAAGATTTTTTACAGTTTGATTCTTAATTTTTCTCTTCATTTCCATATTAATTTCATTTTTCAAGACTTCAATTTAGACCCAATTTTTATCAGTCCGATAGAATTAATCAGAACCCAAAGTGGGCTTGACCTAAAAAAAGATTTCATTCCTGGACTACTAAATCCTCAAACCGATCTAGAAAACATTTTGAGTTTATTAAAATCAATTTCAACTGCTGAATCAACACTAAAAACTTAATTCACCTATTTCTGCAACTTGTCAATTTTGCACTAGGAGGTCCATTGACTGGCCTTAAAAACTGACCAGCACACCTGATCAAGCTCTAAAAATTGGCACGTTGACTCTTTCTTCTGCATTCTTGCAACCTATCAAATCTTGTCTCATGAAGAATTTACAATCAAAAGATATTCACTGTCAAAATTGCCCTCTCAGAACTACTTGTAAGAAAACAAGTTAGAAAGTAATAGATTGGGTTCAGATTTGGCCTTGAAAATTGGGTAAATGAGCACATGGGGAAACAAAAACTAGGAGACTGGTTTATTTTCATGAGGAGAGTATAAATCTATGATTTGGGCTCATGATGAATAATTGGGCACAAATGGCGAGCACTCAAAGTAGGCTACTTAGAATTGTTGATTGGAAACATTGACAAGATAACAATTTTTGGAAATGAAATTGACCTAGAAAAGTGTGCAAATGGATTTTTCATGACCTAAAAATTGACACACCTAGAGTGTTTTTAGAGGACAACGTAGGGGTACAATCCATTCGATCTTACCAACACAAATCTCAAGTTATAACATCTCGAACAGGGGTCCTGACAAATCTACAAATACTGACACTAGTAAAACTTTAGAAATTTCATTTGGAATCATGTTTGAAAACTAATCAAACAAATTTGTCATGAGCTGAAACTTGAAACATGAAAAGCCTCTGATGCCTACAATGTAACGGAAAAGGAATTTTAGCATTTGGGTCAACTGGTCAAAAGTTATAATATGTCAAACAAGGCTTCCCAGAATTCAAAATTATTTGCAAAAGAATGAAAACAGTAACTAACCAACTTTGAGGGATTCAAAACCTAGATAAATGGACTCAAAATGACAAAAAAATTTGAAACATAGGTTCTCAGGTATGGACACTAAACACTCCCAAAGTGGCAAGTCATGAAACATTTTTGGGTGCATGTTATTCAATTGCAAACACAGCCTCTTGTTACTGATTGACACTCAAGTTAAAAATGTAGACTTAACAATTAACTTCATGGAACACTTAGACAGGCTGAATCGAAAGTTCTAGAAGCATTGAACACCTCTTAGGCCTCAACTTGATAGCCAAGTACATTAGCATTTGAAAGCATTTGTAGGGCTCAATTTCTCATAATTGCTCAAAATTTGGGCTACAATTTTGAGTGCCAACAATGGCTCTATCTGGGGATGCATGAACCTTGTGGGCATGACAAGATTTTAAATTTTTTGAAGAATCAAACCACACACTTGGACTTCAAAAACTTCTCTCAAACAGCTTTATTGAAAACTAGGAAACTACTCTAACTATGTACAAGTGATGGCCCTGGGCCAGCAAAAAGTTTCACAACTCCTTACCTCTGTCATATACCTGATTTTCATTTACATTCTCTTGAGGTAAACTAAAACTCTCATTTCCATTTGTTTCACCTTGCACATCAACATTTGCAATCAGCTCATTAGGCAAAATAAAACCATCATCATCTTCATAGTGCATATAAAAATCAGACATACTTTCTTCATCTTGCTTACTATGAAAATATGAATCAGTGTGATCATAGCAACTAACAACAAATTAAAACTGATCACTATAACTGAATCATGGATTCCTTCAATCGAAAACAAAAAATCTTGGTATTCTACTTCATTCAATGAGTTACATGGATCAAATTGTAACTCACCTTGTGCCTCCGGGTGTGAAGAGAATGTAAAATCTGATTTCTCATTGTCTATATTATCAGTGCTCCATAAATTAGATTGAACATACGTTGCATCTTCTTGACATTCTAACAAATAATTAGATCTCAAACCACAAGAATTATCATGAAATTGCATTCTAACAATATGTTGATATGTATCAGATTTTCCCTCAAATAACTCACTAGGACAAAGCATTTCATTAGTATTACTTTTCTCAAGACATGAGCTATTTGAATCAATCTTGTTCTTATGAAAGAAAGAAAACCATGAACCAAAAACAAACCTTATCCCTACATCTTCATTATGAACATAGAAGTTGTCATGTGTATTGATATACAAAGAATCATCACATACAACTCCCAAACTTGACAGAGCATATTCTAAAACTGTATCTTCTTTAGCATCAAATTTAGGGGAAATGACTTCACCATATGGAAATGCAAAATGAGGTAAAACACAGGCATCCTTGGATAGGTTAGCATACCTTTCAAAGTCCTGAGCCAAAAAGTCATAAATCTCATCAACACTTAACAAGATTTCACTACTAATTTCTTCTCCTTCGCTAAGATCATTATCTGGATGGCTTGGCACATTTATAACAATAGATCTGTTAGTAACAGAGCGTGAAAAATTAGAAATATGATCATCACATATATCTTCTTCATTAGGCAATACCTCAACAACTAGTATCTTAGAACATTTAGTTTCATCACTAGAAGAGGGACTACTACTGCTATCACATATTTCTTCTTCTTGATAATCATCATCATAAAAATATGAATCAACATTATGCATACTATCAGACTGCTGATCACTATTCTCTGATTCATAAAACTGAGACTCTTCATCTTTAACATCACTTTCAATAGATTCATTACATTCGTTAACATTAGACTCATTATCCTTCAAAGAACTTTCAACCTCCATGATAAAATCTTGGATTTCATAAATCTTATCTAATCTTATATTGGTTGGCCAATCAACCGAACATGGCATAAAGACTTCTAAGAGTACCACTGGCCGACTCCTCAGGTCTGAAAAACTTGTCAAGATCCATAACTACTGATTTGAACTTCATATAAATTTGAAATCCACTAAGACCCTTAATATCACCAATTGTACTTCTTAACATTAAGACAGTCATATCATGAATCTTTCTTTTCAATCTAGCAATATTTGCATGAACACTTCCAAGAGTCGACACATCACTTTCAGACCTAGACTCAAAATTCATCTTATAAAATTTTAAAACTCTACCTCTATTTTCTTAGTGCTGAAACCACTAGATGGAGGCATCCATTTTAAACATTTTAACTTCCATGAAAAGAAAATATAAAAATCAAAATACCTCAAGTGTTGATGCTAAACTTTGATTTGCTAATTTGGCATAGGTGCAAGACAAAAAATCCTTTACACCACTCATCAAACTTTCTAGAGTTGCCACCTCCTTTCAAGAGGATAAAGAGATTATTGCTATGATTCACTTTTTACAATTCAATTTCTTATAATAGCAGATTGCAAACAACACTTAAAAATTTATCAAGAATTTAAAATTCCTTTCTAGGATACTATCAACAGCTTATGATCTGCCCATACAACTAAAAGTCCTTCAAAATTTTGCAATGAAATCAACTAGGAACAAATTGGTTGTAAGGCCCACACTAGCACCGTATTCTAGATCTTGATGAAATAAATATGGTTAGGAGTTAATTGAGTTATGATTTACATTTTTTTTTCTTACTAATAATGATTTAAGGGATCCTTTAGGAGACTAATGAAGATTTTGATACTATATCCCGTAACATTGGGTCGATAAGATAAGACCACATGGAAATGAGATTTAAAATGTTCAAGACAAGAACCTGACCATGAGACTCTATGGATGATCTACTAGGCTGTTAGGAAGGATAAAATAACATTCATCCTACTAAGAACAACTATGAGCATAGGTTATAATGATAATCAGGTATATGGATATGTTTGAAATTGATTCTAAATTATTATGACTTCATGATTGAAACATTCTGACAGTCTGTGGAGTTAAACCTAGAAAATCATGCAAACCCATCATAATGTGATAAAGGGATATTGCTAGGAACATCAATATGTTTAACTCGACCTAAAGTTACTAGTTAACTGGTCTGCACATTAGTGATTTTCACTTAGGACATATATGTTAAGGTCCATTTTATATTGTCTTTACAATTCACTAAAGATGACTTAGAGTTTCATTGTTATGTGAGAAAGAGTTGTGATGAGACTCTAATTTAAAATGATTTATAATAAGAAGGATTACTGGTGATACACATATTTGATATTTCAATGTTTTAAATATTTTATGAGAGTGATAATGCAATGTTTTGAATATGCACTTAGATTAAAGTTAAATGGAATATGATATTGCAATGCTTTACTGATAGTACTTGGAACATAAATGATTATATGATAATTAATTGTAAATGTTAATGATAAGTATGAGGTATTGGATCAATGTTATACGTGTTTGTATGTATCCTATATGATTTTATTATGTTACTGATGTTAAGTTGAGTGTGCACGAAAGGTGAACCATGGAAACTTAATGGGGAAACAAGGTATAGACACATGTTTAATGACTCTGCCAAGGTGAATCTTTATAAGATTTGTAAACCTCATTGTGCTGTGCTTATTTTGTGAATGTGTGATGCATGTGTGTGGTATGTTTCTCATGTCCAGATTTTGAATGTGTTATGGGTGGCATTTTAGTGCATTTTGTGTGTGTCACTTGACACTTGTGCTTTTTATGGGAAATGGCATGTTATTCATCAATGGATCATGTCACCACCTTGCTTTGTGTTATATGCCTCCATTGAGAAATTTTATTATCACCTTAGTTAGATGGGGACAAGGTTATCACCTTTGGAAAAGAAATTTGAAATTTGGATTGCCTAGATTTAGGAAGGTCATAAAGTAAATCTAAGGAAAATTCTGATTAAAACTAACCTTATCCATGTTAGTACTATAGGTTAGGGGGTTATTAATGACCTCTATGGTGTCTAGTGGACCTAGGAGACTCCATGAAAATGACATTTTCTATTGAATCCGAAAATAAGAGGGTTATAAATAGAGTCATGTCTAAATTGAAACTCACTTGGCAACTCTCTACTTTTAGAGACTAATAAGGTTGAAGAAAGAGAAGGGAGCTCTACTGCAAGTATTCTTTGCCTTGCTTGGAGGAAGGTTGGTAACATGATCCATGAAGTCTCTTCATTTTTGCATGTAGGTTAGAATGGTGTTTTCATTGCATGATGGGATTGTGGTGTCTTGTGGTGTATTTGTGAATAGATCTTGTTGTATGTTGCATGTGGGTAGTGTTGTGGGAGTCTTTCTTGAATTTTTTGTTTTATGTTATATGTCTTGTGAATTTTTGTGTGAGGCATCACTCACCCTTGGGAGGGAAGAGATGTTGGGGGTGAAGGGGTTAGTTGGGCTCACACATGGAGTTGAGGAGTTCTCCCTTGTGTGGAGATGGTTGAATATGTTTTTATGGCATGCAAATTATCTTGCTCACTTGCATCTTGGGAGGTATAATGTGGTATGTAGAAGGGAAGATGATGATTTCCTGGAAAGGGCATTTTGATATTGAAAAGATGTGCAAATTGTGAATAAAGGCTAAGCAATCCTCCTCATGATGAGAGCCCACCTTCACCTATTTCTTGATTCATTTGTTGAATCTTTGTGTATAACCTTGGATGGGATGTGTTGTGATGTCTTATGTTAAATTTGGTTTTATTGTGGTGTATTTGAATGGCATGTGAATGTGAAGAATGCAACCGTTTATGTCTTGTTTCCTCAAGCTCAATGGGTGGCCTCCTTGAGGCCTAGGTTGGGAGGTGAGCCTCCATGGTTCCCTATTTGTTTCTTTGTGCAGGTATTCATTTGGAGAACATTGAAAGATTGATGTCATGGAGTCTTTTCTTGTATTGGAGGAGATCCATTATTATTGTACTGAGATGGAGAGATAAATCTCCACTTGTTATGTGGGAATTTATTGCATTGTAAAGTGTGGTGTTGTCTCCATTCATATGGGCCATAGAGAGAGATGTTGTTAATCCATGTAAATGTATGGTATCTCCATTAAGTTTGAAATGATTTAGTTTATGGTTGGTTGTGTTGAAAGTAAATTTGCAAGAACATGTAGGAAAGAATTATGTCGAGATATCCAAACTTACATTTGAAACATGATAGAGGAAAGAACTTTGTGTGTTTTGATACTCCCTTCAAAATGAATAGAACATTATCATTCTGATCTTCTTATTTTCTCAATTTCCATAAGGTTCACTTAGTTACTATGTTATTCAATTATGTGCTCAATCAGTTATAATAGATAGTTAAATGAATATGTAGATGATTATACTATGTAATATGGGTATCATTGAAATGCATAGCATTTGAGGTTCATGGAAATTATTAACCAAGAATTCATAAGAGTATTACGTAGATTTTGATGAAATTGCAATAGTTGATTTTTTTGAGCATGATGCATAATAAGATGATAAGTTAATATCATTAAGAATTTAAACAACAATCCTAAAAGACTGCATAGTAAGACCTAAATCAACAAGTAAGTTTCAAAAATACATATAAAAGAGGCCTGTAGAAGTACATATATCATTCTAGAAATTGTATGGCAAACACAAAATATAGTTCATACTATTACAGAGTAATATTTTATTAGCTAAGAACCTACCTAGGACTCTAAAAGAATAAGACATTCCTAGCTAGAAACAAAATAAATAAATAAAAACAAACAATCAACTATATGACATAAGTATCTAATCACTATCCATAAAGAAACAACTGAAAAATATACATATATCTACTATAGTGTTAAAATAAACGTCATTATTGACTCTTGGAATAGCTCTTTGAATTCTAAGGTGCCATCTTTATGATCATAAACTAAGTCAAAAAAAAAAAAGTAAAATATGAATATGCAATGCAAGTGCAATCATTCCTAGGTGTCATCTTCTAGGGGCATGAAAAAAAGGTACTAAGGAGATTTAAATGTGCTGACCCTATCATCAAACTCCTTGCTCTCCTTGACAATGAAATCTCCCTTGAGTTGAATGCAAAACAAAAGTTTTTATGAGAGGAAGGTAACTCGGAGAGTGCACTTCCTTTCCCATCCTTTCCTCACCTACCTCCACCCACCTAGGTGCTCATGTGGCAAGGAGGAAACTTAATAAACTTTATTGTCCTAAGTTTAAAAACAAAATCTGCCTTATACAAGGTTGACTATAAAAGCATGTGTTTGAAAAGAGAGGAAGGGCTAAGTTGCATAGGGTAAAGTGGTATGATAGCTGTAGTACTTTAATGATGTAGGCTAAGATCCCTAGTCTAAGTGCTTAGATGGAAGTGGAAGAAAATAGGAATAGTTAAGTAGTTTTAGTTTTTTTTGAAAAAACTAGATTGGTAGAACAAGTGGGTTTGAATTTTAGTTTAATTTTCATTGATTTTTTTGTGACACTCAAATTAACAAGTTATGTTGATATATAAGTTGGGTGTAATTATTTAATTATGTAAATGGTCATATTAATATGGAATGAGTTTAAGAGATTTGAATGCTAGGACAAAGGGGATTATAGATAAGTGGGGATGTAATGGGTAATTAGAAATATGTAATATGTTATTATTATTATTATTTAATGTGTGTGTGTGTATATATATATATATATATATATATATATATATATATATATATATATATATATATATATATATATATATATATATATATATATATATATATATATATATATATATATATATAAAATTTATATTATATTATTCAAATATACATTATACTATTTTGTGGTTATTTTGGTCGGGAGTAGAATAGATAAGATATACAAGTAGGACACTTAATTTTGAATATGTTGACACATAATTTCTTGGCCATTGCCATTTTTCTTAGCCAGAATTAATGACCTTTGATGACATTTTAAGGAGGTATGAGATTAGATGATAATTGGATTGGGATAATAATGGCACAATGACTCCAGGCATAGTAGCTTTGATTTAATAATTGATTGATTTAATAATTGATAATGGTAATGTTAGCATTTTCATGAAAGATGTAACTGAAGAATAGGGGATATGGGTGTATTTAAGTTACAACTATAATACTAGTTAACTAATGCTAGTAAGTATAATAATAATTGATATAAGGGTAACCCTAATACTAATGGAAGAAAATTGATTAATGATTCATCCTCTCATGGTAGTTCTCAGGGCTATCACTATTATATTTGCATAATTTGGATCACACCTACACATCAGAGTGTCTTGGTTTATGTACAAAACAATAAGGGCTCATAATCTGAACCCCTGGGTGAAGCCATCTTGATCCATTAGTGAACTTAAACAACTCCAAGTTTAAATATGAATAGCGTTCCTTTAATCTAATCGACAAATTCAGTTAGGTAATTTCTGAATCTTCATCGTAAACTATAAACTTAGAATGCAACTCACACATTTAATTACACAGAGTAATAATCAAGTATAACCACAACCTGATAGGAGTGTAAACCCATACATAGTGTACACCGAATCATTCAACTAAATAATAAACATTGATGTATCTTTTAAAGAAAAAAAATTGGTTGTGTTCTTTCGTCAAAATTTTTTGCATGACCTCAGCTATGTAGCAAAACCTAAAATATGCAGCAACTAGAACTAAGTGACCTTGTAGCTAATCAGTGCCTTAACCATTGGGCAAATCCATGAATCACAAACATATATATGAATATTTGAGACATATGTGTATCTTTAGATATTTGATCTATCTATTCAACTTGTAAATCAACATCTATGTTCAGTTTAAATCTCATTCTTACCTGATATCCTCCTCAATAAATCTACAACCCTATTGATTTCTATGAAGCATTTATACAATTCCTTGAATTATCAGCAACAATGAAACAACATACAACCTTAAGGGACTATAACTATGACCTAGACTCTTTGTTCAAAGGTCATAAAACATTACAACTCACTAAGAATGGAGACAAGATTCAATTGAAACTCAACCATCTACTGCTCTTTGTATTATTTCCTTGAAATTATATAGTCATATGCATAAAATGAAAGACATGAAACAACCTAAAAAATTTGAACTATCTATATATTCCTTCCTGCTATTGTTCATACAAGAGAAAATATGCTAAAGAATGAAGGTGGAATCATAGTTCTGGATCCAAAGAAGAGGTCTCACAGAATGACTAAAAATTTCCTACCAACAATGGTCTCACAGTGAAAAATTGGAACCCTTACAATGTATTAGAGTAAGAAAGATATAGACAAGAAAGAATTCTTGTACCTATTCTGAAGATGACAAGTGTCCACTTGAAATTCAATCTCTTGCAACTAAATCACCTCTTTCATCTTTCTATCTCTTTGATTTGATTTGATTTCATCATTTTTCTTTTATTGATTAGAAAATATCTTTGTTGAAATGATGAAAACTTGTTGAGTCATCAAAATATCTGATCTGCCATGAAAATGCTGGTGAAATTGAGGTTTTACTGAGTGAATTTGATTTTAATTCAACCTTAACTGCATTTTCACTTCCTTTTAGCCACATTCAGGTCATCACCTAGCTAGAAAACACAACTGAACTCTTATACTTAAATTCGGTTGCAAGATAGGACCCTAAGACAAATCCTCCTATAGCTTGAACCAGTGGCATTCTATGCAAAAATTGACCTCAAAATCAGAAATTTTATATTCTCCCAATTTCAATGATATATAACATCACTATGTTTGCCTCTCAGAAACCCCTAGAATAACAGTTTGAAAAACAGTCCCCCCCTACTAAAAGACTTAGGCATGCAACTTTGAATATTTTCAAAAATTTGAAAATTCTAAAGTTTATACTTTAGAAAATAACTTTTTTGCATTTGAACGTATCACTTTTTGAAAAAAATTTTATAAGGAAAACTTTTTAAAATCATTTTGTTTTTTCACCTCATTCAAACTTTGGGTGAACCCAAGTTTGACCGATGCCACATGTCAATTTTTGACTTGTCAACTGTTGCAAATGACTACCACATGTAATCTTTTGATTGGCCCACTAGCTACATCTGCCACATCACCATCTAAGTGGGGCTTGCTTGCCACTTGTTGTGTGCCCGCTTACCTTCTTTATTTAATGACCTTACAACTCTGAAATGCGAGATTGTGTTGTTCATCAAATCTGCGAGGTGGCAGCATCCTATGCCTCCATTTGCAACTGGTCATTATTGCCATGTCATCACCCGACCTAGGCTCCACTAACATGTGTTAGCATCCCATAATCTTGCATTATTTAAACTTTGATCACTTTCCTTTTGTGAGCATGTGCCCACCATCGAATCGTAAAACATGTCACAATCTGGTTGATCCTCTCAAATGTTTCTTTATCTCCTCTGACAAGGATCCATCACCACGTGTCAATCAGGGGCATTCTCACATTATTTGTCTTCCTCGTAATTTATTTTTGTGGGCATGCATGCACCGCATGTTCTCGCCACATGTCGACATCTGGTACGATCCTCATCCTTGGTACCACATCAGTATATGATTTCTTTTGTTCAAAATTTTGTTATGTTTCATGCCAGCTGTCACGTCTAGGTTGGCTATAAGGTGGGGCCCTCATGCATAAGCGTGTGGCTTTAAAATGCTTGGAGTCTTTTAGACAACCCTTCTATTGTGTGTTCTTGCATAAAAATGATAAATATTTTTCCACATCATGAATGTGGGATATTGCTCTTAAACCCTCCACGCATCTGCTGTGGTCTCTTTTATATTGTCTACAACTATTTATCCCATGAATCTACTTTTTCTGTGGATGGTCTTTTTCCTTTACATGCTATGTCTCTACTTTTATATGCTGTGGGGTTTGTGTATTTTAGCTACCTATGGCTTGTCTTTTTCATTCCCTTTCTTTGTTCACTGGTCAGCATGAGACCTTTCTTTAATGCCTACTCTTTCACATTGACTAGTACCATGTCTTAAGACTGCGGCTTCCATCATGCTGACTACATGAGGTGTTTTAATTTCTTGGAACTTCATTTGAAAAAGTTTGAGTTGAGGCTGCTTTCTTTTAATGTGTTTCTTCTTTGATTTTGTGAGTGGATGTTTTGATTTGGTGCTGGGCTTACCTTTTCTAACATGTGATCTTTAGCTCCTCCCTTTGCTTTGCCAATGTGTGGGGATTGTTCTATCTTTGATGTGGAGCTACCTTTTAATGCTAGCGGCTACTCTATTTTAGCTTGGTGTTGCCTGTCCAAAACATTGTGCACTGGTTCCAGGCAGTTCTGGTCTTTGAACTACAGATTACTTCCTTTACAAAGTGGCCTTTCCTTTGAATTTTCATGGAGTCTCTATTTTTTCAACCATGTTTGGACTGCACTTTTAATTTTTCTCTACGTGGGTAGAGCTCTTCTTTGAATACATAACCTCTATTAGTTGCTTGCAATGATGTTTGACTATGATTTCCTTTTGTCGTGCTTGTCATGTGAAGCAAAAGAGATCGAGCTCCTGCAAGCTTCATAACCTTAATCAGTATATGGATCATGGCACTGAATATTTGGCCCATATGTCTATAAATCTTGTTGTGTTTCCACCCAACTGAGAAATGTGAAACATGTATCAGCATTATTTCTAACATGTAAACACATTGATCACAACTTAAAGATTACATTGTAGACCTATATCCAAACAATTAACATTTCTCCACATCAAGCCCACACAAATATTTTGAGCTAGACTAGAATCAGATAGAGATGAAGGATATGTCCCATCTTTAACTCTTAATGGGTCCACTGTCTTCTCATTTTCAATTATTACCTCTTTTCCTAGGCCTCTAGCCTATTGGATCGTATTTCCTAAAGACACTACTTAGGACAGTATGGATGTTCTCCACTTGTTTGCTCATTTCCAGCACTAAGGATGGCCAAGATTTTTTATAGGTTGATTCTTAATTTTTCTCTTCATTTCCATATTAATTTCATTTTTCAGGACTTCAATTTACACCCAATCTTTATCAATCTGACAGAATCAGTCAGACCCCAAAGTGGGCCCAACAAAAAAAAAATTCATTCCCGGACAACTGAATCCTCAAAATGATCTATAAAACATCTTGAGTTGATTCAAATCAAATTCAACCATTGAATCAACACTAAAAACTTAATTCACCTAATTCCCTAACTTGTCTATTTTGTGCCAAGAGGTCCATTGACTAGCCTTAAAAACTGACCAGCACACCTGATCAAGCTCTGAAAACTAGCACACTAACTCTTTGTTCCACATTCTTGCACCCTGTCAAATCTCATCTCATGAAGAATTTGAAGTCAAAAGATATTTGCTGTCAAAGTTGCCTTCTTAGAACTGCCTACAAGAAAACAAGTTAGAAAGTAATAAACTGGATTTAGATTTGGCCTTGAAAACTTGGAAAATGAGCACATGGGGAAACAAAAATTGGGACACTAGTTTATTTTCATGGGGAGAGTATATATCTATGATTTGGGTTCATGGCGAATAATTGGTTGCAAATGGTGAGCACTCAAAGTAGGCTACTCAGAATTGTTGATTGAAAACATTGACAAGATAACAATTTTTTGAAATGGAATTGACCTAGAAAAGTGTGCAAACGGATTTGTCATGACCTAAAAATTGACACACACTTGGAGTATTTTTAGAGGAAAACACAAGGGTAAAATCCATTTGATCTTACCAATCATGAATCTCAAGTTATAATATCCCGAACAGTGGTCCTGACAAATCTGCAAATATTGACACCAGTAAAACTTTAGAAATTCCATTTGGAATCGCGTTTGAAAATTGATCAAACAGATTCGTCATGAGCTAAATCTTGAAACATGACAAGTCTCTGATGTCTACAATGCAACGCAAAAGGAATTTTAGCATTCAGATCAACTGGTCAAAAGTTATAATACGTCAAACAGGGCTTCCCAGAATTCAAAATTAATTGCAAAAGCATGAAAACAATAACTGAATAACTTTGAGGGATTCAAAACCTAAGCAAATGGAATTGAAACAACTCAAAATATGAAACATAGGTTCTTTGTTATAGACACTAAACAATTCCAAAGTGGCAAGTCATGAAACATTTCTTGGTGCATGTTATTCAATGGCAAACACAGCCTCCTATCACTATTTGACACTTTGTGTAAAAATGCAGACTTAACAATTGCTTAAAACAAGACTTCACGAGAAGGCTCAGAATGATAAATTAACTTCATGGAACACTTAGATAGGCTGAATGGAATTTGGTAGAAGCATTGAATTCCTCTTAGGCCTCAACTTGACAGCTGGGTATGTTGGCATTTGAAAGCGTTTATAGGGCTCAATTTCTCAAAATTGCTCAAAATTTGGGCTACAATTTTGAGCGCCAACACTAAGAAAGTTAATACATGCTGAGTAATTCAAGTGTCAAGTAAAATAGTGGATGTTGAGTCATTCAAGAGTCAAGTTACAACATTAATAATATGGTAGATGTTGAGCATCAAAGCTTTCAAGCGTCAAGTAAAATTTTTTTGGCATAGTTGTTTGTAGTGGCACAAACTCCTATTTAAACCATTTTTGGGCTGACTTAAGGATTGTTTTACAATTATTGAAGATATATATGAAGGTATATTGAGAATCCCTATATAGTACATGAAACCAATTAGAGAAATGGATTTGTTAAGCATTAAAATGGATAAATCACAATCATTGATCCTAACCTAGCTGGTGAAGATGCATCACCACATTGGAATTTTACATTATTTAAGTCTTGGCTTATTTATTAAATCATTTTAAAAATATTGTGGGATCATTCCAAGAAGTGATAGACATATTAAATTTCATTATAATGTGTTTAGAAAGATTTTAAATGACATTTGTAATCAAGAGTCGAAAAGGAACACAAAGGGACTCAATTAGTTGAAAGGTTTGTAACAGCCAAACATGATCTATAAAATAGAAATTATTGTAATGGAAAGGAATATAGAGAGGTAAATGAGAAGATTGTGCGAGATATAGAATAGGGATAGTAGAAATATTTGGGTTCTTTGGCCTTCTACTAGAGAGCTATCAAAATATGTATTCCTTATTTTTAATGAGATACAGTTTTAACTTAACTGAACATTTGTGTTTCAAATTTCATAGTGTCATCTTTTTTGTATGTCTCCTACAATTCGGTTTTGAAGTCTAAATTAATGATCAGATGAAGCTCGATTTTGGGTATTCATTGTTAATGAATTTTATTTTCCTATGCTATTAGCTTTTGGTTTCTCTCTTTTAGGTTCATGTGGAAGAATGTCACAACAACATTAATCAATCTTCTGAGAGGGGAAAGAGTTAGTTAGGAAAACTGATGGTATGCAAAGAAACCCATTATGGCTAAACCTAATGATGAAAAGGGGAGACTACTTTTGAAGAAGAGGAGTCAGGTTCCTAAGTTGGAGGAAATTTGAATGTGGAATGGTCCAGACCAATAAAGAGATATAATATGGAAGTAGTGGAGTGAAGAGGAGTGATACAATGAAAAAGAGTTAAGTTACAAAGAGGAAGAATATGAGATGTAGTGCAATGGGAATCAGGTGCTAAAGATAGAAAGTTGATTGCTATCAAGACATGGGTGTTAGTCATGATTCGGGTTTGAAACTTGATATACAACATAAAGGAATTGAGTCATAAAAGGGAAGAGAGCTTAGCTTACATGGTTATCAATTTTCATGGGTAAGTAACTTGAATATGGTAAGGAGGAGCTCAAGACATGATAGGAAGAATTTGTTTCCACCAAGTGATTATATTTGGTGAATTTGATATCAAAGTTGGTATTGGTATGATCAGGTGGTGAGTATATTTTTGAGTTATAGAAAAGGTGGTGAACATCTATTTGAATGCTAGAAAGATGAGTCAAGATTAATATGTGCATTATAATGGTCGGTGTTACAATGTTAAGGTGTTCATTATTCTTATTGGAGTATTAGGATAACATGAGCCTCTAATCTATGTTAGAAAGAATAATAATGTAGATATGTTGATTTTTGGACTAGATCAAAATTCCTTGCATCATATTTGGTATCACAGATCAAAAGATTATGAGCACATAGATGGGATCTACACTAGGTGGTATTGAGGTTTTTGTTTTGGTTATTGTTATGTAGTTTGTGATTGTATATTTGGTGCAGTTCACTCTACTATGAGTGAGTGAACATGAAGGTCTACGAAAGGCCATGGGATGGTCTTGTATGTCACCAAGAGTCTTGGGGAGAGTTGAAAGAGAGGACTCCAAAGTGAGGGACAAAACTTAGTTTGGAAGCAGTAATGGGAGAGTGAACTTTGAATGGGAAAAGAACCATTGGAGGCAACTACATAATACCATAGATGGGAGTTAGTTGATAGTGAAGGAGATGAAGCAGTGGAGGCATCAATCTAGTAGAGGTGAAGATTTGTTTGTAGATTCTCACCAATACGTTTCCATGGGACATGGAAACCTTTCAAGTTTGGTAGTGTGGTGTAGAGGCACTACAACATTGGAATTTTACATTATTTAAGACTTGGTTTATTTATTAAATCATTTCAAAAAGATCATGGGATCATGCCAAGAAGTGATACACTTATTAAATTGCATTATAATGTCTTTAGAAGGATTTTACATGACATTTTTAATCAAGAGTTCAAAAGGAACACAATAAGGACTTGGGTAGTTAAAAGGTTTGTAACCACCAAACATGGTCTATAAAATATACATTATTGTAATGGAATAGAATATAGAGATATGAATAGAAAGATTATAGGAGATATAGAATAGGGATAGTAGAAAGATTTGGCCTCTCTGGCCTTCTTCCAAAGAGCCATCAAAATATGTATTCCTTTCTTTTAATGAGATATAATTTTAACTTAGCTGAACATTTGTGTTTCAAATTTCATAGCATCATTTGTTTTATGTCTCCTTCAATTTAGTTTTGAAGTCTAAATTAATGACTAGATGAAACTCAGTTTTTGGGTATTCATTGTCAATGAAGTTTATTTTCCTATGCTATTGGCTTTTGGTTTCTTTGTCTTAGGTTAATGTGGAAGAATGTCACAACAATATGAATTGATCTTCTAAGAGGGGAAAGAGTTGGTTAGGAAAACCAATGGAATGCAAAGAAACCTAGTATAGCTAAACCCGATGACGGGAAGGGGAGACAACTTTTAAAAATGGGCCTTAGTTTCATGGGTATGAAACCCAATAAAATAATCAACAATTTATATTCAAGGAAAATATAGTAGTATGGTTTGGATTTTGTTAGACCAACCTACTATGCAGCAAGACAAACATGGAAAAAGAGGAGTTAGGTTCCTAAGTTGGAGGAAAGTTGAGTATGGAATGGTCAAACCTTGTTAAGAGATATAGTATGGAAGTTATGGAGTGAAGAGGAGAGATACAAGGAAGAAGAGAGTGATTACTAAGAGGAAGAAGATGACATGTAGTGGAATGGGAATTAGGTGCTAAAGAAAGAAAGTCAATTTCTATCAAGACATAGGTGTCATTCATGACTCAGGTTTGAAACTTGATATGGAACACAAAGGAATCAAGTCACTAGAGGGAAACGAGCTTGACTTACATGGTTCTCATTTTAATGGGTATGTAAATCAAATATGGTAAGGAGGAGCTCGAGACCCAATAGGAAGAAGTTGTTGCCAACAAGTAATTATATATGGTCAATTTAATATTGAATTTGGTATTGGTGTAATTGAGTGGTGAGTATGCTTTTGAGTTATAGAAAAGGTGGTGAACATCTGTTCGAATGCTAGCAAGATGAATCAAGATTAATATGTGCATTATAATGGTCAGTGTTACAATGTTAAGTGTTTATTATTCTTGTTAGAGTATTAGGATAACATGTGCCTCTAATCTATGATAGAAAGAATAATAATATAGATATATAGATTTCTAGATTGGATTGAAATTCCTTGCATCACTAACCCTAGTTTACTAAAGATTTTATAAAAAGGAAAAACCCTAAAAAATTTGTGTGTCTTGTATGTGTCTGTGAGAAGATAAGGACAAATACTAAGTGAAGAGAGAGCATTCATGGTGACTATGACAGTAATGGAAAATATCTAAATTATAGAATCAGTTAGAGAGAAAAAGGTCAAGAAATTAAAGGACAAAGGAGACATATCTGATAAGGAGGATCAAGGATATACTTGTAAAGAGGGATTTGATATCTAGCAGTAGAGAGCTAACTGAAGGATATTTTTGAAACATTCCAATAAGTGAATAAGTTAAAATCTCTTAACAGAGGAGTCTTAATAGGCTTTTGTAAATCCTTTAATAGGGTGCTTACATTAGTGTGATTTTAACTCCTCTAACAAGGCACAGTTTTAGTAGGGTGTTAAAATCCTTTAACTGCATGAGACCTAACAATAATTGTAAGCCTTCAATAGGGCAGCCCTTTTATAGAGTAGATAATAGTTTATGATAAAACAATTGTAACCTTAATTGGGTACACTTTAAAACTATAGTATTGAAGATTTTTGGGTGTCATCTCCACCATAGTTTTACCTTCTCCTTGAAGGGTTTCTATGTAACCAATATCTTGTATCATGTGTTATTTGTTTTATGTTTTGATTAACATGCATGGATACTATTTTCATTTTACATGTTATGAGATGAATGTATGAGATGAATGTGTGGTGATTATGTTTTGGTTAAATTTTTGACATGCTAATTCACCCCCACTCTTAGAATTTACTTCTCCATTAAGTAATTCCAACAATTGTCTTAAATCCACTTCTACTACTTCCAATCTTCCAAGCAACATTTCTCTAGTAAATCCCTTTGTGTAGGGTATTAACAGTTGAATCCCCTAAGCTTCTTTCTTGAATGGTGGTGTTAGAGTCTTTAGGATCTTCCATACAACCTCATCTTCTTCCTTGGTTCCACCATGTGACTTGATTCCTACAGAAATCTTTGATATCCTACCAATATAGATTCTTACAAATTCATCTTCCATCATTTTAGCATCCTAAAATGCACATATCCAATTCTACAATCTTAATATTTTTGTATGTGTATCACCTTCAAAATTAGATTCTAATGCTTTCCATATTCCATGAGAGGATTGTAGTGACTTTATCTAACTGTATTCATTCTCTAGAAGAGTTGATAGTAGATATTATCTAGCTCTCATGTTTCACATGAATAGATCTTTTTCTCTCTCACTACATTCTTCATAGCTTTTCTTCTTCCACAATCATCCTTTCACTCTTTGTAAAGAGCCAATAACCTAGACCCATGAATAATAGATGAGTCTTCATCTTCCCCTTTCAACTATCATAGTTGGCCCCATAAAATCTAGGACTATCCTTTCTAAAAATATTCACCATCGATCTCCCAAAGCTATTAAGCTTATCCTTCAAGGACATGATGAACCGATACCAATTGTTAGAATATATAGTCCACTAATATAACTTGGGGGGAGGGGGGGGGTTGAATAAGCTAAACAACTATTATCACATTATCAACCTTATTAGACTTAAACCATATGAGAAATATAATTAGAAACCATAACAAGATACTCATACATAATTTACACTAGATATGTTAACTAGGGAAAACCTTGATTAGAGGAAAAACCTTGATGGGGATGATACCTACAAGATGATTTACTAATATAAATATTCCTTGTTAAAGGATGGACTTTGTTAGGAGTCTATAACAACATTAAGTACATATTAGTCCCTGTTAGGAGAACTTGAATCACTGTTAGTAGATTCCAACATTGTTAGGAATTGTACCAACCCTATTAGTAGTTGTGGAAGATAGCTAGACCTACTGCCCAAACAACTTCAAGGTTAAGACCAATGAACCCATTGTCTAAATGATCTCCATATTATTCCTTGTAGAATAATAGAAATTAAATATCCTTTCTTCCTTTATCTTTATCCTATCAACTAGACTTCAAGTCTTTTAGATCTTATAACTAGATCAGAAACCTCACATCCAATAATCCCTTGGAACACTTACTAACATTCAGTAAACACTCTACTCATTTTCAAACTTTGCATTCAACACAATAATTGATGCACTTTACAAAAAAGGAATACACATTTCATTTATATTATATTTTCAAAATAATTCCTTGAGTCAGCCTTGAAGATTTTCCAATTAATTATAATAATATAATTAATTAATTACAATTACAATAGCATTTTCAGCTCATAGTCTATACAACTCTTGACACGTGTGATACTAGGGCTTGCATACTCACTGACATCACCATTAGACTACCTTCTATCACTAGTTGACTATGCATATTCTCATTATATCTCAGATGAAAGCTATTAAAAAAACATTAGGAACTACTTTCCAATTACTCTATCTTTGTACTGCTCTTAGTAAGTTAGGTACAATTTTTGTACATCATTGACTTACATGATGCACACTTAACCACATCATGTAGACATAGTGAGGAATGTATCCTTGACCACGCATCACCAAAAAATCAAGCCATTGTCCATACCACTAAGATCTCTATCTGCTACTCTTCCAATATTCAAAAACTTACTATTACATTGACATCAACAACAAAAACAATCATGAATGCAACATGTCAATACCATCCAATTCTTAGGATACTCCTCCAAGGTAGTATCATCAAAATTCATTCTAATAGAGTCTTTTTGTAGCTTCTTCAAGTCATCCTCTGTCAATGGATTAACATTCTAAAATGTATTATCAATAATATCCTTGATAATCACTAAGTCTTGCTAACTCTCTTGGTCTCCATGTGGGGGATTGGCACATGACACTTGAACATCTTATCCATCCTACTATTCATACTCTATTATTTCTTTTGTTCCCTCCAGAAATACCTTCCTTGACTATATCACCTTTTCCTTTCTCTCCTTTCTCTTCCACCATTGTTGTGGTCAACCCATAGCTTTCCATAATAGAGTGCTTTGGGGGTTAATCATATTCTTATCCAAAGTAGGCATAACTTGGGCTAATCTATCCTCTCTCATCCATCTTTCAATGGTTAAACTAAATTGCCACTTTTGTTCAAGTCTAGCATATACACTCTTTGGTATAGAGTTAGAAATCTCTATTGGAGTGGTCTTAAAAGTTGCCATCATATCATATCTGACCTTTTCAACTTTATTCTTATCTACACTCCCTAACTTATCAAAATCAATATGCGTAAAACTTAACAAATCTGCATTGGTCTTATTATTGTCACATAAATTGTCAATATTAGACGAGAGATTATGGCTTACCATTTTCAATTGACTTATGTCATTTGACTTAGTCTTCTCTTCATCTAATTTCTCTTGAGGTTTTTACTTCCTCAACTTCTTGGCAGGCTAATTTGGCTCTACTATGGAACTTGCTCTCTTTCCTTTGGCCTTTATATCTTCTTTGCATTGTGCAGTGGCAACCCTTGTGCTTGACTTTGTGAAAGGTACAACTAACTTTTCTTGTGATTTCTATATAGTCTTCTTTGGTTTCTCCAATAACTTTTTCTGGTTTCCTCTTTTTATCTATTTCCTTGGGTGTTTTCTCAACATTCTTTTCATCATCAACTTTGTCTTCACCCAATCCTTGTGTTAGTTTTAGAGTTCCTTCTTCTTTTAAAAACATTCTCCTTCAATTTCTTCACTATTTTTTCTTTTTCCTTATGACAGGTAGTCTACAAATTAATAGTGATTCTAGACTTTGCCTCTTCATAATTACCAAAGGATGTAGCATCCTTGTCAATTTCCTCTTCCAATAGTGTAATAATGGCTCCTGAAGCATCATCAATATTGATTTCATATGGTAGGGGCTCTAACCATGTAACCTCAGTATAGTTTCTTATACATATGTGTAGTCATCATCAACTAGGAAACACACATCATTGTAATATTGTTCCACTACTAACATAGGGGTTCTCAATCTTTGCTTCATTGACTTCTTAAAGTCCTCAAAGTATCTTGTCATAATAGAATAAAAATTCTCTCCTAGCTGCTCAATAAAATCTCATATTTTTTGAGTAATAGATTTATTTATCTTCCACACTACCTTACCAAATGTGGGGAAATTATTTTGCAAATAAAAGAATATGCGCATGATGAGTGAGCCAAACTTACAATGTGAATCCTTGGCTTTCCTAATAACTTCCAATTTTTTTGATAATTATTGAAGTTGTAACTTAGTTAGGTTGTAAGAATGATCATATTTTACAATTTTTTAGCTAAGGTCGATTGCCATGCAAGATATGCTATTTACTTATCTTGACTGAAAGAACTTGTGTGCAATCACATGAACTACAAATGATACCATGGGATCTATAATTGTATCAATTGACTTCCCTTGTTTGTGCCACATGACTCTCATGTTCTTCTTGATTATTTCTTGTGCATCACTCCTCATGCTCTTAAGTCTTTCTAGGGTAGGATACCCTATTACCATGTGAATTATTCTTTTAGAGATTCTCATGGATCCATTCTCCAGCCATATCTAGTTACCATGAATTCATCTCAAAATGATCTTAATAGACTCAATTTTGAAAACTTGAGGAAAAGCAAGGGTATGAATCAACCCTTTCCACTCTATAATTTTATTTTCCTCCCTCAATGTTTCATTGTTACACAACTTTTGATAAGTTTCCCTAATTTCCATATCACCTACTTCTCCTACTTTGTAAGTAAAACAACACCTCACATCCTTGATCATTAAAACCTTTAGTAGTATCATGGATGATGTACTAGATGGATCTCCTTTATATGTGATCTTAGGAATTTCATGGAATAGGGGTTGTCTCACATCATTACTCATCAATTGTGCATTGAAAACTTCCTTCCCCTCTTTCCTAGGTGACAAAAGAACTTGCTACCATCTTGACCCTCTAAGATTTGCAAAACATTAAAAGTGTAACTCGACACAAGATCAATACCTTTCAAATTTATTGAATGATGTTGAATTGTAGTAGAATCTAGCTTGAAAATGCTAGAATCTCTTTTCACAAATTTCCTTCATGCCCTTCAAAGCTTGGTAGGTGTAAATGAGTAAAAAATTGACTATATAGCCATAAAAACCTTGAATTAATTTCTTAGTGCTAATACAACTATAATTTTGGTCAATATAAGGTTTTTGGTATGCTCAACTAATATAAAAATCTTGGCTATCACTAACATTTATCATCTACTCAACAATTATTGCAATACCTCAAATACTCAAAAACAACACACAAAATAGTATAATGATAGATTTTCTCGTACTCCTAATCACTTTATTACATCTTGATTCATGCTAATATAATATTTTCACATCTTAGATACTTGGAACTGATGCATAATATAACTTTTCAAGTGTCAGTTCAACACATACCTTTGATTTCCTAGTTGAGGATGATGTGATCACCTAATTTATTGGATAAAGTGGCATCATCTTGGCTTGAAGTGTTGTAATCTTTCTTCTTTTTCCATTTCTTATTCATGTGTATCTTTTCCTTCTCAACATTAAAATTTTCTTTACCTTTGTTGAATCCATTGCTTGGTGCAAGTGATGAAGATGGGTAGTTTCTACTAACATGAATGACATTAAGACAATTGAAACATATAGTCTCACTTAACCATCTATTGTTATCACCTCTAAAATGTGTCCTTATGTAGTTTTCAAAAATATGTCAATAGTCTACACAATAGTGACAACTATATCTTGTGTTTTAATCCCAATTGTATGCATTGCCATTATGATAAACCTTGGTTTTCTTGTTTGATGTCCATTTGGGTTTGGATCTACATTCATATGCCTTATGTTCATACTTCTGCAATTGTAACACTAACCTTTAAATTTCTAAGTGTTGGTGGTCTTGGACCAACATTCATGTGCCCAATGTCCTTTCTTGTTGTAGTTATTATAGTATCCTTAGTTTTTCTACTAAGGGTTTTGATTTCAAGTGTTTCTCCTATAGATATTTTATGTATGACCTAATTTTCCACAATCAAGACAAGTGGGTTTATTTCTCTTTCCTTTATTACTCCTTTGTTCACCACTCTTAGATGATTCTCCTACCTTAGTAGCAAGATATCCCAATCCAGTAGTATCATCATTTGTCCTTGATGAGTTGATCAATTTTTCAAAATTCTTCATGGCTTTACTAGGCTTATTTAGTCTCTCAATGAATTTATTTTCTCTTTTCAATTCATTATGTAGTAGGTCATTTTGTGATTTTAATGTTGTGATCTCAATGTCTTTTCTATTTTGTGAGGGCTCACATCAACCTGTCATAGCATGGATATTTTATTTACATTTTGGATATTCAGGATCTAGATATTTTCACAAATATTCAAGACTTGATGGACTTTGGATTATTTTATTTACACACTTTGATACTTAGTAGTAGTGGTTTACATCATCATATGCACTTAGAAGCTACTATTGTGTAGGAAATGTTTGAAAATATATGGATGCAATTTTATGAATTGATATTATTAGAATTTTGATGTGATGCTAATGTTGGAAATGTAAGTGGAGTAACTGAGAGGGGAGGGGTGAATCAGTTACTACAAAACAAAACCACAATTCCCTTAGATGTCTTAAATTCTAGTTACTGTTGTCACTCAGTAATCACATAGATAAATGTTGAAACTTGATATAATTGTAGTTAACTTATTAAGCATTTAATGTGACTAACATGCATGCATAAAGGAAATAACATGAACACTAGAGACACCAAATTTAACGTGGAAACCCAATATGGGAAAAACCACCATGTAACTAGTTACTATTTTTCACTCTTCTGAAGTGAGCCCTGTTAGAAGCCAACTTGGTTAAAGGTTACAAAAACACACTATTAGGTGTGACCCTGTTAAAGGATTTAATCACCCTACTAGGAGTGGCCTTGTCAGAGGTCTTTAGAACAATTCAACTAAATTGTCACCTTGTTATAGGATTTACAATAAGGCTTTTAAACCCACTCTATTAAGAGATTTGAAATCACTACTACAATTGTTAGAAAGTAAGAATGAATGATCTGAATATAATGCAACTTATCTTTGGTGATACAGATATCTGTTCTGCTTTATTAGATCCTCTCTGATCTCATAAAATCTTTGTAGCTCCACAAGGATATCTGAACCTTCAAAAATTTTCTTGTACCTTCATAATTCACACATACAATTGCTTTTTTCACACATCCATACTTGTATTCGCAACTTGACCCTTCATATATACCTTTTTGATTACCAATTCAGCCCCAAATACAAGTTAAACTAATTAATAATTATACCGTGAGTCAGCTACATTCATCACATAAATCAATTAGCCTTAATTCCACAATCTTCAAAAATCCTTTGCTAACCAACCCAGCTGAGTAAACACTATACCATAATGATCTTTAGTACTAACTAAGTCAGGTTTGGTAAACACTGCGAGCTGTGCGAAAAATCCTTCGGTCACCGAGTGAACTTAGCAAACACTGACTTTCCTTCGCTTACCTTCCCAGCTCGATAAACACCAACTTTTCTTTGCTTACCTTCTCGGCTCGATAAACACTAACTTTTCTTTGCTTACCTTCCCAGCTTGGTAAACACTAACTTTTCTTCATATACCTTCCTGGCATGATACAGTTTCCTTCTATCACCGAGTGAGCTCGGTAAGCACTGGACTTCCTTTGTTAACCATGTTAACTCAGTAGAAGCTAACTTTATAGTGTAATATACAACAACACTCGATAGACTCTGTAAACTACTACGCTTACCTTCTGAGCTCGGTAGACTCTGTCTGATGACTAACATGACATTTGTGTAACATCAAAGACAACACTCAATTAACCAATTGTATCCAACTATCTCCCTCTTTGGCATTGATGGCAACACAACATGTCATAGTAGAATGAAATTTGAAAACAAGTCTTTCTCTTAGTGCAGCACAATATAATACTTCTCCCTCTTAGATAGAAACTCTCCCTCTTTCAGTAATCTCCCTCTGTGAAGGAAATATATGATATTTTTGCTCTCCTTTTACAAATGCTTACGAATTTTAGAATAGATATTATAGTTTTTACTCTCCCTCTTTGACAACACATGCCAAAGAAAATATAACACAGTAAAAGCTCTTATGCCAAAAGTACTCTCAACTAAATTACAATGTACCTTATGTATAGATTCATATGTAATAAATTCAATACTCTACTACATCAACTGATAGATTTTCAACTTGTCATAGGTTGATGCATCACTAAAACTTTATTTTAGTGAACTTCAGATAGGGGAATGACCCCTAACTTACCTCTGAGATACAAGAATGCATCCTTAGGTAATGGCTTTGTGAATATGTCAGCAATTTGTTCCTTTGTATGCACATATTCCAGTTTGATCTCCTTGTTCTGCACCAATTCTCTGACAAAATGATATTTTATTGCTATGTGCTTGGTCTTGGAATGCATCACTGGATTCTTAGATATATTGATTGCACTAGTATTATCACAAAACATAACAACAGGTTCTTTTATTTCCATCTTCATGCCTTCCAACAACTGTTTGAATCAAACAATATTAGAATAGTTTACTGCTACAGCAACATACTCTGCTTCTGCTGTAGATTGGGATGTGCAATTTTTCTTTTTACTTGTCCAAGAAACCAACCTCTTTCCAAGAAAGAATGCTCCTCCACTAGTACTTTTTCTGTCATCAAGGTTTCCTGCCTAATCAGCATCAATAAACACTTTCAAATCTAGATTACCTCCAAATTTATACCATAAACCATAATCCTCTGTTCCTTTCAAATATCTCATGAGTCTTTTGATTGCGATCATGTTATTTTCTCTTGGTTTAGCTGAGAATCTTGCAACAATACCAACTGCAAGGCCAATATCTGGTCTAGTATGAACTACATACTACAATTTTCCAATCATAGATCTATACAATGTCTGATCAACTTCTTTTGATTTATCTTCCTTGGTAAGTTTCAATCCAGTACACATGGGAGTCCCAACTGGTTTACAATCTTCCATACCAAACTTTTTTAGTATTTCTTTGATGTATTTTGACTGAGTAATGTAGATACCATTGTTATTCTGCTGAATCTGAAGACCAACAAAGAATTTGATTTCACCAAACATAGACATTTCAAATTCCTTATTCATTTGTTCTGAAAATTCTTTGCAAAGATCATCATTTCCTATAAAAACAATATCATCTACAAATATTTCTATCAAGAAAATTTTGTTATCTAGTCCTTCCTTTATATACAAGCTACTGTTATCATTAGTTCTTTGAAAACCAATCTGAACAAGATAGTTATGCAATCTTTCATACCATGCTCTAAGGGCTTGTTTCAGACCATACAATGCTTTATGTAATTTGCAGACCATGTCCTTCTTTTCTGAATCAACAAAATCTTCAGGTTGTTCAATGTAAACTTCTTCGTTAAGTATACCATTAAGAAATGCAGATTTTACATCCATTTGATAGACCTTGAATCCTTTGTGAGCAGCATATGCAAGTAAGGTTCTAACTTCTTCCAATCTTGCAACAGGAGCAAAAGTTTCTCCATAGTCTATTCCTTCTTCTTGAGCATATACTTTGCATACTAGTGTAGCTTTGTTTCTTGATACGTCACCATTTTCATTCAACTTATTTCTGAACACCCACTTAGTTCCAATTACATTTTTATCTTTAGGCCTGGGTACAAGAGTCCATGTCTTGTTCTTTTCTATCTACTCTATCTCTTCATTCATGGCCTCAATCCAACTATCATTTCCTAATGCATCTTTGACATTTCTAGGTTCAAAATCAGCAAGTAAACAAGTATTTTTCAACTTACTTCTTGTCATGGTTCCTTCAGATTTGTTTCCAATGATCTAATCTACTGAATGATGTCTCCTAAAATATCTTGCTAATACAGGTTCCTTGCCTTTTGAATGGATTTCATTATTATCTTCTTGCATTTCAACTTTAGGCTCTGTCTATTCTAGCTCGATAGATAAATTCTCGGTAGATGCTTGCTCGGTTTGAACTTCCTGCAACTCGGTTATAGATGATTCGGGAGTAGAAGTTTCCTGATTAACTGATATCATATCAGGTTCACTGAAGACAAACCTTTTATAATCTTCTGGTTCCCTTTTGCTTTCTTCTTTAGTTCTTTTAGCAAACTCATCAACTTTCACATGTGCACTTTCTATGACTTTGTGAGTAGACAAGTTCAAACATCTATATGCCTTACTCTTGCATGAATATCCAAAGAATATACCTTCATCACCTTTTATATCAAATTTTACTTTTCTAGATTCTTTAAAAATGTAACATTTACTTCCAAATACTTTTAGGTAACTTACATTAGGTTTGTAGCCATACCATAACTCATAGGGAGTCTCGAATGAGTCCTTCTTTAGCTGTACTTGATTTAAGGTATGAACTACAGTGCTTACAGGTTCCTTCCAGTATTTGATAGCAATGCTCTTTTCAATCATTAAGGTTCTTGCACAATCAATGATAGATCTATTCCTCCTTTCAGCTATTCCATTTTGTTGGGGTGTACCAGGGGCAGATACCTGTCTTTTGATTCCTCTTTCAATGCAAAAGTTATTGAATTCATGTGAAATGAATTCTCCACCTCTGTCTGACCTCGAGCATTTCAATATTTTTCTTGTTTCCTTTTCTACTTTGGCCAAATACCATTTGAATTTTTCAAATGCTTCTGATTTGTTTCTTAGATACATGACTATCATCATTCTTGAGTAATCATCAACAAAAAGAATGAAGAATTTTTCTCCAGTATAACTTTCAATTCCAATGGGTCCACATAGATCAGTATGCACAATTTCTAATATATCTTCAGACTGGTAGTTTTTGCTTTTAAAACTAGTCTTTCCCATCTTTCCAATCTGACAATTTTTGCATAGACTGACCTCAGGTTTCTTTATGTTAGGAATGCCTCTTACTTTCTTGAATTTTCTTATCTTTACCAAGTTATCAAAATTTACATGACACAACCTCCTATGCCATAACCAACTTTCTTCAAATTGGGCAATAAAGCATGAGCATTCACCTAGTTCAGATAAAACAAGTTACCTTTAGTTTGAGTACCTGATCCAATCAGCTTTCCTTGGCCATCCATCAGTCTTTCTTTACCATGTATGAATTCTACTTTGAATCCATTATTGAGTAGCTATGCCATACTTAATAAGTTATGCTTTAGTCCTTCTACCCAATAGGCATTATCATATATAAGTTCCTTGGTTAGAGAGATTCTTCCTCTTCCTTTTATACAATAAGGTTCATTGTTACCAAATCTTACATTGCCTCCATCATAGTTTTCAAAATATTCAAACTTAGTTTTGTCACCAGTCATGTGATGAGAACAACCACTATCTATGATCCATGTATCATTTTTTCTCATATGAGAAATGAGTGCCATTTACTCATCATTATCAGATTCATCTTTCACAGCAATGTAGACAATCTCATCTTCTTCTTCATCATTAGAGTCATTAGAGTTTTTAGCCATAAAGCATGTTTTCTTACCTTGAATGATTTAAAATCTTTCTTGCTATTCCATCTGTGATCTTTCTTCTCATCTTTATTCTACTTGTTTGGACACCTAGCAGCAATATAACCAACTTCTTCACATGAGAAACAGATTAGGGGAACTTTACCTTTGTATTTTCCTCTGCCTCTAGAATATTTCTTTGCTAGGAGGGATTCAATTACTTCAAGATCACTATCTAAACTTTGCTCTGATTCATCTTCACTTTTTGACTGAAATTCCTTTTTCTTTTTTCCTTTCTCCTTGAGTGAAAGCTTGGCTTCAATTGCTGATTCAATGTTCTTGGAAGCTGGAACATAGTTATCAAAGTTGTCCAGTTCAAATGCAGTCAATCTTCCAACTATGGCCTCTAGATTTATCTTGTGATTTGCTTCACATCTTCTTTCTTGAATTGCAGAAACTCTGATTGTATAGATGGGAAGTAGAGTTCTAAGAACTTTACTTATAACCGTCTCTTCCTTGATATCTCCTCAAGAAGCTTTGATTGCACTGACACATGCTTTGACGCTTTCAACATATTTTGCAATGTTTTCATCTTCTCTCATCCTCATTTGATCAAATTGTCCTCTCAGACTTTCTGCTTTGGCTCTTCTAATATTATCATCTCCTCCATAGATTTCTTTCAGCTTTTCCCACATATCAAAAGCCAATTTGCAATCCTTGATATCATCAAATTCTTCATAACTTAGAGTAGATGCTATATCTATCATCATAATGTTGTGAGTCTTCTTTTCAACAATGTCATTGACAGATAGTGTACCTACTGGTTTTGCATATTTTTCATCAAGGTACTTCAGTCTCGTATCACCAATGAATGCTAGGTGAAGTCTCATCAGTCCTTGCCATGTTGAGAAGTTATTCATGTTAAGCCTTGGAATTTCCCTCTTGTAAGACATTCTGATCTTTAGCTTAGATCCTTGAAATCTTTTCCTGCAAGCACCAAAAGCTCTAATACCAATTGTTGGAAATGTAAGTGGAGTAACTGAGAGGGGAGGGGTGAATCAGTTACTACAAAACAAAACCACAATTCCCTTAGATGTCTTAAATTCTAGTTACTGTTGTCACTCGGTAATCACATAGATAAATGTTGAAACTTGGTATAAGTGTAGTTAACTTATTAAGCATTTAATGTGACTAACATGCATGCATAAAGGAAATAACTTGAACACTAGAGACACCAAATTTAACGTGGAAACCCAATATGGGAAAAACCACCATGTAACTAGTTATTGTTTTTCACTCTTCTGAAGTGAGCCCTGTTTGGAGCCAACCCGGTTAAAGGTTACGAAAACACACTGTTAGGTGTGACCCTGTTAAGGGATTTAATCACCCTGCTAGGAGTGGCCTTGTCAGAGGTCTTTAGAACAATTCAACTGAACTGTCACCTTGTTAGAGGATTTACAATAATGTTGTTAAACCCACTCTATTAAGAGATTTGAAATCACTCCTACAATTGTTAGAAAGTAACAATGAATGATCTAAATATAATGCAACTTATCTTTGCTAATATAGATCTCTATTCTACTTCACTAGATCCTCTCTGATCTCATAATATCTTTGTATCTCCACAAGGATATCTGAACCTTCAAAAATTTGCTTGTACCTTCATAATTTTCACATACAATTCCTTTTTTCACACATTCATACTTGTATTCTCAACTTGATCCTTCATATATACCTTTCTGTTTACCAAGTCGGCCTCAAATACAAGTTAAACTAATTAATAATTATATCGTGAGTCGGCTACATTCATCACATAAATCAATTAGCCTTAATTCCACAATCTTCAAAAATCCTTTGCTAACCAACCTAGCTCAGTAAACACTATACCATAATGATCTTTAGTGTTAACTAAGTGAGGCTTGGTAAACACTGCGAGCTGTGCAAAAATCCTTCGATCACCGAGTGAACTCGATAAACAATGACTTTCCTTCACTTACCTTCCCAGCTTGGTAAACACCAACTTTTCTTTGCTTACCTTCCCAGCTCAGTAAACACTAACTTTTCTTTGCTTACCTTCCTAGCTCGGTAAACGCTAACTTTTCTTCGTTTACCTTCCTGGCACGGTACAGTTTCCTTCTATCACCGAGTGAGCTTGATAAGAACTGGACTTCCTTTGTTAACCAAGTTAGCTCGGTAGAAGCTAACTTTACAGTGTAATATATAGCAATGCTCAGTAGACTCTGTAAATTGCTACACTTACCTTCTGAGCTCAGTAGACTCTGTTTGATGACTGATATGACATTTGTGTAACATCAAAGACAACACTCAATTAACCAATTGTATCCAACAGCTAAACGTTAAGTTGATTATGGATAGATGTCGATTTGATTATGATGCTTTATCAGATCAATGATTACGATATTCAAAGAAGTGGTCATGATGATTTATGATACACTAATAAATGATAAATAGATTTTGATATGTAGATAGATGTTAATCTGACAACTTATGTCAAGCAGATTTGTTATTCTAACACCTTGGATGTTTTAAATGGGAATAAATAGGAAAATTTACCCGAATTATGGTTACCACTATGCGCTTATACGTTATAAATGTTACATGACTCCTTGGACTATTGATGCTTGAGTTTATTGTGCAAGAAGTGGAACCATGGAAATTCTTGGGGAAACCAAATTCCAAACCTTGTGAAAATAGTTTAACCAAGGTGAATTTATGGAAGATTCAAAGGCCTCATTGTCAAAGTAAATTTTTCATAATTGTATCGTTGCTTGCTTGCTTGTGAATATGTTTAATCATAACCTAGGTGCATGAAGGGCATGACAAGGAAAATGTAATGTATTTTTTTAATCTGTGTCACTTGACACTTGTATAGTCTATGTGTTGATGACAGGACACCTATAGTGTTGGTCTCAAGGTTACTCAATCTTGGTCCTCTTCCTTCTTTCCAAATTAATGCTTAAGTACTCCCACTTGGGAGAGAGTGTTTGGATGGGTTACATCATGTTAGAATTCGAATTCAAACTTGACAAGGAGTTTATGGGGTCTATATGGGATCCTAAGGTGTTATTTTATTATTAAAAAGCCACCCTAATGGTAGTATAATAGGTTAGGGTCCTAAATTTAATTATTTTAATGTTTTCCTAGTTTTGGGAACCCCTTAAACAAAGCTAACTTAGACAAATTCGAAACTGGGAGTTTCTCCATGATAGAACCCTCACAACCCCACTTGGTCAACCTTTTTATTTTGGAGGAGAAACAATGTAAGAAAGGGAGGCTTGATGTTCTTACTAAAAATGATTAGTGGAGAGTCTTGTAGGGGGGGAGTGACAAGTTAGTGGGTTGTTCACCCACTCTCTAATTTTAGAGACAGCTAAGTTTTGGAGGGAGATTAAGGGAGCTCTTCTACAACTATCGTTGCCCTAGTTTGAACAAAGTTTGGTGACTTAGACATGTTCTTTTATTCCATTTCTTTAGTATGGATAAGGAAATCTGCAAGTGTGAAAATTTATCAGTGGAGTATGCATTGCATTGTCAATCATGTGTTATGAGCTTGTCATTGTGTTGGGAAGAAGTGAATGTGTTTTGTGCTTTTGGAGATTTGTTCTTGGTTTTTTTTTTTGTTCTTCATTTTTTTTGTTGTTTGAATGTGAGTGTTGATTTTGATTATGGGTGTGAAGGCTTCACTCACCCTTGGGAGGGTAGAGAAGCCTTGGGTTAAGGGCACAAGTTGGGCTTAACATTGCAGGTGACAAAGAAATCTTTTTCTTTTACCTCATGATGAGGTTTGTTATTATCATGGAGCATGGGCTCCATCATGGCCATGAATCTTGTTGTTTGGGAGGTATAAGGAGGTTTGGTGGATGAGGAGAAGATGGTTGTTTTGAAGGCCTTGAGAGGCAATGCAGTGGCAATATATTATTTATGTTGTGGTGGCCTTGAGATGCAAAATGCATTGGCAATATGATATTTATGTTGTTAGAATTTCTCCTCCTTGAAGAGCCCACCTTCACCCAATGTTTTATGATTCCAATGGTGAATCATTGTGCAACCCATGGAAGGGTATTGATTTTTTTTGTGTTGTATATTCATGCAAAATTTTGTGATGTATGTGTGTAATCTATTTGTTCCTTGTTTCCCCTGCTTGGTGGGTGGCTTCATAGAAGCCTAGGTTGGGAGGTGAGCCTCCATGGTTCCAAGTTTTGTGTTGTTTGCAGGTTTTGTGAAGATGCAAGCCATGGAATGTTAGGGTTTCTCCCTAGTCAAAGTGATGAATATCTAAATGTGCAATAGGAGTCTCGATGTTCAAGTCTCTCATTGCTCATGTTCTTAGTGATCATGTTGATCAATGTTCATGCTACTCATTGTTCATGTCTTTCAATGTTCATGATTCCTTATGATTTTGAAAGGGTCTCTTGTGTTGCTTCATTGTGATGACAGAGATTGTACCATGGTTATCTAATGTATAAGTAGAGTAATGATCTTTTGGAATCTATGTGTTATGAAAGCATTGGTATGAGTTGTAGATTTGCATTGGTATCATTGTTATCATTTGAAAATGTATGAGAAAAGTTAGGGAAGGGATATATCCTATTAATAAGACAATATTTACTGTGAAATTTTGATGAAATTGGCATCAACATTCATTCTCTTCTCTTGCTTACATTTTATTTAGTGAAATGGTACTTATAAGAGCTCTTCCTTATTCATTTGGTATGTTATGATGGAAAGTTTATATATAGATGGCTACAGAATAGAAATATTTCATAGAAAATATGTAAAGGAATATCACTAGTTGTAACTATATAAATTGACTCTTAGTTGATTTCATACAATTCTTTTGTGCATCTAATAGTAATAAAAGGGATGTATTTTAGTTGATTGCATGGATATCTTTTCCTCTAGTTCACCAAGCTTAATATACTTCTAAGTAAATGAGCCATCAACTTAGTTCCATGATAGGTTGGAAATGAAGATTGTTGAAGTAAAAACACACATTGGAAAACTATGAGATAGATTGTTGTAAGCGTACATTTTCCTCTCTAGAAAACGTATGTGAAAGAAAGAATAAATCTTTCCCAAATATAGAGAAATAAAATATTAGTATTATATTCTCTAGATTCTATACTATCCAATAAAAATAAAGTAGCTTATAATATATATATATATATATATATATATATATCCTAGTCTAAAATTTCATGATTATACCTACCCTAAGTGGCAGAATGATACTCATCAGTATCATGTGACTTCTAAGGTCACATCCACACTCAATAGAAAAAAATAATAAAAATTATAACAAAGTAAAATAAAAATAGTGAATAAAGGTATAAAAGTGTTCACAAAAAATTTAAAATATATCACTCAAAAATAAATAAATATACGATCTCTTTATAGCACTTATGTCTTGAACACATGACATTGTATGTTATTTTTAAAAAAAAATTATACAGGCCAAGACTTGACTTTTGACCACCTACCTACGCCTTAAACCATCACATCAAATGTCCCCATCCACCTAGGTGTATGTTTTCTTAAAAGCTAACATTTGGTCATGTCAAAATCAGCTAACTCTAAAAGGATGCCTCCAAATTTGGTTAGAGGGCATATCATCATATGAAGTGTACATAGGGAAGTGGGATATGTTCCATCTTTATTGCAAGGGCTATAGATATCCCACCCTAGTATTGGTGGAATATTACACGGTCAACTTGGAATATTATTAACTAGATCTATTTACATAAGATAGCTAATTTAGGTTGGTTTAAAGAGATGTCTAAGGTAATGAACTAAAAATTATTTGTGTTCCTCATGACCCACGTGAAACCTTGTGGGATCCACATGTAGGGAGAAGAGGTGGTCTTGGAAATAGTTAGGGGATGATTGGGATTTAGCATAGATAGGAGATTCCCTTTTCAAGTTTGTTCTTCCTAGACAATTATTAAATTATTTCCAAACTTTGAGTATAGGATAAAGCCACTTAGTGTTTGGGACTTGTTAATAAAACTTGGTTTGTACTTTGGTTAGGTAGAGATAATATTTATATCAAGGAACTCACTAAGAACATGATTGACAATTTAACCATATGGTGGTGGAAAGGCTCAATATGATAGGCATATGCTAGAAATAGGAACTATGGCAAGGTTAATGGTGTTAGATGGTAACATAAATAGTAAATATAATAAGTATATAAAATTAATTATAATAAAAATATACATTATTGAAAAAAGTGCATGATATGAAGTCATACATTGCATAACTAAATGCAACCTTGTTCTACATTTTTAGGTGTATAAAATGTGTTCATCAAATTGTCAGTGAACACGAATTTTAATGATGGTTTTAATAATAACCTAAATAAATTTACAAGGATGCATATATAATTTTTATTAAACATAAAGTTAAGTAAAAAAGGTTTAGTAGTTAGAAAGGATGGAAATAAAGTACACTAGACATGCAAAATTTCCTACTTATATTAGTTTAGTAGTATTATTTGATCATCCACCTTTATCGAATACTAAATATCTATATATAATTTTCTTATAAAATGATGGTTCAAATTTTTAAAATAATAATAATAATAATAAATTTTCTAGGAAAAAAAAATGGTTATGTTGGTTTAATAATTTTAGCGCATGACATTATGGTATTAGAGCATTTGGTTCAACACTAGGAGTCTAACCCATTAAGTCTAACCCATGAACTACAACTTAATGTAGGATGCCTCCAGTTACCCGCAATGATCATTGGAGGATTGGAGGCTCTAGGAATGCACAAGAGGCCCCTAGAGGGGCAGGATGGGGAATTGTTGAGCCACCACCCGAGCAACCCCAAAATATCAATCAATTTTTTACAGCCATTCAATACTTTATCGGGGTGGTGCAAGAGAGGTTGCCACTTGTAGTTCCTTAGCCTGAATAGAAAGGAATAGGGGAATAGAGAGGTGATAATAGAGAAAGAAGCATGAGTCCCCCACCTAGAGGTGTAGAGGGAAAAGGTGACCAGGAAGAAGCCTCTATTCATCAGATTAATCCACCACTAGTAGAGAGAGCACCCTAGGATATAGGAAATGAGATTATGGACTTGATCTGACTCAAACTAGCTCTCTTCACCAGAACCACAGAGGGTATATAGGCCAAGGCTTGGCTGTAGAGTCTAGAGAGGTGCTTCGAGTTGCAACCATATAGAAGTGATCTGAAGGCCTAACTTGCCATCCACTTGCTTCGAGATGGTGCTTCCAACCGGTGGAAGCAAGAGGAGACCTTGGGTTGAGTTAGAATAGACACACTTACTTGGGAAACATTTGAGGCTAGATTTTGACATAGGTATCTCTCAAAGAATTTCAGATAGAGGTAGATTGAGGAATTCCATGATCTCCAATAGAGGGGCCTTACTGTAGCCTAGTATGAAAGAAGGTTCTTAGAGTTACTCCCATACATGAAATATATGAGAGATGAGAAATTGTGCATCCATCAATTCATTAAAGTTCTTAACCCATCTCTATAGGGGTCAGTACGGTTGGCATTCCCTACCACCTTTAGAGAGGTAGTAGAGATAGCATTGGTTGATGAAGACATTCAAGTTAAATAGGACTCATGATGTAGGTCCCATAAAACCTCATTCACTAGCCAACACAACAGAAACTCTCCTGGACGGATAATTAGAGTCATAGAGTAGGGTCGTCAAAAGGCCCACAAATTTAGCAGAAGGGTCAACAGGACCCTAGATAGAGATCATCTCAGGGCTATCAGGAATCTAAGCCCAAATAATGGTAGATAGAGGACCCCAAGCGTGATCAGAGACCCCAAAACTAGTACACACAACCTGCCAGATCTCAGCAGTCCTCTAGGGGAGGCTTTAGTGGATCTAGTAGGACCAGGGGCCAATAGTAGTCCAGGCTACATGAAGTGCAGATTCAAAGTTGAGGGCCATGCTATGGTTGTGGTGGCATGGGTCATATTGCAAGGGAGTGTCCAAAAGGTTCCACAAAAGGTAGTTAGCAAAGAGCCACCTCTGATCCTATAGTTGGTGATATGGGTAGATCTCATAGAGTATTTGCAGCAGTTGACAACCACTAGGCTGAGCATCAGGCCGTAGTGATAGAGGCTGTAGGTATCATTAGAGGTAGTAAGGTTACTATACTTTTTGACCCTGGATCTATAGATTCTTTTATATCTCCATTTGTAGTGGAGTGTTGCAGGCTAGTGGTAGCTAAACAAGATGTTGATTGGGAGGTTGAGTTAGCTTCAGGGGCTACAGTGCTAGTTGACTACTTGATCCATAAGTGTCCAATCTAGATTTCAAGCATGTATACCACATTAGATTTGCATATTACTCCTATGGAATCCTATGATGTAGTCCTCGGAATGGATTGGCTTAGTGTTCACAGTGCCAGGATGGATTGTAGACAAAAGAGGATTGAGTGTGTAGATGATCATGACACACTAAGGGTGATTTCAAGGGTCCAAAGGCCAGTATCCCTTCATATGATTTCCACCATGTAGCTTAAGCGATGCATGCAGAAGGGATGTCAGTTGTTTGCTATCACCATCAGTGATAGAGAGGAGGATGAAGTATAAGAAACTTCTCTTGATGGCTACCCAATTTTACAAGAATTTGCAGATGTGTTTCCATCAAAGCTACCTGGTATGCCTCCACCGAGGGAAGTAGACTTCCATATTGATCTTGTACTAGGAGCCACACCCATATATAGAGAACCTTACAAGATGACCACCCATGAGCTTAATGAACTTAAGATATAGCTAGAGGAACTTTTGAAGAGGAGACATATTTGACCTAGTGTGTCACCTTGGGAAGCACTAGTGATCTTTGTCAAAAAGAAGGATGGATCACTCAGATTATGTATTGATTAATGGTAGTTGAATAAGGTAACTATCAAAAACTGATACCCGCTACCAAGGATTGATGAAGTATTTGATCAATTACAGGGTGCCCAAGTTTTCTCCAAAATAGATTTGAAGTCTGAATACCATCAATTGTGCATCGTGAAAAGTGATATCCACAAGACTGCATTTCGCACAAGATATGGTCACTATGAGTTCACAGTGGTACCTTTTGGCCTCACAAATGCCCCAGCTATATTTATGAGTCACATGAATGGGGTATTTTGCACATTCCTAGATAAGTTTGTAGTCATGTTCCTAGATGATATATTGGTCTATTCTCATGATGAGAAGGAACATGAAGAGCATCTATGGTAGGTATTACAACGATTAAGGGAAAACCAACTTTATGGTAGCTTGTCAAAGTGTGCCTCTTTCAAAAGGGAAGTACATTATTTGGGTCATGTGATATCAGGGGATGGGATCTCAATGAATCCATCCAAGATTCAAGCCATCATGGACTGGCCAAAACCTACCAACATCATAGAGGTAAGAAGTTTCATGGGTTTGGTAGGATATTATAGGCAGTTTGTGGTAGGTTTCTCTAGGGTAGCTCACCCTATTACCTCTCTTCAGCAAAAAGGAAAGAAGTTTGAGTGGACAAAAAAGTGTGAGGATGCCTTTTAAAAGATCAAGAGAGATCTCACAAGTGCACCCATTTTAGCAGTACCCGATCCCTCAAAGGATTTTGTAGTATGCACAGATGCTTCCTTGGATGGAATAGGAGCTATCCTTATGCAAGAAGGATGATCCATAGCTTATGAGTCAAGGACACTTAAAGGGCATGAACTCAATTACCCTACTCATGACCTCAAACTTGCAGCTATGGTCCATGCATTGGCACAATGGCATCATTTTCTTCTAGGGCAACGGTTTGAACTTCATTCAGATCACCAGAGCCAACAATATATTTTCACACAGCCAAATCTAAATGTTAGGCAAAGGAGATGGATGGAGTTCCTATGTGAGTATGATTTTGATGTACAATACATTAAGGGTAAGGAGAATGTAGTAGTAGATGCCTTGAGTAGGCAACGTCATGAGCTAGCTTCCATGATTACAAGTAGCTAGCTTCCATGATTACTGATTTGAGGGAGTGTATTATACATCACCTACCAAAGGATGGATTTTATGCAAAATTTTGCCAGCTAGTTCACTCTTAGGAACCCCTTGAGGGTAAATTTGTTGATTATGCATTGGATTCTAAGGGATTACTATGACATAAGGGATGCATCTAGGTGCCCTCCACAGGGAACTTCTGTGAGTTCATTATTTTGGAAGTACATCGAACACCCTATGCAACACATCCTAGAGTCAAGAAACTTCATGCAAATTTGTGTCATCTATATCATTGGCCAGGAATGAGGATGCATATTGATAATATCATAGCTAGATTTCTTGAGTGTTAGAGGGTTAAGGTAGAGCATGGACATCCAGGTGGCCTTTTGCAGCCACATGAGATACTTGAGTTGAAGTGGGACACTATCTCCATGGATTTCATTATTGGTCTTCCAATGTCTTCTCCCTGCCACAATGCCATAATGGTGACAGTTGACACCTCAACCAAAGTTGCTCAATTTACACCTGTTTGCACCACCTTCACAACACCTACAGTGGCACAAGTATTCTTGCGACATATTGTTCGACTCCATGCCATACCTCATAAGATTATATCAGATAGAGACTCCTTATTTACATCATCATTTTGGATGGAGTTGTAGACAAAACTTGGTACCAAGCTCAATTTTTGTACAACCTATCACCTTAAACTGATGGGCAAACTGAGAGAGTTAATCAGATCCTAGAGGATATGTTGCGGATGTATGTGATAGACCATCAAACCAAGTGGGAGGAGTACCTCCATCTTGCAAAATTTGCTTATAATAATGGATATCAGACCTCCATAGGCATGCCACCCTATCAAGCCTTGTATGGTAGGCCTTGTCGGATACCTTTAAGTTGGGAGAGAATTAAGGACATGATATCTATAGGGCCATAGTTAGTCAAGCACATGGAGCAATAGGTAACATTGATCAAGCAACATCTTAAAGAAGCCCAAGATAGATAAAAGAAGTATGCAGATGTGAAGAGGGTGGATAGAGAGTACTTGGTTGGTGAGAAAGTGTTTCTAAGAGTGTGACCACATAACAGCCCAATATGTTTTGGAAAAGGCTCTAAGTTAGCACCTCAATTTGTGGGTTCTTTTGAGACTTTGGAGCAGATAGGACCAGTTGCTTATCATTTAGCCCTGCCACCTAGCCTCTCATGCATCCATGATCTATTTCATGTATCTATATTAAGGAGGTATGTTTATGATGAGTCTCACATTATAGATTGGGTTTCCTTGTAGGTGGAGTCAGACAGACAGATATCACTGGAGCCCATATGCATATTGGGTCAGAAGACCCTTAGACTTTGAGGTAGAGCGTTGGACCAAGTTAAGGTCCAATGGGATTGTTATGATGAGGTCACAGCCTCATGGGAGGATACAACTCAGATAAAGGCATAGTACCCATACCTTTTTCATGAACTCTAGGAGGAAGTTCATGCCTTGGGGGAGAGGAGATGAGGGCTTACTCTGACCCGTCATAGCATGGATATTGTATTTACATTTTGGATATTTAGGATCTATATATTTTGATAGTTAATTGAGACTTGATGGACTATGGATTATTTTATTTATGCACTTTGATACTTAGTAGTAGTGGTTTACATTATGATATGCACTTAGAACCTATTATTGTGTAGGAAATGTTTGAAAATATATGGATGCAATTTTATGAATTGATATTATTAGAATTTTGATGTGATTCTAAATGTTGAATTTATTATGGATAGATGCCAATTTGATTATGATGCTTTATCAAATGAATGATTATTATATTCAGAGAAGCGGTTATGATGATTTATGATACACTAATAAATGATAAATTGATTTTGATATCACATAGATGTTAATTTGACAACTTATGTTATGTAGATTTGTTATTCTTACATTTTGGATAATTTAAATGGGAATAAATAGGAAAATTTACCTAAATTATGGTTATCACTATGCACTTATATGTTATACATGTTATATGGCTCCTTGGACTACTGATGCTCAAGTTTATTGTGTAGGAAGTGGAACCATGGAAATTCTTGGGGGAAACAAGTTACAAACCTTGTGAAAATAGTTTAACCAAGGTGAATCTATGGAAGATTCAAAAGCCTATTTGTGAAAGTAATTTTCTTCGTAATTGTATGGTTGCTTTCTTTCTTGTGAATATGTTTAATCATAACCTAGGTGCATGAAGGGCATGACAAGGAAAATGTAATGTATTTTTTTAATGTGTGCCACTTGACACTTGTATAGTCTATGTGTTTATGATAGGTCACCTATAGTGTTGGTCTCAAGGTTACTCAATCTTGGTCCTCTTCCTTCTTTTCAAATTAATGCTTAAGTATTCCCACTTGGGAGAGAGTGTTTAGATGGGTCACATCATGTTAGAATTCGAATTCAAACTTAACAAGGAGTTTAGGGGGTCTAAATGGGATCCTAAGGTGTTATTTTATTGTTAAAAAGCCACCCTAATGGTAGTATACTAGGTTAGGGGCCTAAATTTAATTATTTTAATGTTTTCCTAGTTTTGGGAACCCCTTAAACAAAGCCAACTTAGACCAATTCGAAATTGGGAGTTTTTCCATGATAGAACCCTCACAACCCACTTGGTCAACCTTCTTATTTTGGAGGAGCAACATTTTAATAGACTGAGGCTTGATGTTCTTACTAAAAATGGTTAGTGGAGAGTCTTTTACGGGGGGAGTGACAAGTTAGTGGGCTGTTCACCCACTCTCTAATTTTAGAGACAACTACGTTTTGGAGGGAGATTAAAAGAGCTCTTCTACAACTATCCTTACCCTAGCTTGGACCAAGGTTGGTGACTTAGACATGCTCTTTTATTCCATTTCTTTAGTATGGATAAGAAAATCTACAAGTGTAAAAAGTTATCAATGGAGTATGCCTTGCATTGTCAATCTTCTGTTATGAGCTTATCATTGTGTTGAGAAGAAGTGAATGTGTTTTGTGCTTTTGGAGATCCTTTCTTGGTTTTTTTTTGTTGTTCTTCATTTTCTTTATTGTTTTTTCTTTTTTGAATGTGAGTGTTGATTGTGATTATGGGTATGAAGGCTTCACTCACCCTTGGCAGGGCAGAGAAGCCTTGGGTGAAGGGCACAAGTTGGGCTTGACATTGCAGGTGAGAAAATAAATATTTTTCTCTTACCTCATGATGAGGTTTGTTATTATCATGGAGCATGGGATCCATCATAGCCATGAATATTGTTTTTTGGAGGTATAAGGAGGTTTGGTAGATGAGGAGAAAATGGTTGTTTTGAAGGCCTTGAGATGCAATGTCATGGCAATATGTTGTTTATGTTGTGGTGGTCTTGAGAGGAAAAATGCATTGGCAATATGATATTTATGTTGTTATAATTTCTCCTCCTTGAAGAGCCCACCTTCACCCACCATTCTATCATTCCAATGGTGAATCATTGTGCAAGCCATGGAAGGGTGTTGATTGTGTTTGTGTTGTGTATTCATCCAAAATTTTGTGATGTATGTGTGTAACCTATTTGGTCCTTATTTCCCTTGCTCAGTGGGTGGCTTCATAGAAGGCTAGGTTGGGAGGTGAGCCTCCATGGTTCCAAGTTTTGTGTTGTTTGCAAGTTTTGTGAAGATGCAAGCCATGGAATGTTAGGGTTTCTCCCTAGTCAAAGTGATGAAGATCTAAATGTGCAATAGGAGTCTCGATGTTCAAGTCTCTCATTGCTCATGTTCTCAGTGATCATGTTGATCAATGTTCATGCTACTCATTGTTCATGTCTTTCAATGTTCATGATTCCTTATGATTTTGAAAGGGTCTCTTCTATTGCTTCATTGTGATGAAAGAGATTGTACCATGGTTATCTAATGTATAAGTAGACTAATGATCTTTTGGAATCTATGTGTTATGAAAGCATTGGTATGAGTTGCAGATTTGCATTGGTATCATTTTTATCATTTGAAAATGTATGAGGAAAGTTAGCGAAGAGATATATCCTATTAATAATACAATATTTATTGTGAAGTTTTGATGAAATTGGCATTAGCATTCATTCTCTTCTCCTTCTTACATTTTATTTAGTGAAATGGTACTTATAAGAGCTCTTCCTTGTTCATTTGGTATGTTATGATGGAAAGTTTGTATGTAGATCGCTACTGAATAGAAATATTTCATAGAAAATATGTAAAGGAATATCACTGGTTGTAACTATATAAATTGACTCTTAGTTGATTCCGTACAATTCTTTTGTGCATCTAATAGTAATAGAAAGGAAGTTGTTTAGTTTATTGCATGGATATCTTTTCCTCTAGTTTTCCAAGCTTAATATACTTCTAAGTAAATGAGCCATCAACTTAATTCCATGATAGGCTGGAAATGAAGATTTTTGTAAGTAAAAAAACACATTGCAAAACTATGAGACAAATTGCTATAGGCCTACATTTTCCTCTCTGGAAAATGTATGGGGAAGAAAAAAATAAATCCTTCCCAAATACAGAGCAATTAAATATTAGTAGTATATTCTTTAGATTCTATACTATCCAATAAAAATAAAATAGCTTATAATATATATATACATATATACATACATACATACATACATACATACATACATACATACATACATACATACATACATACATATATATATATATATATATATATATATATATATATATATATATATATATCGTAGTCTAACATGTCATGATAATACCTACCCTACGTGGTAGAATGATACTCATCAGTATCATGTGACTTCTAAGGTCACATCCACACTCAATAGAAAAAAATAATAAAATTTATAATGAAATAAAATAAAAATAATGGATAAAGGTATAAAAGTGTTCATAACAAATTAAAAATATCTCACTCCAAAAAATATATATATACGATCTCTTTATAGCACCTATGTCTTGAACACATGACAATGTATGTTTTTTTTAAAAAAAAATTATATAGGCCAAGACTTGACCTTTGACTACCTACCTACCCCTTAAACCATCACATCAAATGTCCCCATCCACCTAGGTGTATGTTTTCTTAAAATCTGACATTTGGTCATGTCAAAATCAGCTAATTCTAAAAGCACGCCTCCAAATTTGGTTAGAGGGTGTATCATCATATGAAGTGTACATAGGGAACTGGGATATGTTCCATCTTTATTGCAAGGGCTATAAGCATCCCACCCTAGCATTGGTGGAATATTACATGGTTGACTTGGAACAAAGGTGGAGGTGGTGAATAATCCAATGTAGATTATGATCCTTTTTCCTTTAAGCAGACCATGCTTATTATTAACTAGATCTATTTACATAAGATAGCTAATTTAGGTTGGTTTAAAGAGATGTCCAAGGTAATGAACTAACCATTATTTGTGTTCCTTATGACCCACATGAAACCTTTTGGGATCCACATGTAGGGAGAAGAGGTGGTCTTGACAATAGATATGGGATGATTAGGATTTAGGTTAGATAGGAGATTCCCTTTTCAAGTTTGTTCTTCCTAGATAATTATTAAATTATTTCCAAACTTTGAGTATAGGATAAAGCCACTTAGTGTTTGGGACTTGTTAATAAAACTTATTTTGTAATTTGGTTAGGTTGAGATAATATTTATATCAAGGAACTCACTAAGAACATGATTGATAATTTAACCATATGGTGGTGGAAAGGTTCAATATGATAGACATATGCTAGAAATAGGAACTATGGAAAGGTTAATTGTGTTAGATGGTAACATAAATAGTAAATATAATAAGTATATAAAATTAATCATAATAAAAATAGACATTATTGAAAAAAGTGCATGATATGAAGTCATACATTGCATCACTAAATGCAACCTTTTTCTACATTATTAGGTGTATAAAATGTGTTCATCAAATTGTCAATGAAAATGAATTTTTAATGATGATTTTAATAATAACCTAAATAAATTTACAAGGATGCATATATAATTGTTATTAAAAATAAAGTTAAGTACACAAGGTTTAGTAGTTAGAAAGGATGGGAATAAAGTACACTAGACATGCAAAATTTCCTACCTATATTAGTTTAGCAGTATTATTTGATCATCCACCTTTTTCGAATACTAAATATCTATATATAATTTTCTAATAAAATGATGGTTCAATTTTTTTTTTTTTTTTTTAAATAATAATAATGATAATAATAATAAATAAATAAATACAAATAAAAAAAATTGGTTATGTTGGTTTAATAATTTTAGGGCATGGCATATTTAGTTCTTGATTTGCAAGCATTAATTGATTTATCATGTCCATTTGAATGTTTGCAAGCTTCTACACATATGATGTCTTCTCTTCAAGTTTTTTTTGTCAATATCCTTTTGTCTTATTCAATCATGACTTTATCTTCTTCATCTTTCTTTCTTAATTTAGATAGTTTACATATCATAACTGATTGAGTTTTTTACTCTCTTTTTAGATTCATGACTTCTTCATTTAGGGCACCATTCTTTTCCATCCAATCTAGAATTGCTTCATAAAATTCTTTAGAGTTCTTATCTTCAAATAATCCTATAGTATATATCTCTTAATATTTTTTTGTATGGCCATTTCCTTTCTTCTTTTCAATGATTGTTGCAATTCATCTCTTGCTTCTTTCAACTAATGTAGAATAAGTTGCATTTCACTATTTTGGTTCTTTATGGTCTTTCCTAGTTTGTAGACTTCCATAGATCTTACCTATTAAGTTGTTGAAATTTTGTTCAAGAGAACTTACCTCTTATACAAATTGTTGGAAATAACAATGGAAAAATAAGTTCTAGTGGGGGGGGGGGGGGGGGGGGGGATGGGGAGAATCAACACTTAAAACTTCTACCTCTAAAATATATCACCTTCATTTGTCTCATAACTTAACATGTAAACTGAAATAACTAAGCATGCTTTACATCCATAGCATAAAATAAATAACATAATAAACTAATTACCCAAAAACCTTCCAATGAGAAGGTAAAAATGGGGTGGGGATGACATCCATAAATCTTCACTACTGTAGTAATAAAGTGTGGTCAATTATGGCTACATAGTTAAGATCATAAACTGGGTAAAAAGATAGATCTGTGTCACCGTTTGTGATACAAAAACCTATTTTGGTCAAATCTCATTTCTCTATCAAAACTCAATTTAAAAAAAAAACTAAAAATACCCTTTTATAGATTTCAGATTCAATATCATCATTATATAAATTTTTGAGTGTTTTGATTAGTTATAATATGTTATAATCTAAAAATATTATAAGTCGATATTTTAACATTTCAGAAGATGCTCTCTCAAAAAATGAAAAAAAATAGTAAATCATATATATATATATATATATATATATATATATATATATATATATATATATATATATATATATATATATATATATATATATATATATATATATATATATATATATTTATCACTAGAGGAGAGAATCCTTTTCATGAATATGTAATTTTTTTTCAAGAAGGTATAGATTTGATAGGGAAGTTTTGACGGGAGGAAAAAACTGTTGGATTCTGACAAGGTCAAACTTGAGTACTTATAACAAAGAAAATATACATCAAAAATAATTATTTCTTTTTTTGTGCACTAGCTATACATGTCATCTATAAAATATTTTCAAATCATAACAAAAAAAGATGATTTGCACATACTTGTTTGACGGGAACTACATCCTATATTTTTTACAGTTAAAAAAGGCACTTCAAAATAAAATAAAATGAATAAATTCTTAGTCAAAAAAATAATAAAAATTATAGGCATAAAATTCATACAATTCTACACATTTCATCAATTTACATCATCTGCATATTTTAAACGCAAATACCATTTTTTTTGTCATTAATGTTGAACTATAACATTTTGATATCACTTTTCTTTATAAAAGGTGACACAAGTTTGTGCTTTTACCCAACTGTGATCTACCCTCTAAAAGATATACCTTGTTAAAGGCTTACAAACACTATTACTTCTCATGTTGCTAAAGGATTTAAAATCACAATTAAGTAAGCACTTAGTTAACATATTTACAATAGGACTTTATGACTACTTTGTTAAGAGTTTTACTCTATATTGTTGGAAATGAGAATGGAGTAACTGAGAGGGGGAGGGGGTGAATCAGTTACAGCAAAAACATTTCACAATCCCTTAGATGTCTAAAATCTTGATCTTAGTTACAGATTACTGAAACTTGATAATGCAACAAATACTAATAATTATTAAGAACTAATAACCAAAACAATTTAGCAATCATGAACACTAGAGACACCAAATTTAACGTAGAAACCCAATATGGGAAAAACCACCAACGTAACTAGTTACTATTTTTCACTCTTCTGAAGTGAGCCCTATTAGGAGCCAACCCTATTAAAGGTTACAAAACACACTGTTAGGTGTGACCCTGTTAGAGGATTTAATCGCCCTGTTAGGAGTGGCCTTGCTAGAGGTCTTTAGAACAATTCAACTAAACTGTCACCTTGTTAGAGGATTTATAGAATGGTTGTTAAACCAACTCTATTAAGAGATTTTGAGTTCACTATTACAATGGTTAGAAAGCAACAATGAAATGACCTGATATAGTGTGCAACTTATCTTTGCTGATTACAGATCTCTGTTATGCTTGACTGGATCCTTACTAATCAAATACAACTTTGCAGCTCCTTTAACACATATGATCCTCCATCAAAATTTTCTCAACATTTGCCTCTTCATACTATAATTTTCATTCATAACTTTTTCATAATCACACCTCTCTATTTTTGATTTGCAACTTGAGTGACCATATATACCTTTCAGATTATCTTAGTTGGCTCAAATCACTAACCAATAATCAAACAATATACAATAGCTGGCTAGAAATAATTAAAATTACAAACTAAAAAATCCCTTTACTGGCCGACCTTGCTCAGTTAATACTATTCAAAAAATAATTCCTGTGTTAACCGACTGAGCGTGGTTAATACAGCAAACTCTGTGACAACCCTTCAATCGCCGGGAGAACTCGGTAAGTACTGAGTTTCCATAGATGACCGAGTGAGCTCGGTGGAAACTATCTTGGTAATCACTGAAACATTCATTTACCTTTCTGACTCGGTAAACACTAAATCCTTCAGTTACCTTTCTGACTCGATAAATACTAAATCCTTCGTTTACCTTCCTGACTCGGTAAATACTAAATCCTTCGTTTACCTTCCCAGCCTGGTAAAGACTAACTTTTCTTCGCTTACCTTCCCAGCTTGGTAAACACTAACTTTTCTTCTCTTACCTTCCTAGCTCAATAAATACTCTTTTACAATTTCCTTCGATCACCGAGTGAGCTCGGTAAGTACTGAACTTCTTTTGTTAACCAAGTTAGCTCGGTAGAAGCTATCTTTACAGTGTAATATACAGCAACGCTTGGTAGACTCTGTAAACTACTATGCTTACCTTCTGAGCTCAGTAGACTCTGTCTGATGGCTGATATGACATTTGTGCAACATCAAATACAACACTCAATTAACCAATTGTATCCAACAATCTCCCTCTTTGGCATTGATGAAAACACAACATGTCATAGCAGAATGAAATTTGAAAACAAGTCTTTCTCTTATAGTGTAGCACAATATGTCAATATAATACTTCTCCCTCTTAGATAGAAACTTCTCCCTCTTTTAGTAATCTCCCTCTGTGAAGGAAAGATATGACAGTTTTATTCTCCCTTTACAAATGCTTACAAATTTCAGAATAGATATTACAATTTTACTCTCCCTCTTTGACAACACATGCCAAAGACAATACAACATAGTAAAAGCTCTTCTTCATATGCCAAAAGTACTCTCAACTGGATTACAATGTACCTTATGTATAGATTCATATGCAATGACTTCAATACTCTACTGCATCAACTTGATAGATTTTCAATTTGTCATATCTTGATGCATCACTTAAAACTTTATTTTAGTGAACTTCAGATCAGGGAGTGACCCCTAACTTACCTCTGAGATACAAGAATGTATCCTTAGGTAATGGCTTTGTGAATATGTCAGCAATTTGTTCCTTTGTATGCACATATTCTAGTCTGATCTCCTTGTCTTGCACCAATTCTCTAACAAAATGATATTTTATTGCTATGTGCTTGGTTTTGGAATGCATCACTAAATTCTTAGATATATTGATTGCACTAGTATTGTCACAGAACATAACAACTGGTTCTTTGATTTCCATCTTCATTCCTTGTAATAACTACTTAAACCAAACAATGTTGGAACAATTTAGTACTGCAGCAACATACTCTGCCTCTGTTGTAGATTGGGATGTACAATTCTGCTTTGTTAGATTGTGGTGACTGATCAAGAAAGTACTGTACATACTTCATAAATAGTATGGCCGACATATGGCCGACATGTTATAACCCTAAAGCGGTTTAATACTTGTATAAAAAGGGCTTAGGGTTGGGTATTTTTCATATGTGGTGATACGAAATTGGTTCTTGCAGCGGTATTGAGCTGTAAGGGATTACAGATTGTAATCAGGTTGTAATCACTGGATTGTAATAAGATCGGACTTGCTGTTTGGTGGACGTAGCCCAGGGATTGGGTGAACCATGTTAAATCTTGGTGCCTTGTGTTCATTTCTATTTGTTCTATTATTTTTTGTTATTGGTTATATTTGCATGTAGTTTTTATTTCTGTCTGTGGTTTATCCTAACATGCTTTTTGCTTGTCCAAGAAACCAATCTCTCTCCAAGAAAGAATGCTCCTCCACTTGTGCTTTTTCTGTCATCAAGATTCCCTGCCCAATCAGCATCAGTAAAAAATTTTAGATTCAAATTACCTCCAAATTTGTACCATAGTCCATAATCTATGCCTTCTTCTTGAGAGTATCCTTTGCATACCAATCTAGCTTTGTTTCTGGATACCTTACATCTTCAGTCAACTTATTTCTAAATACCCACTTGGTTCCTATTATATTCTTATCTTTAGGCCTGGGTACAAGAGTCCATGTCTTGTTCTTCTCTATCTATTCTATTTCCTCATTCATTGCCTCAATCCAACTATCATTTGCCAATGCGTCTTTAATACTTCTAGGTTCAAAATCAGCAAGTAAACAAGTATTTTTCAACTTACTTCTTGTCAGGGTTCCTTAATATTTGTCTCCAATGATCTTATCTTTTGTATGATGTCTTCTGACATATTTAGCTAATACAGGTTCTTTACCTCTTGAATGAGTTTCATTGATATCTGCTTGTGCTTCAATTTCATATTCGGGCTTTTTTGGCTTGGTTGCTTCAGACTCGGTAGACACTTGCTCAGTATTGTCTGAATGTTGATGTGGCTCAGTTTGAACTATTTGCAACTCGGTTACTGAAGACTCAGGAGTTGAGAATTCTTGAGTGAATGGTATACTTGGTATAGTATCAGGTTCAATGTAAAAAAATCTCTTGTAGTCTTCAGGTATCTTTTTGCTTTCTTCTTCTGATTTGTCTACAAACTCATCAACTTTCACATGTGCACTTTCTATGACTTCAGTATGCACAATTTCTAATATATCTTCAGACTGATATTTTTTACCTTTAAAACTAGCTTTTCCCATTTTACCAATCTGACAATTCTTGCATAGACCAACCTTAGGTTTCTTAATGTTAGGAATGCCTCTTACTTTCTTGAATTATCTTATTTTTACCAAATTATCAAAATTGACATGACACAACCTTTTATGCCATAACCAACTCTCTTCAATTTGAGCAATAAAACATGAGCATTCACCAAGTTCTAGATAGAACAAGTTACCTTTAGTTTGGGTGCCAGATCCTATCAGTTTTCCTTGGTCATTCAACAGTCTCACCTTTCCATGCATGAATTCTACCTTGAATCTAGTATTTAGTAACTGTGCAACACTTAGCAAATTATGTTTGAGACCTTCAACCCAGTAGGCATTATTACATATAAGTTCTTTGGATAGACAGATTTGTCCTCTTCCTTTTATGAAATGAGGTTCATTATTACCAAACCTCACACTGCCACCATCATAATCTTCAAACTGATCAAACTTAGTTTTATCACCAGTTATATGATGTGAGCAACTTCTGTCTATAATCCATGTATTATTCTTACTTACATGAGAGATAAGATCCATTTTATCTTTGTCATCACTATCAGAGTCATCTTTAAAAACAATATAAACAATTTCATCCTCACTATTACCAGAATCCTTAGAATTTTCAGCAATGAAAAATGATTTCTTACCTTTGTTCTTGGATGATTTAAATTCTTTCTTTCCATTCCATTTGTGATCTTTCTTTTCATCATTGTTTTTCTTGTTTGGGCACCTTGCTGCAATATGACCAATTTCATCACAAGAAAAATAGATTAGAGGAACTTTACCTTTGTATTTTCCTCTGCTTCTAGAATATTTCCTAGCTAGTAGAGCTTCAATCACTTCGAGATCACTGTCTGAACTTTGGCTTGATTCATTTTCACTTTCTAACTATGATTCTATCTTCTTTTTGTTTTTCTCTTTGAGTGAGAGCTTGGCTTGAAATGCTGATTCAATGTTTTTGGAGGCTAGAACATAGTTGTCAAAGTTATCTAGTTCAAATGAAGTTAGTCTTCTTACTATGGCCTCAAGATTTATCTTATGATTTGCTTCACACCTTCTTTCCTGTATTGCAGAGACTCTAAATGCATAAATGGGAGGCAAGGTTCTGAGAACTTTCTTACAATTGTTTCTCCTTTGATGTCACCTCCAGCTGCCCTGATTGCACTTACACATGCTTTAACTCTTTCAACATACTTTGCAATGTTTTCATCCTCTCTCATCCTCATTTGATCAAATTGTCCTCTTAGACTTTTTGCTTTTGCTCTTCTCACATTATCATCCCCTCCATAGATCTCCTTTAGCTTGTTCCACATGTTAAAGGAATTTTTGCAGTCCTTAATGTCATCAAATTCTTCATAGCTGAGAGCAGATGCTATATCTATCATCATATTATTGTGAGTCTTCTTTTCAACAATATCATTAACTAACAATGTGCCAGAAGGTTCTTCATATTTTTCTTCAAGGTATTTCAGTCCAGTATCACCAACAGTAGCCAGATGAAGTTTCATCAATTCTTTCCATGCTGAGAAGTTATCTCTATTAAGCATTGGAATTTCTCTTTTGTAAGACATCTTGATCTTTGTCTTAGAACCTTGAAATCCTTTCCTGCAAGCACCAAAAAGCTCTGATACCAATTGTTGGAAATGAGAATGGAGTAACTGAGAGGGGAAGGGGGTGAATCAGTTACCACAAAAACATTTCACAGTCCCTTAGATGTCTAAAATCTTGATCTTAGTTACAAATTACTGAAACTTGATAATGCAGAAAATACTAATAATTATTAAGAACTGATAACCAAAACAATTCAGCAATCGTGAACACTAGAGACACCAGATTTAACGTGGAAACCCAATATGGGAAAAACCACCAATGTAACTAATTACTGTTTTTCACTCTTCTGAAGTGAGCCCTGTTAGGAGCCAACCCTGTTAAAGGTTACAAAACACATTGTTAGGTGTGACCCTGTTAGAGGATTTAATCACCCTGTTAGGAGTGGCCTTGCTAGAGGTCTTTAGAACAATTCAACTGAACTGTCACCTTGTTAGAGGATTTATAGAATGGTTTTTAAACCAACTCTATTAAGAGATTTTGAGTTCACTATTACAATGGTTAGAAAGCAACAATAAAATGACTTGATATAGTGTGCAACTTATCTTTGCTAATTGCAGATCTCTGTTATGCTTGACTGGATCCTTACTGATCAAATACAACTTTGTAGCTCCTTTAACACATCTAATCCTCCATTAGACTTTTCTCAACATTCACCTCTTAATACTATAATTCGCATTCATAAATTTTTCATAATCACACCTCTCTATTTTTTATTTGCAACTTGAGTGACCATATATACCTTTCAGATTATCTTAGTCAGCTCAAATCACTGACCAATAATCAAACAATATACAATAGTCAACTAGAAATAATTAAAATTACAAAGTAACAAATCCCTTTACTGGCCGACCCTGCTCAGTTAATACTATTCAAAAAATAATTCTTGTGTTAACCGACTGAGCTTGGTTAATACAACGAACTCCGTGACAACCCTTCAATCATTGGGAGAACTTGGTAAGTACCGAGTTTCCATAGATGACCGAGTGAGCTCGGTGGAAATTGTCTTGGTAATCACTGAAACCTTCATTTACCTTCCTAACTCGGTAAACACTAAATCCTTCATTTACCTTCCTGACTCGGTAAATACTAAATCCTTCGTTTACCTTCCTGACTCGATAAATACTAAATCCTTCGTTTACCTTCCCAGCCTGGTAAACACTAACTTTTCTTCACTTACCTTCCCAGCTTGGTAAACACTAAATTTTCTTTGCTTACCTTCCCAGCTCGGTAAATACTCCATCACAGTTTCCTTCGATTACTGAGTGAGCTCGATAAGTACTGAACTTCCTTCATTAACCAAGTTAGCTCGGTAGAAGCTATCTTTATAGTGTAATATACAACAATGCTCGGTAGACTCTATAAACTACTATTCTTACCTTCTGAGCTCAGTAGACTCTATTTGATGACTGATATGACATTTGTGTAACATCAAAGACAACACTAAATTACCCAATTGTATCCAACAATTCTTTTGTAGAAGTTCTTTGATTGCCTTGTCTGCCTCATTAGCTTCATTTGAACTACTTGATGGGATGAGATATTCAATTTTTTTTTCATTATACTGATGATCATTCATTTCTTTTCCAAGATCTTTCCTTCTTTTTTAGGGATAGAGAAAGATGCTCTTTTTCTTCTTTGAGTTGTATCTTTTATCAGGGATCTGCAATTGAGCTCCATGTGGGTCAAGTGATTTGAAGTGATTTTCTAGCGAAGAATTTGTGTTATGAAATCATTCTCTCACTGAGCAGCAATGGCATCCACAAGCACCAATGGCAGCAAGGCGAAGAAAGGTTCTGAAATGCTTGTGAAGGGAGTTGAATGGAAGGCGCCCAATTTCAAAATCATTCCTACCATTGCTGAATCACTCGACCTGCATGGAGCTTAATCGCAGATCCCTCCAAAGGTACTTCTTATCAATGATATTTGTACTCATTTCAAGTGTACTATGCAAGAAAATGGGACACTAGATATGGATAGTACCCTAGCCAAGTTATGCATGGATGGAACCCTAAAACCAGAGTTTAAACATTTGGAAACCAAAGGTTTAAACCATATCCCACATCTGCCAAGGAGTTTCCAAGTGAAATGGGTAAGGTATATCTTAAGCCATGTGCATGATGGACAATTGTGGTTAGAGCAACCCATCCTCATAATGAAGAAGATGATCCACAAGATCACGGGTTTACCAATATTGACCAAAGCCAAAACAACCAAAACCCTAGGTCGAAGATAAACTTCAAAAATTAACCCAAGCTATATGGGATGGCAGAGGTTTAAAGCTTAACAATGTTTCAAATATAGAACTAAAATTTGGTATTTGTGTTATTGCATACAAACTGTATAGTTTTAGCAGGCTGAATAGTGTACCCTATGAGGCTGTAGATTTGGCATATAAGATTGTGAAGAAAAACATGGAGTTTGACCTAGCTGATGTGCTATTAAAACAATTGAATAAAAACATGGATAGCATAAAGACTGCAAAGACAAACCCCTGTAAATTTGGTTCTTTGCTAGTTTGTTTATTTTTCTATGTACAAAAATTCTTTCCATCTAAAGGTGCAGTTGTATGGAGGAAAGATAATCCAATTTTGTATCAAATAAACAAGTTCATAGTAGAAATGGGTATCAATTTTGACAAGGTAATGGATAATTATTTTGAAGATTTCAAGGAAAGGATGAACAATAAGTTCAGGATACCTCCGAAACTTGTTGAAGATTATAAGGATGATGTCTGTTTCATGGTTGACTATGATAGAGTCTACATCCAGGTAGTCAAATCCCGAGTGGCATGGGTAAAACCATTGCCCTACGAGCTAAATATTGATGATGCCAGAGATATCATTGAGGCACTGGTAAATGAACCAGTGGATCCAAAGTTTCCTACATTTGGAACCTATGAAGAGGCAAAGGTTAGAATAGAGCTTGAAATCAAGCTTCCTCAAGCAATCTCTAAAGGCAAGAGAAAGATAGAAAAGCTGAAAGCTAATACTGGACCTCTTATGCTTATCGAGGGCAATGGTGAGGATGAAGAAAAAGAAGAAGAAGAAGAGGAGCCAGAAAAGGAAGCAAAGCCGGCAAAGAAAAAGGGTAGGGTAATCATTGCCAAACCTCAAGCGGTGTTCACAAGGAGAACCAGGAGAGGCAAGAAAGAAGTTGTGTTCAGCAAACCTCCTCTAACATTTGAAGAAAGGATGAAACAACTAAGGATTGGTGTACGAATCAACAATTTCAAGGCATTGAAATATGAAACTAGAACTCCTGCTGAGCAAAAAGAAATTGAAGATCTGATATTGGAGAAGTTGGGAACTTGGAAATTCTCCCCAGACCAATTTGTTTCCCAAATTCTTGCTGAACTATTTGATAAAATAAAGGTGAGATGGGAGAACATTGAGCAAATAGTTAAAGACATTTTTGAGCAAAGATTAAAAGAACTGGTCCCCAGCCTAACAGATCTAGAAATCAAAAGGGCATTGAAGGATCATGAAGGTAGAATGAATATGAGATTTAATACATGTCTCATATTGCTAAGAAGCATTGAGCCAGTTGTTAAAAATGCAACTGATGTCTGGAGTGATGCATATAAACTACATAAGACAACTGAGGAACCCATAGAGATCAAGGATGATGATGAAAATGGTGATGATGAAGAGGATATGGATGGTGGCAAAACCATTTCCATGGAAGTAACTAATGAAGACCTTGAATAGGTAATGAAAAAGAAGGAAGAAGAAGAAAAGGAGGAAGAAAATGTTAAGGAAGAGGATGATGCAGTCAAAATTGCAGCAGCTATCATTGCCTCCCTTCCTCACTCTCCACCAAAGACTATAAAATCTACTATGGAGATAGGATCTTCAAGAAAGATTGTGAGCACAATAGAGACTTCCATTGCTCAATTTCCTCCAGTCTCCTCTCAGCTCCAGGTTTCTACAATGCAAGTGCCAAGCACTTCATCTACTGAGCTGGCAGTCACTTCTTCAGTTACTGAGCTTCAAAGCACATCATCAGCCACCGAGTCATCCACCATAGTAGTTACTTCACTGAGTATATCTCTTCCACCTGTAGCTTGTACAGTAAGTCTTCCAAGTTTCTTATCATTTTTGTCTTCCTTAGCCACATTGGCCCCAATTTTTGCTCCAGTCAATTCTCCAATTGTAAATATACTAGTATTTACATCATTTTTGAGTAGTACATCATTTTTGGGAAGTATATCAAGTTTTGATACAGCCAACACTTCTCTTAGTTTACCTTTAGTTGGTCCCATTCCAGTCTTGACTACTAATCCTACATCATCAACCATTGTATCTACTTCAAAAGGAAAAGAGGTAAGTACTGCAGATAAACCAAAGACACCATTGAAATTGTTTCTTACAAGAAAAGTATTAGATGGTGATATAGATTTGGATGAAGAAATTGTCATTCCAAAGATAAATCTAGAAATTGCTATAGTTAATGAACTAAGATCGGCTAGTCAGCGTCTAGAGAAAAAGGCACAGCAAATGTAGCTAAGGAATGAAAGGGACAGAGAATTCAACATAATTGAGAGTGCTAAAAACATAATAACTATGGCTATAAGTGTTGATGTGGATTCATCTCAACACATTTTGTTGCAGCTAGAAGAAGTGGTGAATAAATTTAATGAGGATATCTCAGGACAAGAAAAGTTAATGGAGAAAGCAAAAAGGAAATTTGAAAATAAGGTGCTTGAACACATTGCTCAGCACTTAGCAATAAAACAAGTTGAATTAGCCTCAATTTTGTCTAACATTGAAAATTATTTTAATAACATAACCTCACTTTTTGCAAAACTTTGTGATGTTACCGAGTATACAAAGGAAATAAGAGAAAAGTTAAATAAGATAGATAAGGATCTGAAGATAAGTGCCCAATCGCTGAAGCTTGACCCCAGCTCAAGCTCATCTCATCACCTCAGGATCAAATTTTTGGCAGAGAAGCAGGCAGAGCTACTCAAAGAGGAAGTAAGGATAAGGTCTACACTGCTGAAAATCCAGAACATGATCCTTCCCATCATGAACACAATGCAAAAACACATTGCATATTCAAAAACATTTATCCATGACAATAAATTCTCTGTTGCAGACCATGTGATTGAACTTTTTGTAGAAGTTCAAGTAGCTCTCTCCACATGTAAAATCCTACAAGACAATTGGGATAAAACTCTGCAACTAATTCTTTAGGTACATTCTGAGTTTATCACACATTTTGGTGTCTCCATGTAAATACATTCTTTATTCTTTGGCATTATTGTGAAAAAGGGGGAGAAAGTAATATATAGAAGAGAATCGGACACAAAATGGGAGAAGGTAATAAAGTAATAAAGAAATAATGATAGTGGTGATAATATGAATAAAGACATATAACTCATGTAAAAACCTTGTGTATAATGTATGGGGGAGTTATATGTAAGGTAGCCCATGTATATTCAGCTTAGTAAAATCAAGTCAATTTTCTCAGATCTTGTATATAAATTTTGGCTCATAAGTGTTTTTGTCACTAATGCCAAAGTGGGAGATTGTTGGAATAATGATACATTTTTCATTAGTTACAACACTTATTTGATTCTGAATGCTTACCAAGTTCATCACTCAGTTTACAGTTCATATAGAGCATTCATTGGTTACCAAGTATGTTCAATAGTGTTTACTGACTCAGGAAGGTAAACAAAGGATTTAGTGTTTACCGAGTCAGGAAGGTAAACGAAGGATTTAGTGTTTACCGAGTCGGGAAGGTAAACGGAAGATTTAGTGTTTACCGAGTTAGGAAGGTAAATGAAAGATTTAGTATTTACCGAGTTAGGAAGGTAAACAAAGGATTTAGTATTTACCAAGTCAGGAAGGTAAATGAAGGATTTAGTGTTTACCAAGTCAGGAAGGTAAATGAAGATTTCAGTGATTACCAAGATAGAAAGATAAAAGAAGTATTCAGTGCTTACCGAGTGAATCGTCGGAGTTAGTTTCTACCGAGTGACACAATGTTTACCAAGTCACCAGTGGTTACCAAGTTCCAAGCTACTCAGAATGATTAGTATGGACCGTACCCCTGCTCTTACAAAGTACATGACGATGCAATGTATTGCAGTGGATGCCGAGTGTTAGAAGGTCATCGAGTGAGTTTGAGGAACCTGAGTTTTCTACTATCTGGCTGACTCAGTAATGTTTTGTCCACTTGTGTTCAACCGACCTTGTTGCTGTAAATATTGGAATGGTATATATGTAATGTATTGTGCCATTTGCAATAGAGAAAAGTAAGAATGTAATTGAGCAAATTGAAAGAGAATCAACAGCAGAGTATTCAACAAGGTTATGAAGGAGCAGCAAAGATATATCCATCACATCAAGTGATTCGTACATAAGATCTAATCAACAAACTAGTTGCAAGTAGATCCATTGCTTCATCTTGACAGGTGAATCAGTTTGTAAATCCTTTAACAGGGTAGACTTAAAAGTCTTTTGTAAATCTCCTAATAGAGTGCATACTTCATTGTATGTCTGTAAATCCTCTAACAAGGTGGATCTAGCAGTCCTACTTGCTCCTAACAGGGCAGATCACCAGAAGTGGTCATTGTAAGCCTTAACCAGCCAACTTTATACTGCAGTATTGAAGTTTTCTGGGCATCATCCCCACCCCAATTTTACTTTCAAATTGAAAGGTTTTTGGCTCACCAAATCAGTGTGTTAATCTTTTACCCAACTGTGATCTACCCTCTAAAAGATCTACCTTGTTAAAGGCTTACAAACACTATTACTTCTCATGTTCCTAAAGGATTTAAAATCACAATTAAGTAAGCACTCAGTTAACATATTTACAATAGGACTTTATGACTACTTTGTTAAGATTTTTACTCTATATGTCCTATTAAAATGATTCAACAAATAATCCTTTAGTTAGCACCTTTTTGTTTGATGTCAGATATCCTCTTTACTGGTTATCTTTTGATCCTCTTGATTAAATCTATCTTCTCTAAGATTTTTCACTACTTTTCTCTATTCCTTTTAGACTAATTCTATATTTCATAATTTTTTCTTAGCCATCTTCTCAATTATGAGTGCCCTCTCTAATCTTAGCATTCATCTCCTTCATGCATTCATACACTTATTTCCTCATCCTCATTTCCCTTCAAGGTTTGCCTCCTTAAATAGATATTATAGAGATGGGCTAGGTTGAGATCAATGATTGTGATTGATCCATATTGCCACCTTAAACTTCTCTTAATTTGATTAGTTTCATTCATTGCATAAGGATGCATAATATGACTCCATACTTGTCTCTTATAATCAGAAATTCATGATTATGTTAGCCAAAAATGGTTTACATAATACTTTATTCCATTACAAACAACTATGTCATTCATTTTTCACTCAACATCAATATGCTCTGATGCCCAGCCTTTACTATGCTTTTTATACTGATACTCAACTCCTAAATAACTTAGCACATACTATTTCTTGATATCTAAATCAATTGGCATATACTATTTACTTAGCACCTTCTTGGCTTGGCACCTAAGTGACTCAACACATTCTGACTACTTGACACATACGGTCATATTACTCTACATGTATTGTCTAGGAACTTATGCTTAGCATGCTTTGATTACTTAGATCACACTAATTTCTCTGCTCACTTTGATCACTTGACATGAACTATGCACTCAACTTGCACTATTCTTTGCTAAATAATGACTAAGTGTTTTGTCACTATAATGTCAAAACCACAATGAAATTAATAGTATTAGAGACATCATCATTCAAATATATATATATATATATATATATATATATATATATATTTTGTAATCCTCATGTTCCTTCTTACTCTCCTCATCATTTAATCTATAAACTCATCAATTCTAACATTTGTACTTTCAATCATTGTGTTAGTCTCCTTGTTCAAATATTTGTAAGCCTTGCTCCTAGTAGAGTAACCAAGGAATAATCTTCATCCCATTTAGAATCAAACTTTCCATTTCTTACATCTTTATTAATGTAACACCTACTTTTAAATATTTCAAAATAACTTACATTTGATGTGTGTCCATAATAGAGTTCATAATGCTTTTTATTTGTTCCCTTTCTTAACTAAACTTAGTTGAGGGTGTAAACAATAGTTCTAATAGATTCTCTGTAAAAAATTGTGTAACTCATTTTTTAATCACTAATTTTCTAGTAGAGTCAACAATTGATATGCTTCTTCTCCCTACAACTCCATTCTATCATGGTGTCCTTGGTGCAAATATTTATCTCTTAATTCCATGATCAACACAAAAATTAGTAAATTCATTAGACATAAACTCACCCCCTCTATTTGATCTTAAATATTTTAGTTGTTTACTAGTTTCTTTTTCAACTCTAGCTTTGTACCACTAGAACATTTGGAAAGCACACAATTTTAACTTCAAAAACACATCTATCATCCTTTTAGAATAAGAATCAATGAAAAATATGAAATATTTGTCTCCATAATAGATCTCTTCCATAGGTCCACAAAAGATAGTATGTACCAATTCTATAATATCATTAGATGAATGCAATTTAATAGATAAACTAGACTTAATCATCTTATTGAGTTGACATTGCTTACACATATCATTATCATATTTGTGTAGATTTGGAAAGTGTCTCACTTTTTTCTTTCTACCCACCTTGATCATATCCTCAAAATTTAGATGACACACTTCTCTTTTTCTATAACCATAAATATGTAATTCTAGAAAATAGACATGTATTGATAGTAGGATTTAGGTAAAATACATTATATCTTGTTTGTTCTCTAGTACAAATTAATTTTCCATCATCACCATATATCTTTACCTTTCTATTATAAAATTCTAATATGTGACTTGTATTATTCATATATGAAACATTCAAAAAATTATCCTTGAACCCAATAAGCACCATCGGATTTGATTTTTTCATTCAACCTTAATTAACCTCTACCTTTCATAGGACATGAAGCATCATTCCCAAATTTAATAGTTCCTCTATTATATTCTTAAAGTTTGATAAACTTATATATATAACCAGTAATGTAATGCAAGCATCCACTATAAATAATCCATGTATCATTTTTACTAACATGAGAATTGAGAGTTTTTTTATTCCTTGCACATTTCCTCTTCTAAATCATCTTTAACAATAGAATTTACCACTTATTCACCTCCATTTTCATCATCAAATTCTAACTATATGTTCTTTTTGAGGTGTCATTTTTCATGATGCTTAACAATAGGAATCCTTTTGAACTCCCCCCTTGAAAAGCTAATTTGGGATCAACTCCAAGGTTCTAGGTGATCTTGTGACCTACTAAAATCCACTTAGTTGAAGATAAATGTGTTTTTTTATAGGGAGGCCTTTGCTAACATTGACTAATTTTGGATAATATGTTCAATCTACTTGCTCTTTCAAAATTAACCACAAAAGAGATATGTTTTTTGGTACTTTCTATTTTTCAAAATGAATGCAATCTAACAATGCAACCATATGAATTCCTAATTTAACCAAGTGTTAGTAAATAAAATACCAAAGATAAGGTAATGAGAGATGAAAGAAAATAACATAAAAGGGAAATGCCTAATGAAAATAGGAGCAATGCTTCTTGAAATCCACTTGTGCAATCGTCAATGGGGATTGAGTAAAAAGTAAAAGATGTTTCACTTCTCATCAAATTGCAAGGCCACAAAAAGTGCCCTCATAGAAGACAAGAAGCTATGTAGGAAAAATAGGGTGATCTCTTCTCTAACTTAGTATGTCAATGGAATTTGTCAACATGTAGAAAACACTAGAACTAAAAGATCGCACAATCAAATCAACACAACAAAACTATTGGCTCCATTATTAACATGAACAAGAATCCATAAAAATAACATACTCTGACAAGAAAAACTACACTTAGTATGAGAGCACTAATATCATATATTATTGCATCAAAATAATAGCATGAAATACATATTCTTGAATTTATAACAAAATTATCTCCTCAATTTGTGTTGAGAGTGAAAGATCTCTTAATGCAAACATGTTCTTCTAAAGTTATACAAAAAATCTAATTATGTACAAAATGTCTCTCTAAATGGTGCTAAGTAGGAATGAACCCTTGTTTATATCAATTAATAGGTGCATAAGCCTTTACATGTCTTAAAACAAAGAAGGAAGTAGTGGATAAGAAGAAAGAAGTTGTAAGAGAATCTAAGAGTCATTGGAGGCTCTAAAAATAGAAGCTTGACCTTCTCTAATCATTTTTAGGAGTTAAAATTCCATAAGAACAAATTTTGAGTGCATGGAAAGCTCCAAATTTAAAACTGGTAGTTAACTATCGACACACCTTACTTCTTGAAAAGTGTTGGTACACCTTTGGAATAGTGCACCTTGATGGCAGGCTCAAAAAATCCAAAATTTTCCCAAGGTGTCAAAACTAATTTTCTAGCTTCTAGGTTTTGTTCCCCTTTATACCATAGCTATGTCTGGATTCTTACTCTCAAATTTCTCTATAATCTCCATCACTTGGGAAGCTTCTAGAAAATCCAATGCCTTATACTTATCTTTAGCTTTCTGTTAGTAGTTACTAATCTCCATATTAATATCTTCAAAATCATCTATTTTTAGTATCCAACTCCAACAAAACCTCTTTAGTCTTGAATGCTTGTCTGATATCTTCTACTAATGAAGCATCTTCAAAGGTCTTTTGGAATTGTTGAACCACTAATTATACTGGAATGAATTTAGTCCTTGACTCATCTTAAAAAATATCAAGGCAGACATCATTACAATACTTCTTAGCTTCCAAAATCTAATCTTGTGTTTGATCTATCAACTTTTGAACATCTTCATGAAATCCTTCCATTACCTTATTCCCACTATCTATCTTTTCAATCTAATCTTCTTGTTTATCAATCCCATCCATTGTATACACCTTTGTGAGTGTATGGTACCTTTGACCCTTTATTGTTTGAAGTGCTTGAAGGTCTTTTCCCTAGGTATGTACCTCATCCATCAACCCAAAATCCTAGTCCACTATGGATACCAGTTTATCTGCATTAGTTTGAACATGTTGTAATAGGATCAAATTAGAATATATAATTTGTACACATTTATCCTAAAAATTGTCATGTCATTTCTAACATGCACCAAAAATTGAATCTATCTATATAGTTTCCTTATCTCTCCTCTCTAATGCCACAACAAGAGTGATTTCTAGACTATCCAAGTCAATGGGGCCCACAAATTCATGAAAATAGTCTCTCAAAAGCTCATTTTCATTCCTTATCCTTACCAATTCTGATTCATACTTTTTCACCTACTTAAAAACCTCTTTCATGCCTATAGTGATCAAAACTTTAGTAGTGTCTACCATGAGCTTTCCTAAGAGGACCTCCTTGATCTGGTAATTGCTAGGAGTCAAACCCTTGATGCCAACATGTGGAGGAGGGATGGAATATATGTGCAAACAAGTTTTTATCTTGGTTCTTCATTACAAAGGCTAATGTTCATGCATCACCCATAGGTGGCTCAGGCTTGTTGATGGCTTGCACTAGCTTATCCATACTCTTCTCTTCATTCAAGTTCAATTTCCTCTTTTGTCTAACCATAAGCTCCCTCTTCTACTAGATTATATAGTGCCCATAGAAGACATGTATTTGGCTAAAGAGGGAGTTTTCCTTGCCAGCCCTTTTCCCTTATAACTCCTTTTGAGAGTCTTCTCCTTCTAAGAAAGATCTAAATTGGGAGTTTTTGTACCCATTATAGCTATACTTGTTGACTCTTTATCCTAAGAAGTTTGTTAAGGTTCTTCATGTATTTTCCCCTCCTTTGATACTTTATTAGTTGGTCTTCGTTCTGACTCTTCTCCATGTACAACTTTTTCTTTTTCTTTAGTAACAAGAGGAAGAGGAGTGGCTAAACCTTTGTCCATGAAAAAAAAAGTCCTAAAATGGTGTTGGTGATATACCTAGATATGCTTGTGGTTGAGGTGGTGTTTGATTCCAATCCTCTCCCAAAGGTTGGTTCATAGGTATATCTCATATCCTATAACACACCATTTTAGTTCCCATAGGCACAAAATCAAAATCATATATGTTGAACACATCTATTTCTTTCTCCTCCTATTCTTTAATTAACTACTATTGCTCATCTTTAGAAATGGTAACTTGAATAGTTTCCTTAGGAATGGATGATGATGTTATGGTCAAGCTCCTTCTTTTTTCTTTTATTGCAACCCTAGCTAAATGGGTCATCTAACTCAAGGGTAGATTATCTTCTTCTTCTTCATTGTCTACCTTAGCTATGGTTTTAGGCACCAAGGGATGAGAATAACCTTGTTTTGTAACTTTTTCCTTCTTCTCCTTCTCATAGTAGGTCCAACCCTAGCTTTCTTAGCAACTGAAGGAGAGGTCACTTCCTCTTGACTAGGTGGTGTCATCTCTTGTGGTTCCTTCTCTAGTTCCTATACCTATTCTTATTTAGGTAGAGGCAATTGTGCAATATCTTGAGCTTGAGTTGTTTCTTCATGTTGAGGCTCTTCATTCTTAGGTGCTTGAGATTGCTTTGGGGAATCTCTTTTCCTATTATTCTTGCCTTTATCTTCTTTAAAATACCCAACATCCATGTCATGTTGATATACCATTTTTGGCCTAACTAAAGATTGAGCAGGGAAAGTTGGTACTATAACTTTTGCACCTTTTCCCTTAACTAGGTGTGTTGTGGCTTGAAGGTAATAGTTTATGGAATCAAGTCAAGGTTAAAAGGATTGTTGATCTAGTCCCTTGTCAATTGAATTATAATGATGATGTTGCTTCTGGATTTGATTGTGTATGTTTTTTTATCATCAACATTTTGGATCACACTCTATGATCACACTTTTTACATCCTTCTCTCATCCTGATGATGGATCATAGAGTGTGATCTAAAATGTTGATGATAAAAAAACTTACACAATCAAATCCAGAAGCAACATCATCATTAGCAATGGATTATAGAAACCTGATATTATTAATTGAATTATATTCCTAGCCCTATGGTTTATATCTACATTTTCACCCTTATCAATCTCTACATTCATAATCGGCCTTGTCTCTATTATACAAGGGATCCAAGATATCTTGAGTGTCTTTCTCAATATCCTTAAGTTGGAAATTTATCTTTAAGGCACTCCCTACAAAATATAGAGTCATCCCACAATAATCCCTTCTTCAAATATCATAGTCATCTATTGTGTTCATCCAATGATCTTCGATGGACTCTTCATGCACAAACTATTTCCCTGCCAAATGTTGAACTCTGCCAATATTATCAAAATAGGGACAAGGGGAGTTGTAACCTTCCAAGGGATATTGATCCCACTCTAAATCAAAATTCATGATATCCTACTTCTACTTTACCTCAAATGTACGTATAGTAATAGGCCATATGTCTTCTTATGCTATTTTCTCACTTTGTCATATGTAGATATGAGTTGTCTTGCAATCTCCAATAAAATGAGCTTATTTGATGCATATCTTGGGAGTTTCTTCAGATTCACCATTATACAAACTACCCTTAGGTAAGTGAATGTCTTAAACTTGATGTAATAGGCACCAATCTTTGTGATCTTGTTGTTGCCTCTACTAACATCCTCTTAGCATAATCACCCTCTGTAAATAAGATGATTGAAAAAATGAAAGAATCATTCACTATTGAAATTCCTTTCTTTGATTTGAGAGCTTCTTATTTACCAACTAAGGATATATCACATAGGGCCAAGCACTGATATCTTGTATGCTTCCCTTCTTGTGCAATCCTAGATAGTAAATTATCTTTGCCACTAATAAGTACATGAAATATGATGTCATGCAAAACTTGGGTTTGTCTTTAACTCCTACCAACTACTCATCTAAGTTTTCACTTAGTATTGTGGCTCAATCATTTAGCATTTTGGCTATTTTGATGGTCTTTATAAAATAGACCATCCAGATGTGAAGATTCCTAGCTATCGGTAGACCCATGATTGTACTCAAAAGTACAATGGCATATCTGATGTCATCTTTCATATATCCCTTATTCATTTCTACCTTTTTGGCTTTGCATCCAAATGATGGTCTAGCAATAAAAAATGATGATTGTATGATCTTTGTGGCCTTCTTTCCATTCTCCTTATACCATATTTCTACTTGATGATAGGTTTTCTTCACATATTAATTAGCCCTAGGGAGATGGAAAACTTTCTCAATGTTCCTTGGTCTTACGTCTAGGGCTATCTTCCCTATGACACTTTTGAGAACTCTTTCTTTGGACACATAGTGCTCAACCAGAGTCATAATAAGCTTAGAAGACTATACATATGTGGGGTATGATGTAACATTAACCAACCTTGATCTGATAAGTGTTGACACCATCAGGGACCTCTCTTTAGGCTTATTATAGAGTACAAGGAATGTGTTCTAGTCTATGTGACCCAACTCAGTATCTCTGATCTCTAAATGATTATCTTAAAAATGTGATTTCTTTGATGCATCTTGAAACTTGAAGACAACGAGTTTCAAAGCAATCTTTTCAACAATTGAGGATGATGAGGAAGCCATTTTACATGCACAAAATAGAAAATTACTAGTCCAAATATGTGAAAATTAAACCCTTAACAAACCCTAATTTCCAAAAAATCAAACCTAGAAAACCAAAACATAAGAAAAACCACTTAAATACCCCTTAATAGCCCTATTATGCAATTTAGTACACCTTGTGCACCTTGATAGGTGTGATAGATGCTCTAAATATTCTTTCAATGGTTATTTTGTGTGTAATTGTGCACTAACATAGGTGTGCACCTTGATGAGATATGCACATGTGCATGTGTGCTATTGCACACATTGTAGAAGGTATGTGCAATAGGGGGACTATGTAGTTTAATTTACTAAGGGTGCACACATGAACACCTTGATGGGGTATGCATGTGTACATCCTTACTTAGTCTTAGATTTATTAAGTGTTTAAAATAATGGTGCATAGGTTTAAACCTTAGAAAAGTGCACATCTACACACCATTACCTTTGGGTGTCTTAGGTTTTGAGTTTGAAAGGTGTAAACATGCACACCTTGGATAGGTGTGCATGTGCACAACTTTCAATTAGGTGTGTTAAGATTTTTTTAGGTTTTGTAGTTACAAATAAAGGTGCACATATGTTCACCTTAAATAGGTGTGCACATGTACACCTTGTTAGAAACAATAGTCCAACAAGATAACTGGGGTGGGCGGGGATTGAATCAATTATCCAATAATTAAAAAATTTATCCACCTTAAATAATATTAACCACTCAACCAAAGTAAACAAAACCCATACAAAGATTCACATACACAAGTACACTAGATATGTTAACTAGGAAAACCCTTGATCATAGCAAAAACCCTGATGGGAATGATGCCCACAAGATGATGTACTAATATAAATATTCTTTTTTAGAGGATGGACCTTGTTAGGAGTCTATTAAAATATTTAGTAAATATGAGTCCTTGTTAGTAGACTTTGAATCCTTGTTAGAAGATTCCAACCTTGATAGGAGTTGTACCAACCTTGTTAGGAGTTGTAGAAGATAGAAGGACCCACTTTCAAAACATCTTTTGGGGAAAGATCACTAAATTCATTGTCCAATTGATCTCTCACCTATTCCTTGTAGAATAATCATATGTACTATACTTTAACTTCTTTCTTATATCTTCTCTACTAGACCAATCACTGTTAGACCTTGTAGACTAGGTCATGAATCTCATATCCAAGTATCAAACTTCAAATCACACAATAAAACTTTGGCAATGAAGTTTCCTTCACATTCCCTCTACTCTATTTATCTTTGCATTTTTCTCTTCGTGCTACTTATAATCATTCACATTCATCTATATATGATGAAGGAAAAAGTCATTCCTTTATACTGAATCCATAAAATAATTCCTTGAGTTGGCTATTACACCTTGTCAATTAATTATTATAAGACCTCATTAAGAACATGTTACACTTAGCAATAACATTAATCTTTCACCTTGTAACTTGAATAAATTTTTGTACATGCAATATTATGATGAGCTTAGGTTATCTATGACATCTGTATAATATCTTCTTCACATCTTTAACTTTGGCTTCATAGAATAACAACTCCACTAAGAGATATTACACATTTACCAGAATATGCCTCTGTAAACTCTATCTCAGAATAGTCTTCACCAAAACTTGCATAACTTCTTCCAAACATAATATCTTGTGCTTCCAAGGTTAACTATGTATACTAGACACTTAGTAGTATCTCCATTTAACTTTTTTTAGTGAAATTACTCAATTATCTATCCATACCAACTTGATCTTTCTACTATTCTTTTGTTAGATACCATAGAAAATTCCTATGTTGACATCAATGACAAAAAAAGTCATGAATGTAACATATCATCATGATAATGATCTAATCATATTTTCACAATACTCCCCCATGGAAGTATCATTAGAATTCATGTCTCTAACACACATTTATAGTGTCTTAACCATTTTCTATGTGTGTCTTCTTGTAGGTTTTGCTTATTAACTAGATCAAACATCCCTATGTAAACTTTTCATTAAATTGTTATCTTCATATATTAAGTATAGAGTAAACTTTTAGATAATGTCAGTTTCTACCAATTTGCAACAATAAGTAGTAAACATGAAAATAACATGCAACATAATGAACACCTACATAATTTGACACAAGTATTTAAGGTTAAAATCTTGTGAAGGAAAAAACTACTTGGAAATTGGCAACCCAAAATTTTTAATACTTAAAATAATATAAAAAAGATAAGTGATCCAAACTTAAATTATGTATTCTTTTCTTTCCTGATGGCTTCAATATTTTTTTCTAGTTGAATCAATTACAACTTAGCTAAGTTGTAGCTATGGTCCTTCTCGACAATTTAATATCCCAAATCTACATTTACACATGACACACTATTCAATCAACTTGACTAATAGAACTTGCATGGAATCATTTGGAATGAAACTCAATGATAGGGTTTTGATTATATTGATTGACATCCCACAACCATTCTACTTTGTTTTTGTTAGGTCTTCAATTAAATTCCTAGTCTGGTAGTGAACAATCTTCACTCAGTCAAGAGTAGGGTAAATAATTACCTGATGGATAATTGATTTGGTAATATTAACTATCTCATTCTCTATCTAGAACTTCATATCATGCATCTTGATTAAAATGATTTTAATCCACTCAACCTTGAAAACATTAGGAAAATCTAGGGCATGGGTCATCCCTTTCTTGTAAACTACTCTTCTTTCCTCCTTTAACACTCCATTCTTGCATATCTTATCATATGCTTTCCTAAACTCAAAATTCCCAATTTCCCCAATCTTACACAAGTATCATAATCATACATCATGTATCATAATCATACATCATGCACCATAATAAAATAGGGTGCAATCAGCAATAATTCTCTAAATATGTCTCCAATCATTGCAATCTCTAGATAGGCATTAAATTTTAGAGGAAGGTGTCCATCATTACACATAATTTAAGCATTTTTATCCTTCAATACATCCTTCTTTTGACTTATATATGGAGGTGATGCCATTACAAACTAGGTTTTAAAACTTTAAATAATTTTACAGAATAATAAAAGTCAATCTAAAGAGACTACAAACTTAATTTCACCAACAACATACACTACAATCTTATCTAGTTTCCATAAATAGATCAAAATCACCCTAATATCATTTTGAGAGTTCTCAATCATTGGGTGAATATATATATAAACTGAAAATTGACTAAATATGTTCAAAAATTTGAAATACCATTTCATTTAATATTTCATACTTTTAGTAGGTAAACACATAGTACACGATAACTATCTCAGCTTGCATAAGGCAACTTGGCCTACATACTTTCATTGACTCATTTATTCATCACAAACATTCAACTAACATACCAACTCAATTACAAGTGCATTACCATTCACAATCACATCTTGGTCAAATATATCAGCTTTCTTGATATAGGATCTTGTTCCATACTATGACTCAGTCACAAAATAACATTGATACCGATGCTCAATATCAACTATGCTCCAACTTAGTGTATATGTTCTTTACTTGGTCTACATTTTAGAACTATCCTAATGCATCTCATCTTATGTAAATATGGACTTCATTACATCTTATGTTAGGAATTGATGTATGAAATATCATTTAAAATATAGTTCCTCAAATACTTTCTTTTCTTAGGTTTTAGTACTGTGCTCACTTGATCCATTGGATTGGGTAATCTCAACATCAATAATTATACTATTTCTTACTTCTTCCATCTTCTTCCAAGTTTGATTCATTTGATTTATTTTATTTTCTACATCAACAATTCCTTTTCCTTTGTTTTTTTAATTTCTTGTTGCTAGTTCTTGAGTCCAACAGTTGTTGCTCAAATGTCCAATCTTATGAGAACTATAACAAATTGTTGAAGTTGATTAAAGATCAACCCCACAACTCCCAGGAATCACCTACATGAAAACACTTGTTATAGAAAGAGAGATGCAAAATCTATGGAGCTTAGAATTTCCAAATCTACATATGAGACATTCTTGATGAGAAAGAAGAGAAATTGCTATAATCAAAAGCAAATGAATGTGGATAATTATAAAGAGAGATTGTCCTTATAAAGGAGATCAAAACCCTAGTAGGTAAGTAACCTAGGTTGCATGATAATAATTAATTAAAGAATTAATTATATATGCCCAAATTTTAGGTTAAGTAAATGAGATATAATAAGTTATTTAATGATTAAATCAATATGATTTAATTAATAAGAAAAAACTTTATTACTCTAACACCCCTCTTAAGATAAACTTAGGAAGTAGCTAAAAACCTAGAAACTACTATGGAATGTAAATTTGGATCCCACCAACAAAGCACAATTAGGTACTCAAGAATAATCAAATCTCTAAAAAGAGGATAAAAAGAGAAAACCACATGGGAAAAACCTTACTCCAAAAAAAGATGGAAATAATGCTAAAAAGAACTAGTGAAGGAATGAAGAAGCCTCCAAACTAGGCAATGTCCTAGAAGATAAGAATCAAACATGATCATGAAGAAAACCGCTGAAGCATATAGAAGCTATAAAGATTTGTCAAAAGTAACTATTGATATGAAGAACCTCCACTAAAATAAAACTTGACTAGGTAGAGAAGACTATAATCTGGATCAAATCAAGAGGCACAGAAATGCAGGCAATTGAATTTGAAGATATAGATGGCATGAAACACCAAATCCTAAAGAACCAATCAATAAAACATGGAAGGTTACAACCAAAATAGGAATGTAAAGAAAAATATCTATATGGTAAATGATTCATCTCATCAAAATGCAAAGGTACCGAACCACTACATCCCCCTAGTACATAGGAATACAAAATGAATACATAGATCACTCTAATGAACCAAGGAAGCATACAAAACAATAGAAGAAAACCCCCTAATTCAAACAAGGATGAGGTGACATGAAACTAAAAATTAAGCTAAAAGAACTACATGTCAAGGAATGATAATCAAGATGCACAAAAGAATACATATGTATGTACTAAGGTGATCGATCTCAAATATGTCATGAGTCTAATGTCATATAAGGGAAACATAATAGACAAAGGAAGATGGAAAATAAAGACAAAATATCAACCCCCATGACACTTTAATCAGAGTATTGCATGTAAAATAAGGCACAAGATATGATGAATCCTAAGAATATAATAATCGAGCTATAAGTATCCTCAGATGACACTGCTCAAATTAGAAAGAAAAAAAAGGAAAAAAACCTAAAACAAAAATACAGATACAATATGACACTTTATCTTATTACATTTGCAAGAATGCATACAAATAATGTCTAAGTAGACTAGAAGAGACATAATGATTATACAATAGATAGTAAACACCATGATGAATCATCTAAAGCAACATAATTGATCCCTAAACCTAAAACAACCAAGATATCTATCAAAATGCAAAAAAGAAAAAGACTGAATAGGATGTGCCTAGAGTATAATATCTGGAAAAATAACCAACATCACTATAAAGAGATATGAAAGACCTTTGCAATGATATAAAGAATTTCCAAATCAAACATCAAATGCTCAAGATATGTCTCCCAAAGTATATAATATAAACCTTCACTTTGACTCAAAAAGACATTAAAAATGCATCAAAACTAAAAAATATATGTACCCCTATGATGGGCTTGGAACTAGTTTTCTAATAATATCTTATTTGTCGAAAATGGAGTCTATATGCTTGAGTATGAGTGAAAAATTGAAGGTAGGTCCAAACAAGGCCTGAAGGAGTGACATGAGTATTGATGCAATGTTGACATTAGCAAGTGAAAAGCATAACTTTGATGGTCAAACAATTGTCAAGGCAAAAAAATGCTAGAAAAATGCCCCTTCCAAAAAATATATTCAATCCTTAGAAACAAGCCAAAAAAAAAGGGCTAGTGCTAGAAAAAAAATTTGGTAGCCAAAAAAACTTCATGTGTCTTGGGTATGAAGCTCAAAATATAACTCAAGACATGATAAAACTTGTCATTCAAGATTCAATGTATTCCTAGATTGGCAATATTGAATACATCATACAATTAACACACAAATTGGACCAAATATAAATAACATAAGAACTAAAATTCTACAAACTTTAGACCCTCACCCCACATCTTAAAAATCCTTTTATAGGAAGGATTACAAAAAGCTTTAGATGGGAGGACACATGTTGGAATCTTACTAGAAAAGTGAGTGGCTAAATATTTCTACAATACTACATTTAAAACATTCTCTATATTTGAACAAAACTAGGAAATTAGTTGCAAAATCAATAGGTGACAATTTCTACAAGAGTATTTAATTTAATTCCATTTGTCTTCTATTTCCTTTAATCATGTATATCGTTAACTACTTCCTATTGGTAGAGCTTTAATCTCTCCAACTACTTCCAAAACATTTATTACCCTCTTGGTGGGTCATGCAATGCATCTAATTTCATCCAAGTCTTACTGCCTTACTCCACTTGAAAATTAAATCTCCATTATTGTTGTGCAGATTGAGCATCAATGCTCATCCCTCTTAGTTGTTCAGTGCTAACCTATGACCTATTTTTCTCTACATCATTTAGTTTCTCCTTCAAGGATACAACTTTAGTATCCAACATGTGAACCTTAAACCCAATATTTTCTACCACCTCAATGGAGTGTAGACATAACCTCTAGCTTTGCATTCTTTGTACTTTTCTCAAATTCCATTGGATGAGGGCTTTTTGTCATTTTCTAGATCATAAAAGAAAAAAATACTTTTTCATGTCAAACTTAGGGATAATGATCTTATGATTCACTTGGAGTTCAAACCCTTTGTATCATCTTAGGTAAGAAATTTGGGTCTTTACGATTTCACAATCACTTCCTTATCGCATGATTGAAAGTTCCTTTTAGGTCTCTTATAGTATTACATTCAACACTTTGTCATAAGATCAAGACATCAACTACAATGTCTTCTCCATAGCTATGATCTTACACTCAATGGTTTACAAACCTTTTCATAGCTTCATTCCCTTGCACATAACCCTTACGATCATGAAACCATAGGTTTGCATAGCATCAAAATTAATATTTTCTTGTCTTAAGATCTCTTGATCATTTTGTATAAACCACTTTGTAACTTTTGAAGATTTCTTTTAATCGTTGACTTTACCTCTTGATCATATGCTAACTATTATCTCGCCTTTATCATAGCTTTGGAGACTCCTAGATTCACTTTACATTATCCTTTATGACCATACACTCACTTGGATGTCATGGCATCAAAAACCTTTGTAATTGCTCCTATGATCTTATGATCTACTCCTCTTCCTATCTTTGGAAGACTTAATTGCCACTGTCTCAAATTCTTCATGCTCATGTGCCTAGCCCCAGTTTGCATCATTGTATCACTTAACATTTCCTTTCTTATGATCTTATGATTTCATTACCATCATAGCTTAGAAAGTCTATTTAGGAACATTTATTCTTAGATGATCTTCCATTTATCATAATATCATAACCCTTCATAACCTCAACATCTTATGTTCTTATGGTCTCATGATCCTTGTACCTTCGTATGGTCAAGAGTTCCCTTTTGAGCCTTTATGTTCATATTCTTTTCATCTTATCCTAAAATCATGTCACTTTCCATTTACTTAAGACACTTATGATGACACGATATGGGATGATCATAAGATTAAAAACATCAAAAAACACACCCATGATGCTATGATTATATGGGATATTATAAGATCAGGAGACTCAACACTTTATCTTTATGATCCTCTGCTAGCCTTTACTTCATAACATCAGAAGAGGGAAAAAATAGGCTTATGACTAGATGCTAAAAACCTAAATTGTAAGATCATAATGTAAGATGAAAAATGTTAAAACAACATGCAATCTCATAATTGAACATAAAACATAGGAAAAAGGTGAAAACTAATTGTGGATTTAAGAAATTTCTCAATGATAGGATAAAGACATAATCCTTAGTACATCAAAATATTTTACTAAGGAAAAAATTCACTGGGGCTAGGGAAAAATAATTAGGTTAGGGTTTATTTTTGGTAAATTGATAACAAATAAAGCACAAACCCTAATAACACAACACATTTCAAAGTAGTTTCACAATCAAATTCTAAATTTTGCACAGTGGAAATAAGGGCTATTGGTGGCTTTGTCTAGGGATGATGGATAATATTTATCCATGCAATAATTTAGAGTTTCTAGGTTAATCAAACCATATCCATGACAACTTATGAAAACTTTATTGAAAAACACTTGAAAAGGTAGGGGGAAACAATAAAACAATAAGAAAAACTAGGTTACACACACACACACACACACACAAAGGTGACACATATGCACATGAATTCACAAAGATACACAAACCTAACTACTATTCATGGAGATAAATTACCTTCAACATAAGTATTTCTTTAAGAATTGTCCATGAACTAGAAAGTCAAGGAGGTTACTTGATAATTTTTTTATGAAATAGGAGTCTTCTCCCCAATTCTCATGAATCAGATATGGTCCTAACTAGATAGGGTCAAACTTACCATGTTTTACTTTGTCTTCTAATTTAGCATTCCATAACAATACCATATCCTTAGGATGTAATTTTCTTGATACCGCCTTCTTGTCATGGAGATGCTCAACTTTGACTTTCATTTTTGCCTTGTTGGTAGAAGTCTCTTTTATTGTCTCATCCCACTATGTTATGTCCTCCATTCTACTTTGCATCTCATCAATTAGATCATCTTCATAATGCTAGGAAAATTTATACATACCTCCTATATTGTTCTGAGGAAGTCTAGCTTCTATTTTATACACCAAGTCAAATGGTGCACAACCTATAGCTTTCTTCACTATTACTCTATCAGACTGGAGTGCCAATGGAAATTTACAATCCCATGCTTTTTTGTTCTCATCCAAGATTCTCTTGATGATCTTCAGAAGACTCTTGTAAATGAATTTTTCCTAGCCATTTCCCTGGGGATGGTATGGAGTTATTTTGAAACTTTATAAACTTTTCAGATTTTAAGCACATAGCATTTTCAATCATTATCTTCTCAGGGCATATGAACCTAGTTATGATATTATTCAACAAAAAATTGTTTGCCACTTTACTAATGGCATTTCTAGTAGGAATAACCTCTATCCACTTTGTAAAATAGTCTATTACCACTAGCATCCAAGAATAACCAATACTAGATTTGGTTGAAATTTCTCCTATGAGATCTAATCCCCACTACTAGAAGGGTGCTTGAACTTCTACTTATTTCAAAGGCATGTTTCTAGAAAATTTGGATTTCCTACTAAAACTTTTATAATCATCACATATTCTTACCAATTTGTATGCATCTTTACAAAGAGTGGGCCACCAAATTCCTACTCTAATTACCTTGTGACTAGTTATTTTAGCCATATAGTGGCCACCATGCACTCCACTATGCATTTCATTCAAAAATTTGACTAAATGATCCTTATCAACATATTTGAGTAATACCCCTTCAACACTTCTCCACCACAACTTCCCACTTACAATGCCATACTTGATAGCCTACAACTTCAAAGTTCTTTTCTGATTATCACTCAAGCCTAGTGGAGCTTTCATATATTGCAAGTAAAAAGTTACATATTGATACCAATCACATGTATCTATGTCACACAATCCATCTATACCATCACCCTCAACTTAATTTATCTGATTTTCTTCAAGGTTGGCTTTAACCATCATCTTATCCTATCCTTGACCTCTCACCAACTTAGTGATCTAAATATCTATATTAAATTCTTGGATCCTGTTAATCCACCTACATCTTCTTCCTAAAACTTCCTATTGTGAGAAGATGTCTTTTATTGTAGCACTTGGATAAAATGCAATTACCATGCCTACCATTAAATACCATCTAAATTATTTCACAACCTTGACCAATGCATAAGCCTTATGCTCATTTATATCATATTTAAGCTCCACAACTTGCAAAGACTTACTAGAAAAAGCTATGGGCTACTCATACCCATTCTTATTCTTTTTCAATAGAATTTCTACAACAATATGGAATGATGCGAAAGAGAAAATGTGCATGGGATTAGAATGATTAGGAGCTCTCTAAGTAGGAGCATCTTTTATTACTTTCTTTATCTTATAAAAATACACACTTAGTTCTTCATCCCATTTGATCTCAGAGCCTTTCTTCAACATTTTAGATACTGTTCTACTTATCTCAACAAAATTTGTGACAAAACTTCAAAGAAAATTTATTTTCCCAAAGAAAGACTAAATCTCCTTTACATTTTTAGGCTTTTGAATTTTTTCTATGGCTTCTACACTTTTAGGATCTATTCTAACTCCTTTCTTTCCCACCAAGTGGCCTAATAATTTACCTTCTGTAACAAAATGGGACACATTCTAGGATTCAAAGAAATGCTATATTTAAGTGCTATGATGAAAAACTTTTCAAGGTACATACAGTGGTCATTTTCATCTTTTGAATATGGTTTTATGTCATCCTTATATACCACTAAGAATTTATCTTGGTAATATTAGTAAAGGCCACATCCGTTGCCCTCTGAAAAGTGGCACCAACATTGGTTAAACCAAAAGGCATTCTGTTGTAGACATAAGTCCCCCAAGGTATTGTAAATGCAATCTTGTACTACTCTGATTCCTTAACAACTACCTAGTTATAACCAAAGAAGCCATCCATCATAGACATCATTTTTGATCTAGTTACCCTCTACAACATGGTCTCTATATTTGGTAATCCATAATTATCCTTCAATAATGATATGTTCAAAATTCTAAAATCAATAAACAATTTGATATCACCATTCTTCTTTCTCACATGAACTCAATTGGACACCCAAGAGGAATGCCTAATTAGTTTAATAATTCTTGCATCTCTTAGCTTTACCAATTCCTCCTATATTTTTGGTGCCAAGATTGGGTTAATAGATCTCTATTTTTGTCTAAAAGGTTTAGCTCCTTCCTTTAATGGAACCTCATGCTAGAAAATATCCTTTCTATAGGTTTTCAAATCATCATAGGACTAAGTGAAATCATGTCTGCACTTTGTCAACAAATTAATAAAACTCTATCTAATTTTAGGAGATAGTTTCTCTCCTATATGTACCTTTTTAGTTGCTTCTTCTATCCCAAGATTGATCTCTTTCAAGTCCTTGGCGTTATGCTCACTTTTAATTGTCTTGCATCTACAATGATAATGAGAGATAGTCTCCAACACAACCAATCCCTTAGGGATCTTATATGTTTTTAATTGGAAAAATTCTTCACCAAAGATAATGTCCTCACCATATATTGTCTCCATAAGTGCTACATAGTCAATGTCTGACCCATGGTACTTATCCTCATTAAGAAGGAAATTTATGACATCTTTGTCATCTTCCAACACTTGCCAATTTTCAATATTATTAGGGATAGATGGCTTATTTTGCATCTCAATTGTGGATACACCAAAAAATGATATATCACCAAGATTTATTGCTACATTAGCAAAAAATTCTTCTATCTTATTATTTCTTCTATCCATGCAAGATATGCCAAAAGTATCAAGCACTTCAATTTGGTCCCAAACACCATTTTTATACTATTTTAGCTGTCTATTCTTAGAAGCATCCATCTCCTTAATCTAAGACACAATTAGCTTCGAGTCACCAATAAAATTGATGTAGGATCACCCATAATAAATGATGAACCACCAAGGTCATAAGAATAACTAGATTATGTTAGTTCAATCAATGAGGCATCTAGACCAAATTGTAAGACCTAGTTCCAAGATTGGCAAAGTTATAAGCCCTTGGTCAACTATGGTCAAACATGGTCAAAGGGCCTAGAATCTTAGGATTTTAGTTTAGTTAAAATTTTCACATGTTTAGGACCTATTATGGTCCTTTGGACTAAGTTTTATTATCTCTAGTTGTAAGTTTGCAAAAATTGCACAAAATACAAAAATGCTAAAAAGTTGTTAAGAAACTTTAACAACTTTTTGCAAAATGTTATAAAAACTTCCCCAATGGCCATAACAAGTTTGAAATGTTGCTATGACCATTGGAAGGCTTATAATAATCCCTTTAAATTGGATGATAGGTAGAAATAATGTACTTTCACTTTTCAAATCAATAAAATACCTTGTTTTTACTATAATCAGCTTGTTGTCCTACATTGTACAGATTCATTTAGTGTTTAAAATTACATTTTTGGATATGCGGATGAAGAATCTTTCCAATTATTCTGGTTTGAAGTATCCATATATCTCCTAACTCAATTTATTGTCATTTTTGTACAAGTAGGTCTAGATTTCTTGCTAACCTAGGGTTTTGAAGGATTTTCAGGCACAGAGAAGGATTTCACCATGGAAATATAATGGACACTGATGAAATCATAGAATTTTTAATGTAATATAATATTCAAGTGGTTTTAGGAATGCAGTTGTAGGGACCCATCAAAAATTTGATGTCCTAGGTATGCAAGTCTCATGTGCATGCGAGGAAAAGGATGCAACATCTCTCAAAACTTCAACCAGACTTGGCATCAAGGCTTGAAATAAAGTTTGTGACTTTCCTAAGGTTTATCTGACATGTTACCATCACTTTTTTTTAGGATGGATTCTTAAAACATGTACTTCCTTTGTAAATTGAGGCCTAATTATCTTAGTTGCCTAAGTAAGAAATTGAACAAAAGACCATTTATTTGTGTCATAAAACCTTGGTGCCTTAGTATGTTTTTTAAGTCCCATAAGGGTATCCAAAAATATAATTTTTTTGCTAGGTTGTGTGGAGATATTTCCTTCTAAGTCACATTTTCATCAAAAAGGGCTACTAGCCTTTTTGAGTGTCTTAACAAAGCAACCATATGCCAGAAGTTGTGTAGTTGGATTTTTATCATTGGATAATTCCATTTATGGCCTTAATAGGCCATTTCCATGAGGATGAGTCTCCCCTAGTCATTTCATAAAGTTTACGGTTGTTTTACCAAATTGGGTCTATTTGTGCATTGTGAGAAACTTGTGATAAGTTATTGTGTTCATAGGGTTCCCTAGTGATTAGGGTTTTCCTTGTTTGGATGAGTGGTTGTGATAACCTAATAGCAACCTTGAAGTACTTATGATTTTTGGTTGCAAATTTGATCATCTTACCAAGACATTTGGTTGAAGGACTTCAGTGAAGAGGGTTTTTGGACCAGTTGATCATCCATTGATCAATCCCACTAGGCTCCATTGCATCAAACATTAAAATTTTTAATTTCATGACTTGATGCCACTTTTAGCCCCAGTAAAAGCACCCCATACTCTACAATGTTATTAGTGCACATGAAATTCATAGTAAATGAATGCCTGAGAGTATTTTAATCTAGAGATATGAAAACAACTCCTACTCCTAACCCATCTTTAGAATTTTCTCCATCAAAGTACATGGTCCAAAGGTTTTGAGAATCTACACAATTTGTTTCCTATTGTTCTATCAATGGGATTGGTTTTTCAATTTCTTAAATAATGAGTTCTACTCTAAAAGCATTAACCTCAATATCAAGTAATCATGTAGCATCTTTGTCAATATTGTCCTCAAGCATATGAGTGACCCTTGGTTCCCTGTCAAATTTAATGGATTTGTACCCTATGTAAAATTTATCATATGATAGATTACACTATAGGAAACCTCCCATCACAGTGCTCCATTTTCTAGAGAGTAGCTATGGAGGAATATCTACTACTAAGACTATCATGGTTAGGTCAATATCAAGGTATGTAGCTAACTTGAAAGGAAAGGCATTGATCGTGACTATGACATACACTTCTCTTGAATCCATGACCCTACATCTACCTTGCTTGGTATCCAATTTTAGACCTAAGGCTTCCATAATTTTAAATGTCCTTATAGTATTAGAAGCCCCTAAATCTATCATACAATTTTTTAACGTTTTCCCATTTATGATTAGATTCAAAATGAAAGGGTCAATATTTTCTATGTAAGCTATAGATGAATTATCCAAATACATCTAGGGTATTTGGGACATGACTCTAATTTCTTCCTTATCTTTTATTACAAGTGGGACTTGCTTCATTACTGATGGTTCTTGTTTAATAATAGTACTACACCCTATTCCTCCTAACAAAAAGAGAGCCTTATTTTTATGTTATTCTATTCCAAAAATATTAGATAAGGGAACTTTGAAAATAATTTGAGATAACATAGAAATCATATTAATATGATCATAGGTAAAATATTTAGGAAGAGCACCTTTGATTGCTTGCTCTTGAACAACATTCTCCTTCACTTGCTTGGTGACATTAGGACTTGAATTTTTCTCTTGTACATTGACTTTGACTACTTCCACATCTTGAAAATGCACTTTCTTCTTTGGTTTCCATTTCTTTCTTTCATTGTCTTTGATTTTTATAATTACTAGATTTTCCTTCTTATATTCATAATCCATTTTGTGAGTAATATCCTTAATGAAAATACTGGATGAATTACCAAAAGTATTGTTCATAGTCCTATTCATAAGATTATAAGTATTCTGCACTTGAGCTATCATCTATGTAGCGAGTCTTTCAATCTCCTCATTCTATGGTATTCTCAAGTTCATTTCATTTTTTGATGACACCATGTTCCAAGTTGAATCATCCTCATCATCCTCTTCATCCTAATCCCAGAAGACCTCCTAATGTGTTGTATCATTAAACTATCTTTTGTTATAAACATCACTGCCATTACCTTCACATTCAAAATCATCATCATAATATGACTCAACCATATTACATCCACATATTCAACACCTTCCTCATGACCAAGTTGATCTTAATTTCCACCTTGATCAACATCAAATGACAATGCAACAACACAATACTCTGGTGCATGAGATAATTAACAAATCATAGACCAATCTAGGTTATCTACCATGTTGATAAATGCTTTTTGTAGAGGATCAAGTGTACACGTTTTACCAATATTTTTAGCAAGAGGAACAATAGGCCTCCCATCTTCCATTGGGTTGTATAAGGGTAGTTCCACATCCTAGGCTTCTTGTTATAATTATTGTTGAATTGGGGCTTATCACCAACATTTGGCTTATTGGCATGGTACACTAGTGGATTTCATTTCTTAAGTAGATCCAAGACTTGACCCATTGTATCATCCTCAGGTTTCTTAGTTACAATAGGTCTATCAATTTATTTCTTATTTCCCCTTGGATTGTATAGATTTGGGTCATCCCTTCTCCCTAACTTACTCGATGCTTTTATGTTATTCTCTATATTGACAACCATCTTATAAGCATCCCTCAAGGTCCTAGGATCCTTATCTTTCAATATGTATAAGATCTTGTTGTCAAATAAATTGAAGTAAGTAGTAAGACATACATCTTCACCAAGTCTCATCACTTTCAATAGCTTATACATCCCTTTCTAGGATCTCATCTTAAAGTCAAAGGTGGACTCATTTGGGTCCTTATTTATGTTGTTGAATCCATTCATCATTAAACTAGCATTGGTATTTTCTCCATATTATTCCTTGAAAAGCTTTTCTAAATCACTCCATGAGCTAATACCATCATTAGGAAGTCTCCTAAACTATTCTCTAGCATCTTTAGTCAAATAGTGAATAAACAATTTCATTACTACACCATCATGCTCTACCTCATAGTTATTAAGCATGTCTATAAATTGTTTAGGTGTTTCTCACTGGTTATGGCTTTGTTGCAATGGGTCAAATCTTGGATCTACTTAAGAAATGGAATCTCTTAGGTCATTTGAAATAGGATGTGGAAAGCTAGGAATGCCTACAAAGGACATTTGTTTATATTTCTCCATATAAATGGGCCTTCTATGAAGTCCTAAAAAATTTGAAGTACTTTCTCCAACATCTTGGGTTTGTATTGGGACTTGAGTCTAATAAAATTGATGAGTAACATGTATTTGACAACTTGTAGCAGAAAATGAGGAAGGGGTTGACTGTGATGTGTTTAGGCTAGCCACTATTGGCCCACAAGTAGGAATAGATAGGATGTGAGGATAGGTTTGCCCAAGATGCTAAGGAATAATTAGATTTGATAAACTATATTTTCCTTCTAGTTTTGATAGCTTGGGCCTCCTTTTCAAATTTCTTAAGCTCTTTGGATAAATCTCCTCTTTCTTTTTTGACATTTTCTAAATCTAAATCAAACTTACACATTGTAGGATTCTTTAGAAGATTTTGGTGCTCATTGATTTGGATCCCTAGTACCTTTTTCTTCCCTTTGTTAGGATTCTTCATACTTAAAACTATAAGCTCAAGTTGAATAGGCTTATAGGGTTGTATTTGTGAGATAACAAGACCCTCCTCCTCTTTAAGAAGACACTCCTACTCTTGGAATTTTGATCTCAAAATTTCAACATCTCCAAATACATCTAGATGCAATTTATAAGACTTCTCTTCCAACTTCTTATTTTTCTCCTATAGAGCATTCATTCTTCTGAGTAGGGATTCCCTTTTTAAGAGGACATTCATGGTAACAATGTCTTTTTCCTTCTCTAAAAATATTCCTTTGGAATATTCTTTTGTAACCCTTTCCCTAAGAACTTCTATTTCTTAAAAAAATTTCTTCTAGATCTATAGAAGTGGCTTCTAAATCCATTGGGCCATCCAAATCTATGATATTTGTTTCCACATATGGAACTTGTCTAGGACTAAATCCAACATCAAGATTACCTTTATATCCCCAGCTATGGTACATTTCCTTCACCACATCTATTATAAAAGGAATATCCCCTATAGAAGACACATCCTTATCATGATAAATCCTCTCTTCTTGTAATGGGGTTGTGAACATATCTACCAACCTTATAGTAGTTTTTGATTGAGAATTTAAGGAAGGCGATTCTCTTTGTACCATAGGTTGGTACTACAAATGGGCTAACATACCACATCTAGGCCTCCAAGTAGAATTAGAATCTACCTTCTTTTTGGCTTGGTTCTCATTAGCCATTTTAGCACCCCCCTCGCCCCCCCCCCCCCCCCCCCTTTTGTTCCAAATGTTTCCATCTTCATGAACACCCAAGGTGATAGCCATGCCCTATGTTCTTTAAATTATTTATAATCGACATGAAAACATAAAAGAGATACATAAAAATATTTGTTATAAATTCTTTTAATTTATATTCCTAAGTCCATTAATCATTTTTCATTGTATGTGAATATCTTATAAGAGTTTCAAGTTGTGATGATACAAATCCCTTCATTTACCCTGTCACTCTGGTTTAAAATCTAACTATCAGATGGACTATGATAGAGCACATAGTTAGGTTGGCAGTTATCACAATATCACAAGTAAAAGAGAATTGAAGTCACTTCAAGTTGCAAAGCTGCGAGGGACATTTGACAGTCCAAGGAAATGGTCATCACATTGTCAGAGGTATCTAAGCTAGAGTGCAATCTTAAGTCCTGAAGGTACAAATATTTATAATGACAATTAAAGTTCAAGGAAATCACAACATTGCATGGAGTCAAAGATAACCTATGATGAAATCCATGAGGTTTTGAAATGGTTTGTTTGCATCATTGTAGGGTTAGCATTGTGGTTAAAATTTAGGGTTGCAAGGCTACAAAATAGGGAAGAAGGTAAAAGTCATGTTGGTGCAAATAAGTATTCACTATTTAGACTTTACCTAAGTTTACTTAGGTCAATGCATTATTTTTTTAGTTTGACACCTAGGAGTTTGCATACTTTTATGGGTTGTCATGTTGACAACACAGAAGTAAGCAACTCTAATTCAAGCCATGGTGTCTACAACACTAGAGTCTTAAATGTATATCCTTTCGACCAATTCCATGTCCATGAGCTTGTGATGATATGATTTTGATATCTGTCTTGTACATAACAATCAATCATTGGTAAGAGCTCTACAATTTTTGAATTTTTTTCCCACCTGGCTCCTTATGCCTGGCTTCAGCTTCAGCTTTGGCCCTTAGCAATCTGGCCTCTATGACTAGACCTACATGGACTCTTAGCTATCGAGTCATTGATTAGCTCTACAACTTTTTTATTTTTTCTTGCCTAGTTTCCTACACCTGGCTTAGGCTTTAGCTTGGGCCCCTAGCTTTGATCTTACCTCAGTGCTTGGATTTGACTTTGGCTCGACTTCTGTTCTTGGATTTGGCTTCAGATCCAACATGGGTCATGCTCTAACTCTAGTGACATGCTTCAGATTGAGTTTATTCCTATGTTCAGCTTTATGGAGATCGTTTTGGCTTCTAGGGTTTGTTTGCTTGGTGTGGGTGGTTTTCCCATTTCCTATTCTGATGTGGCTACCTTTGAGGCTAGTCTTGGTGGACTAGCTAATAAGCTAGGGCTTCATGATATTGTGTGTTTAGGGGCTCTAATTACGATAAGTAACCCTTTAAAGATTGATTTAAAATCTAATATTATTGATGAGATCTCAAGCTGTATGGATGACTTCTTAACCAATGCTGCTATCTTTTATTTTAGGAGTTTTTGGCCTTCTTTATTGGACTTGCATGCCTGGATTTCCCATTTTTGGGACAACATAATTTTAGAGACAACCCATATTTACCCTTTTCTTGGGGGGTTGTTTATTGTTAAATTTGAATCTACTGCTGATAAAGATGCCATCTTTCACCATGTTTTCGATTGGGAAGCAAAGTTTCCCTTGATGGCTAAACCTTGGCATAAAGATTTCAACCCATTGATAGAATCTTTTAATATTTTCCCTGTCTGGGTTAGGTTGTTGAATCTCCCCCTTCACCTTTGGGTAGATTCTATTTTGGAGGAGGTGGGGAGATCCCTTGGTGCATTCTACTTGATTGATAAGGATTCATCCAATGTTTTTTTGAACAATGTATGCTCGCATACTGGTTGAGATTGATGTCTCCAAGGGACTTCCAAAAATGATTTCAGTGGCTTCTACATTAGGATCATGGAATATCCTTCTTGACTATGAGGGTATTCCCTTCCACTATAGGAAGTGTCGTAAGACTAGTCACCTGGCTTCTGGCTACTTTGCTAGTAAATTTAGACTAGAGATGCCCCCTTATTAGTGGAAAGGGGCCTTAGATGGTCACTACATAGTCCGTAAGGTCCTCTCTATAGGTGATGTTGATTCTCTTCGAGATATTTTGGTGGACGATTCTTCTACTATTCCTAGCTCTTTAGTAAAGGATCATCCTTTGGCACCTTTGGTTGTAGAAAATTAATCTTTGGTTTCTATTGTCCCATCTTCTAGTGATTTGATGGAGGATCCTCCTTTGGCTACTTCTGTGGATGTAGCTATTCTATCTTCTGGTGTCTTGGGGGTAGCCACCTCTCTAGCTCCTTCTTAGGTTGATGTTCCTTCTCTTGTTTCTACTGTATCTTCCTCTGCTACAATTTTTCCCCTAGCTTTAGGGGTTTCAGGGTCTGGTTGTGGCATTTTTGCTTCTTAAAGCCTAATGGCTACTAGTTTGGTGGGGGTTGGAAGGACCTTAGTTAAAGGAAATATGGTCATGCCCTCCACTTCTACTTTATTAGGGTCATACCTTCCTGTGCCTTCTTCTCTAGTTGCAGATCTTCCTGTTGCGGCTTCTTCCTTGGTCTCAGGGATTTCTGGACTTGGCTCTAGTGTTGCTGATTTATGGTGGTAGAAGGATACTATTTTGGTGGAGGATGGATAGATCATAGTAAAATGAAAAAATATCAAGTTGTCCACTACCTCTTTTGATATGACATTATGTTCTCAAAAGAAGGGATCTAAAGGCAAAGTATGACTAGTCTTTTTGGCTTGTCATACTTTTTTTGTGCCCTAGCTTTTGGCCTATTGTATTTTGTTGTGTATCATGGTTTGAGACTTTTTTCCCTTATCTTCTTTGGGTTTTAGGAGCCTATACAAAACTTGTGTTTATGGTTGTTCTGTTGCCACTATGGTCACCTATTGTTTGGTGATTTGTTGTTCTGGCCTTTTGTTTGGCCGTTGTCCTTTGGCTAGGATTTAATTGCTTATTTTCAGCTTTTTCTATTGTTTCAAACTTGGGTTTCAGGATCCTTGTAAAACTTGTTTATCTAATCAAAAACATTGGAGTTTGTTTAATTAATGCAATTGTCATGTTGACAACATAATTATTCACACTCTTAATTAAGCACATGGTGTCTACAACATAATTTTACATAACCCATCTGTGTAGGCTTATCCTCTCATCAATGCACTAACTCCTATTCTTAATGGAGGATAATCTACACTTGATGGACATGTGGTTGGTTGTAAGGCTTACCACTTTGCTAACTCCTAGACATTATAGAAGCACTCCAAAGGCCTTTATATTTAGGCATTCCTAGTGTGTATGTACATAAAATATCATATTATTAGTTTGATCATACTATATTGGTCTGTCTTGTGCTTGTGCTTGAGTTCCTTGATCTTGGGTGAATTTTTCCCTAAGGAAAATTCTTACATGGTATAAGAGCTAAGGGAGATTCTCTTCACATAGCAATTAGAGACCTTGTTCCTTCATCTCTTGAAGTGAACTGATTTAGATCTAGAGCATCTATAGTCATTGGGAGACTCTAGAACCAAAGTGGACTTCACCATTGCATTAGGATAATTGATTCAATGAAATTGACTATAAATACACCTATATTGGGCCATAGTCAATTTTGAGGCAATATTTTTGCAAACTGACACTCAAAGGCCCAATTTACAAATCAAGTATGGTCATTTATTAGATCTATTAATTTATTTTCTAGATCTAATTTTTTCTCTACAATTTCAATTTTTAGAGCTATTTTTTAGAAAAATTTTGGCCTATTTAGCCTACAGGGAATTTTTTGTAGGAATTGGGTAGTGAAACCCTAGCCCCACAGAGAATATTGTTGGAATATTCCTTAGGCATTGCATTTTAGTTGAATATTCCAAATTTTGCACTAGCCAATATAATTTAGCAGATGGCACAAAAATCTAACTTACAACCCAATGACCACATTAAAGAATCTGGCTTCATATAATCGACAAAAAGTGAAATATCCCACACTGATAGCCAACTCATGGTGGGTTCTTTTATTTATCTCCAACAACCTTTACGTTTAAAAGACTCCATGCATATTTCCATAGTCAATGTGGGATTTTAATCTCACTACCAACAATTAATATTCTGACTCTTGGTCTAATCAAAGTCTCTCGCTAATGCTACATTTCCCATGCCAACACCTCCTTGGCATCATTTGTACCTTTGACCACATGTTTTAAAAATTCTAGTGTCAACACTATTGCTAGCTTGGCATGAACCGTCCATGCTATCTGAATAGTTGTCTTAACAATACATCAATGCCATGTAACTCTACCACCTTAGTATACATCACCTACCGTGTCATCAGGGAGACCAAGTTTCTGATGATGTCATCTTTTTAGGGTGTCAAAATTGATGTCTATCTAACCGTCATTTCCAAGAAAATTTGAACTACTATAATGGCCATTTGACCATCAAAATTGACCTCATGTTTTCCTCTCCAAACCCCTCTCTAGATTCAATTTTGATTTGACAATCCAACTTTGAGAGGTCATAACTCAGTCATCCAAACTCCAAATCAGGAGTGATTTGTTTTGATTTCAAATAAAATTTCCTAAAATTTTTAGTGGTGCTACTCTTTTCTAGTTTTGGTGTGGGGATTTGTTAGAAATAGCATTTTTTAGTGACTATACCTATCTAATCCTACATTTTATAACTTCAAATGCTATATACGAGCTCATCTAGACTCCAAAATACGTTCTATGTTTTTGAAAGTGTATATTTTTTCATCTACTTTCTATATCTATAATTAGATTATAGGCTTGTGTGGACAAAAATACCACTTTTATAAATAGGTCCTATTTTGCATTGTATTGCTTCAAAGTTCTATTTTTGAGCTACATTATAAAGTTCTAGATTTGAACTCAAAAAGGAGGTTGTAAATAGAAAAATCATGAGCCCAGTTTGTCCATTTTGAGAAGTGGCCTATTGTAAATGTACTAAGGGTAAAGTGCCAAAATCTTTCATATGGGGGCTTTTTTTTTATTGAGTAAAAAAGGGGGGGTGTATATTGTGTCTTTTGTTCCTTGATATTGTGCTCTTGCATTATGGGTTCTTTTTCAAAGTTAACTTTACATTATTATGCTACTTGGAAAGAAAACATAAAGGAACCATTGGTTGAAAAGGGTTTATTGTGTTACATAACTAGTGCAACAAAGAAACCTCCTACTAATGTTGATGAGGCTTAAAAAGAAGATTGAGAATCAAAACAAGAAATGGCACTAGGAACCTTGCTTAATAATATCTCATATCTAGTCAAATATCATGTTAGGAAACTTACCGTTCCAATAGAAGTCTAGGCTAAACTTGAATCATTGTATGGGACTATAGATGAAGACATGGCCTACACCATTGAGGAAAAAATTCTCAAATTGGATCCTAGGAATTTTGACACCATCAAAGATTATCTTACCCAAGTAGACATGTATAGGGTGCAACTTAAGGATTGTGGTGAACTCATCAAGGATGGAAAGATGATGAAACATATAATGACTTACCTTCCACCTAAATATGCTTCTTTTGTTTCCCATTATAATACTCACATATTAAGGATGGGCAGTGCCTACACTAAACCTTCATTCAAGAAATTTTCAGAAATGCTAGTCTTAGAACATGACAATTTAGTGAGTATAGGAATACTCCAGTCTTCCAAGACCAAAGCCTTGGTAGCTAATGAAGGAAATTCAAGTCGTAAAAACTCCAACAAGAAGCAAAAGCAGTGGAAGGCTAAGCCACAAGATGACACACAACAATCCTCCTCTAAACAACAATCTTCCTCTCATCAATCTTCTTCCACTCAACAATCTTTCTCACAAAAAAACAAGTCTTTTTTCAAAATTAATCAGAAAAGGAACAACTCCAATAGAAAGGAGAAGAAAACTTGTGCCTATTGTAAGAAGAATGGTCATGATGAACACGAGTGTAAGGACAAGAAGATTGATGAATTGGTAAACCAAATGAGGAAACACAAAATTGATGTACTAGATGCCTATAAGGATAAGGGATCTTCAATCACTTCAAAAGGTAAGGGACAAGCTTTGGTAGCAAGTACAAACAATTCTGAGGTATGTGTTCTTGATTTAGGAGCTACACATCATATGGGTTCTTCAAGGGAGCAATTTTCCTCTTTGAAACCATCAAATGTGCCTTACATCTATGTGAAAAATGACACACAAGTGGAAGTTGAAGGGAAAGGGAATGTTGAGCTAGACATTGGCATCTTCAAGGATGTTCTTCATGTTCCTAATGTTATCACCAACCTTCTATCCATCTACCAAATAACTCACTATGGATGTGGAAACAAGGTGGAGTTCCTTCCTGATACAATTGTGTTGAAAAGTCTCAAGGATGATTCTATGGTGGTGATTGGAAAAGCTAATCATGAGACAAGCCTTTATCCTTTTTCTCATTTTATGCCTAAGTCCACTTCCGTTGCCTTGTTGAATCACTAAAATTCAAAACATAAACTATGCCATGAGAGATCTAGACACCTCAATTATTGCTACCTTCAACAACTTAGCAGCAAGGATATAGTCATTGGTCTACCTCAAGTCAAGTATTTAGAGGGTGTATGTCCAAGTTGTGAAGCAAGAAAGCATCTCAAAGAGAAATATGACAAGGGGAAGTCTTGGAAGGCTACTATTGTTCTTGAATTGTTTCATAGTGATGTAGCTAGCCCATTTCTAGTACTATCTTTTGGAAAGGCTCGCTATGTTCTCACCTTTATTGTAGACCTTTCATGCTACACTTGGGTCTTCTTTCTTGCTCATAAGAGTGAAGTATTTGATAAGTTGATCACCTTCAAATCTCAAGTTGAGAAAAAATTAGGGAAAACCATCAATATTCTATGAATAGATAATGGTAGGCAATATGTCAACTCTAGACATATATACTTTTGCACTCATGAGGGTATTGATCTTCAACATTTAGTTGCATACACGCCACATTAGAATGTTGTTTTTGAAAGGAAGAATATAACCTTTAAAGAGATGACCACTTGTTTGCTTCAACATAAGTCTGTAGATCAAATGTTTTGGGTAGAAGCCATGTGTTGTGCCAATTACATCCAAAATAGAAGTCCCCATAAGGCCTTAGATGGAATTACACCTTTTGAGGCTTGGTGTGGAATAAAACCAAATGTAAAGTAGTTTAAAGCCTTTGCTTGTCCAGCACGGGCAAGGATACCTCCACAAAAGTGAAAGGCATTAGAACCTCAAAGAAAACTCTATATATTTGTTGGATAACCTGACCACCTTAAGGTATAGAAACTCATGGATCTAGAGACACATGAAATATTTTTTGAAAGAAGTGTTCACTTTGAAGAAACTTGTCCAAGTTTGGCTTCTTCAACTCCTCCTTCTTCCTCCTTCATGGAAAGTGATAATAGTTATGATAGTGATTAAGAAAATTACATTCCTTTAACTTTGACTCACAAGACAACACCTTCATAGGGTCCACAAATAGTTGAGGACATTCCTTCTTCTTCCACTAAACCTTGTTGGGCACAACAGACCCTTGATTTAGTAGGTTCATTGATGGGGAATCCTTTAGACACTTGGAGGACAAGGTCACAACACAAATCATTTCCACATACTTATATTGCCATTGCTTTAGATCCACACTCATTTAAGGAAGCATCATGAATTCTAGAATGGGAAAAGGATATAGAGGAAGAATATAACTCGTTGATGAAAAAAAACACATGGGACTTAGTTCTCCTTCCTAAGGAAAGAAATTTGGTTCAATGTAAGTGGATCTATCAAACAAAATTTGTAGTGGATGGAAGTGTGGATAAGTAAAAGGCCAGACTAATTGCCAATTTTTTCTCACAAGTTCTTGGTATTGACTATATAGAAACTCTCACAACAGTTACCAAGATGAACTCCATTCACTTGAAACTAGCTATTACTATAGCTCATAGTTGGGTTGTACATCAGATGGATGTAAAGAGTGTCTTTTTGAATGGTGATCTTTATGAGGAAATTTGTATGGAGTAGCCACAAGGGTTCATACAAGATACTACTATGGTTTTCAGATTAAAGAAGTCTATCTATGGTCTTATGTAGGCTCCTTAGGCTTGGTATGCCAATATGGATTCCTTCTTACTCTCAACAAGATTCACGAGGTGTCATTTTGATTTGAATATCTACATTCTTTAGAGGGATGACTCACACTTGATACTCGTGCTTTATGTAGATGACTTGATCATTACAGGAAGTACATCCATCATTTCTAGTGTCAAGACCTCTTTGGAGGATAGATTTCCTATGATAGACTTAGGTTTACTACCTTATTTCCTTAGTATTGAGATCACATAGTCTTTAGTAGGGATCACACTTTCTCACCCCAAGTATGCTCTTGACTTGCTTTCTTGATTTCACATGAGTGACTAAAAGCCTACTCCTACTCCCTTTCTTTTAGGTTTCAAGTTAGAGGCCAAGTGTACCACTCCACTTGTTGATGCTACATTGTATAGACAGTTGGTTGGGAGTCTCATCTACTTGACACATACATGCCCTGACATAGATTTTACAGTTGGCATGGTTTCCTGCTTCATGCAAGAGCCACGTGAGCTTCATTGGAAGGTTGAAAAAAATATCTTACACTACATACAAGGTACATGTACACATGGGGTACACTATGTAGTAGGCACAAGACTTTAGTTGGTTGGATATATAGACTCAAACTATGTAGGGGATCTAGATTCTTGAAAGTCTACTTCAGGTTACATGTTTCACCTTAGTTTTGGCCCCATTTGATGGTAGAGTAAGAAACAAAATAATATTGCTCTTTCTTCAACTAACGTTGAGTATTGAGGAGCTATCAATGTAGCTACAGGGGCTCTTTGGTTACATCATATCCTAGAGGAGTTTGGATTTAATCTATCTAAACCTATAACAATACTCTTTGAGAATTAGAGTGCTATTGAGATCTCAAAACATCTAGTTCAACATTAATAGACCAAACACATTGAGGTTCATATACACTACATCAAAGAGCTAATACATGAGTAGATCATTGCATTATAGTATTGTCTTATAGTAGAGTAGGTCATAGATATCTTCACCAAACCCTTCACTAAGGTTAAGAATATCCATTTGCAAGATCTCATAGGGGTGTGGGATGTTGTAGAAAGGGGAGTCTCTTGGCTTCTCTCTTTCTTCTTCTAGGAGGGATCTTTTCCTTATCTGATGTCTTCTTCTCTCTCATCTTCTTTACTATACTTATCTTTCTTTTTGGAGGAGGGTTTTCCCATGAGGTTTTCCCTCTTTCTCCACTTTATGAGAGATTGCATTGCATCACATTATATGTAGAGCATTGCTTTTGTACATGGGTACCTAACATGGCCTAGTAGCTAGAACCCATTATGCATTCTTCATCATAGCTTTTGTAAGCATAAGTGCATTCCCCTAAGTTGCACATGGGGGGGGGGTGTTGGTGTAAATAAGTATTCACTATTTACACTTTACTTAAGTTTACTTAGGTTAATGCATTATTTTATTATTTATTAGTTTGACACCTAGGAGTTTGCATACTTTTATGAGTTGTGATGTTGACAACATAGTTATTTGCACTCTTAATTAAGAAAATGGTGTCTACAAAATAATTTTACGTGTCCCACCTATGTAGGCTTATCCTCTCATCAATGCACTAACTCTTGTTCTTAATGGAGGATAATCTGCACTTGGTGGATATGTTCTTGGTTGGAAGGCTTATTAGTGTGCTGACTCCTAGACAATTCAGAAGCATTCTAGAGGCCTTAATATTCAAGTAATCCTAGTGTATATGTACATCAATCAAATATCATATTGTTATTTTGATCATACTCTATTGGTGTATTCTATGCTTGTGCTTGAGTTCCTTGATCTTGGCTAAATTTTTCCCTAAGGAAATTTTTTACAAGTCAAATCATTATCGCTACATTATAAGTAGGTGAGAATAATCTAGGGTTAATGATGTGAGGAAATGATATTTGGTCTTTGTATTATAGCAAGGTTAAAAGTTGAGTTAGGGTATTAAGTTATGAGGGTGCAAAATGAAATTAGGATAGTTGAGTTAGTTGTAGTCACAATGTTGCATGGTTTTGGGCAAGCTTATATTTGGTAGTTGTAAGGAGGAAAAATAGTTAAAGATAAGGGCATCACTGCATTGCATGGTTAAAGAAATGTTAAGTCCTAGTAGTTTCAAGGGTGTGAAGAAGTAGATTTCATTGTCATTACAAAGTCACAATAGTTAGTAAACTAAAATGATACATAGCTACAAAGTAGTGATAACGCTTAGGATGAAGCAGTCATAGTTTCCCAAGGCCATATAGTCAATGAAGATTTTAATTTGCAATGTCATGAATAAGTGTAGGCATAGGGTCAACATGATAGTTAGAAAAGGGTAGGATGATTTGGCAGAATGTTTCAAGGATATAGGGCCATGTGACAAGATTGACTATTGAATGATGACACAAGTGACCTAGCATGGTTGTAAACATGAAATCAAGTAGCTCATTGATGGTGAACAAGGCCTTTAATCTCCTATAACAGCCCTTTTTGGTGTTCTTCATGCCTGGTAAACACAAAATTCATTCTACCATCAATATGGATATCCATCTACTAGTTAGGATAGTTATGGCCATCATTTCTATCTCTCTAGAGCCATATTTTTGAATAAAGATTAGATTTTTGGCATATGGACATGCACCCAATCAAAGTCTCCTAGGATCAATAGTTATTATTCTCTAAAACTTTAAGGTAGTAGTTGAGTTTCAAGGCTTTAAGTAGAAGTTTTCTTAGTTATTCTTAAGCTATAAAAGACAATTTTGTCAATCTTTCAAGGGGTATTCTTCTCTCTAATTTTGTATTAGTTGTATTGTATACTCTCCAACTATAATTTCCTTTGTCTCTAAATGAATATACTTCTCTATTGTACCTCTTCTTTCCATTAATATATTGTGCAATATCTTCTTAACTTTTGTTAATATATTGCCTCCATTCTTTAACTTGTATGATTGTATCTATTTTTCCTTTGAATGATATAGAGTGAAGCTCCTTCCTTATAGAATTATATTGGTTTCTAATTTACATATGGTTGTTGAGTTAAGGCAAGGATTGAATCTATGTATTTCTAGATTATATTAATGAACTATGCATTTCTAGGTAGAGATAAGACAAAACATTCTATTTGGTGTATCACCCCTCTAGATTAGATTAGGTAGTTTTATTTTCATGCATTTCCTTCTCTATTTTCCTCTCAAGAAGTAGTTAGGTGAATCCTGGTAGTAAGGAATTCAGCCTTCTTCAAAGACTCAATCTCATTTGTTCAAGTCCCACAACTTGGAGATTGTTTCCATGCTTCACAAGGTTAACTTTAGGTCAACTTCAAGCAAGGGTACAAACTTTTGTGACAACAATTTTTTGGCACGCCTAGTGGGATAGATATTGAAGCACTTTTGAAGTCTACAAGTTCACTGGTGTCAAGAAAATGACTTCAACTTATGCTAAGGAGATAGTGATATTCCTAGTTGTTCAAGCCTTCAAGATGATCTTATTCAAGCAATTGGTGACTCCATCTCTACATCTTGGTTCTTAGACTAGAAATCCTATAATTCATTCCCAAGGTTCAAAAAAGGGCATCTTCTAGAGGTAGTTTTCAGTTGACTAAACTTTAATTTTCAAATCCTAGAAGAAAAAGAAGTAGACTCTCTCTATCACCAATTAAGAGTTTAGAAGTAGCAGATACACTTGCTATATCTCTTTCTACTCCTCTTATTGATAGATTACAATCCAAGGTACCATCTTTTCATCTAAATAGACCTTTATTCCACATGCCCCTCTCTAGGATTTAGGTATTTTATACCTTTAATGGTGGTAGTCCTATAATTTTATCCCAAAGACATGATATCTCTTAAAAGTCTACCAGATATCATTGGTCAAACTTGTATTTCCCAATAGAACATACTAAGGAAATTTCAAACATCTACAATATATATGGTATTATAAAGGATGATGTTGCCATTAGAGTTTTAGCCTCATCATTAAAGGGAAAAGCTTTATAATGGTATAGGACATTACCACATAATTCTATTAATAGTTGGGATGAGTTAGATGAAAAATTATGCAAACATTTTTAATATAAAATAGATCACCTATCACTTTTAGAGTAGATCACTACTACATGTAGACCCAAATTACAGCAACAAGCCATTCCAATTGTGATGACCTACCATTGCCCAAGTGACAGAACCAAGAATTAACTCTTGTTGGACAAGAGTTACACTTTTGGCATCAAAAATTGTGACAAAAAGCTCTTCCATAGCAATTATGATGCTAAACCCAAAACAATTTTGTAGAAGGAAAGGCCAAGAGGTCTTTGTCACATTGTCAATTGTGACAAGTGACTATTGTAATTTCTATCACAACTACAACAATATGCAACAACAATACTATGGGTGTGATGGCTCTCTATCATATTTATCCATTGTACTTGTGACATATATGAAAGGGCAATGCTCTTGTTCTAACAACATTCTGTCAGACCTTTCCATCACAGTTGTGATAGCCTACTAATATATGAAAAAATATATACATTTGTTCTTCTTTGTTAGAAATACATTTTACTATGTCAATCACATGTATACACTATTTAGTGTAGGTGATGCAGTTTCCTCTTTGGCCCCTCTCATGGAGATTGTGTTTGATATTCTTCTAAGTTGTCTGATTGATACAACTTTTTCTCAAGCATTTCATAGATAGTGTTGCATTTCCATTTCCTTTTTATATTACTATAGACAAAAATCCCAATGTCGTGATTATTTCTCCATGTAGGAAGCCATGGATTCAACATACATTTTTTGTACAACATTTGTTTATTAAGGAATAGACATGAAAATAGGTAGACCATTGTCAAATATTTCCAAGTGGCCTTTTGGTGGTGGTCTACCTATTTTTATGTCAAGTCCTCAAAAAACTAATATTGCACACAAAATTTATGTAGAATCCACAACTTCCTACATGGAGAAATAATCAAGACATTGGGATTCTTATCTATGGTAATATAAAAAGGAAATGAAAATGCAATACTACCTATGAAAATCATTATTAGAAGTAGTATCAAATAGACAACTTACAAGAATGTCAAACACAATCTTTGAGAGAGGGGCTAGAGAAGAAACTACATGACTTGCACTAAACAACATACACATGTGATCAACATAGTAAAATGTGTTTCTAACAAAGAAGAACAAATGCTTTTTTTTAAAAACATGTTCTAAATAATTTTTACTAATATACTTTGAGTATGATCCTAAAATCATGCTTAATAACTCACAAAATTATGTAGAAGATCATGTGATTCAAGAACCCATTGTGATGGTTCTAGTTGCTTCTATCACAATTTGAGATCCTATTATTGTTGTTGGTGGTGTCGCTAGAGCATCTTTCCTTGGTCCTTGTGATGTTGTGTCAACTCTACTTGATGGTATTCAATGGGGGGATGTGTGTCTTCCTTGCTCATCTATTTCTTAGAGGTTCCTCTTTCTCATATGGTTTTGGTCACAACTTCTATTGGTGTGGCTATCCCCATGGTTGCTATGATTTGAACTTTACAAGTATGTATATTCCATCTATGAATTAGTATGTTGTGACAAGGCTTATTGAATAGAAAATATATGAAATTGATATTCACTAGAGGTTAATTAAAATCAGATCACAAAAATTAATTAGAATGAAATACTCTTATTTCAATACTTAACCAATGGAGAAAGTGGTATCAATCATTGTCATTGCATCTTTTTTTAAAATCCTCCCCTTCTCGTCCACCACACAAACACATGGTATTTTATAGCCAACAATGTAATATATTCAGTTCTTTAACAACCATGGATTTGGTACCTTTCACTTTCCTAAATCTACCTTTCCCCACTAAGTACTCCCCTTAAAATTTTTTAATGGAGTCAAGATCACAAATGCAATCTATATGGGTCTTTTCTACAAGATTAGGAAGATATTGAGTAATGTACACCATCATCTAGTATGCCATACATCTCTGAATTATAGAACCCTCAGGACATGCTATTTGTTGAACCAAAGCCTTCAAAATTTTAAAATTTCTCTCAACCATCCACATTGACCTAGGCTGTAAAAGTCCACACAATTCAATCTCATCAACTTTGTGTATGAGGTAGTGTTCTTGTGCATTGAAAAAAGTTGATGGTAAACACTTTTTCATTTCACATATTAGTAGATGAATTATTGTCTTCCACTATTTTATATCTTCTTTATAAATTTATTTATATGATAACCAACTACAAGCATTTCAAGACACAAAAACATATAAATATGAGACTTTACAATATATTACTTGTTTGATATATTCAAGAAATATCACTACTTACCTCATGTATTTTCCAAGATCATATATCACTTGTTTGATATTATTGTCAAAGTTTTTTGGGAGAGATAGGGGCAGCACATACTATAACAATTGTCAACTAATCATTTCATTCTTTTATAATGTAATACAATAAAAATTGAATGTAGTTTTACAAATATATTGTAAATGCAAAAGACCATGACTTACCTTGATGAAGGTATGCCAATCATGCATTTTTATCCCTAGGCCAAATTCACTTTTCTTTGATATGAGATTGCTCATATTCGCATAAAATCTTGTAGGAAAAATCATTTTTCATATGATTTCTTTTATGGAATTGCTTTGTTGCTTCATTAATAACCAAGGAAGGGCACTTGCATTAACCTAGTTTGCATTGGTATTTGATTCAATGTTATTTTTCATCGCATGATTGGAATCATGAATGTCACTATATATTTTGAAATTTTTTTCTTTTTCACTTCTTATATCCAATATTTCCCATAGTGTCTTTGTTACATTCTTTCCAATATGCATGGTATCAAAAAAATGCACAATTTGTAGCTACTCATAGTAGGGAAGCCTACTAAATTCTCTGGGATAGCATTTTACTCCTTGTAGAAGGTGGTCATTACCGATGCCTTGATCACCTCCAATTCTATTATATTTTAACTTCTATAGGTGAGGTGTCATTCTTCATGGCTTTAATCTAGTCTCTTCTTTCCCATTGAAAATATATTTTTTCGCACTTTGATACTTATGTTTTTTTGTGGAGAAAATGTCCATTCTCATCAAACACTTGCTTGCTTAAACTTTTGGAATGATGAGATTTCATCTTTGGACCACACATTGGACATGAAAATTTTCCATTTGTTTTAAGACCTACAAGATAATTATACAATCGGATTAAATATGTTCATTCTTGGGATTAGTGTTATCGTGTATAACTAGATTTCAGCATAACACACCATAGAAATATGTCAACCCTAGGGTATCATGAATTATCTACACAAGCATTATATAGAATTGAAATTGTTTTTGCATATTTGGTCTAGAGATATCATACATAGTGAAACCATTCCATAACACTAGTAACTCATTGATAAGAGGAGCAATATATACATTCATATCTTTCACTTCGTACCTACCTAGTTGAATGAATAACATCAGATAATTATTGTGGTTATTTCACTCCAAGACTTATAAGTACATGTAGGTAAAAATAAAATAATTAAATACCTAGAATAATCATTGCCAACATAATTTGATCCCTCTTTGTTGGAATCCATAGAGGAATGTTATTGTTGATAACAAAAATAGGGTAGACCAAATAAACAGATCTCATCTCTCCATATGGATTGACATCATCAATTGCAAAAGAAATCCTGAGATTTTGACGTTCTTCTTTAAAGTGTGGCCACTTTGCCTCTATGTCCTTAAATGATGAACCATCCATAGGAATTTGAATAATTTCATCTTGACTTCTATTGCATGCATGGTAATCCATAAATCGTGCCAAGCTATTACACCTAAATAATTGTTTAAGACACAAAACAATGGGGATGTAATGAAGAACCTTGTAACGAGCCTTTTTTGTCACTTGATCATCTCGATGTCTATTCATTTGGCATTCAAGGTATTCTATTGAATTTTCATTTTCTTTGTGATAAATTACATGATCTTGAGCACAAGCATCTATTGATTGATACTTTATTCCAATATGTTTCATACTGGCACATAATTCCTGGTATGAGTGAGGGAGAACATTTGATGGTGGTAATAAATACTTACCTATCAATCTACAACAAAAAATATAAGTCATTACTATAAACAATCTTAATGGTACATATTTCACCTTTTAAAGACTATAATGATGTATATCACAAACCTTAGCATATGTCGCATTGTTATGTTGGATAAATCATTTGTAACCTTCAAATTTACCAACAACAATATAACAGAGAGAAGAGTTGATTGAGATCCTTCATCAAGGGTCATGTTATCCTTCTCAAATAGAGGTATATCATAGATGACCTCAATTTCATCCTTATCATCATCATCAACAACATTAGCAACAACACAGTTCCAAATGATGGATCAATGCAATCGTACTATCATATTCAAATGTGCATTTTGGCACATGATTGTCATCTTCCATGGGATCGTGATATTCTCCTTCAATACTCACACCTCCATGTTCCTCCATATTCACACCTCCATATTTCTTCGAGATGTTTTGGTACATATCACATACTACGATGGGGAGATTGACCTATATAAAAATGATGATAATCAAACCCCTATTCTATGGTTCACAAGTATACAAATTGTGAAAATAATATAACAAACAACTTATTGATGAATGATAATCAAACCCCCCTTCAATGTGATCATTCTTCCAATAATGTCTCTTAGCTATTTTGATTTTGATTCTTTTTGTCTTTAAGTCATTACAACACTTGCAAGGACAATACCATTTGTCATTGCTTGGTCTTTGAAAGTTAGATAACAATCTAGCGATTGTCTATCTATTTTGATCAAACTCTATTGTATTATCTGACATGATCCTTCTTCATAGGAATAAATTATTCATGTACCCTTATTGAGTTGGTTGTATTTAATTCTTATGGCTACACATGTGGTTTTGAGAGAAACATTTAGTGTAATTAATGTGTGTATCTACAAAAATATTGGACATATTGTACTTAATGTTTATATATGCACATATGGTTTGAAAGAAATATTTGGTGTAATTAATGTGTATATTTGAAAAAATATTGGACATGTTGTACTTAATTCTTAAATATATGCACATATGGTTTTGAGAGAAACATTTGGTGTAATTAATGTTGATGAGGGCACAATCCACGACCAAAATGAAAAAAATAGGAAAATGGGAATATTATTATCAGAATTGATATGCTATTACATTCAATACAATGAGAATATACTCAAAGACATGCCCTATGGCTTATAGTGTTGTCTAATCCTGGAGGAAACCCTCCTCTAGTACCTTCTCTAGAACTCCACTAGAAACTCTCTTTGCAATGACAAAAATGTCCTTAAGCAACCCATAATTAGGTTTAGGTTTAGGAATACATTTTAGATTATGCTATTTAGCATCCACTACCAAAATAGAAGGTTCTAGAAAACACATCAGAAGTTGGTGTAAAATTAGAAGAATCCAAAAATTGTAGTCCAAATTCTAGGAGGCATAACTTTTGATTTAGGACATTGATTGACAAACCATTTACATTTTTGTGAAGCTCTCCAAGTGCCCTATAGCCCTATGGATAGTCTTCACTCATCCCAATTTTTTAGGCCTATGAAAGGCTATTAAGTGCCTCTGACATTGAAGTGCTCTTAGGGGGTCTCTAGGCAACTTAAAACTATCATAACTTTCAAACCATAAAGCCTTTTGACCTGATTCTTTTTTTGTAGTGCCTTAAATTATATTGATAATAATCCCTCCAACTTAAAACTTCTAAATAATCATAGCTATGGATTAATTACAAAAAAATCTATTTTCTACATTGGCATGTATCCCAGGGTGCTAAAAAACTCTAACCTAGAAAACCAATAGTGGAACTATGAGAGTTGGAATGTTTATTTGACCCAAATGGGTATCCAGAAATGAAAACACATTAAACATAAACTAACATTAAGAATATTTTTGGGTGATATAAGATTTTACTTTCACCATTTGATGCTCCTACATAAGACAGCCAAGGTAGATTGAAAAGTGACCATATCACTTTTTAACTAATAGAGGAAAACTCAAATGGACAACCTTCATTGTGGATATCCAAGTTGAGTCTTCTACTAGTCATTCTTTCCACTTCACCAGGTATTCTTCATACTACCTTTTTTTGGTATGCTAGCTCACATCCAAATTTTTTTCTGTCTCTTCCTTCTTGCTCTAGCATCAACTCCTCATCTACACTACCATCATGATATTCTAATAAGTTTGTAATATTGAAAATAGGAGAAATGTGAATTTCATTTGGTAACTCCACCTCATATGCATTCCTTGAATCATGTTTCTTCAAAAATTTGTAGGGGCTAAATTTCTTCATCTTCAGCTTGTAGTAGGTAGCCACTAGAAATTGTTCCTTCCTCAAATATACCATAACTTGATCTCAAACTTGGAACTCCTTATGCCTCATCTTTTGATCTGCTCTAACCTTATATTGTAGGTTCATTTTGGTAATATGTGCTCACACCTCATCATGTAGGTTCTTGACATGTTCAACAAAGCCTTCTACCTCAGCACTTGTCCTCTCCCCTTGCTCCATCTTCCTTAGCTCTAGTGTAGTCCTTGAACTACTCCCATATAGAATTTGAAATGGTGATCTACCAAAAATCCTATTCATAGAATTATTGTAAGAAAATTCTACTTGTGGTAGAATCAAATCCCATCTAAACGTCAATTATACCTTAAACTTCTTCCACAAAGTCCTTAAAAAATACCCCAAACGTTTAGTATCTCTGTCAAAAACAATACTTTTTGGGAGACCATGTAGCCTCACCACCTCCCTAAAAAAAAAATCTGCAATATGTACTACATCATGAGTCTTGTGGCATGGAACGAAGTGTGCCATCTTGGAAAACCTATCAACCACCAGAAATACTGAGCTATTACCCCTTTTTGTTCTTGGTAATCAAAGAACAAAATACATACTCATGTCCTCCAAAGGCTTTGATCGAATAGGCAATGGCTAATAGAGTCTAGTATTATGACTAAATCCTTTGGATGTTTGACATACTTGACAACTTTGCACAAACTTCTTGACACCCTATGATAATTGAGGCCAAAAAAATGTTCTCTAAAAATGAAAATGGTTTTATCTTGACCAAAGTGTCATACCTCCACTATGCTTCTCCTTGATCAAGTTTTCCCTCATGGAATTCCTTGTAATACACAATTGACTTCCCTTGAACAACATACCATCCCAAATCAAGCAATCTAGCCACCTGGTCCTATCTAGAGTAACAAGTTCTATAAAAGCCTTCCACATCTCTAAAAAGTTAGGATCCTTAGGGTACAAATTCTTAAGTTCATCAAACCCAACCACTTTAACCTGCATTACTATCAACAAAAACTATATCCTACTTAATGCAACTGCAACCCTATTAGACCTTCCACTTTTATGTTTCAATACAAATGTATAGCTTTGCATGAACTCTACCCATTTCAAATGTCTCTGATTTAATTTACCTTGTCTATTTGGGTACTGTAATGCCTAGTGATGAGTGTAATAACCCAAAATTGACTCATTGCCATGATCACCAATTTTGGTCTATTTCAACCAATCCTGATTCCTAATGTCACTAGGCAATACTAATTCTAATTTTGTATATTTGACCTAAGTGTCAAATGCAAAAAACCCTAAATTTGCATTAATTAGACTACCTAATTAATTCCTAAGTATTTATTTGAATTAGTCGTATTAAACCTATTTGATTAAGATTTAATTTAACTTGAAGTATTTATACCTTAATTAAATTAAATTATCTCCCAAGGCTAATGTACTAAGGAATTAAAAATATTTAATTTATTAACTATGCTTAATTTATTTAATTAAATAGAAAAGGCATTTATGAGGTCATGTCTCATTTTATTAAATTGAATATCTTTCTAAAATTCTATTTCTTAGTTCAAAATGGAAATTCTCAGTTAACTACCCATCAAATTAGAAGTCACTTAATTCACCTACTCTCACACTAAAGTGAATCTGAATTAACTATTTCTTGCACTGAGGATCTGAGTTAGTTAACTACATCTATATTGGGAACCTTCCACTTTGACTGAATCTTGGCTTCAATCTTCACCATCGATCTGAGTGAATCTCAACCATTGATGGATTCTAGGAATTCTATTTAAGAGACTCCTAATTCCTCATTATAGAGGTGTGAATTGAATTTGCATTGAATCTCTACTGAATTGTGCACTCACTAGCTCATTATTATCATAAGCTTTTCATTATTTAGATTTAAAGATCATATAGCTTTAATATGCATACATATAGTCTAGTTTATTTTATGTGCTATTAGATTAAGTGCATATCGTATCTAGATTACCTGCATCTCATATATACTTAATTGCATTTAACCCCTTCATTCTAGAAAGGTTTGGTTGCCTGTATCTTGATTCTAAGAGAATAAATAGGCAAAATCATTCTAGTTAGAAGGCAACAGGTCACACTATCAGATTCGCACAAGATCTTGTTGTAGTCTTTTGCCAAACTGGTCATTTCTTTGCATGGCCTAAAGCACATCCTTGTGCAAGTTTACATTATTGTTCTAAGATTTTACGTCCCCCAGTGTACTTTCTCACATGCCTCATGGAGGATCTTTAGAAAAGACCTTGTGTTAAAACTATCAAATAAGCTTATTTGAGTAATCTGTGATCTACATCTGGTCTATTTCCTACATCAAGTTTTCCCTTCTCTATCTATAAATAGTCCCAAACAACAACATTTTTTTTAGCTAAAGATTTTTGATCTATACTTTGACTAGTGTCATCTTTTAGTTGTCATTGCTTCTTGTTCCTTAGTGCTTTTCATACTCCACATTATGATAGTCATAATCTTTGGCTATTCTAGCCTTCAAATTAGACTATTTGTGCCTTAGTATATGTTGGGACTAAAAATTGCATGGTCAATTTTTGAGAACCATTGAAAAAATCAAGCCCTTAAATGCTTTTAAAATGCACATGTGCAAGGTTGTACCCGACTGTCCTTTCGAGACCCCTAAGGTGTTTAATGCTTCTAGCACCTTTCATTCAGCATGCTTAAGCATTTCGTGAAGTTAAATTGAGTTTCTGAGCCATTCTGCGAAGTCTCGTTTTGAGCAAGTTTCAAATCTACATTTTACCCGTGTCAAATAGCGATCAGAGGCCCAGTTTGCATCTGAATATTTCTTACCCGGGAATGTGTCATGACTAGCCACTTTGGGGATGTTTAGTATGTATAATAAAGAACCTATATTTAAATTTTCAAGTCATTTCAAATCCGTTTGACTAGGTTTTGCACCCCCCAAAGTTGGTCATTTACTGTTTTGTGCATTTGACTAGTTGTTCACAATTCCGAGAAGCTTTGTTCGACCAATCATATCTTTGACCCAGTTCACCCAAATGAAAAAAATTATTTTTGCATCATGTTCTAGGGGTCAAACACTTCATATGTTCAAATTTTGAGATCATGTCGAATCCATTTGATCAGTTTGCTAACATGATCAAAAACCCAGTTTGCATTGTTTTGTTATGGCTAAGATATCTAGATTGATCTGTACCCCTGTTCGGCATGTTATAACTTTGATCCTGTGATTGGCTAGCCTAAATGGATTGTACCATTGTGTTTTGTCCTAGAAATCCTTAAAGTATGCCAGTTCTTAAGTCATGATGAATCCATTTGCATGCTTTCTTATGTCCGTACATTTGCCAAAAACCACTTTTTGACACATTTTTCAGTTCAAAAATTCCAAGTGCGTGTTTTCAAAAATTCGCCAAAAAGTGCCCTGTGATTTTTCATGAGCCCAAAACATGGAATTGTATTCTCTCCATGGCAAAGAACCTATATCCAGGTTTTTAGAAGCCCAAGTGGTCAATAACCCCAATTTATAATGGCGAACTGGAGCCCAGTTTATGTTTTTTAACATTGTTTGCCTACAAGTTAATCGAAGTATGGATGTTCGGCAATTAAAATATTTTGACTGGAGATTCTTCATTGGCTAAAAATTTGTAATGTAATAAAGTATGCAGGATTGAACATTCATGCCGATTTTCATGGCCTGACTATTTGATTGAATCAATTTTTAAGCCCAGCTGGCGGGCCTCCAGACACAAATTCATAGTTTGCAGGTAAGAAGTGATACGAGTTTTAATTGTCAGTGCTCGAAATTAAAAAAAAGGGGGACTTCATCTATAATGCAACAACAAAAGGATTTATCATGTTTTGAGAAGCCATTAAATCAATTGATTTAAGGTATGCAAAAGGTCATCAAATGCCGGCTAATTCAATTTGGCATTAATAATCACAAAGAATGAGCCGGCAATGCAAAGAGGAATGCAAAGTTACAGAGAAAAACCAAAAGAGCAGAAATTACAAATGAAACAAGAGATAATGGAAAATGTCTTGCATTTCTCACAAATGGGAAGCTTCATATATTGGTTATACAATTGAGAATCACTCCATCTTGGTTATGTGTGAGAAAGCTAAATACAATGGAAGATTTCAAGAGCAGCATGGAAGGAAAGAAGAAGCTTGAAATATAAATGAAAAGCTCTGCCCACGCAGTCAAACTAGTAGTCAGCCATGTGTTCAAAGAAATAATTAGTGGATCTTAAGGGAGTATGTGCCTTGAAAGGCAAAATATGTAAGTCAAAGCCGCTGCACATAAACAAAGAACCAACATTTTAAAAGAATCAGCAATCAGCACTAAAGGCACAGAGAACCTCACACATGTTGAAGATAGCCAGGAAGATTATGCAAAGGATTCACATTTTCAAACCACAAGTAAGCTGAAGTCAAGCGCTAAACATGAGACGGTAATGTAAAAGGCACCATCTATGCCATTTAAAGGAGGACAAGACGCTAGTCAAAGTGCAATGGGCAGATTGTGCCAAGTGCATTGAAGGAAATACTCCAAGCATGAAAAAGTATAAAGACTGCCCATGCATAAAACAAAGAGGCATATCTCATCAGTAGCAAGCCACCATCATACAAAAAGATCATTCATGCAGAGAATGGAGGGGAAAACAACGATACCAATTAATCCCACATTTACTGTGGAAGGGGAAAATATAGTTTTTAAATACTGTGCAACACACAATGCAATGTGAATTAAGAGATGGGCCTTTGAAAGTCAAGATTGTGGTCGTGCGTGGTGTGTCCAACTTGGGTGCTAAGCTATGAAGGTGATCAGTAATAATTTTGAACAAACTCGCATATAAAACTTAATGACGTCAGCAGGAGGTAAGTTGTCGAAAAGGTCCAAAACCCAGTGACTCGCTACCTCGCCACCAGAAAGTGGTGAGAATTTTCGGCTAGCGAGGTAGTGAGGTTGCCGGAAAACCCCAAAATCCAGCAAGAGTTAGAATGCCAAGCGGGTCCTGCCTAGCAACAAGCTGGTGAATCAGGTGATGACACATGGCAGATGGTGCAGATCAGGTGTCCAATTAGAATGTGCCATGTGGCATTGGTCAATCCTAGAGTTGACCCAGATGAAATGAGAGGGAAATATGAAGGCAAATAAAAATAATAATTTTTATTATTTCCCATTTTTTAAGGTCACGTTCAGGCTTTTGAAATCAAATAAAGGATATTTCTAAAGTTTGGACTTCAGAGTATTTTAATTTTTTTGAAATTTTAAATGTGAGTTGCAGACCTAAGCATTTTATAGCCAGGGGAGCATTTTTCAAATTGAGATTTCAGGCATTTTCAAGAGGCTAGATATGCCTTATCATATACCGCCGGAATCATGAGAATCCAAATTTTCCATTTTTGAAGTCAGTTTTTACATAGGTGCTTCCTGGTTTGAGCTATAGATAGAAATGTGAATTTTGGGGCTTTCTCAATGGAATGGGTAAAAAATCAAAAATCCAGTTAGGGGATCAATAAAACTTGGTAAGAATGCGGTTGGATTTCACTTTTCTTGCATTCACCCAATCTAACCCGATTTTTGCCAAGCATTTAAATGGGTAAATCAGATATTTTGGTGACTCAGCAAGGTTTCATCATTTCAATAGAGATATTTCTCAGATCAATAACAGTAATGATGAAACAAGATTAGATCATAATGGGAGATGGAAGGAAGAAGTTATTCAGTTACAGAGAATTGAATTTCAAGTGGACACTTGTCATCTTCAGAATAGATCCGGGAATTCTTTCTCTTCTATATCTTTCTTTCTTGCTTCCATTGAAGAGGTTCCAGTTTTTGCACTGAGAAACCATTCTTCATCATTTCTTCTTGTATTGAACAGCATTTTAAGTTTTATGCAGATAGTTGTTTTCTGTTAGGTGATCTATGAGTTATTTTTTGTACATTTCATGTATTTGATTTCAAGGAAAACAAATAAAGTGCAGCAAAAGTTTGAAGTTCAGTTTGAATCTTGTCTCCTGATTATGGCTCTGTTATTTCTTCTAATTTGTGATCAAAGAGCATGAATTAGGTTGCATTACATTTTGAAATGTATGTGGTTAAAATGTCTTGCTTATGGAACAAAGAACCATGTAATTGCTTGATATTTGTCACAGGGTTTGCAAATTTCATGATAGGATTTTCTGAGCATGAGATTCATTTTGTAGCAGATGTCTATTCACAAGGTGAAAGATAGATCGGGGATCTTAATGTAGAGATATGTTTGAGGTTTCCAGGAGATGTATGGTTATGATTCATTTAATTGCCCAATAGATAAGGCACTGGTCAGAGATAGGATCATTAAGTTCTATTTCTCATACTTGGGTCTTGCTGATATCAATCTATTAAATCATTTTCATTTTATTGTTGAAAGGTATTCAAAGTATAACCCACACTTAGCTTTCCAGTTTCATGAGTCATGTCCTTAGCTATTTCATGCTTGTGATCTCCTGGTTAAGCATAGAAGGATTAGGGGTTTCATCTGCTTTTATAGATCTTGAATATGTTTATTGCACTGGTCACATAGTCAGTTCTAAAGAGGTTCACCCGCCTAGGTTTTGCAGAGCCTGAAGTGCAGAAGGAGTATGGCCTTATAGTTGGCTTGGTGTCTGAATGGATGTGTTGATAATGGGAGTTAGCTGCCCCTAGATGCATCTTGTTCTCATCAGGATAATTGGAAATGGGTAACATTTTCAAACACCAATAGTATACAACACTCTTATCTTGTCCTATTGATATTAATTTCTAGTGTGGTCCTTGTCCAAGTTCTTGCTTCTTGTCCTTGTCTATGACTATCGTAACAAGAAGAAATAACATGTTTTATCCTCTTAGACTTAGGTGAGGTCATTCTAGGGGTCATAATCATGGCAAAGGTCACCTTTATTTTTTATATGCTATACATCTAGTTCGTCCAATGAGTGATCTTCACAATCTCCCTCACCTCTCAGATCATCTCGAGTCCAGTGAACATTATCCATAAACTTATGAAAAACTAGGAACCCTTTGTATCAAGAGGATCTTGAGACCAGCAAAGGTCACATATCTCCAAACAAAACATCTGACTTCCTTTTTGAAGGACCTTTCCAATCGCAACAAACTAAAACTAAACACATGTCTACAATGGTTGATCACAAACCTAAACATGGTAGTCATAGTAGACACCAAGATACACCTAGGAATGACAAAGAGAGAGACCATGACACTGATGAGGAATAGGAAGAGGTGGAAATACTTCTTGAACACATAGAAAAATGTTGAAGAGACAAAAACTTTCAAAAGGTCATGGAAATTCTACTCAACGAAGAGAAAGAAAAGTACTTTCTCAAGCTTGATCAAGAGGGAGCTAAGCTATCCTCTCATTTCAATGTGGAAACTGTCATCATGCCTGAAGAGGAAACTGAGAATTCTAAACTCCAAAAATAACTAAAAATCATTCAAGACCAACTAGCTTAGATGATGTGTGAGAAAGACAAACCTACTAAAACATACACCTTAGATGCTCTTTGTCCATTTCCATTTGACAAGAGCATAGACATGCCTCCCTTGGCACAAGGATTAGAACTACCTAAATATGACAAATACTTTGGAACCACTGATGCCCAAGATCACTTGTGGGAATTTGGTGCTTTGTCTATGGAATTTATGCATAACCAGACAGATCTCATGCATTTATTCCCTAGAAGTCTAGGTGGTTAGGTATTGGAGTGGTTCTCACACTTGCCTCCCAGCATCAAAACTTTTGATGAAATTGCTAACTTTTTCATCCAGTAGTATTCTCATAACATTCAACACCCTCTTAATATGTAAGATCTATGTAACCTTAATTAGAAAGTTGGGGAACCTTTCCTCACATTCCTCCAATGGTGGAGACAACTTTATACTAAGTATTCACACAAGATTCTAGAAACAGAAAAGCTTGACATCTTCACTGATAATCTCCTACCTAATTTTGGGTACAAAGTCCAACTTCAAGATCCATGTACCTTTGAAGAAATGATCATCCAGGCCATCCACATAGAGGAATTTATGGTCAAGAAGAGTGAACTTACTCTCTACAAGGACACAAAACAAGGCTCCACCTCCAACAAGGACAAAACCAAGTATGTCAAAAAGAACCAAGAAATTTTAAATGATGAGGTTGTTGATAATATCACTCCTAAACCTACTAAGGTAGCATTTAATCTCATGGATGTTCTCATGCAGAGAAACCTCCTCCTAACAACTAGGCATTCAAGAATAGATTGAGAAACTCATTCCTACACACCCAAAATGAGAGTATACACCTCTGGGTGAACCTTTGGATGTGGTTTACAAAACCTTGTTATAGAACAAGCTTATTTCACCATTGGACAACTCTTGCCCCTATGATTTGCAACCACACCCACCATGGTGGAACAAAACCTCATTCTGTGAGTACCACCAAAATAAGGTGCACAAAACTAGCAATTGCATAAACCTACATCACAAAGTTCAAGACATGATTGATGCTGGTGACATTGTGGTGGATGGGCATAACAAGAACTAGAATCACAAGGCCTTCAAAGAGCCCTTCTCAGCCTATGAAAAGGGAGAAACTTCAAAATCAAAACCTAACAACAAGGTCAACTATGCATACTCCAATGATGAAAATGTGATAAACATGGTTGAACCTATGAATTTTGAATACTCTAACATCATTACTATCAAGGGAAAGAAAGATAATGATAAACCCAAGACACCATTAATCTTGAGAGGCCCTACTTTCAACACAATAGACAACACACCTTTGCAACACTGTGCTAATGTTGTTATATGCTCTCATGCCAAGTTGGTGCCCAAAGGCCCTCTGCCTTCTACTCTTGATCCTAAACAACATAAAGATAGAACCCTTGCTAGTCCATCTTGCAAAGGTGCAAAACTTGCAATGAATTCAGTAGCAACTAGTTATAATGTTCTTGATCAATTGAAATAAACTAATGCTCAAATCTCCATCTTTGAGCTACTTAAAATCTTGCTTGCTCATAGGCAGATTGTAGATAAATCCCTTACCAAGGAAAACGTTCATCAAGATCTTGATCTTGAGTGATTCCAATCCATGGTAGGTCACCTGACCTTGCCTTATTTTATGTCATTCTCTAAGGAGGATGATAACTCATTGAGTCACCCACACAATCAACCTCTACACATTGAGTTCATGATACATCAGATACATGTTTGTCAAGTACTCATAAATAATGGCATTGGGTTGAAAATTGTCTCTACTTCTTTGCTTAGCAATTGAATTATTCTAAGGATGCTGTTGATCCTCAATGCAAGATCACTATCAAAGTGTATGATGAAGCTGAACAAAAGTCTCTAGGTCTTGTGGTCTTACCTATTCATGTTGGTCCTGTAGAAAGGGATGTCACTTGTCAAGTACTTGACATTCCCTTGGCCTATAACATTCTAGTAGGACAACCATGGATACATGATATACATGCTATGCCATTCACATACCACCAATGCATCAAATTCTTGTTTCATGGCTCTGAAGTCACTATTCTTGCCACTACTAGCTATACCTACAATATGCTCAAAGATGCTAAATTTTTTGTCCCTGCTAATAGGGAATCCACTGATTATCATCAAAAAAAGCTAAAAAAAATTGAGTAATCATTCAAATTGAAAGAAACTAGCATGGGGGAGTAACATATTAAACCAATGTTGTCATTAACATCTCTTCTAGAGTCTCCTCATCATTATGGGAGACCCTCAGAGGCAAAGAAGCCATTTGTGCTGACACCTCAAACCAAGTACATTGGCACTTTTATCAAGGCTATAGTTCCCCTAAAGGATGAAAGTGAAAATAGAGCCATTGTTGCATGGCTTTACAGAGAAAAGACTCTAGTAGACTTAACAGAACAAGCTCAAGAGATCACTCCTGAGAAATATGGCCCTTGTCTTAGACTCATGAAGCATTTTGGCTACAAGGGAACTAGCCCTATTGGGTGCAATAATAATGGCCTAATTCATCCTATCAAGGAAATAGCTTGAAGAAACTATGATACAACTAGCCTAGGCTTTAAGAAGGTTCCATTCCATTTGGGAGCTAATAAATTCATACCAAAACTTGAGAGTTCATCTGGAAATGAGTAACAAGCTGAGTCACATACTCAAGATGACCAATCAGATGATGAGGATCCCTATCCTTATCCTATTCCTCATGATTTTGCTAAATTCTTTGTTGATCTAGATGACTTTGTGCCACATGTCAACACTATGGATGATACTAGTGATTCTTCTAAGGATAATATTGATCAACCCAAAGCTCATTCAGAAAAGGGAGAGTCTAGTCAGTCATTATGTATTGAGTACTTGTGTAAGAACCCAAATGATGAAGGTGAGTATGTCCCTATCACTATTAGGGAGTTCTATAGTCTCTCAAAATGTAGCAGTAATTCTAAGGAATATGAGTTTGACTCTCTTTCAGAAGCAACTACTGATAAAGACATTGACCAAGTTCATGTCTATGAAAACCAACTCGAAGTGGGTGAAATGTCTAGGGTTAGGTCAAATGGGTCTAATCCAACTAGTGTCCTAGAGTTGTCAATTGCTGATGTTAATACTTAGAGGCATTCAAATACACTTGAGGATGGAGTCACTGTAGGTCTCAAATTGATGGTCCAAGCACTTAATGACTATATTGTAAATGTAATTGGACCCATCACTACTCTTTCACTCACACATCCCTAGCTTACAGATTGGAACCCTAATGCATCTAGTGAAGTCCCCACATTCTAGAATGACTATGCTCTTCCTTGCTACCTAAACACTATCAAACTTGTAATGTCTTTCACTAGTGAATAGAGAATCAAAATGACTGAAGCTAACATCAAATATCTTAGTCATACAATTAAAAAGAAAAATTGTAAAAGGTCTAATGGTGAAAACCACATTGTGGCAGTGTCAAAACTCAAAAAAGTAAAAACAAAAGACATATCCTATAGTGAAAACCTCTCTGAGGCACCCACGGATTAGATATTTGATGCACTTCCAAGTCACTTTCAGGACAGATCATTAGTGTTGATAGAGCCAACACCAATCAACCTAGGTACAGAAGAACATCCTCATATGATACATCTGGCACAGTTACTATATCTTGAAGAAAGGGAGGAATTCATTGCCTTCTTCTCAGAGAAGAAGAAAAATTTTTCTTGGACATATTCTGACATGCCAAGATTAGATCTTGATCTTATTATGCATCATTTGTCCATTACACAACTAGTTAAGTAGAAACTTCAAAAAATGCATCCTCATGTTAAACTACTCATCAAAGTAGAACTAAAGAAACTTCTCAAACTAGGATTCATCCATGCAATTGATTATGTCAAATGGATATCTAACATTGTCCCAGTCTCTAAGAATGATAAATCTATTAGAGTTTGTACTGACTTCTATGATCTCAACTTGGCATTTCCTAAGGATTATTTTGCACTTCCCACATAGATATGATAGTGAACATGATGGCAGGCTATGAGATGTACTCACTCGTGAATGAGTTTTTTGGTTATAATCAGATGAAAATTGCACCAGAAGATTAGGAGAAGACTACTTTTACATATACATGGGGAACCTCCTACTGGAACATAATGCCATTTGGTTTGAAAAATTTTGGTGTGAGCTATCAAAGGGTAGTAACTAAATTTTTCCATGACATGATGCATAAGACCATGGAGGATTATGTGGGCAATACCTTGGTCAAAAGAAAAAAATGCAATACTCATCTACAAGATTTGGGACCCATCCTAGATCACATGGAAAAATCTAGTCTTCGGCTCAATCCTAAGAAATGTGCATTTGGTGTTAAATCAAGAAAGTTACTAGGATACATCATGTTTGTAAAAGGAATCGAGGTGGATCTAGAGAAAGTTCAAGCAATTATAGATATGCCTCCATCTTGAAACATTAGCCAGATAAGAGGTCTACAAGGAAGACTCCAATCTATTCATAGGTTCATCTCATAGTTAGCAGATAGATCACAACCTTTTATATAGACTTTACATAAGGGTGTGAAATTCAACTGGAGTCAGGATTGAGAGTGAAGCTTAACACAGATCAAACAATATCTTGCCAATCCACCAATCTTGATTCCTCCTATCTATGGGAATCCTTTGGTTTTATACATTTAAGCAATTGAAACATCTCTAGGAATCCTATTAGCTCAAGAGGACAGCGATAAAAAAGAGAGAGCTAATTACTACTTAAGTCTTACATTGATCTCTAATGAGAGGAACTACAAAATCATTGAGAAAACTTTCTTGGTAGTTGTCTTTGCTTCCCAAAAGTTGAGACACTACATGCTTGCTCGCACTACATGAATGATAGCTAAAATAGATCCATTGAAGTACTTTCTTAGTAATGTAGCTCTCATAAAAAGATTGGTTAAGCAGGTTATGATACTCAGTGAGTTTGACATTCAATATGTTGAATGCAAAGCTATCAAGGGATAGGAAATTGCAAATCAGCTAGCAGATGCACCTATGCAGAGTCTTCTACCAATGAACATTGATTTCCCTGATGAGGCAATTCTATCACTCACACACCAAATGTGGGTCATGTTATTTGATGGGTCCTTCACACAACATGGATCTGGTACTGGATTACTCTTCATAATGCCACAAAGATATTCATTGCCCGAAGCATACAATATTTTTTTCCCTTGTACAAACAAAATTGCTAAATATAAGATTTTGATTAATGGCATGAAGATTGCAGCTAAATGGAGAGTGGATCAGTTAGACATTTTTGGGGATTCTCGGCTCATAATCAACTAGGTTAATGATGTGTATCAAACAAAGGATGAGAAATTAATTCCTTACAAATACACAGTCGATGACTTGAAGAAGTATTTCACACACATCACCTTCTAGGAAATTCCTTGAGCAGATAATAAAGTAGTTGATGCTATGGCTACTTTGGCCTCCTTGCTATAGATGCCTAAAAATGATCTTTGACATGAGTTCTTGGTGGAAGTGTTACACTACCTAGCCTATGACACCCCTAATTCTAGGATGATCAATTCTATCATAGGACAAGACTCATCCCACTACCATCACATCTATTCCTACCTCTGTATCCAAATCATTCTTGAAGGTCTAACCTAGAATAAGAAATGTTACCTAATCTATAATACTTCATAGTATGTCATTATTGCTGATGATCTATTTAGGAGAGGTCTCGACAGAACACTCAGGTGTTTAGAACCCAAAGAGTCCAAATGTGCATTAATTGATGTTCACGAGGGCATTTGTAGATCCCACTCAAATGGCTTGACACTAGCTCACAAATTCATTAGAGCTAGCTACTACTAGCCTGAAATGGAGCAAGAAGCTATCAAGTACACTATTTCTTGCAAGTAGTGTCAACTCCATGGGAATCTAATCCACACTCTAGCTAGGGAGTTGATTCCATCTACTACAATGTGGCTATTTCAAAAATGGGCCTTAGACTTAGTGGGTTAGATTCACCCAACCTCTTCTAAAGGAAATAAGTTCATTATCATAGCTACAAACTACTTCATGAAGTGTGTAATGACCCTTTTTGGGACATTAGGGTTCCTTACTATAAATATGTTTTCTCTCAAGTCCTTCCATTTTTAATGACTTTTTTAGGGGTCATTCATTTGTGACTTTTAATTTGTATCCCCTTTTTTCCATATCTTTTCTCTAATTGCTGACCTGTTCGCTAGACCATGGACTTCAGCATTTATCCTTACTTCATTTTAATGTTTATCCTTGTTTAGAATGTTTCATTTTGTTTATTACATCAGGTCATTATCAAGGATGTCACCTTAGGACATATATCGATTGCTTCTCCTCACTATAATATTAATATTGATTATCAATGCCTTGACTTTGTGTGATGGTTTTTTCAAACAACTCCCAACAATATTTCCTTTGATGTTGAATTTCTTATAGTAGGAATTCAACACTGAGACTGGACAATATATAGCTACCATCAATAATTTTTGAGGAATGATTTTACCTTGTATGCCAACCATATATGCATCTCACGTACCATACTTGGTTGGACTTGTATTGTGCAGTTTCCTTCCTATTTTTATTCTACGTTTTCCTCCAAAATGATGGTACCTTCCATTTGACATTATATGTGTTTACAATTCTCTCTTGCATATATTTCACTCAATATGTGTAATGCATCCTTTGTCTTATGTGTCTCAAGTGCTGCCTGCAAATCCAGGATGGCAATGTATAATAATTTTAATTATTTAATTTTCAGTCTCCTCCTGATGCTATAGATTATTTTGGACATAAATATCTTTAGTCTACTCGATACATATATTATCATGCTTCTATTGTGTTTGACTTTGAAGAAGAGCTAAATATCTCCATTTTTTTCTATATATATCATTGTTCACTCTTTAACGGGACTCATCATTGTTTGTTGATTGCAATATTTAACATAGGTATGTGCTTACTAGAATGATACATTTGACTCCTCTATTTTCATCACTACTATGTATATTGTTTTCTATACTCCATCTTATCTCTGTCTAATCAATTACATGCTTCGACTCATTTGTTTATATCTGTTCCAGAACATCATTGTTTCCTTGTTCTCTTTTGCTCCCTAATCTATCTACAATAGATGATATTGTTTTCTTTTCTACCTTCCTTTTTGGGTTCCTATTCAATAATGTTTTCCGTAGATGTCCCCCTAGCCCATTTCTATTTTATTTATTTATATCTCTTTAATGATCCTCTCTCAAACAGTCACATCTTTAGGATTTAAGAGATATGTCTTAATCAAATAAATTTATATATTAAACTTATTTAATTGTAATATATATTAAATTTATTTATCATTTATCTACTTTCATATTTGTTAATAAAATCTATTTTCATAGATGGGATATTACATTATATGATATATAATATTAATAAGAATATTTTCTTTCATCATAATAATAATTTGTATGATAATATATTGTAGGGTATTATTATCGTGAACAATTAATAATAAATATTCTTACTTTTTTTTTCATTTATTATTTACTATTATCTTTAATATTATTTCTTAAGGAATAGTATATGAATTATTATTATATTTTATCCCATAATTATAGGATTATCTTTAAGAGGGGTCATGACAAAGTGGGTAGAGGCAATACCTCTTGCAATAGAAAATGGAAAAACTATAGCTCTTTTTATCACAAACTACATCATCTGTAGGTATGGTGTACCATCCTCCATCATTATTGACAATGGAGGACAGTTCAAAAAAAAAGACCTTAAGGAATTATGCAAGAGATTTAAAATCACACAACATTGGTCTTCCATCTATTACCCCTAGGGTAATGGCCAGACCGAGGCATCCAATAAGGTGATCCTCAAGGTCATTCATCACATAGTCAACATATCTGGGAGAGACTAGCATCTCCAAATTGATCCAGCCTTGTTGGCATATAGGACAAGCATCAAGACTCCAATGGGTACGATGCCCTTTGCTTTTGTTTATGGAGCAGATGTTATGCTTCAAATAGAGGTCAAAATTCCTACCTTGAAAATCTCTATGAAAGGCCTTATTATTGATGAAGATTATAGGATAGCCCAACTTCAAGAGCTAGTGCTACTAGATGAACATTGACAAGCAGCATATGATCACTTGTGAGTTTATCAACAATGAATGTCAAGAAGCTACAATTGGAAAGTAAGGCTACATGATTTCCAGCTGGGTGATCTTGTCCTGAGAGAGAACCCTAAGAATCAACAACAACAAGTCCAAAAAGGGAAATTTGAACCAAACTAGCTTGGTCCTTACATCATCACTATAGTGTATGGATCTGGTGCTTACCAACTTTCTACAGATAATGGAGAGGTGCTCAAGGAACCTGTTAACACTCTCCACCTGAAGCGGTTTTACAGTTGATCTGATCTCACCAGCTCTTTGTACATATTTAAATGTCCTAAAAAAAGTCCTGAAAAAATTGTTAGCCTGGCGAAAACCTAGCAATAAGCACCTTGGTAACACTAATTTTTTTTGAAAATTCCAAAAAATATAACAAAAATAAAAAAAGAGAAAAATACAAAAAAAATTTGAAAAACAAAAAAAGTGCCATTGGTGAAAACCTAGAAATAGGCATCATAGTAGCAAAAAAATGAAAGTTCTGCCAAGAAGGTGAAAACTTGGTAATGAGGCACCTCTTGTTCCTAATGCTCCATCTTGTAGTGCATCTTCTGGCTATCTATATAGTTACTTTACTACTTTTCCCACTTTCCACTCATTTATCCATGGATTGATCTTGTCACAACTTGGGCGCATTCCTCTTCAATGTCATAGAATCTCTTTCGTGATAGTCACCAGTGGTCCTCGCTACATCTGCCTACTGTCACTACTATCACACTTTTCAAGATTCTTCTCATAGAAACTCTTTCACAATAGTCACCAATCATTTTGGCTATGTCTACCTACTATCGCTAGTGTCACTCCTTTTCAAGATACTCCTCATAGAATCTCTTTCGCTAAAGTTGCTAATTATTTTAGCTATGTCTACCTACTTGTACTCATGTCATGTTTCGAGATTTATTTATGGATGATCTCTCTTGCATTAGTCACCAGTCATCTTGGCTGTGTCTATCTACTGTCACTTGGTCCTCTCAAGTTCTTCACCTTGAAGAATACTCCTTGACCTTAGTCATTAGTCAATTTGAGTGTGTCTACCTATTGTTGTCACCCCATTGAAGAGATTTCTTTCATCCATGTTCTAGACACTGACACTTGACATCAATCCCATGAAAAACATTGAAATGAGTATTTTCCTTGTTTGTTTTGTTTTTTGGTTTCATCATGTCTCCTCAAGCAACTCGATGATGTCATTTCTGACTAGAGAAGTGATGACTAGGGGCATGGTCTTTTCTTTGTTTTATGTTTGCGGTTTAGTTCCAATAAGTTAACATATTCCTATAAGAGGGGTGTCTACTATAAGAGCCTCCATCTTGTATTGGATGGCCAGGTGTAGCTTGACTCCTTTTATATGAATACATCAATAATGCTAGTTCTTCTCCTTATCTATTGGAGTGAACCCTTCATGCTACAGTATATAATGATACTTGTCCTGTTAAGTGAATGTATGGGTCACTGCTGTAGACACCTAAAAATCCTTTAGAAAATAAAGTATTTTTATTTTTTGAAAAAATCTCTGATGACATCATCATTTATTAATTAATTAATTAATTAATTTTTATGCCATTAAATTCCTTTATCTTAATTAAAAATATTTAATTAAGGAATCCCTCCCAAAAATGTTTAAATCTTATTTAAACATTATTTCCTTATTTATTAATTATTTAATTAATAAATTGACCAAAAATCCTAAAATAAATAAATAAATTATTTTTTGCCCAAAACTTGGCCAATCTTCTTGAGACCAATAACCTCTTCCAAAATCTTCTAATCCTTCTTTAATTTCAATTAAAGGCTAATCCCATCATTTCTTACCCCTAATCCCAACTCAAAATATTTAATCAAGATTAAATATTAATCCTCATGTTTATTAAAAATATTTTAATAAATACCTCCTCAACCCAAACCCTTGAAATAAATAAAACTTTATTTATTTCATAAAATCTTATCCTAGGAAGTTCTAGACTCTTCTAGAAAGTCTTCATCCTCATCCAAAGCCTAGACTCTTCTAGAAGATGTCTTTAACCCTAATCCTAATCCCCTCCTAACCTTGTCACATTCCCTAAACATGGGTTAAGACTTGCTAACTCAAGCCAAAGTTAACAAATATCTCCTCCTTCACCCACCCTCATTATTGCAATCCACTTGCCATCCACTTGCCTAGTCTTAAGCCATCTCTAACCCTTCCTCTAATCATTTTTACAACCCTAAGCAAGCTTTAAACCCCCCTAAACCCTCAAATTCGAATTTCATGGTATCTCTCACAAATATCCCCAACCACAAAACTTTATAAAGCCCACAAAGTCATAACTATTCTTACAAAGCACTTATGAAGGGTCTTTATGAAGATTTTATCTCTTGAGCCTCCTTTGTTGACTCATCCTTGCTCTTTCCTCCATCCTCTCACCCTATGACATGTCTCACTCCCTGATTGATTGTAAGGAAGAACAATCCATGTGCTCTCCTCTCGTGCAATCTAAGCCCTCCATGAGTTTTTCCCCATCCTTGCATCTTAACCCTCAATTCTTCAAGCCCTTAGCCTATAAATTGGATCCCCTCCCAAGCCATTTTAACACAATCCATGAAGTAAAGTCATAATGCCATTTTAAGAAGCCATTTTACATCAAAACCATACACTCACACCCAAATTCTAACTCCATTTGAAGCCCTTTTTGAAGCATAAAGCTTGAGCATACATCCTATCTATTTAGACAAAGCTACTCAACAAGAGAGCTTCTCATTGAGAGAGCCCATTAATGGCTCATATTCTCAATTGAGATCTCATCTTAGTCCATCTTGAAGTTTATGAATTTTGTTTAGTTTGTAGAAGCTTTATTTAAATTTGGTTTCTATTAGCATACTAACATTGCTCATATACAATTGCGAGTATATCTAGCACACTTTTGTCATAGGTTATGAATGCAAGGGTCATTGTAAATAGAATAAATACTGAGTACTTAGCATAAAATAGATCTCTTGTGTGTTTGGTTTGTCTTCCATGCAAGCAACATTTTTGTCATCCTAGCATTTATGCTTTGATGCTTATGTTAAACTTGTTACAATAAATGGGACAAATGTTCTGGTCATTATGGCTTCTTATGCCTCAAATGCTTACATTTAATCCTAAAAAACTTATAACATATGTCCTATTCATATTCCCATGATTGCAATTTCCATAGGAATTGTATGACATATAGGATTTCATCCTATACCCAATGATGATAAATTGTCAAGACTCGATAACTAGACTTAGGGTTGCATATAGCATAAGATTGCATTGCTTGGTTCAGCATATTGTTCAATGGAAAATCTACTTTTATCTTTTGTGATGAAGGATTCCTTGTTTCTCCAACATATCATGATTCTTAGTGACTACACAAGCATTTGATCCTTTAGTTCTTCCCCTTACACTTCTCACTAAAATACCCATCACTATCAAGAAAAAGCATGGAACAATACATGAGATGTTAGTCCATTTACTTGTGCATTTCATTCATAAAATCCATACATTCATCTCATCTACATAAACAACTCAAATCAAACATACATTCATACATCAACATTACATTTGTATCTCATAATCATAAGCATAAAACATCTCGTGTATATCAACAGGAAAATACAAACAATGAAAATGACATGAACACAATGCTACTTGGCTCAAAATCTCATATATATATATCTCAAAGAGTGTGTTAGTACAAAAAATGAGTGCTACTTGAGCGCTATCTATAGACACTTAAATTTGATTACATCAATAGGTAATCGTGTTTAGTCATCTCCTAGGACATTATTGATTAAATATTTACTATTTAATTAATTAGTCATCATCCCCTAGTTTATTTATTTATTTAATTAACTATAGTCCAATTGATAAAATCAAATGATCACCCAAAATCAATTTATCAATTAAATCCCTATTCCTCTATTCAATTGAATAAATCCTCAAAACTATTCAATTTAATTCCATACCTCATTTTATTAAAATAAATCATTTAATAAAATATCTAAACCCCTAAAACATCCATAAATCCTATCCTAACCCCTAAGCCAACCCATTCACCCATACTAACCTCACGTAGCCACCTAACTAACCCATCCCATCAAATTTTTTCATCTTAGGTATCTAGATGTTCTATCTGGATCCTTAAAGGTTAAGCTTCATTCTAGAGATAATCTTTTAAATGCTATCAATCTCAGGTATCTAGATGTTCTATCTAGATCCTTAAAGGTTAAGCTCCATTCTAGAGACAATCTTTTAAATGCTATCAATTTCAAGTATCTAGGTGTTCTATTTGGATCCTTAAAGGTTAAGCTCTGTTTGAGAGATAATGTTTAAAATGCTATCAATATTAGATATCTAGTTGTTCTATTTGGATCCTTAAAGGTTAAGCTTTGTTCTAAAGAAAACCTTTAAAATGCTTATCAATTCAAGTATCTAGGTGCTCTACTTGGATTCCTTAGGATTAAACTACATTCTGGAGATGGTCCTTAAAAGCTTATCAATTAGTCTTCGTAACAACAACTTTGGAACCAATCTTATTTCTTGATCTGTGCATCACACTTTTTTATTTTCCTTGAATTGAACGTGCTACTTGCACATTCATTCAAAGAGGGGAAAAATGTAATACCCCAAAATTGGCTCATTTCCATGATAACCAACTCTAGTCTATTTCAACTAATTCTAAGTCCTAATGTCACTAGGCAATTCTAGTTCTGATTTTTGCTACTTGACCTAAGTGTCAAATGCAAAAATCCCTAAATCTATATTAATCAAACTACCTATTTAATTCCTAAGTATTGATTTGAATTAGTCACAATAAAATAATTTGATTAAGATTTAATTTAACTCAAAGTATTTATACTTTAATTAAATTAAATTTTCTCCTAAGGCTAATGTACTAAGGAATTAAAACTATTTAATTTAATAACTATGCTTAATTTATTTAATTGAATGTAATTATTAATTAAATAGAAAATGCATTTATAAGGTCATATCTCATTTTATTAAATTGAATATCTTTCCCGAATTCTATTTCTCAGTTCAAAATGGAAATTCTCAATTAACTACCCATCGAATTAGAAGTAACTTAATTCACTTACTCTCACACTAAAGTGAATCTAAGTTAACTATTTCTTGCGCTCAGGATCTGAGTTAGTTAATTGCATTTGTATTGGGAACCTTCCACTTTCACTAAGTCTTGGCTTCAATCCTGACCGTCAATATGAGTTAATCTCAACTGTTGATGGATTCCAAGAATTCTATTTAAGAGACTCCTAATTCCTTGTTACAGGGGTGAGAATTGAATTTGCATCAAATCTCTACTGAATTGTGCACTTACTAGATCATTATTATCATAATCTTTTCATTATTTATATTTAAAGATCATATAGCTTTAATATGCATACATATAGTCTAGTTTATTTTATATGCTATTAGATTAAGTACATATCACATCTAGGTTATCTGCATCTAATATAGACCTAATTGCATTAAAACCCTTTGTTCTAGAAAGGTCTAGTTGCCTATATCTTGATTCTGAGAGCATAAATAGGAAAAATCCTTCTAGTTAGAAGTTAATGGGTTGCACTATCACACTTCTCGGATGAACTATCCCATGTTCATTCTAGGATGAATCTGTAGGTAAGGATCACATTGAAGTGTGTGTGTGAAGCTTGAGGCCACATTCCACATATAAAATGAGTATACAAGACAAATTATTTTGGTAACAAACATTGCCTCCATTTCTTTAAGGCCTAGACTATTGCATAGAACTCCTGATCATAAACATGGTACTTCTTCTTTACATCATTCAATTTTTCACTAAAATATGCTATAAGCTTACCTTCTTTGCTTAATACAGCCAATAACACTGCCGCTAGCATCACAATCCACCTAGAACATATTGTTGAAATTAGGAAGTGCCAACACAAGTTTCTTTTTCACCTTCTTCTTTAGCAATTCAAAACTCCTTGTAGCTCTTGTAGTCCACTTGAACTATTTTTTATCCCTCGTCATTGTTTCAGTTAAGGGTGTACATATACTATTGAAATTCCTAATGAACTTCTTGTAAAAACTAGCTAGACCATGGAATGACCTCACCTTAGTGTAAACCTTGAAGTAGGCCATTCCAAGATGACCTTCACCTTCTCTAGGTCCATTTTGAGACCATCAACTAATACAACAAACCCCAAATAAACCAACTCCCTTTTGACAAAGTTGCGCTTCTTCAAATTAATCAAAAATTTCTATTCCCTCAACCATTCAAGGACACTATGAATGTGCAATAAATGTTCATGTAAAGATTTACTCAAACTCAAAATATCATCCACATAGATAGTAACAAATTTTCCCAATTTTGTTTTTTAGTACCTCATACATAAGCTGCATGAAGGTGCTTGGCACATTGGTCAGTCCAAAGGGCATGACTAACTAGTCATATAGAACTTCCTTGATCTTGAATGTAGTTTTCCACTCATATCTATCTCATATCTATTTTTGGTGATAACCACTCTTGAGATCTATCTTTTTGAAGTACTAAGCTCCACTCAAATAGTCCATAAGATCATTCATTCTTGGCAAAGGAAACTGATACTTGATGGTTATTCTATTTATAGCCTAAGAGTCTCTACACATTGTCCACTCTCCATCCTTCTTTGGTGCCAACACTACAAGTACTACACATGGACACAAGCTCTCTCAAATCAAACATTTCCTCAATAGCTCCTGAACTTGTCCTTTTAGCTTGTCAGTCTTAGTAGGAGTCATCCTATGAGCAACCTTGCTAGGAAAACTAGCTCTAGGGACTAAATATATTTGATTACTAATTTTCCTTACTGGTAGCAACCCTTCTAGAACATTATCAGAGATGACATCTCCATACTCACTTAATAGACTTGAAACTTCAATGGAACTTCACTACTACCTTCCTTACCTTTTCTTCAATTAAAGCATAACACTTATGCTGATGTTTCATACCATCCAAAAAATTTCTTCCATCAACAAAACATACCCTAGCAATACTATATACCCTTTTACCCTCCTTTATCAAGGGCTACAATATTTGGAAAACACCATCCTTTGTTAGAGATTATGTATTTTCATGACCATCATGTATAACATGCCTATCATACTACCATGACCTTCCCAACAATAAATCATAGACAAAAATTGGAATGATGTCACTAAGAGCTTCATCATGATAACTCCCAATCTTGAACTTTACTAAACATTTCTCACTAACTGAGACCTTATGATCATCCTGCACCTAAGAAATCCAATAGCATTGGGGGTGATTCTCCCTTTTGAGCTTTAGCTTTGAGACCATCTCCTCTGACACCAAGTTTTCAGTGCTTCCACCATCAAAAATCCCATCACAACATTTACCCTTGCACTTGCACTTGGTATGAAATAAACTCCTTTGTCTAGATTCAATCTCACCACTCAGTAAGACCCTTTTATTAACTATAACCTCTCCTCTTTCTGCATCCTTTGAATGTGATGATTGTGCATAATCATCCACATGAGCAACCCTTGCTTGATCACCAACTCTCATATCTATCCTTCCTTGGAATTGAGGGCATTTTAAGGAACAATGACCTTCTTCATTGTAATGAAAATAGGTACCACAAATCAATAGGAATGAACTGCTTCTTTAGTTTGTCCACCATGCAATCCCATCTTGTAATTTTCTCCTTTTCTCTTCTATTTATTTCCAACTAAATCTCTTGCCACTATAATTGAGGATGGCCTTTCATTTTGACCTCACAAACTTAACCCTATCAAGGTCCCCAATATCCTCATACTCAAAATATTCCTCTAGCTCATTGATCTAGTCAATAAACTCATTTGAGTTTAGATTTCCTAAAAGCATGCTGACATCAATTTTAGATGTTTTTCAAAGCTTGGCATTTTACCTATAAATCTTCTCCTCCACCTATTTTATGACTTCTCTATCTCCTTCCCCTTCCTACCCAATATTTCCTTCTTCTTCATTTTCTTCCTCACTTTTTTTTGCCTATGGAACATTCATCCCTCTATGGATCTCCTCCTATAATGCTTGGACTTGTCTCTGGAGGGCTCTAGCCTTAGGAGTAACAAAACCAACCCTTCAACCATGCTCCCTTCATGGAGGTATCTTCTTGTATCAAAACCCAAAACCACATAGTCCTAGTGCAAACTACCTCATAGTCAATATTCTGTCTACACACTCAAGAAAACTTTCTTTGATACCACTGATTAGGGCACAATCCAAGACCAAAATGAAAATAATAGGAAAAGGAAAATATTATTATCAGAATTGATATTCTATTACATTCAATACAATGAGAATAGACTCAAAGACATGCCCTATGGGCTTATAATGTTGTATAATCTTGGAGAAAAACCCTCCTTTAGTACATTCTCCCAAACTCCACTAGAAACTCTCTTTACAATGCCAGAAATGTCCTTAAGTAACCTCCAATTAGATTTAGGGTTAGGAATAAATTTAATAACATTCCATTTGGAATCCACCACCATAATAAAAGGTTCTAGAAAACACATTAGAAGTTGGTGTCAAATTAGAAGAATCTAGAAATGGTAGTCCAACTTTTGGGAGGCATAACTTTTGATCTAGGATTGCGATTGACGAACCATTTACATTTTTTAAAATCTCTTCAAGTTCCCTATAGCCATATGGATAGTCTTCACTCATATCCCATTTTTTATGCCCATATGAGGCTGTTTAATGCCTCAAATCTGACTTTGAAGTGCTCTTAGGGGGTCTCTAGATAACTTAAAATTGTAATAACTTTCAAATCGTAAAGCCTTTTGACCTGATTCTTTTTCTAGAGTGCTTTAAATTAAATTTATAATCATCCCTCCAACTTAAACACTCTAAGTTATCATAATTATGGCTCAATTAAAAAACAACCTATTTTATGCATTGGCACATCCCAAGGTGCTAAAAAAATCTAACCCAGAAAACCAATAGTGGAACTATGAGAGTTGGAATCTTTATTTGACCCAAATGGGTATCCAAAAATGAAAACATATTAAATAGAATGTAAAATTAAGCATAATTTTTGTTGATACAATATTGCCCTTACACCATTGGATGTTGCTGCATCAAATGTGCATAAAAATATTCTTACCCTCCAATTTATTGTATTTAAGATGCTAAGATATTAGGATTTTTCATGATCACCTTGGATTTTTTCATGTATTGCATCTAAATTTATTTTGACATTTCTTACAACAGCATTTCCCTTTGCATGGTGTAGAGGTAATCTCATTGTGGTGGAGACTCCTACAAGGAAATGAGCCTCATTATTATGGAATTTACATAGAAGTAGAACTTTCTTCTTTAACTCTTTTCACTCAACTCTTCACTAAAGTTATTCTTCCAGTAGTGAGAATAGTTGCTACAAATTCCTAGGAGCTAAGGGACTCTAAACCTTTGCTACATTTTTTGGAGCCATGAGAGAAGTTACTACTGGATTTAGTACTTAATAACATTTTGGATCATATAGTGATGCCCAAATTAACAACAATAGATACTTGGGATCCTAGAAGGGAGACTATGCCAATACATGCATGGTTACATTCTTGGCTTCTATTGTTGGGCCAGCATATGGAGCCATTATATCTAACCATTCATTATAAGTTGGGGAATGCACTCCATGCCTAGCATGCAAGTGATGCATTTGCATATGCAATTTTATCACCTTGAAAATTTGTATTTGATCCTACTAGCTAGGAATAGCTGATTGTTTAATTTTTTTTAAATTGAAAAATTATTTCTCCATCTTCAAGTAACCTAAATCCTTGCTTCTCCCAACCATATTTTTCCTCTATTATTATATATTCTGTAATAGATTTTTAATATCTTTCTCCATCATTTTATTATGCATATAAAAGGCAATATCATCTTAGGATAACACTAAGGAAATTGGTTGTAAATATATGAATAAATAAATAAATAAAGGAGTTGAATTAAATAAATATTGTGTGCCTAATGCTATTTAATGAAATACTAAACTAGATAATCATCATATACATATAATAATCAAAGTATGTACAAAGTAGGATCTTGGTACATACATTTTAGCAAAAAATAGTGGGAACAAAATTCAAATAAGGAGTCATATAGTATCTAACTATAATTATGAATTAAAAATAATATCAAATACAACCTTATTTACAATATAATATCATTTTTTGTATATTGTTAGTCCACAACAAAATCAATAATCTTGCTTTTACTATACAAACTTTTGGTTAGTCAATAACATTTTTCTTTTTTTAATTTGGGAAGTATTTCCCATGAATTGGGCATACCATATTTTCTATTTGAGTAGTATTAAGACAAATACAAAAAACTCGTAGAATTATTGTTCATAGACCTAGTGGATATTCATACACACCCAATTTGAAGATGCCATCATTTGATGTCTCTATTTTAGATAATCATATAAGAATTTGGGTTATGGTGCTCTAAGTCTTATCTTATTTCGAATGTTAGCCAGATACATTCTATTTCTTGTTTGACCCTTTCAAGAATCAATTACATTCAGCATTGAGATCATTTTGGTTTTTTTTATTAATGGTGGAATTTATTTTTTATGATTACAAAGGTAACTATTGGAGTGAACGTGTTTCTTGATCAACATCAATAGGCTAGAGAGTTAAAACTCATCAATAGGCTAGTTGTTGATTAATTCATTATTATATGATCCAATGGTAATGTTAGTTATTATTTTGACATACATGAAAATATTATTATTATTCATTATTATATATACATACATACATGAAAACAACAATGCACTTTCTAAGAGTTTACAATTGTCCAATAGAATTAATGTTTTACAAGAAAATGCACCTAAAGAATTGTTAGCTTGGAAGAAAGAACATGGTGTTGAAATAGTACATAAAGTGCTTGACATGAGAGCTCTACAAGTTAGGGTGTTGACCAACCTTGAAAATTTGAATACTAAAATGAAAGCTATTAGTGATCAAACACATATGCTAGAGTTACAAAACAATGTGAAGTTGATTTTAGATAAGGTAGAGGTAGATATTCAAAAGTTTGATAATCAAAATTTAAGGCATGAGAGAGAAGCTGAAGGAGTGGCTTTAGAAAGAGAAGGAGAAGGAGTGGCTTAAGAAAGAGATTGGAATGCAAAAATAAAAAGTAGACAACATAGAGGATATTATGGGAGCCACTAGATAGAATCTAGGATAGTGTTGCAGTAGGTACTATGACATTGGAATCACTTGTAAGTGTCTTTGATAATTTATAGTCCAAATATCAAATTCTTATAACAGTGTTTCAAGGTTGGGAACCACTTCAACATTGTTTGCATGGTTTAGAGGTAATGTTATTATAGCAGAGGCTTCTACAAGAGAATGAGCCTCATGATTATGGAATTTACATAAAAGTAGAACTTGTTTCTTTTACTCCTTACACTCAACTCTTCATTGAAAATATTCTTTAATTCCTTGCATATGCAATTTTATCCCCTTTGAAAACTGTATTTGATCCTGCTAGCTAGGAACAATTGACTGTTCATTTTATTGTGCCCAATATAATGATAGTTCTACATGAATTTGTAATCAACCCAACTAATAATCTATTGGAAATATAGATGGACTAACTAGTGGGGGTGAATCAGTTACCAAAAAAATATTTTAGATCCCTTGGATGTTAATAATAAAAATTTATTACAGCTGTCATTTGGTAAACATATAAAAAATATTATAACTCGGTAAAAGTAGTGTGATCTACTTATTACTAATCTTAAAAATTCATAGTGATTAACTTGAAATCATAAAAGAAATAACACAAACACATGAGGCACCGAGATTTAACGTGGAAACCCAATATGACAAAAACCACCAATGTAAATAGTTATTATTTTTCACTATTCTAAAGTGAGCCTTGTTAGGAGCCAACCTAGTTAAAGGTTACAAAACACACTATTAGGTGTGACCTTGTTAGAGGATTTAATCACCCTATTAGGAGTGGCCTTGCAAGAGGTCTTTATAACAATTCAATGGAACTGTCACCTTGTTAGAGGATTTACAACTAACTATTAAACCAACTTTGTTAAGAGATTTTGGAATCACTACTACAATGGTAAGAAAGTAACAATGAAATGACCTAAATGAGATGCAACTAAATTGCTGATTATAGATCTCTATTTTGCTTCATGCTAGATCCTTCCTAATCAAATATAAATTTTTTGCACCTCAAGGATATCTAACCATGCTTCAAATTCACTCACACTTTCCTTCTCAATCAATCAAGACACTTGCGTACTCTCACATACATTAGAATCTAAACTTGACCTTATATTTATACTATAAAAATTATCAATTCATCTTAATTACAAATTACAATGACCAATAATCATTACAATAGTTAGTTGGAATCAATACTTGAAATAATTAAAATTCATATCCCAAGTCAGTAAAATCCTTCATTGTCTGACCCTACTCAGTAAACATTGTTCCTAAAATAATTTCTTGTGTTAACCAACATAAGCTTGGTTAACACTACGAACTTGCAAAACCATTTGGCAACTGAGTGAACTTAGTGAACACTAACTCTGACCAAATTTCCTTCATTAACCATGAGAACTTGGTTAACACTACTTGTTGCGATAATTTACTTCGACACTCGAGTGAGATTGGTAGACACTTTATTTGTATAGTAATCTCTAGGAATGCTTAGTAGACAAGGAAAATTTTCTTGCTGACCAAGTGAGCTTAGTAGGCACTAAAATGACTGATATGACATTTGCATAACATCAAAGACAACACACAATTAGACAATTGCATCCAACATCAACAACTAGATCCATTTAATGGGTTATGGCTAGTTTCTTTCTAAAAATATCTGCTATGTTTTTGTAAAATTTCTTGCAAAATCTATCCATTTTTCTTGGTCGATATTATTTTTGTAAAGGATATTGAGTTAAATCACTTAGCATGCATTGAGTGAGTTTTATTTTATTATTATTTGGATTTTGCAATATGTATGTAGTTGGATCAATTTTTTTATTGTGCTAAGATATAATAGGCACCTTAAAAATGATCTCTAAATATACATGTTCAAAAGGAGATATAAAGAGATAGCTATTTGGAAGGAAAAGAAATGTACATTTACATACCCTTGAAGAAAATTATAGAGCTAGGGCATGAAAAAAAATTTCAAAGCAAGTGCACAATATGACAATGAAATTCTAGAGAAAGAGCATGACATGGAAAAAAAAATTTAGAGCAAGGGCATGACACTAAAAACATAGAGCAAGGGTAGAGAACAAAACATAGAGATGACAAGGGCATGATGACCAAATAGCAAAGAAAAGGAACAACAATGAAATGTAGAGATATCCATAGAAAAGAAATTGTAGAGCAAGGGCATAGCAAAAAAATGCATAGATATATCATAGGAATGAAATTCACCAAGTACAAGAGAATGATTACTTTAGAGCTCTCCACCTTCTTTTGTCTATTTGCGATGCCCTGAAGAATTTATGAAGTATGTATAGTACTACCCTGATCAGTCACCACAAACTAACAATCTCCCACTTGGGGACTAATCAGACTCCAAAATAGACAATAATCTCCCACTTGGAGACTAATCCTATAGCTATATTGCTACACCATGAGGCTTCCATGAGATCAAACCCACTAGACTTTGTTGTTCTTGTAATCCTATTTAGTCTAGAAGACCAATAGAAGTTGAAGAGGAATTCAACTTCTCCCTTGTTACTACCTTTGTAAACATACCAGTTGGATTCTCATCTACATGTATCATATCCAGCTTGAACTATCCATCATCTAAAACTAGTCAAATGAAATGGTACAACAACTAAATGTATTTTGTCTTTGAATGTAGAGCTGAATTCTTTGCAAGATGAATGACACTCTGACTATGTATAAACAAATAATTATCCCTCTAACAGTGTCCAATTTCTTCAAAGAAGAACTGAAGCTATGTCATCTCCTTGGATCCCTCTATAGTAGCAACATACTCTACCTTTGTGGTGGATAAAGAATTAACCTTCTATAACCTAGAAACCCAGCTCATGACTGCCCCACCAACACTAAATACATAGTTGGTAGTACTCTACCTAGTATCAATATCCCCTACTAAATATGAGTTAACATATCCCTATAAATTAGTAGTAGATCTCCCAAAGTGTAAAAATTTATTGGATGTTCCTCTCAAATATCTAAGAATCCATTTTACTACATTCCAATGCTCAATTCTTGGATGATTCATATACTTTCTAATGACTCCCACTACATGTGCAATATCTAGCCTTATACATACCATAGGATACATCAAGCTTCCTATAGCTGAAGCATAGGGTACCTTTGACATCTTATCCTCCTCTTCTTGTTTCTTGGGACACATCTCCTTAGTCAACATCAAATGCCTATGTAAACATGTGCTCGCAACTTTAGCATTCTCCATAGAGAAACATTGCAACACCTTCTCAACATAATCATCCTAAGATAGCATCAATTTTATGTTCTTCCTATCTCTAAAAATCTTCATACCAAGGATTTGTTTTTCTACCCTGAAATCCTTCATAGTAAATGCATGTGCTAACTAGTGTTTTAGCCCTTAATGTGATCCATGTTAGACCTAGCTACAAACATATCATCAACATATAAACATAAAATAATGTAATTATCATAATACAACCTTTTAAATAAACATAATGATCTAAATGACACCTATTGTATCCATGCACATGCATAAAACTATCATATTTTATATACCATTACTGAGGTGCTTACTTCAAGCTATATAAACTTTTTTTCAATCTGCACATTAAGTTCTCCTTACCTTTGACCTCAAATCCCCATCGCTGATCCATATATATCTCTTAATCGAAATCACCATGAAGGAAGGTTGTTTTAACATCAAGCTACTCTAAATGCAAATCTTTAGTAGCCATAATACTTAAAACAGTATAAATAAAAGTTATTTTAACAATAGGAGAAAATATCTCATCAAAATCAATGCACTTTTTCTAAGAAAATCCTTTTACAACTAACTTGTCTTTAAATCTTTTCTTACCTCCATCCTCTTCTTTTAACATGTAAACCCATTTATTCCATAAAGACCTTTTACTTGTAGGAAGCTTGCATAAATCTCATGTCTTATTCTTCAGCAAAGAGTCCATTTCATCTTTCATTGCAGACTCCCATTGAATCTTAGTATCCACCTGCACAACTTCATCATAACATTTAGGTTCACTAGCATCTGTTAGTAAAATAGAATACAAAGAGGGAGACATTCTTTTTGGAGGTCTAATTTTCTTATTGAACCTCTAACATTCACTGGTGTGTGTAGTATTTGGCTTTTTGGTTGTTGCACATCATGAAGAATGGCTGGAACATCATCTTTTGGAGTATCATCTATCACTACATAATCATCTTCTTTCTTCTCATGTTGCTGCAACATATCTTTGTACAATACTTTCTCATTGAATATGGCATCCTTTCTTCTTACAATTTTATGATTTTTAAAATCTCAAAGCCTATAACCAAATTCATTAATGCCATATCAAAAAAATACACATTTCTTTGACTTAGCTTCCAGCTTGGTTCTATTTTCAAAATCTACATGAGCAAAAGCTTAACAACTGAAGGTCTTGAGAAAAGAATAACTCACTTTCTTACTAGTCCATGCTTCCTCTAGAATACCGCATCCCAAAGGAGTAGAGGGACCTCAGATTGATAAAATATACAATAGTATTGATAGCCTCTGCCCACATGTATAAGGGCAACCATGCATGCTCTTTGCATGCTCCATTATAGTAATGTTCATGTTTTTAGCCACTCCATTTTCCTATAGAGTCCTTGGAACAATTTTTTGTCTATGAATACCATTAATGGAGCAATAATCTTCAAATTCATGACTGCAATACTCACCACCATCATTAGATCTAAGACATTTTAATTTCTTACTAGTCTCATTTTCAACCAAGCATTTCCATTTCTTAGATGTTTGAAATATATTAGATTTCTATCTAGGGAAATAAACCCATACCTTTCTAGTTGTGTCATTAATAAAGGTAACATAGTAATGATAATCATCAAGGGAAGATACATGAGCTAGTCCCCATACATAGGTATGCACAAGCTCTAATTTTGTCTTTTTATTTTCCTTCCTAGTCTTCACAAAACTCACTCTCTTTTGCTTTCCATACACACAACTTTCATAGAAATCCATATTAAAATTTTTTAGACTTGGTAAAACTTTCTTTGAATGAATTACTTTCATACCTTTATCACTCATGTGCCCAAGTCTATTATGCCACAATTTTGTATTGAAATCCACAACAGCTATTTGTTCTCCCTGCTCAAATGCAACAAATTTTCTGTAACATTCATTTTTCTCTAAAAAAATTAATGTAGAAGGAATAACATGACCTGTAAAGAGATATAAGGTTCCTACTTTCACACCTTTTGCTACTACAAGGGAACCTTTTGAAATCTTCCATATTTTATCATTAAAAGTAACTACACAACCCTTATCATTGAGTTGCTCTGCTGAAATCAAATTCCTACCTAGCCTTGGAACATATCTTACCTCATGTAGTAGCCAATGATTCCCATTCTACAACTTAATCTTAACTTTTGCCTTTCCAACAATCTGATAGGGTTCATTATCTCCCAAATAACAAGCCTAGAATCCCCTTGGACATAATCAATGAAGTAACCTCTATGAGGTGTAGCATGAAATGAAGCACCAAAATCTAAAACCCATGAATCATCAACTCTTTCAAAAGATAGAAGCAAAGCATTCTCTTGGATTTTGTTACTTACCACATTTGCCTCCTTGTCTCCATCAAGTTTATCTCCTCCATTTTTATTTTGATTCCAACAATCTTGCTTTTTATGCCTTGGTTTCCCATAGTACTAGTAGTCATTTAGTCCTCTCAATTGAGACCTCCTCCCCTTTGACTTCCCTCTTGATTTCCCATGATTTCCAGAAGTACTTCCTCTCTCATTCATTCTACCTTGACTTTGTGCATTCAAAGAACTTCTTAATGTAGATCCACCTGAGGATTTCCTATGAGTTCCTTACTCAAAATTACATCGATCACATCATCATATTTTAGGGTACTAGATCTAGGAATAAAATTACTCACATCCATTACCAAGCCATTCCAACTTTCAAGCAAAGAACACAAACTAAAGAGAGTCCTAATTACTTCATCAAAATTGATACCCACAAAAGATAACTAACTAGTAATAGTATTAAACTCATTTAAATGATTTGAACTAGATCCACCTTCTACCATTTTCATATTAAATAAATGCTTCATGATAAATACCTTATTTGAAGCAGAGGGCTTTTTGTATAGTTTTGCTAGGGTTTGCATCAACTCTTCTGTCATCTTCACTTTTGTAATATTAATTGATATCGATGGTGACAAACATAATCAAATGCTTCCAAGTGCCTTTCTATCTAAAAGATCCTAGTCATTATTTGACATATATCCCTGATTCTTAGTTTTTCCTTCCAATGGGTTCCATAAATCCTTCTTATAAAGATAATCTTCCATTTGCATCTTCCATAACTTAAATTTTTTCTCATTAAACTTATCAACCCTCAACTTACCCTTGTCTATCATTTCTCCCACTCAACCTTGAGACTCCCACTGAACTATGAGAATTTCCTATAGAGGATAATTTAAAAAAAAAACCTCACTTTAATTCCACTTGTTAGGATTAAACCTCAAGACATAAATAACAATTATATTCAAATATAAACAATATTAGAAAATAATAGATCACATAGAAAAGAACACAAGACACCAAAATTTAATGTGGTTCACCCAATCGCTTGGCTATTCCCACCAAATAGCAAGTCCAATATTATTAAGATCTAGTGATTATAACTTGATTATAATCCGTAATCCCTTACAACTCAAGATTTTTGCAAGAACCAATTTTTGCATTACTCACTATGAAACAATCCCTAACCTTAAGCCCTTTTATACAAGTATTTTTTTCTACTTTAGGGTTACAACATATTAGCCATAATAATGAAAATATTAGCTCAAAATTTAGTGGCAAATTACCAAATTTATTTTTTCAGGGCGATGCCTCAAACCCCAAAGAATTTATGAAATATGTATAGTACTTCCCTAATTAGTCATCACAAACTAATAGAAATTTCTCATATTCCTAATCTCATAAAAATAGAAGAGGACATGGATGGATTATGGAGCATGTTCTTTGATGAAGAAATAGGAATGGCTCAAGACTTGATGTGATGCTTGTCTCCCCTAGTTTAAAAAAAAATTACTTCTCTTGTAGGCTCCAATTTAGTTGCACTAACAACATAGTAGAATATGAAGAATTGATCCAAGGCCTCCAACTTGCACATAAGAAGTGAATCAAATCTTTAAAATTATTTGGAGATAGTGAGTTGGTTGTTAACTAAGTAGGGAGCTAGAATATTACAAAGAATAATCCCCTCGAATCATAGAAGCACAAAGTTTGGGATCTTCTTGAGGGCTTCCAAGAATTCAATATCCAAAGTACCCCTAGAAGAGATTAAAAAAATATTGATAGACTTATAGAAATAGGTGCTCACTATCATCTAGCAAAGCATGTTGAGGAAGAAAGAGAGAAACACATTAGACTAGTTGTAAGACCTACAGTTATAGTTAACCATACCAATTGGAAGGTGTTTGACTCTAATGTCCAAATTGTCAACTTTCTACAAAGTGAAGCAAAATTCTTTGATAGGAATAAATCCAAGCTATGAAGCTAATACAATGATTAGATCATGAATCTTAGCTCCAAAAAGCTTCCTAGGGGTCTAATCACTTTAGAAGGTTTTTTCAATATTGATGATCAAGCAAGGAGCAAAGGTTTGAAATGAGCTGCAAGGATGATCACATACTAGTTTCCATTGCTGATGAAGACGTTCTTAGTTTGGGAAAGGTATTCTCTAAAGATGAAAGAAATTTTTTTGTTCATTTATGTCAAGAATTCAATGATGTATTTGCATGGACATATTATGATTTAAAGGTCTTTGAGCCAAGTTTGTTTCAACATACTAGAGACTTAAATATCCATGCAAATACTATTAGAAAAAAAAAAAGATTAGTCAATCCTAAGATTGAACCTATGATGAGAAAGGAGCTATCCAAGATGATAGGGGCTAATATTATTTTTCCTATTAAGCATTTCTCTTGAGTAGCCAACCTTGTTCTTGTTACGAAGAAGAGTGGGGAAATTAGATTATGTGAAGATTTTAGAGACCTGAATAGTGCCTCTCTCAAAGATCACCATGCTTTCCCTTCCATGGAATAAATCTTGTCCAAGGTTAGTGGCTCTAAAATATTTTCCTTCCTAGATAGGTTTTTAGGTTGTAACTAAGCTTTAGTCTAGGAGTTTGATAGATACAACACAACCTTCACTACTAAATGGGGCACTTATGCCTATAGAAAAACGCTTTTTGGATTAACCAATGTAGGTGCTAACTTCCAAAAAGTTATGGAGATGGATTTCAAGAGAATTCTTGAGAAATTTGTGCTGGTCTACATTGATGACATAATAGTCTACTCAAAGAATATGGTAGACCATTTTGGTCATCTAAGGTAGGTGTTCACCAAGTGTAGGGAATACAATTGATTAATTGTGTACTGTCCTTGATGTTATACAAAATTTCATATCATTACTATTGTGGTTCCATAATGCATGCCCCATTTCAATCAAAAATGGGGACCCCCTACTTTATTTTTTGGCTTTTTGGAGCCCTAGTCTAGGGTTCAAGTCTTTTGGGGGTATTCCTAGTCCCCTTGTCTGCATTTGAGTCCTGACTAGGAAGCTTGTTCATTTAGAAGTCAAACATTTTAACCAAGAAATATCTTTTAAAAAAATTAATAGGCATACCAATGCCCCTCATTTGGTGCACTAGTGCACCAAAAGGAAAGAAATTAGTTCTTGCACAGAGGTGCAAGAGCGTAGCTACATGGCTGTGCACCTATATAGCACAAGAATATGGGGAGGGGCCTATCTAACCCCCCCCCTCCCTTTCACTTTCTTACCTAACTTATTCCATCACTTTTTCTCTCCTCCACCAACACTCCTACACCAGACTTCTGAACCTAAATTGGTGTGTATCTTCCTCACTCCACTTAACAAAGACAAACAAATGGTGGCTATCAGGGAACCTACCCAGGTGTGCTAATGCACACCCCTTTTTTTTTCAATACATAAAAACACTTTGAAAACTTAAAATAATAACAAAAGAACACTAAAGCACCATTTGTAGAGGTGCACATTAGGGCACCTAACTAGGTGCACTAGTGCACACTCACAATAAACACAAAAGAAAATTGCTAAGCTAAACATGAGGTGTGCTGATGCACACCTCACAATTTTGAATTTTGTTCATAAAATAGGTGCACTAGGTGCACCAACTAGGTGTTCCAAGTGCGGAATTGGGCTTTAAGTAGGGTTAATTGGGTTCTTTTTGCATTTTTTGGTAGATTAACTTTTAGGGTTTTAGTTGGGTCACACTTAGGATTTAATTTACTCATTTCTTCTTCAAAATATGAACTAATTAACATCCCTTTTGTGCAGATATAATGGCATCCTCCTTATCTCCCTTGGCAAGAAAATGACACTAAAGCCTATAGTGTTTAAGTTTCAAGGAATTCTAAAAAAATTCAAGGTTTCAAGATGACAAATTACATATTAGGGATACTAATTTGGGACACATAGAATTGGGAGAGTTTTTAAAGATATTCAATAAACCAATTGAGAGGTCCTAGATGATCTTTGCACTCATCAGATTAGGACTCATCAATGTACCATCACACCTAGTGTCGGTACAATATTCAGAACTCATTATGACACTTTTAGAAAACTTTATACCCAAAGAGAGGGTGGTAAAGAGCATAATAGGAGAAATTTTTCTTGATCTTTTACCAAAGAATATTGAGAAAGTGTTCCATCTCCCACGGGCAGATTAGTTTGTCAGGCTTACTAATGAGCAAGCATAAAAATTGTACTGTGAACACATTAAAGAGGCTTTTAAAATAATTCAATCATCATACCTCATACAGAAGACTCCTTTGAGAAAAAAAATTGGAAAAGTGGACATGAACTGAGGATATATGAAGGAAGCTATTGGATACTTGATCATACTTTTGAGTAGAGTTATGGGTCTACCAAGAGTGGGACACCTAAAAATCTTCATGGTGCACTTTATTGAAACAATTAGCAAAGTAGAGATGCCATTGGATTGGGCTTCCACTCTCAATAAAAATTGTGTGAACAACTGGTGGTAGCGAAGAACCAAAGGAAATTCTACATGACATCATACTTGGTGTACTTGTTGGCCACAAGAGTGATAGACTATATGCTAACACATGATTGTATGTCATCTACCCTTAGTTGGTAAAGAAGAGACTCTTAGAGAACAACAAAGAATACAAATTGTTAATGATACATTCGTATTTGCTATAATTAGATTCATTGAAGAAGATTATGCAAGAGATTGTTAGATGATGCAGTGCCACACATTTTATTGGTCAGGGCTTATTATATTTAGTTTAGGAAATTTACATATTTAAGGGTGGAAAGTACAACCATTAGCCCCAATAAGCTCCTGAGGTATCCCCGTGACAAATTTTTTCTCCTAGAGATCTCGTGATAACTCTTGTCAACATATGATAGAGTTAGAAGGAAATATAAAACATGTTGGAGGTGTCCTATGATGATAGTATCTTTCTAGGTGGAATGATACCAATATATCTCTTCTTTTGAGTGTGAGTGGGATCAATATCCATTGGAAGAGTATGATTCCCAATTGCCTTGTTTTTATAATATTGGGAGAGTACAATATTTGGTAGCAAAAGCATTTCAATATGAAGAAGCCATAGAAGATGATTGGATGAATGCAACAAATGACTATGATATCCAACTAAGGGATTATCGTAGGATGACTTTGTATCTAGTAGAAAAGGCCTTGAAAATAAATATTCCATTGAAGATATTACAACAAGATTTAGAGCAGTTAATTGATCCTCTTTTAACATGGATAAGATTGGTGAAAGGCCCATTATGAATGCTAAGGTTGATGGAGAGGAGAATTTTGACATCAAACATAGGGTGAAGCACATCATTAAAATGATGCAAGATTGGATCAAGAAACCATGCAAGCTTGATACAATTCCTAAAATAGTTATCTTTCATGCACAGGGCCATCCAACCAAAGGTAGAGGGAAAAATGTCACTATTCCTACTTTTTCAATTCAGTCACTAGTAAGGCCAGAAATGGTACACCAACTTGATAGACTGGTTAGTTATTATCAAGCTCAGAAGGGCAAAGGAAAAGGCAAGAGGAAGAGAAGTTCTTCTCAAAGAGTCAAATCTAAAGAGGGAGAAATCTTGACACATCTATAGAAAGCAGAGGAAAATATATCGAGATCAGAGAATGTAGAGACTACACATGCCTCAGTGAATCCCCTAGTGCTGCTAGCTACACCAAGCCAAGAAGAAAGAAAAACTAAGATTCAAGAGGTCTCTCCACCTTGGAAAATAGAATAGTAATCTCCTTTAACACCAAAAACAAGAAAGATTAAGACTCTAGTGAAAAAGAGACAAAAGGTGATCAAGAAATTGATCCCTTTTCCATCCATCCTTGAACCCATCTTAAAAGAGGAAGAAGTAGAGGGTGATGAAGATGAATTAAAAACAATCTACCATTGATTTAGAGGACTAGGCTAGCTAGAGCCGCAAAGTAGGAAGGAAGGAGAAGTTCCATGATCACATGACCATCTATCCTTGATGAACCCATCTAGACCACTACGTTAGAAGATGAAATGCAATAGTGGATAGATGAGAAGGATGTGGAGGGTAGTGATATCTTTAAGATGTTAGATTTTTACTTTATGCTCATAGGTACTAAGTTGGTTGGGGATAAGATCAAAGACACCCTTACTATTAAAATTCAATGGGAGGATTGCAATCAAATGTCGCTTGACTCACAAGGAATCAAAATGGTTCCTACACCCTAGTTACAAGTCCTATTTTATATCAAAAAACTTCCTAGGACACAGAGGTGAGAATTGTGGGCTCCACAGATATAAGGACTATAGATGAAGATCCATTGCAAAGGGAGAAGGCCCTAGAGAAGAGTGATAAGGGCAAGGGTATAGCTGAAAAAAATCCTTCATCCTCTAAAGGAAAATCACTAATGCAACATATTACAAGGTGGCTTAGAAAAGAAGTGATAAGAAAAAAGAAGCAACAATTCACCATTGATGAGGAGGATAGGATGGAATTGATAGAAGTTCTAAGGAAGCCTAATTCACTGCCAAAGGATATAAGAGCATTAGCCCCCATCATGAGTGATCAAAGCTAGGACTTGTTTGCTCATGTAGCTATTCCTCCTCCAAAGTCAAATATTGAAGAACTAACTCTTAGGGATTATTAGATCTAGGAGGTCATACTTGGGAAGCCAACCTTGGAAACTACATAGATAATGATCACTATAGGGATGAAGGAAGTTTTTAGGAGCCTGGAATAGGATGGGAAGAAGTTGATAACACTTTGGTGATAGATTGAAATCCTAAAAGGATATTTAAGTGAAGTTTTTGGGCCTTTGGACCCCACTAACCCCGAGGAGGCTCTAAATGTAGTAATTAAAAGGAGAGATAGGGGAGCAATGCAATTGGATTCATTTTTCAATGTCTATAAAAAATGGTGGGAAAGTTTTGAGGAGAAAGGCATAGTCATCATCAAAGGGAATCTTAACCTACTACAAGTCATGCAAGAGAATGTAGATAAAATGGTAGCAATTTTGAATCAATGTTTTGGTCTCATCGATGAGGTGCATACTTGGGGAAAGGATCTACAAGTATTATAGGTGATCAAAGGACAAAGATATTAGATGCTTATGGATGTATATACAATAGAGGAGCAATATTTAATTAATGATTAGATTGAGAAGATAATATATAGTAATGAAGTAATGGAATAATTACACGTGGAGATCCATAGGCTCAAGGACCAAGCCCAAGAGAAAATTTTGGAAGTTAAGAGACATTATAGTGATGCATGTCTACACATTTTTAAGGATGATGGATGTGAGAAATTAATACATATAAAGGTAGTGGTTGAGAGGTTCCAGAATACTTTTGATGAAGTTTCCAATGATGAAGACATCCAAAAAGGTTTTAGAATAGAGGAAGCTTTATCAGAACTTGATACAAAACTTGAGGATTTTGCTGAGACCCGTATAGAGGTGGATGACTATAGTCAAAATGTGAAGGATAAGTACAATGCCTTAGATTTACTAGATGTAGTGTAGGTCATTGAGATAATAGATAAATTCAATGGCAAGCATCTAAACATAGCTCTGGTATAAAGGGGAATGAAACCCAAAAGCTATAATTTCATTTTTGACACTCAGTGAAATTTTGCATTTTTTTCCATTAGAGGTGCATTATTGTGCTAGTGTGCTAGGTGTGCTTCTATGCTAGGTGTACTGGTACATTTTTTGCAACAATATTTTGGAAAAAAATTGAAGACTCAGAGGTTCATAGGTGTGCTAGGTGCACTTCTTTTAAGGTGTGCTTTTCTAGAGGTTCGTCGACTATTAACTACTAGTTCTAAAATTAGAGCTTTCCATGCTTTAGAAACACATTCTGATAGTAGTTTAAGCTTGATAGATGCCCAATAAAAGTTGAGTTTCTATTTTTGATATTTCTAGACACTTCTACATCAAGTGAAGGCTCTCTTATTCATATTCTCTCATGATTTCTTTGTTTTATGACATGTAAAGGCTTATGCATCTAATTAATGATATAAAATGGATGGAGTCTTACTAAGCACTAGTTAGATAGTCAGTTTGTATATAATTAGTTTGTTTTATTAAACTAGACATATATCATTGCATGAAGATATTTCTCACTCTCAACATGAATTGAGGACATGATTTCTTATAAATACAGGATTGTAATATGTAATCAAGATCATCATTATTTTGTAATAATATATTATTTTGGTACTCGCATTTGGAGTGTAGTGATTCTTGCCTAAGTGTGTCATATTTTTGTGAATGTATGTTCATGGAATTGTGATTGAGCCAAAAGTGTATTGTCTTATTTCTAGTTGTGGGATCTTTTAATTCTGGTGTTTCCTACAGTTTTATGAATTTTGATGATGTATCTAGTTTGAGAGGAGATCACCCATTTTGTTCCTACATAGATTTTAATCTTACATGAGCACAGTTTTTGTGGCCTTGCAATTTTTTGAAAATTGAAACATCTTATGATTGCTAAAATTCCCATCGATGATTCCATCAGTGGAATTAAGGAAGCACTACTCCTATTTGCATTGGTTAGCCACCAATTTTTTCAAAGGCTTAACTCATAGACATGTTGTTTATGTAGCTTATGTCCATTAGGATTTTACTTTTATGTTATTTTCTTAAACCTATTGTTACCTTATCTTTGTTATTTGGTTTACTAACCCTTTGTTAAATTAAGAATTCATATTAGTTACATTATTAGATTGCATTCATTAGAAAACACAACAATACAAAAATACAATTCTTTTTGTGTGTTATTTTGAAGTAGCAAACATATTCAATATCTTATCTAAAGTTATCAGAACTACCAAAGGCCTCCTCATGAACAAACACATTTATCTTCAACTAAGCTGATTCTAGTAGATTGCAAGATCACTTGGAACCTTGGAGTTGATCCTCAGATTAGCTTTTCAAGAGAGGAGTTTGAAATGATTCCTGCCATTAAGCATAATGCAAAATGATAGCTCAACAAAAGTGGCATTAGAAGGAGGGCCTCTTAAATTTTTGGAATAGAAGAAGAAAAAGTTTTCCAAAACATCAAAAATGCATTTTTTGCAAGTTCTAATTTTTTTTTGAGTTTTTGAGAAATTTAGGTGCATTATTGTGCTAAATCCTAAGGTGTGCCTCATTTTATGAGAAAGTGTACTTCTTTAGAGGTGCACTTTTTCTAGAGTTGATGCAAACTAGAGGATTTTGATCTAACATCCCCATTTTAGTGAGCTTTAAGATCTTCACCAAGTGCACATGAGTTCCTAGAGCTTAGCCATTTCCATAAACGTCATAGTGAAAAATGAATTCCTTGAATTCTACCACTTCTATTTAACATTTCATCATCTTCATCAGTTCCACCTCTGCAACAACCACCCTTAGGTTCACCAAATTCTCTAATAGCCTTTTTCACAAATATCGTAGACACATGCATCAAATTGATAGGTGTACTCAATGATCTTCCAAAGAATCTTGAGAAGTTTTGCCCAAGGTTCATCTATGGAGAAACACGAACTGCTGAAGATCATGTCAAGGTATTCAAGGAAATTTTAAATTGAAAGTAGATTGCTAAAAAGGATGCAGTTCTTTTTTTATTCCCCTACTCTTTGGGGGAAGTTTCCTTTAATTGGTATGTTAATCTACCACCTGGATGTATTAGAGATTGGGCTACTTTCAAAAAATTATTCTTGGAACAATTCAAAACTTTCATCAATCCAATTGTGATACATCAACAATTCATATCAATAAAAAAGGATCCAGTTGGTATAGTTTCATGCTTCAACCATTGCTTTCATATGGCATACCATAAGTTGGAAACACCATACACTATTCTAGTTGAAGCTATTATTTAGATTTATTTGAATGCTATGGACCATCTCATTCCTATTTTTCTAAGAAGACTTCCAGCAACATATATTGACACATTGGATGAAGTCTTCATGGAAGTGATTACCTTCACTAAGCAAGCCAATTCTAATGGAGGAATATTGATGCTTCTAACTCAAGCTATTACCACAATGGTAACATACACTATCAGAATGTGGGCCATGCCTAGCCAGTTTGTACCTATGAATCTAGTTTCATTGCAATAGGCACCCACTTCATAAAACCCAACCTTAACATATCTAGGGTATGAACCTCCTAAAGCTACTTTATTTTAAGAAAAGGTAGCAACATCCACAAAGGTAGACAATAGTTTCACCTCTGAGTTTGGTCAGATGAAAAAGACCATGTCACATATGAACAATAAACTGACTCATCTAAGATTATCACAAGGATAGAATAACAACTTTCAAAGAAATAATGCTGGTCCTTATAACAAAAATAATTGCAATCAAAATTACAATAGGAATTTAAGTGGAAATAATAATATTGGAAACAACAATGTAGGAAACAATGTTGTGGGAAACAACTTCAATCTTCTTGATTGTAATAATGGCTTTGAAAGAGAAAACTGATAGTGGAAAATTCATTTGAATAATGGAAGCATTCTTGTAGATAAAAATAACAACAATGTTTAATATATAAATATCAATTAGTATGATGATGGTAAAAACACATCTAATAATGATGGTTCATACTACAATGGAAATCAAGACATGACTCAGAATTCACAAGTGAATGACAATGTCCCTTCTATGCAGTTTAATGCTATGCTACTAGAATCCTATGATTCTACATAGAAAACATAGGTAGAACAACCAGCCAATGAAGAATTTTCATTTCCATTTAGCCAAGAACCAAACATTCATCCCAAAGAGATGTTTTATTTTCACAATGATAATCAGAACACATAGAATCTAAGAAGTAGAAAAGAACCTATGATAGATGGAATTCCTCCACTACAACTAACTCCTCCTGATCCAAGAGAAAGTAATAATCTGACACCAATCAGGCCACCATATAGAGGACAATAGAATCAAAATCAATGGAATATAGCAACAATATTGAAAAATCTTGCTTGGTCTACTAAAAATTATAGTGCCATGGAAGATTTGAAATGAACAAAGACCAACATGTTCATGTTTGACATGTTGCAAAACTGTCCAAAAAAATGTGAAGCGCTGATCAAAACTTTGGATCATACAAAGGTACTCCATAATAAGAATAATGTCTCATAAAAGATAGTATCTCAACAAGTCAATGCTTCAGAGGCAATGCCCACTATGTTTAAAGACAAGGTTGAGATGCCCCCATTTCTACCTAGCATAAGGATATATGGAAGGAATATTCACAATTTCCTACTTGATTCAAGAGCCTCATGTAATATCATGCCACTATTGATAATTTAGAGCTTTGGAGTTACTACTCAACCTTCTAATTGGATAGTGATACAACTGGATAAAATAGAGGTGAAAGTTATTGGTGTGTTCATAGATAATAAGATATAGTTGACAGTTGACCCTCAAATTCAAGATGTCATCGATATGCATGTGATCAATATCCCAAAAACATATCGATTACTTCTAATTATAGATGGATGAAATTCCTAAGAGGGTGGTTCTCTACAAATTTCACTCAGTTATGGTTACCATGGAAAGGATTGAACAATACAATAAAGATAGATGTAGAGACAAAGTTAAAAACAATGATTATAGAATACAATGCTCTAAATAAAGTGGCATTCTTACAATTAGATTTGGGCTCTTACAAAGTGATGGCTTTTAATTCAACTTCAACCAAAATATCCAATGATTGAGATGGAAAATCTAAGATTTTGATCTCGAAGGATGAGATCATGGCACAATTCATTGATAATATGGTCACTAATTTGCAATTCTTAGGAGAAGTAGCTGACCCCAATATCCTACTTCTCCTAGGATTATTTTGATTACATAACGTTAGCCATTCAGAGTTTGAATTCTCATCATGTCAATAAATAGTCACTAAGGTATTAACACACATGATGGGAGACAAGAATAACATTCAAAAGGATGAACCCATAGAAAATGGAAGTCCTATAAACATATTTAAATCTATGGAAAAGGTAGAAGAGGAAATCAAAAATTTAATTCTATCATATAGTGATACCTCTTCAGATGGTAGAGGTTTGTCTTCTCCTCCAAGAATGATCAAAATTTAGAGAAGAAGATGATATGTAAAAGGTCAAGGGTAGAATGTAGTGGTCATCCAACTTAAACCCAAAGTTGATGAAATCAAAGAATTGATAGGGAAAATCTAGGAAAAACAAGAACAACATACACTCCCCCTATCAAGAAGTTATAAAGGAGAATCATCAAGTCCACCCTACAAAAAATTACAATGGGTCCCAAAAAAAATCCTTTCAGGCCCAAGTAAAAGAGAAGCTAAGAAAAAATAAGCATAAGGTTAGGAAACCAAAGCAAGATCCAATTTGGATACTTCACTTTGATAGTTCCAACTGAAAATTAGGAGCCAACATAGATATTGAGTTGATCAACCCAAAAGGTAAGTCTTTCTATGCAACATATCAATTACAATTAAAATGTACTAATAATGCTACATAATATGAAGAATTGATCTGAGGACTTCTTTCCACACTATAGAAAGGAATTAATGCTTTCGTAATCAAGATAGATTCTTAGTTAGTTATATGACAAGTGAAATCATTATACTCCTGCAATGATAAGAGGTTTCTTTCTTACAGTAAAAGAGCATGAGATTTAATGGATGATTTTGAAGCTTTGAACATAAAGTCTATTCCAAGAAGAAAAAACATGATGGCAAATGCTCTCACTATCTTAGCCAGTGCATTACAACCAATCAAGAGAATGAATTTGAAAAGATTATTAGTGGAATTGGTTGCTGCTCCATTTATTCCAGACAATGTCACAAACTTTCAAGTCATTTAGGATGATCAACATATACTTAAATTTATCATGTGCAATGGCCACTTTAAAGGGCAAGAGATTTATGACACTCTAGATGACAAACTTGAGGATGATGAACTTGAAGATGAAGATGGGATCCTAAATTTGAAAACCAACACTATTCCTAAGGGGATGGTTGAATTAGAATGCATTTTTGATAGTGATGAATTAGCATTTAATAAAAGAATGACCCAATAAATGGGGATTGAGGAATGTGACTCATACAACTTAGGTATTGATGAAGATCCTAGAATATTAAGGATTGGAAATGTGTGTGATGTGCAAGAAAGGGAAGACATGTGCAGATTACTTACTAAGTACAAGGATGTTATTACATAGAGCTATGAAGAGCTAAAGATGTATGATCCTAAGATTATTACCCATGATATCCCATTGAAACAAAATGCCAAACCTTTTTGACAGAGCCAAAGACCTATTAACCCTATCATTAAGCCACTAATAATGAAAGAAGTCAAGAAGTTACTTGATGCTAAGATCATCTTCTCCATCCATCATTCCACATGGGTGGCTAAATTGGTTCTTGTATAGAAAAAAATTGGAGAGGTTCGTCTTTGCATCTCAAAAGGATAATTGCCCTTTACCCTCACTGGATGAGGTCCTACAAATTGTGAATGGTTCAAAGATGATGTATTTCTTGGATGGATATTTAGGATATAATCAGGTAATGGTTGATGAAGAAGATAGGCCAAAGATGACCTTCTCAATTAAATGGGGAACTTTTTCCTAAAGAAGAATGCCTTTTTGGCTAATTAATGTAGGGGCTACATTTCAAGGAGCCATGGATGAAGCATTTAAAGGATTGATAAAAAAGTCTATAGTCATGTACATGGATGACTTAATTATATTTTCAAAGGATCAAAGCTCTCACATCACGAATCTAAGATAGGTATTTGATAGATGTCATAAATATGACACATCTCTTAATCCCAAGAAATGTTTATTTGGGGTCACTGAAGGAAAGCTCCTAGGCCATATCATCTGCGAAGATAAAATCTACATTGATCTGGATAGAATTGAGGAAAATTTGAAATTATCACCTCCACATAGTCAAAAAGAACTCAAGTCCTTCTTCAAGAAGATAAATTTTGTGCAAAAATTCATAAGTAGATTTGCAAAGATAGTTCGTCCCCTTAATGATTTACTCAAAAAGAGAGCTAAAAAAAAATGGGTCTAGATGTTAAGAAATCATTTGAGGATATCAAAGTGGTCATTTACATAGCCCTTGTACTAGTAAGTTCTAACAATGAGTTTCCTTTTAAGATATATTCTTTCACTTCAAAAGATTTGTCCACTAGGATTCTAACACAAAAGAAATAAAAGGAAGATGAAAGACCTATTGCTTTTATGAGTTTCCCTTTGAAAAATGTTGAATTGAATTATTCCAATCTCGATAAATAGTATTTTTCTTTAATTAAGGTGGTAAAGAAATTCTACCATTACATACTAAGAAGCAAGGTAAATGTGAGTGTACCTGATCTAATAGTCAAGACATTATTGATGCAAAATCAACTTGGTGAAAGACAAGGAAAATAGATGGTGATACTTCAAGAATTTGATCTAGAGATCCAACCCATGAGGTTTGTTAGAGGTCAAGGATAATAAAAAAAGATAATAGATAACCAAATTGAAGATGACAAGAAGTTTAGATTTGATAGTGAAATAGATATGTAAGATCAGAAGAAGATGGTAGTATCTCAAGTTGATATTGATTAGGCTATAATAACAAATGTCTAGTACCAAAATATTGTTTACTATATTTTGCAAAATTAGTATCCTAGTTGGATGGATAGCTCACAGTGTAGGGGACTCAAAATGAAGTACAAATCCTACATGTTGTGTGATAGAAAGCTATACAAAAGGAACATTGAAGGAATTTATATGAAGTGCTTTTGATGAGAGGAAGTAAAAGAAGTTCTAGAATAGTTTCATGATAACTATGGGACTGGGCATCATTTGATAGAAGAAACTACTCATATAATTTTAAGATCAGGTTATTTTAAGCCTATAATATTCAAAGATACATTTGAGCATGTGCATATTTGTCATATTTGTCAGACTAGTGCTAATAGAGAAAGACATTCTACAATGCCATTAAAACCAATATACAAAATGCATCCCTTTGGTAAGTGGAGACTAGATTTTATTGGTCTAGTAAATCCACCATCATCAACTAGACACACCTTTATTCTCATAGCTATTGATTATTATACACAATGGATAGAATCAGAGACTCATAGAAATTAAATTGCTAAGGTAGTAATAGAATTCTTGGAAGAACACATTGTTACTAGATTTGGGATGCCATTCGCCCTAGTGTGCGATAACATATCAACTTTTGCATTAGTATTCTTAACTCAATGGGGATTTGAAAATTAGGTTACTATCAAGTTCTCCTCAAATTATTACCCATAAGGAAATGGGCTAGCTAAATCTATGAACAAGAAAATGATCATAGTAATAAGACATTTTTCGAAGGAGAATCCTAAAGATTGACATATGAAACTCAAACACGCTCTATGGATAGATCAAGCAAGGGTCAAGAATGCTTTGGGGACATCTCCATATTTTCTTCTTTATGGACAATAGCTAGTATTCCCGCTTAAACTTGGGATTCCTAGTATGAAATTAATGATTGGGTATGTTGAAGATGTTGATAGAGCACAAATAAGATTGATGAATCATTTAGAGATGGACAATAAATTATCATGCCCTAAAATTAAGAAGACGAAATAGGACTAATTTTTTAAAAAATTTAGTTTACTTATTATTATTATTATTTATTAATTTAATAATCCTAAATAGTCTCCAATAGATACAGGTATATTACAACTAGACCATCAATGAGTTAGACATTCCTTCTACATCTACTCAGGGACACAAGAAATGAGTATATTGAAAAGGATAAGTTGGATATTGATCCCTACTACTTTTACTTATAGAGAAAAATATCTTCAGATGAGGGCTTAGTTTAGTGAGATGTAATTAGGAGTATTGTGATGTGCTAATATTTTAAAAATGGTCTTCAAACTTTTTGTTAGATCCTTTCGACTTAGTTTCACATTTGAATCGTAATCACATGATTAGTTCATATACCACTACCCTCATACTTCCTTCTCATCTAACATGGCATGTTCACATCACTAGTCATACTCACCTTTAACATGGTTCTCCTAACCTATATGTAGCTATTAATGTGGGTAGTAAGTTGAGTTGCATTTTTCTTAAAATGATGGTGAGGATTCTATATGTAATATGTCAATAAATATCCAATTTGTCATGTTAATCTTGGACCGAATTGACACTCACTAACTGATACTAATTACTCCTCAATTGATCTTTTATATGCTATCATAGCTACTATCAATTTATCTATGTCCATTCACAAATTATTATACTTGCCTTCATTAATACTTACAAACCCACAAATTATTTATTACTAACTAACTCGTTCCCATTTATACCACTTATTTCCTAACCATACCACATTAACACACTACCAATACATGTTAGTGAGTACTTGTTAACTAGCAATCTATGTGAATGACTAACTAATAATAACTTTTTTTGAACATTATTACTTCGGCCATTTTCCTTATATCTTATAATTCCTTTCTTATATTATCTTATAATCATACTACCCTATAACAGAATTGATCTCTTATGATATTCTAATCCCAATAATATTAAAATGTCCAATATCAACTAGCCCACTAATAATATAAGTTACAATTCCTAGTGTCTAGCTATCCTTAGATCCTAACACTAATCTTGACAAAATCAAACTTAACATATGAACTTTATATGGAATTAAAAATTCAAATGTTAATATAATGAGACCTCCCTTATCCTATGAGACTAAGGGACCTGCCACCTTATACTATCTATTAGTTTTTTTAATGCAAAGTCTTTTCGCCCATTAGAAGCTCACGTACCTTTTTCTCTTTTCCCAAAGTGGGGTGACATGAGTCACATCCCCCTAGGAAATCAAGTCAAGTCACAACTTTTCCTACAAGGAAATTTGACCATGGCATAAACTTCAAATTTTTACACATTTCATGACTTTCCTTGTCCTCCCTTAACGTGAGTTGGTGGGTGGAGAATGCAATTTAACTCTTTTCACTTTTTCCAAGTATTAGGTGCTAAGCATAAGTTGTTAACATGGTTTGCCTTGCCAAATTCAAGGACTAGCATCATTACCACATTAAGAAGGGTGGGCGTCATTTGGGGCCTCTATCCCTTTTGTAGATTTGACTTAGAATTTGTTTTGTTTTTTTTGTTTTTTTTGCCACTATAATGAGGATGGCACCTAGGCATACCAAGATTTTAGTATTATTATTATTTAATTAAGCACTCTCTCTAGGAAATGGACTTAGACTATGTGATATCTACTTTAGTCTATTGCATTTACTAATACCTTGAATGGGATTGGATGGCTATTTCTTGAAAATTTTATTGGTCTATAATAGACCTAGGATTATTCTACATCCCGATACAAAATCCAGAAAGATAAATGAACACCTATAGCAAGTTATTCTTATGCTCTTATACATTCTATATTATTCACTTGATTTTCTTCTTTTGTCATCTAGGATACTCAGGATAAGTTATTGCAAGGATAATTTGGAGTTATTTATAAACTAAGTATAGTTCTAAAATTGTGATTCATTTAACATTCAAACATTAAACTTAATCCAATAGATATACATTCGATGACAAGGTTATATATGGAGCTATCCGAATTATTCCTATCTATGCATTATGAAGTTTAGAAACCATTTACTTAAAGATGAACATTATATTCTAATGCAGATTTCAATTTGAATGTACTTTCACAATTATTCTGCAATAAAACTAAAATGATAATAAAATCAACAAGAATAATCCTTTCAATGAATACTATCTCTACTATGATATCAAATTTAGTTTGGAAGATCCTTTTGGTATATCACTCGTAACATCCAGTATTCAAAATTCTTGAGAGATGTTCCTATCCAAGACAATGAGACAACCAAATTATTACAATGGACTTCTGTTCCATGATATTCTTATAATACACAAAGGTGATGAAATCAATGTATCAAAATATACAGAATGGAAATACTTTTTACTACACATGGACACTCACAACCTTTCCAATTGACAGTTAGTTAAGACAATAACATCTGCTTACAATACATTTAGACTCACATAATAGAATGGAGTTTTCTCATAACTTCAACTTGGATACAACAAAGAATGTCTTTATCTCCTATGCACATGGAGAAAAAATAAGAGGTCCAAATTTTCAAGATCATTCAATAGAGTCCTGCAAATAAGAGGTAAAAATAATGAACCATGGAGCCTCACCTCCCAACCTAGGCCTCAAGGAGGCCACCCCTATGATAGGAGAAACAAGGCTCAACCGGGATACATCCAGACATAATCACAACAGCATGAACTAACAAGATCACATATTTTGCAACATATTTACAACCCCAACCAAGGTTTTCACAATGATTCACAAATGGAATCATAAACATTGGGTGAAGGTGGGCTTCCAATTAGGAGACTTGCCATATCATACCAAATCCATTACAATAATTTTCATTCCCTTTCAAGGCTTTCACAAACATCTTCCAATCATACTACCATCAAATAAAGCATCCTTGGATTTCCATACTTCATCAACCTTCTTACCACACCATCATTCTCCTTATTCTCCATAGCAAGTTATGACTAAATATGGCATACAATGGATCCCATACTCCAAGGTGCTCAACTATATTTCAAGCCCAACTAACCCCTTCACCCAAGGCTTGCTCTTCCCTCCCTAGGGTGGGTGAAGCATTCACACCCATGAAAAAATTTCAACATCCAAGAAAAACAAGAAAACTAAACAAGAAATCCCAAAAGAACTCATGAAACAATATAAACCACCACAACACGACAACCCCAAGATTTCAATGACAATACAACTTCCATATCACACACATAGATCCTACAAGAAACACTCTTACAATTTCCAACTTCAACTTCATGGGATGAAGAAACATGGAATGAAGTACTAACCTCTTTCCAAGCTATGGTTATCAAATGGTGATCAAGATTATTCCTTCCTTGGCTTCCAAGCTGCCTCTTCCAAAACCTACCTGTCTCTACCATTAGAGAGTGGATCAATCATCAATAAGTTTCACACAAGCTCCCTAAAAGGACCTCCACTTCCATCCTCACCTACCCCTCTTACTTTCTTACATTTTTCCACCAATAGGAACTTAACCAAGTGGTGTAATGAGAGAAGAAGGAAAATCTGATTTTCGAAGTGGCTTGGAAATGACTATTTTTGAGGGTCTCTTAGGTCCCCTAGACCAACTTATGATTATATTTAAACCCCCAACCCATACTATTACCATGTGGATAATTTATTTTCAAAAAATAAGACTTGGAAATCACTTTAGGCTCTCTAAAGTTCCTATTAAATTATAACTTGAATTCCATCAAGAAGGTGACTCTTCCTAACACTTTCCAAGATGGGTTAATTGATTTCATAAAGAGGATTAGGCTTAGGTTAAGTGACTTCATGCAAAATAATCCTATTTGACATGTCATTTACACATATAAAATACAAGTGTCAATTGACACACACACATAAAACACTTTACACATCACGATGACATGTCTCTAATTAATCATGCTCTCTAACTATAACACTCATGCACAATCACATTACAAAATAAGAACAATACAATGAGCTTTTGAATCTTCCAAAGATTCACCTTGGCTTTACTGTGTTCACATAAGATTGAACCTTGTTTCCCCCAATTATCTCCATGGTTCAACTTTCCTGTAGACTCAACTTAAACATTAGTAGCCCAATAAAATAATATACAAATACATACAGATAAGTGCAGAATAAATCCAATGTCTCATAATTCACATTACATATATGCTTATCTTCATCTAATTTTTTTTTTTCTAAGTACTATAAAGAGAAACATTGCAATATCACTTTCATTTAACTTTCATCTAAGTACATATATAATTAACTTTCATTTGCTTCATATTCAAAAAATTTCAATATCAATCATATGGGTATCAACATTTATCCTTCTTATCATAATGAAATTATTGTTCTAAGTACTATCACCTTTCTTATAATCATTCAACCCTTAAAACATATGAAATTAATTTCAATAGATATGTCTTAAGCGAAAATCACTAAGATGCAAACTTTTTAACTAGTATCCTTCAATCAAGTTAAACATATCGACAATCCTAGCAATATACCTTTATCACATTACGAGGGGTTTGTGTGCGAATTTCTAGGGTAAATTCCTCAAATTGTTAAACTGTTTCCATAATGATGTCATCATAATTTAACACCAATTTTGTTTCAATGTAATCATTTTCTTGTTGTCATCATAATCTACGTTCATTGAGTCTCATTTTCTATGTGGTCCTGTATTATCAACCTAGTGCTGTTAGATAGGGTATCAACCTTATGATAATCAAAATCTACCTTAGTCTCTAATAGAATCTCAGATCTCATAAATCATTGTTACTAAAAAAAACATTAATCATAACCTAATTAACTCATCATATTTATTTCATTAGGATCTAAAGTAGGGTACTAGTGTGGAGCTTACATCCTCCCCCCCTAGCTATCAACTTCCTCATAGAAGTCTCTATAATCAGGGACACTACTTCCATATGTAGGGCTTACCTTGATCTATCATAATTTCCCCACTTAGGCTTGTCCTAAGATTAGTTCACATTCTTAACAATTGTACATATATTCCTGATATAGACCACAAAACATTGTCTCATAGGTCACAGACATATGATTCTTCTTAAATTTGATTGACTCACCATTTTCTTTGTTTGTATATCACCCTTAGTTAGGGTACCTACCATTTCCTAATGTAATTTTATTTAAGTAACTTCTTCTTAGATAGGTAGGGTGCCTATCATTGATTTCTAGAATGTTTAGGCTCATTGCAATATTCCAATTCTCTTAATGGTTAAGTATTTTTTTATCATGAATAATGTATTCAATAGCTATTTTTGTAATTATACCTTTTTTTATTATTAGATTAGTCATTTCATGGCATAATCTCATTACCTTTGTCAACTTGTTTAATCAGTGCCCTTTTTCCAATTCTATGTTAGTGTTATTAGTCCATCTATCTCTTCTTATGTCATATCTTAGCTAGCACACTTACTTGATTTCCTCCCACTTGCTTGATTTTTCTTCTTTTAGGGTTTACTTTCTATTTTGATAGCTTGTGATCTTATATACGATGTTTTTTTTGGGTAACCATCTATTTACCATTGTCAACACAGTTTTCATTAGTTCTTAGTGACTTGAGTCGCTCACTTAACTTAGCACTGACAAGGCTAATGATGATAATCCAAAATCAATTTATTGGGAAGGGTTGATATAATTCATAAATCTCCAAAAATTCACTGGGTTTAACATCAAGATCCACTTACAAGTTCTCAATTGTTGACACTTGATAGTTACAATATTCTTTTGGTTACATCTTAATTGAGAAATCTGACCATTACACTAGGGGTCTGATATACTTATTAAATATTAGATCAAAATAGCATTGCATATCCCTTTGTTTATAGTCTTTATAGGTTTTCACATTTAGTACCTTTACATAAAGTCCTTAGCATAGCATGAAATTGAGGTATATTAATTCAAGAGTCAACATATTCCCAATTTTATAGGGTTAAATGAAATCATATATCATAATGATAGGAAGTGTGATATTCTAATTTTCCCATGATGTTTATCTAGGATCTTCCCTAATATGACTGACTTAAAGGTATCATACAACACTCTCATAGAAAAATTCCTTAAAAATATATTAAATTAAAATAAAACCACAAATTAAACATAAGTGGTGCCACAATGGTAAATCTTTCATTTTGAAAACTCATGTCCTGAGGAAAAGGGGACCATACCAAGAAATCATCATTAATAAATGTTCCACAAAATAACCAAAATTGCAAAATCAATAACAACAACAACAAGTCATAACAATTCAACTTCCCAAAAGCAATGCAGTCATACTTGGGTCTTCCTAAGGGAAAGAAGAGGAAGGGTTGTCCTAGGATTATGTGGTAAATCAAAAGTATGCAAAATGATTCCCTTGTCTTTCTAGTCTCCCTAAGGATAGGTCAAGAGAGTGATCCACACCCTTTTTACTTAAGGGATTCTCAATTCTTAGAGGTTTAGTTCTTTAATTTCTTATGTTTCCTTATCTACCTACCCATTACTATCAAGAATCATTAGATGTAGTCCCGGGCCAAGGTTTTTACCCAAATTACACTAGTGATCCTTCATATAAGAGTAAGATTATGATTGGTTCCCCCCTTACCTAAAAATATAATGTAACATGTTGCTATAAGAAAGATCGATGGGGGTTATCTCATATACCTTTGTCACACATTCCTTCAAACATCATTCAGATGTATCGATACTTTTAAGATTGGTTACATCCTTCGATCTCATGTTAGCCTAAAATTCCTTTAGATATTGTTGATATGATGAGGACTATTCAGTCTTGTCAAGCTTTTGTCTCTTTTGAGCTATAGTGCTATCCAGGAAAGACAGTGATAACCAAGTGATAGTTTTTCACTGGGTTGCAAGGTGTTTTTGAGTAATGATAACATTTTGAGCAGACACTTGGCTTGCAAGTTTCATTGGTTGTTGTTGAGGAACACTCATGCTTTTTGATTACCCCAAATAGTGAATATATACAGTCATGTTTCCCATCTTGATATGATGGTATCGCAAGGGTGAAGCTTCCTCTTGAGTGGAAAATACATACTACAAATGAAATTGATAAACCAAGGTATATCCAGTGCTACTTTCTTTCGTGTGTATGATTCTTTTTTTATTTGCATATTGTCTCTAATTATCCCTTGTCTATCAAGTAGGAGGTTTATTTGATCAGTATCACTATCAATGGGATTCTTTCTGTGTGATTACTTCCACCTAACTATGGAGTCTAAATCAAGATATTCATGGCATAAAAGATTACCCTTTATTGTATAACAAATTAGTCATTGCATCACTATACCATGAGTAGGGGTTTCTAGCCACAATTTTACAACCTAGCTTTCTTATCATTCTCATTTACCCTATTTAAGAGTATTCTTTCAAAAATGACTAGGGTCTTCATTTCAAAAGGGGTTTTGAGTTCTTACCAATACCTAGACATCATTGAGATAAGCTACCACCCATTCAGTCCTGAATGTTGTTATGTTTTTTTTTGAACAATATTTTCCATGTGTCAAGGTTTATAATCATTAAGTCTCATAGCTATTGAGATAGGCTACCACCCATTCAGTCCTAAATGTTGTTATGTTTTTTTTTAAAGAATATTTTGCATGTGTCGAGGTCTGTAATCATTAAGTCTAATAGCTATTCAGAGGGGATTACATAGAGATTCTAAAATTAAAAAAATGAATTTTCACAAGATTGAGGCCAACATCTTATCATATCTTAATCATTAGTAGTTCTAAATTATTACCACGATCACTTACTGTTACCAGTTTTAGGGTCTTCAACACAATTGCCAATTAGTAATAATACAATTATGAACCAATTTCCTAGGAGGCCTGTTTCCTATTTGTAATATGGTATTACATTAACTTACAATAGTACATTCATTTTTGGACTCATTAACATGCAGTCTTGTACAACTAGGCTTTGATACTAGAATGTCATGCCCTAAAATTAACAAGATGAAACATGACTAATTTTTTTAAAAAAATTTAGTTTACTTATTATAATTATTATTTATTAATTTAATATTCCTAAATAGTCTCCAATAGCCATAGGTATATTACAACTAGATCATCAATGAGCTAGACATTCCTCCTACATCTACTGAGGGATACAAGAAATGAGTATATTCAATAGGATATGTTGGATACTAATTCCTACTACTTTTACTTATAGAGAAAAACATCTTCAGATGAGGGCTTAGTTTAGTGAGATGTAATTAGGAGTATTGTGATGCACTAATATTTTAAAAATGGGCTTCAAACTTCGTGTTAGATCCATTGGACTTAGTTTCACATTTGAATTGTAATCATGAGTAGTTCATATGCCACTACCCTCATGCTTCCTTCTCATCTAACATGGCATGTTCACATCACTAGGTATACTCACCTTTAACATGGTTCTCCTAACCTATACACATCTATTAACGTGGGTAGTAAGTTGAGTTGCATTTTTCTTAAAATGATGGTGAGGATGCTATATGTAATATGTCTTTAAATATCCAATTTTCCATCTTAATCTTGGACTGAAATAACACTCACTAACTAATACTAATTACTCCTCAATTGATCTTTTATATGCTATCATAATTACTATCAATTTATCTATGTCCATTCACAAATTATTATACTTTCCTTCATTAATACTTACAAACCCATGAATGATTTATTACTACCTACCTCATTCCCATTTATAACACTTATTTCCTAACCATACTACATTAACACACTACCAATACGTGTTAGTGAATACTTGCTAACTAGCAATCTATGTGAATGACTAACTAATAAAAACTTTTTTTGAACATTATTACTTTGGCCATTTTCCTTATATCTTATAATTACTTTCTTATTTTATCTTATAATCATACTACCCTATAACATAATCAATCCCTTATAATATTCTAATCCCAATAATATTAGAATGTCCCATATCAACTACCCCACTAATAATATAAGTTTCAATTCCTAGTGTCTAGCTACCCTTAGATCCTAACACTAATCTTGACAACATCAAACTTAACATATGAACTTTATATGGAATTACAAATTCAAATGTTAATATAATGAGACCTCACTTATCCTATGAGACTAAGGGACCTGCCACCCTATACTATCTATTAGTTTTTTTAATGTAAACTCTTTTCTACCATTAGAAGCTCATGTACCCTTTTCTCTTTTTGCAAAGTGGGGTGACATGAGTCACATCCCCCTAGGACATCAAGTCAAGTCATAGCTTTTCCTACAAGGAAATTTTACCATGGCATTAACTTCAATTTTTTACATATTTCATGGCTTTCCTTATCCTCCCTTAATGTGAGTTGGTGGGTGGAGAATGCAATTTAACTCTTTTCACTTTTTCCAAGTATAAGGTGCTAAGCATGAGTTGTTGGCATGGTTTGCTATGCCAAAGTCAACGACTAGCATCATTACCACATTAAGAAGGGTGGGTGTCATGTGGGGCCTCTGTTCGTTTTATAGATTTGACTTGCAATTTGTTTTTTTTTTTTGCCACTATAATTAGGATGGTGCCTAGGCATGCCAAGCTTTTAGTATTATTATTATTTAATTAAGCACTCTCTCTAGGAAGTGGACTTAGACTATGTCATATTTACTTTAGTCTATTGCATTTACTAATACCTTGAATGGGATTGGATGGATATTTCTTGAATATTTTATTGGTTTGTAATAGACCTAGGATTTAATTATGTATGCCCATACAAAATCCAAAAAGATAAATGAACACCTACAACAAGTTATTCTTATGCTCTTATACATTCTATATTATTCACTTGATTTTCTTCTTTTGTCATCTAGGATAATCAGGATAAGTTATTGCAAGGATAATTTGGAGTTATTTATAAACTAAGTATAGTTCTAAAATTGTGATTCATTTAACATTCAAATATTAAACTTAATCCAATAGATATACATTCCATGACAAGGTTGTATATGGAACTATCTAAATTGTTCCTATCTATGCATTATGAAGTTTAGAAACCATTTTCTTAAAGATGAACATTATATTCTCATGCAGATTTCAATTTGAATGTACTTTCACAATTATTCTGCAATAAAACTAAAATGATAATAAAATCAACAAGAATAATCATTTCTATGAATACTATCTCTGCTATGATATCAAATTTAGTTTGGAAGCTCCTTTTGGTATATCACTCATAACATCCAGTATTCGAAATTCTTTAGATATGTTCCTATCCAAGACAATGAGACAACCAAATTTATTACAATGGACTTCTCTTCCATTATATTCTTATAATACACAAAGGTGATGAAATCAACATATCAAAATATACACAACAGAAATACTTTTTACTACACATGGACACTCACAACCTTTCCAATTGATAGTTAATTAAGACAATAACATCTGCTCACAATACATTCAGACTCACATAATAGAATGGAGCTTTCTTATAACCTCAACTTGGATAAAAAAAAGAATGAGTTAAATCTCATATGTACATCAAGAAACAATAAGAGCTTCAAATTTTAAAGATCATTCAATAGGGTCTTGCAAATAAGAGGTAAAAATAATGAACCATGGAGGCTCACCTCCCAACCTAGGCCTCAAGGAGGCCACCATCATGCTAGGGGAAACAAGGCTCAATTGGGATACATCCAAACATCATCATAGAAACATGAACTAACAAGATTACATATTTTGCAACACATTTACATCCCCAACCAAGGTTTGCACAATGATTCACAACTAGAATCATAAACATTGGGTGAAGGTGGGTTTCAAATTAGGAGACTTTCCATATCATACCAAATCTATTACAACAATTTTCATGCCCTTTTGGGGCTTTCAAAAACATCTTCCAATCATACTACCATCAACTAAAGCATCCTTGGATTTCCATACTTCATCAACCTTCATACCACACCATCATTTTCCTTATTGTCCATAACAAGTTATGACTGAATATGGCATACAATGGAGCCCGTACTCCAAGGTACTCAACTATATTTCAAGCCCAACTAACCCCTTCACCCAAGGCTTGCTCTTCCCTCCCAAGGGTGAATGAGGCCTTCACACCCATGAGCAAATTTCAATATCCAAACAAAACAAGAAATCCCAAAAGAATTTATGAAACAACATACACTACCACAACACCACAACCCAAAGATTTCAATGACAATACAAATTCCATATCACACACATAGATCCTACAAGAAACACTCTTAGAATTTCCAACTTCAACTTCATGCCAAGCTATGGTTATCAAATGGTGATCAAGATCATTCCTTTCTTGGCTTCCAAGCTGCCTCTTCCAAAACCTACTTGTCTCTACCATTAGAGAGTGGGTGAATCATCACTAAGTTTGGCACAAGCTCCCTAAAAGGACCTCCACTTCCATCCTCACCTACCCCTCTTACTTTCTTGCATCTTTCCACCAATAGGAACTTAACCAAGTGGTGTAATGAGGGAAGAAGTCATGTGACAATCTAATTTTCGAATTGGCTTGGAAATGACTATTTTTTAGGGTCTCTTAGGTCCCCTAGACCAACTTATGATTATATTTAAAACCCAAACCCATACTATTATCATGTGGGTAACTTATTTTCACAAAATTAACACTTGGAAATAACTTTATGCTCTCTAAAGTTGCTATCAAATTATAACTTGAATTCCATCAAGAAGGTGACTCTTCCTAATACTTTCCAAGATGGGTTAATTGATTTCATAATGAGTATTTGGCTTAGGTTAAGTGACTTCATGCCAAAGAATCCTATTTTACATGTCATTTACACATAGAAAAAACAAGTGTCAAATGACATAGAAATACACATAAAACACTTTAAACATCACGATGACATGTCTCTAATTAATCATGCTCTCTAACTATAACACTCATGCACAATCACATTGCAAGTTAAACACAATACAATGAGGTTTTGAATCTTCAAAATATTCACCTTGGCTTTACCGTGTTCACATAAGATTGAACCTTGTTTCTCCAATTATCTCCATGGTTCAACTTTCTTGCACACTCAACTTAAACATTAGTAGCCCAATAAAATAATATACAAATACATACAGATAAGTGCAGAATAAATCCAATGTCTCATAATTCACATTACATATATTCTTAACTTCATCTAATCATTTTTGTTCTAAGTACTATAAAGAGAAACCTTGAAATATCATATTCATTTAACTTTCATCTAAGTACATATATAATTAACTTTCATTTGATTCATATTCAAAACATTGAAATATCAATCATATGGGTATCAACATTTATCGTCCTTATCACAATGAAATTACTGTTCTAAGTACTATCACCTTTCTTATAATCATTCAACCCTTAAAACATATGAAATTAATTTCAATATATATGTCTTAAGTGAAAATCACTAAGATGCAAACTTGTTAACTAGTATCCTTCAATCAAGTTAAACATATCAACAATCCTAGTAATATACCTTTATCACATTACGAGGGGGTTTTGTGTGAATTTCTAGGGTAAATTCCTCAAATTGTTAAAATGTTTCCATAATGATTTCATCATAATTTGAAACCAATTTTGTTTTGATTTAATCATTGTCTTGTTATCATCATAATCTATGTTCATTGAGTCTCATTTTTTGTGTGGTCTTATCTTATCAACCTAGTGCTGTTGGATAGGGTATCAACTTGATGATAATCAAAATCTACCTTAGTCTCTAATAGGATCTTAGATCTCATAAATCAGTGTTAGTAACAAAAACATCAATCATAAACTAATTAACTCGTCATATTTATTTCATTAGGATCTAAAGTAGGGTACTAGTGGACCTTATAGAAATGGATAGTTGCATTGGAGCACATCGCTAAACATCAAGCTATCATCAAGAGGTGGTTCAACAAGAGGGCTATGATAAAATCCTTCAAAAAATTTCACCTTGTTATCCTTTGGGATAAGGCAAAATAAAATCCAGGAAGCCACACTAAGTTTCAACTCTTGTGGATCAGTCCCTATCAGATTATAGAAATTCTTAGAGAAACTAACTTTAGGTTGTGTTCCTTACAAGGGGAATTGGTTCTGTTGCCAGTAAATGGGAAATTTCTAAAACATTACTTTAAAGCCTAGAAAAAATAAATAAATAAATAAAACAAAAAAATGAAGGACTGGATAGATTTCACTTTTGCAAGTGTGTTTATTTCCTATAAGTGTATTTTTTTTAGTTGCATGTTCGCTTTCAGTTGCATGCTTGCTTTCAAAAGTTATGTCAGTCTAGGGGGGTAGGTGCACTTGAGATTTTATCCTGACATGTATTACTAACTACTCTTTTGGTTCCAAATTTTGAAAGAGGTATTTCTTTGTCAAAACATTTTGATGATTTTGTGTCTTATACCAATTAAGGAATGGATGTTAGTTGCAGTAACATGGGACTTTTAGTCTTGAATTCAGAATTGCAGATCAACAAGTTCTCAACACTTTGCAGAGTTTAAAAATTGACTATCTTAAGTGTTTTTGAACCAAGGTTGAAGACAATAGGAGACAGTCCAAACCCCATTGGTTCAAACAGAAGGGTCTTCTCAAAGTTGCTAAGATCATTTTTTGGTGTCAAATTTTCTAAAAGGTTCTTAAAAGAGGAATGCAAGGGATTTTCACCTAAGATCAAATCCAGGAAACAACACCAATGTCTTGGCTACATAGTCTAAGCATGGTTAAGATATAGAAATAAAATAGAAAAGGAATAAATAGTAGTATTAAGAGTGAAGGATTCTAAAAAGGTCTAAGAAGAGTAATCTGATAAATGGATATGCACTCAAAATAAGCTATCCAATATCAAAACAATTACTTCATCAAAGGATCAAAATGGTGACATTGTGAGCTATGAGAAGAAATTATTCAAAATATTATCCAAAGAATTAAAAAGAAAAGTGATGACCCACTAAGAGCCCTTGAACTAATTCTCTCATCTAGTTAGACAAAGGATTGACAAACAACTTTCGTGGAGATTCCTGATGAATGGGCCAAATGGGGTGGAAGATTGTTTCTAAATTGTTAGAAAATTTTGATAGACTACATTTTGAGATGTGAAAGGAAACAAATACATGAACACACACTAAACTTTTAGCTTGAGATTTTGAGATTTTTGACTGCAAATAGAATTGAAATATGTGTGGAATGTTTGGGATCTAGTTGGTGTTTGATACATGTTAGAGGAATGTTTGTTGATGAAGAAATGCCTTTGTCATTTATTCCTTTTGTCAAGGCTATTTTTTGTGGCTCCATAATGCACACTCCATTTTGATTAGAAATACAGAACCCCTACTTTATTTTTTTGTTTTTTGGAGCCCTAGTCCAGGGTCCAAGTCTTTTTAGGGTATTCCTAGTCCCTTAATCTATGTTTAAGTCCTAAATAGGAAGCTTGTTCATTTAGAAATTAGAAATTTTAACCAAGAAAGGCCTTTTTATCAAATAAACAGGTGTACTAGTGCACCTCATTTGGTGTGCTAGTGCACCAAAAGGGAAGAAATTAGTTTTTGGATAGAGGTGTAGCAATGTAGCTATGTGGTTGTGCACCTGTGTAGCAAAATAATATGGGGAGGTGTCTATATAAATCCCCCTTTCTCTTACCTACCTACCTTATTTCATCATTTTTGTTCTCCTCCACCAACACTCCTATTGCACACCTCTATACCTAAATTTGTGCACAACTTCCCTACTCCATTTAACAAAGACAGAAAAATGGTGTGCATTAGCACACCTACCTGGGTATGCTAATGTGGACCTTTTTTTCTTCTCAATAAATAAAAACACTTTGAAAACCTAAAATGATAACAAAAAAAACTAAAGCACCATTTGTAAAGGTGTGCACTAGCGCACCTAACTAGGTGTGCTAGTGTGCACTCCTAATTTGGAATTTTGTTCAAAAAATAGGTGCACTAGGCACACCAACAAGGTGTGCCAAGTGTGCCATTGGGCTTTGAGTAGGGTTAATTGGGTTTTTTCACATTATTTGGTAGTTTAATTTTTATGGTTTTAGTCAAGTCACATTAGGGTTTAATTTACTCATTTCTTCTTCAAAATATGAGGTAATGGACATCCCTTTTGTGTAGATACAATGGTATCCTCCTTATCCTCCCTTCGCAAGAAAATAACACCGAAGCCTCTAGTGTTCAAGTCTCAAATCATTCCAACGAAATCAAGGTTTCAAGATGAAAACTTAGAGATTAGGGATACTAATTTAGGAGACATAGAGTTGGAAGAATTTCTAAAGATATGTAATAAACTAACTAAGAGGTCCTAGATGATCTTTGCACTCATAAGATTAGGACTTGCCAATGTAGCATCACACACAGTATCAGTGCAATCTTTAGAACTCATTATGACACTTGTAGAATACATTATCCTCAAGGAGAGGGTGGTAAAGAACATAATGAGAAAATTTGTAATTGATCTTTGACTAAAAAATATTGAGAAAGTGTTCCATCTCCCATGGGTAGATGAGTTTATTAGGCTTGCCTATGAGCAAGTAGAAAGATGGTATTAGGAACACATTGAAGAGCCTTTTGAAATCATTTAATCATCATACCTTATAGAGAAGACTCCTCTGGGAAAGAAAACCAACAAAGTGGACACCTAAGGATTTATAAAGGAAGATATTGGATACTCGATCATACTTTTGAGTAGATTTATGGGTCTATTGATAGTGGAACATATAAACATCTTTATGGTGCACTTTATTGAAACAATAAGAAAAGCAAAGATGCTACTAGATTGGGATTCCACTCTTACGCATAATTTGTGTGAACAATTGGTGGCAAAAAAGAACCAAAGGAAATTCTACATGAAATCATACTTCGTGTACTTATTGGCTACAAGAGCAATAGAATATCTAGGCCTATACAAGAAGAGTCGCATGTAGGATGTTAATGCATGGCTTTATATCATGTACCATCAATTGGTAAGGAAGACACTCTCAGAGTAGAGCAAAGAATATAGATTTTTTAATGATGCATTCATATTCACTATAATTAGATTCATAGAAGGAGATTTTGTGAAGAGACTATCATATGATGTAGTGGTACATATTTTATTGGTCAAGGCTTATTATATTCAGTTTAGGACATTCACATAGTTAAGGGTGGCAGGTACAACTATATTAACCCCAAGAAGCTCTTGAGGTATTCCAGTGATAGACTTGTTCTCTTGGAGTTCTCCCAACAACTCTTGTCCACATATGACAAAGTTAGAAGGTAGCATAAAACATGTTGGAGGTGGCTTATGATGATAGGACATTTCTAGGTGGATTGATACCAAGATATCTCTTCTTTTGAGTGTGAGTGGGATCAATATCCCTTGTAAGAGTACACTTTTCCATGACCTTGTTTTGGTAATATTGGGAGAGTACAATATTTGGTAGAAAAATTGGTTCCTTTCCATTTATCATTCTTCTGAGGAGATGAATTGATTAAACTTCCATTTTAATGATCATCTTGAAATCCTATATGTATTGAAATGAAAGATTAATAAAGGGTTAGCTAATTTTTTCTTTGGAGTACTTGATGTTGTAGAGTCAATTAAATGGTATTTTGTATCAATTATTTTCTATTCCATTCTATTAGTAATTAATTGTTAGTTTTCTCTTTTGTGTGGATTAAAACAAGGAGTGAACAAAGCTTCATTCCTCTATCTTGAGACAACAAGTTGAATGTGATAAGTATTGTCATCTTAGGTTCAAAGAGATCCTTTAAGTCTTTTTCCTTCAAGTTAAACTTAGTTTCTCTAGATTTTATGTTTCTAATTAGTTTAGTTTGGCATTAGTTGGCATGCACCATTGAATAATTAAGTTTTATGAGTTCATGAGATGTGTGAGTCCATAAACTTAATTAACTTTCTAAGTCATTTTTTACCCAAGTTGAACCTTGTATAGGTTTTTCTTGGTTTACCTCTCCTATTCTCTAGTTAAGAAAATACCCTATTTAGATTTAGAAATAAACAAAATTCATTGCAAATCTGTAATAGGGAGTTGTACCTAATAATTTATAGGGAAGTTAGTCTTTTCAAAAGCAACTTTCTAATTGTTGTAATCAGTTATTGTTCACAAATTAGGGTGTTTAAGAGTTAAAGTCATAAAGAACAATATGTTTACCAAAAATTTTTAGAGATGTAATAACAAATATTCTTTAACCCTATAACCAAAAGTGGTAGAGAAGGAAAAACCTTTGTCCCACAACTTATGTGCATGTGAGCACCTAACACAGTTGTGTCACCCTACTAGAGGGTGCCCATGTTTTTGGTGTATTCCAAGGGATAAATAACATATACAATGAATCAACACCCTTGTGGTAGGATTCAAGTTCATATACCACCTTCCAACACCTAGGTACATGCCTATGGTGGGTAATCTATAGGAGAGATTCCTCCCCCTCCTTGTACAAAGATTATGCCTCCTTTTGGAGGTGAATTGGGTAGTAGCTAACTAAGAATTTTCTACTTGTCCTCTATTCATATTAATCCTTGGTGGCTTTGAAAGAGAATTTGATACTAGTATCCCACACTAGCATCTAAAAGTGCACACACTTGACTAGCAAGACTAGGGCCTACACTAGCTAGTGCAATAGATAGAGCATCCTCTTGATATGCAATATCGAAAATCAAGAGGAAGAAATTAACATGGATTTTGATTCTTTTGCTCTACAAAAATTCTTTATTATTGTGAGTTGTAATCTTTGGAAAAAGGAGTGTGCTCACTTGGGTCATTCTTGGAGGTTGGATGACTCTATTAGGCCCTCTAAGGGTTGACTTAGACTAGTGGTTTAGATCTAAGGGTCTTAGTTTCTAATTTCCCTAAACGGAAAATAGCATACTCCTCTACCTCATTACCTCACCCAAACATGCAAGACATGTTTATCATCAAGTTAGCTTAATTGATCTAGACTTTTCCTTTCTAAAGATTTTGATTCCCTAAAAGGAAATCATCATCCCTTCATAGAAAAGACTAATACTAACAAACCAATAACTTTATTACCTCCATCAAGTGTTTTCTGACAAAGGCTTCTAGGTTTTTTATTTTCTCTTGGGCATTACTTCCAAGTAATAAAGAGCATACTCCCTTATTATCATGTCTTGCACCCTATGAAGTTCTCAAGCCCTAATTATACTATGTGTGGAAAGCAAAAAGAAGACATGACATTTTGAGTGGGTTTGAAATAAGTCTTTGATGTGCATATCTTTGACAAGCATCCTGCAATCACATACTTAGTATATGTTTGAAGGTTTTAGATAAAGTTGTCTTCATCAAGCATCTTGCAAATAAATTCTTCAGAGAAAACTATTAGTTAAAACTTAATGATAAATAGAAATTTTGAAAACTATATTTTGCATGTATTGTTGCAAAATTTCATGCAAAATCTTGCACAAGCCCACGTGAGAAAATAATCTTGTACAAAAATTTAGAAATTCGTACCAAAGAATGCAAGAAAATCATTAAAAAATAGAGCATATAAAACTAGAAAAATTGATTTCTAAGCTCCACGGTGGGCACCAAAAATGTATGCATGAATTGTGGGCCTTAGATCCTCACACACACTTCAACACAGTCATTACCTAAGAGATCATCTTGGAATGACCATTGAATTGTTCATTCAAGTAATCCAACAATGCTACCTATTGCCTTCTAACTAGAAGGATTTTTCCTTTTCTCTTAGAACAAGAAGTAGGCAACTAGACCTGTAGTATGAAGGACTTTTATGCAGTTATATGAAAGTGCAGTTAATCTATATCTATGAAAGTATTAATCTAAGAATAAAAAACAACATTTAATCTATATGTATGCATTATATTAAGCTAAATGATATTAAAATGCTAAAAAGTATGAAAGCTATGTGAGAAAAATGCATAAGTATTTTGATAGAAATTTGATGCATCTAGTGTTGAACCTCTATAATGAAGAATTGAAGGCCCCTTAAATAGAGTTCCAAAATTGATCAATCGGTATGTGTAGGATCATGGTGTGCCAAAAAGTGGCGATCTAAAAAATATGTAGTTCTGAAATGCCTCAAAGAATTTCAAAATCTATTCCCACTTTTTTCCCATCCATTCTGATACTGAATGAAAACAATTAATACTTTTATAATTCCTACTATATCTTTCAATACCAACCTTATATGGTCATCTTTAAAACATCTTGAAAATGTGTTTTTGGCATGTTCTTATGTGTTTTTTACTTCAAGCATGTAGCTGACGACTTTTTTTTAAGTAAAATTAGATGTAATGAAAAGGGTTTCTTAAGAATGTTCTTAGCTTTTCATAAATGTAAGTTTTGTCAAATTATGAGTTCAGTAAGTAATTATTACTTATTTTCTAATGGAGTTAGCTACAAAGTGTTGATTGACATATTGGTTGAAAAATAGCTATAACTTTCAAACCAAATAAGATTTGTGAAATCCAAAAGATGTGTCACATTCTATGCTTTGACTAGTATAAGAAAAAAAAAAAGAAAAACTTAATTTTGATTTTTTTTGAACTATTTAAGGTGGTCAGACACTGGAGTTTTTAAATTCTGAAAATAGTATAGTAGAAAATTAATAATTAATTATTTATTTGGAATAAAAATTGCCAAAAATATGCGTCACATCTAGGCATGAGTCTACTTTTTATATCTAAAATTATATTTAAAAATATTATCATTTGATTATGATTAAGGTGGTTAGACATACACCTACTTTTTATTTTTTTCCTAAAATTTTTGTAGTACTACATTAAAATCCAAACTTTTGAACAATCAAATAATTTTTTCTCTAGATAAGGCCTTGTAGTTTAGAAACTAGATTCAATTTCCTATAGATAATTTTCTGACAAACTTTTGATATAAATTTCAAAACCACTATAAAATTATGTGTCAAGTTGACATAACCCTGATTTGGTGGTTTTTCACTGCCACTTAAGGCCATAGTTTGGTACACCATGATCCTGCACATACCCCAATGGTCAAGATCAATTGGAATGAATGGCTAGGATTGAAATATGAGATTCAATTGAGATGGAAACTTCCTTGTGCAGATGCAGTTGATTGTTTCATATCTGATTGTGACAGAGAGTTAACTGAGTTTCACGAGTGTGAGAACAAGTTAACTAAGTTAATTCCAATTCAAGAGATAGTTCACTAAGAGATTCCATTTCAGAGCTGTAGAGAAGATTTGGAGAGATTATTTAATTTAATAAAGTGAAATATGACCTCATAAATGCATAAACTTTAATTAATTGAATAATTAAATCCAATAATTAAAATGTAGATATTATTAAATTAAAGATATTTAATCCCTTTGTATTATTAGCTAAAGAAGTAATTTAATTTAATTAAAGTATAGATAGTTATAACTAAATTAAGTTAAATCAATAGGTTTAATGTAGAAAATTTGAGTCAATACTTTAGGAATTAGATAAAGAGTGTGATTAATGTAGATTAGGGTTTTCTACATTTGATACTTAGGTCAAGTAGCAAGTATCAGAATTATAATTACCTAGTAAAATAGGACTTAGGAATGATTGAATAGATTAGTATTTTCTTATCATGGCAATGTGCCAATTTTGGGGTATTATAATGAGAAAGGAGGGATTGTCTTAGCTGCATATCATTGGCCTTAGAGAGACACCCACCATACATTAACTCATTGACAACTCTACCATTAAACCAAATAAGATGATAGAAGATATTATAGTACCTTAAATTCCTTCGAGTATCCAGTTGATTTTGTTGTTCTCTCCCCAAAGGCTAATATGGGAGGATATCCTTTAGTTTTATGATGACTATGGTCGGCCACTACAGATGCCTATATAGTTTGTTGATTTGGGAAGATGATAATATCCAATGGTATTCATACCAAGAACCTAACTTTATACTCCCTTGCTCAACCATTGTTACTAGACAACTAAGCAATCTAACCAGACTTGGGTGATCATGATCCAGAAGTCAATTTCATCCATGAGTTGATGATGAAAGGTAGAGAACCATTTATAGCTTCTCAAGAAGAAGATGAAATAATTTTATCCATTATTCTGAATGAACGTGGAATAGAATCTCAAATGTTTCCTCAAGTTGAATGTATCTTAGAAACCATTTTACCATCCTTGAATTTACCATATCATTTAGAAGCTTCATAGTCTCTCCATTCATTATTACCTCATGAGATGGATTCTTCTCCTATTGCCCAATTATTCATGCCAAATAATGTTATTAAGATGGAACTTGGTCCAAGAAAAGAACTAAATGTAAACAATGTCTTATCACCCTCTCAATAGAAAACTATGTTGTAGTTACCACAAGAGAATCAAAGTGCATTTTCTTGGGATTACATGGACATGAAACGATTAGACCCTATGCTCTTTACTCACAAGATTTACATCAGCCCTAACTTCAAAATTGTTCAACAACCTTAGAGGAGAGTTAACCTAGTCTTAAAAGATATAATTAAGAATAAATTTTGGAAACTATTGAATTTTGGTTTTATATACCCCATCTTTGATAGCCAATGGGTCTCACCCTTTGTTATAGTACCAAGAAGGGAGGAAAATGGAGAATGTGTAGATTATTGGGAGCTTATTCAGCCACTAAGAAGGACCATTTTCCTTTTCCATTTATAGACTAGTTCCTTCACAACCTAGCTGACAAAAGCTATTTTTCTTTTCTATATGGTTTCAATGGTTACAGTTAGATTCAAATAACCCTAGAAGATCAAGAAAAAAAAACTTTTGCCTTCCCATGGGGAACATTTTCCTACTCAATCTTGCCTTTTGTCTTATGCAATGCCCCAACCACATTTCAATGAGTTGTCATCAGTATCTTTTTAGATATTTCTACTAATTATATGGAGATCTACATGGATTTTTTTACTATTTATGGTGCTACTTTTGAAGAAGCAAAAGAAAATTTAGAAATAGTACTCAAAAGATGTCAAGACTAAAAACTTTCCCTAAATAGTGAGAAATATTTTATGATGATGGAGGAAGGGGTAGTGCTGGGCCATTTCATTTCATTTGAGGGCATCCAAGTAGATCTAGCAAAGATTGAAGTCATTAGTACCTTGCCTACTCCAGAGAAGTAGAAGGATGTACAATATGTCTTGGGACATGTTGGATGTTATAGCAGATTTATTAAAAACTTCAACCAACTTGTAGAACCTCTCTATAACCTACTCAAAAAGGATTCTAAATTTCCTTGGGACTTTTATTGTGCAACATGCTTCCTATAACTTAAGAAAATTCTTAGCATAGTGCCTATTTTAATAGGACCCAATTGGGGCCTACCTCTTCACATTGCTAGAATAGAAAATAGACTTAGTTGAACAAGCCATTTATTTCATTAGTATTAATTTGCAAGGTGAAAAATTCAATTATATAATCATTAAAATGGAATTTCTTGTAGTTATCATTGCCCTCAATAAGTTTAGGCACTACATTAGTTAATATGAAATATTTGTTCAAACTGACCATTTTGCTATAAAATATTTGGTGAAAAAATCCACTATCTCAAGAAGATTGGCTCATTGGTTGTTGCTCATGCAAGAATTTACATCACCATAGTTGATAAACCTAGTAAGGCCAATGTGGTAGCTAACTTTCTCTCTCAATTACATGTCCCTATTGGAAATAATTGAAAAGATCATGAATGAAAAATGATGGAATTGGTAAAGAATGCTTTGAATCATTTTTTTGTCATTGATGTCAAACTTGCTAACTACAGGAATGACAATTGCTTAAGTGATCCAAATACTATCACTTGGTTGATTGACAAGGAGGAGTTAATCAATAAGATGTAACTAGAACACCTAAAGAAAGGTTGAAGTTATGATGTTGTAATGAAGTATAAGGATCAGCTAAACCTTTGATGAAATAGTGTTGGAGCTGAGAAAGCTACTTAGAGTCGAGAAAATTCTCAGTTGAAGCTGAGCAAGTTCAACTTTAGTGTGTGCTGAGCAATCCTTCAGGTGTCAAGTAACACATGATTGTTTAGGTGCCGAGTAACACAGTTATCCTTCAGGTGTTGAGTAGCTAGGAAATGTAGTGGATGCCGAGAAATCTAGAATTAGATAGTGCCGAGCATTAGTAAAATGCAGTAGAAGTTGAGTAACCTAGTTAATGTTGAACATCAGTATACCAATCATGTCGAGTTGCTACATTATTTGTTAAGTCAAAAGATTCGCTAGATTAGTAATGATAAGTTTGTTACATTGAATTTTTTGAATTAGTTGGATGATAAGGATGATGAGTAGATGTCACAGAATTTTATGTAAACCATGTAAACCAATTCAAGGCAAATGCTAATGAAGTTTATAGAAGAAACAATTTGGAGGGGAAACCATATCATTTTCTTAGATCAATTCAAATTGATGAGTGGGAAGACTTAACCAGGAAATGAAGAAAAAAACTTCTTTATAAGGAGTCATAGGTTAGAGATCAATGTAGGGGAGAGAAGAGGACATAGTGAGGAGTAAGTGTAGAGCATAAAGACTCTGAATTGATCAAGTGACCATAGAGTGCATTGGCATAATGAGTAGAAGAACTCAAGGAGATAGATCTTGAAGGGTGGACAAGGTGTTAACACTACAAGAAAGAAAAGCCAAGCAAAGAAAAGAACTAAAGAGTGATCTAAAATCTGCAAGATTAGAGTTGAAATCTTTCTCAAGTCAAAACCTTTCTAATACTTTCTTACCATTGTATTAGACATTGAAATCCTACATTGCTAGGTTAGCTTAATAGCTAGGTGGATAAGCCTTAGGAAAAGGATAGAACATCCTCAGGAGAAGTTTAAGAGATCCTCAAGAGAAGGATAAGAGATCCTTAGGAGAAGGATAGGAGATCCTTAGAGAGGGATAAAAGATTCTTTTGAGAAGGTGACTATAAATCCCATGGACTTGGGTGGGCCTAACAGCTCTATGTAAATCCCTTAATAGGGTGACATTCTATGTTGAATGTTCTTAAGTCCTCTAATAGGGCACACTCCTAACAAGGTGTATAAATCTTTTAACAAGGTCACATCTGATAGTGTGTAAAGCCTTTAACAAGGTAGGCCTTTTGTGTTTGAAATCAATTGCGCAATTATTTTGTGGGTGTCATCCCCACCCCAATTTTACCTTCTTATTCTTAGAGGGTTTTTGGGTCACCAAAATCCTTTCTATTATGGTGTGATGCATTTTCATGATTGTTTAATATTTAATTGCATACATGATAAGTTCAATTATATGCCATTAAGGATTTGAGAAAAATTTGTATTGGACATTATTGCACCTTGGATAACTGATTCACCCCCCCTATTAGTTATTCTAAAAGAATTCTAACAATTGGTAAGCCCACTACTGATTTGTTTCAAGGTACTAGCAGTAGGAAGATCAAGATGTCTAAGAGAGAAGTTCCCAAGCCAAACAAAGACAACTTTGTTGCATGGAAAAGTTTGATGAAGTTGTACCTTGGATCAATAGGTGACTATGCATAGACCTCAATCATAGTTGATCATGCAGACCCTACAGGACCCCTCACTTTAGAAGACATGAGCAAGAAGAAGGAGCACAATCAAGCAATGGTAGATATTACTTCAGCACTAAGCTATGCTGAGTATGATGACATCAAAGAATGTGATACTACACATCAGATGTGGAAAACATTATCAAACATCTATGGAGAAGATGACAATGTGAAGAGAGCCAAAAGAGAGAGCCTAAGAGGAAATTTTATTGACATGAAAATGGAAGGAGAGAATGCTACTCAATACGGTGCAAGGATGAAAGAAGTGGTAAGCGCCATAAGATTCCTAGGAGGATAGTTATCCAAAGAAATAGTGTGTAGCAAGTACTTGAGAACTTTGTTTCATATCTATGCTATAAGAGTCTCAGTCATCCAAGAGCTAAGGTGTGTACCAAGCAACACATTGTCATTTGAAGGAATAATTGGAAGACTTGCTGCCTTTAAGCTATCCAACTTTGACAACTACAAGATAGAAAACTTTGAATATGCATTCAAAGACAAGACAACAATAAAAGACAACAAGGAGGTGCAAACAAAGAAAAATAGTGGAAAAGGAAAGTATGTATCTAGTGACAACAACACTGATGAAGATGATGTAGACCAATTGGAGGCATTACTAGCAAGAATATTCCATAGAGGAAGAGGCAAATTCAAAGGTAAGTTGCCAATCATTTGCTTCAATTGTAATTAAGTTGGTCACATTGCAGCTAGATGCACACAAAAGAAAAACTACAAGGATTGAGGCAACCTCAAGAACAAGAAAGAGGACAACAAGGACTACAGAGGTAAAGGCAAAAGATGCTACATTGTTGAAGAAGACTCTGACAAGAATGATGATGAAGTAGTCTATGTGGCTATGAAAGATGAATCAGATGAAGATGAAGCAATTTCCCTGGTACCTTGCATGAACATGAATAAAAAATGGATCATAGATAGCGGATGTTCTCATTACATGACTAAAGACAAAAGTAAGTTCATTACCTTTATTCAATATGAAGGAAATATTGTTAGATTTGGTAACGATGCACCATTTTAGATGAATGGGAAAGGTAGTATCAAGTTTACTGAAAGGATATCATGTGATAATGTATACTATGTTGAAGGCCTAAATTATAACTCGTTAAGTTTCTCACAGTTAGGAAACATAGGATGTAAGGTTAAATTTGAAAATGGAATTGCCAAGATCTATGATTCTCAAGGAAGTCTAATAGGAAAAGGTGACCAGACTAGGAGTAATTATTTCTACCTAGACATGGAAGATTCTTCTTGTCTCATTGTTCAAACTGATGATGTATGGTTATGGAACAAGAGGCTATGTCATGTAAATTTTGACAATCTGATAAGCATAAACAAAATGAATAAATTTAGAGGTCTACCAAAGTTGAAGAAGCTTGATAACACAATGTGCAAACAATGCCAATTAGGGAGGATGACCAAGTCAACCTTCAAAAGCAAGGCTTATACTTCTAATGAAGTATTAGAGCTAGTTCATACTGACTTGTGTTGTCCTATTGAACTGCAAAGCTACAAAGGTGACATATACATAATGCTATTTGTAGATGACTATTCAATGATGATGAAAATCATGTTCCTAAAAATAAAATTAGATGCATTCCAAATGTTCAAATGGTACTTGGTCAGAGTTGAGAAAGAGATTGGGAAGAGCCTAAATTGTCTCAGATCTGATAGAGGAGGTGAATTCACATCAAGAGAATTTGAAGAATTCTAGAATGATAGAGGAATCAAAAGGTAGACGTCAACACCTAGGAATCCACCTCAGAATGGTATAGCAAAAAGAAGGAATAGATCAGTTATTGACTATGCCAAGACCTTAATGATGGAGAAAAATGTTGCACTCAAATACTAGAGAGAAGCTATAAGTACTGAAGTCTACACACTCAACAGAGTTCAAGTCAAGAAAGGTACAAATGCAACACCTTTTGAATTATGGTATAGGCATTCTCCTAATGTAAAACATTTCAAAATATTTGGATGCAAATGCTATATATATAGAGTCTAGGAATGGAAAGTTTGATACAAAGAGTGAGGAAGGCACATTTCTTGGTTATTCTACTAGAATAAAATCTTATAAGTGCTTGAATGTTAATACTAAAAAAGTAGTAGAAAGCACAAATGTGAAATTTGATAAACTTGTAGAAGTTCAAAGTTTTGAGGACACCAAGAAAGAAAAAGAATACAAGACCTTCATATACTTTTATGAAGGTATACCTAATAATGGTGAGGTTGCAACTCAGAATGACAATCAACAACAAAATCTAGTATCTACCAAGTCATAGATAGTGAATGCCAAGCAACAGACACATTCAGAAGCCGAGTTGCAGAATACAGAGAATGTTCATTCAGATTTTGAGAACTATCAACATCAAGGAAATGAAGAAATATCTGATGAAAATACACATGGAGATTTAGACTTTGAAAGAGACAACATGCAAACAAGGAAATAACCAGTATTGGCAAAGTATCTAAGAAGACATCATCCTACAGATCAAATTATTGGAAACAAAGAGGCAGGACCAATGACAAAGAATAGACTCAAAAGTGATACATGTCTACTCAGCAAAATGGAACCAAAAATAGTAAGTGAAGCCATAAAAAATTATGATTGGTAAAATGCTATGAAAGAAGAAATAGAACAAATTGAAAAGATCAAGACATAGACCTTAGTCTCAAGGCCAGCAGACAAGAATGTGATTGGAACCAAGTGGGTGTTTAGAAACAAGTTAGATGAGAATGGTGAAATCACAAGGAACAAGGCAAGACTAGTCTATAAAGTGTATGCACAAGAAGAAGGACTAAACTATGGAGAAACTTTTGCTCCAATTGTGAGAATGGAAGGAGTAAGGACCTTCTAGCATATGTACCCTTCAAAGGATTCAAAATCTATCAAATGGATGTTAAGTCTACATTTTTTAATGATATACTTGAAGAGGAAGTCTACATAGAGCAACCAGAAGGATTTTTTGATGAAAATAACAAAAACAAGGTATGTAGATTGCATAAAGCTCTATATGGATTAAAGCAAGCCCCTAGAGCTTGGTATGAGAGACTTCATAAGTATCTAGCACAAATAGGATTTGAAATAACTGATGATAACAAAAACATGTACACGAAATCAGAAAGGTATGGATATCCTTGTATTTGAAATCTTTGTGGATGACATAATTATTGGAGGAAAGGAAACACTTTGAAAAAGTTTTGGTGACAAAATGAAACATGATTTTGAGATGTCTATGTTCAAAGAAATCAAGTTCTTTGTTGGATTGCAAGTACATCAACTAAAACATGGTACATTCTTGACACAATCAAAGTACATCAAAGAGATACTCAAGACATTTGGATTGGAAGACTCCAAAACTATCAACACACTGATGGCAACAAGACATAAGCTATCCAAAAAAGATGAATTAGCTGAAGTCAATCAAACAATGTACAAATTCATGATTGGAAAACTACAATATGTTGTACATAGTAAACCAAACATAGCATTAGCAGTTGGAATAGTGGCTAGATTCTCTACTAATCCTAGAGAAAATCATCTCATGGCAGTAAAAAGGATAATGAGGTATCTCAAAGGAACTAATTATTTTGGCCTATACTACAAAAGGAATGAGAAGTTTGAGCTAAATGCATACACAGACATAGATTGGGAGGTAACATTGATGATAGGAAAAGCACAAGTGGAGGAGCATTATTTTTAAGTAAAAGGCTGGTTACTTGGACTAGCAAGAAACAAACTTGCACATCTCATTCCATTGTAGAAGTAGAATATGTGGCAGCAATAGTCAATTGCACAAACATTTTGTGGCTCAAGAATCTATTGAAAGGAATGAAAGAAGAGGTAACCAAACCTATGATAATATATTATGATAATACAAGTGCTATAAACATATCCCAGAATTCAATAATGCATGCAAAAACCAAGCATATTGTAATCAAGTATCACTATGTCAAAGAATTGGTGGAAGACAAATAAGTGAAGATGGAGTACATTCACACAAAGGAACAAATTGCAGATATCTTCACCAAACCATTGCCCAAGAATCCTTATGAATATCTTAGAGGCAAGTTGGGGGTAAAACCCCTAATTCAAGTAGATTAAAGAAACAGAGAGGCTTCCCTACATCAACATGAGTAGCTCATTGCAATATTAGAAGAATGATGTAGAGGATGACAACAAGAATAGAAATTCTAGATCAGTCACAAGCATGGTGATAGAGGAAAAGACATGAGATGCAATGCTTACACCAAGAATGTTGAAAATGCTACACCTTTGGCATTTATGTCAAAGAGGGAGATTTATGAGAAATTGATCAATAAAAGGTAAGAGAGAGATGTATGAGAATGTGTGAGATCAATAGTAAGGATGCAACAATCAAGAGGGAGAGGTAGAACAAAGGATTCAGTTTGTATTAGAAAAAGAGGGAAACATGATACAAAAAGGAAGATATGTAATGACAACAAGTTTCCTATTTGGTATATAATTTTGGCGGTAACTAGGTTGATCAGCTCAATCATTTGATCAGTTTTGTTTTCCATCAATGCCAAAGAGGGAGATTGTTGGAAATGATTGAAAAGATCATGAATGAAGAATGATGGAATTTGTAAAGAATGATTTCGATCATTTTTTTGTCATTGATGTCAAACTTGCTACCTACAGGAATGAAAATTGCTTAAGTGATCCAAATACTATCACTTGGTTGATTGACAAGGAGGAGTTAATCAATAAGATGTAACTAGAACACTTAGAGAAAGGTTGAAGTTATGGTGTTGTGATGAATTATAAGGATCAACTAAGCCATTGATGAAATAGTGTGAGAGCCAAGCATGCTTGCTAGAGCCGAGAAAATTCACAGTTGAAGCTAAGCAAGTTCAACGTCAATGTGTATCGAGCAATCCTTCAGGTGCCAAGTAACTAGCAAACACAGTGGATGTCGAGAAATCTATAATTAGATAGTGTTGAGCATCAGTAAAATGTAGTAGAAGCTGAGTAACCCAATTAATGTTGAGCATCAGTAAACCAATGATGTTGAGTTGCTGCATTATTTGTTAAGTTAGAAGATTCACCAGATTAGTAATGATAAGTTTGTTACATTGAATTTTGTGAATTAGTTGGATGATAAGGATGATGAGTAGATGTCATAGAATTTTATGTAAACCATGTAAACCAATTCAAAGTGGATGTTGATGAAGTTTTTGGAAGAAACAATTTGGAGGGAAAACAATATCATTTTCTTAGATCAATTCAAATTGATGAGCGGGAAGACTTGAGTAGGAAATGAAGAACATAAATTCTTTATAAGGAGTCACAAGTCAGAGATCAATGTAGGGGAGAGAAGAAGACACAGTGAGGAGTAAGTATAGAGCATCAAGACTCTGAGTTGATCAAGTGACTATAGAGTGCATTGGCATAACGAGTAGAAGAACTCAAGGAGACTAGAGTGATCTAAAATTTGCAAGATTAGAGTTACAATCTTTATTAGGTCAAAACCTTTCTAATACTTTCTTACCATTGTATTCGACATTGAAATCCTACATTGCTATGTTAGCTTAACAACTAGGTGGATAAGACTCAGGAAAAGGATAGAAGATCCTCAAGAGAAGGATAAGAGATCCTTAGGAGAAGGATAAAAGATCCTTAGGAGAAGGATAGGAGATCCTTAGAGAGGGATAAAAGATTCTTTTGAGAAGGTGACTATAAATCCCATGGACTTGGGTGGGCCTAACAGCTCTATGTAAATCCCTTAATAGGGTGACATTCTAAGTTGAATATTCTTAAGTCCTCTAACAGGACACACTCCTAACAAGTTGTAGAAATCCTTTAGCAAGGTCACATCTGACAGTGTGTAAAGCCTTTAATAGGGCAAGCCTTTTGTGGTTGAAATCAATTGCATAGTTATTTTGTAGGTGTCATCCCCACCCCAGTTTTACCTTCTTATTCCTGGAGGGTTTTTGGGTCACCAAAATCCTTTGTGTTATGGTGTGATGCATTTTTATGATTGTTTAATATTTAATTGCATGCATGATAATTTCAATTATATGTCATTAAAGATTTGAGAAAAAATTGTATTGGACATTATTGCACCTTGGATAACTGATTCACCCCCCCCCCCCCCCTCTCAGTTATTCTAAAAGAATTCTAATAGTCCCTAATGATCCTATGATAGTTTTCCAAATGAGCAACTTTTGTTTTGTTCACACAAAACCCATGGTATGTAGATATTGCTAACTACCTCACCGCAAGTAAAATATTATCTCATTTCTTTGCCCAAGCAAGAAAATTACTAGTAGAGAAAATCTTTAATTATTCATGGATTGCTAGATTTATGTTCTATACTAGAATTGATCAAGTCATTTGTAGGTGTCTAAGAGAGGATGAAACATATGATGTCTTGAAGGCATGTCATAATGAGCCCTGTGGAGGTCACTTTGCAGCCAAAAGAATAGCCTTCAAAATCTTGACAGTTGGGTATTATTGGCCAAGATTACACAAGGATGCAACTAGATATATGAAGAAATGTGGCAAATGTCAATGAATGGGAAGACCCACTAAATTAGAGGAAATTCCCCTATTGCCTCAAGTAGTTGTCACACCCTTTAAAAAATGAGGGATTGACTTAATAAGACCCATTAAACCTACTTCACAAGGAAAATCCTACATTCTAGTGTACATTGACTTTGTAACCAAATGGCTTGATGCTAAACCCATGAAACACCCAAGGGATATAAGACATCACAAAATTTTTGTATGAGTCCATCTTTACATGGTTTTTCATTCCTTGGGAATTGAAATTTGATCAGGGGACTCAGTTTACATCAAATTTGATAACAACTCTTATGAAGGAGTATACTATTAGGCATGGTAAACCATCACCATATCATCCCTAGGCTAATGGTCAAGTAGAAGTTACTAATAGAGAGTTGGAATCCATTCTCACCAAGACTATATCACTCCATAGGAAGGATTGGGCCACACATCTTCTTGAAGCTCTTTGGGCTTATAGAACCACCTGGAAGTCCATAACTGGTTTTACTCCCTTCAATCTTGTTTATGGTAAGTCACCAATAATGCCTACAGAATATGAATATAAAAAATTAAGGAATTCCTTGGTGCTTGATATAGAACTCATTATTTCCCAACATGACTGAATCCTAAGTTTAAACAATCTTGATGAATGAAGGAAATGAACATCGAACAATACTTAGCTCATTCAATACCATAGAAAATGTTTTCTGTAGGAGATTGCACACTACTTCATGATTCAAAGTAACTTCATAGCCTAGGGAAATTCCAAACACATTGGTTAGGACTATATGAGATTGTTGTAATATTTCCAAATGATGTAGTTTAGCTATCTACCATTGATCCTATTTGCTTCAAGTTACTTTTTAGTAGGCATCATCTCAAGCTTTACAATAGACTAGTTAGCCATGAAGAGTTCCTGCAACAAGTCCAACACAATGAGGATATTTTTGTTCCTATAGCCAAAGAATCTAGATCTCCTACCCCGATTCCTGATACTTCTTGAATCTATTCAAGGGTTCATAAACAATTTCTTCACATCCATTCCACTTCACCTTCTTCCTTTTGCATCTTACCATTCCATCCCTTCAATTTGTTAATTTTGATGACCTTTTCTAGAACATGTTTCCTGTAGCAGTTGCTAGGTATCTATCACATAACTTTGCATGCATTTATTTTATTTTATTCATGTTCTATTAGGATTTGGTATTGTTTATAATTATTCATTCTTTAATATCCTATCCTCATGGGATCTATGCCTTTATTTAGTTGGGGGGGGGTGAAATATTTAATATTTGCTTTCAAATCAATTTAAAATTACATGTAACTTCAAAAGTCTATTGAGATGATTGGAAATAATTGCATGCTTAATGTCACATGTTGATGACTTGTCCTTTGGTGATTAATTCATTATGAAATTAAGGACATTAAAAGTAGTTACTTAACTTTTAATGATGATTTGCAACATGTTTGGGTGATGGACCTATACATGAGTGGAAATTATGAAATTCAATATAAGAAGGATATTATGAGATATTGTGCATTAAACTCTCCAATTACATGAAATAACTAGGGCCAGTGTCATAATATTGTAAACTTTGATCTAATAAGCTCTAAAACATCATGATTTTTCTACAATTTAGCTAGAATTAACCATGGGTAAAAGTCTATAGAGGAACAACCCAGTTGATCACTAAGTTCTTTTGGGTGATGAAGTTAGTTGTGAAATGTTTATAAGTAGGGCATGGTTGGAATATTGTCTTAGTTTAAAAGGGTTTGATGAAGAGGTCACTCTTCAATTCATGAGAACCTTAAAAAATGGCATTGTAGTAGTTAAGGCCTAAGAATTGAGTTCTCAGAGGAGGTGGTAGCTGAGGTCACTAGGTTGCCCCAAGAAGGAAAAAATTGGGAGAAAGAGTTTGACCTAAGGATAGCTAGGGCACAATTTAGTATACACTAGGATCCTCCACTGCACATTGATAAGAAACAAGGTACTTTTAGGTTATCATTTCCAATGGAGTTTATTCAACTGGCCATGTTTATTATCTAGTATTTCATTTGTGAAGGATGTTACACATGCCTAGATGCCTTGCATTCCAAAATTTTGGCTCACCTACAAAATGAAGATTAAAGTATAAATAGTTTAGATATGCTATATTTTCTTGAATCTATGGATATCTATGGTATAATGAAGAAATATTACATGTTTAATAATGTTTCCTCATCCACACTATGTTTGGGTAGATTCCTTTCTATAGCCATAGGATTTGCAGAGAGTGATATTTTGGACATTATATTTTTTCTAAAATTGATGATGAATAAATATATATGTATGTGGAAGTTTTATCCATTCAATGTTTCATAGGTACTTGCCACGGATATCAAAACTTAGCATTTCAATGCTATGTCAAAGCCAACCAAATTGATGAATCACCACAACAAGCATATTATTGTGTGATTTCTATTATGGCAGTGCATGAATATAGCTCCATCAACCTACTATATTCTTGGAGGAGTTAAATTATAGTTAATGTATTACTATTGTAAACTTTATGAACCTATAATTGATCCTTGTTGATGGAGTGATCATAGAAGTAGGAAGAAGTTTTTGGGTGCGAGAAAGATAGAATAGATTGATTGTTGATAATAGTAGTGTTTAATCTTGTTTGTAATTAGATGTAATCTCTTACTATGATTGAATAAACTACAAAGTTCAATTTTTCAGTTTCTATCTTGATTATCTTTTCTGTTCATTCATCAAAGGAGGCCCACTTGGTGAGTGAACTACTTTGTTAGAATAGATTTCAATTCCTTTTTTGGTTTTTATAAAGTAGACTTCTATTGTTCTTATAGCTATTGATAATAGAATCATTATATTGTTCCTATAGCATAGGTGCATAGATAGATTTACTATTTATAGCATTACTCTAAACTTTAAGATAAGATGTCATTTCAGTACCTAGCATAATTTCCTTCCACATTCCTTTTCTATTTTAGTTGTAATGAATTATATAGGAATTAGAGCATATATATTGGAGCCACCCTATCAAGCTTATGCTCCTAGGTTGAAAAAATAAAATGAATTCAATATGTTATTCTTAGGAAAACACATAATTCTATCTAATCATGGAGTCAATTTGAAAGAATGTCCAATCCTTTGTTATTAAGGTATTTAGATGATTGACTAATTGGTGCAGGAGCACCATGGCTACAAGGGTCACTTCATGATCCTAAAAGAGCATAATAGGTAATATGAGTCCAAATGGTCTATAATGTCTTCATATGATGTAAATGTGGTCATTAGAGCAATAAAATATAGTAAAATGCAAGAAAAATGCTAAAATTGAAAAAAGTTTCCATATGGGCAAGACAAGGTCTAAAGGACTAATTATGGGGTTAAATGGTTAGTTTTAGGGATTTAATAATAAATATGTTTTTAAAGGTCATAATTTGACCAATTTAATGTAAGGGGGAATATAAAGTTTAAAATATTTAAAGGTTACCAAAGTTGACAATCCCATTGTCAACTTGGCAACACAAATATAGGGACAAACTAATGTAACCGAGCATTGGTGAGTTAGTTAGGGAGTTGTAGTCAGTTTGTGGGTAGTTTTTTTTGTTTTTTTTTATGTTTTGAAGGATATATTTTATGGAGATCCATGGTAGTATGAAGAGGTAGAGGCGTGTGGTAGTTAGGGAACCAAAAAATGTAATGGTTTTGAGTCAATACAAGTTTAAAATTCTGCAATTTTCATAATTTTCTCTATACAACAGTCTGAAAACATAGATTATTTGGCATTTTTTTTAATGTTTTAGTATTCCTTCCTTTTATTGATTGGAAACTATATTGAATAACCTTTGATTTTGCTTTGCAATGAGCAATTTTCATTGAGTATAGTGAAAGTTATTGTTGTTTTTCTAAAAACTGCTATAAACCCTCATTTAAGATATTCCAAGGTGATTTGATGTGAAAATCATTGTTACACATTGATTAAGGTCTCCATCCTTGGGGGAAAGATGATGGAAATATTGTAAATTTATTCCCCCATGTGTTTAGGTATTTATGCAGAGTTTTGGCATGCACTCCATTGAAGGAAAGTGACTGTTGATAGTCAAGTTGGCTGAATAACTGTTGTGAAAAGTTTAGCCTTATTGCGGGGGCATTATCTCAATCTTCAACCATTGGATCTTTGGAAAAATTTAATATATTGTTTATAGTCAAGTTATTGAAAGTCTGAATGGAGCGATTGAGGAATTTTGATTTGGTTTGAAAGATATAGACTCTTGTGTACAGGTATATCTAAGAGGGCAGCAAGGAGGTAAATATGTTGTGTTTAGTTAAGAAGTTGTATTTGTTGAAGCAAATGGATATGATGGATTGTGGAAAGTATTTAGATGGTCTAAGATTTATGTTCTACTAATGATGTTTATGCAACAACATATTGTGTGGGTTCACAAGAATCATTGTTAAAGGGCATTTGATCTAATGTATGGGATCGAATTTTGAAAGGGTTTTTTTGTTGATGAGTGCAGTCACAAGTGAGTTGGGGTATGATGAAGTATGATCAATCATGTTGATAAGAGGGCTGATTGGATTTTTATACAATGTGTAGAGTCTAGTGGCAAGAACCATTTTTGACCATTGAGAGGTCTATTGTGTGGGTAGGGTCCAAAAGATTGATCCATTGGAGGAGGATATTTTCTAGTAAGCACTAGCCACTGCATCAGGTGGTATCAAAGCATCAGCAAGGTCTATTTGGGAGTTGATAAGTTGCATATTTCATCATCTAGGAGTCTTTGTCATTTATAATGCACTGGTCCCTTTGTTGAAGCCTTGCAGTGTCTAATTCCTCCTTGTGTGTCATAGAGTTGAAAGGTGTATTATAGGTGTCTAGAGATTTCTTAGTGAGGAAGGTGTAAGGTGGTTTGAAATTTGAAGAATTCTAGGTATATGTAAAGATGGAGCTTACATAATCTGAGAGGGATTTATATGAGGAATTCAAGTGGCTAGAAGAATTTATCTTTTGTAAGAAGAATAAAAGAGAGAAGCAAATACAAGAAGAAATAAGGATACTAAGAAGAGACACAGAAGCCTATTATGAAAAGTGGGAAGGTAGGATGAACGAAATCTACAAAAGAGAAGAGGAGATAATGGAGAAGTTGGATAAGTTAGAAGAAGAGATGGAGTACCTAGAGGAAGAATGGTATGATGATGAGGGAGAAGATAAGTAGGGTGCAGAAAATACACAAGAGAACCATGATTTATGGCAAGAATATGAAGCCATCATGGAAGAATGGGTGAGTAAGAGTGGAAGTGAGGGTGAAGAAGATAAGAGGGAAAGCCGTTTGATCCTTGGGAGGACATGGCTAGTAGAGGAAAAGAAACAGCAAAATAAAGTGAGGATGAGGAAAGGTGAAATCAGAGATGAGGAAATGGATCAGCAAGAGGTCCTAGTGAGGTCCTACTGAAAGAAAACATGAAGGATTTGACAAAAGAATTTGATGCCATAGATGAGACATGGCTGGAAGATAATAGTGCAGAGAATGAAGATAGTAAGTTGATAGAAGAAGACCATGAACAAGGTCTTGAAGGTGAGAAAACCAAGATGGAATCTTGGAGTCAGTTGAATGGCAAACAAGAAGAGGACAGAGTAGAGTATAGTGTAGTAGACATTGGTTAGGGAAAGACCATACAAGTTGAAATGTTTTCAGACATTAGCATGTCACAGGGAAGAGGTGAACAACAAAAGAAAGAGTTGGATGAATGGATGAATGAGGAAGTGAGGAATTGAGCATGTGCTTGGGTTAATAAAGGAGTGCTGATATATGTTTTTTCTAACAATTTTATTGCAGGCTTGCAGGGTTATTCAATGCATGATGATGGTGCAGACTATGGGTACATCAAGTTACTAGTTGGAGGATGGAACACTTGGCCTAAATCCAAGGTGTTTGTTTGTAGGTACATGTGGACAAAGAAAAAAGGATCCATTATAGTTGCAAGGTCTAGCTAATAAGTGATTAAAGACTGGAAGAAAACAAAGAAGACTCTCCAATCCAAAGGGACTTGGATTGGTTTGATCCTTGGGAGTATGGTACAGGAGCACCATGGCTACAAGGGTCACTTCATGATCCTGAAGGAGCATAATAGGTAATATGAGTCCAAATGGACTATAAGGTCTTCATGTGATGTAAATGTGGTCATTAGAGCCACAAAATATAGTAAAATGCTAAAATTGAAAAAAGTTGCCATATGGGCAAGACAAGGCCTAGAGGGCTAATTATGGGGTTAAATGGTTAGTTTGAGGGATTTAATAATAAATATGTTTTTAAAGGTCATAATTTGACCAATTGAATTTAAGGGGGAATATAAAGTTTAAAATATTTAAATGTTACCAAAGTTGACAATCCCATTGTCAACTTGGCAACACAAATATAGGGACAAACTAATGTAACCGAGCATTGGCGAGTTAGTTAGGGAGTTGTAGTCAGTTTGTGGATAGTTTTTTTTGGTTTGTGTTATGTTTTGAAGGATATATTTGATGGAGATACATGGTAGTATGAAGAGGTAGAGGTGTGTGGTAGTTAGGGAACCAAAAAATGTAATGGTTCTGAATCAATACAAGTTTAAAATTCTGCAATTTTCATAATTTTCTCTGTACAATAGTCTGAAAACGTAGATTATTTGGAATTTTTTTAATGATTTAGTATTCCTTCCTTATATTAATTGTAAACTAAATTGAATAACCTTTGATTTTGCTTTGGAGTGAGCAATTTTCATTGAGTATAGTGAAAGTTATTGTTGTTTTTCTGAAAACTGCTATAAACCCTCATTTAAGATATTCCAGGGTGATTTGATGTGAAAATCATTGTTACACATTGAATAAGGTCTCCATCCTTGGGGGAAAGATGGTGGACATATTTTAAATTGATTCCCCCACGTGTTCAGGTTTTTATGTAGAGTTTTGGCATGCACTCCATTGAAGGAAAGTGACTATTGACAGTCAAGTTGGCTGAATAACTGTCATGAAAAGTTCATCCTTAGTGCGGGGGCATTATCTCAGTCTTCAACCATTGGATCTTTGAAAAAATTTAATATGTTGTTTACAGTCAAGTTATTGAAAGTTTGAATGGAGAAATTGAGGAATTTTGATTTGGTTTGAAAGATATAGACTCTTGTGTACAGGTATATCTAAGAGGACAGCAAGGAGGTAAATATGTTGTGTTTAGTTAAGAAGTTGTATTTGTTGAAGCAAATGGATATGATGGAGTGTGGAAAGTATTTAGATGGTCTAAGATTTATGTTCTAATGATGATTTTTATGCAAAAACATATTGTGTGGGTTCACAGGAATCATTGTTAAAGGGCATTTGATCTAATGTATGGGATTGAATTGTGAAAGGGTTTGTTTGTTGATGAGTGCAGTCACAAGTGAGTGGGGGTATGATGAAGTATGATCAATAATGTTGATAAGAGGGCTTATGGGAGTTTTATAAAAAGTGTAGAGTCTAGTGGAAAGAACCATTGTTGACCATTGAGAGGTCTATTGTGTGGGTAGGGTCCAAAAGATTGATCCATTGGAGGAGGATATTTTCTAGTAACCACTAGCCTCTGCATTACTAATGCTCCCAACCACATTTTAATAAACTATTGTTAGTATCTTTTAAGATGTATCTACTAACTATATAGAGATCTACATGGATGATTTTACTGTTTATGGCCTACATTTGAGGAAGCACAAGTAAATTTAGAAATGATACTCAAAAGATGTCAAGATTATAACCTCTCCTTAAATAGTGAAAAAAAATTATGATCATGGAGGAAGGTATAGTACTAGGCCATTTCATTTCATCCAAGCGTATCTAGGTAGATCTAGTGAATATTGAAGTCATTAGTACCTTTCTTACACTAGAGAAGCAGAAGGATGTACACAATTTTTTGGGACATGCTAGATATTATAAAAGATTTATGAAAAAATTTAGTCAACTTGTAGCACCTCTCTACAACCTACTCAAAAAGGATTATGAATTTTCTCATGACACTGATTGTGCAACATCCTTCCTACAGCTTGAGGAAGTTCCTACCATAGCACCTATTCTAAGAGGACCCCATTGGGTACTACCTTTTCACATTCATATAGATGCCTTAGACTATGTTATTGGTGTTGTACTAGGACAAAAAGTAGACTTCATCTATGCCCTCAATAGATTCAAACACTAAATTACTAGATATGAAATATTTGATCACACTAACCATTTTGCTATAAAATATTTGATAAACAAGTCTGGAATATTAGGAAGATTGGCTTGCTAGTTGTTACTCATGCAAGAATATGATATTACCATTGTTGATAAACCTAGTAAGACCAATGTGGTAGTCAACTTTCTCTCTTAGTTACATGTCCCTAATGATCCTATAGACATTGATGATAGTTTTCCAGATGAGCATCTTTTTCTATTGTCAACATAGAATCCATGGTATGCAAATATTTTAAACTACAACATTACAAGTAAAATGTTAGTTCACTTCTCTACCAAAGCAAGAAAGTTACTAGTAGAGAAGAGATTTAATTATTTATTGATTGTTGGATTTATGTTCTATACTAGACTTGATCAAGTCATGTGTCAATGTCTAAAAGAGGATGAAATGTATGATGTCTTGAAGGAATGTCATGATGAGACTTGTGGAGGTCACTTTGTAGCAAAAATAGCAACTTTCAAAATCCTGACAACTGGGTATTATTGGCCAAGTTTGCACAAAGATGCAACTAGATACAAAAAGAAATGTGACAAGTGTCAATGAATGGGAAGACCCCCTAAATTAGAGGAAATGCCCCTACAACATCAAGTAGTTGTCACACCCTTTAACAAATGGGGGATTGAGTTTGTAGGACCTATTGAACCTTCTTCACAAGGAAAATCCTACATTCTAGTTTGCACTGACTATGTAACCAAATGGGTGGAGGCTAAATCCATGAAACACCTAAGGGATATCAATGTGGAAAATTTATTGTATGAATATATCTTTATATTCTTTGGAATACCTAGGGAGCTAACATCTAATCAAGGGGCTCAGTTTACATCAAATTTGATCATTGCTCTTATGAAGGAGTATACTATCAGGCATGGTAAATGATCACCTTATCATCCATAGGTTATTGGTCAAGTAAAAGTTACTAATAGGAAGTTGGAATCCATTCTCACCAAGATAGTAGCCCTCATAAGAAGGATTGGGCCACATGTCTTCTTGAAGCTCTTTAGGCTAGAAATCCATAACTAGTTTTACTCCCTTTGAGCTCATCTATGGTAAGACAATAGTAATGCCTATAGAATTTTAATATAAAACATTGAGGACTACCTTGGAGCTTGGTATGGAACTTACTATTGCACAACATGACTAAATCCTGAGTTTAAATGGTCTTGATGAATGGAGGAAATTTGCATTGAACAACACTAAACTCATTCTACACCAGTGGAAACAATGGCATGATAGGTCTATCAAACATAAAATGAGAGATTGGGAACTCCTTTATGACTCCAAATACTAGAATAATCTAAGAAAGTTTCAAACACATTGGTTAGGACTGTATGAGATTGTTGTTGTCTTTCCTATCGATGTAGTCTAGTTATCTACCATTGATCCTATCGACTTCAAGTTAGTTGTCAATGGCCATCACCTCAAGCTTTATAATAAAATAGTTAGCCATAAGGAGTTCCTACAACTATTCCAACACAATGAGGATATTCACATTCATATAGCCAAAGAGTTTTTGTCTTCTACCCCGACTCTTGATACATCTTGACTCCATTCATAGCATTCATAATAACCACTTTATTATTGAAAGTATTTTCTTCACCGTCTACTCCACTTCACATTTTCTCTCTCCCATCTTACCATTCCATTACATCACTCTCTCAATTATGATGATCTTTTCTATAACATCTTTCCTACAATAGTTGCCAGGTACCTATTGCATATTTTTTCATGCATTTTATTTTATTTTTGTTAGGATTTGGTATTATTTATAATTATTCACTCTTGCATATCCTAGCCTAGTTGGACCCATGCATTTTCATAGTTGGGGGAAGGGAAATATTAAATTTTTTGTTTCCAAATCAATTTCAAATTACATGTAACTTTAAAAGTTAATTGAGATGACTGGAAGTAATTAAATGTTTAATATCACATGTTGATGACTCGTCCTTCTATGATTTCTTCAATATGATATTAAGGACAATTAAATAAGTTACTTAACTTCTAATGATAATTTTCAATATGTTTAGGTGACAGACTTGTACATGAGTAGGAATTATGAAACTTGATGCAAGAAGAATATTATGAGACATTGTACATTAAGCTCTCTAAGTACATGCCATTTATATGAATTAACTAGTGCTGTAATATTGTAAATTTTGATTCAACAAAGCTCTAAAACATCATGATTTTTGTCAAAATTATGTTGAAATCAACAATGGCTGGAGGTCTCTAGAGGAATGAGTCAATTGATCATTAGGTTCTTTTGGGTGATGTGTCTTGCGAAATGTTTAGAAGAAGAGGATGGTTAGATTATTGTCTTGGTTTAAAAGGATTTGATGAAGAGGTTGCTCTTGAATTCAAGAGAACCTTAAAAGATGGCATTGTAGTAGTCAAAGGTCTAATAATTTAGTTTATAGAGAAGGTGGTAGTCGAGGTCACTAGGTTGCCCTAGGAAGGAGAAAATTGGGAAAAAGAGTTTAACCTACAAACAACTAGGGCACAATTTAGTATACACTAGGATCCTTCATTGGAAATTAACAAGAAACAAGGTACTTCTAGATTATCCTTTCTAATAGAGTTTATTTAGCTAGTAGTGTTTATCATCTAGTACTTCATGTGCAAAGGAAATTACACATACCTGCATGCCCTATATTTAAATATGTTGTCTCACCCATGACATGATTACAAATAGGTAAACCTTGCAAATTTCCTATTTAACATTGTTAAAAACCAAGTTTCTTTAGTGCAATCAGGGAAAGATCAGTCTACCTCTCACCATTTCTTAATATGGAAGTTAAATAAGAAACAAATTAGGACATGGAAAGAGTTTTTGTGGTTAAAAGAGGTAGAGCCTAGGTTGGTTGGCCCTAGAGGCTAAGGTGTTGGATGTAGGGAAAGAACATCTACTAGTTTCTGTAAAGTTGTTCCCAAAGCTGAAAATGTTCCTAAAATCTCTCCCTCTAGTTCTAGACCAACTAAGAAGAGGATTTACAAAGATGAACCCTCCATCACTAGAAAAAAGAGAAGAAAACATATAGAAGTTTCTAGTGCCCTTGAGACCCCATCATTTGCCAAGAATAGGTCTACCATTGAGAAAGATAAAGATAAAATTGTGGGAGCTAAGGCAAAAAGGATAGAACAAAAACTAGATGAGGAGAGTAACATTGATGAAACCTTGCACTAGCAAGAAGAGGAACATTAAGAAAAACCTCTTAAAGCACATGCAATGGAAATACTTATAAGCAAGAGGAAATGAAAGAATCCTCCATGCTTGTCAACACCACCCACAAGGTGAAGTGTGAAGATTTTTGAGGGTAGAGTTCCTAAAACCTTTGTTCCAATAGTTGCCCTTGAGTTTTTTGAACGTGAAAAGAAGTCCTTTCTAGAGGAAAAATTGTAGCAAAATGAAGCCAGTGAAAAAGAATGCAAATTCTAGAGTCTGCAACCTAAAGTTAACTGTGGTGTTGATTATGTGGTTATTGATAGTGATAAGGAGTCTAGTGACTTTGAGGTATCTAAGGAGTTTGAGGGAAAAAATTATATGCAAGATATTGGTGAAGATACTGTAGCATTTTCTTCAAAGGATTATCAAGAATTTACACCCAAAATTGTGAAGGAAGTAATAGAAAAACTAGATCACAGAGAATAGAATTCACTCTTGTATGTGGGGGATGTGTAGCTAAGAGTAGTAATGTCATGGATATACAAAGAGATAAGAAGAGAACATCAACCTACACCTTATAGGGAAAGTGAAATAACAACACCACTATTCATGAGACTAGAGTTTCAATATTCTAGATAGACATATCTAGATTGGGTTTCTATATTGGGAAATACTGCAAGATCTAGCAAGGTGTGTTTAGTTAGAGAATGGACCTTTATAGATAGGGAACAACACTCATCTCAAGATGTTGAGACAATAATTTTTGCCTCAAGGAAGTGATGGATTAGAATGCCACATGATCTGAAAATAAGAGAACCCCACTCTCCTTAGAACTTGACTCTTGCTAAAATTAGGATTCCATGGTATATTGAGTTGGGGAAAAATTAGTGCAAACATTGGCTTCACCAAGGTATAAACCTTCTATTATAATAAAATCACTACTTGTAGAAAACAATAATGCATAAGATCATGATATGACTGCTGAAGTTTGGCATTGGAAAAGGCTCAAAACAAATTATGGTTACTTCGATTATGTGAAGAATGAGCTAGGAGAAAGGGCACCTGGTGACTAGAGAGTGTGGGCCTAGATCAAGAACTTCATGATTTGTGGGGACCAGAAATAGATCATTTGGGGGTAATGATGAGCCTCTAAAAGGCCATTGTTTTGAGATCCTTTTAACTTGTTTTTAGACAATTATCTTGTAGAAACATTTTATGAGTCTATGGTTTAAGCAAAGGAACTTATGTTTTTATGAATATGTTATCTATATGTTAAGATATGAAGGTTGAAGTATAGATAGTCTAGATATGCTATGTTTTCTTTAATCTATGGACTTCCTATGTTACAATGATGGAATGTTACATGCTGATAAATGTTTCCTCATCCATGTTATGTTTGGGTAGATTCCTTCTTGTAGCCATAGGATTTGCAAAGAGTGATAGTTTGACCATTATACCTTTTCTAACATTGATGATGAAATGAATTTATGTATTTGAAAGTTGTATGTATTCAATGTTTTTTAGGTACTTATCATACGTATTCAAATTCAAAATTTAAATGTTAAGTCAAAGTTGACTAGATTGATGAATCATCACAATGAAAAAATTATTGTGTGATTTTTATTATACCAGTGCATTAATATAGCTCCTTCAACCTGTTAAATTGTTGGAGAAGTTAATCACAGTTAATGATATTTCTAATGTAAAATTTATGAACCTATAATTGATCCTCATCGATGGACTGATTGTAGAAGAAGGAAGTTGTAGTTTTCCTTTAAATAACACCCGTTGCAGCTTTCAAAGATTTTTTTTGCTGGGAGAAAGATAGAATAAATTGATTTTCATAATAGAAGCATGTGATCTTATTTTTTATCAAATATAATCTCTTATTATATATGAATAAAATATGGATTTTAAGATTCCATCTTCTATCTTGATTTTCCCATTTGTTCACTCATCCAAGGAGGCAAACTTGGAGAGTGAACTAATTTATTAGAATAGATTTCATTTCCTTGTTTATTTCTTTTCAAGGTAGAATTTTGTTGTTCCTATACCATAGGTGCATACATAGATTTATTATTTGCAGAATTACTTTAAGCTTTAAGATAAGATTTCATTTTAGTTCCTAGTTTAAGTCTCCTATAGAATTTCCTTTTGTTTTAAGTTCTAATGACTTGAAGAGGAATGAAAGCATATACTTTGCATCTGCCCTCTCAAGCTTACACTCCTAGGTTGACAAAATCAAATGAATTCAGTATGTTATTCTTAGGAAAATGCATGATTCTCTCTATTCATGGAGTCACCATGAGACGATGTTCAATCCTTTTTTATCAACATACTAAGCTCACCAACTAGTCTCCATCAATGCCAAAGGGCTTGATTATTGGAAGCATGAATTCTAATGATACTCCTATGGGAGAGTTTTGTAGAAACATCATTAGATCATTATCATTATGATATGTTGCATTCATGACTATTTTTTTCATTAATGTCAACATAGTAGTTTTATGAGGTATCTGATAGAAGAATAGAGGTAAAGATGAAGTTGGTAAAGATAGATGGTTGAGTATCTTTACTAGAAAGGTTAAAGATAGATACTACTAAGTGTCTAGGATATGTAGTTAACCTTGAGAGAAAAAATTATTAAGCTTCGAAGAAGTTATGCATGTTTTGGTGAAGATTGTTCTAAGATAGAGTTTATAGAAGCATGTTCTGGTAAGCTTGTTATATCTCTTAGAAGAGTTGTTATTATAAGAAGAAAGATGAAAGGCATGTAGAAGACATGTTATATATGGCATGGCTAAGCTAACTGATCATAATATTATATGTACATAAATTTATTCAAGTTACAAGGCAACATATTGATGTTATCGCTAATTAAAACATGTTCTTAATGAGGTCCTAGAATAATTAATTAAGAAGGTGTAGTAGCTTACTCAAGGGAATTTATTTATGGATTTGATATAAAGAAAGGACATGTTAGTTTTATATGCATGAATGATTTCATAAAGTACAAAGAGAAAAAAAGAGGAGAAAAGAGATGAATGTTGAGTAGTTCCAAAGATAAGCAGAGTAGAGTGAAGTTGAAGGGAAAATTGTTGTTGAGGTTTTATTTTGAGATCTAAAGTTTGATATTTGGATCTAAGATTTGTGACCTTGTCTACAAGGTCAAACAGTGATTGGTCTAGTTTACATGACAAAGGAAAGAAGATAAAGCATATTACAAACAATTATTTTGCAAGAAATGGTTGAGAGATTAGTTGGATAGTGAAGTTTAGTAGTCTTTCCCCAGAAGCTATTTGGATAGCGAGCACTTCTTCCTTCTACAATTCCTAATAGGGTTGGCACAACTCCTAACATGGTTGGAATGTTCTAACAAGGATTCAAAGTCTCCTAATAGGGACTCTCATGTACTAAATGTGTTTATAGACTCTTAACAAGGTCCATCCTCTATCAAGGAATATATATATATATATATATATATATATATTAGTATATCTATGAGTATATCTTTTTGTGTATCATTCCCAGTAGAATTTTCCCTATTCTCAAGGGTTCCACTAGTTAAAAAATATAGTGTAATTGTATATGTGCATCTTGTTATGATTGCTATTTACTTTGATTGAATGGTTAACATTAATTAAGGTTGATAAATTTTTTAATTGGATAAAAATTTCACCCACCACCTCTCAATTATCTTGATGGACTATTATTTCTAATAGTTATCACAACCAATCATCTAAACTTGGAAATCCCTAATCGCAAGGGAACCCTATAAACAAGACAAGTTATCAGAAGTTGCTCACAATGCACAATTTGACCAAATTTGGTAAAATAACCCTAAACTTTATGAAATGACCAAGGGAGACTAAAACTCATGGAAATGGTCTATTTAGATCACAACTGGAATGAACCAATGGTTAAAAACCAACTATGTAATGTCTAGCATATAGTTGCTTTGCTGAAACACTCAAAAAGGCTAGTAGCCCTTTTTGATGAAAATTTGACTTAAAAGAGAATATCTCAACACAAACCAGGGAAAAAAATAATATTTTTGGACACCCTTTTGTGACTAACAAAACATGTTGCAGCACCAAGATTTGATGACACAAAAAAATAAGGATTTTCTCAATTTCTTGCCTAGTTAATTAGGCCTATTAGGTCTCCATTTACAAAGGAAGTACATGTTCTAAGACTCCATCCTAAAAATAAATGCTGGGAAAATGTGATGGAAACCCTAAACATGTCACAAACCTAGTTTCAAGCCTTGGTGTCAAGTTTGGAGCAAGTTGTGGGAGATGTAGCATTCGTTTCCTAGCATTTGCATGGGTCTTGCATGCCTAGGGCATCAAATAACTCATGGGTCCATGAAAATACAATCCTAAAACTACTTTCATCTTATTATACATGCTAAACACTAGGATTTCACCAAAGGCCATTAGATTCTCATGGTGAAATCCCTAGTTATACCTAAAATGCTTGAAACCCTACATTAGCAACTTTTCCAAACCAACTTGTACAAAATTATGGATAACTTGAGTTAGGAGATAGATGGAGACTTTAGACTAGATGAATTGCAAATATATTTAATCCGCCTATCCAAAATATGGGTCTTAACCCTAGATGTGTTTGTATAGATTTGTACAACTCAAAGCAATAGGCAAATTGTAGTAAATTAAGGTATTTTATTGATTTGAAAAGTGTGAGTAAATTATCATTGCCTGTCACCCACATGAAAGGGCTTATTATAGGCCATCTAATAGTAATAAAAATATCTTGAATTTTTTTATCCATTAGGGAATTTTTTGCAACATTTTGCAAAAAGTTTCTAAAGTTGCTTGACAACTTTTTAAGAAGATTTTGTAAACTTACAAGTAAAACTAATTAAAATTACACTAAATGACCCAAATAGGTCCTAAAGATGGAAAAAAGATAAATAAAGGAAAATATTAGGATTCTAGGTCCTTCAACCATCTTTGACCATAGTTGACCAAGGGCTTATAACTATGTCAATCTTGGAACTAGGTCCTATAATTTGGTCTAGATGTCTAATTGATTGATATAACCTATTCTAAGTGTTCTTATGGATTTGATGAGTCTCCATTTATCGTGCCTACTCCTACACCATACTCCCCTTGACTATTTAAACTCAAATTCCTACTTGAGGGAAATTTCTCCATAGAAATTCCATGTTGTTTGATTTGGCCTTCTATCATCCAAGTTGCATCAATATTGGGGAGCCATTTCCACTTGACCAAATACTACATATACTTCTTGGTTCTTGTTTTCTTTAGCAACTTGGTGTCCAAAATTTCTTCTAACTCCATTTCTTCTCTTTGAGGGAGATCAGCTACATTGTAGTCATCATTGATGTTTGCTTGCTTACATTGTTAACTTGTTGAATCTGTTATGATTTTGTAGGCGGTGAGGTCTGCAACATTGAAGATTGGAGAAATTTGCAAGGTAGGGGGAGGAGAGTTTTCATATTCATTTTCAGCCATCTTGTTGAGTATATCACATGATCCTACTTTCTTCATTTTAATTTTGGAATATCTACCCTTAGGTAGCCTCTCTTTTCTCAAGAATGCCCAAACCTTGTCTCCAACTTTGTAGTGGATTTCCCTTCTTTTCTTGCCAGTATGTTCCTTTTATTTTAGTGTTATTCTTTTTAATGCTTCCTTGACCTCATGCTACACCTTTGAAATAAGTTCTTCCAATTATTCTTCTTGAGTTTAGTGTTGTTCTTTGTAATGCTTCCTTGACCTAATGCTACACCTTTGAAATAAGTTCTTCCAATTATTCTCCTTTAGCACTAATTTTGAAATTAAATGGTAGTTCTACCAGGTCCCTGGGATGAAGGCCATAAAGTTCTTGGAAAATTTTCTTCCATATTGATCTATTCATGGAATCACTAAATGAAAATTCTTCTTGAGGAAAGAGTAGATCCCAATTCTAGGCATATTTTTTGGTTAGGAATCTTAGGAGATTACCTAAGGATCTATTCACCACCTTAGTCTACCCATCAGTTTCAAGATGGTAGGTAGAGCATTAGGTTAGGTTAGTACCAAGTTTCTTGAAGAGAATTCTCCAAAAGTGGCCTTGAAACTTCACATCCCTATCAAATAGAATACTTTGTGGTAAACCATTGATCCTAACTAATGCTTTAAAGAAAAGATGTGCAATATGAGAAGCATCATTTGTAATTTTACATGGTATAAAATGGACCATTTTTCTAAATCTATCCACTACCACAAAGACACTACCAAAACCTTGTTCTTTTCTAGGTAGCCCCATGAAAAGATCCATTGAGATTGATTCAAAATGCCTTGTGGGGATTTGATATAAACCCTAATTTATTGACACACCTTTAGCTTGCTGACAGATGGTGCAAGTCTCTATGAACTTCTTTACCTCATTGTTCATCCTTGGCCAAAAATAACTTTTTTTCATCATGTTTATTGTCAATGCCAAAGTGTCCTCCTAGGCCACCATAGTATTTCTCCCTTATTATATTTGTCCTCATGGAAGATCTAGGAATGCATTGTTGAGCTGCTTTGAATAGGAGTCCATTTTGAATCAGGTATTCAGAAAAACTAGTATGGTATTTTCCAACCATCTTTGTGAAAACTTGAAAGATCTTTACAAGATTAGGATCATCAGCATATAAATTCTTGAGGGAATAAATTCCCACACTTTAAAGTTGTACCTCTTCAACTAGACCAACCCTCCTACTAAGGGCATCAACATCTTTATTTTTCCACACCTTTCTTGTGTTTGATATTGAAAGTGTAGGCCTAAAACTGCTCTAGCTACTTCGAATGTTTGATAGATAGCTTTTCTTGAGAATTGAACAAACTCAATGGATGGTAGTCAGTGTATACTTAAAATTATTTAGGGATTAGATAGTGCCTCCATTTATTGATGGCTTATACCATGGCATAAAGTTCCAAGTCATAAGTTGAGAAATTCTTTTTGACATCATTTAATTGCTTAGAGAAGAAAGCAACTACCTTGCCTTCCTAACTTGGGATTGCACCTATGGCCAAATTGGTTGAATTTTTCTCCATACTAAATAATTTAGTGAAATAAGGTAGAACCAAGATGTGGTATTGAGAAACTCTATTTTTCAAGTACTAAAATGCATTATTGGCTACCCTTGTCAAAGAAAATTTGGTCTTCCTATCCCCTTTAATGGTGTCAAGCATTGGTGCACACACATGACTGAAGTTTTTGATAACCTTCCTATAGAAGGTGGCCAGACCATGGAAGCTTCTTACATCACCTTGGTTCTTTGGTAGATGTCACTTGATGATTGCTTCAACCTTCTTAGGGTCCATCCTGAGAGTACCTTGTGAGATCACAAAACCTACAAACACAAGGTCCTTTTTCATAAACATCCACTTTTCCAAGCAAGGTATTTTTTAGTGGCTAATATTCACTAATTGGCTAATTTTAGGAAAATTTGGCTAATAATTTAGTTCTTAAAAATATTTAAAATTGACACATTTTTATAACATTTAGTTATAAAAATATTTAAGTAGTGTACAATTTGCCAATTAAATAAAAGAAATTACTTTTATTTTTCAAAATAATGTAAGATTCATGAATATTTTTATATCTCTTCTTCAAGGGGGGTTGCTGAAAATTTACCTTGTTTCCAAGTTTTTCATTAACTTATGTTGATGGAGTCTTCTTAATACCTATTCCACATTATCAAGATGTTTGTTCTTGCTATGACTGAATATTAGTATGTCATCAATGTAAATAACAACAAATTTTCCAATAAAATCAATGAATATTTCATTTGTAACTCTCATAAAAGTACTAGGGGCATTCCTTAACCCAAAGGGAATCACTAACCATTCAAACAAATCTATAGTAGTTTTGAATGTTTTCTTCCATTCATCACCTAGTTTGATTCTAATTTGATGGGATCCAGACTTCAAGTCTATCTTGGTGAAATAGTAAGCTCATCCTAGTTGATCCAATAGATCCCCAATAATGGGCATGGGGAATATATATATCTTATGATAATCTTGTTGATGGACTTGCTATCAATACACAACCTTCATTTTCAATCCTTTTTGGGGGCAAGGATAGATGTAACAGCTCAAGAACTTAGGCTTCTTTGTATTATGCTTTTTTTCAATAGATCATTCACTTGTTTGGAATTTTAGCATGTTGGGTTGGGGTAATCTTATAAGGTTCCTTGTTAGGTGGAGAAGAGCTAGGTATCAAGTCAATTTGATGACTAATATCTCTAATGGAAGGGAGGCTTGTGGTAAGATTACTAGTAGTAAGATGACTCTACTTTTGTAGAAGGTCTTGTATCTCTAATGGAATAGGATCTTTTTAATTTAAGGTTATGTTCTCCTTTGGCTTAAAGACAAATATAAAACCTTGAGCATCAGGTTCTTTCAAGGCTTTGATCATTTCTTTCTCCTGTATGGTTACAAAAGTAGGCTTTCCTTTAGAATTAGGCATGGGTTTCATGGTGAAGGCTACACCATTCCTAGATATAGACTACATATTCCTTTTGTAATGGTGGATGACATCAAAATCATATTACAAGGACCTTCCTAGGAGTATATGAGATGCATCCATTTCTACAACATCACAGAGTACTTTATCATTGAAATTTTCTAAGGAAAACTCTACCCATGCTTGTTTTGTTACTAAGGTTTGTTGACCCTTCGTTAGTCAAGAAACATGATATGGAAAGGGTTTGGGTTTCTTAGGTAGTACAACTTTTCTATGATTTTAGAAGAAACAAGAATTTAAGTTGAGCCTATATCAATAAAAAAACTACATAACTTGCCTTGGCAGTTGATCTTTGTCCTGAAGAGATTCTTTCTTTGGGGTGGGTCTTGGGTGTGTGGAATTTGCAAAAGTTCTTGCCTCATCATAAAACATGCTCCTTCCATAGTTTCAAGGTCTCTAGTATCAAGTTTCTCTTCCTACACAAGTTGTGCTCTTCTTTCCCCTTGATTTTTATTCCTCTTCTCAAGGAACTTTTCTACATGGTGTCCAACTTGATTGTAATTATAGCATGTGAGAGTGTCATTACCTCTTTCTCTTCCTATGAAAGAATTTACTCCTCTATATTTCCCTTAATAAAATTTTCCTCCATTATCATTATTCTGATAAGTAGTTTTGTTTCCACTATTCTACCACTTGTTCCAACAATTCTTCATTGGCTTGAAGTTTTTATTGTTCTGTTTGACTTTATTTTGATCTTGCCTCATCTTTGGTTTTTCTTCCACTTTGAGGGCTAGTTGATATCACTTATTCACTAAAGTGGGGGTGTGAAGGTTGAGTTCTTCTAGGATGGGTAACTCAAGGCCATTTATATACCTTGCTAGTTTTTCTTCCTCATCCTCTACTATGTTGGTTTTCATACACCACTTCAAGAACTGCTCTATATAGGAACTAACATTGAGGTCCTTTTGTTTCAAAATTTTTTTCCTTCTATGGAGTTGTACCCCATAGTCTTTAGGTACATAGGTCTCCTTGACTAGTCCCACCATTCTATCCCATCCTTTCTTCAACCTCTCGGTCTGGATGAAGTTCCACCATGTTAGGGTTGCTCCCTTCAACTTGGACTTTTCCATATTTACCCTCTCCTTCTCTAGAATCTCTTCATACTCAGAGAAACTAGTTAGGGCTTCTATACAATCAAATGCCACATCAGTATTTATTTTCCCATTGAAATTTGGCAATTCCAAATTTCCTTCCATGGTTCATTTCTCCATAGATTTGAGAGCATTTGATAGAGGTCTTTGTTTAGTAGGCACTTCACCATCTTCCTTAAGGTCTTCAGCCTTAGTATGTTGGTCTTCTGTAGATTGTGCCCCTTTTTTTGTCCAACTTTCCTTCACATTCTCTCAACCTCTTTGCTAGAGCATCATTGGTTTCTCTTTGTTCTCTTATTATCTTTTATAGTTCAACATTAGTTATCCTTGTAGGTATTTTTTAATATTATTTATGAAGAGCCATGAATCTAATACCACTTGATGCACTATAGCATAGTGGGATTGATCAAATGATGATCAACTAGTTCAAAAATCCTCTTCACTAAAGCCCTTTAACCAAATGTCTTGGTATGATGATTACAAGTGAAAGAACCAATCAAAATTTCTTCAAGGATAATATGAGGTTATCACAACCACTCACCCAAACTAGGAAAACCCTAATCACAAGGGAACTCTACAAACAAGACAACTTATCACAAGTTTATCACAATGAATAGTTTGACCAAATTTGGTAAAAAAGCCCTAAACTTTATGAGATAACTAGGGGAGACTCACACTCATTGAAATGGTCTATTTAGGTCACAAATGGAATGAACCAATGGCTAAAAACTAACTATGCAACTTCTAGTATATAGTTGTTTTGTTAAGCCACTAAAAATGACTAGTAGCCCTTTTTGATGAAACTCTAACTTAAAAGATAATATCTCCACACAACCTAGGGAAAAAATGATATTTTTGGACACCCTTTTTCAGCTTACAAAACATTATTAAGCACCAAGGTTTGATGATACAAATAAGTAGGGATTTTCTCAATTTCTTGCCTTGGTAATTAGGCTTATTAGGTCTCCATATATAAAAGAAGTATATGTTCTAAGAATCCATACTACAAAAAAATGATGCTAACATGTGAGGAAAACCTTAGACAAGTAAAAAACCTTGTTACAAGTGTTGGTGCCAAGTCTGGAACAAGTTGTGGAAGATGCAACATTCATTTACTAGCATGCACATGGGTCTTGCATGCCTAGGGAATCAAATAACTCATGGGTCGCTATCAGTAAAATCCTAAAACCACTTGCATATTATTATAAATACTAAACATTAGGATTTCAACAAAGACAATTAGATTCTTATGGTGAAGTCCATAATCATATACAAAAATGCTTCAAACCCTAGGTTAGCAATTTTTTTAAACCAACTTGTCCAAAATTATGGATAACTTGAGTTACGAGATAGATGGAGAATAAAAAATAGATGAATTGCAAAGCTATTTCATCCATCTATCCAAAATATGGGTTTTAACCCTAATTGTGTCTATGCAGATCTGTACAACTCAAAGCAACAGGTAGATTATAGTAAAATAGGGTATTTTATTGATTTGAAAAGTGTAATTACATTATTATTTTCTATCACCCACCTAAAAGGAATTATTATAGGCATTCCAATGGTTATAACAATATTTTGAACTTGTTTGAGCCATTGGGGAAGTTTTTGCATCATTTTGCAAAAAGTTGCTAAAGTTGCTGGACAATTTTTTAACCTTTTTTTGTACTTATAGAAATTTTTGCAAAATTACAAGTAAAAATAATGAAACTTAGTCTAAATGACCCAAATAAGTCCTAAACATGGTAAAAAATGAAAAAAATAATACTAATATATAGGCCCTTTGACCCTTTTTGACCATAGTTGACAAAGGACTTCTAACTATGCCAATGTTGGAACTAGGTCTTACAATTTGTTCTAGATACCTAAATGATTTATCTAACCTAATCTAGGTGTTCTTATGGATTTAATGAGTCACCATTTATAGTGGGTTATCCTACACCACTTACTTTCCCCTTATAGATACCCCATATAGGACATTGATTGTCCTTCTTTGACTATAGTATGATTTGTGCATACCCTTCTATAAGTTGCTCAATCATTTCATATCCCATATGTTCAATGAATTTCACTCTAGGTTTTATAAGTTCCATAAAAGTATTATTACTTTCCACAATAAAGCATATCTCATCTTTATACTTCTCCACCTTGGATAGAGGGATTCTATATCTTTGTTTCATCTTAGATTGAAACTTCTTCATCATTTTGTCAAAGTCACTATCTCTAACATTCTCCAATCTAGTATTTTCACATTGTGTTACCAACTTCATAGAGAATTCATCACTTTCTGAACTATTCATTCTAGGGAATTTGTTAGTTGCATAGAAGAATAGATTTCACAACAAAGACTCAAATTTAAATACTACATTCTTGGTTTTCTTTATCTTTGCAATGTTGTCCAATAGTTATGTTCATACAATCTCACATAGGATTACCTTTCTTTTCTCTACTGCCATAACATATGCTACTTGCATAAATTCTACTAGCACTAAGTTCACTCTAGAACTATAATTTTACTAGTAACCTAAACAATTTCTCAATATTTTGATTCTAATATCATGAGTTAGATCAGCTCTCATATTCCTACCATCAAATTTAGTCTTAAGGTTTGTCTTAATAATCTTTCTCACATTCCTAACCTTAACTGGATTGCATCCCTCATTACTCAGGCTTGTAACCTTTTGAATTAGGTCATTTTCAATTGTGACTAGTAGATCACCTATCCAAACCATCTCATCATGAACTCTTTTCATAATAATTTTTGTCCACTCATGATTGTCAAACTCTGTATAGAACATATACTTGATGAAATTTAACTCATTTAGGTGTGTGTACTTCGATTTAAGGGTTAGGTCACTGTTATACATAACTCATAAATCTTTATTTAAGTCCTCATCTCTAATACTTTCAAACTTACAATGTATGTAGCTTTAAACATCTTCTATGTGAAACACAATCAATGAGATTTGGGAAAATGGTCCTAATGGATCATTAATGATGGAAATAAATGGGTGTTTCTTGAACTTATACCTTGGTCTATAGCTTATATCATATACTATTTGTCTTACCATGACTCTTAATTTTATTAACTAAGAATTTAATTTGAGCTTCACAAAATACCTTAAATGTCATGTTTAGGGCTTCTACATCTATGTAGTCCAATTAGTTATTTTTACACTTCAATTTGATGTCAAATCACTGTAAACTCTTTGCATCATCAAATGGTACTTCACAATATTTTTCACATTCCTTAAATCATTTGAAATCTTTTCCCACATTATCTACCATAAGTTCAAAAATTTTCACTGATTACTAACTGTAAGCTTATTTCTTGTCTTGTAATTTCCTACAAGCATATCTATGCTTATGCACTTGACCATAGCTTCCTCTCTATGTCTTCTATCTTTTTTTAACTATACAACTTCTAATTCTTTCTCCAACATTAGGTTTTGATCAACTAATACTATTCTTTTAATGGAAATGCTTAATTAAAATAGGATGAGTCATAGATAACTACTCTTCCAAAAATGTATAATAACTTTTTGGATCCTTATCTTTCACAAACACTTCTTTAAATTCATCAACATGTTCTCTAACTACTTCTTTCTGACTATTGTTATTTCTATTATCATTTCTTCTATCATTCCTACTATTGTTCCTATTGTAATTGGGATTACTATTGAAGTTCCTTGTGTCCATTCTATAGAATCTTTATGTGCGTCCAAAGTTATTACATAATTGACATATAGGTGCATCCCTTCTCTAATTGGTTCCATTCTAACTTTCAAATGCCTTGTAATTCCTTGTGACATTTCCAACATTGTTGCATTTGTAACATACAATCTATTTCCTTTCTCCATTTGGTTTTTCTCCATCATTGGATCTTCTTTGTGTTATTCCTCTTTCATTACCTATAGGCTTAATATTCCTAAACATTCCAATATTTTCATTATTACTATCAAACTTAGGTTTCTTATATTCTATTGTTTTATGTCCACAACCATGAGAATTATAATAATATAAATTAGTAATAGGTTTAAAAGTATTACCTATGTAATATATTTTAATATGAACAACTTCATTGCAGATGAAAAATCTACCTCTAAATTCATGTCCAGCTTCCTTGGATGGTTCATCTTACTTAGGTTTATCAACTTTCTCTATTTCCTTTGGTTTATCATGTTTTACAGAAAAATCTATAACTTTCTTAGATACTTCTTTTTGGTTCCTGATTTAATAGTTATTTCAACTACCAAGAAGATAAGACTAAATTTCATCTAATGGAAGTTATCTCCTATGACAAACATAATTTGTCAAGAACCATGGCCAATTATAAGGCTAAACTTGTTCTTTTACTTTAGGTTCTACAAAACCTAGGTGGGTGGACCTTTAGATTCATTCATATGGTACCAATTCCAAAGTAGGTATATGAATATGTACAAAGTAGATTTAAACCTTATTTATCCTATACTCATGCAATAATAGAGGTATGCAATAGAAAATTACAAAACCTATGAAATTCACAAGATGAGTGAGGGTATCCTTTCAACTCTTAAATAGAAATGGAAAACGGATGATTGATTATTTGATTTTGAAAATAACAAAATCCCATAGATGCAACAACAAGCTAAAATGATCTTGTAGCTCATCAATGCCTTATCCATTGAGTATTCCATAAACCATAACATACATTGAGGATATCAATGACATATCTCTTACATCAAAATATTAGATATATCCTATCACTTTATGAATCAGACATCAATTTTCATACTATACCTCATACTTATTAGACATCCTTCTAATGAAATCTGCAACCTTATCAGAATATATAAAGCATTTATTTGATTCTTTGAACCAAAAGAAAAAGATATATAGCTAAAAATAGGATACAATTCAACCTATGTTCTTTGTCCAAAGATCACAAAAGTTTGCAAACAACAAAGGCAGGAGACATCTATTTGAAATAAGTACATTTAGGATACATAAAAGACTCATAAAAATAGACCAATAGATAAGAACTATACTTTATATTTAATGTTGTTGTTCATACAAGAGAAATGCTGAAAGAATGTTGGAATTCCACCAAGAATTCTACTAAATAAACTAAAAATACCAACCTATGTTGTATCACAATAATGGAAACTTGTCTATAACCTAGAACCAATCTTTCCATATGTCTAGACCCAACCCTACACAATGAAAGAAGAACGAAAAATATAAAAGAAGAAGAATCCTAGATCTAATCTAATTATTCCATTTGTCCACTTGAAATTATTCCATCTCTTGAATCCAAACCTACACCTTCCCTATATAACTAAAAATTGGATTACATTCCATCATTTTTGCACTAATTTTTTTATAAATATCTCTCTAAATGATGGAAAAGCCCCTTTCTAAAAAAATCTAATTTTTTGAATTTTTTTGTCAAAACCCTTTAAAAAATGATTTGGAGGAAAAATAATATTTCTAGAATGAATCTCCCCAAATTTGGCGCATACCCACTTCACCATTTACTCTTAAACTAAATTTGAACTACCTCCACTAGAATATAGTTGATAAGGAGTACCTCAGAAAAAACTAATTAATACTACTTAACATTGATACTTGTGTATAATTTGATGGCATATCTAAAAAGTGGACATTAAGAGATTTCTAACAATATATAATAAGCCTATGTTGGCCTCAATGAGACACCCAATCCAGCCATTTAAAACACCATGTCCAATACTGATCTTACAGAGCTTTTAAAATTTGCAAAAATTGAAAATTTTACAAAGTTCAAACTATATAGTATAACCCTATTTTTGTTTCAACTGGAGGCATGTTGAAAAGAGAAAAATATTTGAATATTAAATTTTTAAACATTTTCAATTTTCCCTCTATCTCCCATCTGGGTCAAACCTTGTTTGACCACCTATCACGTGGCATTACCTAATAGTTCACTGACACTAAACACTTGCCACCTTGTCACCACATGGCATCATTTCATTCACCCTTAGATTTTTCACCTCACTGTCAGCTAGAACCCATATTCCAAATGTCAAAATTTCATATCTTCAAAGATCATTAACCACTTAACCACTAACTATTCTAACCATTTGACTAACTGCTAGCAGTTAGTTGTAAGATCATAGTTGTTTTCTCTAATTTCCTTGATCATACAATCAACCATTCCCATTTATCATTGTTTGACTAACCACCAAACTTCACCTTCAAGATTTGTGACATGGCTTAACTACCTCTTGTATTCTATAAGTCTAGTCATTGTATGGGCATTAACAAGTTGATCTTTCAGTGCAATGACAACTTGAGCTTGTAACAAGTGGTGTCAAATCTTTGTCACAAGTTTACATCTCCTTAGGTAATGCCAAGGGGGGAATTTTTGGAATAATTTCAAGCCTTCCCCTTCAAGATTTGTGACATGGCTTAATCACCTCCTATGTTCTATAAGTCTAGTGGTTGTACCAGGCATTAACAGGTTGATCTTTTGGTGTAATGATAACTCTAGCCTATAATAATCATATTATCACAAATCTAATTTATCCTTTTGCATAACTTCATAGTATTCTTCAAAAACTACTTCATTAACCTCCCAACTTACACTTAATCTCCTAGCTACTTGGTCATGCCTTGGGAACCACACTACTTGTCAACCTTGAATTCATCACTACTCCTACCTATCATCTTTAGTATGTGTTTTTAGTTGCCACATCATTTCCAATTCATCTTAGTGTCACCTACATTTTTTCTCAAAATTATCCTCCTTGTCTAGTCTAGCTAGCCAAGTCCCACTTCTGTATGTCTTGTCTCTAAAAGGATTTTGACTTTTAAGACATAATGATATTATGTATTTGGGTATTTAAAACACCTTAATTAATGCCCATCCCACAAGTAATGTGGGATATGGTGATTTACCTCCCCTTTTGAAAAGTAGTAGACCCAAACTTTTCTTTCTCACAAGGATATGCACAATTTCTCATCACAACCCTTATCTAGATTTAGAAAAATATTGAAAAACAAATTAAGGGAGCATTTGTACAATCATTGAGCATGGAAGCATTTTCTTCATGTGAGATATTGATGCATTTCTCCATAATTTCTCACACATTCCTCCGCATAATATTTCCAAGATTGAAAACCCTAGAATTCTACCATCTATACAACTCAAATTGCTACTATATTGGTACATAATCTCATCATGAATGGATTGGGGATTTCAAAATGGCCTATTGCAAAGGAAATGAGAGGTGGAACAATTAATTCCTATTGTATTCTAAGGCTAGAACACTAAGCCCAAAGCTCCATAGGCATTGGCATGAAGACTGGAAGGCCTCCCCCCTTTACGCACATTTCTACCACTTTCTAGATTCTTGTTGTTCTTCAAAATATAACTCCATGCTTGATACAATCAATAACTAAAAAATGAGTATCTTCAAATCTGATGTTGGCTCTTGGATCCAAAAATAGAACTATGCCTACAAGGAATTCCCTTACCAATCGGGCTTAGGAAAAGATTTTACAAATTGATTTTGAAAGTAGAGTTAAATTGGATGCTACCTTTAATATTATTTCCTATGATGGGTAATACACATTGTTCCCATCCATACTACAAAATACTCAGATAGTAGATATTGAATGTTTGCATGAGCAGATTAGGGAGTGACAGTTCATGAAATGTTGAGGAAAATTTATCCCCTCAATTTTTGATGAAATGGAGCCTAGTGGAGTAGTCCTTCATTCAACTGCTAGTCATTACATCCCCTTCAATGAATATATGTCAAGAAAAAGTGTCCTTTATCCTACCCAAATGTTCTTAAGAACCAATCACAAGTGCTCAAATAGAATGTTAGGTTATCATAACCAATATCTCAAAAAAGGAAATCCTAATCACAAGGTAGATCCTTCAATCTAGACAACTTATCCCAAATTGCCCAAAAATGTACAAATTGACAATTTTTTGACACAGGACCCTAAAATGAAAAATAAGACTAGTGGAAACTCGAGGATGGACATTTAGTCTATTTAGGTCTAACATAAGGTGGCATGATGGTTAAAACCAAACTATGCAACATTTGTCATAAGGTTGCTTCACAAATCAACCATATTAGGTTTATAGCCATTTTTCATAAAAATATGACTTAACTTCAACAATCTCCACATAACCATATGGATAAATCACATATTCAAGTGCCTTTTTTGGGTTTACTAAACATACCAAAACATAAGGACATGAAGATACAATCAAAGCAGGGATTTTCAAATTTCTTTTCTAGGCAATTAGCCATATTAGGTCTCCAAATTAAAAGAAGATATAATTTGAAAAAGTCTCAAACTTCAAAAAAAAATGGAACATGAAGGGGAAAGCATACAAAAATACCAAACCTGATTTCAAGACTTGGTGACACTATTGGAGCAAGTTATGGGAGATGTTGACCAACATTATATCCATCCACATAGATCTCGCATGCCTAAGGCATCAAATTTTGATTGGCCACCTAAACATACAAGTCTAACACCAAGAAAATCTTAAAGTACATAATCTACACTTAGATTTCACCAGAGGACATCAAATTCCCATGGTGAAAACCTACGATATGGTAAATTATTTGTGATACCCTAGTTATGACAACTTTTCTAAACCACTTATACAAAAGGTTAGATATATTGAGTTACGAGATTGATCAAGACCTCAAACCAAGTGCATTGGAAATATGACTCATCCACCTTTGTAAAAATGTAGGTTAGACACCCTAGTGTGCCTATTCTAGTCCATTCATGTTACAACATCAATTTTTTAGGTAATCTGAGTTATTTTTATTGATTTAAATACAAAAGTACATCATTTTTACTTACCACTAAACTAAAAGGGATTATGTAGGCTTCCCCAATGACCATAATAGAATTTCAATCCATTTTTGGCCATTGGGAATCAAAATACAAGTTTTTGCAATTTCTTCTTAAAAATTTCTTGACAACTTTTGAGCAATTTTTGAGCAAAATATGTTCAAAGATTAATTAAATGATCCAACTAGGATCAAAACATGCCAAAAACATAAAAACATGAAATTTATCATAAGATATTAAGACATTTGGCCATAATTGGTCATTTTTGACCAAGGGCTTATAATTATGCCAATCTTGGAACTAGACCTTGCAAGTGGGTCCAAATGCTTAGATGTTAAAACTAATTTATCTTGTAGGTTCTTATGACTTGTGAGATTCTTCATTTGATGTGGTTTCTCCTACACTATACTCCCCTTGAATTTTTGAACTCAAGTTCCTAATTGAGGTTAACTATTCCATAGAGGTGTCATGTTGCTTGACTTGATCCCATGTCATCAAAGTTGCATCAATATTAGGTAGTCCTTTCCATTTCACTAAATATTTGATGTACTTGTTATTCCTTGTTTTTCTTAGCAACTTGGTATCCAATATTTCCTCCAACTCAACTAGTTTCATTTGAGGGAGGTCTGTAACATAGTCTTTATCCATTTTAGTTTGTTGACCCTTTCAGTTATTGAACCTATCAAACCTTTATAAGGAGTGAGGTCTACAACAATGAAAATTGGAGAGATCTACAAGGTAGAGGGGAGATATCTCATATGCACTCTCACCCATTTTGTTGAGTATGGAGCATAGCCCAACCTTCTTCATGTGAAGTTTTGTATATGTACCTTTCGGTAGTCTCTCTATCCTCATGAATGTCCATATCTTGTCTCCAATTTTGAAATGGACTTCCCTTCTTCTCTTTTCTTCTTATTCTTTATACTTCATGGTAGATTTCTATAGTGCTTATTTCACTTCATGCTGCACCTTGGTGAAGAGCTATGCAAGTTTCTCTCCTTGTGCATTCACCTTGAAATTAGATGGTAACTCAATCAAATCCAAAAGACCTTTGGGATGAAGGCCATACACTACTTGGAAAGGAGTTTTACCAATAAACCTATTCATCGATGTTGTGATGTGGAGCATAATCAGACTTGGAGGTTTGTTTAGCTTAGTTTTATGCCCATACTATTTCTATAGGGGTTTGGGAGTTGTGCCCCCAAGATGGGGTCAAGGGGTAGCACCCTTGCAGGGTCCTAGGGGAGTGCCCTAGGTGCATTCAATATTGTAGTATAGGTTGGGGAGAAGGGACAATGCCCCCACATGAGTTTTTAGGGACAATGTCCCCAAAGAAAAAAATGACCTTATATTGTAAAAGGTGTCAACACCTATTTTTATATTATTCTAGCCCTAATTTTGTAAGCAGTAAAAGGCTTGTATAAAAAGGCTTAAGGTTCAGGATTTTCAAAAGGTGTGATGTGAAAATTGATTCTTGTAGAGGTATTGAACTATAAGGGATTATAGATTGTAATCAGGTTGTAATCACTAGATAATAATAATATTAGATTTGTTGTTGGTGGATGTAGCCCAAGGATTAGGTGAACCATGTTAAATCATGGTGTCTTGTTTCCTCTTATGTATGATATATTATTTTTTGATATTGGTTATATTTTCATGTAACTATTACTTCTATCTATGGTTCATCCTAACAAGTGATATTAGAGCTAGATGGTCATCATTTTTTTTTCTAGCTAGAGCATCTTCATATTTTTTAGTGATCCTCTAAAGGAAGGTCTCATGATTGAGTATGAGTCTCATAGTTGAGTAAGAGTGATGGTAGGTGAGGGTAAGCTAAGGGTTGAAAATTTTGATGGGAAGAACTTTAAGTTATGGAAGATGCAAATGGAGAACTATCTCTATCAGAAGGATTTATGGATGCTCTTGGAAGAAAAAACTAAAACATAGGGAACTATGAAAAATGAGGAATGAGAGATTTTAGATAGAAAGGCACTTAGAAGCATTTAGTTATGCTTGGCATCATTAGTGACATTTGACATTACAAAAGAGAAGATGATGAAAGAGTTGAAGGAAACCCTAGTGAAATTGTATGAAAAACACTCCACTTCAAATAAGGTATTTCTCATGAAGCATTTATTTAATATGAATATGACAGAAGGTGGATCTATTGTAGATCATTTAAATGAATTTAATACCATTACTAGTTAGTTATCTTTTGTGGGTATGAATTTTGATGATGAAATTAGTGTTGGAATTTACAAGTGGGAAGATTTACTTGTGAGAGGTGGGGGGTGAATTAGAAGTAACTAATTTTAACTTCTTTAAAACCTTTTAACTAAAATCATCCACATGCATCTAATTCATCTAATAAACATGAAAGTAATGGACATGCATGAAAAAAGATAACCCAAGATTTTGTAACCCAGAAACCCTCCAAAAATAAGAAGGTAAAACTAGGGTGGGGATGACACCTACAAAGTATCACTGTAGCAATATTTAACTATTCAAGGTTACAAAGTTTGAGCACTTCCAATGGTCTTCCCTATGAAAGGCCTATCTTGTTAAAGACTTTACACCCTATTAAAAGTGACCTGGTTAAAGGATTTAACTACCCTCCCTGCTAAAAGTATGTCTGGTTAAAGGACTTTAGTACATTCACTTTGAGTGTCACCCTATTAAAGGATTTACAAATGGCTACTAAGCCAACCTAAGTCCATAGGATTTTCATTCCTAATACAATTGCTAAAGAGTATTAGAAGATTTTGACTTGATCATTTACAATCCTCAATTACTAATTACAAATCCTTGTTCTACTTTGTCTTCTCTAATCCTTTCTTGATGTGATATGTCACTCTTTGAAGTTTTGATACTGTCTTCTTCATCAAATGGATTCTACAATGCTACTCTATTCTTCACTAAGTCTTTTCACCCTTTTGCACTTTGATATAATTCACCCATACACTTCTCTCTCACTCTCTCTCTTGCATAATGGGGTTTCATCCTCCTTTTAAAGATTTCAAAGACTTAGGGTTAGGTATGAATCTATGATAAATATTTACTCTTCATTTCCTACTACATTCTTGCACTTTTCCTATTGGTTGCATGCCTTCTAAATTTTTCTTATCAGCTGCATGTTGAGTACATAGGTAATGCAAAATTTTTGATCTTATCTTCAAGATCCTTTGAGATTCATCCTATGTCAACTCCAAAAACAATTTACATCTGAGTTTTTGAAGATACAGACTCATATGTTGATTTTGTGTTACTTGGCACTTAGTAATTTTTGATGCTTGACACATATAGAAATTCTGCCTCACTTGGCTCTTATAGCAATTTTGCCTCATTTGACAATTATAGCATTTCTATTTCACTTGGAATCTATACTATGCTATGCATCTATAGTGATTCGGCATCACTTATCACTCAGTACTCTAACTTCACTCAGCACCTAAAGATCACTCGGCAACTAAAGTTCACTCAGCACCTATTGAATTCTCTAGCTTGGTACACACTGTAGCTTAGCTTTTGTATTATACTCAACATCATCTTGATAATTGGTTAAGTGTGTTGACACTTAATTGTCAAAACTAATATGAGACTAACAATCTCCCCCTCTGACATGAGTGGCAAAAATACTTAACTAAATATTATGCATTTGATCTGTATGAGTATACTACATATTCTATTCAGAATATGTTCAAGAATTCAAAAACTTGTTCAAAATTTTGTATAGCTCAAAATCTTGTAATGAAAACTATTGTACTAAATTTGTCTCATGTTGATGTATGTGATACTCTTTGCCTTGTCTACTTTTGTGCACCCTATTTCTGCTTCCTATACTTTGTATCTGTTCCCCTTTTCACATCCTTTTTGGCTTTATTCCCTTATTAATTCCTCAAAATGTGAATTTGAATATCTCCCTCTTTGGATATTCTTTATTTCTTCCATCAAAGAATGTGTTATTTCCCATTCTTATTCACATCTCCCCCAAAATATTGTATCTCCCCCTTTTTATTTACACAATGCTTGTCTCCCCATTTTTGACACTTAGGTCAAAGGGTCCTAAGAATGAATAGAATACATTGCCAAAAATATTTTATTTACCTCCATAACCATATTAAGAGAACCATCCCAATTATCTAAAGTAATTTCCAATGACTTGTGTGGGATGGCTATCTCTATGGCAGGATGAACAAGGCCTTCTAAAGTAGAAAGATTAAGATCTTTCTTTAGAACATTTTCTACATAGACCTATTCCTTATGGAGTACTTCTAGATTTGGGGTGATAGAAGATTGAACCTATATTAATTTGGCCTTAATATTGGCCTCTTCTATTGTCAATATAGCTAATTTTTTCTACGTGAAGCATAGTTGCAAAATGCTTCTCACTCTGAGTTGGATCTTTGGGTAGCTATGTGCTAGAAATCTTGAGATTCATTCCAAGCTTAGTATCCTTTGGCTAGTTTCTTGTGTGAAATATAATGAGTAAAAATTTTGAGTACAATGAGAATACATTCCCAAGTACTATTTTTTCCTTTTCAATCTTCTTAGCCAATTCAACTTGTGAAAGTGCTATTTCACCAGATATCTTTTCATTCACTTTCATTTGAATTTTTTTTTTTGACCATTCTAATAATTTAACATTAGTTTCAAGGAACTCATTTTTTACTTGGTCCACTATGTTGGATAATTGCTCCATGATGGGATAGGTTTCATTAGGTACTTGCAAGCTGAAAGCATCAAGAAATATGTCTTTGATTTCTACAAGTTCTTGCTTTTTCCTATACTCATTTTTGAGAATCTCTTGTTTCTTCCTTCTCTCTAGTGCCTCTTGCACTTCATTTATCTTTGTTAAGTCAATTATTCTAGAGTCATAGCTAGGTATGACTATTTCTTCATCAAGTGCAGTGTCTCCATAGTGAAGTACCCTAGGGACCTTGGTGGAGCTCAAGCCTAGTGCTAAAATCTACAATGGTATTGCATCAGTGCTCGACTTCTTTGTAGGATTCCTCCAGGTAGGCAAGTTTGCTAATGTTTGTATTGCCTCCTACTCCTTTTCTTTAGGGTTTCTCTCCTCTTCCTTCTCCTCTTGTCTACTACCTTGATCAATAAAGATGATTTTAGGAGGTGCACCTTGGCTTTGTGTAGTAGGGACATCTTGTCCTATTTGTTCCTTTGTTGGCTCCCTGATAGTTGTTGCGATTGCAACTATATTATCAACCTTAGCAATTTTATCTTGTGCCTATTGCTCTTTAGGTTGATCTACTATAGCTATGGGAGGTTGAGAAGATGTTTCTTGTGTGTTTTCCTTCTCCTTTGTTATCTCTAGTATAGCCTTTTGTAGTTCATCCACACTCACCAAAACTAGATTTGTGCATAGTTCTGATTGCAGTGTAGTTTGGTGAAGGATTTTTTTGAGATCCTCTGTAGTCAATGGGTTGATATTCTAAGCTAAATTTTTAGGAAAATCCTTCAAAAAATCCTATATCTATAGGTGTTGTATGTGGAGGAGTTGGTTGTGGCAGTTGGACGTCTTGGACACTCTGTTCCAGTTTCTACTCTTTAGCTATTGCCTCTTCACCCTTTGTCTTCTCCACTGTTTCTTCTTCTTTTTATTTCTCTCCTTCCTCATTTTTCCCATTTTCTTCTTCTTCTTCATCATTTCTTCCTTTAAATGGGTCTTCCTACCCTTCTTTGACTATTGTCAATCCATATATTAATTTCCACATTTGTGTGGACTTTTGCACAACATCTTCTATTTGGTTCTACAAAATTCTGAAGGCTCTATACTTAGGTGCAAATTTTCTCCCATGCTTTTTCCTAGCCTTAGTTATTTGACCTTTAGTTAGGTTTGGCATTACTTGAGCTAATGTAGAATTTCTTATTTCTTTTTCCATTTTAAGACAATAATGCCATTTATTTTCAATTAATGAGCTTAGCTCCTTAGGGATTGAATTATCTAGTTCTAGTGGGGTGGTCTTGAACTTAGCCATAATAGTGTAGATAGACTCTTCCATTATGTTCTATTGTTCCTTTGAAAACTTATTGAAATCAATGGTCTTTAGATCAGTAAAATTAGCATTTTATCTAATATTATTGCAAATTCTTTCTAATTTAGATGTGGTAGAACATCTTACCAATCTAAATTACTCTTCATCAAACTCTGTTCTTTCTTTGTCTGATTTAGGAGGTGCAACATACTTTCTTCTCTTCTACTATGTAGGCCCTCCTTGCTATATAACCTTCTTCTTCTCTTGTACCTTAGATACCTTGAGTTGTAGCCCTTGTATTTTCCCTTGTAGTTGGCTTGGACAGGCTTGGCTTTGTTGCCTTCTTCTTTCCCTTGAGCTATGTAGCTGGCTATTTTTGAGCTTTCCTTTTCTTTGGCTTAGCCTTGGGTGCTTCTTGCTTGGTACCTTCCTCCTCATTTGCATCGTCCACCATACCTTGGGTTATAGCAAGTTGTCCTTGACCTTGCTCCCGTTCATCATCCTTGGCTTCTTCACCTTCTTCTTTTGTTGCTTCTATAGTGCCCTCACAAAATTTGGCTTTTAACTTCTTCACAAGTTTATCTTTCTTTTTCAATGTGGAGGTAGGTTTTAGCTCCATATCTACTTTTGATTTCACCACATCATAGGTTCCAAAATGTGTTGTGTCCTTGTCTATTTTCTCTACTAATAATGCAGTTATTTTTGTTGATATCTCATCTATGTTTATTTCATAACCAAGAGGTCTTAACCATCTCACTCTTGGTATGGTAGATTAAATGTATGTATAGTCAATATCTACAAGGAAACATACATCATTTACATGTTTCTCTACTAAGGAAACTATAATTCTAAGGCTTTTCTTCATTGACTTCTTGAAGTCTTCAAAATAGCTAGTCATCAAGGTCTCAAAATTAGCTCCCATCTACTGTGTGTATTCATTGACTTGAGCTATTATTGACCTATTAGTTTTCCATGCAACTTTCCCAAAAGAAGGAAATTCATTCTAAACATAAAGGAAAATTCAAATCAAAATAGCACCAAATTTGCATTGGGCTCCCTTAGTTCTCCTTATTGCTGATAAATTTTCATTAATCTATTTTAGTTGTAGTTTTGCAAGATCATAGGTATGATCCTTCTTTACTAGTTTATAACCAACATCCACTGCAATACAAGGTACATTTTTGAGTATATTGGATTGGTAGAACTTGTGTGCAATAACCCTAACAACAAAATAAATAGGAGGTTCTTGAATGGTATAAATTGTCATCCCTCACTTGTTTCACTTAGCACCAGTTTTCTTCTCAATTACCTCCTTGGCATCACTCCTAAGTGTCTTTAGCTGATATAGGGTTGGGTACCCTGTCACTCTATGTACAATTCTCTTCATTATTTTTACTAGGCCATCCTCCAACCACAAGTTTCCATCATGTATTCATCTGAGTACTAGTCTAATCCATTCAGTCTTGAACACTGTGGGAAATTCTAGGGCATGTGTTAAACCCTTCTTCTCAACAATCTAGTATCCTTCCTTTAACACTCCATTTTCACACAATTTCTCATAGGCTTCCCTCATTTCCATATCACCTATGGCTCCAATCTTGGAATTTTACCATCTCCTTACGTCTTGAACCATAACTACCTTGGGGGGTTATGACAGATAGGGCTCCAGCTGGGTCGTTCTTATATGCAACTTTAGGTATTGGGAAAAAATTGGGTATTTTGACCTCATTGGACACTAGCTAGACCTCAAATGGTTCCTTCTCCTAAGTTTTCCTAGAGTAGAAGACATTTTTACAATCTAGGGTTTGTACACAAAGAAAATATAAAATTGCATAACTTGACACAGACGTAAATACCTCAAGACTGATGAAATCATGCTCAAATGCTATTGAAATCTATTTAAACTCTTTATCAATTGGCTTCCATAGGAGTATAACCCACTTAGCTTCAACTAAATTTTCCTCATTACTTGGCTTCCACTACCAACTTAGCTTCTACTAATTTTGACAGTTAACTTGACATGTTCTAGAATTTTACTTAGCTTATGAGGGAAACTTGGCAACACTTGAAAAATCTTGAAAATTTAACTTTGCATCTTCCATCATGTTGATCTCTTCTTTTCACTACTTTCTTGTTTTAGGAACTGATGTATGATAAAGCTTTGCAAATTAGTTCCACATGCCTTCTCTTTTTCTTAGTTTGATGAAGTGTGACCACTTGACCTATTAGGTGAAGTGATCCCTTCATTAGATGTGCTACACCCATCTTTCTTCTTCCATGTCTTATTCATTTCTCCTTTGATTTGCTATCTTCTCTTTACCTTTGTTGTTCTTTGAATTGGGTACCTTTGACCTTGTTGGGAAATTCCTCCTAATATGACTAGTCTTCAAGCTATTAAAACATGTGGTTTGGCTCAACCATCTGTTATAGTTCCTTCTAAAATGTGTCCTTATGTAATTTTTAGGAATGTGTCCATATTCCTAGTAATAATGATAGCTATACCTGATGTTGCTATCCCAATTTTAGTGATGACCATGGTTACCTTCCCTTGCTATCTAATTTGATGACCATATAGGCTTTGATCTACACTCAAAATATCTATGTCCATAATTCTTGCAATTGTAGTAGTGACCTTCGAATTTTGGTGTTTTGATAGTCCTAATCCTATAGTAATGTGCTTGATGTTCTTTCTTTTTGCACTTATGACAATGACTCGCATTCTTAGGCTTGTCATGCTGATGGGAATTCTTGCTTCTACATACATTAGAGATATGTCCCTTTTTACCACAAAAATGACAAGTAGGTTTAGTGTTCTTATCTTTTTATTCCTTTCTTCTGCAGTCTTGAATGACTCTCCTTATTCAGTGTTGGTGTATCCTAGTCCTGAAGTATCATTACTAGCTCTTGGTGATTGCAGTAGCTTCTCAAAGTAATTGATGGCCTCAATTGGTTTGTTGAAGCTCTCTACAATCTCCATCTCTCTTTTTAGGTCATTTTTCAATTTTTCATTTTCCATCTTCTGTGTAGAGATCTCAAGATCCTTGACATTTAGTTCATGATGTGCATTCATCATTTGACTCAGGGTGTCTAGCTATGTATTTGAAATTCTTGAAAGCTCAATTGAATTTTCTTTTAGTCTATTGGTAAGGTTACTTTTGTCTTCTTCTAGCATAGCCTTGTCTTCAATAGCTCTTTCCTTCTGTTCAGTCACCTCACAAAGCATCATAGCTTGTGATTCTTGTTCAAGCTTGAGTGTTCTAATTTCTTCTACTTGAGCCCTATTCTTCTCCATTAGGATTGCTATTGCTGCATCAAACTTTTTGAATCTCCATTTGAAAATAGCTTCAAGGTTTCAATATCCTTGTATTGTGTATCATTCTTAGCTATGGCAATGTGTCTTCTTCTCTTTAAGGATTTTGTCAATTCCTCTCTAACTTCTTCCAAAGAATGTAAAGCAAGTTGTATATCAATTGCCTGATTCTTTATGATCTTCCCAAGTTTGTAGACTTCCATTTTTAGATCTTTTTTCCAAGTTATAAGGCTTCTCCTTATGAAAACTTAGCTCTGATACCAATTGTTAGAATTTATAAGTGGGAAGATTTACTTCTAGGGGAGGGGGTTGAATCAGATGTAACTAAATTTAATCTATTTAAAATCTTTTAACTGAAATCATTCACATGCATCTAATTCATCTAATAAACATGAAAGTAAAGGACATGCATGAAAATAGATAAGACAAGATTTGGTAACCCAAAAACACTCCAAAAATGAGAAGGTAAAACTAGGGTGGGGATGACACCCACAAAGTATCACTATAGTAATATGTAACTTTTCAAGGTTACGAAGTTTGACCACTTCCAATGGTCTACCCTATGAAAGGCCTATCTTGTTAAAGACTTTACACCCTATTAAAAGTGACCTAGTTAAAGGATTTAACTACCCTACAAAAAGTAAGTTTGGTCAATGGACTTTAGTACATTCACTTGGAATGCCACCTTATTAAAGGATTTACAAATGGCTGCTAAGCTAGACTAAGTCCATAGGATTTTCATTCCTAATATAATTTCTAGAGAGTATTAGAAGATTTTGACCTAATAATTTTTAATCCTCAATTGTTGATCATAGATCCTTGTTGTGCTCTGTCTGCTCTAATCCTTTCTTGATCTGATATGTCACTCTTTGAAGTTCTAATACTCTATTCTTCATCAACTAGATTCTACAATGCTGCTATGTTATTCACTAAGTCTTCTCACCCTTCTGCACTTTACTATATTTCACCCATACACTTCTCTCTCACTCTCTCTTTTGCATAATGGGGTTTTGTCATCCTTTTAAATATTTCAAAGATGTAGGGCTAGGTATGAATCTATGATCAATATTTACTCTTCATTTCCTACTTAGTGCACTTTTCCTATTTGTTGCATGCCTTCTTCATTTTTCTTATTGGCTACATGCTAATTACATAGGTAATGCAAAATATTTGATCTTATCTTCAAGATCCTTTACAATTTATCCTATATCATCTCCAAAAATAGTTAACATATGATTTTATGAAGATACAAACTCATATGTTAATTCTATGTTACTTGGCACTTACTAATTTTTGATGCTTGACACATATGGAAATTATGTCTCACTCAGCTCCTATAGGAATTCTGTTTCATTTATCACTTATATAATTTCTATTTTACTTAGCATCTATACTCTACTTAACATTTATAGTGACTCGACATCACTTATCACTCAACACTTGAACTTCACTTGGCATCTGAAAATCACTTAGCACCTAAAGTTCACTTAGCACCTATTGAATTATCTTGCTTGGTACACACTATAGCTCAACTTCTCTACTATACTCAAAATCATCTTGAGAATTTTTTAAGCATGTTGACGCTCAATTGTCAATTTGAGACTAGCAATTAGGACTCTCTTGATTTTGTGTTCTTTGCCTAAAAGTTGAAATGGCTTGGTAATGGTTGTGATTAATTTAGTTTTTGGGTCTATTACCAAAAAATTTGATGATGTGATTGGTGTTATTTTGACTAAGGAAACTCATAGGAAATCCTTAGGTGGATCTACATCAAGAAGTCTTTAAACACACAAAGTAGAGGCAGAATGCTTGAGAGAAGAAATAATTCTAGAAAACATGGAAAATCAAGAGAAAAGTCAAAGGGGAAGAGGTCTCAATCTGGATGAATGAGACATTATTTGAACTATGGTAAAAAAAGATATAAGAAGAAAGATTGTTTGACTCAAAACAAAAATGAAGGAGATAAACTAGAAGGGAACAAGGAGGAAAATGTGGTAAGTAAAAATATCTAAAGAGGATGCTTTGCTTCTATCTTTATAAAGTGTTGATGATTCATGGATTTTATATTCTAGTGCTTCATTTCATACTACACCTCATAGAGGTTATTTCATTAATTATGTCCAAGGGGATTTTGAGCTTGTTTATTTGGGGGATAATGAACCCTATTAGATTGTTGGAAAGGGAAAAGTTAATATTAAGTCGTAGAATGGGAATCATTGGCTACAACATGAGGTAGGACACATTCCAAGGCTAAGTAGGAATTTAATTTCAGCAAAGCAACTCAGTGATGAGGGTTGTGTAGTTACTTTTAATGATAAAAATTAGAAGGTTTCAAAAATTTCCTTTGTAGTAGTAAATGGTGTGAAAGCAGACACCTTATATCTTTGTACAAATCATATTATTCCTTCTACTTTGATTATTTTAGAGAAAATGAATGTTTAAGAATAGTTGTTGTAATTGAGCAGAGAGAACAAATAGCTTCTATATATTGTAATACAATGTCATGGCACAATAGACTTGGGAACATGATTGAGAAAGGTATGAAAATACTTCATTCAAAGAAAGTTTTACCAAGTCTGAAATGTTTCAATATGGATTTATATGAAAGTTGTATGAAAAAAAAAAGAGAGTGAGCTTTGTGAAGACTAGAAAGGAAAATAAAAGTGAGAAATTAGAGCTTGTGCATACATATCTATGGAGACCACCTTAGATATCTTCCATTGGTAGCTCTCATTATTATGTTACATTTATTGATGATGCAACTACAAAAGTATGGGTTTTTTCCTTGGATATAAATCTGATAAATTTCAAACTTTTAAGAAATGGAAATGCATGGTTGAAAATGAGACTAGAATGAAATTAAAATATCTCAGATTTGATAATGATGGTGAGTATTGTAGTCATGAATTTGAAGATTATTCCTCCACTAATGGTATTCATAGGTAGAAAACTATTCCAAGGACTCCACAAGAAAATGGAGTGGGTGAATACATGAACGAGACTATAATGGAGCATGCAAAAAGCATGAGGTTGCATTTTGGGTTGCCCTTAAGCATGTGGGTAGAGACTATTAATACTACTGTATATTTGATTAATAGAGGCCCCTCTACTCCTTTGAGCTATGGTATTCTAAAGGTAGCATGGACAGGTAAGAAGGTGAGTTATTCTTTTCTCAAAACCTTCAGCTATAAAGCATTCTCTTATATAGATTCTAAAAATAGAACACGACTTGAAGCTAAGTCAAAAAAATGTGAATTTGTTAGATATGGAATTAATGAATTTGGTTATAGGATTTGGGATTTTGAAAATTATAAAATTTTAGGGAGGGATGTCATATTCAATGAGAAAGTGTTGTACAAAGATCTATTGCAGCGACATGCGAAGAAAGAAAAATGATTATGTAGTGTTGGATGATAATCCAAAATTTGATGTTCTAGTAATTCCTCATGATGTGCAACAATGTTAGAAGTTGTAATCTTTCCTTGGTGTGTTTATAAAACAAGGTTAATCCTCTTTTCTTTTTTGTTATAATATATTAGGATATAAGCCAAGGTATCCTAATATATTTCATTTTGTCCTTTTTCCACTAAATCTAGTTTTGTCCTCTAGTGGAATATGTGAGGACAAATATTTATTATAATTTGTAATTTAGATTATTCCTCCTTAAGAGGAATCTCACACTTGGCCTCACACACTTATGAATGGTGGCATTCATAGACATGGGAGTTACATTCTAACTCCTCTCTCTCATCTCTATTTAAGAGATGACCCTCCTCTCTCATTTCTAATGAGGTTTATTCCTCTTCTAAATTATTGTATGAGTGATTGCTCTCTCTCTCTCTCTCTCTCTCTCTCTCTTTTTCTCTCTCTCTCTTCTTAGGCTTTTCATGCCTCATTCATAATGTCACAAGGGGTTTTCTTTGCTTTTCCCTTTTCAAATATCTTGTCTCATGGTGTTGGATCTTGAAGCTTTCTCTCTCCTATCTTATGGTAATATCTTTCCATGCATTAACTCACTTAGATTCTTTCCTGGTTTTGCTTATTTACATATTTATTTTTCCATTTATAACATGGTATCAGAGTAGTTTAATCTTTTTTTTTTTTGAGTGTTTGCATGAAGGTATGATTTGAAGGAGACTCTTGAGAGAGATTTCACTAAAAAAATTTAAATCTTCTTAAGTTGGAAGAAAATGATTTTTTTTTAAATCTTCTTAAGTTGGAAGAAAATAAATTTTTTTTGGGTTTGGCTGGTTTACTGCCAAACCCGATTAAATTCTATTTTCTCTAATTTGTGTAGGTTACTTCTTATTCTCTATTAGTTTTCATCTAACCCCCTTTGGAAGGCTTGCCGCCAAAGGGTTTTAATATCTAAATATCAATTTTTTTTTACTCTTGTTTTGGACGGCGTGCTGCAAAAAAAAGCATTTATTAGATAGCACTTATATTAAATTCTACAATTTGTTTAATTTTAAATATTTTATATATTGATTCTGCTTATCATTTAATTAAAATAATCTTCTTCAATTATATTAAACAAATTATTCTAATTGTGATTGTTAAAAATAAACTTAGAACTCTCAATAGATTAGTGAAAAAAATTGTGATTAATTTTCCATTTTTAAAAAAAAAATTATATTCTTGCTTATATATATATATATATATATATTTCCCTTCTTTGCAGGCTGAATCTCTGGAACCTCTAATTTGTCTTGTAATTTTGAGCAATTTCCCTAACTAGGCGCTGAAATAGCAGCTTCCTAATAAGCAACTCTATGCTCTTTTGATACTTTCAGATCTCTCGAAGGGCAACTATTCTGAGCCTAAATCTATGTGGCTTCTTCTAATTGTATATTTATCTATTGCACTGTAGAGACAGTGAAGCAGAGGCAGTGAACAATCAACGTATACATTTTTTTATAATGCTTTTCTCTTTTTTTTTGATGTTTTGCAATAATTGGTTTACATTTTTTTTTATCATAGTAGCATCTTGAGGTATTGGATGTAGTTGCAGCCCTTTAAAATCTCCATATTGGTTTATGTGAGATCTTGCATGAGTTTTTTGAAGGTTCATTCTTGCCTCTGATCAAACCCTACTTCGTCCAAGATTTTTGAGAGTCGAACCTTGGCCATTCCAATCAAGGGTTTTCTCTACTCATAGGTCTTTTCATGAACAATATTGATCTTCAACTTGGCATCCTGTAGTGGCTTTGTAATAAGAATGGTGAGCTTTTCATTCCACAAGGGTTTTGTGTTGCCCTGTCGATCGACCCGAGTCAAAACCTTTTTTGTCTCTATCAACCCAAACCACTACATAAGGATGAAAATCTTTGTATCGCCAATTCAAATTCTTTAAATCTTTGGTAGAAATAAATGTGAGTTCCACATTTAAAGATTTCACTATAAGGTATGCCAAAATTGGCAGCATTTTTTACCATCCAGGAGAGGAAAAAGTCTATGATCATGTAGAAAGGAGGGGGTAATTTGTCTAGGCCACCATGAATGAACATTCATTGGAGGAGATTCTCAAAGGGGAGTCAGAGAAGATTCTAGCTCTGTGTGATGAAAGGGGCCAGGATGTTTGGATTGCTGTTGTTGTTGGGGATGGGCTCCAATTTGGTGTGGAGTTCATGTATGCTGATCTTTTGATTGAGGAAAAATCTTAGGAACTACTATGGCTAAATTTGGAAGATGATCCTGATTTGACAACGACCTTTGAGCAGTTGAGATTGAGCAGCTGCAGAGTGTGGAAGCCTAAGCAAGAGATGATTAGCAAATCCAGGCCGAAGCTCTGGGATTTGATGCAATCGTATGAGCAGTTTTGTTAGTTGACAGGAAAATATAGTTAATGTTTAAAATTTGTATGCAGTAAACATCTTTTCTTTAATGTTTCTTTTGGTAAACTAAGAATGTTTTGTGAATCTGCAGTTTACATCTACGACTGCCTGTGAAGTTTTCTTTGGCTTTAAATCTATGATTGCTTGATTTATGTCTTGTTTGTTAGCAAACCCTAGGGAGGACATGTCTATTTTTTTTGATATTTTTAAATTGGGCGTATGGTAAGAGCCTCATGGCTAAGCCATCCATTAGGGTTTTTTCCTTTGGTTACTAATCAACAGGATTCTAGGCTTTATAACCAGTTGTTCCTCACTAGGTATATCATTTTGGAATGTGTGGTTAAGGGTTTTGTGCTAATGACCATCTAATCATAATTTATTTTGTAGAGCATTTGTTTCATTTATTATGAAAATCTATGTTATATGTTGTAGGTGCAAAGTGCACCGTATCTTCCCTAGGTGAGATGTTGTTACTATTGTTTAGTTTTATTATCTCTCTAACCTCTGTCTTCATTTTTTTTTTTCTAAAATCTTGTCTTTGTTAGTGGGCCCATCCTTTCTATCTTCTCGCTTGTGTTCACCTTGCATGGAGATCTCAACTGATAACTTATGCTTACTATTTTTCCAAATACTTCTTATTTATCTCAAATTATTCAGGTTTATGAGTTATCTTACACTATTACCTTCATTATTTAATGATTTGATTTTACTATGTTCTATTGATCTATCTGCACATTGTTGCAGTCTTATGCTTTTAGAGCATTTATTTATGCTCATAGTAGCATTTCATGGTTTAATACCATTCTTTTATTATATATATATTTTTTGTAAGTTGCATCGGGAGCCAATTTATCAAGGTTAACTATGGTGGACCCAACAGTTTTAAACTGACTCATAGTTGCCTTATCTGGCCCATGGAGTATCCCTCCAACCTATAATTGGTGTGCACTTACTTCAATGGAGTTTCCCTCCATTTGTTCCACTTTGTTCCTCAATGTGAGGATGATATTTTATGGGGATTTCCCATTCCAACTCCTTGTCCCCTTGGTGTATGCTCCTAGTTGTGATTTATTCATGGTATGACTTCCTACACCTTGCTCATGCTTTAGTGTATAGGTGATGAGGCTACCATATCTTGGAGCACTCCAATATTGGAGACTCTATTTGAGAAAGTTGTTTTGACCCATGCTGATTTTTTTTCCTCATGGCAATGATGTTGCTTGTCCATGATGGATTTCTTATTTGAAGGCAATATGTTGTTACTCCTCATAAACCCTTCCTTTGGTCCACATTGGTAATCATTCTTGAAAAAAATTGTAACTTGAATTTTTTGGTGCTTGAGGCACATGTTCTACTTATTTACTATTGTCTCTCTTATATTTCTTTGATAAATATACAATGTGATAATGTTCTGCATACTTTATTGCCTAGATCGTGGGTCATGTAGGTGATGGAGTTGCAACCCATTCACTTGTAGTGAGATGACTCATTAGTGGACTATCTATATCCATGTGATTGATGCAATGTTGATGCAGGTTTCATTAGTTGGCTTTGTCTGTGGTCATTTGTGCATTAGTATGTTCCTTTCATGAGAGACTTATTGCATCTATTATGATCACTTTGAGCTTATGACTTATGTTAGATATCATGTTAACTCCACTGTATGTTGGTGAACACATTCATTTATCCTCATCTCTCTTAGTTCCTCCTTGATTAAATTATTATAACTTCATTTTTTTACTAACTTGACAATTCAATGTAATTCTACTTGTGGATAGTTGTCTTGCTTTTTGTTCTCTATTTTTTTTTTCCAGGTGATCCATCAAGGAACCTTCTCAATTTTTCACATATGAAGATTTGTCTATGCTTCCACTTGATCACATTCAAAGGACTCATGTACTTCTCTTGGATCTGCAAATGTACCCTATGGCTTGAAGACAATCAAATTACTTCATATTGAGGATTAAGTTGCAAATTTTTGTAAATTATGGGTGTAATACCCCTTGATATAATTACCCCAAGTAAAGATTAAAGGGGGGTGTTAGAAGTTGTAATCTTTTCTTGGTGTGTTTATAAACCAAGGTTAATCCTCTTTTCTTTTTTGTTATAATATATTAGGATACAAGCGAAGGTATCCTAATATGTTTCATTTTGTCCTTTTTCCACTACATCTTATTTTGTCCTCTAGTGGAATATGTGAGGACAAATATTTATTATAATTTGTAATTTATATTATTCTTCCTTAAGAGGAATCTCACACTTGGCCTCATACACTTATGAATGGTGGCATTCATAGACATGGGAGTTACATTCTAACTCCTCTCTCTCATCTCTATTTAAGAGATGACCCTCCCCTCTCATTTCTAATGAGATTTCTTCCTCTTCTCAATTATTGTATGAGTGATTGCTCTCTCTCTCTCTCTCTCTCTCTCTCTCTCTCTCTCTCTCTCTCTCTCTCTCTCTTTCTCTCTCTCTCTCTCTCTCTCTCTCAGGCTTTTCATGCCTCATTCATAATGTCACAAGGGGTTTTCTTTACTTTCCCCTTTTCAAATATCTTGTCTCATGGTGCTGGATCTTGAAGCTTTCTCTCTCCTATCTTATGGTAATATCTTTTCATGCATTAAATCGCTTAGATTCTTTCTTAGTTTTACTTATTTACATATTTCTTTTTCTATTTCTAACAAACAACTGCAATAACAAATATCACACAAACCAATGAATGTTAGATGGTCAACAAGGCTAAGTAGACCTCTAGAAAGATATTCTCCTTCTTTATATTCTATTTTACTCACTAATGTTGGTGAATTTATGATGGAGCTATGTAGGTGGATACAAAGATTCAATGGGAGTCTACAAAGAAAGAAGAAATAGACTCTTTGCTGAAAAATAAGATATGAGATTTATGCAAGTTGCCTATAGGTAAAAGGGCTCTACATAAAAAATGGGTTTATAGGTTAAAAGAAGAGGATGAATGTAAGAAAATATTTAAAGTTAGATTAGTTGTAAAAATATTTGCACAAAAAAAATGGCATTGATTTTGATGAGATATTAAAAAGACTTCTACTTTCATTGATTTAATTTTGTGGCTACTGAAGATTTGTATTTGGATCAGCTTGATGTTAAAACAACCTTCTTTCATGGTGATTTGGGTAAAGAGATATATATGGCATAGCCATAGGGATTTGAGGTCAAAGGTAAGGAGAACTTAGTGTGCATATTGAAGAAAAGTTTATATGGCTTGAAAAAGCACCTCGACAATGGTATCTAAAATTTGATAGGTTTATGCATGAGCATGGATACAATAGGTGTCATTCAAATCATTATGTTTATTTTAAGAGGTTAGGTGATGATACCTACATTATTTTATATTTATATGTTGATGATATGCTTGTATTTAGGTCTAGCATGGATCACATTAAGGTGCTAAAACACTAGTTAGCACATAATTTTTTTATGAAGGATTTGGGGATAGCAAAAAAAATCCTTGGTATGAAGATTTGTAGAGATAGTAAGAATAGGAAATTGACTTTATCTTAGGCTAACTATATTTCAAAGGTGTTGCAATGATCCTCTATGGAGAATGCTAAAGTTTTCAACACACTTTTACCAAGTCATTTGAAGTTGATCAAGGAGGTGTGTCCCAAAAAAAAAGATGAGGATAAGATGTCCAAGGTACCCTATGATTCAACTATAGGAGCTTGATGTATGCTATGGTATGTACTAGGCCTGATATTGCACATGCAGTGGGAGTCATTATTAGGTATATGAGTCATCCATGAGTTGAGCATTGGAATGCAATTAAATGGATTCTCATATATTTGAGAGGAACATCTAGTAAGTGTTTACATTTTTGGGGCTCTACTACTAATTTACAGGGATATATTGACTCAAATTTGGTGGGAGATATTGATACCAGGTGGAGTACTATAGTTTATGTATTTACTATTGGTGGGGCAACCATGAGTTGGGTTTCTAGATTATAGAAGGTTTATGCTTCATCCATTATATAGACAAGTAGTATGTTGCTGCTATAGAGGTAGCCAAGGAGATAATATGCCTTTAGTTCAACATGGAAAAATTGGGACACCCTCAGAAGGATACTTATTTTTTCATAGATAGCTAGAGTGCTATTGATCTTGCAAATAATTTAGCTCCACATTCAAAGACTAAGAACATATAGTTGTGTTACCATTTCATTCAATCAATTTCAAATGATGGATAGTTAAAGATGGTGAAGATACACATAGGTGATAATCTAGTGGATATGTTTACCAAGGTAGTAACAAGGGAGAAGATGAACTCCTCTTCAGCTTTGGTTGGTCCTTTTTACTAAATAAAATAAAACAATAGTAGAGTCTAGGGTGGTTTGATATTCTAGTGGGAGCTATTAGTTTAGCAGTGCTATGATCAGTCTCCGAGTGGAAGGTTATTGTTGTGGAGTTTGATTAGTCTCCAAGTGGGAGATTCTTATGATGTGGAGCCTAATTAGACTTGGAGGTTTATTTGGTGCGATTTTCTCCCCATATTATTTATATAGGGGTTTTGGGGGTAGTGTCCCCAAGATGGGGTTCAAGAGGTAGCACCCCAGGTCACAATACAGGGTGGGGTTAACGGGGCAACACTCCCATGGGGGTTTTTGGGGGTGGTGCACCTAAAGCAAAACATGACCTTATATTATAAAAGATGCCAACTACTATTTTTATTTTGTTCTATCCCTAATTTTGTAAGTGGAAAAAAGCTTGTATAAAAAGGCTTAGGATTAGGGATTTTCAAAAGGTGTGATGCAAAAATTGGTTCTTGTGGTGGTATTAACTTGTAAGTGATTAAAAATTGTAATTGTGTTGTAATCACTACATAATAACAATATTAGACTCTTTGTTGGTGGACATAGCCCAAGGATTGGGTGAACCATGTTAAATCTTGGTGTCTTGTGTTCTCTTATGTGCGATCTTTTTTTTTTTTTTTTTGTGATATTGGTTATATTTTCATGTAACTATTATTTATTTCTAAGGTTAATCATAAAAATGGAGTCATTGAAGGTAAATTATTCTTTGGGTAAGAGAAAATCCTAGCTTTGAGCATGTTTCTTTGTTAGGCATCTTAAGAGGTTACCTAGTGACCTATTCACCACCTTAGTGTACCCATCAATTTGTGGGTGATAGAAAGAGCTTGAAGAGAGGTCTCCAAAAATGCCCTTGAAACTTTACATCTCTATTTGATATAATGGTTTGGGTCAGGCCATGGATTTTGACTAATTCTTTAAAGAAGAGATGTGTAATGTGAATGCATCATTAGTACCTTTGCATGGTGAAAAATGGACCATCTTGCTAAATCTATCCACTATGACAAACATACTATCAAATAATTATTTAGTTCTAGGCATACCCATAAAAAAATCTATTGAAATGGATTCCCAAGCCATTGTGGCAATCGGTAAAGGCTAATAAAATCCCCAATTTGTAGATACTCCTTTGGCTCCTTGGTAAATGGTACATGTTTCAATGAACTTCTTGACATCATTTCCCATCTTTGGCCAAAAATAAATCCACTTTACCATGTTTTTTATCTTATCTATTCCAAAATGACCACCTAAGCCACCACACTGCTTCTTCATTATAATGTTTGTCCTCATGGAACACTTGAGAATGCATAGTTGAGCCACCTTGGATAAGAGTACATTTTGAATTAGATATTCATAAAAATTAGTATTTTTCTTGTCCACCATTTTTGTGCATACTTCAATGGCTTCTCCAAAATTTTGATCACTTACATACAAATGCTTTAATGATTCTGTACCCATACTCTAGAGTTGAACTTCTTCGACTAATCCCACTCTTATCCTAAGGGCATCAAACCACTTTGTTTTGTATACCCTTCTTACTTTTGATATTGAAAGTACATGCTTATAGTTTCTCCATCCATTTGAGATGCTTTACTGATAATTTTTCTTGAGAATTTAAAAAACTCAATGCATGCTTATCAATGTAAACCACAAATTCCTTAGGTATTAGGTAGTGTCTCTATTTTTTTAGAGCTTTTACCATAGCATACAACTATAGGTGATATGTAGAATACTTCTTCTTTACTTCATTTTATTTTTCTAAAAATAATGGTACTGGTTTTCCCTCTTGGCTAAGGACTACACCTATGGCCAATTTTCTTGCATTAGTCCCAAAAATGTATACTTTGTTGAAGTTAGGGAGAACCAAAATAGGGTAATGAGAAACTCTATTATTCAGATACTGAAAAAGCATCATTAACCTCATTTTTGCATGCAAACTTGTTCTTTCTTTCTCCTTTGATGGTGTCTAGCATAGAACCACACACATGATTGAAATTATTGATGATTTTCCTATAGAAAATTGAAAGGCCATGGAAGATCCTTACATCTCCTTGGTTATTTGCTAGAGGTCAATTGACAATGACTTCTACCTTCTCAGGGTCCATGTTGAGGGTGCCTTGTGAAATGACAAAACCTAGGAACACAAGTTCATTTTTCATGAAGATGCATTTTTCCAAGTTGATAACAACCTTGTGTTGATGAAATATCCTCAATTAATATTCCACATGATCAAGATTATTTTCTCTACTATAACTAAATATCAGTATACCATCAAGATATATGACAACAAATTTTCCTATGAAATCAATGAATATCTCATTCATAAGCCTCATAAATGTACTAGGAGCATTACTTAAACCAAAAGGCATTATGAACCATTGAAAGAGAGATTTAGTAGTTTTAAATGTTGTCTTCCATTCATCTCCTAGATTGATCTTGATTTGATGGTAGCCTAACTTCAAGCCAATTTTGGTAAAATAATAAGCACTTCTTAGTTGATCCAACAGATCCTCAATTCTTGGCATGGGAAATTTGTATCTTCTTGTGATTTGTTTTACAACCCTATTGTTAGTACATAACCTCCACTTTCCATCCATTTTGGGAGCAAGGATAGATCAGACTACACAAGGACATAGACTTCTTTAAATCAATCATTTCTCTAGCAGATCATTGACTTTATTTGTAATATCTACATGTTGTACTGGTGTGATTTTTTAGGATTCCTTGTTAGGTAGGGAGGAGCTAAGGACTGGGTCAATCTAATGACTAATATCTCTTATGGGAGGGAGGTTTGAGGGTGGGTCATAGGAAATGACATCACTATATTTGAGTAGCAGATCCTTGATTTTATTTGGAATAGGTTCCTTATCCCTAGAACTGATGTTCTCCTTAGCTTTAGAAACTAGTATGAATCCTTGGGAGTCTGGTTCTTTCAATGGCTTCATCATTTACTTCTCTCCTATGGTGACTATAGTAGACTCTACCTTAGGGTTAGGCATTGGTTTCATTATGAAAGTTACCCCATTATTTGTTATAGAATAGTTGTTTTTCCTAAAATGGTGTCTGGCATCTACATCATATTGTAAAAGGAGAATGTGGGAGGAATCCATATCAACCACATCACAAAGAACTTTATCTTCAAAATATTCAATTGAGAACTCTACCTAAGCTTGTCTAGTTACTAAGATTTGATGACCTTTTATGAGCCAAGAGACATGAAAGTGCAAGGGATGGGGCTTCTTAGGAAACTTAAGTTTCTCAAACATTTTAGAGGACACCAGAATTCCTAGTTGATTTAGAATCAATTAGTAAACTACATACCTTTCCTTGGCATTTAATTTTTGTTTTGAATAGGTTCTTCCTTTGGGGTGGCTCTTGGGTTTGAGGCATCTACACGAGGGTTTGTCTTATTATCAAACATCCACCTTCCTCAAGTTCAAGATCCGTATATTCAAGTTGATCTTCTTCAACAAGTTGAGTTATCCTCTCCCCTTGATTGTTGTTCCTCTTCTCAGAACACTTTCCTGCATAGTGACCTAACTAATTGCAGTTGTAGCACTTGATGCTTTCATTACCTCTTTCTTTGCCTCTACCAAAGGTCTTTCCTCCTCTATAGTTCTCTTTGGAAATAGATTATTCATGATCCTTGTTATGATTAGAATTTTTACTACCATTTTTTTCCCCTTTGCTCCAATATTTTTTTTCCCCTTATAATCTTTATTATTGTTATTCTCCTTCCCTTTTCTTTGGTCCTACCTCCTTTTGCATTTTTCTTCCACTTTGATGGCTAATTGATAGCACTTATTCATAGAAGTGGGGGTATGAAGGATAATTTCCTCTTGGATGGGTACCTTGAGGCCATTCATTTATTGTGTAAGTTTTTATTCCTCATCCTCTACTATGTGGGTCTTCATACACAACTTTAGGAAGTCCTCTATACATCTAGATCCTTTTGTTTCAAACTCTAATTCCTCCTATAGAGATTTACCCTAAGTTAGAGCTGCCTCCTTCAACTTGGACTTTTCCATCTTTACTATTTTTTTCTTTGGAATGTCTTTACATTCAAAGAAACTAGTTAGGGCCTCAATCCAATCCAAGGCTAGATCAAATTTCATCTTGCCATTGAAAGTTGGAAGTTTCAACTTCCCCTCCATGGTTCTCTTATCCATGGACTTGAGATTCTTTAATCAAGTTTTTTTTTTTGTAGTCACTTCACCATCTTCCTCAAGTTGTTTAGCCTCAATATTTTTCTCTTGTTCAAATTGTACCCCTTTGTTTTTTCCCAACTTGCTTTCAAGTTTTTTCAACCTCTTTGCTAGAGAAGCATTAGCTGACCTTTGTTCTCTCATGATCTTTGAGAGTTCAACATTGGTTACCCTTGTAGGTATTTCTTCTTCTTTAGTAGGATACACGACTCTAATACCACTTCATGCAATTGACCCTAGTTGATTAGTCCTTCAATCAATAACTAGTCCTTAGATCCCCTCCAATGAAGATATGCTAAACAAAAGTATCCTTTATCCTTATCAACCGTGCTTCAGCACCAATCACAATTTCTCAAATAGGATGTTAGGTCATCAAAACCAATATCCCAGACAAGGAAATCCTAATCACAAGGTAGATCCTTCAATCTAGACAACTTATCCCAAATTTCCCAAAAATGCACAAATTGACAACATTTTGACACAAGACCTCAAAATGAAAAATAAGACCAAGGGAGACTCAAGGATGGAATTTTAGTCTTTTTAGGTTTAAAATAAGGTGGAATAATGATTAAAACCAAATTATGCAACATTTTTCATATGGTTTCTTCACAAATCAATCATATTAGGCTTGTAGCCCTTTTTCATGAAAATATGAATTACCTTCAATAATCTCCACATAACCTTATGAATAAATCACATATTCAGGTACCCTTTTGGGGTTTACAAAAAATACCCAAACACTAGGACAAGAAGATACAAACAATCTAGGGTCTTTCTAATGAATGGTTCATAAAGCACAACACTTGAAAAAGGTTTTTCAAATGGGGTTGCAATCTTTGGGTTTAACCATGGAGGAAACTTCCTAGTTGAGCACGCTCAAGCTAGAGTAGTACTAGGATGGGTGACCTCCCAAGAAGTCCCAGTGCTTCACCCTTGTGAGCATCACCTAGATCCAATGAGTGTTAAGTGTTACATTTATTCTCATGAGATATGGATTCATGTTGAATCACTACTCATGATATATGGGTCAATGAGCTTGACTCAAAATCACACAGTTATATTCTGATAGCAATATCACAATTTGACTTGCTATGGAAATTATCCCTTACTTCTCAATTGATGAGCTTAAGAGGCTTTCTAATAAATGGTTCATAAGGTAAAAAACTTGATGAAGGTTTTTAAAATTGGGTTGCAATATTTGGGTTTAACCATGGAGGAAACTCCATAGCTAAGTGTGTTGAAGCTGGAGTAGTACTAGGATGGGTGACCTCCTAGGAAGTCCCAATGCTTCACCCTTGTGAGCATCACCTAGATCCAATGAGTGATAAGTTTTCCATTTATTCTCATGATATATGGATACATGTTGAATAACTACTCATGATTAATGGGTCAGCGAGTTTGACTCAAATCACATAGTTATATCTTGATAGCAATATCACAAAACTAGGGTTTTCCAAATTTCTTCCCTAGGCAAGTAGCCCTATTAGGTCTCCAAATACAAAGGAGATATACTTTGAAAATGCCCAAACTTTAAACCAATTATTGAGACAAGAAGTGGAAAGCATAAAAAGATTCCAAACCTAATTTCAAGACCTGGTGTCACTTTTGGATCAAGTTATGGGAGATATTGACTAGTGTTATAAGCATGCACATGGATCTTGCATGACTAGGGCACCAGATTTTTATTGGCCACCTAAACATAAAATTATTACACCAAGAGAATATTAAATTACATAATAAACACTTGGATTTAATTAGAGGCCATCAAATTCCCATGGTGAACTCCTGAGATATGGTAAATTATTTGTGAAACTCTAGGTATGACAACTTTTCTAAACCACTTCTACAAAAAGTCAAATATCTTGAGTTAGTAGATTGATCAATATGTTAAACCATGTGGATTGGAAAGAAAATTTATCCATGTTACTAATAATGTAGGTTAGACACCCTAGTGCATCCATACAATTCTATATATGTTGTCACAACATGAATTTGGCAAGAAATCTAAGTTATTTTTACTGATTTGAATGCAAAAGTAAATTATTGTTACCTACCACTCACTTAAAAGGGATTATGTAGGATTTACCAATATTAATAATGGAATTTGAAACCAATTTTGGTGGTTAGGAAAGAAAACATAAATTTTTACAATTTTTCCTTAAACATTGATTGACAACTTTTGAGCTATTTTTGCATTTTATGCAACTTTTGCAAATTTTGAACAAAATATGTTAATACCTTAACTCAATGATCCAAATAGGATCAAAACATGCAAAAATCATAAAAATATGAAATATCTTAAGATTTTATGTCAGGCCTTCCCCCGACCCATCATAGCATAGATACTTTATTTCCATTTTGTTATTTAGGACTGGATATTTCAAAGTATATTTTGATACTTGATGGACAGTAAATTTTGCTACTTATCTTATGACTTTTACCTTGTGATTTTCCATTATGATCTATATTATGACTTAGTTTTACATAATCAATAAATTAATGAATATTTATTTAGCACTTCACTATGATGATAGGAAATAGAATTATGTTGTGATTCAAAATGCTTATATTGATCTTGTTAGAAAAGTCAGTAATATTTAGATTTTGAGGTTTAATGATTAAATGTATGTAAGAAAATGATGGAGAATAGGAAGTTAATTATGGAATGTTTTATATGTGAAATGTAGAAAAAAAAAATTTATCATGTATCTTTAGTTTAATATGTATTTTATATGGAACTATTCATTGGATTACTGATGCTCAAGTTTGGTGTGTAGAAAAGGACCATGTAAAACATAATGGGGAAATAAGGTATAAACACGTTTTAATATGACATTGTCAAGGTGAATTTTTAGAAGAATCATAAACCTCATTGTGATGTGTTTATTTTTTAAACATGAGATGTATGTGTTTAGTATATATTTCATGAGTATATTCAAAACATGTCATGTGTGATGTATAGTGAAATTTTGTGTGTGCCACTTGACACTTGTACTCATTATGTGGAAATGACATGTTGTCTAAAGATGGATCATGTAGCCACATTATCTCAAGTTAAATTCCTTGATTGAGAATTAGAATTAATTGCCTTGATTTAGTAAGGGAAACAAGGGTTACACCATAAGAAATTTTGAATTGGACTTTACCTAGAATTGTGAGGACCACAAGTAGCTCTTAGGTGAATTTGTGATGAAAATAAACCCTACCCATGATAATAATTTAAGTTATGGGGCTAATAGTGACCATTAGGGTTCCTATAAGACCTAGGAGACCCCAAAAAGAATTCATTTTATATTGAATCCCAAAATGGGAGTCATATATAGGGGCATGGCCAAACTAGAAACCCACTTGCCCACTCTCTAACTTTATAGACATTTAGGGTTTGGAGGAAGAGGATAAGGAGCTCTACTACAAATAGGTCGGTATCCATGATCCATGGTGTCTCTTCATTTCATCATAGATTTTATATGGTGGTCTTGCATTGCATTGTAGATTTGTTATGGAGTAGATGTGGTTTTGTGAAGAATCTTGTTGTATATGTGTTGAATGTGATAATCTAATGAGATTTATTTCTTCAATCTTTTTTTATTTTGTTCATTTTGAAATTTTGTGTGAAATGGGTTTGAAGCATCACTCACCCTTGGGAGGGAAGAGATGCTTGGATGAAGGGGTTAGTTGGGCTCACCCATGTAGTTTAGAAAACTCTCCCATGTGTGGAGATAATTTTGATGTGTTTCAATGAAATATGGTTTTCATGATTACTTGCATTCTTGGGAGGTATAAGGAGGTGTATAAAGAAGGAAGACATTGTTAAGCCTTGAAAGGGGCATGTTACTTATCAGAATATGTGAATATATGTGATCCACAGATTTGAAATTCTCCTCATGGAGAGAGCCCATCTTCACCCTATATTTTGATTATCTTTTTAGAATCTATGTGAAAGCCTTGGGATGTTTTGTATTGTGTTGTGTTGAATTTGTGTTGTTATAGTATGCATGGTACGTGAATGTGAAGGTGTGCAACTATTTTTGCCTTATTTCCCAAAGATTGGTGGGTGGCCTCCTTGAGGCCTAGGTTGGGAGGTGTGCCTCCATGGTTCCAAACCTTTTTTGTCCCTATTTTTTAGGTTTACTTGATGATCTTGGAAACTTGGAGTTCATGTAGTTTATTCATTGCATAGGAGAGAAGGCTCTATTGTAATCTGTTGAAATAGAGAAACAAACTCCATCTTGTTATGTTTATTAGTTTGTTTGTAAGAGTGCTATCATTATTCTCAATAATTTGTCATTAGAAAGATTGTGAATCATCTATTTATTGTAAAATGAAAAATTCCCTCCATTGTATATCTTTATATAGTGACTTCACGAACTTATGTGCATGCTTGATAAATATTGGATAAAAGCTTGAGAGGATCATAAATGAAAGAGTTATTGTAGTGATGTTATTGGTTCCTAATTTTGGATATGAATGTATTGAAGAGAAGAGTTAATCATCAATGTATGCACTTTTATTATGTAAATAAGATTATCTATTGTTATTCCATTATTCTCCATGCTCATAGAATAATTAGGTGCTTTTTGTGATCAATCTTGATTCATACATAGTTGTAGAATATGCATTTGATAGATAATGGATTCATATTTAGTTTAAATCATGAAATGGAAATCATTATGAAATTTGAATACTTGTTATTCCTGAAGTTGCATGCAAAATATTTCAGTTATGTTTCATATAGAAGTATTCTTGTAGTTGAATTGATAGCAATAGGATAATTGTTATGAACACAATCATTAGATTTACTCTATAGAATATGCATTGGATTGGATTATACTATGCTAAAATATAATCAATTCATTTTTGATATAATCATAAGAATCCATAAAGAAAACTAGCCAAAAAAATTTAGCTTCAAAAGTAACTTGTAGGTGCATATTTGCTTGCTAGAAAATGTATGGCAACTCAACTAATTCACTTTCCAACAATTACAGTCAATAGAATATTAATATTTGAATAAAATAAGCATATTATACTTTTAGTAATATAAAAATATATTAGTCAACTTTCATAATAATGGGGGCTACCCAAGAAGTGTGTGTGTGTGTGTGTGTCTATATATATATATATGAATGTATGGGTTGAAAGAAAGTACCTGCCAGCCAATCATCAATATATATATATATAATTACCCATCCTATGGACATAACTTGGTCATTATTAATGGTAGGTGAGTTTTATTATAAAATATATATATAATATTGCAAGTGGGGGAAGGGAGGACATACCTTCCCCCCCACTCCTCCTTGGTGATATACACATTAAGGGGGGGCATTTATTGTCTTAGGCACCTAGAAAAGGCACACCTTTCCCCTCCTTCCTCTTTCCCACATGGGAAGAGAGAGGGAAGGGTGGGGACTATTGGGAAAAGGGGAGGGTAGTTGGTTAGGGGTAGGGGTAGGTAGGTAAAGTAAGAAGGTTTCTTTTTAAGTTTTTATTTTTATTTTAAAATTTTTTTTTTTGGTGCATTGCTAAGGTAGAAGGGGTAACATGGGGATTAGGGAGTTAGAAAATTTTAATAGAAGAATTAAAATTTAAAATTTTAAAATGTTTATTTTATTAGGTAGATGTAGTTAGGAGTAGTCTTAAGAAATTAATGAAATTTATGCAGTTGGATTAGTTAAGGATAATTATATTTTAATCTTTTAATGCATGTATTAATTAAAGATGATTACTAAGTGGTGGTCTTGTAGCATAGATTTAGGAATAGTTCCAATTAAGTGTGTGTGTGTGTGTGTGTGTGTATACTAAAAATGTTTGGATAAAGAACTTAATCAAGGCTTAATCTTTAAAAAAGTAAGGTAAGTACATAGGGTATAAAATTAGTATTTTTGGGAAAATTAGTAAATTAAGAGAAATGTAATAATAATATTAGTAATAAATAAATAATTAAATTTAAAAAAAATCAAATCAAATAAATAATAATAAAGACATAGATAGTAGTGCATAATCAAATGATTAAGATAATCATAAAAGATCTTTGTGACACTATACCGTAGAACCATTGTCTTGTAAATTGAAATTTCACATGTATTGTGAAGTGTCTTAATCTGGAGAATTGTAGGTGAAGGGCTATAATCGTAGCATCTTAAAACTTAGCTTGCATTCTGTTATAAGTAACTAGGTAACCATCTCATAGGAAACATGAAATTCAATTTTTTCGTGGAACAAACTTTGTCCCATCATCTAACCTTAGCACCTCCAAGTTTATGAATAGATTATGTATCTTACCTTCATATTTCTCTCTTGTTTCAAAAAAAAAAGTTGTGTTTTTGCCTTATTGAATTTTTGGGCATGACATTTTAAGCCATTTGACCATAGTTGACCATAGTTAAACAAGGGTTTATAATTATGCCAATCCTAAAACTAGGCCTTACAAGTAGGTCCAAATGCTTAGATGTTAAAACTAATCTATCCCATAGGTTCTTAGGACTTGTGATATTCTTCATTTGATTTGGGTGCTCCTATACCAATTTCCAACTCCCCTTTCTATTGTAAGTCAACATTGTCTTCTAAGTGTAGCCTTCTCTTTTAGATAGAGGCTTAAACACTACTTCAAATTGATTCACTTTATACAAATCATTAGCTTTAGTAATTCATGATTCATGAGGTGTAGAGTGATGCATTTCTTAAGAATTCATTCTTGATTCACATTTGTTGACATTATATCCATTTTTCTCATTGCAAATGGTGGATGATAATCAAGGCAATCTATTTATCTCCTAACATTGGCCGTAACATGTTTGAAATTAAATTTGATCATAGAAGATTTCAAATCTTGGATGGTTGCAAAAATAAATTACACTAACCCTTGCACTAGGTTCTAATCTAGTGAAGACAAATTCATAAAACATATCCTTGTGAGATTTTTTTATAGAAAAATCAGTGTTGTAATGAATTGTAACAAGTGTTAGCCATGGGATCTTATCAGAATGTTCCATTATTTATGGTTTTTCTTATGTAAAACCCTCAAACTTAATGGATAGTGAATTTGATAGATAATTATGGTCATTATTTCTTATCAAGACATTTTTACTCCATGAGTATGACTATGTAATCTACTAAAATTAGTCGGGCCCCAAAGTGGGTCAGGCTAAACCTTTTTTGAACTAAAATACCTGACCCTTCAAACTGATTGGTTAATCACCTATCCTTGATTAGATTCCAATTCAATTACTATTGCATCATTTTAAAAACTCACTTTACCCCTTTTTCAAACCAACAATTTTCTACCACGAAGGCCTATGAACTGGCTTTAAAAATAGACTAAATGAAACAATCTGACCTTGAAATAAACATACTAATTCTCAATTCCACATTCTTTTACCCTATTAGATTGCACCTCATGATTAAATTTGGGTCAAAAGATATTGTCCATCAAATTTTCTCACTTGAAACTACCTACAAGTAAACATGTTAGAAAATAATAAAGTGTGCTCGATTTTGGCTTTGAAAATAGATCATATGAACACTTGAGGGCCTAAAAATTGGGGCATTAGCTTACTATCATGCGGAGAGTATGAATCTATGATTTTTTTCTCATGATGAAATAGTGGGAAAATTTGGAAAGCATGTGAAGCTAGGTACTTGGATATGTATAACTAGGAACACTACTAGAATAGTGATTTTCACAAATAGAATGGATCTGGAAAAGTGTGTAGATGGAGTTGTCAAGACTTGAAAGCTAGCACACTTGAAGTATTTTTAGAGTAGAATACAATGGTATAGTCCATTTGGTTGCATATATCATTGATTTAGAGTTACTAAATACTAACCAAGGCTACCAATTAATTTGTACCTTTAGATACTAGTAACATTTCATAAATTACATTTGAAAACTAGTCAAATAGATTCATCATAGGCTCAAATCTGGGACATAGCATTTATCTAACCCCTAGAATTCCATTCAAAATTAATTATCTCATTTTTTTCAAATGGTTCAAAGTTATACCTAGTCAACTAGGGCTTCCTAGAATTCTAAGAAGTATGCATTAGCATGACAACAGGAAACAACCAACTTTGAGGGATTCAAAATGTAGTCAAAACATATCAAAATGACTTAAAATTTGAAATATAGGTTCTTTGATATGTATAATAAATAATCCAAAAGTTTTGAGTCATTAAATTTAACTAGGTGTTGGATATTAAATTGCAAACCTAGCTTCCGATCATTGTTTAACACTTAGGCAAAAATACAGATTTGAACAATGCCAAAATAAAACTTTATGTAATGACTCTGAATGGAAACTTATCATTATAGAATGTATTAATATAATGAATGGAAGGTGTTAGAAACATGAAACATTTTATAGGATTCAAAATAATATTCAAGTGCACATTCATGAAAAGCCCTTATAGGGCTCAACTTGACTCAAAATTTAGAATGGTACTTAAAATCAGGGCTTCAATTTTAAGTCCCAACACTTTTGTCTCAATATTACCCTTGATCACTTTGTTTAAGGGTTTCAAAAATTGGATTTGGTTCTTTCCTAATTTCAATTTTCTTGGCTAACACTTCTCCAATAAGATATCCAAGACCTGTCTTGTCACATGAGGGTCTCTGGTGAAATATTTGTTCATCAATTTTCTCACTACTGGAATAAAATTTCTTTAATTGTTGCTTAGCTTGCACGAATTCTCTTGTTACAATGATATTTTAGTTTTATAATTTTTCATGCTCAATCTTGATATAATCTAATTTAGATGTTACTAAAATCAACTGGGATCTAAGGTCTACATCCTCAAATTTCAAATTAGGTTCATTTTTACTATCATTTTTCTTAAGACTCAACTTAAGTTCAATAATTTTCAACTCATTCTCCAAGATCTCATTTTATTTCTTTAGAATTTAAACTTGATCATTACTATTAATTTTCTCACTTGGTTCTTTCTTAGATTTTAGATCATCTATCTTATCTTTTAGTTTACCAATACATCCTTTTGCATCTTTATACCTATTTTTCAAGTTGTCTCTTTCTTCTATAAGAAGATCAATTTTTTCAAGATCTTCTTCAAGGTTTCTCTTCAACTATTCCATATCCATAGGGATCTTACTTAAGTCATTAAGCCTCTTCTTAGTAACTATTATATGATACCAATTGTTACAAATAGATAATACTAAGAGGGGGGAGTGTGAATAAGGATTCTACAAACTTTTTTCCATAATTGGATATTGTCAATTACTTTATAACTTGCATATGAAAGTAAAAAACTAATTTTGAATAGTAAATATAACCATACACAAAGAGAACTCATAACACCATTATTTTTTAACTAGGGAAACCCTAGCCAAGGGAAAACCTCGATAGGGATGACACCCACAAGATGATCCACTAAACAAAAGAACCCTATTAAGGATATTGACCTTGTTAGGAGTCTATGAAATACATATAGTGTCTCAAGTCCTTACTAGAGGGATAAGCCCTATTAAAAGACTCAACCCTATTAGGAGTTGGTAGATCAAATAGAATGTATGTCAGAAGATCCCACTACCCTAACATGCAAATATACAATTGAGTTTATTCACAAGACTAGGTATACATACAATACTATCTTACAACTATAGTTCATACTTGATCTAATCATACATTGGATTTTACATCACATAAGGCTTGCACATTAAATAATCTTTCCTCATAATAGCTCACATCACATGCATGCTTCCCATAATCTATGCAAGATAAGATCTTTACTTATATCTCACAAATTAATAAATCTCATCTTAGTTGGCCTTCATGTCTTCACATGCTTGACTTATTATAAAATCACATAGAGATTATCATCTACAATGTTGTTTCATCATGACTAAGTAATTATTTTGTTACCAAAATAATTCATTAAGTTGTACAATCACATAAAATCTCATTCTTTATTCTTCCCTATTATATTCTAGAACTAGTAAATCAATTATAACTTGCGTTGTATTGTCCATACACATCTATGCACTGACATATGTCATCAGGATACCACCTTCTAGTGATACCTAAATGCAGATGTCCTAAATCAATCTCTATCAATCATACACATCATATTTGTCTCTATACTAATGTGATTTTTCTACAACTTAGACAATTTTATAATTCAAATTGCATAAATGAAATATTGAATACATGTTGCCATAAATGACAATACTCTAGACATCTATCTGGCCATATTGCCAACACTTTATGCCAACATGCTTTGCATTCCTTTTTCCATATCAAAATGAAGGTCTTTTGACATATAGTGTAATTTATGAAAGAAAAAGTCTTCACCTCACACTAACTAGCCATTATTGGATCTTATCAATCTTCTAATATCCCTCTTGTCTACTACCACCATGATCTAGTACTCTAATTCACCATAAACTCTATTGCATTACTACATATGTCAAAAGTCTAAAAAGCCCAAAGAAATACACACACACACACACCCATACACTAGAATGTAAAAGTAAGGCCCAATCTGATAACAAATTACAACTAACTTGTAGATTATAGATCTTTGTTTAAATCCTCCATTCTACTTGGCTTTCACACACTTAATCTTTCATAGCTTGTTCACCCTTCAAGAATTCATACTCTTCAACCTTCTTTGTTTGTATGCCAACTGTAGTCTCTTTTGCTCAGCTATTGAATGAAGTAATACCTTAGACTCCTTGTCTTCATTAGGTTCTCGTACTTGAAAACCTTTTCTTAGGACCAACTATGTCTATAAATTGAGAATTTAGATCTTTGTCCACTTAACCACAATCATCCATTTCATGATTTTTTGGGATTAGGTGGGATACAATGAATCTACCCACTTTTCTATTTGGTTCCTCTAGAAACTTTTTCTACAATCTTCCTAGATTTTGCCTCAAAATAGTTTACCCTAAATTTTGTGCCACCAGCTCATTATGGTTATCTTCCACATGCTTTACATAATTTAAGAAATCAAATTAGTCATCTTGGATTCATCAAATGTTTGATTTAACACTATTTTTTATCACTCAACATCCATACTATTCTATCACTTGGCCAACAGTAGTTCACTTGGAAAACACTAAAGTTTATTGGTGCTTGGCACAAACTAAATGTTACTTAGCATATACTAACAATCACTTGGCTTGCACTATTTTTCACCTTTGCTTGAAACCTCTTGATTTTCACTTTTCTTCTATTGATTTCTACTCCTAAAGTAAGATCCTTGACATCAAATTGTAAAATATAGCTTTAAACTTAGCTGATGCAAGGAACTACTCATACTTCTTAAGTAGCTTTAGATAAGGCTATCACCCTTATTTTACCTCTAAGATATTCATGTGCATCCTTAGATAAAGCTTTTATGAATATATTAGCCATCCATTATTTTATATTCACATATTCCATCCTCACTTTTTTGTCTTGAACTAACTCTCTCAAGTAATGATATTTGATTGCAATGTGCTTAGTCTTCATGTGAATCATAGGGTTCTTTTCTATATTTAAATCACTTGTATTATCACAATAAAGTACCATAGGTTTAGTGATTTCCTCCTTCATACCTTTAAGTAGCTATTTCATCCATACCAGATTTGTACAATTGACTATAACAACCACATATTCAACTTTAGTAGTAGATTCAGATATACAATTTTGTTTCTTGTTGGTCTCGGTGACCAGCTTCTTTCCTAAAAAAAATGCTGCACTACTTGTGCTCTTTCTATCATCAATCTTTCTAGCCCAATCAAAATCTATATAGGCTCTTAACTCAAATTTTCCATTTTTCTTGTAGTATAAACCATAGTCTTCTAGTCCTTTTAGATATCTCATAATTCTCTTATCAGCCATCAAATGATTCTTCGTTGGATTTTTAGAAAATATTGCAACAATCCAAACAACTAATTCAATTTTAGGTCTTCTATGCACTACATATTACAACTTGTCAATCATAGACTTGTACAATGTTTGCTTCACATTAGTAGAAACATCATTCTTTGACAGTTTCTGTCCTCTCACCATATGTGTTCTAACTGTTTTTTAATCTTCCAATCCAAAAGTTTTCAATATTTCTTTCACATACTTAGACTAAGTGATGTATATACCATGTTTCATCTGATATATTTGCAAACCAATAAAGAGCTTGATCTCTCCAAATATAGACATATCAAATTCTTTCTTCATTTCATTTGCAAATGCATTACATAATGTATGTTGACCTCCAAATATGATACCATCAAGAAAAAATTCAGCTAGTAAAATACCTTTACCTCCGTCTATCTTCAAGTAAAGATTATTATTATCATTAGTCTTCTTGAAACCATTTCTCATAAGATCATTGTGAAGCCTTTCATATCATGCTCTTGGGACTTTCTTTAAACCATATAAAGCTTTGTGTAGTCTACATACCATGTTCTTGTTGTTAGAATCAAAATATCCTTCAAGATATTCTATGTAAACCTCTACTTCTAATATACCATTGAGAAATTCTAACTTCACATCCATTTGATAAACTTTGAAACCTTTGTATACAGAGTAAGAAAGCATAGCTCTTACTCCTTCCATTCTTACAATAGGGGAAAATGTTTCTCCATAGACTATTCCTTCTTCTTGTGCATAACCCTTGTAAACTATTCTTGCCTTATTCCTTGAGATTTCACCATTTTCATCTAATTTTTTTTTGTACACCCACTTTGTTCTAATCACATTCTTGTCCTCTAGTCAGGGAAATAGAGTCCATGCCTTGTTCTTCTTAATCTAATCAATCTCTTCTTTCATGGATTTACTCCAATACTCATTCTCTAAGGAATATTTCACTATCTTAGGTTCATGCATTCTCAACAAACATGTATCACTTCTCATCATGTTCCTTATCATTGGTCTAGCATCTTTATCTCTAATTATTTATTCATAAGGGTGATGTCTTTTGAAATACTTTAACAATCTTGGTCCTTCTCCTTTTTCCTCAATGGGTCTATCAACTTCATAATTAATATGTGCTTCCCTATCAAGTAGATTGATATTCCTTTCATGTACACTTATCTTAGAATTAGAATGTGTCCCAGCTTCTATCTTCAACTTGGCTCCTGACTATAACATGGTTTCTTAATGCAACTCGACATTCATTGTATGTGACTTGATAGTCACACAAAATTGATCTTGATTTACAACTTGGTTTACTACATCTTCATCAGCAAGCATGCCTTCATAAATGTATACAAATGATTGGTACTCTTGAGGTTCCTTCATAAGTTTAGCTCAATGTACCTCTATATATGAACATCAAAGTTTACATTTGCACTTTCTAAAACTTTGTTAGTGTTACTATTTAAACATATATAAGCTTAAATTCTTGTGGAATAGCCAAGGAATACACCTTCTTCAATTTTAACATCTAATATACCATTCTTGAAATCCTTAAGAATGTAGCACTTGCTTCCAAATACCTTAAAATATTTTACATTGGGTGAGTATCCATACCATATTTCAAAAGGTGTTGAATGAGTAACTATTTTGACTTATAAATAGTTTAAGGTATAGATAGTTGTACTTACAACATCTCTCCAATATTTTAAAGAAGCATTATTCTCCATCATGAGTGTTCTAGCACAATCCATTATAGATCTATTCCTCCTTTCAACAATCCCATTTTGTGGAGAGGTCCTAGGTGTAGAAGTCTATCTCTTGATTCCTTTGTCATGACAGAACATCTCAAAGTCATTTGATTTTATTCCCCACCTCTATCAAATCTCAGAAATTTCAAGCTATTGTTCTCTCATTTTCCACTCTAGCTAAGTACCACTTAAACATTTGGAAAGCATCATATTCCTATTTTAGAAACATAACTATCATTGTCATAGAATAATCATCAACAAATATGATAATGTACTTGTCATGTTTGTAGCTTTGTACACGAATTAGTCAACCCAAATCAGTATGAAGTAATTCCTAAATTTCTTTAGAGGTCTGAGTCTCACTTTTAAAACTAAATTTTGTCATTTTTCCTAAAAAACATTATTTGCAAATCATATTTTCAGATTTCTTTAGTTTAGGAAAACCTTTGACTCTTTTCATGTTACTGATACTCACTAAGTTATCAAAGTTAACATGACATAACCTCTTGTGCCATAGAAACACATTATCAAATTCTACAACAAGACAAATATCATCATTTATATCAAGATAAAATAGATTACTTGTAGTATGATCACCTTTTCCAATAGTTTCCCATTAGTGTCATAGAACTTTTCTATCTTGTTCTCAAACTCTACTTTATATCCTAAACTATTCAGTTGTGACACACTCAATAAGTTATAGTTAAGTCCTTCTACATAATAATAATTGTCACACATGATCTTTTTTATGATTTTTATTAATCCTTTACCTTTTATCAAACAATGTGCATCATTACAAAATCTTACACTATTTTCATCATAATAATCAAGGGTAATGAACTTACTTTTATCTTCAATCATGCGATGTGAACACCCATTGTCAATGATCTATTTGTCACTCTTGTTCACATAAGATATAGTGTACTTTCCTCATCCTTATCAAAATCATCCTTCATTACAACATACGCCCTTTCATCATCATGGTCATCAGATCCATCTTTGGTTTCCTCTTCAACAATGTAGCAAGACTTCTTTCCTTTTTCTTTATTATCTTTTTTCTCCTCATCTCTATTACTTATGTATTTGTCTCCACTTCTATTGTTCTTTTCTCTATACATCTAGCAACAATATGACCAGCCTTATTACAATTAAAGCACATGATTAATAACTTACCTTTGAATTTTCCATTTCCTCTATTAAATCTCATTGCCAATAATGCTTCAAGATATTCTACATCCTCCTCATCTATATTACTATCACTAGAAACATATTTGACCTTTTTCTTCTTCTCTTTAGGGTTTTTTAATGATAGTTTATCTTTAAAAGAAGATTCAACATTCTAGGATTTTAAATTATCAAAATTAGAGAGTTCAAAGGCAGTGAGTTTACCTATCAATCCTTCAAGGGTCAAATCTTTACAATTTGTGCAACTTAGTTCTTATATAGAAGATACTCTAATACCATAGATAGACAATAGGGTTCTTAGTACTTTGTTGATCATATTCTCATCTTCAATATTACTAGTTTATCCTCTAATAGAATTAAGTACTTCTTTTAGTCTGGCACAATATTGAATTGTATTCTCACCTTCTTGCATTCTTATATCATCAAACTTACCTCTCAAACTTTAGATTTGGCTCTCAGAATATTTTTTCCCCTCCATAGATCTTTTCTATAGCATCCCACATCTTCTTAGTAATATCACATTCCTTGATGCCATCAAACTCAATGTAGCTTAGGTAAGATGCAATCTTTAACATATCCTAATTGTGTTCTTTCTTCTTTTTTAGATCCTTGATAGTTAAGGCTCTAGCATGGTCCACATGCTCAATGGTGATGGTAGATTATGTACAATCTCCAAGTCTTCCTAGATGTAGCTTCATTAGACTTTGCAATTTAACGAAGTTCTCCTTGTTAAGCTTGGGTACCTCTCTTTTGTAAATCTTGATCGATTTCTTCTAGTACCTTCAAACTAGTCTTCTCAAGCATTATGACTCTAATATCAATTGTTAGAATTCTTTAGAATAATTGAGATGGGGGTGAATTAGTTATCAAAGGTCCAAATGTATAATTAAGACTTTTCAATTCTTAGTAGATCCATATCCACAAAAAGTTGTCATGCATGCATCCACCATAGCTATGATACCACTTGTAAGGAAACTTCCAAGAAAGAATATAATTGTTTCCACATAACCCATAATAGATCTAAAAAAAATATGTAATTAAAATCTACATGCAAGAGAATAGACAACATACCCACAAAAAAGTGACACAAGATATACCCTAGGAAACCCTCATTGAGGGAAAAAACCTAGCCTCTAAAAGCATCCATCACCATGTATTATTCAAAAAAAAACTATTACAATACAACCATGGAAGCCTTCAAAGCCATAGACACAACCAAGAAATCCATGTGAACAAGCATGAATCCACACATCCCATGCCATGCTTCCAACCTTCACAAATGCTCCTTGGATAACCTATCAAACCTTGTCCTACTCAACTCTTGTCTTTTTACCTTCTTCTTCTTCTTAGACCAACAACTACCCTTGTGGCTTCTTGTATAGTAGAAAGTCCCACAAAACCACCAAGTGGTATTACATAAACCATGTGCTACCTAAACCATTAACCCCACATTTAATATTGGAATTTTAATTCTTTTTCCCAATATTAAACAATTACATGAAATATTATCATAATGTTACAATACAACTGATCAAGTATATCCCATGGGAATCTTTCCATGTTCACATCCATCTAGGTGCAACTTTACATAATAAAATAAAATGATAGAATATAACAATATTATGTAATGTTTGCAACACCCATTATATCAAAAAACCTCTAAATGTATAGACATGCTCAAAGGTCTAGTCACATAATGCAAATGAGTCTAGATTTATTGAATCACCAAAGGGTTTAATTTAAACAATTAAATAAGATACATTGACCATACAGGGATGACATTGGTAACATATGAACAACTAAACCACTAACTCCATGTGCCACTGGTAGGGATATAAATCGTGCACATTAAAAGACACAATCAAGTGCAATTGAATATAATAACATAGTCAAAGCAATAAATGCATTAAATATCCTAATTTAACCATTTATTTTATCATACTAAATTAATTCTTGTTACATCACTCACTTTTGAATAAAGAATCACAAAGCAAGAATGAAGTAAATAACCATATCATTAAATCCAACATATATATAATCAAAGATATGTCCAAATACCATATTACTAGATGTCATCATAAAACATACCAAATTGAATATTTCACAAGTATTTAACATTTCAAATTTGATAGAGTATTATGAAGGAGGTGATGTAGATGAATTTGTAGAAGCATAGTGGAGTATTATAACAACTAGTTAGGCTCTAAAGGAGATTGAGGAGATACTAGATAGTCATGTTGGTAAAAGTACAAGAAATAGAACTTATGAGGAATGCCTAATTAAATGGAAAGGGAGGCTAGTATAGGATTCATCATGGCTAGCAAGGAAGGAGGTTAACTATTTTAGTTTTCCTCTATACACCTAAGACATGACAGAGTCATCTCTCAAATTACTTTGAGTATTTGATGTAGGATTATCCTAGGTGTAAGAGCAATCTTGCATCATCCAATAATAATTTCCTTTGTCTTTTCTATTTTAATAAAGACTAGTAGATAGGGTGGTTACTATTTATGGGAAGTTGCTATTTTTAGTAATTTTTTTATACAAGCTCAAAGTATTCTTATTTCCTCATGAAGGTTCATCTTAGAGATATAAGCCTACCATAAAAATCACATTGCTCCAGCTTAAGTATCAGAGAAGTTATTGCAGATTTTTGGTGGAAAAATTGCAAAAAAATCTTCAAGCTTAGCTTTGGAAGCATTAGTGTGCCTAGATGATGTTTAAAAACTTGATGGAAGGGCACTTGCATGGTTCTAAGCCTATATATTAGGAGCTGGCATTTTTGAAAAGTGGTTATAATAACCAATCAGAGCAACAGTTTGAGAGTTATGCCCTTCTGAAATTGGGCTACCTAAAATATCTAAAATAATTTTCAAAGGTGTATATGGCTGACTCTATATGTATTGTTATGATCTATCGGCCCTAGGTATTAAGTTTGAGCATCTAGAACCTTCCCGGGTGGCATAAAATTGCCTATTTAAGAGAGGCTTGAACATTGTTTAGAACAACTGTGGATGGTAGCTTGCATCTTAGTCTTGTAGATTGCTATAATGAAGGTGCCCATATGGGTTAGCATATTGTACTTATGAATTCTATAATTTTGCATTTCCAACACAAATAAGAAGTTCATATTTTGTTCTTGCATTTGCTATTGTTTTTTTGTTTCTATTATGTGTTTATGGTATTAAGGGGAGCACCCTTCATGAAAAGAACTAGAATTCATAGTGTTACTGAACTCACACAATCCATGTATCTCGAAGCTATATTCTATAGAAGTTGAAAAGTAGAAGGTGCAATGGATTTCAAATGCATCATCTATTGCATAAAGCATAAAGCACCCACACCCAAATGTTTGAAGATAACATTTTAAACATGAACAAATAGCTATCTTGCATGAGAGTGTTACCCATAAAAGATATCTCTCTGCATGCCAACAAATATACCAAATTAACAATTGGCTAAATCTACAACATGGAAGTGGTAACTGTTTCACTTTTTCTAAGTCAATTGGAGTGGCTGCCTATCCTAGCATTGGAAGATGGAAAATATTAATTATTTCTCTCCCTCAATATTTGAGCATTCTCTTAGCATTGGAATTTGCAAAGCATGAAATTTCACCAATGGAAATTTACCAGTGTCCATATTGTATATGCAAACCTTAAAGTTCAATTATCTTATGCCCACAATCATTGAAGTAAAATATAATAATTAGAAATAAAAAATGTTATTGGATGGAGATGGAAACTTTAATCATTGTTTACCTTGAAGCCTCTGCAAGAATTCTCTACCTTGGCAGTCAAACTAAAAGGAAGAGGAAGAATTAGATAAACTAATAGTAGTTGGAAGGAATCAATACTGGAGAAGATCTCCCTAAGAAGGATGGCTAGAGAATTTAGAAAAATCAAGCAAATGAAATCATAGATAAAAAATAAACAAATAGACCTAAGGAACTAGGACCAAATGCTCATAGAGATACTAACAAATGATTTTAGAGAAGTTATAGTGGAAAATGACGATGAACATATCAAAGACTTTTTCTTAAGAGTTAATACATAAAACCCAAAAATAAGGATGAATGACATAAGGACAGTGACCATTGCAAATAGATATTATGATAAGAAGAAGTCTTAATGAAATCTAGAGTATGTAAAATAGAACATCAGATTAAGATTTAAATTATCGACCTATTAGGGAGGTTAAAAGAAACATGTGGAGAAAGAAAAGTGATTACAATAGTATGCTTGAACATCTATTGAGATTTTTTTCGAGAAGTATTGAAAGTCAAAAGAGCACTTATATATTGTGGTAACTAATGTGAGCCACTCTTAAGTATGACATATGAGGGAAAAATTAAGTTCAAAACAAGTAAATAAATAAATAAACTGTTGAACACTTTTATCTTGTAAATCAAGTATTAGTGTGTATGTTTAAGTCATTTGGAAAATATCCTAGAAAGAATTGACATGGTCAAAGTTCTACAAAATGCAACATGTTCTAAATTGATGTCTATTATTTCTTTCTTATCTTATGATATTTTGTAAGGCCTTAATGTCCATAAAAAGATTTAAAACTATTATTTTTGATAGAGCTAAGATATTGACAAGAATTTCTTTTTACTTATCTCTTTTCTTTTTAAGTTCAATTTCTTAATTTCTTGTCCTTTCAATATCATTAGTTGTTTTAGCTGATAACATTTATATTCACTTCTTTTTAAATTTTCTAATTCTTGATCACCTCTTGTGCAATGTGATATGTGAAAAATTATATTTATACACAAGATATTTGTTGATGTAGGAGAATATATAGGTCATCAACAATCTTATTTCACCCAAAAATTAAATTTATATTTATGTATTTGTTGTTTATTTGAATAGTTTTCTCAATTGTTTTAAGTTGCAATTGATTTAGATGAATTTTCTTCTTCTGAGCAATTGCATGGTCTAGACATTGCTAAGATCCTATGTCTACCTTCACACCTTAGTATAAGGTTTCAAAATGAATTTTTATTATGATTGGTCTAGTCATATATTTATTTCTCATGTTCTAATAGTTAGGGTGGTGAGTTGTACCTTGTAGCAAAGATTCTCTATGTAATGCATATTTCCATATTATTCTATATTGTAATGTATTTGATAAATAATATTTTTTGTTCACAAGACATGCTGCACCTATTTGGCCTTGTTTTTGTACATTTAAATCCAAATCCTATGCTTCTTTTGTTTTAGAATTTAGTGATTGAAAAAATGATCTTGTCATCAGTGATCTTCTATATAAGTAAAGTAGTAGTTCTCGTTTGTATAGTGTCAAGTAGAATGAGAACAACAGGGATAGCTTAAAAGAAAATAAATTGCTAGAAGCAATTAGACTAGATAGGGACCATTGGTGGTTATTAATTTTGAGGAATAAAATGCTGCAAAGCTATTAATGAGGAAAGTGAATGCATATATCATGTTATTAGTTGTATATTGGCATTGATAATGTAATATCTACTTTTTTAGCTCAACTTTATGATAACACAATGATCTTTCATTCATTTTTTGCTCTTTTGATTCAGTTTCATGGACATTTCTATTGTGACATATCTAGTTGCTAGGAGTCAAAAATTTCATTTGATGTTCTCTATGCTTGAAAACCTAGATTAGTATCGGAGATAATTATACATCAAAGAAGAATTATCACTTTAAATTGAGTAACTCTGAGTCTAACTTACATGCATTTTTGTTATCAAGTAACAAAAGTTGAGGATCCATTCCACATCAACCAAAGAATATACAAGATGGCATAAAAAGACTCTAATTCTTAGAATAACTCAAAATTGCACTTTTGAAAGTAGTTGTAGAATAAAGAATATTCAATGTAATCTACAACTAAGGAAGTTACACAAGAAGGATTGGTTAGTTAGAAAATTGATTGTTTCCTAACTATTCAACACACCTAGTTTCTCTAGAAAGATTGTTAGTGTTGGTAGAATTTTTTGTTAGTATGAGGAAATCAACACTTGTGATCAAAACACTAAATCTAAGGGAGTTCATGATTGGTATTCTATAAAATGGTCCCCAAGAAGAATAAATACTAGAAGACTACAAAAATTGATGGAGGATTTTAAGGATAATATAATGATTATAATCCTATACAACTTCTATTGAGCTAGGAAAATCCATCAAACTAAAAATGAATTCAAATAAGCTACTAAATTTATTAAGAAAATAAGTTGAGATCTCTACAAAATAATAGAGATCATTAAAAACTATAGAAAAAATGGTTAAGAGTCATAGAATTGATGTTGCACACTTTTATGGTTCATTACACTTAGATTAATTCATGTATTAGATTAATAATTTAGAAGAGCATGCTGGGATTAAAGATGTTGAAGATCCATAAAGAGGTGGGTTAAAAAAACTAAGTTTATGGGTAATATTTTCTTATGGGAGAAAGAATTACATACATATATCATTCTAATAATGGTTAACCTAAGATAAATAGATAGATAATTCTTATTCCTAGTCTTCTTGCCAAGTTTAGACCCGAAGATAAAAATTTGGAATTGAAATATTACGCATTTTTAAGCAATTTTTTTTTTTGAAAATTAAGGAGTATAGATAATAATTCTATAACATGAAAATGAAAGCACAAAATAATTGAGAGTCATCCAAGGAAGAGGTCTCTAGGTACATTAATTGTATAAAATTTAAACTTGTGATGGAAGAAGAACCTAACTAGAAGATTCAATGGTAGGAGAAGAAGAAATGAATAGGTCAAAGGAATTTTTTCAAATATGGGAGCATTGTATTTATGGATTTATAATGTTTTGGTAGTGTTGAAAAAGGAAAATTGTACATAGTGGAAGATGAGTCAAAACAAATAGATAAAGATAAACTTATTGCTATCAATGTAAAAAGTGAGATAAAATATAAGCATTCACTTTGGTTGTCAGACCTCCATTGATGGATTTAGATCATATATCCATAAAGAGGTATCAACTCCCTTATCTAAATGAATATGGCCTAGTGCTACAGTGCTACTTCCTAGTTTTTGGCAAATTTGACATAGAAAAAAAGAAATTTCTTTAAAAAATCACTATTAGACACATATGAGGTAAAAATAATAAAGAATTTGAAGATGAAGAAAAATAGGGATTATTAGAATTTTACTTAAATTTTTTTACTATACTTTAAAAAAAACTATTTGAATTTATCTAAGTACATTTCTCCTTATTTTTCAACAAGTGGTTTGCATTAAAAATAAAAACTATTAAAGAGTGATGGTTATTTTGATCAACATTTTAAAAAATAATATGATAACAAAAACATTATTTCATGGATAGAATTATAACATCAATACCTACAAATAGAATTTGGTTCCATTTATTTTGGCTCAAAATCATGTATTTTATTAAATAATGAAGTGACATTAACCTAATATGTCAGTATCCTCTCTTTTGGGGACCTAGAAACCCTGGATTGGATCCTTGGATGATAGTTTGACACAATTTTCTGTCTATAACATGTATTATTCTTGAACTTGGATAGGGAGACCTAGAAGGTTGACCTTCTAGAATAGGTAAACCTAGGTAAACCATGTCCAAACTAGGTCAACCCAAGCTAGCCTAGTCCTAGGGCATTTGTTGATTAAGCGATTAGTAATGTTTAACTCCTTTGGTAAAGTCTATTTTGCACAGTCAACCCTTGTGTAGTAGTTTAATGAAATGACCTACAGAAAGACATTCAATCCATCATTATGAGAGGAGAAAGGAGAAATCATGTTTGAATGCCCTAATCTAACTTAATGAAATTGAAAGGTGAAAGAAAGGGTTGGATTCTTATCCTTTATTACATTTGGGGCTATTATTATTTACCAAGAATTCAGAGGTGAACATATCAAACATATAGTCACAAAAGGATCTTCGAGATGGTTAGAGTATTTTAGCCTTTGAGTCTTGGTATGATTTATGTATCATGCTTTAGATCTTCACCTTCATGCATTTTTTGGCATATCAGTCAAGTTTGTTATTAGTGACACACACTTATTTCAATTTTTTATGGCTATCAAGTTCATTGAATAGTCTATAGTGTTTTCCATGTAATTCAATAGCCACCGAGCTCTATAGTTACTACAAAGTTTTTTGGACTAATTCCAGTAGCTACCAAGCATTTCAATGGTTACCAAGTGTATTTAGTTAGTTGGAAGCCTAGCAGTTCAAGCTGAGCAGATTCAGTCTACCAGTTCAAGCTGAGCATTTCAATGGTTACCGAGCATTGTAGTTTCTACCAAGTTTGTAGTTCATGTAATGTGAAGCTCGTGTAAACTGAGCTTATGTGTTTACCAAGTGATTTAGTTTATGCTAAGTTACACAGTATATATCGATTCATCAGTGTAGACTAAGTTCAAGACTACTTTGAAGTGATTAGTATGGACCAAGCTTCTATGTCTATCAATTGCATGACAATGTTGAGTAATGATAGTGGCAACCAAGTATCAGAACCTCACCGAGTTAGTCTTTAGAACCAGAGTATCTTCATATTGGCTAACTTTGTCATATTTGTGTTAACTTGTGTCTTGGCCAACTTTGCAATTTTGCAAATTGGTTTCATATATATATGTAATGTATTGTATTACATCCATATGTAATATAATGAGTGTGCAAAAATATGAATGTGAATAGTTGAAGCTAAGCAGTAGATAAAATAGTGAATTGTGAAGGCCATATCAAGAGAGGAGCAGCAGAGACATATTCATCATAGAAAGATGATCAGTACAATCAAAGAATCTCTATCAGCAATCTAGTTGTAAGTTAGAGATTTATTGTTTCATCTTAATAAGTGAAGTAGTCAAAATCCTTTCACAAGGTAGACTTAACAATCTTTCTTAAATCTCTTAATAGAGTGCATACTTCATTGTGTTTTTGTGAAACCTTGAAGAAGGTGGAACTAGTAGTCCTAATTGCTCCTAATAGGGTCGACCATTAGAAGTGATCAATGTAAGCCTTAATAGGCCACCTTTATGCTGCAATATTGAAGTTTTCTGGGCATTATACCCACCCTAGTTATACTTTCCATTTGGAAGGTTTCTGGGTCACCAAATCATTGTGTTTAAGTATTATGAATGTTTTATGTTTCTAGTTTGGCATGCATGCAATTAGATCAGATATGATGAACTAATGGTAATTTGATAGCTACAATTAAGATCTATAATTAATATAGTTTTTTTTGGTTACTGATTCACCCCTCCCCTCTCAATAACCTAGCATAGTCTTGAATATTTCCAACAATTGGTATCAAAGCTTTATGGTTCTTAGGAAAAAGTTTGACAACTTGAGCAAAGATAAAGGATAATGGAGATATCTAGACTTGACAAAGCCATTGACAATGAAAAACTAGATCTACAAGTGACCATTGCACAACTCAAGAAAGCTAAGGAGCAACTTTCCCAATCCCTAAAAAGAATAAAGGAACCTGTAAATCAAATGAATGACCATCTCTACATTGAAGAAAGAATTGAAGACATTTTCCCTTCAAGTAGTTCAGATGAAGCAAATGATGCAATCAAAGAACTCCTAGAGAAGAATGGTTCCTTGTAAGATAAAATAAGAAAATTAAAAAGAGAATAAGAAATTCAATCAGTAAGGCTATGAAAAATCTTGGAATAGAGGAACAAGATAAAAGAAGAAATTGATGGAAGAAATAATGAGATCCAGAACCAATCCCTTCAGCATGAAAATCTTATGGATCAAATCTCCAATGCAAATGAGGAAATCATGTGCCAAAGATAGATCAATGAAAGAGTCAAGAATGACCTAAATTTAGAAACACAAATCAATGAAAGAATAAGAAATGAGTTGAGATTTAAAAATCAAATCAATGAAAGATTGAAAAATGATGTAAATATTGAAAAGAAAATTAATGAAATAATGATGAAATATCAAACAAACATGGTCCAACTGAATGAGAAAAAACCTCTATAGGAAAAAAGGAAAAGCATGAATTGGATACAAAGAAGAAGGTGAATCATCCAAATAAGGTGCTTAAAAGAATAAAAAACCTACTTGCAATCACTATGGTAAGTTAGGTCATACATCAAACAAATGTTGGAGTAATGGTAAAGCAAAATTTAATGTAAAATGCTACAATTATAGTCAGCATGATCACAGGGCTAATGAATGCAAAAAGAAACCAAAATTTGACGGCAAGTATCACAAGTGCCAAAAACAAGGTCACAAGGCATCAGATTGCAAAACTAAGTCATGCAATCTAGCATAGAAAATTGTGAAAGCAATATTTAGTTGGGACTACACACTTGGTGTATATGTCATTACTGTGGAGAATTTGGACACATTGGCATGAATTGTGTTAAACATACACAAGGAGAAGAGACACCACCATGAGATGTTTCATTTGTACTGAACTTGGTCATCTAGCCAAAAATTGCATGAATACAGGTAAAATTGAAGATGAAAAGAAGGAAAAAATAGATAACATTTGAAAGAAGATGAGCTAGCAATGGATTCCTAAATCTACCAAGGATGCTAGTTCAAGTAATGATGGTCATGTCACTCAAGAAGTGGGTGACTCTACCATTTTCAACTAGGTTTCTAAAGGAGAACTAGAACTATGTAATAAAGATCACATTCAAATAGTTCCAATAGAAAGATGATAAAGATCCAAATTAGTATTCAAGATACAAAAGGATCACTAAGGAAGATCAGTATTAGTTATCATTGAGTTATCTCCTCTACCTAGTAAGGTTAGGTCATGGACTCTACCAAGCAAGGTTGGGAGTAACAAGACAGACATTGTTACCAAGTCATGAAGCCCTCACCAAGTAATCAATAGAATAGTGGATGATAGCTTGTCAAGCATGATGTCAACTTAGCTACCTTCATACCAAGCATTAATGGAAAAGCTTTAACACAAAGTATGAAATCAAATTCTTCTCACCATGAAATCTAAGTGCTATTGCAAAGAAATTATTTACAGTGTGATCAAGAAACTTTAAGCAAATTTGCAGCAACTTATCAATGTTCTTATAGTTTACCGAGTAAAATGGCATCAAGTAGCAATAGAGTGAAGAGAGGTTTTGAGATGTTGGTTTGAGGAGTCAAGTAGAAAGCACTAAATTTCAAACTTATTCCCATGATTATAGAAACCCTAGACTCAAGTGGAGCTCAATCGCAAATCCCTCCCATAGTACTCCTTATTAATGATATTTGTACTCATTTCAAGTGTCCTATTTAAGAAATTGGTACCCTACAAATTGATTATGCCCTAGGTGAATTGTGTGTTAATGGAATTCTTAAACCTGAGCATAAGCATTTGGAAAACAAAGGTTTAACACATATTCCCCACATGCCCTGAGGTTTTCAAATTAAATAGATTAGATACATTCTAAGCTGGGTGCATAATGGTCAACTATAGCTTGAACAACCAATTGTGATTATAAAGAAGATTATTCATAGAATCAATGGCCTTCCCATGCTTGCCAAAACCAAAATGACCAAAACCCTAGGTCGGGCTGAATTGGAAAAGAAAACCCTAGCAAAGTGGGATGACAGAGGCATGAAAATTAGTAGTGTGATAGATGCAGAGCTAAAATTTGGGATTCATGTTATAGCACATAAGATATATAGTTTGAGCCATCTTAATAGTGTATCATGTGAATCTATCGACTTAGCTTATAAAGTGGTGAAAACCAATCTATCTGATGACTTGGTAGATCTATTGTTGAAGAAATTCAACAAGAACATGGAAAGTATCAAGACATCCAAGAACAATCCCTATAAATTTGGTTCACTTTTGACTTGTTTGTTCTTTTATTTTCAAAATTTGTCCCTTCCAAAGGCCTGGTAGTATGGAGAAAAGATGTGCCTCTATTATACTAGATAAATGAAAACATTGTAGAAATGGGAGAGAACTATGTTAGTAGTATGGAAAACTACTTTGATGTGTTCAAATAGAAAATGAACAATAGGTTTAGGATATCTAAGAAGTTAGTTGAGGATTAAAAAGATGATGTGTGCTTTATGGTAGATAGTGACAGAGTTTACATCCAGGTAGTGAAGCCCAAAATTGTGTGGGTAAAAACTCTACCATATGAGGTGAATATTGATGAAGAAATGGATATTATTGAAGCTCTATTTAATGAACCTATTGATCCAAAGGCACCATACTTTGGAACCTATGATGAAGCTAAGGCAATGATAGAACTAAAAATAAAGCTCCATTAGGTAGTTAACAAAGGAAAGAGGAGGATAGCTAAACTAAAATCTAACACACCTCTCATGTTAACTGAAGGAAAAGGAGAAGATGTAGAAGAAGTAAAGGATGAAGAGGAATCTGAAAAGGAAGAAGAACATGTGAAGAAGAAAGGCAATGTGATCATCATGAAGCCACCTAAGCCATCCACTAAAACTTTCACTAGAAGAACAAGGAAGAAGGCAGATAAAGAAGGTGGTGATATCACATTTAGCTAAAATCCACCCACATTCAAGGACTAATTGAAGGAATTAAGAGAATGAGCTAGTGTAATCAACTTCAAAGCTCTCAAATATGAGACTAGAATAGAGGTTGAGCAGAAGCAGATTGAAGACCTGGTCATGGATAAAATGGGCCAATGGAAGTACTCACTTGATCAGCTAGCATTATAGATTCCTAGTGTCTTATTAGATAAAATTAGGATAATATGGGAAAATACCAAGAAAAATATCAAGGATATATATGCACAAACATTGAGACTGTTGGTACTGAGAATGATAGATGCTGAGGTGAACAAGTCATTAAAGGATAATGAAAGCAAAAAGACTCTCAAATTAAATATTTGTTTGGTTTTGATGAAAGACATTGAATATGTTGTGAATAATTCCACAAACACTTGGAGAAATGTCTATCATCTTCACAAGCCAAGTGAACAACTAGTGGATATAAAAGATGATGATGATAATGATAGTGATAATGATGAAGAAGAAACTTATACTTAGACTACATATTTTGACAATGAGGAAGATGAAGAATATAATGAGGAGGAAGCTACTAAGGAAGAAAATAAAGATGATGAGGAGACTAACCAAATTAAGATAGATGTAGTAGTCATTGCCTCATTTCCTCACTCTGTAGGCAAACCAGTAGCTATATCAAGCTTGAAGATAGCTTTAGCAAGTTTGATTGTGACAAATATAGACATTTCAAATGTCCCATCACTCTTCACCTCCACTCAGCTCAATGTATCATTAACAGAAATGACTTTCACTTCATCTATTGAGTTTCAACCTCTCTCTTCTTTAGCTATTGAGTTGATTTCATTAGTCATGAATACAACGTCTTCTACAATTTTGAGTTCTTCAGTAGTAAGTACTTCAATTTTGGATACTACAATTTTGTCTTCTTTATTTTTGCATTCAACAAGAATTCTTTTTAGTATTCCATTGGTTAGTACTATATTAATTTTTGCTACAAGTCCTAGTATATCAACTATTGTTTCCATTTTGGACATAAAAGCATTAAGTACAAGGATATTTGAACCTAAGGCTCAACCGAGTACAAGATTTTTGAGTAAAGAAAAGGACATAGAGGATGACATAGACTTAGATGAGGAAATATAAATCCCCAAATGCGATATTCATAATCTTTTTGCAGATCACATGAAGATCAATTTTTTGTCAAAGATGTAGGTAGATTTGTTAAGAGAAGAAACAAGGATAAAATCAACACTTATTGATATTTAGAATATGATCCTTCCTATCATGGATACAATGTAGAAACATATTGTTTACTCAAAAACCTTGATCCATGAAAACAACTTCTCTATTGCAGATCACATGATAGAAGTCTTTGTAGAAGTAAAAATTACTCTACATACATGCAAGATTTCACAAGAAAATTGGGATAAAACCTTGGCACTTGTTCTTAAGGTACATTTTGATTTTTAATCTCATTTTGGTGTCTCCACATAGATAAGTTCTAGATAAATCTTTGGCATTATTGTCAAAAATGGGGAGATTATTGTTGGGACACATGGTATACTATATATGGAGAGACACATAGTATGGGGGAGAAACATGCTATGAGGAGAATGTATATAACAGATAATGCATAATATACCATACAAAGATAAATTTTGAAAAATCTCAAAACAATTTATTCTACCAAGTTAGTATCACATGGTGATGTATATAAGATTTTGGCTGATAAGTGTTTTTGTCACTAATGCCAAAGGGGGAGATTGTTGACATATCAAAAAAAAAATTTATTCTTGACACACTTATTCAGATTTTGTATGGCTACTAAGCTTATTGAACAATCTATAGTGTTTTCCATGTAATTTAGTAGCCACTAAGCTCTATAATTGTTACCAAGTTTTCTAGACTAATTCTAGTAGCTACCAAGAATTTCAATAGTTACCAAGTGTATTTAGTTAGTTTGAAGCCTAGTACTTCAAACCAAGTAGATTCAGTCCAACAGTTCAACCCAAGAATTTTAGTGGTTACCATGCATTGCAGTTTCTACTAAGTTTGTAGTTCATGTAATGTGAAGCTAGTGTAAATTGAGCCTATGTGTTTACTAAGTAATTTAATTTATGCCAAGTTACATAGTATCTACCAAGTCACTAGTGCAAACCAAGTTCAAGATGACTTTGAAGTGATCAGTATCGACCAAGCTTCTAGATCTATCGAGTGCATGATGATGCCATGTAATGACATTGGACACTGAGTATCAGATCCTCACTGAGTCAGTCTTCAAAACCCAAGTATCCTCATCTTGGCTAACTTTGTCATACTTGTGTTAACTTTTGTCTTGGCAAACTTTGTAATTTTGCAAATTGGTTTGATATGTTGGTCTCAAATTGGTTTTGACAATTGAGATTCAACACACTTAATCAATTCTTAAGTTGATGTTGAGTATAATACAGAAGACAAGCTATAGTGTGTGCCAAGCCAAAGATTCAATAGGTGCCGAGTGAAGTTCAAGTGTCGAGTGATAAGTGATGCCAACTCACTATAGGTGCCAATAAAATTATAGATGCTAGGCAAAAAAAAATTATATATGTGTTGAGCATCAACAACTAGTAAGTGCCGAGTAACATAGAATCAACATATGAGTTTGCGCCTTCACAAACTCAGGTGTAAACCATTTTTCAGCCAACTGAGGATGAATCTCGAAGGATCTTGAAGATAAGATCAAATCTTTTGCATTACCTATGTACTCCACATGTATCCAATAATAAAAATGGACAAGGCATGCAACTAGTAAGAAAAGTGAAATAATTGAGTGGGAAATGAACATTGAATATTGATCGTAGATTCATACCTAACCCTAACTCTTCAAAGCCTTTAAAAGGAGGATGAAATCCCATTGTATGTGTGTATGGGTGAATTATAGTAAAGTTAAGAGGGGTGTAAAGACTTAGAAAGAATAGAAAAAATTTGTAAAATTCAGTTGATCAAGAATAGAACATCCAAGTTTTGAAGAGAGACATATTAGATCAAGTGAGGATCATAATATATAGAGTAGAATGAGGATCTAGAATCAGCAATTGAAGATTGCAAGTCTTTAGGTCAAGAATCTCTAATAGCTCTAGCCATTGTATTAGGAATTAAAATCCTATGATGATAGGTTGGTCTAATAGCCATGTTCTTAAGCCTTTAGACAATGTGCTAAATCCTTTACTAGGGTAACATTCCAAGGAAGTGTTTGTAAATCCTTTAACTAGGTTGCTTTTAACAATCTGTAAAGTCTTTAACAAGATAGGCCTTTCATAGGGTAGACCATTGGAAGTGGTCAAAATTTGTAACCTTAAATAGTTACATATTGCTGTAGTGATACTTTGTGGGTGTCATCTCCACCCCAATTTTACCTTCTAATTTTGGAGGGTTTCTGGGTTACCAAATTCTTGTGTTATTTATTTTCATGCATGACTTTACTTTTAAATTTATTAGATGAATTGGATGAATGTGAATGATTTTAGCTAAAAAGTTAGTTACTTCTAATTCACCCCCCCCCCCCCCCCCCAGAAGTAAACCTTCCCACTTGTAGATTCCAACAATTGGTATTAGAGCTAAGTTATCACAAGGAGGAGCCTTAGAACTTTGAGAAAAGATCTAGAAATGGAAGTCTAAAAACTTGGGAGGATCATAGAGAATTAGGAAATTGATATATAACTTGCTCTACATAGTTTGGAAGAAGCAAGAGAAAAACTAAGAAATTCTTTAAAGAGAAGAAGAGAGATTTCCATAGCAGAGAATGCTACACAATATAAGGAGATTGACACCTCAAAACTATTTACAAAATGAGATTCCAAAGAATTTGATGTAGCAATAGTAGACCTAATGGAGAACAATAGAGCCCAAGTAGAAGAAATTAGAACACTCAAGCTTGAACAAGAATCAAAAACCATGATGGTTTGCGAGGTGACTAAATAGAAGAAAAGAGCCATTGAAGATAAGGCCACACTAGAAGAAGACAAGAGAAAACTTGCCAATAGACTTGAAGAAAAGTCAATTGAACTTGTGAGAATTTCAAACGTGTAGCTAGACACCTTAAGTTAGATGATGAATGCACATCATGAACTGAATGTAAAGGACATTGAGATCTCTACACTGAAGATGCAAAATGACCTGAAAAGAGAAAATGAGATTACAAAGAGATTCAAAAAACCTAATGAGGCCATCAAGTACTTTGAGCAACTACTGAAATCAACAAGGGCAAGAAATGATACTTTAGGACTAGGATACATGAGTACCAAACAAGGAGAGTCATCCAATATTGTAGAAGAAAGGAGTAACAAAGGTAAGAACACTAAATCTACTTGTCATTTCTATGGTAAAAATGGACATACCTCTAATATATGCAGGAGCAAGAATTCCTATTAGCATGATAGACCAAAGAATGTGAGTCATTGTCATAAGTGCAACAAGTAAGGACATCAAGTACATGACTATAGGACTAAGACTATCAGAAAACCAAGATTTGAAGGTCACTGCTACAATTGCAAGAAGTATGGAGATAGAGCTTTTGAGTGCAGATCAAAGCCTATGTGGACACCTAATTAGCCAGCAAGAGGAAACAACCATGGAAATCACTACAATTTGGACTACAATAGTAGGTATAGCTATCATTACTATCAAGAATATGGACAAATTCCTAAAAATTGCATAAGAACACATTTTAGTGGAAACTATAGGAGATGGTTAAGTCAAACCACATGTTTTAGATGTTTGAAGACTGGTCATATTAGTAGGAATTTTCCAATAAGGTCAAAGGCACCCAACTCAGAGATCAATAATGGAAAAGGAAAAGTGGATGTTGAACACATTAGAGGAGAAATGAATATGACATGGAAGAAGGAAGATGGAAGCAGCACATCAAATGAAGGGATCACTTCACCTAAAAGGTCAAGTGGTCATACTTCATCAAATTGAGTACAAGATGGCATGTGGAATTGATATACAAAGCATTATCATACATAAGTTCCTAAACAAGAAAGTACTAAAAAGAAAAGATCATCATACATAAAGATATAGACTTAAAACTTCAAGTTTTCATCAGTGTTGCCAAGTTAGAAAAGTTGCCTTCGGATGTTGAGTAAAATCTCAGTGCATGCCAAGTTGACTGTCAAAATTAGTAGAAGTCAAATGATTAGTTGCAACCGAGTTAGAAGATCAAGCCAAGTGAAGAGAAATTTCATTTGAGGTTGAGTGAAGGATACTTTTGTGGATGTCAAATGGCTGAAAAGAAATGGAAGCCAAGTAATGCATAAATGCTTAAGAAGCTGAGTGGACAGTTGTAAATGCACTAAGCATTAAATGCTATGAAAATAGGGTATATTATCAAATTTTGGATCATTTTTCTTCATCATGAACAAAGAGCAAAGATGAAAAAGAGGAAAAATAACTTCAAAGTAGAGAATCCAGTGTTTGAGGTGATTTACATTTGTGTCAAGTTATGCAGTTTCATATTTTCTTTGAGATCAAACCCTAGATTGTACAAATGGCTTATAGCTCTAGTAAAACATAGGAGAAAGAACCATTTGAGGTACAACTAGTATCAAAAAAAGGAAAACAACCTAATTTTAGGCCAATACCTGAAGTGGCATATAAAAATGACCCAGCTAAAGCCCTATATGTAATACACCCTAAGGTAGTTATGGTTTAGGATATTAGAAGATGTTACAATTGTAAAATTGTAGCCATAGGAGATATAAAGATTAGGGAAGCCCATGAGAGGCTATGTAAAAATGGAGTGTTGAAAGAAGAGTATCAAATTTTTGAGAAGAAGACCTTGACGTGTGCCCTAGAATTTCCCACAATTTTCAAGACTGAATGGATCAAGATAGTACTTAGCAAGATACATGATGGAAGTTTATGGTTGGAGGATGGTCCAGTAAAAACTACAAAAAGGGTTGTACAGAGAGTGGCAGGGTACCCAACCCTAGATTGGCCAAAGACCCTTAGAAGTGATGCGAATGAAGAAATTAAAAAGAACACTAGTGTCAAATGGAATAAGAGAGGAATGAAAATAGACACCATTCAAGACCCCCCTTTTGAATTTTCTATTAGAGTTATTGCACATAAGTTTTACCAATCTAGCAAACTTAATAGTGTGCCTTGCATTGTAGTGGATGTGGCTTACAAATTGGTTAAAAAGGATCATACTTATGATCTTGCAGAACTATAATTGCAACAAATTAATGAGAATTTAGTAGCAATAAGGAGAACCAAGGGAGCACAATGCAATTTTGATGTTATTTTGATTTACATATTCTTATATGTATTAAATCAGTTTCGTTATTTTGATAAAGTTGTGTGGAAAGAAAATAGGTGTATAATATATCAAGTAAATGAATATATAGAACAAATGGGAGCTAATTTTGAAACTCTTATGACTAGCTATTTTGAAGATTTCAAGAGGACCATGAAGTAAAGGCTAAGAATACTAGTTTCATTGGTAGAGAAGCATGTAAATGATGTATTTTTTCTTGCACATATTGACTACTCCTATATTCAAGATGCTATGCCAAGAGTTAGATGGTTAAGACCTCTTAGCTATGCAATAAACATAGATGAAGTATCTGTAGCTATAACTACACTACTAGCTGAGGAAGTGGAAAAAAGTGTACCACATCTTGGAAACTATGATGTGGTAAGGTCAAAGGTGGATATGGAGTTGAAGATTGCCTCCACACTAAAGAAGAAGGATAAAATTGTACATAAGTTAAAGGCCAAATTTGGTGAGGGTATTGTAGAAGGAGAAGAAGAAGAAGAAGAAGAAGTAGAAGTAGAAGATGATGAAGAAGAACAAGGATAGGAGACACTTGCATTAACCCAAGGTATGGGTGAGGATGAAAAAGAAGAGGAAGGTGCCCAATAGGAAGCACCCAAGGGTAAACAAAAGAAAAGAAAGACACAAAAATAGCTAGTTGCACAACCTAAGGGGAAGAAGAAAGCAATAAAGTCAAGCCCAGCCAAGCCAACTATAGGGGCAGATACAAGGGAAACAACACAAGTGGAAAAGGAACAAGGGAAGAAAAAAGCCACTAAGCAAGGAGGGCCTATAGAACAAAAGAAAAGAAGAAAATATGATGCACTCCTAGAGTTAGATGAAGAAAAGATAGAATCTAACAATGATCAATTCGGATTGGTTAGATATTCTACCAAATCTAAATTGGAAAATGTTTATAATAACATTAGAGATAAAATTTATATTTAACTAGTTTAAAGACCATTGATTTTAATAAATTGTCAAGGGAAGAAAAAAACATAGTGGAAGAGTCCATCTACACTATGATGGTGAAGTTCAAGAAAACCCCACTTGAAGTAGACAATTCTATGCCTAAGGAGCTAAGCCCCATTGTAGAAAATAAATGGTGTTATTGCCTTAAAATGGAGAAGGAAATAAGGGATTCAAAATTGCCTCATGTGATGCCTGACCTAACTAAAAGTCAAATAAGTAAGCCTAGTAAGAAACATGGGAGAAATTTTTTACCCAAATACAAAGCCTTCCATATTTTGCAAAATCAAATTGAAGATGTTGTGCATAAGTCCACAAAAATGTGGAAATTGATTTATGGATTGACTACTATCAAGGAAGGATAGGAAAATCCCTTTGAGAGAAGAAATGATGAGGAAGAATAGGAGAATGAAAAGGATAAGGAAGTAGAGAAAGAAAAAGAAGAGAAAACAACTAAGGAGTAGCAGCCAGAACAGAGTGTCCAAGACACCCAATTTCCACCACCAAGTCCTCGACATATAACACCTATAGAAATTATAATTCTAAAGGATGTTCTTGACACCTCAGGACAAAACACCAATCCATTGATTGTAGAAGATCTCAAAAAGATCCTTCACTAAACCACATTGTAGTCACAATTGTGCACAAATCTTGTTTTGGTGAGTGTGGAAGATTGTAGAAAGTTGTAGAAAAAATTACTAAGGAGGAGGTGAACACACAAGAACCACCTTCACAACCTCCCACAGCTATATAAGATCAACCAAAAGAGCAAGCAACACAAGATACAACTACTAAGGTTGATCCCATGATAATGGCAATAGCAACTATCGAGGAGCCAACAAAGGAGCAGATAGGACAAGATGTTTCTACAACATAAAGCCAAGGTGCACCTCCTCAAATCATTATTATTGATCAAGATAGTAGAGAAGAAAACCAAGAAGAGGAGAAAACCCCCAAGGAAAGAGAGCAAGAGGCAATACAAACTTTGGTAAACTTGCCTACCTTAGGGACTCCTACCAAGTAGCCAAGCATTGATGTAGTACCACTACAAATTTCATTAGTAGGCTCAAGCTCCACCAAGGTAGAAAGGGAACTTCACTATGGAGACCTTGCACTTGATGAGGAAATAGTCATACCCAGTTATGACTACAAAAAAATGAACCTGGCATAGATAAATGAAGTGCAAGAAGCACTTGAGAGGAAAAAGAAGTAGGAGATACTCAGAAATGAGTATAGACAAAAGCAAGCATTGGTAGAAATCAAATAAATATTCCTTGATGCATTTAGCTCACCTATACCTCATGAAACAAAGCCTATCATGGAGAAATTGTGCAACATTGTGGACTAGGTACAAAACAAAGACCTTGATACAAATGTAAGTTATTAGAGTGGTCTGAAAAAATATTTCAAATGAAAGTTAATGAGAAAATATCTAGTGAGACAGCACTATCAAAAGTAGAACTAGCCAAGAAAATAGAAAAGATGAATAGATTACTTGAGAATATATTCTCATTGTACTCCAAATTGTGTGACTCATCATACTTCACACAAGAAACTAGCTAGAGAATACTGAGCTTGGAATGGAATCTTGAAATATCTAGCACATAGCTACATAAAGATCCAACTCAAAGTGAGAAGCATTTTACAACAATGCTTCGCACTCAGAAGGAGTTAGCTATATTGATAGTAGAAGAGGCCAATATTAAGGCCAAATTAATACATACAATCTACTATTACCCCACACCTAGAAGTACTTCATAAAAAAGTGGCCTATGCAAAAAATATTTAAAAAAAAGACCCCAATATTTCTACCTAAAAGGCCTAGTACATGTTCCAATAGAGATAGCCATCCAACACAAAGCATTCGAAATTGCCTTAGACAATTGGGATGCTTCTATGAAGATGATAATGGAGATAAATAATTTTTTTTTGGCTAAATATTCTATTCATTATTAGGACCCCTTGACATAAGTGTCAAAAAGGAGGAGATATAATATTTTGGGGAAACAAAGACAGGAAATAATAAGAATGGGGGAGATAATACATTATTTGATGAAGGAAATAAAGAATATCCAAAGGGGGAGAGATTCATGTAACACAATTTTGAAGAAGAAATAAGGGGAAATGACCAACAAGATGCAAAACCTACAAGAAGATGTAAAAGGGGGAGTAGAAACAAAGGGAGAGTAAAAAAAAATAGATACAGAGTATAGACAAGGAAAAGATTATCAAACACATTAGCATGAGACAAATTCAGCACAAGAGTCTTTGGTTATAGGGAATTTTGGTTACAGAAATGGCACATCATCTTAGAGGGAGTTGCAAATTTTTGAGGTATATAGTATTCTACAAAATTTTGAACAAGTTTTTGAAGTCTTCTACATATGCCGAATAGAATGTTTAGTTACTGAATAGAGATCAGATTCATAATGCTTAGTTAAGTTTTTTTGCCACTCATGTAAAAGGGGGAGATTATTGGTCTCAAATTGGTTTTGAAAATTGAGTGTCAACACAATTAATCAATTCTTAAGTTGATGTTGAGTATAATACAAAAGCTAAGCTATAGTGTGCCAAGCTAGAGATTCAATAAGTGTCGAGTGAACTTCAGGTGCCAAGTGAAGTTCAAGTGTTGAGTGATAAGTGATGCCAAGCCACTATAAGTGCCATGAAAAGTATAGATGTCAAGTGAAATAGAATTACTATAGGAGATGAGTGAGATAGAATTTCTATGTGTTGAGCATCAACAACTACTAAGTGTCAAGTAACACAAAATCAACATATGATTTTATTCCTTCATAAACTCAAGTGTAAACTATTTTTGAGCCAACTTGGGATGAATCCTAAAGGATCTTGAAGATAAGATTGAATCTTTTCCATTACCTATGTAATTTGCATGCAGCCAATAAAAAAAATGGAGAAGGCATGCAAACAATAAGAAAAGTGAAAGAATTGAGCGTGAAATGAAGCGTGAATATTGATCATAGCTTCATACCTAACCCTAAGTCTTTGAAGCCTTTAAAAGAAGGATGAAACCCCATTGTATGTGTGGATCTGAGAATTGTATGGGTGAATTATAGAAAAGTTTAGAGGGGTGTAAATACTTAGAAAGAACAGAACAACATTTCAGAATTTAGTTGATCAAGAATAGAGCATCAAAGTTTCAAAGAGAGACATATTAGATCAAGCAAGGATTAGAATAGACAGAGTAGAATGAGGATCTAGAATTAATAATTGAAGATTACAAGTCATTAGGTCAAGACTTTCTAATAATCTCTAGCCATTGTATTAGGAATAAAAATCCTATGATGATAAGTTGGTCTAATAGCCATGTTGTAACCCTTTAGACAAGGTGCTAAATCCTTTTGAGTTTGTAAATCCTTTAACTCGGTCACTTTTAAAAGGGTGTAAAGTCTTTAACATGATAGGCCTTTCATAGGGTGGACAATTGGAAGTGGTCAAATTTTGTAACCTTAAACAATTACATATTGCTATAATGATACTTTGTGGGTGTCATCCCCACCTCAATTTTACCTACTCATTTTGGAGGGTTTCTGGGTTACCAAATTCTTGTGTTATCTATTTTCATGCATGAGTTTACTTTTATGTTTATTAGATGAATTAGATGCATGTGAATGATTTCAACTAAAAAGGTTTTGAAAGGATTAAAGTTAGTTACTTCTAATTCACCCCCCCCGGAGAAGTAAACATTTTCACTTGTAAATTCCAACATGATATATATATATATATATATATATATATAATGTATTGTATCACATGCATATGTAAGATAATGAGCATGTAAAATTGAAAATGTGAATAGCTAAAGCTAAGCAATAGATAAAAGAGTGAATGGTGAAGGCCATATCAAAAGATGAGTAACAAAGACATATTCATCACTGAAAGGTGATCAGTACAATCAAGGAATCTCTATTAGCAATCTAGTTGTAAGTCAGAGATCTACTGTTTCATCCTAACAGGTGAACTACTAAAAATCCTCTCACAAGGTAGACTTAATAGTCTTTCTTAAATATCTTAATAGAGTGCATAATTCATTTTTTGTTTGTGAAAATTCTAATAAGGTCGACCTAGTAGTCCTAATTACTCCTAATTGGGTAGATCATTAGAAGTGATCAATGTAAGCCTTAATAGGCCAAGTTTATGTTGCAGTATCAAAGTTCTATGGGTATCATCCCCACCCTAGTTTTACTTTCTATTTGGAAGGTTTCTAGGTCACCAAATCATTGTGTTCAAGTGTTATAAATGTTTTATGTTTCCAATTTTTCATGCATGCAGTTAGATGAGATATGATGAACTAATGGTACTTGGATTACTATAATTAAGACCTATAATTGATAAAGTTTTTTTTGGTTACTGATTCACCCCTCCCTTCTCAGTAACCTAGCATAGTATTGAATATTTCCAACAAAATTTACATAGAGTTTACATACATGAACACTTACATACTATTGTTTCACTCATGAAGTAGATTCTTAGCATAAATTTGCATTCTAGATCTACAAATATTGGATTATGCACATACAAACATACAGAACATTTTTTTCTAATAGTTAGTCAATGATGTAGAAATTTTTAATTAAGAAAAACCAATTTATAGCCAACCATAGATAAATAAAATTATTAAAAATTTGTAGGATATCATTCTAAGGTTTATAGATATGGTACCTATTTTTTGGGATCTTTATGGAGAAGTCAATTTCAAGTAACTAAACTACATGAACCTAGTTGTAGGATGTGTTCCCAAGATGACCTAAGCCTTTAGTCTCTATTATTGGGGAGATTTGTGGGTTTCATTCCTTTTTTCATTTTAGTCCATAGTCAATGGTTAGAAGTCCACAAATAGTTAGCATCTACAAGTTTTGAAGAAAAATTAAATCTTCCTCTTCATGTTTCAAGCTAAGTAATCTATCATTTATTTTCCCTCTTAGCATAAATTTTGTTTTAGATCTCTATTGGTCTATACATGTGTATTTTAGATCTATATTTTTCATCTCACTTTTTAACATTTCATAAAGGATAACTTGCTAGCATACTTTCTTCACAAGCTTCTCTAAAAGATGACTTTCCTTTACCAAACATTGATATGATAGTAGAATCAACTACTTAGCATTAATTACTATCTTTTATGGATATATTCTCTTAATATAACTCTAGATTTTAGTTCCTCCTTATGATCAATATAAAATTTCTCTCATTACTCCTTAGGGAACATTCTTCTTAATAAGAATGAATTTTGGATTAAAAATGTGAGCACTACTTATCATTGAGCTATGATTTTGATTTTTCATTACTATATGCATAAGATTCTTGAAGACTGTGAATTAAATTCAAGAAAAATATGTGAAACATAATGAGCATGTTTCTACTTTTACAAAGATATTTGAGAGAATAATGAAGTATAATATGAATATGAATCTGCAAAAATGTGCCTTGGGGGTTGATAGTGGGCAGCTCTTAGGGTTTATTATATCTAATAGAGGTATTTAGACCCTAATAGAGAGAATATTGATACTATTTTCAACATGCTTCCTTGCATTGTCTCACAACTTTATAGTTTGCATGAAAAGATACAATCTATTCATAGGTTTGTTTCTAACCTAGTGGATCATATTATTCCTTTCACTTCCTTTCACAAGAAAGATTATAATTTCTCTTGGAATGAAGATTGCAAGCTCTCATTTGAAAAATTCATGACTTATCATGCTAATCCTCCTATCTTATAGTCGACTTAGCCAAAAGAGCCATTCTTTCTTTATACTTCCACCTATTCTAAGGCATTGAGTATTGTCTTAGTTATGTTAGTTTGTGGTGACTGATTTGGGAAGTACTATACATACTCCATAATTCCATTTTAATTTTTTTTTGGGGGCTATTTTATAAACATTTTTGGGTTGACATGTTGTAACTAATTTTAACCCTAAAGTGGCAAAAATACTTGTATCAAAGGACCTAGGGTTAGTGATTTTTTATAAGATGTGATGCAAAAAATTTGTCTTGCTGTGGTATTGAGATTTAAAGGATTACATATTTTAACTAGGTTTTAAACCCTAGATAGCAATAATATTTGACTTTCTATTTGGTGGAGATAACCCAAGGATTGGGTGAACCACATTACATGTTGGTGTCTTGTGTTCTCTTCTATGTGATTTATTATTTTTTGATTTTTTTAATTTGAATGTAATGTTAATTTATGTCCATGGTTTATTCTAACAAGTTCAACATGATCAATATTGAAAAGAATGTCTTATTTATTATATAATTCACACATTGATTGATTATGAAATACATTACACTACAATTAAGAAGCAATGTCATTGTTAACTTTTTTCCTTTTCAAAATCTCAAACATCACCTCCTTATTGTAGAAGTTAATTTTATTGTAAAGTTTGATCCTTTAAAGTAGATCTCTTTTCAAAACTATTTTTGTCTAGATGACTTCATAAATGCTCAACACACTCTTAACTGAGTTTAAAGATCCTTTCTCATAAATTTGTCAAAGTGGAAGACTTGACTCATCATTTGGCTAATGCTCCTTCTCCTATTTCAACATTATAATCTATTGAGTTTCCTAATGAATTTTTCTTTCATATTGATATAGATGAGACATGGAAGTTTTACTTTGATAGATCTAGGTGTCAAATTGGATCTGGAGCTAGTGTTATATTAATACCCCTATCTAGGAAACCTACTTCAATGTCTTACAAACTCACCTTTTCATGTACTAATAATGTTGCTAGGTATGAAGCTTTTATTTCTACTTCAAAATGGGCTTTATCCTTACACAATAAGAAAATTAAGATCTTTGGTGATTCACAACTTGTCATACAATAGATTGACATTATCTATCAAGATAAGAATTATAAATTGACTGAGTTTCAAGATTTATCTATAGACATTCTTAGAAATTTTTCTTAATTTTCTATTGTGAACCCACCTTAAAAGGATAATTGTATTTATGCTATGGATAGTAAAATATTTCTTATTATTTTAAAGGAAGGTGTGTTATATTATCACTTTATGATACATACTCTTTTTGAACTTGTATTTTCACATGATACCATGTTAAATGTACCATCTATTAGATTACATTTAGATAAGAGATATTCTCACATTTATTAGAATCTTAAAGATGCATCTTTCTCCAAGTATGCACCAAGAAATTATAGGAATAGGATCTAGAAACTTGTAGGTTGTGCATATTATCCTTGATGGTGTTATTTACAAGAGGTCTTTTGGAGGACCTATCATCAGATGCCTTCCTAAAGCCAAAATCCTTGTGTACTTACAAGAAGCCCACATTAGATCATGCAGGGGGCATTTTGGTAGAAAATCCTTAGTTTCCAAACTTCATCACATGGGATATTATTAGAAAACTATGCAACAAGACTCATTCACCTTTGTGAAAAAGTATTCACAGTATCAACACCATAATAATCTTATTCATGCTCTTTTCATGTGCTCTGAATTTTTGTATTGCCTCTTCTGTTTGAATTTTGTACCTTGTTATATTTTGATTTGAGAGATACTTGTTATTGGTGTTATTTTGTACATTTTGGATAAATTGAGGGTCAGATGTTATACTTTGATTTTGAGTATCATATATGTTATATTACTATGTTTTTCAGTTGATCATATTTGTATGATGATGCCATTTTGAGATGATAGGCATTTCTAGAGTCATGTCTTGTCACTATCTTGCATAGTCCATACTTCTTCCCAAATGAATCATGACTTCATCTCTAATTTGGAATTCCTTATACCTCCTTTTCAGATTTTCCTTAGCCTTATACTATGTATTCATCTTTATGATGTGTTTCCTCACCTCCTCATGTATGTTCATCAAATGTTCAAAAAATTCTTCTACTTCAACACCACTTATCTCTCCTTTATCCAATTGCCTCAATTCAAAAGAATTTCTAAGACTACTCCCATATACAATCTGGGATGGTGATTTACCAGTACTCTTATTGATAGAATTACTATATGAAATTTTTTCTTGTGGTAAAATTAGATCCTATCCTTTTGGCTTGCCTTCAACCAAACATCTCAATAAATTTCCCAAACTCCTATTCACAACTTCTGTCAATCTATCAGTCTATGGATGATCTAATAAACTATACTTCAACTCCATCTTTAATTTCTTCCACAATGTACAAGAGATATACTCAAAAAATTTAGTGTCTTGATCTGAAACTATACTCTTTGGTAGACCATGTACTCTCACCACTTATTTGGAAAAAAAATTCTACTACATGAACAACATCACTAGTCTTCTTGCAAGGAAGAAAATGTGTCATCTTTGAAAACTTGTCAACCACCACAAAAATAGAATCATGCCCATGCTAAGTCCTTAATAATCCAAGAACAAGATAAATATTGGTATCCTCCCATGACTTCTTTGGTATAGGTAATCACTGATATAATCTTATATTTTGCTTTACTCATTTTTCCATCTGACATACTCTGCAACTTTGTACAAACTTCTTCACATCTTGAGCTACAACTATGACCAATAATAATTCTCAAAAAATAAAGCTATGGTTTATCTTTGCCAAAATGTCCAACCAATCTTCCACTATGCTTCTCCTTGATGAGATTTTCTCTCATTGAACATCTAGAATGCACAACTGGCTTCCTTTGAACAACATAATATCCTGGATCATTAAATCCACCCACTTTGTCCTGTTGAGTGTAACAATCTCTGTAGAAGCCTTCCATGCTTCACCATAATTAGAATAATTGGGATACAAAGTATTGAGTTCCTTGAACCTAACCACCTCTATCTACATTTTTGTCAGCAAAAGTTGTCTTCTACTAAGAGCATCTACAACTTTGCTAGACTTCCCACTCATGTGTTTTAAAATAAATGTATAACTCTACAAAAACTCAACCCAAATCAAATGTCATTCATTTAATTTTCCTTGATTATTCAAATATTGCAAAGCTTGATGATCAATATTGAAAACAAAATCCTTAGGAAGAAGATATTGTCTCCACATCTTCAATTCTTCAACTATAGAATAAAATTTCTGATCATAAACCAAATATTTTATTTTTGCATCATTCAACTTCTCACTAAAATAAGTAACATGTCTACCTTCTTGGCTCAAAATAGCTCCTATTATAGCACCACTAGCATCAAAGTCTACTTGAAACACATTGTTAAAATTTGGAAGTGATAAAAAAGGTTGCTCAGTAACTTTCTATTTCAATAGATTAAAACTCTTATCTACTCCTATAGTCTACTTAAATTCTTTCCTATTCCCTCACATTGTTTTAGTCAAAGTTCCACAAATACTAATAAAACCTCTTACAAACTTTTTGTAAAAACTAGCTAGTCCATGAAAAGATCTTACCTTAGTCACACTCCTTGGAGTAGGCAATTCAAAGATGCCTTTAATTTCTTTGGGTCCATTTTTAGACCTTCTATTGAGACTACAAATCCCAAGTATACCAACTCCTTCTTTAGGTTTTTGACAACTTTTCTTCCCTCAACTTATCAAACACCTTGCGAATATGGATCAAATGCTCCTCCAATGTCTTACTAAAGATCAAAATGTCATCTAGGTAAACAATTGAAACTTAACCATAAATTTCTCCATTACCTCATTCATGAGCCGCATGAAAGTGCTTGGTGCATTGGTTAGCCCAAAAGGCATGACTAACCACTTGTACAGTCCTTTTTTCTTGAAAGTGTATGCACCCTAAAACGGTCACCTAGACTATGGGCCCCCATTATTCAATTTATCAAATTTCCTAATCAATCATTTGAAATATTTTATTAAATCAATTTCCTTGATCAAATTTGATTATTTATTTTTCAAAGGTTGATCATTTTATCCTTTTTCTTGTTTAATTAAAAGGAAAATATCCATTTTAAGTAAATAAAATAAGTCCCCATTTAATTAAAAGAAAACCTCTCTTTTAATTAAATTCATCTACATTTAATTAATTAAGAGAAAAACCCCTCTTTTAATTTAATTAAATATTTCTTATTTAATTAAAAGAACTTGCTCCCTTTTGATTAAATAAAATCCCATATGAAAAAGAAAAAGAAATAAATAAAAATTAAATAAATTCCTTTTTCCTTCCCTTGTTTAATTCTTCTCCTCTTTTCTCATTGGTAGAATTTTGTCTCACATGGGTCAAACTCTATTATCCCCTATTTTTTGTGAGAAGCTTCCCACCTCCACATTTTTCTTTATAAGGAAGAGCCCTCTCCTCATTTTTGACATCTATTATTATGCTATTTTCATGTTATAGGTTTGGAGAGCAATTTTTGAGGAATTAATTTGAATACTAAAGCTTTTTGTGGAGAAATTCTATCTTCTTGTCTTCTTCTCTCATGCATCCATGGCTTCCATCACGACATTTCATAATTGCATTTTCATATTAGCTTAGATCTTGCATTGATAGACTAGATCTTCCTTTCATAGATTAGATTTTGCATTGTTTTGTATTGTTATCATAAAGACTAGTTTGCATTCTCATTTGCATGCATATTTTTATCCTTGAATCTCTTGTTTCATGGTGTACTTGCATGGGCACAAAATAGGTCAAACTGAGGGCCTCCATTACAAACCATTGCACTCCATGAATAGAGAGCTATGAGTCATCATTCGAGACCTCATTTTTGAGAAATCTTGGATATAATGACTTGTGGAAGTACACATCTTTCGAACCCACTATGGGGCAACCCACCTTTGCTTGTTGGTTTAAGTTATTTTTGGAGCTAACCCCCTTTGTGCAGATTTGTTTGGAGATGAAAAATCTTAGATTTGAAAGATTTGATCATATCTCTCAAATGAATAGGTATCTTGATTTGAATGTTCTTTTACATGGTGGAGAAATGTTAGAAAAGCTTTAGTCCAATTTTTGGATTTTTATGAGATATTTTTGTTTTTTTTGTAATTTTTTCTTTATTTTCAATAAAAAATAATTTTAAGGAGAAAATTAGTGATTTTTTTGGGAAAGTCTACATTTTTGAAAATTTATTTGAATTCTAAATGGATTTAGTTCTTTTAGTTTTGATTTTAGAGATCATATTAGGGCTTAATAATTCAATTTTCATACACTAGTTTGTTTTGACAAAATGGCTCCCTGGGGCACAATTGAAAAGATATTTTCAATTTTTTTAAATTTTTGGAAAGATCTCTAATTTTTGATAGGGGTCAGTTTTCTATATTTAAGGTTTTGAATTCAAATTCATATCATAGAGGTCCAATCTTGATGACTAGGTCAAAAATCAATTAAAAGGGGTATTTAATGAATAGCATGCATTTAATTTTTACAATGGATCAATCCATTATGTGAGCTTTCATTTGGGTTATTTTTTTATTATTATCACTCTTAAAAATCAAATGTTTAGATCTAACCCTTGTTTTGCATAAATTGGATATATATTGCATATCTTGTGTTTGCTTGTTTTGCTTGTTGCTTTGTTCACTGTGAGCGAGCATTCAAGCACAAAAAAAAGGTATAATAGGGAAAAGATGCATTGCAAGGATTACTAGGTATTTTTTTGGAATTCTATAACATTTAATTTGTAAGTAAAATGAACTCTCTCATGTGTTTGGCTTGAGTTCTTTTACATGCTTCATAGATTCACACTTCATTTGGTGCTCTTAAATTGGATCTAGATTTGCTTTCACGCATCTATGTTTCACATAGTAATTGAGCCCTTTGAACACTATTTGGGAGATCTTGAGAGACTAAGATTTATTTGCTTGCTTTACATACAAAGCTCTTCTTGATGATGGATCCCCTTGTAGGTAGGGAAGGATATTTCTTATTATTGTAAGGAAACTCAGGTGCGGAAACAACTTCCTACAGTAATCTCATAAGGAAAGTATGATGCAAATCCTATTAAAATCTTCTATAGTTATAGATTCAATATCATATAAAAAACAATATTGCAGCCAACCACGCATAAAGAAAATAGACAGAGAAAGGAACACATAACACAAGGATTTGCCGATGGGGAAAAACCTTTCGGTAAAATAACCCCACCCCTTCAGAACCTGCACAATGTATTATCTTCAGCACGAGCTTACAATACACTTGCAATGCAAGTTCAACATCAACAACAGAAGACTCCAGTAGCTACTCACAGTACCAATAATACACCCTTTTTGCATCACATCTCTTCGCGACCCTAAAAATTCTTATAACATGCGCTTCACTTTAGGGCTACTCCCAAAATGTAAACTGTATTAGGGTTTTACCATTCTCTAAGAAAATGGGAACCCCAAAAAAATTTTTGGGCCGATGCCTCGAACCCCACTATTGGGGTAGAGTGTACAGTACTCAAGTATCTTAGTTGCCACATGTCTTCACCTGTCATTGAATTTTCCTAACATTGCTCTTACGTGTCATAGGAATCCGTCATAACCATTTTAGTCATGATCTCCTTACACACAATTCAAGATGTCAACACATCAACATTATCTGTAAGAAATACATTTTACAAAACAAATAATAAGAATAGGAATTATACAAGGTTGAGACACCTTATTCCTAACAATTATCTCACTATTTCGCTTGGATTTGTCCTCAACATCCATTAGTACTTCATCTTTTGAGATCGGTGATGTTTTTTGATTAGATTTTCCAAATAGTTGGTGAGGTGATTTCAAATTAGTGTGTCAAAGAATTTTTTTTCTATGTTTGCATAAGGTAAAGAGCCTAGAGGAGTATGTTCTATTCCCTTTTGAGCACATTAAAAAAGTGGAACCCTTGAATCTAAACTAAGTCACCATGTGGTACAACTTTTTCAGTCATCCTTGATTAGAGAGGGTTAAACCATAGTGGACATTCCCTTTATTGGGTCAACCATGAGGATAGTACCTTAAGTGGTAATAGCAATTTTTGATGTGGTAGTAGCAACCACTATATAAATGTCCTTGTGGGGGAAATCCTCATAGGTTTAATCTTTTGTTGAGCTATCAGATTTCTTCAATATCTCCAATTGACTAAATTCTCAAAATATGTCAAAACCCTAGTACACTGGGATTGGATTTTGTCCACTCTAGATTACAAAAGCTACAAAGTTGAATATTACTAAGAACCATAGTACTGCCAATTTTTTTTTTTAGGACTATGTGTGTGATTGGAAAATATTTAGAGAACATACATAGTAGTGGTTCTAGGGATTAGATTGATACTATGACACTATTTTTGTTCATGTGCAAGGTTGCTTTGTCCCTTGCTCATTGTTTGAAGACATTTGTTTGAAATCTCTAATTGTTGTCTTTTGTGCTTGGTTCATGATTAAAAATTTATTGATACATCTAGTTGGAAATTTAAAACAAACAAATCTAAGTTCCTAAGTCAAGACTTTACAATAAAATTTCTTTGTTGTCCTATTATTTCCAATCTCCTTAGGTTGATCTAGTTCAGATTAGGCCACTTACACCACTGTTAGAAGCTTGTTTACACCTTCGGTTATTGTGCTTGGACCTCTTGAATTAGTAATCATTGATTTCACAAGAGACCTTGTTTGGAGTTGTTGAGTTAAAGACCATCCTTTTTGAGAAAGATATACCGTGAGTTCTTTGACATTACACTTGGAGAGTTTTAGTAATCTCTTGTCCATCCACTTTCATTAAAATTCAATTTTAATTAATTAAAATTTTGATAAATCATGCTCGTGGTCCATATGTGCTAGGGTATTCACCCAAAGTTGTGAGCACCTCTATAGTAGTGTTGGTTTATGCCTATTACAATATTTTATCTTATCATTTCTATTTTGGATAAGTGAGTGCTTTTCTATCCTAGTTTGGTACCAATGTTTCTTAGGGTTATCCTATCAACTAGTATCTTTTCTTTCATGTTGGTTACAAGTGATATTACATGTTGCTCAACATTCAAATGAACTCAAATGGTAGTAAATTTTACAAAATGACTCTTGTTCTTCTTTCTTCTTCATCTTCCATGTCTTTCTAATCTCCCATTTCCATTCTTCCTCTTCTTCATGTCTTCTTTATTCTTGTCCTCCTATTATCCTATAGTCTACCTTCTTCTATTCATCCTTTCTCTTCTTCCATTCTTGATTCTTCTTCTTCTTGAACCATGGATCTTGAATATCTTGTTAGGGATCCTCATTTGAGCTCAGATGAACTCAGCTTCCTTCTTGAATTTGAAAAGTGTTATTACTACAATAGATATATGGATGCTAACCTTGTGACAAAAATGATTGAAAAAGGGAAGAAATTAGACATTCTTGCTAGGATTATGTTGGTGTTTTAACACTACTAAACAAAAAAAGTTTAATACTAAATTGATTTTACTCACATAACATAAGCATTAGCCAATTTGTATAAGCAATTACATGTGCAAATCATTTAGACGCAACTTCAACAAAACCAAGGGTGATTTTCTACTCTTTATGCCCTACAAAATGAAGGTGGGTATACCTAGGGATGATTCAAGACTGGAAGATACTGTTTGAGAATTATTTTAGTTTCATTTTGATTTTCATCTTAAATCCTCAAATACATGCATGATTCTAATATTTTAAATAAACACATCCCCTACAATAGATTTGGACAAATTTATTTTATAGATTTGCAAGTGTTCCCAACAACAATGGCTAACTAAGGCTAAGACATTCAATGCAAACAAGGGCTGACCATCATTTAAGATCTTCAAGAAATATAAATTAAAGCTGATTGTGATTTTAGAATTGATGCTCCTTCACAATGTATCTATTTTGCAGACTGAGTAAAATTTGATCAGTGCCTATTCCATTGGGACTTAGAGTCTATGTCAATTTATGGATCTAACCTATTGCTTAACAACACAAATTATCAGTAATTCTTACTGAATTTTATTCTTAGAGACACCCTTTCTATTACCATGATAACCCCATCAAGTTCAACAAAATAATTTACTTAATTCATTGAATTAACAATAGTAATGAATTGACATACAACCTAAATGAATTATATTCAACTGAGCAAGCTTTACCCATACAATCTCAAAATGACCACATAATGGATAAGGAGACAAGATTCAATAAAAATTGATATGGGGACAGCTCATACCTTCTATTAATTTTTTTTTGAAAATTGTATACAATTTTTGTAAACTTAGAATGATCTCAAGAAAAGACAAAAAGATAAATCTATGTTGACATATTCTCAGAAAACATGCAAAGAAAATACATCATAAAATTTTTCTCAAATACTAGACCAAAAACATCCTAAGTGTAATACTAAAAAGAAATAGAAATCAGACCCTTCTCTAGCCCTAGAATCTCACTTATACAATGTGAGATGCAACAAGCTTTTGGCTAAGAGAATTGATAGGTGTCTTCTACAAGAGATGTTTACATACACCTATCACAAAATGACAAAAATGTGAGTAATATAAAGATTTCTAGATCAAAAATTCCTTTTGGTGGGTCCCCTTTCATTTCATCCTTTGATGTTGTTGAATTGGCTGCTATTTTGATTCCTCCATATATGCAACTGCCAATCTAGCCAATGATGAATTTTTTTCTAATGATTGTAGGTTAATCTCCACCTGTGGGTTTTCACTATCTTCATCCTATACTATGGTAGTAACTTCTACCTTTCCCTCTTCTTTAGTTGTGTCACCATCCTATAGGTATGGGCCTACAACTAAAATTGATTGATCATTCTTGTCTTCTTCTTCTTGTTGGCCTTATGTAGTGATAGTGTCAATGATTTGGATCTAATCACCCTGCATCTCATCACTGTCAGTTTCAACTTCCTCAAACTGTTCATCAAGAGCTATTTCTATCATCCACTTGTCAAATAGTGTGTCATCTGGCTAATCAAATTGCAAAATATCCTATTGCTTCTTGATAACAAACTCTGCCTTATTGTTAATATTAACAAATTCTTGTTTCAGTGAATCAAAGAATAGTTGAACATTTACCATTTATTTAGTAGTTGTAGCCCACCATGCATGCCCTTTTTCATTGATAACTTTATTCATTCTAAGACAAAGTAAATCATCTAACTACTTGGTCCATTCATCTTTACTTTTCAATTTATTTTTTCTATCTAGGGCATGAGGGAATAAGCTAAACATTTGGCTCTTATATTTATCTAAGTAGCCAACAATTATTCTCTGTAAATGAATTCTCTTTTCATCAAACTCTGGGAGATCAACAACCATGTCATAGGTTCTCTCAATTTGATCATGTGATGACCTTATAATAGAGTAACACAAAAAGGTCACCTCTCTCCTCCTCTATTTCTTTCCCTAGTAGTTCACAATAGGCTTTAAAGCCTCATCATTTGCTCTCAATTCATTTTATATGTTTACCACCTTAGCCAATTGGTCATAAACTAACAATCATTCAATTTTATTAGCCAAGTATGTAAGAGCTCTTCTCAATTTATCTTCATATTTTGCTTCCAATTCCACATGTAATGCCCATAGCTTGTTTTTTTCTTCCTCAAAATCTTTTGCTATGTAGTACTCCATCCTTTGGGGTGTATCTGGTATTTCTATGAGGGGGGTAGATTTGAAAGGTTCAACTGGGGGGCGAGGGTATTTTATTCTTTGCCTTGTGGACCTCCCCAATAACTTGTTTTCAAGTTCAATTCTCCTCTTTACCTCTTTATTGTAGACATGCACAATTGCCTCATACTTTCTCTACAAATCAATCATTTATTTTTCCTCCCTTTCTATGGTAGCCAAGGAAAATTGAGAATAATCCACATTCATATGGGTTACTTGTACATGTGAGGTGTCAAAAACTCTCCTTACAATGATATTCCTTGTCAGTCCTTAATCATCAAGCTATGATGAAATAGCCCTAGATCCTCTTCCTAGTGACCACATGACAAGAGTAACTTGGTCATTACTAAATGAAATTCCCAAGAACTTTTTTTTATTTGGATGTTGCAATCCCAAATTTTTTGACACAGAATTGAAAATTAATGCATCAAAAATGTCCCAATTAGGCAATAATAAAACATTTGTAGCTTTTACCATTTGTCTTCCCTCTTCAGGGGTTATACTTTGGAACTCTTGAATCATCTGTCCCTTTATTTGATTTTGAATGGAGGCTTCATCCATTTCTTGATTCTCTATTTCCAAATTCTTACATCTTTCCTCAAAAGTGTTCACGTTTGCCCTCTAAGTAAACTAGTGGAAAGACCTAGACTTTACAAAACTATCATAAATTTTTTTTTTTGACTGGCTTGGTCCAAAATAGGAACCAATTCCCTTCCCCTATAATCTACTACAGTCAGCTCAAAACTTGGCACATGAGGCTTCTTGGGGTTCCCTTCATCAATCTCTACTTGGGTAACAAAAACTCTCCCTTGTGATCCAATTTGCTCAATTTTCTCATCAATGAGCTGCTCCTCCTAAATTCTCATGGGGGTTTGGGAAGGTGAGTACCCCTCAACATCAGGTTCCTCTTCCCTTACTATATTTCTCCTCTTAGGAGAAGGTTCAGGAGGCCTTTCTTCAAGAATAGTACTAGTAGATTCAACTTTTTTTTTTCCTTTATCTATAATGGGTCTTTGATTCTGGATGATAGTATATCCTAGCCTCATTTGAACAATTAATGGACCTACCCCTATATTGGGAGTGAAATCCAATCTCCTCATTATTTCCCTGGCCTTATCTAGAAAAGGATTAATGAAATATTGCTTCTTCTCATTCATTGCCTCCATTATTTCGAGGAATGTATTCATAAGCTTATTAATTTTATCTATAGTAGTTACAAAATTACTTAGAGGGCCATAATCTTCATCAAAACAATTAATAAAATTCAAAATTTTTGAGTACACTCTCCATTTTTCTTTCTTTGTCTCTTGCTCCTGCAGACAGTACTCATTCCTTATTACATCTTTAGGGAAATAAAATTCATGTTCAATTGGACCAAGCTTGATCCTATGCCTAAGAATTGAATAATAGAAACCCTCTGTATCACACAAATGAGGGTGAGAGACATCCATCTTATACTAATCCAAAAATTTGTAAAGGAAAACCCACCCTTCCTTGGTTATTACAAACTGGTGGGCTACTGTGCAAGTGGGAAAAATTGATCCCATCCTCCTCTTGTGCAAAAAAGCTTCTTCTACTCCTCCTAACTACCACAAAAATTTAGCTATTCCTACCTTTAAGGGCACCTAGTAAGGTAGTACATGGCATCTTCCTTTGAATCCATAAATTCTTATAACAATTGAAACTGAATATGGGATGATGTCTCCCCAATTATGTGAAACTTTCAAATTATAGGGTTTATACATAGGCCTAACAAGGTGCATTAGTGCCTTAGGGATCCTAGGATTGTCACTTAATATGAGGCATCTCAGCTTGGAGGAAAAGTACCTATCAAATCTAACAAAACTAGCATTTTCTACTTCCCGAGTCATATCTACACTCCATAGTTGAGCTAGCAGTGCTTCCCCTTCTTGCTCTCTATTTGAAACCATTTCTTTACCAAAATATGTCACCCCCTTAAATAGAAACATGTGCATCAACAGAGAGTAATGGCCCCAAGCCTTCTCCACCTTGCCCTTAGCAATCCCAACCAATCCACTATGAATCTCATTAGCTAAGTAAGAAGAAAAATAAAAAATTATTTCCACACTAAAAGAGGAGATTTGAGTAATCATATACATGAAACTCACAAACATAAAATCTTCTTCATTCTCTCCAAAAACTCTACATAGGGTCTTATATATCTCTACTACCCTAGCATTGAGGTATGCTTTCTTGAAAGGTTCTTTAAAGGATGATGTTATTGCTAGTAGGGTTCCAATTTTTCCAATATGGGCCTTTAGTGCACCTTTTCTAACTATATCCTTCTTAGACATATATTCTTTTTCTAAATCTTTCAAATTAAAGGGCACATGATACCTAGTGAGAGGTCCCAAATCAAAAACTTCTCGAATTTCCTCTAGGCTAATGGTGATTAGAATTTCATCATCTATTCTTCTTAATACCTTAGTGGCTTGATGATAGTTTTTTTCCATGGCCTCAAGGAGATCATAATCCATAAAAACATTGGAGACCACTAGCTTTCCTAGGTCAAAATTCCATATATTGGCATGTGGGGAAAACATTTTCCTCTCTACAAACCATTTCCTGAAAAAATTTAAACCAGTTTGTGAGATATGAGCATCCTAGACCCAATTACCCTTATCAAAAAATTCCATCTTCTATCCTCAACCTAGGGTTTAATGAGGTCAACCTCTTAACTTGTACTATCTCAATAGTAGACTTAGGAAGCAATTCAAGCAAATCATCATGTACATTTCTATCCAAATAATTTCCTGACCTGAAAATTCCTTCTTTGGAGGCATCTTTGATTATGCTTTGCAGAACTAAAATAGTTATAGAGATTATAGCGTAATTACTTACTTGAATTTAGTTACTATATTTTTGCAATTTCTTTGCAAACAAGCTACTTCACAATCTTTCCAAATTCAACACGATCTTCTCAGTAATTGCTTCTACTCAAAAAAGGCTCAAAATCTTTATTCATGTAAGGTGGAACTGAGAAAACCTTATGTATTATACTCTATTTTTTCTCATACATGAAGCTTTTATGTCTCATTAATACACAAAGTGGCACCATCTTCTACTTTTAAATCTATTTTATCGATCTATAAAAATCCTATAATCAAGGGATGTAGAAAATAATGACTGGCATTCCACTTGACAAGTTGGCCAGTCAACCCAATGAGAATTGACCACGTATACAAGTCTTTCCTTGATGGCATTTCCATCTGGACCCACTAGTGACTGAGGACAAGTGTTGATAGGTCACTACCTCTCTATATGTAAAGAATGAGCACCTTGCCATAGCAAAGTAGTGACAACCATTGATTTGATCTTGATCTTGTGGATGACACATTACTGCATTTCTTAGAAGAACAATGGTGTGCTCTTTGTTGCCATATCACTATACATATCCTCTGAGCAACTCTTCATAGTGTAATAGTGATGGCTATTGATCTGAGATCAATCCAAGGCTAAAGAAATTGCACAAACTTCTTAAGATGTGGTGGGTCCCATATTCACTATGTCACATAGAGTAAACAATGCACATCTTTTTATAGTGAGATAGTGAGAATCATTGATCTCAACTTGATCTGATGATCAAAATCCCTCGTACATTTTATGAATGGGGCATGGGTCTAGGATACTGATGATGTGATAAATCTTGTACAACTGGCATAATAAAACAGTATTTTAATCCTAGTCACCTTTCCATGTTTCTTGGGTTCCACCATATGATCATTTCATGGCAACTTGCTATGTCACTAATAGCAAGATGTGTAAATTTTTTGATAGTGAGGTAGCAAGCTCCAATGTCTTAACAAATACTTAGTGCTAGAAGAATAAAAGCAAGTCAAGTCACCATCATCCTTGTTAAATGCTTCTAACAATAACAGTTATTACTCACTATGCCACTTGGAAAATTTTATGGTCACTAGGAAGTTTGGAGACCATCGTGTAATACATTTCTCAGCTATTCACTATATTGCTAATGATGATATGCTTAGCTTTTCTGATAGCGAAGTAGTGAATCATCAAAAAAATTAATATTTTGGTGATATCTTTTGTCCGCCTTTTACTGGGTTCCTTTTCCTACTCTGACAACTCTAACAAAATGTATGTGACTAAAACCTCAATCGCAACACCTTTTTTGACTACCGCATCTCCATTTTATAGCACCATTCTTTAGTTTCATGGTATTTGCTACCTTGCTATACATAAGAAGTACACAACTCACCATAGTGAAGTAGTGATTGTCATAGATCTCATTAGAATCAGATGGTGAGAGACATAAGAGAACAAGACCACTCGGGGGCACGGAAAATATAAAATGAAAATAGAATATTCACCAAAGTTTAAAAATATTTCACGTCCAAGACTTTAAAAGGGAAGAGACATAGTGTTTAATAGGATTTTTCAAAGGAAAACAAAATTTGGAAGACTAAACAAGAAACCCTATTCACCAACGATGGATTTAATCTGATTTTTTAGTACCTATGTTAGGGAAATTTTATCTTGCAAAAAATCAGACCAACAAATCATATGGAAGATCAAATCACAATATCCTTCTTCCAAATATTCCTTATCTTCCAAGTCCCATCATGATTCTTCTAGATATCATTCACATTCTTCATCTTCTAAGTCTTATCATGATTCTTCTAAATATCATTCACATTCTTAATCTTCTAATTCTTATCATGATTCTTCTTATCATTCACATTCTTCATCTTTTATCATGATTCTTCTAAATATCATTCACAATCTTTATCTTCTAAGTCTTATCATGATTCTTCTAAATATCATTCACATTCTTCATATTCCAAGTCTTACCATGATTCTTCTAAATATCATTCATATAGGTCTTCACCTACCTCTTCTTCACAATATCATTCTTATTCTACTTCTACCAAGAGTCTTATTCCTCTTATTAAGACATACCATAATGAAAAACATAAAAAGCCTTTTGATATGCCTATAGTGACAATGATTATGATGACAATGACTATTATATTCCTATGATTCCTAGAAGTCCTCCTAGTCCTATGCTTGTGCTTAAAGGGGATGAGTCATGAATAGATATTGATGATAACCCATATGAATCAAATCTTGAAAACAACATTGATAAATTTTGTGAACAATACCAAAATGATAAATCTACATTTTTTAAGGAAGAGAAAGAATTTTTTTCTGCTGAAATTAAACATTAATGGCATAAGAGTTCCTCTTCTAAGAACCGTCATGCTGAAAATAAAGATTATACTCTTGAGAAAGATCATGTGAATGTTTAACCTTTGTCTTCTGATGCTCCCATTCCATCTTCTACTTCCTCCACTATTCATACATCCCCTAAAGATTATGAGTCTCTCAAATCTTCTACCAATCCTTTATCCAACAAAGATTCTAATTCTTTTCATGTGGTTCCCTATAGTTATCCTCAAAGGCTACCTCTTAAAGAAAATAAAGCTAACCTTCACTTGGTTATAGATACTTTTAATAATGCTAAAACTAAAGAGCCTAAGACTTTATGTGCTATAATTCCCTCTTCAGCTAGTCCTTCATCATCTATTCCAAAGTCTTCCATACAATTCCAACATACTTCCGTCTCCTCAGGAGTGGCTTCATGTCAAGAGGACTCTAAAAATAATAAAGAAAAGAACATAAAGAAAGATCAATATCAAGAACCCTCCATGTCATCCAATTATTTTCATAATTTCTTTGATTCATTTCATGGTCCTTTTTATCCTTTGTATCCTTCCTCATTCATTCCACCATGTCTTAAGTCTTCTCCTAAGCAAGATCAAGCTACTACTTACATCTCCGAGCTTATTGACAAGAAAAATGATCTTAATATAGTTGTGCCTTCCAAAGATGATACTTCCATTAAGGTTATTAAAAATAGTGTTGTTACTTCCAATTTTAAGCCTATTGAAAATCAAGAGAAAAACTCTACACTTATGCTATTCAGAGATCCTTGTCAAGATTAAAGTCTTCCATCTTCTTGTTCTACCACTCCATGTTCCTTCCACTTTCTATTCTCCCTAAGTCTTCTCAAGCTTTAAATACTCCTATCAAAGAAGTTACTCCTATTCAAGACATTCATGATACTATTAAAAATCCTAATTCTCACTCTAAAGATGTTGATGTCCTTGATTGTCATAGAGATATTGATGAACTTATTGATTACCCTTTTGCATCTTCCACATCCATCCTTGGCTCTCCCCCATCGATAGTAAATGCTTCATTTCTTGTTTCCATCTTGGGTCCTTATGTCCCTTCCTCTCCTATCTTTCCTCAAGATCAATGTAGATGCATATACTTGAATCCTTTGCATCCACCCACTTACCTACACTAGTTATAATATCCTTCTTCTTCCACAAGTCCCAAGTATTTTAGAAGTAACTTGGATGTTCAATACAAGAAAAAGAAGCAATTTAAGAATCCATATAAAAGAGACCACCATTTCTTCTCTAATCAACATGGGGGCATAATGTCAAAAGAGATATCTAAGAAAAAAATTATAAGACAAGTATGGGTTCTAAAATCCATTAGTGAGGATATTATCTCTATATCATCAAAAATAAATTTAAAGAGGCCTATGACTATATGGATTCCAAAGTCTCTCTTGAGAAAATTTAATGTTGACCAACAATTGAAGCTGACATTCAAGCTTACAAAGAATTCCACTTCATCTTCTTCCATTCCATGCACCTAAACCACAACCTCTTCTATCCACTCACCATATTCCTTCATTCAAATTTTCTCCATCCTCTCACCACCTTTCAAGTTGATCTTGCCTTCATTTCCATTTTCCAATCTCACTCATTTTGCAATAAGCCATATCCTCCATTTTTGTCTTCCATCTTCCTTTCCCTATCAACATCTTTGAGCATATCATTTCAACTCCTTTTCATGTCATGGTTTAAAATTTCAAGGAGCATTATCTAAAAAGCTTGACTTCTTCTAAAAAATTCAAAAAGATTGAAAAAATAAGAAAAAAAATGAAAATTTGAAAATGTGCCTTGGTGAAAACCTGGTAATTAGGCACCTTGGTAGCAAAAGTAAAGAGAAATAAATTCATCCGATGGTGAAAACCACTTCTTATGGTGCCTTGGATAAGTACCATAATGAAAACCTAACAATTAGGCATCGTGCATAGTTCTACATCTTTCATCCATTCTATCTTCTCTCCTTGATCTTAACAATGTGGACCTATACACAAACATTTGGCTATCTTGTGGGCTATCTTATAATGATCTTGTTTTCATTCTTTTCATGTTAGCCTTCATATCTATTTTTCTCCATTCATTCTAGTCTTTCACTGTCATTTTTCCATTTAGCCCTTTGGTCTTAATCTAATAAAAATGAGTAAAATATGATGCTATGAAGCCTCTTGACATGTCTACTCCTTTGAATTGCATCTTCCCACTTTTACATTATGCTTTCATGAATTATCCTATGTCAGCCTTTCATTTCTTGTCCAAATGTGCTTTACATGACAATTTTTCCCTAGGTTGGGTACTATTGAGGAGTTTTCCCTTGAGGATTTCTTCCCTTTATTCTCCTTCATTCTATTTTCTTCCATCTCTTCCACTAGCTTGCTAATCACTCTTATGCCCCACCTTGATAGACATTTAGACTGCACGATATGATCTTGTTTGAGATTTTCATCCTTGTTTCTATCTAGCGGCATTGCATATCTTTGTATATATTTATTGATCCTGAAAAAATACAAAAAATTGATATATTTCAAAAATCCAACAAAATGATATATTGTGAAAATTCTAAAAATTGGAAAATATCCTGAAAAAATGATCATGTTAGTAAAAGTGCTTTGATGTATGTCCAAAAAAAATTATATATTTCAAAAATACCAAAAATAATCAAAAAATTCAAAAATTCAAAAATAAATAGAAAAGGTGCCTTGGTGAAAACCTAGAAATAGGTGTCTTAGTAACAAAAATACAAAAACATTATAAAAAGTCCTAAAAAAAAAAAAAATCAAAAAAATCCAAGTGATGAAAACTTTGAAACAGGCACTACTTGAGGCCTTTGCATCCCTATTTCTTAGCATGTCTCGTTGACACTTAGCCTTTCTCCATCATGCCTTGTCCTTGTTGCCTTGGTTTGGAATTGGCTTTTATTTAGGGAGCATAACTATGTTAGCTTTGGTCTCTTGGTTGTGTTAGTCTTTAGAACACATCAAAACTAGTGTTTTTCAACACCATCCCATTTGTATTTTTCAATACAACCCCTAACATCGATTGTTTTTCAGCACTTATTGGTTTGGTCTTACCTAGTTTTGTCATGTGATCTTACCTACTTGTAAGCATTTGATCCTTATCCTTGGAACTTAGTATCAGTTAACAAACTTAAAATTTTTTGTAATGCTTGACCTATGCCATGACCTTTTCTTTGTCTGCTAATTGTTATTGATTTTTGTTGAGTGTCCTTGTCTGATAAGTCTCTTTTGAATGCGTAGCTACAAGACTTGGGGCATGGGCCATGTTTTTATTTGTTTTCTACTTGTGGGTGTGGTCTTTTACCTCTAGAGTGTCTCTTGTTGTCCCCTTGAAATACTTAGGAGATTGGAGGCATCATCCTTGACTATTTTTGCACAACCATTCTTCAAATAATCCTAGCATCTTGCCTTGATGCAAGCATGGTTTTGCTACACTAAATTGGGTAAGTTAACATCATAGTCATCTTGACCTTTATGTCTTTGATTCTTATGTTAGAATCTTTCCACATTCCAATCTAATATAAATCACATTCATACTTTCATAGTTACACTTGTGACTAGTGATGATTGTCTGATTTTGTGATGTCCGTTACTAATGGCCCAATGATGAAAATAAGTTCTTTTACATTCTCTAATTAATGATGAACATAAAATTGTATGTTATAGTTTCTCTTTTGCAAGTACACCATGGCATTTTCATGTAGCTTGCATTGTTAGAATTCATGTTAGTTGGCATTTTTAGGCTGCATTATAAGTTTGAGAGGGTTTTCCCATCATCTTTCTTGTGGACTTTTAATCAACCATGGTTACATTTTGATCTTAATTTCCTTATCTTCTTTTTTGATCTCAATCAAAATTTCTATCTTAAACAGTTGATTGATTTTGGAGCATTCTATTTCTTATGAAATTTTTTCTTTTCTTCTTTCTATTTCTTTTCATCTCTTCCAAACATCTATCTTTTATTTTCTTTTACCCCACTTCTTTTCTTCTAATTCAACGTTGGGTCATCATATTTCATGCTTAATGATCTACCTTGGTTCTGTGATTCTTACATCTTTCATCTTACATCAAGAACTTTATCTTTTGTTTGATTTGATCAACTTTATCAATTTGTTATTTCTCCTCTATCCCATTTCAATTTTGATCACGAGGGGGCTGTACCTATCAACTTCAATCCTTGATTCAGTTTTATCAATTTTATCCTCAACTTTTTAAAGTCATAAATTATTTATATTTTTTGTCTTGATGTGTTCCTGAATCAACCACACATCTGGGTTGTTTTGTGATCCCAAATCGATCTCACACTTCAATTTCTTTCTTTGACTACATGTGTTCCCAAATTGATCACACATTAGTCAAAGAGGGGCAAATGTATGCACATGAAATTTTTTGCCTAGACTATGGGCCTCCATTATTCAATTTATCAAATTTTTTGAGTTGATGGTTTGCAATATTTTATTAAATCAATTTAAATCAATTTCCTTGATCAAATTCAATTATTTATTTTTCAAAGGTTTATCATTTTAAACTATGTCTTGTTTAATTAAAAGAAAATTTCCTTTTTTAATTAAATAAAATAAGTCCCCATTTAATTAAAAGAAAACCTCTCTTTTAATTAAATTCATTCACATTTAATTAATTAAGAGAAAAACTCTTCTTTTTGTATCACCTAGTTGAGTAGTGCAAATTGAAAACTAACTATTAAATGAAAGCTTTAACCATACTAAACATGGAAAACACTTATGATAGGAACAAAAAAGACATAATTGAGGAAAGTAGAAAAAGAATGGTAAACACCTCAAATGCTTCTCATGATGATGAAACTATGTCCCTGATGGGAGGGGATATATGCTCACTTTGTGCTCAAGCTTCCAATGGATGGGGGTTTTTACCAAGTGTGTGCATGGGTGAGGGTTTCAAACAAGGGAGTCATGGAGGTATTTTACCATTATAATGGTATTTTGGGAGTTTCTAAGCTCTCAAAATAGCATTATAACTTTTCATGGAAAGGTGGATTATTTTGTGAAGGGAGGAGGTTCAATTTATAGGCCAAGGGTTGGAGAAATGGAGGGCCAAGATGTCAAGATAATGGAATGATGAGGGATGGTCAAGATGCACTCAAAATGGCACACATGGATTGCGCTAGTTTATCACCAATAGGGAGGTGACACTTGTTAAAGGGTGATTGGATGAAGGGAAGGCAAGGTGGATTGTCAAAAAAGGAGGCTCAAGGGATAAGGGCTTCCATAAATGCCTTGTAAGAGTCATTAAGGGAGGTGTAAGAGGTGTAAGAGTCATAAATTTTGGAGGGTGAGAGTGAGGATGAGATTTTTGAATTTGGTTTGGGTTAGCAAGTCTCAACCCATGCTTAAAGTTGTCACATGATTAGAAGAGGATTAGGATTAACTTAGAAGGGGGGTTTAGGGGGTGAGTGATTTAGCTTTGATGGGATGGGTTAGTTAGGAGGCTAAGTGAGGTTAGTATGGGTGAATGGGTTGGATTAGGGATTAGGATAGGGTTTTAGGATTTTAGATATTTGATTAAATATTTTATTCAATAAAATGGGAGTATGGAATTAAATTGAATAGATTTGATGATTTATCCAATTTAAACGAGGCAATAAGGATTTATTTGATAAATTGATTTTGGGTTATCATTTGATTTTATCAATTGGACTATAGTTAATTAAATTAACTAATTAACTAGGGGATGAAGATAAATTAATTAAATAGTAAATATTTAATCAATAAGATCCTAAGAGATGACTAAATATGATTATTTATTGATGCAATCAGATTTAGTTGTCTACACTTTTAACTTAATTAAATATTTCTTATTTATTTAAAAGAACTTGCTCCCTTCTAATTATTAAAATCCCATGTGAAAAAGGAAATGAAATAAATAAAAAATAAATAAATTCCTTTTTCCTTCCCTCATTTAATTCTTCTCCTCTTTTTTCATTGGTGGAATTTTGTTTTACATGGATTAAACTCTATTATCCCATATTGGTTGTGAGAAACTTCCCACCTCCATGTTTTTTTTTAATAAGGGAGAGCCCTCTCCTCATTTTTGACATCCATTATTATGCTATTGTTATGTTGTAGGTTTGGAGAGTTATTTTTGAAGGAGGAGTTTGAATACTAAAGTTTTTTCGTGGAGAACTTCTATCTTCTTGTCTTCTTTTCTCATGCATCCATGGCTTCCATCATGAAGTTTCATAATTGCATTTTGATATTAGCTTATATCTTGCATCGATAGATTAGATCTTGCTTTCATAGATTAGATCTTGCATTTTTTTGTATTATTATCATATAGATTAGTTTACATTTTCATTTGCATGCATATTTTTATCCTTGAATCTCTTGTTTCATGGTGTACTTGCATGGGCACAAACTAGATCAAACTGAGGGACTCAATTACAAACCCTTCCACTCCATGAATAAAGAGCTATGAGCCACCATTTAAGACCTCATTTTTGAACAATCCTGAATATAATGATTCATAGAAGTGTGTTCACATTTTAAGCACATAGAAAGTAGTCTTCCACTCATCACCTTCTTTGATACAAATTTGATGGTACCAACTCTTCAGATCTATCTCTTTGAAATACTTAGCCCCACTCAAATAGTCTATAATATCATCCATCCTTGGCAATGAAAATCTATACTTGATTGTGATCTTTTTGATAGTGCAAGAATCTGTGCACATTGGTAAGTCAGCTAAATACCTTCTAGTTATAAAGGATTGGACATCCTTCTACATTGACTCTATGATTAGACAATATGATATAATTTCCTAAGAATAACATATTGACTTCATTTTATTTGTCAACCCAAGAGCGTAAGCTTGAGAGGGTGGCTACAAAGTATATGCTTTGATTCATCTTTAAGTCATTACAACTAAAATAGGAAAGAAATGTCAAAGGAAACTAAGGTAGGAACTAAAATAACATTTACTTTAAAGCTTATAGTAATGCTGCAAATAGTAAATCTATTTATGCACCTATGTTGTAGGAATAGTTTGATGATTCTATTATTAATGGCTATAGGAATAGCAAAATTCTACTTTGCAAAGAAATAAATAAATAAATAAAATATATTTTACAAAGTAGTTCACTCACCAAATGCCCCCCCTTGAATGATTAAATAGAAAAAAAATCAACTCTAAAGGTGGAAACTTGAACTCTGTATTCTATTCATTCATAATAAGTGATTACATTTGAAAACAAGATTATACACTATTGAACAAAATAATCTATTCTATCTTCCTTCTAGTCAAAACTAGGAAAAATTAAAAATCTCATTTCAAGGTTACAATAGAGATTATTTAAAGTAAAGTTACAACAACTTCCTACTCCTACAATCACTCCATCAACAAGGATCAATTACAGATCATAAAGATTACAATAGAAACACTATTAACTACATTTTAACTCCAAGAAAGTAGCAAGTTGAGGAAGCTATCTTTGTGCATTTCCATAACAAAATTTGTACAATATTTTGCTTACATGGTGATTCATTAACCATCTAGTCATCTCCAACTTAGTGTTGAAATGTTGAGTCGAATATGTGCAACAAGTACTTACAAAACATTAAGTGCAATGACTTCCACATGCATATATTCATTTCATCATCAATGTTTCAAAAAAAGTATAATGTTCAAATTATCACTCTTGCAAATCCTATGGGGTGGATGAGGAAATATTTATCAGCATGTAATATTCCTTTATTAAACCATAGAAATCCATAGATTCAAGAAAACATAGCATATCTGAACAATCTATACTTCAATATTCATGTCTTAAAATATAGATAGTATACTCATTAAAACATAAGTTCTTCTTCTTAAACCATAGAGTCATAAAATGTTTCTTGCAAGATATTTGTCTAAAAACAAGATAAAAGGTTCTCAAAATAATGGCCTTTCAGAGGCTCATCATACATCTTCCATTCTTCACTCTTCTTTGGTACTAATACTGTAGGTATAGGACACAGATTCAAACTCTCTCAAATCAACCCCTTTTGCAACAACTCATGAACTTGCATGTTCAGCTCTTCACTTTCTGCTTGTGCAATTTTGTTTGATGCCTTGTTTGGCAAATTGGCTCCTAGAATCAAATCCATCTAATGACTGATCTTCCTCATTGAGGGTAATCCATCAAGTAAGTTATCTGATATAATATCAGAAAACTCTCCCAACATATTTGCAACTTCAATAGGTACCTCCTCTACTTATTCTTTACTATCTTTTGGAATTATAGAAAAATACCTATGCTCATGCTTCATACCTTTTAGAAACTCTTTTCAATCAAAAAAACATATTCTAGAAGCACTACATACTTTTTCATATTTCTTCTTCAATAGCTTCAACTTCTTTTTCACTGCATCCTTGGTTAGAGTGTAGGTATTTTTTTTCCCATTTTGTATAGCACGATTGTCAAACTACCACAACCTACCTAGCAACATATGACATATATCCATAGGTATGATATCACATAGTACCTCATCTTGGTAGCTTCCAATCTTGAACTTCACTAGGAATTGTTCATTGAACATGACCTTTTGGTCATCTTGCACCCAAGCAATATGGTATGGATGTTGGTGTTTCTATCTCTTCAATTTTAACTTTTTGACCGTCAGTTATGACACCATATAATTAGAACTTCCACCACTAATGATCACATCACAATGCTTATCTTCACATCTACACCTTGTGTGAAACAAGCTCTTTCTTTAATTAAGTTCATTCTCACCACTTAGTAGGACTCTTATGCTAACTATGACTTCTCCTCTTTTAGCATCTTCAAAATTTGAGGATCTAGCATCTTCTTCAACATGTGCAACTCTATCCTAGCCTTTTGTTCTTTGATCTATTCTTCCTCAATGCTGGGAACATTCAAATTCTCTATGCCTTTCTTCTCCATAGTGAAAGCATTTCCCACAGAAGCCTCCTCTTCCATATCCTTGTCCTCTACCTCTTCCTCTATGATCTCTATTATTTTGATCATTGAAATGATTGAAATAATTTCCCCTCTAGTTTTGATTGCTACTTTTAGCCTCATCCTTGTTCTTTTCATCATCATTATGACCTCCATAAGATCACTCACTAGATCTTCCATCACGACCTCTTACACTATTCTTTTTGTGAAACTTCTTACTTAGTTTCTCCTCAACTCTCAGGTAAAACTTGTATGCCTCCTCAAAACTATTCATTCAAACAAGACTCAGCTCATCCTAAATACTGGTTCTAATGAGAATTCGATAGAACTCTTCAGTATACTCTTGAATGGATTTTCTTGCTTGCTTCAACCCTTGCATTTTCTTCAACAGATCAAGCTCATAATCTACAAAAATGAATTATCACTTTGGTTTAGTTATCATCTGATCTCATCTGGTGATTTTGTCCTTTCCCTTTCTATTTTGCTCCAACTAAATCTCCTACCACCAAATTTTTGCACGTCCCTTAAGTTTTGCCTCCACAAACTTGACCCTATCAGGATCCTCAATATCTTCATACTCAAAGTACTCTTCCAATCGATTAGCTCCTTTGGGTTAAGATTATTTTCCAAAAATGTGGGAACTTAGAACTTAGGTCTTTTTATAATCTTGGAGATGTTCCTAAAAAGCCTCTCTTCCTTTGGGTTTAGAATTGCCTTTGGTTTGGTATTTTCTTCTACTTCATCCTCATACTTGCTTTCATCTCTTACAAGAAGATTTATTCCTCTACACATTTTTCTTCTAATGCTTGCATTTTTCTTTGGAGGGCTCTAAAACCCTCATGTGTAACACCTATAACTCTTTCATCATGCTCTCTTCATGGAGGAATTTTTTGCACTTTTTCTGAAACCCTAGTACAAGCTTCCTCACAATCGATGATTTGTCTACATGTTTAGCTCAAACCATGGCTTGATTTTCCCACACTCAAGAACTCTAGCTTTGGTACCACTTGAAGAAGGGTGGTCCACCTTAATACCATAAACACATAACAAAAAAAATGAAACAACAAAATGTGAGAACAAAATATGGACATTGTATTTGTGCCGCAAATGAAGAATTATAGAATTCACAAGTACAATATGCTAACCCACATGGGTGTCTTCATTACAGTAATCTACAAGAATAAGCTATGAAATACCACCCAAATTTGTTCTATACAATATTTGGGTCTTTCTTAAATAGGCAATTTTATGTTGCCCAAGAAGGCTCTAGATGCTCAAAATTAATACCTAGGGCCAACAAACCCTAACAATACATATAGAGTTGGTGAAATACATCTTTGACAATTATTTTAGATATTTTGGGTAGTCCAAATTTGGAAGGCTATGACTCTCAAACCATAGTCCGATTGACTATTATAAATACTTTTCAGAAATGCTAGCTCCTGATCTACAGGCTTGGAACCATGCAAGCACCTTTCTGTCAAGTTTTCAAACCTCATCTAGGCATTCTAAGGCCTTCAAAGGTGAGCTTTAAGATTTTTCTACAAATGTTTCTACCGAAAATCCACATTAACTTCTCAGATACTTAAGCTAAAGAAATGATATTTTTATGGGAGGCTTATATATCTAAAATGAAGATTCATGTAGACAATGAGAACATTTTGAGCTCATTTGACAAACTTACTAAAAGTAGCAAGTTTCCATAAATAGTAACTACCCTATTTACTAGTCCTTATTAAAATAGAAAAGACTAAAAAGAAAATATTTTTGGGTGATGCAAGATTTCTCTTACACCTAGGATGCTCTTGCATCAACTTTCTTCCTCATTTGATATTTTGTGTCTACTTTTCGGAGTCTACAAATACTGTTAGTTACATTCAAGGTATTGTGTTAAATTTTTTCCTACTTCTTTTGACACTAATTGCAGCTCCAAGATTGTGCCCTTTCTACTCCCTCTCGGTTCATCTCTACTTGTTAGCATGCACGTTTTCCTATATAATGTATGTTACATTTGTTTCAACATATTGGTCATTGCTTGAAGAGTCTACAATTCAAGGAAAGAATTGTCTAATTATTGGAACTAATTCATTGCTTGTAGATGTAGTGGGTGTATTTATATGTTTCATCAATGTAAATCTATTAAATTAAAATTTATGCTAGATCACTCTTTCTAAGGCTAATAATTAAACATTCCTATATCATCCAATAATATTGGATGGTTTTTTATTTTTAATTTGTTCTCATTGTTTATGCAGAAAAGATAATTGAACTTTAAAAGGTTCTTGTGTAAAATGTATGTTGGTATATTTTCATGTAATGCCCCACCAAGGGACCCAAAAGAATTAACCTAAAGTTTTACTAAGTTTTCTAAACAAATTTTTTTTTTAAAACAAGAAAGATAAATCATTAACATCAATCACGTAGTAGCAGAAGCAATAGCATACAATCAATTGTAAACATACATAATAGGTTACATTCCTTAAGGATCCCAAGACATTGAGTCACATTTAAATTTAATTAATTCCAAGTCTAACAACTACCACATCCACCTAAAAGAATAATGAGAAAATCCAAAGTCCATATTATACATTTGTTCTGAATGCCTCTTGGCAAATTAATTCAGAATGCTCAATCATCCACTGTACATGTCACAGGGTCTGAAAGGCTAAAAGAATATACATATAAAGATACACCATCATCCTTGAATCTATGATACAAAGTACAATAAAGTAAATGAAACTAATAGCATACATGATATATCTATCTATCATAAAGACATAACATCATAAAATACAACTAATCTAAGTGTGTGGCTCCTCCCAACCATCAATAGCATCATTAGATCATCATGGGTCCTAGCCATCCCCCACGCATAACATCCCAAGCCACCAAAGAGATCATCGGTACTATCATAATAGGGATGTCACACCTAAACATGCTACAACCTATGCATAAAGAAATCTAACATACTAGAATAAAGAATAAGTAAACAACATCATCTAAATATGATAAAAAAGCATACCAAGAAGCTTTAGCCATAGTGACTACGGACGGATCCCAATGGTAAGAGTAAAAAAACACTACCACCTGATCACGTGGAACCTAAATGGTCCACTCCCACCACACTGAGGAAATAGTTTCAAGTCCCAAATAGGATATCAAATCACATAATCACAAGTACTCTCTAAGTCCAGGAAATCCTAAAAGTATACTAACTCAAAGGTTCCAACACATAGATCGACATCTAGGCCCAGAGGCACCACAAAGACAAATAGGAAACCTACTATGTAAGTGGAAAAGTGTCATCGCAAAAGTCATGTAGAAGTTACCTGAGCAATCCCTTAGGAATCTCGGGTCCCTAGTGATCCCTGCGGCCACTAGTATCCTCTCATATTGACAAGGCATACTATGGAATACAAGGTCATAACCAAGCATTCTCTCTACCCCATCTTAGTCTGTACTAGCACTCAAGGCATGGGAGAGAACATACAATTATCTTATTAGGTTCATTTTAATCATCATTTAGTGTAAAGGTTATCACTTATTAAAACAACTTACAATAGGTTTGTCCAGGTAGCCTCTTAGGGCTCCGACTCCCATTGCAAGCCACTTCCCGACACTACACATAGATAACCTACCCTAGGCTCATGAAATCTCAAAAAAAAGAATCATAATAAAATCACCTTAGTCCTATACAAGTGACTGAAAAACATCATAAAAGACAAGCCACAATAATTACATAAGTTCTTCATGAGCAACTAATAAGCATCAAATAATAATCATATGATCACAATAGTTCTATATCAGAAACTAAAGGCATCAATGATAAATTACAATATCCATCGGTTCTCCAACAAGCAACTAAAAAGTATCCCACAATAAATCACAATATTGATCGAAGACTCCAAAATGGTCAAGTCAAAACATGTCACCACATGATATCATCAAGAACATAACAAACACTTCAGTCCTCTCAAAGTGACTAGAAAGTAATCCAAGTATAACTGATCGATGACTCAAAAATGGTTATCAAATATAACTGATCGAGACTCAAAAATGGTTAAGTCAGGTATCTCATAAACATACACCTCAGCTTCAAACAAGAAGATTGAATAAGCAATAAAAATAATAAATACAAACGTGTCATAGAGCATAGCATCACATTACCAAGGTCAGGTATAAAAGATCGAGACCATCATTACCATGACATCACAAACAAATAGCTCCCAAACCTCTGGTATACATCCTAAACTGGTCAACACTAGGACAAAGCCCAAAACCCCAAATCATAGACAATACAAAGAAAACATCATAATCTCACAATTTGGATTTGATTTGAAAAAAATATAGTTGATGTTAATGTAGGGTTTAAGTTACAATTTAACGTATGCATCCAAGTAACTAAGCTTCATAATTTACCCCTACGAATTAACCCGTTCTTGTTCCTATAATTAGAAAATTGTATCATGACATACGAGTAATTATCATCATTTGTTAAGTTATAATAATAATTGATTATTAAATAAAAATAATCTAAAATCCATTAATATTCAAATTTTTACTAGTAAATCTAATTAACATATTAAATGATCTTTATCATTAAATTCAACCTACTTATTAAATTAATAATTAATAATTATTTATAATTATTAATTGATTAATAATTATTTATAATTATTAATTGATTAATAATCAACAACTATTCACAAAATCCTTTTTATAAACTATATATATATATATATTTCTAATATTTATATTTAATTAAAGCATTTAAACAATGCCTTCTCAAAATGTGTAAAACAATATGTATTATTATTATTATTATTTTAATAATAATAATATTTAAACAAATAAATAATGTTTCTATATATTTTAAAATTTGATATGAATTAATTATATCTCTTTCACTATATGAATTTAAATTTAAATTTTATTAAAAGAATTAATAAAACTAAATTCAAATCTCTCTTCTTCTTCTTTTTTAATAACAATTGCAACCATAATCTAATAGGAAAGATTCTTTAAACATCTGAATTTCTAAATTAAAATTTTATTTTCTTAAATCTCAAACCCTTTTCGAATGGATTCTAATTTCTTCCATCTACAGAACAAGGGTTTCGAGTTGATTTACTTTTCTTTGATCTCTTCGCACATGCATATTAGGATTTTTTAAAAATTACAAGATTGAAGGATTTGTTGCAACAATATACAAACACTCAGATTCACAGTCACAAAGAAGACTGAATTATTTAAATAACATAATTTTCACTGGGTGCATAAAACTGAAGAGCCCATCTGAACCTGATGCTAACATGAAACCAACCGAGAATTGTGAGAAGATTCGCTTCCAAAATTTGAGTCCAATTCGTCTCTCCAAAATTCATTCTCAAAATTTTGTCTCCAAAATTTGTCCCCAAATTCCTATCCCTCAAAAAATGAACCCTCTAATTGTGATAAAGAGTTCTCTCCTTAAATCGGGGCACTGATTGTGCATTCACCTGGGAGAACTCCTTGCTCACAACCCTTAACTCCATATTAACTTTTTATTAATCTTTACTTTAGCTTTTTAAGCATGTTGAATGACTTTTTAAATAACTTTATTTAATTTTCACTTGACTTATATTTTTAATTAATTAATTACTTTAATCTCATGTGCACTTTAAGTAGTTAAAATAACATTATTAAATTCACATGTTTAATCTTTTCAATTAATTTCTTTTATTTTCAACTCATGCTCGCATCATGCGATCTAGAAACTTTTAATAATTTAATATCTTTTCACTTTTTAATTTATTTTATAAACTTAATTGATAAAATATTTATTAACTTAAATAACAATAATATTTAGCATTTATTTTAAAATAAACTCTAGATATATTATTATTAAATTAAATAAATATTATCATGTTCTAAAATTTTTCCTTGCAACTTTAATCTCCAAATTTAATTCTTTTTATTTAATTAATTTCTCAATTAATTAAATATAATTAAATATTAAAATGTCATAATAATTTTTCTATTAAATTAAATCATTAATTAATCTTTTAATTAGACTTAATTAATAGAAAATACACCAAAGACTCATAAAACAACATATGAAAAATCATCATAGAAAAACACATACAAAATCAACTAAAGGGTTATAATCACGAATTAACATCATTCGACGCATTTGAAGGGTACTCACTTAAATACTCGTCCTAATTGTCAACTAGGACAAATGGCTTAAAGGGTTGGGATTTGGACTTAAGAATTTATCTCCCCTCTCTTACCATTGAGATAATGCAATAGGGTACACTCATCCTGGCAATTCAAGGAAGTCGATACCCGGTACCTACAACCTGCATAAAATCCACGCATGTTCAGACACAATATTCTAAGTTAAACAGGCAATGGAAGGAAGTAGTGCATCGTGTAGATCTCGACTAGCAGGTGACTATGACTCCGTTCCTTAACCACATCAGAAATGCCATACATAAAGAAAATAAACACGCAAACCATACACATGCAAGTATGGGGTATGTATCCATAAGAAAACACATGTGATAATAAACCATCAATATCTAAAAACATTGTATAATCATCATGCATATATGAAATATAGAGTAAAAATCAACTGAATCTAAGACAATATCTAATAAACTCAAGGTAATGATGCTAATTATAATCGTAAAATTGCCCTAAAAGACTTCAACAATGATAACAAAAATGCAAACTAAGGGCAGGCACTACATTTCATAGGTTAGATTGGAGGGTTTACAAATTCTTATGTACCTGAGAACTCTCAAATATAGAGAGGGAAGTGGCTAAAATCAATGTCTCAAGATAAGCTTTTGTAGAAGTCAGTTTTAATTTGAAGAGTATTAAGATTAAAAATTTATCATGATGTGAAGTAATACCAATTGTCTTTGATTTGTCTTATTAGGCTATAGAAGCTCTCATTATGTCTATGTTTTTTGAGGCTCATAAAGTCTCACTCATGGAGCTTTCTATCCCTAGTTAGTATAGTATGATCAGTGATTCTATACAAAAATCACTATATCCCACTAGAAATTCTATATGTCTCATTTAACCACCTTGCATCAAGACTTGACAAGTCCATCATGAATTTTATTGTACTACATAACCAATTTATTTGCTTCAATTTTTAAATTGTGTCTAAATTTTTGGATGAATGGATTTAGAATAAAAGGGATGTTTTTATTTTATTTTAATGGAATTTACTTGAACTTTGAGTGAAAATCATGACCTTTTTGTTTGAGTGGCATTTTACGGCTTCTTAGAAAAAGTCATCACAAAATTTGTTGTTTTCTAATTTAATAGGGACTCAAACTTTTCCCTTTCTTATATCTTATTTGTGGTCCTCAGTCCATTCTTATAGTAGTAACCATCTATGTTTTTACCTTCATTCAATAATAAATATTTAGATCTAAATCAATATTTGGTACTTCATAGAAGTATGAAAGGATTCATTGTGGATTCATTTTGTTTGAGGGATCAAATCTGCAATGGGATAGCCAATTGAACAATGAAATGGGTTTTAACTTGATCTAAACTTTTTTTTTCTTTAGATTGGAAATAGTGTATGTGATAAATGAGAAATAGATCAATATAAATCTAAACATGTTTAGTTCAGATTTGAATGGCAGAGATATGGAATGGGTTTAAATTAATCAAGGGCTTTTTGATGTCTAGGCTTTCATTTTTTAAGAAACTTCACAATATTTTTTTCTTGAAAAAAATGAAACATAGTGAGTGCCAAGTTGCTCAGCACCTTAAATAGCAAGTGATAGGTAATGTTGAGTTGCTTGGCAACAATGGGACCGAAGTGACATGGTCACCAAAAAGAAAGAGTTTGACAATCAAACTCAACCAACACTATATTGATTGAACTCGATTGGCAAGGGAACTAAGTGAACTTGTTCAACATAGGGAAGTCAGTGACCTCAATATGCATAGGGAAGGAACTTAGTAGCCTCAGCTATAACTCAGTGGACACAACACAAACATATACTGATTGAGTTAGTACAAGGAGAGCTTGGTTAACAAATGAACCAAGTGAGTTAATCATAGAATTTTTATCTAGTCTTTTCCAGCATTAAAATATAGACGTAATAATAGAGACTTCCACAAATTCTTAGCACAATACTGAATAGATAGAAAGGAGAAAATAATGAGCCAAAATAACTAGATCGACTAATATGCCTTCTTCCTTGCTTTATATTCATACATAGATTCAACTATTACAAAACTAGGAGCATGTGGATTCAACCAAAATCAAAATACTTGAACCTACAACTTCTATTTGTAATATAAAATTACAACACTACACGACTGCATATACCAATGCTTGGAGCATTCACTATTTCACAAGACAAACAAAATGAACTTACAGAGAACAAAAGAATCAATTCTATGTTGTTGCAACTCTAATCCTCTTCTCATTCCTTCAATTCTCTGAACATAATGTTTTCTACCCTGATATTCTCTGTCCTTCCTATTTCTACTCTAGTGCATCTACTTATCAAATAAATGAGCATATTTTCCTTTTTACTTGTCTCAAAAAGTTTCCCTCTCTTTTTTGGATTCAAACTCACCTAGTGAGTTTAATGTGTCAGAAAGGTAGGTGGGTAGTTGGATCAAGGGGCAATCGACAGATTTAAACATTGTCCCTTTGTCTCAAGCTAACAAAAGAAAAGATCACTCTTGATCCAAATCAACTAGGCTAAGACTACTTCTTAGGTTCATATAAGTTTTTATGCCCAATGGGTTAGTAAATATGTCTACTAGCTTCTGCCCAGACTTGCCAAATTCCATCTTAATTTTTCCATTCTAGACAGTATCTCTCTAATGAAGTGATATCTTACCTCAATGTGTTTGCTTCTCCCATAGAAGACTAGATTCTTTGATAGTGCAATTGAGGAAATTTTCTCACAAAAGATTGTGGTTCCATCCTCTTGCTTTTATTCAAATCTACCAAAAAAATTACTCAAAGGAAGCATGGGGTATCCTTGAGAAAAACATTAAAGGAATTGATAAAGTTTGAGTAGTGAAGCTATAGATGATCATAAGGAAGTTTGAGAACCTTCAAATGAAGGAAAATGAACTATTAAAAAATTCAACTCAAGAATCTCTACATTAATAAACAAACTCAAATCAAATGGAGAAGACTATGAAGAGAAAAGGATTGTGGAAAATATATTGAGGATAGTGGCTATTGCCATGTCTTTCCTACATCTCTTGCCATTTGAAATCTGCCCAAACTCATGAGGATGTGGAGCCTCAAAGTTCTAATACCATGTGGGAAACTTTACAAAAAAAATTTCTCAACAAATAAGAACCATAGTGGGTTTCGAGTTTCTTGGCACCTTAAGTAGTTGAGTGACATGCAATGTTTAGTTGCTTGGCAACAATGGGACTTGAGTGACTTGGTCACCAAAAAGAAAGATCTCGACAATCAAACTCAATCAACACTATACTGGGTGAACTTGGTTGACAAGGGAGCCAAATGAGATTGGTCAATGAAGGGGAAGAAGTGAGCTTAGTAGGCATATGAAAGGGATGTGTTGGTCTCATGTGTAGCTAGACAGACATAACACAAACATATATTGACCAAGTTAGCACAAGGAGGGCTCAATATAGAGGAAATAATAGAGACTTCACAAATACTTAGCACAATACTAAATAGATAGAAAGGAGACAACAATGACAAAATATTTGGATTGACTAATATGCCTTCTTGCTTTCTTTTTATTTATAAACTAGTTCAACTATTAAAAAACTAGGAGCATATGGCTTCAACCAGAATCAAAATACTTTAACTTACAACTTCTATTTACAATAGAAAATTACAATAGTACATGATTGCATTCATTAACTCCTGGAGCATTCATTGCTTCACAAGATAAACAAAATGAACTTACCGAGAACAAAATAACTAATCCTATGCTACTGTAACTCTAATATTCTCTATCCCTTCTATTTCTACTCTATTACTTTTTCTTATCAAATGAATTAGCATATTTTTCTTTTTACTTGTCTCAAAAAAATTCCTTCACTTTTCTGGATTCAAACTAACCTACTAAGTTTAATGTGTTAGATGGGTAGGTGGGCAGTTGGCTCAAGGGGCAATCAATAGATTTTAACACATTTGTCTCTTCCACAACATGAATGCAACCTTCCTATTGATAATCTCAACATGGCAGAAAATGTTTTAAAATTTTTTAATAAATAATAAAAAACATGTTAACCTTCTCCATGTTCATATTTATTATTGTACTATTTTATACTTTTTTCTATCTGGCATGGTCAATGTAATAGGTTAGGATTCATGGAAATCTTTGAGAGAAAGTTGGTTCTCTTTGTAGGATGTTGCTAAGAATTATGGTTTCACCTCTTCTATATTATATATAAATCTTTTTACTAAAATTGAAGACTTTATCCTTTGTTCTTGTCATGAACCTTATACACATTTCTATATGATTTTGAACTTTTTGCATATATTTCTCTACTATATAAGATACAAATTTTTCATCTGAAAACCCATACATACTACCATTGAATAGAATGAGGGTTTTATTTTTTCATCTAAAAATCCATACATACTACCATTGATTTATACTTCTAATCTCATATTTAATTTTTTTCGCAATAGTAAAATCTAGATTTTCATTTCATCAAGCTTTTTTAGGACTTTCATGTTTATTTATGATTGTATTTACCTCATTATTGTGATCTCTTAATGAGGAAGCCTTTCAATGTTACTAAATTATCTAGTCATCCCTCTCAGGGATATCTTCTCTAATACTGACTCCTAATTACAAAGCTCTTATAGCATCCAATTCCTCCTCTGCTTGTTTATAGATTTTGATGGATTTCTACTATGCTTTCAGATACCGTCTCTTCTTGGTCGATAATAAATCTATTAGCAGATAGTTGAGTTCCAGTGATATAGTTTAATATTTTAGTATTATCTTTTTTTTTTAGATAGACGAAGGAATTTGTAAAGAAATCAACTTCACAACTTAAAAATTTTGCTCGATGAAAGAAGGTATCGAGTGATAGTTTTTCTTGGCACAAGAATGTGCCTAGTGATAGGTGATTGGTGCCAAGTGACTTAGCACACAAAGAATCCAAGTGAGGTTGTTAGTAAGGGAAACTCAATATAGAGGATGCTGAGTGAGTGCTGAAAGTGTTCAACAACAAGGGAGAGCTTGGCACTTGAAGGAAACTAAGGAGGCCAAGTGAGCACAAAGTGAGCTTGGTTCACACGTGACCCAAGCAAGTCATTAATATACTTGTTTTTTGGTTTTCTCCACCATTAAAAACACAAGGGATAACAACAAAGACTTGCAAATTTAAACTTCTCAAATATTAAGCATCATGAGTAGAAAGGAGACAACAAAAAAGATATGCATGCTTTCTTGCTTTCTATTCAACTGAGTTAAACTATTACAAATCTGGGAGCATTTAGCTTCAACCAAGAAACTAAAAAATATTTCAATTCATAAAACTAACCTTAAACTTACAACACTAAAGGTTGCATACACCAACACTTAGAGAAATCACTACTTCATAGATCAAACAAATAAGAACTTACAGAATGATAAGGAGATTCAAAATCAAGCTAAACCAACCTTTTGTCCTTTGAACATTTTTCTCTAAATATTCCTTTCTCCTCTATTTTGATCTACTAATCTTCTTCCTTCTCTGCTCTCTACTCTTGCTATTGCACTCTCTACCTTGTTTGATTGAATGAATGAGATTCATTCCTTTTGTCCTGTTTTCAAAAACTATTTTCCCTCTCATTTTAGATATCAAACTCACCTACCTGCATTTAATTTTTTTCCTTCTACTCCTATAAACTATTAGAGTTGTAGGTGGATGCGGGGCTCTAGGGATAACCATTCAAGTGGTTCAAATATTTCAATACACGCCCTTGTCTTGAGCCAAACAAAAAAGGATCATTCTTGATCCACATCAACTATGCCAAGACTTCTTCTTAGGTGCACAAAACTTGCTATGACCAAAGGCTTAGTAAAAATGCCTACTAGCTGCCACTTGAACTTACAAATTCCATTTTTATGTCTCCATTCTCCACTAGTTGTCTAATGAAGTGATATCTAATTTCTATGTGCTTGCTTCTCCCATGGAAGACTAGAATCTTAGTTAGTGCAATTGAAGAAATATAGTCACAAAAGATTGTTGTTCCATCTGCTTGCCTTTCATTCAAATATATCAAGATTATCCTTCAACAAATAGCCTGACATGCTGCTACATTTGCTACTGTGTATTCAACCTCTACTATAGATTTAGAAATAATAGGTTTCTTCTTGTATGCCCATGAAATTGCACTCAATCCTATATGGAACACATATTTGAAAATGGTCTTCATATCATCTAGACTTCTAGCCTAATCACTATCAGTGTATCCAACCAACTTAAAATCATTATCTATAGTATTCATATTTCCAAATCCCTTGGTACCGTTCACATAACTTAGGATCATTTTTCCCACTTGCAAATGGAAATCATTTGGTGTTTCCATAAATTTGGATATCAAACTTAGTGTATGCATCATGTTAGACCAAGTTGTTGTCAAATACATTAAGCATCGAACCATACTCTTGCATAGTGTTGGATTCACAATTTTTCTACAATCTTCCTTGCTTAGCTTTAAACCTACTATTGTTGGTCTGGAGGCTGCCTTATGGTTCTCCATTTTGAATCTCTCCAAGATTTGCTTTACCTATTTTTCTTGTGAGATGAAGATGTCATCATGCATTTTTTTTACTTCTATTCCTAGAAAATACTTCAAGATACCTAGATCTATCACTTCAAATTCATTCTTCATGGCCTTTTTGAACTCACCAATTAGGAAATTATCATTTTTGGTGCAGATTAAGTCATCTACATACAAGTGAACAATCAAAAATTTATCATCTGTTACCTTGATGTAAAGAGTGGGCTCATCATCACTTTTGCTAAAGCCATTGCTCATCAAGTATGAGTCAATCCTATTGTACCATGCCCTTTGAGCTTTCTTGAGCCCATATAGAGGTCTCTTCAATCTATACACTTTGTGTTCTTTACCCACAACTTCATAACTAGGTGGCTACTCCACATAAACTTCCTAATTCAACACACCATTTAAGAAGGTAGACTTCACATCCATTTGATATTCCTTCCATTTGCAATGGGCTGTAATTTATATGAAAACACACACAATTTCCATTCTTGCAACCGGGGCATATATCTAGCATCATAATCTCTGCCATACTATTGCTTGTACCCATTGACCACTAAATGTCCCTTATACCAATATATTTTTCCTTTAGAATTGCACTTGGTCTTATAAACCTATTTCACTTAGACTACTTGTTTCTTGGGAGGCAAATTAGTTAACTCCCATGTCTCATTTATTTTAATAACTTATATTTCCTCATCCATGACATTACTCCATTTGTCTTCCTTCATAGCTTATTCAAAATAATTTGTATCACTATGAGAAAGAAATGAAAAATTGACACTCTTATCAAACCCTTCATCATACATTTATTCTCGATATATCTGCCTTAGAGTTTTAGTCTTTCTTGGCAATACAAAGGTGAGAGTCATATCTGAATTTTAAATATTGTTGCTGCTACTATTTTGCATACTAGCTCAGGGTTGTCTTGAATTGCTAGGAGCTAAAAATTGACATGTTTGAGGCTTCTTTCCCTTTTGCCTTTGTCTGTAATTATCCATGTTTTTTGCTCCATCATCTTGCTAATCATCAATAGCTTCTTCTTCTTCTTCAATTGTAGGCACTTTACTTGAAGTGCTTGAAGATTCATCTATCGAGCCATCCCATTAATGATTTTCAAGAAACACTACATCTCTTGATATCATGATCTTCTTGGTGATTGGATAATACAACCTATAAGCCTTTGATTCTAAGCTATAAACTATGAAGATATACTTCACACCTTTATCATAAAGCTTTTTGCCTTTGTTCTTTTGGCACATGTGCATATGCTAGACATCCAAACACTCTCAAACGTTCAACTGTCCATCTGTTCCTTGACCATGCCTCAAGAGGTATCTTCTCACAAACTGACTTTGTAGGACACCTATTAATCAAATACATTGTTGTTGTTATAGCCTCTCCCCAATATTTAGTTGGGAGTCCTTTTTCTTTCATCATGCTTTTTCCTATTTCAACAATGGTCCTTTTTTTCCTCTCAATCACTCAATTATGTTGTGGAGTATAATTGGTTGTAAGCTCTTTCTTAATTCCACTTTTCCTACAAAAATTTACAAACAAATTGGAGGTATACTCCCCTCCTCTATATGATGTAGGGACCTTCACATAATGTCCACATTATTTTTCAATCAAGGCTTTAAATTCAACAAACTCATCAAATGCTTCAAATTTGGTATTCAAAAAATATGGCCATGTCCTATCACTAAAATCATCTATAAATGTCATAAAACAAGTACTCTTGCCAATATAAGTAGTTTTCATAGGGCGTAAAAAATTAGAATGTACCAATTCTAATGGTGCCCTAGCCCTTCTAAAAATTCCAAAATTAAAGGAAAACCTATGTTGCTTAGAAAAATACAAGCCTCACAATTGTCACATGAATCTACAATGCTTGGAAAGCCATCTATCATTATTTTCTTGTTTAAAAAATTTAAACTAGCAAAGCCAAGATTTCCATTTATGATATGGCATAGCTTGGAGGGGTTTTCAATCATGTTGCTAAGAGTGGATTACTAATGTGTTGTTGTACATGCATGCTTTGCAAGTGCAAAACTGACGTGAAAAGAGAAGCATGTCTCTATCTTCAATGGGAACATCTAATTCTTTGTGATTTTGACTACTACAAGAATTCTTTACTCCCATTCTTTTCATAAATGACACACTTGTCATTTTCCATCAGAACCTTGTAACCATTTGGAATGAGTTGTCCAACACTCATTAGGTTGTGCTTCATACCTGGGAAAAAATATACATTTTGTATCTCCTTCTTCTCACCTTGCTTGGTGTGGACCATGATAGATCCTTTGCCCATTATGGGAATGGTTCCATTATTTTTCATCTTAATTTAATACTTGAAATTTCTATCAATGAAAGAAAAAAAACTTTCATTACCACTCATTTGGTTACTACAACCATTGTCTAGGTACCATACCTCAACGCTTCCTTCTTCACCAATGTTATGCATGATGAAGGCTATGAGATATTTTGCACTTCCCATGTTCACAATAGCCATATTTACACTTTACTTTGATTGACTACCCTGCTTCTTCCAACATTCACAAGCATAATGCCCAAACTTATGATAGTAGTAGCATTCTACATTACTCTTATTAGAGTTGTAATTCTTCTTAGCTCTTCTAGAGCTATTTTTAGAGGTGCTTACTCCCTCTTGGTTGCTTTCTCATCTTGAGCTTTCTGCACTCGCATATCTTTGACCATTCGTTTCACAACCTCTACTTCTTGAGCCTTTACTAGAGCCATTTCTACCTCTCCCCCTACCTCTTGAATTCTCTTGAGCCTTGAAAGACTATTCTTGGGAAGTTGTTGTTGATCTGTTGATCTGGTGCTCATGGGTTTAAAGAGTTCCCATCAACTCATCCATGGCCAATGTGGTAAGGTCATTTTCTTCCACAATGGTCATCCCAAGATTGTTATATCTCTGAAGTAAAATCCTCAATATCTTCTCCATAATCCTTTGCTCTTTATACTCTTCTCCATTTCATTTGAGTTGGTTTATCAAAGTGGAGATCCTTGAGCTAAATTTTGCAACAAGTTCATTGTCCTTCACTTGAAGGGTCTTAAACTCCCTTTTGATCATTTGTAGCTTCACTACTCTGACCTTATCAGTTTATTTGAAGTTTGTCTCATAGATATCCCATGCTTCCTTTGAGTAATTTTCTATTGCAATCTTGGGGAGAATAGTTTTTTTCATTGCTACCTCAATCAAAGTTAAGGATTTTGCATCCTTTCTTCTTGACTCTTTCACCTGAGTCTTCTATGGGTTTGTGAGGATAGTTTATTGTGTTGGTTCAGTTGCATCGTTGAACCCATTGATCAAAAACTCCCATAAATCATTAGCTACAATTATGGTTCTCATCTTCTTCATTCATGTATCATAATTCTATCTATTGAAGGATGGTTGCTGCTGCCATATCTTTCCTACATCTCTTGCCATGTCAAATGCACCTAGAAAAAAAATGCCCTAACTCACCATGGATATGAGGCCTCAAAGCTCTAATACCATGAAAAGAAATAACTTCACAACAACTTAAAAATTTTGCTCAGTACAAGAAGGTTTCGTGTGACAGGCAGTTAGTGCCAAGTGACTCCACACATGAAGAAGTTGAGTGAGCTCAACAATAAGGGCAACTTAGCACATAGGATGTCGAGTGAGCTCAATATTAAATGGGTGTTGATTGTGTTTGGAAACAATAAAGAGCTTGACACTTGAAGGAAACTAAGGAGGCCAAGTGAGCACAAGGTGAGCTCAGGTCACCCATGACCTGAGTGAGTCATTAATAGACTTGTTGTCTAGTTTGCTCCACCATTAAAAACACAAGGGATAACAACAAAGACTTGCAAATATAAACTTCTCAAATATTAAGCATCATGAATAGAAAGGACAAAACAAAATAAATATACCTACTTGCTTTCTTTCTATTCAATTGAGGTAAACTATTACAATTCTAGGAGCATTTGGATTCAACCAGGAAACTACAAAATACTTCAACTAATAAAACTAACCTTAAACTTACAACACTAAAGGTTGCATACAATAACCTTTGGAGCAATCGTTGCATCACAGGTCAAACAAAAAAAAACTTACATAATGATAAAGAGATTCAAACTTGAATTGAACCAACCTTCTTTCCTCTGAACATTTTTCTTTGAATATTCCTTTCTCCTCTATTTTGATTTGCTGATCTTCTTCCTTCTTTGCTCTCTCTCTATCTCTATCTGATCAAATGAATGAGATTCATTCCTTTTATCTTGTTTTCAAAAAAGATTTTCCCTCTTATTTTGGATTTCAAACTCACCTACCCACATTTAATTTTCTATCTATTGCTCTTGCAAATTGTCAAAGTGGTAGGTGGACTCGGGGCTCTAGGGACAATCGTTCAGGTGGTTCAAATATTTCAACTGCATTTATGTCATTATATACTAGATCAAAGTAATTTAAATATTATAATACAAGTACATGTCTAAATTTAAGTCATTTTCATTCAAGAAGCTATATATAATAAATCCAGTCCATTCAAATAAAATCTGATCATTTCTAGTTATATGTGTAATCACATTGATTCATTATTTCTTTAGTTGAATTGTGTCCCTTCGATTCAAAGAATATGAAAGAAAAATGAAAGCTATATGTATGGATACATAAACAGATGGATAGAATGTGTATTGTAAGAACCCTGGAAAAAGATAATTCTAAAAATGTCAAGTTACCTTGTTCATATGAAATGTAGGAAAAGCATTAAATATATATAATTATTTAAAACGATACTAATAAAATATAGTTATCACTTATCATATACTAGCTTATATATACCTCTATATATATTACACCGAGAGTAATCGTTCTCGAGGTGCCTATTTTCATTTAATCCCAAGGTTATTTTAATCACAGTTGGGATTTATGAAAATGAAAATAAGAGCCTCGAGAATGATTACTCTCGGCGTAATATATATAGAGGTATATATAAGCTAATGGCAATCGCGGCGCAATAGGAAAAGTATTTTTAAATTTTTTTCTATTTTTTTAAGGTAAGTGCTAAATTTTTTATTTATTTTTAAATACAATTGTATAAACTTACTATAAAATTATTATTGAATATTTTATTTTTTAATTCTATATATGGTGTTTATTTGCATCACTTCAATTTAGTTTTATTTTAAGCATATTGTTACGTAAAATGTTATATTGAAGAGTAGAGTTATAGTTAGGGTTAGGGTTAGTGTTAGGGTTGGGGCTATTGTTAGGGTTTGAGTTATGGATAGGGTTAGAGTTACAGTTAGGAATAGAGTTACAATTAGAGTCAGGATTAGCATTAGGGTTAGGGCTAGGGTTATTTTTAGGATTATGAATCTTGTTAGGGTTATAGTTAAGGTTAGGTTTAGAATTAGAGTTAGAGTTAGTGTTAGGATTAGGATTAGAATTTGGGTTACAAATATAGTTAGGGTTAGAATTAGAGTTAGGGTTAGGGTTAAGGAAAGGGTGAGGGTAAGAATAAGGGATTAGGTTAAACATATAGTTAGAGTTAGGATTAGAATTAGAGTTAGGGTTTGAGTTAGAGGTAGAGTTAGAATTGGAGCTCGAATAAGGGCTAGAGTTAGAGTTTAAATTAGGGTTATAATTAGGGTTAAAATTAGGCTTAGGGTTAGGGTTAAAATTAGATTTATGGTTAGAGTTAGAGAAAGGGTTAGTTTTAGGGTGATGGTTAAGGTTAGGTTTATATTTAGAGTTAGGGTTGTATATAGAGTTACATTAGGGTTAAGGTTAGGGTAAGGGTTTCAGTTAGGGTTAAGGTTAGGGTTAGGGCTATGGTTTTCATCTAGATTAAAGTAAGGGTTAAGGTTAGAGTTAGAGTTTTGAGTCAGGGTTAAGGTTAGAGTTAGGGTTAGGTTACGGTTTTAGTGAAGGTTAAACTAAGGATTAGGGTTAGGATTAGAGTCTAGTTATGGTAGAGTTAGATTTACAGTTAGGGTTATATTTAGGGTTAGAGTTAGGGGTAGGATTATGGTTTAAAAAAAGTAATTTTCCTTTTATAATTTTTTTTAGGTAAAATTTTATAATTTTTATATTTGATTTAAGTAACAATTTTATTATCTTTTCTTTCTTTAATATAAATATTATGTTAAAATTCATTTGTAAAATCTAAAATAATTTCTAAACTTCAATATTTTACAACCTCCAAAATCTTATTATTTTAATAATAAAATAAAATTACATATATAAAAATCTTTATTTTTAAGATTTGAAAAAATAATAAACTTTCATATAAAATGGAAACTGCAAGTGAAACAGTAACCAAAAAAGATTTACAAAAAAATTTTCCTTTCTACTTTAGAATTCATTACCAAAATAATAGCAAATTTTTATTTGTGAAAATAAAAACTTTTTGCAGTTATCTCAAACTGTTATTACTAAAATTTTCTAGATTTAGTACTATTCTCTAGATGAACTCAGAGATACTAATAATCAGTATTTGTAATAATAAAATTAAAAACAACATCAAGACTAACAATAATTATAAAAAAATAGAAAATAGCAGCAACGATAATAATAAGAAAAGAGTAATTTCTTTCAGTGTTTTGTCTCTTCCATGCAACATTTAATCTAATAGTCATGCACCAATTCACCGAATAATGAAGAGAATGTAACATGCAGTTTGAACTTTGAGTTTTTAGAGTCATGAATTTATGCATGAAATACGAAGAATCAAGCAGTTATAAATTATTAATCACAAGTTCTACAGCTGTCTATGTTTGTTATAACAACAGTTACATAGGAATCTTGGGCCAGTCTCATTCAATAAAATTAGATTAAGTATAAAGTTAGTCTTGATTGTAGTGTAGTTAAATAAGCATGCGAAAGTCCATATGAGGCATTTCTCAATATAAAATATGGCAATTGTAATATATTTTAAGCAGACAAATTAATACAAAAACTGATTTTTTTTCTCCATTCTCATTTTTTTGTAGCAATTGTGTTTTTGATATTTTTGATAAGTGTTGTAGCATGTTATATTTAATATTAAATTAATCTTTATTATTATATTTAATAGTATTTTCAAACATTATTAAAAAGACTCTAAATACAACCAAATCACATAATCTAAGAACTAAAACATAAGTACCCATTGCGAGAATAGTTAGAATGACCAAAATTGCTAAAATAATTGCACCTGCAACTGTTGTTACAGAAGCAATTTGTTACTCCAATCTATTATATTTCTTAGACTAAAGGAGCACAATAAAAAGTGAGATTGATATTATGAGTTACAAAAGAAATTTGAATGTATTTATAAGCATTTCTACTCAGAGATTTCCTATAACATTGTGTTAATACTAGATTTCCCTTTTTTTCAATTGTATTGCTAAGAAAATCACCATGGCCACATTTTATATCTAGAGAAATTATCACGTTGGACAAGTCATTCAGCATTGACATAATTATTCACACCATTTTCCAATGAATAATCCCATCAGAATGCCACACACTAGACATCATGACAAAATTACAAATCAGTGGGAATGAGCCAGAACCTCTCAATCCACACTTAACCAGATTAAACCGAAGGAACCTATAAATTGGAGCCGTGACAAAGCCAATTCCAAATGCATATCCAGATCTAGAGTCAGTCATTTACTTTAATCCATTCCGATTTAGTCCCAGCAATGTGCTAATAGCGTCAGGAAGCTCCATGCATGAATTAAAAGAAAATGGATAGATCTGGTTAGGAAAGTACATATTGGACCAAAATATTTCAGAAATAGAAATGAAGGCACCCCTAAAACACTCCCATCAAGCACCATTAACAATGAAAAGTATTATAAAATATATATATCAAATACATTTTGAATACAAATCTAAATCTAAATCAAACATGCAAGACTAAACTATTAAATGCAAGCCTAAATAGTTATAAATAGAATTCTAAATCTAAATGAAATTAATTAAAATTGAAATCTAAATCAAAGTAGAATATTATAACTAAATTTGAATTTCAATTTACATCTACATCTAAATCTAAATGAAAATGTAAATAAAAAATAAAAATCTCACCTGCAAAAATGTTACTCCAAAACTTCAATTTACTCCTATTCAAAAACTCTAATCTAATCTTCCAATAACCTCCACCTCTTCCTTCTTGCAAAAACATAAAATGAAAATGAAATGAGGAGCCTTGGTTTTATAATTTCTAAGAGGTTCCTCATATCCCCCAACAGACGTCTCTTCACATTCCACAAATTTGTTTCAAATTCCCCCACTCCCCACAAAAAATAAGCATGAATGTGAATGGAAAATTATATTTAACAAAGAAAAAGCATATTGAAATTATTTCGCCCCTATTTTTTTGGCCCCTACTTTTTCAGGCATATTATTTTGGCCTCCATTTCGCTTCCTATTATTTCGGCCAGCTATTATTCCTGGGATTTTTTTTAATATTTAATTTGGAAGTTTATAACCGCTCCAAATTCTTTTTTATTGACAAAGAATCTTGGCATATTCTCATGCTGAGCATTTGTGCTGCTATTGTATAGAATGCCTCTCGGTGTAATTACAGTAGTAGTAGTGATCGATAATTGAAAGATAGAAAAATGAAACGTATAAATGTAGTACATTTGTTAAGGAGTTTTACCAACATTTTAGACTAGAAATATAAAAGATATAAAAGAAAGAACTTCGTCTTATTTAAGCATGGACCAATAAGAGAATAAATAAGATATCAAACTTTAATGATAAGGAAATAGCAGCACGCTGTATATATGTAGCCCACTTTAGTCAGATTTTGAGCTAAACAAAGCTCTTATAAAGCCTACAGTCTGAATCAGCAAGTCTCCAACAAGCAAGATTTTAAACTCTGGTGACAAAAAGACTCGTAACCCACTTAACAAGACTCATTTAAAATAATCAACCACATGCTGAATTTCCTGAAAGCAACTACCGATGAGATGAAGTAGACATGTGCGTGCCGACGCTACCATACTAGCAATTTGGGCCCATGCAGACATGACCACAAACGTACATATTATGATGACAAAAAGTATTGCAGCAGTGATTACAATCTCTAAAGGTGTGTTTGCCATAATTTCTGCTGAAAAAACCATCGTGAGAAAGGATGCGATATTGGCACCATTTAGTACTTTGGAAAGGATGAGGCATTTCCTTCCAAGACGGACATGATGAGTCTTAATGGCCCATATAAGAGCCACCAAAATAGTGACAACTGTAAGGCTTGAAGCCATAAATGTTTTATAAGCTCTTATATCGCGATGCTTGGGAATGACATACACCCATGCATATAGGGTGAACGGTGGTCCCAACATGATGATCACAACATTTCTTTAGCGTTTGAAGGCCTCACTGAGGTTTGGGTCAACAGATGATGCAGGGGCCTATTCATTAGCAGCTGATGGTGCAGGGCTCCGTTCATTAGTATGTGATGTTGATGATGTGGATGGAGGAGTCCTTGTACTTTCAATGTGTATTGCTGCTTGTGATGGTGTATATGATTCTATGTTGATCGCTGCCATTGCAATGTAATTGTATTGTCGAGGGAAGAACAATGGTAAGAGACAGATCTTAAACCAACATATATAGTTGGGATTGAAGATTACTATTTGATAGATATGAAAAACTGGCTGGAGCTTCCTTCTACTTAAAAACATTTGAGAGTTGCAAGAATGAACCAACACTGGCAATTGCAAAATGGTTCGAATGGCTCTTTGAGAGGACTAGTATTATGATTATTTCAGAATCTTCTTGTAATCCCATTTCTAACGCTTTTTATTTCAGAATCTCCTTGTAATCCCATTTCTAACGCTTCACAGTCACTCACCCTATCATCCGCTACCACAATTGGAAATAGAATAGTCACAGAGGTAGTCGAATAGATGAAACCATTTTAATGATAATTAAAATTCATTTTTGCATTTTTGACGCTCGCTATATTTTCACTGAAGTGCAAGCAGTTACACTTTTGGCAATCAAGACAATTATAGGTGCGTTAGGATGAAAAAGGTTGCAACGTTCAAAAATGCATAGATTAATAATAAATATGGCACAAATTCGTTGTGCCTCTATAATCAAATATTTTAAATTAAGCCCATCTCATAGAGAAATCAACAATACTACCGGAAAGATGATATGACTACATGGGTGAAAAGTCTGGGTGAAATTATACATGTCATGAACAAGTGACTATGTATTCGATATGTTAAATAAAAATAAAAATAAATCTTAGTTAAATTGCATAGTAAATATAGAAAAGTATAATAGAAATGTTTTTAATAGATATAAAAAATAATAATTATTAAGCCGAGAGGCTTCTACAATGGGAGCACATTTCGCTGTAAACAATCTAACATTTTAAAAAATTTTGATAGGTAGTTGAACAGTTATACCACCTCTTTTATTGAAATTCCATTCGGACTTGACCAACAATGCTTAACATTGATGCTTCCCATTTCCTCATTAACCACACTGTATTTTCAGTTTGAAGGATTCGATATTTCCAAACACTAAACACACGTCCTGTGAGTATGTAATTGCAAACGTCAGGTAAAGCCAAGTCGTCATCAAATAACAGTTTATTGTGGACAGTATGAAGACACATTAAAACGTTTCTACATATATTTCTTCATCATTCAATCCAGCAAGAAGAAAGCCAATAATCTGCTATGACAAGAAAACCAAACGTCTTGCCTTATGCTCCATTTTTATGCGTTACATGTTTTCAATTCTTTGAAGTTGAACCATCACACATCAACATTATATATAAAAAGAGCTTGTTTTTTTTCTATTCAACATTATATTGAACGACAGGATTGATATTTTGATTTCTATTCAACATTGGATTGAGTAATAGGATCAATATTCTGATTTCTATTCAACATTGGATTGAGCAACAGGATCATTATTCTGAATATGTATGTTTATGTGTTTTGATTTCTTCTATTTAAGAAACTTTTATTGTGTTGTTTTTTCTTATTTTCAAAGCTCTATAATTTCCTTAGTTTTTCTTAGAAACTTTGATAGAATAGAAATTCTTCTCAATTAGAAACATTGCAGATTTGTATTTCTTCCATTTTAGAAACTTTTATTGTGTAGTTTTTTCCTATTTTGATATTTGCATAGTTTCCTTAAATTTTCTTAGAAACTTTCATAGAATAGAAATTATTCTTAATTAGAAACATTGTAGATTTGTATTGCTTCCATTTTAGAAACTTTTTTTGTGTAGTTTTTTCCTATTTTGAAATCTGCATAGTTTCCTTAAATTTTCTTAGAAACTTTGTTATATTATAAATTCTACTCAATTGGAAAATTTCAGATTTCTTTCTATTTCTTTCTCTTCATTCAAAACATTAGATTTTTAGAATTTAGATATTATAGTATTAAAGTATTAATTAATCTGACTTTTTCATTAGATTATTTGAATCAATGATTATATTCCTCTATTTATTATTAAAATAACATTACAAAGCTATTTGAAAATGGAAAATGAATGATAGATGATTTGGACACAAAGCTTTCAAAGTTTAAGGTTTTAACCATGGGATATATAATTAAGTTTCTAACATCCTTCTTTCAGAGCTAAAAATAACAGGATTAATAATTTGGTTTAAGAATCTAGGAAGCGGATTGATAATGGTAATTATTTGCAATTTTTTATAATTATATGTTTTACAATTTTTAAAATTTTTTTTAAATAAATAATTTGTTGTCAAGAAATATATTAGTATAAAATTATCATTTAGTTAAATTAATATTCAAAATATTTTAACAAGAATAAAAAAATGTAGTAGTAGATGGCCCGTTCAATGTTGTTTTTAGATTTTAAATATTTATATAAGTGTTGCATTCTATGAACTATCATCATCATGTTGAAGAGTAGTAGATAGGTTTTAGATCAACTAATTATATAGTATGGGTCATGCGAACTATTATCATGATGTTAAATAAAACTAGATGAGATTTATATTAGTTATAGCTCCTACAAACTATTATTAAGATTTTCAACAAAAGTAGGAGAATTTTTAATCAACTAATTATATGCTATAGGTCCTATGAACTATTATTGTACTATTAAATAAAAGTAGATGGATTTGAGATTAGCTAATTATACTATTATAGGTTTTATCAACTACTATTATGATATTAAATAGTAGTAGAATAATTTAGATAAGCTCATTATACATCATGAAGCAATTTAAATCTAATACTTTAAAGAAACTCTTTAATAAAAATAGGAGTTATTTTTTTAAAAAAATAGAAAATTGATTTGAAACCAATCCATTATATAGTTTATCAAGCATCCAAGTTTAGATAAATAGAAATAGATACACATGTACAATTATAATTAATTTATATATTTATAATGCATGATACATTAATTTTTATTAATGAGTAGTAATCTTTTTAATAGATAGATCATTTTTAATATATAAAATTTTAGATTATACTATTTTTCATGTTATATTGTTAAAGTTTAGATATGCTCTCAAATTATTGATATTAGAAAACCTTTTAATTGGTTTAGATTTATTTACTATATGGAGTAGGAAGAGGTGGGGTAATTTACTTTTTAGGGAATTCTATTATTATTTGTCATTTTGATACTAACCATTTTAAATCCTTACATTATAGATATCAGAAAAAAAATTACCTATGGATGCTCAACAAAATAATTCTGAAAACACTATCACAAGCCCACTTCTTGCAGATGTCTCAGTGCAATCAAATCAAATTGTTCAAACTTATTTGGATAGATTGGGAACAATCATTTCTGAGTCTTGTAAAAAAATTATGAATGAAATTCATATTGCGATCTTTCATATTCGAGATATCCAAGATTCTCAAATCTTACAGATGGGACAATATACAAAAGAAATTCTGGACACATGAAAGAAATCATTTGGGTTCTTTGAATTTATGAAAGACATCCACTATGATGAAGAGCACATGGATAGCGAAAACAACCTTTTCCTCACTGATGAATTCCACATGTTTTTGCATCATTATAATGAACTCTAGGAGTCATATTATTTGACATTAGCATTTTTGTTTTATAAATTTGTATGTTCAACTTATTAGTTTTGATGAATGTATGTTTTTTTTTCCTTTCTCTTAAATAAATTTAGTATTATACATACAAGACTATTTGGTATTTAGTATATTTGTACATCTTCTTCTCTTACCCACACAAAAAGTTCTTTCTATATGTATGTGTGAATTGTTCAAATATTAATTAAAAATGAATAAATATCTATCTTATCTTAAACACAATGCCACTGAATTTATGTGATATTTAAAACCAATTTTATAAAAAATAGTTTACTGGATCCGCTATTTTTTTAATGTTTGGTTACAAATTGATTTCATAGAATTGAATATATCAAGTATGAATTTCCAATTGGATCAAGAAAGAAGACAATACCAAATGGAGCAATGAAGAGCATACCAGAGAGAATACCAAAGAGAGTATCGCAGACAACGACGAGAACAAATGACACAATTTGAAAGAGAAGAAGAAAGAAGAAGGAACAATGAAGTCTGATGACTAAATTATGCTAGAAGAAGGGCAAAATTGCCACTATAAGAACTGGAATTACATAATAGAGATAGAATTACTCGTCAATGAACATCCGATGAAGTATCTCATTTTGAAACACAAGGGAGACATGAAGTTGATTTTGAATCAAGTGAGAGGTACAATCAAGCATTCCCTGCATTTGTGGAAATGAGTTACCACAATGAAAATTCAAGAACAATAGAGTGTGTTCCTAAAATGCCTCATCCTACAAGCCAAAATAGGATAAATTTAGGTGGACAAGGCAATAGAGAAAACATACAAAACCCAACTGAATTTCTTCAAGATAATTTCTATACATTCCAAATGTAGTTTCAACAACAACTGGATAGCTTGAGAATGCCACATATGTGTTATATTTGTTAGGAAAGCTATCTACAGATTTGGGCCAGTTGCCCCCTATCAATGATAGAGCAGCATATGATAGTAATAAGTGCACAACATTGCTATGGAAAGAATTCAACATTGTTGTCACATTAGATAAGATATTTAGATAAGATGGGGAAGATATTGAGCAACAAAGATTTTGAAAACTTTTGACGAATCTAAGAGATGCAAAACCACAAATTGATGATTGGAGGTTGCTAATGTCAAGGACCTCTATCAACATAGATGTTGCAACAAATTTTAAATTTGATAATGATGTTCATTTTTTCTCAACAAATGAAAATGTTCATGCTCATAATAATAAAATGCTACATTCATTAAAGCATCCTATTGCACATTGTGTTGCATCAAAAGCAAGTACTATGAATACAATAGATGACTGTTCAAATGATGAGCTTGATCTAGAGTTGTTAATCTATAAGGATTCAAGGGTCATGCTAACTTCAAATCTATTGATAGAGGCTGGTCTTGTAAATGGGGCTCTTGGATACATTCAAAAAATTGTCTATAAGCAAGGTAGTGCTCCACCTGAGCCTCCAACATATGTGATGGTTGAGTTTGATGGTTATTCAGGACTACCATTCAAAGATCATAATCCAAAGATAATTCCAATACCACCTATACAGAAGGGTAGAACACTTCAACTACCATTGAGGTTGGCATGGGCATTGACTATTCAAAAATCTCAAGGATTGACTCTTCCCAAAGAAACAATTGACATAGGACCAAAAGAAAGAGCAAGATTGACATTTGTGGCTGTTTCGCATGTAAAATCTCTCCAATGTTTGAAAATAATGCCTCCTTTCACATATGATCGTTATGAGAAAATGAAAAAGGGTAGACAAATTTCCAAGCGCAAGGATGAAGAAAATAGACTTAAGCACCTTGAAGATAGTTAATGTGATATGTTATTCTTAAATGTTATGTCTGTAGAAGTCTTTTTGGACACATCAATATTTTGTTTGTAACACTTCCTACTATATTCCATGTTTTAAAAATGTCTCCATCATACAATGATAAATGATAAAGAAAACTTTCTTCATTTTAACTTATTCTATTTTGAGAAACCCTATATTTTTTCATGATATTTTATTTTTATAGATCTTAATTAATTGTAATGACTCATTTAGTGATATCACTTTATGTTTAAAATTATATTTACTTTTGCTTCAATGTCTCTTAATATTTAATGACAATATTATGGATAAATTTTCTTTATTTTAACTATTAAATAGAAGATTCATTATATAATTTGAAAGAAAAAAATCAATAAATATAATTTACTTATTCTAATTATCATCCAATATTAATTTGATTTTGTTTCATACTTTTAAAATTAGTAAACTAATCTATCTCGATATATTTCACTGGGAGGGAATCGAAAAGTAAGTCTAAATTTTTTGATTTAAATTGAGATAATATACGTAAAATCAAGCAGTAGTTATGGAAGAACCAATACACAAGAAGCGTGCTAGGTAGACAAAAACATGAATGGTATTGTCTTTAAAAAGATGTTTGGCAGGTACAAAAATCGATGGTTAGTGAACTAAACTTTATTTCTATTGACTTTATTTGGTCTATATTTAAGTATAAAAATATAAAATTGATACTAACCCTTTAAAAAATTAACATTTTATCAAATCGTTCAAACTTAATTATTCAAATGCATTATGCCATATTTTATTTATATTTATTAATAATTAAAATTATTAATTCTAATAATTAAATAACCTTAACAAATTAAAATAATATTTATAAAAATAAAAAATAATAATAGAAAAATAAATATAATATATTTAAACAAATAACATTATTAATTGTGTGTCGCGTCTGCTACTAGCTTATATATACTTTTATATATATAAAAAAGCTGAGAGTTATCCTTCTCGAGGTGCCTATTTTTATAATCTAACTAAGTGCAATAGGCGCCTCGAGAAGGATAACTCTTGGCTTTTATATATATATATAATTATATATAAGCTAGTTAACTAAATGTAAAATGAGATCATTTGAAAGGAGCTACATACTGATTGACCTCTATGTGTGTGTATGTATATGTGTGTGCATGTGTCTATATATAAAGTTGGCCATATCCAAGGGTCGTCAATAAATTTCACTCTTCATATTAATGTAAATGTCAATCATTATCTCTTTTTTTCCAATATATGTTGGATCTTTTTGTAGTGCGAGTCTAACAAATTTTTGTGTTATTATGCTCCAATCCATTGTTGGTGTTAATAAAATTATATGTAACTATTTTCTATTTATGTACTTTTTTCTTATAGAAAGTAGTAATAGGGCACTGACTTGTGAAACAAACAACAGACACTAGACATTGTAACACAACATACTAAAAGCACCTAGTGCCATATGTCCAGTAAATACATCAACTCAAGTCTACCTCTATGAAAAAAAGGTAACAATGTGTAAAATATTCCAATCATGGTCTACATTGCTATGGATCTAAATGAGACAATTTCTCTTACTAGCTACATTCTCAAACCAAAAATAATGAACAAAGGAACCCAATAAGCCCCTTAGAACTATCAAAAACCATGTATCTATGAATTTTCAATATCTCAATCTTCCTGAATAAGTGTTAGGAGAATAGACATCCAGAGAAATTAATTCAAATCTATCTCTAATAAGTTAGAACTTAAGAATAGTGAGGTTGGTCTTACCTAACACCAGAGATCCACTAATTACTTTTTTATTCCAAAAAATAGCCAACCCGAATGAGGCTTCTTCTACTCAAATATCACCAACTCATTATGTCTAATTTTTTTTAACCTTTCCACTTTATGCCCAGCCTTCCCTATTTGTCTCTTGAATAAAAATAATATATAGTTTGTGATATCTCACAATGTCTCTCAAAATATCTTGTTTGTGAGGACTATTAAGACCTCTTATGTTCCAAGACATGATCTTCATATTCTATCTTCTATGCATTCTTTATGGATGATTAACTATTTGTAGTGTTTTGAAATTTTTTTAGTTTTTTATCTTCTTTAGAAACAAATCTTCTCAGACCTTTTCTTTGGAGGTCCCACATCCACCTTCTTGGTTTTATATGAAATCCATGATTTTATACCTCATTTATCTCCTCCATACTTATCTCTCTCTTTTTCTCACTATTTATTCTTCTAATTCCCCCTCTCTATTTTTCTTGTTTTTCTCAACCATACTCCAATCTTTCTCTTCAAGATCTACTTTATTACTTTCTACCATATCTCTAATAGATGAACCCTATGATTCTAGAGAGTGAAATACTTTTTCAATATCTAAAGATTCTTTCCCTACATGAGAATGGTGGTGTCTTTTCTCATGCTTATTTTTCTTAGTTTTAGGTCTTTCATCATTTTTTTCCTTGTTGTTATTTGAAGGCTCTATTAAAGCCCCCATTCTCTCTTAGAGATTCTAACTCCAAAAATTTTCCTTCTTCCCTTGGATTTTCTACCTAATTCTCATTATCTTGAGTCTCTGGATCCTTTGGTTCTCTCCTTGATTCTTTTTCTTGTTGAGATATAATCTTTTATGACCCCTAACAAGTACTCCATGTCTTAGGTAATATTTTATCTTTAGAGGGATTAAGCTCTAACCTAGATTGTTACTTGAAAGAATTGTTTTTATCTTAGACCAGTCTAGTTCTTTTCTTTCAATTGAATTCAACAGAAATATTTTAGTTTTTCCTTTTTAACATTATAATATTTTTTTATCATATTTATTTATATAGTGACAAATTATTTTACAAATAAAATAAGAGAAAGGGGTTTACTCAAACTCAATAGCTTGCTAACATTATCTAGTTGGCAATGAATCTACAAAGACAAAGAGGATCTACCAATCATCCACAACCCTTCACAAGAATATGTGAACTTGGTTTCCTCATTAAAGAACTCAAAATCAAAGAAAGCTTTTGGTAGCATTTTAGTTTCAACTTAACCTTCTAGATTCTATTTTCTTCAAATTAAATATCTTACCACAACAATATTAGGTCTAGGGTCTATTAAATTTTCCAACCAAAGAAAAAGTCATTGCTGACTTTGAGTGATCTATAAGAAAGCCAGGCACAAGAGTGGAAAATGTCCCTTTACTTGATTTAAATATTATTTTGACAAAACAGAAAGAAGATTTACCAAATGGTTTGTCTTGAAAAAGAAAAACCACCAATGATTTTTAGGTAAATGACAAGCCAAGGATATTACTTTCACCTTGTTTAATTCTCTTGAAAAAATGACATATACCCCTTCCCCTAATTGGATTATACCTTTATTTTTTGCAAGAACTTTCACTAGTATAGGGAAGGAGATCTCTACCCCATCTTTTTACCCCACTAGATCACAAACAATATATTTGTTAGCTGGAAAAATAAGACAATTATCATTAGAACTAAGGGGAATCCCTAACTTATCTAAATAACCTTTTTCTCAATCATTTGACCTAGTAAGACCTCTTGCTAACAAAATGTTGGGGCCATCCACCTCTATGCCTGTCAAACAAGCCTCTAGGCCATGAGATCCTATAACATCTCTATGGCCTATATCAACCACCCATATTCTATTTTTTTCACTAGAACCATAACTAGGTACAACACCATAGGCACAACTTGAGTATTTTCCTGCCATTGTAATACACAATCGTAAATAGATTTTGTTAAGTGTGTCCAAAAATAAATAAAAATGGATGAGGGCAAAAAAAAATTGTATTAAAAATATAATTTCTTTTAGAAAAAGTCTCCTTCAAATCTTTTCAACTTAAATTATTCATAGAAAGTGTCCAATTAAATAATCAAAATCTATTTTTAGTGCAAACTCAAAAATTAGTTATCATGGGTTCAATTTGAAAAAAGCTAAATAAATCAATAGTTTTCATACCTAATTTATAATAAGTCTAGTAATTTTAATACTTTTGTCTAAAATGAAGATAATACATAACTTAAGTATGAACAAAATCAAGTTTTGCAATCTTTAAAATAAAATAAAAAAATGATATTTGCATGAATATATGGGTTGGGATCATTATTATTATAATAAAAAAAGTTGTAAAATTGAAACTTCTCATTGTTTTTGATTAGATAAACAGGTTTTATAGGGAACTTGAAACCCGAAAAACTTCTCATTGTTATCTTAATGAACAATTAAATTTTAAGCTATTAAAATTAATAGTTGACTTTTCTATTGAGATATTTGTTAATAAATGCACTAAGAATTGAAGAGGTCATTAAGTCAACATAAAAAATAATAAAATATTATATAATGAGGATAGAGTTACTAATCTAATTGTGGACATTAGATATGTATGTTACAAAACCAACTTTAAATACTCAACATGAAATCTATTCTAGAAACAAATTTATGCTCTATGTAGTGAGTGACACTTTTTTTAGATGTCATTTTCAATGACATGCGATTGTTGGGAGATAGAAAAATGTGTTTAAACCAAATTATGAAAAATAAAAAATTAAATATATTTAAATTTAGTGTAAAAAAAAAATTAATTTAATTTAATTCACTTTCCAATTTGTGATGGTTTAGTAGTAATATACATCAAAAACTAGAGAATTTTTTAATGGCTATTTTTAGCAAAATAGCGTACCTTGCTATTAAGGCTCCAACTAATAGAAATTGTCATATTTATGTATAATTTTTATATTGATCTCCATGTGTTTTTCACAAAAAAAAATATTTGTTGGTATGTCAGAAATGATAATTTCATATAAAATTTCCATTTACTTATTCAATGTTCTCCACACTTGTGAGTATGTCCACATTTGTTGTTGCTAATTTTTTTGCAAAGTTTGAAGCATCAACTCCATCACCAACAATGGAAATGAACTTCAATTTCTAGTACTTGCACATAAATAATTTTTACAATAAGGGGGTTTAATATTTGGGAGGGATAAGCTAAAGTTTGAAACCTATGGTTGATGCTCGTATTACTATGAATAACAATAAAAGCATCCACAATGTAAAATTTTGCACAATTTCTTCTTTCCTTTTCAAAGATTATCCAAAATTTACCCATGGTAATGTTCTCTAGTAATGTAATAAATGCTAATGATGCCTTTTTTTCAACATAAATTAACACACTCCTATTCAAATGGATTAACACACTCCTTTGTTGATCTATAAATGCCTTGTTATGAATCACTTACAATTTTAAGATTCACTAGGATACATATTTATAAAAAGATCATTTCTAGTATTGCCTATAAACTAAGAAAATAAGACATAGAAATGCATAAAATAACTAAGTAGACAAAAATATGCATGTAAAACAATAACAGACAAAAAATTTGACTCTAGAGTTCATCAGAATTTGTCTACATCTCCAAATTTGCAAACTTCCAAGATTGATGCCATTAATATGATGTAAAAACTCTCACATCACCATGGTTTTCTATGGAGTTACAGAATTCTTTATGATTCCATAGTATGATGGAAGGAAATTGCTAGAAACATAGTCATTCCTATTTCATTCATCACATTTTACAAATCTAAGCAATGAAACTCACTCTCTCTCTCTCTCTCTCTCTCTCTCTCTCTCTCTCTCTCTCTCTCTCTCTCTCTCTCTCTCTCTCTCTCTCTCTCTCTCTCTCTCTCTAGCAACATGTTCATTCCTAGCTCATTCATCATATTTTACAATTCTAAGAAATGAATCTCTCTCTCTCTCTCTCTCTCTCTCTCTCTCTCTCTCTCTCTCTCTCTCTCTCTCACTCACACACACACACACACACACACAAAAAGAGAAAATGAATTTAATGGCCACTAAGCCTTGACAATGGCAACATAAAGTCATAAAATTACATAGAATTATCCAAGTCTCATTGTTTCCTCTGAAGCTAATTCCACCTGCAAATAAAAATATCCTTCCTTTATAGGCCATTTTGACTAAAATTGGTTTTAAAACAAATAATAAAAACAAGAACAATTTTCACAAATTATCCCCCACAAAATATGAATAATATCTCCAACTTAATTTTATATAATGGTCCATGATCTTTCAAGCCACATTTTCATTTTAGTTGGTTCAAATATTAACTATGTTTTGTGTGCATTTTTGTAGGGGCTCCATTGATAAATGTTTTTAAAAATGTTGAAATTTTACTAATAAGAACACACACCTTCCATGATAATCCCAAAAATAAAGGAAAATCCCAACTATCGAGGATAAATCAAATGCATGGTATGTCTACTATGTTGCCCTTGACTTTATTTCTAAATATTAGTGAGCATTTTTTATGGTTTATATATTAAAACATACATTTTCATCCCAATGTTGAGCACATGGTGCAATGGTGAAGGGAATAACTATTAACAAGGAGGTGGGTAGTTTAATTTCCACTAGCGATAATTTTTCTTTTCTTTTCTCAAGACTACCTCCATGAGTGAATGACCATCTTGATGTGTCACCCAATACTTTTCTCTTAGGCATACATTTTTTATCTATTAACTTATTAATGGTCCATCTCAACTCCAAACTTTCCTATGTCATGATGTCACAACACTTACTCATCCATCATGTGTCATTTTCTAATTAGATGACTCCAATAGTTGGTCAGCTGACATCATGGTAATTTCATCTAGTCAACCCTTGGACCATAAGAGTTTGACTACTTTTAACTTTTTCATATAGAATTAGATGAAGTTAGTTCAAAATGCATTGGAAAGATTTTCACAAGTCCTTCAATTTGCTACCATTTTTTACCAATTTAGAGATGATCATCTTTTTACATTTTTTGGTCAACCCAAGGTTTACTTGTTCAACCAAGCATATCTCCAGAAAACACATCGCTTTTGACATGCTTCAAGTTGTGTTAGGAAGGTTTTGATGTGCTCTATGCATTGATGCTAATTTTGGGAGATTTTGATTGGGTTGAATCTTTGAGATCTACATGATCCACCTAGATCATTCCTCCCCACCAAAGGAAATTTTGTACCTCCAAAAGGTTCTTAATGAGACAATAAGTGAGATAAACAATTCCCACTTGTCTAGTATTTTTCCACCTCATTTTTGCATCCACTTCACCAAAAAATTATCCAATAGTTATGAAGACTACAATTACATTGCTACCCATTTTTATTTTCCCACATCTTTCTAAATTTAGTACCCCAACTACTATCCATGCACAATACACTAGCAGTACTAACAAATAAAATAATATGAATGACACATGAGCTAAAATAATTCTCCATCCTCTTATTAGGTTATCATGACACTACCTCATGTTGTGCCATTGATAATCCTTAAAGCACATTATTGTTGGGCATACAAGAAACTAAATAATTTTCATGCTTTGAATCACCATGTTTTCCACCTTTTAAAACATGAGTGAATAATTTTTTCTCACATAAATGGTCCTCTTCATTTACCCAAGGTTCACCAATAGAAAATCAATTATAATTTTCTTCTTGTCCTTATTCAAATGAAGCTTTGGATGAAACTTCCAAAAATGAGCATCTTTATGTCCACTTTGTTCATGATAAGTTCAAGGTTTCTTCAACATCCAAAATTTCTTTCCCTTGTCTTTCTTATAGTTTGGAGATGGGTCTTGATGAACAATCTCTTTACTAGTTGACTTGACCTTTCCATACAAAGTCTTTCCTTTCCAACACTTGATGACACTATGGTTATTCAACCCACAAAATGTGCATGGTTTTCTAAATCATAATTTTTCTATATTTCCAATTTTATTATAATCAAAAGAAACATTAGAATTACCAAGTTTTATATACCTTTGATGGTCACCCTTGGTACATGCATTCCAAGACAAATTTGGGTTCTCTCTTCTCCTAGACATCTTACATGTGTCATTATTTCTTGAAGATGATGTTTCATTTCCTCTCAAAGATTCTTCTTGAGATGGTTCTTCTTCCATAGAATTCTTTCCATCCATTGCATGGGAGCATTCTCCTTCACCATTCTCTAATGTTCTATAGTGAGGTCTACATTTCACCTTCACAAGTTCAACCATATTTTTTTCATGAATTCTAAGGCCCTTTCCTTTGTTTCCCATATTGGTTAACACCCTCAATCTAATGTTTTGAGATTGTTCCTAAGAATCACCGAGAGAAAAAGGAAGAGATTAAGAAGAATGATGATATTTCATCAGCTATGCATCTTTCACTTCCTTTAAGAAGCCTTATTTTTTCAAACTTCCATTCATCATATATCTCATCAACCTAAACTTTTATCACCATGATGTCCTTGCAAAATTCTACATAAAAGACAAAAGGAAACTGATTTTCCTTAAGTAAAGACATCTAGCCTAACTTTTTTTGAATTCTCTCTTCATGTCTCACAACCTACAACTTTTTAGACTAGTTCTGATACCAAAAATGATGTATAAACTCCTTGTTATGAATCCATTATAATTTTAAGATTCACTAGGATAGACATCTAATAAAAAGTATCATAACTGACGTTACTTGTGAACAGAGAAAATAATACTTAGAAATGCATAAAATAACTTAGTAGAAAAAAATACACATTATAAAGAACAAGAAACAAATGATTTGATTTTACAGTTCAATATACTCTAGTTATCTCCAGATCTGCAAACTTGCAAGAATGATGACATTATTTTGATATAAAAACTCTCACATCACCATATTCCTCCATGGAGTTACAAACTTCTCTCCACTTGCACATTGCAATAAAGAGAACTCTGTAGCAACATATTTGTGCCTTGCTCCTTCATCACATTTTATAATGCTAAGCAATGAAACTGTGACTCTCTCTTCCTCTCTTAACAAGAGAATATGAACTTAAAGGGTGTTAAGAATTTGAAATAATCACATAAACTCATATAAAAACCTCTCAAGAAAAATATACATTGTAATCTCATATTATGGGACCACTAAATTCTCTAGAGTATTCTCTCCTAAATTCTCCTTTCAAGAATTACAAAGACTTATCCAAGTCTTATTGTTTCCTCCCCGGCTAATTCCCCTTAAAAAGAAAAAACTCCCTCCTTTTATATACCATTTGTACCAAATTTTGTTCAAAACCAAATTCCCAAAATAATAAAAAATTTCCAAAATTATATAAAGATAAAAAAACTATCCCCCAAAAAATATAACTAATATCTCACACTTAATCTTAAAGAATGGTTCATAATCTTCTAAGCCACATTCCTTTTTAGTTGGTTTAAATATTAACTATGTTTTGTATGCCTTTTTGTAAGAGCTACTATTACATATTGTACCCCCCACCAAATATTTGAATTTTAAATACTGCCTGCCCAACGGTCACTTCCTGGTTTAATGTTATTTTAAACATCCCCAGGAATATCTAAAAAATCAAATGACCAAACCTTGTAATATTTCTTTCACTGTGCATTTTAGTTTTTCCACGAGCCCGCAAGTCCCCATCGTTGGATCAAGATTGATCAACGACTGGCGCTATGTCGCTATGAAAAGTTGCACATTGTTTTTCCATAGCGACATAGCACCTTTCGGCTGCATGTTAGGTGGGTCCTCCTTTTCCTCGATTGTTTCTCTGGTGCCAAGTTTTGCTAAATCCATGGTGGGTGCTATGGCGCTATCAGAAAATCTATATTCCTTGATGTTAGCGACATAGCACCCAAATGGAAAGTGATACTACAGCAATGTCAGGAGGAATGTGGGTCCCAGGCATGCCCCATTACATATCAGTGGTGAAAGTCAGACATGTTGGTAGTTGATGAATCTTTTCATTGGCCAAGGTATGACTGTGGGGAGTGTGGGTCCTGTTTCACTTGGTGGGCCACTAATGAGGACTTGTTAAACAGGTTTGCACATGGCCAGTTCTTATTGGGTGGTGTACTGATAGATCATATCCATCTTGCTCACTGCCAGATCTTAGGAGATCAATGGTGGGCATTATCTCGCTATGGAAAACTAAGAGGATGTTATCCATAGCGACATAGTGCCTCAGCGATGAATGGCACAAATAACGTAATGGGCTCGCCCTTCTCCCAAGTGATATTACGACTCATCCTCGATGATAATTGTTAGGTGGGTCATAGTACAGTGGAAATATTTCATTGGTCAACTTAGCCAACTCGATGTGCAGTCATGCAATTTTCTTGCTTTCCACTAGATCTGAATAAAATCAATAGTGGGCACTATCTTTCTTTGGGAAAGTGCCTGGAGGATACCCATAGTGACATAGCACTTTAGTGACACGTGTCCTAGTGGGTTTGGTGGGGTAGTAACAATTAGATGCGCTGGTAGTTAATGTGACTGTTGCAAATGAAGTTTGAGAGGATGGCACGATTAGTAATGAAAGGGGTGGTCAACTCAGGAAGACCTTATGAGGTGGAAAAAGGGAGATAAATTATTAGCCCACATGGCTCATCCTGTTTGCAATTTTAGTTTGACTCATTAACTTGCTCATTCACTAGCCAAATGGATAGGAGACACTGGGGTTTTTTGCATAATCTGATCTTATGATCAATTTCAACCACCTTGGAGTAAATATGAGACAAAGAGGAACACTCTACCCCCTTGATCCAACCTATCTACCTAGTCAGAGAAAATTTATGGCACCATTTCTATCTTTTCAAGGCTCTATTTTAGTTAAAAAATCAGATTTCATGGTACCAAAAGCTATATTCAAATTGGATTTTCTTCTAGATCCCCATGATTGTTCTCTATAGGACTTCAATGTAGTGGTTGGGAAGTAACTTTAGTTGGAGGACATCTCAGTAATGCTTGAGCTATAAAGGCAACTTATAAAAAAATTGAAAGGGTCAAACTTTTCTCTATTTTCTCTGTTACTGCTTTGTAGATTCTCAATGTAAATTCCCCTGAGCCTCTAAACTACATGATTTTCTATCTTATCTCTTTTAGCCATTGGTATGAAAGTGCAAGGACTCTTTGCCTCTTACTGGTGTTTTGTAGAGATCTATGATCTGCATGACTGTATCTCCTTGTCCTATGAATGATAATATAAGTGAATCTCTCTTTCCTTGTGTCATTCATCTTGGTCTTCTGATCTGCATGTGATTATTGGATTAAAGCAAGTCTCAATGTGTATATCCTTAGTTTCATTCTGGTTCAATACTGCATATATGGGTAGAGTTTGGTCCGAACACTCTATTTTGGTGCATCACCTCTTTAGATTAGATTAGGTATATTTTCTTTCATGCTCTCCTTTTCCCTTTTCCTCTCCAAGAATAGTTAGGTGCACCCTGATAGTAAGAGGAAGCCGGCCTTCTTCGGAGACTCAACCTCATAGTTTAAGTCCCATAGCTTGGAGGTTGTTTCCATGTTTCACGAGGTCGTCCTTAGGTAACAATTTTAGACAAGGGTGCAAACTTTAGTGACAACAGCTACATTGATAAATGGTAAATAAGGAAAATGCTAAAACCTTACCAAAAAGAACACAAACCTTACATGTTAATACCAAGAATAAAGGAAACTCCCTATAATCAAAGTGAAATTGAATGAATGGTATGTGTGTTGTGTTTTCCTTGAGTTTATCTTCAAATATTACATAGCGTTAGTTACGATTGAAACATTTAAATGTACATTCTCCTCCTAATGTTGAGTGCATGTTGAAATAGTGAAAGGATTAACTACTAACAAGTTGCTGGCTAGTTTAATTCTCAATACAATTTCCATTTCTAAAGAATGCCTCCATGTGTCAATAACCATTTTGATGTGTCATGTGGCAATTTTCTCTTAGGCATAGATTTGACACATGTTCACTTATTAATGGTCCATATCAACCACAAAATTTGCCATGTCCCAATGCCGCAACACTTACTCATCTATCATGTGTCATTATCTAACTAGTTGAATCCATTTTTTAGTCTTCTAATCTCATAGTGGTGTCATTCAGTCAACCCTTTGACCATAGAAGTTTGACTACTCATAACGTTTGCATACAGACTTAGATTTGATCTATTGAAAATGCATTGGAAAGATCTTGATGAGCCCTTCAATTTGAGACCATTTGTGACCAATTTGGAGATAATCAAATTTTTGCATTTTTTGGTCAACCCATGGTTTGCTTGTTTGATCAAACCTTTGACCAAGCATATTTTGAGAAAAAAAATTCCTTTTGATATGCTTCAAGTTCTATTAGGAATGTTTATGTATTGATGCCAATTTTGGGAGATTCTTAGTGGGTTAAATCTTTGAGGACTTCAAGATCCACCTAGATGGTTTTTTCATGAATTAAAACACCATTAAACACAATATCTCAATTTTCTCTTGTAAGGCTTGTTAGAAATTAGTTGTATAATATAAACTATATTTTTTTGTAAGAAATGTTGGTGGAGCATTAACACATATAATAAAAATAGTACACCATTATATTATTTATAATTTCTATTACCTAAGGTTTTGAAACCCTAAGTATTACCCCTCCCAAATTAAAAATTAAAATACTCTAAATGTTAAAATATTATAAATTATTTTCCATAATATTTAATTATTTATATAATCAAATATTAATAAATCCAAAATAATTAAACATTAAACTTTAAAGTAACACGTATTTCCCTCATAACTAATTCTACCAAGAATTAATTATTAATGTGATCATGGAAATAAAATGGTAAGTGTGGGGTAGGGTAAATTGGAAAGTTCAAAATAGCTAATTTTTTAAGAGAATTAATTATCATCGTAAGGGGAATATTGGTTTGGTAAGAAGTTGGGGCTGTTGCCAAAAATTCTTTACAAATTGATTTAATGGGAGAAAACTATTGTAAAGGGGTTCTTCTCGGGTTGGAAAATGTCTATACATTTTTAAAGAAAAGGGAAGGTATTTTGAGTTGGAAGTTTTGTAATAGGGAAAAGAGAGATTTATTTTGTTTTATTATGCTTTGATTTGATTTTAGGAACATGGTAATCATATGGTTATCATGTTATGTATTTGAGATGTAGGAACTTTATATGTTAGATTTTGGAGTTTGGATATGAGTTTCTTAGATTAATGTTGATTATATAGTCACTTTTGTCATATCTAAGATACATTTCTTGTATCATCATTTATTGTTTGTAAAATGAACAAATCTTCCTTCCATTTTCTCTATAATAAGAAAGATTGGCTAGGTAGTCATGTGGTTGCTTGTTCGTCTTTCTTCTTCTATATAGTTTATAGATCTTGAAAATGCATTCATTTCATGTCTATGAATGAATGTTAGAAAACCTTAAGTACCTTTAGGTTAAAGGTACATCCTATCATTTAAATTCATTGCAAATATGTAAAAAAGTGAGTTGTACCTCACAATTTAGAGGAAGATTATCAATGAAATGATAATCTATCCAATTGTTAGTAAATTTTGTTCTTCTTTTGAAGCATATTGAGTCAATATTTCTATTTCTATCTAAAGGACAAAACTATTGGCTAAAAATTTTTGTTGACTTTGCTAAGAAAAGAAAGAAAGTGTACTAGTGCTTTCTTTTCTTGGATATCTTAAGGTACCTCCCCGAGGATGGAGGTTGGAAACTCTAATCAGATTTGGTTGAAGAATTTTAGTGTATTTTATGGCTATGGTTGCCACTTAGCCATGGGGGCTCAGATCAAACCATTTCCTTGGTCCAGTATTCAGCCCTGCCTAAAAGATCATGGGAATACCTTCCTAAGTTATCTAGAGATAGGACTTAGGATCCAAATGACCACATCAAAGTAGTTATTGTTGCATGTGGTGTTCTTTGTGTGAAGGAGGAAAAAATATTCATCGGGCTATTTGTTCAAAACCTTGTCAGAAATGTCGCTAAATGGTTTCAAAATTAGCCAGACAGTTGCATCACCTGTTGGAATGATCTTGAGGTGAAATTTCTTCAAAGGTTTATTCCTGCACTTGATCTAGCTAAATTGCTATTTAATTTCTTTCAAATCAAGCTAGGAAAAGGGGAAGCTGTGAGAGATTTCATTGATAGATTCAATAGAACTATTGGTAGGATACCTCTAACTAGCTAACCAACTAGAAACAACCAGTTGTGAGTTTTCATTACTGCCATGCAAATATAAATTAAATTCTTGCTTCTTCATCTAAAATTACAAACATTGCAAAATACACACAGGGAAGCTATTGGATTAGACAATGACATGATCCTGAGCAAAATTAAGTGTGAAGAAGTTTCCTAGGGAGAAATTTGTCTCTATGAGTAGTAACAGTACCTAAAGTTAAAGCCTAAACAAAAAGCCTTATTCTCAAAGTAGTAAAATTAGCACCCGTTGTTTCATTTTGTCACAATCTAATGGTTTTTAATGATAAAGATTTTCTAATTCCTCCCATGATTGAAATTATTCCCCATAGTATAGTTGGAGCCTACCATCTAAATGTTGAGTTTGAGGATGAATATGTCTCACAATCAGCTAACTCAATGATTGACCTTGATGTAGCTCCTAATGAACAAGTGCTACAAGGTGGAAGATCAATTGAGAACTTATTAGAAGATGTTTCAAATGTAGAATTTGATTCTTTTATATTTGGGACTACTATTGGTATTTCATCAAATTATGTTATTCAAGAAGGTATGAAAGATAACCATACACAAGAAAAAACTGAAGCTAATTAAGAATTGTTTTTGTTTAGTCGCATTGAAATAAATGAAGAGTCTTTTCAACCCAAGACATTCAAAGATATTGAAAAAGATGAGATTGAAGTCAAAGGAAATTATTTTACTACCAGGGTATGTGCAGGATCATGGTGTGCCAAAAAGTGGCAATGTGGAAAAAATAGAGTTTGAAAACATCTAAAAGCGCTTCAAAATCCATTTTGACTTTTTCTCACCTATCCGAGTACCAAACATGGAAAGTAAGGCCCAAGCCATATCATATCGGATATCTAATCTAAGATTGGATATTTGATTTCATATTGGATATCCGATATCAAATCAGATATCCGATACTGGTGACACAAAAACATTAGAGGGAAAAATGAATTTTTGAGTTATATGATTAATTTGAGCTATTAAATATGTAAAGATATAATATATAATCTATAAATATTTAAATATATATATGAAATGAAATTATATTATATTATTATTATTATTTAATATAATAACGTAACTATTAATATATAATCATATATATTATGTTATTATAATTATTATAATCTATAAATATAATATATATTATTATATTATATTATTATTATGTTTATTATATTTTAATTAAATATAATAACATAATATTATATATAAAATTATTGTACTATATTATTATTATATTTTTACTATATAATTTCTATTAGAATCATTTATATGGGTCGAAGGGGGTCATAGGATGAACTATGACCCCTTTTGACACATTCCATGATGACATATGTCCCTAGGGGTCCTAGAATCCCTAGGGACATATTATAATCGTTTATATGGGTCGAACAAGATCATAGGTCATTTGACACATTCCATGATGACATATGTCCATAGGGGTCCTAGGATCCCTAGGGACATATTAGAATCATTTATATTGGTCGAAGGGGGTCATAGGTTAGGATGACCTATGACCCCTTTCGACACATTCCATGATGACGTATGTGTCAAGGGCTCCTATGACCATTATAGACATATTATAATTGTTTATATGGATCGAAGGGGGACACATTCCAAGATGACATATGTCCATAGAGGTGCTAGGACCCCTAGGGACATATTAGAATTTTACATATGGGTCAAGGGGGTCATAAGATGACCTATGACCCATTTCAACACATTATATGATGACATATGTCTCTAGGGGTGCTAGAAACCCTAGGGAAATATTAGAATCATTTATATGGGTCGAAGAGTATCATAGAATTATTTATGACCCCTTTCAACACATTCCATTATGACATATGTCCCTAGGGGTCCTAGGACCCCTAAGGACATATTAGAATCATTTATATGGGTCGAAGGGGGTCGCAGGATGACCTATGACCCCTTTAGACACATTAAATGATGACATATGTCCCTAGGGGTCCTAAGACCCCTAAAGACATATTAGAATCATTTATATGGGTCAAAGCGGGTCATAGGATTATCTATGTTCCTTTTTGACACATTCAATGATGACATATGTCCATAGGGGTCCCAAGACCCCTAGGGACATATTAGAATTGTTTATATGGGTCGAAGGGGGTCACAGGATGACCAATGACCCCTTTCGACACATTCTATGGTGACATACATCCTTAGGGGTACTAATACCCCTAGGGACATATTAGAATTGTTCTTATATGTTGAAGGGGATCATAGGGTTACCTATGACACCCTTTAACACATTACATGACAACATATGTCCCTAGGGGTCCTAGGACCCCTAGAAACATATTAGAATCATTCTTATGGTTCGAAGGGGGTCATAGGTCCTTTCAAAATGTTCCATGATGACATAATTCCCTAGGGGTCCTAGGATCCTTAGGGACATATTAGAATCATTCTTATGGATAAAAGGGGGTCATAGGCCTTTGACACATTCCATGATGCCATATGTCCCTAAGGGTCCTAAGACATCTAGGGACACATTATAATCGTTCATATGTGTCCAACAGTGTCATAGGGTGACCTATGACCCCGTTCGACACATTCCATGATGACATATGTCCCTAGGGGTCCTAGGACCCCTAGGGACATATTATAATCATTCTTATGAGTCTAAGGGGGTCAATGGATGACCTATGACCCCCTTTGACACATTCCATGATGACATATCTGCCTAGGGGTCCTAGGACCCCTCAGGAAATATTATGATTATTTATATGTGTCGAAGGGGGTCATATGGTGCCCTATGACCCCCTTCGACGCATTCCATGATGACATATGTCCCTAAGCATCCTAGGACACCTAGGGACATATTAGAATCATTCTTATGGGTTGAAGGAGGTCATTGGATGACCTCTGACCCCCTTTGACAAATTTCATGATGACATATGTCCCAAGGGGTCCTAAGAACTCTAGGGATAGATTATAATAGTTCATAGGTGTCGAATGGTGTCATAGGGTGACTTATGAGCCCCTTTGAAACATTCCCTGATGGTATATGTCCTTAGGGGTACTAGAATCCTTAGGAACATATTATAACAATTCATATGTGTCGAAGGGGGTCATAGGGTTACCCATGACCCCCTTGGACACATTACATGACAACATGTGTTCCTAGGGGTCCTAGGACCCCTCGAGAAATATTAGAATTGTTCATATGTGTCGAAGGGGTTCATAGGGTGATCTATGACCACCTTCGACATGTTACATGACAACATATGTCTGTACTAGTCATAGAACCCTAGAGACATATTAGAATCATTCTTATGAATCTAAAGGGGTCATAAGACGACCTCTGACCCCCTTCGACACATTACATGATGACATATGTCCCTAGGGGTACTATGATCCCTAGCGACATATTAGAATCATTCATATGTGTTGAAGGAGGTCACAGGCTAACCTACGACTACTTTTGACATATTACATGATTACATATGTCCCTAGGGGTCCTAGGACCCTTAGGGACATATTAGAATTGTTCATATGTGTCGAAGGGGTTCATAGAGTGACCTATGATCCCCTTTGACACATTCCATGATGAAATAGGGACATATTAGAAATATTCTTTTGGATCGAAGTGCATCATAGGACACCCTATGATCCCCTTTGACACATTCCATGATGACATTTGTCCTTAGGGGTCCTAGGACCCATAGGAACATATTAGAATCGTTCATATGTGATGGAAGGGGTCATAAGGTGACCTATGATCCCCTTCAATACATTACATGATGACATATGTCCCTAGGGGTCCTAAGACACCTAGGGAAATATTATAATCATTAATATGTGTTGAATTGGGTCATAGGGTGACCTATGATGCCATTCAACACATTCCATGATGACATATATCCCTAGGGATCATAGGACCCCTATAGATATATTAGAATCATTCTAATGAGTCGATGGGGGTCATAAAATGATCTATGAGCCCCTTTGACACATTAAATGAAGGCATATGTCCCTAGGGGTCCTAGGAGGCCTAAGAACATATTATTATTGTCCATATGTGTCGAATGAGGTCATATGTCATGACCCCATTCGACACATTCCATTATGACATATGTCCCTTGGGGTCCTAGGACCCCTAGGGACATATTATATTTGTTCATGTGTCGAAGGGAGTCATAGGGTGACCTATGAACCCCTTTGACACATTCCTTGACAACATATGTCCATAGGGATCCTAGGACCCATAGGGATATATTAGAATCATTCTTATGGGTTGAAGGGTGTTATAGAATGACCTATGATCCCCTTTGACACAATACATGATGAAAAATGACCCTATGGGTCCCAGGACACCTAAGGACATATGCAGATTGTTCATATGTGTCGAAGGGGGTCATAGGGTGACATATGACCCCCTTCGATACATTACATGATGACATATGTCCCTAGGGGTCCTAGGACCCCTAGGGACATATTAGAATTATTCACATATGTTAAAAGGGGTCATAGGGTGAACTATGATCCCCTTTGATACATTTCATGATGACATAAGACTCCTAGGGATAGATTATAATTATTCTTATGAGTTGAAGGGTGTCATAGGAGACCTTTTGAGTCCCCTTTGACACATTCCATGAGGACATCTATCTCTTGGGTTCCTAGTACCCCTAGGGACATATTATAATCATTCATATGGGTTGAAGGGGGTCATAGGGTGATCTACAACCCCCTTCGAAACATTACATGACAACATATGTTTCTAGGGATCCTAAGATCCCTAAGAACATATTAGAATCATTCTTATGGGTCAAAAGGGGTCATAAGATGACCTATGACCCTCTTAGAGACATTCCATTATGACATATATCCCTAAGAGTCCTAGGACCCCTAGGGACATTTTATAATCATTCATGTGTCGAAGGGGTTCATAGGATGCTATGACCTATGACCCATAAGAACGATTCTAATATGTCCCTAGGGGTCCCAAGACCCGTAGGGACATATTAGAATTGTTCTTATGGTTCGAAGGTGATCATAGGATGACCTATGGACCCCTTCAACACATTACATGATAACATATGTCCCTAGGTATGCTAAGACCCCTAAACACATATTAGAATCATTCATATGTGTCAAAGGTGATCATAAGCTGAGCTATGACCCCCTTTCTACACATTATATGATGACATATGTCCCTAGTGGTCGTAGGACCCCTAGGGACATATTATAATCTTTCATATGTGTTTAAGGAGGTCATAGGGTGACCTATGACCCCCTTCGACACATTACATGATCACATATGTCCCTAGAGGTTCAAGGACCACTAGAGACATATTAGAAGTATTATTATGGGTCGAACAGAGTTACAGGATGATCTATGAGCCCCTTTGACACACACCATGACAAAATATATCCCTAGAGGTGCTAGGCCCTTCAACATATTCCATGATAACATATGTCCCTAGGGGACCTAAAAACCCTAGGGACATATTAGAATCATTCTTATGAGTCGAAGGGGGTCATAGGACACCCAATGACCCCCTTCAACACATTCCATTATGACATATGTCCCTAGCGGTCGTAAGACCCCTATGGACATATTATAATTGTACATTCAAAGGGGGTCATAGGGTGACCTATTACCCCCTTCGACACATTCCATAATGAAATATTTTCCTAAGGATACTAGGACCCCTAAGGATATATTAGAATCATTCTTATGGGTTAAAAGGAGTCAGAGGATGACCTATGACCCCCTTTGACACATTCCATGATGTCATATGTTCCTAGGGGTCCTAGGATCCCTAAGGACATATTATAATATTTCATATGTGTCAAAGGGCCCTCTGACCCCTTTTGACACATTCAATGATTACATATGTCCCTAGAGATCCTAAGATTCTTAGGGACATATTAGAATTATTCTTATGGTTCGAAGGGGGTCATAGGATATCCTATGATCCGCTTTGACATTTCTATGATGACATATGTGCCTAGGAGTCCTAGAACCCCTAGGGATATATTATAATTATTCATATGTGTTGAAGGGGTTCAAAGGGTGACCTATGACCCCCTTCGACACATTCCATGATGACATATGTCCCTAGTGGTACTAGAACCCCTAGGGACATATTATAATCATTCATATGTTTTGACAGGGGTAATAGGGTGACCAATGATGCCCTTTGACACATTCTATGATGACATATATCCCTAGGGGTCCTAGGACCTCAAGGGACATATTAGTATCATTCTTATGGGTTGAAGGGGGTCATAAAATGATGTATGACCTTCTTTGACACATTACATTAAGACACATGCCTCTAGAGGTCCTAGGATCCCTAAGGAGATATTAAAATTATTCATATGTGTCGAAGGGCATCATTGGGTAACTTATGACCACCTTCGACACATTACATGATGACATATTTCCCTAAGGGTCCTACAAATGCCAAAGACATATTAAAATTGTTCGTATGTATCGAACGAGGTCATAGGGTTACCTATGACTCCCTTCAACACATTCCATGAGGATATATGTCACTAGGGGTCCTAGGACCCCTAGGGACATAGTAGAATAATTTTTATGGGTCGAAGGGGGTCATATGACACCCTATGACCCCCTTCAACACATTCCATGATGACATATGTCCCTAAGAGTCCTAGAACCCCTAGGGTCATATTATAATCATTCATATGGGTCAAAGGGGGTCATAGGGTGACGTATGACCCCCTTCGACACATTACATAATAACATATGTCCCTAAGGATCCTAGGACCCCTAGGGACATATTAAAATTGTTCATATGGGTCAAACGGGGTCATAGAATGACCTATGACCCATTTTGATACATTCCATGATGACATATGTCCCTAGGGGTCCTATGACCCCTAGGGACATATTATAATCGTTCATATGTGTCAAAGGGGGTCATAGACCTATGACCCCCTTCGACACATTCCATGACAATATATGTCCCTAGGGGTCCTAGGACCCATAAGAACATATTATAATCATTCATATGTGTTGAAGGGGGTCATAGGATGACCTATGACCTCCTTTAACACATTACATGACAAAATATGTGCCTAGGGGTCGTAAGACCTTAGGGACATATTAGAATCGTTCATATGGGTCGACGAGGGACATAGGGTGACCTATGACCCCTTTAAACACATATGAATGATTCTAATATGTTCCTAGGGATCCTAGGACCATTTGGGACATATTAGAATCATTCTTATGGGTCGAATGGGGTGATAGGTCCCCTTCGACACATTCCATGATGACATATGTCCCTAGGAGTCCTAAGACCCCCAGGGACATGTTATAATTGTTCATATGTGTCGAAGGGGGTGATAGGGTGACCTATGATGCCCTTCAACACATTCCATAATGATATATGTGCGTAGGGGTCCTAGGACCCCTAGAGACATATTAGAGTTATTCATATGGGTTAAAGGGGGTCATAGGATTACCTATGATCCCTTTCATCACCTTCCATGACAATGTATATCCATAGGACCCCTAGGTACCCATTGGGAATGCATCAAAATGCATCACTAGGGGCCCTAAGGACATATGTTGTCATGAAATGCATCAAAATTATTCATTTTATGAAAATATTATATTTAATAATTACATAATATTATATATTTTATTATAATATTAATTTATTAATAGACTATATAACAATAATAATCATATATGTTACTAGATTATAGATTTAATAATAATAATAACCATATATATTATTATATATAATAATTTAGTCATATAATACTACTATAAATATTTAATAATAATCATACATATGATATATATCACTATATTATATTTAGTTATAATAATAATAATTATATTTAATAATAATAATCATATACATTACTATAATATAATAATAATTATAATAATATATAATAATAATAATAATGTCCACACTTTCTCAAAATAAATTTCCCTCTAAAATAGTCTAAAGTTTCCCTCTTAAATTTATTTCATCTTAAATTTCTCTCCCTCCAAATTTAAAATTGAAAAATTCCCCCCTCTCAAAGTTTCATCCAAGGAAAATTGTCGAGCGCGTTCAGATATCTAATTTGGAATCAGATATTCAATTTTATATTAGATATCTGATTTCAAATCTTGATTTTATATCAGATATCCAATTAGGCCTGGTATTTACCAAACCTATTTGGTCAACCCAAAAATTGTGTTTGAGATTTGGGTTTGAGTGATAGTCAAACTTTAGGTAGCCATCTGACAATGTTATTTTGATCGAAATTGAATGAAATAAAATGGGTTTTTTTATATCACTCTCAAGATTCCATCAATATAATTGTTGTCAAATTTTGATTTTGATAAGTATTTATTAGTTAATTTTCAATGAAGATTATTGTAAAATGTTTATTGACATACTGATTGAAATATAGCTATAACTTTCAAATGGTATAACATTTTTTGAATCCAAAAGTTACACCACATTCTATGTTTTTCCTAGTATAAGAAGAATAAAAATAAAATAAAATTTGGTAAAATTTTTATTAGTTAAGGAGTTCAGACACTAGAGTTTTTTTTTCGAAAAAGTTTTAGTAGAAAATTCATATTTAATTATTTATTTGGAATAAAAATACCCAAAAATATGTGGCACATCCGAGCATGAGTCTAATTCTTATATTTATAATTATATTTAAAAAATATTATAATTTGATTTTGATTAAGGTGGTCGAACATATGCCTACTTTTTATTTTTTCCTTGAAATTTTTGTAGTGCTGCATTAAAATTCAAACTTTTGACTAATCAATTATTTTTTCTCTAGATAATGCCTAGTAGTTTAGAAACTTCATTTAATTTTCTATAGATTATTTTCTTACAACTGTTTGATATAAAGTCCATAACCACTTTAAAATTATGTGTCAAGTTGACATAACCCTAATTTGTTAATTTTTCACTGCCACTTAGGGCCATAGTTGGGTACACCATGATCCTGTACATACTCCCCAAACCAATTCCATGCACACAACCCAAATTAGAAGTGTTCAAGTTTGATTGTGAAGATGCACTAATGGTTTTTACTCCTTGACTAGAAATTTTTTTTTTTGAGAGAGATTTGGTAGATAGGTTCTTGGAGTATGAATCTTTGGAAGAGGAAGATGTAGACTTAACTAAGATCTATATGGGTGATTGTTCTAGCAATTCCAAGAAAAGCTTTCACCATAAAAGCCCCATTTCATTTATTGATTATCTCATGGAAGATATCAAGAGTGTTGATAAGAACCAACTTGCACAAGAAAACATTAATGTACCATGATTGATGAGATATAATGTTGGTTGGCTCCTTGGTTTTAGCTTGTTGTTCAAAAACCTTATGGCTATCAAGTTTTTCTTCTCAATGGTTGTGCTTCAATTTTTAGGGATGGACTCACTTGTGCACCAACCATTATTTCACACCAACCATTATTTCACACCAACACATAGTTCTCTCAACCTATTAATGGTTTACCATGAGCAACCTAGTACATTCTTCTGAGTATGGGTTATTTGCCCTATTATTTGTACATAAAGCTTTTTTTATGGCTAAGTGGAGCTTGCTTTGTTTCCATTTTGTTTTGAGTGTTGTTTATTTTTAATAAGGCTATATTCAGTTTGCAATTTCCCTTTTCCTTCAAGTTGCCCCTTTCAATAAATTGTTTTAGTTAAGAATCCAACCTATTTTGTCACTGTGGGATTCGATTCTTTACTAGACACATTTTATTATAGTTCTTTATGCAAGCTCCATATATATTATGGATTACTCTCTATTATTCTTGGCATCAATGCCAAAGTTAGATTGTTTTCTTGTGGTATCATGGTGTACAAGAAAATGCAGAAAAACATATTTGAGAACTATCAAGAAAGTGTGTCAAAAAATGTAAAACCATATTCTATGGCTTCTCCAAGGATTTTTAATTTTTTCTTATTTTCATTTTGTTGGGCTACATCAGGGTGGAAGTTGAAAATGGGAATGATGATAACTCATATATGAAAATTGAGCCCATTTGTTGGGAAGCTGGAGGGCTACACCATAGGTCCAATGAAGGCAATATGGTTCATTACATTAATATTTCCTTGAATGGAATGATAATTTTCATATAATGTTGGCAAGACAACCTAGCCAAAACAATCACTAATTTATCCTGCTTGAATCTATGATATTGAAAAGTGCTTTAGTTATGGTGGCACAATAAAATGGGATCCCTAAAGTAATAAGTGAAAATTAATAAGGAAGAAAAAATACTTCATGAAATTTTAGGGTTGATATGCATTGGAGAAGATGGTACCCATGATAGGAAGTTTTGGTTAAATTTTATGTCCCATGATATACTTGAAGCAAAGAAGTAATGGAGGTGTAGATGCTCAAAAATGGTTTGCATCTATGACTTCATCACTTCTTCATAATAATTTGTCCCATTTTCTCATTTTACTAACTCTGATATTTTGGCTAGATTGACCATATTTCATCATTTGTATCCCCTTTCACATCAATTTCATATCAACTCAGAATCATATCAAATAAACTTGGAATCACCCCAAATCAACTCAGAATCACCTAGAATCAATCCTAATCAACCCAAAACATATCAAACATCCCAAATGAATCATCATTTATCTTATCCTAGGTATTTTTGTGGCTTTCAGTGCCTTGGAAACCTATCAACCTATCAATCTTATCAATTTGACATTAGTACTATCGTGGCTCTCAGTGCTAGGTCAAACTATCATTCATGTCATCCAATATTTGACATTGTTGAGGCTTTCAATGTCATATCATGGCATTATCAACCATTTTAATAACATTGACAATGTTCATCAATGTTATTATGATCTAACCTTATCAATCAAATTCAATCTTGTAGCATTTACAATGTCCATTAAATGTTACATATCAACCAATTCATGTCATGTGTCCTTGGCATGTTATCAATTTCAATCTATCAATCAATTTGACCATGGCTTTAGTATACTTTCCATTATCTTATTTGATATCCATCATTGTCACATTTTCATCAAAGGATATGGTCACATTCATTTAATAAATTTGGCCAATTATCTACTAATTTTCTCTATAGGATTAAATAACCCATAATTTAATCCTATTCTTTCTACTTATTCTTTCTAATTATCATCCTCAATTAATTAATTTTATTAATTTTATTAATTCCATCATCTGAAAACCATGGAAATTCTTAATTTCCTAAGTTCCATTTTCCATCATTAATTCTTATTTTGTGGAATAAGAGGATTTTTAATTCAAAAATTCCATAAAATATTGCATCATAGTGACACTTGGATATGACACCTCATGAATTCTCCTTCAACACTTGGCTAAGACTTGCCATAATCCAATATTCTTATCTCTTACGCATGTCCCTATTTGGCTTATTCATCATAGATTCTTGGCTTTAAGTGGGTTGAGGTGTCTTATGATGCGTCATAGATTCTCTTCCACATTTAGCCAAGTTTGACTTTCATGTGTCATAAAATCTCACAATTGGCATATTTTGTCATATGCATCATGGATTCTCAAAGGAATTTCTTGCCACATCGCATATCTATGGGTGACAAATCCAATGCCCTCACTTTGAGTGTTGATTATAAAATGGGCACTCTTTCTCTCATTTCGATCTTCTTGAAGTCTTGGAAGACTTTAGGTCCTTATTTCTTTTAGATTTGTCATTCCATCTGTCACATTCAAATCACAAATTCAAGTATTATCATGGAATTATCCACATCATGGACTTTTTCTTCAATTTTGTGTGCACTATAGGGAACTTTGGATCTACAATCATTTGGAGAAGAAAGAAGGACATGGGAGCTACAAATGAAAAAGGGGGTTTCTATTGCTTTATTTATTAGTTTGGCTTTCATGGTAGACTAGTGGGTGATAACGTATGTTGATTGAATTTTGTGATTTTCTCATAGTATGTTATACATTTAGCCCATTTTCTGGTCCTACATTTGGTGAACCTAACGTACCTGGTTAGCTCCCCTTGCACTAGCCTGCCCAGATCTGCGTTCTACATCACCTAGTCTTCCTCACCTTTACTTAAGACATAATTTTGTAGGTCATAACTTTTTTTTTTCATCTCCTAACCCATCCTAACATCAACCCCAAAATCTTAGCTTCCTGGCATATCAGTTTGGTAACCATAACCTTCTAAATCAGCAAACATTCTTCCTAGCTTACCAACTACGTCCAAAAACTACCAACTGCACCCAAACTACCTCCAAGTGTGTCAATGATGTATATGATACTATTAGGGTGCACTTGGCACTGTTAGGGCACACTTGGGTACCTTCATGACTATTTTTTCCATCCAAACTGCACTTTAGGACCCCAAAACTACATCTAGGAGCCTTTGCACCTCCCTATTTTGCACTTGACCCAAAACCGCATCTTGCACCCAAAATCCCCTTTTGCATTATATGCATTGTCCATACCACACATATAATCAGTATCACCACCATTTTGAACCCCCAAAACATCATTTTGAACCCCCAAAACCTTTTGAATTTAGTCAAAAATCTAGACAAAGTATGAGTCTTAGAGTATCTCCTTGTGTTGATGGATAATGGATCTTGACTAGTATTTTTTATCTTTTCTTATCATTTTATTGGGTAAAAATCTATCTATGTCTTGATATATTTTACCTTTTAATCTTTTATCAATTTGATCTTTTCATCTTTTATCAATTTTTGGTCAAGATCCAAAGTCCTTTATGACAATGTTAAACTCCTAGGCAAAATATTTTCTAAAGGTTTTACCTAAATTCAAAACTTTCCCTTTACCCTTGTCATAGAATTATCATATCCCTAGCATCCCCAAACATCATTTTGAATTACCCTAGTGGTATATCCCTTTCTTCTTGCATGGTCCAAACCTTAGCATCATTCCCACTACCAAACCCTATTAGATTATCCATCAACCAAATTGCCTTCTTGATCATTTACCCTCATTTTACATATCCTAAATTTCATTATCCACCCTTGGAAACCATCCTTTGCATAGTATACCTTGCATACACCAACCTTTATCATCCTTAGGAATTCCAAAACATAACCCTAATTATCATTTTGCATACCTTAGAGTTATTTTCATCCACTCTAGGAAAACTTCAAAACATCACTTTGCATTTTGCGTTTGGATAACATCCCTAGGACATTTTTACTATGCACATAAAAAACATAATTCATTTAGCATTTCCTCACATTTCATAACATTCCTAAACACTTAAAAATCCAAAAAAACACTCATATCTTGCATACCCACCACTCTAAATCACTCAAAACACTCGAAATTTCCATCGTATTTGCATTCGTAGGTCTCATGCCAGCACTTACTAGGGCACAATTAGCTCAGAGACCTAAAGAACTCTATCAACCTTTGTTTTCTAAGGAAAAAGCACAACCAAAACCTTGTCCAAGACAAAGAAAGAGCAAGAAAAACCAACAAACCTTTGACGAAGACCAAATCGAGGCATCACAACCATTACTAGTAGACCCTTTGAACATGTTTCCGCAAGATCCTCATAATCAAGCTATGGCACAACAAACCTTGAACAATGCACCTACCATGAGATTTCCTCTAAACATTTCCCCCACACATGGGATGGTTCAATGGAGTTCTAACTTTGAACCTATATTTGTGCCAATACCACTAGGAGGAGGAAGTGTACCAACCACACCCGAGGTTGAACAATCACACTCCTTTGAATTTAGCCAACCTAACACAAGGACCTTCAACTATAACACATAAAACATACAACAAGGTACTGTACACCTTAGTGATGACTCTGACACTGACTATGGCATCACTGATGAAGAAATGGCTAGGGCATGTCAAGACAAAAATTTTCACAAGAACTTCAAACGTTTGGCAGCCAAGGAAATTATCAAATTTAACCCAAACTTGGAAGGTCCTAAGTCCAAAAATCAAACCAACGCAACTATTGAAAACATACAACCCATGATCAATTTGGACTTAGATAAGGGAAAACAACCTTTGGAGTTTTCAAAAATGATAATGGCACCTATAAGGTCCAATCAAGAGTCAACTATCGAAATACTCCAAAGTACATTTGAACACATCAATGTTAATCCCTTGTTTGATGAAATACCATCAATCCCTAAACACCCTAAAAGGACATTAAGACTTGATTTTAGTCACATGATGCAACAAAAAGATGCACCTAAAGGGACTTGTGCTCTAGGGATGCCAAACATACCTCCTTTGGAGGAAAATCAACAAAGTACACCTTTTCTCCTAACTTTACCAAGTGCTATGACATCAAATGCTATGGAGCCTCTCATAAATACAACATGTGAAACATCAAGTGCAACCATCCCTATGGAAACACAAAGGAAAAGTCTTATTGACATTACACCCATTCCCAATAGGGACACATCTTATAGTCAAGTCAATATGATGTCACAAATAGGAACATCTAACACACAAAGGTACCAAAACAACAATACAAACATGACGTTCAATTCTCAAGGACTTAGTCAACCCCCACAATGACAAAAACCTACAATGGTACAGAGACTCAACACTTCCAAGGCACAACCAAGTCTACATCTACTTGACACACATCCCACATATCAACAACAACATCAACCACAATGACAACAACCGCAAGTGAGGAAAACATCCAACACTCCTAATACGCAATCCCATGTGAACCCACTTGACTTACACACAATTTATCAACAACAATTTCAGCAACAATTCCAACAACAACAAATGATGTTTGCTAAACAACAAGAGAAACTCAAGCAATAGTTAGAATACCAAAGACGCCTTGAGCAACAAATCACATACCAACAACATTTGTTACAATAACAACATGTGCCACAACAACCTCAACAAGTACCTCTACAACAACAAGCATGCACATTGTCTCACATACAACCAACAAAGGTATCCTAACAACAACCACACCACATGACACAACAACAACACATGGTACAACAATCGCAGTCAATCCCACAACAAGTGCCACATCAAATACCACAACAAGTACCCCAACAACAAGGACCTTTTTGTCTTCGAGGTGCCAACATACCTCCACCACCTAGTGACACTTCATCAGATTCATTAGACACAAAAATGTCAGAATCAATTAGACATAGTTCTCGCCACAGCAAACGGTCTACTCACAAACAAAATAGACTTGAAGGAAAGACCATCATGCAAAACCCCAATGAAGAACTATTACAAAAATTTAAACAACTTTCCAAATAAGTCGAGGCATTGGGAGTCCAAAAGAAACAAGCTCTATATACAAAAAGGGACCTACGTCCTAATCCATTTGATAAAAATCTGTATATGCCTCCATTCCTAAAACACTTTGAGGCTCCAAGGTTTGAAAAATACCGAGGAAAAGGAAACCTTATTGATCACATTCAAGAATTTTTTGCTTTATGTACCGAACTTAGTGATGAGCCCACTTACCTTATAAGATTGTTCCCTCATTCTCTAGGTGGGCCTACACTTGAATGGTACTCCAAACTTCCTTCTAATATCAAATCTTGGTCAAAGGTAGTAGACAAGTTTATCTCCCACTGTTCCTTTAACATTACAAATGAGGTGACACTTTCTGATTTGTACTCAACTAAACATAAGATAGGAGAATCATTCATCACATTCTTATTGTGTTGGAGAAGCCTAGTTAGTCAATGCTCACAAGACATTCCTGAAGAACAACAAGTAAACTTGTGCATTGAAAACTTAGTCCTAGACTTAATGTATGAACTCAAAATCAAGAGTCCAAGCACCATTTCTAAACTGATGAAAAAAGGGGCTAGTATTGAAGATGCTCTTATCTATAAGGGAATCCTCAAGATAAACAAAGAAAACAAAAACACCAACTCGTCTAATGACAGGGCAAAATTTTTCTCCAAAAACAAGAATGTGACTAATGATGGCATTGTGGATGCCCACACAGTTAGCATAGCACAACCTCAACTAAAATTGAAAGGTGCAAACCCCACAAATTCACAAACTCCTAGTCAAACAACACGTCAACAACAGAAAATTGAGACTTCCACGCAAGACAAAAGACATCCTAGAACCAAGGATAGAAAATTCACACCATCGGGGATACCTCTTGAGATTGTATTGTAATAGTTACTAAGTAATAACTTCCTACAATTACCCCCAATTAAAGATGAACTAGTAACTAAATTAGATTGGTGGGATGACAAAAAGTATTGTGATTACCATCGCACCAAAGGACACAAGACTTCATCAGGCTTCCAATTGAAACATGTAATACAAGACCTTATTGATGATGGTGTGATCACAATTGATCCATCACTGTTAGCATCCAACTCTGATCATACTATTTTCAAAGATCCTTTGGGTAATCATGACAAAGAGAAACCCCCAAGTTCAAACTCAAACTCACAAGGTAATGTGAATTACACATGCACTGGCTATGACTACACCATCAATTGGTTTAATGAGTCTGACTTCTGTATATCCACATTCACATTGAAGGCTGAAGACCCTTGTTGTGTTGTCACTACACACCATAGCAAGATCACCCTACCTGGAGCCCCATCTAGACCTACTATTTCTACTAGACTTGCACCCCTAAGTAGACCTACTACTCCTACTTCATCTGATTATAGCCTTGTTGCACAACTCGAAAAACCCCCTACACAAATATCCATTTTGGACCTACTGTGCACATCTCCCCAACATCAAAAGATCTTGGATCAAGCCCTTAAAGAGTCATTTGTCCCAGATAACATTGATGTTTCCCATTTACAAGCCATGGTTGGGAACCTATCTACATCACAACATATCACTTTTTCACCTCATGATATTTCTATGGACAAACCTAACCATAATGATCCCCTTTATCTCAAAGTCTTCATCCATAATGCCAAAGTCAGACGTGTCTTAATAGATGGAGGAGCAGGACTGAACATCTGTACTCTTAAGGTTGTCAACAATTTGGGTTATTCTGAAGATGATGTAGATCCCTCTCAAAGAATCATAATAAAAGCTTATGATGACAGTGAATGCTATTGTTAGAGTTGGTCCTACTATTGAAGATACGTTGTTCCATGTCCTAGACATAGAAATGAATTGCAACACAATACTAGGATGCCCTTGGCTTCATGCTATGAAAGTAGTCCCTTCTACATATCATCAATGTCTAAAGTTTTCCTATCACAATGTAGAGGTTACCATCCCTGGTGATCCAGATCGTTTCCAGTTTTGTGCTAATCTAAGAGATGCTACTGCATACCAAATTCCAGAAAACAATGAAGCACAACACACAAATTGGTCTAAGTATGTGGATGCTGATATACCGCTCAGTAGAGGGAAGGAAAAGATGAAGATTGAAGACAATGGGTGTGGAGAGTACTTTATGTCTCAAGTCTCTCACATTAGGGAATCACCACTTTCTTCCATTAGTACAAAGAATGATACTTCTATCAATGAGAATACATCTATATGTATTGAGAAAGCAAAAGAAGAATGAGAACCCACTTTGATATCTCTTAGCAAGTATGGACTTGGGTTTACCATCATGCAGAAACAAGGCTATGATGGCTATAGTGGTATTGGATCTCAGAAACAAGGAATCATTGAACCTATCACTATAGAAGGACAACCTCCTAGTTTGGGGCTTGGATTTAAACCATTACAAATAGGTCCTCCTAGTACCACGGTACCTACATGTAATAGTATGGATGTTTCAAATGATGACAAGGCATTTGAGGATATCCCACTTGAAATCAACAATCCCCTAGCCTCTAAGCATAACCCCAATGACCCAGTTGAATCAGTTACCCATATATCTACCTTTAACCAAATCCTATTCAACACTGATGATGACATCTCCACAAGTTATCCTAAACCTTTGGATTGGGACCAACGTGGACCACCAATTTTTGATCAATTTGACAATGATGACACTCTTATAATAGAATTTGAAGGCATTATGATTGAAGATCATAAAGACATAGTTTCTCCTAAAGAGAACACATTGGCATATTTTTGGGAGCCAACTCCACTTTCTAGTTACAAAGAAAAAAGAGAAAAAGATAGCAAGCATAGGTCTCTTGGTGAAAACCGAAAATTACCATTAGACCATAAAAAATCAAAAGCTAAGTAGCTCCCACTGATACAAAATGAAAAATATGATGCCATGAATATCAGTGTTCTAGTGTTCAACATGCCACAAAGTCTTTTGTGGCTCTCTCAATCAGCATTCATGCAGAAGGTCATTGGTCTCAACCCTCCCAACTCTCCCTTATATCCCTTTGTTTATCCCCAAATCCAACTACTTAATTTTTCCAATAACAAAAATTAGTCCTTTATCCAACAAGCCTTTGCATATGTCATCCAATGACATCCCACATGATACATCTATTGACCCAATTATCCTCAAATGTCTTGATTTGCAAGAGATAGAAATTGTCTTACATACGGTACACGATGGTATCTCTCGAGACCTTTCTAGTGGTTTGATTTTAGCTACAGACTTGGAACAAATCCTCCATAGTTATGGTCAGTCATGGATCCAGAGCTCATTAGCTAGCAGCACCAACAACAGATATCTTCTTAGCATTTGTCAGTGACATTCTTGATTCCATCCAAAAGTCCTAAAAAAAATATCAAAAAAATAGTAAAAAGTCATGAAAAAAGAAAATAAAAAAAGTGAAAAAAGTCATGAAAAAATGTCTTCCTTGATGAAACCTGGCAAACAGGCATCTTGGCACAAAAAAATGAGTCAAGAAAAAAATTTCGTCCCAAAGTGAAAACCTAGAAAACAGGCGCTTTGGGCAAGTACCATGATGAAAACCTGGAAAATAGGCACCATGTGTAATTCGTTATTGCTCCTCCATCTATCAGGATTCCATATAGTCTTTTCCCCCTCCATCATTCCTTGATCATATCCTTCATATTGCAAGACATCCTTGGTCCCTTATCATGGCTCATGAACTGGTTAATGTCCTTTGTTACCTTTCCTAATCATCACCAGTCTGCACACACACTCTATCATTGGCCTTTGTACATAGTTTGCGTCTTGTCTCGGGGCATATTACCTACATGGTGCATGAGTTTAAATTTGAACTAGGGGCATATCCCTAAGTGCTTTCTATCCATTGGACCTATCACATAACAGATTGGAGCTAACACTTGTATATGCTTATACAATCTTGAAAAAATCCCTAAAAATCATAAAATGTCCTGAAAAAATCCCTAAAAATCATAAAAATGTCCTGAAAGAACCCTAAAAATCATAAAATGTCCTAAAGAAATCAGTCGCACAAAAAAATAAAATATCCCCAAAAAACTCTAAAAATCACAAAATCCATCAAACATTTGCAATAAACCTTGTACATACTCACTGTGGATAACCACCCCTTTTGAGTAAACACTTGCACTTTGCAGACTAAAAATCAAAACACTACACTTCAAGACAATCACACCATCTGACCAACATGAACCAACAATAAATCCAACATATCACTATGAACCTATCAACTAAATCCATGAATAGACCTACCACATTATCAACATGTCAAACACTATCTACACACCTAAAACATTAACAAGAATGTAATAATGGACAAGAATAGCTATTGGCTCATGTTGTTTAGTGAGTGATTTATTTTTGCTTTGCTTTTTCTTTGATCATGTCCCTATGCTACTCAATGATATAAATTGATCTATGATAGTGGTCGATATGGTTCATGGTCATATTTTTCTATTTTTCTCTATTAAAATGTATCTTTGAGAGTCTGGGGCATGTACATATGCCTTAGGAAGGACAAGGTCATTCTCTGTTTGCATCATGCCTATTTATGCAAAAGGCTTGCATTTGTGCTCTGGCCCTTTATGCCATGATGCATTGTATTCCATTTTCCATATCAAAATAAAGCTCCATTTGACATATAGTGCACTTTCTAGAAGAAAAATTATTTCCATCATACTAACATCTCCTCATCTCATTCTCCATCACCATGATCATGTCTTCTAATTCACCAAATCATCTTCATCTCACATTCATGCATTCCTACATCATCCGGCACTATCAATCAACTTTCTATGGCTTTCCATCTAGTTCAACCTAATTCTAACATTTCTCTCACCATATTTGACAAAATATATCCATTTTTGATGATTTCCCTCATGTTTTGACATCTTTCAATCATTTTGGGTATGCACGCACAGTTTCGGGTCATTCTAAGTCCAATTGGGCTAATTCTGGGCCCCAGAGCCTTTTAGGGCACAATCTACACTTTCAAGGTGTAGTTGGGGTTCCCAATTGCATCATTGACACACTTGGTCATGCCAACTACATCATTAACGCACTTGGTAGAGTTTGGGGGCACTTGGTAACCTAGGTTATCCAGAACTGCTCTTGGAACCCCTAGGTTGCACTCTGGAGGCAATAAATTTTGCATTTCAACTCCAATTTATGAACTCTCAGTTGTGTTGGAATCATATCTTTCTTGTGAAAAGAATGACCTATCATTTTCATTATTTGGTCACTATATGGAGTATTAATCCTTGCAATTACTCTTGGGCTCCTAGTTCCCCCCCGTCATGTTGATTTTGGTCCTCGGAGCCTTCTCGGGCACATTTTACACTTTTTGAGACCACTTGGGCTTCCCAAGTGCATCAGTGATTCACCTGGTACTGTCATGATGCACTTGGTTGAGTTTTGGGTGCAGTTGGGGACCTAGGATACCTAGAACTACTCCCGAAGCCCTTATGTTGCACTTCGGAGCCCATAACTTTTGCGTTTTAAATTAGATTTGCAATCCGTCAGTTGCATTGGATTTGTATCTTCATTTTGGACAACATGTAATATAATTTTAATCATTTTGTGTTTTTATTGAGTGGTAACCCATGCAATCACTCTCAAGCTCCTAATTTACCCTATTTTGCACTCTAGACCTCATAACTTTCACATCTTAGCTCTGATTTGTGATCTGTCAATTGCTATGGTTTTGTCTTCTTACTGTCAACAAATTGAATTATCATATTCTTATATTAGTAAATTTCTTGAGGGGACACCCATATATATCATCCCTACTAGGGCATGTTCTTGCTTTCTCATCAGTTATTCTTTGATACAATGCTCTAAATCACATTGTATCAAAGAGGGGCAAAATGTAGATGCTCAAAAATGGTTTGCATCTACGACTTCATCACTTCTTCATAATAATTTGTCCCATTTTCTCATTTTACTAACTCTGATCCTTTGGCCAGATTGACCATATTTTGTCATTTGTATCCCCTTTCACATCAATTTCATATCAACACAAAATCATATCAAATCAACTCAAAATCACCCCAAATCAACTCATAATCACCCAAAATCAATCCTAATCAACCCAAAACATATCAAACATCCCAAATCAATCATCATTTATCTTATGCTAGGTATTTTTGTGGCTTTCAGTGCCTTGGAAACCTATCAGCCTATCAATCTTATCAATTTGACAGGAACCTACCAAAAGGAAAATTTACAGTGGCTCAAGGCTATGTTATTCTTGATAGGAACCTTCATGGGTAGACTGAAGTGCACTGGTGGAAGAAAGTTTAGAGTAGCTTTTCATGGCCCAAGTGTAACTTTTTCTTATGGGTGTTGGCTCAGAAGAAATGCCTTACTTGGGAGAATCTTTTCAAATGAGGTTTTCAGGGCCCCTTGATTTGCTTTCTTTGCATGCATAATGAGGAGTGTGTCTCACACTTGCTTTTCCTCTACCCCTTCTGAAGAGAGATATGGAACAGATGGTGGGAGGCTTGGTGTCATGGTTGCTTTCATGCTAATTCTCTTATCGAATTCTAGGAAAGCTTGGGCAGACCTCCTACAAAGACTTCTTTCTTATAGGTGGCCTGGTGGGTTGGTCCATTCTTCATTCTCTAGAATCTTTAGCTAGAAAGGAATCGCAAGATTTTTTGTGATGCCAAATCTAGCAGCTCTCAATTGTGCAAGTTGATTCTTAATAGGATTCAAGAGAGGATATGTGCAAAGTGTGATATGTCTGTTAATATTGATCTTGGGGACCAAGTTATTGTGAAGAATTTGAACATGAAGGATAGTAGGTGAGGAGGCAATCCAAACAACAGACTGAGACATGGGAAGCAATAGGTGTGTAGAGATGGGAGGTGGTCCTCTCCCCCGAATGGGTTCTTGAAGATCAATACAGATGGGTCTTCTTGGGGGAATCCTAGGCATTCCGATATTGGGGCTATTGGTAGAAGTGATATTGGAGGTGCAACTTTTCTCCTCTTTAATTACAAGGGTATGCATTCTAATAACTTGATGGAGGCTCTAGCCATTAAGGTTGCTATTGAGCGGGGTTGCTCTTTAGGGTGGAAGAATTTCATATGTGAGTTTGACTCATAGATTGTTGTGGATATGTTGAATAAGGAGAAGCTAGATAATGTTAGTTGGCAACTTGCTTCTTTAGCCAGACAAATTCTTTGTCTTTGTAGGTCGGTGGACTCTGTCTCCTTCTATCATATTCCTTGTGAGTGGAACAGAGTGGCTGATTGTCTGGCTAAGTGGGCTTCAAAGAATGTGGGTGAGTGGAATATTAATGGTAGAGATGAGTTACCCATTGAGTACTATGAGATTATTGATCAAATGCTTCTAGAGGATAGGAGTTTGTAGTGTTCCATTGGGTCTTGGGCCTTTGCTTTTTTCTTGATCTTTGATTGAATAAATTTTTACCCCTCTTCTGTCAAGAAAAATAAAAAACATGTATTTCCCTCATAATTAATTCTACCAAGAATTAATTATTATTGTGATCATGGAAATAAAATGGTAAGTGTTAAGTAGGGTAAAGTTGAAAGTTCAAAATAATTAATTCTTTAAGAGAAGTAATTATCATTATAATGGGCATATTGGTTCAGTTGCCAAACTTCTTTGCAAATTTATTTAATGGGAGAAAACTATTGTAAAAGGGTTCTTCTAGGTTGGAAAATGTCTGTACATTTTTCAAGAAAAGGGAAGTTATTTTGAATTGGAAGTTTTGTAAAAGGGAAAAGAGAGATTTATTTTGTTTTACCATACTTTGATTTGATTTTTAGGAATAGGGTAATCCTATGGTTATGTTGTTATATATTTGAGATGTAGGAACTTTATATGTCAGATTTTGGAGTCTGGATATGATTTTCTTAGACTAATATTGATTATATAGTCACTTTTGTCATATCTAAGATACATTTATTGTTTGTAAAATTAAGAAATCTTCCTTCCATTTTCTCTATAATAAGTAAGATTGGCCAGGTAGTCTTGTGGCAACTTGTTTGTCTTTCTTCTTCTATACAGTTTATAGATCTTGAAAATGCAATCATTTCATGTCTATGAATGAATGTTAGAAAACCTTAAGTACCTTCATGTTAAAGGTACATCCTATCATTTAAATTCATTACAAATCTGTAAATGAGGGAGTTGTACCTCTCAATTCAGATGATGATTGTCAATGAAATGACAATCTATCCAATTCTTAGTATATTTTGTTCTTCTTTTGAAGCATATTGAGTCATTTTTTTCATTTCTATCAAAGGACAAAACTATTTACTAACAATGTCAACAATATGTGAACCTCAATTTCACGAGTCAAAGGAAGTCTCAAAATCCACATTAATTAGAATTTGCTAACAAAAAGAATTAAAATAATATTACTCTATTGCTATAATGCATTAGTAGAAATAGAAAACTTTTGAAATGCAGCTAATCTATCATATATAACTATCACCAAAGAAAATTATTCTCCAATCTCCCACACCAACCAATAAACAATACAATATGATCTAAAATATTAATGTTACACATCAAATTTTCATAACATCTTGTAACTCATCCATATATGCCATACAAAAATATCTTGGTATAGGAACACATTTTTTAAATCTTTGTCCATGCGATTACATATTACATACCAAATATAATTGCTAGTTAGTAGTAATTGTTCAGTTGTCATTTTGCATGATGCTAAATGCTAGAGATCATTTCAAATTTCTCTCTCAAATAGTTGATCAAGGACCAACTCCAAGGTTTTGGGTGGGTGTTTCAATCAACTAGATAACTTAATAGAAGATAAATGTGTATGTTCATCAGAAGGTCTATGTTGGTTCAAATCAATCTGCTCAATCTATTGCTATCTAAAATGTAACCACAAAAGAGATATACTTTTATATTTTATGTTTTATGATGATAGATAGTTATCAATGAAACTACATGAACTTATATTTTAACCAAGTTTTTAAAAATAAAATAAAAATATAGAGTAACGAGAGATTAAAGAAAATAGTTAAAAAGAAAAATTCCTAACAAACATAAACCAAGGTAACAACACATTTGTGAAATAAATTATCAAAAGGATCACATAGGAAACCAATAAAATTACGAGCAGTGCATGGGAACTCAATAATAACCAAAATATGTTTCATGTTTAATCATATTGCAAGGCCACAAAAAATGCACCCACATGATACAAGACACTATGCAAGAACAAAGATGAATCATAATCTTTTCTCCAATTCATCACAACAACATAATGCTTTAACACAAGGAAAATACTAGAACCAAAAGATCACACATTCATAAAAACATAATAAAACTATTGGCTCCATTATTATTCATGAACATGTATTCACAAAAATAACACACTTTGGGAAGAACAACTACAATTAGAATGAAAGCACTAATAACATATATTATTGCATCAAAATAATGACCTAGAGTGCATATTACATTCATGTATTTATAAGAAATCATCTCCTCCCTTTGTGTTTGGAGTAAGAGATCTTAAAATGTTAAATTATGCTAAAAACTAATATAAAAAATCTAATTATAGACAAACTAATGGTCTAAATTGTGCTAAGTAGGTTTCAGCTATTGTTTATATCCATTAATAGTTGTATGAGCCTTTACATGACACAAAATAATGAAAGAGTAAGAAGATAATAAGAAGAAATTTTTAAGTTAATTTAAAAGTCTCTGGAAGCTCTAAAAATGGAAGTTTGGCCTTGATTAGGCATTTCTAGAAGTTGAACTATCATCAAAATTCATTTTTGGCACATGGAATTCTCTAAAATAGTAACTAATAGTTAACTATCAAAACACTACTTCTTCTTCAAAATTATTGGCACATCTCTATGAAAAGTGCACCTATACACCTACACACCTTGGTCATAGGTTCAAAAAATCCAAAAAAACCTTCTAAGTGTTAAAATTGCATTTCTAGCACTTGGGTTATCTTCCCCTTTATGCCAAAATGATGTCTAGATTATTATTCTTGAATATTTATATTATCTATGCTACTTCATTATCTTCTAGTAAATCTAAAGTGTTTTACTTATTCTTTACTATTTTTTGCTAATTAAATACTTCTTTCAGAGTCTCTACAAAATTCTCAAGCTTGGTGTCTAGCTTCAACAATGCCTCTTTGATTTTTAATGTTTATCATATGTCATCTTCTGACAAAGCTTCTTTGAATGTTCCTCTAAATTTTTGGACTACTAATTTCACCATTAAAATCTTTCATTTTAACCCATCCTCAAAAATCTTAAGGTTGGCAGTGTTATAGTACCTTTCCACTTCCAAAAAGTGCTCTTGAACTTTATCTTTAATCCATTGGATTTCCTCATGTAATTCATCCATTACTTTATTACCTATTGATATATTCTCAATCTAATCATCAATATTATTAATCTCCTCTACCAAATATACCTCCATTAACACCTTGTACCTTTGACCATTTATTGATTTTAGTTCTTGTAAATCATTGGCCCAGGTATGTACTTCATCCATTAGCTAAAATCTTGGTTTACTATGGAAACCAACTTGTCAAAATTTGATTACATGTTGTGTAACAAGTTTAAATTACCATCTATTATCTGTACTCTAATCTCCTCAAAACAATCAAACCATTGTTAACATGCCACAAAATGAGTCCAATTGTGTTCCTAAATATTTTATTTCTAGTGTAGCTCTAGGAGATACTTCTGTATTTACTAGTTCAATGGATCCAACTAATTCATTTAGGTAGCCTCTAAGTAGCTTTTTCTACTTTTGTAGTGTCATTAGTTCTTATTCATCCTGATCCATGTGTTGGAATACCTCTTCTAGGCCTATAGTGATCAATACTTTGGTCATGTTCATCATGAGCTTTCTGAACATGGCCTTCTTGAATTGGTAATATTTTGGAGTTAGTCCTTCAATGTTGGCATGAGTAGGAGGAATGTCGATATGAGCTAGAAGATATTTGTCTTGATTCTTCATTATGAAGTAAAGTGTTCTAGTATCACCCCAAGTGGCTTACAATTCTTTATTGCTTTAATCAATTCCTTCATTCCTTCCTCTATTGTTAGGTCCATTTTATTTTTTTCTCAAAACATAACCTCCTTCTTTTAGCCAAGATGATGTGGTCCCCATAGGTTACATATACTTAGTTGAAGAGATTGGTTTTGCAGTAAGCTCCTTTCCCTTATTATTTCCTTCTGGAATATTCTCATGTTAAGGAAGATCTTTGAAAGGAGCTTCTACATTTTTCTTGGCCAAGGATCTGGCCTCTATATCACAAGGAGTTTTCTAATTATCTTCTAGTATTTATCCCTCCCTATATACTTCATCAGCATGAAGCTATTGCAATTATCCTTCCTAAGTTTGTTTTTCTTCTACTACTACTTGAATTACTAGAGGAGGTGGAATTCCTAACCCTTTAGCCAAAATAGCCATATTCTTTGGTGGTGGGAGTGGAATACCTAGAGGTCCTTGAGGCAAAGGAGTTAATTGAATCTACTCCTTTCCTGATGGCTCACTCATGGGGATATCTAAAATCTTCTATCCAACCATCTTAGTGCCCACTGGCATAAAATCAGAGTCATAGGGTCAAAGACATCATTTCATTCACATTTTATCTCTACTATCCACTTCTATTGTTCATCTTTCGAAGTTGATACTTGGATAGGATCTCTTGGAGTTGATGCAAGTGGTATAGTAGAACTTCTTCTTCTTTCTTCCTCTATGGCTTTGGTCGAGTGGGTTCTCTGGCTAAAGGGGAAAAACTATATTTGTTCCCCTTCTTCCTCATCCTTAGCTTCTTGGATGGACTTGGGAACCTATGGGGAGGAAGTATTCTTGCTCTTCAATCTCCTCCTCCAAGCACCCACCACAAATGTTTCTATTCTCACTCTCTTTGGTACTGAGGGGAGGCTACTTCCTTTGTATTTCTTAGTTGTGGGACCCTCTATTCCTCATGTTGTTCCTCCTTTTGCTATTTTTTTGTGCCTTCTCTAGATGTTTCTCTTTCTTAGATTGAGGATAAGCTTGTGCTTAATTTGGTTATTCTTTCTCTAGAACTATTTGGGCCTCATCCACTTGTTTCACTTCCCTAGGTGAAAACCTTTTTCTCTTTTCTCCCTTATCTTCCTTGAAGTACTCAACCTCTCCCTCACATTGATGTATCATTTCAAGCCTTACTGGGGATTGAGTTGGGTAGGTTGGTATGTTGACCTTAGCACCTTTACCTTTCTGAGGCCTAGATCTAGCTTGTAGAGGTATTGCCTAAGGAACTAGATCCATCCAAAATTGCTTATGGACCCATTTCATTTTTATCTCAACCACATGTTTGGCTTGATGATCTCTGTGAATATTTTCCTCTTGCCCTATCTCTAGATTCATGATTGACCCATCATAAGTTTTATCTCTATCATACAAAGGATCCATGACTTCTAGGGCATCATTTTCTATAACCTTTAGAGGAAATTACATTTTCAGCACATTTTTTGCTAGATATAGACTCATCCTACAATAGATCCCTTTTGTGGATATGTCATCTATTTCTTTCATCTAGTGATCTTCTAGGGCTTCGACATGGACAAACTCTTTTCCTTTGAGATGCTAAACCATCCTAGGTAAAAGTACAAAGTTGTGTCACCTTTGAGGTTGACTTATCAGAATGACTAAATTTGACTATTTCAATCTGAAAATAAATTTTGTTCAAACATATGATCTAGATAAATTCATTAAAGCTATGTTATATATGGTCTCACACTTTTCCAATTGGAAATGTCCATTAAATGCATGTTATATACTAGTTTGTATCCAATTACTAAAGAAATAAAATTATTTTAAGAAAATGACATTTCAATAACTCTTACTATTTTTTATAATATTTTTTTAACAACTTATAAACACATTTTTCTAGATCTCAAAGTCAAGAATATTCTCATTTAGAGTTTGTAGTGTTTTAATTAGATATATAGTATAATATAATTTAAAAAATTATAGAAGCACATATTTTAACACTAGAAAAGATGTCAATTTTGAGAAAGAAAGATATATTTAATCATATAAAACCAAATTAAAAATAATATTATGTTTTAGAGGAGAGTGTCATCTTCTAGAATTTTAATTTTTCTTCTGATTAGAATAGATTTGTTTTGAAAAATGTCATGGGAGATGAAAACTATCGATTTCAAGTGATTTAAAATTTGAATCACTGTAAAAGAGGAAATATAGGTCTAAAGCCTATGTTTATTTTTGATTGTTCTAGCTGTATATGTTATCTACAACATAGTTTGAGATCAAAGAGAAATCACTTTATTTCCATATAGTTTTGTGATGGGAACTAGACCCCTAACTTTTAGCATTTTTCAGCAACTAAAAAATTACCTACAAAAATTAGGAAAATACATCAATTCTTATTCCAAATAATTATTAAAAATTATAATCCTAATTTTTATTTTATTTTGACACATTTCATTAGTTTACATCAATTTGAAATTCTAAATAATAATTCCAATATTATGTCATTGAAGTTGAACATTTATACTTTTGTTAGCCTTTTCATTTACAAAAGGTTGACAATGGTTTGTGCTTTTATTGCCCAAGGTTGTAAAAGTATGGGTGAGGAGAGTTGTATTATTTGAAGGTATACTGATCCTATTTTGAATCAATGGTAGTAATGTCCTTCTTTTTCTTTACGTTGAATGCCCTAATCATGATCAGCTAGACCCATGTCATCTTGAGGTATTTCATCACTCTATCATAATAAGAAGTTATTGGGCTATCTCTAAGACTTTCAACCTATCTAAAGGATACCTTGGGATCTATTTAGGCACAAAAGAGTGCTAGCTACTTGAAGATATGTGAAAGTCTTGAATTTAATGTAGTAGGCTCCTACTATTGACATTAAGGTCAATTTGTCTATTAGTGACTCAACACATAGTCAATTGGTTACATTGCTACCAAGCTCTATAGTTGCTACCAAGCTTATCGTTTAGTTTTCAATATTGACCAAGTGATTCAATTGTTCCCAAGTCAAGTAGTTAGAATAAAATGTCTACCAAGCATGTGAGTTATTTGTTGTGTTTTCTAAGGTACACAATTTTTACCAAGCTTCATAAATAATTTATAGTATAAATCGAGTGTAGGAGAGGCTACCAAGCTATTCAATGGAAGTGAAGAAGATCATAGTGTTAATCTAGATCTATACTATTAACCATGTATAATAATTTCTATCAAGCTCATAGGGTTAACTTAGTGGATATAGTGTTGGCCAAGCCATGTAGTGTCAACATAGTAATCCAGTTGCTACCATGTTTCTTAGTATTCACTGAGCAATGTTGGCCAAGTTCAAGCTACTTGGAAGTGATTAGTATGGACCAAGCTTCAAGTTAAACTAAGTGCCAAAGATTATTAAGTGTTGAAAGTGTTTGTCATGTATAAAAACATCACCAAGTTTTTCTTCAAAACTTGAGTTACAGTAGTTGGGTCAACTTTGTGAATTATGATGAAATTGGTATTATAACTAACTCTAGTAAGTTATGGTTTGGATTGGTATATATATAATGCATTGTATCATATGAATGAAATACATGTGAAGAGTATATGATGAGAAAAAGTGTGAATTAAAGAAGGATACAAGTAGTATAAGGGACAAAAAATATTTATCTATCACAATCAGGTGACAATTACAATACAAGGAATCTTAATGAGAAAATTAGAGTTACAGATCAAAGATTAGCTTTTGGTTCATCCTAATAGGTGTATTAGTCAAATCCTTTAATAGGGTAGACTTAACAGTCTTTGCTAAATCTCTTAACTGAGTGCATACTTAATTTTATGTTTGTGAATACTTTAACAAGGTGGATCTCATAGTCCTTATTGCTCCTAACAAGGAAGATCAACAAAAGTGTTCAATTGTAAGCCTTTACAAGTTAACTTTATACTGTAGTACTAAATCTTGTGGGTATCATGCCTAGCACAATTTTACTTTCTAATTGGAAGGTTTATGGGTTACCATATCTTGTGTAAAAGTGTTATGAATATTTATTTTCTTTCATTTTTTCATGCATGCAATTAGATCAGAATATTATATGAGGGATTAATTGATGAAGTAAGATAAAAAAAATATTTTTTCATAATTCACCCCTCCCCTCTCCATAATTTCTCCTACCTCATATTTCCAACAATTGTAATTAGAGCTTTCAGTTCTCACATCAGAATTTTAATGGCTTGAGAAAATATTATAGGAAATGGATGTATGAAAGCTAGATAAGCTATTGACAATGGAATGTTGGATCTTGAATTGGCCATTGGAAAACTAAAGAAAGAAAAGGAACAACTCTTTCAATCATTAAAAATAAGGAATGATCTTGTAGTAAAAATGAATAACAATCTTTACACTGAAGAAAGAATTTAAGACATATGTCTAGAAAGAAATTTAGATGAAGTTGATGAAGCAATCAAAGACCTATCTTAGAAAAGAATTCCAATCTTCAAGAAAAAGACAAGAAGCTAAAAAGAGAATAAGAAATCAATTTAGTGAGATTATGTGAAGTCATGGAAGAAAAAGAAAAAGTAAAATAAGAGATAGAAGAAAAGAACAATAAAATTTAGTAACAATCCCTTTAACAAGAAAACTTCATTGATCATCTCAGTAATGTGAATGAAGAGCTTATGAATCTAAGATCAAAGAATGAAAAATTATAGAAGGATCTCAACATTGAAAAGAAAACCTATGAAACAATGATGAAATATTAGGAAAGCATGAATCAATTGAATGTATTGGGACTCAAATTGAAGCCCTGATTTTGAGTACCATTGATGAAATCAAGCCTTATAAGTGCATTTATTGCATGTGTACTTGACTATCCTTTGAAGGCCTAATAGGTGTTGAATGTTTCTAACACATTACATTCAATATTCCTATGTGTTCCATGGTCATAAATTGTCATTTTGATTCATTCTATTTAGTCTCATTTTGAGCAATGTCCAATTCTACATTTTTGCATGAGTTTCAAATAGTGACAGGAGCCTATGTTTGCAATTGAACATCCTACACCTAGTAATGTTTCATGAATCACCACTTTGGGAGTGTTTAGTGCTCATACTAGATAACCTATGTTTCAGATTTTGAGTTGTTTCAAACACATTTGTCTAGGTTTTGAATCCCTCAAAGTTGGTATTTTATTAATGTCATGCTAATGTGAATTGTTCTAAATTCTGGGAGGCCCAGTTTGAATTGTCATAACTTTGACCTAGTTGACTAAAATGATAAAATTACTTTTGCATTGAATTTTAGAGTCAAGATTTACTATTTTTTAATTTTGGTCTTATGATGAATCCATTTTCTTAGTTTTCAAATGCAATTCCATATGCAATTTGTAACTTTTTGTTGGTGTCATACAGTGTAGATTAATCAAAATCCTTATTCGTAATGTCATAACTCTGAATCCATGATAGGTGTGATTAAATGTATTGTACCACTATGTTCTAATATAAAAATTCTTTAAGTGTAATAATTTTAAAATCTTGAAGAATCCATCTACACACTTTCCCAGGTCCATTCCATTTGCAAAAACTATTTTTTTGCCAGTGTTTCCAATCTACAAATTTGAGTAGCTTACTTTGACCACTTGCCAAATTTGCCTCATTATTTTTCATGAGCCCTAGTTGTAGATTCATTTTATCCTCATGATAATGAACTAATGCCCCAACTTCCACACTGACAAGTATCGATTTACCCAATTTTCCAAGCCAAAACAAAACACGATTTATTATTTTCTAATGTATTTGCTTGTAAGCAATTCTGGGAAGGTAACTTTAACAGTTAATATCTTTTGATCGATAATTAATAATGAGATGAGATTTGGAAAGGTGAAAGAATGTTGAAGAAAGAATTAGTGTGTCTAATTTTAGAGCCTAGTCAGGTGTTTTTGTTATTTTGTAAGGCTAGTCAGAGGACTTCTTGGGACAAGGTTAACAAGTTTATAGACATGTATATAGTGAGTTGCCAATTTGTTTCCAGTGGTAATTTTTTGCTTTCAATTAGGGCTAGATAATGAATAGATCAGTTTAAAGGGTTAGGAATTTTGGTTTGAAATTATTTTTTAACCTGACCCACTTTGGGGCCAACTAAACTTCACCAGACCACTGATTAACTAGGAGAAAGTTATGTAAGGAAGTATGTACCTAAATTTATAGATTTCACATGGGATCAAATGAAATGTCTTCAAAGAATTTTTATATGAATCCCTGAGGTCTTGTGGTGGTTAGTCTATATACGTATATTACCTATCATTCACAAGGCCAAGTAGATTTTTGCAAAACCATACAACTTGTGTGCAATCAATCTGAAGTTTAGAACTAGTTGTATTTGAAATTGTTGTCTAAAGATAGTACAAAATTATTATGAGAATCTTCTAATGGGTTTGATTTGTGAACCATATTGATAAGGGATCTTTCATTTGATATTGAAAATAAAGCTATTGAAGACCATGGAATTGAGGATGAGGCTAGAGTTTTTTGAGTCCATCCTAACATATGAGTTGATGTTCAAGAAAACATTATTAAATAAATCAAGTTCACATGAGAATTCACAAACTCCATTAGAGAGTTCAATGACTGAGGTCATAGATGTAGATGACAAAGATGCTAGATAATTGGATGAGGAAATTCCACATGGCCAGGGTTCCCAAAAATGTCAATTGGAAAGACAGATGGATGAGAGCTATAGGTTTTAAAACTAAACTAATATTAAAGAAGCTGTTAAGTTTGTCAAAGGAATCCTCTTTGAAGAAGGGCCTCAGAGCCATGTTTAATAACTAAACCCATAATAAAGAAAGGAAGAGACTTGGGACCACAAGATTCATTAACATGTTCTATTAAGATCACACTAATTGCAAAAGGTGTAACTAAAATTCAAAGTAGAAGTATATATAAAAATGAGGACTCCTCCCTTCATGTGTTGGATGAAGTTGGATATGTTGGAAGCTAGTTAAAAGGGAAAACTCCACGTCAGAGGAAGCTCCATGCTAAATGACCAAGCTGCAAGTTATAAGAGGGAGATTCCCACAATATGCAAGGGAAGCTGCAAAAGAAAAGAGTAGGAGCCACCTTTGAAAGAGTCCATACTATGAAACAAAGAAATGCCTTGCAAAGGATGTAGTTTAGGATGCAATGCCAACAACAAGAGAGAAGGAGCAGTGACATATAGAGCCTCCAAAGAATGAATGAAGAGGATAGAGAAACAAACAAGAAGGAAGATCATTTGGAAAGAGGTGTTAGAGTAAAGAATATTGATCCACTATGTGATAATTTGGGTGTCATTAGGGACATCCAAAATACCAAAAAAAAAAACCATACACCATCTAATGGCATCTATGACATTTCATTATTTTTTTGTGAAGGGAATCAGTCACACAAAGTGAAAAAGGAGAGAAAGGGATGACAATATTGAGTTAGAAACCCATGGCACAAAAAACCACAACTTGTAGGGAGTCTCACGGATCAGAAAATCTAAAATTTGCATGGAGAATGAACCTTAGTTTGCTAATTATGGACATTATTTCTCTTTTAAATAAAAGTCAAGACCTAAAAATTCAACATGGATCTAAGGCTGAGAAAAAGGAAACTCATGTAGAGAAGTAGAGATAAAATAATGTTAAATGGAAAAACCCACAGTGAGCAGGTAGAAATAATTTTCAATGTTTAAATACTATTTCCTACAATATTTTTGTTTTCTCAAAGACATCACCTTTTGAAAGGTAGTGAAGCTTGCAAGGAGGGGCTTAATGGATGACCAGCTAGTGCAGAGATGAAATTTCTAACAATCACCAAAAAATAGATGAGATGCTAAAAAATGTGTTGGATTTTGATGGTCACCATGTTGCTACCAAAAAATGGGAGGATCTCACTAGTAGCAACATGGAGACCTCCCACAAAGTTGAGAAATTTGGCAAGAGGTTGTGGGGCTAGTCAAAATAGCTTGACAAAATCAGAGTCCAACTCATGTCATTGTACAGATGGCCAAAGGAGGTTAATTGAAAATTATTCACTAAAAAAATTATTTCAAAAATGAATTTTCTATAGTTTATCGCATAGAATTTTTAAACTTTTCAATTGCAATCCTTTTAATTGCTTTGTTCATAATTGGAGTCTAAATCTTCAAATGGTTACCACAGGGGTTATTTTCATTTGAAATATCAAGTATCATATACCATCAAAAATGAGAGGAGATATATTTTTTGAATATAGGGTTAGAAATTGCACTAATGTTTAGTGGTTTAGTCTATAAGTAGATTTGTGTTTTCTGGGGCATTCTCAGCAGAATGAGCAGAATTCATCATTGAGCATAAAAATTGGTTGGAAGGAAGATTTTGAAGTTTGTTGAAGCCAAAATTATTCTAAAGTTTATCTTTCCTATTGAGGTCATTTAACTAAAAAAAAAATCTTTTTCTTGATCTCAGATCTAGCATCAAAATTAGTTATGTTTTTCCATGAAATATCTGAGATATTTTATGCTTTTTGGAGCCATAATAATTATGGATTTGATATGTAGTTATAGAGAGGAATTAGAGAGATATTTTCAATATGGAGATGGAGGTTTTCCAAGTGGACACATGTTAGTCACAAAATAGATTCAATAATTCATCCTCTTCTATATCTTTATTTCTCTTCATTCATTGTAAGGGTTCTAGTTTTGAAGAAATTTCTCACTGCTATGATACCAAGGTTGTTGTTGGTTTTACTTCCTATCTGATTGAGTAGAGCTCTAGCTATGAAGGCCACACATTCACTGTTGTGTAGATTCCTAGTTTCATTTTCATGTCTTGTTTTCTTTGAGATAAATGGAAATTGATGATAGATCATATGATATACCTTCGATTTCATTGAGTGTTACTAGTTAATGTATTTTGTCTTTCCAAGGATGAATACAAAAGGTAATCTTAAATGAATTATCTATGTTCTCTTATTCTATCTCCTAATTCTTCATATACTATTAATTTTGTGATTAAATGAACAAGGTTCATTGAATATAAGACAACTTGGATGAGTTGTGTATCAGATCTGTTGTTGCTATTAATTCAAGGAGTTAAGTAAACGCTTCAATGATTTGATAACGTTTCTAGGTTTAGGGATGGGATACTAATAAGAATGAATTTGGGGATTTTAATTGAAAAACTTAATTGTAAAGCAATCAAATTAGGTCATCCTATTAGAAATGACTCTATGTTGCAATGGATAAGGCACTGATCACTAAATCAAATCCAAGCTGATATGAAGGTTATTTGCACAAATATTTTAATCAAAATCAATTTATTTATTCATATTTTTTAGTGGGTATAAAAGAATTAACCCTCACTTAGCTTATGGATTCATAGGTTATGATTTGTAGCTATCTCATTCCTACATTATTGCATAAGTTGTTGTGGCATTCACAACACACACCCCATTCATCACTAGGAATGGGGACACCCTACCTTTTTTTCTAAATCCCAAACTCATAGTTTGGGAGTCAGGAAGGAGAAAATTTAGTTAAAAGTTGTGTAAAATTTTTGAAAAAACACAAAAAAAATCAAAAAATTTGAAAAAATTGAAAAAAACCACACAAAAAAAATCAAAAAATTTGAAAATCACAAAAAATAAAATAAAAAATGAAAATAAATAAATAAAATTTTTCACCTCCCCTCATCTGCGTGTGCACGTGCTGAGGTACAATGCGCTTTATGTTTTTGTAGACAGAGGGAGGGCTATAAAACCCTTGCCTTCCCCCTCTCTCCTCATTTTGTTTGTTCAAGTGTTGAAGAGGAGTAGAGGTGAGAAAATCCCCCCTCTCCATCTCCATGGTTTTTGCTAACCACATGCAGAATGCACGCTATAGCGTTGGTTGTGCATAGGCTATGTGTTTTGCCTGCCACAGGCTAGCTGTGCATTGCCGCCCATACTGTCGCACTCCATTCTAATCTTTGCTAATTTTTTAAATTTTTTCTTTAAAGTGTATATAAATAATTTTTTTTTTAAAGAGTTTAATTAAAATTAAAATGAATAAATCTCCAAGGGGGAGATTTTCTTTTTCTCACTTACATTTTTATCAATATCTATTAACTAATCATGTTTTCTTTCTCATAGTGCACAAGTAACACAATCAAATGGCATCTACATCTGGATCAACAGCAAAGCCAATTGTTTACAAGTTTCAAGGCATGACCCCAATTTCATAGTTACATGATGAGTACACTGAGATTAAAGACATGGACCTTAGACACATAAATTTGGGAGAATTCCTAAGAGTTTCCAATAGTCTAGTAGAAAGGTCAACCTTGAGGTCCACATTAGTCCATTTCAGATTAGTGAATGCAGCATCACATCTAGAGACTGTATAGTCAGCCGAGTTGATCATGACCTTATCCCAACATTTTATTCCTGATGAAAGGGTGGTTAAGAGTGTCACTAGAGAAGTGGTCTTAGATCTATGACTTGATAACATTGAGAGAATTTTCCATCTTTTGAGAGCCGATCAGTTCATCAAACTCTCATATGAAGCAGCTAAGAGATGGTATAAACATCACCACTAGGAGGCCATCCATATCATACATTTGTTATACTTCATTGAGAAGCCACCTCGGGGAAAGAAAATCAGCAAAGTGGATATGACTCAAGGATAAATGAAGGATGACATTGGATATTCAATCATTCTCTTGAGTAGAGTCATGGGTATTCCTGTAGTAGGTCATCTTTCTCTATTCATGGTCAACTTCATCAAGACCATCAAACATGCAAAGATACCACTAGAATGGGCCACCACACTTAGTGAAAACTTGTGTGATCAGTTGCGAATTATAAAGGACAAGAACAAGTTCTATATGACTTCTTATGTCATGTAGCTACTTGTAGCAAGGGCAACCAACTATTTCAAGTTGTACAAGAAGGGCAGTATGCAAGACCCTAATGCATGGCCATATATAGTTTATCCTTAATTGGTGAAGAAGAAGCTCTTAATACAGAGCAAGGAGTACAAAATTGTAAACAATGCCTTCATCTTTTCCATCATTTGATTCATCGAGTGGGATTATGGGAAGAGATTTTCTGATGAAGCCAAGGTGCAGATCATAGATCTTGAAGCATATTTCATCTAGTTTCAGACATTCACATACATTTGGGTAGGTGGTGCATCCATCAATCCTAAGAAGCTCCAGAGGTATCCAAGTGACAAGTTGGTCATAATGGAAATTTCTAGGCAGATTGAGTTAGGATGTAAAAGGATCAAAAGACAATAGAGACCATGTTGGGATTGGCCATTGGTCATTGGAGCATATTAGGCAAAGAGAAAATAGGATATCCTGACTTTCGAGTGGTAATGGGAGAACTATCCTCTCAAAGAATATAATTCTCCTTCACTATGTTTTGACAATGTTGGTAAAGTAGTAAACCTAGTAGGGAAAGACTTCTATTATGAGGATGCCATTGAAGATCAATTGATGAATGCCATAGATGAATGTGATGTCTACATCAGAGACTATTGTAGGATGACTTTTTATTTGGTAGAGAAGGCTCTCCATTTGACTATCCCTGATGAGATATGGCTACAAGACTCATAGGAGCTACTAGGTCTTCTATTCAATCTAGATAAAGTTAGCAAGAGACCCATTCTAAATGTAGAGATTGATAGAGAGGAAGGACATTATATCAATCATCGAGTGAGACATGTCATTTGAATGACAAAAAGTTGGATCAAGAAACCTTTTCCACTTGATCCAATCCTAGATATGGTGATCTTCCATGCATAGCCTCACACAGAAAATGGTAAAGGGAGGAAAATCACTATTCCAGCCTTTGCACTCAATTCTCCTATTCGGCCAAAAATAGTCTACTAGCTTGATTTCCTAGTGGGATACTATCACCCTCCAAAGAGAAAGAGGAAGAGGAAAAGAGCTTCTCCTTAGAGCATTTAGACATAGTGTGTTGTAGAATAGGTTTCTTCTTAGCAATGGGAGCCAAGTCCACAAGAGCCTTAGGATGGTGGTGTTACCCAAATCCAAGTTGATGTTCAATTTCCTCCCATTTTCCCAAGCCAACTAGAAGAGGGAGAGATTCCAAAGACTTCTATTCCTCTTGTGCATGAAGAGCCTACTTTTCTCTATATTCCACAGAGGCAAAAGAGAATTAAGGTTAGAATAAATAAGGGGCAAAGAGTCCACAAAATATTAGTGTCTAATCCATCTATTCCTGAAACCATTTTTTAGGAATAAATAGATGAGCAAGAGAATGAATAAGAAGAGGAGGAGGAAGTACCCCAACAAAGGAGAACTCAGCTAGCCAAGGCCATAGAACTAGAAAGGAGGAAGAGTACCAAAAGTACCACACAACCCACTTGAGAAAAACCTATAGAAATCTCTTCTTCAGAAAGTGAAATGTAGCGATGGGTGAATGAGCAAAGGGAGCAAGGTGAGGATGTTTTCTCCATAGAAAATTTCATGCCAGTTGGTACAGGGTTGGTTGGAGATAAGATAAGAGACACCACTACAGGAGAGCCCCAATAGGAAGATTGGACGTAGATGCCACTTGAGACATAGGGCCCTGACATCACTCTTCCATCTCCACCATAGATTACAGTGATAGATAAAGGTTCAATTACTCCTCAACCTCTAAGTTTAGAAGAGGAACATGTTCAAAAGGATTTGTCATCACAAGAGCAACCTGAACCAAGGGTTACTAAAGAGGCATCAAAAGAGGTACAAATAGTAGAGTATGCACAACAACCTTCTTAGGATGTTGAGGATCAAACTACAAGATCCAAAGAAATTGAGACTATAGAAGAAGAGTCCTCATAGAAGGAGACTCTGAGAAAAAGTGACAAAGGGGAGGAGGTAGTTAAACATGCCCCTTTTTCATCTAGAGCTAAGTTTGCAAAGAAACACACCCAAAGGTGGTTTCAAAAAGAGATAATGAAAAGTGCCAAGCATCAGTTTTGTGCTTCAGAGGACAACATTTGTGATATTGTAGAGATCTTGAACAAGCCCAAGTCTCCATTACATGATTCAATGTCATTTGCATTGATCACTACAATACAAAATCTATGATTTATTTGCAAAAGTGGCTCACCCCCTTGAAGGTACAAATGCAGAAGCTATTAGTCTTGAGGACTATGAAATGAAGGATATTATGTTGGGAAAGCCTAAATAGGATACAGCCCAAAAGATGATGACTATGGGAGTCAAAGAGGTTATCTAGCACATGGAAAAGGATGAGAGTGAAATCCAAACACTTTGAAGGCAAGTAGAGATCCTAAAGGGATATCTAGCTGAAGTTGTTGGTCCTCTTGATCTTGAACACCCTAAGGAGACTCTGAATACCATTCTTAGAGAAGGGGAAGGTGCACAAATCAATCAATGTTTCAAATCTTGCCAAGAATGGAGAGACAACCTTGAGGAAAAAGGTTTCACCATAATCATAGGGAGCTTAAAGTTGAAATGTGAACAAGGTCATTGAAATATTGAAGTAGGACTTTAGTATCATGGATGAGGTACATGCATGGAGTAAAGATTTGAAAAATCTACAAGCCATCAAGGGTCAAAGGCACCATATCCTGATTAATGTATATACTAGAGAAGAATTATATATGATAGATGATTGGATAGAGAAGTTAGTAGATGGAAATAATGATGGAAACATTGCATGTCAAAATCCATAGGCTCAAGGACCAAACTCAAGAGTGAATTTTGGAAGTAGAAAAGTTGTATAGTGATGCATGCTTGGACATTTTTGAAGATAAAGAATGAGAGAAGCTATTGCCAATTGAGGTAGTAGTGGAGAATTTCAAGAAGACTTTAGAGGAAGCATCCAGTGATGAGGACATTAGGAAAGCTTTCATAATAGAAGAAGCATTTATGGAGTTAATTATTAAACTGGGAGACTTTGTAGAGACTGGGATAGAAGTGGACAATTACAAGAAGAAGGTGAAGGAAAAGTATGAGGCTTTGAATCTTCTATATGTAGCTAAGATCATTGAGATTATAGAGAAATTCAAGGGAAAACATCCAAACATAGCTTTGCGATGAATAGGAACAAAACCCAAATGCCAGAATTTCAATTTTGACACTTAGTAAAATTTTGAGTTTTTGGCCCAATCAAGGTCCATAGGTCCACAACTTTTCAAGTCTACAATTTTTAGCTCCACAATTTAGAGGTGCACTGACAGTTCCAAAAATAACACTTTCCATGCATCGAGAGTGCATTTTGATGGCAAGTTAAATTCAACACACATCACGTGAAGGGTTAGTTTCTATTTTTGTTGCCTCCATGCACTTCCATTTTGACTGATGGCTTCCTCCTACTTTCTCTCTTGTTTCTTCTTTTTTTTTGTCATGTAAATGGCTCATGCATCCAAATAATTAGTAAAATATGGATGGAGTCCCTCTAAGCACCAGATTTGTTGATAGTTTGTATATATTTAGTTTGTTTTTATTATTAAAAGAATTTTATTGCATGTAAGATATCTCTCACTCTCAACACAAATTTAGGAGATGACTTATTATAAATACCCTATTGTAAAATATAAAAAGGGCCACCATTATTATGCAATAAAGTGATGCTTTTGGTGCTCGCATTTGGAGTGTAGTGATTCTTTCCTAAATGTGTTGTAATTTTGTGGATTTTATTCATGATATTATGATTGAGCAAAAAGTTTGTTGTGTGATTTCTAGTTATGCGATTCTATAGTTCCAGTGTTTGTTATAGGTATACGAATTCCCTTGATGTAATGAGGTTGAGAAGAGATCAACAAAATTGTGTTTGCATAGCTTTCTATCTCACATGAGTGCACTTTTCATGGCCTTATGATTTGATGGAAGGTGAAACATCATATGTTCAGTGAATTTCTCACCGATGATTGCATTAGTGGATTCTAGGAAGCGCTCCTCCTATTTTCATTGATTTTTCACCAATTCATTTCAAAGCTTAACTCATAGTGTGTTGTGCCTGGTAGCTTATGTCCAATTAGTATTTTCAATTTCAGGTTATTTTCTTTTAGTTTCATTATTTTCTTTACTAACCCCCTTGTTAGAGTAGGAACACATTTTTGCTGCATTGGTTGTTTGCATTCATTTGAAAAATAGAAAAATACAAAAAAAAATATTGCTCTTTTAGTGTGTGAATCTGAGACGTCAAATAGATTTACTTCATTTCTGAGATAAAAGTGTTCTAGTACCAGCAAAGGCCTCCTTCTAAACAACTACATTTATCTTCAACTAAGCAGATTCTAGTGTGTCACAAGACAAATATAGAACCTTGGAGCTGATCCTCAAAAGGGTTTAGCCTTTCAAGAGAGGATATCACACAATAGATTCTTGCATTGGCCTCGTGTCAAAGGAGCACCCAACAAAAGTGGTACTAGAAGGAGGGATACATTGAAACACACATTGGAAAAGAAGAAAATTTGACAAAGTTTCAGAATTTTTGCACTGTTTACAAAGTTTAGAAAATTTTGTTAGAAATTAGCTCTGCAGGTCTGTAGATCCACAACTCCATAGATTCATAGTATGTAGATCTGTAAAACTCTATGGTGCACAAAATTCAGTGAAAGTGAGAAAGTGTACTTTTGTAGAGGTGTGCTTTCACCAAAATTGACACAATCTGGAGGATATTGATCCAAAATCACCATTCCAGTGAGCACTAAGGTCTTTGCCAAGTGGATACAAGTTTCTAGAACTCACTCACTTTTGTAAGCCATGAAGTGATAGGGGAGTACCTCGAGGACAACCACTTCCATTCAACATTTTGTTATCTTCTTCTACTACACCACCAATTGAACCACCCAGTGGACCTCCATAGACTCCAATAGTTCCACCACCAGCACAACTACCTTTAGGTCCACAAAACCCTACAATAGCCTTCTTTGTAAATGTAGTTGAGTAACCCATTAATTTCAGAGGTCCACTCCATTACCTCCCTAAGAATCTCAAAAAGTTTTGCCCAAGATTCATTTATGGGGAAATACGAACTGCTAAAGAACACATGAAAGTGTTCAAAGGAATTTACAATTGCAAACAAATTGTCAATGATGATGTGGTTCTTCAATTATTTCCCTACTCTTTGGGAGAAGTTTCCTATAATTGGTACATTAATTTGCCCCCTGGATGCATTAGAGATTGGGAAACCTTTGAGAAATTATTTTTGGAGCAATTCAAGACTTTTATCAACCTAGTGGTGATTCATCAACAATTCATATCAATAAAAAGGGATCCAATAGAGACTGTTTCGAATTTCAATCATTGCTTCCATATGGCATACCATAGACTAGAATCACCATATATGATACTAGTGGAAGCAACTATTCAAGTTTGTTTGAATGCCATTGACCCCCTCATTGTCATCTTTCTCAGAAGGCTTCCTACAGAAGATATTTACACATTGGAAAAGGTTTTCATAGAGGCAATTACATTCACAAAGCAAGCTAATCCTAATAAAGGAGGGATGATTCCTCCCACTCTAGCAGTTGCTACAGTACCAAGATACGCCATTGGAGAAGCTCTAGTTCCTAGCTAGTTCATACCAATGAACCCAGTTACATAGTAGGAACCCACTCCACAAAATCCTACACTGACATATCCAAGGTATGAACCACCAGAGATTGTTTTCTTTGAAAAGAAAGCAATAGTTCTTATAGACCTAGATAATAGCTTCATTTTAGAACTTGACCAAATGAAGAGGATGATGTCACAAATAAGCAATGAATTGACATGACTAAGGATGTCACAAGGACAAAACAATAGCTTTTAAAGGAACAACACTCCTTTCTACAACAACAATTTTGGTCAAGGTCACAATAGGAACTTCAACAACAATAACACAAGAAATAATAGTGGAGGAAGCAATTTTAACCCTCCTAATTGCAATAATCGCTTCCCAAGATAGAATAGATAGTGGAACACCCATCCAAACAATGGGAGCATTCCTGCTGATAATAACAACAACAATGTCTAGTATGCTGATATTAATCAGTATAAGGATAACCAAATTATGCCCAAAAATGATGCTTCATACCACAATGGTAGTCAAGAGGTGAACTAGAGTTTGCAAGCAAGTTACAATCCTCATCCTCTGCAATTCAATGCCATGCTTTTGGAATCATATGACTCAGTGCATAACATGCAAGTGGAACAACCAACAAGTGAGGAATTCTCATTTCCATTTAGTCAAGAACCTGATAATCAACATGAAGAGATGTTTTCTTTTTGCAATGATAATCAAAATACTAACAATCTCAGAAACAAAGAAGACCCCTTAATAGATGGAATTCCTCTAGGTTTGCAACCAACTCCACTTGATCCATGAGCAAACAAAAATCCACCGCCAGTTAGACCACTGCCTATAGGTTGACAAAATCAAAATCAAGGAAATGTACCTAAATATTGATAAATCCTACTTGGTCTATGGAGAGATACAACACAATTGAAGATTTGAATTGAACTAAGGCCAACACGTCTATGTTCAATATGTTGCAAAATTTCTCACAACAAAGGGAAGCACTCATGAAGACATTGGACCATACGAAGACTTCTCATAGTGCTAATACTACTTCACAAAAGGCAGCCCCACAACAAGTTAATGTTGCAGAGGCCATGCCCATGATGTTTAAGGATAAAATAGAGGTACCCCCATTCTTACTCAGCATTAGAATATATGGGAAAAATCTTCACAACTACCTTATCGATTTAGGGGCTTTGTGTAATGTGATGCCATTCTCCATGGGAAAAAAGTTGGGAGTCACTCCTCTTCCCTCAAATCAAGTGGTAATATAGTTAGATAAAACTGAAGTGAAATTCATAGGTGTCTTGAAAGAGATATGGATATAGCTAATATTTGATTGTCAAATTCAAGACATTATCGAAATTCATGTAGTCGATATCCCCAAAACATATGGACTTCTTCTTAGTAGGGAATGGACCAAGTGTCTTAGAGGATGGTTTTCAATAGACTTTACTCAACTTTGGTTATCGTGGAAGGGCCTCAACAATCAGATCAAGATTGATGCAGATCCAAAGTTGAAGAAAATGATTACTAAGTACAATGCTCCTAATGAAGTGGTTTTCCTATAGGTAGATCTAGGCTACTATAAGGTAATGGCTTTGGACACAACCTCAACCACACAACCAGATGATCATGATACAAACCCAGTGATTTCAGCCCCAAAAGGAGAAGTCATGAAACAATTCACAGATCATATGATGGCTAACTTGCAATGTTTTGTGGAAGAAGCTAATACCAATATTCTCCTCCTTCTTAGATTTTTCTTGTTACATAAAATGAGTCATTTTGAGTTCGAGTGTTCATCATGTGAAGAAGTGGTCGCTAGAGTATTAACACAAATGATGGAAGTGAAGAAGGGTAGTGATCCATGACATGAATCTATAGAAAACCAAAGTCCCATAGATACCTCCACCACTCTTCAAACCATTGAAGAAGAAATAGAGAATTTGAATGCATCATATAGTGATACTTCTTCAAATGGGGGAGGCTTGTCTTCTCCTCCACCTAGAGTAATGAAAATTCAAAGATGAAGGCAATACACAAAAGGTTAAGGATGGACTTTAGTAGTTTTACATCATCTTCCCAAGATTAAAGAAATTAAAGAATTGATAGGAGAAATTCAAAGTAAAAAAGAAGAGCATGTGCTCCCCCTGTCAGAAGTCCAAAATGGAGAATAATCAAGTCCTCCACTCACAAAATTACAATGGGCTCCTAAATGATAATCATTCAAGGCTCAAGTGAAAGAAAAGTTTAGAACAAACAAGCATAAAGTTAGAAAACCAAAAGGAGATCAAATTTGGACACCTTTTTTTGATGGATCTAAATGCAAGATAGGAGTTAGCATGGGTATTGAATTGATTAACTTGAAAGGTAGATCATTCTATGCCACATATCAATTGTAGTTTAGATGTGCTAACAATAGTGTGAAATATGAAGCCTTGATTAGAGGACTCTTATTTTCACTTGAGAAAGGAGTCAAGGCTATCATAATCAAAGGAGACTCCTAGTTGCTCATACGAAAAGTAAAATCAAGATACTCTTGCAATGATAAAAGTTTAATGGCTTACAAAAAAAGGGTATGGGATATAATGGATGACTTTGAAGCCCTAAACATCAAATCCATTCCAAGAAGAAAGAATATGGTAGCTGACACTCTAGCTATTTCAGCAAGCGGATTGCAACCTATTGAAAGAACCAAGTTGAAAAGGTTCTTAGTGGTGCTAGTTGCCATTCCATCTATTCTTGATAATATCACAAACTTTTAGGTATTTCAAGACAATCAACACATACTTGAGTTTATCATGTGCAGTTTCCATTTTGAGGGACAAGAAATGAATGATACACCCAATGAAAAATCTGAAAATGATGAACTTGAAGATTAAGATGGTATTCTCAATTTGAAGACCAATACTATTCTAAAAGGGATGGTTGAGTTAGAATGCATATTTTATCATGATTAATCAGCATTGAAAAGGAGAGTGACCCAAGAAAAGGGAATAGATGAATGTGACTCATATAACTTGGGTATAGATGAAGAACCCAGAATGGTATAGATAGGCAAAGCATGCAATTCTTAGAAAAGGGAAGAAATGCTCAAATTTATCACTAAGTATGAAGATTTTATTGCTTGGAGCTATGAAGAACTAAAGACTTATAACCCTTAGATTATTACACACAACATCCTGTTAAAGCCAGGGGTCAAACCATTCTAGCAGAAACAAAGGCTTGTAAACTTGATCATTGAACCATTGATAATGAAGGAAGGTAAGAAGTTACTTAATGAAAAGATCATATATCCCATCCACCATTCTACTTGGGTGGCTAATCTAGTTCCTATGCTAAAGAAGACTAGAGAGATTTGTCTTTATGTTGATTTTTGCAACCTAAATCTTGCATCCTAGAAAGACAACTATACTTTACCCTTACTAGATGAGGTTTTGCAGATTGTGAATTATTTGAAGATGATGTCATTTCTAGATGGATACTTTGGGTATAATCAAGTGATGGTAGACGAAGAAGATTGACTAAAATCTACCTTTATGATGAAATGGGGAATTTTTGCTTACAGAAGAATGCCTTTTGGATTGATTAATGTTGGAGCTACATTTCAGTGAGCAATGAATGAAGCTTTTAAAGGATTGATAAATAGATGTATAGTCATCTACATGGATGATATGATAGTATTTTCTAAAGATTAAAGAATTCACATTGCCAATCTATGGAAAGTGTTCAATAGGTATCATAAATATGACATCTGTCTCAATCTAAAGAAGTGTTCATTGGGTGTTACCAAAGGAAATTTTTTGGGGCATGTGTAATAAAGAGAGGCACCCAACAATTCCATTAAAACTGGTGTATGAGGTACACCCTTTGTAAAGTGGGGACTTGATTTTATTGATCCTATTAACTCACCATCATCAACTAGAAACACATATATTCTCATGACTATAGATTATTGCACACGATGGATGGAAGCTGAGAAATTTAGAAACTACATTGCTAAAGGGGTGATTGATTTTTTGGAAGAACACATTGTCACTAGGTTCGGGATGCCATTCACTCTTGTGTACGATGATGGGTCTGCTTTTGTATCTAGATTTTTGACCCAGTGGACCTTTGAAAATAAAGTCATTATTAAGTTTTCCTTGAATTACTACCTACAAGGAAATGGGGTAGCAGAATCAACAAACAAGAACTTGATCACAGTTATAAAATGATTATTGAAGGAGAATCCTAAGGATTGGCATTCATAGCTAAAATACACCTTGTGGATGGATCGAGTTAGAGTTAAAAATGCCTTGGGAACTTCCCCATATTTTCTTGTTTATGAACAAGAAATAGTGTTTCCACTCAAACTTAAAATTCCTATTTTGAAATTTATGAGTAGGTATGCTGAAAATGTTGACAAAGTACAAATCTAAATAATGAATCTTCTAGAAATGGATGAAAAATGAACAGCTACATTGGAGCATATGGCCAAACATTACGCTATTGTTAAAAGATGGTTCGATAAGAGAGCCATGATCAAATCATTCAAGATTTTTCACCTTGTCCTACTTTGAGATAAGGTGAAAGAAAACCTAGGAAGTCATACCAAGTTTCAACACTTGCGGATGGGCCCTTATCAAATTGTAGAGATTTTGGGAGAGAACACTTTTAGGCTAAGTTCCTTACAGGGGGAATTTCTTCCTTTGCCTGTAAATGGGAAATTTCTGAAGCATTATTTTGAGGCCTAAAGGACCAAAAAATAAAAAAAAATTAGTTAGGTTTTATTTTTGCATGTAGTTTAGAATTTTTTTTTTTGCAAGTGTATGTACTTTCACATTGTGTGTTTTCTTTAGTCATGTGTTTCTTTTCAAAGTTGCATCAGTCCTGTAGGGTAAAGTGTATTTGAGATTGTCTCTTAAGATTGCACTAACCACTTCTTGGTTCTAATTTTGGGAAGAGGTATTTCTTTTTCAAAACATTGGGATGATTGTGTGTTTCATACTAACCAAGCAATGGATATTTCTTGCAGAAATAGGAGATTCTCAGTCTGGAGAGTAGAGCCCTAGACCACCAAGTTCTCAAAACTTTGTAAATTAAAAGATTTGATTTTTTAGGTGTTGTCCAATTTAAAGTCAAAGATGACAAGAATCGATCCAAGCTCTGACTAGTTCAAATAGGAGGGGTATCCTCAAAGGGTTGCTGAAGGATATTGTTTGGTGTGAGAGTTCCCAAAGAGTTCTAAAAGATGAATGCAAGGGATGATCATAAGAGATTGAATCTAAGAAATGACACCAATTTTCTAGCTATACAATCTAAGCATAGTCAAGATATAGAATCAAAAAAAAGAAAAAGACGGTATTAAGACTAAAGGATTCCAAGATCTAAAATGGAAAAAGATACATTCCTAAAATAAAGTATCTTCAATTCAAACTATTTCTTCATCAAAGGTAATGTTTTAAATGATACAGATTTATAATTCTTGAGATTTTGCAACAGTCCGATGGAAAGGTCAACCTTGACGTACGCATTAATCTATTCTGAATTAGTGAATTTAGCATCACATCTAGTGACTGCACAATTAGTCAAGTTGATCATGACCTTATCCCAACATTTTTTTCTTGATGAAAGAGTGGTTAAGAGCATCACTAGAGAAGTGGTCTTAGATCTAGGACCTGATAACATCGAGAGATTTTTGCATCTACCTAGAGCCAATTAGTTCATTAGACTTTCATATGAAGTAGCTAAGAGATGGTATAAAGATCACCACCAGGAGGCCATTGACATCATACATTCCTTATACTTCATTGAGAAGCCACCTCGGGGAAACAAAATTAGCAAATTGAATATGACTCAAGGATAAATAAAGGATGAAATTGGATATTCAATCATTCTCCTTTGCAGAGTCATGGGTTTTCCTATAGTGGGTTATCTTGCTCCATTCATGTTCAACTTCATCGAGACCATTAAACATGCAAATATACCACTGGATTGGGCCACCACACTTAACAAGAACCTATGTGATTATTTGTGAATGGTAAAGGATGAGAAGTAGTTCTATATGAGTTCTTACTTCATGTATCTACTTGTAGCAAGGGAAAACAACTATCTCAAGTTGTACAAGAAGGGCAATATGCAAGACCCTAATGCATGGCCATATATAGTTTATCCTCAGTTGGTGAAGAAGAAGCTCTCACCATAGAGTAAGGAGTATAGAATTGTAAATGATGCCTTCATCTTTGCCATCAGTCAATGGATCAAGGGGGATTATGGGAAGAGATTGTCTGATGAAGCCAAGGCTTAGATCATAGCTCTTGGAGCATATTTCATCTAGTTCCCAACATTCACATACATTTAGGTAGGTGGTGCATCCATCAATCCTAAGAAGCTCTTGAGGTATCCAAGTGACAAGATGGTCATAAGGGAAATTTCTAGGTAGATTGAGTTAGCATATGAAAGGATCGAAAGACAATAGAGACCATGTTGGGATTGGCCATTGGTTGTTGGAGCATATCAGGTAAAGAGAAAATAGGATATTTTGACTTTCGTGTGAGCATGGGAGAACTATCCTCTTGAAGAATATAATTCTCCTCAACCACATTTTGACAATGTTGGTAAAGTAGCAAACTTTTCAAGGAAAGACTTCTATTATGAGGATTCCATTGAAAATCATGGGATGAATGGCATAGATGACTATGATGTTGCATCAGAGACTATTATAGGATGGCTTTGTATTTGGTAGAGAAGTCTCTCCATTTGACTATCCCTGATGAGATATGGCTATAGGAATCATATGAGCTATTGGATCCCCTATTCAACATGGACAAAGTTGGTGAGAGACCCATTCTAAATGCAAAGATTAATAGAGAGGAAGGAGATGATATCAATCATTAAGTGAGACATGTCATTCAACTGATGAAGAGTTGGATCAAGAAACCTTTTCCACTTGATCCAGTCCTGGATATGGTGATCTTCCACACACATGCTCACCTAGAAAAGGGTAAAGGGAGGAAACACATTATTCCAACCTTTTTCCTCAAGTCTCCTATCTGGCTAGAAATAGTCTACTAGCTCGATCGCCAAGTGGGATACTACCACCCTCCATAGAGGAAGGGCAAGAGGAAAAAAGTTTCTCGTCAGAGAATTCAGAAAGAGCATGTTGTAGAATAGGTCTCTTTCTAGCAACATGAGCCAAGTCCATAAGAGCCTCAGGATGGTGGTGCCACCCAAATTTAGGTTGATGTTTCGTTGGTTCCCATTTTTCCAAGCCAACCAAAAAAGGGAGAGATTCGAGAGACTTATATTCCTCCTGTGCATGAAGATCCCACTTCTCTCACTATTCCATAGAGAAAAAAGAGAATTAAGTTAGAATGAACAAGAGACAAAGAGTTTGCAAAAGATTAACACCTAATCCACCTAGTCTTGAAACCATTCTAGAGGAATAAACAAATGAGGAAGAGATTGAATCAAAAAAGGAGGAGGAAGTACCCGTTCAAAGGAGAACTCAACTAGCCAAAGCCATAGAGCTAGAAAGGAGGTAGAGTACGATGAGTACCCCACCACCCACTTGAGTAGAACCTATAGAAATCTCTTCTTTAGAAGATGAAGTGCAGTGATGGGTGAATGAGCAAAGGGAGCAAGGTGAGGATGTTTTCTCCATAGTCGATTTCATGCCAGTGGGTATAAAGTTGGTTGGACATAACATCAGAGACACCACTATAGGAGAGCCCCTATAGGAATATTGGACATTGATGTTGCTTGAGATATAGGGCCCTGACATCACTCCCCCATCTCCATCATACATTAAAAAGGCTTAGTTAATTTTCCACCTCTAAGTTCAGAAGAGGAACATGTTCAAAAGGAGCCATCATCACAAGAGAAACCTTAGCCAAGGGTTACTAAAGAGGCATCAAAAGAGGCATAGATAGTAGAGTAACAACCTTCTCAGGATGTTGAGGATCAAACTACAAGATCTAAAGAAATATAGAATATAGAAGAAGATTCCTCATAGTAGGAGACTCTGAGAAATAGTGACAAAGGGAAGGAGGTAGTTGAACACACCCCTTCATCATCTAGAGCTAAGGTTGTAGAGAAACACACCCCAAGGTGGTTCCAGAAAGAGATAATGAGAAGTGCCAAGCATCAATTCCATGCTTCAGAGGATGACATTTGTGATATTGCAAAGATCTTGAACAAGCCTGGGTCTCCATTACATGATAAAATGTCATTTGCATTCATCACAACAATATGGAACCAAGATTTATTTGCACAAGTGGTTCACCCTCTTGAAGGTATAGATGCAAAAGCTATTAATGTTGAAGACTATGAAGAGAAGGATATTATGTCCAAAAAGCTTGCATGGGATACAACATAATATATGATGACTATGGGAGTCAAAGAGGTTCTCAAGCACATAGAACAAGATGAGATTGAAATTTGAACACTTTGAAGGTAGGTAGAGATCCTAAAGGGATATGTAGCTGAAGTTATTAGTCCTTTTGATCTTGAACACCCTGAGGAGACTTTGAATACCATTCTTAGAGAAGGGGAAGGTGGACAACTCAATCCATTTTGGAAAGCTTACCAAGAATGGAGTGACATCCTTGAGGAAAAAGGTGTTACAATAATCATAGGGAGCTTGAAGTTGCTGCATGCTATGTAGAGAATGTGAATAAGGTCATTGCAATATTGAGGTAGGACTTTAGTATCATGGATGAGGTATGTGCATGGAGTAAAGATTTGTAAACTCTACAAGCCATCAAGTGTCAAAGGTACCACATCTTGATTAATGTATATACTAGAGAAGAATTAGATATGATAGATGATTGGATAGAGAAGATAGCAGATGGAAATAAAGTGATGGAAACATTGCATGGGGAAATCCATAGGCTCAAGGACCAAGCCCGAGAGTAAATTTTTGAAGAAAAAAAGTTGTACAGTGATGAATGCTTGGAAATTTTTGAAGATGAAGAATGAGAGAAGCTATTGCTAGTTGAGGTATTATTGGAGAATTTCAAGAAGACTTTACAAGAAGCATCAAGTGATGAGGACATCAGGCAAGCTTGCAGAAGAGAGGAAGCATTGATGTAGTTGGATACTAAATCAGGAGACTTTGCAGAGACTTGGATAGAGGTGAACAATTATGGGTAGAAGGTGAAAGAAAAATATGAGGCTTTGGATCTTCTAGATGTGACTAAGATCACAAAGATTATAGATAAATTCAAGGGAAAACATTCAAACATAGCTTTGGGATGAATAGGGACAAAACCCAAATGCCATAATTTTAATTTTGACACTTAGTAAAATTTTGAGTTTTTGGCCTAGTCGAGGTCTACAAGTCTCCAGCTCTACAATTCTGAGGTGTGCCAACAATTAACTGCCAGTTCCAAAAATAGTACTTTCCATGCATCAGGAGCACATTTTGATGACAAGTTAACTTTGGCACACATCATGTAAATGGGAATTTTCCATTTTTGATGCCTCCATGCACTTCCACTTTGATTGATGGCTTCCTCCTACTTTTGCTCATATTTCTTCTTTGTTTTTGCCATTTAAAGGGCTGATGCATCCAAATAATAAGTAAAATATGGATTGAGTCCCTCTAAGCACCAGATTAGTTGATAGTTTGTATATATTTAGTTTGTTTTTATTATTAAAAGCATTTTATTGCATGTAAGATATCTCTCACTCTCAACACAAATTGAGGAGATGATTTCTTATAAATATCCTATTGTAAAATGTTAAAAGGGTCCCCATTATTAGGCAATAAGGTTATGCTTTTGGTGCTTTCATTTGGAGTCTAGTGATTCTTGCCTAAATGTGTCATAATTTTTTAGATTTTATTCATAAGATTATGATTGAGCCAAAATTTTGTTGTGTGATTTCTAGTTGTGTGATTCTATAGTTTTCATGTTTGCTATAGGTATAGGAATTCTGCTAATGTAACAAGCTTGAGAAGAGATCAACAAAATTATGTCTGCATAGCTTTCTATCTCACATGAGTGCACTTTTTGGGGCCTTGTGAGTTGATGGAAGGTGAAACATCATATGTTCATTGAATTTCTCACTAACAATTGCATCTATGGATTCTAGGAAGCACTGCTCTTATTTTCATTGATTTTTCAATGATTTATTTGAAATCTTAACTTGCACCATGTCATGTCTTGTAGCTTATGTCCAATTAGGAGTTTCAAATTCAAGTTATTTTCTTTCAGTTTCATTATTTTCTTTACTAAACCCCTTGTTAAAGTAGGAATGCATTTTAGCTACATTTGTAGTTTGCATTCATTTGAAAAATAGAAAAATACAAAACAAAAATTGCTCTTTTGGTTTGTGATTCTGAGATAGAGAACAAATTTACTTTATTTTTGAGGCAAAATTGTTCTAGTACCAGCAAAAGCCTCCTTGTAAACAACTACATTTACCTTCAAGTGAGTGGATTCTGGTGTGTCACAAGACAAATACAAAACCTTGGAGCTGATCCTCAAAAGGGGTTAGCTTTTCAAGAGAGGATATCATGCAACAGATTCCTATTGTTGACCTCATGTCAATTGAGCCCCCAACATAAGTATCATAAGATTAAAGGGTTTCATCTACTATTAATAGGTTTAGATTAAATGTTTAATTGCACTAGTATCATATATTAGAACATCATGGTTAAATCACCTAGGTTTTGCAGAGCCTTAAGTGGAGGATTTCTGCCTTATAGTTGGCCCAAGATTGTAGTTGAGTGCATCTACAATAGGAATTTGCTAGCCTTAGCTATATTGGTAATGTTTTTTGGTTAATTTGAAAATTGTTAAATTAGGAGCCAACAAAATGGTTACTCTACTAAGAAATTGTATTGAATCTATATGATAGACAAACCTTGAGAATTTGAAAAGGAGAGATTCAATACAACAATAAAAAATTTCTATAGCAATGAGGAATTGTGGTGTTCTTTTCATATCCTTGCTGAATTTTTTGTTCCCCAGTTAAGATTTATTCATGGATAGTAGTATTTTGTGAGAATTGGATGTAAATTATGTTATATGAATGTTGTAAGTCTATATTTAATTAGTTTAGTTTTTGCAAGTGTTGTTGAGAAAGTGTAGAGTCAGAATCATTCAAAGGTGTTTTATCTCTTCAAAGTATTTGATTATTTGAAAAAATATATAAATTGAAAGTTTCAGTTTAGATGTGTCATGTTATAAATCATTTTTAAAAAATCTTTCTCATAATTATGAGTGGCAACTCTCTAGAAGATCTCTGTACTAGTGTAGATTTATTCTATATAAATGTTTTCAAGAGTTCGTAACTAAATTGTGTAGATCTAAAAGTTATGATAAAAGTTAAGAAAGAAGGGAGAATATATAAGTTCTTGACTAACTGAGTTTTGAATTGTTGTGTTTGATATATTTTCATAAGAAATTTGAATGTTAAAATGAATCACAATAGTGATTTCATTTTTTTTTCCTCAAGGATATGGTGGCTCTACAAGGATTTGATCAGTGTTGTGAAGAATTGAATTTTGTACCTATGCCAAATCAGTAGATTAAGGTTTTATGCAGAAACAGATAAACATATTTTTCCACTTTGATGAGAGTTCTTTTCCATGAAATTAAGTTCTACAAAAGGTTCTCTGTCAAGTGGTAATTTTAGCATGAAGCAGGAGAATGGTTTGGTACATCTTAACATACTTTGTGAAAGATAGATTCAGCATGTGTTTTTATACTTTGAAGTATGTTCACAGTTTGACTTGCTAGAAATTTTTTAGATCAGTTGCTAGTACTAAATTTTGGAAGTAATTATGGTGATTGAGTTTTAAGTTTATGAGAAATGAAAATTTTTCCTTCACCTAGTATGTAGTTCATAGATAAGAATTATAGATATTTTTCTACCAAGAGATACATGCCATTATGCTTTGATGATATCTATGGTTTCCCAAATGTCATTCCTAATGATGTTAGAAAAATTTGGCTTAAACTTAATGATAACCATACTATTTTAGCTAGTCATCATGTTCAAGTTTTTAGTCACTTAATCAGTGACTATGAAATTGCTTATGAAGAGATGCATATGAATTTGTTTGTTCAAACTTTGGAAGTTAATGCTAGAGATTGGTTTTCCTTTCTGCCAACATGTTCTATTTCATCATGGAGTGAATTGCATTTAGCCTTCATGAAGTAGTTTTGGGAAAGAGTAAGCATCTTTTATTATTTTGAAAAGTTCTTGAAGATTCAAATAAGGAGGGATGAATTAGTTCTTGAATTTAATATCAGATTTGCAAAATTTGTAAGTGAGATTCCTTAAAATGATAAGCCAGATAATCAAATGTGTTTAGTGTTTTATCTCTATGCATTTGATAAAAAATGAGTTATCTATTAAGAGATACATAACCTAAGACTTTGCATTAGGTATTCATGATAGCAATGGAAATTGAAAATAACATAAAGTACAGGTTAAGTAGGAGTCATTTCTCTAGAAGTGTTTTCCAGCAAGATGGGTTTCAAAGGAGAAATCAATGACATGTATAGCATTCAAATTTAGATCAACAAGTAGGTACCTTGTCTGTCATAGATAATCTTGTTGAAAATTTGGAATTAAAGACATTTGCAAATGAAGTTTCTTGGTTTCAAAAAAGAGATGATTCTATTCTTGATGAATATAGTGTACATCTTTGTAATATTTTAGCAATGGATGATAGGGTGGATTCACTTGATTAGTTAGATATGCAAGAAATGATTTCTCTTATTAATATATTGCATCATGTTGAGAATGTTATAATATTTGAATTTAAAAGTTGTTCATCTCAATATGGGGATGAAGAAGTTGAAATTCATGCCTCAAGTGATGAAGATAAAGTTGCTGATCTAACATATTATGGAGAAGCATCATGTGAAGACACTGATGAAATTTGTTGCTTGAATCAAGAAGAAGATAGTGGTAGTACATGTTTGTCCTCATATGAATTAGATGCAAATTCAGAAGAAGAAAGAAATGACAAAAGTGAGTACTCTTATGCAAGTAAAGATATGAGTTGTTTTTCTAAATCTAAAAGTGAAGCTCCATTTCAAAGTTATGTAAGTCAGCTTGAGGTTGAAAGTTGCAAAGAAGAGCTATCTACACAATATGAAGATAAAGAGATCATTTATAATGATGAAATACCTAATTGGGTAGATGAATGTTGTGAAGATTCATATAATAGTAATCCACAATATGAAAATGATTTTGGGATTAATGCATCATCACCTATTGGTAAAATTAAAGATGATTGGTTAGCAAGACATTTGAATCATCTTAATAAAGACAATACAAGTAATGTTGACTTATATTCTACATGCTTCATTTATGAAGTGAATGATGTGTCTCCTTGTGATGATTCTAATTTATCTTCTTCATATGATGAAAGTGTCCATGGCAATGATTTTAGAAGTGGTTTCAAATTTTTTACAAATCTATTTTATGGTGAAGAACTTGATGTTGATTGGCACATGCTTGTCATAATATCTACAAAGGACCTTTGCATGGAGTTATCAACCCACTTTTTGAAGAGAACATGGAATGTTCAGATTTAGTTGAAGATGATCTTAATGATGATACATCATCTTACTATTATAAGAGATTAGATTATTTTTCTTCTAGATGTGACAATGAGAATGTTGATTATGCATCTCATGAGATTGATAACTCAATATTTGATGAAGTTGTTATTGAAAATCAGCATCCACCTTGCAATGAGTTTTATGATGAATACTTTAATGTGACAACTAATCCATTTTCTGATTTGATAGAAACATTTGAAGATTCTAGATTAGTTTCAAATTCTAACATTGATGATATTTGTGAGTACAAATCTGATTTCTCATCATATACCATCCAATTATACATAAGGATATACAATTTCAAGGTATGTATGACCTTTTTCCCCATGTTGAATATGATGCCTTCATATTCAAGATTGATAGCATGCATGATTCATTCAACGAAGAAGAGTTTCAGTTTGAGTCTAATATTTTTGAGCATGTTGATTAGTACTTTCATAATAAGCAAGTTGTAGAGAGTGGTTGTAGTTTTTATATGCATTATGAAAGTGAATGGTGTAGGTTTAGTTTTTACAAGTGAGTTGATTCATGATGCTAATCTGATTGGTGAAACTGATAGAGTAAATATTTCAAGCTTACCTCATGAATTTTTTGATGAAAATCAGATCTATGATAGAGGTAAAAAATTTTGTTGATGTTCATTGGCCTGAGGCCATTGTTTGTACATAGTAGGAGTAGTTGTTTCTTGCTTTCAATAAAGTTGTGCAAGAGAAGTTTTTGTTGTTAGGTGTATGTTATGCTTCTTCCAGAGATCTAAATCCTTGCCATGCCCACAAGAGAAATGCATGCACAAACAAAGCCATTGTTTCAACTCAAAATTGAAGCCCTAATATTCAGTACCATTGATGAAATGAAGCCCTATAAGTGCATTCAATGCAAATGCACCTAACTGTCCTTTCAAGGCTGAAGAGGTGTTCAATATTTTTATAACCTTGAATTCAATATTCCTATGTGTTCCATGGCGATAAATTGCCATTTTGAGTCATTTTGTGAAGTCCTATTTTGAGCAATGTCTAATTCTACATTTTTGCCCAAGTGTCAAACAACGACAAGAGCTTGTGTTTGTAATAGAATATCTCACACCCAGTAATGTTTCATGACTCACCATTTTGGGAGTGTTTATTGTCCATACCAAAGAACCTATGTTTCAAATTTTGAATTGTCTCAAATACATTTGACTACGTTTTGATTCTCTCAAACTTAGTCATTTATTAATGTCACGCTAATGTGAATTATTCTAAATTCTGGGAGGCCCTATTTGACCTATCATAACTTTGACCCAGTTGACCAAAATGATAAATTTCTTTGTATTTAATTTTATAGGTTGGATATTTACTATGTTTCAATTTTTATCTTATGACAAATCCATTTTCTTAGTTTTCAACTTTTTATTGGTGTCATAAAGTGTAGATTGGTCAATACCCCTATTCATGATGTCATAAATCTAAATCATGATAGGTGAGATCAAATGGATTATACCACTATGTTCTAAAATAAAACTATTTTAAGTGTGCCAATTTTCAAATCTTGACAAATTTGTCTGCATACTTTCCCAAGTCCATTTCATTTGCAAAAATGACTTTCTTGCCAATGTTTGCAGTCTGCAAATTTGAGTAGCCTACTTTGAACACTAAAGAAATTTTCCTTATTATTTTTCATGAGCCCTAATCATAGATTTATTTTCTCCTCATGATGGTGAACCAATTCCTTAGCTTTCATGCCCCCAAGTATTAGTTTACCCAGTTTTTGAAGCCAAAACAAAACACAATTTCTTATTTTCTAACATGTTTGCTTGTAAGCAGTTCAAGGAAGGAAATTTTAATAGTTAATATCTTTTGACTAATAATTCATCATGAAACAAGATTTGGTAGGGTGTAAGAATGTGGAAGAGAGAATCAATGTGTCTTATTTCAAAGCCTAGTTAGGTGTTTTTGTTAGTTTTTAAGGCCAGTCAGAGGACTTCTTGGCACAAAGTTAACAAGTTAACATGATCAAATGAAATATCTTTGAAGAATATTTATATGAATACTTGAGGTCTTCTGGTGGTCAATCCATAGATATATATTTCCTATTAGTGGCAAGGCCAAGAATTTTTCGCAAAACAATACAACATGTGTGCAATCATTGTGAAGTTTAGAGCCAACTATAATTGAAATTATTGTGTGAAGATAGTATGTAATTATTATGAGAATCTTCTTATGGGTTTGATTTGTGACCCATATTGATAAGGGATATTCCATCTAATATTAACAATAAAGCTATTGAAGAGCATGTAATTGAGTATGAGGCTAGAGTTTTTTGAGTCCATCCTAACATATAAGATAATGATCAAGAAAAAATTATTGAAAAAATCAAGTTCACATGAGGATTTACAAACTCCATCAAAGATTTTTGTTGGTGTTTTGAAACTATACAATTCAAAATTACCCTAATGAGAACAAGATCCATTTAGGGGTAGCTACTTCCCATCCTTAACGTATCCTTTTATACACAAGGCCAACTATAAGGCTAAACCCTTCTTCTACTTAAGGATCTACAAAACCTAGGTAGGTGGACCTTAGATTCAATTTATAAGGTACCAATTTTAAATAATATTCTTGAATCTAACAAAGTAGATAAAAAATCTCTTATACTTATGCCATAACAAAGATGTGTAGTAGCAAATTAAAACTCTATGAAACTCTCAAGCTTAGTGATGGAATCCTTTTTAACTCTTCAACATTAAAGGGAAAAACATCTGATTAATGATGTTGGTTTTAGTAAAACCCAAGACATGTAGTAGTAAGTGTATATGAGCAATGTTAGTATGCTAATAGAAACCAAATTTAAATAAAGCTTCTACAAACTAAAAAAAATTCATAAACTTCAAGATAGACTAAGCTGAGCTCTCAATTGAAAATATGAGCCATTAATGGGCTCTCTCAATGAGAAGCCCTCTTGTTGAGTGGCTTTATCTAAATGGATAGGATGTATGCTCAATATGCTTCCAAAGGCTTCAATGGATGATTGTGGATTTTTGGTGTGGATAGATGGCTTTAGTATGGACTTGGCTCTCAAAATAGCATTATAACTTTACTTCATGGATTGTGTTATTTTGCAAAGGGGAAGGATCCAATTTATAGGCAAGAGGCTTGAGGTATTGAGGGCTAAGATGCAAGGATGGGAAAAAGCTCATGGAGGGCTCATATTGCATTGGAGGAGAGCACATGGATTGTGCTTCCTTACAGGGAATCAAGGAGTGACACATGTCACATGGTGAGAGGATGGAGGAAAGGGGAAGGATGAGTCAACAAAAGAGGCTCAAGGGATAAAATCTTCATAAAGACCCTCATAATGACTTTTAAGAGCAATAAAAGGGCTTGTAAGAGTCATTTATGGCCTAGTGGACTTCATAAAGTTTTATGGTTGAGATATTTTGAGGGAGATGAGAGCAATTTCAACTTGGGGTTGATTAGGAGGGTTTTAAGCTTGCTTAGGCTTGTGCAAATGATTAGAGGATGGATTAGGATGGTTTAGGATTAGCTTAGGGATAGGCAAGTGGATGGCATTTACTGAGGGTGGGTGAAGGAAGAGATATTTGTTAACTTTGGCTTGGGTTAGGAAGTTTTAACTCATGTTTAGGGAATGTGACAAGGTTAAGAGGGGATTAGGATTAGGTTTAAAGACATCTTCTAGAAGAGTCTAGACTTTGGATCAAGATAAAGACTTTCTAGAATAGTCTAGAATTTCCTAGGATGAGGATGAAGACTTTCTAGAAGAGTCTAGAACTTTTTAGGATGAGGATAAATTAGATTTTTAGGAAATAAATAAAGATTTATTTATTTCAAGGGTTTGGGTTGAGGACATATTTATTAAAACTTTTTTTAATAAACATGAGGATTAATATTTAATCTTAATTAAATATTTTGAGTTGGGATTAGGGGTAGGAAATGATGGGATTAGCCTTTAATCAAAATTAAAGAAGGATTAGAAGATTTTGGAAGAGGTTATTGGTCATAAGGAAATTGGCCAAGTTTTGGGCAAAAAATATTTTTTTTAATTTATTTTGGGTTTTTTGGTCAATTTATTAATTAAATAATTAATAAATAAGGAAATAATGTTTAAATAAGATTTAAACATTTTTGGGAGGGATTCCTTAATTAAATATTTTTAATTAAGATAAAGGGATTTAATGGCATAAAAATAAATAAATAAATTAATTAATAAATGATGATGTCATCAGAGATTTTTCAAAAAATAAAAACACTTTATTTTCTAAAGGTTTTTAAGTGTTTACATTAAGAACAAATTTATCTTGTAGTTGATCAATGCCTTATCTATTGAGAAATCACATGATTTCAATATATACATCTGTGGTATCAATCACGTATTCCATACACCCAGATATCAAATCTATCTTATCACTTTGTGAATCATACATTGGTTTTCATAAAGACCTCATTCTTGTGAAGTGTCCTCAAAATAACCACCAATCCTATTAAACAAATCAAGCATTTACTTGGTTCTTTGTTCCAATAGCAAAAACATATCAGACATACAACCTTAAAGGGATGTAAATGGGTCTCAATTCTTTATCCCTAGACCACATAAGATTGCAAATTATAGAAATAGGAGATGAGAATTAGAATGACACTAAAGAGATTCTACTCATTTGTATTCATATCTTTGAAGCTATACATACAAATGCATGAAATTAAAACATAGAGATGCCTAATATATTAGAACTATCTATATTATCTTCACTACTATTGTTCATACAAGAGAAATATACTGAATAAAATTAGTGAAATCACAATTCTAGATCCAACAATGTGGTCTCACAAACAAATTGAAACCAACAATGAAGTATCACACTAAAAATTTTCAACCTAGTATCATGGAAATGAGAAATTTCTCCAAGACTAGAACCCTTACAATGGATGAGAGAAAGAAAGATATAGAAGAGGATGTATTCCTAGATTTGATCTAAAGACAAAATGTGTCTACTTGAAATTCCATCCTCTACTATTGTAAAACCTCTCTCATCTTCCTACCCATGAAATATGATTTAGTTTTCATCATTATTCTATAAAACACTTGAAATATCTCTTGTTCAATGATGAAAACCATTCTATTTTCCAAAATATCTAAAAGCACCATGAAATGCTATTGAAATCCTTATTTAACTGGCTTGAAGGTAACAAAATTCAACCCTAACTACATTTTTATTGCCTTTTACCCACATTCAGCTCATTACACTACTAAAAATCAGTTTTGAAATTCAATGCTTGAATGTGGTTGTGAGTTAAGAGTTTGGAAGAAAATTTTGAATAACCTAAACAAATGGCTTCCTATGAAAAAGAAAATTCTAAAAATGGAAAGTTCATCTTCTGCTAGTTCTAGTGATATGTAACATCACTATATTTGACTACCGAAAACCCCCAAAGAGTCCTTTTAAAAAATTGTATCTCTGCTATAACCTTAGGTCCGAACTTTATTTTTTGAAAAATTAAAAAATTTCCTAAAGTTCAAACTATAGCTTTGTATCGATTTTGAATTTAAAATTTGCATGTGCTTCTCTAAGAAAAAAATTACTTTTTGATATTTTCTAATTTTCCCCTACCAAGCAATTTTGGGCCAAACCTCCTTTGATAGGGTTGCCACATGGCATCACCTTATTGGTTGACAATTGCATAGTCACCATCCACCAAGTGCCATGTGGTACCCTTTGATTAGTCTACTAGGCACTGCCATGTGGCAACTTTTCATTTATTGCCTAAGCTACTGCATCGTCTATCATGTCACTGCTAACTCGAGGCCTGCTGCCACATGTTAGTTAGGCACCTTCTTGTATGCATGGGTAGAAGTTGTCACATTGCATGTAGGAATGCCCCTTCATGACATGTGGTACACTATGTCATGTTAGCACCTTGGAATTCATGCCAAGCTAGGCTGCCCCTCACATGTTCACTTCAAAATTCATCTTATAGATGCCAGATGTTGACTTTGGATTCATTCTCAAGTCCACCTCACTGTCACATGATCATGTTGACCAAACCACCACATCATCTCTAGCTAGGGCTTGCTAGAATGTGTTAGCTAGGTGCTTCCCCATATTACAATCAATAGGGCACTAACTGTGCACATGGGGATGCTCTTTTGCAACATGTGTTCTATGTGCCACATTAGTACATTGAATCTTGCACTAGGCTAGAAATTCCTACCACTTTTCAACTTACAGTTGCTCTGTATGTCACCACATCTGATGATTTGATTCGTTATTTTTGTATGTCAACACAATGTCATCATATTTTTTGGCACATGTGTTCAAAATTTATCTCATGTTGTCCCCAGTTGGCCATCCACATCCCCCACACCATGCAACTCTACTTCTTAAAATATTGCATCCTTTAAAACATCAAGTATGATGAGTGTTTTTGTATTTAAATATTACAAACAACCCCTATATAGAAAATGTGGATCAATGTCTCTCATTATTGTTTCCTCTACTCACAGTGTGTGATTACTTTTATTTCAACTCACACTTCTCATTTATTTTCCAACACTATGGATCCTACTACATACTATGACCTACTCTCCTATCATGGGAAAATGATGCATTGATCCCTTGGCCAAGCAAACATAACAATGATGAAGAGGGTGGCTTCCTTTCTTTGGCATTGAAGACCTTCCTCTTGCAGATTCTGTACCTTTTCACATGTCTTATGTGCCCTTCTAATGTCACATTGCATCTTAAAATGCCACCTCTTCACATGTTGAGCTCCTCTATTTTCCAAGGTTTCTCCACATCTCTTACTGCTGAGGTGTTCACTATTTGAAGAAAAGGCAACAACTTCCACTCAATGTGGCCCTTCTACTCAATTTGGTTCTCTCTTTGGCATAGTCTCCATGAAACTCCCTTTCATTTGTGGCCTTCACTTTTTATTTGGTATTCCTCCATGTTATAGCCACCCCTACCCCATGTAGACTATGTTCCATTAGTTGTCTCCTTCAACTAACTACCCCTCTTGTGGATTGCCTCCACAATGTAGGAGGTTGTTTAATTTTAATCTTTTTTGCATGGCATTCTCTTTTGACCTATAGCTCAGTGTGCTCCCTATGTTTATTGGGAGAGTGCCTCTATTTTCTTTTAATTGGAAATTGTAAAACAATTCATTTCTTTCACATATTGTCCCATGTCTATGTGTCAGGATCGAAGAGGATCTATAGCATCTAGAACCTCCACAATGACATTTGATGCCTCTATCACTTTAACTAGTTCTTTATAAAATGTTCTTTCTAAGTTATCATGAATTCTACTGACTTTGGGTCTTTTGAGATCATTTTTTTCTTTGCAAATTCATTTTGTCTACTTGATATAGAATTAGCAAGTTCCTTAAGATCCATGTCTTCCTCTAGGAAACTAATTTTTTTAGAGCCTATTTTATTACACAACAAAATGAGACACTTCTCAGGCCCATCTTTTAATACCATCTTATTCTTTACATGCAAAGCCTTATATATATATATATATATATCCAATTGATCTCATATACAAGTAATCATACCAAGAAATTATAATGATTAATGTCATTATAGCATTTCTTTTAAAACTAATGCCTTATTAATCTAGTGCAACTAGTTAGGCCCTAAAGTGGTTCTGGCTATAAAAAAAAATTATTTTCAAACAACTATTACTCCAAACTGATCCAATGAACATCTAATATTGACTCAACGAAAATTTGACCACTAGAAATCAAATTTAAAACTCATTTTACCTCTTTCTTGACAACTCACCACTTTCATGCCAAAGAGTCCTTTTACTGGCTTTAAAAAACTAACAAAAACACTCGACTGAGCTATGAAAATGGACACACTGATACATATTCTTACCTTGTTGAATCTTGTCTAATGAAAAATTCTTATTCAAAAGATATTTACCTCCAAATTTTCCCTCTCAGAACTACCTACAAGAAAACATGTTAGAAAACCATAAAACATGTTTGGATTAGGCTTTGAAAACTAGGAAAGTTGAGGCTTGGGGGAGTGGTGACCGAGATACTAGTTTAATTTCATGAGGAGAATATGAATCTATGATTAGGTCTCATGATGAATAATAGGAAACCTTTGGCTAGTGGTCAAAATGGGCTACTCAAAATTTGTAGAGTAGAAGCATTGGCAGAAAGCATTTTTGTAAATGGAATTGACCTGGGAAAGTGTGCAGACAAATTCTTCAAGAATAAGAATTTGGCACACTCAAAGTATTTGCAAAATAGAACACAATGTTAAAATATATTTGATCTCATCTATCATGGATCTTGAGTTGTAACATCCTAAACAACGATACTGACAACTCTATCTTTCTTGACACCAGTAAAAAGTTAGAAATTATAGTTGGAATCGCACTTGAAAACTGGTCAAATAGATTTTTCAAAAGCTCAAAATTGAAACATAGAAATTCTCTAACCTCTAAAATGAAATAATAAATAAATTTTCTCATTTTAGTGAACTGGGTCAAAAATATAACAAGTCAAATAGGGCCTCGCAGAATTCAAAACAAATCACATCAGCATGACAATAATAAATGGCGAATTTTTGAGGGATTCATAGCCTAGTCAAACAAATTTGAAACAACTTGAAATCTAAAATATATTCTCTCTGGTATGGACACTAAACATTCCCAAATTGGTGAGCCATGAAATATTACTAGGTGTGAGAAATTGAATTGCAAACACAACCTCCTGTCGATGTTTGACACTTTGGCAAAAATGTAGATTTGAACATTGCTCAAAATGTAACTTCACAAATTTGACTCAAAATGACAATTAATCTTCATGGAACACATAGACATATTTAATTCAAGGTTCTAGAAACATTAAACACCTCTTAGGCCTCGAATGGATAGCTAGGTACACATGCATCAAAAAGAACTTATAGCGCTTAAAGTTTTAATGGTACCCAAAATCAAGTCTTCAATTTTGAGTCCCACTAGTGGCTCTATCTGGGGATGCATGTTTCTTGTGAGTATGGCAAGGATTCAAATATCTAGGAGAAGAAGAACACACACTTTTCAACAAAAAATTCTCTTGAACAACTTTATTGAAAGAAAAAAAAACTACTCCTATTTTGTACATATGATGGTACTAGGCCACCGAACTTCAACAAAACTTCTTACCTCTATCATATATCTGATTTTCATCTGCATTATCATGAGGTAGGTTGAAAACATCTTTCTCAACTTCACCAATTAGATAATCATCTTGAATCACATCACTTGGCAAAACGAAATATCTCTCTTCATTCTCATAGTGCATGTAGAAATCAGCATCAACTTCTACATCATGCACACTATGAGAAAACAAATTAGCATGCTCATGTAAATTAAAATAATTCTAAAAGCCATCATCCACATATGACTAATGCATGCTCTCAATTGGAAACACAAATGATTCATATTCTACTTTATACAACAAGTTGCATATGTCAAAATCTTACAATTCACCTTGTGTAACCAGTGTGAAGAAAATGTAAAATCTGATCGTTGCCTGCTTGCAGTCATGTTCCTCATTAAATCAGATTTATCTTTTCCTAAAACCTCTTCAAAATCAAACAACTAAATAGTCACCGAGCATGAAAACTTATTCTAAAAGTGTTGATCTAAGATATGCTGATTACAATCATTTTCTTTATCTAACAAAATGTTAGAATGAACCTTGAGCTTATCTCTACAATAATTACCAGCACATATAGAAAATCTACATTCATATTGAAAACTTTCATTGTCTCCTCTTCTTCACATGAAACATTAAAACATATTGTAGCAAAAAAAACATGAGAAGAATCTAAAATAGTATCAAACTTCCCTTCACTAACATCCCTCACCCCCAACAAGTCATTATGTGTATAGACATTTGAGGTACTGTCATATACACATCCAAAATCTGACAAAGATTATTTAGATTCTATATCTCTTTCCACATCAAACTTTGGGGAAGTAACTTGACTGAATGAAGAAACATTATGAAGTAAAATATGAGCATCCTTAGAAACACTTACATGATTTTCAAAATCATGAGCCAAAAATGCTGAAATTTCATCAAGGCTCGAGACGACTACCTCACAAATCTTTTCTTAGCTATGATTATTAGCCGGATAACATGAAAAAATTACAACATCTTAGTATAACAATCTAAAAAATCAATATTATTACAACATTCTTGCTTATCATGGCAATAACTACCTCTAATACTATTATGAATTTCTTCAGCTTCATATTCACTATAACAAAGTATATTTTCACTTACATATCCATCTTCCTCATGTTGATTGTAATTACCTGATTAATTTACATTTGAATCCCTCTCTTCACACTTGAAAGACAAATTATCTTTCTCTATGGACTCATTACACTCATTACTACCTTGACTTTCAACACACCTATTATTATCATTAGGATATATATCATGAACTCTATAATTATCACTTTCCATCTCCTTAATGAATCTCTCAATTTGCAAAAACTTTTGTAATCTTATAGGTGCTAGTCAATTAACTAAATTAGGCACTAAAACATCAAGGAAAACACTAGGTAGAGAATATTTCTTAGGTCTAGCATGAAAGCACTTCTTGCTGATCATTGATTTAATCTTTAGATAACATTGTTCAACATTTAGACCTTGAGTACTTCCTACTTCAGTTCTTATAACACTTGCAATCTTTTTGTAGATCAGTTTATTCAACATAGCAATGATGTTAGCCATAGTTTCTAAAGTTTTAGAACTTGACAAACTAATCTTAGATCTAAGATCTAATTCCATCTTGAAAACCAACCTTCTACCTATTTCTTGTAGTACTAAAATCATTGAATAGAGGCAACCTTTTTAAATACTTGACTTCCATGAAAGAAAAACATGAAAACCAAAATACCTCAATTGTTGACATTGAACTTTGATCTACTATTTTTTGCATAGGTGCAAGACTAAAATTCCTTCACACCACTGATAAAAACTTTGTAGAGCTTCTACCTCCTTACTTGAGGATAAAAATATTATTGCTATGATTTACTTTTTACACTTTTATTTCTTATAACAAAAAAATATAAGAACACTTCAAAATTTATCAATAATTTAAACTTCCTTTTCAAGAGACTATTTTGAAAGTCCTTCAAAATATTACAATGCAATAAGCTAGGAACAAACTGGTATAGATATTGAGAGTTACCACTCACACTTTGTGAGAAATAAAACATAATTTGTCACTTGGCAAGTCTAAACTAGACCTTCAGATATAGGAGAGATAGAAATCATCAAACCACTCTTGTAGATTTACAAACTTGAAAAGGTAACACAAATTATGTTCATTGTTGACTATGATTTTACAACAACACTTTGAAAAAAAAATCTGGCCAAATTGATTGAAAATGAAGACTCTTAACAACACAATTTACACTCAACCTAGAAGCTACTATTGCGAATGGATAAAAATTCACTGGGAGAAATGAATCTTTAGCAAAGAAATGGAAAACACTTCATAACCTTACTGTCATAGCAATTTCTTCCTATTGTATTGAATCTTTTTCAAATTCTCAAGGTTTGTTTATCATAGAGATTTTGAAAATGCTATTCATACTAGAGATTCTAGTACTTTTAACAAGGTTTATTGCCATCTTATCTCCCTAGTAGAGTCACCATTTTGTTGGTGTTTTAAAACTATACAGTTCCAAATTACCCCAATGAGAACAATATACATCTAGGGGTAGCTACTTCCCATCCTTAAAATATCCTTTCAGACACTAGGCTAACTATAAGGCTAGACCCTTCTTCTACTTTAGGCTTTATGAAACTTAGGTGGGTCAACCTCAAATTCGACTTATATGGTACTAGTGCTAAACATATTCTCCAATCTAACAAACTAGATAAAACCCTTAATCTCCTATACTTATTCCATAACAAAGATATGTAGTAGAAAATTGCAACTCTATGAAATTTACAAGCTAAGTGAAGGCATCATTTTCAGCTCTTCAACATTAAAGGGAAAAAAACATTTTATTAATGATGTTGATTTCAGAAAAACCTAGATATGCAACAGTAAGAAAAAACTGATCTTGTAGCTAGTGTGATATCAATCACATATTCTATACACCTAGATATCGAATCTATCTTATCACTTTGTGAATCAGACATTGGTGTTAAGGAAACAATCCTATCAAATACATCAAGTATTTACTTGGCCCTTTGTTCCAATAGCAAAAGCATATCAGACATATAATCTTAAAGGGATGAAAATGAGTCTTAGTTTGTTGTCCCTAGACCACATAAGACTACAAATTACAAGATAGGAGACGAGAATCAAAATAAAACTAAAGAGATCCTACTCATTTGTATTCATTTCTTTGAAACTATACATTTAGATGCATGAAATTAAAACATAAAAATACCTAACATATCAAAACTATCTATATTATCTTTACTACTACTCTTCATACAAGAGAAATATGTTGGATAAAAATGGTGAAATCACAGTTCTAAATCCAACAATGTGGTCTCATAGACAAACTAGAATGAACAATGAAGTATCACACTAAAAATTTCCAACCTAGTATTACAGCATTGAGAAATTTCTCCAAAATAGGAACCCTTACAATGGATGAGAGAAAGAGAGATATAGAAGATGATCAATTCCTAGATCTAATCTAAAGACCATATGTGTCCACTTGAAATTCCATCCTCTACATTTGTAAAACCTCTTTCATCTTCCTACCCATGAAATCTAATTTAGTTTTCATTATTACTCTATAACAAACTTGAAATATCTCTTATTCAATGATGAAAACCATTTTGTTTGCCAAAATATCTAAAAGCATCATGAAATGCTGATGAAATATCCATTTGACTAACTTGAAGGTAACCAAATTCGACTCTAAGTACATTTTTACTACCTTTTACCCACATTTAGCTCATTACCTTGCTAGAAATCAGTTTTGAACTTCTTTACCTAAATGCATTTGTGAGTAGAGAGTTTGGAAGAAAAGCTTGAATAATGTGAACAAATAACTTCTATGCAAAAACAAACTCCAAAAATAGAAAGTTTGTCTTCTCCAAGTTCTAGAGATATATAACATTGCTATATTTTCTTACTAGAAACCCCCAGAAAGTCCTTTTGAAAAGTTGTACCTCTATTATAACCTCAGGTCTAAACTTTATTTTTTCAAAAATTTAAAAATTTTCTAAAGTCCAAACTATAGCTTTGTATCCATTTTGAATTTAAAATTTGCATGTTCTTTTTTGAGAATTTTTTTAAAAAAATTACTTTTTGATATTTTCTATTTTCCCCTACCAAGCAATTTTAGGTCAAAACCCCTTTGACCAAGTTTCCACATGGCAACACCTTACTAGTTGATCACTGCACAATCGCCATCCACCAGGCACCACATGGGATCCTTTGATTAGTCTGCCAGAAACTATCATGTGGTAGCTTTTTATTAGCTTCTTGAATTGCTACATCAATTGCCATGTCACTGCTAACTTGGGGCCCGCCACCATGTGTTAGCTAGGTGCTTTCCTATATGCATAGTCAACAAATTTTACATCACATGTGGGAATGTACCTTCATGACATGTAGCTGATTGCACCATGTCAAACCTTAGAATCTATGCTAAGTTAGGCTACCCCTAACATGTATCAATTTTGGATTTGTTCTTAGGTCCACCACGCTACCATATGATCATGTTGACTAGACTTCCACATCACCTCGAGCTAGTACCCATTGACATGTGTCAGCTAGGTGCTTCCCCATACTACAGTTAGTAGGGCACTAATTTTTGCATGTGGAGATGCATCTTCACAATACATGTCCCCCATGCCACATCAGCATATCAAATCTTCCACCAGGCTAAAAGGTCTTGCCACTTGTCAAATTTTAGTTGGTCTATAGGTTGTCATGGACATGGTTTGATTTGTTTTTTCAGAATGTTAGCATGATATCATCATCATTTTTGGTACATTTTTTCAAAATTTATCTCCAGTCATCTCTAGTTGGCTATCCATGGGCCCCACACCATGCAACTATGCATTTTAAAAGGTTGCATCCTTAAGACATCAAGCATGATGAGTGTTTTTGTATTTATATATTACAAACCATCCCTACATGGGTAATGTGGGATCAATGTCTGTCATTGTTCTTTTCCTCTACTAATGGTGTGCTATTTCTTTTATTTCAACTCACACTTCTCATTTTTTTTCCAAAATCATGGAGCCTGCTACATTCTATGACCTGATCTCCTATCATAGAAAAATGAGACATTTATTCCTTGGCTAAGCAAACATGATAACAATGAATAGGGCAGCTTTCTTTCTTTGGCATTAAAGACCTTCCTTTAGTGGCTTCTCAACCTATTCACACATTTTCTATGCCCTTCTAATGTTTCCTTGCCTCTTGAAATGTTTCCTCTTCACACATCGAGCTCCTCTATTTTCCAATGTTTCTCCACATCTCTTACTACTGAGGTGTTCATTGTTTTAAGAAAAGGCAATGGCTTCTACTTAGCATAGCCCTTCTACTCAATTATATTCTCTCTTTGGCATGGTCTCCAAGAGACTTCCTTTCATCTATAGCCTTCACTTCTTGTTTGGTATGCCTCTATGTTATAGCTGCCCCTACCCCATGTAGACTTTGCTCCATCAATGGTCTCCTTCAACTAGCTGCCCCTCTTGTGGATTTCCTCCACAACATAGGAGGGTGTTCTATTTTTCTTTTTTGCACAGAGTTCTCTTTTGACCTATGGCTTTATGTGCTCCCCACATTGAGTGGAATAGTGCATCTATTTTCTTTTAATTAGAAATTGTAAAACAATTGATTTCTTTCACATTCTACTCCTTGTATGTGTGTTGGGATCAAAGAGGATCTCTAGCATCTAAAATCTCCACAATAACATCTAACGCCTCTATCACTTTAACCAGTTCTTTATAAAATGTTCTTATTAAGTTATCATGAATTCTTAGTGACTTCGAGTCTTTTGAGATCAAATTTTTCTTTGCAAATTCATTTTTTCTAGTTGATACAAAATTAGAAAGTTCCTTAAGATCCATGTCTTCCTCTAGTAGACCAAATTTTTTTAGAGCCTATTTTATTAAGCAACAAAATGAGATGCCTCTCAACCCCATCTTTTAATACCATCTTATTCTTTAAATGTAAAGCCTTATATATATCTAATGTATCTCATACGTGAGTAAGAAAACAAAGAAATTATAATGATTAATGTCATTATAACATTGCTTTTAAAACCAATGCCTTCTCAATCTGGTGCAACAAGTCAGACCCCAAAGTGGGTCTAGCTAAAAAAAAATTCATTTTCACATAAAAAATACTTCAAAATGATCCAATGAACATCTGATATTGATTCAAAGAAAATTTGACCATTGGAAATCAAATTTAAAACTCATTTTACCTCTCTCATTTACTCATCAATTTCATGCCAAAGGATCTTTTGTCTAGCTCTAAAAAACTAACAAAAACACTTGACCAAGCTCTAAAAATGTACACACTAATTATCTATTCAACATATTCTTATCCTATCAAATTTCATCTCATGATGAATTATTAGTCAAAAGATATTGACCACCAAAGTTTTCCTCTCAGAACTACCTACAAGAAAACATGTCAGAAAACGATAAAACATGTTTGGATTTGGGTTTGAAAACTAGGAAAACTGATGCTTGGGGGAGCAAGAAATGAGAAGCTAGTTCACTTTAATGAGGAGAATATGAATCTATGGGCTCATGAAAAATAATAGGACACATTTGGCTAGTGGTCAAAATGGGCTACTTAGAATATGCAGACTAGAAGCACTAGTAGAAAGCATATTTTGCAAATTGAATTGACTTGGGAAAGTGTGTAAAGGGATTTGTCAATACTTGAAAATTGGCACAGTTAAAGTATTTGTAGAGGAGAAAATAGTGGTACAATCCATTTGATCTCATATATCATGGATCTTGTGTTATAACATCCCCAACAGGAGTACTAAAAACTTTGCCTTTCTTGACACCAATAAAAAGTTAGAAATTGCATTTGGAATCGCATTTAAAAATTGGTCAAATGGATTCGTCAAAATCTCAAAATTGAAACATAGAAATTATCTAATCTCTAAAATTAAATACAAAAGGAATTTTATCATTTTATTCAACTTGGCAAAAAATATAACAAGTCAAATAGGGCCTCCCAGAATTTAGAAGAAATCACATCAGCATGACAACAATAAATAAACAACTTTGAGGAATTCAAAACCTAGTCAAGTGGATTTGAAATGACTTAAAATTTGAAAAATAGGCTCTTTGTTATGTACAATAAACATTACCAAAGTGAGGAGGCATGAAATTTTATTGGATGCAAGATATTCAATTGCAAACATAGCCTCCTATTAGTGCTTGATACTTTGGCAAAAATGTATATTTGGACATTGCTTAAAACAAGAGTTCACGAAATGACTCAGAATGGAAATTTATCTTCATAGAACACATATACATACTGAATGCAAGGTGCTAGAAAAATTAAACACCTCTTAGGCTTGGAATGGATAGTCAGGTACACATTCATCAAAAAGTGCTTATGGGGCTTAATTTTTTAATGGTACTCAAAATTAGGGCTTCAATTTTGAGTCCCAACAAGTTTAATGACTAAGGTCATAGATGTAGATGATGAATATACCAGATAATTGGATGAGGACATACCACATGGTCAAGGTGTCCAAAAATGTCGATTGGAGCAATAGATGGATGGGAGCTGTAGGTTTTAAAACTAAGCTAATATCAAAGAAGCTACCAAATCTGTCAAAGGAATCCACTTTAAAGAAGGACGTTGGAGCCTTGTTTAATTGCTAAACTCACAATAAAGAAAAGAAGATACTAGCAGCCACAAAATTCGTTAAAATTTTCTATCAAGATCATGCTAGTCGCAAAATGTGTAAGTAAAATTCAAAGAGGAAGCATACTTGAAGCCAACGACTCCTCCCTTCATGTGTTGGATGAAGTAGGAAATGTTGGAAGCTAGTTGAAAGGGAAAACTCCACATTAAAGGAACCTCCATGCTAAAAGACCAAGCTACATGTTATGAGAGGGAGATTTCCATAGTATGCAAGGGAAGCCACAAAAGCAAAGAGCATGAGTCAACTTTGAAAGAGACCATGGCATGAAAGGGGGAAATGTCTTGCAAAGGCCATAGTTTAGGAGGAAATGCCAACAACGATAGAGGATCAATGTCATAAAGAGCCTCCAAAACATGAATGAAGAGGATGGATTAGTGAAAAAAAAGGAATATCCATTGGAAAGAGGTGTTAGAGTGGGGAATAATGACTTGTTATATGATTATTTGGGTGTCGTTAGGGGCATTTGAAAGACCAAAAAACAAAACCATATGTCATGTAATGGTATCCATGACATTTCATTAGATTTTTGTGAAGGGAATGTGAAATGTCCCATCTTTGGTTCTCCTTCTCCACGGGTTTGGCAGCCTCTGAAGAACAACAAAGCAATGAGCAAAAATAAAGTTATGGAATGAGCCCAAAATGCCTCCAAATCCCTTAAAAGAGGGCATAACCCTAAATCATGTCAAAGAGGGGTTAATAAAAAATATTTTAATAATAATTTTCATTTATTAGTCCATTGGTTTCCAAAGATTAGCCCCTTTTCCCAAAATTTCACCTTTTTGGGCCTGCCTACCTTAGCAAAGATTATTATTTTTAATTATTTGAAAAGGGGACATGAAAAGTCCTCCCCTCCCAAATATTTCTTTTCCTCAAGAAATGAAGGTTGGAATGATCAAGAATGTGTTCTCCTTCCCAAGTTGCATCCTCCAGTGGTAATCCTTTCCATTTGACCAAATGCTCTATGATGCTCCTATTTATCAATCTTTTCTCTCTTGTATCTAAAAAATCTTCTGGTATCAAAACTAATTTCCCTTCATCATCAAGAGGTGGTAATTCTATAGATACTATGGTTTTCTAGCCTATAACCTTCTGCAGGAAAGATACATGGAAAACATTATGTATTTTTCTGTTTGTTGGGAGCTCCAATTCATATGCTACCTCTTCTACCTTCTTGGTGATCTTATAAGGCCCATAGAACCTTGCTTAAGTTTCTCTTCCCTACTCCTCTTCAAGGTACTTTTCTTATATGGCTGCAACCTAAAAAATACCAAATCTCCCAACTCAAAAGATCTTTCGATCCTTTTCCTATTAGCATACAACTTCTTTTGGTTCTGTGCATGTTGTAGATTATCCTTGAGGGGCCTTATTATGTCTTGGCTTTGCTTGACAAAATCACTCGCTATAGGTACTCTGCTATCTGAAAGTACTAGATCAACAAAGGAAAGGGCATCATAACCATAAAGAGCATGAAAAGGAGGCATACCAATAGACATGTGATGAGATGTATTGTAACAATACTCCCCTAGGTGCAACCATTTCACCCAAGAATTTTGGGTAAAAACACAGATTTCTATCACCGTTTGTGATATCAAAACCTGTTTTGGTCAAATTTTATTTCTCTATCAAAACTCTATTTTATTCAAAAACTAAAAATACCCATTTATAGATCTTAGATTCAATATCATCATTATATAATTGTTTGAGTGTTTCTATTAGTTATAATATGTTAGAATTTCAAAATATTATAAGTTGATATTTCAACATTTCAGAAGATGATCACTTAAAAAAGGGAAAAAAATAGTAAATCATACCAAAAAAATAAAAAAATTATATTTATCACTAGATTAGAGAGTCCTCTTCATGAATATGTACTTTTTTCTCAAGAAGGTGTAGATTTGATTGGGAAGTTTTGATGGGAGGAAAAAATTGTTGGCTTCTGAGAAGGTCAAGCTTGAGTACTTATAACAAAGAAAATATAGATAAAAAATAATTATTTCTTTTTTTGTTCACTACATATACATGTAATCTATAAGATATTTTCAAATCAAAACAAAAAAAGATGATTTTCATTTTATTTTTTTGATGGGAACTACACCCTATATTTTTTATAGTTAAAAAAGGGACTTCAAAATAAAAGAAATGAATAAATTCTTACTCAAAAAAATTTTAAAAAATGATAGGCATAAAGTTCATACAATTCTACACATTTCATCAATTTACATCATTTTCAAATTCTAAACACAAATACCATTTTTTTTGTTATTAATGTTGAACTGTCATATTCTGATATAACATTTTTTCATAAAAGGTGACATAGGTTTGTTCTTTTACCTTGTTGATTTGAAACATAGTTCCTCAAATATCCCTCTATCCATTTATAAACTATCTCTATTTGTCCATCTATTTGAGAGTGATAGCTAGTACTAGGAGTTAGTTCAATTCCTACCAAATGAAAGAGCTCCTTCTAAAAAGAGCTAATGAATCTATTGTCCCAGTCATTGACAATGTTTCTAGGCAAGCCATGTAATCTAAAAATTTCCTTGAAGAAAAATTCGGCCACTTGTGATGCCTTGAAATTAGATCTGATAGGAAAGAAATGTGCATACTTAGTTAGTCTATCTACCACCACATATATGCAATCCTTACCTTGAACCTTGGGCAACCTAGTGATGAAGTCCATGGAAATACTTTTCCATTTTTGTTCAAGAATAGGAAGTGGTTGCAGTAACCCTGTAGGAAAATTTTGCTCACTCTTTCTTTGTTGGCATACCATACATTCCATAATGTGTTTAAGGGCATCCTCCTTCATACCCTTCCATGAAAACCACTCTTGAATTTTCCTATATGTCTTGAAGTATCCCTGATGACCAGCCAAAGGTGTGTCATGAAAGGCCCTCAATATCCTGTCCTTAGTTTTTGATCTTGGCACTAAGAAGATCTTGTTCTTGTAATAAATCAATTCATCAACAAACTTGTACCTATTATCATCCACTAACTTATCCAGAAGCTTGGTGGCAAAGGAATCTTTAGCATACTCTAAAATTATGGAGACTTTCCAATCAACAGAGATAGATGTTAAGGAACACAGAGTGGGCTTTCTTGAGAGAGCATCAACAACCACATTATTCTTTCCTTTCATGTATTCAATATAAAAAATCATAAGCTTGCAATTTTCTTACCATTTTTGTTGATGATCATTCAAATCCCTTTGGTTCAAGAAGAACTCGAGGCTATTATGGTCTGTCTTTAAATTGAATCTCCCACATACCAAATATTGTCTAAACTTATGAAGTGCATGCATGATTGCCAAAATTTCCTTATCATAGATAGAGTAACCTTTCTCTGATTGATTTAGTTTTCTACTCTCAAATGCTATTGGATGTCCCCTTTGAGTTAGTACAGCCCCCATACCTTCTCCAGAAGTATCACATTCAACAACAAAAGGTAAAGAGAAATCTAGAATTGCAAGCACAGGGCATGAACTCATTACCTTCTTAAGCTTATCAAATGTTTTTTGTGCCTCTTCTATCCACACAAAAGCTCCTTTCTTTGTCAAATTAGTCAAGGGGGTAGCAAGTTGAGAAAATCCCTTGGAAAATCTCCTATAGTAGCTACAAAACCCGAAGAAACCTCTCAACTGTGTAAGATTAGTGGGTGGAGGCCAATCCAAAATTGCCTGGATTTTTTGTTGATCAACCTATACTCCTTTAGAACTTATAATATGTCCCAAATATAGGATCTCTATCAAACCAAACTCACATTTAGATAGCTTAGAATAGAAGGATTGCTGCTCCAAGATTTCCAAAATAGTGTCTATGTGTTTTAGATGCTCTTCCCATGTTTTACTGTAAATCAAGATATCATAAAAAAATATGAAAACAAAATTTCGAAGATACTAGCTGAATACCTTATTCATTCAAGATTGGAATGTTTTAGGTGTATTAGTGAGGCCAAATAGCATAACAAGAAATTCAAAGTGCCCATAGTGACATTTGAAAGCAATCTTTTCCACATCTTCACTCCTCATTTGGATTTCATGGTACCCTGATCTTAAGTCAATTTTTCAAAAGTATACAACACCATGTAATTCATCAATGAGTTCATCTATGCATGGTATGGGATACCTCTTTTTTATGGTCTTTTTGTTTAGAACTTTGTAGTCTATACACATTCTCATTGTACCATCTTTTTTCTTGACAAGTACCATAGATGATGCAAATGGACTAGAGCTAGGCCTTATGAATCCCATGTCCAAGAGTTCCTTAATATTTTTTTCAATTTCTTCCTTATAACCTCTTGGATGGTGGTATGGGGTTGTTATAACTAGTTTGGCACCCTGTTCTATCTGTATAACATGCTCAAAACCTCTATCTAGTGGTAATCTTAGAGGCAAGTCATTGAAAACTATACTATGCTTATCAAGAATATTTTGAATTTCAAAATGGAAATTACCTTGATTCTTTGGAGAGCTTGTTGGATGGATTATGACTCCTGATGCCCATGCTACTTGTCCTCTTCAAAAATTCCTCTCCATCCTCTTTGCAGAGACTGCCTTAGGTGCTCCATTCAATAAGCCTCTCAATAAGACTTCTTTCCCATTGGAATGGAATTTAAACTCCATAGTTTGATGGTTCATGTAATAGCCTCCAATAGAGTGCAACCATTGAACACCCAATACAAGATCTGTCTCCCTAATGCAAACAACATAGAAGTCATCAGTTGTTTCACCACCCATGTGCAAGGCATAGTGAATCCATTAGCTACAATAATATTGAATCCCTCAAAATCTTCAGCTTTAAGCCCTCTTTTCATGAAAAATCCCTTATCAATAAAATTGTGAGTTGCCCCACTATCAAGAAGAACTGCCAACCTTTGCCCTGCTAGTACCCCTCGAATTTGAAAGGGATGGTATCTTGTGACTCCTGATAGTGTTGCCAAAGTTCCATCCTTGCTGATTTCTTTTTCTTTCTCTTCTTCTTGCTCCTCCTTAGTGTCATGAAATTCCTCATGCTCATCTGAATCAGATTCTGAAGCAACTTCAATATAGTGCACTTGACTTTTCCCCAAACATCTGTGTCCTGGAACCCATGGTTCTATACAAGTGAAACACAAATTTTTCCTTCATAATTCACTCCTACTCTCTTCATATACCTTCTTTTTGGCCACATTTATCACATCTTTTGATGGTAGTGTTGAAAAAGTCTTTTTCTAAAAATTCCCCTTATGTTGCCAAAGATTTGGGGGTTTTTGATTAGTGACTGGTCTCATAGGCACACAAGTTTCAAGTTGCAAGCTTCTTTTGATAGCTTCCTTTAAGGTTGAGGGTAATAAAGCCTTAACCAAACCCTTAAAAAAATCTTCCAAACCATCAAGAAAAAGATAAACAATCCTCTTTTCACTCATATCAGGTACTATAACATCCACTTTTTGAAACTCTTCTATATACTCATTAACTAATTTGGTTTGCTTCAACTTTGACAATTCTTTAAAATACTCTTCATCATCCTTGAGGTCAAATATATCTATCACTCTTTGACTGAAATCATCAAATGTAGTTACTTGATCATGACCTTGAGTAGTAATTCCATGATGCCACCAATCATAGGCTGCATCTTCCAAGTGTAGACTTGCAAATTGAATAGCATCACTCTCCTTCATGGGGTTAAGTGTGAAGAAGGTCTATAATTTTTGTAGCCATGCTCTAGCTGAAATTTTATTTGTTCCATCAAAAGTAGGTGTTGTAAATTTGCTTATTTTAGTTTTGATCTCTCTTCCACTTATTTCATGCTCCCTCCTATACTCTTTCCTGGGCATCAAAGTGTTCATCATATCCACATATTGTCTAAAAGGAACTAAACTATGAAAGTCATCATCTAAGCCATTGTAAGTAGCTCTTAATACAATCAAGTTACCTATAACCTCTTCCATGGAATTAAGGGCTGGATTTAGCATTGGTGGCTCATCTATAGGAAGGAAAATATATTTTTTTAATTTAGAGGGTGTAGGTTTCAGATTTCTTGGCTCCTTTGAAGTGCTCCCTTTCTCATTAATAGATGCAACTCCTTGCAATTTTTCTATCAATATTTGCAAAGCCTCTCTAGTTTCTGCCAAACTATCCAGTGTTTGTTTGCATCTGAGTATTTTGGATGTCTTGAAAAAAATTCTTTGCCATCTCATCTGGATCAGCCATACTTTTTCCTTCCTTGGATTTTGTACTTTAACTTTCAACTAGAGGTTTGATCAAAATTTCTTTATTCTTTTCTCCCTGCAAATATATCTTTTCTCTTTCACTTAGTTGCATGCAAACTTCTACAAACCCTCAAGTTGGCAAGGTCATAGCTCTGATACCATTGAAATATTCCCTTTATAATTTTATATGATATTTAAAGCCTCTAATTAGGTTTTTAAAATCAAACAACCAATGTTTCAAAGATCCACCAATTTCTCAATAAAACCTAAATCGGGTATGCTCGAAAAATGCCAGAAACTTCACAGCTTCACATATTATTAATAAATCTAAAAGTGGACATTTAAAAAAAAATTCACTAGCATAATGGCCTACAAAATGACATTTTCAGATTTGTACAGAATATACACAATAGCTTCCAAATGGAGGACAAAAACAATGCTCATCAAGCTCCCAAAAATAACACAAAATAGCTTGGAAACACCACAAAAAAACTAATAATATATTATAGAAGTATAACCACAACAAAATACATATATTCAGCTCTATTTTAACATCTAAATGTCTGAAATATAGAAAAAACCCAAACTGATAAGAAATACTCAACCATAAACACCAAACTCTTATAAAAAACACACCCAAAAACTCACAAATTTGCATTGTTCAGCACAAGGGCAAACTTTGCATGAGCTTGCACATGTAATGGCTTTAAAATCCCATTCTTAGCCTTCCTAAAAACTTAAAAACTCCCATCTTTGGGTCTCCTTCTCCACAAGTTTGGCAGCCTCTGAAGAATAACAAAGCAATGAGCAAAAATCAAGTTCTGGAATGAGCCCAAAATGCCTCCAAATCCCTTAAAAGAGGGCATAACCCTAAGTATAACTCACATCCAAGAGGGGTTAATAAAACATATTTTAATAGTAATTTTAATTTATTAGTCTATTGGTTTCCAAAGATTAGCCCCTTTTGCTGAAACTTCACCTTTTTGGGCCTGTCTGCCTTAGCAAAGATTATTATTTTTAATTATTTGAAAAGGGGACATGACAAAATGATTCACACAAAATGAAAAAGGAAAGAAAGAGGCAGAAATATTGATTTGGAAACCCATGGTAGGGCATCCCACAACTTGTAGGGAGCTCTCACAACTCGACAAATCTAAAATTTTCATGGAGAATGAACTTAAAGTTGGTAATTGTAGCCATGATTTCTCTTTTAAATCAAAGTCAATACCTATAAATTCAACATGAATCTGAGTTTGAGCAAAAGGAAACTCATGCAAAGAAGTAGATAGAAAGAAATTTTAAATGGTAAATCCCACAATGAGTAGGCAAGGATACTTTTCAATGTTTAAATATTGTTTCATACAATATGTTTGTTGTCTCAAAGACACCGGCTTTTGAAAGGCAGTGAAGCTCACAAGGAGGGGCCCACCATGGACAACCAACTAATGTAGAGATAAAGTTTTTCACACTCACTAGAAAATACAGGATATGTTAGAAAATGTGCTAAATTTTAGTGGTCACCATATCGCCATTGATGAGCACCAAAAAATGGGAGGATCTTGTTGGTAGCAACATGGCAACCTACTGAAAAAGTTGAGAAATGTGGTGAGAGGTTGTGGGGCCAATTAGAATAGCTTGAGCAAATTAGAGTCTAACATGTGGCACTGTGCAGATGTCCAAAGGAGATTAAGGAAAAAATTTAAAATATTGATTTTTTTTTTCTAGTTCGAGCATTTAAATATTCACGTAAAAATTTTGTTTTTATTTTTTTTCCCATAGTTTATACTATATAATTTTTTTAAAACTTTTCAATTCAAATCCTTTTAATTGCTTTGTTCATAGTTGGAGCTTGAATCTTCAAATGGCCATCACAGGGGTTATTTTTATCCAAAATATCAAGTATCATATATTGTTAGAACCGGGAGGAGATAAATTTTCTGAATATGGGGCCAAAAATTGAAGAAATGTATAGTGGTTCAGTCTGTAAGAAGATTTGTGTTTTCCAAGGCATTCTCAATAGAATGGCTAGAATTCATCATTGAGCATTAGAATTGGTTGAAGGGAAAATTTCAAAGTTTGTTGAAGACAAAATGATTCTAAAAGGTTTATCTTTCCTATTGAGGTCATTTAACTATTTTTTTTCCTTTCTCTTGATCTTAGATCAAGCATCAAAATTAATTATGTTTATCCATTAAATCTCTAAGATATTTTATGCTTTTGGGATCCAAAATGATTGGGAATTTGATATGAAGTTACATAGAGAGATTAGAGAGATATTTTGCATCTAAAGATGGAAGTTTTCCAAGTGGAAACATGTCACACACAAAATAGATTCAAGAATTCATCCTCTTCTATATCTTTCTTTCTCTCATTCATAGTAGGGGTTCTAATTTTGAAGAAATTTCTCACTACTATGATACCAACATTATTGTTGGTCTTATTTCCTATCTAATTGTGCAAACCTCTAGCTATGAAGGTCACACATCCACTCTTATGTAGATTTCTAGTTTCATTTTCATGTCTTGTTTTCTCTGAGATAAATGGAAATTGATGATAGATCATGTGACATACCTTGAGTTTCATTGTGTTACTAATTATAGCATTTTTTCTTTTAAAGGATGAATACAAAAAGGAATTTACAATGAATTATCTATGTTCTCTTATTCTATCTCTTAATTCTTCATACGTTATTCTTTTTATGATTGAATTAATAAGGTTCATTGAATCTAAGCTAGCTTGGATGATTTGTGTATTAGATATGTTGTTGTTATTAATTCAAGGAGTTACAATAGCTGTAATGATTTGATAGATTTTTTGGGTGTATGGAGGGGGTACTAGTAAGAATGGAATTCGGGGATCTCAATTGACAAACTTAATTGTAAAGCAGTCAAGTTAGGTCATTATGCCGGTAATGACTCTCTGTTGCAATGGATAAGGCATTGATCACTAAATCAGATGCAAGCTGATATGAAGGTTATTTGTACAAAACTTTTAATCAAAATCAATTCAGCTCTTTATGTTTTGTAGTGGGCTAAAAGGAATTAACCCTCACTTAGGTTATGGATTCATAGGTTATGATTTGTAGCTTTCTCATTCCTATATTATTGCATAAGTATTAGAGGATAAAAAGGTTTCATCTACTATTAATAGGTTCAAATTATTTTTTTAATTACACTAGTACCATATATTAGAACCTCAAGGTCAACCCACCTGGGTTTTGTAAAGCTTGAAATGAAGAAGGAATTATGCCTTATAGTTGGCCCAAGATTGTAGTCCAGTGAATTCATCATAGGAATTTTCTAGCCTTAGATGTATTGATCTAGTTTCTTGGTTAATTTCAAAACTATTAAATCAGGAGCCAACAAAATGAATAAAGTTAGTACAGACACAAGGGCAAAGTTAGAATAGGATAGACATAACAAGGTGAATCATCTCAACAAGGAGCTCAAAAGAATAAAAGGCCTAGTTGCAATCATTGCATGGTAAGCTAGGTCATACATCAAACAAAATTTGGAGTAATGGTAAAGAAAAAATCAATGGAAAGTGTTACAATTGTAATGAGCATGGTCATAAAGAAAGTGAATGCAAAGAGAAACCTAAGTTTGAAAGTAAATGTCAAAATTACAAGAAACAAGGACATAAATTTTCTGAGTGCAAAACCAAGTAGTGGGACCCAATAGAAAAAATTGTGAAAGTAATATTTAGATGGGATTAAAATGCATGGTGTAGATGTCACTATTATGGTGAATTTGGGCATATTGAAGAAAACTATGTGAAACATCATATGAGAAAAAGAGATACTATAAAAAGGTGTTTTATTTGTATAGAACTTGGACATATTGCCAATAACTATATGAACAAAGGTAGTATTGAAGATGAAAAGAAAGCCAAATCTAACAATATCAAAAAATAAATGCGGCAAAAATGGGTACCAAAATCTCTAGAGAATGCAAGTCAAAATCATGAAGTATTTGATATGCAAGTAAATAAGCTGGGTGGTTCAATCATTTCAACTTAGGTCCTTATAAAGATCACTAGAATTGTGATTTAGAAGAAGTAATCTAACATCAGTTCCAGATAGAAAGAAGAAAGATGAACAACATGTTCAAGATGTGCATGGATCACCTACTATGATGGAAAGTAGGAGAGCTTACCAAGCAAGGTCAGGTTGCATATTGTTGTAATCACAAATTGGGAGTTCTTACCAAGTGATAGTGACTCTACTAAGTTGTGGATTTCTTCTAAGCATTAAATAATAGGATGAGTGGAGGACAACCTATCATTTAGTGAGCGTGAATTATGAAGCATTAATGACAATCGAACAAAGGAAATAGTTAAAAGGAAGAAATCAAATGCATTATTTCACTCTAAATTCCCATAGCTATTTGTGAAGAGTGAATTCAAAGCTCCCAAGTAATTTAAGTATTTTTTTTGAAGAATTCTTGAATTTTTCAGAAACCCTATTGAGCATGGCATCTTCAAGTAACAAAGTGATGAAAGGTTTTGAAATTTTGGTTCATGGACTCGACTAGAAAGCACCTAATTTCAAGTTGAGTCTAGAAATTGTAGAGGCACTTGACCTAGCTAGTGCATATTCTAAAATTTAACCTAAGATATTAAGCATACATCACATCTATTCCTTTCACCACTATTCTACTTAGGAACTCAAAACCATAGAGATGAATGATGCATACCAAGAATTGTGTGTCGATGGTGCATTAAAACTTAAACATCAAAATTTAAAAAGAAAGGGCTTGATGCATATCTCTCATGTGCCAAGAGACTTTCAGGTCAAGTGGATTAGATATATTATAAGCCATGTACACAATGGGAAGTTATGGTTGGACCCAACCATTCAAATAATGAAGAAAATGATTCACAAAATCATTGGGCTTCTAATGATAAAAAAAGCTAAAACAAGCCAAACCCTAGGTTAGGTTGAATTGGAAAAGAAAACTCTTGCCAAGTGGGATGAAAGATGTATGAATATTAATGTTGTAATAAACATAGATTTGATGTTTATCATACATGTAAACAACTTGTCATGTGAATTTTTCAATCTTTCATACAAGGTTTTGAAGAATAACCTATTCTTTGACCCTACTGAGTTACTGTTGAACCAATTCAACAAAAACATGGAGAGAATCAAAGGATCGAACAATAACCCATGTAAGTTTGAATCTCTTTTGACATGTTTATTCTTCTTTATTCATAAATTTTCCCCTTCCAAAGATACAATAGTATGGAGGAAGGATGTTCCTATTTTATATCAGATCAATGGGTATATAGCAGAGATGGATGAAAATTTTGTTAAAATCATGGATACCTATGTTGAATCATTCAAGGAAAAGATGCATAATAGATTTAGGATTCCTACAAAGCTTATAGAAGATTACAAGGATGATACCTATTTTATTGGGTGGACTATGAAAAAGTATACATTCAGGTAGTCAAACCTATAGTGGCATGGGTCAAGCCTTTAGAGTATGAGGATAACATTGATTATACTAAGGATATCATAGAGGCTCTATTAAATGAGACTATGGATCCTAAAGCCACATATTTTGGGTCATATGATGAGGTAAAGGCAAGAATTAAGCTTAAGATCAAGAGACCTCAAGAAGTGAATAAATCAAGGAAAAGAGTAGAGCAGCTACTAAAATGAACTAACAAAGGAAGTTATCCTCTAATTCTTACCAAGGGAAAAGGTGATGATATAGAAGATGATGATGTAGAGGATGAAGAAGCAGAAACCAAATCTAAGGAAGAAGATCCTCTCAAGAAGAAAGGTAAGGTTATCATAACTAGACCTGCTAAGTCATCCCCTATTGTATTCAGAAGAAGGGCACCCAAGTCTATGAAGAAATTGAAGTTAGTTGAAGATGAAGACAAGTAGGTTATTTTCAAGAGATTTGCACCTATACTTCAAGAGAGGTTTAAGAAGATGTAAGAAGGAACCAACATGACATGTTTTAAATTTCTCAAGTATGAGACAAGGAAGAAGAGAAAAGGTAGATTGGAGATACTATTATGACCAAATTGGGAAAATGGAAGTATTCACTAGATGAGCTTTTATAACAAATTCCTAATAAACTTATGCAACCAATAAAGCCTAGATGGAAAAATTTAGAAAAGACTACCAAGGACATTTTTGAACAAACCTTGAAGTAACTCATGCCAAATCTTAGTAAGGAGGTAAATGTGTTGTTGAAGTAGAATGAGAAGAAGCTTACTCTCAAGTTAAAAACTTCTATGATATTGCTTAAGGACATTGAATATGTGGTGAAGGAAGCCACAACTATATGGAAGAACCTATATGCGTTGCATCAACCTAGTGACTTTCTTCTACGTGTTGATGACAATGATGATGAATATGAGGAAAAAAATGTAGAAATAAAAGATGATGAACTAGATGATGTCAATCTGGTGATGAGGATGAAGAACATGAAGCTACTGGAGGAAGCCTTACAGATATTCAAATCTTTGACAAAATTGATGCAAAGAAAATTGTAGCAACTTTCATGGCCTCGTTTTCTCACTCTCTGAGCACAACCTTAGTTCAATCTAGCTCAAAGATAGCTTCTAGCAAGTTGGTTATGGATACCACTACCATACTAGCCAGCCAACCAAGCTTTGAATCTAATTAGCCAAATGTTACATTGACTAAAGTTCCCAACACTTCATCTTCCAAGAAGCAAGGTCCTCCATCATCAAGCTTGATTGAGAAATAACAAGGTATTCCTACTGTTTGTGTCATTTCAACATTTATTGGTAGTCCATTAATTTCTACAATTGTTTCAATTTTCCAAGTATATCCATAGCTAGTGCAATGATAGTTGAGAACCAATCTCAATCAAGTACTAAAGTCCTAGACAACAGAAAGAAATTTGTTTCCACCATTGTAAAGGAAAAGGAAAAGGAAACAGAAGCTATTGATATGGATGAGGATGTAGTTTGTAGTGCCCACTCTCGTTCACATCTTTTCTAGACATATTGTTGCTATTATTATCAAACTATGATGGACTAGTTTTATGTTGATGGATTAGTCGTATTGTTTTGACACTATTAGACATTATGTTATGGATTCAGTGGTTATGTGATGAGATCATTTAGACTTTAAATTTCATGCATACATGATGATCATTATATTGTTTTAAGTTATTGTTGATGATTAGTTGGATGGTTTATTATCTCATGTGTTTTATTATAGATACTTACCCTATACTTGCATGTGTATGGTGTGTGTGTTTTCATATTGTGTGGCATTTCTAATGTGGTTAAGGAAGGGATTCATAGTCACCTACTTAGTTGGGATCTACACTATGCACCACTTCCGGCCATTGTCTGTTTAGCTTAGTATTATATATATTGTATGTACATGCATGGTTTTTCTGCAGGTTGCAGGTACCGGGTATCAACTTCCTTGAATTGCCAGGATGAGCGTACCCTATTATACTATCTCAATGATAAGAGAAGGGAGATAAATTCTCAAGTCCAAATCCCAAACCCTTAAGCCAATTGTCCTAGTGAGGTAGGACAAGTATCTGGATATTTTACCCACCGAATGTGTTAGATGACATAATTCATGATTTTTAATCCTTTAGACTAATTTTGTGTGATTTTCTCTATGATGGGTTTTCATATTTTATCTTGGAGGTTGTTAGTACCCAAGGTGGTCTCAATTTTACAAAACTTTCAGTTTCAGAGGTTGAACCTCTTTGAACCACTTCAAACTGAAAGTTTGAAGTAATTCAAAGTAGTTTGACGTTTCAAAGCAGATCTTCAGGGTCCTTTTCAATAGTTCAAAATGGTTCAATTTGTTTGAAGTTACAGGTTTGAATTCATAAAATATTCAAAGATCAAAGCTTCGAAGTTCAAAGCAGTTCAAATGGGTTCAAAATATAGAAAGGTTAATTCATGGAGATTCAGGTCTAGGCTCAAATTGCTAGATTTGATGGTTCAGTTGACCCCTCTTGCAGGTTCAATGCAAGCGAAGTTCAGATGTTGGGTTCAAAATGCAATTTGTTAGTGCAAAAAAGTTCAAAATCTATCCTTGGTCTATGATCCAGGGTCAGTGCAGAAGATTCAGGGACAAAATTTTAGCTCAACGTCTTCAAGTTTGGTGATCGAGTGCAGGGGTATAGGAAGTTCAAGTTCAAACTTCATTGGAAGCTTTGTCAAATTTAGAAAATTCATTTTGGTACTCCAATTCAAATTTTAGTATTCAAAGATGCAAACATACAAATCGGGATCTCAGTCATAAATGGATCAGAATAAGTATGAGGCAAGGTGGCAATACATACACAATGGTGCTTCAAATCCCTCTCGTTACTAGTATACAAACTCAAGTTCAAATGTCTTCAATTTAAAAGCTCAAAGGTCACTCTTTAATACCAAAATCAATGCAGGCTCGGGTACCTCTGGTTTGGAGAATCACAAATACGAGGCGGCTAGAGACCTCAAATTCAATTGGTGATCTAGTTCTAGTCTACAAGAATAATTCAAGGAGGAATTTAAAACTCGTGACATCCAAAATTGAGAACGATAGCAATATAGGCCATTCTATATAACATAGTCTGGAATGAAGGTCGCAATATTCATATTTAGACACACATTTTAACAGTTTGGCAAAACAATCGAAGATGGCCCATGAGTTCACATAACACTTTGGATAGGGGATTTGTCTTGACATGATCCAATTAATATATAAGCAAGTACAATTCAAAAAAGGAACCATATGAGTCATGCAGAACCCTCAGTCGACTATAGATGCCTACATTAAAAAGCTTAGGAAAATCAAACTCTTTGTAAGAGTTGTGGAAGGAATTGGGCTTGAAAGCTATTTTGGTAAGCCAAAATTGTCATACATGAGAATAGTTTTGGACAAATTGGGCATTCTTGACTTTCCTATTTGGCTCACTGAAGTCGATATTAACTTTGGCTATAAAGTACGGGTCATGAATGCATAACTTCTGTGCATCGTGTCTAGCAGAATCTGTGACAGCATAAAAGTAGTAATAATGAACTCTGCCACAAAATATTCATCGATGCCTGACAGTATGAAAGAAGAAAGTATGAGATGGTTGTTGAACTATGGGCATCGGGTTTTGATTAATCATGAAGACGTGGGTGTAAATACTCAAAAGCTACTCCATAACGCAAAATCTAAATGTTCTTCCCACGACTTGCTCAGCCATATAGATCCCAAAACAAACATCTGATGAAATCATCATGTATTGTCGAGTTAGTTGGAATATTACATATGCTAAGATATGATACCAAAACCCAAATGAATGATTCATTCTCATAAATGGAAGTTTGATCTGTACTATATGGAAGCTGAGCTTTATTTAGAATGATGATAACCTCATATATATTATTATTATGCCATGATGAAAGGAAGGAATTTCTGTGGCTATTTCTCTTCCCTCAGCATCGAGTTGCTTAAGGTATGAACACCCATAGGCTTAAGAGGAAATTGTGGAGGATCAATATAGCATACGGTTTCCTCTAGTGAGTAGAAATATGTTAATTGACATCAATAATGCATTAAAGTTTGGGTTAGTCACTTCCTATGGTGAATAAGGAAATGTGCAAAATTTTTCTATTAAACGTATCCTTACAAGATTCAGAGCCCCGAATTTAGGTGAAACAAATTGATGTTTTTCATGTATAGCTGTCTTCAGCTACATGAAAGTAAAAGACATTAGGTGGTTGAAAATGCTAGCAAATAATGACACGTGGAGAACATTATGCAAGGTGCAAAGGTTCATTTAACAGGTGTTATTATTCATTTCTTAATAAAATGCAAATCTGAAGATGACTGTCCATATCATTAAAGGAAGTTGTTACATTGCTAAAAGTAATTAGTAATAAAGTGTTTAATCATAAATTAAAATCTTATGCACATGCAAAAGGGAAAGAGGTATATGGAAAGACATGGGATAAAACAAAAAGGAGGTTGTAGAAAATCTTTAAAGAATCAGTTATCAAACTGACAAGTCATGGGAAGGAGAAAGTTTAAATAAGCTAGTGGCAGAGAAAGCAAGGGGTTCCAGTTTTCAAAATTCTGGCTGGGAGACTTTGGGGTACAGTAGGAAAGAGGCTATGAATATAGTGTTAGGAAGATTCCACTATTTCTTCCAGCAGCTACAGACTGTGTGCTATCCATAGAGGGAGATTTTTCAGTTCTGGGGGAAGGAATACAGACTTTGAAGCTGTAGCAGAACAGAGTTTTATTTGCTAGACTTTGTGTTAGTGATTAAATAGGATTTTGATTTTGAAATTTAATGTAGGGGAGATGGTTTTCATTTTTTGATGCATGTGTAATAGGATCTTTATAGTCTTTTACATCTTAAAGAAGGGAGGTCTGAAAGATATCTACAAATTGGAACTTTGAGTCCATGTAGTTCTTCTTTCTACTGATGGTTATATTGCTGTAACTTTCAGTTTTCTTTAAGTGCATTAGATTTGCTATTTTCTATATGAATTTGATATCAGGATCTTCTAGAAGCTTTGATTCATTTTTCCTCAGGAGAATGGAAATTTTTCTTTAACTTTTATCCTTTGAAATGCAGTATACAGCAGGTTAACTTTGTGTAATTTGTTTTATTCTGTCTCCTTTTTTTTTTTTTTGGTTCCTAGGTTTCGCATCTACTCTGTGTTTATAGGTAGATGTTAGATATCCTTTCGTGCTTTCTAGTAAAATCACTCACATTTAATTCACTATAAATCTTGCACGGGGAGCTATAACCGATACAAATTTAGAGGAAGGTTATCAATCCATGATAACCTATCCAACTGTTGGTGCTAGTTTGTCCTTTCACTTGGGCATTCAGGGTCGGATTTCCACATATTATCTTGAAGGACAATCTATTCACTAACATATTCTCTTGAAGGACAATGTATTCACTAAAAAATCTATTAGTGAAAAAATTGTCCTTCAAGAGAATATGTGGAAATCCGACCCTGAATGCCCAAGTGAAAGGACAACTTGACACCAATAGTTGGATAGGTTATTATTAGATTAATAACCTTCCTCTTAATTTTATCAGGTACAGCTCCTCATGCAAGATTTACAGTGAATTAAATGTGAGTTATTTTACCAAAAAACATGAAAGGATATCTAACATATGCCTGTAAACACAGAGTAGATGTGAAACCTAAGAACTAAAAAGAAAGGATATAGAATGAAACAGATTACAAAAAGTTAACCTACTGTATGATGCATTACAAAGGATAAAGTTAAAGAATGATTCCCATTCTCCTAAGGAAAAATGAATCAAAGCTTCCAAAAGATCCTGATATCAAATGCATATAGAAAATAGCACATCTGATGCACTTGAAGAAAACTGAAAGTTACCGCAACATAACCATCAGTGGAAAGAAAAAACTACATGGACTCAAAGTTCCAATTTGCAGATTTCTTTCAAACCTCCCTTCTTTAAGATGTAAAAGACTACAAAGATAATTTTACACATGTAATAGAAAATGAAAAGCATCTCTCCTACATTAAATTTCAAAATCAAAAGCCCTTTAATCACTAACACAAACTTTAGCAAATAAAGCTCTGTTCTGCTCTATTATGTATTCCTTTCCCATAAGATTAAAAAATCTCCCTCTACCCACAGCACACAATCTGTAGCTTTTGGAAGCCAAAAATGGAACCCTTAATTACTTTTCTGTCCACTTATTTAATCTTTCTCCTTCCCGTGAACTTTTAGTTTCATAACTGATTCTTGGAAGTATGCGTTCTTTGAAATCCTCCCTCTTTTTTAACTTTTAATCTTTCTTTAATAAAGATGAGAATGAAGGATTATGAGGGCTCATATGTTTTCTGACAGGTGGCGTATATAGCTGATGACTCATCAAATCATTCCCTTTAGATTATTCCTCTTGGGCTAATTAATTATTATTATTTTTAAATAAAGTGACCTTTTGGTTTATTTAGACTAATAATTTGCCCATTGTCTGTTGCCACGTGTTTTGTATTTTGCATTGATTTGGAAGCTCAAATCGACTCAACCATCATGATCTTGGGTATCAAATACTATGGATGTGTTTGAGCATTTGTATTTGAGAAAGATGCAACCTCCTCTTATAGAAGATTCAAACTGCCTTCACTAGTTATTATAACAAAGAATGGCTCGAAAGGGTCCTTTATTATTGGGATGGTGAACAATGTATCAGACAGAATCTACACCTTGTACCTAGCATTGAGCACTTATTCCTTACTACGGTTCATATCCATGAGTCTTCATATCTCAAGAAGCTTTTGCATTCCTTTATGGTCATATTTGAGCTTCTCCCTTAGCGGTTATAACTGTGAATTCTGCATGTTTTGAATGTAAACCCTAATAGCTAATTTCCCATTTGTTCTGAGGTTGAATGCATGTTATTGGCTCCACAATCCTATGTTTTAAATGTAGTGCTGACATCATAGGACATAGTTTACAATTGGACTTGGTTTCAATGAATGCATGATCTTTGTCGAAGACTTAGTTCTTGGTGGTGGAATCCCACAGTCTGTTGTCTTTGCCCAAATCATAATAGTGAGTTTGTTGTCAAGTCAAATCCCACAAACACACTATGAAACTAAGATCTTTGTCACCTCTAATTGCTATCTTCCTGCATACCAGTGTGGGCTACAAATGATTTCTTTTGGGTGTGAGTACAATTCTTCAAGACATTCTTCACATGACCCTTCCACAAGGCTGAATGTAATAGCAGACTCTATGCATACTTTCACCATCTTCTGAATGAATGTTGAAGCTATGTAGAGAAGCCAAGAGGGTATGGGTTCTGAAAATCATTCAACATTAATTCAAAATATTTGCTATACTTCTGCAAGATTTGGCTATATCTTCATATTTGTGCTTTGACTCGGCATGTTTATTATTTAGTTTATGCTTAGTGTTTTTTATAATCTCCTTACATTCTTTGTGAAGGAACCGGCTTCATTCACAATGGCTACTTGGCCACAACACAAATGCTAACATTAATGTGTTTGGAATGCCTTCGAAAATCACAGCACATGGAGTTCATGATTCATAAACTCCTTTTTCTTGCTAGAAAGATCAATTGAAAGGCTTCGAAAGAAGTTTAAAAACTTGTGAATTGTGATTTTGAATCACCTCTTCCTTAGATGTGATGTTTGGTATGATCAGCCATGACAAAAATATAATAAACTACAGTGCAATGTGAAGCATTTTCTTTATCAAGTCGGCAGCTAATGAGTTGCTTAATAGACATATTAGGAATTGATTAAGCATAAATATTTTGATTCAAATCTTTATGTCTTTATGTTTCCTCCCTCAGCTATCTACCACAATCTCTCATTGTTCATTGTGCCTTGTTGAATTCAAATTGACATCTTCGCATTAGCATTTGAATCATCTCTGGTTATATACATCTGATGGAGCATGTCTAGGGATTTGTAGAGGCTTCTTTTATTTGGTTCAAAAGAGGATGTTTATGTTGAGTTGAACCCTTTGCAATCTCTTTTGAATTCATTTCTTGATCTCTTTAACCAAATGAAAAGATCCTAGGCTAGATCCCAAAACTCAAACTTCGAAACTCTGAAACCTTCAAACTAATATGTATCAAGTCACAAGGAATGTGGGAAATTTTGAGCTTTTCCTTCTGAACCTTGAATATCTGAGAATCTGGGTCATTAGGTTACATTTCCTTGAAAGAACTTTGAAGATTTACCATGATAGTATTTTACTCTTTGACTGAGGAGTATATCCAAACTATAACCTCTGAACTTCTGCACTGAACCAATGAATTATCGAACCAATTTGAACTACTGAAACACTTTGAACCACTGCATATGAACTTCATCTTAATTTGCACCCTTGCACTTTCTTGAAGTCATGGCACTAACAAACTGAACCTGGCAAATGCATTGAGATAGAATTCTGAACTTTTCTAACCATTCTGCATTTTTGAACTGAATTGCTTTGAACTGTCGAACTACTTTGAACTACTTCAAAATTTAGTTTGAAGTGGTTCAAAGAGGTTCAACCTCTGAAAATTAAAGTTTAAAAACTGAGACCACCTTGGGTACTAACAGGGGCTCTAACTGCAGGACAAATTTTGATGCAAAGTTAGAGAACTCTAGCAATCTCTAGGAAAGAATAGTGCCTTATCCATTGGGCAAATAGAGTCAGCAAGAGAAGACCGGGAGCTGCTTGCAGAGAGGGCAGAGGGGACCAGGGCAACACCAACAAACCAAAACCAACAACAAACACTCACACTACTAGCAAGCACGAAGCTTGCAAATTATTCAAACTACACTATGCACCACAAAACTTATTTACAAAATATCTACAAAGGTAGGAAGAGAACCTACCATGAGGACCAGAAGAAAGGAAAGGAATCATGCAAATCCATTTATCGGCTGGGAGAAGTAGCGTCCTTTCCAGAGCGGCAAGTCATGTCTCATTGGAACATCTCCAAACCATAACGTGCCGATGACTCTTTAAATGCCAAACTTCAAACTAACCGCGTGCATGCATATGTTGATCCAACCTTCTTTTCTGAACAGCCACAATTCATCATAATATTCTCCTTCACCAAAAGATGATATGCAATCATTAGAAACATTGTCATGCAGATTCAACTCTAGTGTATGGTCATGATCATCTCGCAGCCATAATGACACCTCCTTCAACATAGGATCAGTTCTTCGATATATGTTTTCTCTATTTCTTTGAAGGAACCATCTATCATCAAACGTGCCATGAATTCTATTCTTTTCTCTTCCCAAAATGTCATCAAACTTTTCAACATTTCTTCCACAATCCCAATCAGTAACACTCGGATCGAGTGATGAAAAAAATGTTTTTATGACCTCGTCTTCTTCATCAAGAATTGCATTCTTTAACGCATATGTTGAATCATGTCTAGATTGAAGGTCAGCTTCATATTTTTCTATCTCAATAAGAAATTCAGCAAAGGTGTCTTCATCTAGATGTATCTTTTTCTTGTCTCTATGAAGGAATGAGTCACCATCAAAAGGACTATTTGAAGAGAAATATTTCAGTTGAAGATATAACTAGAATTTGACAATGATTTCTTCTTGCTGATCAAGTAACATTCCTCTCCATGCTTCAACTGGGTAGTTTTCAAACTGATTATTAATTTTAGTATCTTTATCATAGAAAAGAAACTTCTTTTCATGCACTTTCACCTTGTCATAGTTACATATTTCATCATCAAATGGAAAAAGTCTTTGCAAGAACTCGTCATTGGTTTGCAACCACAAGGAATCATCTTCATTCTTTATAATGTTAGGAAGTTCATTTTCAGATTGTATGTTATTCTGGACTCTTTCATCAAGAAGACTTTCCCTAGAAAGATGATCAATATCAAAGGTGAAAGATTGAAAATTCGGAGGCGAGTTGTCTACTTCTTCATCAATAGGAACTTCTGAAATAGGGAGACTATCAACATATTTAAAATTGAAATTCTCAAGATGTGGAGAAAATGATTTGAATATATTTCCACTAAAATCACCATCATCTACAAGGCTTTCTACTGCAAACTCTTTAGAATTGAAAGATTCAAGAACAGGATCTCTTTCCACATTCCCCTTCAAAGGATTAATGCCCCCATAGTCTCTTGTGGCATTTAACAGTTCATTTTCAGAAAAGACACCTAGAGACAATATTTCAACAGAAACTTTAGGAAAAGAATAACCACTATGATCTTCTATTGTACCAATTTCAGCATGAGATGAAAGATCTTGAGATAAAATTTCATCATTATTGCTTACCTTTTCTCCGCTATGGGTACAGATATTCTCATCTGCCGAAGTCAGATCTTTTGGAGCTTGGAGTATTTTTTACTATACCTCTTGGTCACTAATGACAAATAGATTGAGATATCTAGGTGAAACTATGACAATGGGAGCTTTATCATCATCTTCCCTCAAATGCTCGTTCAACTGAACTACTTCCTCTTGAATAATTTTCTCCTATTTGCATTCCATTTTAGCTATCTCTTCTTTTTCACATGCATCTCCTTCTTCTTCTAGATCTTGCACTTGAGGTTTCTTCTGGATGAGAATTGCACCATAAAAAGAATTTAACCAGCCCAATTGTTTTGAAAGTTCTCTAGTAACCTCTCTGATAGGATCATTTTGGAAAGGTGGGATGAAGACAAAGATTTTTGAGTTATCTTTGTCTCTTGCTGGAATCCATTCCTTCAGGATTTCTTGATTTGTAAGGAAGACTTTTCAGGATTCTTACCCAATAGAGCTGGCAACCTCCATCTTCAGGTAGGTACCTATAGATTTCTGAGAAAAGAAAACACTAAAATTGGAATTCTTTCCCTAGTAGAGTCACCAAAAATCAAGAGTTTGATCGGGGTAGTAGAATAGATTAGGGACGAAGAATCGTTGAAGGCCAATGATTTCACCTCCTTGGCAAGCATTGAATCTATGTTGCACCTTAATGAGAGCTTGATGCCACATCAAAACTGAAAGGTAAAAGAGTATAAGCGGCAAAAAGATGCATGCAGAGCCTGGGTGATGAGCTTGAAGAAACCATACTCCCATGCTATGCAAGAATTTGTATCCACATTTTAGAGTTGGAAGATGGTGCATCAAATGGTTGGAGAAGAGGAGAAAACTGATGCGGATACTGGGAGTTGAACGGTCGCCGGTTGGGGCTTTTCTTTTTGATAACTATTTTCTAGTTTTATAATTGTTTCTTGTACCAATCTGATAGGTCTGGGTTTTAATGGAGGCCCTTCAGGTTTGAAAAACTATAACTATTGGGGCATTGAACTGTGTTTTTTTTTAAGCAAATAGGTGATTGAAAACAGAGATTAGATAGTAATATTTTAACATAGATTTGATTTTGATAATAGTATTTTGGGAACCAGTATATGAATGTTTTGACTTTCAAGGACTTGGTGCATTAAAGTTCAAATATACATATATGAAGAATTTTGAATTATGCTTTGAAACTTTGTGTTCAGAATGTTGAATTATTATTACTTTGTGAATGTGATTAGACATTTCAGAAATCCCAAAATGTTGTTGTTTGATTGTAAGTTCTTTAAAAGTTTTTTTTTCATTCATTGTTAATGATAAATGTTAAAATTTAAGCGGAAGTTCATTCTTTGAAGTGAATTTTCTTCTCTACATTAGTTCAATCTGTTCATCTTCGAGCAGTTCCTTTTCTATATAATTACCTCACTACCCAGGAGTAGTTGAGAGACCTTTATGCACTTTGGGAATAGTGTGAAAATGATTTTAAATTTATTTCAAATCTAATAAGGGAGCTGTACCTTTAGAAATTCAGAGAGGCAGTGTAAAGTAAGATAAGAGTGCTTCTTCAACTGCAGTGAATGATTTTGTTCTTTGTGATATTTGGGTATAGAGTTAATTTGGTAAACCAATTAAAAGGACAAATCTATCCTTTTAATTGGTTTACCAAATTAAGTCTATACCCAAATATCACAAAGAACAAAATCATTCACTGCAGTTGAAGAAGCACTCTTATCTTACTTTACACTGCCTCTCTGAATTTCTAAAGGTACAGCTCCCTTATTAGATTTGAAATAAATTTGAAATCATTTTCACACTATTCCCAAAGTGCATAAAGGTCTCTCAACTACTCCTGGATAGTGAGGTAATTATATAAAAAAGGAACTGCTCGAAGATGAACAGATTGAACTAATGTAGAGAAGAAAATTCACTTCAAAGAATGATCTTCCTCTTAAATTTTAACATGTATCAGTTTGAAAACTGCAAAACTAATATCGATTAAAAATATGTTGGTGAACAGATTGTCCTGCTTTAAAGAAACATGCAAATATGACCGTGGATGCCCAAATGACAGAACAAGCTAACACCAATAGTTGGATAGGTTATCATGGGTTAATAACCTTCCTCTAAATTTTTATTGGGTACATCTCCCCGTACAAGGTATTCAATGAATCAAATGTAAATGCTTTTACTAGAAAGCATAAAAGGATATCAAACATCCACCCGTAAGTACAGCGTGGATGTGACAATCTATACTAAAGCACGAAAAGAAACTAAAGAACAAAAAATGACACAAAGTTCATTTGCTAAATGTTGCATCATGTAATAAGAATAAAACTAACTATTTCATCTTCCTGAAAGGATTGAAATCATAGCCTTTAACATGAAAAAAGAACAATGGCATTGAACTGTAATGTTCAGAGAAAACTAAAAATGCCTCAAAGTAAAAATTCAATGGAAGGAAAAACACATTATAGCTAAAGTTAAATGCATTTCACCTCCAGCCTCCCTTCTCTAACTGTGTAGACCACAAAGCTTCTTTCACAGGTTACAATCCAACTAATATTCAATGAAAATAGAAATTCTTCCTATCATATTACATCAAGCATCAAATACTTTTACCCAATCTCAAACACACAGTTCTGAAAAGAAAAGAACTATGCTCGTGTTTTGCACTCGTTTGGCCCCTCAAGAAGATGAAACCATCCTGTCAAAAACTTCTTCTCCTCCTGTGTCAAACACGCAGTCTCCAATCTGGAAGAAGAGGAAAAAGAATTGGAACCCTCTTTAACTGTATTCATAGTTCTCCAAATCCTATTTAATAGGATGGTTTCATCTTTAAGAGTTGTGGAAGGAATTGGGCTTGAAAGCTATTTTGGTAAGCCAAAATTGTCATACACGAGAATAGTTTTGGACAAACTGGGCACTCTCAACTTTCCTATTTTGCTCACTAAAGTCGATATTAACTTTGGTTATAAAGCATGGGTCATGAATGCATAACTTATGTGCATCGTGTCTAGCAGAATCAGTGACAACATAGTAGTAGTAATAATGAACTCTACCACAAAACATTCATCAATACCTAACAGTATGAAAGAAGAAAGTATGAGATGGTTGTTGAAGTATGGGCATCGATTTTTGATTAATCATGAAGATGTGGGTGTAAATACTCGAAAGCTACTCCATAACACAAAATCTAAATGTTCTTCCTGCAGCTTGCTCGGCCATATAGATCCCAAAAAAAACATCTGATGAATACATCATGGATTGCTGAGTTAGTTGGAATATTACATATGCTAAGATATGATACCAAAACCTGAATGAATGATTCATTCTCATAAATGGAAGTTCGATCTATACTATATGGAAGATGAGCTTTATTCAGAATGATGATAACCTCATATATATTATTATTATGCCATGATGAAACAAAGGAATCTTTGTGGCTATTTCTCTTCCCTCAGCATCGAGTTGCTTAAGGTATGGACACCCATAGGCTTGAGAGGAAATTGTGGAGGATCAGTATAGCATATGGTTTCCTCCAGTGAGCAGAAATATGTTAATTGACATCAATAATGTATTTAAGTTTGGGTTAGTCACTTCCTATGGTGAATAAGGAAATGTGCAAAAGTTTTCTATTAAATGTATCCTTACAAGATTCAGAGTCCCGAATTTAGGTGAAACAAATTGATGTTATTCATGTATAGTTGTCTTCAAATACATGAAAGTAGAGGACATTAGGTGGTTGAAAATGCCAGAAAATAATGACACGTGGAGAGCATTATGCAAGGTGTAGAGGTTCATTTAACAGGTGTTATTATTCATTTCTTAATAAAATGCAAATCTAAAGATGACTGTCCATATCATTAAAGGAAGTCGTTATATTGCTAAAAGTAATTAGTAGTAAAGTGTTTAATCATAAATTGAAATCTTATGCACATGCAAAAGGGAAAGAGGTATATGGAAAGACATGGGACAAAACGAAAAGGAGGTGGTAGAAAATCATTAAAGAATCAGTTATGAAACTGAAAAGTCACGGGACGGAGACAGTTTAAATAAGCCAGTGGCAAAGAAAGCAAGGGGTTCCAATTTTCTGAAGTCTAGTTGGGAGACTTTGGGCTATAGGAGGATAGGGGCTGTGAATACAGTGTTAGGAAGATTCCACTATTTCTTCCAGCAACTACAGACTATGCGCTGTCAGCAGAGGGAGATTTTTCAATTCTGGGGGAAGGAATACAGACTTTGAAGTTGTAGCAGAACAGAGTTTTATTTGCTGGACTTTGTGTTGGTGATTAAAGAGGATTTTGATTTTGAAATGTAATGTAGGGGAGATGGTTTTCATTTTCTAATGCATGTGTAATAGGATCTTTGTAGTCTTTTACATCTTAAAGAAGGGAGGTCTGAAAGATATCTGCAAATTGGAACTTTGAGTCCATGTAGTTCTTCTTTGCATTGATGGTTATGTTGCTATAACTTTCAGTTTTCTTTAAGTGCATCAGATTTTTTGTTTTCTATATGCATTTGATATCAGGATCTTCTAGAAGCTTTGATTCATTTTTCCTCAGGAGAATGGAAATTGTTCTTTAACTTTTGGTTCCTAGGTTTTGCATCTACTTTGTGTTTACAGGTAGATGTTAGATATCCTTTCCTACTTTCTGGTAAAAGAACTCACATTTAATTCACTATAAATCTTGCACGGGGAGCTGTACCCGATAAAAATTTAGAGGAAGGTTATCAATCCATGATAACCTATCCAACTATTGGTGTTGGTTTGTCCTTTCACTTGGGCATTTAGGGTAAAATTTCCACATATTCTCTTGAAGGACAATCTGTTCACTATCATATTCTCTTGAAGGACAATCTATTCACTAACATATTCTCTTGAAGGACAATCTGTTCACTAAAAAATCTATTAGTGAACAGATTGTTTTTCAAGAAAATATGTGGAAAACTGACCCTGAATGCCCAAGTGAAAGGACAACTTGACACCAAAAGTTGCATAGGTTATTATTAGATTAATAACCTTAATCTAAATTTAATTAGATATAGCTCCCCGTGCAAGATTTACAGTGAATTAAATGTGAGTGCTTTTACTAGAAAGCATGAAAGGATATCTAACATCTACCTATAAACACAAAGTAGACGTGAAACCTAAGAACTAAAAAGAAAGGATACAGAATGAAACAGATTAGACAAAATTAACCTGCTGTATGCTGCATTACAAAGGGTAAAGTTAAAGAATGATTCCCATTCTCTTGAGGAAAAATGAATCAAAGCTTCCAGAAGATCCTGATATCAAATGCATATAGAAAACAACACATCTGATGAACTTAAAGAAAATTTAAAGTTACCGCAACATAACCTTCAGTGGAAAGAAAAAACTACATGGACTCAAAGTTCCAATTTGCAGATTTCTTTCAAACCTCCCTTCTTTAAGATGTAAAAGACTACAAAGATACTTTTACACATGCAACAGAAAATGAAAACCATCTCTCCTACATTAAATTTCAAAATCAAAAGCCTCTTTAATCACTAACACAAACTTTAGCAAATAAAGCTCTATTCTGCTCTTTTATGTATTCCTTTCCCTCAGGATTGAAAAATCTCGCTCTGCCCATAGCACACAGTCTATAGCTTTCAAAAGCCAAAAATGGAACCCTTAATTACTCTACTATCCACTTATTTAATCTTTCTGCTTCCCGTGACCTTTTAGTTTCGTAACTGATTCTTGGAAGTATGAGTTCTTTGAAATCCTCCCTCTTTTTTAAATTTTAATCTTTCTTTAATAAAGATGAGAATGAAGGCTTACGAGGGCTCATATGTTTTCTAACAAGTGGCGTATATATCTGATGACTCATCAAATCATTCCCTTTAGATTATTGCTCTCAGGTTAATTAATTATTATTATTTTTAAATAAAGTGACCTTTTTTTTAATTTAGACTGATAATCTGAACATTGTCTGTTTCCATGTGTTTTGTATTTTGCATTGATTTGGAAGCTCAAATTGACTCAACCATCATGATCTCGGGTATCAAATACTGTGGATGTGTTTGAGCATTTGTATTTGAGAAAGATGCAACCTCCTCTTATAGAAGATTCAAACTGCCTTCACTAGTTATTATAACAAAGAATGGCTCGAAAGGTTCCTTTATTATTTAGATGGTGACAGATGTATCAGACAGAATCCACACCTTGTACCTAGCATTGACCACTTATTCCTTACTATGGTTCATATCCGCAGGTCTTCATATCTCAAGAAGCTTTGGCATTCCTTTATGGTCATATTTGAGCTTCTCCCTTAGCGGTAATGACTGTGAATTCTACATGTTTTGAATGTAAAACCCGATAGCTAATTTCCAATTTGTTTTGAGCTTGAATTCATGTTATCGACTCCACAATCCTATGTTTTAAATGTAGTGCTGACATCATAGGACATAGTTTACAATCGGCCTTGGTTTCAATGAATGCATGATCTTTGTCGAAGACTTAGTTCTTGGTGATGCACCACAAAACTTATTTACAAAATATATACAAAGGTAGGAAGAGAACCTAACGTGAGGATCAGAAGAAAGGAAAGGAATCATGCAAATCCATTTACTGGCTTGGAGAAGTAGCGTCCTTTCTGGAGTGGCAAGTCATGTCTCATTGGAACAGCTCCAAACCATAACGTGTCGATGTATCTTTCAATGCCAAACTTCAAACTAATCGCATACATGCATATGCTGATCCAACCTTCTTTTCCAAATAGCCACAATTCATCATAATATTCTCCTTCACCAAAAGATAATATGGAATCTTTAGAAACATTGTCGTACAGATTCAACTCTATTGTATGGTCATGATCATCTTGCAGCCATAATGACACCTCCTTCAACATAGGAACAGTCCTTGGATATATGTTTTCTCTATTTCTCTCAGGGAACCAGCTATCATCAAACGTGCCATGAATTCTATTCTTTTCTCTTCCCAAAACGTCATCAAACTTTTCAGCATTTCTTCCACAATCCCAATCAGTAACACCCGGATCGACTGATGACAAAAATCTGTTTATGACCTCCTCTTCTTCATAAAGAATTGCATTCTTTAACGCATATGCTGAATCACTGCTAGATTGAAGGTCAGCTTCATATTTTTCTATCTCAACAAGAAATTCAGCAAAGGTGTCTTCATCTGGAGGTATCTTTTTCTTGTCTCTATGAAGGAATGAGTCACCATCAAAAGGACTATTTGAAGAGAAATCTTTCAGCTGAGGATATAACAAGAATTTGACAATGATTTCTTCTTCCTGATAAAGTGACATTCCTCTCCATGCTTCAGCTGGGTAGTTTTCAAACTGATTATTAATTTTAGTATCTTTATCATAGAAAAGAAACTTCTTTTCATGCACTTTCACTTTGTCATAGTTACATATTTCATCATCAAATGGAAAAAATCTTTGCAAGAACTCGTCATTGGTTTGCAAGCACAAGGAATCATCTTCATTCTTTATAATGATAGGAAGTTCATTTTCAGATTGTATGTTATTCTGGATTCTTTCATCAAGAAGACTTTTTCTAGAAAGATGATCAATATCAAAGGTGAAAGATTGGAAATTCGGAGGTGAGTTGTCTACTTCTTCATTAATAGGAACTTCTGAAATAGGGAGACTATCAACATATTTAAAATTGGAATTCTCAAGATGTGGAGAAAAAGATTTGAATATATTTCCACTTAAATCAACATCACCTATAGGGCTTGCTACTGCAAACTCTTTAGAATTGAAAGATTCAAGAACAGGATCTCTTTCCACATTCCCTTTCCAAGGATTAATGCCCCAACAGTCTCTTGTGGGATTTAAAGGTTCTTTTTTATAAAAGACACCCGGAGACAATATTTCAACAGAAACTTCAGGAAAAGAACAACCACTATGATCTTCTATTGTACCAATTTCAGCATGAGATGAAAGATCTTGAGATAAAATTTCATCATTATTGCCTACCTTTTCTTCGCTATGGGTATAGATATTCTCATCTATCGAAGCTAGATCCTTTGGAGGTTGGAGTATTTCTGACTGTACCTTTTGGTCACTGATGAGAAATAGATTGAGATATCTGGGTTAAACTGTGACAATGGGAGCTTTATCATAATCTTCCCTCAAATGCTCCTTCAACCGAACTACTTCCTCTTGAATATTTTTCTCCTATTTGCATTCCATTTCAGTTGTCTCTTCTTTTTCACATGCATCTCCTTCTTCTTCTAGATCTTGCACTTGAGGTTTCTTCTGGATGAGAATTGCACCATAAAAAGACTTTAACCAGCCAACTTGTTTTGCAAGTTCTCCAGTAACCTCTCTGATAGGATCATTTTGGAAAGGTGGGATGAAGACAAAGATTTTTGAGTTATCTTCGTCTCTTTCTAGAATCTATTCCTTCCGAATTTCTTGATTTGTAAGGAAGACTTTCTGACATTCTTCCTCAATAGAGCCGCCAACCTCCATCTTCGGGTAGGTACCTATAGATTTCTGAGAAAAGAAAACACTAAAACTGCAATTCTTTCCCAAGTAGAGTTGCCAAAAATCAAGAGTTTCACTAAGGCAGTAGAACAGATCAAGGACAAAGAATCATCGAAGGCTAATGATTTCACCTCCTTGGCAAGCATTGAATCTATGTTACGCCTTAATGAGAGCTTGATGCCACATCAGAACCGAATGGTAAAAGAGTATAAGTGGTAGAAAGATGCATGTAGAGCCTGGGAGATGAGCTTTAAGAACCCATACTCCCATGCTATGCAAGAATTTGTATCCATGTTTCAGAGTTGGAAGATGGTGCGTCAAACCATTGGAAAAGAGGAGAAAAGTGATGCAGATACTGGGAGTTGAACGGTCGTCGGTTGGGGCTTTTCTGTTTGATAATTGCTTTCTAGTTTTATAACTGTTTCTTGCACCAATTTGATAGGTCTGGGTTTTAATGGAGGCCCTTCAAGTTTGAAAAACTATAAATGTTCGGGCATTGGACAGTGTTTTTTTTAAGCAAATAGGGGATAGAAAATAGAGATTAGATAGCAATATTTTAACATAGATTTGATTTTGATAACAATATTTTGGGAACCAGTAAATGAATGTTTTGGCTTTCAAGGACTTGGTGCATTAAAGTTCGAATATACATATATGAAGAATTTCGAATTATGCTTTGAAACTTTGTATTCAGAGTGTTGAATTATTATTACTTTGTGAATGTGATTCGACGTTTTGAAAATCCCAAACTGCTGTTGTTTAATTGTAAGTTCTTTTAAAGTTTTTTTTTCATTCATTGTTAATGATACATGTTAAAATTTAAGTGGAAGTTCATTCTTTGAAGTGAATTTTCTTCTCTACATTAGTTCAGTCTATTCATCTTCGAGCAGTTCCTTTTTTATATAATTGCCTCACTACCCAGGAGTAGTTGAGAGATCTTTATGCACTTTGGGAAAAGTGTGAAAATGATTTCAAATTTATTTCAAATCTAATAAGGGAGCTGTACCTTTAGAAATTTAGAGAGGAAGTGTAAAGTAAGATAAGAGTGCTTCCTCAACTGCAGTGAATGATTTTGTTCTTTGTGATATTTGGGTATAGAGTTAATTTGGTAAACCAATTAAAAGGACAAATCTGTTCACTAAATTATTAGTGAACAGATTTGTCCTTTTAATTGGTTTACCAAATTAACTCTATACCCAAATATCACAAAGAACAAAATCATTCACTGCAGTTGAGGAAGCACTCTTATCTTACTAATTTAGTGAATAGATTTGTCCTTTTAATTGGTTTACCATATTAACTCTATACCCAAATATCACAAAGAACAAAATCATTCACTGCAGTTGAGGAAGCACTCTTATCTTACTTTACACTTCCTCTCTGAATTTATAAAGGTATAACTCCCTTATTAGATTTGAAATAAATTTGAAATCATTTTCACACTTTTCCCAAAGTGAATAAAGATCTCTCAACTACTCCTGGGTAGTGAGGTAATTATATAAAAAGGAACTGCTCGAAGATGAACAGACTGAACTAATGTAGAGAAGAAAATTCACTTCAAAGAATGAACTTCCTCTTAAATTTTAACATGTATCAGTTTGAAAACTGCAAAACTAATATCAATTAAAAATTTGTTGGTGAACAAATTGTCCCGCTTTAAAGAAACATGCAAATATGACCCTGGATGCCCAAATGACAGAACAAGCTAACACCAACAGTTGGATAGGTTATCGTGGGTTAATAACCTTCCTCTAAATTTTTATTGGGTATAACTCCCCGTACAAGGTATTCAATGAATCAAATGTAAATGCCTTTACCAGAAAGCATAAAAGGATATCAAACATGCACCCGTAAGTACAGCGTAGATGTGACAATCTATAGATGTGACAGCGTAGATGTTGCATTATGTAATAAGAATAAAACTAACTATTTTGTCTTCCTGAAAGGATTGAAATTAGAGCCTTTAACATGACAAAAGAACAATGACATTGAACTGTAATGTTTAGAGAAAACTAAAAATGCCTCAAAGTACGAATTCAGTGGAAGGAAAAACAGATTATAGCTAAAGTTAAATGCATTTCACCTCCAGCCTCCCTTCTCTAACTGTGTAGACCACAAAGCTTCTTTCACAGGTTACAATCCAACTAATATTCAATGAAAATAGAAATTCTTCCTATCATATTACATCAAGCATCAAATACTTTTACCTAATCTCAGACAAAAAGTTCTGAAAAGAAAAGAACTATGCTCGTGCTTTGCACCCATTTGGCCCCTCAAGAAGATAAAACCATCCTGTCAAAAGCTTCCTCTCCTCCTTCCTGAAACACACAGTCTCCAATCTGGAAGAAGAGGAAAAAGAATTGGAACCCTCTTTAACTGTATTCACAGTTCTCCCAATCCTATTTAACAGGATGGTTTCATCTTTAAGAGTTGTGGAAGGAATTAGGCTTAAAAGCTATTTTGGTAAGCCAAAATTGTCATACATGAGAATAGTTTTGGACAAACTAGGCACTCTCAACTTTCCTATTTGGCTCACTAAAGTCGATATTAACTTTGGTTATAAAGCACAGGTCATGAATGCATAACTTATGTGCGTCATGTCTAGCAGAATCTGCAACAGCATAGCAGTAGTAATAATGAACTCTGCCACAAAACATTCATCGATACCTAATAGTATGAAAGAGGAAAGTATGAGATGGCTGTTGAAGTATGGGCATTAGGTTTTGATTAATCATGAAGACGTGGGTGTAAATACTCGAAAGCTACTCCATAACACAAAATCTAAATGTTCTTCCTGTGGCTTGCTCGGCCATATAGATCCCTAAACAAAAATCTCATGAAGACATCATGGATTGCCGAGTTAGTTGGAATATTACATATGCTAAGATATGATACCAAAACTTGAATGAATGATTCATTCTTATAAATGGAAGTTCGATCTGTACTATATGGAAGCTGAGCTTTTTTCAGAGTGATGATAACCTAATATATATTATTATTATTCCATGATGAAAGGAAGGAATGTCTGCGGCTATTTCTCTTCCCTCAGCATTGAATTCCTTAAGGTATGAGCACCCATAGGCTTAAGAGGAAATTATGGAGGATCAATATAGCATACTGTTTCCTCCAGTGAGTAGAAATATGTTAATTGACATAAATAATGGATTAAAGTTTGGGTCAGTCACTTCCTATGGTGAATAAGGAAATGTGCAAAAGTTTTCTGTTAAACGTATCCTTACAAGATTCGGAGTCTCAAATTTAGGTGAAACGAATTGATGTTATTCATGTACAACTATCTTTAGATAGATGAAAATAGAAGACATTAGGTGGTTGAAAATGCCAGCAAACAATGACACGTGGAGAACATTATGCAAGGTGCAGAGCTTCATTTAACAGGTGTTATTATTCATTTCTTAATAAAATGGAAATATGAAGATGACTGTCCATATCATTAAAAGGAAGTCGTTACATTGCTAAAAGTAATTAGTAATAAAGTGTTTAATCATAAATTAAAATATTATACACATGCAAAAGGGAAAGAGGTATATGGAAAGACACATGAAAAAATAGAAAGGAGGTGTTAGAAAATCTTTAAAGAATCAGTTATGAAACTGACAAGTCATGGGAAGGAGAAAGTTTAAATAAGCAAGTGGCAGAAAAAGCAAGAGGTTCCAATTTTCTCAATTATGGCTGGGAGACTTTGGGCTACAGCAGGACAGAGGCTATGAATACAGTGTTAAAAAGATTCCACTATTTCTTCTAGTAGCTACAGACTGTGTGTTGTTAGCAGAGGGAGATTTTTCAATTCTGGGGGAAGGAATACAAACTTTGAAACTGTAGCAGAACAGAGTTTTATTTGCTAGACTTTGTGTTAGTGATTAAAGAGGCTTTTGATTTTGAAATGTAATGTAGGGGAGATGGTTTTCATTTTTTGATGCATGTGTAATAGGATCTTTTTAGTCTTTTACATCTTAAAGAATGGAGGTTTGAAAGATATTTGCAAATTGGAACTTTGAGTCCATGTAGTTCTTCTTTCCACTAATGGTTATGTTGCTATAACTTTCAGTTTTCTTTAAGTGCATTAGATTTGTAGTTTTCTATATGCATTTGATATCAGGATCTTCTGGAAGTTTTGATTAATTTTTCCTTTTATCCTTTGAAATGTAGTATATAGTAGGTTAAGTTTGTGTAATTTGTTTTATTTTGTCTCCTTTCTTTTTTTTTGGTTCTTAGGTTTTGCATCTACTTTGTGTTTACAGGTAGATGTTAGATATCCTTTCGTGCTTTCTGGTAAAAGCACTCACATTTAATTCACTGTAAATCTTGCACGGGGAGCTGTACCCGATAAAAATTTAGAGGAAGGTTATCAATCCATGATAACCTATCCAACTGTTGGTGCTGGTTTGTCCTTTCACTTAGGCATTCAAGGTCGGATTTCCACATATTCTCTTGAAGGACAATCTGTTCACTAACAGAGGTCTATGGTGAATTTTCTATTAATTAAGTCTTAATAAATAGATTTAATTAATAAATTAATTATTTTAGAAAATTAATATAAAATATCATGTTATTTGATATTTTGATTATAATTAACTAAATGAGAATTAATTGAGGAAAAAAAGAATTAAATAAAAGAAAATTAGAAATTAAAATTAATAATAATAATAAAATAATAATAAAGTAATAAATAAATAATAATAATAAAAGTTATAAAAATTAAAATGAATGTTATAAATATTTAAATAGAAATTATATAAAAAGTGAATTGGAGTTATAAGCTTGCATGGGAATTAATGCACTTTTCTATTTCTCATGTGTCAACAACACGAGGGTTAGTGCATCAATTAGGCACATGGTGTCTACAACCCTATGGCTCATCTAGAAGGTTGGAAAAAACCCATGCTTAGTTGGTGACACCTTCTAGCTATTTCTAGAAGCATTCTAGATGTTTCCCGAGAGCTCTTTATATTTAGGCATTCCTAGAAGCTTAGACATAGTGCTTGGAGTGCAATTGGAGCATTGGAGGACTCGAGAACTTTGAAGAAGGGAGGAGCTTGCTCTACGGGTTTTCTGAGGAAGAGCGAATTAGCATCAAAATCCGGGTAGATTCTTGTGATTATACTTATGCTATTTTTGCATCTTGCATTCCCTATCTTTTTGGTATCTTCCATATGTCTTCTAAGGATTTTTCCTATTTTAATTTGTATGCATTCTCAATATCGGTAGTCAAATTTATTTGAGAATCTTATATGCATAAATTAGAAAAAAAAAAACACAGGGCTAGGGTTTAAATTCATAGCCAAACCCATTAGATTATTTATTGGATAAATTTTAGATCAAAAGTTTATAGGAAAATTTTGGAAATTAGAATTTCTAAATAAACTATTTATATTTTCGAATCTGCATACACACACACACACACACACACACACAAATATATATCCTTATATAAATATATACATATGTATGTATATACATATATTTATTTATTTATTTAATAATCGAATATCAAATCGCGATAGAGTTTCATGTTAATAAAATGCCATATCGCATGGAAACATTTTTATGAAAAAATGTTATTAAAAAAAATGTATTTATTAATGCACAGTGGGGACAGATGCCCATGCACCTGGGTTTGTTCACAGCGGGGTACCTGTAGTCACAAGAACTGTGACATTAGCAGGTACCATGTACCCACTATCGCCACAGGCCCTGCCACTGCAAGGTACCTACATGCGTATCGTGGCTTACATATTTGGGTGTTGCAACATTTGTATATGTAAAACATTGCATTCGATTTTATAATGTTATTTTAAAAATGTTTGTAAATAATGTTATTAGTTGTTAGCTAAATATATATATATGTATATATATATATATATATATATGTATATATATATATATATGTATATATATGTATATATATATGTGTATATATATCTATGTCATATATATCTATGTATATATATACATATATATATATATGTATATATATATATGTATGTATATATATATGTATATATATGTACATATATATATATGTATATATATACATAGATATATATACACATAGATATATATACACATATATATATACATATATATATATATACATATACATATACATATACATATATATATACACATATATACATACATATATATATACAGATATACATACATATATATATACATATATACATACATATATATATACATATATACATATATATATATATACATATATATATATACATATATATATACATATACATATATATATATACATATACATATATATATATATACATATATATATACATACATATATATATACATACATATATATATACATACATATATATATACATACATATATATATATATATATATATATATATATATATATATATACATACATATATATACATACATATATATATATACATACATATATAAATGATTGTTATATATATTTAATTTTTAGTTAAGGAAATTTTAAATATTTAAGATTTCAAATAAATAATGTTTCTTAATTGGAATTTGATTTAATTAAGGTTAGACAAAAATTATGAAATTTAAGTCATTTAACCTTTTAGTACCAATAGTAAATAGATAATAGCATGTGAATTCTAGAACACTTACAATGATTGAGTTGTTAGAGATAGAGGGAGAAACTTTTATCTATCAATACAAAAAAAAAACATGGGTTAGGTAAAACATGAAATTTCTCCACTTGATATTTAATTTGGGAAACGTAAACTGAGACTTTTACATTCAAGTTTGTAAATAAAGAAAAACCAAATTATGTGTTTACATTGTGTATTCTTTATGCTATTGTTTTGTGTTTTGGGTTAAATAGTGTTGACCAGTTATAGGACGTCTACCAGAGGCTTGGGAGTTATGTGATTGTGATGTCATGATGATATTTTAATCTCGATCTTTATAAACCCAACCATGGTTATGTGATGGAATGCTCTATGTATTTTTTGTAATTACTAATTGTTATAGTTGAGATTCTTATGTATGAGACACTTGACTTAACCATTTTTGGTCATCGATCAGTTATCCTTGGTTATTTTCTAGTCGCCATTATGGGACTATATTGTGGATTTATTTTTGATGATGTCATGATGTGACATGTTTGACTCAACCATTTTTTGAGTCTTCGATCAGTATGATTGAGATATATTGGTTATTGAGAACCATTGGATACTTTGATTATCAGTGATACTTCAGTTGCCAATAGAGAGCTATTGTGATCATGATTTTTCTATGGATGTTTGCTAATTGAGATTTGATGCTTTTATGCATATTTGATGATTTTATTATGGATTATCTTTTGTGATTTTGATATCTATGATTCCATGAGCTTAGGGTAGGATATCTACATGTAGTGATGGGAAGTGGCTTGCAATGGGGGCCAGGGCCCTAAGAGGTTGCCAGGGTAACTGATTGTAAGTTGGATTAATAAATAATAACATTCACACCTAATACTAACTGAATGAACCTAAAAAGATAAGTGTTTTGGTTCTCGCCCATGCCTTGAGTGCTTGTACAGGCTAGGATGGGAGTAGTGAGAACACATGGTTGTGACCTTGCATTCTGTAGTATGCCTTGTTAGTATGAGAGGATACTAGTGGCCGCATGAGATCAGTATGGACCCATGGAGTTTAGCTAACTGCCAAGGTAACTTGTACGTGATAAATGTGATGACACTTTCTCGCTTGCATAGTAGGTTCCTACATGTCATTGTGTGCCTCTGGAGATTAGATGTCAAATTTTTTGTTTGGAACCTATGAGTTAGTATACTTTTAGGATTCCTTGACTTATGAGATTTGTGCTATGTGTTTTGGATAGCCTGTTTGGGACTTGAGATTATCTCCTCAGCATGGTGGGAGTGGACCACTTAGGTACCACATGGTCGGGTGGTAGTGTATTTTCCACTCTTATCATTTGGGATTTATTGAGACATCGTGGCTGATGCATCCTTCATGATGGTGGATATGTATCCTTTCTTTGATGATTAGCATATGTTAGATGATGTTATCTTATGCTTTTATTTGCATGTTAGATTACTTTCTATATATGATGTTATATATGTTAGGAGTGACATTCCTACTATGTTAATACCGATGATCTCTTCGATTATTTGGAATGTTATGCATGGAGGGATGGCTAGGATCCATGATGGTCTAATGATACTATTAACGGTTGGGAGGAACCGTGCACTTAGTTTATTATGTTTGATCTTTATGATGGATGTATATCTTCTATGATGTTGTATCGTGTGATTATCTTTACTTTGATGTATCATGGATTAGAATAGAATGATGTACCATAGTTCACGTATGTATATTCTTTTGAGCTTGTCATACCCTGTGACATCTACAGAGGATGAATGAGCATTTGAAATGTAATGAATAGACATTGGACTTATCATTATTATTTCATGTGGATGTTGTACTAGATGGATTCATGTATGTTAGATGTTTTTTTGGATGTAATTCGATGATAAGGGATCTTAAATAATGTTATCTATTATGTATGTTATGTTTACTTTCAGATGGACATTGCTATTGCTTTCGTTATTGTGCATAAGTTATATGTCATTTTTACTTTCGAAAAGAAAAAAAAAATGCTACCAAACTTAATGAAATTCTAGGTTAATTCTTTGGATCCCTTGGCGGGGCATTACATAGTTATTCAAAATTGGGATTTTTTACCCTTCCCCGTGATCAAATGAATACCATGGGTGAACCACTAAAGTAGAGATTTAAGCAACATAAGCTTATAGAAGAAAAGAAGAAAGAAGATCTAGTTCTTGAAGACATAAAGAGCATATTTATTGATGGTTTAAGTATTGAGGTGGATGGAAAACAACCCATTTTGGACTAGTTAGTAAAAATTGTCCATAAATATAGTGAAGACCTCAATGGACATGATGAACTGCTACAAAGTATAGAAAGAAAATTTGAGAACAAAGTTTTGGAACAAGTTACACAAAGAATTACAATAGATCAAGTAGAGTTAGCAACTATTCTTGGTTCACTAGAAGCCTCTGTTAATAATGTTTTTCCATTATTTTTTAGGTTAAGTGGCACATATATCTTTATGGGGAATATCAAGGAGAAATTGTCCAAGATAGATGAAGACATGAAGGGAAGTGCACACTAGCTATTACTTGACCCAAGCCATAGTTTTGCATATTATTCAAAGATCAGGCATCTAACAAATCTGTGCGAAAAATTATTGAAGGAAGAAGCTAGGGTCAGGGCCACACTTGTAGAAATCTAGGACATGATTCTTCCAAACATGGATGCATTGCAAGAACAAATTGTACATAAAAAGATAGTCATCCATGATAAAAACTTCTCCATAGCTGATCACATGATGGAATTATAAGTAGAATTATAGATTGCATTTCATGCAAGCAAGGTATTATAGGAGATTTTGGATAAGACAATGGTACTTATTCTAAAGGTACAATCTAAACTCTTGTTATTTTTTTGTATTAACATAGAGATATTACACACCTTTGGCATTTATGTCAAAAGGGAGAGTAGTAATATGTAAAGAGCAACAATATATTGTAAAGGAGAAGAAATATAATATAATCCATTTGTATGTATATATGAGAGATACATTTATGGGGAGTAGTATGGATAAGCATAAAATACCTTTAGAAAAGAAATTTTGAGAATAAAAATAAAAATAGAGCATGTTACCAAGCCATAGCAGAAGGAAGTCAAACCAAGTTGAAGTCACAAAATAATTGTAAAGTCTTGACTTATAATTTTGAATGATCATAATTTTTTCTGGTTTCATAAGTCTTTTTGTTACTAATACCAAAGGGGGAGATTGTTGACATTAAGATCAATTTGTATATTAGTGACTCAACTCTTAGTCAATTGGTTACATGACTACTGAGCTCTATAGTTGCTACCAAGATTATGTTTTAGTTTGTAGTGTTAACCAAGTGATTCATTTGTTACCAAGCCAAGTAGTCAAAATATAGTGTTTTCTAAGCTACATAGTATTAACAAAATTCATAAACAATGTATAGTACAAACTAAGTGTAGCAGAGGCTGCCGAACTATTGAGTGGAAGTGAATAATATAGTAGTGTTAACTAAGTCAATTGGTTATATTAGTGAGTCAAAACTTAGTCAACTGGTTACATTACTACTAAGACCATAGGGTTAACTGAGTGGTTCTAGCATTGATTTCATCATGCAATGTCAAAAAATTAATCTAGTTTCTACCAAGTTTCTCAGTAATCACCAAATCACATAGTGCCAACCTAGCTCAAGCAACTTAAAAGTGATTAGTATGAACTGAGCTTCAAGCTCAACCAAGTGCCAAATATTGGCAAGCATTGACAATGTTTGTCATGTATCAAAACATTGTCAATTTTGTCTTTAGAACCTGAGTTACAGCAATTTGGTCAACTTTTTGAATTATGATGAAATTGGTATTGTAGCCAACTCCAGTAAGTTATGGTTTGGATTGGTATATATCTAATGTATTGCATCATATTCAAGAAAGACATGTAAAGAGTATATGATGATAAGAAGTGTGAATTAAAGAAGGCTACAAGTAGTATAAGGGATAGCAAAGATTTATCTATCACAGTCAGGTGATCATTACAATACAAGGAATCTCAACCAGAAAATTAGAATTTCTAATCAAAGATCAAACACTACTTCATACTAGTAGGTGTATCAACCAAATCCTTTAATAGGGTATACTTAACATTCATTGCTAGATCTCTTAATCGAGTGCATTCTTTTTCTTTTTTTTTAAATCCTTTAACAAGGTGGACCTCGTAGTCCTTATTTCTCCTAATAAGGAAGATCACAAAAAGTGGTCAATTGTAAGCCTTAATAGGTTAACTTTATACTATAGTATTAAAGCTTGTGGGTATCATCCCTACATCAAATTTACTTTCTAATTGGAAGATTTCTAGGTTACCATGTCTTGTGTAAAAGTGTTATGAATGTTTATTTTTTTTCATTCTTTCATGCATGCAATTAGATCAGAATATTATAAAAGAGATTAAATGGTGAAGTAAGATAAATTTTGATTGTTCTTAATTCACCCCTCCCCTCTCAGTAACCTTTCCTACCTTATATTTCAAACTCCTACTTCTTTGATTCTTACTTTTTCCTCTACTTAGACTCTTTTTGCATAATCTTGTTCATTGAATTGAATGATGACAAAAATGAATCCATCATTGACCCCTCTATATTCAACACTCTGTAGTGAGAGCTTCTTTTTCACCAATTTTAGGTATACCACATAGGTCCAAGAATTTGCTTCTTGCACGCTTCCCTTTTTGTATAGCCTTTGATAGTCAGTGGTTCTGGCTGCTAGGAGGTATACCATGTATGATGTCATTTTGAAACAAGGGTATGTTTTCATGGAAAATAGCTTCTCATCAAAGTTGTCACTTATGATAGTGGCCCTATCAATAGGTATATTTATGGTCCTTGTGGTTTCAATAAAGTGAATGATCCATGTTTATAGGTGACCCACTACAAGAAGGCTCATTAATTTTCTAAGGAGGACAATTGAGTATCTACATTCATCTTCCATATATCCTCGGGTCATATCCACCTTGCCTACTCTTCTATCTAGAGGTTTCATATAAATGAAGAATGATGTTTGAACTTTCTCTTTAGCCTCATTCTCATTCTCTCTAAACCACTTCTCTAATCTATCATATGATGTTTGAAGGTATTGGTCCACCCTTGTGAGTTGAAACACTTTAACTATGTTTCAAGGTCGAAGGTCTAGGACTATCTCTCCTATGAAACTCTTAACAACCTTCTCCACAATCACATAATATTTTGCCAATGTTAGTATCAATTCAAAAAATTAAAATTATGTGGGATGTAATGTTGTGTTCACCAATCCACTTTGGATCAATGTGGATATCATCATTGACATCTCGTTTGGTTTTCTGTAGATGATAAAAAAGGCATTCTAGTTTGTGTGGCCTGAATCAGTATCCTTGATCTCTACGTGGCCATTATGAAATCTTTATTTCTTAGGTGCTCCTTGGTATTTGAATGCAACAAGCTTTTAATTCATTTTCACAGCTATGGAAGATGATGATTAAGTTACACTATCAACATAAAAGAAGAAGAAAATAATTAGCTTATGTTGAAAAACCCAAATGTTGACTCTATAGGATCATACTAACATCAAAATGGTCAAAATGACTAGAAAAGACAAAAAACATAGTTTCTTTCCCTAATGGCTAGTTGTGACTTTGAGTCCACCTAGGGAATCATTGCAAGTACACTAGTGCCCTTGTTTAGCTTTTAGAGTAACTTATTTTAGAGTGGTGCAAATGCACACATACACACCCTAGCAAGGTGTTAATTTATGCATGTGCACAACTACACACATGCGCAAACTAGTTAGTACAAGTGGGTGGAAGTATTAATTCAAGGTTTAATATTTTAGTTTGGGGTGTGCACATGTGCACCTCTTAGGAATGCACATGTGTACATCTTGTTAGGACATTAGTCTTTATTTTTAGGTTTTTTTAGATTTTTATGTTTTTAAGGGTTCTTAGAGGTGTGCAAATGCAGACCTCTTAGGAATGCACATGTGTACCCCTCATTGGAGGTTAACTTTTTTTTTTTTTTTTGGTGTTTGTATTTTTGTTCAGGGGGATAGTGTAGTAGTGGAGAGCTTGGGAGTGAAGAGGTCCAACATTGGGGAGTGCAAAGAGATGAGTGAGAGAGAGATGGGGAGATGGGGTTCTTTATAGATCCTAGGGGTCCTTCTATGCACCTTTGCATGTGCACAGTTGCGAAGGTGCACTCCCCTGAAGTGGGGGTAAAGTTCACATTTGCACACTTGGCACATAATGAAGTCCAAAACTTCATCTTTTTCCTCTCTTTTTTCTAGACCATTCTTATTCAGAGACTATGATTTGATCCAGACCCATGGGATGTTCCAAAATGATAGAGGCTCTAGATCAGAAACCTCATAGGGAATTTGAAAATAGGGGGCCCTTATTTTCATGTGAAAATTTTGAAGGTGTTATGAAACCGAAACAAATAGCCCCAACAAAAAGGGAAGAAATGACAAAGGTATTTGTTTATATTAAAAAAGTATTCTTTTGACTTGTTGAAGTGGCAACTAAATTTGAAATATTTCAAGAAGCTTTCAAGACCCCTAGGATTCAAAACTTTAGAATCTTGAATCTTCAAGCTTAATGTGTCCTTAGTGTATCAATTTACTTAGACATCTTCAGGTGTAGTCTATCATAAGTATCTAGCAACTTGGAGAAAATCTTTGGCTTTGTCAATCCATTTATTAGGAATCCCATAAAATCTATTTAGTCATCACTATCTAACTATATGAGAAAGTCTTTTCTGAGGGGTCTTGGTAAGTTATCAATTCTTTCATTTTTAGTCTTTGGTGATCTTCTTTTATTTTCTTCATGGAGCTCTAGTGTTTTCATTTGATTCTTCCTTGAAGCATTTTGTATAGAATAGATAGCCATTTTGGAGGACATATCCCTTTTTCTAATTACCTTTTAGAATTTTTTGGAACCTTAAGATGGAACACCTCTTGTGATTATTTTTCTTTCTTTTTCTACTCTATCCATGCTTAGACTATGTGCAAAAGGCATTGGTGTTCTTTTCTAGATCTTTTCTTCAGTTTGATAACTCTTGCATTCTTCTTTCCATGAAATTTTGTAAAACTCTTATGTTAAATAATGATCTTAGTAGTTCCTTTCAAAGGCCCATTTTCCAAATCAACAAGTTATGAAATATCCCTTGCTACCATCAACCTAGATTTGTAAATCATCTAGATAGTTAATTCACAAATTTGTAAAATATTGAGAGCTATCAATCTAGGATTCTGATTTTAAGACTAGAAGTCCTATATAACTACAATAAACACCAATTTTTAGTTGGTGTAAGAAAAAAATTATATGAATTCTTTGATAAAGAAAAACCTCTCCCCTACATTTGAAACCAAATTGAGTGACCTATTGAATGCACCAAGAAAGGGTCTTGATTGCATGTAACCCCCAAATTGACAAGAGAAAATAGACACAACTTTAAAGTAAACACATAACTAAAAGTAAGAACACAATAGAATTTAAACACAATTGCAAGAAATAAACACACTTGCATAAAGGAAACACACATGCAAAAAACATTAAAAAAAAAAAAAAAAAAAAGTTTATTTCTTCCATTCCTTGAAATAATATTTCAAAAACTAGTCATTCACTAGAAATGGGACCAATTCTTGTTGTAAATATCTTAGCCTAAAAATTTTATTTCCCAAAATCTCTTCTATCTGATAAAGGAAAATGCACAAGCATTGAAACTTGTTATGACTACCTAGTTTTTCTTTATCCTTGTCCCATAGAAGAACAAGGTCTGAGATGTTGAAAGATTTGATTATGGCTCTCTTGTCGAACCAACATTTTATGAAAACTTGATGTTTTGATGTGTGCTCTAAAGTTGTTGTCCTTTTCTCATCCAATTCCAAAAGATTCATCAATGTGATCTAGACTCTATCACCATCCTCGACATACCCTCTCATAAATTTTAACACTAAAACCTCAATATCAAGTGGGAATATGGGTTCCTATCCATAGATGATTAGATATGGGGATGTTCCCAAAGTGTTCTTAATTCTAACTTTACCTATCCATAATGCACATTTTAGCTAAATGTCTTTTAGGTTCTCTGTGGGAAAGTGGTCAAGTTCTTATAGGTGGACTTGGTCACACCATTCACTTGGGGATAGTAATTGGATGAAAATTTGATTATAACTTGATTTTCAAATTCCTATTGAGTAAGAAAAATTAGTTCAAAAGATGACTCCTTATAGCATACAATGAGAAATAACATTCCAAACATTGTCACAATGTGGTCTTCTAAGAAACTAGTAACCACTTTTATTTTGTAGTTTTAGAAAGTTTCATCTTCTATCTAGTATGTGTAGTGATCTATAGCTATGAGGATGAACATATTTCCTCTTGATGATAGTAGGTTTACTAGTCCAATAATGTCCAACCCCCACTTGAAAAAAGGGAATACCTCAAATATCGGTTGTAGTGGCATAGCTAGGTTTCTTTCCCTATTAGCACTCATTTGATAAGTTTGGCAATAGTGTACGTGTTCAAATGTATCTTTGAGAATTGTAGTCCAAAAATAACCTAATCTCAATATCATATGGGTCATAGTTTCTATTGATCAATGTCCCGTGCTATAATTATCATGATATTCTTCCAATACCTATTTTTCTTCTTTGTATCCCAAACACTGCAAATAAATTCACTTATAGTTTATTTTATCAAGTTTCCTATCTTGAAGCATATATTATTCACATTTTGAGTCCCCTACATTTGGAACTATTCATCTAGTGAGGGTATTGGTTTTGTAAGAGGTAATACACAATATCTTGATACCATACATCTGTGATTATTCCTTCATCAATATCCACTTGAGACACAATGATTTTCTCATTGTCAATCCTAGTTTCATCATCAAATTTGATCTTGTTGTTAGTATTGGCCTCATTATCAGCTATCAACTTAATCAACCCTTATCCTCTTACAAGTTTCATTGTTTAAATTTCCAAATCAAACTCTTGTAATATAGCCATACATTTTCCTCTTCTTTGGCCTAATTCATCTTGCATATACTTTACTCGTAAGTATGTAACAAAAAAATTCCTTGATTACCTTGATCAAGGTGAAAGATTATTTGACAATATTGGAGTAGCTCAATTCAACATTCTTTATCGGACAACTCATGAACGCAATAGGTCTCTCATCGTCTTTGTCAATCTTTTGAGAGAGAATCCTTACACATGAGTGTTTGTAATGAACCCATTCTCCATCCCTATTTGATAAGATAAATTTGAGTAAGGAATGATGTAATTCCCTTTAAAAATGACACTCATATATTTTTAATGTTTGAAGGGATGTGTCTCTTATAATGTGCTTATTATATTATTATTTATATGATTACTATACTATTATTATTAAGATTTTGATAAATTTTATTCTTTATTTGATTATTAATTATTTATTTTATCATCTAATATTTATACATTTCAATCATAATATTTTATGTATTACTATTTTATATTATATTTATTATTATATTAATATAATATCATTATTATATCAATATATCAATATATAGATTATGTTATAATATTGTAATATATAACCTTATATCATGCTTTTTTGGGGATGATAGTTTTGAACACATGACCCTTTGTACCTGGAAAGATGGGGAGTAAGAGAGAGGATAAGGGTGTGGGCAAGAAAGCACTTTTTAATTCCTTAGATGGGATTGTCACTGCTTCATCCAGGTTTGGAGTGCATTTATAGTTAGTAGGGGATTCTACTGTAGGGGAGATTGATCCTGGTGATGGTGGGACTTTGGAGGAATTGGGGGGGCAAGTAGATTAAAAAATGGTATTTGAATACCAAACAATGGAAGTGGAAAAATTCAAAAAGATACTATTGTTGAGGAGAATAATGTTGTTTCAGATGATTGAGGCTTACATGAACCACAAAAAGGATAGGATACTACTATTGACAAGGAGACTACCATTGGGGAGGTTCATGATGTCATTGGTGGTTAGAGTTTACATGAACCCCCAACTTTTGATACAACTATAGATAGTAATTTTGTTAAGGGGGATATTGAGGACCTCTTAACTATGTCACATGAGGAAGAGGAGGCTTGGGGGGAGGAGAATTCTAGTACTTCTTGGATCCTTTTAGCTAAGCATTCTAAGTCTAAAAATAAAAATACAGGGGGAATTAACCAAAAAAAGGAGATAGAGGCTATCATGATTAAAACCAGGAGCAATAAGATAGGAGAGATGTCTAGTTTTTCTCTTAGAAAAGATACTAAAAAGGGGGTTACTAACTATAATCTCAAGACTAGAGATGTTGGGTTATCCTCCTCCTTAGTGGGTAGACCTTCTAATATGCAGAAAAGAAATGCTAAGACCAATAGGAGTATTGTTGATGGTAGTTAGAGGACTATACTTGATTCAAATATTTTTCATAAAAAATGAAGTTCATTTCTTGGAATATTAGAGGATTAAACAATCATCATAAACATGACATTTTGAAAAATATGATTAGGGATAATAGACTATATATTTTTGTTATCTAAGAAACTAATATGCTGAAGGACAAAGTGGAAGGATTTTCAATTTTTAGGGGAGGTAAGGTTTTGGGAAATGATTATGAGGGGGCTTCAAGGGGTATGCCTTTTTATTGGAATAATAAATGGATTCATGGTGAGCTTATTTCTTAGAATAGAAACATGATAAATATAAGATTCTCTAATAAAAATAATGGCTTATTTCTGATGTCAATTCCTTCTAATGATTAGATTTCTAAGTCTATTTTTACTTTTGAAGGAGATAAATCCCTTGGGCCAGATGGGTTTCCTTTTTTCTTCTTTCACAAGTATTGGAACACTATTGGCATTGATTTATGTGATGGGGTTAAGAAGTTCTTTGGTTCCTAGAAAATTCTTAAAGAACTAAATGGGACTTTCATTATTCTTATTCCTAAGAAGCTGAGAATGGATAGTATGGATAAGTTCATACCTATTACCCTATGTATCTCTTTTTATAAGATCATATCTAAAGTGTTGACCCTAGAACTTTTCCTCTTCTCTCTAATGTTATTTCTAGACATCAAAATGGGTTTGTTCCCAGCATATAGATTTTGGATTCCATTATCTTGGTTCATGAAAATATTCATTCTCTTACTATTTCCAAAAACGAAGAGTTTCTCTTAAACTGGACCTTTCCAAGGCATATGCTAGAGTGGATTGATCTTTTCTTTAGCCTGGTCTTGAAGCTTTTGGTGTTAATGAGAAGTCTAGGGAGTTGGTCCTTAGGCTGGTCTTCTTTGCTACTTTTTTTATTCTTGTTAATGGATCCCTTACTCCTTTTTTAAGGGCATCATGTGGCTTAAGATAGGGGGTTCCACTCTCACCCATTCTTTTTATTTTGTTGGCTGAATGTTTGGGAAGATTTATGGAAAAAATGGTGAATATGGATGACTTTGTGGGCCTCAATCCTTCTTTTAGATCTTTGATATGTTTGCATCAATAATTTGTGGATGATTTCATTGTCATGGGAGAGGCTTTAGTTAGAAATGCTAGAAACATTAAAAGGGCCTTAGAGGATTATGGTCAAGCTTTGGGAAAAATTAGTAATTGGAATAAAAGTGTGATTTATTTTATTAATGTTAATATTTCTAGATAGAAAAAAATCAAGAAGATTATAGGTTGTGAGATCGGGTCCTTGCCTTGTTCTTATTTGGGATTACCTCTTTGTTTGAACCCTCCTAAGATTTTTTTGAGTATGCTAATTGATAAGATTCACATGAAACTTATAGGATGGAAAGGTTCTCTCCTTAGTTAGGAGGGGAAGATTATTATCTTGAAGTCCATCCTACATAGTGTTCCACTTTATGCTTTGAGTTTGTTTAAGATTCCTAGAAAGTATGCGCAAGCTATTGAAAAAATTTAGAAGATCTTCTTATGGACTGCTATAGAGAAAAGAAAAGACTACCTTTGATTTCTTGGGAGAAAGTTTGCATGCCTACCAAAAAAGGTGGACTAGGATTGACAAGAGTTAGTGCAATGAATGAATTTGTGCTAGTCATGTTATTATGGAGATGGCACAAGGAGGATGGAGAATGGAGGAAATTTTGGGATGACAAATATAACAAAGGTAACCAAAATTTTAACCATTTTCTTAATAATGATGCAGTATAGGGGGGTTCTATGATATTGAAAAACTCCCAAAAATTTAAATGCATCATCAAGAAAGGTACCAAATGGAAAGTGGGAAACAAAAGGATTGTTCACTTTTGGAAGGATCCTTAGATCCTAGATTATCCACTTTGTACTGATCAAAGATGGAATAGTTATATGGAGTAGTGTTAGATTTTCTTTGGTATTTTCGTTGCAGACTATTGAGAGAAAAATTCTTGGAACTACCTCAAAAGGGGTGGATGAGAACATGTTTGAACTTAACAAGTTTTTAAATGTTGTCTTTTTAAATAAAGAGGAGGACAAATTGATATGGAAGCATGATCCTAGTGGGATGTACTCTGTTTCTTTGGCATATGTCAACTCTTTTGATATGCAAGTTGAACCTTCTTGGGATAAGGCTTGGGTAAAAGGTATGACACCTAAAATTAATATTTTCTTTTGGATTCTCTTGTAGGATAAGATATTTACTATTGATAATTTAATGAAGAGAAAGTTTAATATTGTTAATAGATTTTACCTTTGCAAGAATGATGCTAAGTCAACCAACCATTTAAATCTAAATTGCTCTTATACCAAAATGATTTGGGAAAGGGTGTGTGGGTTGATGAACATCAATTAGGTCTTCCCTGAAACCATTCAAATGTTCTTCACTAGCTAGAAGCCTCCCTCTAATAATTCTTTGATTGTAAGATTGCAAGAATTTATTCTTTCATATCTTTGTTGGGGCATATGGAAGGAGCACAATGATAGGGTATTCAGACGTATTGAATCTAATTTTGATGAAGTGTTCTATAAAATTAGGGCTCTTAAGACTAATAATATCAAAACCAATGGTTTGGAACAACATTATCAAAATAATTGGAAATAGAAGGTAATTCAAAATTTGAACCTTGGTGGCTTGAGTATGATCCAGAAGGGTCCTAATCCTAGGGATAATGCTAGATGGGATTGCCCACTAGTGGACTAGTATAAGATAAACTTTGATGGGGCTTCCAAAGGTAATCAATGAATTGTTGGTTGTGGTGTTTTTATTAGAGATGCTTATGGAGAGAAAGTGGGTTGTGCTACTATCCCTATTGGCAACTGAACTAATCATGTGGCCAAAGCTAGTGCTACCCTACATGGTCTCATCTTTGCTAGGAGTTTAAATTTGAGGAAGGTATGGGTGGGAGGAGACTCTCTCAATATCATAAATTACCTTAATAAATTGACTAAACCTTCATGAACTATTAGTAATATTATTTCTTAGGCCATTAATGTTATTAATTCTTTTGAAATATTTATTATTTCACACAACTTTAGGGAAGCAACTTGAGTTGCTGATTGGGAAGCTAATGTGGCTTGTGTGAGTGATCAAAAGATCATATGGAATAATAATGATCTTTTACCTATTGAAGGTTTCCTATTTATTGATCATGATAAAATGGCTAGTAGGCAAAGATGTTGTATTAATGATGATCATGCTAATAATTAAAATTTATACTTCAGACACTTTTTGCAAGTAGTGGGTATTGATTTCTAGAGTGGAGTGGCAGGTTATAATTTCTATAATGAAGTGCTTTATATCACACGGATTATGGATTTCAGTTACCATTGTGCTTCTCGACTATGATATCAACCTAGATGTTCCTTTGCATGGAGTCTTTCTGAGAGATCAATGTTTTGGCATTGGAAAGAAGAATATGGGAGGGAAATGGAAGAGAGTTGAACCAGCCAGCTGTAAGGAGTGGAAGTAGAAAAAGGAGGTGTGGGAAATTTTGAAGTGCAAAAATTTCACTAGGTTTATGGAAAAGCTCAAAGGGAATAACCTTGCTATCACCTAGAAATTCATAAAGACCTGGAAGAATGGGTCAATCCTTGTTGGTAATTAGAGAATGGAGGTCTTGAAAGAGGTTATTGTAGAAGCCATGGGATTGGACATGGAGGATATCAATTTCTACCATGATAGGAAGCTCTCAAACAAGGCGATTGATGAATTCGTGGACTTTGACAAAGAACATAATTGACTGGTGAAAATTGGTAACTCTTACTATAATCTTCCCTCTATTTCGTGACCTTGGAGATTTTTTTTGTTTTTGATAATTGAATATCTTACCTAGGATGGTCATTTCACAAAACTCTATGGTTATCATTTTATGTTAGCCAACCATTTTAGGCATAGTATTAGGCTCAATTTCCCCTTCTATCTAAGACAGTTACTAGATAATTCTATTCAAGCAATTCAAAAAGGTTCAAATGGGGAACATGTGTGCCATGAGGGTTTAATGGTACTCATAATGAACTTTTTGAAATCAAAGAGGGCTAAAAAACCTATGCATAGCTTGAAGGCAGTTGAGTATGAAATAGAGGATAGTGTTTCGGAGAAGGGCTATCATTTAGAGACTAAAGATGATGTGGAGGGGGGTAGCATGAGTTTGAAAGGGGGTGTTGGCTACATTTTTTAGAAGAAGAGTAAGAAAGGTAGGAGGAGTGATTATGACTGAGATAGTGATGTTGATGAGGGATGGAGGAGGGGATATCAAAAGAAAGGAACTGGAGGTAAGGGTTCAGGGAATATGAGCCAAAATGAGGATAGGGTTTCAGTTCCCTCAGATGAGGAAATTCTTATTCACAGAATGGAAAGGAAAAGAAAAGTGACTATGGTTCAAAGGGGGCCTAAGCATGTTTCCAGGGATATGGATTTAGAAAAAGAGAATTTGGGGGAGGAGGATCAATCCCTTAGTAATAATAGGAATGAGACAGAGATGGGTGTTACAAAAGGGAATATTGGCAATCCTCGAAACATCTTGAAGGAAGTTTTATACTTAAAACAACAAATGTAAATTATTTTTAAAAAATATTGAGCAATTTAGTAAATTGGCTAGAGGGCAATGCACTTTGGGTCAACATATTGATCAATTATCATAAGTAATTGGTAATGCTGACGAGGTTAAAAATTTAATGAAAAAGGTCCCTATGTTTGAAGATAAGAACATGGTCTTAAAGAAGGCTAACACTGATTTGAAGAAGAGGTTGGAGAGTTTGGAGACTAGAATGGGGAATATTGAAAAAATGGTTAAGAAGATGACTAAGTAGAATAGTAACATATAGAAGACAATGGTAGATAATGTTAGCAATCTCTTGAAAAAGGTTGAGTAGGATAAACGGAAAGATTCTCCTACTATGACAGACAACTAGGGACCAAGCAAGCATACAAGGGCTCATTCGAAGAAGGTTGGGGATGCGGGCAGGGTAGAGGAAATGAAGGCTATTGCAAAGAACATGTACATTCTAGCAAGTCAGGAAGCTGACCTGCTATAGACTACATAGATGTCTGGGTGCTAGCTTTTTGCTATCCTTTTTCTATTTCTTTCAATTTTGTTTTAGGGCGGCTTCTCACTTTTTGTTGGTTTCTATTCTCTATGAGGTGTGTTATTTTGTGTTCTATGTGTTTTGAATTTCTATGTTTCATCTTAGACTCCTCTTGTTATACTATTTTTACTTCTTGATACTTTGTTAAAGATTTTGGGTCTTTTAAAACCTATTTTTACTTAATCAAGACCTTTTATCATATTTAATGAATATATTATATTTATTTATCATTTTATCAATAGTGAATAGTAATGTATTCAATTGAGACTATTTTATATTATCTATCTATCTCTCTTAGGTGGAGAAAACTATAATTAGGGTTCTTAGTGGGGGTCATGATAGTCCACCCCTCTTGAGTTTACTTATCCTCAAGAAATTTTTTTGTTAGTATATGATGGTCTATAAAAGAATATATGAATGAAAACATAAAGTAGATGCATTAATGCATGAAGACACAATGCAAACACTAGGTAGGTACATGAATGAATGAAGACACAAAGAAGACACAAAGAAAACACATTGATACAAGAAGACACAATGTAGACACAAGTACACATGTTAAAAAATTGTTAGATTTCTATTTACAATTTGAAATAAGAAATCATTATAGAAGTGTTCTACCAAATTTGACCATGAATTTCATGCTCCTTTCTCTTGTCTAAAAATCAAGAGTTTTTGGAGATGTGTATTTTAACAACTTTCATTTAACTATTACTAAAATAGGGTGTATAATTCCATGGTGGATGATAGATTTACTACTGCTCAATTTTTGACATGCTCAGCTTGGGGCTCCTTAAAAATGTTATTCATAATGGGATTCTCTTGCCTCAATGCGACCAATTTGCTCCTCTCCCTTTGTACATTCCCTACCCACTAGGAACATGTTCAATTTTGATGTGGATGGTAGATTTAGTAGTTCTTGAGTTTGGACATGCTCAGTTGGGGCTCCTTCAAAATTTTATCCATAATGAGATTCTCTTGCCTCAATGCGACCAATTTAATCCTCTCCCTTTGTATATTCCCTACCCACTAGGAACATGTTCAATTTTGATGTGGATGGTAGATTTACTATTTCTTAAGTTTGGACATACTCAGCTTGAGGCTCCCATGGATCTTTCTACATATATGGATTTTCTTGCACCAATGCCACTGATTTATTCCTCCCCCTATGTACACTCCCTATCCACTACATGATTTGATGAGAAAATAAAGTTATCCTTTATAAGTTACCTTCCAAAAAGGTACTCTGCATGTATTAAGATGACTCTTTCTTTCCAAGACTTTACCATTTTTTTAAATTGTCTTTCCTCCTATATTCCATAGTCGATATCATGTATGGTGGAAACATTTTAATATTTTCTTTATGCTGATATTATTATCCATGGTTAATATTGTTGTTGTTATTATTATATTATTATATATTGTTTTGGTGATATATATTTAGTTATATTACTCGAACCTTTTCTATTCAAATTCAAATGAATGTTGGCTTATTTATTTCTTAATTCCTCCTTTTTAGTATATGTATCCCTCTACTATAGGGACCACTTGAAGATTAGATGTCACTTTATGTATTTGTTGATTGTTCCTATTGATTAAACTTTTGTTCCATTTTCTCCGATGCTCTTTATTTAATCATTGATATCAATTGTTTTACCTCCCAACCTCCATTTCGAGTTTTCTGTACAAAATATATTTAATATTATATCACATGTAGGGCGATAATTCATGTGATTTCCTTCTGCTTTATTGGATTCTTTGTTTTAGATTTTATATCCCCCTTAACCGTTTCCTACTTTATTGAAGACTATCACCCTTCCTGTTTTGTACTTATCCCTTAGTTTTGATCTTACTTTTATTACACTCCATATTGCAATCCACTTGTGACGATCCCAAATTCGATTGTTTGGCCTTTTGCAAACGAAATGAAACATTTTTCATGATGTTTCTAAATTCCTTGATTATCTGCAGCACTTCCTACTATCCATTCTGGGTATGATTGATTTGTATCTTTCTATTCTTCATTTTTTCGTATTATACTCTCCATTATGCACTATCGTGAGTTGTGTCAAGTATATTTCTATATAAAATATGATTTTTATTATCTTCCTTTTCGGTCAATGGTGACGTTTTTGACTTTAACCCTGTTTATTTTATTCTCATGTTTGAGGGTTCGTGTATATCAAATATCCCTCTTTAATTTGTTCGTTGCCTTCTCTGTTCAATTCTTGATGACCTCAGTAGATAATGAAATGTAATGCAGTGTCGATTCATCCCAAATTGTTCTATACAAAAGTTGTTCGAGACACTTTTTTGAGTTTCATAAATGGGGGCTCAATAGCTGTATAGGGTGAAGCAGTTAATCTACAAACAGTGTGTGAAGCAAGGATTTGTTGTGGAGTAATTTGGTTGAGCAATATATTTCTAAAACCGCCTCACATACCAACAGATTAAAAAAACTTGAACATATACTTGTCTGAGATGATTCAATTAGGAAGGCTGATTCCCGTTGAATTATAATTTAATTAGACACTATCCCTTGCTTTAGATGGTAGCCTCCCAATAATTGGTTTTCCATTATCATCATTGATTGATTTAATAGTTTCCACTCTTCTATGGCAGTGCATACAGATTCCCATTATTTATATCTTCCAACATATTCAGCGTTCTAATCACTCCATTTTTAATTGCGGAAAATGTCATTGTTCCTTATTCGTTGGATATAAATGTTGATTGTTTTGATAAGAAGAGTGGTTCAGATTACCCCTATCACTAAAGGATCTTTTTTTTTTTTTTTTTCTTACACATAAGTCACCATTATGCATTTTATATTTCCCTTCATGTTATTTTCTTTATAGTAGATGTTATCATGGACTACTAGCTGAGACTTCGTGTAAGGACGACATTGTCTATGTAGGAGTCAAAATGCACTTTTATTAGTTAATTTAAAATTTATGTATAACAGTTTTATAAACTTTAATTTATTTAAAAAGACAAAAAAATTGTTTATGCAGGTGCATTTTGTCCCCTCCATGGCCAAAATTTGTAACGACTATCGCTGCAAAACCAATGCCACATCAACAATCTCCATAAGATGCAAAAAATTTAACAAAAGTCAAAATCTTCTAAATATTGACCAGTCAACATTAGTTGATTAACCATCATTAACTTTAACAAAAATGATACATATACATATATGCTCAAATCTTTAAAAAACCATAATTTGGTTGCCAGAATATTGAGATGCATTGATTATGATATTGACCAGTCAACATTAGTTAATTAACCATCATTAACTTTAACAAAAATGATACATATACATATATGCTCAAATCTTAAAAAAACCATAATTTGGTTACCAGAATATTGAGATGCATTGATTATGTCAACCATGTTGACAGAAGCTCAAGAACCTATCTAAGAACACAAGGATGAGAGTATTGCAGGAGTGCTTTACCACCCTACCATGAAGTGGTTAAGCTTCCTCAGAACTTTTCCTGACATGAAAGATACCCAATCTAGCAAAGAGGAATTCTAAACATGTAAAACTCAAAGTAGTAATGAGATGTGTGGTTAAATAAAACCATGTTCTAAAACACATTCACAAATAACATGGATAGTTGAACCAATATATGAAAGAAAGTCATCAGCATTCCTTGATCGACATGTACATATCTCATTTTCTTCAGATCTAATTTTCTATCACATTCAAATTTCCACTATGCACTACTAACATATAGGCATATAATTAAATATACTTTCTAAAATCATAAACACTTAATGGATACTTTGTGTTTATGCTAGTAAGTATGGTGTCATTTCTAACATACCAATAAAATGTATTTTTTTATAAATAAAACAAGTGCAAATTAACAAGTTAAGCCACATCTTATATAGTTCATCGAAACTCAACTATTCAAAAGTGAGAAACATTACCATTATATTCGCATGTGGATTTTTGCAACCATATCAGACAAACATCTATTTGTTTGATCTACCCTTCCCTGATTTACCCATAATCACTACCCATCTAAAATTCATCTTCCTCACAAAATAAAAGTTAATCTCATAGAGTTAATTTTTCAAAGAATAAAGGAAAAAGTGATCACAATATTTCTCCTAGAAACAAATAGAAGAAAATGAAACACTAAGAAAAATGGAACACAATTCCCCATTTTTATAGAATACAATAATCTCATTCACTACAAACACTTCACAAGTGTAGATATTCTTCCCATTTCATTTGATTTTCACATTAACTTACAAGGAATTTTAATTCTATATAATGGTAAAATTTCCTTTCTCTTACGAGAATGTTTAAAGACAAGCTCTTCTTGCATTTTATATAGACAAAATTTTCATCTTTCTTGATTCAAAAGAAAACAATTAACAACATTCATTATTAAATCACATACTCCATGAATCTCTTAAGATATATCTATCCAAGAAAACATAATAACATTATCACAAATTCAAATTCATTGAACCAAATAAATCTTCTCTAGACCCCTTTATATTCAAGAAAAATATAAAATCAAGTCATGAGAAATTGAGAATCAATACTTCAATTCATTTGTTGAGGTATCCAAATCATGCCATCTCAACCTTTATAGATGAGAAGGGTGATTCTATTACTAAAAATATAACTATTCCAATGAATAGGGGAAATTGAGGAATGAATTAAGCATTTTAATATAACTAAATCTATCTTACTAACAATAAGGGATAGTTTTCTGCTTAATCTAGCATTCACATATTTCATACTAACAATAGAGATGCTCCTTATTCACATAACTTCAAGGTTCAACAATTTAATGACATCGATACAATTGTAGCAAGATTACATTGTTTTAGGTTCTCTTATTGTTGACATGGTTGTTTTCATCCACACTTCTCATTCTGAGCACATTTGACCATTAGCATAAATATTATAGAACTTCCAATGAAAGGAAAGGAGTCACCACCAAGTTCATTTTTGGATGGTGACTAGGAGTCTAACTTCTACTAATTGGACATACATTGGCTAGTTAAATTCGCTGTATAAAACAAATTCTTAAGATTGAGGATGTTTTTCTAAAGATGTGAGAAAAATATGTGAATCAATAACCTAACCTATACAAATTAACTACCAAGAGAAGTTGTTCCATATTTTTACAACTAATCAATTTGGATTAGAATGCAATTCTAATATAACATTTTGCACCATAGTTCAACTGATTAATGGTCATTTGGTCATTTGGTAACTAGTTACATAGGAGATTTACATAACGGATTTAATAATTGTTAAGTTCAAATACATCTAGAAAAAAATTACAATTGTTCCCAATGTACAAACCTTATTTTTATTTCTTTGCTTCTATTTCTTAATTCTAATAACTCAAAAGACATTAATAAGAATATTAGGGAAAGATAAAACAAAGACCTTGGTGAATATGCTACGAGAAGCTTCTCTTCCCAAAACTCCTCCTTAAATCATATTTGTGCATGCACCTCAAGAAATTTTATCTGTAAGATTATTCAAAATTGGATAATGAAGGCCTCTTGACTAGATGAAACCCAAGAATGTCCTTGTAGAAGCGAGCTAAAACTTCCATAGGCTTGAAAATGAGAAAGTGAGAGAGAGAGATATGATTTGGAGAGATAGAAATGATAGAGGACATGAACTCTCCCCATTCCTCATGATATCTCCTCTAAGGGACTGAGAATTTATGTCAGATAATTTTTTTTGCAAACAGTTCAAGTATCCCCATAGAGGTCTCATGATTAAAAATTTTTCACCAAGGATGGGGATATTTACCAATCATTATCCCCCCTCCATACTCCCCTTTTTATGCAATGTCATCTTTCTCAACTAAACAAAAAGATATCATTTTCCAATTCCAATGTTAAATATGTCTTCACAAGATTAGTGTGGGCATCCACATTGTTTGGGTTCATTTGAAAACCACCCACTACAATTATTTTTCACTTTAATTATCTATCACCCCACGACATAATGCAAAAACCCATTGAGATAATTGATAGCAGATTATTTGCTTCTAACATTTACATATTAATTTATATTCAATACTTATACATAAAAATAAATAAACAGATGTCAACAATTATATATATGGAAAAAGGAGACAAATCAAATTTGAAATATAAAAATGGGTTGTTACACTTCATCACAATTACTAATTATTTTGATTGTTTGTTTCTTTCAATTGGACAAGCATACATGATTTGAATACATTTGATTGAAGCACCCACTTTGATCTTCTCCTTAATTACTATTAGACCTTTGAATAATAATTTTCCTTTTTTCATTCATGTTGTTTACTCTTTTTTTTCTCTATTTAATCTATTTCATTTCTCTTCTTTTACGCAGTCTAGTTTTAGTTCTTCGCATGCTTAAAGACTTATTCTACACAAGATGGTAGGAAAATCTGCTATGATACCAAGCAAACTAGAGAGGGGTAAACTATGATCCCCCCCACTTAGAACTCTAATTATAGTGTCATCCACCTAAAAGAGATAGATAGATGATATAAAATAATCTCAATTAAATACATTGCTATTCACTATTGATAAAATGATAAACAAATATACTATATTCATTAAATATGATATAAGGCTATATATTACCATAATATAACATAATCTATATATTAACATATTCATATAATAATGATATTATATTAATATAATAATAAATATAATATAAAATAGTAATACATCAAATATTATGATTGAAATGTATAGTTATTAGATGATAAAGAATAAATAATATTTATGATAATTAATAATCAAATAAAGAATATAATTTATGAAAATCTTAATAATAATAATAATATATTAATCATATAAATAATAATTACAATAAGCACATTAGAAGAGATGCATCCCTTTAAACATAAAAAATATATAAGGATATCATATTTTAGGTAATTACATCAATCCTTACCCAAATTTATCTTATCCAATAGGAATGGAGAATAAGGTCACTAGAATGTTCTAAAGGAAAATTTTATTTTTCTTGGAAGGCAACTCATAATTTGACTTACATGTACTAGAGTCATGGAGATAGCTACTTGATATCTTCAAAAGATTTCTTGATTTCAAAAACTCGTTCAATTTTTGTACCCTTTTTCAGAAAATCATTAAGGGGGCGAATTATCTAACCAAACCCACTAATGAACTTCGTACATACAAAATTGATCTTCCCAAAGAAAGATTTAAGTTCTTTGGGAGTATGAGGAGGTGATAATTTCAGATATTCTTCCATCCTCTCAGGATCAATTGATATCCCAACTTTAGAAATAATACGACTTAAAAGCTTTCCTTTGGTAACCCTGAACGAACACTTCTTCAGGTCAAGAGATCTATTCCATATCTTTCACATCAGTTGAAAACATGTGTAAAATCAGCAATATGAGTACTTTCATCTTTTTTAAAGATAGTTAGGTCATCCATATAGATAATGTTGGAATATTCAAATAGGAATAAAGCTTCTGAGGGGGGGGTGGGGGGTGAATCAGAAGTATTGTACTTTTATCATTAAAAAAATTTAACTAAAAATAGATTGCATGCATATAAACATATCAAACAATCATGAAAAAAAAATATGCATCACCACATAACACTTGAGATTTTGGTAACCCAGAAACCCTCCAAGAATAAGAAGGTAAAAATTGGGGTGGGGATGATACCCACAAAATTACTGCAACAATGATGTTTGACCACTTTTGATGGTATGCCCTGTTAAGGGCTTTAAACTATGTCAATAGTGATCTGGTTAGAGGATTTACAAACACTTTACATGAAGTGTTACCCTATTAAAGGATTTAATCACCTCTATAAAGAATCTACAAAATAGCTGTTAAGCTAACCTATCAACATAGGATTTCCTTTCTAATACAATTGCTAGAGAGTATTAGACATAATAAACCTGATAGCTTACAATCCTTTAACTTCTGAATACAGGCACTTGATCTTCTTACTCTGATCTTGATCCTCTAAGATCTAATTCTTGATTGTATCCCTTGCTATGTTCTTGATCAACTGAATATTTTACTGTTGCTCTATTCCTCTAAGTCTTTTTACTCTTCATTCTGAACTCCAGTATATCTTCTTCATACACTCTTTTTCTTTTTTCATACAATGAGATTTTGTCTTCCTTATAAAGACATTTGAAGACTTAGGGCTAGATATGGATCTACGATCCACATTGAATCTCTATTTCCCACTTATTCCTTGCACTTTTCTTATTGGTTGCATGCCTTATCCATTTTTCTTATTGGCTGCATGTAGATTGCATAGTAAAAATAAAAGATTCGATCTTATCATTTTAATCTTTCGAGATTCATCATATGTTGGCCATAAAAATAGTTTACATCTTAATTAGTGAAGTTACAAACTTATATGTGCACTCTGTGTTACTCGACACTTGCTGATTCTTGTTTCTTGGCACATATAATAAACTAGCTTACTCAGCACTTAAATATCACTCGGCACCTGAAGTCTGCTCGAAAATTGAAGATCACTCGGCACTTGTTCTTTACTCGGTACTTGATCTTCACTTGGCATACATAATGTGCTCGGCTCTAATGTAAAAATTGATTAAGTGTGTTGGCACTCAAATGTCAAAACCATTCTGAGACTAACAATCTCCGCCTTTGACATGAGTGACAAAAACACTTAACTAAGCATTATTTATCTGTCCTTATGAGTACATTCACTAATCTACTTGGTATATATAGAGGTTAAATAAAACTTGACAATTTTTTTGTAATTTACAATATATATACCTAAAAATTATTGTAACTCCCCTTGAGTTAATTGTGCCATTATCTGTGCTATCTTGGTAACCAAAATTTTGTGATGCTCTAATGCTCCTCTGTTATCTTGTCTCCTCCTATTAACTTGTCACCCCCATTCATCTATAATATCTCCCCCTTTTTGACACTTATGTCAAAGGGTTCTAAGGGTTAAGTCCATATTTCACCAAAAATGTGCTATTTACCTCCATAATCATCCTAAGAGCTACATCCCAATTATACAAAGCAATTTCCAATTACTTGTACTGGATGGAAATATCTGCAGCAAGGTGAATAAGTCCATCTAAAGTGGAAAGATTAGGATCTTTCTTGAGAATAGTTTCAGCATGAACCTGTTCTTTATGGAGTACTTCCAAATGTGGGGTAATGGAGGATTGGAGATGTATTAGTTTTTCTTTGATGGTTGCCTCTTCTGCTGTTAACACAACTACTTCATTTTAAGTGTGAAGCATTTGATTGAAGTGCTTCTCACTTTGAGCTGGGCCTTGGGGTAGTCACATGCCTGAAATCTTCAAATTTCTCTCTAGACTCATTATTCTTTGGCTTGTCTCCTGTGTGAAGTATGAAAAGTCACACAACTTGTTGTACAATGAGAATATATTCTCAAGTACCTTTTTTACTTTGTCAATCATTTTTGCCAATTTAACCTGGGAAAGTGCAATTTCACTGGATATTTTCTCATTTACTTTCCCTTGAAATTTCCTTTTAGACCATTCCATAAGTTTTACATTTGTTTCTTGGTCTTCATTTGTCACTTGGTAAAAAATATCTGATAATTGCTCAATGATATGCTTTGACTCATCTGGTGATTGCAAACTAAAGCATCCATAAAGATTTCCTTAATCTCATGTAATGTTTGCTTTTGTTTATACTCCTTTCTGAGTATCTCTTGCCTCTTTCTTCTAGTCAATGCTTCGTGCACCTCATTTATTTTTTCAATTCTTATTGTTTTTGAGTCATAACTTGGTATGACTATCTCCTCATCTAATTCAGGGTCTCCATAATGAAGTACCTTTGCAAATTTTGTAGAACTTGATCCTAGTGTAGATATTTGTAGTGGCATTGCATCATTACTTGGCTGTTGTGAAGGAGTTCTTGAGGTAGGCAAATTTATCAATGTTTGTATTGCCTCTTTCTCTTTAGGGGTTTCCTCTATTTTCTCCTCCTACTATCTACTACCTTGATCAATTCTAGTAATTTTAGGAAGTGCACTTTGTGTTTGTGTTGTAGGATCAGATGTAATAGTCTATCCTATTTTTTCTATTTCTTTGTCTCCTACTTCACTTGGCTTTTGCACTGTGGTGTCAACTATTCCTGATGAAACAACTATTTGCATTTGAGGTTGACCACTAGTAGCTGTAGAGATAATAGAAGGTGGTTCTTGTGGTTTCACCTTGTCTCATACTATGTTTTCAACTAATTTTTGTAATTCATCCACACTGAACAATACTAGATCTGTACATAATTTTTCTTGTTCTACGGATTGGTCAAGGATTCTTTTGAGATCCTCTGCAGTTAATGGATTGATGTTCTGAGTAGAAGTGTCAGGAACATCATGTATAGTTGTAGTTTTTGTAGGTGTGATGGGTACATGAGGAGGGCTAGAAGGTGGCAATTGTGTGTCTTGCACACTCTGGTCTTGTTGCTACTCTTGCTCAACTGTTGCCATTTCATCTTGCTTTGGTGTCTCTGTTTCTTTCACCTCTTCATATTTCCTTTCTTCTCTCGTTTTCTTTTCTTCTTCTTTCTTTTCTTCTTCCTTCTTCTCTTCTTCTTCTTTCTCTGTATTCTTTACTTCTTCCTCCTCTTTCTCACTAGGCTCTTCATGTTTTGTGTTTTGTCCTTCAAGGGGATCTTCTTCTCCATCTTTGATAGTAGTCAAACCATATATCAATTTCCATATTTTTGTTGACTTACTGACTACATTTTCAATCTTGTTTTGTAAGATGTCAAAGGCTCTATGCTTTGGTGTAAAGTTGCCACTATATTTCTTATTAGCCTTTTTTATTTGACCTTTTTTTAGGTCCGACATCACTTGTGCTAGGGTAGATTCTCTTATCTCCTTTTCAATTTTCAAACAATGATGACATTTATATTTAATTATCTCATAAAATTCTCTAGGCATAGTATTGTCTAGCTCTAGAGGTGTAGTCTTGAATTCAGTCATCATGGCATATAATGATTCCTCTATTTTGTTTTTCTTTTCTTTATTGAGTATGTTGAAGTCAATACTTTTTAAATTAGTAAAATCTGCATTCTTAATATTTTCACAGATTTTATCTAAGGCTAATTTTGAAGGATGACTTAGCACTCTAAATTGGCTAATGTCTTCTTACTCTGTTCTTTCGTCCTCATCAGAATCTGGTTGAGCTACATATTTTCTTCTTTTTCTTGGCTCTTCATTAGTCTATTCAATAGCCTTCTTCTTCTCTTTGATTTGTTCTTTGGCTTTCTGTGAAGATGCCCTTGTGGTAGCCCTTGTGACTAGTATTTGAGGCTTGGCTTGTGTTGGCTTTGCATCTTTCTTTGTTTTAGGCTGGGCTGGAGGCTATACTATTGCCTTTCTTTTCTTTGGCTCATCTTGGGTTGGTGCTTCCTTGGTTTCTTTTTCTTCAGCACCTTCCTCCTTGTCTTCACCTAGGCCTTGAGTTAATTCCATTTGGCCTTGTTCTTGTTCATCCTCATCATCCTTATCTTCATCATCATCTTTTGCTTCTGCTTTAGCTTCAATTCCTTCACCAAATTTCTTCTTAATTTTCTTCATCAATTTGTATTTCTTCTTTATTGTGGAGGCAGTTTTTAACTCCATTTTTACCTTTGACTTTACCACATCATAAAAGTGTGGGGCACTCTTATTTGTCTCTTCTACGAATAATGCAATTATTGTTGTAGATGCTTCATCTATGTTGATCTCATAACCAAATGGCCTTAGCCATCTCACCCTTAGAATTACTACTTGGATATAGGTAAAATCAATATCAACTAAGAAACATATATCATTAGTATGTTTTTCCACTAAAGAAACTAGTATTCTTACTCTTAGCTTCATGGATTTCTCAAAATTTTCAAAATAACTTGTCATCAGTGTATCAAAATCGTCTCCCATTTCTTCTATGTATTCATTAATTTGGGATATGATAGTTTTATCATTTCTTCATGTAACTTTTGCAAAAGAGGGAAATTCATTCATAACATAGAAGAATACACATATCAAAATTGCTCCGAATTTGCACTGGGTACCCTTTGTCCTTATTATAGCAGCTAGGTTTTCATTAATATGTTGTAATTGTAGTTCTACAAGATCATAAGTATGATCCTTTTTCACCAATTTGTAATCTACATCTACTGCAATACATGGCACACTATTGAGTCTACTAGATTGATAGAATTTATGGGCAATAACTCTAACAGCAAACTCAACTAGAGGTTCTTGAATGGTGTGAATTGTCATTCCTCTTTTATTCCACTAGGCACCTATGTGTTTCTCAATAACCTCCTTGGATTCACTTCTCAAGGTCTTGGGCCAATCTAGGGTAGGATATCTAGTTACCCTGTGAATGATTCTTTTCATGATCTTGGTAGGAACATCTTCTAGCCATAGACTTCCATCATGAATTCTGCTTAACACAAGTTTGATCCATTCTGTTTTGAATACAGTATGAAAGCTCAAAACTCATGTCAAACCTTTCCTTTCAACAATATTGTATTCATCTTTCAAAACTCCATCTACACACAACTTCTCATAGGCTTCCCTTATTTCCATGTCTCCTATGGCTCCTATCTTACAATTATAACATCTTCTTACATCTTGAACCATTATAACTTTTGGGGGTATTTGAGAAAGGGCTACAGCTGGGTCATTTTTGTATGCAACTTCAAGAATGGGACAAAAGTTAGGCTACTTAACCTCATTAGATACTAGCTAGACTTTAGATGCCTCTTTGTCATGGGTTTTCTTAGAGCTCGAAGCCATTTATGCAAACTAGGGTTTCTTTTACATAGAAATATGAAATTGTGTAGGTCAACACAAATGAAAATACCTCAAGATTGATAAAAATGCATTGTAAGAGGTTGGAATCTACTTGGAATGCTGGATTCTCTACTATGAAGTCACTCCATTCTCTTTATCTTCTTTGCTTCTTGATCGTGATGAGGAAAAATGATTAAAATCATGATAATATACCCTATTTTTATCACATTAAATGCTCAACTTCCCACTCAACTTCTAAAGAATTTTAACCTTACTCGGCTTGCACTGCATTCCTACTTTACTCGACTTCCATTGGAGTTTATTTAACTCAGCATCAGCTATCAGCTCAATCACTATTAGTAACTCGGCATCCAAAGACAGCTCGACATCATCATTCAAGTTTAGTCCTAGCATCTTATCTAATGCAAATTTATACTTTGCAATGCTTCTTCATAGTTTAGGATTGATGTATGATACTTCCTTATATGTATCAACCCTGTAGGCTCATTTTGTGATTAATTAAATGAGAAATGATCACTTGACCTTGTGGGTGAAGTGACCCTTTCATTGGATGAACTTGATTCATTCTTTTTCTGCCATTTTTTCTTCATGTCTGTTCTAATGTGTTCCATGTCAATCTTTTCTTTGCCCTTATTTACTTCAATCTTGGGTGCCTTGGCTTTTGTTGGACAATTCCTGCTGACATGTCAAATTTTCAAGCAACTGAAACATGTGGTTTGGTTTAACCATATTTTATAATTCCCTTTGAAATGTATTCTTATGCAATTCTGGAGTATATGTCCATATTCCTGACAATAATGATAGCTATACCTGGTGTTATAGTCCCAATTGTAATGGTCTTCATAGTTGTCCCTTCTTACATGCTAGTTTGGTGTCCACATAGGCTTTGATCTGCATTCAAATGCTCTATGTCGATACTTTTTGCAATTATGACAATGTCCATCAAATCTTTGTGTCTTTGTGACTTTGGATCTGCAATCTTGAGTCATATGTCCTTGCATGTTGCACTTGTGATAGTAACCCTTGCTTTTGGGTGTGTTAGGCTGATTGATTCTTCTACTCCTGCAAACATTAGTAGTATGCCCCTTTTTGTTACAATAATGACAAGTGGCTTTAGAATCCTTACATTTATCACTTCTTTTCTCATCACTTTTTGATGATTCACCAACTTCAGTGCTATTGTATCCAAGTCCTAATGTATAATGGGCTATTCTTGGGAATTTCATCAATTGTTCAAAATACTTGATGGCTTCACTTGACTTGTTCAAATTTTTTGCTATCTCTTTTTCTCTATTCAATTCATTCTACACTTGTTCATTCTGCATCTTCAAAGTAGAGATTTCAATATCTTTCATATTGAGTTCATGATGAAAGTTCATCATTTGGGCAAGTGTATCCATCTGCATGTTTGAGATCCTTGTCAATTTAGTACATTTCTCTTCAAATCAATCTACAAGATTCCTTTTGTCATCTTCCATCATGACTCTATCCTCAACTGCTCTTTTCTTTTGTTCAGTGATTTCACATAACATTATGGCTTGTGATTCATGTTCCATCTTGAGAGATCTTATCTCTTTTTCTTGAACTTTGTTTTTCTCCATCAATTTTGCTATTGCTTCATCAAACTCTTTAGTGTCTCCATTGGCAAATACTTGTGTGGTATCAATCTCCTTGTAGTTTATGTCATTTTTAGCTATGGCTATCTCTTCCCTTCTTTTCAAGGATTTTCTTAATTCCACTCTAGTTTCTTCAACCTTGTGTCGAGCGAGATGTACATCTATCACCTTTTTCTCAATGATCTTTTTGAGTTTGAAAACTTCCATCTTTAGATCTTTTCTGCCAAGCTATTAGGCTTCTTCTTGAGAGGACTAATGCTCTAATACCAATTGTTGGAATATTCAAATAGTAATAATTCTTCTTAAAGGGGGGGGGGGGGGGGGGGGGGGGGTGAATTAGAAGTATTGTACTTTTATCATTAAAACAATTTAACTAAAAATAGATTGCATGCATATAAACATATCAAACAATCATGAAAAAAAAATATGCATCACCACATAGCACTTGAGATTTTGGTAACCCAAAAACCCTCTAGAAATAAGAAGGTAAAAATTCGGGTGGGGATGATACCCACAAAATTACTGCAGCAATGATGTTTGACCACTTCTGATGGTCTGCCTTGTTAAAGGCCTGCCCTATTAAGGGCTTTACGCTGTGTCAATAGTGACCTGGTTAGAGGATTTACAAACACTTTACATGAAGTGTTACACTATTAAAGGATTTAATCACCTATATAAAGGATCTACAAAATAGCTATTAAGCTAACCTATCAACATAGGATTTCCTTTCTAATACAATTGCTAGAGAGTATTAGACATAATAAACCTGATAACTTACAATCCTTTGATTTCTAAATACAAACACTTGATCCTCTTACTCTGATCTTGATCCTTTGAGATCTGATTCTTGATTGTATGCCTTGCTATGTTATTGATCAATTGAATATTTCACTGCTTCTTTGTTCCTCTAAGTCTTTTTACTCTTCATTCTGAACTCCAGTATATCTTCTTCATACACTCTTTTTCTGTTTTCATACAATGAGATTTTGTCTTCCTTATAAAGACATTCAAAGACTTAGGACTAGATATGGATCTATGATCCACACTGAATCTCTATTTGCTGCTTATTCCTTGCACTTTTCTTATTGGTTGCATGCCTTTTCCATTTTTCTTATTGGCTGCATGTAGATTGCATAGGGAAAATAAAAGATTCAATCTTATCATTTTAATCTTTTGAGATTCGTCATATGTTGGCCACAAAAATAGTTTACATCTTAATTAGTGAAGTTATAGACTTATATGCGCGCTCTGTGTTACTCAGCACTTACTGATTCCTGTTGCTAGGTACATATAATAAACTAGCTTACTCAGCACTTAAATATCACTTAGCTCCTATATCATGCTTGGCACCTAAAGTCACTAGGCACTTGTTCTTTACTCGACACTTGATCTTCACTCGACAACTGAAGTCTACTTGGCACCTGAAGATCACTCGACAATTGATCTTTACTCGGCATACATAGTGTGCTCAGCTCTAATATAAAAAGTGATTAAGTGTGTTGGCACTCAAATGTCAAAACCATTCTAAGACTAATAGATAAGTATACATTTATTAATCAGCCCCTTGAATCTGTCATCCATATTTCTTTGGAATGTGGCTCTTTCATTTATTAATGCAAAGGGAATTCTTCTATATGCAAAGGTTCCCTATTTTGTTGTGAATGCAAGTTTTAATTTTTTCTCCTCATCTACAATCACCTAGTTGTATCCCAAATAGTCATCTAGAAAAGACATCATTTTGGATCCATTCACAATTTATAATAATTCATCAAGTGAGGTAAAAGGTTTTTTATCTTTTTGGGATGCTTGATTTAAATTGTGATAATCCAAGAAGAGGTGCATTTCTCCAATCATTTTTGTTACTCGCACCAAGTTAGCAACCCATGCAGAATGTTGGATTAAAAAATTAATATTAGCATCAAGCTACTTTGTGACTTCTTTCATTATTAATGGTTTAATAATGGGATTCACTGGTCTTTCCCTTTGATGAAAAGGCTTAGCATCAGGCCTCAATGGAATATCATGAGTGATGATGTCAAGATCATACGTCTTGAGTTCTTTGCAACTCCATGATATGACATCTTTGTATTTGATAAGTATCTAAAGAATACTTTCTTATTCTTGAGGATTACATGCCTTTCCAATCCTTACCAACTTAGGGTCTTCTTTTGTGCCTAGATTATATGAATTATTTTCTTCAATCCCTTTTTCTTCAATACTTCTTTGACTATTTGTTGATTTGTCTTAATCAAAGATGCATTCCAAATCTACCATCCCCTTAGTAATAGTATTGGTTTACAAATTTATAACCCCATCTTCATTCTTAGGTTTATTATTAAGAGTATCATAATTTCTTATCCTTTCAAATAACATGTTGTACATAATGAACTCAAGAATATGTTTGTAATCTTGGAAGACTTGGAAGTTACTGGTGTTGTTTGGAATAGATGGGGCACCATCCAATTCAATAGAAAAACTTTTATATTTTTTTATTTTTTTCAACAAGGTGTAATGCACTAACTGAAATTGTAAAGAGCTTCAGATACCATGTTTCCCCTTCTTGGAATAGACCTTATTTTCAAGGTCTCAAAATCTTCAATCAAATCCCAAAATATTTTTTGGTAAGAAAGAAGTCTTCTATCATTGCAAGATTATATTGATTCAACCTATCTAATCACCAATTGAGAGTCTCCTTCCAATATGAGAGCTTTGACATCTTTCTCTAATGCTAAGAGAAGTTTGTAAATCAAAGCTTTATATTCTGCAACATTGTGCATACATCTAAATTATAAATGATATGTAGCATAATAAGACCTACTTTTGGGATTAATTAGTTCAATACCTACACCATCTCCTAATTTACATTTAGACTCATCAAACTTGAGTGGCCAAATTGGTTGCTCTTTCACTTTTCTTGACTTTCTTTTATTTGTTCCAAGCTTTTCTTGTAGTTGAACTTTGAAGGATTGTTTCTTCAAATCCATTGCATCCTTCCACATCATGGAATTGGTGAGTTACCCTTGATTTCCTTTGATATGGGAATCATCCCTTTTTGTTGTTGATCTTGAATTTCCCCAATCAATTTTGTCATTTTATCAATTTTTGGCTTAGGGTGAACAACTACTTAGGTCCATCCTTGACCTTTTACAAAGCTTCTTCTCCTTAGGACTTTAATCATCCTTGGTGGAGGGTAAGACAAAGCTCCACCATCTGAAGAGGTGTCACTATATGATGCATTAAGATATTCTTTTTCCATTTCATTATTCTTGATGACTTTGGATATGTACATGGGACTTGAATTGTCTTTTTGTATCTCACTCAAAGTTTGACCATTTTTTTAGTAGATTATCTGAGTCAATACTTGTGAAATTGCTTCTTCAAAATGTGAGCACTCAAATTATGAATGACTTGCTTTTTCCAACCTAAAAAATCTTAGAAGGAGCAAAATGTTAGGGTCAGCTTCTTCTACTAAGCATTGTAAATTCATAACCATGTTGTCTATAAATTGAGTCACAGTCTCTTTTCTTGGGATAGGATTCTGGGAATCTCTATTCAAATTGTTTTTTTTACCAACTAAGATTATGTCAAGAGCTATCACTTTCCAAGAACCTAAATCGTCTTAAAGAAATGCTACTTCATTTGGTGGATTGTGCTTAGTTATCATTGTCTTTAGCTTTTGCTCAGCATCCATCTTCATCTGGTTATTCAATCCTCTCCAGGACAACCATAGTTGGAGAAAATTAGTTGAGAGACATCTCCTTAGGAATCTTGCCCATTCTCTACTTAGCAACAATTCATATGATTCCAAAATTTCCACCACATGTATGTCTATGATGTCTTAAATTTGGTGGTATGTACTCAACTGTATCCAAACATATTTCAATACCCCAATAAATTTACTTATGTTTTATCAAGTTGAATCATTATTCAATCTATGGGTTGCAAAGTTATTCCCAACCTCTGAGATATCAGAGTTGCATGACATTACAAGAAGCTCTTAAATCTATGAGACAATTGTGAAGGTTTCTTCCAAAAATTCTAAGATTGATCAAGAAAGAAAGTACTTCGACCTTGTCTTTATACGTGGTTGGCATACCTCAGAAGTGTTAACTTGTTGTGGTAATGTCTTTTGAGGCTCTATATTAGGCATTACCTTGGTATGATCAAGAGTCTTTAGTAGTGATTCCCTTTGATGAGATTAATTTTGTACCATATCAAACAAGGATATATGGGTGCTCTAATAGGCACTAGATTATTATTCTCTCTTAGATCTAAAGGAGTTGGTTGTAATGTGGAAGGAATACCATCTTTCATGGCTTCCCTTCAATTCTAAAAGTTGTAAGTATTTTTATTTTCATTTAGAAAAGTGAACATCTCTTCTAGTTGAGAATTTAATTCTTGACTGAATGCAAAAATAAATTCTTCATTGACTTGTTCTTCTGTTCTTAAATTTTGTGCAGAAACATAAGATTCTAATAGCATATTATTGAAATGCATAGGGTGCTTATTGTTGGTACCTTGTGAATTCTAGTTCACTTATTGATTTCCATTGACATATGAGTCACCATCATTGGGTACATTTTGACTACTATCAAGTTAATTAATGTCTACAAATTGAGCTACAAGGATGCTTCCATTGTTTGGACAATTGTTCCCTTGTTGATATCATCTTTGGAAATTGTCGTTGTAGTCAAGATGATTAAAACAATTCCTTGCATTTTTATTTCCACTAAAATTCTTATTCTAATTATACCCATAGTTGTTGTTGTAAGAATATCTATTCATTCTTTGAAAGTTGTTATTTTTCCCTTTTGACAACCTTAAATGGATTGGCTCATTGGTAATCTAAGACATGGTCTTCTTCAATTGACCTAACTCCGTTGTAACATTATTTTCTTTTTCAATGATTTTGTTGCCTTTCTCTCAAAGAAAGAAGCTTTTGGAGGCTCCAATATTGAGTAAGTTATGGCTGGAGCTATTATATGTTGTAGTTGAATTAGACTTGGAGGAATAGATTCAATAGGCATTACTTTTTCTCTAGTAGGATATGTCTGTTGGAAAAATGTTTAGCATTCCCCTTGGGATTTATAACAAGAGCTTAACCACCTCCTAGGTACTATAAGTTGAGTGGTTGTATTAGGCATTGATAGATTGATATTTTGGTGCAATGATAACCACATTTTAACAAGTGCTATTAGAGCTTTGTGAGTGGTTTGAATCCTTAGACCCTCGGGTAACACCAAGGGGGAGATTGTTTGAAAAACATTCAACACTCCTATTAGGATTCATGAAAAGGGCTTTACTACCTCCTATGTACTATAAGTTGGGTAGTTATATTGCACATTGATAGATCAATCTTTTGGTGGAACTAAAACCCCACTCTGACAATGTCAATATTGTCACACTAGCTTAAGTTGGAACCATCAATCCACCTCTATTAGGATTGGATTATTTAATGAAGGTAATTGCTTCTTCAAAGATTTTTTCCAATGTATCGATGTCTAGAGTAGGTAATTTCCTTAGGAAGATAGTAGTGAGGTGGTCCATAGTATTTAAATTAATCTAGATTACAACTTCAATTGGTAGGGTGTAGGGTGTTTCCAAGTTGCGGTATGCCATGTGAAAGTGATTATTAAAATGTGAAATTGTCTCGACTAGATCCCTTATGATTGATATAAGGTGATGATGTATCATAGAGAAGTAGACAATTTTTTTGAATTGATTTAAGAATAAATTTTCAAAGGTGGCCCAGTTCTAGATACATCCAGGTGGAAAATTCACATACCAATTAAAAGAAACTTCTCCTAGTGTGTACAATAATAAATGGAGGACCACATTCTCTTATTGAGTTTTTTTTCCAATTTCATATTTATTTGAAGACCTTGATATGATCCTTAGTTTTTCATGTTTCTTTGTAGATGAAGCTTGCAAATAATTTCTTAGGCTTCTTGGGAAGGTCATTAAATGCACCTTGCAAGTTGATTGGTGAATCTATCATATTTTCAAAAAAGGGCATTGGTGGAGGACTAATTGGCACTATAGGTGGAGGTACATTTAGAGTTGCAACTAAAGAAGATGGTGAAATTTGTAATGCAAGTGGTAGAATTCTTGGAAGTCCATTGTCATTGCGACACTTGCAAAAATGACTGAGTTCTAGGAACTCCTATCCACTAGTTGAAGACCTCAAAGCTCACTAAAATGGAGATGCGGATCAAGATCTTTTAGTTTGTGTTGATTCTAGAAAAGTGCACCTCTACAAGGCACAACTCCTCAAAAAGTGCACCTTCTGACAATGTCAAACATATGTTTTGTGAATGTCTAAAAATTGTAAAATTTTCAAACAACTTATTTTACCCATTTTAATGGTTTTTCAATGGCCCTCCTTCTAGCACCACTTGTATTGAGCTATCATTTTGCACAATGTTGAATGACATATATCCTTTTAAATCACTCTCTTGAAAAGTTAATCAAGGACCAACTCCAAGGTTTCAAGTGGGTTTTTCAACTAACCGGGTAACTCAATTGAAGATAAATGTGTATGTTCATGAGGAGGCCTTTTTCGTTAAATCAATCTTCTCAAGCCATTGTTATCTTAAATGTAACCAAAAAAGGGATATATTTTTGTATTTTCTATTTTATGATGAATGTAATTTATCAATTAAACTATATGAATTGCTATTTTAACCAAGTTTCTTAAAAGAAAACAACAAATATAGGTTAATAGGACATTAAAGTGAATAAATGAAAAGGGAAATTCTTAATGGAAATAAACCAAGGTAACAACATGTATGTGAATTAAATTATCAAAAGGATCAAGTAGGAAACCAATGAAATTGAGAACAGTGCTTCCTCTACTCCACTAATGCAATAGTCAATGAGAACTCAATAATAACCAAAAGAAGTTTCATGTTTCATCAAATGGCAACATCATGGAAAGTTTTCTTAGATGAGACAAGACACTATTCAGTAACAAAGATGGTCCTTTCTCCAATTTGTCACAACAATGGAATTCATTAACAAAATAAAAATACCATAACTAAAAGACCGCACAATCATAATAACAAAATAAAACTATTAGTTCCATTATTATTCATGAACATATGCATTCAAAAAAATAACATACTCTAGCAAGAATAACTACACTTAGAATGAGAGAAACAATAACATATATTATTGCATGAAAATAATGGCCTGGACATATTACATCCATGTATTTATAAGAAATCATCTCATCTCTTTGTGTTTGGAGCAGGAGTTCTTAAAATGTAAACTTATGCAAAAAACTAATAAACCAAATGTAGTTTTATACAAAATGACTCTCTAAATGGTGGTTAGTAGGTCCCTACCCTTGTTTATATCCATTAATGGGTACATGAGCCTTTACATGACACAAAACAATGAAAGAATAAGAAGTTAAGAAGGAATCTATGAGACAATCAAGAAGTCTCTAGAAGCTCTAAAAATGGAAGCTCGACCTTCTTTTGGCATTTCTTGGAGTTGAACTACTATCAAAATGTGTTTTCCACATGGAATGCTCTAAAATAGCAATTGGAAATTAACTATTGATGCATTGCTTCTTCTTCAAAGCTATAGGTGCACCTTGGTGATAAGTTCCAAAAATCTAATAAAATATTCTAAGTGTCAAATTTGAATTTCCAAGATCTGGGTTTTCTCCCCCTTTATACCAAAATGATGTTTCAATGTTTATTCTTAAATTTATCTATCACCTCTTCTACTTCATTAGCTTATGATAAATCTAAAGTTTCATACTTATTCTTCAATATTTTCTTGTAATTATTGACTTATATTCGAGTCTCTGCAAAATCTTCAAGCTTGGTATTCAGTTTAAACAATGCCTCTTTGGTTTTGAATGCTTGTCTTATTTCATCTTTTGGTGAAGCTTCTTTAAATATTCCTCTAAATTTTTGGACTAATTATTACTCAACAAAAATCTTGGTTTATTACTCACCTTAAGAATATCAAGACTACTGGCATTATAGTACCTTTCTGCTTCCAAAAATTGCTCTTGAGCTTCATCTTTAATCTGTTAGATTTCCTAATGTGATCCCTCTATTATTTTATTACCTACTAATATCTTCTTAATCTAGTCATCAAGACTATAAAAATCCTCTATAGCATATAGATCCATTAACATCTAGTACCTCTAACCCTTTATTGATCTTAGTTCCTATAAAACATTGGCCTAGGTATGCACTTCATCTATCAGCCTAAAATATTAGTTCACTATGGAAAAAAACTTTTCAGCATATGATTGGACATAGTGCAATAGGTTCAAATTTCTCTATATTATTTACACTCCCCTCTCCTTAACAATGTCACACCATAGTTGGCATGCCTCCAAAAATTTGTCCAATTGTGTTCCTACCTATTTCCTTCCTAATGTAGCTCCAAGAGGGACCTCTAGATTTACTAGGTCAATGGGTCCCACTACTTCATTTAGGTACCCTCTAAGTAGTTCATTCTTCTTTTGCAATGTTATTAGTTTTGATTCATCCTAATCCATGTATTCGAATACCTCTTTTAGGGCTTAAGTGATTAGTAATTAAGCTATGTCTACCATGGGCTTTCCCAACATGACCTTTATTTGGTAATATTTTGTAGTTAGTTCTTCGATTTTAGCATGATGAGGAGGAATGACCATATGAGCTAAAAAATTTTGGTCTTGATTTTTCATTATGAAGACAAGAGTACTAGCATCACCTTTATGTGGTTTAGGCTTCTTTATCACATTAGTCAATTCATTCATGCCTTCCTCTATTGTTAGTTTTAGCTACTTCTTCTATCAAAAGATAACCTCCCTCTTTTAGCCATTATGGTGTGGTTCGCATAGGTGACATATACTTAGCTGAAGAGGTTGGTTCTACAATAGGCTCATTTCCCTTATTACTTCTTTCTATAGTCTTTTCATGTCAAGGAAGATATTCAAAAGGAGCTTTTGCACATTTCTAGGCTAATGATCTAGCCTCTATATCTCAAGGAGTCTTTTGAGTTTCTTCCATTATTTGTGCCTCCTCAAATACTTTATGGGCATGAAGTTGTTGGAATTATCCTTGGTTTTTTGTTCTTCTTTTTCTACTTGAATGACTAGAGGAGGTCAAGCTATCGACCCTTTATCCAAAATGACCATATCCTTTGGTGGTAGGAGTGAAATGCCTAAACATTCTTGAGGAAAAGAAGGTAATTGATTCTAGTTCTCAACTAATGGCCCACTCATGGAAGTATCTATAATCTTATCTCCCAACATCTAAAAGCTCGTTTGCATAAAATCAATGTCCAAGAGGTCAAAGACTGTAAGAATTTTCCTAAGGGAAAAATTCACCCAAGAACTAAGAACTCAAACACAAGCACATAGTAGACCAAAAATGGAAATGATCAACTAATCAGAGTATGTCCAAATACATTGCTCTGTTCAGAATTTGATGTTCAACACACTAGGAGTGCCTGTATATAAAGGCTTCTTAGGAAGCACCTAGAATGTCTCTAGAAACAACCAAGAGATAAGACAACTAAGCAGCTTATCCATCATTCTAGATGAAGGGATAAGAATGACAAAGTGTCATATGTGTGTAGAAGATTCCAGTGTTGTAGACAACATGTGCTTAAAAGAGGTGCAGACCCCTATGATGTCATCAAGACAACTCACAAGAGTGCACAAAATCTTAAGTGTCTCACAAATAAAATAATGCAAAATAATTAAATAATGCATTAACCTATGTAAACTTAAGTAAGTGTAATAAGTAAATAGTTATTTACACCAACACCCCCCCCCCCTTAAGTGCAACTTAGGGGAATGCCCTTAACCTTACAAACTAGGATGAAGATGCATAATGGGTCCCGGCTACTAGGCCATATTAGGTACCCATGTACATAATGAAAATGCAATCTCTCATAAAGTAGGGGAAGAGGGAAAACCTCATGGGAAAAACCCTCCCCTAAAAAGAGAGATAAATATGGATGCATGGATGGATGGAGTAATCAAGACCCCCCCCCATTATGACATACATCCATGTATATACAAGAAAGAATGGAGAAGGAAAAAACCTCCTACGAGGAAAAAGTTCCCCCCCAAAAAGGAGAAGGAGACAAGGTAGTCCTCCCCCATTCTTAAAAGTAGAGGGCCAATCAGTGAAGAACGCTCCTATTTAGAAGTTGATCCATGACCTTTGTATGATGTTCCTCCCCTTTGGAAGAAACAAGAGCAAGGGTACCTGTGAGATATGTCCCCTATATGGAGAAGGAATCTCTATGATGATCAGTGTCTCTAAAGCCTATCCAAAAGTCCTTGTGTCAATACTGATGATGGCTTCCTCCAAAACTGCTAAAGAGAAGAGCAGATCAAACAAGGAAAGATGTAGAACTTGCTTTAGGAAACCAACAATCTTCTCATTTGATGGAGAGACCTCCCGCATATGTTGTAAAGAAGAATCCACAATCATGCCAATCTGGAAGGATTGATCATGTAGAGCATGGAGTTGAGGGTCAGAGTGTTCCCTCACAACAACTATAGAAGACTTCTCAACAAAGAGAAGCGAGAAGTCATCATAAAAGTCTCCCATATTTGTTGTGTGTGACTCTTGTAAGGAAACTTGGCAATAAAGAATATAACCATTTCCACATAACCCATAATAGATCTAAAATAAATACAGAATTAAAATCCAAATGCAAGAGAATAGACAACATACCCACAAAATTGTGACACAAGATATACCCTGGGAAACCCTCATTGAGGGAAAAAACCTAGCCTCCAAAAGCATCTATCACCATGTATTATTCAGCAAAAATACCATTGCTATACAACCATGGAAGCCTTCATGGCCATAGCCACAACCGAGCAAACTATGTGAACAAGCATGAATCCACACATCCCATGCCATGCTTTCAACCTTCACAAATGCTCCCTTGGCTAACCTGTCAAGCCTTGTCCCGCTCGACTCTTGCCTTTTGTCTTCTCCTTGTCACTCTACAACAACTACACTTGTGGCTACTTATATAGTAGCAAGTCCCACAAAACCACCAAGCGGTATTACATAAACCATGTGCTACCTAACGCACTGACCCCACATTTAATATTGGGTATTTAATTCTTTTTCCGCAATATTAAATAATTACATGAAATATTTTCACAATGTTACAATTCAACTCATCGAGAATATTCCTAAGAATCTTTACATGTTGCATGTCCATCTAGGTGGAACATTACATAATAAAATAAAATAAAATATAACAATATTATGCAATGTGTGCAACACCCATTATCTCAACAATCTCCCACTTGTTGTATACATTGCATAGGATCAATTCGTAGCCACATAAATGAACAAGAGAACAATCCCTCCTAGCATATCCACCATCATGGATCAAAATACTCCAAGTGCTCCATCTTGGTACCTGCAAAAAAATCAAAGTATCCAACATCTCAAACATGAATGATCTCACCTCCTATTATGCCACTGCCACTGGACATACATAGAAACCATCCAAAGAGAAAGCCACCCAACCTGTCTCATTAGAAGATCATAAAATCCTGTACTGGCTAAAATGCCAAGCACAAATAAACCAATCCAAAGGTAATCACATCTATCCGTAGTTGTCAAAATATCCATAGCTGAAATAGCAACGACAGCAAGTGCCAAACCCATCCAACTATCCATACCTCAAAGGTCTAACAAGTGAATCTCATATCACTAACATATCTAATCTACAACCTGCAATCATAAACCTCAAGAGAAATACCTACCACATATATACCAAGAAGCTCCCAATACAAAAGATAATGTCAAATCTATAACCAATCTACTCAACAACATCTCAAAGAAGTGAATCCATGTAGTATCAATGACATCCACAATACATAAACTGATATCCTACAAGAAAAAATCTCATAAAAAGTCTCCAATAGTTTCCCAAATTCTCCACAACCAACGAAGGAAAGAGATAAAGGAATAACCATGTCATCTCTCACATGACATACATGAGCACAAACTAGTGATCACAATCTCCAACCAATCTCAAATCCAATGTAGGCAAAATTGAACATCCAAGAAGATAACCAAGACCAAAGAAACCATGCAAATCATAACCTGTATCATGTCCTTCTACACACACCTCTAGATGTAAACTGTGCAAGTATGATCTCCTCCATAAAAACCCAACAAGAAGCCTCAACAACACCCAAACCATACCATATAACTAATCATGGATGTAAGCCTCTCACAAGAAGATCAAACTCAATAAAACCATTCCTAATCCAAGGAATATGCCCAATATAAAACCATCTCCTAAATTCAACCAGCATAACAACATATGCACATGGAGATAACCAATGCTAAACCATCTCTTAAATGAACCCTCCAAAACTAACTCATGTACCATAGCTCAAGATCCATATCCATGAAAGACAAGCATGAATATAATGCAAATGAGAAAAACAATGGGCTATACCTCTCAAGTAGCAAACCGCCGAGTAGACCAAGAGTGGGGAATGAGAATTCTCATCAAGATACCCAAGTCTCCAACCAAGACTCATCTAAGAACAATCTACTCTCAAGTCCATATCAAGTGACTACCCCTCAGACTTCCTGCTGAAACAATCAACCATCCCAGGAAATACTTCTCTAATCCAAGAGAAATCAGCGTCTCCACCATCTCTCAGTATCCATGAGCACCTGTAAGCAATCAATCCATGCCAAATTCAAATGCAACATAGCAATATCATGACGTATCCAGCTTATGATCAGTGTACTCAATAAAGAGAAACTAAATCAAGATCAATGTCAAAGTTCCAACCATGGCCTCAGGAAAATAAACATGACAACATGATCTTACCATCTCAACTAAAGATATAACATGCTCCATATGAAAATACTATAACATGTCACAACTCTAAACATGTATCAAAAGTATACCATGACATAATAATGAAACCATCCTCATACCAAGGATAACATGCCAAATAAAAGCATAAACCACACCTTTACCAAGAACCCTGTGAGTCCTCAAGATGCAACCATCTCCATACACCATGAAGAAAACCATCTCCACATACCATGAAGAACCATCTCCACATACCATGAAGATAACCAAGAACTCCATGAGTCCTCAAGATCTAACCATTTTCACCTATCATGAAGATAACAAAGTGTGCCACGCAAATGTCAAAGATGCTTCTGCAGCAATAGGATCTAAGACAAACCTCCAACATCTGCAAACACTCAATAAATATATCAATGCCAACAACTCCCACTCAACTTTGGTACCGAGTCACCTATGGCATCATAACATCAATCCTCTCCAAACCAAGAACTAATCCTGCACTGTCACCCATCACTGTCACAAGCTCCCACTAAACTGTGTATCCAAGCTATCCATGACATAATTATGAATAACCCATCCTCTAACCATGAGAATCAACCAAGGCATCAAACCATCAAAGAACTCAAAGTGCACATCATGAGCTCCTCAAAAGAAACCAAATAACCATGATCCTCAACCAAGAAGATATACCACCATAACTAAATTAGAAAATCCAAGCTAATGAACATCAAGGATGTACCCGTATATCCAATCATGTCATGCCAAAATCCATGACACCATGATCACATCCATGAACCGAGCATCTGTCTCTCAAAGTGTCAAACCTGTCAGCATAAAATAGTCAACCACAATCATCCACCATGACTATACCTGGTAACAACACTTTTTCATTGAATATGACATCTTGGCTTCTTATAATTTTATAATTTTAGTATGGAGCCTGATCAGTCCCCAAGTGGGAGATTGTTAGAGTATGGTGGCTGACATGGTAGCCAACATATTATGGCCAACATATGGCCGACATGTTGTAACCCTAAAATGAATAAAATCCTTGTATAAAAGGGTTTAGGGTTAGGTATTTTTTATTATGTTGTGATGTGAAATTGGTTCTTGCGGCAGTATTGAGCTATAAGGGATTACAGATTGTAATCAGGTTGTAATCACTAGATTGTAATAAGATCGGACTTGTTTTTTGGTGGATGTAACCTAGGGATTGGGTGAACCACGTTAAATCTTGGTGCCTTGTGTTCATTTCTATGTGATCTATTATTTTCTGTTATTGATTATATTTGTATATAGTTTTTATTTCTGTCTGTGGTTTATCCTAACAACTCCAAGAACAGAACTGAAATGTCTGGCAAGAAATCATCACCTAGAAGACCATGAGTACCCTACAGTACTGAAGTAAATGAATTGGTCACTACAGAAAAGGATGAAGTATCTACCTCAAAAAGAAGATGGATGTCATCAATAATGTCTCCCACATCTTCAATGTGAGACTCCACGAACAATTGGGCAATGTCTAAAAGGAAGTCTTCACATGAACATAGAGTAGGAAGACATAAAGTATCATGTTGCACTAATTCTGAAGCATCTATGACTAAAATAGGATCAGTAGGAGCAATAAGAGCTGGAGGTGTGATCTCATCTAAAGAGGAGTCAGCTTCAACTGGTGGAAGAAGATCTTCTAGGAATGGAGAAATAGTTGGATTTCCATAAGTCTCCCAAAGATACATCCAAAAAACATATGGATCAAATGACTTAATTTTGATCAACTTTTTCAGAACTTTATATTCCATATGTGAATAGAGAGCATGTAAAATAATGTCACACTAATCAAAAGTAAACTCAAGATTCAGTGTATAGGGTAGTACATTGTGCTGATGGACATATGTGATAGCAAGTTGACTCCATTCTTGATAGTTGTTTGGGGTCAATTCAATTAAATCTTCCTCTTCCATGATGGATCAATCAATGAAATGTTCAAAATATTTGTGGGTTTTTGGACCTTCTAAATGTGATGCAAATATCAAATTTGCACCAACAAGCTTTAATCTTCACCTGCAATAAATCTCTCCTATGGCCCTATGGCCAATTTTTTTTTGGAAAATAATGCAGATCCAAAAAAAAAAGGTAGAGATGCAGATGAAAAAAATGTAGATCTGAAAATTAAATGTACAAATGTGAAATGATCATACCAATTCTGCAAATCAGTCCTTCGAGTGCCAGTTTGCAAAATTTTTTTTCCCTCACAATTGACTTTGGCCTAGGGTAGGCAGCTTTATAGCCAATTTTCATCAAATCAGCATTCTAGATGCCATGGTGAGGTTAGATCTGATGCTAAAAACTTGCAATTTCTGTAGCACTCCAGATTCAAGCTAAGGTGATGAAGCAAGCATGGTCTTGAAATGGCTATGTGATGAGAAAGTCTTCAAGTTGCTCTAATACCATGTAAGAATTTTCCTAAGCACAAAATTCACCTAGGAACTAAGAACTCAAACAAAGCACATAGTAGACCAAAAATGGATATGATCAATTAATCAGAGTATGTCTGAATACATTGCTCTGTTCAGAATGTGATGTTCAACACACTAGGAGTGCCTATATATAAAGGCCTCTTAGGAAGCACCTAGAATGTCTCTAGAAACAACCAGGAGATAAGAAAGCTAACCACCTTATCCAACATTCTAGATGAATGGATAAGAATGAAAAAGTCTCATATGTGTGTAGAAGATACTTGTGTTGTAGACAACATGTGCTTAAAAGAGGTGCGAAGCCCTGTGATGTCATCAAAACAACTCACAAGAGGTCACAAAATCCTAAGTGTCTCACAAATAAAATAATGCAAAATAATTAAATAATGCATTAACTTAAGTAAACTTAAATAAGTGTAATAAGTAAATACTTATTTACACCAACATAGACATTAGTTCCTTCACTCTCCATCTCTATTATCCAATTTAGTTGTTCATCTCTTGAAGTTGATACTTTGATATGCTCTCTTGGAGTGGATGGAGGTCTCTGAGTATAAATTCTTCTTCTCTCTTCCTCTACAGCTTTGGTCAAGTGGGTTCTCTTACTCAAGGAAATAAATTCTATTTTTTCCACTTCCCCATCCTAAACTTTTAGGATGGTCTCTTGAACTTTTGTGGAGGGAATATTCTTCTTCCTTAGTCTCCTCCTCTGAGCACCCAACACTTTTGTTTCTAATCTCACTCTCTTTGGAACTTAGCGGGAGGCTTCTTCCTCTATATTTCTTAGTAGTGGGACCCACTATTCGTTAGGTTGTTCCTACTCTTTTTTCACTTGTTGTGCCTAATCTAGAGGTTTATCTTTCTTAGTTTGAGGCTCAACTTTCCCTAGATTTGGTTGTTCTTTCTATGGAGCTTTTTCAGCCTTAGTCATGTGTTTCCTTTCCCTAGGGGCTATCCTTTTACTCTTTTTCCCCTTGTCAGCCTCAAAATACTTAACCTTCCATTCATTTTAATTCATCATTTTTGTCTTTACTAGGGATTGAGTGAGGTAGGTTGGTATGGTGAACTTTTCATCTTTACCTTTTTGAGGCCTATTTGTTGCTTGAAGAAGTATGGCCTAGGGAACTAGATTCATCTGAAATGGCTTCTAGATCTATTCCCTTATTAGCTCAACCACATGTCTGGCTCGATGAGCTATGTCATCATTTTCCTTGAGCCCTATCTCTGGATTAATGATTGGTCTATTGTAGATTTTATCTCTATTATACAAAGGATCCATGACTTCTAGGGCATCCTTTTCTAAAACCTTCAGATGAATCTTCATTTTCAGCATATTTTTAGCTAGATATAGAGTCATCCTAAAATAGTCCATTATGCAGACATCATAGTCTTCTATTACATTCATCCAATGATCTTCTAGGGCTTGAACATGGACAAATTCTTTTCATGCTAGATGCTAGACCATTCCAATGTTATTAAAATATGGGTGAGGAGAGTTGTATTCTTTCAAGGGATACTAATCCCATTCTGAATCAAATGTAGCAATGTCCTTCTTTTGCTTTACCTCAAATGCATTGATTGTAATCTGCTAGATCCATGTCTTTTTGTTTTTACTCACTCTATCATAAAGAGAAGTGAGCTATAAGGCTATCTCTAAGAGTATGATCTAATCTAAAGTTTATGTTTGGAACTTTTTGAGGTACAGAAGAATACTATCTACCCAAAGATATGTGAAAGTCTTGAGCTACTACTTCTATGATTTTTGTTGCTGCCTCTACTAACATTGTTTTTACATAATATCCTTCCATGAATATAATTATGGAAAAAAGGAATCCATCATTGAAAATTATATATTCCACACTCTACAATGGGAATGTCTTTTTCACTAGTTTTGGGTATACCACACATGGCCAAGCATTTGCATCTTGCATGTTTCCCTTTTTTTATAGCCCAAGATAATTAGTTACTATGCCCACTAGGAGGTACACTATGTATGATGTCTATTAAAAATGAGGGTCTATTTTAACAGTGACTAATTGCTCATCCAAGTTGTCACTTAGGATGGTGGCCCAATCAATGTGCATCTTTGTAGTCCTAATGGTTTCCATAAAGTGAACCATTGATGTTTTTAGGTGACCTATTGCAAGAATTCTCCTTTTTCTTCTAAGGAGGACAAATAAGTATGTGATGTCATCTTTAATATATCCTTGTGTAATATCCATATTTTGTACTCTTCAGCTCAGAGGTGTCCTATAAATCAAGAATGATGTATGTACTAACTCTTTATCATGTTTCTCATTCTCTTTGTACCACTTCTCTAATCCATCCTATGACATTTGAAGGTATTGGTCCAACCTTGGGAGGTGAAACACTTTACCTATGCTTTGGGGTTTGAGTTCTAGGACTATCTCTCTTGTGACATCCTTCACTACCTTCTCCTTAGTCACATAATGTTCTGCCAATGTCATTATTAGTTCAAAAGATTGAAGTGATGCAGGATGTGATGCTACATTCACCAATCTAATTTGAATCATTATAGATATCATCATTGAAATCTCATTTGGTTTGTTGCAATTGATCAAAAAGGTGTTATAGTCAATGTGGCCTAGCTTAGTATCTCAGATCTCTATGTGTCCATCCTAGAATCTTGATTTCTTCAATGCTCCCTCGTATTTGAATGCAACACGTTTCAGTGCCATTTTCTTAGCCATGGAAGATGATGATGATACCATTCTATTTTCATGTAAGAAGCAAAAATTAGTTACTATTGGTGTAAATAAGTATTTTACTATTTACACTTACTTAAGTTTACTTAGGTTAATTCATTATTTAATTATATTGCATTATTTTATTATTTTTATTCATGAGACACTTAGGATTTTGTGCAACCTTGTGATTTTTTATGTTGACAACATAGGAGTTCCCACCTCTATTTGAGCACATGGTGTCTACAACACTGTTTTGTGTGTCCCATCCTTGTAGGCTTATCCTCTCATCACCGCACTTACTTCTGTGCTTAATGGAGGATAATCCATATCTAGTGGACGTGTGCTTGGTTGTATGACACTTCATGATGCTAAATTGTATGCATTATAGAAGCTTTCCTATAGCCTTTATAATTAGGCACTCCTAGTGTACTCTAAGCATAAAGTATTAAATACATTGTTATTCTGATCATACTCTCTCCATTTTTGGTCTACAATTGTGCTTGTGTTTGAGTTCTTAGTTCTTGGGTTAATTTTTCTCTTAGAAAAATTCTTACATGGTATCAGAGCTTGGAGACTTTCTCATCACATAGCTGTTCGAGACCTCTTGCTTCATCACCTCAGCCTGAATTCAGAGTGTTGCAAAAATTGGGAGTGTCCAGCATAAGATTTGATCTCTCCATTGCATCTAAAATGCTAAACCGATCTGAAACGCTGAACCGGTGAAAATCAATTATAAGCACGCCTACCTTAGCCCATAATTGACCGTGAGGCAAATATTTTTTGTGAATCGGAACCTTGAGGCCCGATTTGCGGTATGGGTATGATCTTATTTTTAGATTTGTAATTTTTGGATCTATCATTTTTCTCTATATTTTTTGTCAATTTTATTTGCAAAATTTTTTGAATATATTATATTTCATTAGAGAAAAATTTTTATGCAGTATGAGCTGCCAAATCCTGTACTACACATTTTTGGAGGATATTTTATTTATTGCAGGGTATTAAAATTTAAATTTGTGAACCCGCCTTTACAACACTGTTGGACCCTTCAACATTTCAGTGACGGCAAGCACTTCCCACCGGCCAGCAGCCCAATACCGACCGGTGACTCCACTTTTCTTTGTATTTGGTGAGCATTTATTTTAAACAGTGCTTAATATGCTTCCTCCCCGCATGTGGGATCAATAACCACATCCCTGGTGGCAATCAGCGACCATTGTTCTCTGGTCTTCCCCCCGACCCATTGTTTTTTGCAAGTTTTCGGCCTCGTCCGCAGACCATTCTTCGGTAATGCAACATCTCTATGACCTTTGAGATTTCTGACGTCATGTTTGGCAGCAATATTCTTGCATCGTGACTCATGGTATTCTAACATCGAAGCAGAGGTATTCCGTTAACTGGCGAAGTTTATACACTTTTTGACAGTCGATTTAAACCTTCTCGCCTGCCCTCTGCAATGATCGTAAGCCTTCGAAATCATGACTGGATATTTTGGCTCCATGTAGAATTCACATTTTTCCTATGCAAAAGAGTCTAAGCCTAACATGTGGACGAATCCTTGCAAAAAACAATCAGTCCATGCGACCCTTTGATTCTGCCACACCTGCAATGAGCTATCCAGTCCCTGCTCGCCACATGAACATCCTTGCATGCAGAGTCCATGTCATCATTTTGACTAGGCTTTCAACCTAGTAGTGCCACCTCATCTCGTGGAAACTGGCCTTTTTTGACACATTCTTTGTCTGTACAGTATGGACGTGCAGTCATCAGCCACGTCAACATAGAGCACTTTTTCTTGCTGATGTCATCAATTTATAGTGTTAAATTTGATGCCTGTATGAACGTAATTCTCAAGAATTTTATAACTGCATTGATGGCCATTTGATTGTCAAATTTAACTTTGCAGTTCCTATTCCAGACCCCTCTCCAATTTTCTTTTTAGTTTGGTAGCCTGACTTTGTGAGCTCATAACTTGGACATACAGACTCCATTTCAGGTGCAATTTTTTTTGAAATCAGGTAGAATTTCCTAAATTTTCTAGTGGTGGTGTTGTTTTCTAGTTTTGGTGCACAAATTTTGTAGAAATTGTAGTTTTTGCCGACTGTACCTATATAATCCTGTGTTTTGCAACTTCAGAAGCTCCGTACGGGCACATCTGGTCACCTTTTCAGGTTCTATTTTTTTTGAAAGTGCATTTTTTTTAATCTAATTTCTAGATTTGAAGTTAGATTCTAGGGTTGTGCTGGCAAATTTCTCAGTTTCAGAATTAGTTCTTCTTTGACATTGTGATGCTTTGATTCTTTTTCAGAATTCTTGTAAAAGTAAGCTACAGAGCTTAAGTGACAGATTTTAGCCTCATAAGGCAGTTGTGAAAGCAAAATTAGAAAGTCCACTTTGGTCATTTTGACAAGTGGCCCATTGTAAACACACTACTTATAAAGTGCCATTAGCATCTCTTTTGGGGGGGTCTGTTGATTGAGTGAAAAGGGGTGGGGGGTGGGGGGGGGGGGTGTATTGTGTTTCTTGTGTCTCTATTTTGTGCTCTTTCATTTTTGCATCATGGGTTTTAAATGTCCTCCTCTAACTTCACACAACTATTCTACATGGAAAGATATTGCATGGAGTGGATTAATGGAAAAAGGATATAGTTTGTATGTTGACGGTACAATTACCCAACCTACTGATGTTAAAAAATTCATTGATTGGAAAAGACAAGACCAATAAGCTTTAGGTGTTATAAGAAGTTCTGTACATAGCGATCTTCTCTTCCACATTAAAAATTGTTCAGAATCTAAGGAAGCTTGTGATAAACTTGAATAGTTGTATGGTAAAGTAGATGAAGAAAAGGGATTTCAAATTGAGGATGATCTACTTCTCTTGGATCCTAAGAATTATGACACAATTGAGGATTATATCATCAAATTCAATGAGTATAGGGCACTTCTAAATGATTGTGGAAATCCCATGAAGGATGATAGGTTGTTACATCACATCCTAAAGCGACTACCTTCTGAGTATGCCAACTTTGTTTTGAGCTTTAATACTCACAAGTTGACCATGGGATCTGCTTACTAGAAACCTTCCTTTGATGGATTTGCAGACATGTTGATTGTTGAACAATCTCACTTGGTGGATTTTGGACTTCTCAAGTCATCTAAGACCAAATCCTTAGTGGCTAGTGATGGTCATAAATCTAGTCAAGGGGGAAAAAGAAACACCAAAAAGAAGTAGTGGAAGTAGAAAACACAATCTGAGAGACAACATGACTCCTCTCAACAAGGCAGTTCTTCTTCAAACAAAAAAGGAAGTAATGACAAGAAGGAAAAACTCTTTTGTGCATACTGCAAAAAACCAAATCATGACGAGCATCATTGCAAAACAAAAAGAATCAATGAATTAGAAAATCTACTCAAGAAGAATAAGATTCAAGTGCTAGGTACTTCCAAGGATTCTACTCCTAACTCTTCAAAGGGTAAAGCTCAAGCACTTATGGCCAACACAAGTTCTTCTTTGAAATGGATACTTGACTCAGGTGCCTCTTACCACATGGGTTCTTCAAAGCAAGATTTTTCTTCATTGAAGCAGTCAAAGGTACCACACATCTTCGTGGGAGATGATGCAAAGATGGAAGTTGAAGGGAAAGGACATGTAGAAATGGAAGATGGTGAATTCAAAGATGTTCTCTATGTTCCAATTCAAAGTTCTATGTTCCAAATCTGAGTTCCAATCTACTATCAGTTTACCAAATCACTAACCTTGGAGATGGTCATAAGGTTGAGTTCCTTCCTAACTCAATGATGGTGTGAAGTCTCAAAGATGATTCATTGGTAGCAGTTGGGAAAGTCAATGATGATAGGAGACTTTATTCCTTCTCCCATTTTGTGCCTAATAGTTCTTCTCAAGCCTTGTTAACTCACTCTAATTTAGAAATCAACTTATGGCATGAGCGGTTTGTTCACCTTGACATCCGCTCTCTTCAACAACTTTGCTCAAAACACATGGTTAAAGATCTACCTAATATCAAATTTTCTAAGGGGGAGTGTTCATCTTGTTCAGTGGATATGCATCTCAAGGAGAAGTATTATAAAGGGAAGTCTTCTCGAGCTCCAGTTGTTCTTTAGCTAGTTCACATGGTATTAGCAGGACCATTTGCAGTGACTTCAGTCAGCCAAGGCTGCTACATACTCGCATTTGTTGATGACTTTTCAAGATTCACTTGGGTCTTCTTCCTTCATCATAAGAATGAAGTAGTTCATAAGCTTCAAGACTTCAAGACTCATGTTGAACACAAGTCAGGGAAAGCCATCAAAGTATTAAGAGTGGACAATGAGAATAGATATGTTGACAGGAGACTTAAGAACTTCTAAAGAATTGAGGGGATTGATCTTTAGAACTCACCAGCATTTAGTCTGCACAAGACAAATGTTGCAGCTATGAGGATTAGGACTCTCAAGACCATGGTAGTTGCATGATAAAGGCCAAGTCTCTCGATCCTACACTTGAAGTTGAAGCCATTAGTAGTGCTACTCACATACTTAATAGGTCTCCTCATCCAGCCTTAGATGGAAAAACTCCTTTTGAGGCATGGTGCGGCAGAAAACTAGTTGTGAGTCACCTTAGAGTCTTCGGTTGTCCAGCATGGGAAAAACTTTCTTCTAGGAGTTGCAAGGCACCGACACCTAGGCCTTGTACCTTTATTGGTTATGAAGACAGTGTGAAGGCTTACAAACTTCTTGATCCAGAGACAGATGATATTTTTGTGGAGAAGGATGTACATTTTGGGGGAAGTTCTCCCAGCTTATTCTCTACTCCTCTCCACACATCATACACAGTGGAAACTAATAGTGACACCAAAGATAGTGCTTCAACAGGTTCAGATATGTGGGGTTCTATAAACAGTTGCAGTGAGAGGTCACATCAGTCCAGTCCACGTGCTTATATTGCCATAGTGAAAGGTCCATCATAGAATGGTAGATCTTGTCTTCCAGCTCCAGCTTCATTTGACTTGGGAGATAGACTTGAGGACTCACATCTTCTCATTGATGATGATACTTCTACAGTTGTTGCAAGGGCTCACTCTAACCCTCATGTCCATTTTCTACATGATCAATCTAAACAGGTTGGCGTGATTGTGGATCCTTATGAACAACAATTAGTGGAGGACTCTTTGTCAGTAGAGGAGACAGATGGTTCAGTGGAATAGGTTCAACAGACATCTTTGATGGATCTGCATTCATTCTTTTTAGCATAGTTGGAAGGGGTGAACTTCAGCATTAGCACAGGGATACTTGAGCAGGTTTTCGGGCCAATACACATCTTCAGGATAGTACCTTGGGCATTGTTTCTTCCTAAGGGGAGGAACACCATTCTGCATTCATGGAATAGCTTCTTCATTGGAGCAGTTTTCACTTGTTGGCATTCTTTTTTCATGGGGGAGCCTATTCTGTCTCCCTTCCTTCTCTCATTCTCTTTTGTATATATTGGATGTATGTCGTAATGGGGGGGTCTTGATTACTCCATCCATCGATGCATCCTCTTCTATCTCTCTTTTTGGGGGAGGGTTTTTCCCATGAGGTTTTCCCTCTTTCCACACTTTATGGGAGATTGCATTTCATTATGTACTTCGGTACCTAATATGGTCTAGCAGCCAGGACCCATTCTGCATCTTCATCCTAGCTTGTAAGCTTAAGCGCATTCCCCTAACTTGCACTTAAGGGGGGGTGTTGGTGTAAATAAGTATTTTACTATTTACACTTACTTAAGTTTACTTACGTTAATTAATTATTTAATTATATTGCATTATTTTATTATTTTTATTTATGAGACACTTAGGAGTTTGTGCAACCTTGTGATTTGTCATGTCGACAACACATGAGTTTGCACCTCTATTTGAGCACATGGTGTCTAGAACACTGTTTTGCATGTCCCATCCTTGTAGGCTTATCCTCTCATCAGCGTACTTACTTTTGTGCTTAATGGACGATGATCCATATTTGGTGGACATGTGCTTGGTTGTATGACACTTCATGATGCTAACTTCTATGCATTCTAGAAGCTCTCCTGTAGCCTTTATAATCAGGCACTCCTAGTGTACTCTAAGCATAAAGTATTGAATACATTGTTATTCTGATCATACTCTTTCCATTTTTGGTCTATAGTTGTGCTTGTGTTTGAGTTCTTAGTTCTTGGGTTAATTTTGGTTTTAGGCAAATTCTTATAGTTACCTTATGTTGAAAACCCCAAAAGTGAACTTTATGGGACTTAGACTAACATTATAATGGGTCAAAACAAACAAAAAATGTAGTTTCTCCCCCATAATGGCTTGTTGTGGCCTTTAGTGCACCTAGTGCATCCAAATAGATCTAGTAATGTACTTGATTAGTTTTCAGAGTAACTTAGTGCATAGTTGAGCACCCTAGCAAGCTATGCATGTGTGTAGTTGTGCACTTGCAAACTAGTTAGTGCAAGAAGGGGGGTGGGGGTACTCTTCATTTTATATTTTAAGTTTTAGTTGGAGGTACACACATATGCATCTTCTTAGAGTGTCTATCTTTATTTAGAGGTTTTTATGTTCTTTTTAAATATTTAGTATCTTTTAAGGGTTTTTGTAGGTGCACACCTCTCAAGGTTGTGGATGTGTGCACCTCATTAGAGGTTACCTTTTGTTTGTGTTTGTGTGTAGAGGAATAATACATCTGCAAAAAGCTTGGGAGTACAGAGGTGCAATGTTAGGGAGTATGAAGAGTAAAGTGAGAGAGAGTGGGGGGGTTGAGGCCCTTGTGTTTACCTCTATAAGTGTGCACATGCAAAGGTATACACCTCTATAGGTGTGCACATTCGCATGTTCGTACTCTTAGAGTTGGGGTGAAGTGCGCATCTCCACACTTCATGCACAATGAAATCTAAAACTTCATTTTCTTTCTCTGTCCAAGTGCTCAACCCTTCCCAGTTAGAGGCTAGAATTTGACCTAGACCCAGGAGAGGGTCCAAAATAATAGAGATTCTAGACTAGAAGTCTCACAGGGGTTCAAAAATAAGGGGGTATCCATTTTTTGTGTGAAAAATGGTCATGTGTTGTGAAATCACAACACTATCTTATAAAAACATCCCTATTGACAAACACCTTCTAATCAAGGGATGAGGGCTATCCTCCCACAAAAATGTATAGTTGACCAATTTTCAAAGGATAAAAAATATCATGGATTTTTTTGAAAATTTTAATGTTTGATCTTCATGATTTGCATAGTTTGTAGTCGAAAACAACAATAAAATTGAAAAAGATCACTACATTTTCATGAATCTAGAAAAAGAAGGTTTGAGTTTTTTGTCATTGGTACTTTTTTTATTGGAGATTAACCTATACCCTAATCAAGTGTTATTCCTCAAAACTAATAGAAATAGAGCTAAATTATCTACACTTTTTAAATTTAACTTAGATTTATACTTGTGAAAATAGGGAAAAAAAATTCCCTTGTAAATTATGTGGGCCATCACCACTTGTATCTAGGATAGGCTAATCTTAAGACAAAATGCACTAAAGATAAAACAAAGTCATTTTTTTTCCTAGATTCACAAAAATGTAGTGATTTTTTTCCAATATTGTTTGTTGTTTTTGGCTACAAATTATGCAGACAATAAATATCAAATGCTAAAATTTTCATAAAAATTATTGATGTTTTCTATTTTTTGAAAATTGCTCAACGATACACTTTGTAGGAAGGATAGTCATGTCCCTTATGGCACCAACTATTGTACAACATATTTGCACCAACTGAGTGCCACACATCATATGCCCCATGGGATGATATAGTCCAATCTATCGTAACATTTAATACTATTTTGTTAGAGGTTTTATGCAGCCCCAATTTGGAATAGATGTAAATTCATTTAGGTTTATAACTTATTATTATTGTGTAAATTTTGAAACATTTTAAGTATATAATATTAAAATAAATATATTTTTTAACAAAAAAGTTAATAAATAATGTTGTATTCTTATATTTGTATTGTTGTAAATAAATTTTTAGTCTTAGATTTGTATTTTTTGTAAATTTGAATTTAATATGTAAAATGTTATAAAGAATTTTAAAAAAAAATTATAATAGATGATGAAGATTAAATAGTTTCTTATATTTACATTCATATTATTTTCAATATATTAGAAAATCTAACAAAACAATTTTACAATAAATTACCAAATAGCATTAATATTGTAACATAGAATATTTGAATATATTTAAATTCTTTAAAATGGTTGATTTATTTTATAAAATATAATATAATTTAAAAAGTTCTTAAGACTTTATTTGTACTATTTTTAATCTAAATTTTATATGTTAGATTTGATGTTGTTTCATATTAATAGCATTGTAATGATTTGAATATTACTTTCTATACTATAGTTGTTGATGGTACATTTGTTTATGTTTCTTCAACTTCTTAAGTGTCTAAATAAATTTTCTACACAAAATGTTTTAAAATACAAAGTCCTTTTAAGGATAATTTTAAGATATGATATGATGCATGTGTAATTTTTTATATATTTGAGACTTATGTGTAACTTTTTATGGTGTTATTTACTTTTCTAAATTAAAAATGTAACTAAAATTCTACATCATGCTATCATGACTCTTTTTTTTTTTTGTGCTTTAATAGTAGATTTGATATTTCATAGTGATATATTGATAGCATTATTGTGCACTAATTAATTTTATATTATATGATTAAATTTATTTTATTAGAATTTAACCAGAAGATTAATCTTGTGCTTATATTGTTATAAAATAAATTTATATTTTATTAAATGATTTATTCATATAATATAAAATTAAGTAATGTATAATAATGCTATCAATATGTATCACTATGAAACAAAATCAAATCTACTATTAAAGCACAAAACAAAAAGTTTTAAAAAGAAGTATAATTCAGATGACAAAACCAACTAAAACAAGTGACACATAGTAGCTTAGTACTTGCCTTTAGGTTTAGTATAAATAGAAATAGTATTAATTTAACAAATTAATTATAGCTTATAAAATATTTGAATTAATAAAAATATATTATATATTTATAGTTCATATTAAATATAATTATATTTAAATTTAAATTTTATTTATTCTCATATATATATATATATATATATATATATATATATATATAAAACTGCACATATATCATGTGCTATATTATATTATAAATCAATTATAATATCTTTATAATAATAATATATAATAATATTTGTTAAACAATTATATAATATAAGAAATATCATTTTTTAGTATTTTTAATTGAATGGCAAAAATTATATTATAAAAAAAAAGCAATATTAAATTATACAAATCTAAAGCAACCTTAAAAAATTAAAAATATTAAAAATGAATCACATTCATTTTAATAAAAATAGCTATAGAAACCATCAAACCTGACTGGTATAAGAGCTAAATGAATTCACCCAATCAAATTGAAACATATTTTCTAAAAATTGTAAAGTTAAAAATTAAAATTAAAATCAATTAATTCTCACTTGTACAAACAAAAAAAAAATGATCACTAGTTAAAACATAAAATTTTAAAATGTGTCACAATGGTACTTAGTCTATTGACAAGAACTAATAATAGAAATAAATTGAGTCTTGATAGCATGATGTTATATTTTCAATTTAGAAATTAATTTTAATACAAAATTTAAAAATAATGATAATTTTAATTTGGTATTTATAAACTTTCAAATGAATTCTTTTATCACTAAAATAGGAGAAAAATGAATAACACCATAAAAAAGTTACACATAAGTCACAAAAAGTTACACATACATTATATTGTATCTTAATATTATCCTTAAATTATCTTTATATTTTAAAACATTTTTTTAGGAAATTTATTTAGATACATAAGAAGTTGAAGAAACATAAACAGATGTACCATCAAGAACTATAGTATAGAAGGTAATATTCAAATCATTATAATGTTATCAATATGAATCAACATCAAATCTAAGATATAAAATTTAGATTAAAAAATAATACAAATAAATTCCTAAAAACATCTTAAAGTATATTGACAATAATATGAATTGTGATATTGCTATCATGATTTAACTGTGTGCTATTGGATAATGAGTGCTAAGTGTCCCATTTATTCCCATGGGAGATGGATTCATGTTGAATCACTACTCATGAAACATGGGTCAATGAGTTTGAATCAAAATCACACAGCTAAATCCTGATAGCAATATTACAATTTGACTTCTTGTGGAAATGATCTCATACTTATCAATAATATGAAGGTAAATATAGGAAACTATTTAATCTTCATCATCTATTGAAAAAAAATAATTTAAAATTTCTTTATAACATTTTACTTGTTAAATTTAAATTTACAAAAATAAAAATATAATATAGAGATTTATTTACAACAATACAAATACAAGAATAAAAAATTATAAATGTTAACTTGTTAGTTTAAAAAATAAAATTATTTTAATATTATATACTTAAAAAGTTTTAGAATTTACACAATAATAATAAGTTACAAATCTAAATGAATCTACAACTACTCCAAATTGGGGCTACCTAAAATGTCTAACAAAATGGTAAATGTTAGGATTGATGGGATTATGCCATCCTATGGGACATATGATGTGTGGCACTTTGCCAATGCAAATATGGTGCACCATAGCTAGTGCACGTCTGGCACTAGCAACCTATTTGCAACTTAGAAAAAAACATATTGTGAACAAACAATAGTATGCTAGTATATATGTTAGCTAACTGCATGTGTTTGTAAATCACAAAGACATATTAATACAATTAGCTAACATACTTTTGTTTGTTAGCAATATGTTTTTTACTAAGGTGCAAATAAGTTGCTCCATAGATAGTACCTTGCCCTCACACATTATCGAGGTACATGTGTGTGTGCATGCACGCGCATGTGCACGTGCATGTGTGTGTGAAATTTATAAGATGAGATTTCTAATTTGTAACCACCCATTTGGTTGCGGGAATAGGAATAGGGGAATATGAATAGCTATTCTGGAATACTTATTCTAGAATAGAAAATGGGGGTATGTATTCCTATTCTCTGTTTGGTTCAACCATTATTTGATGGAGAATTTGCAGACCCAAAAATTTATGTTTTCTAAAATAAATAAAATTGGAATAGGAATATGTATTCCAATTCCACGTATTTGGGTCGAATTGCAAAACCTCATTTTTGAGCTAAAATTGGATTACGTATTCCTATTTTATTTCATATTCCAATTTCAATTTGGTGCATCCAAATGAAGAATTCAAAATTTTAAGAATTCACATATGCCTATCTTGCTTGTATTCTTGTTGCCAAATGGGCCCTAACTTCATACATCTATAGTTGAGATCAGTATAATTTTGATTTTTTTTATTTTTTATTTTTTAAAATAAGCTAGCCACATTGTTGTTCACTTTGAAATATATGAAAATGCAAGGAAAGGTAGGTTCTTGGGATGCTTGGTTCTGAAGATCAAAACAATCTATTAACAAAAATAATGCTTATGGATTATGAACGTGTTTTTAATTCTTCATGTGCACAATCTTTTCCTATAGAACACATATTGACAATTTTAGTGTGGGAAATTTTGTACTATATGTATTAATTCCCTATTTTTTTCATACACTCCCTTTCATCATCAAATTTTAAGATCATATAAATTAAGATTTTGATTATTTTTAACAGGATTCAACTTTTTAAGATTTTTATTTATTTCTTTTCTTTATATATTGATGTGTAATTCTCAATATACCTTGCCATTTATAACTACTTCTAATGTGTAGATCTTGTATAGGTGAACATCAACTCCTCTAATTCACAATCACAACTATGAACATTTCATCACTAAAATCTAGGATTATATTAAGTCTTAAGTATGGCATACTCTCATATTCAAACAATGAATCAAAAATAGACCTTGAAGATCTCAAAAGTATAGTTACATGCCTTATCGTGTAGTAAAAATTGTTGGTAATGGAAGAGACATCAGTGTAAAGAAAACATTGAAGAAAAGAAAATTAGAAGATGGGACAAAAAGTTACCAAGCTTTCAGTTTAGGCCCATGAAGGTTACAATTATGATACATAAGATACTCCATGCCTTACAAATAGGAGGAACATGAAGGAAAACTAATTACCATGGCTAAATTATTTTTACTAATACCAAAATCTACAGTGTTGCATCTAATAATTGTGAAAATCACTATTGCAAACACTAATTATTAATCTCCTATCTTACAAGATTATTTAAATATCACAATTTAATTCATAATAAATATTTATTAATAGCACAACTACATCTTTGCCAAAAAATAAATATGAAATGAATCTCAACACAATGACTACAATATTTGTAGACAAATAATCTCTAACAATACCCCTATATGAAAACCAATCCTATAGATGAGAAAACATATTAAACTGTACCAAATTGAGAGATACAATATCCTTGCCTCTTGTTGAAGAACTCCAACAATACCACATTTTCTCCTACGAATATTCCTCTAATGATATACCAAATTCTATCATTGTGCTCTTGCTAAAACTATAAGACTATTTTTTATTACGACAAATGCTTCTCAAACTTGTGTTCTCCAAATATGGTGCAAGAAAGAGTGAATAGATAAAGCTAGAGGCAGACATGAAGGGGAGAGAGAGAGAGAGAGAGAGAGAGAGAGAGAGAGAGAGAGAGAGAGAGAGAGAGAGAATTTTATTTATCTCTCAAGTGATCAGCATACATGCCTAGCTATTAGACCTTCTAGGTTATGACTAGATACAAAATATATAACTTCAAATTCACAAGAACTCCTCTAGACTCTCCAAGTCCTTCCTCCTCTTATTTTTCCTCTTCTATCTCTCTACCCTAGACTAAACAAATACCTATATTTATACTTTCCAAAATGACTTACAAAAGATTCTAGAATGTTATATAAAGAAAGGCTTACCTCAAAATGGTCAACACTCATCCCCAGACTAGATCTTATCATTTATTCCATGATCTAAATTAAATACAAGAGGCAGATCCAACTAATAACCAAAACATAGATAACTTAGTCAAAGAAGGACCTGAGCATCAACATTAACAAGTTCACTCATTCATCACATAATAACCTAGCTAACACTATAGAATTTGGTCAATGCTGAAAAACTCAGCTGACACTAAAGTTATGTTGAAATAATTTAGAATAACTGAGAGGGTGTTGGGTTGAATCTATTATCCAAGGTCCAAGTGTACACATAAAAATTTTTAGTACTCAACACATATATGTCCATGCATTCATTAGGTCATCCAATATCTTAAACTTTTGCACATTGTTGTCCTAGGTCAAAATAGCTTTGTAGAACTGTAAACATAAGTTAACATAAAATCATTCACACATTTTGAAACAAGGATTCAACATGGAAACTCAATTTGGAAATAAACACCAGTAACAAGGTACCAATTTTCACTCTTCAATAGTGATCCCTGTTAAGAGCCAACCCTGTTAAACATTAGGTTACACACTATTAAATGTGTCTTAGTTAAAGGATTTCAATCACCATATTAAAAGTGAGCCTTGTTAGAGGACTTTAGAACATCCCATTAGAATGTCACCTGGTTGAAGGATTCACTTATGATTGTTAGGTTAACCTTAATCCAAAAGATTTATCCAAACTGATACAACTATTAGAAAGCAACATCAAGCATTGATTTGATAATAACATAACTCACTTATAGATTATAGATCTCATATTAAGTCCTCCATACTACTTGGCATTCATTTTTTTCATCTCAAATATCTTGTTCACCTTTCAAGCCTTCACCTCCTTAATCCTTCTTTTTTATTTTTCCAATTACAGATTCATTCATTTGGCTAACATATGAAGCAACACCTCTAGACTCTTGTCTATCTCTCATTCACACTCTTCACACTTTTCTCTTGGCCTTTTATCTCCATGATTAAAGAATTTCAATCTTTTGCTACTTAATCCTAGTCATCCATCTTAGGGTTAGGTCAAATTCATTGAATCTACCTTCTTTTCCATTTTATTCCTTTTAGAAACTTCTCTTACAATCCTCATTAGATTCACCTCAAAATGGTTTATCTTGAATTCTATGCCACTATCTCATCATACTTATCTTCAACATGTTTCACACAATTCAAGAAATCATCAATGTTGACTTAGATTTATCGAATCTTTGATCAAACACATTTTACTATCACTCAAAAATTACATGTTTTCTTGGTAATAACTATCTTCTGATGTTTGATCAACACTTGTTGCTTGACATACATTAAGTTTTTAGTAATTCATTACTATCTTCCTTTGATGCTCAACACATACTACATTTTACTAGTGCTCAACACTCACTAAACTTCCTTCACTCAACACATACTAAGATTTTCTTTTCCTGGCACATATTGAATTTTCTTGTTCACAACTGACTTTCTGCTCAGCCTGAACTAACTTTCTTGGCTCCCACTGTTTTCTCGGTTAGGCTTAGCAGATACATTTTTTTACTTAATCTTCTTCTAGTCTTTTCTTAAGTGTCCTTTCATTATAGCCTTAAGTAGATAAAAAATACACTATATCATCAATGTCTTACTTGGTCTTAGTGCTCCTTTTATACACCATATAACTCAACCTTTATCTAGGCACTCTTTTTATCCTATCTTTCTAATTACTCTTCATCAATCAAATCAAATGATAGCATTCAGACCAAATTAGAAATTTTCTCACAAGAAAGTGATAGGTTTTACATCAATGAAAAAATAATGATTTTTCCATGATAGGTGTCATCAATCTCACTCATTTCCATTCTTCAAAAATCTTCTTGTCACAACAATCTCCCCTAGTGGCATTGATGGCAAACCAATGCCAATAAGAATACCAAAAAGAAAGTTAATACCTTGTATTGAAATGTCTCCCTCTATCAATATCTTTCTTCTTTTAATATTTAGTGTAGGCACTTCATCTACCTCTTTGATTCTCCCTTTTTCTGATCTTTAACAATGATCATTGTACAAGTCTTCCTCTTTCTTTGTAAATCTCTCCCTCTTTTGGTAACTCTATAAATCTCTCCTTCTTTGACAATAATTCCAAATAATTTTCATCTTCATCTATAGATATCAACAATTTAGGTTCTCCCTCTATCACCTTGCATGTGACTATAAATCTTTTGTTTCACCTCTTTGTTTACTTTAGGCAATTCTTAAAGTAAGATCTACTACATCAAGTTGGAAAATATGTCATTCAAATCAGTTGATGCAGGGCACTACACTTTCTCCTTAAGTAGCTTTGGATAGGGGTATCACCCCTAGCTTACCTCTATGATATTCATGTGCATCCATAGGTAATTTTTTTTATAAATATATTTTTTGTATGTTCTTTTGCATTCACATATTCCATTCTCACTTCTTTTCTTGAACCAACTCTCTCAAGTAATGATACTTGACTGCAATGTGCTTTTTCTTTGTGTGTATGATAGGGTTCTTAGATATGTTTATAGCACCCATATTATCATAGTATATCACAATAGGTTTAGTTATTTCTTCCTTCATTCCTTTGAGTAACTGTTTGATCTACACCACATTCATACAATTCACAACAATAGCCACATATGCAACTTCAATAGTAGATTGTGAAATACAATTATATTTCTTACTAGTCCAAGAGACTAATCTCTTTCCTAAGAAAAATTCTCCATCACTTGCACCTTTTCTGGCATCAATATTTCTAGCCCAATCAAGATCTATATATGTTCTCAAATCAAATTTTTCATTCTTCTTATAGTATAGATCATAGTCTTCTATACCTTTCAAGTATCTCATAATCCTTTTAACAACCACCAAATGATTCTCCTTAGGATTTGTAGAGAATCTTGCAATAATACCAATAGTTAGTGATACATCAGGTTTGCTATGAATTACACATTGTAATTTTCCAATCATGATTTACCTCAACAAAATCATCACTTTTGGATGATTTATATCTAGTCACCATAGAAGTACTAACTGGCTCTGAATCTTTCATTCCAAAAGTCTTGAAGATTTCATTTACATACATGGACTGAGTAATATAGATACCATATGTCATATGATATACTTGTAATCCAACAATGAACTTTATCTAGATCCAAATATAAACATCTCAAACTCTTTCATCATTTCATTTGCAAATGTCTTACACAATGCATTTTGTCCTCCAAATATGATATCATCAAAAAATATTTCAATTAGTAAAGTTCCTTTACCTCATCCTATCTTCAATTATAAGTCATTGTTATCATCAATCTTCTCAAAACCAATCTTTAGAAGATAATTATGTAGCCTTTCATACTGATTTCTAGGGGTTCTCTTTAAACCATATAAACCCTTGTACAATCTACACACAATGTTCTTGTTGTTTGGATCAAAAAATCCTTCACGTTGATCAATGTAAACCTCCTCTTCAAGTATACCATTCAAAAATATTGACTTTACATCCATTTGATAGACTTTGAATCCTTTCTAAGAAGAGAAAGCAACCAAAGTTCTTACTCCTTCCAATCTTACAGTTGGGGTAAAATTTCTCTCCATAGTTAATTCTCTCTTCTTGTCCATATCTTTTACAAACTAATATTTCCTTATTCCTTGTGACTTCACCATTTTCATCCTATTTGGTTCTATACACCCACTTGGTTCTAGTAAAATCCACATTCTTATGTGTAGGCACAAGTGACCATGTTTTCTTCTCCTTAATCTAATCAATCTCTTAATTCATGGCTTGAGTCAAGTCTTCATTCTCTAGAGCATCCTTCTATGATTTGTGTTCATAGAGGCTCAACAAAAATTATTCATTTCTTAGTCTATTCCTTGTCATTGGTCCATCTTCTTTTCTTCCAATGATTTGTTTAGTAACGTGATGTGTTTTGACATACTTTGATAGTCTTGCCTCTATTCTTCTTTCTTTAGTAATAGCTCCTTCATGAAGTTCAATCTCAAGGTCACCGTGTACTTCTCTATTAGGTAACTTGTCATTCCTTTCATACAAATTATTCTTAGTATCAAAACGTATCTTGACTTCTTAGTGTAACTCGACATCCATTGTATGTGACTAGATAGTCATTGATTCTTGTTTATTAGCAGCTGGGTTCACAACATCATCATCATTTGCATAGTAGTACATATTTTTTTTTGTAGTTTCTCAGGTTCATTCTTTTGTTAATCTTCATGTACATCTGTATATTCATGAACTTTCACATTTTCACTTTCCATAACTTTGTTAATGTTAATACTTAACGACTTATAAAATTTACTTCTTGTGGAATAGCCTAAGAATATACCTTCATCATTTTTTGCATCAAATTTACCATTCATATTATCCTTAAGAATGTTAGACTTGATTCCAAATATCTTAAAGTATTTAACATTGGGTGAGTAACCATACCATAATTCATAAGGTGTGATATTTGTACCTTTCTTGATTGTACTTTGTTCAAGGTATAGAAAATTGTACTAACAACTTCTCTCCAATATTTAAAAGAAACAAATATCAATGTTCTATCACAATCCATTACAAATTTATTTCTCCTTTCATCAATCCCATTTTGGAGAGGGCTTCTAGGTGTAAAAGTTTCTCTTTTAATTCCTTTGTCATTGCAAAAATTGTCAAATGCATTTGATTTGAATTCTCCACCTTTGTCAGATCTCAAACATTTCAAACTTTTACTAGTTCCCTTTTCAACTCTTGGCTACTACCACTTAAACATTTGACAAGCATCATAATCTTTTCTTAAAAACATCACTAAAATCATTCTAGAGTAGTCATCAACAAATAGAATAAAATATTTGTCACCTTTATAAACTTGCACATTGATTGTTCCACATAGATCAGTATGAATTAGTTCCAGAATTTCATTGGAAATATAAGTATTACTCCTACAAGTATATTTTGTCATTTTTCCTTTAACTGACATTATTTGTAGATCACATTACTAGGTTTCTTCAATTTTGGAAAACCTTTGACTCTCTTTATCTTACTGATACTAACCAAGTTGTCTAGATTTACATGACATAACCTTTTGTTCCATAGCCATACATCATCAAATTGAACAACAAGACAAGTTTCTTCATTCATATCAAGATAGAATAGCTTACCTATAGTCTAATCTCCACTTCCAATGCATTTTTTATCAATCTCAGGGATTTTTCCCTTCCTATCTCCAAATTCAACTTTTCATCCTGAACTATTCAATTATGACACATTCAAAAAATTATAGTTAAATCCTTCAATATAGTAAGAAATGTCACACATGATATTGTTTTTCAATCATATTGATACTTTTCCTTTTCTCAAACAGGGTGTATCATTACCAAATCTAACATGATTTCTATTATAATGCTCAAGGGTAATGAAATTAATTTTGTCTCAAGTCATATGATGTGAACATGCACTGTCAATGATCCATTTGTCACTTTTGGTTACATAAGTTACTAGTGCAATTGCCTCATCTTCATTTGAATCATCTTTCATAGAAAGGTAGACAACTTCTATTGGAAATGTACAAATAGGGTGGATGATTGAGATGGGTTGGGGGGTGGATGGGGTGAATCAAGAACCAATAATTTTTTTTACTTCAATTCATCAATTAATTCGTTATAAGATGACCTAATCTAATTGTGTACATGAAAGACTGAAATCAATAAAATATTCATAACACTTGACACAATAATTGGTAACCCATAAAGCTTCCAAATAGAAAGTTAAACTAGGGTGGGGATGATACCCACAAGCTTTAGTACTGTAGTATAAACTTTCTTGTTAAGAGTTACAATTGATTAATTTTCATGATCTTCCCTATTAGGAGCAATAAGGACTCCTAGGTCCACCTTGTTAAAGGATTTATACAATACAATGAAGTATGCACTTGGTTAGGAGATTCTACATAAGACTATTAAGTCAACCTTGTTAGAGGATTTAACTAATGCACCTATTATGATGAACCAATAGTAGATCTTTGATTTGTAACTCGATTTTCTAAATGAGATTCCTTTGATGTAAAATGATCACCTAAATGTAATGGATGAGACTTTATTTTTCCTTATACTACTTCTAGCCTTTGTCATCTAATTCACATTCATACTTGCGCTTCTTCATTATATACTTCCTGATTTGGATATGACAAGATATCTTATGTATATACCAATCCAAATAATTACCTTCTGGAGTCAGCTATAACACCAAATTCAACAATATTTAGCAAGTCGACACAATGTTGATGCTTAGGTTCTGAAGACCACTTATGGCATATTCTAACATTCAACAACACACTAAACTCAAAAAAATATGGAACTCAATTCACACTAGTGCTCATTCTAAATTTATCACTCAGGAGTAGGTGTGATCAAGGTTAACACTAATGACTTGGTGAACACTGTAGAACTTGGTTGCCATTGTAGAGCTCAGTTGACACTATAGCTCAGTCAACACTATTAAAGCTTTGATCAGTTAACATGGCTATCTTAGTTAACACTATCTTTAATCTTTGCTTGATTAACACTTACTTTCTACTTGGGTGTTACTAAAACAACTCAGTTTACACTGTGAGGCTTGGTTAACACTACAATAGCTTGATTAACATTGTGAAGCTCAGTAGCAATGTGACCAGCCAAATGATCAAGTGTTTGGAACTAATAGACAAATGATTTAACCATAAGGTTAATGACCTCCTCATTTGGCATTAGTGACAAAATACTTATCATATTAGTAGTTCTAAATACTCATAAAGATAAGACAAAACTCCCCCTTATATCAATGTACATGGGTATATAACCTGATTATGATTGTTGTCTTGATACTCGGCTGATACTAACTCTATTTTTTATTTTTCAAAATTGTTTTTGAAGTTTTATTGTATATAAATTCATTCTATACAACTATATTTCCTCCTTATAGCTATATTTTCCCTTTTTATACATATTTTCATATATTTCACCCTTGTTTTTGACACAAATGACAAAAAATCGCTTAATTACAAGGTGACACCAAAATGTGAGAGGAAAACAGTATGTACCTTCAAAACTAGAGACATGGTATTGTCCCAATTTTCTTGTAAACTTTAGAATTATGTGAATCTTTCTATACTTTAGTTGATAACTCCATTATACGATCAACAATAGAAAATTTATTTCCATGGATTAATGTCATTGAATGAACAATGTGTTTCTACATTATATCAAATTATAATACTATGAATCTCTACTAGTGTATTCCTTATTAGCACTGCAGAACATTGATATGATGCATTCATGATTATGTTTGTCATTGATGACAACATAGTAGTAAGTTTTTAAAGATTAACAGAGCAACAGACTATGATCTTTGTATTAAGAACAATATATTACTTATCTATTGATGCATAGTTACCAACATATACTACAATATGTCTTTATTACACAAGTGTACAAAACCTGAATTGATAGTGTACAGAAGATATTATTGATCTACAGAGAACCATATGGAAACAAAGTATTGGGAAAGCAGTTCCTATTGTGTGATTGTTGTAGTTCATAAAAAATGTCATGAAATGTTGCATAGTTAACTAGAGACAACATATTAGCTAGTGATGACATTAGAGAGTGTGCATGTATGGAAGTCGCACAAGTAAAAGTTTGTTTATGACAGTGAGCTGAAAATATTAATTAAATGTATACTCATTTAGTTGACATATTATAATTAAGTTGAAAGCCAACTCAAGGATTTCTTATTGGGCATATTATAAAGGAAAGATGTTTTCTATGTTTAAGGTATATAGAATGTATGAGACTTGTGAACTATTGAGCAAGTAGAGCACTATAGAAGTAGAGTGAAATACTTATGCATGTAAGTGACCTTAAGGGTTATTATTACTAAGTGTAGAGCTTGAGATCTTTTTGCATGGTCTAAAGGAGAAGAAGTCTGACTTACTAGATAGAGGAACAAGTAGAAGCTTGTTTCACATCTATTATTCTAAAAGGAATAGTATTGAGCTCAATTGGACAGTTGGTTCATTGATTTGATCTTGAAGTTGTTTGGACAGTGTGTTCAACTATCTTCCACGACTCCTAATAGGGTTGGAATCTCCTAACAAGGATTTTTCATCCTCAAAACTTATAGGACAAAAACATAGCAATTTTTTTTGTATCTTTTTTCTTTATTATTATTAATAACAATTAAGAATCTCTCATTAGGAATATACATTGCCAGCTAGGTTAGTGATTGGCCAAGAGCACCTAATACCTAATAGTTGTGTTTATTGGGTTACTACATACTATCCATTTTCTAATTGAAGTGGTCCTTGCTATGTAGATAGAAGGTTCATTTCTAATTATTGTCAAAAATTAGGGGAGTAGTTTTATCAATTCAACATCATAATTAGATGAGAGCAGAATCAACTCCTTTATGCTCCCGATGCTAGTATTTATTAGGGTTTAATATTTGTCATACTAAAACTCTACATATAAGGTAGGGTTATGATAAAAGGGTACAATTATCAAAGATGTAAATCTATATCTATTATATACTAAGATTATGGGTCATGGTTAGATCATCAAACCCTTGGTTGTAGGCTAAGTCATAATATGAACAAGAAGGGTTCACTATGGTATTAGGACTTGAATGTTATGGTACATAAATCATATAGATAATTATTCCTTCCCATGACTCACTATTTAATTTATCTAATTACTAACTTTTCTGTATTCTATTGATTATATTTACTAAGGGCATCTCACCACTTGCTTCTATGTTTACATTTTGATAGTCATGCCTATATAAGTCGCTTGTCCCTACTTATCCTAGCATATAAAAAATTAGATAACTAACCTTCATAATGAGTATTATTACAATTTACTTCCCGAACTACATCTTATTCATCACTGATAATCTACCAACTAGACAATTTCCCATTTTTCCTTAACAATGTATCTCATTTGAATATTTATTTTATTCTCACAAGTAAGGTTCTAACCTATATTCTTAACTAAAAGTGATGTATAATATGTATTAAAATAAATTGAATGACTATTTAGATTCCAAAATGTTATCTATATTTTTTCTTTCTTAAAAAAATGCACCGGGTAAACTTTTTAACCTGACTGGTAGCGCTGGCGCGACACACCAGCCGGTACCATGAGGACAGGGGAGACTAGAACCCGTGACCAACCCCCTACAATAGGGAAGATTTAGCCAACTAAGTTAGGGCCCCTGTAAATGGATTAATTATATAAAGGGTAGTTACTCATATATCAAATATATGACATATGTCTATAACCTACTTCTTTAAATCTGAAATATATAATTATATATCTCTTTAAGTAACTAACATAATGTAATATATACACATCATAAAACTATTCACACTATATATAATGTTTTGCAATATCCATTTATAATCTATCACTATATACTAACTGATGCAGGAGCATCCAGAGGTATAAGGGCAATCCTGTGTCACCCAAAAAAAAAAAAAAAATGTACTTATACTTAGTTTCTGTTTCATGTCTTTACATTTTTGGATACCCATTTGGCTCAAATAAAGGTTCCAACTCTCATAGTTCAACTATCAGTGCATTTGAAAATCCCGAAAAAATAGGAGCATGCAATTTGGCCATCATTTTGGTGACCTAGAAGGTGTGACTTGGCCAGATGAATGTAATTGAGATTTAGAGCATTGCAAAAAAGAATCAGGTCAAAAGGCCCCACAGTTTGAAAGTTATTATAGTTTTTCAGGTTTTGGAGACCTCCTAAGAATGCTTCAAAGTCAGGTTTGGGGCATTAAATGACCTTGAAAAGGGTTGAAAAATGGGGGACGAGTGAAGCTATCCATAGGGCTATAGAGTGCTTCGAGAGCTTTTCGAAAATGTAAATGGTTCGTCAATCAGAGCTACGGTTCAAAAGTTATGCCTCCCAAAAGTTCGGCTACCATTTCTCGATTCTTCTAGATTTGCACCGACTTCTAACGTGGCTTCTGGAACCTTCTATTTTGTTATTGGATGCCTACTAGAAATTTCTAGAATGTACTCCTAGTCCTTAACCCTCTGGGGTCTATTTAAGGAGATTTTTGGCATTGTAAAAGGCAGTTCGGATTGGAGCTTGAGAGGAGGTGCTAAAAGGAGAAATATTCTCTAGATTTATGATATTGTAAGCCCATAGGGCATGTTTTGAAGTTTATTTTCTCTGCACTGTTTGTACTAGCTTATTTTCTCAGTTAATATAATTCCCCCTTTCTATTGTGTCTATTCTATTGTTGGGTTGTGTCCCCATCAAGTGGTATCAGAGCCAGGTTTTCCTGAGTGTGTAGACAGAGCGCCGACTGTGAGGCAGTTTGCACTAGGACTGTGTGGTTGTGGGTTCAAGTTAGAAGATGCCTCCACGAAGAGAGCTTGGTGGAAGGGCTAGAGCTATTGATCCTGAGGAGGTTAGAGCCCTCCAGAGACAGGTACAAGCATTGCAAGAGGAGCTTCATAGAGGAGCAAATATTGCCATAGATGACAATAGTGAGGATGAAAATGAAGAGGAAGTAATGGAAGTTGATGGGGAAGTTCTGAATCCTGTAGAGGAAAGGCTTTTTAGGGCCATTAATAGGTTTGGGAAAAGACCTACAATTGAAGTGGGTATATTTTCGAGAAATTTGAAACCAGATGAGTTGATCGATTGGATCAATGAACTGGAAGAATACTTTGTGTATGAAGATATAAGGGACCCAGATAGGGTTAAGTTTGCAAAGGCCAAACTAAAAGGCCATGCCAAAATTTGGTGGTAAGAGGTTCAACTGGAAAGACTTAGAAGAGGAAAGGAGAAGATCACAAGATGGGATCGCATGGTGGACAAATTGAAGAAGCAGTTCATTCCTGTGGACTACGAGCTTGATCTGTTTAAGAAGATGCATGGGTTAAAGCAAGCAGGAAGATTAGTCCATGAATATACAGAGGAGTTTTACCGACTCCTGATTAGAGTGGGGCATGTAGAAGCAAATAAGGAGAAAGTTGCTCGTTATATCAGTGGGTTACGACCTAGCATCCAGGAGGAATTATGTCTGGTAAGAATGACCAGGGTTGAAGAAGCATACCAGTTTGCCCTACGAGTTGAAGAGAAGCTGAGTAAAAGGTTTGAAGGAAGATAAAGAGGGCATGATCAAGGAGGAAGGGGAAGTGGTAGATCATCTAGAGGCCGCAATGAAACTCAAAAGAAAAATGAAGATGAGGGTACTAGCAGGAACCAGAGGAATGAGGGTTTCCACCGCTCCCGTGATCAAGATTTTGGAAATCAAATAGGAAGAGGTAGAGGACGTGGACAAGGAAGAGGAGGCTTCCATGGTACCTGTTTCCATTACAATGAAGAAGGTCATCGTGCCTTTGAATGCCCTCAACGACAAGGAAGGACAGATAGGAGAGCTGAGGGCCAAGCTAGGGTTGCTCATGTGGATGAGGATGCACAATCATCACATTCAGAGGATGCAAAAAGAGGAGAGACCTTGGTAAATGAAAGAGTCCTACTAAGTGGTGAAAATGAACTAGGACAACGGAGGAGTTTGTTCCATACTAGATGCAAGTGTGAGGATAAATGTTGTGATGTGATCATTGATGGTGGTAGCACTGATAACTTGGTATCCGAAGAGATGGTCTCTAAGCTGAAGCTCAAGAGGGAGAAACATCCCCAGCCCTATCAGATTTCTTGAGTAAAAGATGATCATAAGGTCCTGGTAAGTGAACAATGTTTAGTAAAATTCAAAATTGGGAGTTACCATGATGAAGTTCTATGTGATGTTATTTCGATGGATGTTTGCCATCTATTGTTGGGTAGACCATGGCAGTTTGATAGACATGCAATACATGATGGACATGCAAACACGTACTCTGTGACAAAAGATGGAGTTCACCACAAATTGAAGCCCATGAAAAAGGAAGGTGAAAAGGTATGTAGCAGTGCTAGGATTTGTCTTGTTGATGGAAGGAAGTTTTTAGATGGCATGAAACATCAGCGTATGTGCTATGCTTTGAATCCTAGGAAAGATAAAGAAGGTAGTAGTGAAATACCATTTGAAGTTTCAGATTTACTAGGAGAATTTGTAGATATTATCTCTGATAATGTTCCAGATGGATTGCCACTAGTAAGGCAAATCAGTCATCAGATAGATCTAATTCCAAGAGCTAGTTTTCCTAACAAGGCTGCTCACAAGATGACTCCTACTAAAATAGAGGAGCTAAATAGACAGGTTCAGGAGCTGTTGAGGAAGGGCTTGATTTGAGAGAGCCTGAGTCCATGTGTAGTACCTGTAGTACTTGCACCAAAGAAGGATGGAGAGTGGAGGATGTGTACAGATTCTTGAGCTATAAATAGGATAACCATCAAGTACCAGTTTCCTTTACCAAGGATGGATGATCTTATGGACTGCTTGAGTGGAGCTCAATACTTCACAAAGATAGATCTGAAGAGTGGCTATCATCAGATACGGATTCGAGAAGGAGATGAGTGGAAAAAAACCTTCAAGACCAAGGAGGGTCTTTATGAGTGGTTAGTCATGCCCTTTGGATTGACGAACGCCCCAAGCACCTTCATGCGGCTCATGAATGAGGTACTTAAGAAGTTCTTGGGAAAATTTGTTATTGTCTATTTGGATGATATTTTAATTTTTAGCAAGACTTTGGAAGAACATTTACTACATATTCGTAGTGTCCTTGAAAGGCTAAGGGAAGAGAAACTGTTAATTAATCTAAAGAAGTGTGTCTTTGCAAAAAGGGAGTTAGTCTATTTGGGATTTGTTATATCACCCGAAGGTCTCAAAATGGATCCAGAAAAGGTAAAAGCCATCTTGGAATGGCCTACTCCAAGGTCTACTACTGAGGTAAGATCATTTCATGGTCTGGTTAGTTTTTACAGGAAGTTTATTAAGAATTTCAGTGGCATATGTGCACCTCTAACTGATACAATAAGAGGGGATAGAAAAGAGTTCAAATGGACTGCAGCAGCTGTGAGAAGTTTTGAATTGCTAAAGAAGGTGACTGAACAGCCTGTGTTGGCACTTCCAGATTTTAGAAAAGTATTCCAGGTGGATTGTGATGCTAGTGGTAGCGCTATTGGGGCTGTATTAAGCCAAGAAGGTAAGCCTATTGCATATTTTAGTGAAAAATTGAATGATGCAAAGAAGAAGTATTTTGTTTATGATCAAGAGTTCTATGCAATAGTTTAGGATCATTAGGCATTACAGTACCTAAATAGCCAAGGTAAATTGAATCAGAGGCATATGAAGTGGGTAGAATTCTTGCAGAGTTATACATTTGTGTTGAAGCATAGAAGTGGAAAATCTAACAAGGTTGCAGATGCATTAAGTAGGAGACAGTTGTTGCTTACAACAATGTAGGTTGAAGTAGTTGGGTTTGATGAACTCAAGAATTTGTACCCTAAGGATCCTGATTTTGCTGAAGCATGGAAAGCTTGTAAAGAACCTGTTGCTGTAGATAGAACCAAGTGGTTAGACTATTTGATTCAGGATGGCATGTTGTTCAAAGGTAGTCAATTGTGCATTCCAAGGAGTTCCATGAGGGAAAATCTGATTAAGGAGAAACACAGTGGAGGGATGGCAGGACATTTTGGTCGGGATAAGACCATTTCCATTCTTAGAGAACATTATTTTTGGCCTCAAATTACACAGGATGTGAAGAAGTTTGTACAGAGTTTCCAGGTTTGTCAAGTTGCTAAGGGGTTTAGTCACAATACTGGCCTATATCATCCATTGCCTGTTCCATCAAGGCCATGGGAGGACATAAGTATGGATTTTGTTCTTGGATTGCCAAGGACACAAAGGGGTAATGACTCAGTATTCATGGTGGTTGATAGGTTCTCCAAAATGGAACATTTCATTCCATGCCACAAAACTCATGATGCTGTCCATATTGCAGACTTATTTTTCAAAGAGGTGGTAAGACTACATGGTCTTCCAAGGAGTATAGTTTCTGACCGAGATACTAAATTTGTGGGGTATTTCTGGAGGAAATTGTGGAAGAAGTTGAGAACAGACTTGAAATTTAGTTCCACGCATCATCCACAGACTGATGGCCAAACAGAAGTGGTAAATAGAAGTCTGGGCAATTTGCTGAGATGTTTTGTTGGAGATAAGCCCAAGGGATGGGATTTGATTCTACCATAGGTAGAGTTTTCTTATAATAACTCTGTAAATAGGAGTACTGGAAAATTGCCATTTCAAATTGTATATGGAAATAGCCCAAGGACTGCACCAAAATTGGGGAAGATAGAACAAGGGGAGAGAACAAGTGCTGAAGCTGAGGAATTTGCTGAACAGATCAAGCATCTACATGAGGAGGTTCAAGCACACATTATCAAGATGAATCAAGAGTATAAAGCTAGGGCTAATGCAAGGAGAAGACATAAGGAATTCCAAGTAGGGGATCTAGTCATGGTGCACTTACGAAAAGAAAGATTTCCAGTTGGTACTTACAACAAGCTGAAAATGAAGAAATTTGGCCCCTGCAAAATTTTGAAGAAACATAACTCAGGAAATGCATATGAGGTGGAGCTGCCAGATGGTATTCACATTTCTCCCATTTTCAACATTGCAGATTTAACCGAGTATCATGATGATGGTGCAAATGAAGAGCTGGTTTTAGAGCCATGTCCAATTCCTACTTCCAAGAAGGAGGAGATAGAATAAATTCTAGATCATCGTGTGGGTAGGAGTACCAGAAACAGGCAGTATGAAGAGTATTTGGTCAAATGGAAAGGACGGCCGATCGAGGACTCAACTTGGATTTCAGTAGCTGAGGTTTCCCATTTGGGATTTCCTCTAACATCCATAAAGTGACAGGGTCACTTTTCAATCTACCCTGGGTGTCTGATGCAGGAGCATCCAGAGGTATAACGGCAATCCTGTGTCACCCCAAAAAAAAAAAAAAAATGTACTTATACTTAGTTTCTATTTCATGTCTTTACATTTTTGGATACCCATTTGGCTCAAATAAAGGTTCCAACTCTCATAGTTCAACTATCAGTGGATTTGAAAATCCCACAAAAATAGGAGCATGCAATTTGGCCATCATTTTGGTGACCTAGAAGGTGTGACTTGGCCAGATGAATGTAATTGAGATTTAGAGCATTCTAGAAAAAGAATCAGGTCAAAAGGCCCCACGGTTTGAAAGTTATTGTAGTTTTTCAGGTTTTGGAGACCTCCTAAGAATGCTTCAAAGTCAGGTTTGGGGCATTAAATGACCTCGAAAAGGGTCAAAAATGGGGGATGAGCGAAGCTGTCCATAGGGCTATAGAGCGCTTCGAGAGCTTTTCAAAAATGTAAACGGTTCGTCAATCGGAGCTACGGTTCAAAAGTTATGCCTCCCGAAAGTTTGGCTACCATTTCTGGATTCTTCTAGATTTGCACCGACTTCTAACGTGGGTTCTGGAACCTTCTATTTTGTCGATGGATGCCTACTAGCAATTTATAGAATGTACTCCTAGTCCTTAACCCTTCGGGGTCTATTTAAGGAGATTTTTGGCATTGTAAAAGGTAGTTCGGATTGGAGCTTGAGAGGAGGTGCTAAAAGGAGAAATATTCTTCAGATTTATGCTATTGTAAGCCCGTAGGGCATGTTTTGAAGTTTATTTTCTCTGCACTGTTTGTACTAGCTTATTTTCTCAGTTAATATAATTCCCCCTTTTTATTGTGTCTATTCTTTTGTTGGGTTGTGTCCCCATCACTAACCTAAACTATTAATATCATACATTAATCAATCGTACCTAATTGTTTACTAGCCACTACTAAATTATCAATCTTAAGATTTATACCCAAAACAATAATAGTACTTAAACTATACTACTATATCATAGGAAATCTTACCCATGACAAGACACAATATGTACAAACGTATTTTACAATTATTAATCCTAGCCTCTTTACTAACTACTCTTACCACTAACCAGTTCCATTAGCCTTGCCATCTCCTACCCTACTTTGATGTCCTTCCTAACACTGTCCAAATTTCCTACATGATAGTTGCCACCAAGTTTTATTTTTGTACATACACAAACTTTGGTAAAATTAAATTTAATTTCAATATATTATTATTTAAAATATTTTTTCATTTTAATATTTAAAGTATAAATATATTTTCTTGATGTTAAATTTTTTTAATTAGTAACTATTACTAAGGATGTTGTAATATCTCTCTCTAAAAAATTGAAGTTTTATATTACGATTAATGTTTAAATTTATATATTAAGGTTTTGAGTTAATATTTATTATAAAGTATTAAAAATGATTTTTGTTAAAGTAATAAATTTTATACTATTAGAATATGGATGAAATAATATATTATAAAAAATAATTTACATTCATAAATGTAATTAATGTCAAATATCATTTTAAATAGAGAAATAAGGTGATAAATTTTTTATTAGAAATAAAATTTGGATTATAAATGAAATTGTGGAAATTTGATATTGAAGGAAAATTTTCATTTAAAAAGATTTTAAAAATTAACCATAAATAAAAATTATTTTAAACAAGTGTTTAAGTTTAAAATATATTAATATTGTAATTACGATTTGTGCTCAATTGTATTGTAAAATTCGTGAAACTATTTGAATAAGTGATTAATGTATTTAATGATGATTATTGTTGAGAAAAAAATGATATATCTTGCTAATGATGGGAGAGAAGGTTTGGACATTTAAATAGGTTTTCAATAATAATGTAATATTTAATTATAGAATATTGAGGAATTTAAAAATGCTTCCATGAGAAGAGTATTATTAGTATGTTTTGTATGATATAAGTATATATAAGAAAATCATAATAGATTTTAATATTAATAGCATGTTTTTAGAAGAGTTGTATATTCATGAAGATTATATAAGTGAACTTTCTATTTGTGTCATTTTTGTAGGGCTTTTAAGGATGAATATTATTAGAAAAATCTTTTAATAATATCTAATTATAGAGTGCAAGATATTATTGTTCTTTGTTGAAAATATTATAAAATTATCTATTAATATCAATTGATATGTATTATGTTTGATTACTTTAATATTTTATAAAACTCAAAGAAGAAGTATAATATATTTTATAATTTCTCATTTTAAGAATTAAAAATTATTGAAAAAGCCTTGGGGAAAAAAATCTAATTACAGAGTCTACTATTCCAATAAATATAGATTCATATGTAATAGAATTAACCATAAATTTTTTTATTTTTTTTAAAATAAACATAATATAGAAAAACACTTACAATGCTTTTAGAATTATTAATTTAATCTCTTCAATAAAATTTTTAATCTTACAACTATTAAAATTAAACCTTTTTTTTCTCAAATTAAATCAAAGTCATTGTTATTGAATAAATACACTTACTAATTTTATACCAAAATATATTTTAAAACATAAGAAAAAAAATGAAATGTCTATAATTCTATTAGACGAACAAAAATAAATTTGCATACATCTACTTTAATTTAAATAATTTATTTGATAATTAGTTCTCATTTCTCCTTAAATTTAATATTAAAATATTTAATTAGAAAATAAAATTAGAATCATATATTTAATAAATTAACTTTTAAATTCAATTATATAAAAATCTTCATAAAAATAATATTATATGTATTTCTAAACTAAAATTGACAATAACTAAAAGTAAATATACTAAATATTTGAAAAGTAAAACATGAAAGAGTGAGTTTGTAGGAAAGAAATCGATGTCAAATAGGGCATGCGAGTATGACATGACATCTGGGCAGGGGAGGAGGAGGCATGGTTTCTCACAATGCAAATAAGTTGGGCAATGACTACCCAGGCAGGAGGATTGACTACCTGGGTATGCCCCTCATCCTCATGCCTCCTCATGTCATCCTACGTCCATGCCATCTTATTTTCCTATGGCCGTACTTATCCCTGATGGTGACAGAAAAAAGTACCTGGAATAGATGCTTTGAGGAAGGTTGGGAATTTATGTCATCCAAGATTGTCGACTGTAAATAAGATTTGCATGCCAAGAGATAAAACATGACGATATTAATGACATAGCAACTTTCAATTGTATTAAAAAAAAGAAGCGGGAAGGTTGCTGGTTTCCACAACACGATAAGGGTGAAGCTTCTCAACCATCTAGTAATCTTACTACTATAATCAGCAGCTGCGCTTGTAAAAAGGTAACCACCTGCTGAAATCTTACTGCTATTACTACCAACCATCTACCTCCCCACTTTTCACCAGACAAAAGGTATGTGCACAACATGTTTTGCTTTGATTTTCATATTGTTGGTATAGTTTTACTTTAATTTTTTATTATTATTCATTATAATATATAATGCAAAGATCTTTGTAACTTAGGGTTTACTATTGTATAATAACTAAGCTTGGTAATGGTAGTAACTTGTTTCACTAACAATCCTTAGTAGTGAGAGTTGGCCTCAGTAATTGATCCCTTGCTTGCATTTCCATTTGTTTTATCTTCTTATAGTTAATGACCACATTCATATACCCATAATTTAGTCTACTCAGCATATGAATCTGTTGGCAGGGTTTTGAAGCAATAAAATAATAGTTTTGTTGGCTTTATGTTTTATGGGTTTTCTTGGATTCCCCACTACGACATTCTAAAAAAAATGAATCTATCATTGCCCTATTCTCAATGCCCATAGCTAGATTGAATTAGGATTTTGGGTGATTGAATACAGTTGGAGCCCATAATTTAAAAGTTAAGGATTGAGGTTCATATCATAGATTATCTCATTCGTTATATGAATTTGAATCTTATGCATATATGATATCCATTAGTTATATTCACATTAATGACAATCTAATGAATGATAGTCCAAATAAATGACAACAATAAGTTTTGATTAGGGAATTAATTTAGCCATACTTTTGTATCATGACTTCTAATACTAGTCTTTATATCACTATATCTCATATCCTGATATTTCTATGACAATTTAGCCAAACTCATTTCTCTAATGATTATCTTATAATAAAATATTAAGTGATCTAAATTTTTAGATATTTTAGATTCATTGATATTTTAAAAAATATCAATGTTAAAAAAATAGCTGTTTTTATAAAATTAAAATTAAATTTTATATACAATATTTATTTATTTATTCATTTACTATTCTTATAAATAAAAATTTAAATTAGCACTTGAACGTTTTAATTTAGTTTATATTGTATAACTAATTATATAATGTAATTTAAATCTATATAATTTAATAAGATTAAAAGTATAAATTTTAGTATAATTTTATATATTTTTATTATACAATAATTAATATATAAAAAATAAGTCTAATATATTTGATTATTATTTATAATCTAATAAGAACTAATAGAATATAATAAATTTAATTTTTCATCTTTAATATATTTTCTTACTTTTTGAAAGATTAAAAATATAATATCCTAATTAAGTATAATAATATTAAAATATATATTTATTAAAGCATTTGATAATAATAAATTGAACTATTTTTTCATTCTTTATCTTGTTGATAGTATTTAATTATATATTTTTAAAAAAAAATACAAAATTGTGAGTGTTTTTTCTTAGAACAAATATGAAATGAGAATAAAACAAAAGTATTTTTGTGTTGTGTTTTATTTTTATTTTGGGTGATTCGATAATATGAGACAAGTTTTTCTACATGAAAGTACAAAGACAAGTCCACAATCAAAAGTCTTTCAGCTAATAATAAAAAAATGTAAAGAACAATTTGTAATTAAACTAGCGGAAGAATACCAAGAGCTACTATAGTAATTTTGAATCCCAAGCTACTTAATGATACAATATATTTTGACCATTTTCTTAGTCTCATATACAACTCAAGTTGCTCATAAGTGATCTCTGAACTTATCTATCATGAGATTTTGGCTTGATCTCCGATTCAAAAACTTTAATGTAAATTAGAATGACATGTTTCAAATTTTGAAATTTGTAATGATTTTCTTTGCCATACTTATAGGTACATGACATTCTAAAGATAATTCTTTTTTGAGTTGCTTATATATATATGAATGCACAAAAAATGTACCTAACCTCCTACATGTTTTTGAATGCACAACTTTTGATTTGACAACTTTGAATATATCTTAAATTTTGTGGAATCCTTCATGTGTGCAAGTGTTAAAAGTGGTCATAATTCCATTTGAATTATATTTTATATCATTCTATTATCCACTTACTTTGAAGCCAAAATAAGTGGTACAATTGATCCAATAGTTACACAAATGTTCTAATAATCAATAATAAAGTTAACATAATTATCTAATGATCTCTCTTTGAAACAACAACAATTTTAAATACTCTACACTCCTAGTCCTTTTTTTTTTTTTTTAATGGGGGTCATCCACAAAGAAGTGTTAGGTACCTGATATAGAAAATCCATAGCAACAAAAAAAGGAAAACATAAAAGGATAGGATAAATAAGCGCACGAAGAAAATTAGGAGTAAAAGGAAAATAGATAAATTACTAAGGGTGAGATTGACTGCTTAAATCACACAATAATATCTGCTCTATGCTTTAAAGTGTTAAATACTACAAATTTACAAGGATATAGTAGGACTAGTAGATGTTGAGTTCATATCTTAAATTCTATAAAGGGCATTTTTTGGGTTTAATCATTATTAACAAGTTAGTATTAAAGAATAAAATATTTTGTTCTTATCCTTTATATAGATGAGAAAGATCTCATCTCGTAGTTGTTAAATGCTTATGAAGATGGTTTTCCATATTTTTTATTACAGGAAAATAGGTTTAAAAGGACCTCAATCCCTTTACAAATAGATTTTGGGAGGGATCTAGAACTCCACTAAAGAACCTATTATAAGGATAAAACACTATAAATTAGCAACTGACAAACAACTAAAAATCAACATCCTAGCGTATGCACCTTAAAATGGTCATCTTGACTATGTGGCCTTATTTCATAATTTATTTCAAGCTTGAATTGATATTTACATCACCATTTCTTTTCATGAAATTAAGTTATTTGAATTATTTAATTAATCATTATTATTTTTCATCAATTTCCTTGATTAAATTGGAGTTAATGTATTTAATTAATTTTAAATAAATGTTTGGATCATCTTGATCTTTGTATTGTTTAATTAAAGGAATTTTCTCCCTTTTGATTAAATAAAACCCCTCCTCACTTAATGTTATGTGAAACAATTATTATTTTAAAAATAATAATTAAATAAATGTCGCACACTTTATTTTATAAGAAAAGAGATTATTTTGCATTTAAATTAAATAAAACCACTCCTCGTCTTATAATTTTATGGAGTTTTACACTCCACACCTCTTAATTAAATGTTAATTGCACATTCTGTTATGTGGGTCACACCTTTTCATTTAATTTTTATTTTCCCTCTAATCTAAGAATACATCTTGGATTTGGTATATATATATTGCATATCTTGTGTTTTCTTATTTTTCTTGTTGTTTTGTTCATTGCGAGCGAGTATTCAAGCATAAATTAAAAGGTACAATAGAGAAAAATGTGTTACAAGGATTACTAGGTATTTTGTTAGATCTCTGTAACACTTGGATTTGGAACTAAAATGAACATCTCATGTGTTTGGCTTGAGTGCTTTTACATGCTTTCATAGATTCACAATTCATTTGGTGCTCTAAAATTGGATCTAGATTTTCTTTCACGCATATATGTTTCACATAGTAATCAGGCCCTATGAACACTATTTGGGAGATCTTGAGAGACTAAGCTTCATTTACTTTCTTTACATGTGAAGCTCCTCTTGATGACGGATACCCTTGTAGGTAGGGAAGGATATTTGTCATTGTCTCACCATTCTAATTGGGTTTGTCCTCAACATCCACTAGTACTTTCTCTTTTAAGATTGGTGGTGTTTTTTGTTGGATTTTCCAAAAAGTTGGTGAGGTGATTTCAAATTAGTGTGTCAAAGAATCTTGTTTGCTATGTTTGGGTAAGGTGAAGAGGGTAGAGGAGTATGCTATGTTCCCTTTTAGGCAAATCAAAAACTTGGAACCCTTAAATCCAAACCAACTCCTCATGCGGTACAACTTTGTGAGTCTTCCTTGATTAGAGAGGGTTAAACCATATTGGGCATTCCCTTTATTAGGTTAACCACATGGATGGTACCTCAAGCAGTAATAGCCATTTTTGACGTGGAAGTAGCAACTGCTATATAAATGTCCTTGTGGTGGAAATCCTCATGGGTGTAGTCTTTTGTTGGGTTGTTAGATCTCCTCAATATCTCTAATTGATTAAATTCTCTAAATATGTCAAAACCCTATTACAACAAGATTGGATTTTGCCCACTCTAGATTGCAAAAGCTACAGAGTTGACCATTACTAAGAACCTTCTAGTGCTACCAAATTTTTTTTTCTAGGACTATGTGCGTGATTGAAAAATATTTTGAGAACATACACAATAGTTGTTCTAGGGATTAGATTCATACTACGACACTATTTTTGTTCATGTGCAAAGTTTCTTTATGCCTTGCCCATTACTTGTAGACATTTTTTTGAAATCCATGATTGTCATTCTATGTGCCTGATTATTATTTATAAATCCAAAATTGATCTTACTCAGTTAATAATGGAAAACTCATCATTCATCATTTGGACTCTAGGGTGACTGTGTTTTTGTCATTCATGAGTTGATTTGACCATTGTAGACCTAATATTGAGTGTCTAAAATTGTTGTCTCTTTTGATCCTTCCATCATAGCTATCTTTGAGTTAGTAAGTCTTGTCTTATCTTGTCACTAACATCAAAACTTACAAAGTTAGAGATTTTCCTAGTGGAGAAAGTTTTCTTTGGATTATTTGATTTCATCCTTGGATTTTTGATATTCACTTGTCTAAAGATATCAATTTATCTCATATTATTACATTTTATTAAAAAACATTATAACTCTTAGATAATTCTACAATTGTGAGACCAACAGTGGCATATTGTGTTAACTAGTCATGAGACCTCTATTGGCACTTTATGTTAATGAAAGTGATGGACAATTACATTGTTACACCTTATTAATTGGACAAGTGATTACTTTACTACCCAAGAGTGATACCAACACTTCTTGGAGTATTTCTATTTACTAGTATTTTCCCTCTCATGTTGGTTATGACTAGGTTTCAATTGAGTTAGGGTAAACAACCTCAAGTTAACTTTGGTCAATTACCCTAAGTTCCAACTCATCAAAAACATAAAGGAAAAGAACCTATCTTTTGTCAAACACCTAAGGGAAAAACATAAATTGAGTTTACTCCTCCTAGCAATCTTAGTAAATTGAACATACATAGGCTCTCTTCGCTTTTTGTGCAAGACATGTTATTCACTAGAAGCAAAGATAAAAGCATGGAGATGTCTTGTCATTCATGTGAATACAATTATTTCCTTTTGTCATTATTCTTGCTTGTCTTGTTCATCTCAAAACTATCCCATTGAGATTACATCCTATGTTAGTTGTACTCAAGTTCATTCAAAATTATTATAAGCTTAAATTAATGTACATACATAACACAAAGCCTAGTATTAAAAAGTAAATTAGGTGATCATCTTTAATGACACAATAAATGTATGACTAGTAGACTAATCAAATTAGATTTTAATAACTATAGATTTATAGATGACAACATGATTTATTATTAACAGTTTTGAAATTATAGAAATTTATTTTCTATATAAGAGGAATTCGCTTATTAGGGAAATATGAATCATGTGTCCTAGGCTTGCACTAACATGCATCTCATTACTAGATCACAAGATTAGAAAAATATAGAATAAAACATATATGATATCAACTTCTAATATAATTTTGAGAAATCATTTCATTGATGGTATAGTGAAATTATTTCATATTGAGGATACAATTGTATTTATTGTGATTTCAATATACTAATTATTTTATTGAGGATATATGTAATAATCCCTATTAGTTTTTTTTAAAACATGTTTCAACAAGTTAAGGATCACTAAACATATTAATATTCCTCAAAATGGATACAAAGTTTAAATGGCAATCACTCATCAAACTACCTATGCAAGATGTCCCTAATGAAGGAAATGATTTTTCAAGTGCACAACTAGAGTGGACACCTACTGGACATCATAATGCATTTATGTATTTATGTACTGCTATCTGTCTTGAGAGACTCTCTCACTTTGTCAAGGGAGAAGGTCTACAGGATGGTATAGAAATAACATTCATACGAAAAGAACTTACTAAGAAGAACTTGAAAAACCCTACTAACCATGCTACCAAGATATACTCAAGGTTTGTTTAGATTTAGTATAATAATTAAGCATGCAATATTCTAATTTTTTAAAATTTATTGATTATAAATTGGTATAAATATGTGTACATGTATATACAAATATCAACATGCATTTGGACCTGATGATAATAGAAGAAAACCCCAAATAGATATGCAAAGGTTACCAAGGTTTACAAAGAAAAGGGGTTATAAAATGTACTTTTGTGTTAGAGTTATGTATGGAAGATCAAATATTGCCATCATTACTTATAATGAGTTTAGTCATCAAGATGCTAGTGGTGAATTTTGTCATGGAAAGGATGCCCCTTCTAGTGATCCAAGGAGTATGGTTGCATTGAGATTGTCAAATCAATATAAATCTTATATTCAGTCATTGTTATTAATGGGTGTGGGGGTTTCCACAATATGTGAGCAACATTATTTGGATCTTGGTCTTACAAAGTTAATGAATAAGAGGGACACATTCTGCTAAGAAAAGATGTAATGAATGCATGGAAAATGGTGTGTTCCCTTCACTCACAAAAAAATGAAAATGATGCCAAAAGTGTAAGTTTATGGCACACAGAGGAGAAAGAAAAATTCTTCTACTATAAAACACCCAGTAGTGGAGAAACCATTCCATTTATCATAGCTATTCAAACACCATGGATGCGAGAGATGATGCTCAGATATTCACATAAATCTATTATAGCAATGGATTCCACTTTTTCAACAAATAAATATGATGTGAGTATACCAATGTCAACTATACTAATATATTTTAATTTAGTTCATCTAAAATTTATCCAAAATCTTAATTTATTGATTTCTTCATGTGTAGTATGAGTTATATTCATTACTTGTATTTGATGAGCAAGAGGCCGATGTACCTATTGCATGGGCCATATCATCAAGAAATAAAGTTGCTAATATACTTGGGTGGCTAGCAGAAGTTTACAAAAGAGGCAACAAATATAAAGAAGATTGGTAAGTTAATGCATTCACGACCAATGATGCTAGTGTCAAGATTGAAGCAATTAGGTTTGATTATCCTCTAATTATATTTGATATATAGGGTTTAAAACTATACATTTCATTATTTAAACTTATAATTTTAGTCAAATAATTGATTGTGTTTGAATGCTACTTATTAATGCTTATAATGTAACTTGTAGATTGTCCTTCAATTGTCGAGTACGTTTATGTATCTAGCACATATGCAGGGCATGGCTAAAGAATGTCTACAAGTGAGTCATTTCTACTTAAAATACATGTAAAGTTATATTTGTTAACATCATAGCTTGATATTATAATTTTTATTATAGGTTTGTAAGCAATAAGGATGTTGGAACAAATATGTTCACTAGACTAGGTGAGATAATGTACTCCATAAGTGATGATGGAGATGTCACTATTCATATAATAAAACAATTTATGAATGAATTCAAAGAACAAAAAGAGTTTATTGATTACTTTTGAAAGACTTGGTGTCATGATGAGAGATGCATTGGTAAGATCATATATGTTGGCTCCTAATTTAATAGTTTTACAAATAACCAAGAAACTAGATGAATGTATCTAAGGCTAGAAAATTCCTATGATAGATACACCTGACTGCAGTCTTGGGCCAACTTTAAGGCTAGACCCTTCTTCACTTCAAGCTCTACAAGACCTAGGTGGGTGGACCTATAGATTCTTTATATGGTACTAGTCATCAAAACATACACTAAATCTAATATAAAGTAGATAAAACCCTTATTTCTCCTATTAACTCATGTAATAACATAGATCTATAGTAGCAAATTGCAACTCTATGATATTTACAAGTTCAGTGAGGGCATCACATTTAGGTTCTTCAACATGAAAGGGAAATACAATTGATTATTGGTGTTGATTTTCAACAAATCCTCAAACATGTAGCAATAAGAATGAATTGATCCTACAAATTATCACTGCCTAATCCATTAGGCAATTCCATGAATTGAATACATACACTTGTGATATGCAGGACATATTTCATACACCAAGATATCGATGTTCATTAAGACCTCATTTTTATGAAATATCCTTCTCAAAATAACCAACAACCCTATCAAACACAACAAGCATTTAATTGGCCCATTTTTCCAACGGCAAAACATATGTGACATACAACTTTAAAGGGATGAAAATGGGTCTCAGCTCTTTGTTCCTAGACCACATAAGACTGCAAATTACTAAGATAGGAGACGAGAATTAGAATGAAACTAAAAAAATTTTGGATTTCTTGTATTCATTTCCTTGGAATTATACATTCAAATGCATGAAATTCAAAAACACAAACACCTAATAGATATGAAACTAGCTAAATTAACTTCACTTCTACTATTCATACAAAAGAGAAATTGCTGAATGAATGGTCTCTCATTAGTGAGTAATTTTCTTCTCAAAATTGGAACTTGTACAATGTGAAAGAAAGGGAATGATATAGGAAGAAGAAATTCTCCGATTTGATCAGGAGATTACAAGTGTCCCTTCAAAATTCCTTCCCAAGAAGATGAAAAAGCCTCTCTCTACCTTCTCTCTGTAACTGAAAATTAAATCCCTTTATTTGGCCTCTATATGACAGAAATATCTCAGAAATCTAATGATGAAAGAATATAATTGGTTTTTGATGTTAAAATCCATTGACGGTAAAAAGTGAAAAACCAGTTGAGTATGGTCTTCAAAATGCAATATAATCTTTTTCAGCTTAATTTTACCACACTCAGGCTTCAAAAGGTCTTTAGATCTACTCTTTAACAAACTCTGATTATCAGTGTTAAAATTTTCCTGTTCTACAACCAATACCTAGGAAACAAAAATTGACCTATAGCTCAAACTGGTGAGCACTTGTGCAAAAATTGACCTCATATTCAGAAAATTCAGATCTTCCCAGTTCTAGTGGTATATTGAAGTGCCCATTTTTGACAAAAATTACCCCAGATATGGCCCTCTGAAGATCAAGTCTCCATTCATGGCTTCCATTTAAAATTGTAAAAATTAATTCCTCTTTCTATAGTTTCAAACTATATTAATTTTTAGACATTTATTTAAAATTTCATGACTCCACATGATCCTGAGAAAAATCTTAATTTTTTTTTTAAAAATCCAATTGAAATTTTACTCACAGGATTCATTCTGAGTCAAACATGGTTTAACCAGCTTGATGACATGTGTTGAGATAGGATTGGTTCATTCCTGTACCTAGTCATCCTCCTCTTATTTAGTGCCACGTGTTAGCATGATACTTGTCCACATTGCCATAGTTTCAGTGACACGTGTCATCTTCCTATCATGACTCACTATGTCACCATGTTATCTTCCTTGCTACTTTCCTTTGGCAATATAGCGAGAACCCTCAGATCTGCCACGTGGCACAATCTGGCACATTACAAGATCTTCTTGCCAAGTCATCATGCTTCAAAATTTGTGCCACATGGCACCTTGTGATTGGTCTAGAGCTCCACATCATTTCCATTTCATCATCTCATTGATGCACATGTTGTATGGTTGCCACTTGTCACTCTCTGGTTCATGCTGACACATTCAGGCAAGACCCACATCTTCCTTCATCTCTTGTTGGTGTCTTGAATTTTTTGGCTAGTCGCTATGTTGCTAGCCAAATTTTTGAATTTTTTTGGCTAGCAACGTAGTGACTAGCTAAATTCTTTGACTTTTTCAATGCATTTCGATTATGATAACATCATCATATTTTTAACTGCATGTTCTTTCAAAATTAAGGTTATTTTGTCAGGTCGGTGGTGGGGTCCCCAAAGATGGGCAGCATCTTACAAAACCCGTTTGTCTTAAGACACAATGCATATTGTGTTTATTCACATTTAAACATTTAAAATGTCCCTCCCATGAACAATGTGGGATATATGATTCTTCATGCTGTTACTGGTCTTTACTGGCTAACGTGGGATCTTAATCATGGAGACTTCTATTTTTGTCCTCTTCCTTTCTGTGAGTTTTTTGATGACTTGGACTGGATGGGCTACTTATTATATGCATGGAGATTCAACTTTATGCTAATATGAGCTCTATTGTGGATGTTTTCCTTTCAAAGTGTGGGCTTATGCTTTATCTTAAAACCACTAGCTCCTTTATTTTCATATGCCACCTACTTGCATGAGCTCCTTTGTATCCTGCTACTCATGTGGCTTGGACTATGGCATGGGGCTTTTAAAATCTTCTACCCTCCTCCTTTTCTATGTGCCTCTATTTTTCACTCCTTCAACTCGTGCTCAAATTTGTCCTTCGCAGAGTTAGAGCCTCCATGGAATTAATATCCCAACATAATCATCACAAGTTTCTTATGGGCTGCTAACTGCTGGTTAAGAAAGTATCAATAGTCAAACATCTAGATTTTCTCAACCAATTTCAAAATCTCCAGATATGCGAAGCATCTAGATCTAATCAAGCCTAACTTTCATGGAGGTAGAATATTAGGCACTGAAACAACCATTGAAAGCGGCTCACTTAATTTCTTCTCCACATTTTAATCATCCATCACCCACATCATAATGCAAAAAACTATCGAGATAACTAATAATGGATTCTTTGCTTCTCATAGTTACATAATAATTTCTATTCAATACTTATCCATAAAATGAAAATTTTCCAGTTTGAACAAACCTTCATGTGTTGGCAAGGATGACAACAATCTAAGCTCTATTTTTGGGAACACCAAGAAGAATAGTCTTAGCATCAAATTTCTTTTCTGCTCCAAAAATGAACCATGAGAAGTCATCTCTAATTTCTTAGAGAACCTAAATGGTCATCTTTTGTTCCATCTGGAGTGGCGAGATTTTGAACTGAGTCCAAAGGTTGAGACTTAGACCTTGACTAAGAATCAATTTCGACACTCTCCATTATTACTTTGAGAAGACCCATAACCTGTTCAAGAATACAAAGGTTATTTAAGAAGCTTTAACAATAACACAATAGGAAATTTGCCACTATCCTCCTCATTTATGGTTTCCAATTAATTTTCTTCACAATAATCAATGCTTTACCTTGATCCATATGTTGATGACACATAAAAATTTCACTTGACATTTTAATGATTATGTTCATCTTCATTTCCCAATATCTTATTAGGTTGGTAGAATTAGTTGGGCCCCAAAATGGGTCTGGCTAAACCAAAAAAATGGTTTTTGGACAACTAAATCCTCAAACTAGCCCATTACCCTTTTAACATTCACTAGAACTGATTTTGAACATTAATTCGGTTGTTAAAACTCATTTACAGACTTTTTGCAAACTAGAACTTTAATGCCAAAGGGTCCCTTGACTACCTTTGAAAATTGATATGAACACTTGACCAAGCTCCAAAAATTGGAGCATTGATTCTCTATTCCACACACTTGCACCCTGTAAAATCTTGTCTCATGAAAAATTCAGGGTCAAAAGATATTCACTGTCAAAGTTGACCTCTTGAAATTACCTGCAAGTAAACACATTAGAAAACACTAAATTAGGTTCAGATTTGGCTTTGAAAATTGGGTAAACTAATACTTGAGGAGATGAAAACTGGGGCATTGGTTCTTTGTCATGAGAAGATTATGGATCTATGATTTGGGCTCATGACAAGTAATAGGGTGCAAATGGCAATTAGTCAAAGTAGGCTACTCAGAATTATTGACTGGAAACAATGTCTGAAAAGTAATTTTTTGCAAATAGAATTGACCTAGAAAAGTGTGAAAATGGATTCATCAAGATGTGCAAATTGACACACCTAAAATATTTTCAGAGGACAAAAGAATGGTATAATCAATTCAATCTAGCCAATCATAGGTTTTGAGTTATGACATCACGAATAGGGGTACCAAACAATTTGCATTTGCTAACACCAATAAAACTTTAGAAATCACATTTGGAATAGCATTTGAAAACTGATAAAACAGATTTATCATAAGCTGAAACTTGAAACATAACAAGTCTCTGATGTTAGTAATGCAATGCAATAGAAATTTCAACATTTTGATCAACTGGTCAAAAGTTATAGGACATCAAATAGGACTTCCTAGAATTCAGAAGTAATTGTAAAAGCACAAAAATAGTAACTGACCAACTTTGATTGATTCAAAACCTAGTCAACCAGATTCAAAATTACTCAAAATCTGAAACATAGGCTCTTAGGTATGGATATTAAGTACTCTAAAATTGAAAAATCATGAAACATTTTTGGGTGTGAGATATTCACTTGCAAACATAGCTTCCTATCATTGTTTGACACTAGGTGAAAATGCAGATTTGACACTAGCTCAAAATGAGACCTCACGAAATGGCTCAAAATCTCAATTTAACTTCATGAAACATGTAGATGCACTAAATGAAAGGTTTTAGAAACATTAAACACTTTAAGGATCTCAAAGGTACAACCGGGTACAATCTCATTTAAAAGCATTTATTGGGTTGAATTTTCTTAACAATGCTCAAAATTTGAGGTACAGTTCTGAGCGCCAACAATATACATTATTCATTACATTATTTTTTTATTTTTATTACTTGGTTATTTTATTATATATATGCTAAGATATTATCATACTTTTCTTCATAGAAATGTGGGCAAAAAACTTTAGAGGTTTCTCTCATGTGAATCAAGAGACTAATGCTTCCATAGAGTCATACCACATGCACATCAAGAGTCACTACTTGACCAATTATTCTAGAAAATACACAAGGAGAATGGATTGGATCATTCATGTTCTTCTTCATAGGGTAGAGCTATACTATAAAAATAAGAGATACTTATAGTTATCTGGGTTTCTAACCAACTTCAAAAAGGAGAGATACTACCTAACTTCTTTAGAGAGATAAAAAAGAATAGCCGATATAGATTGCAACCTATATGACCTTCCTAATACAGTTAAAGTTAGAAGTCAAACCATTTCAACCAAATGGTACCTTGTAAGAAAATTTGGATCAAATTTGCTAGTGTGTGATTGTGAGTGCACAAAAAGAGGTAACACATGCAAACATGTGCTAAAGATTTTAGATCTACTAAAGAGAACCAATATAAACCAGCAAGGTCAATTGGTTGGTAAGTATCATTTGAGAGATAATTTTAATAATTTATTTTATACAATCGATTATTATATTGTTAAGACCTACTTAAATTGATCTTAAATATAGATGATGTTACTACATTGGCTAACGATTATGACAAAGTTGGAGGGAATTTTGGTCATAAAAGCTATAATGTTGGTAATAAGAACATGTGTTTACAAGTAGATATTAAATTATTTTATAAATCAATAAGTTAAGTGATTTTTTTCCAAATGCAAATGGTTCTATACCTTCAGAAGATCAAGATGTACTTGGAGTCAACATTGGTGAAGATAAGAGAACTGGTAATAATATCATATTTTTTCTTAAGAAATATAGTCTTTTAAAATAGTATTTTGACTTTACAATTTTATTTTTTTACTACAGATTGTGTGAGATCATTTGATACTTCTCATGATGAACTTCAAAATTGCATTGATTATGTAAATTCATTTATCCAAAATTTGTCAACTAGAGAAGAATATGAAAAACAAATATTCATTCAACATGTTGGGAGATTTAGAAATGAGATACATGCATGTCTTGCTTCAAGTTCCAATTTTGAATCAATTCCTGGCTCAGAGAACATGCCTATGAAGCAAAAGGCACCATGGTTTAGTCCAAGTAAAATGCATAAGCATCGATCTATTCATAAAAAAAAAACCTATGACTCAAAATTTAAGTGAAAGAGTTGATGAGCATGTAAATTTTCAATTCCCCTCTATTAAATCTAAAAAGAAAAAGGGAAAAAAGTCATTAATTGTTCAGGCATACCAATACAAGGAGAAAGAGTTATTCTATCACAAAAAGTTGAGTACATTGATTTAAAAGTACTTTATTATTTTCAACATATAGCTCAATACTTGTTATTTTTATTTCATATGTTGAACATGTGTGAATATAGGTTTCGTTGATCAAGGAGAATCTCCATGACGTCGATTGCCTTCTCTATTGATTTGAACCAAACAATAATAGATGACACACAAGTACTAGATGGTAATTGACTCACTATTAACTATTTTTATTAAAATTGATTACTTAGTTCACATTCCTAATTACATTTAATGCTTTATCAAATAACCAAGACATAGTTTGTGGAGATCAACCATTAATGCCAAAGGTTATTCATAACTTGTGGAGGTAGTGGAATTTTGATTTTTCTTATTGTTATATAATGTGATATAGATTATGAGAACAATATTCTGATTTAGAATTTAGTTATGATAGAAAAAATAAAAAATTGAATTTTTTTTTGAGTTTTTAGTTTATAATTTAATTTTATCTAAATGGATGTGTTAAATGTGCATTGTTGTACTAGATGATCAACAAACTAATCAACAATATGGGTTGCCCTTTTGTATTGATTTTAACCAAAACACAACAAGTGGAGATGGTAAGGAAATTATGAAATGATATTCAATTTTCTAAGACCTTATTTTTGAATGAATTTTATAACTAACTCATTCATTTTGTAGGAATTGATGATATCCATATGGAGGATTATAGCCAATAAATTTTGAAACAATCATTAAAGTCTATAAAACTTTACGTAAATGTATTCATGATTATATTTGTATGGGCACTTTATATGGCTATTTTATAAAGCCTCATTAGTGTTCCAATATGTGGTTAGAGTTTGAATAGCTAGAAGATACAAGGAAAGCATTTTGGGTTTCTTAACAATTCTAGTTTAGGGATTACACTTTGGGATTACACTTAACACATCTTGAATATTACGAGTAATGAATGAGGGTTTTATTTTTGGTTCTTTCCCTTAGGAGCTCTTTTTGAACTAGTTTATTTATTATAATATATGGTGATATTACTCTTGTTAAGAAAAATAATAACACTCATTGAAATTAGACCACTAGTATGTACATGGAAATTCCACCTCTTATTTTTGATAACTAGTCAATTACTTTTAATAAGTCATATTGTTCTCTCTCTCTCTCTCTCTCTCTCTCTCTCTCTCTCTCTCAAAATTAATTAATTAATCTTGAGATAATCATTATAAGTTATCAAACTTTATATAAATGAATTCATGATTATATTTGTATCAGCACTTTATATGGCTATTTTGTAAAGCCTCATTAGTGTTCCAATATGTGGTGAGAGTTTGAGTATCTAGAGGATATAAGGCAAGCATTTTGGTTTTGTCGACAATTTTAGTTTAGCGATTACACTTTGCACATCTTGTGCACTATGAGTAATGAATGAGGGTTTTCTTTATGTTTCTTTTCCTTAGGAGCTTTCTTTAAACACATTTATTTATTATAATATTTTATGATATTCAATAATTAGTGCAAAATTGGATCCATTCAATATTCAATAAGTAGTGTAAAATAGTTGGCCAGATACATTATCAAAAATTATGGATGATGACCACAAATTATATACTAAAGAAATATATAGAATTTGGATGTTAGATAGAGAATGTATCTAAAATCAAGTAATAATAACATCACAACAAATTGAAGGTAGCTCTTGAGTCTACAAGCAATACAAAGTTATAAGAGTGTATATCTATGAGTTACATTTTTACTCTCTATTTGAAAGTTTTGGGGTAATTCAACATTAAAAGCAATATGATGAAGTTTTTTATATCACAAATATTAAAACAAAAAATACAAAGGATGTATTTAAACAATTATAGTTTGACATAGAATTAGTAGGACATGATTAAACAATTGTGAGCCATTCAAAAATTGGGCTTAGAGATTCTAATTGAACCCAACTAACAAAACATAAATGCCACTTGTAGGTTTGAATTTATTCATTATGAAACTATCAAACTAATAAAAAATGAAAAAAGAAACACAACTATCGCAAGATGAAAAAAGAAACATGACTATCGCAAGTGTTTAAATATAATGAATAAAACACTAAACATTAATTCTAAATATGTAAATAACTTTTAGAAAATAAAATATATATAATTTTATAATGAATTATTTATAGCAATTCCCATTAGTATTTTTCTTAAATAACATTTTCATTATTTTTTCCCATCTCAAGACCCCATTATCATATTTTTGTGTAATAGATTATATATATATATATATATATATATATATATATATATATATGTATATATATATATATGTATATATATATATGTATATATATATATATGTATATATATATATGTATATATATATATGTATATATATATATGTATATATGTATATATATATGTATATATATATATATGTATATATATATATATATGTATATGTATATATATATATATATATGTATATATATATATATATATGTATATATATATATATGTATATATATATATATATATATAAATATATATATGTATGTATGTATATAAATTAATTAAATAAAATATATACATATCTAATTAATATATGTATATTTTATTTAATTAATTTTGATATGTATATATATATATATATATAAATTAATTAAATAAAATATATACATATCTAATTAATATATATATTTTTTATTTAATTAATTTTGATATATATATATATATATCAAAATTAATTAAATAAAATATATACATATCTAAAAATATTTATAAGTTCATTACAATAATGATGAAAATAGATATCTTTAATACATTAATCTTTTATATTTAAATTATATAAAAAATAAATTAATTTAGTTTAAGTAAATTAAAACTAGAATTTAAGATCTTAATATTCAATCAATTATAGTTTAATCTCTACTATTTTAATTTATTAATCTTTAATTGTAGTACAAAACCTATAAATTAAGCTCCAAATTCATTTGATAACATAAATAATTCAAAGAAAAATGAATCAAATTTCTTAATAAGAATTGTAAAAAATCAAAAAAAGAGTGGAAATCAATGGCTTGAACACCTTAATTTGACATCTCTCAAAATCTTTAATTCTAATTTCAAATTACCATAATATATAATACTACATCTTCATATTTGTTGAGATGTCTACAAAGATGTTCAAAATTATATTTGAATAGTTTATTAAATTCATATTTTATTGATTTCTAAATACTAGACTATATCACATTGATTTCTAAATTCCTATAATTTTAGAGGTTGACTATTTCAGATGTTGTCAACTTCAATAGTCAAGATCTTGATTTCTAAATTTATAGCTAACATTGATTTCTAAATTCCTATTGTTTTGAGAGAAATGAAAAAATGGATGGTAGTCATTGCCGTATTGTAAGATGAGCAAAGATGTGGTGTTGATGAGCTGGACAGAGCTGTTTTGTGGCATGCAAATCTTGTTGCAGCTGGTGATCTTGGATGACATAAATTCTACATCTTCCTTAATTCGTTTATTCTAGGTACTTCCATCTGTCACCGTCAGGGACGAGTATGGCCGTAGGACAACAAGATGGCATGGACGCAAGAGGGCATGAGGAGGCATGAGGATGGGGAGCATACCCAAATAGTCGATCCTCCTATCTACGTAGCCACTGCCATAAGTTGCACTATAGTTGGTGCCTGTCCATTTCCCCTCCTATCCCACCTAGTCTTCTGTAGACCTCTTAGTGCAAAGGTTCATGCATTATTCCCAGCACTTCTAAACCCCACCTCTACTCCATGGGGTCTCTACCTATCCAGTAATTCCACAAATGCATTAAGTGCCGATCTTACCAAGGAAAATGATAATGAATTTCCAAGGTGTTGGTTGTGTACTTCCCTTAGATCTTGGGTCGAGAACATGATAAGTCCTAAAGGAAGTGGTTCTAACCCAAAAGGGCCCCTCCATTTTGAAACATGGAAAAATTATATATTTTTGTTTTAACTTTACTTATTCCTACTCTCACGTGATTCTCCCTTCACATTTGCAAGGCCAACCAAGAGGACTTTTGGCCCAAGATGAGTGCCTAGGTTAGAGTGTTAGACAACCCTTCCCATGTTAAAGATGGGACATGATGGCTAGAAATGTAAAAAGGTAGTATATCAAGTTGATTTTCTTTCCCCCCAACATTTGTTTGTAATATATATATTTAAATTTATTTATTAATTTTATTTTATTAAAAGGGTGAAGTGGAGCTTCTTTGGGCATTTCAATTTGGTGTCCACATCTAGGGATGAGACACCCTTTAAATTAATATATATAAATTTTTATTTTGATATGACTAGGAAACCCAATCATAGGATTCTCATAGGACTAGTCTCCTTGAGAGTTATAGGCTACTATTAGAATTAGCCTATAGTGCTTACTTTTTCTTCTCTTTTATATGTGTCAGGTTCTTTGAAATGTCCCTTAATATTATATTGGTCTATAATAAATTTTTTAGTGAGTATTATTTTCATAAAAATTCTAGTGAACAAATACACATTTCCAAGTTTGTTTGTCAACCTTGTTTGAACTATCACTTATACTAGTTGAACTCTCCCATTTTAAGTATCATGAGAAGGGTGTTAATTCTAATATTCTAAGGAATATATGAAATTACTAACTCTATTGAATCTTCTTTAACCATAGGAAAATAGACTTGAACTTAAAGACTTGTGCCTACAAATCACTTGCTATCAATCATAAATTTTATATCTTGCACTTAGGAATGATCGATTCTAACATCTACTAATACAACTAGGAATTTATAATGAAACTTTAAATGATGTTTCTTATTGAAATATTTAAATTATGATATTTCCTTGGGGAATCATAATTGGATTATTTTCCATCTATGATCCAAGAATGAATATGACTCAAACAATGCCTAACCATTCCTATGAGTGTCAAAAGCAATAAATAAATATTTAAAATGGTTACTACTATAATCCAACTATATCATCAAGAAAATCATCTCTTTATTTCAAGACATGCATTCTCATCTCTAATAATGATCCAATATACATCTTCACAATCCCTACATTACAAGTATGAAACAACAATACCACAATACAATAACATGGAGATTTTTCATCACACCATGTTATAAAATAACATATGGAGATTGATTCCTTTAAAAACGTCACAAAATAGCATGTTTCTTTCTTTTCCAACAATTCCAAGAAGAAAAACCTAACTTCTTCATATATCTAAAGCATAGATACCTACAAAACAAACACACAAGAACCATGGAGGCTCACCTCCCATCCTAGGCTTCTATGAAGCTAACCACTAAGCTACGGAAACAAGACTCAAATAGGGTTACAATCAAGAATTTCACAATGCATACAAAAAAAAAATATCACCATACATTTATAAACCTTCCATGGTTTAACACAATGGTTCACCATTGGAATCATGAAAAAATAGCAGGTGAAGGTGGGCTCTCTAAAGAGGAGAATGCCATGTCCATATACACATATACATTTGCAATTTCACAATGCCTCTTCAAGGCTATCAAAATAAATCCCTCTCTTGACATAATTACACTTATACCTGCATAATACAAATGTCTCTTCAAGGCTATGAAACAAGGCACATGGTTTCAATGGAGCCTATACTCCATGAACAACAACACCTCCTCCAAGAGGAAAATCTCTCAAGTTCAATGTTGAGCACAACTAACCCCTTCACCCAAAGAATCTTTTCCCTCCCAAGGTTGAGTGAAGCCTTCATACCCATACAACATTTCACACACAAAATCAAGATAAATTCATCACAACATTTACACATAACAATAAATACATCACCACATACATTACATATTTCCATTCACAATATGAACAAGTATTCTAAACAATAAGCAAGTGTAATGAGGATCATAAAATGGGCACCAACCTTTTTCCAAGCTAATGGAAAGGAAAGTTGTTGAAGAGCTCCATATTTCCTTAGCTCCTTCTCCAAATCCTAATTGTCTCTAAACATAGGGAGTTCACCCTGGTTTGTCAAGGTTCACTAAAAAGACTTTCCCACTACCCCTTTTGGAAAAAATTCCAGCAACTATCTCTTAAAACTTTGTCCCTACTAGGATGAAAAATGGGGATGAATTGATGGGATTGCTCCATTTTCAAAATGGTGGAAGAATGCATTGGTTGACGGACCCCCTAAGCTAGCTAGGCACTAAAATGGTCAAATTTAGGCCCCTAACATGTTATACTAACATATGGGTAGATTATTTTCACAAAAATGGAACTTTGGGACCACATATTGACCCTCTAAAATCCTTATCAAGTTTGAATTCGAATTTTCCTTTGATGGTGACACATCCTGTCCTTTCTCCAAGTAGATTTACTTAATCATATGGAAGGTAATTAGTTTAAGGTTAAGTATAACCATAAATAGAATCCTTGGTGACATGTTATCAACACATAAACAACTAGAAGTGTCAAGTGACACATTAAAACACATTACACATTACAATGGCATGTCCCTACTTACTCATGTATTTAAATTCATTACATACATGCAAGCTTACTTTTATGAAATAAAACACATCACAACGAGGCTTTTGAATGTTCTAAGATTCACCTTGGCTAAACCATGTTCACATAAGTTTAGACCTTTTTTCCTTGATTAAATTCCATGGTTCAATTGCCTACACACTAAACTCAAGCATCAGAAGTCCAATGAAAAGCATATAAAAATACATGTGTATAGATGCATGACAATTTTAACATTTCCAAAATCAACATATTCAAATATCTATAATTAACCTTTCTTATTCCTAATCATTTTCATATAAAAATAATTCAAAATATTAAGATATAAAAATTTGCATGTCAACTTTAATATCTAATCAAAAGATCAAATAGCATTCTAAACCACAACTAAATTCATTTCCTACCATAATGATGGAATCTTGAATCTATACTATTAAATCAACCAACATGAAGATTAGTTCCAAATATATATTTTAGGTTAAAATTATCAAAATGTAAACATCTCAATTAATATCCTTTGATTGAATTAAATATAGTTTGGTTGCTAACAATATCTCATTATCATAATGAGATGTTACGTTATAAATTGTATCCATTATTTTAGGTAACTAGATGTTCACAAAGTCATGTCCCATAGTTTCAGAATCCAACATAAAATAATCCAATTATACTTTATTGGTCCATAAAATCTTTCCTTATAACTACCAGGATATCCACCTAATTAACTTATTAAATTACATCATATTAAGTTCTATGGTGGAGACCTTTATCCAAATTTGATAACAATCTTCATCTTAGGACTATTAATATTATTCACAAGAGTGGGTATTCATTCATCTTTCCATAATAAACATCTAATTCAATTATCTTAATAGGCCATAAAATATCATGAACTCGTCAATATAGTTTCTAAGTTATGACATCTCAAGTCTTTATTCCATAGGTCTCATCTTATCAATCTATTGTAATTTTGAATAGCGTACTTACCATGGTAGTAACTAAAATATATACATCAGTACAACTGAGATTTGAGGTTCATTATAGATAATGAAAATGTCAACCATGACATACTTAGATCCCAAAAACTACTTACCATCATTTATTCATAAGGCATATGGTAACAATATATAATTCACATTCTAAGATGCTAGAGATAGTAACATGACATTTCCTCCCTTATGTTTCCTAGCTCTAACCATATTTGTGTTATTAAGATTTATAATAGGGTACTAGGGAAGGGGCCTTACATCTCCCCCCCTTGCTTTTGACTTCCTCTTGGAAGTCATCCAAAATTAGGGACATAGATTTCATATATAGGACTGACCTAGTCTTAACATAAACAATCCAAGTTTTTGAGGCTTTAACATAACTTTCATAATAACTTTTTGTGTATCCCTATTTTAATTTATGGGAATATAAATTTGGATCATAGCTCATGGAGTAGGTAATATTTCCTAATTTGATTTCTTAAAAATTATGTTGATTTGATGTCATCCAACCATTGGGTGCTCTTACAACAATTCTCAACTACCACAATTTCTTAAGTTTTTTTTTTGGTTTTTTTAAAAACTTATAGATGTTTACACGATCTCTTAGGATCTAAGAATACAAAAATGCTAGCAATGTATTTGAAGTTTGATCTAACATAATGTAGTCTCATATTGTCAGGCTAGGTCATTCATGTTTGTGAATGCTTATTACCGACTTCCACATTCTTGTTTAATTGAGATCATTTCCATTTACCAATAGGTAGTACTACCAACCTTCTTATTTTCTGAATGGTATTGTTTTCTCAAAGCCTTCCTCTTCCTTGATTATACTATGTTTATAGTTCATTTTCTTGGTAACTCTAATTTCTACATGCCCTTCCCATGTTTGATAATTATTCATTTCCAAAGTTACCATATTTTGTATTAGTTCTCATAGACTAACTTTATTATTTACCACCCTAAGTTATTCGCTCTATTTGGTGCTAACTAAATTCTATGATTGTAGTCTAATATTTAACTTATTGATAATGGATATCATTCTTTGATGAGATTTTTTATCTTCCATGAAAAGTATAAGAATTCAATTTTAATATCTTGATATCAAGATCTCCTTATGACCTATAAAATGAAAATACTTGGTTGGCATTTTATTTATTTGTTTGTTTCTCACTAAAGGTTTTAAGACATGAGAATCAATTATAGTGTTCAGTATTAGTGTTAATATTAGTATTCTTATTGACACATCTAATTGAATACACTATTGAAACTATCATAATCCATTTGAGACTTAAAACTTGAGGAATCAAATATATTACCTTTTTCAAGACAATAGTTGGAGTTTTACATTATCTTCATATAGGATCAACTATGAAACAATTAGATCAATATTTTCTTTTTAGGTAGAATGCATTTTCTAGATGAATCTTCCTATTGATTCTAACACATAATGAAATCCCCTAATATGCACAATCATACTTGGAATTTACTTTCTTGTATTATTTCAAGATCAACTAATGGACATGTGTTTCACCTATGCTTGGTCAATATTGACATCATGTAGATTCTACTCCAAGTTCCTTAGTCTTATTTTGATCAATTTGACTTCTCGATTATTGAAATGATTACACAATCTTTCCTAGGTCCAACTATTTCAATGCATATTTTTATTACTTTTAACACCCTTAATTAAGGTCCTTAATGTGGTGTCTATTTATACCATAACAAGTCACTAGATAATCTATTCCTTTGTTAGTTTTAGTTTGAAGGAGTTCCTAGTTATGATATAAGAAGGGATGGTGTTCCAGGAATGCTATCTAAAAGCTTTATAACCTATAAAATGATGATCTTATGGTGTCCCAATCTCCTACACAAACTATTAGGAAAACCTCTTGGTATGGTTGTTTCACAAATCATAGTACAACACACTTATCCACAAGAGAATGCATTGTAAATAACTTAAATCCAAGATAAAAATAAATAAATTTACCAGTTTAAAGAAAAAAAACACAAGTGTGGCCACAATGATAAATCTTCAATTAAAACAAGTGGTGTCTCTGAAGCATTAGGATCAAAATAAGAAATCAATGCAATAAATACACCACATAGTTGAAAAAATAAATCGAGAGCAATAATGATGCAAAATTTTAAAAGTGGTGTTGTCATACCAAGGTTTCCTGATGGGAAGAAGAGAAAAAGTTGTCTTATAGCTCCATTAGAAATCAATGATATGCAAAGAAAAATGTCTTGTATTTTTTAGTCATTTTCTCACAACAGGGTTGATGAGGTTCTTGAGTCTAGGAGCTCATTATTCAATTGAATATGGTTGCTTACCTTTCTACCTATTATTATCAAGAACTACTTCAATTTATCTAGAGGTAGAGATTCTATGCCAATTGTACAAATGGACCTTTGGCTATACAAAACGAGATCAAGGCTTGGGTCATACTCCTTGGAATATGATACTAAAGATTCTTGACTAGAAGGACCCATGAGATGCCTCTATATTAATCTATCACACTTTCTTAACAAGCACCATTCAAGGTGTATTGATGAATTCTCTGAGGAATAGGTTTTCACTAAGAATTTTTGATAGGTATGTTAGTTTTGTGGTGGTTAATCAGAGGAATACTATACATACTTCATAATTATTTGAAAAAAAAATTATGCTCCTATCTTATCATGCCTTATTTAGATAGGTGTATTGTAAGCCTAAAGTGGAAATATATTATATAAGATAGCAACATAATGGCAACAGAAGCAATATTGTTAGCTCTACCTAAAAGTGAGTATAGTCAGGTAAAACTACTCAAAACATCTCATGAAATTTGGAAAACTTTAGAAGCTAATTATGAAGGTGATACATGTGTAAAAAGAGTTAGATTAAAAAATTTGCATTGTGCATTTCAAGATGCTAGAATGATGGAAGATGAATCTATTAGAAGCTATATTGGTAGAATATCTGAGATTGTTGTCGGAATCAGATCTCATGGTGGAACCAAACCAGATGATGAAGTAATATGGAAGATCTTGAAACATCTGACACCACTTTTCAAGACAATAACATAGATGATTTAGCTAATGATACCCTATACTAAAAATTTCACCAAATAAATATTGGTTGCTAGATTAGAAGCTATAGAATTTTATCTAGAACAATTTAGAGAATTAGCAAAAGTTGAGACAACATTTAGTGTATTAAATGTTAAACCTAGTCTAGCAAAGAATATAAGAGTGCGAGGAGATATTGCTAGTAGCAACAAGACTATTGAGGAAAAGACCAAAGAAGGAGTGGCTCTTCTTGTGGAAAGAGAAAAATATGGCAAGAATATCTTTAAGTGTTGGACATGTAATGAGTATGGTCATTATGCATGTAAGTGAGCTAAAAGAGAAAGGAAGTATAAGGGAAGATTCAAACATAGAAGACCTAGAAATTGCTTAGATGCTAATGAAGAACAAGAAGAATCTGGCCAAAGAAAAAGTGAAGATGAATTGGGATTCATAGCTATAAAGGAGGATGATCTTGACAAAGAGATCAAAGAAGAAAGTGTGTTGATTTCACAAGTTGAAAGGAAAGATTGGATCATTGATAGTGGTTATTCCCATCACATGACAAGTGATATGAGAAAAATTTTCAAATTCAAAAGTCATGATGGAGGGAAAGTTAAAGTAGGAAAAAATATAACCTATGACATTACAAGAATTGGATCTATCACACTTGATGGTAGAACAAATATTGGTCATGTTTACATTTTTGATGGATTGAAACATAACTTGTTAAGTGTTAGACAGCTTGTGGACAAAGGTTAACAATTTCAGTTTGGTAATGACACATGTATCATTAAGGACAAGGAAAATTGCTTGGCACTAGCACACGAACTAGAGGTAATGTATTTTAGTTGAACACCACTGAAATAACATGTTTAGTAGCTAAAGTTGACAACAATTGGTTATGGAATAGAAAATTTTGTCACACAAAATTTGATAACATTGTGAAAGTCATTAATACACTTGTTGTAAGAGATTTACCTAAGATCACTAAGCCTACTGACATTATTTGTGAGGAAGGTATCTTGGCTAAGTAGAAGAAAATTCCATTTCCTAGAAATAAGTTTGGTACTATAGAGAAGCTAGAATTGGTCCATACATATTTAAGTGGTCCTTTAAGAACAAGAGGATTCTATTGAGAAAGGTATTTTATGATTTTTCTTTATGATTTTACCAGAATGATGTGGGTATTTTTTCTTTAAAAAAAATTAGAAGCATTTGAGAAATTCAAGATATTCAAGAACAAAGTAGAGAGTCAATTTGGAGTTAAAATCAGGATCTTAAGATCTAATAGAGGAAGAGAATTCATTTTTAGAAATTTGAATATGTACTGTGAAGAGCATGGAGTCAAGAGACAACTATCTCTACCTTATTCACCTAAGAAGAAAGGGATTACTAAAAGAAGAAATAGGTCAATTGTTGAAGCAACAAGAGCTATTTTATTTGAGAATGATGTACCAAAGACATTTTGGAGAGAAGCAACCAATAAAATAGTATATACTTTGAACAGAATATAGATTAGAAAAGGTATGGAAAAAATACCTTTTAAATTATGGGTTGGATACTCACCATTAGTCAAAGCTTTTAGAATATTTGGGAGAAAATATTACTAGTTTAGGAGCACCCACTCCACCATAAAAAAATCAATGAATTTTCACTAAGTTCATTAGGATCTATAACCATGCTTGGGAATATTAGATTGGTCATTGGATCACATTATAAGACCATAGTTCCAAGATTGGCAATTTATAAGCCCTTGGCTAGCTATTGGTCATAAATGATCCCATATCTTAGGAATAGGTATTTGCATTTTTATTTCTAATTTTTTTCATTTTTGGATCCATCAAGGATCTTAGAATTAGGTCAAGGACAAAATTTGGTCGAAAAATATGCATTATTGCAAAAATTGTCAAATATGCTCAAAAGTTGCTATGCAACATTTTAAAAACTTATTTAAAAGTTGTAAAACCTTCCTCAAAATAGTTATTTTTTAAAAAAAAAACCATACAACTATTGGAGAACCCTATAAATAGCCATCATAGGTGGGTGATAGGGAGATGTACTTGTTTTGGCAAAGAAATAAATAAAATAAACTATTTTTCCTACAATTTTGTGTGTTTTAGGGTACTGTAAAGACCTTTATATATGTATGAGAATGTTTTAGTAACTCCAAAAGGTAGAGGGTTTAATCAGATCTTAGATGCAAGTTTTTTCATGTTTTTATCATTTATAATTTGCAAGTTATTCATGTTTTTCTGAAAGGTGTCTAAAAATCAGCATTTGATAAGGTTTCACCTAGGGCCTTGTTGTTTTGGTACTTTCCACCATGGGATTTTTATACCCACTGGCATAATCAAAGATTTTTCAATGTAATTTTATATTATGAAAGTTTCAAACTTGGAAGTAGTGGTTTGGGTTTGCCACCATACCCTAGGTGTATGGCACCATATATAAACTATACGATAGTTTGCAATAGTCATGATAACTTCAGTTTGGGAGTGATCCAAAGCTTGAAAATTTGAAATTAGACCATGGTTGCATGCCCAAAATGTTCCTATAGTCACTTGGTGATTTGGCATGTGGGAAGAGGCACTTCTAGTATAATGATAGTCTAATTAGGCCTATTAGCACAACCAAAATGTGGTTAAAGCAGAGGTTTGCATTCACTTTCAATTTTTGAGGTTTACACATGTTTTGTATACTCATAAAGGGTGTTTGAATCTAATTTTAGACTATTCCTTCATGTGTAATTATTCCTTGTTATGTCTAGTTTTCAGTTTGAAGGGCTACTAGCCAATGTACAACAATATGTTGAATTATCATGTTTGTGTTGTTTGGAACCAAATGAATCATTGAATTTACTATTATCAGATCTAAATAGGTCAAAGAAGTGTTCATAATTCAATCCATGGTCTTTGCATTCATTTTATTGAAGTTGGGTGTTTGTTCTCTAATAGGAATTTTAAGGAATTCTTGTGTTTTGGTGCTTTTGGACTTAGGAAAAGCTAGTGATTAGGTTCCCTACCTTTTTTGGGTTTTGATAACCTACTATATGTTCGTTATTGATTCTTGTGATAAGTGCCTTGGCACTAAACCCTTTTTGTGGGATATTTGAAGGATTCTAACCAACCTTGTCAACTTGTCTAGTTGCTTAAAAACTTGTTGTTTGAGGCTTCCATTGTGCACTGCTACATCAAGTGGTATCAAAGCCATGTCTAAACTTGAGAATGAGGAGATCCCTACAAGGGTTACAAACTATGAGTTAGTAAAGATAACAAGAGAAAAAAAGGCTGCAAATAAGGCCTTGACTCAGAGCCTTCGAGAGCTTGAGAAAAAGCTTGAAGGAAAAGACAAAGAAGAGTTTGAAATAGAAGAAGGGAGTGAAGAAGAGGAAGATGATGCTGATCAAAACAACCTTGTAGATCAGAGACCTTTCATGGATGCTTTAAAATCTATGGGAAGGAGGACTATGGAGGAGAAGATGGATTTGTCAATTTTTAATAGCAAGATGAATGTTGATTTAACCTTGGATTGGATAGAGGCATTAACAATATTATTTGAATGTGAATACATCCTTGATAAGCAAAGGGTAAAAATTGCAAGATCCAAGTTGAATGGATCAGCACTAACTTGGCAGAACTTCATCCAGATAGAGAGGGTAAAGAATGGAAAGAGCATGATCAGTTCTTGGAATAGAATGATAGCATTGGTCAAGGAAACATATGTACCAGAGGACTATGGGGTACAAATTCATAGAAAGAAGAAAAGTCTAAAACAAAAGGACATGAATGTGGTCTCGTGCATTGAGGACTTCTTGAAGCTATGTATGAAGACCAATATTGCTGAAGATGAAGAAAAGAAGTTAGCAAGGTACATGAATGTGCTGAAAATACCCATCCAAGAAGAATTAAGTCTACACTACCCTATCACAGTCAATAGGTGCTACCAAATGGCACTCAAGGTAGAAGAAAAATGAAAGAGGAAGAAAGACTTTGGAAAAGGAAAGGACAATGATAGTGGGAGGAGTTATAGACACAAAAATAACTTTTGGAACAAGGGACAAAACAACAAAATCAACAAAAACCATGACCAAGGAGATAAGGAGAATAGTGAGTCTAATCCAAGAGGAAACTATAGTGGAAAAAGACATTTCAATAGAGGAAGGAAAAACTCGGGAAGAGGTAATGGACAATTGAGATTTTACTATTGCAATCAACTTGGACATCATGTAGGAAGATGCGCTGAGAAGAGGAACAATAACCTAGGAGAAAGGAGAACACAACTTATCCAAAAGGATAAGCAAGAAGAAAAAAATGCTGCTAGAGAATTGGAACCAGAAGAAGGAGCATGTGTAATAATGAGGCAAGTCTTTCTTCAAGTGCCAAAAAACCAATAACCATCACAAAGGAAGAATCTATTTAGCACAAAGATCAAATGCCATGGAAAGGTATGAAGTCTCCTTATTGATTCTAGTTCAATTGAAAATCTTGTATCTTGTGAAATGGTTCAGAAATTGAACTTGCCTAAGTAGCCACACCCTTGCCCATATCATATTTCATGGTTAACAAAAGGCCAACAAATTCTAGTTACTAAACAAGCTTGGGTAGAGCTTTCTATTTCTAATTTCAAGGATAAAGATCTTTTTGATGTTGTTGAGATGGATGCAACCCATAATCTTCTAGGTAGGCCTTGGAAATTTGATGTTGATGGCACCCACCATTGTAGGAAGAACACCTACTTCACTACTAAAGTTGGAAAAACCTATACCATGAAACCCTTACCGAATAGCAAGGCTTAAAAAGAACCCACTATAATTATCACAAGAGAAAAATAAATGTTAAAAACTTTGAAAGAATGTGATAATGAACTAGTTATCTTGTTTCCATAGCCCAAGGATAACACCAAAACTGAAAAAAAGGAGCTCATACCAAATGAAGTCCAAAAATTGTTGTAAAAGTACAAAGATATCACTACTAGTGACTTGGACACTAGGCTCCCTCCCATTAGGGACATAAGCCATTAGATAGACCTTATTCTAGGTTCATCCCTACCTAATAAGGCATCATATAAAATGACACCATTGAACTAAGAAAAGATTGCAAAATAGGTCACCGAATTGTTGGAAAGAGGGCTCACTCAAAAGAGTCTTAGTCCTTGTGTAGTACCAAAATTTTTGGCCCCTAAAAGGGATTGAAAATGGAGATTATGTACAAATAGTAGGGTTCTAAATAAGATCACAATAAGGTACAAGTTTCCCATGCCAATAATTAAAGATCTATTGGATGAACTAGGAGGTGCTTGCTAGTTTACCAAGATAGACTTAAAATCTGGCTACCACCAAATCAAGATCAAGCCTAGAGATGAATGGAAAATAGCATTCAAAAATACAAAAGGTTTGTTTGAATGGTTAGTAATTTATTTTGGTTTGAGCAATGCTCCTAGGACTTTTATGAGGCATGTGAATGAGATATTCATTGATTTCATTGGAAAATTTGTTATTTTTTGTTATTATTTGCCTTGATGGCATACTAATATTCAGTCATAGATAAGAGGAACATCTTGATCATATAGAATAGGTACTAAGAAGACTCCATCAGCACAAGTTGGTGATCAACTTGGAAAAATACATGTCTATGAAAAAGGATCTTGTATTCCTAGGCATTGTTATTTCACAAGGATCGTGAGAAGGTAAATGCAATCATTAATTGGACTCCACCTAAGAATTAGAGTGATGTAAGAAGTTTCCATGAACTTGCAACATTTTATATGAATTTTATTAAAAAAATTCAATCATGTGTGTGCACCAATGCTTGAAACAATCAAAGGTGGGTGTTGGGTCCTGATTTAATAGAGTTTGAATAACTAGGTATGCAAAGAAAGGTTGCATCTATGGGAAACTACCTCTAATAATAGACACAATTCACCAAGAACCCAAGCCAACTATAAGGCTACACTCCTTCTACACTTTAGGCTCTATAAAACCTAGGTAGGTGAACCTCTTAGGATCCAATTATGTGACCAGTGCAATGAACATAGTCAGAATCTACAATAGTAGATAAACCCCCTAAATCTTCTATACTTAAACAAGAAATCACAAGCATGAAATAGCTAAGAACATGACTCATGAAATTGGCAAGCTAAGTGTGGGTTAAACTTTGAATAACTTTCAACATAAAAGGGAAAATTGATTTAATATGTTGATAATAACAAGACCCAGGTATGAGCAGAAAAACCTAATGATCCTATCTCTGATCAATGCCTTATCTATTGGGAAATTAAATTAATTACAACCATACACCTTCTAGAAATCTTTGACATAATTCCTACATCAAGATCCCTGATCTATCTTTCACCTTGTGAACAGACATCTACTATAGAATGAATTTCATACTCAGACAATCCTTTCATGAAATCTACAAACCCTATGACAAACATCAAGAAAATTACATGACTCTTTGTTCCATCAGCAATATATTTCAATCACATACATTTCTAAATGAAATGCAACCTAATCTATGCTCTTTGATCATAAACTAGAAAAGATTATAGATCCCTAAACAAGAGACAAGATTCAAACTAAATTTGGATCCCTTTGCTACTCTTTATTCATTTTCCTTGATACCAAATACATGAAAGATGTACAGAAATGACTCACTAATCACCTAACAGACAAGAACTATCTGCATAAAACTTAAACTGTTGTTCAATACAAGAGAGAATATTGGGTGTGTTGCTTTCATAACCTAAGCAGAGCTCCAAGAACTAGAAAATGAAAACCAACCAACAAATTGTTTTAGAGAAGAAGAAAGAATATATATGAAGAGGGTAATTCCTAGATTGAATTTGCAATTGACATTTGTCCACATGAAATTCCCTCTCTTTGCCATGAAAATACTCTCTCCAATCTCTCTCCTTAATTGCTAATCATATCCCAATTTGTGTTGCCTTTCCAGGAACAAAAAACCTCAGCAAAAGACAAAATTTTATAACTAATTATGGATGTGTCAATTTATCAAATTAAACCCAAAACATCACAAATACTTAAAAAAACTTGACACAAGAATCATTGAACACTTTTATGATGTTTTCCACTAAATTTTTCAACTGGTAACTTGAAACACCTAATAAAACATGTAGATCAATCTCTGAGAGAAAACCTCCTATAACATGAACCAGTGGCATTCTGTGCAAACAAAAAATTCATATTCAGATAGTTCATCTCTTCCCTATTATGGGGATATATAACATTTCTATATTAGCCTCTCAAAAACCCTCTAAATCTCAGTTTGAAAAATGTCCCCCAGCTAGTAGAACACTTAGATCTGTAACTTGGATAGTTTAAATTTTAAAAAATTTAAAACCTTCTAAAGTTTAAACTTCAGATTTAATGCCTCTTTGAATTTAAAAATTCTGACATTCATTTGAGAATTAATAATAAAATAATATTTTTATCACTTTCAAACTTTCTCCTTACCCTCACCGAGCCCACTAGGCACCACTCGAGCTGCCACATGGTGGCCCTTGATTGGACGGCCTATGCCACATACTCCCCTCACAAGGCACCACATACTCACCCCTGGCCCCAACCTTTTTGCCACTTAAGAATGCATCCTAGGCTGACTACTATGTGTCACCTAGGTGCATTCCTGCATTGCTTACCCTTCGCACAACTTGTTATTGTGGGGAAGTGCCAGCCATAGGATCAGGACACATGGCACAATCTGGGTGCTTCCTTCCAATTTAGCATGCATACAAATTCATCTAAAATTTTGCAACATCATCACCTAGCTGGCATCCACTGGTACACAGGGTCCACCTTCTAGCTTGTGCCCTTGCCTTTCAAAAAGGCTCTTTCTTTGAGACACAAGATATATTGAGATGAGTGGTATTTAAAGACTTCAAAAGTCTTGTCCATGAAGCATTTGGGATAATGCTTTCTCTCATGCTTTCCTTTAAAAATGGTGTCTTCTCCTTAACATGAGTCTCTATTCCTTCAAACACACCCAACCCTTCGATTTGGCACCTCACGTGGGAATTTAAACTATTGTTCTACTCTCTATTCTATTGCATGGAGTTCCCATTTCCATTTACAATCTTTGCAGGCATATGAATCCCTTGCATCTTCAACTTTCCATAGAGCTCTATTTGAATGTTTTCATCCTACTTTGGACATGGGACTACCTTTTTATAGACGTGGGCTACCTCTTTCTTGTTTAGGTGGGTTTCCAATTCCGCTTTCAAACTATACCCTATTCTAAATTTTTGGCATGATCTTCTTACCATTCCTTGCATTTCTCCTCTATCAAATTCAGTAATTTTTTTACTAGTGTGAGTGTGGGCTTGCTTTATTAATCATGTGTGGAGCAAAGTGCAGGCTCCTCATGTCATGGCTTCTTGTATTGAAGCTTCCTTTAATTCTTATGTGATTAATACCGTACTCTTCCTTTTCCATAGTTTTTCCAAACTTTGAATTGCATGCATAAACTTATTGTTCTTTGCTTCAATGTGTGAGGTGTCCTTTCATGTACTAGATATTTTATTTTTATTCTTGGCTTGCTTAATGCTGAGCTTCCCCTACTATTGTTCATGCATGCTACTTTCTATCCTTTGGCGTGGGGATTTACTGTATGTGCGTGGGAGTTTCCTTTGAACATCTTGCCCTCCTTTTTCACTTGTAGATTTTTTTTATAAATTTCCCTACCTCTAGCGTGGAGTTCTTTCAACACACCTGCTTGCATGCTCACAATGGAGGTTGCAGATGGATTACATTGTTCTTCAACATAGGGCTACTCATTGTATCTCCCTTTCAACATGCCATGGATGTCTCTTATACCTATTTTTCCATCATATATATTACTCATACACTAACATGCTCTGCCTTCCTTTGAATGTGAGTCTCTAAGTGTAGGCATTTAGAAGTTAGCAAATCCTCATTTTAACTCCTTTGCTGCTCTGCCGCCAACTAACACAGTTAAATTCTATACTGTTCATGCCACCATGGTCTTCATATCTTGCTCTTTCCAACCTCATTATTAGTTGGCTGCCCACCAATAACATCTCATGAGAGAAAAATCTTATAACTAATGATCCACAATAGAACACAAACAGATCCACTGGCTTTCGTCAATTTTTTTCCAAATACCATTATGGTCTATGGTAGAGTTTTATTTATCAATGAAATATGACCAACATTATAAAGCATTTTAGATGTTATGGTTAAAAAATATGCTTCATCACTTTAAACATGGAGGCATTCACTTAAGCTTCATTATTCTCATGCTTTGAATCACTCTGCCTGATGGAATCAGTCAGGCCCAAATGTGGGTCCGACTAAAAAAATTTCATTTTCAAACAATTGAACTGCAAAAATGATCCATTAACCATTTGGAACTTATCAAAATCATGTTTGATCACTGAATTGATTTTCAAAAACTCATTTTATCACTTTCTACCAACTGTCAAATTTGTGCAAAGAGTCAGTTGAGTAGCCTTAAAAATTGACTAGAACACCTGATCAAGCTTTGAAAACTGGCAAACTCAATCTCTGTACCACATTCTCCTACCCTATAAAATCTCATCTCATGAGAAATTTTGGGTCAAAAGATATTCACTGTCAAAGTTACCTTCTCAGAATTACCTATAAGTAACATGTTATAAAACAATAAATTAGGTTTGGATTTGGCATTGAAAATTGGGCAAATGAGCACACGGGGAAATGAAAACTTGGAAATTGATTCTCTATCAAGAGAAAAATATAAATCTATGATTTGGGCTAATGAAAAATAACTAGGTTCAAATTGTGAGCAATCAAAGTGAGCTACTTGGAATTGCAGACTGGAGACTGACAGAAAAGTGATTTTTACAAATGGAAAGGCCTCAAAAAGGTGTGCAGAAAAATTCTTCAAGACTTGAAACTTGGCACACTTAAAGAATTTTTAGAGTAAAACATAGGGGTACAATCCATTTGATCTAGGAAATCACAGATCTCAAGATATAACATCTCGAACAAGGGTACCAAACAATCTGCATATGTTGACACCAGTGAAAAGATAGAAATTACATTTGGAATCACATTTGAAAACTGACCAAATAGCTTCTTCATAAGCTGAAATTTGAAACATAAGAAGTCTCTGATATCTATAATGTAATGCAAAAGGAAATTTATCATTTTGATCAACTGGTCAAAAGTTATAGCATGTCAAATAGGGCTTCCTAGAATTCAAAATTAATTGCAAAAGCATGAAAAGAGTAACTGATCAATTTTGAAGGATTCAAAACCTTATCAAATGAACTCAAAATGGATTGAAATCCGAAACATAGGCTCTTAGCTTTGGATACTAGACACCCCTAAAGTGGTGAGTCCTAAAAAATTTATGGGTACAAGATATCCAATTGTAAACATGGCCTCCTATGACTGTTTGACACTTAGGTTAAAATGCAAATTTGGCAAATGCTCAAAACAGGACTTCACGGAATGACTCAGAATGACAATTTAAATTCATAGAACACTTAGACACACTGAATTTAGGGTGTTATAAACATTAAACACCTCTGGGCCTCAAAGGTATAGCCGAGTAGAAACTCAATTAAAATCATTTATAGGGCTTGAAATCTCAATGGTACTCAAAATTGACCATGCAAGTTCTAGTCCCAACAGTGGGAGAAGGACAAATTTTGCATGGAAAAAGGAAGCAAATGATGCATTCCAATACCTAAAGAATAGAGTCTCTCAATATCCTATCTTGGATCTCCCCAATTCAACAAGGTTTTCACTATGGAAACAAATGCAAGTAATGTGGCCATAGGAGTAGCCCTAAGCCAAGAAAGCAAGCTAGCTGCTTTCATTTTAGAGACATTGAATGAAGCCAAGAGAAAGTATTCCTCATATGAACTAGAGCTTTATGCCATGGTCCAAGCCCTCAAGAAATGGAGGCACTACTTGATCCCAAATGATTGTGTAGTCTACACTAATAATCATGCACCAAGCTTCTTAAATTCAAAAGAAAAACTTTCAGTCATACATCTCAAATGGGTAGAATAGTTGTAGGTCTATACCTTCACCATCCAACATAAAAAGGGTGTAGCAAACAAAGTTGTTTATTCTCTTAGTATGAGGATTGGTCTAGTTGAAGAGATGCAACTAAAAAGTGTGGTAATTGAGTCCCTTAAGCACCTATACCTGGCTGATTATAAATTTTCTAAGATATATTAGATTTGTACAATATGGAAGGTAGATATCATATTGATTTCTTGAAATATCTGATCCAAAATGGTCTACTATTCAAGGGAGAATAACTATGCATACCAAAGTGCTCAATGAGAGCAAACATAATTAAGGAAAAGAATTGTGGTAGCCTAGGTGGACATTTTGGTATTGACAAAATAGCAAAGATGGTAAGAATTTATTTTTGGCCTAAGTTGAATAATGATGTTAGGAAGTTTATTGAATCTTACACTATTTGCCAACAAGAAAAAGGGATGACAACGAATCAAGGACTCTACAAACCTCAACCAATTCCTTCAAGACCTTGGAAATCTATTTTGATAGATTTTTTCATCGGACTACCAAAAACAAAGCAAGGGTTTGATAGGGTGTGTGTCATAGTAGATAGGTTTAGAAAAATGGCTCATTTTGTGCCATGCAAGAGTACTTATGATGCATCCCATATAGCCCATCTCTTCTTCAAAGAAACAATAAGAATTCATGGCTTATCTCAAAAAACTATCTTGGATAGAGATTTCAAGTTCCAAGGCCATTTTTGGAGGACACTTTTTCAAGAAGTTAGGCACAAATCTCACTTATAGTTCAGCCTATCACCCTTAAACAGATGGGTAGACTGAGGTGGTAAATAGGTCCCTAGGAAATCTTTTAAGATGTCTAACGAAGAAATGTTCACAAATTTGGGATACCATACTACTCAAGTAGAGTTTTCTTTCAATGATTCCATCAATAGATTTACTTATACAACTTCTTTCAAAGTAGTGTATGGTTCACATCCCAAGGGACCATTGGATTTAAGGGAACTTCCAACTAATTTCAAAATTAGTGCATAAGGCCAAGAGAGCTGATCTAAAGTGTAGTAGAAAGTAAAGGATACATTGCAAAAAACTGCCCTAAAGTATAAAGAAAATGTAGATAAGAAGAGGAAAGAGGTACACTTCAAGATTGGAGACAAAGTTTGGGGATTCTTAAGGAAGGAAAGACTACCTAAGGGTAAGTATTGCAAGTTACAAATAAAAAAGGTAGGACATTGCAGCATATTGAATAAAATTTTTGATAATACATATGAGATATCCCTACATCCAACTTTCAAATCTCTTGAATTTTCAACATTCCAGACCTTACCATACAAGGTTACAGTGGATTTAAACAATGAGCAAGAAGATGTGGACTATGTGACAAACCTTCTACAAAGAAAACTGGTGGAGATTGAAGCCATTCTAGATTCCAAGGTATTCAAGAAAAATAGATCAAGGAAGTACATGTATTACTTATTCAAATGGAAGGGCCTCCCAAATATTGATGCTACATGGCTTACTCAAGAGCAAATACAACACCATGGCACTTCATTGGAATACCTACTCTCAAGTAGGAACTTGAGTTTTAATCATCCAGAGGAGTATGGTGTAGGAGAACCCACTCCACCATCAAAAAATAAATGATTTTTCACTAAGGTCATTAGGACCTATAAGCATGCTTAGGAATGTTATATTTGTGATTAGATCACTTTGTAAGACCATAGCTCTAGAATTTGCAATTTATAAGCCTTGGCTAGCTATTGGTCATAAATGATCCCATATCTTAGGAATATGAATTTTCATGGTTATTTCTCATTTTTTTCATGTTTAGACCCACAAAGGATCCTAAAATTATGCCTAGGACAAAATTTGGTCCATAAATATGCATTATTGCAAAAATTGTCAAATATGCTCAAAAGTTGCGATGCAACTTTGAGTAACTTTTCAAAAAAATAATTAAAAGTTGTAAAACCTTCCTCCAAAAATTTAGTTTTTTTAAAACCAACAATGTAACTATTGGATAACCCTATAAATATTCCTCATAGGTGGGTGATAGGTGATGTACTTGTTTTGGAAAAGAAATCAATAAAATAAACTATTTTTCCTACAAATTTGTGAGTTTTAGGGTTTTTTATAGACATGTATATATGTATGAGCATGTTTTAATGACTCCAAAAGGTATAGGTTTGAATTATCTTTCAAATTCAAGTGGTCTCATGTTTTTATCATTTATAGTTTGTAAGTTATTCACATTTTGTTGAAAGGTGTCTAGAAATCAACATTTAACAAGGTTTCACCTAGGGCCTTCTTGTTTTGGCACTTTCCACAATGGGATTTTGATGCCCATTTGTGGAATAAAATATGTTTCAATTTATTTTATAATATTTACATTTGACATATGGAGGAGTAGTGGTTTTGTTTTGCCACCATACCCTAGGTTTATGGCACCATACACACACCATACAATAATTTGCAACAGTCATGATAACTTCAGTTTGGGAGTGATCCAAAGCTTGAAACTTTTGAATTAGACCATGTTTGGAGGACTCAACATGTTCCAATAGACACTTTCTGATTTGACAAATAAGAAGAGGCACTTATAGTATAGTATAACCCTAATTAGGCCTATTAGCACAACCAAAGCATGGTTATAGTAGAGGTTTGCATTCACTTTCAATTTGTGAGGTTTACAAATGTTTTATATATCCATAAATGGTGTTTGAATATCATTTTAGATTGTTCCTTCATGTGTAATTATTTCTTGTTATGTCAATTTTTTAGTTTGAAGGGCTACTAGCCAATGTATGACAATATGTTTAATTATCATTGAATTTTCTATCATCAAATCTAAATAGGTTAGAGAAGTGTTCATAATTCAGTCCACGATCTTTGCATTCATTTTATTGAAGTTGGGTGTTTGTTCTCTAATAGGAATTTTAAGGATCCTTGTGTTTTGGTGCTTTTGGAATTAAGACAACCTTGTGATTATGTTCCTTTCCTTGTTTAGGTTTTGATAACCTATTATATGTTCATTATTGATGCTTGTGATAAGTGTCTTAGTAGTAAACCCTTTAGGGGGATATTTGAAGGATTCTAACCAACCTTGTCAACTTGCCTAGTTTCTTAAAAACTTGTTGTTTGAGGCTTCCATTATGCACTACCACATCAGTTACATCAAAAGAGATGATGATATTGGTAAGTTTAATCCAAAGAGTGATGAAGGTATGTTTCTTTCATATTCATTAAAAAGTAAAGAAGTCTTTGATGAAGATAATAATTATTTTGGAATGACCAATAGATGTAATAAATTATTTCTCAAGACTAAAAATGACTTGCAAAATAATGTACAAATTGAAGAAATAAGACGAGAATATAGCACAATACCTAAAACAAGATTTGAAGTAGCAACTCATACCCAAAATAAAAATATGATGAGAAATCATCCTACTGATAAGATAATATGAAGTAAAAAAGAGTAAGGACAACAAGCATAATCAATGAAGAACTATGTCTAATATCTCAAGTATAACCAAAGAGCATAGATGGAGCAATGAAGGATGATGATTGGATGAAAGTAATGAAGGGAGAACTCAAACAAATAATAAAGAATGACATATGGGAACTAGTTCCTAGACCTAAGGACAAGAATGTGATTGGTATAGAGTAGGTATTCAAAAAAAAAATTAATGAACAAGGAGAAATTGTTAGTTTGTGGTGACTGAGCAGGAAAGTACTGTACATACTTCATAAATTCTTTGGGGCTTGAGGCATCAGTACAAAATAAAAAATTGGGTCCTATTTTTTTGGGCCCTATTTTATCGAGCCCTATTTTATCAAGATTTTGGGACAACATGTTGTAACCCTAAAATGGTTTAATACTTGTATAAAAGGGCTTAGGGTTAGGGGTTGTTTCATAGTTGTGATGAAAAATTTGTTCTTGCGGCAGTATTGAGTTGTAAGGGATTACAGACTATAATCAAGTTGTAATCACTATATCATAAAAATATCAGACTTTCTATTTAGTGGACATAGCCTAGGGATTCGGTGAACCATGTTAAATCTTGGTGTCTTGTGCTCTTTTTTGTGTGATCTATTATTTTATGTTATTGGTTATATTTGCATGTAATTGTTATTTCTATTTGTGGTTTAATCCTAACAAGTGGTATTAAAGTGAGGTTATTTTTTAGTTATCCTTTCCAAGAAAGTTTCATGGTTGAGTGGGAGTCTCATGGTCAAGTGAGAGAAATGGAAGACAAGGGTAAGCTGAGGGTTGATATATTTAATGGGCAAAACTTCCAATTATGGAAGATGAAAATGGAAGACTATCTTTATCAAAAGGATTTATGGAAGCTGTTAGAAGAAAAAGCCAAGAATCAGGGATGTATGTCAAATGATGAATTGAATCTTTTGTACATAAAGGCACTTGGAAGCATTCAATTATGCTTGGGACCATCAGTGCCATTTAATATTACAAAAGTGAAGACAACGAAAGATTTGATGAAAACCCTAGTGACACTATATGAAAACCCCTCCACTTTAAACAAGGTATTTCTCATGAAGCCTTTATTTAATATGATAATGGTAGAAGGTGGATCTATTGCAAATCATTTAAATGAGTTTAATACTATTACTAGTTAGTTATATTCTATGGGTGTCAATTTTGATGAAAAAATTAGGGCTCTCTTGATTTTGTGTTCTTTGCCTGAAAGCTGGAATGGATTGGTAATGGCTATGAGTGATTTTGTCCCTAGATCTAGTACCCCAAAATATGATGATGTGATCAGTGTTATTTTGAGTGAGGAAACTCATAGGAAATCCTTAGGTGGATCTACACTAGGAAGTGCTTTGAATGCACAAAGTAGGGGTAGAACGAGTAAGAGAGGAAGTAATTTCAAAAATTATGGGAAATCAAGAGGAAAGTCAAAAGGGAGGAGGTCTCAATCATGAGGACCAAACTATTGTTGGTACGATGGGAAACTAGGGCACAAAAAGAAAGATTGTTGGAATCAAAAGAAAAATGAAGCAGATAAACTAGATGGACATAGGGAGGAAAATGTGGTAAGTAAAAAATATGATGAGGATGATTTTCTTCTATCTTTAGAAAGTGTTTAAGACTCATGGGTTTAAGATTCTAATGCTTCATTCCATGCTACACCTCATAGAGGTTATTTCATTGATTCTGTCCAAGGGGATTTTGGGCTTGTTTATTTATGGGATAATAAACCTTGTCATATTTTTGGAAAGGGAAAAATTAAGATTAAGTTGTAGAATGGGAATCATTAGCTACTACATGAGGTAAGACATGTTCCAAGGCTGAGTAGGAATTTAATTTCAATAAGGAAACTCAGTAATGAGGGTTGTAGTTACTTTTAATGATAAAAATTGGAAGGTTTCAAAAGGTTTCCTTGTAGTAGCAAAAGGTGTGAAAGTAGGCACGTTATATCTTTGTATAGGTCATATTGTTCCTTCTACTTTAATTTTTTCAGAGGAAAATGAATGTTCAAGAAAAATTGCTATAGTTGAGCAAGGACAACAAATAGCTGCTGTAGATTTTGATACAATGTTGTGGCACAATAAACTTGGGCACATGAGTGAGAAAGAAATGAAAGTACTTCATTCAAAGAAAGTTTTACCAGATCTAAAATGTGTCAATATCAATTTTTGTGAAAGTTACGTGCATGAAAAATGAAAGAGAGTGAGGTTTGTAAAGAATGGGAAGGAAAATAAAAAGGAGAAATTAGAGCTTGTGCATACCGATGTATGGGGACTGGCTCAGGTATCTTCACTTAGAGGCTCTCATTATTATGTTACATTTATTGATGATGCAAGTAGAAAATTATGGGTTTATTTTCTTAGACAAAAATTTGATGTATTTCAAACTTTTAAAAATTGGAAATGCTTGGTTGAAAATGAGACTGGTAAGAAATTAAAACGTCTCAGATCTAATAATGGTGGTGAGTATTGTAATCATTAATTTGAAGATTATTTCTCCACTAATGGTATTCATAGACAAAAAACTATTACAAGGACTCCACAAGAAAATGGAGTGATTGAACACTTGAACAGGACTGTAATGGAGCGCTCAAGGAGCATGAGGTTACATGTTGGGTTGCCCTTACATATGTGGGTAGAGGCTATCAATATTGTTGTATATTTGATTAATAGAGGTCCCTCTACTCCTTTGGGTTGTAGTATTCTAGAGGAAGCATAGACTAGTAAGAAGGTGAGTTATTCTTTTCTTGAGACCTTCGATTGTGAAGCTTTTTCTCAAATAGATTCTAAAAATAGAACCAAGCTAGAAGTTAAGTCAAAGAAATGTTTATTTTTTGGGTATGGCATTAATGAATTTGGCTATAGGCTTTGGGTTTTTGAAAATCAAAAAATTGTAAGAAGCAGGGATGTCATATTCAATGAGAAAGTGTTGTATAAAGATCTATTGCAACAACATGAGAAGAAAAAAGATGATTATGTAGTGTTGGATGATACTCGAAAAGATGATGTTCCAGCCATTCCTCATGATGTGAAACAACAACAACAACAAATACCACACACACAAGTGACTGTTAGATGGTCAACAAGGAAAATTAGACCCCCAAAAAGATTTTCTCCATCTTTGTATTGAATTTTACTTACTAATGCTGGTGAACCTAAGTGTTATGATGAAGCTGTGTAGGTGGATACTAAGATTCAGCGGGAGTCTGCAATGAAAGATGAAATGGACTCTTTGCTAAAGAATAAGAAATGGAATTTGTGTAAGTTCCTTATAGGTAAAAAGGTTTTATAGAATAAGTGGGTTTACCGGTTGAAAGAAGAGGAAGGAGGTAAAAAAAGATTTAAAGCTAGGTTAGTTATGAAAGGATTTGCACAAAAAAGAGAATTGATTTTGATGAGATATTTTCTCCTATTCTTAAGTTGACTTTTATCAGTACTATTTTAAGTCTCATGGCTACTAAAGATTTGCATTTAGAGTAGCTTGATGTTAAAATAGCCTCCTTCATGGTGATTTGGATGAATATATATATATATGGCTCAGCCATGAGGATTTGAGGTCAAAGGTAAGGAGAACTTAGTGTGCAAATTGAAGAAAAGTTTATATGGCTTGAAGCAAGAACCTTGACAATGGTATCTAAAATTTGATATGTTTATGCATGAGCATGGCTATAATAGGTGTCATTTAGATTATTGCATTTATTTTAAGAGGTTGGATAATGACAACTATATTATTTTATGTTTATATGTTGATGATATGCCTATAGCTAAGTCTAACATGGATCATATTTAGGGGCTGAAATGCTAGTTAGCACATGCATTTGCTATGAAGGATTTTGAGGCAAAAAAACTAATCCTTGGTATGAAGATTTGTAAAGATAAAAAAATAGAACATTGATGCTATCTCAAGCTAATTATGTAGAGAATGTGTTGCAACATTTCTCTATGGAGAATGCTACAGCTATCAACACACCTTTACCTAGTCAAATGAAGTTGACTAAGGAAATGTTTCCCAAGACACAAGAAGAGAAGGATAAGATGTCCAAGGTACCCTATGCTTTAGCTATAGGAAGCTTGATGTATGCTATGGTATGTACTAGGCCAGATATTGCACATGTAGTGTGAGTCATTAGCAGGTAAATGAGTCATATAGGAATTATACTTTAGAATTTAGTCAAATGGATTCTCAGATATTTGAGAGCAACATCTAATAAGTTTCTACACTTTGGGGGCTCTATTAGTAATTTATAGGGCTATGTTGACTCAAATTTGGTAGGATATATTGATACTAGGTGGAGTACTACAGGTTATGTCTTTACTATTGGTGGGGCAGCCATGAGCTGGGTTTCTAGGTTATAGAAGGTTAATACACTATCCACTATAGAGGCAGAGTATGTTGTTGCTAAAGAGACAGCCAAGGAGATGATATGGCTTTAGTTCTTCTCAAAAGATTGAGGAGATCCTCAGAAGGATAATTATTTGTTCATAGATAGTCAGAGTGACATTCATCTTGCAAAGAATTTAGCTCTACATTCAAAGACCAAACACATATAGTTGTGGCACCATTTCATTTGATCAATTTTGGAGGATGGATGGTTAAAGCTAGAGAAGATACATGTAAATGACAATCTAGTAGATATGTTGAAAAGGGTAGTAACAAGGGAAAATATGAACTCATCTTCAACTTTGGTTGGTCTTCTAGACTGAACATGAATAATAGAACAATAGAGTCCAAGGTGGTTTGATCTAGTGGGAGCCCCATGGAGTAGCGGTCTAGCTATAAGATTAGTCTCCAAGTGGAATATTATTGTTTAATGTGGAGCCTAATCAGTCCCCAAGTGGGAGATTTTTAGTTTTTAGTGACTAATTAGGAAAGTACTATACATACTTCATAAATTCTTTGGGGCAAAATTTTTTTTGGGTCCTATTCTTTTAGGCCCTATTTTATTGATATTTTGGGTTGGCATGTTGTAACCCTAAAGTGGTTTAATACTTGTATAAAAGGGCTTAAGGTTAGGGGTTGTTTCATAGTTGTGATGTGAAATTGGTTCTTATGACAGTATTGAGTTGTAAGGGATTACACACTATAATCAAGTTGTAATCACTGGATCATAAAAATATTAGACTTGCTATTTGGTGAACGTACCTAGGGATTGGGTGAACCACATTAAATCTTGGTGTCTTCTATTCTTTTCTACATGATCTATTATTTTTTGTTATTGGTTATATTTGCATGTAATTATTATTTCTCTTCATTGTTTAATCCTAATAGAAATAATAAGAAATAAAGAAAGATTAGTATGCAAAGGCTATTCTCACCAAGAAGCAAGAATGATTTAGTCAGAATGTTTTTAGCATATGCAGTGAATAAAAACTTCATAGTATATCAGTTGGAAATTAAGTAAACATTCTGGAATGGAGAACTTGAAGAAGAAGTTTATATTGAGTAGCCATAAGGTTTTCCTTTGATAGAAGAGAAGGATATAGTTCACATATTAAAGAAAGCCTTGTATGGATTAAAGAAAACACCTAGAACCTAGTATGCAAGGTTAGATAAATACTTAGCAAAGCTTGGATTTTCTAAAGGAACAAAAAACAACTTGTACTTGAAAGAAATAGAAAATGGTTTGTTGATAATCATTGTATTTGTTGATGATATCATTTTTGGAGGAAACGATGAAGCCAATGAAAAATTCTTTGAATATATGAAGAATGAATTTGAGATGAGTATGATAGGAGAAATGAATTTTTTCTTAGGATTGAAAATTGTTCAAAATAAAGAAGGTATCTTTATTTCTTAGAGTAACTATTTGAAAGATTTGCTAAAAATATTTGGACTAGAAAATTGTAAACCTATTGGAACTCCTATGGTAATTGGTCACAAGTTATTTAAAAAGGATGAGACACCTCCTATTGAACAAGAGAATTATAGACCTATGATTGAAGGATTGCAATATCTAACTCATAATAGACTAGATATAGCTAATGCAGTTAGAATTGTGGCAAGATTTGAGGTTGATCCTAAAGAATATCACTACATAGTAGTAAAAATGATATTCAGATATTTGAAAGGGACATATGATTATGGGATTTGGTATGACAAGGGTAATGAATTTACTCTTTGCACTTATACTGACACTAATTAGGAAAAAGATGATGATAGAAAAGAACCAATAGAGGAGCATTCTTTCTTCGTGGAATACTAGTTTCTTGGCTCCACAAGAAACAAGATTGCACTTCATAGAGTACTATAGAGGTAGAATATGTTGCAGTAGCAAAAAACAATAATCAAGTTATATGGATGAAGTAGATGATGGAGGATATTGGAATTACATTCAAAGAACTTGTTATCATTTACTATGATAACATGAGTACATTAAGCACGTATAAGAATTTTTTTTTGCATACTAAGACTAAGCACATCTCTATAAAGTATCATGTTTTGAGAGAGAAAGTTGTAGAGAAATAAATTAGACTAGAGTATATTAACACTAAGGAATAGATTATACATATTTTCACAAAGGCCTTACCAAAGGATACATTTGAGCACCTAAGAGGTATGCTTGGGGTTATGCCCTTGCCTACTTTAGACAAGAAGATGCAAAAGTCCATTAGTCTAGGGTACAAAGCACCATTGTAGACTAGATTGAATTTTAATGCATCCTCAATGGGGGAGTATCTATGATGAAAAAGGTTAGTAAAGGACTCTTGGTAATTGGTAATTGGTATGCAATAGTCTATTTGGACACTTGAGTTATTTATGGATTTATATACAAAAGTGGCAAAGCAATAGAATGGCTTATGGTCATGCTAATAGATTACTGTATCTTTGACCAATTGAACCATCTATGTATTACACCTCAACCTTTGATATTGATTTCAATGGGGGAGAGAGTGACATGCAAAACATTCTATGCAGTATAATAGAGAAGAAATGAGAACATAATGTATGATGTATGTTTGAGGATAATGAAGCAAGATTTGATTGATCTATATACTTGGTATTCTTGGAACTTAGATATTTTTCATCTATGTTGACATCAATGCCAAAGGGGAGGTGGGGGGGGGATTATTAGCATGAATGTTGATGCTATCACTATGGGTGAGCATTACAAAAAATTGGTATCATGTATTCATGATTGTGATTGTAATTGATTACAGCATAATAGTAAGTTTGTGAAGACTAACAGAGTAGCAGACTATGATCTTTATATGAAGAACAATATATTACTTATCTATTGATGTGTAGTTTCCAATGTATACTATAGTATGTCTTTATGATATAGGTAAGTGTGAAAAATCTAAATTGACAATGTACAAAAGATATTATTGATCTATAGAGAATTGTATGGAAATAGAAGATTTGGGAAATTAGTTCCTATGGTGTGATCACTACAGTTCATCACAAATGTAATAAAAGGTTGTGCATTTAACTAGCAACAACATACTAGTTGGCGATGACATCAGAGAGTGCACATATATAGAAGTCACATGAGTAAAAGTCTATTTATTATTATGAATCAACATCATTAATCAAGTTTGTATTCATTTAATTGACATATTATAATTAATTGGGAAGCTGACTCAATTATTTATTATTGGGCATAATATAAAGGAAAGATGTTCTCCATGTTTAAGGTATATAGAATGTATGAGACTTGCAAACTATTGAGAAATTAGAGTGCTATAGAAGCTGAACGACTTACCTATGCATGCAAGTGACCTTAAGGGTTATTATTATTGAGTACAAAGTTTCAGATCTAATTGCATTGTCTAAAGGAAAAGAAGTCTGACATATTGGATAGAGGAAGAAGTAGAAGCTTGTTTCTGAAATGAGTAGTACCAATCCTAAAGCTATTTGGATAGTGGGTTTAGCTATCTTTCACAACTCCTAATAGAGTTGGCACAAGTCCTACTAGGGTTGGAATCTCCTAAAAGGGATTCAAAGTCTCCTAACATGTTTAATCAGATTCCTAAAAGGGTCTAGCCTTTCACAAAGAACATTTATATTAGTACACCATCTTGTGGGTCTCATTCCCACTAGGGATTTTCCTTTAATCAACGGTTTCCCTAGTCAACATATCTGGTGTCACTGTGTATATTCATCTTTCATTATTGTTGATTACGTTTCTCACATGATTAAGTTGGATAAAAGTTGATATTGAGTTTAATAATTACATAACTGATTCAACCTCCCTCTCAGTTATATTGTGAACATTAATTACTAATAGCCCTGATTCTTTCTTCTTCTCTAAAACAATTCTATGTACAAGTCTCTTAGATACATAACCTTTACAAAATGGGTTGAGCTAGTGCTAGGGTCAATTGACAACTGATGTGCACTTGCCTTTAGATTAGTATCAATCTATGACAACTTGTCCTTGATTTCCTTGGTAAAACTTGTAGTAAAAGTTAATTTTAAAAAAAAGGAGATAACATTATTTACAATGTTCTCAAAATAAATAATAATATTGGATAGTTCCACTTGGTCTTTATCAATTTTCTATGCCACCTTCTCCAAAACTTTGTTATCAAATTTTCTCTCTGCCCTCTAAAGTCGTTTCTCTTCTCCATTAAAATCTTCATTAAACTTGTGAATTCTGTCAACAAGTTGATCTAATGTAGGCTTCTTATCATCAATTTCAATAACAAGTGTGTCAATAAATGTAACTTTGATATCTTCTAACACTTGATTTCTTTTGTTCTTCTCAGCTCTCAGCTTCTTCTTTTTGGCCCTTTTCTTCCAAATTTCTCCAAGAGTATCCATCTGATTAGGTGTGAGATTGGAGAGATCCCAATATGGAATTACTATGTACTCTTCTATATCAACTTCATCATTTGAAACTTCTACCTCTTTACCTTTTCCTTAGGTGAAGGAAAAATTTCCTTACCTTTACTTAAATCCTGAGTGCTCAGTTGAGGCTTGCCTTCAACTATCATTGCACATACTATAGAATTACTTGTAACAAAAACAACATTATTGATTTGAGAAATAACAACATTAGTAGGAGTACTTATAGTACTTTTTGTAACTTTTTTTGGCTTGGAGCTATGATTATTGGAGCCTATTTCTTAATAGATGGAGTGGTGATAATCATACTCATCACTAAATTTGTTAAGACAACTCCAATAGTCAATTGAGTAAAAGGTTGAACAATGTTTAACCCAATTTTCTATGACGTGGTTGTAGTCTCCACTAAGATTGATGTAACAATTGCTTTTCTCAAAGAATTAGGGAGGGATGCCATTACCTCTACTATCATCTTTTTAGGATCTGATTTCTGAATATTCTTAACTTTAGGTAGATCCTCACTAATAGTTTGATCATCTTCATCATAATCAAAATCATCTACTTGCACAACTTCTTTAGTAGGCTTTCTAACATGAAATCCATAGATTTTTTCCATGTAGTTATGTAGATTGCACAAAAAATTCAATATCATTTGACAAAATCATGAATGCATTGAACTTAGGTGTTAATTTCTATTCATGTTTGATAAATGCATCCTTAACTTCCTTGTTTGAAATATTTGGCATAGTCTTTCTCAAGGTTTGTTCCTAGATATCCTTGGAAACCATTACGACATTATCCTAATGATGTACCACTACCTTAAGTATGATATCCAAAACTTTATTTTTCAATTCACTCGAAGAGTATTTCCATTTTGCCATTTTTTCCACTAAAGCTTCTTCAATCATCTTTTGCTCTTCCTTAGTCATTTTTTCATACTTAAGAGATTTGAAGTTTCCATACCTCCTCCTTCTATTCATCTTCTCAATATTTCTTCAAATGTAGGAGTAGACTTTTGAAAATTTACCTGCTACTCTTCTTCTTCATCTTCTTCTTCACCTTTAAGTATGAGCTTCTTTCTTGACTTGGTAGGCCTTTTGGTCAAAAATGTAGGGGAGGACCTTGTAGCTCTCTTTGTTATAGTTACTTTCTCCTTTTTCTTTGGAGGTTCCTCTTTTCTTTCTTCCTCTTCTTCATGATCATCTACTTGTTCTCATTATTATTCTTCCATGTCATCTCTTTTTGCTTTTGTTAGCAGAGGTAGGGAACTAGATTTCACATTCTCTATCTGAATCTTTTGTACCTTCTTCCTTCCTCTCTTTAGAATCTAAGGAATCATGATTTCAATAAAAATCCTAGTTTTTCCCTCTTCATAGGTTCCAAAATAGGGTTCTTTGGGGTCCACAAGATCATTGAGAAGAACCTGAGTGATATCCTTGGTATCACTAATGTTTACCTTATATCCAAGAGGTCTTACCCATGTAACTCTAGGCCTAATTGCCTGAATATGTACCTTGTCAAAGTCCACAAGGAAACATGCCTTGTTCATAATCATCAATTGGTTTCTTAGGTATTTTAAACCTACTCTACATCCTTTCTTTAAAAGTTTCAAAATATGCATCCATGATGCCTTCAAAATTGTCTCCCATTTTAGACATAACCTCATTGATCTAATATATAATGAGTCTATCCTTTTTCCATACTAAATTTCCCTTAGAAGGAAATAATTTCTTAAAACAAAAGAATAAACATGCCAAAAGTGAGCCAAACTTACAAAGACTTATCTTGTATTTTTGGACACTCTCCATATTCCTACTTAATTGATTCAATTGCAACTTAGCAAGGCCAAAGGAAATATTGTTCTTGACTACCTTGAAAGCCAAGTGTACAGCTTCATATGGGACACTATCCAGTTAGCTAGAATAGTGTATATTGTGGTAAATCACATGATTAATGAACTTAATCTCCATTTTAGTAACACCATTTAGCTTCATTCTTCTATCATCCCATTGTACAAGAGTCTTCTTCTCTAGTTCAATCAAAACTAGGATTTTTGTGGTTTTAGGTATGTCAAGCATAGGTGTAATGTCCCTTCCCTAGTACTCTAGTATAAATCTCAATAACATGAATATTATTAGATCCTTGAAGAGTAGGGAGATGTAATGTCATGTTTTTTTCCTCTTCTATAAAGGATGACTGTTACATGCACCTTATGATAGAATGATGGCAAGTAGGTTCTAGGATTCAAATTATGCCATGACTAGTATTTTCCTTACCAATATGAACTGAAGACCTTATTGGGACTGATATACATTATACTCTAGGTTTTCATTCATAATTACAATAAGTTGATAAGCTAATATCTATGGAAGAAAAGATCAAGATGTCATAATCTTGAAACTATGTTGATGGTTTTATGATATAGTATGGGCAATTAAGATAATTGAATTGTAGAAAGATAAATCAACATGCACTCTTGCAAACATTTTTGATAATCACAAATGAAAATTGTTATCAAAATTAGATAAGGCTCTACAAGGTAGAACTTGGTATGATGTAATTCAATAAACCATTTATTGTCCAAGTAGTATAAGGTGGATATGTTGATATTCATGAGGACAAATTTTAGGGCTCAATAAAATGTAATAGATTTATTCTATGATTGATTTTGAAAACTATGTCACTATGCAACCTCCTAATTTACCTTACATAATTGATACACCTTATTATGTGTTTTATCTCATAATGATAACAAGATACTATTAGTAATAAAATTATACTAAATCATAGGATACTAGTCATGAAGTTTACATTTTTTAGATTTGAGCTAAGATATGTATTCAAAACTAATTTTCATAGCAGTTGACTTAAAAGTATAGATTCAACATATCATCACCATGATAGAAAATGCAATATAACATGATTCAGAATATAAATTTGATCATGATAGGAAAAGGTTAATGTTGATATGCAAATTTTGATATCTTATTGTTTTGAATTCTTTTTATATGAAAATGATTAGGAAATGAAAGGTTAATAATGAAAATTTGAATATGTTCATTTTGAAATATTAAAATTGTCATGTATCTATACACATGCATCTTATATGATTTTTCATTGGGCTATTGATTCTTGAGTTTAATGTGTAGGCAATTGAACCATGGAATTTTATTGGGGAAAAAAGGTTCAAACTCATGGAAACATGGTTTATCCAAGGCAAATATTTGGAAGATTCAAAAGCCTTGTTGTGATGTGTTTATTTCATAAATGTAAGCTTGCATGTGTGTGGTAAATTTAATCTCATAAATACAGTAGAGACATGTCATGGTGATGTGTAATGTGTTTTAAATGTGTCACTAGGAACTTGTAATTTTTTATCTATTGATAACATGTCACCTAGGTGTTTTTGGTCTATAAGAATTTGCCTTAGAGAAAAATCACCAAGATCAAGGAACTCAAGTACAAGCACAAAATGAACCAAAAAAGTATGATCAGAATAACAATATGAAATTCAATTTTTGTACATACACACTAGGAATGCCTAAATATAAAAGCCTCTAGAATGCTTCTAGAATGTCTTAGAGTTAGCAATATGATAAGCCTCACAACTAGACACATGTCCACCAAGTGTGGATTATCCTCCATTAAGCACAAGAGTTAGTGCAATGATGAGAGGATAAGCCTACAAAGGTGTGTCATGTAAAATTATGTTGTAGATGCCATATGCTTAATTAGAGTGTGAACAAATGTGTTGTCAACATGACAACTCAGTTAATTATGCAAACTCTAGTGTTGTAGACACCATGTGTTAAATTAGAATTGCTTACCTTTATGTTGTCAACATGACAACTCATATGAGTATGAAAACTCCTAGGTGTCTAACCTAATAATGCATTAACCTAAATAAATATAAGTAAAGTGTAATAAGTAAATACTTATTCACACCAACACCCCCCTTAAGTGCAACTTGGAGGAATGCACTTAAGCTTCTGAAAGCTAGGATGAAAATGCATGATGGGTCCCAACTACTAGGCCATGTTAGGTACCCATGTAAAAATGGAATGCAATCTATCATAAGGTGGAGAAAGAGGGAAAACCTCATGGGAAAAACACTCCCCCACAAAGAGAGATGAAAAATCAAGATGCATGGATGGATGGAGCAATCAAGCCCCCCCATTACAACATACATCATGTATATACAATGAAGAGGTATGAGAAGAACACTATCCCAAAAGAGGAAAAGATTCCCCCCATAAAAGAGAAGAAGTAGAAAGGAGACAAGTTAGTTTTCCCCAATGTAGAATGCCAATTAGTGATAACTGCTCTACTGTAGAAGTTGATCCACGACTACTAAATAATGTTCCTCCGCTTTGGTAGAAACAATGTCATAGGTACATATGAGATGCTTCCCCAATGTGTAGAAAGAATCCCAAAGATGAATGGTGTCTCTGAACCCTACTCAACTATCCCTATGTCAATAGTGACTGTCACCCTTTCGAAGACTACTAAAAGTAAAAATGTCAAATCTAGCAAGGATGGATGTAGAACATATTACAAAGAACCATATGTCCCCTCAAATGATAAAGATACCTCCCACAACTATTGTACATAAGGATCCATAGTCATATCAACCTGGTAAGATAGATAATGTAGAGAATGGATAGGAGGGTAAGAGTAAGCCCTTGCAACAACTAAAGAAGGATCTTCTTCATCAAAGAGAAGATGTATATCATCAACGATGTCTCCCAAATCTGATATGTGTGAGACCATAAACAAACTGAAAATATCTCTTATCTAGTAATCCCCTCATGCTAGAACTAAAAGAAAAGGTGTATCCAACTATATTGAATTACATAGACCTATCACTATAGAAATGTATGCATGTGGAATGTGCTGATGCTATGACCTCTTCCTACATATCTCAATAGGTTCCCACATATCTAAATTTGTTGAATCGCTATAACTATTGTCACTACCATTTTCCACAATGTATGAAGTATGGAGAGGATTAGAGGATAAGCTAGGTGAACTTTCCTCAAAGTGAACATTCCTCTCTATAAATATCTCATGAGTCATAGGATCCATAAGTCTATATGACTTAACATTGTATTCATATCTGATGAAAGAACAAGGCCTTGATGGTGGTGCCTTACATTCTTGTGAAAATATGTTTGCCCATGCTAGACAACCAAAGACTCTAAAGTGTTTCACAACTAGTTTTCTTTTGTACCATGCCTCAAAAGGAGTCTTTCCATCTAAGACATTATGAGGAGATCTATTAAGTATGTGATTGGCATTGCTTATAGCTTCAACTTCAAGTGATAGATCAAGAGATTTGGCTTGAATCATGCAACTTGCCATAGACTTAAGAGTTCTAATAGTCATTTCTGTTGGAAATATTCAAGATATGATAGGTTACTAAGAGGGGAGGGGTGAATTAGTAACTTCAAAGCTTTTAAAAAATTCAACACTTTAACCATTCATCATTTACTTATCTAATTTACTACATATATAAGAAATAAAACATCCATAACACATGTACACAGTGATTTGGTGACCTAGAAACCTTCCAAATAGAAAGCAAAACTGGGGTGGGGATGATACCCACAAAACTTCATTACTACAGTATGAAGTTGGCCTGTTAAGGCTTACAAGTGAACAAAATATAATTAGTCGGCCAAATAGTGAATAACTCAGGTTCACTAAACTGACTCGCTGACCTTCTAATGCTTGGCATCCACTGCATTACTCAGCATCATTATGCACTCAGTAGAAGTGAAGACTTAGTCCATACTAATCACCTAACATAGTTCTGAACTCAGTAACCATTGGAGACTCAATGGATATAGTATCACTTGGTAAGACTGAACCCTTCATTTACCTTGCTTTCACTTGATAAACATTATACTTTCATTACTCAGTAAATGTTGTGCTTCCATCACTTAGTAGGCACTGTGCTTTCATTACTCAGTAGGCACTATGCTTTCATCACTGATAGGTACTGCACTTTTGTAGATGTTAGATGTTTTTTCACATGTTTTTTGCATCATTTACAACACGCTCAATGTCTTATATGAAGATCAAACATGTTTGAAATCTAATCATCATTTTACCTTCATGGTTTTTCATTGCTACCTTAATGTTTGCTCTAGTGAGACTCAGTAGGAGATTCTTCAGAGATTTCTCATATATGTCTTTAACTGTTTGGGTGGCTGACTCCCATCTCAGTTGCAATCTCTCCAATAGTTCTTTGGAGATTTGAGAAGCAAGCTGGTTCAAGGAGTATTTCCATTTACCAATTTTATTCAGTATTAGTTCCTCAATCTGCATTTTCTCAGCATCAGTTCTAGTTTCAAATTTCAATGGCTTGAAATTTTTGATGCTAGCTCTTTCTTCTAATTGCTTAAGCCTTTCCTTGAATGTGAGAGGAGGCCTAACCAATATAGGTTCCTACTTACCTTTTTTGGTTCTTCTAGAGAATACTGCAGTGGGCTTTTTCTTAAGTTTGGTAATTTTTACCTTACCTTTCTTCTTTGGCTGCTCCTCTTCAATATCATGTTCTCCTTTTTCTTCTTCTCCTTCTTCTACTTCTTCATCCTCACCTTTTCCCTCAGTAAGCATAAGAGGACCAGTAACAATTTTTAATTTTTCTATCTTCCTCTTGCCTTTGCTTATGGCTTGGGGTAGCTTGATTTCAAGCTCAATTCTGGCCTTTGTCTCATCATATGTCCTGAAGATTGGTTGCCTTTGGTCTACTGGCTTATTGACCAGTGCTTCAATGATATCCCTGGTCTCATCAATATTTACCTCATATGGAAGAGGTTTTACCCATACAACTCGGGGTTTGACTGCCTGAATATATACCTTATCATAGTCAACCATAAAACATATATCATCTCTTTAGTCCTCAACTAGTTTTCATGGAATATGGAACCTGTTATTCATTCTCTCTTTGAAATCTTCAAAATAATTATCCATAATGCTATCAAAATTTTCACTCATTTTTTCTACAAACTCATTAATCTGATAAAGAATGGGAATGTCTTTTCTCCATATGACTGTTCCCTTTGATGGAAAGAATTTTTGAATATAGAAAAATAAGCAGATCAATAAAGAACCAAATTTACAAGGGTTATTCTTGGAAGTCCTTATACTTTCCATATTTTTATTCAGTTGTCTTAACAATAATTTTGATAGATCAAATTCAAGATTTATCTTTACAATTTTAAATGCCAAATCCACAGCTTCACAAGGTACACTATTCAGTTGACTAGAACTATAGATTTTGTAGGCAATGACATGAATGCTACACCTTAGTTCAATATTTGAAATAGTGTTAACCTTCAAACCTCTATCATCCCACTCAGCTAGGGTTTGCTTCTATAATTCTTCTTGACCTAGGGTTTTGGTGGTTTTAGCTTTGTTGAGCATAGGGAGACCCGTGATTTTGTTAATCATCTTCTTTATAATTAACACTATCTGCTCTAACCATAGTTCCCCATTGTGCATTTGACTTAAAATATACCTTATCTATTTGGTTTGGAAAATTCTAGGCATATGCGATAAATGGTCAAGCCTTTGGTTTCAAGATGCTTGAATTTGAGTTTCAGAGAACAATCTACACATGTTTCTCCTAGGGCATTGTCCATTTCTAGGTTTCCAATTTCTTGAACTGAACATTTGAAATGAGTAAAAATATCATTGATAAGAAGTACCTTAGGTAGAATTTGTGATTGAGCTCCATTTGGGTCAAGTGATTCTACAATAGTTGAAACAATCTTGAAGTTGGGCGCTTTCCATTTTGTGCCCTTTACCATCATTTTTGAACCTCTTTTCACCTGGGTGCTATTGCTACTCCTGGATGCCACTGCTTCTCGGTAAGTGTAAGAAAATTCTTAATAGTTTTTCTCCTTTAGAATCACTTGAAATCACTTGAAGTTGCTTGGAATTTTATTGGGAATAACTAGAAATTTCTTAGCTCTAAAATTGTGATGAACAATGAAATCGAATTCTACCCTTTTTGAAATTTTTTTTTCCATAAATGCTTGGTATGAAGGTAGATGAGATGACATAGTGTTTGATAGGTTTTCATATGCTTGCTCACTAGAATCTTGCAACTTGGTGAATGAACAAAACGTTTTAGTTGTTATCGACCTAGCTCAGTAAGGTCTATAATTGACTTTCCTTGGTAGATGCAACTCGAAAAAAGATATGTTTAGTTTGATTCTTTGTGTATCTAGAATACTGATTTGATCATTTTACTTTCTTGCATATAGAACTGCTCTAGATATAGCTTGAAGATGCAGTTCCAGATCCTTTATGAATCTAACTAGAAATGATGGAGTCACCCACTTCTTGAGTGACATTGCCATCACTTGAACTATCTTGCTCAGTAGATTTTGGAATCCACTGTTGCCTCATTTTCTTTGGAATGTTTTCAGCTTTAGCTTTCTTTTCATCTTTAACTCTTCCTATATTCATGCATTTTTTAGCTATATGACCAATTTTAGTGCATGTATAACATCTTACTGTTGTGTCTCTTTTCCTCAAGTGATGTCTTGAGCAGTCTTTGCCGATGTGTCCATATTCTCCAAAATAATGACATCTGCACTAGGTATTGTAATCCCATCAAAAGATTGCTTGAACAAGTTGTTTAACTGGATTGAATGATTTGGATCTGCATTGGAATGCGTTGTGACCATGCTTCTGGCACTTGTGACAATTGCCTTCAAATTTTGGTTTTTCCTTGCATTCATTAGCTTTATGACCATGTTGACTACAATTGTAGCATTTACCATTGAATTTACCTTTTGCATTGCTCCAACACTTTTTTGATGTGTGACCTAACTTACCATAGTGATTACAAGTAGGCCTTTGATTCTTTTGGGCACCTTGTTTGGAAGTTTTACCTTCTTCCTTGTAACCAAGTCTAGCTTTTCATTTTTGTTTATGAAGGTTTTTCTCACTTAGCTGATTTAACTGAGTCATGTATGCTTGAGATATCATCATTCTCTCATTGATTTTCTTTTTAATGTTTAGGTCATTTTCCAAACTTTCATTGATTTGTCTTTCAGATCTCAAGTCACTTTTTAAGTTTTCATTGATTTGTCTTTTAGTGATCAGTTCATTCCTCAGGTCTTCATTTTTAGATCTCAAATTCATAATTTCTTCATTTGCATTGGATAGTTGATTTACAAGATCTTGATGTTGAAGGGATTGACTATTTCTTACCTCTAAGTCTTCATTTGCCTTGTTTCTTTGTTGCAAGACTTCACATAGCCTGATTGATTGAATTTCTTATTCTTTTTTAAGTTTTCTTACTTCTTCCTACAGGGAACCATTCTTTTCTTGGAGTTCCTCGATTGCCTCATTAGCTTCATTTGAACTGCTTGATGGTAAAAGGTCTTCAATCTTTTCTTCAACATACTGATGATCACTCATTTGTCTTGCAAGTTCCTTCCTTCTTTTTAGGGATTGAGAAAGATGCTCCTGAGCTTCTTTGAGTTGAGCCATGACCATTTCTAGATCTAACTTTTCATTTTCAATAGCTTTGTCAATTTTGAATATCTCCATGGTTCTTGATCTTTTCTCAAGTTATCAAGCTTTGTCCTGAGAATCAAAATGCTCTAATACCAATTGTTGGAAATATTTAAGATATGATAGGTTATTGAGAGGGGAGGGGTGAATTAGTAACTTCAAAGCTTTTAAACAATTCAACACTTTAACCATTCATCATTTACTTATCTAATCTACTGCATATATAAGAAATAAAAAATCCATAACACATGTACACAGTGATTTGGTGACCCAAAAACCTTCCAAATAGAAAGTAAAATTGGGGTGGGGATGATACCCACAAAACTTCATTACTGTAGTATGAAGTTGGCCTATTAAGGCTTACATTGACCACTTCTAGTGATCTGCCCTATTAGGAGCACAAAGGACTGCTAGGTCCACCTTGTTAGAAGATTTACAAACATACACTTAAGTATGTACTCTGTTAAGAGATTTATACAAAGATTGTTAAGTCTACCTTGTTAAAGGATTTACAAAGCTAATTCACCTATTCAAATGAAACAGTGGATCTACTTACAAACTTGATTTGCTGATTAGACCCTTGAAGTATATATCACCTCTTGTGATTGATAAATCTTTACTACTCCTTGTTGACCTTGCTACTTACTCTGCTCTTCTGTTGATTTTCATTTGATACTCTAATCCATACTGATCCTCTTCTCTCTTTTTTTTTCATCTATTTTTTTTTGCAAATGATATAATACATTACATATACACCATTCCAATATTTACAATTGTAAGGTTGGCTAGAACACAAGCGAACAAAATATAACTCAGTTGTCCAAATAGTGAATAACTCAGGTTCACTAAACTGACTTAGTGACCTTCTGATACTTGGCATCCATTGCATTACTCAAAATTGTCATGCACTCGGTAGAAGTGAAGGCTTGGTCCATACTAATCACCTGACATAGATTTAAACTTGGTAACCATTGGAGACTCAGTGGATATAGTATCACTCAGTAAGACTAAATCCTTCATTTACCTTTCTTTCACTCGGTAAACATTATACTTTCATTACTTAGTAAATGTTGTGCTTTCATCACTTGGTAGAAACTTTGCTTTCATGACTCAGTAGGTACTATGCTTTCATCACTCGATAGGCACTATGCTTTCATCACTTGGTAGGCACTGCACTTTCATCACTTGGTAGGCATTGTGCTTTCATCACTCGAAAGGAACTGTGCTTTCATCACTTGGTAGCTATACTTAGCTTGGTTAATACTAGAATTTTTAGTGTGAACTATTGTACAAGGTTACCACTGAATGCTCGGTATACATTGTAGACTAAGTGATGAGCTCAATAGCTATACTGATATAGATAAGTGTTGTCACTAATGGCAATAATAACTAAATGCCAACACATTTGTACAACACTTGTCTTCTGCAAACTAAATGCTACTAGATTCTAAATATCAATACCCTTAAGTTGACAATAGTCTCTAAGTCTTACATTCACATATTTACTTTCATTGTCCATATAAAGAACCTTCATGGGTTTTCTTGATTTCTTTTTAACATGACTCTTGAAGGCTAGAAACTTATCAAACACTTTATTCTTGTGATCAAGAAAGTAGACCCATGTGTAGTGTGAAAAGTCATCAATGAAAGTGAGGATGTAAAGACCCTTACTAACTAATGTTACTACAAAAGGACCTACTAGAACTGTGTGAACCAACTCAAGAGTGACTGATTCTCTCTAAGGCTTTCCTTTATAAATCTTCTCTTCTATATGCATATCCATTAAACAATTTGAACATTCACCCTTATAAAGTTGAGTTTAGGTAGACCTTTGACCATATTTTTTGAGAAAAGTTAATGAAAATAGTAGAAGGAAAGATGACCATACCACTCATGCCATAATTTACTTTGTGATTGAGATTGTGTCAATAAGGCATGTGAAGGAGACTCGAGCACAAAGTGGGAAAAGGAAAAAAACATCATGTCATGATTGGCTTTACCCATTACAACCAATGAATCATCTTTAAGATTATGCACCATTACTAAATTAGGAAGGAATTCAACTTTATTGCCACCTCCAGAGTGAGTGATTTGGTAGATTGAAAGGAGACTAGAGCTAAGGTTGGGAACATAGTGAACTTCTTTGAACTCCCCATTTTCCATCTCAACTTGGTCTTTCCCTTCAACTTCCATTTTTGTATCATCCCCTACAAAGATGTGAGCTACCTTACACTACTTCAATGAAGAAAATAAACCTTTTGAAGAACCCATATGCTACAAGGTGTCTTAGTCAAGAATCTATTCCATTGAAAAACTTGAACCAACCATAAGTGCTTGCCCTTTTTCCTTTGAAGTGGATAGAGTTGAATCCTTGGAAGCATTTGGCACATTGATTTTGTTTTTGCTAAGTAAGTTTTCCAACTCATCAATTATCTTTGTCTTGTAATGATGCTCATCATGATTTTTTTTTCTCACAATATACACAAAATAGTTTATCCTTCTTATCATTCTTTCCCTTCTTGTTGGAAGAAGAATTGCCTTGTTGTGAGGAGGAAGATTGTTGTGTCTTTGATTGTGATTTTTGCTTCCACTACTTTTTCTTATTGTTGGTAGAACTTTTACCACTTTGATTTGGTTGGTTCACATTAGTAGCTACCAATGCTTTGGTCTTTGATGACTTGAGAGTTCCCATATCTATCAACTTGGATTGTTCCAATATCAACATTTCTACAAATTCATCAAATGTAGGCTTAGTGAAGGCACTTCCCATGGTTAACCTATGAGTGTCGCAACTTGAAACAAAGATTCATACTCTAAAGGTAGCCTCTTCAAGATGTGATTAATTAATTGATCATGCTTCATGGGATTACCACAATCTTTAAGTATTACTCTCAATTCATTGGCTTTATTGATATAGTCTTGAATTGCATCAAAATTCTTAGAATCCAATAGAAGTAGGTCATCCTCAATTTGGAATCCCTTTTCCTCATCCACCTTACCATACAACCCTTCAATATTTTCCCAAGCACCCTTGGCTTCTTTAAAGCTAGAAATGTGGAAGAAGAGATCTCTATGAACACAACTTCAAATAATTCCTAAAGCTTGATTGTCTATAATTTTCCAATCAACTAGTGTTGTAGCATCAGTGGGCTTGGTAATTGTATCATCAACATATAGATTTAAACCTTTTTCCATTAATCTACTCCATACAATATCTTTCCATGTAGTATAATTATGTCAAGTTAGAAATTGATTTTCAGGTGAAACAATGATGCAAAATTAAAAATACACATGAGAGAAAGAAAGACATAAAACACAAGACACACCCTCCCTATTCACTCAATCAAAGAACCCCACAAAAAATGATGCTTTTGGTACTTTATATGTAGTTTATTTAAGAGTGGGCTTCTAATTTTTCTATTTACAACTTCCTTTTGAGGTTTAGATCTAGTACTAAGCATTGTAGCTTAGATGTATGATAATTTTGAAGAATAATCAAAGCAATACAATGTAGAAATGGACCTAATTTTGAAAGTGGTATTTTTGTCCACACAAACCTATAATATGATTAGAGATCTAGAAAGTAGACAAAAAATTAAGCACTAAAAAAAAATGAAACCTAAAAATGTGTCCAAATGAGTCTGTACAAAGCATTTGAAGTTGCAAAATGTATGATTGGATAGGTAAAGTCACCAAAAAATGCAACTTAAGACAAATCCATGCACCAAAATAAGAAAATAATAGTTCCAGTGAAAAATTTAGGAAGCTCTACCCAAAATTTAAAAAAATCCACTTGATTTGGAGTCCAAATGATTGAGATATGGCCTCCTTAAGTCAGACTATCAAATCAAAACAAAATTTTGAGAGGGGTTTGCATTAAATTTAACATCAAAATGGCCATCTTGGTAGTTTAACTAGCCTACAAATGATGATCAAATGACTATCAAATTCAAACCAATAAAAAGGTGACTTCAGTGAAAAAGATGCCCCTAGGTGATGTGGCAGTGACATTAGTTGTATGGATATGCCTGCATGGGATGCTGACAACTCAAGTGAGCTAGTCATCTATGTGGCAAGTGAGTCACCATGTGATGTGGGGTTGAGCTATCAAAAACTAGATGTGGCAATGTGTGTCCTCATTATCACCTAACATAGCAGTTTAGAGTTTACGTGTGTTGGAGGAGTTGATGTGGATATTTCCTAGTGGACTGTCACATGCCAAAAAAGGAGACCGGTGGCATACAAGGGCTTGATGGAAAAAAGACTATAGGAGAAGAAGTTCTAGCTATGAAAAGACTTTGGTGATGGAAAATAACTTTGGTGGATGGGATTCAAATTGTCGGTGGGCTAAATATCCCACATGCACTAGGAAATCAACTTGTAGGATGTATAAAAGAAAGGTACACATGTATCAAACAAAATTGAAAAGGCTGTCATGTGTGAGGAACTCACTAGGGGTAGGCTTGGCTATCAATGAAATATTTGATGATGCTAATGGAATATTCAATTGCTAGATGTGTTAAGCTATTGGTATAACAAGGAATATGCCACAGTTGCAGAGAATATTTTTTCAAATGTCCTATGGGGGCCAAGATATCACCACCCAGTTCTTGCAAAAAAAAATTCTTTGCAGACCTAGTAGGCCAACTTTTTTTCAAAAGTACAATTCAAAAATTGTAGATTAAAATTGTAGAGAAAAAATTTAGATCTAAAAAATAATTAAATATATCTAAAAATGATCACACCAAATTTGAAAATTGGGCCTTCGGGTGCTGGTTTGCAAAAATATTTTGCCTCAAATTCAACTATAGCTTAGGGTAGGAAAATTTATAGTCAATTTTCACTGAATCAATGCTCTAGACACAATGGCAAGGTCTACATTAGCTCTAGATGCTCCCAATGACTATGATACTCTAGATCTAAGTTGAGGTCCTCTGAGAGGTGAAGCAAAAAAAAATGGTTTTCAATGGCTATGTGTAGAGAAATTCCCTCAGCTTTGATACCATGTAAGAATTTTACTTAGGGAAAAATCACCCACGATCAAGGAACTCAAGTACAAGCACAGAATGGACCAACAAAGTATGATCAAAATAAAAATATGAAATTATTTGATGTACATACACACTAGGAGTGCTTGAATAAAAAGGCCTCTGGAATGCTTCTACAATTTTTAGGAGTTAGCAATATGACAAGCCTCACAACTAAGCACGTGTCCACTTAGTGTGGATTATCCTCCATTAAGCACATGAGTTAGTGTAATGATGAGAGGATAAGCCTACAAAGCTGTGTCATGTAAAATTATGTTGTAGACACCATGTGCTAATTTAGAGTTGCTTACTTCTTTGTTGTCAACATGACAACTCATATGAGTATGAAAACTCCTAGATGTCTAACCTAATAAATAATAAAATAATGCATTAACCTAAGTAAACTTAAGTAAAGTTTAATAATTAAATACCTATTTACACCATCATGGTCATGGCAATACTTAACCTTAGACAAAATTCTCTTGAAAATATTTAATCAAATCCACTTGGAGAAAGGATAGGATGGGTCACCATCAAGGGGAATTTCGAGTTCAAGCTTGAAAAGGATTTTAAAGGATTAATAGGTGGTCCCAAAGTTCCTTTTTTGTGAAAATAAGCTACCAGTATGGTAGCATAACATGTTAGAGGCCTAAATTTGACCATTTTAGTGCTTAGCTAACCTAGGGGACCCTTCAACCAATGCATTCTTCCACCAATTCGAAACTAGAGTTGTCACATGACTTTAACCTTTTCTTTGCACTTGATCAAGGTCCTATGTTTAGAAGGGACAATAGTATAAGAGAAAATGGGCTTCATGTTTTGTCAAAAATGGAGATAGTGGCATTGGAGGTCTTTTTAAGGGAGTTTGAACAATCTAGTGGGTGTTCACCCACTTTCTAAGTTTAGAGACATCTAGGGTTTTTGAAAAAGGAGTCTAAGGAGAAGTGAGTTATTCATCAACCACAATTTCCTTTAGCTTGGACCAAGGCTAGTACTCAAACCATGACCATATTTTTCACTTGCACAATGATGATGAGAAAATGTATTATTGTTGTGGGTTCATGTGTTGTCATTGTGGATTTGTGTATTGTGTTGTGATGGTGAGATTGTGATTTGTGTTACATGTTTTTTCTTGGTTTCCTTCTTTATCTCTTTATTTTGTTTTGGGATGTTGAATTGTAAATGGGTGTGAAGGCTTCACTCACCCTTGGAAGGAAAGATATGTGTTGGGTGAAGAGGTTATCTTGGATCAATATTGAAGTTGAGATATTTTCCTCTTGGAGAAGGTTTTGTTGTTCATGGAGTATGGGCTCCATTGAAGCCATATGCCTTGTTTTTCATTATGGAAGGTATAAGTGTATTGATCTGATGAGGACATGTATTTGATAGCCTTGAAGAGGCATTATGAAATTTCAAATCTAAGTGTATATGGATATGGCATTCTCCTCTTTGGAGAGCCCACCTTCACCCATTGTTTCATGATTCCAATAGTAAATCATTGTGTTAAACCCTAGAGGGATTGTTTATTTTATTAATGCAATACATTTAATATATCACAAGCATACTTATAAAACTAAAACAAATAAAAATCTAGAAAAAGACTTTTGGCACTCTGGAATTTGTATGGAGAGGGAACTAATTCCCTCTCCTAATTATAGACTATTAAAATAATCCCCCTCCCTAATTCAGCCTGATATAATAATCCTCACATATGAGATGCATGTAACATCACTTCCTAATGAATTGACTACTTAAAGATTAACTTATATATATATCTATATATATATATATATATATACACACACACACACATAAACCAATGACTAGTGTGATACTACTTTCTTCCTAATCTACTTACCAATCTTGTCTAATTACAAATTCCTTCATCCCATATGTGAGATTCCAAGGCTAGCATAGGGTCATGAGACTTTTTCATAATGCAGACCTAGGTACATGCAAAAACTTGGTCATCGATGTTGACTTGAGAAGGGTGTGTTTTCTTTTAATAAGAAAATGAGACCTTTTTAAAAGTATTTTTTCCCCTCTCTTAGGTGCCTTCACCTAGGTGCTTAAAAAGGCTTCCAAGGATGGGAAATTCTATCCCATCCTCTACTTGCATGCAACTTAGGTACTTTAGTCTTTGACTAGCATTTTTTTTTATGGTGGAAAGTGTGTGAGGTGTTTAAAACAAAAAAGGTAAGGGAGTTAGGGTTGTGGGATTAAACCATGGGAGGCCACATGGATTTTGGGGAGAGTATGAGATTGTGTCACATGGTGGGACAACAAGGAGAGGAAATGGGACCTAGGATAGTGTGACGTGTTTAGGCATAGAAATTTAGTGAAAAGTGGAGGAATTTGGGGAATAAAGTAGAAATAGGGGTAAGGGAGTTAGGATTTGAAAAGTGATAAAGCTAGTTGATAGTATGACATTTTATATAGGAGTATGGTTGAATAGTTGTTAGTTAGATAATATTAAATGTTTAATAGTATGTTATGAAATGGGGTGTTAGGGTAGCTTAGTTTAAATATTTAGTAATTGATTATATTTTAAATGTATTATAGTATTAAATTTTATTACCATAATAAATAGTATAAAGAATGATACAACATAAATTACGATGTTTAATTATTTCGTAGGGATATATGATTTTTTAAAAAAGTGATACAAGAATGGAGTGCAATTAGTCATCTTATGTTTCATGAATACACATATAAACATGGTAGTCTTCTCTATGTGTCCATATATATGTGTGTGTGTGTGTGTGCGCGAGTGTGTGTGTCCATATATATATATATATATATATATATATATATATATATATATATATAACACATTTATCTTTTCTTTTATAAAGAGACATATATAATAATATGAATGGCTAATTACTAGATGATACATGCCATGTCTATTATCTTGGATCTATACTACTTATTTTATGTAATCGTATAAGAGAATACATCATTATAGACTTGAGATGTGTCAAGACATGCATGGCAATAGAAGTTGTATATTATATGCAATGCAAGGAATCGATAAGTATAGGTTGCAAATCTAAACAATGTTATAGGTATTATTATTATCCATACAATGTTAAATACCACTGATGAACACATACTTCCTATATTGAGTATCTATTAAATATATTTTATAGAACTTTGTTTTCCTTAATAAAAAAAATATTGGTAAATAGGTTTCACAAGGAGGCCCTTCATTATAATACATATGTTTAGTGGATTGTATCAAATAGAATAGTAAATAAATATTATCTTTAACCCCATTACCCATTAAAGTTGTCCTCACAACCTCAATGTATTATATAGGAGACACTTGTCATTTTACATGAATAGTACTTGAATTTCTATTGTATATGTTAATACAAGTTTGATATCGAATGTGGCTAGGCATGTTAGCCATTTTAGTTCCACCAATTAAGGTGATTAACTTAAATTTGGGATAAGGACATTAGGAAGTAATGATATTAATTTGTACACCTTACAACAAGGTGATTTAAGAACAGTACCGACATTTGGAAACATACCCAACTTTATCATTCGAACATCATATTTAGAAAGTTATTGAAAATTCATCTCCCTCACTTAGGTGTAAACACCAACCCCTTTCATACTAAACTTATCAACAACCTTGTGGAGAACTAGTATGTCCATATGTGTCACCTTGAGATGTGTTAAAAATTAATTAATTAAAAAAATTGTAATTGTGTTTTGCCCTATAATTTTGGGCATGACAATAGGAAACCCTATAACCCTCTAAATAATTTTCTTTGTGATCTAAATAGGTTGGTTCAGCCATAATTTCATATCGTGAACATGACTAACTATAAATCTATTCCACTTAATATGGAAATCCCTTGGCATATGCAAATTGTGGGTCAAACGCTTCACTTTTGGCTATTTATGCTTGGGTTTTAGGTTTCCATCCACATGTAAAGCTTCATAGACTTGATTCATCTATAAAGTTCCCAAGTTATGAATTGAAAAATGATAAAATGATATAATATCATGAATCAATAATACTTTTGGTGAAATCTATAAATGTGCACCAACTAGGTTCAATTCTTCCATGATCACTGGATAAAGTAATAACTTCAGGCTTCACACATAGTGTTCCTCACTAAAATCTTGGAATCCTTCTTAACCTTGCTGTTGCATGGTCTCTTGGTGATGGAGGAGTAAACTTTGACAAATTTGCACCGAATCGCTTGGGGGCTCTTGAATGCTTTGCTCTTTTTTTCTTAAATTCATGGTCAAAAATAAAACCTTTCAATTCTTCCTTTTAACCAAAAATATTTCTTTTAGTTACCATTAATAAGTTTTATAAAGATCAACTCAATGATAGCCTATCAAATTTGATAGACATGAAATTCTTGGCTAAGTCTTCAACTCAAAAATACCTTCAACTCATTAGATATCATCAATCTCCAACTTGGTAAGCTCAAGTGCGGTTATCCCTCAAACTCTATATATGCCATCTATGTTGGAATTAAGTTATGTTTGTCATTAGTGACAAGACTTATTAAATTTTGAAAGGCTATCAAGATCATCATTTAGTTTCTAGTGTCTACCAAGAATTCTAATGATAACCAAGTTTTACAGTTCACACTGAGAATTTCAAAGGTTACTGAGTGAAAAAAGATAGTGTGAAGTCTAGCAGGTATCACCGAGTAGTTTAGTTATTACCAAGCTTTGTAGTGTTGACCGAGTCATTAGTTTGTGTGATGTGAAGTTAGTATAAATCGAGCAATGGATGAATAGTGTTTAACGAGTGCAGCAACATGAACACAATATTTAGTATCTACCGAGTAATGCTATGTCTATTGAGTCTCCAATGGTCACTGAGTTCAAAGCTACATTGTGTGATTAGTATGGACTGAGCTTCTACTTCTATCGAGTGCATGACAATGCTAAGTAATGCAGTGGATGCCAAGTATTATAAGTTCACCAAGTCATCTTATAGAACCCAAGTTGTCTACTATTGGACTGACTTAATAATATTTTCCTTGTGTTTTAGCCAACCTTATAATTGTAAGAATTGGAATGACATATATGTAATGTATTGTATCATACCAATGTATTATCATGAAATGTATTAAGGAATGAAAGAAGTGTATGTACAAATGCATGAAAAGAAGATGTTTGAATGTGAATAATCATCAGAAGTAGAGTAAGGAACACAACAAGGTCAATACAGGAGTAAAAATATTTTTTCTATCACATGAGGTGATTAGTACTTCAAAGATCTACTCAGCAATTAAGTTGTAAGTTAGATCCTCTATTTCATCCTAATAGGTGAACTAGTCCTAAATCCTTTAATGAGGTAGACTCAATAGTCTTTTCCTAAATCTCCTAAAAAAGTGCATACTTTATTGTATGTTTGTAAATCCTCTAACGAGGTGGACCTAGTAGTCCTATTTGCTCCTAATAGGGTAGATCACCACAAGTGGTCAATGTAAGTGTTAACTGGCCAACTTTATGCTATAGCAGTGAAGTTTTGTGGGTATCATCCCCACCCTAGTTTTACTTTCTATTTGGAAGGTTTTTCGATCACCATATTCTATGCTTCATGTGTTATGAATGTTTATCTTTCAGTTTCTTATGCATGCAGTAAAGTAGATGAATTAATGGTGTATGGATCATATACTAAATTTATTAAAAAAATTTGAAGTTACTAATTCACCCCTCCCCTCTTAGTAACTTAGAAAGTCTTGATTATTTCCAACAATTAGTATCAGAGCTTTGTGGCCCTCAAGATAAAATTTAACAACTTTAGCAAAGATCAAAGGATAATGGACATATTTAGACTTCACAAAGAAATTGAAATTGAAAAGCTAGATCTGGAGATGGCCATAGTTCAACTCAAAGAAGCAAAAGAACATCTTTCTCAATCTCTAAAAAGAAGGAAGGAACTTGCAAATCAAATGAAAGACCTTAAGTATGTTGAAGAAAAGATTGAAGACTTTTTCCCTTCAAGCAGTTCAAATGAAGCAAACAATGCAATCAAAGAACTCCTAGAAAAGAATGGATCACTACAAGAAGAGGTAAGGAAACTCAAAAGAGAACAAGAAATTCAATCAATAAGATTATGTGAGATTTTGGAACAAATAAATAAGACAAATGAAGACTTGGAGGCAAGAAACAATGAATATTAGAATCAATCCCCTCAACATGAAGACCTTATTGATCAAATCTCCAATGCAAATGAAGAAATCATGACTCTCGGCAGCAAAAAATGAAAGAATAAGAAACAATCTGAATTTAGAAAGACAAATCAATGAAAGAACAAGGAATGAACTGAGATCTAAAAAAAAAAAATGAAAGATTGAAAAATGACCTAAACACTAAAAATAAAATCAATGAGACAATGATGAAATCCCAAGTAGACATGAATTAGCTGAATCAAAAAAATGAGGAAAATCTTCATAGGCAAAAAGGTAAAGCAAGACTTGGATACAATGATGAAGGTGAATTTTCCAAGCAAGTCACTCAAAGGAATAAAAAACTTACTTACAATCACTATGGGAAGATAGGTCACACATCAAACAAATTTTGGAACAATGGAAAGGAAAAGTTCAATGGAAAGTGCTACAACTACAATCAGCATGGTCACAAGGTTAATAAATGCAAGGAGAAACAAAAGTTTAAAGGAAAATGTCACAAATGTAAGAAACAAGGTCACAAGGCATCTAAGTGTAGATCAAAACTGTCTAATCCAACTAACCAATTTGTAAAGGCAATATTTGGTTGGGACTACAATACTTGGTCCAGATGTCACTATTGTCAATAATATGGACACATTGGCATAAATTGTGCAAGGCATTACTTAAGAAAGAAGGATACCACAATAAGATGTTACACATGCACTAAACTTGGTCATATAGCTAAAAATTGCATGAATATAGGAAAACTTGAGGATGAAAAGAAAGCAAGAGTAGATAACATCAAGAAATAGATGAGGTAATAGTGGATTCCTAAATCTACCTAGGAAACAAGCTCAAATCATGGTAGTGAAGTCACTCAAGAAGTGAGTGACTCCATTTCCAATTAAGTTCTTAAAAGAGGGAACTGGAACAATATTTACAAAGGCATATCATAAACAATTCCAATGAAAAGAAGTGAAAGATCCAAATTAGTATTTCAGATATAGAGGGATTATAGGAATTTACCATTCACCAAGTAAGATTAGACTCTACCAAGCAAGGTTGGCCATATAATCTGCCGAGTGAGGTTAGGAGTAATAAAGTTTTGTTCATCAAGTTGTAAGCTTCTACCAAGCTTAGTCAATGGATAACAATTTTTCATGCACTTTGTCATTATGACACCAAGTATTAATGGAAACTTTTCATCAAAAAGGGTAGAATTCAACTTCATTTTTCACCACGATTTTAGTATACTTAGAGTGGAGCAATTTGCAGAGCTTTTCAGTTTTGTTGAGTGAATTTATAACAAGATCTTCGAAGAAATTTTCTCATTTACCAATCATACATTGCATCTAGAAGTGGTAGTAGCAGCAAAGCAAAGAAAGGGTCAAAGATGTTGGTTAAAGGTGTGGAATGGAAAGCACTAAACTTCAAGCTAGTACTAGTAGTTGCAGAATCACTCAACCCCCACGGAGATCAATCAAAAACTCTTCCCAAGGTACTCATTAACAACATTTGCACTCATTTCAAATGTACTATACAAGAAATAGGAACCCTAGAAATGGATAGAGCACTAGGGGAAATGTGTATCGATGGGTCTTTGAAAATTGAGCATAAATATTTAGAGACAAAGGATTAGATATATTCTGAATTGTGTCCACAATGGTCAATTATGGCTATAACAACTCATCCTAATCATAAAGAGGATGATTCACAAGATCACAAGTTTCCCAATACTCAACCAAGTCAAAACCACCAAAACCCTAGGTCAAGAAGAGTTTTAGAAGAAAGCCCTAGCCGAGTGGGATGGTAGAGGCTTGAAGATCAACAATGTATTAGATGTGGAGCTTAGCTTTGGTATACATATAACTGCATAGAAGATATATAGCTCTAGCTAGTTGAATAGTGTGATGTGTGACACTGTTAATTTGGCATAAAAGGTTGTGAAGAAGAACCTAGAATTTGATCTGTTAGATTTGTTGTTGAAACACTTAAACAAAAACATGGACAACATTAGGACATCTAAGAACAACCCATGTAAATTTGGATCTTTATTAACCTATCTTTTCTTCTATGTGTAAAATTTTTTCCCATAAAAAGGTTCATTTGTATGGATGAAACATACTCCCATTTTGTATCAAATCAATGAGTTCATTGCAAAAATGGGTGAGAACTTTGAAAGAGTTATGGACAACTATTTTGAACTGTTCAAAGAAAATATGAACAATAGGTTCTAGATTTCTCCCAAACTTGTTCAAGAATCTAATTTAGATGATGTATGTTTCATGGTTGACTAGGAAAAGGTCTATATCTAGGCAGTTAGACCTAAAGTTGCATGGGTGAAACCTCTTCCATATGAGGTTAATATTGATAAAACTAGAGACATCATTGAAGCCCTAGTTAATGAGCTTGTAGATCCAAAGCTACCTATCTTTGGAATAGATGATGAGGCTAAGAGTAAAATTGAGTGAGGTATCAAGATTCCTCAGGCTCTTAGCATAAGTAAGAAGAGGGTGGCCAAATTGAAGACTATAGAAATCCCTCTTATGATTACTGAGGGAAAAGGTGAAGACGAGGAAGATCTTGAAAATAAAGAGGAATAATTTGAGAAAGAGGTGGAGCCAGTCTGAAAGAAAGGCAAGGTGATCATCACCAAGACTCCTAAAGCCTCTACTATTGTGTTCACAAGGAGATCCAAGAAAAAAGGAGGTAAAGATGTCAGTGAAGTTGAGTTTTACTAACCTCCACCTACATATGAAGAGAGATTGAAATGATTAAGAGTAGGTGTAGGTATTAACAACTTCAAGGCATTGAAATATGAAATAAGGAATCCTACAAAGCAAAAGGAGATTGAGAATCTAATTATGGAGAAGTTAGGGACATGAAAATTTTCTCCTGAACAATTTGCTCAACAAGTGCCAGTAGTATTACAGGATCAAATCAGACTCAAATGGGACAACACCATCCAAACTATTAAGGAAATATTTGGTCAAACCTTAAAATAGTTGGTACCCAACCTAACAGAGGCAGAGGTGTAGAAATCATTAAAGGAAAATGAGTACATGATGATTCTTAAGTACAACACACATCTTATTTTGATGAAGAATGTTGAATCAATAGTAAAGAATGTCATTGATGTATGGAGAGATGTTTACCATATTCATAATCCTATAGAGGATCCATTGGAGATAAAAGATGATGATAGTGACAAGGATGAGGATGATGAAGAAGATAACACACCTTCTATCATAGTCACTAATGAGGAATATCAAGATCTGATGAAGGATGGAGAAGAAGAGAAGGAGAAAGAAGCCAAGGAGGAAGACAAGAAGGAAGAAGAAGATGAAGAGAGTGATCAAATAAGGATTTTTGCATCTAGGTTATTGCTTCCCTTCCTTACTCTCCACCAAAATCTGCAATATGTTCATGGGAGATAGCTTCAACAAGTGTGGTAGTGAACACAATAGCTACATCATCTGCTCAATCACCTCTTGCCACATCTTAGCTCCAATTATCATTAGTGGAAGTGTCTAACACTTCATCTAGTAAGTTGTATCTCTCCTCTTCTTTAGCTACCAAGTCAAGTACATTAGCATCATCAACAACATGTATAGTAAGTGCAACACTCTATTCTATAGTATTGTCTACAACAACATTGATTACACCAATTTTTGTTCCAATTAGTTCTTTCATAAATACTTTACTAAGTATTCCACTGGTTATTAGTTTAATTTTGGGAAGCACTTTAGTGTTGGATTTAGTTGGCACTCATGTTAGTATCCCTTTAGTTGGTCCAATTCAAGTTTTCTCAACTAGCCCTACAATCTCTACTATTGTTTCTATCTCAAAGTCCAAGGCAATAATATCAGAAGTGGAACCAAGATACCTCTCAAATTTTTTATTATTGGCAAAGAAATTGATGAGGACATAGACTTGGATAAAGCAATTGAGATTCCCAAGATAGACTTCAACACTACTATAGTTGATGAAATGAGACTAGTTAGCTAGCTCTTGGAAAAGAAGGTAAAGCAAAAGTAGTTAAGAGAAGAAAGGGATAGAGAATATAGGATAATTGAAAGTGTAGAGAACATACTAACCAAAGCTATAGGTGTTGATGTGGAGTCATCTCAACACATTTTGTTATAGTTAGAAGAGGTAGTGCATAAGTTAAATGAATATTCTATCAAAAAAGAAAAGCTAATTGAAAAGGTAGAGAAAAAGTTTTATAATAAGGTGCTTGAACACATTGCTTAGCACATTGCCATCAAACAGGTAGAATTATCCTCAATTTTGGTTAACATTAAAAATTATTTTACTAATGTACAATTACATTTTTCCAAGTTGTGTGATATTACTGGATTCACTAAGAAGATTAAGGAGAAATTAAATAAGATTGATGATGATATGAAGGCTAGCACTCAAAGGTTGCAGCTTGAACCTAGCTCGAGCTCAACATATCACATTAAGTTGAGATATCTTTTAGATATATAGGCAAAACTTCTAAGAGAAGAAGAAAGGATCATATCTATATTGATAGACATACATGACATGATCTTGCCAATCATGGACACAATGTAAAAGCATATTAAATATTCAAAATCATTGGTCCAAGATAACAAATTTTTTGTTGCAGATCACATGATATAGCTTTTAGTAGAAGTTCAAATAGCTCTTCATACCTACAAAATTTTGTAAGAAAATTGGGATAAGACACTTTCTCTTATTCTCAAGGTACACTCCAACTTTCTCTTACATTTTGGTGTCTCTATATAAATAGCTTATATAACTCTTTGGCATTACTGTAAAAAAGGGAGAGATTATATAAAAGATAGAAAGAATTTGTGTATAAGTATGTAAAGTGTTTGAGTATATACATCATGTCTTATGTATGGGGGAGATATATGTAAATGTATAAAAAATAGTATTACAAAGATAAATTTTGAAAAATCAAAATTCAGTATGTTAGTGTACATAAGTTTTGGCTTATAAGTGTTTTTGTCACTAATGCCAAAGGGGGAGATTGTTGGCATTAAGTTATGTTTGCCATTAGTGACAAAATTTATTCAATTATGTAAGGCTATTGAGCTCATCATTCAGTTTTTAGTGTCTACCAAGCACTCCAATAATAACCAATTTTTATAGTTCACACCAAGCATTTCAGAGGTTACTAAGTGAAAAAAAAATAGTGTGAAGTCCATCAATTATCACAAAGCAGTTTAGTTGTTATTGAGCTTCATAGTGTTCACCGAGTCATCAGTTTGTGTGATGTGAAGTCAATGTAAACTAAGTAATGGATGAATAGTGTTTACTAAGTGTAGCAAGGTCAATATCTACTGAGTAACACTATGTCTACCAAGTTTCAAATGGTCACTGAGTTTGAAGCTATGTTGTGTGATTAGTATGGACTGAGCTTCTACTTCTATTGAGTGCATGATGATGTTGAGTAATGCAGTTGATGCCGAGTATCAGAAGTTCACCAAGTTAGCTTATAGAACCTGAGTTGCCTATTATTGGGTTGGCTCAATAATATTTTTCTTACTTGTGTTTTAGCCAACCTTGTAATTGTAAGAATTGGAATGATATATAAGTAATGTATTGTATCATACCAATGTATTATCATGAAATGTATTAAGGAATGAAATTTTTTTATGTATGAATGCATGAAAAGTAGATGTTTGAATGCAAATGAGCATCAAAAACAAAGTAAGGAATACAACAAGGTCAATATAGGAGAAAAAAAGTTTTATCTATCACATGAGGTGATTAGTACTTCAAGGATCTAATCAGCAATCAAGTTGTAAGTCAAATCCTCTATTTCATCCTAACAAGTGAATCAGTCCTAAATCTTTTAACAAGGTAGACTTAACAGTCTTTTCTTAAATCTCCTAATAGAGTGCATACTTCATTTTATGTTTGTAAATCCTCTAACAAGGTGGACCTAGTAGTCCCATTTTCTCCTAACAAGGCAGATCACTAGAAATGGTCAATGTAAGCATTAATCGGCCAACCTTATGATACAATAGTAAAGTTTTATAGGTATCATCCCCACCCCAATTTTAATTTCTATTTGGAAGGTTTTTGGGTGACCAAATTTTGTTTTCATGTGTTATGAATGTTTATCTTTTATTTTCTTATGCGTGCGGTAAAGTAGATCAATTAGTGTTGTATGATTTATATGCTAAATTTATTGAAAAGTTTTGAAGTTACTGATTTACCTCTTCCCTCTCAGTAACTTAGCAAGTCTTGATTACTTCCAAAAATCTAAACTTAATCATAAATTAGAACTTTCTATATACCATCTACCTTCTTGAGAACTCCAAAATTAGTATATTCCATCTATCTCAATGAGAACTTGAAATTTGATTAGTTCAGCAACCTAAATTTTCTTGTTAAGATCATGAACTTGACTTTTCTAGTTAAGGTCATCAACCCAAATTTTCTTGGTAAGATCTTCCAACTTGATAATCCCAATGCATCTAAAATGTTGATTTGGATCTTCTTCCTTGCTATTTGGAAGTGATATAAGATGCTTCTTTTGAATCATGGTTTTAGTGATCTCCATGGATAATTAGTTTGAAATGATTCAATCACCCAACTCATTAACTTGGGTGTCAACACTTTAACTTGTATTCTCTAGAGATTTCTTTATTTATTGCTACTTCATTTGAATTTTGATATTTTTAGCCTTTTATTTCTTTTTATTTTCAAGCTTAGCTTGGTTCGTACAGTTTCTAGCAAGATGTCCAAAATTCTGTGCATACAACTTTGTAGTGTCTCTCTTCCTCTTGTGAGTTCTTATGCAATTTTCTCCAATGTGTCCATACTCACAACATAAGTGGCATCTACATTATGTTTTATATTACCAACCAAACACATCTTTCACAATTTTTTTTGCAAGATTCCATCTCTTTGTTTTGCATTCTAAAGATTTGTGCCCTTTTTTGTTTCAATTGAAACATTTTCCTTAAAACTAGGTTTTCTGTGTGCATTCACTTACACTATGTCCTTTTTTGTTACAATTATAAAATTTTCCATTGAATTTAGATTTAACATTACTCCAAAACTTGTTTGTGTGAGAAATAGGGATTATTGAGAGTAGGGGGGTGAATTACTAATCGACAAACTTTGGTTCCCAACTAGATATTATTACTCACTTCAAACCATGCATAGTTAAGCAATAAAGTAATGCTAAACATTAACAATGGTAATGCACAAACATAACTCATAAAACCATATTTTGTTAACTAGGGAAACCTTAGCCAAGCGAAAGCCTCAGTAGGAATGATACCCACAAGATGATATATTGATATATAATTTCCTTGTTAGAGGATGGACCCTATTAGGAGTCAATGGAGAAATTCAATATAAGAATTCCCTATTAGGAGACTTTGAATCCCTGTAAGGAGATTCCAACCCTGTTAGGAGTTGTGTGAACCCTATTAGGAGTTGTAATACAATGTATGCAAGAAGAGCTCATTTTTGAAACATGCAATTTCAACTACAAGAAGAGCTGACTACTCAAACAAGTAATCTACTATTATTTTCCTTCCTTGTCTAATCTTTGATCTTTAGCTTGATATTAGATTACCAGATAATTCATACAAAACTTTGCATATATCACCTTCAAAAAAAATTTCTCACTTCACAATAACATAACTCACAAGTTCACATGCTTCTTATCTCAAGAAGTCCATTTCATAAATACCATGTCTTTACATAAAATATCATTGCATTAGCTAAGACCACAATTCACTTTTTCAAGTTAGAGTAAACATCTAGGATGTCAGCTCTAATTGCACAAGTAATTGTTTTGAAAATAAAACAATTCTTTCCTTCAATTTCACTATCTTGTTTAATCAAAACACAATTAAATCAATTTCATACAATTTGTACAAACTTTCAATTTTATAGACATCATCATCAACATGTATACTATCTCCATGTAACATTTTTTTTCATAATATGATATCTGCAACATGTTATAAACAAAGCAATACACTTTTGTAAGCCAAATTCTATACTTACACAATTTTTTGATAATTAAACATTAAGTTTCTTTATTTTTGAGGTTTCCCATCAACATGTACATCATGTTTTTCCATTAATGACAATAATTACAAATAATTATTATCCAATTGTAAAAATTCTTCCCCTTTGGCATTGATGGAAACAACATAGGTAAAATTGGCAAAGTGACAAAACTTAACTATCAAAATAAACATTACATCTATTACAAATTTATATATATGCCCTCCCTTACATATGCTTCATACTACACATGTATGTCTCCCAAAAATGACATGTATACAATTATCTCATGAATCTCTCCCCCTTTGACATCAATGACAAGGGTCAAAATGTCAAGATGCAATCAAATAACTATCAAAATTATTGTAACTGCTGTCTTCTCTTTATGCTGAAATTATCTTCATACAATCATCAAAAATAGTCTTCAAACTATCCATATCTTTGTTCCATGTTTCTTTGGTAGACTCTATTGATGTGATAATTTCACATAATGCATATGATGCAATCTGAACTGTATTGATATTTGAATACAAAAATTTTGTATATGTGTCCTTCACCTTGACACGTTCTTCTTTCTATTTCTCAACAAATGATCACTTTAGAGCAATGGATTCTTTGAAATTAGATGTTATCTTTAATATTTTCTCTTTTTGAAGTTCTAGTTTCCTAATATTTCTATGAACACTAGCAACTTGCCTCTCAATATCATCAACTTTACTATGTGGGTGATGGATTAGGTTGGATAAAGCCTCTAGCTCATTCAACTTTTCCTCTATCTAACTATCCAAATCCTTAGTTAGTTTGTATGATAAGGTAAACTTAACATACAAAGCTTTCTCTTCCTACTAACATTTTTGAAATTCTTTTATGCATGTATCAAGATTGACTATATTGTTCTTGATATTCTTGCAGATGGTCCTAAACAGGTTAGCATCATGTGAAATTTGAGCTTTTGCCTCTACAACATTTATAAAATTAGTAAACTCTTGATCAAAAGACTTTAGCACTACTTGTGCTCTTAGTTCAAGATTTGACTCAGTGTGTTGTACTGTCAAAGTACTATACAATCTATTAATCACTTCCATTAGTGATTTATGTAAGCTTTTCACCAGTTTATTCTTCTGTAAAAGTTTAGATAGGATGAAATCAGATTAGTTTGATCATCATCATTAGTCAAAAAAATTACAAGAGAGAGTGGAGGAGATGAATTAGATGGTTTAGTTTCATCTTCCCTTTGTGTCTTTGTTGCTTCCTTAGCTTTCCTCTCTTCCTCTTCTTTCCTTTCCTTTTCTTCTCTTTCTTTGTTCTCTTTTGATTTTGTCTATTCTTCCTCCTCTATTTATCGTTTCCTTTCTTCTTCCTTTCTTTTCCTATCTTCTTCAAGCAATTGTTACTTGGCTTCCTCTATCTTTTTCTTTTTAACTTCTCTTTGGCTTTGCTCTTCCTCAATTTGCTTCAACTTTTCCTCAACATCATTAGTATCAAGTACATTTAGTTTGGATCCACCAAATTGATTGGTTTCATCAATATGAAGAGTAACATTGGTTTGATCAATCTTTATAGTGTCACCACTAACTAACACTTTTTAGGTTCTAGGAGCTAGAGGAGATAAAGTCATAGATTCTAACAACATATGACCAATAGTTTCTACTATCTTCTTTCTCAACTTATCCTTCTCACAAGCCATAAATAAGAATGGCCTTAATTTGTTCGTCAAGTAAGGAGTGAGGTTATTTAGCAATCTCTTAATCTCATCTTCATCATCAGTCTCAAAGATTATCCTAATCATAGACTTCCAAAGTTCAAGCTCTTATTCCCCTATTGGAGTCTTCTTCTCTATAAGTCTCTCATAGAATTTTTGGTTCACTACTCCTTTGATATCTTTCATACTAAGATCATTCATTATGATATATCTTATAGTAGATATATCAATATAATCTTTTTTAAAATTATTATAAAGATCATAAAATTTGTTCATCTAAACAAATTTTCCCTCATTTGCAATCACTATGTTTATCTTTTCAATCTTTGGCTTCCATGGTTGTTGAGTTTTTCCTGCAACTTGTTTAGGTGGAGTCACCTTTTTAGCTTGTTTGAGTTCTTTTTCCTCAACCTATTCACCACTATTGGATTGAATTGTCAGCAATGCTTTCTGCTTCTTGCTAGGTCTTGTAGCCATCCATTTGAATTTCTTAGCCTTTGTAGTTACTGCTTCAACTAATCTCTAATTTTCTCTTATGTTCACTAGGCTGAACATCAGATACCATTTCATATGTTATGCTTTTCCCCAAAGTTGTCTCAGCAACTAAAATTGACAAGGGTTGTGTATTTAGTACACCTTGTTTTAATGTCCATCTCATGAGCTTAGATTCACTCTCGGACATTCCAACATCAGATAATGCCTTATTCATGATTTATTCAACCTTCTTGTGAGATGCCTTCTCCAAGGTTTCTTGAAGAGCATGCTATGCGATTTCATCATACGTTCCAAATCTATACTCAACTTTATGTTTCTATAAATTCAACAACAAATCAATGTAGCCAACTACAATATCATCACTCAACTCATAGCTCAAAGGATCCAAGAATGTTTCTTGAGTTTCCACTACTTTAATGTAAGAATAATCTATATCAACTAGAATACATATGTCTTCCTTAAACTTATCGACAATTGTAGGTGAGATCCTAAATCTCTATTTCATCTCATTTTGGAATATTCTCTTAATCAAATTACCACTATCCATTATCTCGTATGCAAGTCACCTTCTACATACTTCTATAATATTTTCCATATTGCATCTACCCCTATTCATAATATCTATTACTCACAAGTAAGGAAATCTCTTCAGTACATGAAAGAATATGTGATTAATCCATGATTGAAATCTAAATACACCATTTTTTGTTCTCTTAATCTTTTCAAGGCTTTCCAAGAATTGCTTTCTTAGTATTTCACTCAATTAACTTTCTCTTTCTCCACATACATCTTGTAAGATGCATAAATAAATCTAGCTGATTGTTCATCTATCTTAGAACTTAAGAAAATTGAATAAACAATAATTCTACTAATAAATATCACATCATTTTGCTTGATGGAAATAATTATCATAGCTTTTCCATTGTATATTACATTAGTGTAGTTTTATACTTTCTTCTTAACCATCTTCTCTCCTATAGGTATACTGCCTTCTTTGCTAAGAGTAGTTACCTCATGCATAAGGTCAATAGAAATGTCTACTACATTGTCTGGGATCCACAATTTTCCATCATGTATTCTACTTAGTATGATTTGAGTCCATTCATTTGTATCTAATCCATGGTAGAAATGATACTTAAACAAGTCTAATTATTTTAAGTGTTCAAATCTAGGCTTCATGGTCATGTTAAGGTTAAAGACCAATTTCATATACTTATTCATATATTCACTTATTGACTCAAACTTGCAATTCAAGTAATTTTCTATGTCTTCCAAATAGACTACATTGTTTGCAGTGATAGATAATATAGACTTAGGGTTTCTATTAGTAGGTGTTATGGAAACTATCTTAAACTTAGGTCTATCCTCATTTTCAACACTATGAACAACTGACATATAGATGATTCTTTATCAATAATATCTTTTTTCTGAAAAAAAATTGCAAAAAAATGATTAAATACCTCTTTCTAAAAATATGATTTGCTTCAAATGTGTTCAAAATGAGGTAAAATCAATTGTGTACTCCATTTGTCCATGAACTTTAGCTTTCATTAACTGTGTACTTTGTAAATGTGAAAAAGTTTCTATTTGCATTCAATAATTAGATAACTATCTAAAAACATCTATCTAATCTTCAAATGCCACCCAAGGTTTACTATAGCCATCTTCCATCTTGAAAATCATCCTCAAGACTTTGCATCACATAATTTTATGCAAAACTTACATTTCAACTTTTGATACAAAAGCATTCTTTACTGTAATGCAAGTTTCTTTGAATTTCATTATAACTTGTTTAGATAAGCTCCAAGTTACAAGTGAGCTTAGGTACCATCTCAAATAACTAAATAAATCTTTTCCTAACTTTGCTACCTCTAATTTGGTCTTTAACTAAATTTCTCAAATTTTGATGCTATAAATAGGCTTAATTCAACTTAGTTGAATCAAACTCAACAAATTCCTTTGTTCTTTCAGTCGCATCATCATTTAACTTTTCTTTTGAGATATCCATTCCTTTCACAAATTTTTCATTAAGTTATTCTCAAAGTTCACTTACAACATTTCTTTATTCCTTACTATTAGATTCAGACTTCCTTTGATGATTCCTTCTATCATTCCTTCCATTTTTGAAGTTTCTTCCATTGTTTCTTTTATCTCTAAAGTTTCCATCCATTTTCTAGTACTTCATTGTGTGTCTAAAGTTATTGTGCAACTGACATATAGATGCTCCATTTCAAGGATTTTGCTGATCATTAGGTGCATGACAATTCTAAGCAATGTGTCTTAAGTTGTTACACTTATAATACATGATATGTCTTCTATCTTAATAAGATATTCCTTCTCTCACTGTCTTTCCATTAGATCTTCATCTATCTGTAGGGCTAGCATTTTTAGACATTCTACTATTTCTCCTATTATTATCATACTTAGGTTCCTACAATCAATTGCATTATGACCCATTCCATGAAAATTATGACAATAAAAGTCCTTAACATGATTGAATGAACTATTAGCACAATCTCTTTTCATATGACCTATTTCATTACATAAAAAAACACTTACCCCTAAATTCATACTTGGTTTCCTTAGAAGTTTCTACTTTCTTTAGTTGATCCAAGATTTTAAATTCCTTGTTTTTCTTAGCTTCTTTAGGTTTCTTAGAAGATTGATTGGATCCATTCTTTTCATCAAAATTGTCTTTTTCTTTTAGATCTGATTTGATATTAGTTTTCTTTGTAGACATGTTAATTAGACAGCCAAGACTAGTTTTTAATAACAATGTCTCTATATAGACATTGAGTTATCAAGCTTTTCTTTGGTAGAATAAAGTTTCTCAAGCTATTTTTTACACTATGTTAATTCACCTTTCACAATAGTATTGTACTTAAGGAGTTCTTTATGATCTTCTTTCAATGTTACAAGTTTGGATGTTTTCTTTGCAAGAGTTGCTCTCAGATCTGCATTTTTAGTCTTCAAATCAGACTCAATTTTGGTAGGATCATTTCTCAGAGTCAACTTCAGATTTGTAATCTTCAATTCATGCTTCAAGATCTTGTATTCTATCTTCAACTTTGAATAGTCATCATCAATGGTTTTAGATTCAGTAGATTCAGGCTTGGATTTCAAATGTTCAATTTGTTCCTTCAATTAACCAATATATACTTTGGAGTCTTCATATTTGTCCTTTAGCTTATCTCTTTCTTTAGTATGGAGATCAATTTATTGAAGAGCCTTTTTAAGGTTCTTCTTCAATTGTTCCATATCCATAGGGATCTTACTTAAGCTATTAAGCCTCTTCAAAGTAATTGTGCTTTGATACCAATTGTTAGAAATAGGGATTACTAAGGTGGGGTGGGGGTGAATTAGCAATCTACAAACTTTGGTTGCAAAATAGATATTATTACTTACTTTAAACCATGCATATTTAAGAAATAAAATATTGCTAAATAGTTACAATGGAAATGCATAAAGATAACTCATAACACCTTTCTTTTTAACTAGGGAAACCCTGGTGGGAATGATACCCACAAGATGATATACTAATATATAAGTTCCTTGTTAGATGATGGACCCTATTAGGAGTCAATGAGAGAATTTAGTAAGTAGTCCTTGTTAGGAGAATTTGAATCACTGTTAGGAGATTCCAACACTATTAAGAGTTTGTCAACCCTATTTGGAGTTGCAATACAATGCATGCAAGAAGAGTGCACTATTCAAACATGCAATTTCAACTACAAGATGAGATCATTTCTCAAATAAGAAATCTACTTCTATTTTCATTCCTTGTCTAATCTCTAATTTTCAGCTTGATTTGAGATTACTAAATAATTCATACAAAACTTTGCATATATTGCTTCCACAAAAATTTTCTCACTTTATAGTAACATAAACTAACAAGTTCACATGCTTCTTATCTCAAGAAGTTCTTTGCATAAATACCATGCCTTTACATAAAATACTATTGGGTTAGCTAAGACAACAATTCACTTTTCCAAGATAGAGTAAACATCTAAGATGTTGGCCACAATTGGACAAGTAATTGTTTTTTAATCAAAACAATTCTTTTCTTCAATTTCCCTATCTCGTTTCATCAAAATATGATTAACTTTGTTTTGTACAATTTGTACAAACTTTTGAGGTTATACACATCATCACCAACATGTATACTTTCTCCACGTAACTTTTCTTGTCATAATATGATGTCTACAACATGTTATAAACACAACAATACATTTTTGTAAGCCAAACTCTATATTTAGACAATTTTCTAATAACCAAATACTACATATCTTTATTTCTAAGGTTTCTTTTCAACATGTACATCATGTATTTCCATTAATAACAAAAATTTCTAATCATTATTAGCCAATTATCAATAGTTTGATGTATGTACTATCTTTTCACAATGACTATATGTAGGCCTTGTGTTCTTTTGAGCTTGTTTTTGTGATGATTCACCTTCATTTGTATAGCCTAATCCTATTTTTCCTTTGTATCTAAATTGAGTTTTCTCATTCAATTGATTCGTTCTTTCTTGATATTTCATCATCCTTTCATTAGTTTTCCTTTCTCTGTTGAGATCATCCTATAATCCAATATTATTTGTCCTCAAGTTGATAAGTTCTTGATTTGCACAATTGAGTTGACTTATAAAATCTTCTTGTTGAAGAGATAGCTATTGAATTTCTTTTTATTTTCTTCTATCCTTTTAATTAGCAATATTGTCTCTTCTTCTACCATGTACTTTTGTTCCATGTTATCACACATTCTAACTCACTAAATTTCTTGCTCTCTTTTCAATTTTTTGACTTCTTCATGTAGAGTGAGATTTTTTTCAAATAGATCCTTTATTGTTGAATTAGCTTCATTTTCACTTTTATGTCAGCAAATGTCTTCAATTCTTTGTTCTATGTAGATATTTTTATTTATTTGTGTTGTTGATTCTTTCCTTCTTTACAAATATTTATACTATTGCTCCTTCATTTTCTTCAATTGTTTTGTGGCCAATTGTAGATACAACATTTTAATTTCAATAGATTTCTCTAGTGTATACACTTCCATCGACTCTGATATTTTCTCAAGCTACTAAACTTCTGATGTGAGAACCAATGATCTACTAGAATTTTTTTTAAATGTACAAATAGGCTAGGTGACATAGAGGGGGTGGGGTGTTGTTGAATTAGGAACCAATAATTCTTTTACTTCAAATCACTAATTAATCCCTTATAAGCTAATCTAATCTAATTTTATGTATGAAAGATGGAAAGCAATAAAACATTCATAACACTTCACACAATAATTGGTAACCTAGAAACCTTCCAAATAGAAAGTAAAAGTGGTGTGGGGATGATACCAATAAGCTTTAGTACTATAGTATAAATTTGGCTTGTTAATGCTTACAAGTACTATTAGGTCTACCTTGTAAAAGGATTTATACACTATAATGAAGTATGCACTTAGTTAGTAGATTCTACATCAGGCTATTAAGTCCACTTTGTTAGAGGATTTGATTGATGCACCTATAAGATGAACCATTAGTAGATCTTTGATCTACAACTCAGTTTGTTAAATGTAGGTCCTTTGATGTATAATGATCTCCTAAATGTGATGGATGAGACTCTACTTTTCATTATACTACTTGTAGTCTTTGTCTTCTTATTCTCATTCATACTTATTCCTCTTCATTATGCTTCTTCATTATATATTTCCTTGTGTGGATGTAATAAGATAATTTACATATATACCAATCCAAATGATTACCTTCTATAGTTAGCTACACAGTTAAATCAACAACATAGCCAACTTAGAAAATGTTGGCACTTAGTTGACACTAGTGCTCAGTCCATATTGATAAATTAGGAGTAGGTGTGGGCTTGGTTAACACTGATGACTTAGTGAGCATTGTAGAATTGGGTTGATACTATAGAGATCGATTGATAGAGTAGCTTGGTCGAGACTACTAAAGCTCTACTTAGCTAATATGACTAGCTTAGTTTATAGTATGTTTTAGATCTTCTTGGTTAACACTTACTTTTTTCTTGGTAGTCACTACAACAACCCAGTTTACACTATGAGGTTTAGTTAACACTACAATAACTTGTTTAACATTGTGAAGCTTGATAAAAATATGGCTAACTAAATGATCAAGTGTTTTGGTAGTAATAGACAAATGATTTGACCCTAAGGTTAAAAGCTTCATCATCAAGATCATTAGATCCACCATTAGATTCTTCTTTATTAATGTAACAAGTCCTCTTTCCTTTATCTTTATAACCTTTTTTTCTCTCATCTTGTTTCCCTCTATATGTGTCTTCATTTCTACTAATTTTATTCTCTACACATCTTGCTACAATATGACCAACTTCATTATAGTTAAAGCATATGATGGGTAACTTACCTCTCTATTTTCTTCTTCCTCTATAAAATTTCCTTTCCATTAGTGCTTCAAGTTCTTGTATATATTCATCATCTGTATCATTTTCACTAACAACATGTTTGATCTTTTTCTTTTCCTTTTCCTTAGGTTCATTTATTGTTAGTTTAGCTTTGAAAGGAGAATCAATATTGTTAGATTTGAAATTATCAAAATTAGAAAGTTCAAAAGTTGTAGGTCTACCCACCTATCCTTCAAGGGTGAGATTACTACTAGGGGTACATCTCAACTCTTGTATAATAGAGACTCTAATAGCATACATAGGAAATAGGCTTCTCAACATTTTGTTGATCACAGTCTCATCTTCAATCTTCCCATCAAATCCTCTAATTGCATTTACAACATGTTTGATTCTTCAATAGTACTAGACTATTGTCTCAATTTATTACATTTTTATATCATCAAACTTTCCTCTTAGACTTTTTTCTTTAGCTCTCAACACATTATTTTCTCCTTCATAGATCTTTTGTAAGGCATCTTACATCTTTTTAGCAGAAGTACATTCTTTGATATCATCAAACTCTTAACAGGTAAGTGCAGATGAAAGATCTAGCATTGCATGAATGTGTTCTTTCTTGTATTTTAGTTGTTTAGTAGTTGGGGCTCTAGTTACAAAAACATATTTAGTGGCAATCATTGACTCCGCATAATCTCCAAGTCCTCCTTGATGTAGCTTCATTAAACTTTTCTAGGTAGGAAATTTTTTTAAAAAAAATTTGGGCACCTCCTATTTGTATGTCATGAACTTTAGCTTCAAGTACCTTCAAACAATTTCCTCACAATGACCAAGGTATCTGATACCAATTGTTGGAATAATTTAGAATAACTAAGAGGGGGGTGAACTAGTTATACAAGGTCCAAATGTACATATAAAAATTTTTAGTACTTGACATATATTTTCCACACATTCATTAGATCATCTAAAATCTTAAAGTTTTGCATATTTTTGTCCTAGGTCAAAATAAAATTTCATAACTATAAACATAAGTTAACACAAAATCATTCACACATTTTGACACAAGGATTTAATGTGGAAACTCAATCTAGGAAAACCATTAGTAATAGGCTATCAATTTTTAGTCTTTAGTAATAGGCTATCAATTTTTAGTCTTTTGCAGTGAACCATACACACTATTAAATTTGACCTTGTTAAATGATTTCAGTCAACCTATTGAAAGAGAGCCTTGCTAGAGGCTTTAGAACATTCCATTAGAATGTCACCTAGTTAAAGGATTTACTCATGACTATTAGGTCAACCTTAATCTAAAGGAATTATCCAAACTAATATAGTTGTTAGAAAGTGACAATAGGACTTGATCTAATAATATAACAACTCACTTAAAAATTACAAATCTCATATATAGTCCACCATTCTTCTTGGCATCCATTCTCTTTGTCTCTAATATTTTGTTCACCCTTCAAGCCTTCACCTCCTTAAGCCTTCTTGTTTAATTTTCCAATTGTAGATCCATTCATTTGGCCACCATATGAAGCAACACCCCTAGACTTTTGTCTATCTATGGTTCACACTCTTCACACTTTTCTTCTGGCCTATTATGTCCTTACATTGCGAATTTTGATCTTTTTTTGCTTAACCCCAATTGTCCATCTCAAGGTTAAGTCATTTTCATTGAATCTACTCTCACTTCCATTTTTTTTCTTCTAGAAATTTTTCTTACAATCCTTGTTATATTCACTTCAAAATTGTTTATCATCACAATTATCTTTAATATGCTTCACACAATTATGGAAATCAATAATGTCAGCTTAGATTCATCAAATCATTGATCAAACTCATTTTACCATCTCTCAACAATTACATGTTGTTTTCTTGGCAATAACTATCTTTTGATGCTTAGTGAACATTGGGTTTCTCAGCATACACTAAGTTTTCACTTAGTCATTATTGCCATCCTCTGATGCTTGAAACATACTATATTTTAGTAGTGCTTTAAACTCACTAGAATTCCTTCACTTGGAAACACACTAAGATTTTCTTTGTGTAATACATACTAAATTTTCTTGGTTGCAACTACCTTCCTACTCAGTTGAACTAACTTTCTCAATTCCCACTATTTTCTCAATTAGACTTGGTAGACACATTTCTTCACTTAGTCTTCTTCTAGTGTTTATTTAAGTATCATTTCATTATAGGCTTAAGTAGATTAAAATACACTATATCATCTATGTCTTGGTCTTAGTGCTACTTTTAAACACCATATAACTCAACCTTTCTCTAGGTACACTTGTTATACTATCTTTTAAAGTCCTATTCATCAATCAACTCAAATGATAGAATTTAGACCATATTAGCAATTGTCTCATCAAAAAGTATTAGGTTCAACATCAATGAAAAAATAATTCTTGTTCTATGATAGTTTCATAAATCTCATTCATTTCCATACTTCAACAATTCTTTTCTCAACAAGTCACTCAATTAATACCACACAACTTAGTTATCAAAAAAGACACTTAGTTGACACAATAAGCTCAATTAACACAAAAGAAACTTAGCTAACATAGGGGAGCTTGGTCAACATAGCTAGAACTCAAATAGACTACTAGAACAAAAAAAAAGGTGCAAGATTGCAAGGAAACCCAATATTCTCCTAAATTAGGCAACCAAGGTTATAAGAAATGATTATCTTGAATCATGTAAGTGTCACAAATTGAGCTAAATATGACTCAAATTGATAAATCCATGTAGCATCTTCAACTGGTCTATTCTTCCACTTTACTAGATACTCATAGTAATCTTTTCATCTTGTGCTCTTACCAACTCTCTAATCCAATACATATTCAACCTCTTTAATTTGCTTCTTAGCATAATCTTTTGATAACCCAACTTTATCATTTGACTCATGATACTCATACAAATCAAAAATATTGAATATAGGATACATATCCATGTCATTGGGTAACTTAATTTCATAATCATTTTTAGTATAAATTTTTATCAAGATCTTTCAAGGTCCCAAAATCCTCATCTTTAGGTTAATGTATGTTCCAATAGGAAATCTACCTTCTTCAAATGAACTATCACCTGATCACCAAATTTAAAAACATGAAGTCTTCTAGACCTATCAACATTCTCCTTATACTTTAGATTACTTTGTTCCAACCTCAAATTCACTTCCTTATCCAAAGATTCTATAAAATCAACAAATTAGTCTCTTAAAACACTTCTATTCTCTTCACTAAAAACATCCCTCAAGTTTGATACTCCTCTAGGCTACATTCTAGCAACAATCTCAAAAGGTTTTTTTCATGTACTCTTATTCACAAAATTATTGTATGAAAACTCAACTTTTGCAAATACTAGCTCTCAATTAGTTCATTTATCTTCAACTAAACATATCAAAAAATTACCCAAGCTTCTATTCACAACCTCTATTTGTCCATCTATCTATGGATGGAATGCAGAACTGAATCCCAACTCATTACCCATCTTCTTCCACACAATTCTATAATAATAACCAATAAAATTACTATCTCTAACATAAATAATACTTTTTTTCCAATCCATGCAATATAATGATCTCTTCAAAGAAAATATCAACAATGCCCTCAACATATAATATCTTCTTACATTGTATAAAGTGATCCATCTTAGGAAATCTATCCATAAAAACAAATATAGAATCATTACCCCTTTAGTGTCTACAAAACACAAATAGGTGTATATAAAACAATATTTTGACTTACTCCTTTTGTAGCTTGACAAACTCCACAACTCCTTACAAACTTTTGAACATCCTTATACATTTGTAGCTAACAATACTTATCCTTTAGCAAAATAAATGCCTTATCAATTCCAAAATGTCGAGCCAATCCACCACAATTCTTTTCCTTAATCAAATTAACTCTCATAGAAATTATTGGAATATATAATCAAATTCCTTTGAACCACATACCTTATTGATTAAAATACTCATCATACTTACTCATTTGATCTGATAGGTTTGGTGCTCTACAATCTCTCCACGCCTCAAAAAATTAGGTTTAGTACCATATAACTTTTTTAATTTCATCAAAACCAAGAACATCAACTTTCATCTCATTCAAAAAATTATGTCTTCTTCTCAATGAATCAACAACTCAGTTAGTGACTCCACTCTCATGCTTGATCACAAATGTGAAACTCTTCAAGTACTCAATCCACTTCATATGTTGCTAATTAAACTTTTGTTGACTTCTTAAATACTATAAATTTTTATGATTAGTATACAATAAAAACTCCTTATGAATCAAATAATGTCTCCACTTATTCAAGGATTAAATATTTTAAAAAAAATCTTGATCATACACATAATACTTCTTCTTAGCATAATTCAAATTTTCACTAAGGGAAGCAACAAATTTACCTTCTTGACTCAACACATCACCTATTGCACTACAACTTGCATCATTAACAACTTGAAATTCCTTATTGAAATCAAGCAAAGATAATACAGGCAACTCAACAACCTTGTATTTCAAAGTCTCAAGACTCTTATCAACTACACGTGTCCACTTGAAATCCTTTTTATCTCCTTTGATTATCTAAGTCATAGAATTACAAATAGAATTGAAATTCTTTAACTTCTTATAGAAACTAGCCAAGCCATACAATTATTTTACTGCACTCACATTCTCAACTATGGACCATTCCAAAATTTCTTTAACCTTCTCAGGATCCATTCTCAAATGATTAGATAAAATAAAAAATCTCAAATACACAATATCCTGTTTTATAAAGGAACACTTTTTTCAAGTTAATCATCAACTTCTCCTCTTTCAATCTCCACAATACTTTTCTAACATACTTAATATTTTCCTTCCTTAGTCTTACTAAATATTATAATATCATCCAAATAAAAAATCACAAACTTACCCAAAAATCTCTTGAAATTTCCATTCATCAACCTCATGAAAGTACTATATGCATTACTCAAGTCAAAAGGCATTGCCAACCATTCATAGAAACCATCTTTTTCTTGAAAGAAATCTTTCATTCATCACCTTCTCCAATTCTGATATGATGATAACCACTCTTTAAATAAATCTTTGTAAATTATCCTACTCTAGTCAAACAATCCATAGTGTCATCCATCCTTGGAATAGGAAACCTATATTTGACTATGATCTTGTTAATATATATGGAATAAATACACATCCTCCATTATCCATTCTTATCAGGTGCTAATACAATAGGTACAACACATAGACTGAAACTTTCTCTGAGTAAACCTTTCTACAACAACTTATGCACTTATTTGTTAAGCTCTTTCTTCTCTATATGTGTCAATCTCTATGGCTCTTTATTTAGTAAACCAACTCCAGTAATTAGGTTCATACAATGACTTGTACTCCTTATTAGTGGTAAACCATGAGTTATATGTTCTACAACAGTATCACTATGCTCATTCATCAAGCTTAAAATTTCCACTAGCACTTGGTCAATACTAATACTTTCTATTGCAACTCTTTCACCACTAGCTTCTGTCACTTTGTCATTTTGATGGGCACTTGGTTAACACTAGCTTCTATCACTTAGTTTCTACTAGTACGTCTCAGTCTCTTAGGGATTATGCTAGAATGGACTTGATTCTTCTCCATTTCCTTTTCAAATTTATCAAAATAATGTCCAATCTTGAACTTCACAAAACATTTTTTGTGCCTTTCAATATCTTATGCTCATCCTTGATCCATGAAACATGATAGGGTTTAGGATGCTCCAACCTCTACAACTACAACTTTGTAACTATCTCATCAAATTCTAAATTTGATGAACTTTCACAATTAATGATCACCTTCCAACATTTTTCAGCCCTCTACCATTTGGTCTTAAAAATAATTCTCCTTAGGAGGTGTTCTTCATCATTTCCCTTATTACACAAAGTTCTTCTCACCATCAAATTTTCTCCAACCTCAAGTCCACTTGGTGAATCCTCAATGTCTCCTTTAATCATAACATTTATGTTACTTTGTTTATTCTTAGAGGATCTACACTCAAAATATATATGCCCTTCTTTTCCACATCTAGAATAAAAATTACCTCTTCCTTGGTAAGAACTAATACCTCCTTGGTAAGAATTACCATCTTTCCATTCGATTTTACCATTGTCATCATTTTTTCATTTAGATTTTTTGTTATCTTGCAAAATGTTGTTAGATCTATCAGCTTCCCCATAATATTTACCTCTACCTCTCTAGAATATTCCAGCTCTACCTCTTTGTCTTTGTTCATGCTTCTTTGTGAAGATATCCTCATCTTTCAAGGCATATTGATATGCTACTTCCATACTATCCAATTTTACATAACTTATCACATCCTGAATCTCATATCTTAATCCATATTTAGGTACCTTGAAATTTTCTCAAAATAATCATCCACATGTCTAGATCTAATGTCCAATCTAGATAATTGTTTAGTATATTCCTTGTTAGCATGAATGTTGATGATACTACATTGGGGTAGTATGCTAAACACTAAAACAGTATTGATATGTTGAGTTCATGACTATATCTATCATTGATGTCAATATAGCAGTGATTTTGTTAAGACTAGAAGAATAATAGTCAGTAATCTTAGTATGCAAAGAAGATGAGGAAGGTTTAGATGATGTGTAATGGTGGACATGTTCTTGAGGTTTTCCTAATGATGTGTTTTAAAGGACTAAGTGTGATTTGATGTTGTATAGAAGTTATACTTGTTTTACTAGAAGAAGTGAAGAAAAAGAGCATCTATTTGGCATATTATGATGTTTGCATAATATCTTTTAGCCAATATGTAATGAAGGTGATGTGCAGGTAACATTGATAGAGAATAGTCCTGTGATGATGCCAACATATGCACAAGATGTGGTTTCATATGTGTGAAGTTTTGTATAGAGTGTGAACTAACAATATTTTTATTAATTAATTATCTTATTTTAAGTGATTGGGATATCCTTAAGGCCAAATCAAGGAATTATTATGAAAATATGGTATAAAGGAAAGTTATTTTCCTTTTTTGTAGAGAGACTTGGATTTAGACGATCAAGTGGAATGTAAAATATTAGTGTACATCTTGAGAAGGAGTAAAATTCTTACTAAATACATGTAAGTGATCAAAATGATGATTGGATGCATAGTATGAGATGTAGTTAGAAGATTTGAAGGAGCAAAAATATGGTTGATAGGATAGAGACACAGGAAGGAAGTATATTTTAGTTCTATTATTCTATTGGGAATAGTACATAGATCATTTGGACAATGGGTTCTTCAATCTAAACCTTGAAGTTGTTTAGGAAATTGGTCCAACTATCTTCTACAACTCCTAATAGGGTTGGCACAACTCCTGACATGGTTGGCACAACTCCTAATAGGGATTCAAAGTCTCCTAATAGGGATTCATATGTACTAAATGTTGTAAAAAATTTGTAATAAGGTTTATCATCTAAGAAAGATTATTTATATTAGTACATCATCTTGTGGGTACCATGCCCACTAGGTTTTTCCCTCTAATCAAGTGTTTCCCTAGTTAACATTGTGGGGCATAAAAAATGGTTTATGTCTAACATACTATGAGAAAATCACAAACTAAATAATCATATATTAATGCCCTCTAGTCTACCATGAAATCCAAATGAACCAATAGAACAAAACAAATTAAAAACTTACTCTTTCATTTGTAGCTCTCATGTCCTTCTTTCTTCTCCATATAATGTTGCTCCAATTGCCTATAGTGCACACAATTTGGAAGAAAAAGCCTAGGATAATGATGGTCCTATGAGAATACTTGAAGATATGGTTTTAGCAAGAGAGATGGAGGAAAAACTAAGAAAAATAAGGATTGGAAATGAGAGAAAGAATGCTCATTTTATAATCAACACACAAGGTGAGAGCATTGCATTTGTCATCCTTGGATATGCAACTTGGCAAGAGATTCCTTGGAGAATACATGACGCATATGACACAAGATGCCAAGTGTAGGATTGTATGAAGCATGGAAGTCAAACATGCCAAAAAATGGAAGAGGATCTATGACACATCATGTAACACATCAAACCCACTTAAAGCCAAGAATCTATGACAACTGAAGCCAAATATGGGTGTGCATAAGAGAATAAGAATATTGGATTATGAGATATCTTATCCAAGTGTCAATGGAGAATCCATGAGGTGTCACACCCATGCGTAATGATGATGTCAATATTTTGTCGAATATTTGAATAATTAAAAATTGTTTATTTCACAAAATAGAAATTAGTGAGAATGGAATTAATGGAGGAAAATATGACTTAAGAAATTGAGAATTTCCATGGTTTGCAGATGTTGAACCAATTAATTAATAAAATTGATTAATTTGGGAAGTTAGTTAGGAAGAATAATTAGCAATGACATAGGATTAAATTATGGGTTATTTAATCCTATAGAGAAAATTAGAAGATGATTTGCCAAATTGAATAAATGAGTGTGATAGTATTGTTGTCACTTAGGTTTGCACCCTTGTCTAAAGCCTATGCATGAGGACAACCTAGTGAAACATGGAAACAACCTCCAAGCTGTGGGACTTGAACTGTAGGTTGAATCTCTAGAGAAGGCCAACTTCCTCTTACTATTAGGATGCACTTAACTACTCTTGGAGAGGAAAAGGGAGAAGGAGAGCATGAAAGCAAATCTACCTAATCTAATCTAAAGAGGTGATGCACCAAAATAGAGTGTTTGGACCAAATTCTACCCATATATGCATTATTGAACCAGAATGAAACTAAGGATGTACACGTTCAAACTTGCTTTGATCTAATAATCACATGTCGATTAGAAGACCAAGATGAATGAAACAAGGAAAGAAAGATTCACTTATGCTATCATTCATAAGCCAAGGAGATACAGTCATGTAGATCATAGATCTCTACAAAACACTAGTAAGAGGCAAATAGTTATTGCACTTTCATACCAATGGCTGAATGAGATAAGATAGAAAACCATGTAGTTCAGAGGCACAAGGGAATTTACATTAAGAATCTACAAAGTAGTAATAGAGAAACAGAGAAGGTCTGACCTTTTTAAAATTCACAAAAAAATGCCTTTATAGTTCAAACATAACTGAGATGTCCTCTTCTTGCAATTACTTCGTAACTACTACATTGAAGTCCTTCAAAGAATAATCATGGGGATCCAGAAGAAAATCCGATCTGAATATAGCTTTTTGGTACCATGAAATCTAATTTTTTAACTAAAATAGGGCTTCAAAAAGATAGAAATAGTGCCATTGATTGTCCTGATCAAGTAGATGGATCAACTAGGGGGGCGATGGAGTGCTCTTCCTTGTCTTGCATTCATTCTAGGTAGGTTGAGTTTGATCATAAGATCAGATGCATGTAAAACCTTGGTATTCCCCTATTTTTTGGCTAGTGAATTAGCAAATCAATGAGTCAAACTAAAAATGCAAGCAGGACAAGCCCCATGGGCGAATGATTTCCCTTTATCTTACCACCTTGCAGGAGTCTTAAATGGTTGACCACCTCTTTTCATGACTAATTGCACCACCTTGTAACCCTGACCATGATAGTCACATTAACTACCAGTGCCTCTAACTATTTACTGCCTCCACAGGATCCACTAGGACACGTGTCATCGAGGCGCTATGTCGCTATGCATATCCTCTAGGAAACTTCCCATAGTGAGATAGCACCAACCATTGATTTAGACTGATCTAACGATCATGAAGACTCACCACATTATCATGCTTTGCCCTTAAAAATTTTGGGCCCACGAAACAACTCAGCACACCTAGCATCCGAATCAACTCAAACTGGTACCATCCCTTTAGTTTCATAACACTCAGCCCCACCTTGCTATGTGTCGCTAAGGCACTATGTCACTATGGATATCCATCAAGAAACTATCCATAGCAAGATAGCGCCCACTGTTAATCCCAATGAGATCAACAGTCGTGGAAGATCTTCATAATACTGTGCTCATCTTCATAAAGTTCTGGTCCATGGATCCACTTGGCAACCACCTGGCACAACCTGGCGACCTCATCCAAGTGAGATCTAGTCCCACTGATCCACATGGTGTAAGGGCACTATGTCGCTATGGGTATCCTCCAAGTAACTTCCCATGGCGAAAGAGCACCTACCATCAATCTAGACTGATCTGACGGTGAGCAAGAAATTTGTACAACTGCACATTGAGTTGGCTAAATGGACCAATGAAAAACTAACATTATACTATGACCCATCTGACAACTACTATTGAGGATGAGCCATACCATTACTTGGATGAGGGTGGGCCCATTACATCACCTATGCCACATATTACCAAGGCATTATGTCGCTATGGGTATCATCCTCATAGCCTCCCATAGAAAGATAGCACCCATCATTGATTTTGACTGATCTAGTAGCGAGCAAGATGGGTCTATCCTATTAGTACACCAACCAATGAGAACTGGGCATGCATCAACCTGTCTAAGAAACTTCATCGCTAATATCTGACAGGGCATGTCTAGGACCCACTATCAATTCCTTGAGATCTGGTGTAGTATAATTTTTGTTTGGGCGCTATGTTGTTATCAATGAGGAACACTAATTTTTTGATAGCACCATAGCACCCACTTTGGATCTACCAAATCTTTGCACCGAAGAAACAACAAGAATAGGAGGACCCACTTGACACGCGATCGAAAGGCACTATGTCACTATGGCAAACTGACATGCAACTTTTCATAGCGACATAGTGCTAGTCGTTGATTGATCTTGATCCAATGATGGAGACTTGTGGGCCTGCCAAGTGAAATTAAAATGCATAGGGAAGAATATAGTAGGATCATCATTTAATTTTTTCAATATTCCTTGGGATGTTTAAAATAATATTAAATTGAGAAGTGACCATTGGGTGGGTAGAATTTAAAATTCAAGTTGGATACAATTGTTAATTGAGTATTATCTTTGATGTTACACAAATATCATATCAGTCATCAGACAGAGTCTACCGAGCTCAGATGATCAACAAAGCAATTTACAATGTCTACCGAACATTCTTGAACATTACACAGAAAAGTTAATGTCTACTGAGATCACTCTGGCATCAAAGGATTTTGTAGCAGAAAGTTAGTGTTAACCAAGCTCCCAAGGTTAACGAAGAAAAGTTAATGTCTACCAAGCTCACTCAGTCATCAAAGGAAATGTGGGAGAAAGTTAGCTTCTACCAAGCTCACAATGTTAGCAAAGGAAGGTCAGTGCTAACCGAGTTCACTCAGTCTCCAAAGGATTTTTGCAGGATTTGCAGTGTTTACCAAGCTTTACTTGGTTAACCCTAAAAAACCATTCTGGAGTAGTGGTTACTAAGCTGGGTTGGCCAATGAAAGATTTTATTGTTTTGATATTAAGCTCAATTCTTTCGTGCAATAAATGTAGCTAACAGATGTAATGATTTTTTTAGTTGTTGTAACTTATATTTGAGCCGACTTGATAATCTAAAAGGTATATATATGGATGTTTAAGTTGTGGAATAAAAGTTTGAGTGTGAATATATGGATGAGGATGGAATAAGCGAATAATGAGTGAATTCTAATGAAACATTAGATATTCTAGAGGAGCTGCAAAGTTGTATTCGATCAGTATGGATCCAGTAAAGTAGAACATAGATCTATAATCAGCAAAAGATAAGTTGCATATCATTTAGATCACTTCATTGTTGCTTTCTAATAATTGTAATAGTAAATTCAAAATCTCTTTACAGAGTTGGTTTAACAGCCATTTTGTAAATCCTCTAACAAAGTGATAGTTCATTTGAATTATTCTAAAGACCTCTAACCAGGCCACTCATAACAAGGTGATTACATCCTCTAACAAGGTCACACCTAATAATGTGTATTGTAACCTTTAACAGGGTTGGCTCCTAATAGGGCTCACTTTAGAAGAGTGAAAATTGGTGACTAGTTACTTGGTGATTTTTCCCATATTGGGTTTCCATGTTGAATCTGGTGTCTCTTGTGTTCATTTATTTAATCTTTGCATGCATATTAATAACTATGAATGCTAGATGATCAATCACTAGTTAACCTATAGAGTTATAGTATTCTTGCACTATTTATCGAGCATCAGTAGTAAGTAAGTATTATAGACATATAAAGGATTTTTGGAATTGTTTTTGTGGTAACTAATTCACCCCTCCCCTCTAAGTTACTTCATCTATATTTCCAACAATTGGTATCAGAGCTTTTGGTGCTTATAGGGTAAGATTTCAAGGAACTAAGCCAAAGATGAGGATGTCTTATAAGAGGGAAATTCCAAGACTTAACAAGGATAACTTCTTAGCATAACAAAGGTTCATGAGACTTCATCTAGCTTCTATTGGAGATACAAGACTAAAATACCTTGGTGAAAAATATGCAGAACCAGTTGGTACACTATCTATCAATGATATTGCTGAAAAGAAGGCCCACACCATTATGATGATAGATATAGCATCTGTTATGAGTTATGAAGAATTTGATGATATCAAGGACTACAAATCTACCTTTTAAATGTGGGAAAAGCTAAAAGAAATCTATGGAGGAGATGATAATGTAAGAAGAGCCAAAGCAGAAAGTCTGAGAGGACAGTTTGATCAAATGAAAATAAGAGAGGATGAAAACATTGCCAAATATATTGAAAGAGTTAAAGCATGTGTTAGTGCAATCAAAGCATCTAGAGGAGATATCAAGGAGGAGATAGTTATAAGTAAAGTTCTCAGAACATTACTACCCATTTATGTGATTAGAGTCTCTGCATTTCAAGAAAGAAGATGTGAAGCAAATCATGAGATAGATCTAGAGGCCATGGTTGGAAGATTAATTGCATTTTAACTAGACAACTTTGACAACTATGTTCTAGCTTCTAGAAAAATTGAATTAGCATTTGAAGCCAAGATTTCACTCAAGGAGAAAAGAAAAAATAAAAGGGAATCTCAGTCAGAAAGTGAAGATGAATCAGACAAAAGTTCAAACAGTGATCTTGAGGTGATTGAAGCTCTACTAGCAAGGAAATATTCTAGAGGCAAAAGAAAATATAAAGGTCAAGTTCCTCTACTCTATTTTTCATGGGAAGAAGTTGGTCATATTGCTGCTAGGTGCCCAAACAAGTAGAACAAAGATGAGAAGAAAGGTTACAAGTACAATGGCAAGAAAGACTTCAAATCATTCAAGGAGAAAAATAAGAAAACATGTTTTATGGCTAAAGATTCTAATGATTCTAATGATGAAGAAGTAGATGAAATTGTCTACATTGTTGTGAAAGATGAGTCTGATAATGATGAGGAAATGGAACTCATTTCTCATATGAGTAAAAATGATACATGGATCATAGATAGTGGTTGTTCTCATCACATGATGGGTGATAAAACTAAGTTTGAATATTTTGAAGACTATGATGGTGGTAGTGTAAGATTTGGTAACAATGAACCTTGTTGTATAAAAGCAAGAGGAAGAATCTCTGTAACCAAAGAACTTATATGTGATAATGCCTATTGGGTAGAAGGACTAAAGCATAATTTTTTGAGTGTGGCACAACTACTCAATAATGGATTCAAAGTAGAATTCATGCATGGAAAAGCAAGACTACTAGATGGCAAAGAAAAATTGATTGGATTAGGCACTCAAACAAAAGGTAACTTATTTTATCTTGAACTTGGTGAATGTTCATGTTTTATTGCTCAAGTTGAAGAAATTTGGTTATGGCATAAAAGATTGTTTCATGTCAATTTTGATAATTTGGTGAAGATAAGAAAATTCAAGAAAGTAAGAGGCATTCCTAACATAAAGAAACCTGAGGTCGGTCTATGTAAGAATTGTGAGATTGGTAAAATGGGATGGACTAGTTTTAAAAGTAAAAAATATCAATCTAAAGATATATTACAAATTATGCATACTGATTCATGTGGACCCATTGGAATTGAAAGCTATACTAGAGAAAAGTTCTTCATTCTTTTTGTTGATGATTACTCAAGAATGATGACTGTCATGTATCTAAGGAACAAATCAAAAGAATTTGAGAAATTCAAATGGTATTTGGTCAGAGTAGAAAAGGAAACAAGGAAAAGATTGAAATGCTTGAGGTCAGACAAAGGTGGAGAATTCATTTCACATGAGTTCAATAACTTTTGCATTAAAAGAGGAATCAAAAGACAAGTATCAACCCCTAGAACTCCTGAACAAAATGGAATAACTAAAAGGAGGAATAGTTCTATCATGGATTTTGCAAGAACCTTAATGATTGAAAAGAGAATTGCTATCAAATACTAGAAGAAAGCTATTAGCACTGCAGTTCATACCTTGAACCGAGTACAACTAAAAAGGACTTATTCAAAACTCCCTATGAGCTATGGTATGGCTATAAACTAATGTAAGTTATCTAAAAGTATTTGAAAGTAAATGTTACATTTTGAAAGAATCTTGAAAAAGAAAATTTGGGGTGAAAAGTGATGAAGGAATATTTCTAGGATACTCTTGCAAAAGTAAAGCATATAGATGTTTGAACTTGTCTACTTACAAAGTCATAGAAAGTGCACATGTGAAAGTTGATGAGTTTGCAGAAAGGACTGAAGAAGAAAGAAAAAGGGAACCAGAAGATTATAGAAGGTTTGTTTTCATTGAACCTTATATAGTACCAATCAATCAAGAATTTTATACTCTCAAGTCATCCGTAACTGAGTAATAGGAAGTTCAAACTGAGCTATAGCAAAACGGGTTACATTCAGATGCTACCGAGCAAGTGTATACCAAGTCTGAAGGACTTGAACCAATATCTATCAAGCTAAAATAGCCAGAACCTAAACTTGAAGTGCAAAAGGATAATAATGAAATTTATTCAAAAGGTAAAGAACCTATATTAGCAAAATATGTCAGGAGACATCATTCAGTAGATCAGATCATTGGAGACAAATCTGAAGGAACCATGACAACAAATAAGTTGAAAGGTAGTTGTTTACTTACTGATTTTGAACATAGAAATACCAAAGATGCATTGGCAAATCATAGTTAGATTGAGGCTATGAATGAAGAGATAGATTAGATAGAGAAAAAAAAGACTTGGACTCTTGTACCCAAGCCTAAAGATAAAAATGTGATTCAAACTAAGTAGATATTCAGAAACAAGTTGACTAAAGATGGTAAGGTATCAAGAAATAAAGATAGACTAGTGTTGGTGTTTGAAAATGTTATCGATTTTCAATTACCCTGATGAGAATAGAACACATCTAGGGGCAGCTAACTCCTATTTTCAACATGCCCATTCAGACTCTAGGCCAACTATAAGGTTGGACCCTTCTTCTTCTTCAGGCTCTACAAAACCTAGGCAAGTATACCTATAGATTCTTTATATGGTACCAGTTATCAAAGCATACACTGAATCTAATGTAAAGTAGATAGAAACCCCTAAATCTTCTATACTCAACCAAGAATCACAAGCATGAAATAGCTAGGAACATATCTCATGAAACTAGCAAGCTAAGTGTGGGTTAAAATTGAATAGCTTTCAACATAAAAAGGAAAATTGATTTGATTGTTGATGTTGATCTCAACAGAACATGACATGAACAACACAACCTTATGATCCTTCAAAATGATCAGTGCCTTATCTATTGGGCAATTCACACAAAACCCTAACACACATCCCTGAAAGTCACTGACATATGCCATACATCAGGACTTCCTGATCTATCTATCCACTTTGTGAGTTAGACATCTGCATCCTTCTGAACCTCATACTCGACTTATCCCTTCATGAAATCTGAAATCCTATGATGATGAATTAGGAATTTACATAACTCTTTGAGTCATAAGAAAAATAAATCAACATATACAACCAATAGGTTGCAACCGAGTTTCATATTCTTTGTTTACAAAACACAAAAGATCACAAACAACATGAATGGGAGACAAGATATTAGAATGAAGATTGACTTGCTACTGCTTTATCATTCATTTCCTTGAAACAAATTACAATAAGATGCATGAAATTTAAATGCAAAGCTACCTAATAGATCAGAACTATCAGTATTCTTATTTCTTGCTATTCATTACATGAGAAATATGCTGAAGAATGGTATCACAGATCTGAGAGAACTCAAGATTGGAACCCTTACAATGAGAAAGAAAGGGAAAGATATAGACCAACGTGAATTTCTAGATTGAATCTATAGTCGACATCTATCCACTTGAAATTGATCTCTTGCAACTGAAAGCCTCTTTCATTTCTCTACCCATCTGATCTCATTTTTGTTTCATCATTCCTATCTAACTGATTGGAAAATATCTCTGTTCAAATGATGAAATCCCTTGTTTCACTAAAATATCTGATTTGCCTCATGAAATGCCAATAAAATTTGAGATTGTACTGAGTGAATCCCTATTAGAACTTGACCCACACTACATTTCAACTATCTTTTAACCACATTTAAGTCATTACTTTGTTAGAATTCAATTCTAAACTTTCATAACTGAAAATAGTTACCATTTTGAGTACCAGGTAGAAAACCCCCTGTAGCAGGAACCAATGGCACTTTGTGCAAAAATTAACCTCAAAATCAAAAAATTTAGACTTCGACGATTCTGTTAGTATATGATAAGGCATATCTGGCCTTCAGGAAATACCTGAAATCTTTGTTTGAAAAAGTCTCCCTTGGTAGAAACACTCAACTTTCTTTTACTCTTCAACATTTTCCTCATCCTTTCAATTTGTGGTCAACTGACTTTAATCATCCTTTTACCATGTGGTGACATTTGATTGGCTGAGCCCTCTATATTATCCAACATGTCAGCACCACTAAGACCCACGCTACGTGTTGAAAATTTGCATTTCCACATTTTTTATTGACCTTGCAACTTCTTTTTGCGATTTAGCACCAACTATTGGATCTCGCCACATGGCACAATCCTGTGCATCTACCTAAACTTGCACATCCCTGCCATGTGTCATGTTTTCACAATCTTGCATTACTTAACTTGTGAGCAACTTAATATTGCCATTTTGCACAATTCGTTGATCTGGCCACATGGCAACATCTGACGATACCATCTTTATCTACCACTGTTCAACTATGACCTAGGCCCACTTCCATGTGGTGCCTAGGTGCATTCCCACATTTTTTTATCTAGCATGCATCTTCATCTTGTAGTTTTGCCCTTGCCCTCCAATGTGGACATGTGGTAGCATCTCCTGCAATCTTTGCCACATCATCATGAATGAATCCCTATTCAAAATCATGTTTTACAAGCTGACATCATCCAGGCCCCGTGTGAGGATTGAGCCTTCAAAAGCTTCTTACTTTAAGTCACAATGTGTATTGTAATGAGTAGTATTTAAAGATTGAAACTACTCTTCCCACGTTGAATGTGGGATATTGCTTTGTTAATATGGCCAGCTTTTCTCTCTAGCTACGGCTTCTACTCACATCTGGCATGGTCTTGCATGGCTTGGATGTGAGTCTTTTTTATGCAGGCAGCTTCCTTGGCTTGACGCTATAGGGTTCTCTTTTAGAATAGGGCATGGACTCCTTCCCTTAGCACTGACTATCTTCCTAAATCCTTTTCTATGTATTAACAGCATAGAATTTTTTCTTTATAGGCATCTTTTAAACTGCTAAGGCTCTTCTTTTCAACATGGATGTCAATGGTCTTGAATTGGCATTTTTCCTTCAGTGTATGGCTTCTCTTGATTATGGATGAGGAACTTCTTCGCTGGCCTGCGAAATTTACTCCAGCTTTGATGGTGTCTCAGTAACTAGCTGTCAGCCTCCTTTTCATTGCGTGTGAGGATCCTTCCCTTTATTTATCTATAGCTTGTTCTTTTTAATTTAGCACCCACAAATGCTCCTGCCATGGCCACCTCTTCAAATGGCATCTTTTATTAATTAACATGGATGCTTTGACTGCGTTTTCTCCTTCATTTGTGCTCTATTTAAAATTGTGCACTGCCTTCTCTAAAGGGCATCTTTAAGCTGTGACCTCATCCTTTGCATAGTGGGATGGCTTTGCCTTCAACTCCCATACGTGGAGTGTCCTACTCTAATGGCATGAGCTACTTGATCTCTCCTTTCAATGGTTGTCTTTTTCAGAAACAATAGGTTCTTCTTGTAAGGTGACTTTTTACACTGCCACATGGCCTTCATTTATTTTAGAATCTACTCTCCATTTAGTATGGAGTTGTCTCTTTTTTATTTGTGTTGAATGAAAATCCCTTTCAAAAGGTGTAGGCTTGCTTTCTATGCATGCTTTCTCTATTCCGATGCATTGCATAGGTGTTCTCTTTCATATTCAGTCTTGGGCATTAGCCTTTCTCTAATGCTCTTCCCTAGCTTATTTGCACATCCACATGTGAACTTGTAGTCACCTCTTCATGCTTTCCTCTTACTAAACCTCTTTCCAAAATGATCTTTCAATTTGATGGCATCCTTAAATAAAGGATAGATGCATTAGACACTTAGGGGAATATGAAGATTGGTTTGAGGTGTGTGATTGGAGTAATAAGGTTGCACAATTTGCTACTTCCTCGAAACTTTATATCTTCCTTGTATTAACCCAAAGAAAATAAAAGAAACATTTCTATAATTGATCCACATGTGTTTCCTTTATAAATCATTCTCTTTAAAATTCAGGGTTTCTCTAGGGTCCCATGACATCTATCGATCTGAAGTAATCAGTCAGACCCCAAAATGGTGCCGACTAAAAAAAAAATTCATTTTCAAATGACTAAATCCTCAAACTGATCTACTAACCATTTGGCACTGATTAGGAACAAGTTCGATCACTGATTAATCAATTGGAAACCATTTTACTACTGATCTACAAACTGCCAATTTAATGTCAGGAGGTTCATTGATTGCCTTTAAAAATTGACCCGAACAACTAACTAAGCTCAAAAATTCAGGATCTCTGTTCTCTCTGACATGTTCAATAGGCTTGCCAGATCTCATTGCATGACAACATCAATATAAAAATATATTGACCTTTGAAGTTGCCAACTTAAATTCACCTATAGATAAACATGTTAGAAAATTGGAAAGTGTGTTTGGAAATGGCTTGGAAAATTGGACAACTGAGCACGCGGGGAAACAAAAACTGGGGTGCTATATCTCTATCATGAGCTGAATATGAATATGAAGTTTGGGCTCATGATGAATAAAATGATGCAAATGGCGAGTGTTCAAAGTGGGCTACTTGGATTTTGCAAATTGGGAACAATGACAGGAATCAATTTTTGCAAATGGAATTTACTTGGAAAAGTGTGCATACGGATTTTTCATGACTTACAAACTAGCACACTTGGAGTATTTTTAGATATCAACACAAAATTACAATCCATTTAAACTCACCAATCATAGATCTCAAGTTATAACGTCCCAAAAAGGGGTCTCAACAAATTTGCAAATGCTGACACCAGTAAAAAGATAGAAGTTGCATTTGGAATTGCATTTGAAAACTGATCAAACAAATTTGTCATGATTTGAAACTTGAAACATAACAAGTGTTTGATTTTTGTAATGTAACACAAAAGGAATTATAGCATTTTGGTCAACTGCGTCAAAGTTATGGCTTGTCAAACAGAGTTTCCTAGAATTGTGTGCAATTTGCAAATGTGTGAAAATAGTAAAGTCCCAAATTTGAGGAATTCAAAACCTAGTCAAATGAGCTCAAAATGGCTTTAAATCTTAAACATAGGTTCTCAAGTATGGACACTAGATACACCCAAAGTGGTGAGTCATGACACTATTCTAGGTGTGAGATATGCAGGTGCAAACATGGCTTCCTGTCATTGTTTGACACTTGGGGTAAAATGCAAATTAGACATTGGCTTAAAATAGGACTTCGCCAAATGGCTCAGAATCTCAATTTAACTTCATAGAACACATAGATGGGCTAAAATAAGGGTGTTAGAAATATTAAACACCATTTATGCATTAACTCAATAGCGGGGTACATAGGCTTCACAAAGCATTTATAGACCTGATTTCTCAAAATTTTAAAATAGGACTAAAAATGAAGCATGCAATTTTTCATCCCAACAACTAGTATGCAAAGGATATGCTCAAGAAGAAGGAATAGACTATGGAGAAACTTTTTCTCTTGTTGCAAGATTGGAAGGAGTCAGAACCTTACTTGCATATGCTGCTCACAAAGGATTCAAAGTTTATCAGATGGATGTCAAATCAACATTCCTCAATGGTATACTAGATGAAGAAGTTTACATTAAACAACCTAAAGGTTTTGTTGATCTAGATAAAAGGAACATGGTCTGCAAATTACACAAAGCATTGTATGGTCTAAAACAAGCCCCTAGAGCATGGTATGAAAGATTGCATAACTATCTTATTCAGATTGGTTTTCAAAGAACTAATGATAATAGTAGCTTGTATATAAAGGAAGGACCAGATAATAAGATTGTCTTGGTAGAAATATTTTTAGATGATACTATTTTCATAGAGAATGATGATCTTTGCAAATAATTTTCATAGCAAATGAAAAAGGAATTTGAAATGTCTATGTTTGGTGAGATCAAATTCTTTGTTGGTCTTCAAATTCAGCAGAATAAAAATGGTATCTACATCACTCAATCAAAATACATCAAGGAGATACTGAAAAATTTTGGTATGGAAGATTACAAACCAATTGGGACTCCTATGTGTACTAGATTAAAACTTACCAAGGAAGATGAATCAAAAGAAGTAGATCAAACCTTGTATAGATGTATGATTGGAAAGTTGCAGTATGTAGTTCATACTAGGCCACATATTGCCCTTGCAGTTGGTATTGTAGCAAGATTTTGAGCAAAACCAAGAGAAAATCACATGATGGCAATCAAAAGAATAATGAGATATTTAAAAGGAACCGAAGATTATGGTTTATGGTACAAATTTGGGGGTAATTTGGATTTGAAAGTGTTTACTGATGCTGATTGGGTAGGAAACCTTGATGACAGAAAAAGTACAAGTGGAGGAGCATTCTTTCTTGGAAAGAGGTTGGTTTCTTGGACAAGGAAAAAGCAAAATTGTATATCCCAATATACAGTAGAGGCAGAGTATGTTGCTGTAGCAGTAAACTGTTCTAATATTGTTTGGTTTAAATAGTTATTGAAAAGCATGAAGGTGGAAATCAAAGAACCAGTTGTTATGTTTTGTGATAATACAAGTGCAATCAACATATCTAAGAATCCAGTGATGCATTCCAAAACCAAGCACATTGCAATAAAATATCATTTTGTTAGAGAATTAGTGCAAGATAAGGAGATCAGATTGGAATATGTCCATACCAAGGAACAAATTGTTGACATATTCACAAAGCCATTACCTAAGGATGCATTCTTGTATCTAAGAGGTAAGTTAGGGTCACTCCTCTATCTAAAGTTCACTAAAATCAAGTTTTAGTGATGCATCAATGCATACCAAGTTGAAGATCTATCAGTTGATGCAGCATAATCAGAAAATATTGCATATGAATAAGTACTAAAGGTACATTAAAATTCATTTGCGTTGTGTTGTCTTTGGCATGTGTTGTCAAAGAAGGAGAGTTTTACTATCATATCTTTCTAAAAAAATTTTGAGAGGAAGAGTTTGCTATGTAATTCTTTCATAGAGGGAGATTACTAAAAGAGGGAGAGTTTGCTAAGACAAAGTTGTTCTAACAGAAAAAGACTTGTTAGATTTGCTTTCAAATTTCATTCTACTATGACATGTTGTGTTGCCATCAATGTCAAAGAGGGAGATTATTGGATACAATTGTTAATTGAGTATTGTCTTTGATGTTACACAAATGTTATATCAGTCATCAAAGAGAGTCTACTAAGCTCAAATGATCAACAAAGTAATTTATAGGTTCTACTGAACATTCTTGAACATTACACAGAAAAGTTAATGTCTACTAAGATCGATTGGGCATCAAAGGATTTTGTAGTAGAAACTTAGTGTTAACCAAGCTCCCAAGGTTAATGAATAAAATTTAATTTCTACCAAGCTCACTCAGTCATCAAAGGAAATGCGGCAGAAAGTTAGCTTCTACTGAGCTCACAAGGTCAGAAAAGGAAGGTCAGTGCTAACCGAGTTCACTCAGTCTCCTAAGGATTTTTTTAGGGTTTTTAGTATTTACCAAGCTTCAATTGGTTAACACTAGAAAACCATTTTGGAGTAGTGGTTACCAAGCTAGGTCAACTAGTGAAGGATTTTATTGTTTTGATATTAAGTTCAATTGTTTCGTGCAATAAATGTAGCTGATTGATGTAATGATTTTTTTAGTTGTTGTAACTTATATTTGAGCTGACTTGATAATCTGAAAGGTATATATATAGATGTTCAAGTTGTGGAATAAAAGTGTGAGTGTGAATAGATGGATGAGGATGGAATAAGCGAATAATGAGTGAATTTTGATGAAGGATTAGATACCTTGGAGGAGCTGCAAAGTTGTATTTGATCAATAAGGATCTAGTAAAGTAGAACATAGATCTATAATCAGCAAAAGATAAGTTGCATATCATTCAGGTCACTTCATTGTTGCTTTCTAATAATTGTAATAGTGAATTTAGAATCTCTTTATAGAGTTGGTTTAATAGCCATTTTGTAAATCCTCTAACAAGGTGACAATTTAGTTGAATTGTTCTAAAGACCTCTAACTAGGCCACTCCTAACAAGGTCACACCTAATAGTGTGTATTGTAACCTTTTACAGGGTTGGCTCCTAATAGGGCTCACTTTAGAAGAGTGAAAATTGGTGACTAGTTACTTGGTGGTTTTTCCCATATTGGGTTTCTACGTTAAATTCGGTGTCTCTTGTGTTCATTTATTTAACCTTTGCCTGCATATTAATAACTATGAATGCTAGATCATCAATAACTAGTTAACCTACCAAGTTATAGTATTCCTGCACTATTTTCCAAGTATCAGTAGTAAGTAAGCATTATAGACATCTAAGGAATTTTTGGAATTGTTTTTGTGGTAACTGATTCACCCCTCCCCTCTTAGTTACTTTATCTATATTTCCAATGGGGTACAATATGTAACAATTATCTTTTGGTAAAAATGTGATGATGATATAGATTGAATAGGATGATGATGGATAAACCAAAGCCATGGAAATATCTATTAGTTTATTGAAATTGATAACATGCCAAGGAAAAATGACATGAATTAAAGATATGTAACATTTTACTAAAAATGTAAAATGATATAGGATCGAGATTGGTTGATAGGGTTGAGCATAATAACATCAATGCACATTACCAATGTTATTAAATAGTTGAAAATGCTATGATTTGACATTGAGAGAATCAACAATGTCAAAGATAAGATGATGCGAATGATAGTTTGACCTAGCACTAAGAGCCATGATAGTACTAAGGTCAGATTGATAAGATTTGAGATTGATAGGTTTCCAAGGCACTGAAAGCCACAACAATGCCTAGGATTAGACAAATGCTGATAGATTTGGGATGTATGACATGTTCTAGTTGACTAAGACTGATTTTGGGTAATTCAAGGTTGATTTGAGGTGATTCTAAGTTGATTTTAAATGGTTTTGAGTTGATATGATATGATTTTGAGTTGATCTAAAATGGTTTTGAGCTGATTTGAAGTGGTTTTAAGTTAATATGAAATGATTTTGAAATGATATGAAATCAATGCAAAAGAGTATACAAATGTCAATAGACATTGTTGAGATATGGTCAAGTTGGCCAAAAGATCAGAATTAGTGGATTGAGAAAATGTGATGAATTAGTATGAAGAAGTGATGAAACTGTAGATGTCAACCATTTTTGAGCATCAACGTTTTGCCCCTCTTTGATACAATGTAATTTAGAGAGTTGTGTCAAAGAATGCTAATGAAAAAGCCATAAATGTATGCCCCAGTAATGGTGGTATATATTTATGCCCCTTAAGAAATCGACCAACATAGGCATATGATAGGTCGATTTCATCAACAATGAGAAAAGAAAACCATAGCAACTGACAGATCAAAAATTAGAGCTAAAAAGTGAAAGTTATTGGCTCTGTAGTGCAAAAGAGAATCATGACGAACATAGAAAAGGCCTCTTGCACATCCATCTAGATAGAAACACATGATAAAAGGGCTTAGAGAGGGTTTTGAAAGTCATTTTCACCTGCTCTTTTGCAAGAAAAGAGCTTTGGAGCAAGGAGAATGGATCAGCTACCTAGGTGTAATACCTCAAAATTGGCTCATTGCCATCTCAACTAATTGTGGTCTATTCTCATCAATCCTAAGACCTATTCTAATAGATAATCCTTATTCTACTACTCACTACTTGACTTAATTGTCAAATGCAAAAAACCCTAATCTACATTAATCATGCTATTCATTTAATTCCTAAAGTATTGACTCATATTAGTCACATTAAACCTATTGATTATAATTTAATTTAATTTGAAGTGTTTATACTTTAATTAAATTAAATTATATCCTAAGGCTAATGTACTAAGGAATTAAAAATATTTAATTTAATAATTATGCTCACTTTAATTAATTGAATGTGATTATTCAATTAAATGAATAAGGCATTTATGAGGTCATATCTCACTTGATTAAATTAAATAATATCTTCAAAATCTTCTCTTTAGTTCCAAAATGCAAACTCTGAGTGAAGTACCTCTCAAAAAGGAATTAAATTAGTTAACTCCTTATTCCACTCATGAAAAGCTTAGATAACTCTCCTTCCTTAAGGAAGTTTCCATTTTAACTAAATCTTGCTTCAATCTTGACTGTTGATTGAAATCAATCTCAACCATTGATGGATTTTGGGAAAGTCTATTTAAGAGACTCTCATCTCTTCATTTTGGAGGACGAATTTGGAATTTGCATCAAATTTTTGTTGAAATTCATACTCACATTTGCTCACATTTTTGCATACATCTTGCATTCTTAGTTTAAATTCATTTAGCTTAACTATGCATAGGTTAATCTAGTTATTTTTCAATTGTTCCTAGATTAGAATGCATTTCTCATTCTAGATTAATTTGCACAATCATATAGATTAATTTCATTTCTTAAATCCTTCATTCTTAGAGGATCTAGTTGCCTACACCTCAAAATTGAGGATAGTAAATAGGAAAAATCCTTCTAGATAGAAGGCAATAGGTTGCCTTGTTGGCTGATTCTTGGATGAATAATTCAATGTTCATTTTAGGATGAATACGCAAATAAGGACCATGTTGAAGTTTGTGTGTTAGCATAGACCACATTTTAACCCATACATTTCTAGTGCCCACCATGGGGCCAAGAAAATCAATTTCTCAGGCCTTCTCTACATTTGTTAAAATTAATTTTTGAGCTTTCTGTCTATATAGTTCCCTACAGATTTGGGAATCTTTGTGCGAGACTATTCATTTTCACATGAGAATCCAAAATCTTTGCACAAAGATTCTTTCCATATCGTGTGAGAAAGTGCCTGAGCACATGAAACTTTTCATGGCACCTATTTCTGCATGTGAGCCGTGAAACAATTTTGTGTGAGCTCAAAACAATTTCATGCAGATATGACAAAAATTTTGTGCAAAATCTTGTGACAACAGGTTCAATTTTAAGCATTATTTTTCGATCCTTAGATTGTTTGATATCACTAATGTGCTTGTCTTGATCTATTCCTTTGGATTTCTTGCAGCTTAACCATTGTTTGCAAGATGTTAGCCAAAGATTCCATTTAAAATCCTCTCAAACATGGATTGATTGTTTGCTTACAAGGCGCTTGTTGAAGATACGCTTGTCAAAGACCATATTTCAAACCCACAAAACAATGTGTGTTTTCTTTTCCTACTTTCAAAACTAGTCTAATTAGGGGCTTGTGAACTTCCTAGGGTATAAGACGGAAGAATAGGAGAATATGCTTTTCACTTCTTGGAGGTCATGACCAAGGGTGAATCAAAAACCTAGATAGTTTTGAAACATGACATTCTAAAGAAGGCAAGCAGCTTGGTGGTTCTCCAAAGCTTGTTCTCTTCTATGATAAGACAATGATTTTTTTTAAGGGAATCAAAATCTTTAAGGAAGAATGAGTTTGGATTGTTTAAGCCAAATTAGTAATTAATTTTTCTTGCATGTTTGGGCAAGGAAATAAGGTAGAGGATTATGCTCTTTCCCCTTGAGGGAAATTAGAAACTTGGACCCTTAGATCTAAACCACCAGTCTATGTCGATCCTTTAGAGGGCCTGCCAGAGTGATCCAACCTTTGGGAATGACCCAAGTGAGCATACTCATTTCGTCGGAGATTCCAACTCACTATAATCAAGATGCTTTGTAGAGAAAAAGACTCCAAAGCTAGATTAATTTCTTCCCCTCAATTCTTGATATCATATATCAAGGGGAAGCTATGTCTGTGCATTGGTTGGCACCGGCCACTGGCTTGCTAAGTGTTGGTGTTTGAAAATGTTACTAGTTTTCAATTACCTTGATGAGAACAAAACACATTTAGGGGCAGCTAACTCCCATTTTCAACATGCCCATTCAAACACCAGGCCAACTATAAGGCTAGACCCTTCTTCTTCTTCAGGCTTTGCAAAACCTAGGTGGGTAGACCTATAGATTCTTTATATGGTACCAGTTATCAAAGCATACACTGAATCTAATATGAAGTAGATAAAACCCTTATTTCTCTTGATAACTCATGAAATAACATCAATCTACAGTAGCTAAATGCAGATCTAGGAATCTCATAACCTAAGTGAGGCCATTTTATTATAGTTCTTCAACATGAAAAGGGGAAAAGTGTTTGATTATTGATGTTGATCTCAAAAAAATGTGATATGAACAACACAATGTTATGATCCTGCAAAATGATCAGTGCCTTATTTATTAGGCAATTCACACATCCTTGAAAGTCACTAACATATGCCATACATTAGGACTTCCTGATCTATCTATCCACTTTGTGAATTAGACATTTGCATCCTTCTGAACCTCATACTCAACTTATCCCTTCATGAAAACTACAATTCTATGATGATGAATCAAGAATTTACATAACTCTTTGAGTCATAAGAAAAATAAATCAACATATACAACCAATAGGTTGCAACTAAGTTCCATATTCTTTGTTTATAAAACACAAAAGATTAGAAACAACATGAATGGGAGACAAGATATCAAAATGAAGATTGACTTGCTACTGCCTTATCATTCATTTCCTTGAAACAAATTACGATAAGATGCATGAAATTTAAATGTAAAGCTACCTAATAGATCTGAACTATCTGCATTCTTATTTCTTGTTGTTCATTACATGAGAAATTTGCTAAAGAATGGTATCACAAATCTGAGAGAACACAAGATTGGAACCCCCCAAATGGAGAAAAGAAAGAATAATATAGCAAGGAAATGAATTCCCAGATTGAAACTGAAGACGACAAGTGTCCATTTAGAATCCCATCTTGTGCAATTGAAAACCTCTTTCATCTTTTTACCCATCTGATATGATTTTCTATTTCATCATTACATTGTAACTAATTTGTAAATATCCCCTGCTAAATGATGAAAACTTGTTTTCCAAAAAATCTGATTTGCCTTAATGAAATATTGATGAAATTGAGATTCAACTGATTTTAAAATGGTTAAAATTTCCTCAAACCTCATTTTCACTGCCTTTTAACCGTATTCGGGTCATTTCCATGCTAGAAATCAATTTTGAACTTTGGCATCTGAATTTAGTTGCAAGATAAGTACTTGACACAAATCCTCATGTAACTTGAACCAATTTCTTCCTGTGTAGAAACTGACTCTAGAATCAAAAAGTTCATCTTCTCCCAATTTTGGTGATATATAACATTGCCTATTTTGTATCTCAGAAACCTCCTGAAAGTCTATTTGAAAATGTCTTCCTATGCTAGAAATGCTCAGATCTACATATTTGATTTTACAAATTTTTGAAAAATTTAAAATTTTCAAAACTAAAAAATTTAGAAGTATCCCCTTTTAATTTAAAAGGTCTGATGTGCATTTTTTCCTAAAAAAAAAAGAATAGAAATATTTTTTATGACTTTCACATTTTCCCTTGGCTTTTAAATCTGAGGTCAAACCTCTGTTGAGCAAGTGCCATGTGGCACTTTGTGATTGGCTAGCCATCTATATAGTGACCATCCTGCTCTGGGCCTAGTGCCACATGGCATGATTCTACATTCCTACATTACTTAAACTCCATGCAACTCCATATTGCAGTTTTGCGCAATCTGTCAATCTGACCACATGGCATCATGTCGCGCAATCTTCATTCTAATCACCATGTCACCATTAATGCATTCTCGTTTAAAATTTTTCTTCCTATGTCATGCTGACATCATCCATATTTAAGTCAAATTTGGAGGCCCACCATGTGGCCACGACCTTTGCCTTTGGAAAAGGCATGTCTTCAAGACACAATGTTTGATGTAAGCATTTCTATTTAAAGATCTTAAATTGCTTCTCCACTATGAATGTGGGATGAACATTTTTCCTCATCTCCCTCTGTAGGAAGGTTCTGATTTTGTCTTCATCCTTGACTAATGTTGGGTGTCTTTATTTACCAGCGTGTTTCCTTTTTAACATGGCCTCTAATGCATGGGCTCCCCTATTTTGGTGTCTCCTTATGGGCTTCCTTTTAAACTTATCTGCAGCTTCATTCATCAAATAGGGTACCCTTCTTTTCGTGGATGTCTATGTCTAGATGTGGGCATGAAATTAAGTTGTTGGCAACTTGTTTATGTGCTGTAGTAACTTCATTCATAGCTGCCCCTATTCACATCTTCATTGTTATTTGATGCATCTATCTCTACTGTGTGAGCTTCTTTATCATTTCCTGGACGACTTTCATTGTCTTTATTTGCATGCCTCCAAACCATTCTTGATATGGATGGGTTGTCTTCTAACGCTGCCCCTTCCTTTGTATAGTAGTGTGTCACTCTTTATAAGGCATGAGTTTCCTCTTTATGGCTAGACACCTAACTCCATGATGTCTCCCCTTTTATTCTAGCTAGCTCCCCTGCATGAGCTCACTTTTTAACTTGTTGTAGGTGATTTAATTTTACGTAGGCAGATTCTCTTTAACATGTGTGGTATTTGGTGTGCCTCTAGTCCTCTAGCACGAGCTTTGTGTTTTGTTGTGTGGGTGCTTAAAAGATGTGGAAGCTCTCCTTCTGTTAGCTAGCAAGTGGCTTTCCATGGCCACTTTTATTTCCTTTGAACCTGCTGCCTCTTTTGCTCTTTACAACATTAATACTTTGCCCTATTTCTTTATATGCATTGGTTTCTTGTTTGGTCTTTCAAGAACAATTCTTTTCTATTTCAAAGACTGGTTTAAATAATTGTGCCCTTTATTGGTATCAAAAAAATAAATATTGTATGCTTTGTCTATATTGACATTTTAGAGTACACTTCATTTTCCAGGGTGAAAGAAAATAATTTGCCCATGATTCCATGTTGAGTACAAGTAACCCTTTCAAATGGCTTCATTTTCTTTCCATGTGGGCTCATGAATGGCACCTTTTAAGTATTTTCAAAGGCATCTTCTTCCTTATTTTTTACCCACAATCCTCACACTTTTATTAGACATAAACATATCAAGATGTTTAACAAATGTACACATCAGGACCACTAACAAAACCTTGATATCCATGGTATTGATAAAGCTGATGGAATCAGTCAGGCCCCAAAGAGGGTCCAGCTAAAAAAATTTCATTTTCAAACACCTGATTCATCCAACTGATCCACCAACCTTCTCAGATTAACTGGAAACCAAATCGACTAATGAATTATCATAAAAAACTCATTTTTATCACCTATGTACCATTGTGAAAATTGTGTCAAGAGGCCTGTTTCCTGGCTTTAAAAATTGATGAAAACATTTGGAAAAGTTTTGAAACTTAGGATCCCTGTTCTCTCTAACATGTTCAATAGGTCTACAAAATCTTGTCGCATGACAAAATTAGTATCAAAAGATATTGATTGTCAAATTTGACCACTTAAAGACACCTGCAAATAAACATGTTAAAAAAATTGGAAAGTGCATTCAGAATTAGCTTCAAAAACTGGGTAAATTGACACATGGGAGGACAAAAATTGGGGCATTGATTCTTTGTCATGACGACATTATGGATCTATGATTTGGGCTCATGAAGAATAATAGGACGTGTTTGGAAAGTGGTTAAAGTAGGCTACTCAAAATTAGCAGATTGGAAACACTGGCATAAAATCATTTTTTGTAAATGGAATTGACCTAGAAAACTTTGAAGACAGATTCATTAAGACTTACAAACTAACACAATTATAATATTTTTGGAGGAAAAAACATTGGTACAATCCATTAGATCTCACCAATCACCAATTAGGAGTTATAATGCCATGAACAGGGGTACTGACAAATCTACAAATTTTAACACCGGTAAAAAGATACAAATTGCATTTGGAATCGCATTTGAAAACTAATCAAACAAATTTGTCATAAGCTAAAACTTGAAACATAACAAGTCTCTGACATCTCAAATGCAATGCAAAAGAAATTTTAACATTTTGGTCAACTGGTCAAAAGTTATAACACTGTAAACATGGCTTCCTAGAATTATGAACATTTTGCAAATGTGTAAAAATAGTAACTAACCAACTTTGAGGGATTCAAAACCTAATTAAACGAACTCAAAATGACTTGAAATCTAAAACATAGGTTCTCAAGTATGGAAATTAGATACTCTCAAAGTGGTGAGTCCTAAAAAATTTTTGGTTATGAGATATTCATTGGCAAACACAACCTCCTGTCGCTGTTTAACACTTAGGTGAAAATGCAAATTTGGAACTAGCTCAAAACAAGACTTTGCCAAATGACTCAGAATGTCAATTTATCTTAATGGAACAAGTAGACAGGCTGAATGGAAGGTGTTAGAAATATTGAACACCTTTTAGGCCTCATACTAATAGCTGGGTACAATCTCATCAAAAGTGCATTCATAGGGCTTGGTTTGACTTAAAATTTGAAATGGGGCTAAAAATGAAGCATGCAATTTTTCGTCCCAACACTAAGCAAGTAGTGTGCACTTTCAGATGCTGGTGTGGGTTGCTGGCCTCAACTTTTCTTCCAGAGCCACCGAGGATTAATTTGAACAGAAGCCAAGTAGAAATGTCTTAGTTAGAAGCTACCTGGTTCACCTTCGAAAGGAGGCATAATCTTTGTGCAAGGAGAGGGAAGAATCTCTCCTATAGAACTCACCATAGGCATGCTATTGGATGTAAAAAGGTGGTATACATGTTCATCCCCTACCATAAGGGTGCTCGTTCAACATATACTATTGAGTCCTTTGATTATACCAAAAACACAAGCACCCTCTAGGGGGTGACACGACTATTTGAGGTACACACATGCGCATAAGATGTGGGAAAAAGGTTTTACCTTCTCTACCATTTTTTGTTTCTAGGGATAAATCATGTTTTTTATTGAGTCCTAAACATGTCCAAACTTGCTCAAACAAACTGAAAGTCAAGACTCCCCTGTCCCTCTGAGTTGCTTTGCCCTCAGTTGGATTGTATTCGACTACTACTTGCTTCCTATGTATTTTGAAAACACTTGCCTTGTTCAAAACCAAATTCTATTTAAATAGTTGAAAATCAACCTTTCTATCTATATAAAATCTAATGAATGAATCAACAATCTGTCCAAAACTGTCTGAAATCTTCAAAGTCTTTTCAAAATCTAGTTTAGTTGTCGGTTTGGTTTCCATTTTCGCACATAGTTTCCAAACTTTTGTATGAATACTTATTGTCCTACCACTTCTTCATGCAACTTTGTCCAAGTTCTCATGCAAATAGTTGCACATCTCCATGTGAGATCTAGCCTTTGTGTCCTTATTTTATTGTCAAACCTTGCACTTCTTTGTGTAGCCTAGAGCACATCCTTGTGCAAAATTCTAATGTTGTCCTATGTCCTTGCATGGCCCTATGTACTTTCTAATGGGCCTCTTAGAGGATCTTTACATGAGATCTTGAGTTTGAACTGTCAAGTTAGTTTGCTAGAGCTATCTATGCTCTGTACCAAGTTTGTTTCCTACATTGGTTTACTATTTCTCTATCTGAAAATAGTCCCAAACAGTGGCATCTTGCTTAGCTAATGACTTGTAATACATACTTTAACTAGTCTTGTCTCTCAATTATCTTGCTCTTGTCTTTTAGTGCTTGTTGTACTCTATGTCATGATAGTCATAATCTTTGGCTATTCTAGCCTTCAAATAAGACTATTTGTACCTTAGTATACTGCACTCTTATCTTTCTTTTCTGAGACTACATTCTAGTGTGGTCCTTGTCTAAGCTTTTGCTTTTTGTCATTGTCTATGACTATGACAACTTGAGTTATGTTCTAAAACTTGGCTATCACTACTTGAAACATAGTACATCAAAATGGCTAACAACAAATGTGCTAAATCCAATATTCCTAATGAGGAAGAAAAGCTACTTATTGCAAACATGAAGCAACAAATCCAATCAATGAGTGCTCAACTTCAAAAGCTAAAGGAGGAAGATGAAACATCATCGAACAAATTCTCCTTGAGAGAAATTTTCCCTTCCTTCTATGACAACCAAAAGTCACATTCTTATGATCATGAATACAAGATATCTGAGAACCCTTCACAAACACCCAAGAAATCTAGAAATATCTTTGAAGAAAAACCTTGTGAACCTAAACCAAAGCGTGGTTTCACACCTATGGGAAAATATTATGAATAAATCTTGGAAGAACTTCTTGAAGAAAAAATCATTATTTTACCTAAGGCCACTTTGGCAGGAGTTTCCTTTATGAGTAACTATTGTGCCTACAACAGACATAATTTACATAAAACTTCACATTGTAAGGAGCTAAAAAACAAGATCCAAGATCTCTTTGATAATGGCAGAATTTGAAAGTATAAGCTCTCATCTACTATAGATTCTACTCTCAAGAAGGATCAACATCATGAAACCATGTCTATCAATGGTTCAAATGCAACTTCTACTTTTTCCAACATGCCATCACCTTCTAAAGTGTCTAAACTTTCCAACATACCTCCACCAAACAAAGCACCTATTTCTTTTGCTATTGACTATGTGTATCCTCAAGGGTTGCCTCTAAAGTAAACCCAAGCTAATCTTGACTTGGCTACAAGCCTCTCCCATAATACTCAAACTAAAGATCCAAAACCTTCATTTTTTGCTATTCCCATTATTCTCACTCCAACTAGCACTTCACTATCTCTTTAGGAGCCTATCACACAAACTCTACATCCTACCTTGTCCTTAGAAGTGGATCCATGTCAAGAGGATTTAAAATAATCTAAAGATCAAGATCAAGAAGCCTCACATATCCCTCAAGATGTCATCCCTCCATCTCAAGAACCATGTAGTCCTCCATCTCCCATATCGTACCCCTCTACTAAGTAAGATCATGATATTACTTTGACCATCCTTAAGGAGATTATAAAAGACCAAGAGAAGGATACTTTTCCTCTACTACCTAAGATTCCTTTTGAAGAAAGTGTTGCCTCAATCTCTTGTTCTACTTCACTACATTCACTTCAAAACTATTCTCATGCTTTAAATACTCCTGTCAAAGGTATTGCTCCTATAATAGTTACTAATAAAACTATTAATGGCTTTGGTCATGTTCCTCACTCTAAAGATGCTGATATCCCTACTCATGGTCCATTCACATCTTCTAAATATATCCTTGGTCCCTATCCATCTAAGCTAAAACCTTCAAGTCTTCCATCCATATTGGGACCTTATGTTCCTCTATCTCCTACTTTCACTCTCAGCTCATTACACATTCCTCCTACCCTATGCCAACATCAATAAAGATACACATACTTGAACTCTTCACATTCACCTTTCCATCTAAACCAATCATATTGGCCTCATTCATCCACAAGTCCCAAGTCCTTTGGAAGCAATTTGGATTATCAACTCAAACACAAGTGCATGAATCCATCTTCAAAATTTCACTATGTCTCCTCTAATCGACATGTGAATGTAAAGAAGAAAAAAACAAAAAGGAGATGGCAAAGGTCCATTTTTCAAAGATCTCAATCAAAGAAAGTATGGGTTCTTAAATCTTTTATTGAAGAAATGCATTCCAAAGCATCTAATGAAAAATCAAAAGCTATATGGATTCCCAAGTCTCTTTTAAAGGACTTGAATATTAAAAACAAATCAAAAAACAAATCAAAGTTGACATTCAAGCTTCCAAAGGTTTCCACTCCATCTTCTTCCCAACATCTTCCTAAAAAGGTTTCAAAACCTTCTACCCCACCTTCCTCCAAAATTATTCCACTGCCTCATACATCTAAACCTCATACTATTTCATCCATATTTCCTCAATTATTCCACTACCCTTCAAGGTGTGCATTAATGTTGATATTGTCCACTTTTTGTTCTACCCTTGCACATCCTTTTCAATACCCTATCAACTCCACCTTATATCCTCCACCTTTTATCCTTCCATCCCATTTATCTCATCCATAGCCTAAAACCTTATCCTCCATATATCTTCTCTACTATCTCCCTTCCATTACCCTATCGGTATCTTTTAGCACACCTTTCTATGGTCTTGGCTTATCATGATTTATCCTTCCAATTGGAGCACTATTCAAATTGAAGAAGGCTTGAATTCTTTCCAAAAACTCTAAAAATCCAAAAAAGAAAAAGTGCCTTGGTGAAAACTTGGAAACAAGCACCTTGGTAGCAAAAGTAAAGAAAAATAAATCTGACCTATGGTTAAAACCACTACTTATGGCACCTTGGACAAGTACCATGATGAAAACCTAGTAAACAGGTGTCATGTGTAATTATTTTATCCATGACATCCTATCATGATCTTGCTTATCCTTCAGATGTCCTCATCTCAAGTCATTCACCCATAACCTCCATAACAAACTTTTCTATCCTATTCAGTTAACCCTTTAGTCTTGATCAATGAAAGAAAGAAGAAAACTCAATTATTAGCAATATCTTGACATGGTCATTTTCTTGGATTACTTACACAATACCCTTCATTACACCATGAGCTTAGATTGTTATATCTTTTTCCCTTGCTTGGGTAATCTTGTGAAGGCTTTCCTTGAGGGTAACATTCACTACTTCATACTCCTTTCTTTTCCATCTTTGCTTATCCACTCACTTGCTAGTACATCTCATCCTACACCTTGCTAGACATTAGAACAAAATAAAGGTGATCTTTCTTCAGAGCTAGTCATCTTTGACAAAGTTCTAAAAAATTTGAAAAAATCATAAAAATCAAAAAAAGTCCTGAAAAAAATTATTACCCTGGTGAAAACCTAGCAATAGGTGCCTTGGTAACACCAAAAAAATTGAAAAAATTAAAAATAAAAATAAAAATTCAAAAAGAGAAAAATACAAAAAAATTGAGAAACAAAAAAAATTGAAAAACAAAAAAAATTGCCATTACTGAAAACCTGGTAAACAAGCACCTCTTGTTCCCAATGCTCCATCCTACAGTGCATCTTCTGGCTATTTTGTACAGTCACTTTCATGCTTTTGCTTTCCTACTTTTCTTGCTTTCTTCTCATGTATCTATGGATTGAGTCTTGTCATAGCTCGAGGGCATTCCCCTTTCAGTGTCACTATTTTTGATATTCTTCTCATAGAATCTCCTTTGTGACAGTCACCAGTGGTCCTCACTACATCTGCCTACTATTTCCAGTATCACTCTTCTGAGATTCTCCTCATAGTATCTCTATCACAATAGTCACCAGTTGTTTCAGCTGTGTCTATCTACTGTTTCTTGGGTCAAGTCTCCAGATTCCTTTATGGAAGATCTCTCTTGCTTCAGTCACCAGTCATTTTGGTTGTGTTTGTCTACTATAGCTCAGTCCTTCTTAGGATCTTCATTGTGAAGATTCCTCTTTGACCTCAGTCACTAGTCGTTCTGACTACATCTACCTACTATTGTCACCCTACTAAAGAGATTTCTTTCAAATATATTTTGGACAGTGACACTTGACATCAATCCCAAAATGTTGAACTTAAAAGTGATATACTTGTTTGGATATGATGAGCATTTTTTTTCTTTGTTTTTCTTTATCATATCTCCTTGAGAAACTCGATGATGTCATCCTCAACTAGAGAAGTAATGACTAGGGGCGTGATCTTTTCTTTTCTTTCTATTTGCACTTTAGTCCCAATTAGTTGACATATTCCTATAAGAGGGGTGTCTACTATAAGAGTCCCCATCTTGTATTGGATGGTCATGCGTACCTCAACTCCTTTTATATGAGTATGTCAATAACATTGATTCTTCTCCTTGTTTATTGGAGTGAACTCTTCATGCTATAGTAAATATTGATACTCATCCTACTAAGTGAATGTATGGGTCACTACAAGTATATCTAGAACACTTCTATCTCAAGTTACAAATGCAAGGGTCATTGTGGATAGAATAAATACTGAATACTTAGCATAAGATGGATCTCCCATGTGTTTGGTGTGTCTATCATACAAGCAACATTCTCCTCATCCTAGCATTTATGCTTTGATGCTTATGTTAACTTGCTATATTAAAAGGGACAAATGTTCTGGTCATTCTAGCTTCTTGTGCCTCGAATGCTTATGTTTAATGCTGACAAACCTATAACGTATGTTCTATTCATTTTCCCATGATTGAAATGTCAGTGGGAATTATATAACATACATGCTTTGTTCTATATCCAGTGATGATAAATTGTCGAGGCTCGGTAACTACACCTAGGGTTGCATTTAATATAATCTTGCATTACATACTTCACTTGCATAAGCATGTGATTTAATTGCAAATCTACTTTCACCTTCTCTGATGAGGGATTACTAATCTCTTCAAAGAATCATGTTCTTTCATGAACTACACAAATGATTGATTAATCACCCTCTTGGCTACTTTGGTTGCTTTGAACCCATTTTTTGGTATCGAATTTGAAATCTAACACACTTAAGTGGCTCAAAATGCATTTTAAAATTTTTTGTGCAATTCAAATTTTTTTGATACTTTGCGATTCTTGGAATATTTTCAACTCAAACTTGGTCTTTTGGACCTTGAAATCACTTCAAATCAACTTCCAAATTTCTTTAGATCATTCTGATCTCTTCATTTTTCTTTAGATCATTCTGATCTCCATATTTCTTCAAATCATTCTGATCTCTCCCAATTTCTTCAGATCATTCTGATCTCTTCATAATTCTTCAGATCATTCTGATCTCTCCAAATTTCTTTAGATCATTCTGATCTCTTCATATTTCTTCATATCATTCTAATCTCTTCATATTTCTTTAGATCATTCTAATCTCTTTATATTTCTTTTGATCATTCTGATCTCTTCATATTTTCTCCTGATCATTCTGATCTCTTCTATATTCTGCTAAACCTTGGATTTCTTCTATATCTTTCATTATTCTCCTTACATCATACTTCTGGTGTGTTAGTTTTCAATTTCACTCCCAAGGAGGTAGGATGATTACATCATTGAACTAAATGTAACTCAATCTCAATCTCATTACTTGGGGCATCTGGTTCCCATCTTATGTCCTTATCACTTGGGGCATCTCATCACTCAGGGCATCTTGCCCCCTCTTATCTGGCATCTTTTCCATCTATCTTATATTTTCATCAAATTGATCAATGTTATAATAGCTCTTCTTAGAGTTCGATGTATATGTATTGGGACAATCTAAACCCTGACTCTTGAGGATCAAGCCTTGTTCTACAGATGATTCTACACCTTATGATTGGAACTTGTTATCTTTTATCAATCTCAAGTATCTAGGTGTTCTATCTATATCCTTGAAGGTTAATCTTCCTTTTGGAGATAATATTCTAAATGCTATCAATCTTGGTTATCTAGGTGTTCTACCTAGATCCTTGAAGGTTAAGCTCCATTCTAGAGATAATCTTCTAAATTCTATCAATCTCAGGTATCTAGGTGTTCTATCTGGATCCTTGAAGGTTAAGCTTCATTCTACGATAATCTTCTAAATTATATCAATCTTAGGTATCTAGGTGTTCTATCTAGATCCTTGAAGGTTAAGCTCCATTCTAGAGATAATCTTCTAAATTCTATCAATCTTGGGTATCTAGGTGTTCTATTTGGGTCCTTGAAGGTTAAGCTTTGTTCTGGAGATAATATTCTAAATCCTATCAATCTCGGGTATCTAGGTGTTCTATCTAGATCCTTAAAGGTTAAGCTTTTTTCTAGAGATAATCTTCTAAATGCTATCAATCTCAGGTATCTACGTATTCTATCTAGATCCTTGAAGGTTAAGCTCTATTCTGGAGATAATCTTCTAAATGCTATCAATCTTGGGTATCTAGGTTTTCTATCTAGATCCTGGAAGGTTAAGCTCTATTCTGGAGATAATCTTCTAAATGTTATCAATCTTAGGTATCTAGATGTTCTATCTGAATCCTTGAAGTTTAAGCTCTATTCTAGAGATAATTTTCTAAATTCTTTCAATCTTAGGTATCTAGGTGTTCTATCTAGATCCTTAAAGGTCAAACTTTGTTCTGAAGAAACCTTTTAAATGCTTATAATTTTAGGTATCTAGGCATTCTACTTGGATTCTTTGGGATTAAGCTCTTTTCTAGAGATAGTCCTTAAAAGCTTATCAATTGGTCTTCGTATCATCAACTTTGGAACCAATCTCATCCTCGCATCATGCTTTCTAATTTTCTTTGAATTGAATGTGCTATTCACACATTCATTCAAAGAGGGGCAAAATGTAATACCCCAAAATTGGCTCATTGCCATCTTAACTAATTCTAGTCTATTTTGATCAATTCTAAGACCTATTCTAATAGAAAATTCTTATTATGCTACTCACTACTTGACTTAATTGTCAAATGCAAAAAATCCTAATTTGCATTAATCATGTGATTCATTTAATTCCTAAAGTATTGACTCATATTAGTTGCATTAAACCTATTGATTATGATTTAATTTAACTTGAAGTGTTTATACTTTAATTAAATTAAATTATATCCTAAGGCTAATGTACTAAAGAATTAAAAATATTTAATTTAATAATAATGCTCACTTTAATTAATTGAATGTGATTATTCAATTAATGAAAAAGGCACTTATGAGGTCATATCTTAGTTTATTAAATTAAATAATATCTTCAAAATCTTCTCTTCAGTTCCAAAATGGAAAATCTAAGTGAACTATCTCTTGAAAAGGAATTAAATTAGTTAACTCCTTATTTCACTCATGAAAAGCTCAGATAACTCTTCTTTCTTAAAGAAGTTTCCATTTTAACTAAATCTTGCTTTAATCTTGACCGTTGATTGAAATCAATCTCAATCATTGATGAATTTTGGTAAAATCTATTTAAGAGACTCTCATCTCTTCATTTTGGAGGATGAATTTGGAATTTTCATCGAATTGCTGTTGAAATTCATACTCACATTTGCTCACATTTTCTCACATTTTTGCATACATCTTGCATTCTTAGTTTAAATTCATTTAGCTTAATTATGCATAGGTTAATCTAGTTTTGTTTGAATTATTCCTAGATTAGAATGCATTTCTCATTCTAGATTAATCTGCACAATCATATAGATTAATTTCATTTCTTAAATCCTTCATTCTTAGAGGGTCTGGTTGCCTACACCTCAAATATGAGGATATTAAATAGGAAAAATCCTTCTAGATAGAAGTGGCTGATTCTTGAATGAACAATCCAATGTTCATTTCAGGATGAATCCACAAATAAGGACCATGTTGAAGTGTGTGTGTTAGCATAGGCCACATTTCCACCCATACATAGGGAGAAAAATCATGATGAATGAGTGCATACTCTCCAATGATGGGTAGGTGCTGGAACTTTGGTGAGTACATCAAGACCTTCTTTGTAGTTTTCATGCTTTTTCATGCTTTTATGTCAAGGTCAAATAGAGTCAAATAGGGGTTGTTGGGCTAGGTAAGGGCATCCAAACACCCCAACCACACTCAAAATGCATCCAAATACATCATGGGCACACTTGGCATGCCAAAGTGTGCACTAAGTGCACTTGATATGACATGTGTGCCCTAGGCATAGTAGGGGCCCCAACTGCACCCTTGGATGCTCCAGGGGTTCGAACAGGGTCTAAATGAGCACAAATCAACCAGAAACTTGGGGTGGACTAGCATAACCCTAGGAGGATGTTAGAAACATGTAGAGATATAGTCAAAGGTAGTCAAAGTGCTCAAAATTTTGTCAAAATGAGGATAGATGTAGGTCAAACTTAGGTAAATGCTAACAAAGAACAGTGCAAAGGGCCTAAAAGGGTACAAATGGACTCAAAATAAATCAAAAATTTGATCACATGTTCAAAACCCTAGGAGGACTTGAAAAAATAGGTTAACTAAGGATAGAATGGTTATAAAAAGGTCAAAACTAGTTAAACTTAGGTCAAATGGAGGAAAAAGGTTGATATATGGATAGGGATAGGGTGAAAATGATGCAAATGAGCTCAAAATGACTTGAAACTTGGTAAACATGTTCAAAACCCTAGAAAGAGTTAAAAAAATAAGTCAAATGAGTCAAACAAGCTTAGTAAAATTCAAACTTAATCAAATTAGAGTCAAACTAAATCAAACTTGGGCCAAAAGTAGGGTAAATTAGATACAAAACCATAGGAGGTTGAAATGGACTATATGATTATCTAGGAGGAGCTTCCCTTATTATCAATGAAAGGACATAGGCTGCAGAGTCTTGTGTTACATCACTAGATGATAGTTGGTGAGTGGGGGATCTTTGCTAGTCTTGGTTTATATCATGTTACATTCATGCCAAAGGTGAGGATGAATAGGGTTCTACTAATAGCTTTGACAGAGAGATGGCGCTTGGAGACTAGTTCATTCCATCTCCTGATGAGGGAGGTCATTGTGAATTTAGAGGATGTATGGCACATTCTTAGGATCCCTATTCATGGAGATTTGTCAATGGACAACCCAACTTAGGATGAGCAGCACTACAACACTTATTTGGATGCAAAGATGTGGAGTTAGGAATTCTAGATTACAAGATTGGTTGGGATGTATTGATGGCACATCATGAGCAGTTGATAGTAGTGATTTACTAAGTGATGGCTGAATTATTGATTCCTAATAGGTAGGAACATGGATTCCCTATCAGATGGGTTTGAGTTCTAGAGCAGATGATCATGGAGGGTACTATGTTTTCCTAGGGCCCATGCATGTTGGCAATGTTGTATTATTATTTGCATCAGGTGGTATACAGAGGTGGGTTCTCATTTATCACTAATGGTACATTGTTATAAATATGGGTGTACATGAACATTGTACTATTTAGGCTTCTTGTAGAGCAAGAGTTGATGGAGGAAATGCCTTATGCATACAATTATAAGAGTGTACTAGCACGAGGACCACTAATGTACATGAGGTACTTCTGATACCAGATAGACACTATGACATAGTTTATCTAGAGACCTTATAGAGATTTCCTTGAATGCGATGATGATGATATTAACCTACCATACTATAGGCAAGAGTACTATCTCATAGGCCGCATAGTGATTGGGCACTTGGTGATAGAGATGTACCTACCAGAGTAGGTATAGAGATAGTTTGGTGAGATATAGGATGTACTAACTAGTGTAGAATTATTTTCCCGATCTAGAGCCAAGGTCTAAGAGTGGGGAGAAACCATCAGGACATAGGTGGCATATGCATAGATAGAGTAGTTAAAACCAAGGATATGGTGGTAGTAGCAGATGTAGTGGATGAAGGCATGATGGAAACATATGAGAGATGGTTTCCACATCAACATTTGAGGCCTTTGACAGATCCAAAAATAATAGTACCATGAGTGATGTCTTAGGTAGAGAACGATGGGGAGGATGATGATGAGGAGGAGGATAGGAGAGAAGATGAGGAGAGAGGAGAGGATGAGGAGGAGGATGAAGGAGATGATGATGCTAAGGAGGAGGATAGAGGCAATGATGAGGAGGAGGAGGAGGATGGGGGCGATGATGAGGAGGGGAGAGATGAGGATGTTGAGGATGATGCAAGGGGTGATGATGAGGATGTTGAGGGGGAGGATGAGGGAAATGATGAGGAGGATGTTGAAGGAGAGGATGAGGGAGATGACAATGAGGAGGGTGGAGATAGTGGGGGTGGGGATGGTGTTGGAGGTAGTGACAAGGGAGAGGATGAGGATGACTATTGGGAGGCTAGGGACGATGGTAGTGAGGGAGGTTATGAGGGTGACATGGGTGTAGATGCAACTATTATGGATATGGAGGGGGATCTAGTGGACTATACCAATAGGGCACTAGTATTAGTGGAGGTAGTACCTAGTTAGTTAGAGCTAATGGAGGTGATTAGAAATCTATAGAGTCAGTTGGATTGGGTTGTGGTAGAGAGGGATGTCATGACAAGAGAGAGGCATATAATTGTAGTAGAGAGAGGTTAGGCTATGGCTAAGAGAGACATCATGGTGCACTGAGTAGAGATGGTAGTAAAAGAGTTTCAAGAGTTCATTAGTAGCATTAGAGATGAAAAATTTTGAGAGATGGTGATGATGACGAGTAGGGTACACATGGAAGCATAGTACCAGAGGGATCAGTATGAGAGACTGGTGACACTAATGTAGAGAGTAGATAGTTTTGGTGCATCAAGATCTCACTCCCATAAGATACATAGGACATAGAGCAATGTAGGGGTGATGAGGCCTATGAGGCCACCACAAAGAGTAAAGGTATCATCCTCGAGGATAGATAGAGGTTGCAAGGCTAGGGACAAGATGGGATGATACTAACAGACTCATGTATAAAGGGGCTACTCTATTTTTATTTTTGGTTTTTGTTATGCTCTTTCATGGTTCATGCCTACATGCAATTAGTATTAATGTAAAACATGGTCATGTACTCTGATACTTTTGTGAGACATTTATGAGATGTAGTTATGTTATGATGACTATATGAGATGGATTATGCTTATGCTTTTTATATGGATGCATTTATGCTTTTTTATGTGGACTTTTATATGATTTTATCTTGCATTGATTTATCACATGTTATGAATAGGAAAATCCATCTTTTTTTTTTTTGCCACATGTTTTTCTCATGAATGAACGCCTAATGCAATGTAAATGATATGTAATGAATGTAAATGAAATATAAAATGATATGGAATGAATACTAATGAAATTTAAAATGATATGGAATGAATCCAAATGAAATGTGAAGATAATATAACTATCATGTTTATGAAAAGATTTATTGCTTTTGGTCATTTTGGACTTTTGACATATGCAAGAATGTAGGGCAATAATGCTTTTGATGTATCAAAGTACAAGACCAAGGTAGAAGATTAAGAAGACATAGAAGATGGAGGAGATGAGATAAGGAAGTGTTAGTTATGATGGGAAGACTTTTTCTTTCATAAAGTGCATTATATGTCAAATGGAGCTTTATCTTGATATGGAAAATGGAATGCAACACATCATGGCATAAAGGGATAGAGTGAAAAATGCAAACCTTTTTCATAAACAAGCATGATGTAGATAGAAAATGACCTTGTCCTTCTTGAAGCATATATACATGCCCCAGACTCTCAATGGTACATTGTAATAGATAGAAAATAAAAGATGACCACAAACCTTCCTGACCATCCTTATAGATCAATTTATATCATCAAGTGGCATAGGAACATGATCAAAGAAAAGAAAAAAGAAAAAATAAATCACACACTAAACAATGTGAGCCAACAACTATTCTTGTCCATTATAGCATTCTTTTTAGTATTTTAGGTCTTCAGATAGTGTTTGATAGGTTGATCATGTGATGTTTGGTTTAAGGATTCAGTTGATAGGATAGTGTGAGTGTCGTGGATATGAAATGCTTTGAATTTTAGTCTACAAAACTACAAGTGTTTATGTAAAAAGGATGATTATGTACAAGGTTTATTACAAATTTTTATGGGTTCTATGATTTTTAGGGTTTTTGAGGATATTTTATGTTTTTGTGTGACTGGTTTCTTCAGGACATTTTACAATTTTTAGGATTTACTTCATGACAATTTATGATTTTTAGTAATTTTTTTCATGACATTTTATGAATTTTATAGATTTTTTCATGATTTTATTTAAATTTTTAGGATTTTTTCAAGATCATATTTGAATTTTTAGGATTTTTTTAGGATTGTAAAAGCATATACAAGTGTTATGTCCAATCTATTATGTGATAATTCCAATGGATAAAAAGTGCTTAGGGATATGTCCCCAGTTCAAGTTCAAATTCATGCACCATGTAGGTAATATGCCCCCAGACAAGACACAAACTATGTACAAAAGCCAGTGACAAAGTTTGTATAGATTGGTGATACTTTAGATAAGGTAATAATGGACATTAACCAATTTGTGGGCCATGATCAAGGAGTAAGGATGTCTTGCAATAGGAAGGATATGATCAAGGAATAACAAAAGCGAAGAAAACCAAATTGAATCCCAATAGATGGAGGAGAAACAACTGATTACACATGGTGCCTATTTATCGGGTTTTCACCATGGTACTTGCCCAAAGTGCCTATTTGCCAATTTTTCAATTTTGTGTAAAATTTTTCTCTTGACTCAAATTTTCATGCCAAGATGCTTGGTTGCTAAGTTCTCATCAATGCATCCATTTTTTCATGATTTTTTTCACATTTTTCTTTTCTTTTTTAGGACTTTTTGCTAGTTTTTGTTATTTTTTCTAGACTTTTAGACAAAATCAAGAATGTAGCTAAAATATGCTAAGAAGAAATTTTTTGTTGATGTTTCAAGCTAATAATTTGTGGATCCATGACAAAATGTAACTATGCAAGATTGGTTCCAAATCTGTAGCTAAAATCAAACCATTGGAAAGGCCTTGAGATATACCATCATATAAAATGTGTAAGATAATGTCTATCTCTCTTGAATCAAGGCATCTAAGGATAATTGGGTCAAAATATTCTTATTATGGGATGTAACTGATGATGATAGACTCAAAGGCTTCATGGATAGGGGTTTTATTTTGGGTGTTGGTTAGGTTAGGTAGTTGGATTTGGGAATACACAATTGGATATAAGGAAGGATTGGGAGGATTGAGACCAATGACTTCCCACATGAATGCTAATTAGGAGAGCTACAAAAGACTTTGTGGCATGTTGAACACTAGAACACTGATATTCATGGCATCATCTTTTTCATTTTGTATCCTTGGGAGCTACATAGCTTTTGATTTCTCATGGTCTAATGGCACCTTTCAATTTTTACCAAGAGACCTATACTCATTATTTATTTCTTTGCTTTTAGTTTTGTAACTAGAAGATGGAGTTCACTCCCAACAATATGCCAATGTGTTCACTTCAAGAGAAATTGCTTCTATATTATTGTTGTTCATAATGCCTCCATATATTTTAAAGTCTATTATAAGAGTGTCATCATTGTCAAATCAATCGAAAATTGGTGGTCCATGTTGGTCCCAATCCAATAGTTTAGGATAACTTGAGGGGATGTCATCATTAGTGTTGAATGGGCTTTGATTAAAGGTATAGATATGGGCATTAGATTCTATTGTATCATTGGGGTTATGCTAAGAAGCTAGAGGATTGTTGGTTTCAGGTGGGATATCCTCATATGCCTTTTTATTATTCAAAACATCCATAGTCTTACACGTAGGTACCATAGTACTAGGAGGACCTATTCATAATGGTTTAAATCTAAGCCCCAAACTAGGAGGTCATTCTTTTGTAGTGATAGGTTCAATTATACCTTTCTTCTAAGATCCAAGACCACTACATCCATCATAGCCTTGTTTCTGCATGATAGTAAACCCACTAGGAGATATCGAAGTGGGGTTTTGTTCTACTTATGCTTTTTCCATACAAATGGAAGTATTCTCATTGGTAGAAGTGGTATTTTATGTATTAATCTAAGAATGTTGTGCTTGCAATAGTTGTGATTTACCATAATATTGGGGAGAAAGTGGTGACACCCTAATGTGGGATACTTGAGACATAAAGTACTCTCCACACCCATTATCTTCAATCTTCATCTTTTCCTTGGCCTTATTGACGAGTATATCTACATCCACATATTTAGAGGAATTGATGGATTGTGCTTCATTATTTGTTGAGACTTGGTACATAGTAGCATCTCTTAGATTAGCACAAAATTGGAAAGGGTTTGGATTGCTAGGGATGGTAACCTCCACATTGTTATAGGAAAATTTTAAAAATTGATGATTTTTAGAGGGCATCTCTTTCATAGCATGAAGCCAAGGGTGTCCTAGTATCATATTACAATTCATTTCTATATCTAGGACATGGAATAATGTATCTTCAGTAGCCAGACCAATTTTTGGTATATATGATGATGCCCTTGGAGAAGTGTTCACCATCATCATAAGATTTTATGTTGATTCTATGAGAGGGGTCCACATCTTCCTCAAAATAATCCAAACCTTTGACAACCTTAAGATTATAGATGTTCAATCCTACTCCTCCATCTATTCAGACACGTCTGACTTTGGCATTATGGATGGAGACTTCAAGATGAAGGGGATCATTGTGGTTGTGTCTTTCCTTTGGAATATCCTAAGGAGAAAAGGTAATATGCTATGAGGCAGATAGGTTCCCAACCATGGCTTGGAACTAGGAAACATCTATGTTATCTAGGACTACTAACTCTTTAAGGGCTTGATCAAAGATCTTGTGATATTGGGGAGATGTATGTAGTAGGTCCAACATGGATATTTGTGCAAGGGTCTTACCGAGCTATTCAACAAGGCTATAGTCAGATGAAATAGGAACAACAGGTCTACTAGGGGATGCATGTCTAGTAGAAGTAGTAGGTCTAGATGGAGCTCTAGGTAGAATGATCTTGGTATGATGTGTAATGATAGTGCCATGAGGGTCTTTAGCCTTTAATTTGAATGTGGATATGTGGGAATTTGACTCATTAAAATAGTTGATAGTGTAGCCATAACCAACGTACATGTAATTCACATTACCTTGTGAGTTTGAGTTTAAACTATAGGGTTGCTCTTTGTTGTGATTTCCCAAAGAATCTTTGAAGATAGTGTGATCAAAGTTAGATGCTAGTAGTGTTGGATTGAATATGATTATGCCATCATTAATAAGGTCATGTATTGCATGCTTTGGTTAGAAACATGATGAGGTCTTATGTCCTTTGTTATGGTGGTAATCACAAATTTTTTTATCATCCCACCAAGAAGCTTTAGTCAATGGCTCATATTTGATTATGGGTAACTATAGGAAGTTATTACTAAGTAATTATTCAAGTTTAGTTTCAAGAGGTATCCCCAATGGTGTAAATTTTCTATCTTTTGTTCTAGGATGTCTTCAAGGTCTATCTTGCATGGAAGTTTCAGTTTTCTATTATGGAGGTGATGTCTGATTGCGAGTTTGTGAATTCATAGGGTTTTCACCTTTCAAAGTCAGCTAAGGTTCTACTATGCTAATCATACATGCATCCACAATGTCATCATTAGTCAAATTCTTGTTTTTGGAGAAAAAAATTGTGTTTTCATTAGACAAGTTGGTGTTTTTGTTTTCCTTGTTCATCTTGAGGAGTCCCTTATGGATAAGAGAATATTCAATACTAGCCTCTTTTTTCATCAATTTAGAAATGGTACTTGGAATTTTGATTTTGAGTTCATACATTAAGTTAGGGACTAGGTTTTCAATGCACAAGTTAACTTGTTTTTCTTCAGTAATGTCTAGTGAGCATTGACTAACTAAGCTTCTACTACATAGTAAGAATGTGATAAATGGTTCTCCCATCTTTTGTTTAGTTGAACAAAAATTAGAAAAAATCACCTCATTCATAATGTTAAAGGAAAAGTGGGAGATGAACTTGTCTGCAAGTTTTGACCAAGATTTGATAGTGCCAAGAAGTTTGGAGTACCATTCAAGTGCGGGCCCACCTAGAGAATGGGGGAACAATCTCATGAGGTAAGTGGGCTCATCACTGAGTTCAATACAAGAGGCACAAAATTTTTGGATGTGATCAATAGGGTTTCCTTTTCCTCAATATTTTTCAAACCTTAGAGCCTAAAAGTGTTTTGGAAATGGAGGCATACACAAACTTTTATCAAATGGATTAGGATGTAGGTCCCTTTCTATATATAGAGCCTATTTCTTTTGGACTCTAAATTCCTTGACTTGTTTGGAAATTTGTTTGAATTGTTGCAATAGCTCTTCATTAGGGTTTTACATGATAGGTTTCCCTTCAAGTATTGTGTGCCTATGAGTAGACTATTTATTGTAGTGAGAACTATGTCTACTCGGTTTTGACATTTCTATATCTGATGAGTTTCGTGATGTGTGACTAGGTAGTGGAGGTATGTTAGTACCTCAAAGAAAAAAGGGTCCCTATTGTGTTACATGTTGGGTTACTTGTTATGGTATTTGATGTGGCACTTGTTGTGGTATCTACTATGATTGATGTACTATGTGTTTTAGTTGTGCCATTTATTGTGGTTGTTGTTGGGATAGCTCTATTGGTTGCATGTGAGATAATGTATGTGATTGTTGTTTTAGAGGTATCTATTGTGGTTGTTGTGGCATGTGTTTTTTTTTTAACAAATGTTTTTGGTATGCAATTTTTTGCTCAAGTAATCTTTCATGTTCCAACTATTACTTGAGTTGCTCTTGTTGTTTAGAAAACATGGCTTGTTGTTGTTGGATCTGTTATTGATACATTGCATAATTCATGTTGATTTACATTGGAGTGTGTGTTAGGGACATTGGATCCTTGCACCACTTGGGGTTGTTATTGTTATTTTTGATTTTGCTATTGATATGTCACATGTCGGTTGGAAGGATTAAGTCCTTACAAATGTTGTAGGTTGATGTTGTCAGGGTAGTTGGTTATGTCCTCGAGAATCGATCACCATGTTGGTATTGTTGTTTTGGCACATTTTTGTGTTAGAGGTTTATGTTTGGGACATCATATTGACTTGACAGTGAGGCACATTCCTTTTTGGAATAGGTGTAATATCAATAAGACTTTCGTTTGTGTGTCAATATGGATTGTTTCACTTGATGTTTCACATAATTTACTCATGGGAGGTTCCATAACATTTGATGTCATAACACTTGGTACAGTTAGGAGAAAAGGTGCACTTTGTTGATTTGTCTCCAAAGGAGGTATGTTTGGCATCCCTAGAGAAAAAGTCCCTTTAGGCATGTCTTGTTGTTAGATCATGTGATTGAGATCAACTCTTAATGTCCTTTTGGGATACTTAGAAAGAGTCTTGGTTCCCTTCATTATTTTTGGTTCATCAAACAAGGGATTAATTTTGATGTGTTCAAATGTACTTTGAAGGATTTTGATGGTTAATTTTTGATGGGACCTTATAGGAACCATTATTGTGTTTGGAAACTCAAAAGGTTTTTTTTCCCCTTATCTACGTACAAATCAATCATGGGCTATATGTTTTCAATTGTTGTGTTGGTTTGATGTTTGGACTTAGGTCCCTCCAAGTTTGGGTTGAATTTGACAATTTCTTGGGCTGCCAAAAAATTTGAAGTTCTTGCAAAAAAAAATTCTTCACATGCCCTAGCCATTTCTTCATCAGTGATGCCATAGTTAATATTAGAGTCATAAATTAGGTGTACAATACCTTGTTGTGTGTTTTATGTATTAGAGTTGAAGGTACTTGTGTTGGGTTTGCTAAATTCAAAGGAATGTGTTTGTTCATCTTTGGGTGTGGTTAGTACACTTCCACCTCGGGGTGGTATTAGCATGAATATAGGTTCAAATTCAGAACTCCATTGAACCATCCCATGTGTAAGGGAAGTTTTTGAAGGAAATTTCATGGTAGGTGGGTTCTTTAGGGTTTTTTGCATCATCTTGTGGTTATGGTGATCTTCTAGATACATGTTTAAGGGGTCTAGAAGTAAAAGTTGTGATGGATTAATTTGGTCTTTGTCAAAGTTTTTTTGGGCTTTCTTTCTCTTCTTCTATCTTGGATGAGGTTTTGGTTGTGTTGGTGCCTTAGAAAATAGAGGTTGATAAAGTTCTTTAGGTCTTTGAGTTGATTGTGTCCTAGTGAGTGTTGGCATGATACCTAAGAATGCAAATGAAGTGGAGGAAAACCTAAATGGACTCCTTCTCTCCCAAGTGCACACCTAAACTACCAAATGCACTTAGATAGTACCAAGTGTTCCCTTGGTGCAATTGGGGCCCTAAAGGTAAGTAGATGGTAAGGAGGTATGCAATGGGTAAATAGAGGTGCTAGGGCACCTAAAAAATGAATGATATGAGTGTTTTAGAGTGTTTTCTAAGGTTTTGGGATGTTATGAAGGCTTTGGAAGTGCAGATTAGGGTTCTATGACCTAGAATGAAATCCATAACTACCAAGTGCAATCTAAACTACCAACTATGCACCTAAAGTGTGCAGTTGGTAAAACAAGGGTGTAGTTGGTAAAATAGGGTAAAACTTGATAATGAGGATGTGGGTATGCAAGATATTTGTGTTTTTTTGGATTTTTAGGTGTTTAAGGATGTTATGCAACCTAGGAAAATACCAAATGAAGTAAGATTTTTATATGCGAGGTGCGAATTTCCTAGGGAAACTATGAAAATGAAAATGCAAATTGACATTTTGAAGGTTGACTAAAGGACATGAAAATGACCCTATAGTATGAAAAATGAAAGTTAGGGTTGGATTTTGGACTTGGTAATGATGCTAGGGGTTGATTTATGCAAGGTGTACTATGAAAGATATAGTTTTTTAGGATTGATAATGATGTTTGGGATATGCAAAATGAGGATAAGTGATCAAGAAGACAATTTGGTTAATAGACAAGTTGATAGGGTTTGATAGTTGAAATGATACTGAGGTTTTGAACAATGCAAGATTAGGGGGATATGCCACTAGGGTAAGTCAAAATGATGTTTATGGTTAGTAGTAATATGATTATGATAATTACAAAGGTATATGAAAGGTTTTGAACTTAGGTGAGATCTTTAGAGAGTATTTTATCTAGGAGTTTAACCTTATGATAATGGACTTTGGATCTTGACCAAAAAGAGATAAAAGATAAAAAGATGAAATTGATAAATAATAAAAAGGTCAAACCTATCATGTCATAGATAAATTTTGACAAAAGAAAATGACAAGAAAGGACAAAAGGACTAGTCAAGATCCATCATCCATAAACAGTAGGAGATACTCTAGGACTCATACTTTGTTTAGATTTTTGACTCAATTCAAAGGTTTTGGGTTCAAAATGATGTTTAGGTGACTCAAAATGGTGTTTATGCTGATTGGATATGCAATATGGACATGTTGTAAGATGAAAAATGAAGTTTTGGGAGCAAGAAGTCACTTTGGGTCATATGCAGACTAAGGATGTATAGAGGCTTCTAATTATAGTTTTAAGGTCCCAGAATGTACTTTGGAGGATCAAAATGGTCATACAAGTGTCCAACAACACCTTGATAGCACCAAGTGTGTCACAATGTACCAACTATGCCTATGGTGTAGTTGGGGCTAGTTTGGGCACAATTGGTAGTTTCATGGCGCAGTTGAGAGACTAGGTTAGATGTTTGTTGATTCTAAGTTGTGTGAATGTTAAATTGTTCTAGAGAGCCAGGATGTTGGGTTTGATGTTATTACTATATAGGAGATGCAAAATGAAGGTTATGACCTAAGGAATGATGTCCTAATTGAAGACAACAAATTTTGGGAGATTCAAAATGGAAATCAGTGCATGCTGAGATAAGAGGGGCCTATCCAAGTACCTAAGGACATTATTGAAGCCTCAAAATGTTGTATGGGAGCCCAAAATAGGTCATTATAGCACCAAAGTGCACTCAAGAAATACCAAATGCACCTATGGTCTAGTGGGGGCCAGTTTGGGTGCAGTTGGTAGTTTCAAGGTGTAGTTGATAAACTAGGCTGAGATAAAGGCAATTTCAAGTGCTAAGGTTTCTAGATTGAAGTCACAGTGAGATAAATAGTAAAGGGAAATTAAAAGACAATAATGGAGGTTCAAAATGATGTTTAGGACATCAAAAATTATGGTTAAATTGTGCAAGATGAAGGTTGGGTATGCAAATATACAAGATGGGAGATGCAAAGTTCAAATATTGAGGTTGAAATGTAAAAACTAAGGGAGGGAAACTAAACCCTAATGGATGCAATATGAAAGGTAAGGGATACTAAGTGAGGACTAAAAGATGTAAAATGAGCCTTTATAATTCAACTATGAGGCTCAAACTAAGGTGAATGCAAGTGAGTTATATGTAAGGATGAAATCTAATTCACCAATTATTGGACCTAGAAAATGCCTTATGTCTAACATACTATGAGCAAAACAAAAACTCAATATTGATATATCAAGACCCTCTAGTCTACCATGGAATCCAAATAAACTAAAAGAAGAAAACAAATTTAGAACTCCCTCTTTCATTTGTAGCTCCCATGTCCTTCTTTCTTTGCCATATGATGTTACTCCAATTTCCTATAGTGCACTCAATTTGGAGGCAAAATCCAAGGATAATGATGGTGCTATGAGAATACTGGAAGATTTGATTTTAGCATGAGAGATGGAGCCAAAAGTAAGAAAACTAACGATCAAAAATGAGAGAAAGAATGCTCATTTCATAATCAACACACAAGGTGAGAGCATTTCATTTGTCACCCTTGGATATAGGATATGGCAAGAGATTCCTTAGAGAATCCATGATGCATATGACACAAGATGCCAATTGTAGGATTATATAATGCATGGAAGTCAAACATGGCTAAAAATGGAAGAGGATCTATTACACACCATGTGACAACTCAAACCCACTTAAAGCCAAAAATCTATGACTACAAAAGCCAAATATGGGTGTATGTAAGAGAATAAGAATATTGGATTATGATGTATCTTATCCAAGTATCAATGGAGAATCCATGAGGTGTCACACCTATGTGTCATGATGATGTCAGTATTTTGTGGAATATTTGAATTAAAAATCCTTTATTCCACAAAATAGAAATTGGTGAAAATGGAATTAATGGAGGAAAATATGACTTAGGAAATTGAGAATTTCCATGGTTTGCAGATGATGAATGAAGTTAGTTAGGAAGAATAATTAGTAATGACATAGGATTAAATATTGGGTTATTTAATACTATAGAGAAAATTAATAAATGATTGGCCAAATTGATTAAATAACTTTGATAGTATCCTTTGATAAAAATGTGATGATGATACAGATTAAATAAGATGATGATCGATAAATCAAAGCCATTGTCAAATTGATCAGTTGACTGAAATTGATAACATGCCAAGGAAACATGACATGAATTAAAGATATGTAACATTTAATCCATAATGTAAAATGCTACAGGACCAAGATTGGTTGATAGGGTTGATCATAATAACATCAGCAAAAACTACCAATGTTATTAAATGATTGAAAATGCTATGATTTGACATTGAGAGACTTGACAATCAATCTGATTAGATTTCCACAACCCATTAGACTCTTTTTTATCTTTTGCTTCTAGATTTGAATGTGTTCATTTTTTTAGCATCATCATTTCGGATCACACTCTGTGATCCATCATCAGGATGAGAGAACACAAGAATGAAAAAATGTGATCCCATTTTTTCATTCTTGCATTCTCTCATTCTGATGATTGATCAAAGAGTGTGATCCAAAATTTTGATGCTAAAAAAATGAACACAATCAAATCCAAAAGCAAAAGATTACAATGACTTGACACTGTCAAAGATTAGATGATGTGAATGTGAGTTTGACCTAGCATTAAGAGCCATGATAGTACTAAAGTTAGAATGATAAGATTTGATAGATTGATAGGTTTCCAATGCACTAAAAGCCAGAACAATGCCTAGGATTGGATAGATCATGATAGATTTGGGATGTTTGATATGTTCTAGTTGACTAAGACTAATTTTAGGTAATTCTAGGTTGATTTGAGGTGATTCTAAGTTCATTTGAAATTGTTTTGAGTTGATATGATATATTTTGAGTTGATCTTAAATGGTTTTGAATTTATTTGAAGTGGTTTTAAGTTGATATGAAATAATTTCAAAATGATATGAAATTGATGCAAAAGAGCATACAGATGAAGACAAACACTATTGAGATATGATCAAGTTGGCCAAATGATTAGAATTAGTGGATTGAAAAAATGGGATGAATTAGTATGAACAAGTGATGAAACCATAGATGTAAACCATTTTTGAGCATCTACATTTTGCCCCTCTTTGATACAATGTGATTTAGAGCATTGTGTCAAAGAATGCTAATGAAAAATCCATAAATTCATGCCCCAATATTGGTGGTATATATTTATGCCCCCTAAAGAAATTGACCAACATAGGAATATGATAGGTTGATTTCATTGACAATGAGAAAACTAAACCATAGCAACTGACAGATCAAAAATAAGAGCTAAAATGTTAAAGTTATGGGCTCTAGAGTGTAAAAGGGCATTGCAACAAACATAGAAAATGCCTCTTGCATGTCCGTCTAGGAAAAGAAACACTATGAAATGGACTGGAGAGTGTTTTGAGAGTCATTTTCACCTTCACTTTTGGAGGAAAAGAGAGAATGGACCGGCTACCCAGGGAGGGACACCGTGGTGAACAAGTGTGTATCTTCTAATGATAGGTAGACAATGGACCTTTGGTGAGTACATTGAGACCATCTTTGTAATTTTCATGCCTTTTCATTATTTTTCATGTTTTTTTCCTACTTTTTCTTGTTTCTTGGGCACCTAGGAGTCTGTCATGGTTAAACAGGGTCAAATAGGGTTCCTAGGGCCAAGTTACGGCATCCAAATGCCCCAACTATGCTCAAAACACATACAACTACACCATGGGTAGACTTGGAATGCCCAAGTGTGCACTAAGTGCACTTGGTATGATCAAGTGTTCCTTGGGAATAGTTGGGTGCCCCAACTGCACCCTAGGATGCTCTAAGGGTCTGAATGGGGTCCAGATGAGCCTAGATGGACCTAAAACTTAGGGTGGACTAGAATAACCCTAGAGGGTTGTCAAAAACATGTTAAGATGCAGCCAAAGGTGGTCAAAGTGGTAAAAATTTGGTGAAATGTAGTGCAGATGTAGGTCAAACTTAGGTAAATTCTAATAGAGAATAGTGCAAAGGGCCCAAAAAGGGTGAAAATAGACTTGGAATAACTTGAAACTTGGACCACATGTCCAAAACCATAGGAAGAGTTCAAAAAATAGGTTAATTGAGGATAGGATGTTACAAAAAGTCAAACCTAGTTAGACTTAGGTCAAAGGGTAGAAAAAGGCAAATAGATGGATAAGTGATGCAAATGAACTAAAAATGACTCAAAACTTGGTAAACATGTTCAAAACTATAGAAAGAGTTCAAAACATAAGTTTAATGAGTAAAAAAAGCTTATTAAAAGTTAAAATTAGTCAAGCTAGAGTCAGACTAACTCAAACTTGGGTCAAAAGTAGGGTAAACTAGATACAAAACCATAGGAAGTTGACATGGGCTATATGATTATGTAGGAATTACTACCCCTAGTATGAATGAGGGGAAATAGGCTATAGAGTCTTGTATTACATCACTAGATGATAGCCAATGGTTGGTCTTGGTTTAAATCATGTTAAATTCATGCCAAAGGTGAGGGGGAATAGGGCTCTATTGATAGCTTTGATAGAGAGATGGCACTCGGAGATTGGTTCATTCCATCTCCCAATGGGGGAGTCAATAGTGACTTTAGAGGATATATGGCACATCCTTAGGATCCCTATTCATGGAGAGTTAGTAGTGTACAACCTAGCTACATGATAAGAAACATTGCATTACTTATTTGGATGTGAAGATGATGAGTTAGGGATTTGAGATTACGAGATTGGGTGGGACCTATTTGTGGCACATCATGAGCAACTGATAGTAGTGATATGTTGTGTGATTAGTGGATTATTGATCCTTGATAGGCAATGACATGGATTCTCTATCAAATGGGGCCAAGTTCTAGAGCAGGTGATCATGGAGGATACTATGTTTGTTGGGGGCCCGTGCATGTTGGTGATGTTGTATTACTATCTACATCAGGTGGCATACAAAGGTGGGTTATCATTTAGCACTAGCATTACATTGTTATAGATCTAGGCCTATGAGCATATTGCAGTATTTAGGCCTCTTGTAGAGTGAGAGTTGGTGGAGGACATACCTTATGCATATAGTTATAGGGGTATACTGGCATGAAGACTACTAGGGTACATGAGGTACTTCTAACATTAGATAAAAACTATGACATAGTTTATCTAAAGACCTTATAGAGATTTCCCTAGATTGGATGATGATGATATTCACCTACCATAATATAGGAAGGAGCATTATTTGATAGGGTGCATAGTGATTAGGCACTCATTGATAGAGATGTACCTACTAGAGTGGGTACAAAGATAGTTTGGTGAGATACAGGATGTATCGACTAGTCTAGTATTATTTGTCCAATCTAGAGCCAAGGTCTAAGAGTGGGGAGCATTGGTCAGGACATAGGTGGCATATGTACAACTAAAGGAGTTATAGCTAAGGATATGGGGGGCAATAATAGATGTAGCAGATGTAGGCATGATGGAAGCATATGATAGATGGTTTGCACAACATCATCCAAGGCCTTTGACAAATTAAATAGTACCACTACTACGAGTGAGGTCTCAGGAAGAGCAGGATGGGGAGGATGATGATGAGGAGGAGGATGAGGGAGAGGATGATGCTAAGGAGGAGGATGGGGGTGATGATGATGATGAGGAGGAGGAGGATGGGGGAAATGATGAGGAGGGGGGAGATGAGGATGCTGAGGATGATGTAGGTGGTGATGATGAGGATCTTGAGGTGGAGAATGAGGGAGATGATGAGGAGGATGTTGAGGGAGAGGATGAGGGAGATGACAATGAGGAGGGTGGAGATAGTGGGGGTGGGAATAGTGTTGGAGGTGGTGACAAGGGAGAGGATGACTATTGCGAGGTTGAGGTTGATTGTGTTGAGGGAGGTGATGAGGGTTACATATGTGTAGATGTAGCTATGATGGATGTTCAGGGGGATCTAGTGGACTATGCCAATAGAGAACTAGTACCAATGAAGGTAGGGCCTAGTCAATTAGAGCTGATGGAGGTGATTAGAGGTCTATGGAGTCAGTTGGATTGGGTTGTGGTAGAGAGGGATACCATGACAGGAGAGAGGGATGTCATTGTAGTAGAAAGAGATCAAGATATGGCTGATAGAGACATTGCAGTGCATTTTGTATGATTAACTTGTTGTGGTTTTAGTTTATATCACTCACATGGTTAAGTTTGTTTAAGGTCAATGATTGTTACATGATAGTTGGATAACTAACTCACCCCCCCACCCCCGCCGCCCTCTTAGTTGTATTATATTTCTAAATATTTTAACAATTTCTATCAAAACATTAAGTCATTGAAAATAAGGCTTAACAACTTTGGGAGATCAATGGCAACTATGTTTAGGAAAGATAGTCTAAGATTCGATGGGACCAACTATGATAGTTGGAATATGGATGGGTGGAGGACATTGTCTTTTGATGAAATCCAAGAAGGCAATGATTGATGAATCAAAGCTAGAGGAATGTAGTCAATGAGAAAGAGATCTATTCATGTGTAACATGAGAGCCAGAGAAGCCCTACTGCCAACTCTTCTAGAGAATGAATACGATCAGGTAAAGACATTTCAAACTTCTCATGAAATTTGGAAATAATTAGAATAGTAGAAATTATAAAGTTGGATTTTCTTATTTCAAGATGCTATGATGATGGTAGATGAACCCATTAGAAATTATGTAGGAAGAATATTAAAAATTGTTGCAAGTATTCAATCTTTTGGTGGAACTAAACATGATGATGTTATGTGGAAGATCTTGAAAATTCTACCACCACCATTCAAGAAAAAAACTCATATGATTTAGCTAGTAATGTCCTGAACCAAAGATTTCATATAGAAAACTTTTCTTGGAAGATTAGAATCTATAGAAGTAGAAATGAGATAGTTTGGAAAATTAGTAAGAGTCGAGTTAGCTTTCAGTGCTATGCATATTTGACCTAATTTGTTAAGAAGTATAAGTGCAAGAGGATACTTTCCAATAGTAGATGATCCAAAGAAGATATGAAGGTTGAAGAAAGAATACCCCTTCTAGTAAGAAGATAAAAATATAGTAAGAAAATATTTAAGTGTTGGACTTGCAATGGATATGGTTATTTGCCATCTAAATGTGCTAAAAGAGAGAAAAAGTTTAGAGGAAATTTAAGCCTAGAGTAGATAAGGATAGAAGTTTTCTATATGCTGATGAGGATGAAGAATATGATGAAAAATATTAGAGTGAAAGTTATGATGAATTCAGATCTGTGGCTATTAAGGAAGATAATCTTGATAGAGAAATTAGAGAAGAAATATATCTAATCAACCAAGTTGAGAATAAATCAGATTGGATAATTGATAATCAATGTTTAGATCACATGGCTGGTGATATGAACAAATTTGTTAAGTTTAAAAATCATGATGGAGGTATTGTTAGAGTTGGTAACAATGCAACCTATCATATTAAAAGGATTGGATCTATTACTCTTGATGGTAAAACTAACATTGATGATGTTTACTTTGTTGATAGTTTGGGACATAATTTTCTAAGTGTTGGAAAATTGGTAGATAAGGGATATCTATTGTAGTTCATAGATAAGACTTGCACTATCAAAGACAAAGATGGTAAGTTGATTGGTACTAGAACTAGATCTAGAGGTAATGTATTTTAGTTGAATCCTACTAAAATAACATGTTTAGTTTCAGAGGTTGATAATAGTTGGTTATGGCATAGAAGGTTTTGTCATATAAAATTTGATAATATTGTGAAAGTTAGTAGTACATTTGTAGTAAGAGATCTACCTAAGATTATTAAGCCCACTAATGTTGTCTACAAGAAATTTATTTTGGTTAAGCAGAGGAAAGTGTCTTTTCCTAGCAAAAAGTTCTCTAAAATAGAGAAATTGGAGATTCTTCACATAGATCTAAGTGTTCCTACAAGAACTAGAGGATTCTATGGTGAAGGGTACTTTATAATTTACGTTGATGATTTAATTAGGATGATGTGGGTAGAATTTATTAAAGAAAATTTTGAAGCTTTTGAGAAACTTAAGAATATAGTTGAAAATGAATCTAGTGTTTAAGATCAGATGGAAGAGGATAGTTCACTTTTATAGAGTTCAACATGTTTTATGAAGAGAATAGAATCAAAAGATAGTTATCTTGACCTAGAGCAGCTAAAGAGAATGGAATTGTTGAAAGAAGGGACAAGTCAGTAGCATAAGCAAAAAGAGCAATTTTATTTGAAAATGACATCTCAAAGAAATTTTGGAGAGAATTAGTTAACACTATAGTATATACTTTGAATAGAGTACAAATCAGAAAAGGTATGAGAAATACACTTGATGAGTTATGGTTTGGTCACTAACCATTAGTCAAGTATTTCAAAATTTTTGGAAGTAAGTTTTACATAAATAGAGATGATGATATTGGTAAGTTTCATCTTAGAAGTAATGAAGGTATGTTTCTTGGTTACTCATTAAAGAGAAGAATATAGATATTTCAACTATAGAACTAAGATAATAGTTGAGTGCACAAATATAAGGATTGGTGAAAAGTTTGGTACTAAAGAGAAGATGATAGATTATAATTCTAATGAAGAAGAGCATAATTTTGGAATTGTTAGAAAAAATGTTGAAATTTGTTTTGAAACTAAAAATGACTTGTATAATGATGTATCTATTCAACATACAAAATAACAAATATCTAAACCTAGAGAAGAGATAAGAGTTGAGATATTAACTCCTACTTCAAGTAGAAACATGAAAAAGAATCAACCTCTAGAGAAGATAATTCAGAGCAAGGATAAATATGTGATGACAAGGAATAAAGTGAATGAGGAATTATTTCTATTTTCTCAAGTGAAACCTAAGAGCACATATGAAGCATGTAAGGATGATCAATGGATGCAAGCTATAAAAAAGAACTAGATTAGATTGAGAAGAATGAGACATGGGAATTGGTTCCTAGACCTATAGACAAGAATGCGAGAGGAACCAAATGGGTATTCATAAATAAGATGAATGAGAAAGGAGAGGTTGTGAGAAATAGGGCCAAACTTATTTCCAAATGTTACTCATAGAAAGAAGTCATAGATAATGAAGAAACCTATGGACCCATGCAAGAATGGAAGTAATAAGGATGTTCTTGGCTTAAGCAGCAAGCAAGAATTTCAAGGTTTATCAGATGGATGTCAAGTTAGCTTTTCTCAATAAAGAACATAAAGAAGAAGTCTATATTGAGCAACCTAATGTATTCCCTTCGATAAAAGATAAAGACTTTTTATTCAAAAAAAAGAAACCACTATATGATCTAAAGAAAGCACCTAGAACCTGACATGCAAGGTTGGATAGGTATTTATCAAAGCTTGGATATATCAAAGGTACAACAAATGGTAATTTTTATTTGAGGAAAATTGATGATGGCCTATTTGTCATTATAATATTTGCGGATGACATGATATTTTGAGAAAATGATGAAGAAAGTGATAAGTTTTCTTAACAAGATAAAAAATGTATTTCAAATGAGCATGATAGGAGAAATGAAGTATTTCCTAGGATTGCAAATTGTGCAAGACAAAGATGGGATATTTATTTCACAAACTAAGTATCTGAGATTTGTTGAAAAGATTTAGCTTGGAGAATTGTAAACCTACTAGTATTTTTAGAAATAGGGATTACTAGGGTGGGAGGTGAATCAGTAATCTACAAAATTTTGTAATGCCCCGCCAAGGGATCCAAAGAATTAACCTAAAATTTTCACTAAGTTTAGTAGCATTTTTAACATTTTTTTAATGAAAGTAAATACCACATAAAACTTTTGCACAATAACGGAAGCAATAGTAATGTCCATCTAAAAGTAAACATAAAATATATAATTAGATTACATTCTTTAAGATCCCTTAACATTGGATTACATCTAGAAACATTTAACATACATGAATCCATCTAGTAAAACATCCACATGAAATAATAATGATAAGTCCAATGTTTATACATTACATTTCAAATACTCAATCATCCACTGTACATGTCATAGGGTATGACAAGCTCAAAAGAATATAGATACATAGAATAAGGTACATCATCCTATTCTAATCCATGATACATCAAAGTAAAGATAATCACATGATATTCATGATACATCATCATAGAAGACAAATACATCCATCATAAAAATCAACATAATAAACTAAGTGCACGGTTCCTCCCAACCGTTAATAGCATCATTAGACCATTGTGGATCCTAGCCATCCCTCCGTGTGTAACATTCCAAATCACCAAAGAGATCATCAGTATTAACATAATAGGAATGTCACTCCTAATATATACAACATCATATGTAGAAAGTAATCTAACATGCAAATATAAGCATAAGATATCATCATCTAACATATGCTAATCATCAATGAAAAGGATCCATATCCACCATCATGAAGGACGCATCAGCCACGATGTCTCAATGAATCTCAAATGATAAAAATGGAAAATACACTACCACTCAACCACATGGTACCTAAGTGGTCCACTCCCACCGTGCTGAGGAGATGATCTCAAGTCCCAAATGGGCTAACAAAACACATAGCACAAATCTCTATAAGTCCAGGAATCCATAAAGTATAGTAACTCAAAGGTTCCAAACACAAAATCCGACATCTAATCCTAGAGGCACATAGTGAAATGTAGGAACCTACTATGCAAGAGGGAAAGTGTCATCACATTTATCATGTACAAGTTACCCTGGCAGTTAGCTAAACTCCACGGGTCCATACTGATCTCACGTAGCCACTAATATCCTCTCATACTGACGAGGTATACTACGGAATGCAAGGTTGCAACCATGCATTCTCACTACTCCCATCCTAGCCTGTACAAGCACTCAAGGCATGTGCAAGAACAAAAAACTTATCTTTTTATGTTCATTCAGTTAGTATTAGGTGTGAATGTTATCACTTATTAATCCAACATACAATGAGTTACCCTGGCAGCCTCTTAGGGCCCTGACCCCCATTGCAAGCCACTTCCCGTCACTACATGCAGATATCCTACCCTAATGCTCATGGAATCATAAATCTTAAAATCACAAAAGATAATCCATAAAAAAATCATCAAATATGCATAAAAGCATCAAATCTCCATGAGAACACATCCATAGAAAATCATGATCACAACAGCTCTCTATTGGTAACTGAAGCATCACTGATAATCAAAGTATCCAATGGTTCTCAATAACCAAAACATATCTCAATCATACTGATCGAAGACTCCAAAAATAGTTGAGTCAAATATGTCACAACATGACATCATCAAGAAAAAATCCACATTACAGTCCCATCATGGTGACTAGAAAATAACCAAGGACAACTCATCGATGACCAAAACTAATGGTTAAGTGTCTTGTACATAAGAATTCTCAACTATAACAATCAGTAATCACATCCAATACATAGAAAATTCCATCACATAACCATGGTTGGGTTTATAAAGATCAAGATTAAAACATCATCATGACATCACAATCACATAACTCCCAAGCTTTTGGTAGACATCCTATAACTGGTCAACACTAGTCAACCCAAAACCCAAAACAATAGCATAAAGGATACAAAATGCAAACAAATGTTTTGGTTTTGCTAAATTTACAATTCAAATTTAAATGCAAAAGTCTCGGTTTACGTTTCCAAGTTTAGAGAAAGAATTTGGAGGAACATTTATACATTTTGAATGAATACAAATCCATTCTTCAATTATAATTTTAATCCAAACGTCGCCCACCAATCTAACAATCAAATTTAATATACTTAACAAAAAAAATAATTTAAACCATGATCCTTTGATATAAATCAATTATCAATTATACAATTATAAAAGAAATTATTAATAATCATATTTACATATTATATACATACTTATATATAAATTTACATTAAAATATATACATATAAATACATATATAAATATATAAATCATTTTACCATTAAACAAAATTGAATTAACAAATTCGATTAATGCCAAAAATTTTAATAACAATTAAAATCAAATATGGCAAATGTTTTTTTTTAAACACATATTTATATAACATAACTGCCAGTACACAGGACCTTGCGATCACAGGGCCTGCGACGTCAGTGATACTGCGTACTACTACCATCGTAGTACCTGTGACGATAGTACACTGTGACCACAGTGGGGGCACGGGTCTCGTCCCCCCTTACTTAATGTATAAAATTTTTATAATTGTTTTTTAAAATCGCTTACATGATTCCTATTTGCGATTTAGTTTAAAACGTTTCTTAAAATATTTTCACCCATGGGTATGTTATCTGATTTTTTAACAAATATATATGATATATACATATGTATGTATATATATATATATATATAAAGGTATGTATATATATATACATATATATATATATATATACATATACATATACATATATATATATATGTATGTATGTATGTATGTATATATAAATATATGCAAAATTAAAAATATCATAGTATATGAGCATATATACATACATATATATATCTACATATATATATACATACATGTGTGTGTGTATATATATATATATATATAATTACATATATATATATATATGTATGTATAAGCAAATTGACAATATATGAATACAAACTTCAATTTTCAGAAATTCTCCATAGACCTTTTATCTCTAAAATTTTCAATAATTAATCTAATGGGTTTGACTATGAATCCCAACCCTAGCCCCGTGTTCTTTTCAGATCTATGCATATAAAACTCTCAAATAAATTAATCTACCCATATTGAGAATGAACAAATAAAATATGAAATTCCTCAGAAGACATATGGAAGACACGAAGAAGACAAGGAATGCATGATGCGGAAATAGCATAAGTAAAACCAAAAGAATCTACTCGGATTCTGATGCTAAATCGCTCTTCCTCAAAAAATGCACAGAGCAAGCTCCTTCCTTCTTAAGAATTCTTGAGTCCTCCAATGCTCCAATTGCACTCCCAACGCTATGTCTAAGCTTCTAGGAATGCTTGAATATAAAGAGCTTTCAGGAAACAACTAGAATGCTTCTAGAAATAGCTGGAAGGTGTCACCAACTAAGCATGGGTCTTTTCCAACCTTCAAGATGAGCCATAGGGTTGTAGACACCATGTGCTTAATTGATGCACTAACCCCGGTGTTGTTGACACTTGAGAAATAGAAAAGTGCGTTAACTCCCATGCAAGCTTATAACTCCAATTCACTTTTTATATAATTTCTATTTAAATATTTATAACTTTCATTTTAATTCTTATAACTTATATTATTATTAATTCTTTATTACTTTACTATTATTTTATTATTATTAATTTTAAATTTTCTAATTTTCTTTTATTTATTTATTTTTCTTCAATTAATTCCCATTTAATTAATTATAATCAAAATATCAAATAACATGATATTTTATATTAATTTTCTCAAATAATTAATTTATTATTTAAATCTATTTATTAAGACTTAATTAATAAAAAATTCACCATAGACCTCCAAGATAAAATATGAAAACCCATCATAGAGCAAATCACATAAACTCAGTCTAAAGGGTTAAAAATCATGAATTATGTCATCTGACACATTCGGTGGGTAAAGTATCCAGATACTTGTCCTACCTCACTAGGATAATTGGCTTAAAGGTTTGGGATTTGGACTTGAGAATATATCTCCCTTCTCTTATCATTGAGATAGTACAATAGGGTATGCTCATCCTGGCAATTCAGGGAAGTCGATACCCGGTACCTGCAACATGCATAAAAAACATGCATGTACTTACAATATATAATGCTAAGCTAAACAGACAATGGCAGGAAGTGGTGCATCGTGTAGATCTCGACTAAGCAGGTGACTACGACTCCCTTCCTTAACCACATCAGAAATGCCATACAATAAGAAAACACACACCATACACATGCAAGCATGGGGTAAGTATCCATAATAAAACACAGGAGATAATAACCATCAAAAAATCATCAACAATAACTGAAAACAATATAATGGTCATCATGTATGCATGAAATGTAAAGTCTAAATGACCTCATCACATAAACTCTGAATCCATAACATAATGTCTGATAGTCTCAAAACAATATCACTAACCCATCAACATAAAACTAGTCCATCATAGTCTAATAATAATAGCAACAATATGTCCAGAAAAGATGTGAACGAGGGTAGGCACTACATATTTAGTCCCCAAGTGGATAATATTACTTACATTGAACCATGCATAACCAAGCAATAAAATAATGCTAAACAATAACAATAGAAATGCATAAAGATAAATCATAATACCATATTTTTTTAACTAGGGAAACCCTAGCTAAGGGAAAACCTTGGTGGGGATGATACCCACTAGATAATACATTAATATATATAAGTTCCTTGTTAGAGGATGAAACCTATTAGGATTCAATAAGAAAATTGAGTATAAGTAGTCCCTATTAGGATATTTTGAATCTTTTTTAGGAGATTCCAACCCTGTTAGGAGCTATGCCAACCTTGTTAGGATTTTTAGTACAATGTATAAAAGAAGAGCCTACTACCCAAATGTGCAATCTCAACTACAAGAAGAATTCACTGCTCAAACAAATAGTTTACTATTATTTTTTTTCTTTCCTTGAATAATCTCTAATATCTACCTCAATCTTAGATCACCATATAACTTCACATATATTTCTTTCACATATAGTCACAATTTGCAATACACACTGACAATTCGCTTCCATGTCATATCAAGATAGGACACTTCTTATTGCAAGAAGTCCTTTGCATAGATACCATTCCATTACACAAAATGCTATTGGATTGGCTAGGACCACAATTCAATTTTCCAACTTAAAGTAAACATCTAGGATGTTAGCCCTAATTGGATAAGTAGTTGTTTTGTAAACAAAATAATTATTTACCTTCAATTCTATTGTCCTACATCATCAAAACATGATTATCTCTATTTTGTACAATTTGTACAATATTGCAAGGTTATACATGTCATCACCAACATTTATACTATTTCCATGTAACTTTACTAGTCATAATATGACATTTGCAACATGTTATAAATAAAACAATACATTGTTGTTAACAAATTCTATACTTAGACAATTTTCTTATCACCAAACACTAAGTATCTTTATTTTTGAGGTTTCCTATCAATATGTACATCATGTGTTGCCATTAATAACAAAAATTACATATCTCAATTAGCCAATGGTCAACAATTACCCCTTTTGGTATTGATGGCAACAAAATAGAGAAAATTGGCCAACTAACAAAAACTTAACATAAACAACATATAAGCACTACATCTATTACAACTTGTTCAACTTTACATATATGATCCCCCTTATAACATACTTTATACTTTTACAATCTTCACATGTATTTTTCCCCTATTTTATTCCTCTCAAAAATCTCTCCTTTTGTCATGTATACAATTTTCACATCTCTCCCCATTTGACATCAATGGAAGAGGTCAAAATGTCAAGATTCTATACAAAAATTGTTAAAATTGTTGTTCTTATTTATGCTGAAATAATCTTCATACAATCATCAAAAATAGTCTTCAAATTGTCCATACCTTTGTTACATGTCTCCTTGGTAGACTCGATTGATGTGAGAATTGCATATAAAGCATTTGATGCAATCTCAATTGCATTGATATCTAAATATAAAAGGTTTGTATATGTATCCTTGGACTTGACACATTCCTCTAGATGCTTCTCAACAAAAGGAAATGTTGGAGAAATGAATTCTCTGAAACTAGATGTTCTTTCCAAGATCTTCTTTTTCTAAAGTTCCAATTTCCAGATGTCACTATGAACACTGGCAACTTGACTCTCAAAATCACCTAATTTTCTATATGGATGTTAGATTTGGTTGCATAGAGCCTCTAGCTCACTCATCTTTGACTCTATTTAACTATCCAAGTCTTTAGTCATCTTATATGATAAGGTACACTTGACATACAAAGTTTTCCCTTCCTGCTAACATTTCCAAAGTTCTTTTGTCATTCTTTCTATTCTAGCAGATAATGCTAAAAAATTTAGCATCATGGGAAATTTTAGCCTTTGCATCTACAACATTCAACAAGTTAGAAAATTCTTCATCGAAGGATTTTATTACTACTTGTGCTCTTTGTTCAGGATTTGACTTAGTATGTTCAACTATCAATTACTTCCATTAAAGTTTTCTACAAAATTTTCATAGTTTGGTTCTTCTATATGAGTTTATATAAAGATGAAGTTAGATTAGTTTGATTATCATCATTAGTGGCCAAACTAGCAAGAGAGAGCAGAGCAGATGAACTAGATGGTTTTGTCTCATCCATCCTTTCTTTCTTTGCTGATTCTTATTCTCTTCTTGGTTCCTCTTCTTTCCTTTCCTTTTCTTCTCTTTTTTTCTTCTATTTTCATCTTTTCTTCTCTTCTTCTTCTATTTTCCTTTTCTTTTCTTCATCATCCTTTCTTTTCCTTTCTTCCTCAAGAAATTGTTGCTCGACTTCTTTTATCTTCTTCTTTTCTACTTCTAGTAGCCTCTTTTCTTCCTTAATTTGTTTTAGCTTTTCTTCAATAGCTTTATTATTTGGTACATTTCTCTCAAACCACCAAATGAATTGGTGTCATCAATGTTAATAATAATATTTTTTTGATCAATTTGCATTGTTTCACCACTTACTAACACTTTTGAGGTTCTAGGAGTTGGAGGAGATGTTGCCTATGACTCTGTCAACATATTATTGATAGTTGTTGTAGTATCCTTTATTAACTTATCCTTTTCTCCAACCATGAATAAAAATGGGCTAAATTTATTCCCAAGATATGATGTAAGGTTATTCAATAGTCCTTTTTATTTCATCTTCATCATTAGTCTTGTCAATAGTTCTCAGCATATACTTCCAAAGTTTTAGGTTTTCTTCTCTTATAGGAGTCTTCTTATTTATATGTCTCCCATATACTTTCTTGTTGACTACTCCTTCAATACCTTTTAGACTTAGATCACTTTCTATGATATATCTCATAGTAGATATATCAATCTAATCTTTCTCAAAAATTATTGTATGTCATAAAATTTCTTCATTTGAACAAAGTTTCCCTCATTTGCAATCATTGTGTTAATCTTCTTAATCTTTAGCTTCCATGGTTGCCAAGCTTTTCCTCTTGCTTTCTTAGGTGGAGTCACTTTTCAACTTGTTTGGTTTCCTATTCCTTGTCTTCTTCATCCCTAGACTCAATTGTCAACAATGTTTTCTACCTCTTACTCAGTCTAGTAGCTAGTTGTTTGAATCTGTTAGTCTTTGAAGATACTACTTCCACTAATCTTTCTGATTTTCTTTTCCTCTCACTAGGTTAGACATTAGATACTACTACATATGGTATTCTCTATTCTAAAGTTGTCTTAGTAACTGATACTAACATGGGTCGTATGTTTAACACACTTTTCTTCAATGTTTTTCTCACAACCTAAGATTCACTCTCTATCATTTTGACCTTTGATAATACCTTTTTCATAATGGATTCAACCTTCTTGTGAGATGCTTTCTCCAAGGTTGCTTGATGAACATGTTGTATGATCTCATCATAGGTACCAAATCCATGTTATGCTTTGTCTTTTTTAAAATTTAACAAAAAATCAATGTAACCAATTACAACATCATCACTCAACTCATATCTCAAGGGATCTAAAAATTTCTCCCAAGGTTCCACTACTTGAATATAAGTATGATCAATATCAACTAGAATACATATATCCTCCTTGAATCTATCCACAATTGCAAGTGAAATCCTACATCCTTGTTTCATCTCATTCTAAAAACTCCTCATAATTAGGTTTCTGCTATCTAATATCTTGTCTAAAAGGTTTCTTCTACATACCTCTATGATCTTCTCCATAGTCCATCTATCACTACTCATATTTGTTACTGACAAGTAAGGAAATCACTTTAGTACATGGATGAATATGTAATTTTTCAATGATTGGAATCTAAAAACACCAATCTTGGTCCTCTTAATCTTTTCAATGTTTTCCAAGAGTTGCATCCTCAGTATTTCATTTAGATTCACTTTCTCTTTCTCAACACATGTCTTATAAGTTGCATATATGAGTCTTACTGAAAGTTCATCTATCTTAGAACTTGTACAAACTGAGCAATCAATAATTCTACTAAGAAATCTCACATCATCTTTCATGATGGAGCTGATTACCATTTCCTTCCCATTGTGTAATGCCTTAGTATAGGTTTTCACTTTCTTCTTAACTATCTTCTCACATATGGGTACACTTCATTTTTTGCTAAGATCGGTTGCCTCATGTATAAGATCGGCAGAAATGTCTACTACATTATCTTGCATCGACAATTTGTCATGTATTGTATTCAATATTCTATATCTAGATCATGGTAGAAATGATAATTAAACAATTATAACTCCCTTAAATTCTCAAATTTGAGCTTCATAGTCATGTCGAGCTTAAAGACTAGTTCCATATCCTTATTCATATATTTATTACCAATTGACTCAAACTTACAATTCAAACAATTATCTATGTCTTCAAGCTAGGCTATGTTGTTTGGAGTCATAGACAGTGCAGAGTTAAGGTTTCTTTCATTATGTTTCATGGAAACTATCTAAAACTTAGGTCTATCCTCATTCTCAAAATTGTGTACTATTGATATATCCATGGTCTTTATCGAACAATATCTTTTATTGAACAAATTTTGTAGGAAGAAAAATAAAAAACCTATTTCTAAAAATATGTTTAATGTGTCCTAAGTTGTTACACTTGTAATACATGATCTATCTTCTATCGTCATAAGATCTTCTATATATAGGATTAGTATATCTAGACATTTTACTATTTCTCCTATTACTATCATACATAGCTTTCCTAGAATCAGTTGCATTATGACCCATACCATGACAATTATGGCAATAAAAGTCCTTAACATAATAAATTACATATTAGTAGAATCTCTTTTCATATGACTTATTTCATTACATAGGAAACATTTACCTTTAAATTCATACCTAGTTGCCTTAGGATTTCCCAATTGCTTTGGTTCATCCAAGATTTTAGCTTTGTTGTTTTGGTCAACTTCTTTAGGTTTCTTAGAAGATTGACTTGATTCAATCTTGTCATCAGATTTGTCTTTTTCTTTTAGTTTTGATCCAATCTTAGGTTTCTTCATAGACATATTAATTAAATAGCCAAGACTAGTCTTGTCATAACAAAGTCTCTGTATAGACATTGAATCATCAAAATTTTCTCTACTAGAATAAAGTTTCACAAGATATTGTTTACACTGTGTCAATTAACCTTTTGTAATAGTATTTTATGTAAGGAGTTCTTCATGATCTTCTTTCAATGTTTCAAGTTTAGATGTTTTCTTTGCCTACTCTTGTATGTGCATTTTTCATCTTCAAATTAGATTTAATTTTGCTAGAATCATTTCTTAGATTAAACTTCATATTTTTAATATTCAATTCATGCTTCAAGATCTTGTATTCTATCTTCAACTTTGAATAGTCATCATCACTAGTTCCAAATTCAATAGATTTAGGCTTGGATTTTAGATATTCAATCTTTTCCTTCAACTAACCAATATATAAATTGGAGTCTTCATAAATTTCCTTTATCTTTTCTTTTCCTTTAATAAGGAGATTAATTTGTTGAAGAGCTTATATTTTCCTTCAATTCTGTTGTCTTACATCATCAAAACATGATTATCTCAATTATGTAAAGTCTGTAAAATCTTCTGAGGTTATACATATCATCACCAATATGTATACTATCTCCATGTAACTTTTTATAGTTCTAATATGACATCTAAAACATGTTATTAACAAAACAATACATTAATGTAAACAAATTCTATACTTGGACAAGTTTCTTATAACCAAACACAAAGTATCTTTATTTATGAGGTTTCCTGCCAACATGTACATTATGCATTGCCACTAATGAAAAAAAATGCATATCACAGTTAGCCAATTGTCAATAGGTACACCCATGATAATTGGTCACAAGTTATTCACTAAAGATGAGACACCTATAGTCAAGCAAAGTATATATCTATAATTGGAGGATTGCAATATCCAACTCACACCAGACCAGACATAGAAAATGTAGTTGGGATTGTGACAATATTCCAAGCTGATCCAAAAGATTATCATTATGCACTAGTAAAGAGGATATTCAGATATTTGAAAGATACATCTGATTATAGGATTTGGTATGATAGATCAAGTGATTTCACCTTGTGCATATATACTAATGTAGACTAGGTAGCCAATATAGATGAGAAAAAGAGTACCAATGGTGGAGCATTCTTTCTTAGAGGAAGATTGGTTTCTTGGTTGAGCAAGAAATAGGACTACATATCTTAGAGTATAGCTTAGAAAGAGTATGTTGTAGTAGCAAATAAATGTAATCAAGTTATGTGGATGATTTTTTTTTTTAAAGGTTATTAGGATTGAGTTCATAAAACCTTTTATCATTTACTATCATAACACAAGTATAGTAAGTATGTCTAAGAATCCAGTATTGCATTCTAAGAAAAAAATAGTAGAGAAAGAAAGAAGGTTGGAGTATGTAAGCACTAATAATCAAATTATAAATATCTTTATGAAGCCATTGCCTAAAGATACTTTCGAGTACCTAAGAGGTATGATAGGGGTTATGCCACTAGCTACTTTAGAGTAGTTGATATAAGGAGTGCATCAGTCTAGTGGTATAGAGAACTATGGTTAGACTCGACTCAATGTTGATATTTCTTGAATGGGGGAGTATCTAATATGTACTGAGTCATAAAGGACTCTTAGTAATTAGTAATTGGTATTGAATAGTTTCTTTGGACACTCAAGTTGGTTGATAAGTTGAGCAACTGATAGAAATTGGTATTATGATTAACACCTTTGAAATTGATGTCAATGGGGAGAGAATGTACATGAAAATCATATTAAGAGAATATACATAAGTTGTGAGAAGAGAAGCACCTATTGAATGGAAATGGGGGAGAGTTATCTCTTTCAAGAGATTTAGAAAGATAAATGTAAGTGCACTATCAGAAATGTAAGTGAACAAAAGGACGTGTAAGTTCATATATGTAGCCAAAAACTATTGGAAGTTATTCAATATGAAAAAATATTGGCAATCCCAAAAGATGAAGAAGAATAATATAGTGTTCAAAAAGATTTCAGATTAATGAATAGGGTTTGAGAAGATGACAACAACAGAGTATAGTTTTGTTTTCTTGGAACTTAGATGTTTTTCATCTATGTTGCCATTAATGCTAAAGGGGGAGACTTTTAGCATGAATTTTAATGATACTACATTGGGGGAGTATCCTAAGCATTGGAAAGTATTGATATGTTGCATTCAGAGTATATTTATCATTCATGTCACCATAATAATGATTCTATTAATACTGGAAGAATAATAATTAGTAGTATTAGTGTGTCCAGAAGTTGAAGAAGTTTTAGATGATGCATAGTGGAGGACATGTTCCTTTGGTTGTCCAGATGATTTGGTTTAAAGGACTAAGTTTTATTTGATGTAACATGGAAGTTACACTTGCTTTAATAGAAGAAATGCACAAATAAAGCATCTATTTGGTAATTTTTGATGTTTGCATTATATATTTTAGCCAAGATGTAATGAAGGTGATACATAGATAATAGTGATAGAGAATAGTTGTATGATGATGCTAGTATGTGTGCAAGACATGGTTTCACACGTGTGAATTTTTATATAGATTGTGAGCTGACAATGTTGTTATTAATTAGTTATCCTATTTTAATTAATTGGGAAAGCCTCAAGGGTAGATCAAGAAACTTTTATGAAGATATGGTATAAAGGAATTTTTTTTTCCTTTTTTGTAGAGATACTTGGATCTAAGGGATCAAGTGGAATGCAAAGTATTAGTGCATAGCTCAAGAAGGAGTAGAATTCTTACTAAATGCATATAAGTGATCCAGGGGATAATTAGATGTGCAACATGAGATCTAGTTACAAGATCCAAAGGAGAAGAAGTATGATTGATAGGAAAAAGATAGAGGGAGGAAGTAGATTTTAGTTCAATTATTCTACAAGGAATAATATAGAGATTAATTGGATAGTGGGTTCTTTGATCTTAACCTTGAAGCTATTTGGGAAATGGGTCTAGCTGTCTTCCACAAATCCTAATAGGGTTGGAATCTCTTAATAGGGATTCAAGGTCTTCTAACAGGGACTCATTACTAAATGTTGTAATAGACTAATAATAGGGTCTATCCTCTAATAGGGAATATTTATAATAGTACATCATCTTGTGGGTACCAGCCCTATTGGGGTTTTCCCTTTAATCAAAGGTTTCCCTAGTTAACATATTTGGTGTTAATAATGTATGAGTATCTTGTTGTGGTTTTAGTTTATATTAATCACATGGTTAAGTTTTATTAGGGTTAATGATTGCTATGATAGTTGGAAAACAAATTCAATACCCCCCCCCCCCCCCCCCCACTATATATTCTAACAATCCTTCATAGATGTTCTTTTGTTTCAAATTTTCTAGTTTCCTTAACAAACTAATTTTATAATCAATAGGAATATTTACCTTGTTCACCATTTTCAGCCAAGTTATGGTCTTCTCCTTTCCTCTAATTTTTCTATTAGTTTTCAAATGCTCCCACTATAGTGAGGCATGACCCTTCAAACTGGTAAATACAAATTTTCACCTTCCTATTAAAATGAGTGTTTTCAAAATAAAAAATCTTCTCCATATTAGAGATCTAATTGAACACAAAATGGTGTCCAATTTTTCATCATAAGGAAAAACTTCTACAACAGGCTTTGAATGTGCTCTAGACAATACTCTCAACAATCTTTCCTCATCTTGATCATCTTTAGGTTCTTGATTAGGGTTTGGTACCGTGGCTTCATCATCACTCATATCATCAATATGTGTTCCTCTCCTCTAGGTTTTTTCCATAACATCTAATCTAGGTTCAATTTGTCTCAATGTATCCAATATGGCATTATTGACATGTCTTGGCCCTTGAACCATCTTTATAATCAAGTTCTTGTAAGATCATAACCCTCTACAATTTATAGGTCAAATCATCAAATCTTCTACCATATAACCAAAATTAACTTAAGGTTCTACATGTTCCAAACTCAACAAGGGCCAACTTCAATCTCTATTACCACCTATTGCAAGAGAGAGTGAACACCTAGGGCCAGAGGCACACCAAACTATCTAGCAATCTCACTAAGTAAACACAATAGAAGACAAACATAGTAAGAAACACCAATGAGAGAGAGAACAAGGACTTTATTGATTCATCTAGTTATTAAGATACATGCCCAACTATAATACCTTCTAAGTTATGGACAAATCCAAAATATATAACTTCAAATTTGTTAAAACTCCTTTGGACTCTTTAAGTCCTTCTTCCTCCTCTAATTTTTATTCTTTTATTTCTCGACCCTAGACTAAACCTAATACCTCTATTTATACTTGTCAATACATCTTATAGAAGATTCTAGAACATTACATAAAGAAAGGTTGACCTCAAAACAATCAATGCTCATTCTTGGACAAGATCTTATCATTAATTCCACAATATAAATAAAATAGAAGAGTAGGCTCCAACTAAGAACCAAAACATAGATAACTCAGTCAAAAAAGGTGATGAAAGGAACTCCCCTCAATACGTTAATACCATAAATGAATAACGAAAACAAAGAAAAAACAAAAAAAAGAATTCATAAGAATAAAATATGGAATTCTTATTATTGCCACAATAAAGAAATTATAGAATTTGAAATTACAATATGCTATCCCACATAGGCACCTTCATTACAATAATCTACAAGACAAACCTGCAAACTACCAGCTAGCGTTGTCCTAGAGAATGTTTGGAAATTTCTTAAATATGCAATTTTATGTTACCTGAAAATGTTCTAGACCTCAATCTTAGTACCTAGGGATGAAAGACACTAACAATACATACAAAGTTGGCCACATAAACCTTTGACATTTATTTTGGAGGTTTTGGTTGGCCAAATTTTAGAAGGCAATAACTCTTAAACCATTGCACTAATTGGCTATCATTACCACTTTTTAGAAACCTTGGCTCTTGATCTATAGGCTCAAATTCATGTAAGAACCCATCCATAAATATTTCGAGTTCATCCAAGCATTTTTAAGCCTCTAACAATGAGGCTAAACTTTATATACTGAAACCACAAACCAAAAATTTGGAATAAATCCATGAAAACACATGATATGTAATTGAGCTTGAATTGGTAGTTTGATATATCCAAGATGAATATTCATCTCTAAAATTAGGACATTCTAAGCTCATATGACTGACTTACTAAGTAGAAAGCTTTCATAGATAGACACTCTACATTAAGACATGATACAAGAGCATCGAGATTGAATTTTGGTGAAATTATCATTTTCATGATTAGGGATGTGTTGGAGACACATTGGGGAACCTTTCCTAATGATTTCATAGAGGTTGGATGGATTGAGTTGAAGTCTGGGTTGTTGTTACCTTGTTGTTGGAACTATGTTTTTTAGGCTTTTGGGCACCTATTGTAGGCTATATAATTAATTTTTCACAATGAATTATAGGTTGTGCACTTCAAGGATTGAATATGACCTAGACTAATTACTTGTGTCAAAGTCACAAGTTCTAATTCTTATAAGTTGGGAGATATGGCAATTCTTCTAGAGTATCAATTTCTAGTAGTTTTGCATGATAGGTTTTTGTGCATGACTTTCAAGATAGATGAGCACTTTTTCTTGGGGAATAAACCTTTGAAAATTTAAGGGGTTGTAGAGGACCTAAATTTCTATCTATGGTTTTAAGCACAAGTTCTAGTTCAATAAAAACTAGGAGATATCTAGATTTTTCTCAAATATTAATTTTTGGGCATTTAATTATTGTTGTAGGCTAACTTGTGACATCTAATTTATGTATGGGTATTTAATTTGTGTTGTGGCTGACTTTTGGCTTAGTCAAGTATAAGTAAGGAGTCTTGTGGATTATTTTATTCATGGAGTGAATCATTCAGAGGAGAAGGAGTGCATGTGGGAGCAACTTCCTAAGTCTGTAGACAAAGAGCAGAATGTGAGGCAGTTTACAATAGGATTTTGGTAGAGTTGTGAGTGTGTGGATAGAGCACCAAATGTGAGGTAGTTTACACTTAGATCTTGGATGAATTTGGAGCAAAGCTAGTAGTTTTGGCTTGGAAAATAAGGAAATTTCTTGGAGGTCTTGTGAGCACAAGTTTAGATCTTCCTTGGAGGTTTCTACAAGACTATGGATCTAGACTAGCTAGTGTTTAGGTTGGATCTTGAGATATCTTGTAGAATTTTTATTGTAATTTCTTTGTATTGGTCCATAACTAGGAAGGACTTACATCCTATGGCATTGCATGTAAAAGTTATTTGATGAATACATTATTATAATTTGGTATCAGATCTTGCATTGTTGCTTCTTGTTGTTGATTTTTTACCACATGGTTATATTGTCGGGGGCTAGGACATCTCCTTTGGGGATTCTCCTTCCCTATACTATGTCAAGACAATCCTTATTAGAAGAACTAAAATAAAATATTTTTGGTTGATGCAAGATTTCTCTTACACCCAAGATACTCCTGCATCTAACACTTGGGATAATTTGAGAAGTGGTTGCATCATGTCTTAGGTGTTCATGGGAAAACCAATATAGTTCCTCCTTCCTTTCTAGCCATGATAAATCTTCTATAGACCTCCCTTTCCATTTGAATAGGTATTCTTCATTACTTTTTTTCATTGAACTTTTACCAATATGATTGTCAAGTATCTTCTTAATCTCGTTTGTAGATATACTAGCTACTAGAATACTCCATTGTGCTTATGAAACTTCATCCTCATCACCTCCTTCATAATACTCTATCAAATCTGAAATATTCAATTCAAAAAGAAACTCCATTTCATAGGCATTTCAATAATCATTCCTTTTCACTATCTTGCATGGTCCAAACTTCTTCATTTTCATCTTATTATATGTACCTACTAGAAAATGTACCTTTCTCAAAAGAACCATGACTTCATGTCCAATATGAAATTCCTTATACCTCATTTTCACACATCTTCCTTGGACTTGGAATTTTAATTCATTTTTATAATTTTATTTCTCACCTCCTTAAGGATGTTCTTCAAATTTTTAGTGAATTCTTCTTCTTTGGTACTACTTCTTTGTCCTTTATCCAATTGCCTCAATTCATAAGAATTTATAGGACTACTCTCATATACAATCTAGAATGGTGATTTACCAGTACTTATGTTGAAATAATTACTATATGAATTTTTTTCTTATGGTAATATCATATCCCATCATTTTAGTTTATCACCAACCAAACATCTTAGCAAGTTTCCCAAACTAGGATTCACAACTTTTATCTTCGCACTAGTTTGTGGATGATGTGATGAACTAAACTTCAATTCTATCTTCAATTTATTCCACAATGTATGCCAAAAATAATTAAAAAAATTGGTAACTCAATCTACAACTATACTCTTTGGGAGAGCATGTAATCTCATAGCTTCTTTGAAAAATAACTCTACCACATGAACAACATCACTAGTCTTCTTGTAGGGAATGAAATGTGTCATCTTTTAAAACCTATCAACCACCACAAAAATAGAATCATGCCCTCACTGATTCTTCAACAATCAAAGAATGAAATCCATGGTGACATCTTCCAATGGATTGTCTAGGATAGGTAGAGGATCATACAACCCTAAATTTTTCTTGACTCCTTTTGCCATCGAACATACTATACAACTATGAACAAAATAATTCACATCTTTCTGCAATTATATTTAGCAATAATTCTTAGAAACCAAAGAAATGATTTTAACTCTAACAAAGTGTCCAACTAATCATCCGCTATGCTTTGCTTTGATGAGATTCTCTCATTGAACTTATGGGAATGCATAAATAGCTTCCTTTGAACAACATACCATCTTGGATTATGAAATCCAAATTCTTCATCCTATCAAAAGTAATATGTTCTCTACAAGCCTTCCAAGCTTCATCAAAATCAAGATCCTCTAGATACAAATTAATGAGTTCCTTGAACCCAACCACCTCAATCAGTATTTCAGTTAGCAAAACTTGTCTTCTACTATGAGTATATGTAACTCTATAAGACTTCTCACTTTGGTGTCTTAAAACAAATATATAACTCTGCATAAACTTAATCCACTTCAAATTCATTTGGTTTAATTTCTTTGACTATTCAAATATTGCAAACTTGATGATTAGTATACAAAAAAAAACTTCTTAGGAAGAAGATAGTGTCTCCATTTCTTCAATGCTTGAACTATAGCATAAAATTTCTAATCATAAACATAATATATTCTTTTGACATCATTCAATTTCTCACTAAAGTAGGCAATAGGTCTACCTTCTTGGCTCAAGATAAATCCTATTGTAGTACCACTAACATTATAGTCTAATTGAAACACCTTGTTAAAGTATAGAAGTGCTAAAATAGGATGCTCTTTAACTTTCTATTCCAATAGATTAAAACTCTTATCTTCTCTTATAGTTTGCTTGAATTCTTTCCTATCCCCTCTCATGTTTTAGTTAAGGGTCCGCAAATACTACTAGAATCTCTTATGAAATTTTTGTAAAAACTAGCCAATCCATGAAAAGCTCTTACCTCTATAGCACTCTTTGGAGTAGTCTATTAAAGGATAGCCTTCACTTTCTCTAAATCCATTTTTAAACCTTGTGTTGAGACTACAAATCCTAGGTACACCTAATCATTCTTCACAAAATGACACTTCTTTAGGTTTATCAACAACTTTTCTTCCCTCAGCTTATTAAACATCTTTTGAATATGAATAAAATTTTCCTCTAATGTCTTACTAAATATTAAAATATCATCTAAGTAAAAAATGAAAAAAATTACCTAGAAACTCATTCAAGACCTCATTCATGAGCCTCATGAAAGTGCTCAGTGCATTGGTTAGCCCAAAAGACATGACAAACCACTCATTTAGTCCCTCCCCATTCTTGAAGGCTATCTTCCACCCATCTCATTCTTTAATGTGAATTGGATGGTACCCACTCTTTAGTTCTATCTTTGTGAAATATACAGCTCCACCTAAACAATCTATAATATCATCCATCCCTGGTACTGGAAATATATAACTAATTGTGATCTTGTTGATAGCATAAGAATATATTTACATCTTTTATTCTCCTTTATTCTTTTATGCTAATAATTTTGGTATAGTACATGTACTCAAACTCTATCCAATCAACCCTTTCTATAATAACTAATGCACTTTTCTATTCAACTCTTCACTTTTTTGCTAGTGTCATTTTGTGCACTACCTTGTTTGGAAAATTGGCTCCTAAAATCAAATCCATTTGGTGACTGATCTTCCTCATTAGGGGTAATCCATTATTCACATTATCTAACACAACATCATAAAACTCTCCCAACATATATGTAACTTCTATAGGTACTTCCTCTTCTTCTTCTTTAGCATCTTTATGTACTATAGAAAAAAACATATGCTCATGCTCCATACCTTGGAGAAACTCCATTCCATCAATGAAACATACAATAGTAGTACCACATACCTTTTCTTCTTTCTCCTTTAATGCCTTCAACTTGTGATTCACTCCATCCTTTGTTAGAGTGTAGGTATTTGCTCACCCATCATGTAAAAAATGCCTACCAAACTATTACAACTACCTAGAAACATGTGACATATGTCAATAGGTATGATATCACAAAGTACATCATCTCAATAGCTCATAATCTTGAACTTCATTGAGCATTTCTCACTAACCATGACTTTATGGTCATCTAGCACCCAAGAAATATGATATGAATTTGGTTGTTTTTTCCTCTTTAGCTTCAACTTTGTGACCATTTTTTTTGACAGCAATTGTTTGTACTTCCACCATCAATGACCATATCACAACACTTAACTTCACATTTGTACCTAGTGCAAAACAAACTTCTCCTTTAATCAAGTTCATTCTCACCATTCAAAAAGACTCTTATTTTAATTAGGACTTCTCCTCTTTCAACATATTTAGAATGTGATGATCTGAAATCTTCATTAACATGTACAACATTGGCTTGACCTTCTATTCTTCTATGCATCCTTCCTTGGTTTTGGGAACATTCAAATATTTTATGCTCTTCTTTCTACTTTAAATTTTTTTCCAAGAAAACCGCCTCTTCTAGATCCTTTCCCTCTTAATCTTCCTCTCTAATTTCTATTGTTATGATCATGGAAACAATTGGAATTTTTCCCCCTCTGGTTTTGACTACTACCCTTGTTCTTCTCATCATCATTTTGACCTACATAAGATCCTCTACTAGATCTTCCACCATGACCTTTTCCACTATTTTTGTTATCAAAGTTTTTTCTTAACTTCTCCTCAACTCTTAGGGAAAACTGGTATGCCTCCTCAATTCTAGTTATTCAAACCATGCTCATCTCATCCTAAATTCTTTACCTTAACTTATTAAGATAATAAGTAACTTTCTCCTTGTTAGCTTCAAAACAACTATTTCTAATAAGAACTCAGTAGAACTCCTTTAGTACTCCTGAATAGATCTTCTCACCTACTTCAACCTTCCATCTTCTTCAACAAATTAGGCTCATAATCAATGGGAATGAACTTTTGCTCCATTTTAGGTATCATCTGATCCTATCTGGTGATTTTTGTCCTTTTTCTCTTTTATTTTGCTTCAATTGGATCTCCTTCCACCAAATATTTGCATGTCCCTTCAGTTTTTTCTTTAAAAACTTAACGATATTAGGATCCTCAATATCTTCACATTCAAAGTACTCTTCTATTTCATTGATCCAATCAATCAATTCCTCTAGGTTAAGATTTCCTAAAAATGAGGCAATATAAAACTTAGGTCCTTTTTCCAATCACAGAATTGGGCTTGAAAATCTTTTCCTTGTCTCAGTTTAAAAAATTATCTTCTACTACTTGATCAACATTTCCTTCCTTCCTTTCATCCTCACTTCATCACTGCCTTTGACAAGATTCATTCCTCTATGCATTTTTTTTCTAGTGCTTTCTTTTTAGTCTAGAAGGATATAAAACCTTACGTGTAACATTTATGACTCTCCCACCATGCTCTCTTTGTTTATGCATTTTCACACTTTTTTTGAAACCTTGGGGCAAACTACCTTAGAATCAATGATCTATCTAAATGTTTAGCTCAAACCATAGTCTAGGTGCGAATTACCTCACAATCATCAATCTATCTACACATTCAAGAACTCCAACTCTGATACGAATTGATGAAGGGTTCTCTCCTTAATACCTTAATACCATAAAGACATAACAAAAGCAAAGAAATAATAACAATTTGTGAAAAAAAATGGGTTTCTTATTATCATTACAAATGAGGAATTATAGAATTAGAAATTAGAATATTCTATCCCACATGGGTACCTTCATTATAGTAATCTACAAGGAAAATATGTGAACTATTACCCACAGTTGTCATAGACATTATTCAAGCATTTCTTAAATAGGCAATTTTATGTCACTTGAGAAGGTTCTAGACTCTGAAACTTAATACCTAGGGTTGAAAGACCCTAAAAATACATATAAAATTGGCCAAATATGCCTTTGACATTTATTTTGGACATTTTGGTCAGCCCAACTTTGGAATGCCATAACTCTCAAACCATTGCTCTGTTTGACTATTGTAACTACTTTTTAGAAACCTCAACTTCTGATCTCGAGGCTTCAATATATGCAAGCGCCCATCCATCTAGTTTTTGGGCCTCATATAGGAAATTTTAGGCCTCCAAGGATGGGCCTAAAGTTTATATACCAAATTGCAAACCAAAAATCCACAATAATTCCTTGAATATACATGATAGGGCATTAAGCCTTAACTTGTAGGTTGATATATCCAAGATGATTATCGACCTTTGAAATTAGGACATTCCAAGCTTATATGAATGACGTACTAAGTAGCAAGCCTTCATAGATAGTAATTCTACATTAAGACAACCCTTAACTAAAATGAAATTATTTTAATTGATACAATATTTCTCTTATTAGAAATAGACAATACTAAGAGGTGGAAGTGAATTAGTATTCTACAAACTTTTTCCCACAACCTAAAATTTTTAATTACTTTATAACTCTCATATGAATGTAAACCAACAATGTTTAACATTAAATACAACAATAAAAATAGAGAACTCATAAAATCATTATTTTTTAACTAAGGAAATCCTAGCCAATGGAAAACCTAGTAAGGATGATACCCACTAGATGATTCACTAAATAATAGGATCTAGTTAAGCATATTGACCTTGTTAGGAGTTTATGAAGTACACATACTGTCTTGAGTCCTTATTAGAGGACTAGGACTTGTTAGAATCCTCAACCCTATTAGGAGTTGCTACAACCCTGTTAGGAGCTAGTAGATCAATTACAATGTATGCAGGAAGAGCTCACTACCCTAACATGCAATTATACAATTCAGTTCCTTCACTAAATAGATATACATACAATACTTGCTTACTATTGTAACTTGCACTTGCACTAATCTTTAATCATATTTCACATCACATAAGCCTTGCAAATGGTTCTCACAATAGTTTTCATGTCACATCTATTCATATAAATTCCTTAGTATATGCACATCACATCTATTTGTTGCACAACACTTACAGACTATTTGTGCAACATAATTTTTTTACTTATACTTTGTACATTCTCAAATTGTTGCTCAACCAGCTTCCATGTATACACATTCTTGACATAATTTAAAATAATTTTCACATAGTCATCTTAACATGACTTGGTAATTATTTTGAAATCAAAATAATTCTTAAAGTCATACAACTCTATTTTCTATTATGCTTCGTTTTGCACTGTTAAATACCAATATAGTTAAACTTACTATAACTTGTGGCATACTTACTATACACACATACACACTAGTACATTTCATCATGAAAATGTTAACACATTTGTATCATTTGTCTATGCATCATTTGTACTATTTGATCTATACATTGTACTCCTACAAATTGTCTAATACTTAGACAATTTTCTATATCTAAATGTATAAATGAAATGCTAAGTATATGTTGCCATAAATGACAACCATCAATGCATCTAAATAACTATATTTCCAACAACCTCCCACTTTGGCATTGACAACAATATTTGGGAAAGTTGGATAAGTCCCAAAATGATGCCATACAAAATAAAATAAAATAAAATAAAATAATTGCACAAATTTCTTTCAAAACATAACAATTTTGTTCATGTTTTGATGGATCATTACATTCCATATCTCTCTTTTACATTGATACATACATAATCTCTCTCTTACATATATATTTACATTTTTACAATTTTCTCTACATAATACTCCCTCTTTGATGTCAATGGAAAAGGTGTCAAAAATGGTATCATAAAAACTTGTTGTCTATTATTGATTAGCTCAACATTTTGGATCTACACTTTGCAAAATAAATATTCATCCTATCAAATTCCTTCTTCCAGTTTTCTTTGACCACATTTGATATAATGATGAGTGCACAAAGTGCATAGGATGCCACTTCAACTATCCTCAAGTCAGTATAGGAAAATTTCTCATAGGAATTCTTTGTTGAAAGACATTCCTTCAATTGCCTTTGCAAAAATATGACCTTGGGTGCTAGATATTCTTTAAGAATAGAGAATATTCTTACTACCTTCTCATTTTCTAATTCCATGCTTCTAAGAGTGTTGTGGATCTTCTCAATATCATTCTTAAAATCTTCATTTCTAACCTCAATTTACTATAATCTTGTAGTGAGTGACTGAAGCTCACTCATATGGCCTTTGATCTTTACATCAAAATCAAATAAGTAAGTATATGAAATTGCACACTATCCATATAACTTCTTACCTTCTTAAATACACTATCTCAATTCCTTGATAATTCCATCAAGTGCCTTCAAATCATTGCACATATTAGTGCACACTATGTTGAATAATGTTGCATCATGATTGATTTGTGCTTGTGCTATTGCTAGTTCAACTAAGGTTGTGAATTACCCATCAAAGGTCTTCACCAACACTTTTTCCTTAGCTTGCAAGTATGTACTAGATACAATTATAGAAATTATCTTTTTCATTCACTCCAAGACTTCAACAAGAGTCTTTTCCAATGACTTTACATATTTTTTTTTTCTCAAATGATTTTCTCAAAGTACCTTATAGATCTTTATGGTCTTCATCATTAGATGGAATAGGTATTGTTGCCGATGTTCTAGCTATTGACACTACTAAAGATACAATAGTCTTTCTCTTCCATTCCTTTCAACTCTTCTTTTCCTCAGCCTCTTTCTTCTTCTTCTCTTCTTCCTCTAAATTTTCCTTTTCCTCTTCTTATGTTGTTCTAAGGTCATCTTATTTTCTTCATCTTCCTTCCTTTTCTTTTCTTCAAGTTCTTTTTTCTTCTTTTCTTTTGTTCCCATCTTCTTTTTCTCTTCCTCTTCATCATCAAAATTGGTATAGTCAGTGATAGTGCCAATCATATTTTCCCCATATAGTACAAATGGATTCTACTTTTTCTTCATAGTTATTTTCTTGCTATCCACTTGCATGAATTTAGTACCAATGACAATGTGAGGTGGAGATAGTGCTTGTTGTGTCCCTTTTGCCTCTTCCCCTTCACTAGAGGGTGTTCTTCTTGTACATACACTAGACAATCCTCCTTTGCTTGTGCAATCTCCTTAGGTACTAAGGAGATATATTTTATTATAGCCTCCTCTATTTCTTTCCTAACCTCCTCATAATTGCCTCCCATTAGAAAAAATTATCTTCTTTTATTCCTTAGCAAGGGCTCAATACCCTTCAAAATTGTCTAAAATTCCTCTTTTGATCCAACATCACATAACTTGTTTATGGATGAGATCCTCATATTTAGATCTTCTTCTACTACCCTTCTCTTCCTATTGATTATTCTATTGTATAGGTTTTCAAGAATCATTTTCTAAATAATATCAAATATTTTATTCCTCATAATCATATTGGTAAGTAAGTCATTCTCTAATTGCCTTCTATCCTTACTACTATACATGCTATAAAATTTATTCAACCAAACAAAATTGTCATCATTTATAATATGCATGTTCATATTCTCTACCTTTGGTTTCCATAATTTCTTCCATGTGGCTATCTTTGCTTTTTGTGCATCTTTCTCAATAGGTTTATCTTCATCATCATCTTTTGAGCTTTCAAAAATTCTAATTGCATGGTTTTCCTTCTTTTTCTAGGCCCACTGCTGATTTTTTTTAATCTTTTCTTAGCTTGAGGTGTAGGATCTTTCTTAACCTTTACTGGTCTCCATAACTTCCTCTATGTAGTATGTGCTTCCACCTTAGACTACCTCATTTATTGCTCATAGTTTGCTCTTATAGGTTGCACTTGTGAAACTACTACATATGGTGCAACAGGAGCTTGTGCACATGGTTGTGTCATTGTTACTCCTTCTTAAGGTCTTCCCACTACAATAGGAATTTTTGCCAACACTTCTATCTACCCACTAGTCTTCATCTCTAGCACAATTCCCTTTATCTCATTGAATTCTTGTCTAGTCATGCCTAATTCCTTGAGTATGGAATATACTCCTTCTTTGCTTTGTTTTTACTCTTCTTTTTGTGAAGCTTAGACTCTACAATTCTTGACCTTTCATCATATGTCTCCCATCTAGGACATTTTGTATCTTTCTCAGACTTGAGTATGATCTACACATAGCCTTCAACATATTCTACACTCATCTCATAGCCCATAGGTTCAATGAACTTTATTCTTGGTATCACTATTTCCATGCATGTGTTATTAATTTCCACCATAAGGTAGAATTTATCCTTATACTTCTCTACCATAGAGGGACGTATCTTGTACCTCAATTTCATCTTAGACTAAAAATGCTTCATCATTCTATCAATATCAACATCTCTGACATTCTTAGGTTTAGATCTATAGCTTTGAGTTACAATCTTTATTGCACACTTGCTACTATCCCAATTAATTACCCCAAGAAAAATCTTGGTTTCATAAAATAATAAATGAGTCAATAGGGACTCAAATCTACATAGTGCGCTCTTATTTTTCATTATCTTCACAATATTGTCTAAAAGATACACTCTAACAATATCATACAAATTAGATTTTCTCATTTCAATGGCCATCACATGTGCTATATGAATGAATCCAGATGGTATGAATTTTACCCTTGATCCATGGTTCAACTTGTACCCTAATATTTTATTCAACAACTTGACTACTTTATCATGAATAGGATTAACCCTCATATTTCTTCCATCAAACTTGGTTTTTAGATTAGTCTCCACTAATTTCCTAACTCTTTTCTCATTAATAGGACTACATCCATCATTTTTGAGTCATGTGACCTTGTGGATTAGGTCATTATCAATGACAATTTGTTCATCACCTAGCTAGAACATATCATCATGAACTCTTCTTACTATAATTTGGGTCAACTTATGATTGTCAAATTCTATGTAGAACATATAATTAAACAAATTCAAATCTTCAAGGTGTACATACTCAAACTTCAGGGATAAATTATTATAATACATGATTCATAAGTCCTTGTGAAGCTCCCCATCACCTATACTATCAATTTTGCAATGTATATAATTCCTTATATCCTCTACATGTAGCACATTTTCCAAAACTTATAAAAACGTGCCTATAGGATCATCTAGTAAAGAAACAAATGGGTTTTTCTTGAACTCATATCTTGGTCTATCACTAGAATCATGCACTCTTTGACTAGCCATTCTTCAATAATTGTAAACACTTCAATAAATTGGTTTTAATCCTTGTAAAATACCTCAAATACATGGTTTTAAGAATTCTATAATTTTCAAATTCACAAACTTTCTTCAAATTTCAATTTCTATCAAATCACACTTCAATTTTCTCAAGAAACTTTACATGCAAAAATGGTACAACAAATGTTGTTTACGATTATTTAATCATTTCAAATCACACTATGGAATAAATGTGTATCTAGCAAAAAATAAGAATATTCTTTGTTGACTAGTGACCTTGATCTTACAATTCCTACTTACTATGATCACATCAAGACTTAAACACTAAAACATAGCTTTCTCTCTATGTCTTCTAACTTTAATTAACTATGCAATCTCTAACTCACTCTCTAACATTAGTTTTGACCACTGATGCTTTGCTATTTATTGCAATAGCGTAATTCAAATATGTTGAGTCACAAACAATCTTTGACTCCAACTTTCCATCAAGTGCATCAAAGAATTTCTCTTCCAATACTATATGTGAACTCTCTAGATTATAAGCCTTCACAAATGCTTCTTTGAATTCCTCAACATGTTACTTGACTACTTGTTTCTGATTGTTTTTGCCTCCATTTTCTTTCCTTCTATCATTCCTATTATTCCCTATGTGATTAGGGTTCTTTTTAAAGTTTCCTCTGTCCATTCTATAGAATCTTGTTGTGTGTCCAAAGTTATTGCATAATTGGCATACATGTGCATTTATCCTTTGATTAATTCAATTTTAACTCTTAGGTGCTCTACAATTCCTTTCAATATTTCTAAGATTGTTACATTTGAAACAAACAAACTAGTTCCTCTCACCATTAGGTTTCTCTCCATCATTAGATCTACTCTGTGATCTACTTCTTCCATTACCAATAGGATTATTATTTCTAAACATTCTACTATTCTTATCATCATCAACAAACTTAGGTTTCTTACATTCTATTTCCTTATGTCCATAACCATGACAATTATAACAACAGAAATTAGTAATGGGTTTAAAAGACTTACCTGTAAAATATCTCTTCATATGTCCAAATTCATTGCATATGAAACATCTTCCTTCGAATTCATGTCTTACCTCTTTGGATGAACCATCTTTCTTAGGTTCTTCTACTTTCTTTGTTTTTCTAAATTCATCAAATTTCTTTGTCAATTCAATTTTCTCAACTTCATCACATCACTTGAACTTTTCTTTTAGGATTTCTATTATAGAATCTGGTTCTATCCCAATGTCATCTTTCTTTTTTACTTATCTTCAAGAAGATATCCAAGGCTTGTCTTGTCATAAAAGGTCTTTGATGAAATATTTGTTCATCAATGTTCTCAGGACTTGTGTAAAGTATCTCTAACTATTTTTTTCCTTGTGTCAATTGTTCTTTCATGATAATGTTGTATTTTTTCAACTCTACATGCTCTATCTTGATATAATCTAATTTAGATGTCACTTGACTCAACTAGGATCTAGGTTTACATTCTCAAATTTTAGATTAGGTTCATTCTTATTGCCACTAGTGTTAAGACTCAACCTAAGTTCAACAATTTTCAATTCATTTTTAAAGATCTCATTCCCTTCCTTGAGTTTTTTGTATTATTAACACTAGTCTATGCAAGTGATTCCTTTCCATATTTTAGATCATCAATATCATCTTTCAGTTTTCCAATGTAAACTTTTGCATCTTTGTATCTATCTTTCAAGTTGTCTCTCTCTTCAATAAGAAGGTCAATCTATTCAAGAGCTTCTTCAAGATTCTTCTTCAATGATTCCATATTCATTGGGATCTTACTTAAGCTATTGATCCTCTTCAAAGAAACCTCTCTCTAATACCAATTGTTAGAAATATATAATACTAAGAGGGGGAAGGTAAATCAATATTCTACAAACTTTTTCCCACAAATAAATAGTGTTAATTACTTTATAACTTGCATATGAAAGTAAACCAACAATGTTGAACAATAAATATAATGACACACATAGAGAACTCATAACACCATTATTTTAACTAACAAAACCCTAGCCAAGGGAAAACCCTAGTAGGGATGATACCCACTAGATCATTCACTAAACAATAGGATTTGGTTAAGGATATTAACCCTATTAGGAGTCTATGAAATACATATATTGTCTTGAATCCTTGTTAAGGGACTAGGAATTGTTAGAATCCTCAACACTATTAGGAGTTACTACAAACTTGTTAGGATTTGGTAGATCAATTACAATACATTAAAGAAGATCCCACTACCCTAACATGTAGTTATACAATTTAGTTCCTTTATAGAATAGATATGTGTACACTACATTCTTGCTACTATAACTCACACTTGTACTAATCTTTATATCATATTTCATATCACATAAGCCTTGAAAATGGTTCTCACAATAGTTCACATTTCACTTCTAATCATACTTCCTCAATATTTGCACATCACATCTATCAATTATACAACACTTAAACACTATTTGCACAACACGAGGTTTTTACTTATACCTTGCATATTCACAAATTGTTACTCACTTGGCTTCATGTCTTCACACACTTGACATAATATAAAATAATATAGACATGGTTAGCTAAACATGACTTAGTAATTATTTTAAAATCAAAATAATTCCTAAAGTGATACAACCCTATTTTATGCTATGCTCTATTTTGTACTGTTAAATACCCATACAATTAAACTTATTATAACTTTCACCATACTGATAGTACACGCATGCACACTAGTACACATCATCATGACAATGTTACAATATTTACTCAACTATGCGTTAAGCTAATTGTCTATGCATTTTATGTATTGTTAAATTCTGTACATTATACTCTTGCAAATTGTCTAACACTTAGAAAAAATTTAATCTTAGAATGCATAAATGAAATGTTGAGTATATGTTTCCATAAATGAAAACCATCAATACATCTCACTAACTATATTTCTAACATCTCTTACACCTAGGATGCTCCTACATTAGATGGACTGAAGCATGAACAACAATAGTTTGACTAGATACATGAGAAAACCAATCAAGTGTTTGTATAAGGTTTGATCTACATCCTTGGATGTATCTACCTTCCTCCAATTTTTTATCATGAGTCTAGAGATGGATTTTTGATCCTCCATCACAAATATCTCCAAGATCTTGATGCAATATTTCCCTTCACCAACATAAATCTATCTATCTATCTACCACACCTCCATGCCTAAAAAGTAATGCATATGTCCTAAATTCTTCATGTCAAACTCTTCTTCAAGTTTCATTGTGCTATCCTCCATGAACCCTAGTGAACCTATGAAAATTAGATCATCTACATATGGAACTGATGGGGACACAACCCAACAACAGAATAGACACCATAGAAAGGGGGAATTATATTAACTGAGAAAATAAGCTAGTACAAACAGTGCAGAGAAAAGCAACTTCAAAACATGCCCTACAGGCTACAATAGCATAAATCTGCAGAATATTTCTCCTTTTAGCACCTCCTCTCAAGCTCCAACCCGAACTGCCTTTTACAATGCCAAAAATCTCCTTAAATAGACCTCGGAGGGTTAAGGACTAGGAGTACATTCTAGAAAGTGCTAGTAGGCATCCACCGACAAAATAGAAGGTTCCAGAAGCCACGTTAGAAGTCTGTGCAAATCTAGAAGAATCCAGAAATGGTAACCGAACTTTCGGGAGGCATAACTTTTGAACCGTAGCTCTGATTGACAAACCGTTTACATTTTTAGAAAGCTCTTGAAGCGCTCTATAGCCCTATGGACCAGCTTTGCTCATCCCCCATTTTTTGACCCTTTTCGAGGTCATTTAATGCCCCAAACCTGACTTTGAAGCATTCTTAGGAGGTCTCCAAAACCTAAAATATTGCAATAACTTTCAAACCATGGGGCCTTTTGACTTGATTCTTTTTCTGGAATGCTCTAAATCTCAATTACATTCATCTGGCCAAGTCACATCTTCTAGGTCACCAAAAAGGTGGCCAAATTGCATGCTCCTATTTTTCAGGATTTTCAAATGCACTGATAGTTGAACTGTGAGAGTTGGAACCTTTATTTGAGCCAAATGGGTATCCAAAAATGTAAACACATGAAACAGAAACTAAGTCTAAGTACATTTTTTTGGGTGACATAGGATTGCCCTTATAGCTCTAGATGCTCCTGCATCAGACACCTAGGGTAGATTGAAAAGTGACCCTGTCACTTTATGGATGGTAGAGGAAATCCCAAATGGGAAACCTCAGCTGCTGAAATCCAAGTTGAGTCCTCGATCGGCCGTCCTTTCCATTTTAACAAATACTCTTCATACTGCCTATTTTTGGTACTCCTACCCACACGTTGATCTAGAATGTCTTCTATCTCCTCCTTCTTAGAAGTAGGGATTGGACATGGCTCTAAAACCAGCTCCTCATCTGCACCATCATCATGATACTCTGTTAAATCTGTAATGTTGAAAATGGGAGAAATGTGAATACCATCTGGCAGCTCCACCTCATATGCATTTCCTAAGTTATGTTTCTTCAAAACTTTGCAGGGGCCAAATTTCTTCATTTTCAGCTTGTTGTAAGTACCAACTAGAAATCTTTCTTTTCATAAGTGCAGCATGACTAGATCCCCTACTTGGAATTCCTTATGTCTTCTCCTTTGATCAGCCCTAGCTTTATACTCTTGATTCATCTTGATAATGTGTGCTTGAACCTCCTCATGTAGACGCTTGATGTGTTCAGCAAATTCCTCAACTTCAGCACTTGTCCTCTCTCCTTGTTCTATCTTTTTCGATTCTGGTGCAGTCCTTGGGCTGTTCCCATATACAATTTGAAATGGTGATTTTCTAGTACTCCTATTTACAGAATTATTATAAGAAAACTCTGCCTGTGGTAGAATCAAATCCCATCCCTTGGGCTTATCTCCAACTAAACATCTCAGTAAATTGCCCAGACTTCTATTTACCACTTCTGTTTGGCCATCAGTCTGTGGGTGATGTGTGGAACTGAATTTCAAGTCTGTTCTCAACTTCTTCCACAATGTCCTCTAGAAATACCCCACAAATTTAGTATCTCAGTCAAAAACTATACTCCTTGGAAGACCATGTAGTCTTACCACCTCTCTGAAAAACAAGTCTGCAATATGGACAGCATCATGAGTTTTGTGGCATGGAATGAAATGTGCCATTTTGGAGAACCTATCAACCACCACGAATACTGAGTCATTACCCCTTTGTGTCCTTGGCAATCCAAGAACAAAATCCATACTTGTGTCCTCCCATGGCCTTGATGGAATAGGCAATGGCTGATATAGGCCAGTATTTTGACTAAACCCCTTGGCAACTTGACAAACCTGGCAACTCTGTACAAACTTCTTTACATCTTGTGTAATTTGAGGCAAAAAATAATGTTCTCTAAGAATGGCAATGGTCTTATCACGACCAAAATGTCCTGCCATCCCTCCACTATGTTTCTCCTTAATCAGATTTTCCCTCATGGAACTCCTTGGGATGCACAATTGACTACCTTTGAACAACATGCCATCCTGAATCAAATAATCTAACCACTTGGTTCTATCTACAACAACAGGTTCTTTACAAGCTTTCCATGCTTCAGCAAAATCAGGATCCTTGGGGTACGAATTCTTGAGTTCATCAAACCCAACTACTTCAACCTGCATTGTTGTAAGCAACAACTGTCTCCTACTTAGTGCATCTGCAACCCTGTTAGATTTTCCACTTCTATGCTTCAACACAAATGTATAACTCTGCAAGAATTCTACCCACTTCATATGCCTCTGATTTAATTTACCTTGGCTATTTAGGTACTGTAATGCCTGATGATCAATATACAAAACAAATTCCTTTGGCAATAAATAATGCCTCCATTTCTTTAAGGCCTGAACTATTGCATAGAACTCTTGATCATAAACAGAATACTTCTTCTTTGCATCATTCAATTTTTCACTAAAATATGCAATAGGCTTACCTTCTTGGCTTAATACAACCCCAATAGCACTACCACTAGCATCACAATCCACCTGGAATACTTTTCTAAAATTTGGAAGTGCCAACACAGGCTGTTCAGTCACCTTCTTCTTCAGCAATTCAAAACTTCTCACGGCTGCTGCAGTCCATTTGAACTCTTTTCTATCCCCTCTTATTGTATCAGTTAGAGGTACACATATGCCACTGAAATTCTTAATAAACTTCCTGTAAAAACTAACCAGACCATGAAATGATCTTACCTTAGTAGCAGACCTTGGAGTAGGCCATTCCAAGATGGCTTTTACCTTCTCTGGATCCATTTTGAGACCTTCAGGTGATATAACAAATCCCAAATAGACTAACTCCCTTTTTGCAAAGACACACTTCTTTAGATTAATTAATAGTTTCTCTTCCCTTAGCCTTTCAAAGACACTACGAATATGCATTAAATGTTCTTCCAAATTCTTGCTGAAAATTAAAATATCATCCAAATAGACAATAACAAATTTTCCCAAGAACTTCTTAAGTACCTCATTCATGAGTCGCATGAAGGTGCTTGGGGCGTTCATCAATCCAAAGGGCATGACTAACCACTCATAAAGACCCTCCTTGGTCTTCAAGGCTGTTTTCCACTCATCTCCTTCATGAATCCATATTTGATGATAGCCACTCTTCAGATCAATCTTTGTGAAGTACTAAGCTCCACTCAAGCAGTCCATAAGATCATCCATCCTTGGCAAAGGAAACCGGTACTTGATGGTTATCCTATTTATAGCTCGAGAATCTGTACACATCCTCCACTCTCCATCCTTCTTTGGTGCAAGTACTGTAGGTACTGCACATGGACTCAGGCTCTCTCGAATCAAGCCCTTCCTCAACAGCTCCTGAACCTATCTATTTAGCTCCTTTGTTTCAGTAGGAGTCATCCTATGAGCAGCCTTGTTAGGCAAACTAGCTCCTGGAATTAGATCTATCTAATGACTGATTTGCCTTACTGGTGGCAATCCATCTGGAACATTATCAGAGATAATATCTCCAAATTGTCCTAGTAAATCTGAAACTTCACATGGTATTTCACTACTACCTTCTTTATCTTTCCTAGGAATCAAAGCATAGCACATACGCTGATGTTTCATGCCATCTAAAAACTTCCTTCCATCAACAAGACAAATCCTAGCACTGCTACATACCTTTTCACCTTCCTTTTTCATGGGCTTCAATTTGTGGTGAACTCCATCCTTTGTCAGAGAGTATGCGTTTGCATGTCCATCATGTATTGCATGTCTATCAAACTACCATGGTCTACCCAACAATAGATGGAAAACATCCATCAAAATAACATCACAAAGAACTTCATCATGGTAACTTCCTATTTTGAATTTTACTAAACATTGTTCACTTACCAGGACCTTATGATCATCTTTTACCCAAGAAATCCGATAGGGCTGGGGATGTTTCTCCCTCTTGAGCTTCAGCTTAGAGACCATCTCTTCTGATACCAAGTTATCAGTGCTACCACCATCAATGATCACATCACAACATTTATCCTCACACTTTCATCTAGTACGGAACAAACTCCTCTGTTGTCCTGGTTCATTCTCACCACTTAGTAGGACTCTTTCATTTACTAAGGTCTCTCCTCTTTCTGCATCCTCTGAATGTGATGATTGTACATCCTCGTCCACATGAGCAACCCTAGCTTGGCCCTTAGCTCTCCTATCTGTCCTTCCTTGTCGTTGAGGGCATTCAAAGGCACGATGACCTTCTTCATTGCAATGGAAATAGGTACCATGAAAGCCTCCTCTTCCTTGCCCATGTCCTCTACCTCTTCCTCTTTGATTTCCAAAGTCTTGATCACGGGAGCGGTTGAAACCCTCATTCCTCTGGTTCCTTCTAGTACCCTCATCTTCATTTTTCTTTTGAGTTTCATTGCGGCCTCCAGATGATCTACCGCTTCCCCTTCCTCCTTGACCATGCCCTCTTTGTCTTCCTTCAAACCTTTTACTCAGCTTCTCTTCAACTCATAGGGAAAACTGGTATGCTTCTTCAACGCTGGTCATTCTTACCAGACTTAATTCCTCCTGGATGCTAGGTCGCAACCCACTGATATAACGAACAACCTTCTCCTTATTTTCTTCTGCATGCCCCGCTCTAATTAGGAGTCGGTAAAACTCCTCTGTATATTCTTGGACTGATCTTCCTGCTTACTTTAACCCATGCATCTTCTTAAATAGATCAAGCTCGTAGTCCACAGGAATGAACTGCTTCTTCAATTTGTCCACCATGCGATCCCATCTTGTGATCTTCTCCTTTCCTCTTCTAAGTCTTTCCAGTTAAACCTCTTGCCACCAGATTTTGGCATGGCCTTTCAGTTTGGCCTTTGCAAACTTAACCCTATCTGGGTCTCTTATATCCTCATACTCAAATTATTCTTCCAGTTCATTGATCCAATCGATCAACTCATCTGGTTTCAAATTTCCTGAAAATATACCCACTTTAATTGTAGGTCTTTTCCCAAACCTAGTAATGGCCCTAAAAAGCCTTTCCTCTATAGGATTCAGAACTTCCCCGTCAACTTCCATTACTTCCTCTTCATTGTCATCCACACTATTGTCATCTATGGCAATATTTGCTCCTCTACGAAGCTCCTCTTCCAATGCTTGTACCTATCTCTAGAGGGCTCTAACCTCCTTAAGATCAATAGCTCTGGCCCTTTCACCACGCTCTCTTCGTGGAGGCATCTTCTAACTCAAACCCACAACCACACAGTCCTAGTGCAAACTGCCTCATAGTCGGCGCTCTGCCTACACACTCAGGAAAAACCGCTCTGATACCACTTGATGGGGACACAACCCAACAATAGAATAGACACCATAGAAAGGGGGAATTATATTAACTAAGAAAATAAGCTAGTACAAACAGTGCAGAGAAAAGCAACTTCAAAACATGCCCTACGGGCTACAATAGCATAAATCTGGAGAATATTTCTCCTTTTAGCACCTCCTCTCAAGCTCCAACCCGAACTGCCTTTTACAATGCCAAAAATCTCCTTAAATAGACCCCAGAGGGTTAAGGACTAGCAGTACATTCTAGAAAGTGCTAGTAGGCATCCACCGACAAAATAGAAGGTTCCAGAAGCCGCGTTAGAAGTCGGTGCAAATCTAGAAGAATCCAGAAACGGTAACCGAACTTCTGGGAGGCATAACTTTTGAACCATAGCTCCGATTGACGAACCGTTTACATTTTTGAAAAGCTCTCGAAGCACTCTATAGCCCTATGGACCAGATTTTCTCGTCCCCCATTTTTTGACCCTTTTTGAGGTCATTTAATGCCCCAAACCTGACTTTGAAGCATTCTTAGGAGGTCTCCAAAACTCGAAATATTGCAATAAATTTCAAACCGTGGGGCCTTTTGACCTGATTCTTTTTTTGGAATGCTCTAAATCTCAATTACATTCATCTGGCCTAGTCACACCTTCTAGGTCACCAAAAAGGTGGCCAAATTGCATGCTCCTATTTTTTTGGGATTTTGAAATGCACTAATAGTTGAATTGTGAGAGTTGGAACCTTTATTTGAGCCAAATGGGTATCCAAAAATGTAAAGACATGAAACAGAAACTAAGTCTAAGTACATTTTTTTGGGTGACACAGGATTGCCCTTATAGCTCTGGATGTTCCTACATCAGGAACATGAATGAGAACCTAACCCCTAAATCTTCAATAAAGTAGTAGAGGTCAGTATCTTCCTCATTAACCATAAAGCCCATTTCTTGTAAGTATGTATCAATGCACTCATACCATCCTTTGGGATCCTTCTTGATATTTTAAAAGGATCTCTTTAATATACCCACATGGATCTCTTTTTTGTGTGCTACAAATCCTTGTAGTTGTTTTGTGTATACCTCCTTCTTTAGTTCACTATTAAGGAATGGTGCTTTGACATTCATTTGATGGATTTTGTCTCTAATATATGTTCTAAATGGGATCAAAACTCATCTAGAAGTATACTTTACAACTAGAGAAAATATCTCTATTGGAATACCTTAGAATAACTTGGGGGTGAAATAATTATCCAAGATCGAGATGTATAACTAAAACTTTTCATAGCTTAGTGAACCCATAAAACATTATTCATCACACATGCATCCATAGGATTATGCAATCACTTAAAACTTGTAGGTTACTATCAAATCAACTTGTAGAAATGTAAACATGAAACATAGACTTCACATGATGATTTACGTGGAAACCAAATTTGTGAAAAATCACTAGTAACATGCTAGTCCTTTTTCACTCTTCTAAAGTGATGCCCTATAAAAGGTCAACCTTGTTAAAGGTTACAATACACACTATTAAATGTGAACCTATTAAAGGATTTTAATCACCCTCTTAGGAGTGAGCCTTGTTAGAGGACTTTAGACCATTCACTTGGAATGTCACTTGGTTAAATCAAATGACTATTAGGTCAACCTTAATCCCAAGGATTTACCCTAGACTGATACAATTGTTAGAGAGTAGTAAGGCTTGATCTGATATAAGTTACAAATTTATATATAGATTATAGATCACTATTAAGTCCTCAATTCTACTTGAGCTACATACTTTTTAGCTCTAATAGCTTTTTCACCCTTCAAGCATTCACCTCCTTAAGCCTCCTTACTTAGCATGCTAATGTAGTCTCTTCTCTCAGGTCACTTAATGAAGAAGAGCCCTTAACTCCTTGTCTTTCTTGGGTTCCCACACCTAATTCTCTTTGCTTCATGACTAGCCATTCTTATAAATATGAAATTCAGATATTTTGTTGCTCATTTTCTATTGTCTAATTTAGAGTTAGAATGAATTAAGAAGGATACAATGAATCTATCCCACATTCCATCTCTCTTTTAGAAACTTTTTTTTGAATCCTTCTTAAATTTTCCTAAAAGTGGTTCACCTTGAATTCTATGCCACCAACCCATCATTCTTATTTTTCACCTATTTGACATAATTTAAGAAAAAAAACTTGTCAATTCAGATTCATCAAATTCATGGTCTTTTAAATAATGTAGAAGTTCAACATTATCTTAGTTTTAATGCTTGACACATACTATGTTGCTCAACATTCAATGTGAAATTACTTGACACAAATTAAAGCTTATTGGTGCTCAACATAAATGAAGCTTTACTTAGTATCCAATATTCTACTTGGCATACACTAGAATGAAATTTTACTTGGCTTTAACTAATTTTCTACTCAGCTTGTACTGACTTTTCTTAACACCCACTATCCACTTGGTCAAGCTTGGAAAATTTTTTTTTTGTTACTTGCTATTCTAAACTTTCTCCTTTGTAACCTTAAGTAGATTATCAATACATCATGCTATCACTATCTTAACTTAGTCTTGTACTTCTTTACATAATCATAAATCAACCTTTCCTCTTGGTGCTATTGTTACATCTTTTGATCAAATCTTCTTCATTAATCATCTAAGTGATAGTACTTAAATCATATAAGTAGTTGTCTTACCAGCAAATACTAGGTTTGACATCAGTGACAAAATAATGATTGAAGCATACTTGTATATTCTAAACAATCTCCCTTTACAATATCGCTCTTTGATTAGCTTCTTCAATCCATTATCAACAATCTCCCTCTTTGGCATTGATGACAAACCAATCTAATCAAGCAAATGGTAAACACCTTGTGATACCAAACTAACTAGGTTCAAATAGTAAGACAATACCAATACCGAAAAGAAAATAATTCCTTTTATTAAAATTTTTCCCTCTATCAGAAATTTTCATCTTTTGAATAGGTTACAAAACTCTTTATAATTCCTTTTGATTTTCATCTTATAACATTACCATCTCCCTCATCGTATCTATGTTCTCTTCTAATGAACATCTAATATCTCTCTCCTATTAGGTAGATATTTTGAATTTCTCCCTCTTTCTTCTCTCCTTCCTTGGAAATTATCTCTTGATTAGTAAATTTCTCTATACTAGCTTGGTCTTGACTTGATCAATAATTATATCTCCCTCTTTGAAAACAATGCCAAAGACTTATGCAAAAAAAAAAAAAAAATTGTCATCTTAACATGCAAATATAACCTTTTTCATTTTAGTTTCTTCAGTTTCTCCCTCTGTCACCATGCTTGTGATTGATTTTTGATTTTAGCTATTTGAGTTACTTTAGGTAGCTCCTAAAGTAAGATCCTCTACATCAATTTGTAACATTTGAACATTAGCTTATTTGATGCAGGGCACTCCTCTTTGTTACTTAGTTAGACCTTGATCTTGGCTATTACCCCTAGTTTAGCTTTTAGATACTCATGAGCATCCATAGGTAATACTTTTGTGAAGATATTAACAATTTTTTCTTTTGTGTTAACATATTCCATCTTCACCTCTTTATCTTGAGTTAACTCTCTTAAGTAATGATACTTGATTGCAATGTTCTTAGTCTTTGTGTGCATCACAAGATTTTTTGATGTATTGATAGTACTTTTATTGTCACAATAAAGTATCACTAGTTTTTTGATCTCTTCCTTCATTCCTTTGAGTAGTTGTATGATCTATACAATGTTTGTGCAATTTATAGAAGCAACAACATATTTAGCTTTAGCAATAGATTGTAAGGTACAGTTTTGTTTCTTATTGTTAGAGTAAATAATTAATTATTAATTATTAATTATTTGTTCTTTTACTTAAGCTTACTTAGGTTAATGCATGTAGTTAATATTTGTAGTGATGAGTTGTTGATGATACAAGAGTTTGTTCCCTTCTGGCATGTTCCACCTTTTTTTTTTATGTATGCTTATTTGTCAACCTTATCTTCTACCACCTTCCAGGTTGTTCTACAAGCTTCCTTGAGGTCTTTAGATTTACTCTCTCTCTCTCTCTCTCTCTCATTGTAAATTTGTTCATTCACATAGCAATTTTATTTTCCTATTGTGAAGTATTTTCTATTGCATTGTTCGCTTCAAGCTCTTGCTCCTTCGATTTCACTTCAACAAGCTATTTACATGTAGGTGATCTTGGTGCACTAAAAAGTTGGATTTTATCAACTCCCACATGGTATCAGAGCCTGCCCACTACTTCTTGTTTGAAAGATTTTTGAAGTCACAATTCAGAGACACAAACTCTAGTTTGTTTATGCATTTTTTTTCAATCTGAGGCTAGAGTGATTTTTCATAGAACTTTGGGCCCAAATGGATGCTATCCTTGGATTTGAAAGGCTGGTGATAATCAAGATTTGTATACAATTTCTCAACTTTGGTTTCCAGGTGTTAGGGAAATTTTTTTAGTCCCCTACAGGCAACTATATAGACTATACAGACTTGACAACTTTTTTTTTAAAAAAAGGGCCTCCACCATAGCAGGACTCCATCAAGGATTGATCATGCTACCCACATAACACTTAGCCCAGGTTGGTACAAATGCACAACCCCCACTTTGCCTCTACCAGTGGTGTAGCCACTACATTGCTAGGTTTTCATCCTCAGTGCCACTACCACCGACAAACCACTAACTATCACCTCTCCAGTGGGTGATGTCACCCTATGACCATCCTACATCAGCAAAATGGTATCTAACATCACCTTTTTGATGCCACATCACCCTTTTTTGGCTGCTAACATCATCACTACTAGACCTTGTGGTGACATCATTTTTTGGTCAAGTGATGTCATCTTTCTAGCTATTGACATCAAAAAAATGGAGACTAGAATTTTTTTGATGATAGATTTATGAGGGTCAAATTTAATCCAGTGACTATATTTTTCAATAAGGTGGCTTTTTGGAGTAGTAGTCAATTTTTTGGCCATAACTTGAGCATATAGAGGTATTTTTTTGATTTGAAAGAAGCACCTAAAAGCTGGCTCAAAGACAAATAATGGTGCTAGTTTCATCACATTTTGAGTTAGTTTGAGCTCTCATTTTTGGTGTCAAAGTAGAGGCTTCTATTTCCTCCTTCTCTACATCTAGAATCTAGTTTCTTTTTCAAATTTTCTTGCTTTCCATAGTTGTTTTTTTTGTGGTATTCGAGGGATATAATATCTATTGTCAGGGGGCTGGTATTTTATTTTTTGTAATTTAATGCAAAATAAGACCATTCTACTTTTGTCTTCTTCTCTCTCAATGGCAGATCCATCTGTGACTTGTCTAACACCACACAACTATTACACCTAGAAGGCACAAATGAATTAGCTTCTCATGTCAAGGGTCTTATGCTCATGTCTTCATGAGAATAAACCTATCCTCACATGAGCTTTTAAGGTTCTTTAGGACAAGAGAAAAATGGATGAGGCCATGGGATTGATTACACTAAACATTTTAGATAGTCTAATATTTCACTTGAATGGATTGACCACTCTATGGGCTTATTGGCTCTAATTTCATACTTTGTTTGCATAGTGAATGAGTTCTAGGAACTTTAGCTTGATGCAAAGTTGACTTCTTTATCACCAGCTTGCTTTACCACCATTGAAGAATTCTTGATGAAGTTCAAAATTGTGTGTGTAGTTTTATAGGAATGTGGGAAAATCAAAACATATGATGAATGCATTTTTTTGATACTCTCAAAGTTGCAGGGATAGTCTCTAATTTTCTCTTCTACTTTCTAGTCAACTATGGATGCCCTTGGTGACATACATAGGATGCCTACATTTGAGACATCTTGTGATTGATTGACATAGGAATAGGTAAAGATGCAATGGGTGGATGCCTCTTTGGTTGCTCAAAATTCTAAGGGGAAATCAAAGAAGAAAGGAAAAATAAATAAAGATACATTAAAATCTGATCCAAAGCCTGCAACTACTCCTTCAGCATACCCTTCAAAGGTTAAAGATTCTTCAAAGTCTACTGAGTCTACCTCCAAGACCAAGAAGAAATCTAGTGAGACCTAAATATTTTGTGGCAAGGATGGACATCTCATTTCTAGGTGTTGGAAGTGTTTTGAGGTTTTAGAGGAAGCCATAAAGGAGCATCATATTTCAGCCACTCAATCTTTATCCTCCTTGTAGGGAAAGGTCATGCTCTTTTTTCTCGATCTATAACTTCAGGGCCTACATGGATTCTTAATTCCAATGCCTCTCACCATATGAAAAACACTCCTAAGTTGCTTACTTCACTTTCTCCTTGTGCTAGCACATAGATTGCTATTGGGAACTCTTCATAACTTTTAGTTCTAGGTTTTGGTTCTGTTGCACTAGCCAGGGGCTCTCTTTAGGATGTTCTTTGTGTCCCTAACATTTCAATAAACCTATTGTCTATTTATCAAATTTGTCACTTTGGCTCTAGTAGGATAGTTGATTTCTCACCATATGATGTGGTTATCTAGGACTTACATGATTCTAAGATGATTGTGGCTACCAAGAGTGTTGACTCTACATCTTGTCTCTACAAATTTGATGGATTTGAATCTTTTGATGACATAGGTTCATGTTTAGTTGCACATGTAGATTCAGTAAGTAGACTTTGGCATGAAAATTTTGGGCATGTTAATTATAGATATCTTCAACAGATGAGCACATAAGCACTTGTTTCTTGGGATTCCCCAAATTTTTAATCTAGATGGTGTTTGTCAAGGTTGTGCACTAGGCAAGCAACATAGGGATTCTTTTCCACATAGATGAGCCACTCATGCTTTGGCACTGTTGGAGTTGATTCATAGTGACCTCATCTCATTTCATCCTTTTTTGGGTGCTAGATATGTGCTTACATTAATTAATGACTTCTCCAGACATACGTGAGTGTACTTTCTCAAGTAAAAGTCTAATGTCTTTGATTTGTTTCAAGTTTTTAAGGCATTTGTAGAGAAGCAGTATGGTCTTTCTATTCATCGAATACACATGAACAATGGGGGGATTAAATGAACCAAGAATTTAGATTTTTTTTGTTTTGAACATGGTATTCAACATTAGTTTTTAGTGCCCTATAATCCTCAATAGAATGGTGTGACCGAGAGAGAAAAATGAACACTTCGGGAGGTGAATAATTGTATGATTTTGTCTAGGTCCATGGATTCATCTTTTTGGGTAGAGGAAGTAAATTGTGCCAACTATATTCAAAATTAGATGCCTCACAAGGAACTTTGACATATGACTCTTGAGGAGACTTGGTCTCATGTCAAGCCTAATTTATCATCATTTTGAGTTTTTGAGAGTGTAGCTTGGGAATTTGTACCTCATTCTTAGAGGAAAGAAATGGAATGGAAGAGATGGCAACTCATTTTTGTTAGATACTGTGAGGATGTTAAGTGTTATAGGTTATTTGATCCTAATTCTAGAGAGTTCATATTTTGATGGGATGTCCTAATTTTAATGGGATGTCCAATTTGATGAGAGCCCTCCTGTAGTTCATTCCTTGCCTCCAGTGCCTATCTCACCTCCCACTACTCCCTCCTCTTTTCTAGGTTTTTCTATTGATGATGAGGATGATGATCATGGTGATCCCCATTTACCTCCACCACAAGATCCTCCTCAAATGCCTAAATAGGCTTGAGCTATAGTTGAGGCTGCAAGATCTCTAGCTAGTGACCCTTCCAATTTCTGTCGCACTCGTTCTCATACTGTAGGTTCCAATCTTCTTAGTCATGCTATCAGTGATGATCGTTAGACATTTTTAGAAGCAAAAGGAAATTATAAATGGGATAGTGCAATGGAGAAGGAATATTCCTTTTTGATGATGAATCACACATGGGATCTTTTTCCTCTTCCTAAAGGGAGAAAGCTAGTGTGATGCAAATGGATCTATTGTACTAAGTATGTTGTTGATGGTTCGATTAATAAGCATAAGGCTTGTCTTGTTGCAAAAGGTTTTTCATAGGCTGAGGGTATTGAATACACTGATACATTTTCCCCTATCACCAAGATGAATTCTATCTGCCTTGTCTTATCGCTCGCAGCTTCATAGGGATGGTCTATTTATCAAATGGATGTGAAGAGTGCCTTCCTCCATGGTGATATGATCGAAGAGATTTATATGGAGCAGCTTTCAAGATTTTTTTAAGATTCCTCCTTGGTTTGTAGACTTTGAGACTCATTATATGGTCTCAAGTAAGCCCCTAGGGCTTGGTATGAGAAGATAGACTCTTTTCTTCTTTCTAGAAGCTTCACTCCCTACCATTTCGATCCCACAGTGTACATTCAACATCTTGGAGATGACATTTTGATTCTTGTTCTATATGTTGATGATCTTATCCTCATGGGTAGCTCATCATTTATGCTTTAGGATGTTAAGAATGCATTGATGGACTAGTTTGAGATGATCTTGGTTTGCTGCACTATTTCCTTGGTCTTCAGATTGTTGAGTCCTCTACTAAGATTTTTGTGTATCAATAGAAGTATGCTCTTGACATGCTTCACCACTTTGGCATGCTTGATTCCAAGCCTACTCCCACACCTTTCTATTTAGGTGTCACTTTATCTACCTCCTCTTCACCTTCCATGGATGCTACTTTTTATTAGTAGTTGATTGGCAACTTTTTGTAACTAACACACACTCATCCTGATCTCTCCTTTGCAATTGGCCTTGTCTCTTAGTTTTCTCAAGAACCTCATGAGAGTCACTAGTATGCTACTAGGCATATATTGTACTACATTTAGGGCACACTCATGTATGGAATTCATTACACCATGGGGACTCCCTACATTGTTGGCTACACTAACTCAGATTGGCCTAGTGATGTCGATGATGCAAAGTCTACTTCTAGATTTTTGTTTTGTCTTGGCTCTAGTCCTATCACATGGTCATGCAAGAAGAAACATGCTTGAGAAATTTCATCTACAGAGGCTAAGTACTGAGTTATAGTACTTGTTAGTTAGAAGACTTTATGGCTTCAATAGTTGATGACTAATTTTAGTTTTCCTTCTGATCATTCCACTCTTTTGTGGTGTGATAATCATACTTCCATCCACATTTCTCAAAACCTAGTGGAACATCAATATACTAAGCACATTGAGTTGCATATGAATTTCACCCTTAGCTGATTTAGGATGGTGTTATTGCATTGGAGTACATTCCCACCAACACACAGGTTGCTAACATCTTCACTAAACCTTTTGCATCACCACACTATCTTCAATTGTAGTCTATGCTTCTAGGGTTATGGAAGTTGTCCTTGGGGGGATTGGTTGAGGCTCTCCTTCCTTCACTTCATGTTTTGTTTCAGCATTTTTTTAAACCTTTTTTTGGGGGAGGGTTTTTCCCATGAGGTTTTCCCTCTTTCCCCATTTTCAAAGGTTGCATTTCTTTGTACTATATAAGGGTACATAACATGGACTTATTGCTAGGACCCATTCTACATTTTCTCTTAGTTTTGTGAGCTTAAGGCATTCCCCTAAGTTTCACTTAAGGGGGGTGTTAGAGTAAATAATTAATTATTAATTTAATTATTTGTTGTTTTACTTAAGCTTACTTAGGTTAACGCATGTAGTTAATAGTTTAGTGATGAGTTGTTGACAACATGGGAGTTTGCTCCCTTCCAAAATTTTACACCTTTTTGTGGACATATGCTTAGTTGTCAACCTTATATTCTACCACCTTCTAGCTTTTTTTACAAGCTTCCTTAAGGCCTTTATATTCACACTCCCTCTCATTTTAAATTCATTCATTCACATAGTAATTTCATTTTCCTCTTGTTAAATATTTTCTCTTGCACTATTTGCTTCGAGCTCTTGTTTCTTTGGCTTTGTGTCAGCAAGCTATTTGCATGTAGGTGATCTTGGTGAACTGTGGAGTTGGATTTTATCAATTCCTACACTTACTAGTCCATGTAACTATTCCCTTGCCTAAGGAAAAAGCTTCTCCACTTATGCTTTTAATGTCATCAATGTTTCTAGCACAATCAACATCAGCATAGGATTTTAACTCAAAATTCTCATTCTTCTTAAATACAACTTGGCATTCATAGTATGTGAGTTGACATTCACTAAAATTTTTTATTATTTTGTAGCTTTATTTGTAGCATCTTCTTCAATAGCCATACCTTCATAAGAGTATACAAATGATTTGTATTCTTTTAGTTCTTTCACAAGTTTAGCCCCAGATACTTCTATGTATTCATCAAAGTTTACATTTTGACTTTTTAGAACTTTGTTAGTGTTAGTATTCAAAGACTAATAAACTTTACTTCTTGTGGAATTTATGTAAGGGATGATGGGGAAAACTAGGGCCAACGACACACTCAGCTCTCTAAACCACCCTACAAGAGTTAACACAATGAAAGAAAATGCAAAGAATAGCAACCGAGGAGAAAGAAGAGTAAAATAATTTCATTGATTCATCGAAATATATTTGTACATGCCTAGCTATAAGGTTTTCTAGGTTACGGCCAAATAAAAATACATTCACATTCCAATATCCAACAACAAATTCACACTTTCCAGTTTTGCTCTGGAATCCTTTCTCCAACACCCTAATTTGCCTAGCTCGAAGTCTAAAAACTCTATTTATACTAGCCAAAATGGCTTATAGATCATTCAAGAACATGGAAGAGCCACAATTTGGCTCTTAAAAAATATTAAATAAAAATAAACCAAAATTAAATACACAAGTTGGCCTACATCAAAAATTAACTATCCTTAAATTGATGTCCAAGAAAAATCATGATATCTCCTAATTCCAATTGAGTTAGAACTCAAGCTTTAAACTATGGGTATATATCTAGGTCCTCTACAATCTTGTAAGTGTAAAATATCTAATTCATCAAGGAGAAGTGTTAATCCTTTCTAAAGGTTGAGCATAGAAAACTATTGCATAGAACTGTCAAAAATTGATGTTCTAGGAGAATTACCATATCTCCTAAACTATAAGGAATTAGGACTTTCACTCTAAAAAATAGATATTATTCGAAGCCCTCTTCAATATTTGAATTTTTTATCCCTTAATTCATTAAAAAAAATTAGTTATATGGTCTGTAATAGGCACCCAAAAACCAAAAAATGCAATTTTAGCAAAACCTAATTTCAACAACAGATTAAAAACTGAAAACATGTAGGATAGTAGTGCGACCCAAGATGCTCCTACATTAGACAATTAGGGTTGGAAGAAATGATTCTCTTGAATAATTGAGATATTACAACCTCAACTAAATCCAACTCATATTGACAAATCCATGAAGCATCTTTCATAGGTTTGTTCTTCCACTTTATTAGACATTCATAATAATCTTTTCCTCTTGTGCTCTTACCAATTTTCTGATCCAATATCTACTCAAATTCTTTAATCTAATTTTTAGGAGAGTATGCTAGTACAAAAAAAATCATCATCTAACCTATGATAATTGTATAAATCAGCAACATTGAATATATAAGATATATCCATGTCATCTAGTAACTCAACTTCATAAGCATTTCCAGTGTCACATTTCTTCAAGATCTTACAAGGTCAAAACTTCTTCATCTTCAACTTACTATATGTTCCAACTAGAGATCTTCCTTTCTTTAGATTAACCATTACTTCATCACTAGCTTGAAAATCACAATGTCTCCTAGACTAATCAACATTCTTCTTATACTCCTAATTACTTTGTTATATCCTCAACTTCACTTCCTTATACAAAGACTCCATGTAATAAAAAAATTCTTCTCCTACAACACTTCTCTTTTCTTCACCAACAATATCTCTCAAATTTGATACTTCTCTAGGTTTCATTGCAATGAAAATATTAAAAGGTTTCTTTCCTATACTCCTATTCACAAAATTATTATATGCAAATTCAACTTATTCCAATTCCATTTCCAAATTACTTGGCTTATTCCCAACTAAACATATCAATAAATTACCCAAGCTTCTATTTACAACCTCTATTTGTCCATATATTTGTGGATGAAATGTAGAACTAAACTTCAATTCAGTACCCATCTTCTTCCACAAAGTCTTCCAAAAATAATCAAAAAACTTACTATCTCTATTAGAAATAATACTTCTTGGTAATCCATACAATCTCACAATCTCTTTGAAGAAAAGCACAACAACATTTTTTTCATTTGATGCCTTCTTACATTGTATGAAATTATCCATCTTATAAAATCTATCCACCACAAAAAATATGGAATCATACCCCTTCATTGTCTTAGGCAATCCAAGAACAAAATCCATACTAATATCACTCTAAGGTTTCTCAGAAACAATAATAGGTGTATACAAACCATTATTTTGACTCACTCCTTTTTCAACTTGAAAAAATTCATAAATCTTTACAAATTTATGAACATCCTTATATATTTGTGGCCAATAATACTACTCTTTCATCAAACTCAATGTCTTATCAATTCCAAAATGTCTAGGTAATCCACCATTATGCTTTTCCTTAATTAGATTCTACCTCATAGAGCTTCTAGGAATACACTACTGAATACCTTCAAACAATGTACCTTCTTGAATGAAATACTCATTATACTTAGTGTGATTGGTCAAATTTGGTGCTCTGCACTCTTTCCATGCTTTAAAAAAATTATGATCAATATCATCAAAACCAAGAACTTGAACCTTCATTTTAGTCAACAAAGAACACCTTCTACTCAATGCATTAGCAAATTTTTTAGTAACTCCACTCTTATGCTTAATTACAAATGTAAAATTTTGAAAGTACTCAACCTACTTCATATGTATTTGATATGTTGACTTTCTAAGTATTGTAAAGATTTATGATTAGTATACAACAAAAACTCTTTAGGAATCAAATAATGTCTCCACTTCTTCAAAGCTTGAACAATAGCATAAAATTCTTGATCATAAACAAAATATTTTCTTTTAGCATCATTCAACTTTTTACTAAAGAAAGCAACAAGCTTACCTTCTTGACTTAATAATCACATTCAACTTGAAATACTTTATTGAAATCAGGAAAAGCCAGTATAGGTAATTCAACAACCTTTTGTTTCAAAGTCTTAAAACTCTTATTAGCTTCATGCATTCACTTGAATTCCTTTTTATCTCCTCTTATTTTCTCAGTCATAGTATTTCAAACAACACTAAAATTATTTATAAACTTTCTATAAAAACTAGCCAAACCATGAAATGATCTTACCTCACCCATATTCTCAAGTGTAGGCCATTCCAAAATTTCTTTACCCTTCTCTAGATCCATCTTCAAACCATCAACTAAAATCACAAATCCCAAATACACAATCTCCTTTTTCATAAAGGAACACTTTTTTTAGATTAATCAACAACTTTTTCTCTTTCAACCTTTTCAATACCTGTCTAATATGCTCAAAATGTTCTTCCTTACTATTACTAAATATCATAATATTATCCAAATAAACAATCACAAACTTATCCAAAACTCTTTTCAAAACTTCATTCATCAACCTCATGAAAGTACTAGATGCATTAGTCAAACCAAAAGGCATAACCAACCATTTATACAAACCATCTTTTCTCTTGAAATCAGTCTTTATTTCATGACCTTCTCTGATTCTAATCTGATGATAGCCACTCTTCAAATCAATCTTGGTAAAACACTTTGTACCACTCAAGAAATTCATTATGTTATCCATTCTTGACATAGGAAACATCTATTTCACTATGATTTTGCTAATAGCTCTGGGGTTAGTACATTCTCCATTCTCTATTCTTTTTAGGTGCTAATATAATAGGTACAACACATGGACTCGAAATTTCTCTAATCAAGCCTTTCTGCAACAACTCATGCACTTCTCTATTAAGTTCTTCATTATCTATAGGTGTCAATCTATATGGTACTTTGTCTCACAAACTAGCTTTAGGAATCAGATCCATACAATGACTTATACTCCTTACTAGAGGTAAACAATTAGGAATATCATTGGCAACAATATCTTTGTATTCATTCAGCAATTCTACAATTTCATATGACATTTTGTCATTACAACCTTTTTTTGCTTGGTCATTACTACTAACACATGGTCCTCTAGGAACCATAGCAAAATAAACTTGATTCCTCTTTACTTCCTTTTCAAATTTCTTTCCATTAACCATGCAAACTTTTATTGCATTACAATTGACCTTATCTAGACTTTCAATCAAAGACAATAATGTTTGTTTCTTCCCATTTATTCAAAGAGAATATTAATTCAATCTTTCACCATGTACAACATATCTATCATATTTCCAAGGTCTACCCTGTTGGCACTCAAAATTGCCTTCCCAATTTTGAGCACCATTGAAAAAATCAAGCCCTTAAACTCTTTTAAAATGCATATGTGCCTGGTTGTGCCCAGCTGTCCATTTGAGACCCCTAAGGTCTTTAATGCTTCTAGCAACTTTCATTCAGCATGCCTAAGTGTTCTGTGAAGTTAAATTGAGTTTTTGAGTCATTTGGCAAAGTTCTGTTTTGAGCTAGTATCAATTTTGCATTTTCACCTAAGTGTTAGACAGTGACAGGAGGCTGTGTTTTCCAATGAATATCTCACACACAGAAATGTGTCATGACTTTCCACTTTGAGATTATCTATCATCCATACCCAAGAACCTATGTTTCAGATTTTGAGTCATTTCAAGTTCGTCTGACTAGGGTTTGAATCCCTTGAAGTTGGTTAGCTATTGTTTTCATGTTTTTGCAAAGTATTCAAATTTCTGGGAAGCCCTGTTTGATGTGTTGTAACTTTTGACCAATTGACCCAAATGTTGAAATTCCTTTTGCATTGCATTGTAGACATTAGAGACTTGTCATATTTCAAGTTTTAGCTCTTGACGAATTCGTTTGATCAGTTTTCAAATGCGATTCAAAATGGAATTTTTGAAGTTATACTACTGTCAGCATTTAAAGATTTATTAATAACCCTGCTCGTGACATTATAACTTGAAATCTGTGATTGGCAAGATTGAATGGTTTGTTTCCCTATATTTTCCACTAAAAATACTACAAGTGTACCAATTTTTAGAACTTGACGAATCCATATGCACACTTTTCCAGGTCAATTCCATTCACAAAAATTGCTTTCTGTCAGCATGTCCAGTTGCAAAATTCTGAGTAGCCTACTTTGAACATTTGCCATTCGCGCGCTGTGATTTTCCATGAGCCCAAACTATAGATCCATAATGTCCTCATGATAGAGAATAAATTCCCTAGTTTTGATCTTCCTAAGTGTTCATTTGTCCAATTTTCTGAGTCGAATCCAAACCCAATTTATTGCTTTTTGACATGTTTGCTTGCAGATAAATCCGAGAAGGCAACTTTGATAGCCAATATCTTTTGACCTAGAATTCTTCATGAGACAAGATTCGGTAGGTTGAAAATATGTTGAATAGAGAATCACTGTGCCTAGTTTTAGAGCCTGACTAGAGGTTTGGGTCAGTTTTCAAAGGCAATAAATAGACCTCCTAGCATCAGATTCACAGTTGGTAGAAAGTGAAAAATTGAGTTTTTAACGATTAATCTCAGATCAAAATTGATTCTAATTAGTCTGACAAGGTAAGCAGATCAGTTTCAAGGTCTAGTTGTCTGAAAATGAAATTTTTTTTAGCTGGACCCACTTTGGGGCCCAACTAATCTCGACTGATCCTGTTAGATAAGTGTAGGAATGGGAAATTGAAAATCTCTAATCCGAAGGAACCATATAAGGTCTTAATGAAAGTTGGTTGTATCACAATGGCATAAATTTTAGTAGTGATGTTTTGAAGAAAAAGTAGTGAGAGTTTCCATGTTTAAAGAAAGTGTGATATTCATTGATGAGATCAACCAAATGAATGTCATTGCAGAGAATGGTTATGACACTTTCAAGATTGATTCTATTGGACTGGGCATATTGTGATAATCGTGGGCATGACACTCATAAAAGGTTTGTTGTTTGAAACCAAACTTGCAAAGTATGAATTGTTTAAGGTAGCAGATTGTCTGACCATCCTTGCATAGATGATACAAAGCCCATGCATGATTGAAAGGTAATCCCACGTATTAGAAAGTTGTTAATCTTCAAACTGTAGGGGAGGTAGTTAATCAAATGAGAGATCAGCATAAGCAGTGGGAGATGTGGTCAAATTCAAGGTATTTCACACTGATAAAAAGCTCCAAGTCCACGCAGTTAAGGGAGCAGCTCTGTTAAAAATGGGGAGAGCTCACGGTAGGCAGGGAAGTAGTTTTCAAGAGCAAGAATAAGGCCATGGCTGAGCCTGAATACCAGTGTTCAAAGTGAAGCCTGCAGTAAAAAATTTCCCATCACCATAGAAACGTGACCAAAAGCACAAGCAACATTTTTTTAAATGGAGACTGAAATTAATGAGAGCATAACATCTTACAAAAAGAGAATAGTTAGTGCTAAAATGAAAACAAAGGGGAGCCGCTTTGGAGCAGAGTTTCACACCCAAGGCAGAATGCCTTCCATTTTGTTTTGTGCAAAATGATTCTCTACCCAATGAACAAAGACACCTATGCAATCATTTAAAATGGAGAACCCAACAAACAAAAAGAAAATCAACCCACAAAATAGAGTAGACCATGCATACAAAAACAAATCCTGCACCACGGTCCAAGCCGCAGGTGGCTTATAAAAAGGAGCCTCACATTTTGAAATAGGGGCAATGTTTTTGCAGTGGAGGATGTCAAAGCACAGTAAAGAAAAGCCAAACCTCCAATTTTTAAAGGAGACAACAGCAACTCACACAAGTAGAATAGGAGACGCTGCAATAAACAAAGATCAGAGGCAGCACCATTAACTGAGGAAGGCATCTCAAGAAAGAGCTCATGTAAAAGAAGCAACCTATGAAAGACCGCACATACAAGAACAGAGGCATATAAGCTTTGAGCTGACCAAAGCATTTGAAAAGCCACAGCATACAAAGAGCTCCACGCAGCCAAGAGAGAGGGTAGAGGCACTAAGGTCACCATATATGCACACAAAGTAATCTAAGACGACATAAGAATGAAGAACAAAGCTAAAATAGTTAGAAACTCTTATCCCACATTGGTAGCACGAGAGTATATTTAGGTTTTTAAATACAATCACACATACACATAAAGTGTCAACAAAGCAAGCGACTTTTGTAAAAGCCAAAGCGTGTGTCGATGCCAATCATGACAGATGGACGTAGTCAAAGTATAATTTTAAACAAAAAAGTAATCTAGGCAAGATGATGTCAGCAAGTTGCAGGCGATCGGAGAACTAAAAAATTTGGTGCCTCGATACTTTGCTAGCCGGGAAATCTCGAAAAGTCCGACTAGCAAGATAACAAGGTCACCAAAAAACCCCAAAATTTGGCAAGATTTAAAGTTTTATGTGGGTCCTATGTGCAATACCAACAGTGAATCGGATGGTGACAAGTGGCAGTGATAGAGTGACTAGATTATGATATGGCGAGCAAATGTCAGGAGCGCACCAGATTGCGCCACGTAGCAGATCTGATGGTTTGCATTACCTCGCTAATCGAAGTTGCTCACCAGTTAAGCATGGCAAAGTAGCGAGGAGATGACACGTGGCAAATGATGCAGATCAAGTGTCCAATCATGGAGCACCACGTGGCATTGGTCAAACATAGAGTTGACCACAGATTCAAAAGGTAGTGAAATTAAAGAATAAAAAATAATAATATTTTATTATTATTTATATAAAACAAGCACGTTCAGTCATCCAAGAGATATTTTTTCTAAAGTTTTGACTTTAGAATTTTTCAAATTTTTCAAATTTAAAAAATCAAAATCAAATCAAATGTGTAGACATGAGTTTCTAGTGAAGGGGACTATTTTTTAAACAAAGATTTTAGGCATTTCCTAGAGGCTAGATATGCCTTATCATATACCGTTGGAATTGTGAGAATCCAAATTTTCCATTTCTGAAGTTAGTTTTTGCACAAGTACTTCCTAGTTTGAGCTATAGCCAAAAATGTGAATTTTGGGGCTTCCTCAATGGAATGGGTAAAAAATTAAAAATCCAATTAGGGGATCAGTAAAACTTGGTAAGAATGTGGTTGGAGTTCACGTTTCTCACATTCACTCAATTTAACTCAATTTTTGCCAAGCATTTGTATGGGTAAATCAGATATTATGGTGGCTCAACAATGTTTCATCATTAAGAAGAGATACTTGCAAATCAGTTGTAGATAATGATGAAACATAAAATCAAATTAGATGGAAGAAAGAGGTTAGAGAGAGTCTTTTCTATTGCAAGAGATGAAATTCTAAGGGGACACATGTTGATTGTAGGTTCAATCCGAGAATTCATCTTCATCCTATATTATTCTTTCTTTCTTCCATTATGGAAGTTCCAATTTTTTGGGAAGTTCCAGTTCTTTGGAGAAAGTGTACACATTACTGTGATACCAAGGTTTTGGATCCAGTTCTGGTTGTATTCCCATGACTGTACTCCATTTTCCTTCAGCAATATTCTTCTTGTATGAACAGTAGTAGGAAGATGAACACAAATAGTTCAAATCTATTAGGTTGTTTCATGTCTTTCATTTCATGCATATGATTGTATATTTTCAAGGAAACAATGCAAAGATTAGTAGATGATTAAGTTTCAGTTGAATCTTTTCTCCTTTATCATTGAATTTGAATGTTTTACGATCTCTGAACAAAGAGTTTAGGTCATAGTTGAAGTCCCCTACGACTGTATGTTGTTTCATTGTTGCTGATAGTTCAAGGAATTGGGTAAATGCTTCATAAAAATCATCAAGGTTGCAAATTTATTGAGGAGGATATCAGGTAAGAAGGAGATTTTAAACTGAACATAGATGTCTATTTACAAGTTAAATAGATAGATCTATATCTGAAGATACACACATGTCTCAGATATTCATATGTATGTTTGTGATCCATGAATTTTTCTAATGGACTAGGCACTAATCAGTTACAGGGTCATTACTTTCTCATTGCTGCATATTTGAGGGTTGTTGAAATCAACATCAAAAATCAAATGCTTTCCCCCTTTCATGTTGAAGAGCTATCATAGAATGCCCTCACTCAGCTAATGAGGTTCATAGATCTACATCTAACTATCATAGGTCTATGCTATTTCATGAGTTCTTAGGAGAAATAAGGGGTTTCAGTCTACTTATTAGATTCAGGGATATGTTTTGCACTAGTACGGTATCAGTTGAATCTCAAGTCTACTTGCCTAGGTTTTGCAGAGCCTAAAGAAGAAGAAGGGTCTAGCCTTATAGTTTGCCTAGTGTTTGAAGTGATATGTTGATAATGGGAGTTATTTTCCCCTAGCTACATCAATTTCTCATTGGGGTAATTGAAAACCTTCTAGCATTTTCAAACACCAACAAAATGGGGACTCTGTTGGGGAATTGTATTGAATCTATGTGATAGACAAACCTTGAGAATTTAAAAGAAGAGATTCAATACAGCAGTAGGAGTGCATAAAAAAGTTGTAGTAGTAGGTTATCTAATGTGTTTTCTAGGTCTCTTACTCAAATATCATGCACCCCAGTTAAGCTTTATTCATGGAGAGCAGTATGTTTTGAAATTGGATGAAAATTGTGTTATATGACTATCATAGGTCTATCTTCAATCAGTCCAGTTTGCAAGTGTTGTTGAGAAAGTTTCAGAGTCAAGAATTAGCTTATGAATTGTATTTTATTTTCAAGGTGTTAATGATTTGCAAGCTTTCTATACTAGAAGTCTAGTTTAGAATTTACAAATGGTAAAATTGTTTTATATCTTTCTCACTAACAAAGTGGTGACTCTGAAGTAAGTCTTTGTGCCAGTGCATGATTTGTTTATAGATATCAGAGACTTTCAGTATTTGTGAGCAGATCTAGTTCTTGGAAAAGAGGAAGTATAGGTTTCTTGATTAATGCTTTATGTGGTTGTTTGTATCTGTTGAAGTATTCATTTTAGATGGAGGAATCATGGTTGTGATTTCATTTTCCTCTTCACGGAGGTGGCAACTGTACAAAGCATTCGATTAGTGGTATGAAGGATTTCATGCTTGCACGTGTGCAAATCAGCAGATCTAAAGTTTTAGCTAGCAACACATAAAGGTATTTCAATTTTCATATATTTGTTTCTCATGAAAATTAAGTGATAGAAGTGGTTGCCTCTATCTAGTGGTTTTAGCACTAATAAAATAAAGGTAAGATTTTAAAATTTAAAGAGATGGATTCTGAGTCTAGGTCTGAAAGTGATGTGCCGACTCTTGAAAGTGTTCGTGCAAATATTGCTAGATTGAAAAGAAGGGTTCATGATAAGACTGTCTTAATGTTAAGAAATACAATGGGTGATATTAAGGGACTTAATGGATTTCAAATTTATATGAAGTTCAAATCAGTAGTCATGAATCTTGATGAGTTTTTTCAGACCTAAGGAGTTTTCATGGCCAGTGGTACTCTTAGAAGTTTTTATGCCACATTCGGTTGATTGGCCAGCCAATATAAGATTAGATAAGATTTATGAAATCCAAGATTTTATCATGAAGGTTGAAAGTGCTTTAAATGTTAATAAATCTAATGTGAATGAATGTAATGAATTTGTTGAAAGTGATAATGAACATGAAGAGTCTCAGTTTTATGAATCAGAGGATAGTAATCAGCAATTTGATAATGTGCATAATGTGGATTCATATTTTTATGATGATGATTATAAAGAAGATGAACAGTGTGATAGCAATGATAGTCTTTCTCCTAGTAATGAATGTGAATGTGTTACAATGCCAATTGTTAAGGTATTGTCTAAAGAAGAAGATGTGTGTGATGATCAGAGTTCTGATTTTTCAAAATGTATTACTAACAAGCTTGCTGTTACAAATGTGCCAAGCCATCTAGATAATGATCTCAGCCAAGGAGAATAAAGTACTAGTGAAATATTATTGAGTGTTGATGAGATTTCTGACTTATTGGCTCATGATTTTGAAAGGTATGCTAATCTATCTAAGGATGCTTGTACTTTGACACATTATGTAAATTCATGTAGTGAAGTCATTTCCCCTAAATTTGATGTTCAAGAAGATGTAGTTTCAGAATATGCTCTGTCAAGTTTGGGAGGTGTATGTGATGGTAATCTACCCATCAATACACATGCCAACTTCTACGTCGAGAATGAAAATGTAGAGACTAGATCTATTGCTGGTTCATTTTCTTCTTGTTTTCATAAGGCTGAGATACATTTAGATTACTCATGTGATGAGGAAAATAATACTAATGAGGTGGTTTATTCAAGTGAATTATCTGAGGGAAAATCTGATATGGATCAGCATATCGTTAGAATACAATTTCATGATAATTCTTGTGGCTTGAGATCTAATCAATTGTTAGAATGTGAAGAGGTTTCAGCAAAGGATAAATTTGATTTGATGAGTAACATGGTTGCAAGTAGGCAATGATTAGATTTCACATACTCTTCATTTATGGAGGCACAAGGTGAGTTACAATCTGCCCCATGTAACTCGTTGAATGAAGTTGAATATGAGAACTTTGTGTTTCCAGTTGGAAGAATCCATGATTTAGTCAGTAGTGATTAGTTTCAATTTGATATCAGATGTCATGATCATGCTGATCCATGTTTTCATAGTGGGCTGTAGAAAGTTTGTCTAACTTTTATATGCACTATGAAGATGATGACAGTTTTGTTTTGCCTAATGAGCTAGTTGCAAATATTGATACGTTGGGTGAAACAAATGAAAATGAGAATTATAGTTTACCTCATAAAGACATGAATGAAAATCAAGTATATGACAGAGGTAAAATTTTTTGCTAAGTTCAGGAGCACTGTTTGTACATAGTAGTGTAGTTTTTTCCTTCTTTCAATAAAGTTGTTCGAGAGGAAGTTTTGTTGTTTAGGTGTGTGGTTTGCTTCTCCTAGAGATCTGAAATCTTTCCATGCCCACAAGGGACATGCATCCACAGACAGAGCCACTATTGGCACTCAAAATTGCCTTCTCGATTTTGAGCACCATTGAAAAAATTAAGCCCTTAAATGCTTTTAAAATGCATATGTGTCTGGTTGTGCCTAGCTATCCATTTGAGACCCCTAAGTTGTTGAATGCTTCTAGCACCTTTCATTCCGCATGCCTAAGCATTTCATGAAGTTAAATTGAGTTTTTAAGTCATTTGGCAAAGTTCTGTTTTGAGCTAGTATCTATTTTGCATTTTCACCTAAGTGTTAAACAGCAACAGGAGGTTGTGTTTGCCAATGAATATCTCACACCCATAAATGTGTCATGACTTAAAAATTTTATATTATCTAGTGTCCATACCCAAGAACCTATGTTTTAGATTTTGAGTTGTTTTGAGTTAATCTGACTAGGTTTTGAATCCCTTGAAGTTGGTGAGTTATTGTTTTCATGTTTTTGCAAAGTATTCAAATTTTTGGGAAGCCCTGTTTGATGTGTTGTAACTTTTGACCAGTTAACCCAAATGTTGAAATTCCTTTTGAGTTGCATTGTAGACATCAGAGACTTGTCATGTTTCAAGTTTCAGCTCTTGATGAATCTGTTTGATTAGTTTTCAAATGCAATTCAAAATGGAATTTTTGAAGTTATACTGGTGTCAACATTTATAGATTTATCAGTAACCCTGCTCGTGACATTATAACTTGAAATTCATGATTGGAAAGATCAAAAGTTTTGTTCCCCTATATTGTCCACTAAAAATTCTACAAGTGTGCCAATTTTTAGAACTTGACGAATCCATATGCACACTTTTCCAAGTTAATTCCATTCACAAAATTGCTTTCTGTCAGCATGTCCAGTTGCAAAATTCTGAGTAGCCTACTTTGAACATCTGCCATTCACGCCCTTTGATTTTTCACGAGACAAAACTATAGATCCATAATTTCCTCATGATAGAGAATAAATGCCCCATTTTTCATCTTCCCACGTGTTCATTTGTCCAAATTTTTGAGTCGAATCCAAACCTAGTTTATTTCTTTCTGACGTGTTTGCTTGCAGATAAATCTGAGAAGGCAACTTTGATAGCCAATATCTTTTGACCTAGAATTTTGTCATGAGATGAGATTCGATAGGTTGAAAATATGTAGAATAGAGAATCACTGTGCCTATTTTTAGAGCTCGACTAGAGGTTTGGGTTAGTTTTCAAAGGCAATAAATAAACCTCCTAGCATTAGATTCACAGTTGGTAGAAAGTGACAAATTGAGTTTTTAATGATTAATCTCTGATCAAAATTGATTCTAATTAGTCTAAGAAGGTAAGTAGATCAGTTCGAAGGTCTAGTTGTTTGAAAAAAAAAAAAAATTTAGCTCGACCCACTTTGGGGCCCAACTAATCTCTACTGATCCCGTCAGATAAGTGTAGGAATGGGAAATTGAAAATCTCTAATTTGAAGGAACCATGTAAGGTCTTAATGAAAGTTGGTTGTCTCACAATGGCATAAATTTTAGTAGTGATGATTTGAAGAAAAAGTTGTGAGAGTTTCCATGTTCAAAGAAATTGCGAGATTCATTGATGAGATCAACCAAAGGAATGTTGCTGAAGAGAATGGTTATGACACTTTCAAGATTGATTCTATTGGACCGGGCATATTGTGATAATTGGGGGCATGAAACTCATAAAATATTTGTTGTTTGAAACCAAACTTGCAAAGTATGAATTGTTTAAGGTAGTAGATTGCCTGACCATCCATGCATAGATGATATAGAGCCCATGCATGATTGAAAGGTAATCCCACGTATTAGAAAGTTGTCTATCTTCAAACTACAGGGGAAGTAGTCAATCAAATGAGAGAGTAGTGTAAGTAGTGGGAGATGTGGTCAAAGTCAAGGGAGTTCATAGTGATAAAAAGCTCCAAGTCCACATAGTCAAGGGAGTAGCTCTGTTAAAAACAGGGAGAGCTCACGGCAGGCAGGGAAGTAGTTTTCAAGAGCAAGAATAAGGCCATGGCTGAGCTTGAATACCGGTGTTCAAAGTGAAGCTTGTAGTAAAAAATTGCCCATCACCATAGAAACATGACCAAAAGCATAGGAAACATTTTTTTTAATGGAGACTGATATTAAGGAGAGGATAACATCTTACAAAAAGAGAACAGTTAGTGCTAAAATGAAAACAAAGGGGAGCTGCTTTGGAGCAAATTTTCATGCCCAAGGTAGAATGCCTTCCATTTTGTTTTGTGTAGAAGGATTCTCTAGCCAATGAACAAAGACACCTGTGAAATCATTTAAAATAGAGAACCCAACAAACAAAAAGAAAATCAACCCACAAAACAGAGTAGACCATGCATACAAAAATGAATCCTACACCATGGTCCAAGCCGCAGGAGACTTATAAAAAGGAGTCTCATGTTTTGAAATAGGGGCAACGTTTTTGCAGTGGAGGACATCAAAGTGTAGTAAAGAAAAGCCAAACCTCAAATTTTTAAAAGAGACAACAACAACTCACACAAGTAGAATAGGAGACGCTTCAGTAAACAAAGATCAGAGGTAGCACCATGAACTGAGGAAGGCATCTCAAAATAGAGCTCACATAAAAGAAGAAGCTTCCTATGAAAGACCCCATTTACAAGAATAGAGGCATATAAGCTTTGAGTCGGCCAAAGCATTTGAAAAGCCACAACATACAAAGAGCTCCACATAGCCAAGTGAGAGGGCAGAGGCACCGAGCTCACCATATATGCACACAAACCAATCTAAGATGACATAATAATAAAGAAAAAAGCTGAAACAGTTAGAAACTCTTATCCCACATTGGTAGCACGGGAGTATATTTAGGTTTTTAAATACAATCGCACATACACATAAAGTGTCAACAAAGAAAGTGGCTTTTGTGAAAGCCAAAGCCTGCATGGGTCCCAATCATGACAGATGGATGTAGTCAAAGTATAATTTTAGACAAAAATGCAGTCCAGGTAGGATGACATCAACAAGTTGCAGGTGACTGGAGAACTAAAAAATTCGGTGCCTCACTACTTCGCTAGCTAGGAAATCTCAAAAAGTTTGGCTAGCGAGATAATGAGGTCACTAAAAAACCCAAAAATTTGGCGAGATTTAAAGTGTTATATGGGTCCCGCATGTAATACCAGTAGTGAATCAGATGGTGACAAGTGGCAGTGACAGAGTGACTGGATTATGATATGGTGAGCAAATTTTAGGAGCGTACCAGATTGCACCACGTGGCAGATCTGACGGTTCACGTTACCTCGCTAACTGAAGTTTCTCACCGGTTAAGCATGGCAAAGTAGCGAGGAGATGACACATGGTGGATGATGCAGATCAGGTTTCCAATCATGGAGCACCACGTGGCACTGGTCAAACATAGAGTTGACCATAGATTCAAAAGGCAGTGAAATTAAAGAATAAAAAATAATAATATTTTATTATTTATATAAAACATGCACGTTCAATCATCCAAGAGATATTTTTTTCTAAATTTTTGACTTTAGAATTTTTAAAATTTAAAAAATTTAAAAAATCAAAATCAAATCAAATGTGCAGACATGAGTTTCTAGCAAAGGGAACTATTTTTTAAACGAAGATATCAGGCATTTCCTAGAGGCTAGATATGCCTTATCATATATCGTTGGAATTGTGAGAATCCAAATTTTCCATTTCTAAAGTCAGTTTTTGCACAGGTGTTTCTTCGTTTGAGCTATAGCCAAAAACATGAATTTTGGGGCTTCCTTAATGAAATGGGTAAAAAATTGAAAATCCAGTTAGGGGATCAGTAAAACTTGGTAAGAATGTGGTTGGAGTTCACGTTTCTCACATTCAATCAATTTAACCTGATTTTTGCCAAGCATTTCGATGGGTAAATCTGATATTGTGGTCCCTCAGCAATGTTTCATCATTAAGCAAAGATACTTGCAAATTAGTTGTAGATAATGATGAAACATAAAATCAAATTAGATGGAAGAAAGAGGTTAGAGAGAGTCTTTTCTATTGCAAGAGATGAAATTCTAAGGGGACACATGCCAATAGTAGGTTCAATCCAAGAATTCATCTTCATCCTGTATTATTCTTTCTTTCTTCCATTATGGAGGTTCCAATTTTTTGGGAAGTTCGAATTCTTTGGAGAAAGTCTGCACATTACTGTGATACCAAGGTCTTGGATCCAGTTCTGGTTGTATTCCCATGACTGTACACCATTTTCCTTCAGCAATATTCTTCTTGTATGAACAGTAGTAGGAAGATGAATACAGATAGTTCAGATCTATTAGGTTGTTTCATGTCTTTCATTTCATGCATATGATTGTATATTTTCAAGGAAACAATGCAAAGAGCAGAAAATGATTAAGTTTCAGTTGAATCATGTCTCCTTTCTCATTGAATTTCAATATTTTACGATCTCTTAACAAAGAGTTTAGGTCGTAGTTGCAGTCCCCTATGAATGTATGTTGTTTTATTGTTACTGATAGTTCAAGGAATTGTGTAAATGCTTCATAGAAATCAACAGGGTTGCAGATTTATTGAGGAGGATATCAGGTAAGAATGAGATTTTAAACTAAACATAGATGTCTATTTACAAGTTAAATAGATAGATCTATATCTGAAGATACACACATGTCTCCGATATTCATATGTATGTTTGTGATCCATGAATTTTCCCAATGGACTAGGCACTGATTAGTTATAGGGTCATTACTTTCTCATTGCTGCATATCTGAGGGTTGTTGAAATCAACATCAAAAATCAAATGCTTTTCCCCTTTCATGTTGAAGAGCTATCATAGAATGCCCTCACTCAGCTTATGAGGTTCATAGATCTGCATCTAGCTATCATAGGTCTATGCTATTTCATGAGTTCTTAGGAGAAATAAGGGGTTTCAATCTACTTATTAGATTCAGGGATATTTTTTGCACTGGTATGATATCAATTGAATCTCAGGTCTACCCACCTAAGTTTTGCAGAGGCTAAAGAAGAAGAAGGGTATAACCTTATAGTTGGCCTGGTGTTTGAAGTGATATGTTGATAATGGGAGTTAGCTACACCTAGATGCATCAGTTTCTCATTGGGATAATTGAAAACCTTCCAGCATTTTCAAACACCAACATACCCAACAAAATATGAAAAAAATCCATGGGCATAATATCACACGAAACTTCATCAAGGTAATGTCCAATTTTGAACTTCACATTTAACATTGCTCACTTACCAATATCTTATGCTCATCTTTGTTCCATTAAATATGATAATGTTTGGGATGTTTCAACCTCTACAACTGCAACTTTGTAACCAACTCTTCTAATGCCAAATTTGTAGAACTTCCACTATCAATGATTACCTTGCAACATTTTCCGTTCATCTTACATATGGTCTTAAAAAGACTTCTAAGGATAGGTTCCTCATCGCTTCCCTTATTAAATAAGGTTCTTCTCACCATCAAATTATCTCTAGCATTAGGTCCGCTTGGTGAAACCTCATGATCTCCTTGAATCATAGCATTTTTGTTACTTTTCCCACTTTTATAGGATCTACATTCAAAAGATCTATGTCCTTTACCACATTTGAAACAATTACCATGAAAACCACCTCTAAGATAAGAATTACCTTTTCCTCGGTAAGGTCTAGTAGCTCCTTTGTATGAGCTACCACCTTTTCACTTGGTCTTATCTTTGTCATCATTCTTCAATTCAAAATTTCCTTTATCCTACATAAATACTTCAGATCTACCACCTTCACCATAAGATCTACCTCTGCCTCTTTGGAATCTACCATGTCTACCTCTTTGTCTTTGTTCATGCTTCTTTGCTAAGATCTTCCTAGCTTTCAAGGCATATTGATATTCTTTTTCCACCCTTTCCAACTTCACAAAACTTATTCCATCTTGAATTCTAGATCTTAATCCATTTATTTACCTTGCAATTTTCTCAACATCATCATCCACATGTCTAGATCTGATGTCCAATTTATAGAATTCCTTAGTATACTCTTTCATAGTCATGTCATTTTGTTTCAAATTTTGCATCTTTCTCAACAAGATAACATGGTAATCAAGAGGAAGAAATTTTTTCTTTACCTTGTTCACCAACTTTGCCCAAGTTTTGATCTTCTCATTTCCTCTCCTTTGTCTATCAATTTGTAAATGCTACCACCACAATGAAGCATGGCCTTTCAGCCAAGTAACTACAATATTCACCTTTCTATTATTAGGAGTTTTTTCATACTCAAAGAACTTGTCCATATCTAAGATCTAATCTAACACAACATTGGTTTCTAATTTTCCATCATAAGGATCAACTTCTATACCAGGCTTTGAATTTACCCTAGACAACACTCGTAACAACCTTTCCTCATCTTGATCTTCATCAAGTTTTGGATTATGGTTTGGTGTTGATACTTCATCATCACTTACATCATCAAGATGTTATCCTCTCCTTTAAGATATCTCTATAGCATCTAATTTGGCTATAATTTTTCTCGATTGATCCAATATAGCATTATCAACATTTCCTCTACCACAAATCATCTTTACAAATCAAGTTCCTACAAGATCATAACTCTTCACAAATTATAGGTCAAATCTATAGATCTGCCACCCTACAACCAAATCTAAATCAAGGTTCTACACAATCAACTCTTCACAAGGATGAACCTCAATCTCTAATACCACCTGATGCAAGGAAAGATGGGGAAAACTAGGGTGAATGCAACACCTAGCTCTCTGAACCACCCTGCGAGAGCTAAAACAATAGAAGAAAATGGAAAGAAAAAAATGGAGGAAGAAGAGTAAAATATTTTTATTTATTTATTAAAATATCTTCATACATGCCCTGTTGTAAGGTCTTCTAGGTTATAGAAAAATACAAATACATTCACATTCCAAGATCTACCATCAAATTTGCACTGTCCAATTCTGCTATGGAATCCTTTCTCCAACTCCCTAATCTTCTTAGCTCTAAGCATAGACACTCTATTTATACTAGCCAAAATGGCTTATATATCATTCTAAAACTTGGAGAAGCCACAAGTTATCTCTCAAAAAATATTAAATGAAAATAAACAAAAATTAAATACACAAGTCAACCTGCATTAGCAATTAATTGTCTTAAAATTGATGTCTAAGAAAAAATGTGATATCTCTAGCTCTAATTGAGTTAGAACTCATGCTTTGAACTATGGGTATATATCTAGGTCCTCTACAAAACCTTAAGTAAACAAGGTTTGATTCATCAAGGAAAACTATGCATCCATTATAAATGTTGAGCACTAAAAATTGTCACATAGAACTGCTAGAAATTGATGTTCTAGGAGAATCACCCTATCTCATAAACTATAAGGAGTTAGGAAGTGCACTCTAGATAATAGATATTAATCTAAGACCTATTCAATTCTTGAAGTATTTAGTCCTTCATTCATTAAGGAAAATTAGTTACATGGTCTGCAATAGAAACCCATAAACTAGAAAACACAATTTCAGCAACAATATAAAAACTAAAGACATGCAGGATAGTAGTGCAACCTAGGATACTCCTACATTAGGCATAGTCTAGGAATATTCCCTCTTCACATTTTGCATCAAGTTTACCATTCTTTAAATCCTTAAGAATGTAACATTTTCTTCCAAATAACTTAAAATATTTCTCATTTGGTGAGTATCCATACCATAATTCAAAAGGTGTTGAATGAGTACCTTTCTTGACTTGTACATGGTTCAATGTATAGATAGCTATACTTAAAACTTCTCTCCATGATTTCAAAGCAACATTATTTTCCATCATGAGTGTTCAAGCATAGTTTATTATAGATCTATTTCTCCTTTCAAAAATTCCATTTTGTGGAGGCATTCTAGGTGTAGATTTATATTTTTTTATTCCTCTATCATTGTAGAACATCTCAAATTCATATGATGTGAATTCTCCTCTTCTATCAAATCTTAAACACTTCAGATTTTTACCTATTTCCTTTTCAACTCTTGCTAGATACCACTTAAATATTTGTAAGCCATCAAATTTCTTTTTGAGAAACATAACTATCATCATTCTAGAATAATTATCAACACATAGCATAATCTACTTATCTCCTTTCTATCTTTACAAATCAATTGGCCCGCAAAGTTAGTATGAACAATCTCTTGTATTTATTTAGAGGTGCAAATTTTGCTCTTAAACCTTGACTTCATCATTTTTCCTAACTAACATTATTTACACATTACATTATTAGGCTTCTTCAACTTAGGTAAACCTCTAACTTTCTTCATGTTACTAATACTAACCAAGTTATCAAAATGAACATGACATAGCCTCTTGTGCCATAGCCATACATCATCAAACTTTACAGCAAGATAAGTAGCATCCTCAATGTCATGATAGAAGATATTACTTCTATTTTGATCACCTTTTCTAATCCATTTCCCATTTGTGTAATGTATCTTAGAAATCTTGTTTTCAAACTCAATCTTACATCCCAAATTATTTAGATGTGACACACTCAAAAAATTATAGTTAATTCCTTCAACATAGTATGCATTTTCACATAAAATCTTATATGTGACTTTGATAGAACCTTTTCCTTTTATCAAACATGGTGCATCATTACCAAATCTTGCACTATTTCCATCATTTTAATTCAAGGTAATGAACTTACTTTTGTCTCTAGTCATGTGATATGAAATGTCCCTTTTCTGATTTTTTATTATATTTCAAACCTCTAATTAGATCTTTAAGATCAAACAACTAATATCACAAAGATCCACCAAATTTCTCAAGAAACCCCAAATCGAGTATGCTGAAAATAGTGCCAAAAGCTTCACAACTTCACAAATTATTAATAAATCTGAAAATGGAAATTTTTACAAAAATTTTAGCAGCATAAAATCCTAAAAAATTACATTTCTAGATCTATATAGCCTTTACACAACAGTTCACAAATGTAGGACAAAAACTATGCTCATCGGGCTCCCAAAATTAACACAAAAATGCCCGAAAACACCACAAAAACATTAATAATCTATCTCAAAAGTTTAATAACATTCCAATACATATATTAAGCTCTATTTTAACATCTTAAAGTCTGAAATAAATCAGTAACCCAAACTGATATGAAATACTCAACTGAAAACACCAAACTCATACAAAAAAACACACCCGAAAACCCAAAAATCTGCACTGTTCAGCACAAAGGCAAACTCTGTATGAGCATGCACATGGAATGGCTTCAAAATCACATCCTTAGCCTTCTTGAAAACCTACAAAATCTCATTCTTGGATCTCCCTAGAAAACTACAAACTCCCATTCTTGGGTCTCCTTCTCCACAAGTTTGGTAAGCTCTGAAGAATAATAAAGAATGAAGAAAAATCAAGTTCTGGAATCAGCCCAAAATGCCTCCAAACCCATTAAAAGAGGGAATAACCATAAATCACATCCAAAAGAGGTTAATGAAACATATTTTAATAATTATTTTCATTTATTAGTCCAACAGTTTCCAAAGATTAACCCCCTTTTTCTAAAACTTCACTTTCTTGGGCCTGCCTGCCTTAGCAAAGATTATTATTTTTTAATTATTTGAAAAGAGGAAATGACAAGTCCTCCCCTCCCAAAAATTGCTTGTCATCAAGCAATGGCTAAATAATAAACCAATCAATCCACCTAGATCCCAAATGTAGTCTTGAACTTTACTACTACCAATTAACACAGGCTCCTGCAATATCCTCTGCAATATGACCAAGAGGAATCCATAATCAAACTGAAAATTATAGCTCAACGAAACTCCAAAATCACCAGTACCACAATAAAAAACCCATGAGACACAAACTCTTAGAACATCAAAACCCAAGTAAAGTGGACAAATCAAACTACCAACATAATAAATACCATCAACGCATCCCACTAGCCTATACAAAATGAACAATCGAACTCTACAATAATGGTGAATGCTCTTGAGTGAAACTATACCAAGTATGGAGAATCCACACACTGTACAACTCCTACAGTCAACACAACTCTGCAAATCACCGGCCACTATCTCATAACCATAACTCCCATGCACTGCTGATGGTGAAAAGACATTACAAGAAAAGAGTAAGAAATGGAATCCAAACCAAATTTGCCTGCCATCAACTCCTCAAAACAAAGATCAAATGCTAACTGATGTACATACCCTAAAATATAATGTTGATTAAAAAAACCAACCTCAGTCAACAGCTCACCATGAACAAGTGATACAACCCATTGTGACTGATCACTAGCTAAGTCAGGAGATGTCATAGCCGAAGGAGTAGAATCAATAACAACACCCACAGAAGAATCACTCCCAAACTCCTACTCTAAGTCACATATTATCAAGCTATCAATTGTAAAAACTATTACCATGTCATGCCCATCACAACTCTCATCTTGAGGCATCAAACTATCCCATAACTGATGATAAGCACTAGGAACCAAAGTACATCTCTATATCATTATCTCATCAACATGGTCATCAAAGGTAAATTGATGAGCATACCTCACAGTGTAATGCTGATAGAATGCGCCAATCTCTGTCAGTGGCTTAGACTGCAATCCAGATGAAACTAACTACAATTGATCATTAACCATGTTGGAACTGACTACTACCTCTGAAGATATCACCAAGGGAGTAGTATTACTAGCAAGAACCATGCCAACTGCCGACTCACCAACATCACACATGATCTTTGATATATCTCTAGTCTCCATGCCATTAGTACTAGAGGCCACCACCATGTCAGGCATACAACAATCTGCTACAACACCCAACTCAATTGAACCTGACTCTAGGGGGAATGAACCTGATATGCCAATGTTAGTATCAAGGATGGATGAATCCCCATCTCCATTGTCTCTAATGATCTTGGCCATGGAAATCCTCGGATCACCAAACACCACAGCTTGTGACTGTATAGAATCAGGTAAAGACTGTAGTTGCTCTAACTCCATGGTCACCTTAGCCAAATGAAATTGTGAATCCTTGAAAGCCAACTATGTACTCTCAAGAATCTCAGAAGTCACCTCAAGCTGCTCAGTAAGCTCACTCACCTCATCTTCCTTGGCCAAAAATGCATCATATGCTGTACTACCCCACTCCATAAGATAATCTCTATCAGCTACCAACTACATATAATTCTATCTCAAAATTTGAATAGCCTCCCATAAAGAGTGGATCTCTGTGAGGTAAAGATAACTACCTTCCTGCTCATCACTAGTAAGAGAATCCCATCCATATACTGCTAACAACTGACGAGCAGCATCGAAATGCTAGCATAGCAATGTCTCAGTCACTAACTCTCAATTGATTAGACACATGATGGCACTGGCTTGACTATCTCCTACAAACCTCCTCTGATGCACTGTCTCAAGGAGTATCCTCAAAGTTACTAGTCTCTAGAGTATTACCATCCATGTCCTGTGAATCAACTCTAAAGCTCATATCAACATACGGAGTATCAAAAATTGTAGCACTACTGTCCAACTCCTCTATACCCAAAGAAACTAAGTCTTCAAAACTACCCACTGTATCCTCCTGGATGTCATCAATGCCAATATGATCCTCGGACTCATCTATACACACTGCCACATATGAAAGATCATCAACACATTCCAGTAAGTATGGTCGACTAGATATATGAACAAAGCCCAACACCAGTGTATAAAAACTAATACCAACATCAGACAAGCTACTAGCACAAGAAAAGACAACACCATAAAATCTTTTAATCAAATCCATGATAGCACCCAAAAAAACACTGCTACCAAAAAGTGTTAAAGATCTCCAGTCAACTAAATCCCAAACACCAATATAACAATCTTGAGTCCATATCCATAAACTAGAATCAACTGGTAACTCAAGAAAACTCCTCACTTGAGTAATATGACCAATGCCAACTAACTCCACATACCTGTCATGATGAGATAATGAATTCACAATACTATCTTTGTTCACCTTCAGCTGGCTGGACAAATCATGTGAAGTACTACCAGCCTCAACCTCATGTGATGAAGCATCTAACTGTGCCTAGTACTCTTTCTCATCAAAGTCATGAATGCTCAATGTCTGCTCATCTCTACCAAGTATCTCACCATCCTTCACAACAACATCCTCATAATCACCATCTGAACCCACTACACTATAATCACTGCCTGTTGTAACTATACCATCCTGAATACTTGTGGCATCACCCTTTGACGACCTATAAACAATTGTCTCAATTTGAGTATCAAGTTGACCGTTACTATCAATCTATGTAATATCCTTTCCCACCACCTCCTGTGGTAGAGTAGAATTTGAGACCTCTACCTGGCTATCAGCTAGTTTCTCAAACTCCTCATGCAAGTTCTTGGGAATTGTGTCATCTATCCTGTGAGAAAATCTGCCAAATAGAAATCCAATCAACTTATCCACCTTAGATGGGTTAGAAAACATGTCATTCATTATATGGTGATGCTCAACCAACTATTCAGACATGTCATGGCTTATTTTTATAAGTTTATCTCGAATGTCTAAATAACCATCCTTTCTACTATTTTGACTCTGGATACCAATTATCCAAGATCATGTCCTCTGAGACTCTGTACTATACCTATCCATTCTAGATAAAGTAGAGTGTAACCCCAATAGGATATAACTTTTTCAAACACCAAGAACTAACATGCAAATGATTAGAAGTAGCATGAAACCATAGATTTTGACATGCAACTAATTAGAAGCAACATGCAACCACCAAATTCACCAAGAACTAACATGCAAATGATTAGAAGTAGCATTCAACCATAAATTTTGACATGTAGCTGATTAGAAGCAACATGTAGCCATAAATTATGACATGCAATATTTGGGTAGTTCTCAAAACTGAAATGCAAGATCTAGGTAGTTGTCAAAACTAACATGCAAACTTCTACAAACCCTCAGGCTGGCAAGATCATGGCTCTGATACCACTGAAATGTCCCTTTTCTTATTTTGTATGATATTTCCAACCTCTAATCAGATCTTTAAGATCAAACAACTAATACCACAAAGATCCACCAAATTTCTCAAGAAACCCCAAATCGGGTATGCTGAAAATAGTGCCAAAAGCTTCACAACTTCACAAATTATTAATAAATCTGAAAATGGAAATTTTTACAAAAATTTCAGTAGAATAACAGCCTACAAAATGAAATTTCTAGATCCATATAGTCTTTACACAACAGTTCACAAATGTAGGACAAAAGCTATGCTCATCGGGCTCCCGAAATTAACACAAAAATGCTCGAAAACACCACAAAAACATTAATAATCTATCTCAGAAGTTTAGTCACGTCCCAATACATATATTCAGCTCTATTTTAACATATTAAAGTCTAAAATACAGCAACAATCCAAACTGATATGAAATACTCAACTGAAAACACCAAACTCATACAAAAAAACACACCCGAAAACCCACAAATCTGCACTGTTCAGCACAAAGGCAAACTCTATATGAGCATGCACATGGAATGGCTTCAAACTCCCATCCTTAGCCTTTCTAGAAACCTGTAAACTCCCATTCTTGGGTCTCCCTAGAAACCTGCAAACTCTCATTCTTGGGTCTCCTTCTCCACAGGTTTGGCAGCCTCTGAAGAATAACAAAGAATGAGCAAAAATCAAGTTCTGGAATCAGCCCAAAATGCCTTCAAACCCCTTAAAAGAGGGCATAACCATAACTCACATCCAATAGAGGTTAATGAAATATATTTTAATAATAATTTTCATTTATTAGTCCAACGGTTTCCAAAGATTAACCCCCTTTTTCCGAAACTTCACTTTCTTGGGCCTGCCTGCCTTAGCAAAGATTATTATTTTTTAATTATTTGAAAAGGGGACATGACATGATGTGAAAATCCAATGTCAATGATCCATCTATCATTTTTTTTTATACAAGTTACAAGCGTAGTTGCCTCATCTTCATCAGATTTTTCCTTCATTACAACATATACTACTTCATCATCATGTTCATCAGATGTTTCTTCTTTAGTATTACAACATGACTTTTTGCCTTTTTCTTAGTAGTCCTTGCTATTTTCATTTCTTCTATTCTTGTCTCTGTCACCACCTGTATAATTTTATTTTTTAAGACATGTAGAAAATATATGACCAACTTCATTGCAATTAAGACAAATGATAGGTAACTTACCTTTGAACTTTCCTTTACATTTGTGGAATCTTCTTGCTAGTAGTGCTTCAAGTTGTTTAACATCCTCCTCATCTATATCATTGTTACTAGATACATATTGTTTCTTTTTCTTTTTCTTCTTCTCATTAGGTTTCTTCAATGATACTTTAGCTTTAAAAGAAGATTTAATACTCTCAAATTTGTAATTATCAAAGTTGGATAGCTCAAAAACAATAAGTCTACCTACCAGTCCTTCAAGTGATAGATCATTCCATTGTATACATCTCAATTCTTGTATTGTAGAGACTCTAATAGCATATAAAGGTAGTGGTTTCCTTAAAACTTTACTAAACACAATATCATCATCTAATTTTCCATTTTCTCCTCTTATTGCATTAACTACTCCTTTTATCCTTGCACCATATTGAGAAATGTTTTCACCTTCTTCTATTCTTATTTCATCAAACTTACTTCTAAGGATTTTAGCTTTGACTCTAATAGGGCATTCCACATTTTCTCTATGTCATCAATACCTTTAATATCATCAAATTTAATATAACTTAGGGTAGAGGCACTCTCCAACATTTCCTAGTTGTGTTCCTTTCTCTTTCTCATATCCTCAGTAGTTGGAGCACCAATAGGGTCTACATGCTCAATGGTAATGGTAGATTGTGCATGATCTCCAAGTTCTCTAAGGTGTAGCTTCATCAAAATTTTCCATATAGGAAAGTTATCTCCATTGAGCTTTGGTACTTCTCTTTTTGACATCTTGATCTTTGTGCTTGTAGTATCCTCAAACTAATTATTCAAGTAGATTGCTCTAAGACCAATTGTTGGAATAATTTATAATAACTAGGTGGGGGTGGGGCGTGTAAATCAGTTATCCAATGTCTAGATGTACAACTAAAACTTTTCATAGCTTAGTGAACCCATAAAATATTATTCATCATGCATGCATCCATAAGATTATTTAATCACTTAAAACTTGTAGGTTATTGTCAAATAAACTTGTAGAAATATAAACATGAAACCTACACTTGACATAATGATTTACATGGAAACCTAATTTGGAAAAAAACTACCAATAAAATGCTACTCCTTTTTCACTCTTCTAAAGTAATGCCCTATGAAAGGCCAACCTTGTTAAAGGTTACAATGCACACTATTAAATGTGACCCTATTAAAGGATTTCAATCACCCTATTAGGAGTGAGCCTTGTTAGAGGACTTTAGACCATTCACTTGGAATGTCACTTGGTTAAAGGATTTACAAATGACTATTAGGTAAACGTTAATCCAAAGTATTTATCCTAGATAGATACTATTTTTAGAGAGTAACAGTAAGGCTTGATCTCATACAACTTAAAAATTCATTTGCAAGTTATAGATCACTATTTAGTCCTCAGTTCTACTTGGCCTTCATACTTTACTACTCTAATAGCTTGTTCACCCTTCAAGAATTCATCTTCATAAGCCTCCTTGATTAGCATGCCAATGTAGTTTCTTCTCTTAGGTCACTTGATGAAGTAGAGCCCTTGAATCCTTGTCTTCCTTAGGTGCTCACACCTAACTCTCTTTGCTTCATGACCAACCATTCCTATAAATGGGAAATTAATATATTTTTCCACTCATTTTCCATCATCCAATTTAGGGATAGGATATATTAGGTAGGATCTAATTAATCTATCCCACATTCCATCTCTCTTCTAAAAAAATATATTTGAATCCTCTTTGAGTTCACCTAAAAATGTTCCACCTTAAATTTTGTGGCACCAGGTCATCATCCATATCTTCCACCTGGTTCACATAATCCTAGAGAGATTTTTTTGGCTTAGATTCATTGAATTCATGATCTTTTAAATAATGCAGCAGCTCAACATTACCTTGCTTTTGATGCTTGACACATACTACATTGCCTAACATTCATTGTGAAATTACTTAGCATGAACTAAAGTTTATTGGTGCTCGACATCAACTAAACTTTACTAGGCATCCACTATTCTACTCGACATACACTAGAATGAACTTTTACTTAACTTCAACTAATTTTTTTCTGGCTTGAACTAACTTTTCATAATACTTACTATCCACTTGGTCAAGCTTGGAAGACAAACTTTGTGTAACTTGTTCTACTAAATTTTCTTAGTGTGACCAGCCTTTGTAACCCTAAGTAGATTGTCAATACATCATGTCATCATTGTCTTAACTAATTCTTCTACTCCTTTACATAATCATAATTCAACCTTTCCTATAGGTGCTATTGTTACTTATTTTGATCAAATCTTGTTCATTAATCATCTAAGTAATATTAATAAAATCATATAAGTAGTTGTCTTAGAAGTAAATATTGGGTTTGACATCAGTAAAAAAAAAAAGATTGAAGCATACTTGTATGTTCTCAATAATCTTTGTATTTGATTTGCTTCTTCAATCCATTTTCAACAACCTCCTTATAGTCTATTCCCTCCTTCTAAGAGAACCCCTTTTCAATGAACCTTTCCTTGTGTTTCTCAATGCTATCATTTGTACCATTTTTTATCTTATAAATCCAACATGATCAAAATACTCTGTTAACTATTGGTCTAGGTACTATCTCCCACAAATCATTCTTTAATACTAAGGAATATTCCTCAACCATAGAATCTTTGCATAGTTAATGCTATAAAATCTCCTAATAGTTGGAAGGTTCTCTTTCTGCTAGTTGAGTGGTTAGTTCAACATAATTATTCAACTCATCTTCTTCTATTTTTGTGTAGTACTCTTTCTAAGAGCTCTTTTAAACTATGGAGTATCCCTTTGTGTGTCTTGAGCCTCACCATTAATGCTACTAATAATAGAGGATACGATATCAACCTCTATGTCTTCTTGATGTATTTCCTACGGTACAAATTTCTCCAAATTATGTGAATCTTTACCACCTAAGCCTATGGTTATACTAATAGTTCTGTAATTGAGCTTTACTTCCTTTGACTTGGCCTTATAGTTTAAATCCTCTATTCCTTTGAGATTTCACTATACCAAACAATGTACACCCTCTGTGTATTCTTAACTTACTTGATACATGTATCACCTAGAATATGACAATAGTCCAAACTCCCAAACAATTTTAGGTGAGCAACATATGGCTTCTTCCCTTTAAAAGATAGCTTTTGTGTCATCTTCCCTGGTATCTTGTGTAGAACCTTAGTCTATATCTATATTGGTGTACTATATTCCTTTTCCAATAAGTAGTGGGGCATGTCCTAGTCATGTATGATATCCATTTCCTTTCTTTGAAATAGAATATTTCTTCCTCTCGATAAATCCATTCTAACATAGATTATAAGGAATAATCCACTCTCTCTTGATTCCTTCTTTGGTATAAAATATTGGAAGTCATTTCCTTTATACTCACCTTTGGTTTGTAACAAAATAACATTTATCTTCCTTCATGTTTAATTCTCCACAAGAGCCTTGAACTATTAGAACTAACTGAAAGCCTCATCCTTTCTCTTCAAGAAGTATATCTAGGCATTCCTAAAATAATCAATAAAAGTAATAGTGTACCCATTTTTGCCCCATTTTTCATTCTTTAACCAATTCAAAAAGTATAAATTTTGTGTTCTAGTAAAGTCCTAGGCATTTCCAAGTCTAACTCCAAGTCCCCTTAGGTGGAAGGAGTCTTCATCAAGTTTTTCATCTTCCACTTTCCTACATTTCATAGCCGAGTGGTTTTCCTTTTGTGTTGTGAGTTTTTGTGAGTAGTTTAGTACCTAATCCAATGGAGATTCATGAAAAATTCAAGGATCATTTACAAGAGTTATATCTACTTGGGATTAATCATTTTCTCCATGAGAACAATAGTTTGCAAAAATCTAGACTTTGTCTTCTCCTCGACGAGTTTTCAACCCATGAAGGCAATTTTCCATAGAAAGCAACAAATGATGCATACAAGCTGAAATAAGAATATAAAAAGGGTACCCTATGAAAAATTAATGTTCCTCTTATGGTTATCTATCCCAAGAAACATTCAGGATTCATCACAATTCTCAAAATCACTCTGACAGAAAACTAAATACAGACTTCTCCTTGGCAAGCTTTCAACTAATGAAGTCAGTTTCCTAAAAAAGCTAATTCTAAAGTAAAAGAAGAAAAGATGGATCCATAATTAATTTTCATAGTAATTCTATATGTCTTCAAACCAAAATGAAAACATGATCAAAAGATTTAAAAGGCAAGCTGAGGCAGAGAAATGAAAATTGTCTTCTCCTTGGCGAGTTTTCAACCCATGAGGATAATTTTTTAGATTTTAAAGAAAATAAATTTGGTAATTGGATTAAACCCATATTTCATGTGATAAACCTCTCTCATTGATAATGGAAATAATTTAACCATTGTGGGAAAGATCTACTAAGAAGAATTTTCTTTAGCAAATATTTTTTTACTGAGTACTTTGTTTATAACTTTTTAAAACTTAGTTGAAAATAGGAAAGTAAATATGAGAGATAGAAAGTTATCGTTGGACCAATAGAATAGTTAAAAGACACATTAATATCTATTAATAATATGCATTTACTATTTCAATATACCTCTTCTTCAATTCATTCATGTAGAGCTAATCCTAAAGATTAATAGATGGATTGAAACTCCTATATAGAGAGATACATGAATAGTTGCAAAATTACCGCTCTTAGTCAAATTGTTATTCTATTAATTTGGACAACCTTTTTTTGAGAAGATAACATCTATGAATTTACTATTCTTTTCTTTTATAGATTTTGAATTTCATCTACAAACATAATGGAAACTAGATTTGCAAGTTTCAATGGATTAAATGGAATCAATTCTTCTCTACAAAATTTCATAGATACATCTCTCCATTTCTTTGACATGTATGATTTTTAGAAGAAAGTGAAGTCGGAGCCAATCCATCACATCATTGAGAAGCTCTAATGATGTAGGCTAGTTGATGTAGCTGATTTTTCACTTGTAGTCTAGGCTCCTGGATTGATTTACGAATGCATAAATCATTAGAATCTAGACACTAGGAAAATTGTATTGCTACATAACATACTATTGATCTCTATTGAAAGGAAAATTTTGGTAAGTTTTCTTTGAGTCTCAAAGTGGGAAGTTTTTTTAAATTTGACAATTGGTGGAGCCATCTCTAAGTTTTTTGTAAAGAAAATTGTTTGGAGAAAGGATTATGCAATCATTGTTCCAAAAGCCACAAGGCACTAAGAGTATGGTCCCTAAGACTCTATTCAGGACTAATCTCAAACCTAATATTTTCAACATCATGGTCCTCTTACACAGATTGAAAGGTAAGGTAGAAGCTTTGAATTTTGTTGAGCAATACTTCTTCTTGGTGCAAATTATTTGTTCCAATACCCAATACATTGATTGGGCCTATGAGGTAAGCAAGAATCTATCCAATGATCTTAGTGCTATAAAGTTCTACAAGACATTCTATATGTCTTCTTTCCTCATTTCTTTGTTATCTTCTCTCCAATTATGTCCAGGCCTCCCAAGGGTAGAGAATTTTCTTGATGATGTAAAATCTTATAATTTATACCCTTGTTTATAATTGGAGAATAGTTATATGGAGTATATAAGAGTTACTGATGCATTTACTGTGAGAATTTGTAGTGAACTTCAAGGGTGTCCAGAATGGAGATTTAGCATAGAAGCTATGCTAGCTATCAAACAATTTGGGAGCTTTTTCATCTAGTTTTCATCCTTTTCATATTTGCATCTTGTCGCTTTTGACAGGTTCCCTTTGAAGCTACCAAGGTACTTGAGTGACATGATCATGTTGACCAAGATCATGAGGCAAGTAATTTAGGTGAATGTGTTGAGTACGAGCTCAAAGAAGAAGGGCCACAAGCTCCTTATGAAGGTGGGAGCTTTCAATTACAAATCATGTTCTAATGTGAAGAACATGCTTAAGGTGTTTGAGATGAAGTACAAGCTAGAAATGTATGAGGTCTTCAAACCAATGTTTGACCCAAATGGATATGCAAAAGATGTTGTTTAGATTGGGAGTCTGATTAAACATATCACCACCATGGAAGACTATTAAGCTAATTGCAAAGATTAGTTTGAGAGCTATGACTGTGCTTTTACTAGGCTCACAGTTGATCAAGTAAAAATATATGGAATCAACCTTGATGTCAAAGGAGTTTAGAATGATGGACAAAACATGTACAATAATACCTATCTAACAAAGTTGATGATCTAGAGGTGATGAACATGCATGTGAGGATCTAGAGGTGATGATGGCCCAAATTATCAAGAGAACCAGGAAGTGGGTCCAGTGGACCATAGCAAGGAAGAGCCAATGTAAAAGTGTGACAACTCAAGCCTCTCCCATAGTTGTAGTAACTCCCTCCTCTCAAGGTAGTAAATTAGGTGTGACATTGGCTACCACCGAAGGATCAGCCCAAACATTCAATGAAGGTGATCAACTTCTTAATAAGAATACCCCTATTATTAAAACTTGTCATGATGGATCCCTCCCAGTTATTGGATCTCCATTAGATGCTGAGAAGATGAAGGTGTAATAAGCCAAATACACTATATTCACCCCTCCCCCTTCACCTCATAGTAGTCCAATTATTTCAATAAGCCCTACACTCCTTTTACCAAGTAGCCCTCATGTACAAGTGGTAGATTTGGGAGATGGTGGAAGTAGTGATAATGAATCTATCGAATCTAATGAGGCAAACAAGAAATCCAGACAAATGGAGAAACCTCAAGGCTCATTGCAGTTAGTTTCACAAACTCTAAAGAATCCTTTTTCTTTGGTTGCCAAAGCCACCACTCTATCCAAAAGGAAGATGTTCAGCATAGACTCTCTAAGAATGGCCCTCAAAGTAATAAGTATAGATTCATGGTTAGAGGATACCTTAGAGAGAAAAGGAAAGAGAAAGGATGAAGGAACCACTAACAAGGATACTCTATCCCTTGGCATCCACTCTAGATCAAAATTGAGAAAATTCAAGAAGCAAAAGACTTTGTCCATCCTTGGACAAGATCCTATAATAGGGAATCTAAACATGGAAGTTGCCAAGCCCATGAAGGAAGGAAGATTGGAGGACATGTCTCCTAAAGATTTTTCCTTACACTTCATGGATCCTAGAGAGGCTAGACATGAAACCAAGGTTGGCTTATGGAAGTCAACCAATGAAGTAATTGAACGAAAAGTAGAAAGCCTCAAGTTGTCAAAGATTAGAATGAAGGTAGAAATACAAGAATTTAATAGTTTCATCAAGAAATTTATCACCCCATTGGTGATCATTTCCAAGTTACCTATGACTAGTGATCCCACTACTGCAAATGTTCAAGTCCTCATCTCCCATCTCCAAGAAGATAAGCATTTATAAAAATTGGTAGAGAGTGGAGTGGAAAAATCAAGATTGAAGGCCTCTCCATCATAGAGCAGATCAATAATGCTATACTAAGGTTGGAAACAGAGAAGGACAACATATCATCAAATAGAGCTACCTTGGCTATGGAGAAAATCAAGAGTGATGATTGTGTTTACTTATTGAAAATGATCATGCACATGAAGACAAAGGAGGTTGTAGAAGCAAAGATCTTGCCTAAAAGGGATGAGCCCACAGCTAAATGGTTTCAAGTATGTAATTAAAATTTGAAATGATCATAGGCACCGAGGAAGTAACGAAGGAAATTGAAGCTAATGTAAAGAAGGAGAAAGACAGAGATTATGAACTACTACGAGCCTTGCACAAAGATCCATAGTCTAGTGGGTAAGGAAAGGAAATCATTGGAATACCTATTACATAGATAAAATTCTCTAATTTTATAGATGGTCTAATAGAAATAGCTTCAAATCCTTAGAATAGGATATCTAAATTGCAGAAACTTGGTGGAGTTGTTCACATGGCCATGGAAGAACTACAAGATTGTTTGGGCACCATTAAAGACCTAGCCCAAGAGCACTCTAAATGGCTCTTGAGATATACCAATGTATACATCCATAGGCATTAGGAGTTAATTCCAATCATTATCATTGCCAAGGCCTATAGGACAAAGGAAGAAAATAGAAAGAAGGAAAAGTGATTCATATTTTACCCTTTTCATTTTTGTTATGTAATTATTATAATAGACAAATTGGCTCCTTGTTATATGTAATTTTTGAGGAGGTGAACCAATTGAACTACCATTGTAATGGTCATCTCAAAATCCTATATGAATGATAATGAAAGATTAATAAAAGGTCAGGAAATTTTTGGTGTGAAGTTCTTGATGTTGCAAAGTCAATTGAATGGTATTTATGTATCAATTATTTTCTATTCCAATTTGTTAGATGTTAATAGTTTTATCTTCTATTGTTTAAATTTAAAAGGAAAGAATAGAGCTTCAGGGTAAAAGCACAAACCTATGTCACCTTTTATAAAGAAAAGTGATATCAGAATGTGACAATTCAACATTAATGACAAAAAAAATGGTATTTGTGTTTAAAATATGAAGATGATGTAAACTAATGAAATGTGTAGAATTGTATGAATTTTATGCCTATAATTTTTATTATTTTTTTGACTAAGAATTTATTCATTTTATTTTATTTTGAAGTCCCTTTTTTAACTATAAAAAATATAGGATGTAGTTCCCGTCAAACAAGTATGTGCAAATCATCTTTTTTTGTTATGATTTGAAAATATTTTATAGATGACATGTATAGCTAGTGCACAAAGAAAGAAATAATTATTTTTGATGTATATTTTCTTTGTTATAAGTATTCAAGTTTGACCTTGTCAGAATCCAACAGTTTTTTCCTCCCGTCAAAACTTTCCTATCAAATCTATGGATTCTCTCCTCTAGTGATAAATATATTTTTTTTTATTTTTTTGATATGATTTACTATTTTTTTCATTTTTTGAGAGAGCATCTTCTGAAATGTTGAAATATCAACTTATAATATTTTTAAATTATAGCATATTATAACTAATCAAAACATTAAAAAATTTATATAATGATGATATTGAATCTAAAATCTCTAAAAGGGTATTTTTAGTTTTTTTTAAAAATTGACTTTTGATAGAGAAATGAGATTTGACCAAAACAGGTTTTTGTATCACAAACGGTGACATAGATCTATGCTTTTACCCTTCATTCCCCTATTTTTAGGTAGCAAACTGATCATGATAAGTATTTTCATTACGAGTTTAAAAGGGATCTCTTAGAGATTTTATTTTATTTAGGTTTCCTTTCTCTGCATTTAGTTTTTGATAAATTTAGCTTAGTAGTAGCTAGCACACATATTGGAACCATTCGGTCTTATGAGATCATAGGATGTGTGAAACTCATAAACTTAGTTAATCCTTTTCTAAATCATTTCTTACCTGGGTTAAATCTTATATAGTTTTAACTCAATTAACCTCTCCTATTCTTAGGTTAATAACATACCTCGTTAAACTTAGGATAAACAAAATTCATTCCGAATCTCTAATAGAGAGTTGTACCTAACAATTTAGAGGGAAGTTAGCCTTCCTAGAAGTAACTTTCCAAACTATTGTAATTAGAGTATGTTCAAAAATTAGGGCACTTGTAAGTTAGAACTGGAAAGAACAAATCTATTTGCCAACAACCATGTCCTCTAAGAGATTTATTCAACATAGATTTAGATGCACCCAAATGTACTAGATCAAGAACACCTTCAAGTATGGTGTTACTTGTTAGAAAATGTTCTTTTTCAAACTTCCCCAACACACATCCCTTACACACATCAATATGCTATGTGCTCACCTTTGGAACACCTATCACTATCTTACAAAGAAATTTAAGTTTTCCATTATGAATATTTCCCATGCTCCTATGCAATAAATATTGAATATTTCTAGGATTGCTACTACTCATGATTGCATTAGGATTGCCAAATTGTAACATATAAAAGTGACCACTCCTAACTCTAATAGTGATTGATGATTTCTAATCCTTATGCTTGATCAACACATGTGTTCCTATAAAGAGTATATTGTACCCCTTATCTTAAAGGATAGAAATATAAATCAGATTTACACCTAATCCTAGCACATTCTACACATCTTGAAGTAGAATTATCATTCTATTCACCCTCCAAACTACATAGTCTCATTTCCAGCTAGTTTGAGTTTGGATAATTTTCCTATAGAGATTTGGATACTGATATTCTCCTTATAACTAGAGAAGTACTCTCTAACCCTTTTCATATGAAAATGAAACCTTAGTGTCTATATACCAAACACATTGTTTGGTTGAGCTAACAATAGAAGCTATAAGTGAAAAATCATCTTACATTTTACTAGAGATTTCTTCTATACTTGTTCAAGTTTCCACTTTCTTCTTTACCTTCTTTCTATGTGGGAAATGACTCAAATTTTCACCATACAAGTGAGAAAAAAATCACTTGATCTTAGATAGGTCCTTCTTAATCTTCTCGCTTTCTAAATTTAAACCTTTACTAGATTCCTTCCTTACTTTACCCTTTCCCACTAGGGCAATGTTTTCCTATTACACCTTACTTTTATGACTCTTGATGGCCTCATTGATAAAAATTCCTTTAGTTTTTTTTGATAAATTATTAGGAAAAACCCAAACTTTGGATAGGTTCTTAGGTCTTAGACTATTGGAAAAATGGTAACTAGGTGGATATTACCACTTTTGATTTGATTTTCTTTCTTAATGTTGAAAATGAACTCTTTTATTTCAATAAGTAATGAACTAGACATGGTTATTTGGATTGGAAGTACTAGTAGTTCCTATTTAGAGGCTCCAAGGATTTTCTCCCTTCAAAATCTTATGACTCCTACCCCTCTTTGGGTTAAGGTGCAGAAAGAACATATTTTTTCAAAAATTAATATCTTCCCCTAGTTTGTTCATCAGAACAAGATTCTCATGATTGAAAATATAATGAATAGAGGCATGACTTCTTCTAATAGTTACTTTCCTTATGAAGGACCCTAGAGTCTTGGGATCATATCTTTCTATAGTGTCTATTGGTGTAAATAAGTATTTACTTATTACACTTAAGTTTTACTTGGGTTAATGCATTATTTAATTGTTTTGCATTATTTTATTATTATTTTAGCTGAGACACTTAGGAGTTTGTGTACTCTCATTGAATTACGCAACTCTAATTATGCACATGGTGTCTAAAACATAGGAATATGCATCATTCATTGAGTTGTCATGTTGACAACATAGTTATTTGCACTCCTCATTTAGCACATGTTGTCTACACCACTGATTTGTGTGCTACACCATTGTAGGCTTATCCTCACATCACCGCACTTAATCTCGTGCTTAATGGAGAATAATCCATATCTGGTGGACATGTGTCTGGTTGTATGACATATCATGATGCTAACTTCTATGGATTCTAGAAGCTCTCCTGAGGCCTTTATATTCAGGCACTCATAGTGTACTCTGATCTAGTTATTGAATGAATATCATCATTTTGATCATACTCTATCTATTTTGGTCTATTGTGTGCTTGTGTTGAGTTCTTTAGTTCTTGGGTGAATTCTGGCCTTGTAATACCCCAAAATTAATGGCTCATTGCTAACTCAACCAATTTTCATCTATTTCTGATCGACTCTAAGTCTTATGTCACTAGGCAATTCTTATTTTGCCACTCACTATTTGACTTAATTGTCAAATGCAGAAAACCCTAATCTACGTTCATCATGCTCTTTATTTAATTCCTAACTTATTGACTCATATTAGCCACATTAAACCTATTTGATTTCAATTTAATCTAAATTATTTATACTTTAATTAAATTAAATTTATCCTAAGGCTAATGTACTATGGAATTAAATCTATTTAATTTGATAAAAAATGCTTATTTTAATTAATTAAACAAAATTATTTAATTAAATGGAGAAGCTACTTCTAATTAATTAAGTGAAATCATTTAATTAAATGGAAAAACCATTCCTAATTAATTAAATGAAGTTATTTAATTAAATAAGAAAAGTGTCTTTAATTAATTAAATAGGATTATTTAATTAAATATAAAATGCATTTATGAGGTCATATCTCATTTTATTGAATTAAATATTTCTCCAAAATCTCTCTTCATTTCAAAAAGGAAATTTCCAGTTGATCAAATTAGAAGTGACCCAAATAACTTGCTCCCTCACTAAAGTCTATCTGAGTTGACTGACTCTTACAGTCAAATATGAACCAGTTAACTCCCTTTGATTTGGGAATCTTCCTTTAGGTCTGAACTTCATCTTCAATCCTGACTGTTGATCCGAATCAATCTCAACCATTGATGGATTCTAGGGATTTCTATTTAAGAGACCCTCATTTCCTCATTACAGAGGTTGGAATTTTCATGCTATTGAATTGTTGTCACATTTTTTCACTCACTTTACTCAAGTTTTCATTACATTCTAGCTTTCTTTAATATAATCTAGACTAATACTATGCATACATGTAGTTTAATTTTTATTTTCTAAACTATAGTTTAATTGTTTGCATTTCATTTAGATTACCTGCATAGCATTCAGCTTAATTTCATTTAAATCCTTCATTCTTAGAAGGTCTGGTTTGCTTACACCTTAAATCTAAGGATATAAAATTGGAAAAATCCTTCTAGATAGAAGGCAACAAGTTGCTCTGCCAGACCTCTTGGATAAATAATTCAATGTTTATTCCAAGATGATTCAACAAGTAATGACTATGTCGAAGTGTCTGTGAGGTTTAGAGGCCCACATTTCACAGGTACATTTATTAGGATGATTACATCATTGAACTAAATTTCAACTCAATCTAAATCTTATTGCTTGGGGCATATCATCACTTGGGGCATCTGGTATCTTTGTCATCTATCTTATCTTTTCATCAATTGATCAACCTTATAATAATTCTTCTTAGATTTCGATGGATAGGTATTGGGATAGTCTAAACCCTGACTCTTGAGGATCAAGCCTCATTTTGGGGATGGTTCTATGACTTATAATTCGATCATGCTTTCTGCTTTCAATATTGGGTATCTAGGTGTTCTATCTGGATCCTTGAAGATTAAGCTCCATTTTGGAGATAATCTTCTAAATGCTTTCAATCTTGGGTATCTAGGTGTTCTATCTGGATCCTTGAAGATTAAGCTCCGTTTTGGAGATAATCTTCTAAATGCTTTCAATCATGAGTATCTAGGTGTTCTATTTGGATCCTTGAAGATTAAGCTCCATTCTAGAGATAATCTTCTAAATGCTTTCAATCTTGGGTATCTAGGTGTTCTATCCGGATCCTTTAAGATTAAGCTTTGTTATGGAGATAATCTTCTAAATGCTTTCAATCTCAGGTATCTAGGTGTTCTATCTGGATCCTTGAAGGTTAAGCTCTGTTCTAGAGATAATCTTCTAAATGCTATTAATCTTAGGTATCTAGGTATTCTATCTAGATCCTTGAAGGTTAAGCTCCATTTTGGAGATAATCTTCTAAATGCTATCAACTTTGGGTATCTAGGTATTCTACTTGGATCCCTTACAATTAAGCTCTCTTCTAGAGATGGTCCTTAAAAGCTTATCAATTGGTCTTCGTATAATCAACTTTGGAACTAATTTCATCTTCTCATCATGCTTTTTGATTTTCTTTGAATTGAACGTGCAACTTGCACATTCATTCAAAGAGGGGCAAAATGTAGTACCCCAAAATTGGCTCATTTTTATCTCAACCAATTTTGGTCTATTTCTAATCAACTCTAAGTCCTATCTCACTAGGCAATTCTTATTTTGGCACTTTCTATTTGACTTAATTGTCAAATGCAGAAAAACCTAATCTACATTCATCATGCTCTTTATTTAATTCCTAAAGTATTGACTCATATTAGCCGCATTAAACCTATTTGATTTCAATTTAATCTAAAGTATTTATAGTATAATTAAATTGAATTATATCCTAAGGCTAATGTACTATGAAATTATATCTATTTAATTTGATAAAAAGTTCTTATTTTAATTAATTAAACAAATTTTTTTATTTAAATGGAGAAGCTACTTCTAATTAATTAAGTGAAATCATTTAATTAAATGGAAAAACTATTCCTAATTAATTAAATGAAGTTATTTAATTAAATGAGAAGTGTCTTTAATTAAATAAATAGGATTATTTAATTAAATAGAAAATGCATTTATGAGGTCATATCTCATTTTATTAAATTAAATATTTCTCCAAAATCTCTCTTTAGTTCAAAATGAAAATTTCCAGTTCACTGCTGATCAAATTAGAAGTGACTCAGATCACTTGCTCCCTCACTGAAATCTATCTAAGTTGACTGACTCTTACACTTAGATTTGAGCCAGTTAACTCCCTTTGATTTGGAAATCTTTCTTTAGGATTGAACTTCATCTTCAATCCTAACCATTGATCTGAATCGATCTCAATCGTTTATGGATTCCAGGAAAGTCTATTTAAAAGAACCTCATTTCCTCATTATAGAGGTTGGAATTTTCATGCTATTGAATTGCTATCACATTTGCACTCACTTTACTCAAGTTTTCATTACATTCTAGCTTTCTTTAATATCGTCTAGATTAATACTATGCATACATGTAGATTAAATGTTATTTTCTAATCTATAGTCTAATTGTTTGCATTTCATTTAGATTACTTGCATAGCATTTAGCTTAATTGCATTTAAATCCTTCATTCTTAGAAGGTCTGGTTTACCTACACCTCAAATCTGAGGATACTAAATAGGCAAAATCCTTCTAGATAGAAGGTGAAAAGTTTCTCTACTGGACCTCTTGGATAAACAATTCAATGTTTATTCCAGGATGATTCTACAGGTAATGACTATGTCGAAGTGTCTGTGAGTTTCAAAGGCCCACATTTCATAGGTAAATTTCTAGTGCCCATCATGGGGCCCAAGAAAATTAATTTCTCAGGGCTTCTCTACATTTTTGATGAAATTTTAAGTTTTCTATCCATACTATTTCGTACAGAGTTGGGAATTTTTGCGCAAAACTATTCATTTTCATGCCAGGATTCTGAATCTTCGTGGGAAGATTCTTTGCGCTCGCACGAGAAAGTGCCTAAGTGTGTGAAATTTCGCGCTGCACCTGTTTCTTCATGTGGGCCATAAATAGTTTTGCACGAGATAGAAATAACTTCATGCGGACTATAAAGAATTTCGTGCGAGACTCTGCTGACAGAGGTTTTTTTTTGCATTGATTTTTGTGTTTTCTAGTTTTTTTGCTAGCTGCTCACTGTTTTTGGTTTTTCTATGTTTTTTTATTTTTGAAACAACATAACAGCAGTTTGTAGAATAATTAGAAAAGTGTAATAAGATTGCTAAAAATAGGTAAAACATCTACTAAGTGCATTGTGGGGATTACCAAGTAATTCTCTTTGACTGATAACACTTCATTTGGGCATAAAATGAACATCTGTCATGTCAAGCATGTGTGTTTCCTTCCATGTTCTCATTTTAAAACACATGCATAATTTCATACTAGGTTGTGATCTCCATTAGTTTTCATCTAGCAAGCTTAGTTACTAGTGATAGATCTAGTTAGCTATCTTGGGTTATTGGACTCACTAATCTGCTGGCCCCTCATTTCTGCCCTGTGGTTACAAGATCAACACCACATTAAGGGGGAGGGGTCTACAAGAAAGAAGCATTAAATGCTCCACCAGGAAAGCCTTTTGTGCTTTCTAGAACTCATTAGTTTATGAGTTGTGGACTCATTTTGGCTTGTGTGAGGGGTTAAATGTTCCACATCTTTGGACTCACCTCGCATTAGTTAAAGTGTTAAGTGTACCACCTTGTGCTCTTTTATCACTCTTGGATAGATTTTCTTTTGGGAATTAACATCTGTACACACATAGTAATCAGGCCCCATGAAAACTATTTATGGATCTTGAGAGAGTGGGTTCCTAGTGAAACTCCTCTCTATGACAGATTCCTTGTAGGTGGGGACAATACTTTGAGAATCTTGTAGATAGATGAATCTTCAACTTATTGATTGAGGCATCCTTTCTCTGAAGAGGTTGATAGATCACTGGGAGTTGATATCATAGATCTTTAAGAGATACTTTTAGTTTAGCGTGTCAGATTAATTTGTCTACTTTGATTGGGCTAAAGGTGAAAAGGTGTCAAAACCTTGAATCTAGAAGCTAAGTCCCCTCATGGTACACTATTGTGATTTGGTCACCTTTAAAGAGGGTTAACTGTAGCAGACAATCCCTCTATAGGGGAAACTACATTGACAAAACCTCAAGCGGTAATAGCCATTTTTGCCATGGTAGTGACAACTGCTATATAAATTTCCTTGTGGAAGAAATCTCCATAGGTGTGGTTCATTGTGGGTTGTCAGATTTCCCCAGAAGCTCTTGAAGATTAAGTTCTTAGACTGTGTTGAAACCTCGGTGCACTGGGATTGGAGGTCACCCCTGTGAGTCATAAAAGTTGCAGAGTCAAGCCATTACTAAAAACCTTAGAGAGGCCAACTTTTATTTTCTAGGAATATATGTGTGATTGCAAAAAAACCTTTTGAAAACATACACAATTAGCTCTCCTAGGGATTAGCACAAACTAAGTCACTTGATTGTTCATGTGTAAGGTTTCTTTTTCCCTTCCTCGTTATTTTCAGGCGTGCTTGATATCACTTGTTTGTTGTTCTACATGCCTATTCATATGCTTGCTTACTAAAACAATCAAACATAAAATCTAGAAACTTTGTCAAAATTAGTCGCTGTTGTGAAGCTATTCTACCTTCTCGTACGAAATCATTTGGGTCTCGTGCAAAATAATTTGATACTAGGATGAAGTCATTCTATCATGGTGCAAAATTAAACTACTATCATCCATCTTCGCACAAAGTCATTTTGTCCATGTATGAAATTAAGCACTATCATTAACCTTTGCGCGAGCTAGAAACTTATTCGCACAGCTTGTAAAAATTCTCTGCATAGAGAGTAAACTTTATCGTGTGAGACTTTGTATCAGCATTATCAATTTGGATTTGTTTTAGAAATTTGTAGCTTGCATGCTATCTTTTTTGGCATCCTCTTATCGCCACCTATCTGCAAATAGTTCTAAAATAGTGACACTTTTCTTAGCTGAAGACTTGCATCTCATACTTTGACTGGTCTTGTCTCTTAAGTTACCTTTTGTCTTCATTTCTTAATGCTTGTCACACTTTGTGTCACATTGGTCATAATCTTTGGCTATTCTAGCCTTTAAATCAGACCACTTGTGCCTTAGTGTATAGCTTTCTCATTATTATCTCATCCTTTTTGAGACTCAGTCTTAGTGTAGTCCTTGTCCAGGTTCTAGCCTTTTGTCCTTGTTTATGACTATCACAACCAGAAGTGGCAATGTGTTTTATCCTCTTAGACTTAGGCATGGTCATGCCATGGGTTGTAATCATGGAAAAGGTCACTTACCTTTCATTGCATAGATTGTATCTTGTCTAGCTAGTGAAACATCTTCATGATCTCCCTCACCTGCCAGGTCATCTCGAGTTTAGCAAAAATTTTCCATAAACCTACAACAAGTTAGGAATCCTTTGTACCAAGAGGATACTGAGATAGGAAAATATCTTGCATTACCAAACACAATGTCTGATTCCTTTTTCAGAGGACCTTTTGACACACAACACACTGATACTGAACATGTTCCTATAATGGTGAATCGTGAACCTAAACATGGTAGTCATAGTAGACATCAAGAAACACAAAAGAATGACAAAGAGAAAGAGAAAGACCACAATACTAATGAGGAATAGGAAGAGGTGGAAATATTCCCTGAACACATAGCAAAATTTCAAAGAGACAAAAAATTTCAGAAGGTTATGGGAATCCTACTCAACGAAGAGAAAGAAAAGTACTTTCTCAAACTTGCCCAAGAGGGAGCTAAACTGCCTTCCCATTTCAATGTGGAAACCATTATCATGCCTGAGGAAGAAACTAAGACTTCTAAGCTCCAAAAACAACTAAAAATTATGCAAGACCAATTGGCTCAGATGATGCATGAGAAAGAGAAACCCACAAAGGCATACACATTGGACCCTCTTTGTCCATTTCCATTTGACAAAAGCATAAACATGCCGCCTTTCTCACAAGGTGTATAGTTACCCAAATATGAAAAGTACTTCGGTACTACTGATCCCCAAGATCACTTGCAGGAGTTTGGTGTTTTGTCCATGGAGTTTATGCATGATCACACATACCTCATGCATCTATTCCCTAGGATCCTAGGTGGTCAAGCTTTGGAGTGGTTCTCACATTTACCTTCTGGTATCAAGACATTTCACAAAATTTCCAATCTCTTTGTTCAGCAATATTCTCATAACATACAACACCTTGTTAATATTCAAGATCTATGCAACCTTAAACAAAAATTTGGTGAACCTTTTCTCACATTCCTCCAATGGTGGAGACAACTATACATGAAGTATTCTCACAAAATTCTAGAAACAGAGAAGCTTGACATTTTCACTAATAACCTCCTACTTGATTTCAGATACAGAGTCCAACTTCAAGGTCCACATACCTTTGAAGAAATGATTACACAGGCTATCCTTATCAAAGAATTTATGGTAAAAAATGGTGGACTCACTCTTTAGAGAGACACAAAAAAAGGTTCCACTTCCAACAGGGATAAAACTAAACATGTCAACAAGAACTGAGAAATTGTACATGATGGAGTTGTTGACAATGTCACACCCAAACCTGCTAAGGTTGCATTTAATCTCATAGATGGTCTTAAAGCAACCAAAAATGCTGAGAAACCTCTTCCTAACAACAAAGCATCTGGAAACAAACTGAGAAACTCATGGGCAACACACCCCAAGCAAGAATATACACCCTTGGGAGAACCCCTCGATGTGGTTTACAAAAAATTGCTACAACACAAGCTGATTTCACCAATGGATAACCCTTGTCCTTATGATCCACACCCACATCCACCATGGTGGAATGAGACCTCATTCTATGAGTATCACCAAAACTGTCAACTATATAAACTTGTGCCATAAATTCCAAGACATGATTGATGCTAGTGATCTTGTGGTAGATGGACATAACAAAAATTTGAACCACAAGGCATTCAAAGAACCTTTATTGACTTATGAAAAAGGAGAGACTTCGAAGCCAGAACCCTACAACAAGGTCAACTATACCTATTCCAATGATGATAGTTTCATTCATATGGTTGAACCTATGGATTTTGAATATTGCAACATTATTACCATTAAGGGCAAGTAGGATAATGAGAAACCCAAGACAACATTTTTCTTGAGGGGCCCTACTTCCAATGCAATTGATAATGCACCTTCACAACACTATGCTAATGTTGTTACTCAATCTCAAGCCAAGTTGGTACTCAAAGGCCCTGTGCCTCCTACTTCAGATCTTGAACAACACAAAGACAAAGCCCTTGTTGGTCCATCTGGCAAAGGTGCAAAACCCACAATGAACTTGACAACAACCAGTTATAGTGTTCTTGATTAGCTAAAAGGAACTAATGCTCAGATTTCCATCTTTGAGCTGCTTAAAATCTTTCCTACTCATAGGTAAATTCTGGACAAAGCCCTCACTGAGGCAAATGTTCCTCAAGATTTCAATCTTGAGCAATTTCAATCCATGGTAGGTCACCTGACCTCATCTTATCTTATGACCTTCTCTAAAGAAGATGACAACTCGCTAAATCACCCACACAATCAGCCTCTACACATTGAGCTTATGATCCTCTAGACACGTGTTCATCAGGTACTCATTGACAATAGCGCTAGCCTAAATATTGTCTTTTCTGCTCTACTTAGACAATTGTATTTTTCTAAGGACTCTATCGATCCTCAATGAAAGATCACTATCAAAGTGTATGACAAAGTGGAACAAAAGTCTCTAGGTCTTATGGTTTTACCCATTCATGTCGGTCCTATTGAAAGGGATGTCACCTATCAGGTGCTTGACATTCCCTTAGCTTACAACATTCTGTTGGGATGGCCATGGATACATGAGATGCATGCTATGCCATTCACTTACCACCAATGCATCAAGTTCCCATTTCATGGCTTCAAAGTTACTATTCCTGCCACTATTAGCTACACCTACAATATGCTAAAAGCTACTAAAACTTTTGTCCCTACTAACCGTGAGTCCACTAATTGTCATGAAAATAAGCTGAAACAAATTGAGCTATCATTCAAACTCAAAGAAACTGGCATGGGAGAGTATCACATTGAACCAGTTTTTTCATTCACATCTCTCCCAGAGTCTCCTCAACATTATGGGAGACCCTCAGAGGCAAAGAAGTCATTTGTACTGACACCTCAAACCAAGTATAATGGCGCTTTTGTCAAAGCTATAGTTCCCTTAGAAGATGAAAGTGAAAATAGAGCCATTGCTGCATGGCTTTATAGAGAAGAGGCTCCAGTGGACCTAACAAAACAAGCTTGAGAAATTACTCATAAGAAATATGGACTTGGCCTTAGGCTTATGAAGCATTTTGGTTATAAGGTAACTGGCCCTATTGGGCATAGTAACAATAGCCTCATTGATACTATCAAAGAAAAAGATCAAAGCAATAGTGATACAATTGGCCTAGGGTTTACAAAGGTCCCTTTACATTTGGGATCAAATAAATTCATACCTATACCTAAGAATTCATCTGAAAATGAGTCACAATCTGAGTCAAGTACTCAAGAGGAAGAATTTGATGATGAGGATTCCCACCCTCATTCTATTCCTCATGATCTCGCTAAATTCTTTGCTGAGGTAGATGAGTTTGTGCCATGTGTTAGCACCACAAATGATACTAGTGATTCTTCTAAGGACAATACAGAGAAACTCAAATATCATTCAAAAAAGGGAGAATCTAGTCAGTCATGTCATATTGAATATTTCTATAAAAATTCAGAGGGTAAAGGAGAGTATGTCCCTATCACTGTTGGGGAGTTCTATAGTCTCTCACCATGTAGCACTAATTCTCATGAATATGAATTTGACTCTCTTTCAGAAGCTACTACTGATAAAGATATTAACCTAGTGCATGTCTATCAAAATCAAATCGAAGTGGGTGAAATTTCTAGGGTTAGGTCATGGGAGTCTGATCCAATTAGTGTCCTAGAGTCATCAATTCCTAACGTTAGTATTCTTAGGCATTTGAACACACCTATGGATGAGGTCATCATAGGTCTTGAATTTTTGGTCCATGCACTTAACAAACTATACTATTAATGTAATTGAACTAGCCACTACTCTCTCACTCACACATCTCGAGCTCATAGACTAGAACCCCAATGCATCTAATGAAGTCCCCACATTCTAGAATGACTATGCTCTCACCTATTACCTTAACGCTATCAAACCTATAACATCTTCCACTAATGAGAAGAGTGTCAACATGACTGAGGCTGACATCAAATATCTTAGTCACACAGTTAAAAAGAAAAAATGCAAGAGGTTCGATGGTGAAAACCACATTGTGGTAGTGTCGGATCCCAAAAAAGTAAAAAAAAAAGATGCATCCAAGGGTGAAAACCTCTTTAAGGCACCCATGGATGAGATATTTTATGTCCATCCTAGTCACTTCCAGGAGAGATCATCAATGCTAATAGAGCCAATGCAGCCAATTAATTTGGGCATAGAAGAACATCCTCATTTGATACATTTGGCACAATCATTGTCACCTAAAGAGAAGGAGCATTTAATTTCCTTTTTCAAAGAAAATAAGATAAATTTTTCTTGGACATACTCTAACATGCCAGGATTGGATCCTAACCTTATCATGCATCACTTGTCCATAGCACTAGGCATCAAACTAGTTAAATAGAAGCTTCAAAAAATGCACCCTCATGTTGCATTGCTTATCAAAGCAGAATTGGAGAAACTCCTAAAAGATGGTTTCATTCATGCAATTGATTATGCCAAATGGATATCCAATATTATTCCATTTTCTAAGCACAATAAATCTATCAAGGTTTGTACAGACTTCCATGATCTTAATTTGGCATATCCTAAAGATGACTTTCCACTTCCTAATATTGATATGATTGTGGACATGATGGCTGGCTATGAGATGTACTCACTTATGGATGGTTTTTCTGGATATAATCAAATAAAAATTGTGCTAGAAGACCAGGAGAAAATGGCTTTCACATGTGCATGGGGAACCTTTTGTGGGAATGTGATGCCATTTGGTTTAAAGAATGCTGGTGCTACATATCAACAAGCTATTACTACAATTTTTCATGACATGATGCATAGAACCATGGAGGACTATGTTGATGATACCTTGGTCAAAAGTGCTAAATGCAATACTCACCTGCAAGATTTGGGACCCATCCTAGATCATATGGAAAAATTCAGCCTTCGACTCAATACTAAGAAATGTACATTTGGCATCACATCAAGAAAGTTACTAGGATACATCGTCTCTGCAAAAGGAATTGAAGTAGATCCAAAAAAAGTACAACCAATAATGGACATGCCAGCACCTCGAAACATCAATCAGATGAGAGGACTACAAGGAAGGCTTCAATCTATTCATAGGTTTATTTCACAATTGGCAGATAGATTACAACCCTTCACAAATACCTTACATAAGGGTGTGAAATTCAATTGGAGCTAGGGTTGTGAGCAAAGCTTAAAATAGATCAAACAATATCTTGTCAATCCTCCAATCCTGATGCCTCCTATTCATGGGAAGCCTTTTCTTTTATACATTTTAGCCACTAAAACATCCCTAGGAATCCTATTGGCTTAGGAAGACAATGACAACAAAGAAAGAGCCATTTATTACTTGAGCCAAACATTGGTTTCTTATGAGAAGAACTATAGCATTATTGAGAAATCTTGCCTGGCAGTTTTCTTTGCTTCCTAGAAGTTGAGACACTTCATGCTTGCCCATACTACATGGCTTGTGGCTAAAATAGATCCATTAAAGTACTTTCTCAGTAAGGCAGCTCTCATAGGAAGATTGGCTAAATGGGTCATGATACTTAGTGAGTTTGACATCCAATATGTTGAGCGCAAGGCTATAAAAGGATAGACAATTGTAGATCAACTAGCTGATGCACCTATATAGAGTCTTCTCCCAATGAACATTGATTTCCTATATGAATCAATTCTAACACTCACACACCATACATGGGTTATGTTCTTTGATGGATCCTTTACACAACAAGGATCATGTGCTAGATTACTCTTTATTACACCACATAGATACTCATTGCCCAAAGTGTACAAGATCTTGTTTCCTTGCAAAAATAATATTGTTGAATATGAGGCTTTGATCAGTGGTATGAAAATTGTAGCTGAATGGAGAGTGGATCAATTAGACATCTTTGCTGACTCTTAGCCTGTTATCAATCAAGTAAATGATGTGTATCAAACAAAGGATGAGAAATTAATTCCTTACAAGTGCATGGTTGATGATTTAAAGAATTATTTTGCACACATCACCTTCCAGTAGGTTCCTCAAGTAGATAATAAAGTGGTTGATGCCATGGCCACTCTGGCCTCCCTGCTACAAATACCTAAAAATTATCTTCAACATGAGTTCTTGGTGGAAGCGTTACACTACCCAGCCTATGACACCCCTGATTCTAGGATGACCTATTCTATTATAGGAAGAGAATCATCCTACTAACATCACATCTATTCCTACCTTCATAATCAAACCATTCTGGAAGGTCTGACCCAAATTGAGAAATGTTACCTAATCCATAATGCTTCACACTATGTCATTATTGCTGACAATTTGTATAGGAGAGGTCTCGACGAAACACTCCTTAGGTGTTTAGTACTCGATGAGTCCAAATGTGCACTAATTGATGTTCATGAGGGCATTTGTGGATCTCATTCCAATGGCCTGACGTTAGCTCGTAAACTCCTTCGTGCTAGTTACTACTAGCCTAAAATGGAGAAAGAAGCTATTAAGTATGCTAGGTCTTGCAAATAGTGTCAGCTACATGGGAATCTCATTCATGCTCTAGCCAGAGAGCTGATTCCCTCTATTAAAACATGGCCATTTCAACAATGGGCTTTTCACTTGGTGGGGCAGATTCACCCAACCTCCTCTAATGGACATAAGTTCATCATCAAAGCTACAAATTATTTCATAAAATGGGTAGAGGTAGTACATCTCATAGTTGCTGATGACAAAACTGTAGCACTTTTTATTACAAACTACATCATTTGCAGATATGGTGTACCATCCTCAATCATTACTGACAATGGAGGACAATTCAAGAATAAAGACCTCAAGGAATTGTACAAGAAATTCAAGATCACACAACATTGGTCTTCCATTTATTACCCCTAGGGTAATGGCCAAGATGAGGCATCCAATAAGGCAATCCTCAAAATTCTTCATCGCATAGTTTGCAAATCAGCAAAAGATTGGCATCTCCATATCAATCCAGCTCTGTGGGCATATAGGACAAGCATTAGAACTCCAATGGGCACAACTCCCTTTGTGTTGGTGTATTGGGTGGATTTTGTGCTTCCAATAGAGGTTGAGATTCCTACATTGAGAATCTCTATGAAAGGCCTTATCACTGATGATGACTATAGGATAGATCGACTTCAACAGCTTGTGTTACTAGATGAATGATGACAAGTGGCATGTGATCATCTATGAGAATACCAAGAAAGAATGGCAAGAAGCTACAATTAGAAGGTTAGGCCACATAGCTTCTAGCTGGGTGATCTCGTCCTGAGAGAGAACCTTGAGAATCAACAACAACGAGTGCAAAAGGGAAAGTTTGAACCAAACTAGCTAAGTCCTTACATCATTACTGCAGTATATGGATCTGGCACTTATTAGCTTTCCACAATCGAAGGAGAAATTCTTAAAGAGCCTATCAACACTTTCCACCTGAAGTGGTTTTACAGTTGATTTAATCTCAGCAAGCTCTTTGTACATATCATATTGTCTTAAAAAAATCAAAAAAATTGAAAAAAGTCTTGAAAAAAATTGTTACCTTGGTAACACCAAAAAAATTGAAAAATACAAAAAAATTGAAAAACAAGAAAAGTGCCATTGGTGAAAACCTAGAAATAGGCATCATGGTAGCAAAAAATAAAATTTTTTCCAATAAGGTGAAATCCTGGTAAACGGGTGCCTCTTTTTCCCAATGCTCCATCTTACAGTGCATCTTCTGGCTATTCTGTATAGTCACTTTTATGCTTTTGCTTTCCCACTTTCTGCTAATGTATCCATGGATTGAATCTTGTCACAACTTAGGGGAATTCCCCCTTAGTATCACTCTTTTTGAGATTCTCCTTATAGAATCTCCTTTGCAACAGTCACTTGTGGTCCTCACTGCATCTGCCTACTATCACTAGTATCACTCTTTTTGAGATTCTCCTCATAGAATCTCCTTTGCGACAGTCACCGATGGTCCTCACTGCATCTGCCTACTATCGCTAGTGTCACTCTTTCTGAGATTCTCCTCATAGAATATCCTTCATGATAGTCACTAGTGGTCCTCACTGTATCTGCCTACTGTCATCAATGTAATTCATTTTGAGATTCTTCTCATAGGATCTCTTTTGCAATAGTCACTGGTTGTTTCAGCTATGTCTGCCTATTGTTGCTCAGGTCATGTCTCCAGATTCCTTTTGGAAAATCTCTCTTGCATCGGTCACTAGTCATCTTGGCTATGTTTGTCTGCTATCACTTAGTCCTCTTTAGGTTCTTCATCATGAAGATTCCTCTTTGACCTTAGTCACTAGTCATTTTGACTGCGTCTGCCTACTATTGTCACCCTACTAAAGAGATTTCTTTCAAATGTATTCTGGACATTGACACTTGACATCAATCCCAAAACATTGAACTTAAAAATGATATACTTGTTTGGATATGTTGAGTATTTTCTTTGTTTTCTTTGTTTTTCTTTATCATATCTCCTCAAGCAACTCAATTATGTCATCTTCGACTAGAGAAGTAATGACTGAAGGAATGATCTTTCTTTGCTTTCTGTTTGCTGTTTAGTTCCAATTAATTGGCATATTCCTATAAGAGGGTTGTCCACTATAAGAGCCTCCATCTCATATTGGATGGCCGTGTGTACCTCGACTCTTTTTATATGAGTACATCAATAATTTTGGTTCTTCTCCTTGTTTGTTGGAGTGAAATCTTCATGCTATAGTAAATACTGATACTCATCCTACTAAGCAAATGTATGGGTCACTGCGAGTATATCTAGCACACTTCTATCTTAGGTTATAAATGCAAGAGTCATTGCAGACAAAATAAATATTGAATACTTAGCATAAGAGGGATCTTTCATGTGTTTGGTGTGCCTGTCATGCAAGAAACATTCAAGTCATCCTAGCATTTATGCTCTGATGCTTATGTTAACTTGCTATATTAAAAGGGACAAATGTTCTGGTCATTCTGGCTTCTTGTGCCTCGAATGCTTACATTTAATCCTGAAAAACCAATAACATATGTTATATTCATATTTTCATGATTGCAATGTTAGTGAGAATTATATGACCTACAAGCTTTGCTCTATATCCGATGATGATTAAATATTGAGGCTCGGTAACCAGACCTAGGGTTGCATTTAACATAGTCTTGCATTGCATACTTCACTTGCATAAGCATGCTATTTGATGGTCATGTTGTTCCTACCTTTTGTGATGAATGATTAGGGGCATCTTCCTACATATTAGGTTTCTCCATAGTTGCAAAAGCATTTGGTTTGTTGATTCACACTCCTCAATGGAATACCTGTGACTATCAAGCAAAAAAACTCATCACTGCATGAGATGTCAGTTCATACATATGCATTCTAAGTACAACATAAATCTAATGTACATCAAATCAAAACAAACATAGACAATGAAATGTACACAAGGATACTCGACTCAAAAAATATCTCGTATGTATATACCTCAAAAGAATGGGTCTGTACAAAAATGGGTGCTACTCGAGTGCAATCAATCAAAAATGATATATTTGGTGCTGACACAATAGTCGATACATAGCTAGAGATCAAAATCACAATCAGCCATAGAGTTTCTAACTGTCCCATACCCTCGCCTCTCGGAGGAGGAGGAGTAGTAGGTGCTAGAGGCGATGGTGGCATATCTAGTCTATCAGGAGGTCGTGCACCTCCAGACTCTTGCGCATACTAAGAGAAGTGTTGAACCTGCAATGTCTCATTCAGTCCTGCACTAGTATATGCAACATAATAATAGGCAGCCCTAGCTGATTGAAAGTAGATCTCATCCTATGCTAGCTCCAACCTCCACTCTACAGTCTCTGAATGCTCCCTCTGTCGATCTGTCTCCTGCTATCTCTCCACCAACTGCACATCTCAGACTGCTACTTGTATCTGTAGGTCCCCCAACTATTGGGAGGCTTGATGGATCTACTCTCGATATTGCTGTACCATGTCCTGCACCCCAACTGCTAGCTAATCCAGCATATCCTCATCTAACATCTCTAGGGCCTACCACTATGGAGGTGCCTGTAACTGTGGTGGCACCTATTGCTATGGAACCTCCTATTGAGGGGATTTCTCCTTAGTCCTCTATCTCCTCCGCTAACCATGTCCTATCCCACTACTTCTAGCACCTAGGTCTGAACCCATCTGACATGGGGGAATAAGTATCTGTTGTACCTAGTGTTGGATCTATGGAAAAATTTGTGGCTGACCTAGTGGCTATGGCTATGCCTGCTACTACTGGGGAACCTGTACCTACCCTACCATCCCTAGTGGATTTGTGAAGCATAGAAATAGATGGCTAATCAAAAATGTCTTATATGCATACATCATCTCGTCATCTACTACCTCTAGTAGGTAGTCCCACTGTAATGCAACTAGACTGCAGATATCTATCATGGATCACCCTAAATCCATCCATGGTGGCCATCCTCGCTCAACATCCTTCTGCACCCTAGCATAGGCACAATACTCATGTGAAATGTCCTAGGGATGGCCATACTATTGCCACACTCGTGAGATCAAAAATCTCTCTATCACTGATGTAGTCTTTCCCGCCAGAGGGTAAGAACAAAACATCCATGGTAGCTCTCTAGGGGCATCATCCTAGTCCTTTGTCTCTATCCATGGTCACCATAAAATGGACACCAAGTCATCAAGATGTGTCCACCAGTGCTTAGTCTTACCTACGTGGACCTGGGTAATGTGCCCTCGATATTTGCATATATAGGGCTCCATAGGCTCTCAGGCATCCTACAAAATTTGCCTACATATAGGAAGGTGCTCCTAGGCCTAGATCTATAATACATTTACACCAACTACCATGTTCTTCTTCTTGTGGAAGATGACCTCATGCATCTCATGGAAAAGGTGAGCCAGTATGGACTGACTCCACCCAAAGATCTCAGGTGTCTCTAGCATCCTGCGGAGCATGACCACCCATCCACACTCTAAACCATGTTGTCCTCTGTCAGGACATAAGAAGCAACTCAAAAATATCCCCAGCACAACTGCCAACCTATGTGTCAGTCCATATGTGAGCATTAGCTCATCCCTGCTAATAGCCCTACCTCTTGGTAGCTCCCTCCCGAACACAATGGATAGTGCCTCTATCCCTTCTCGAGGCACTATATCATAAATAACCCAAGCACCATGGAAGGGAATCTACAAAATCCTCCATATGTCCTCTGGTGTAATAGTCATCTCACCCATCGGCAAGTGGAAGGTGTTCATCTTCGAATGGAAATGCTCAACCAAAGTAGTGAGATGGTTCTGATTCACCATCATGGCTAGAATCTGGCATAATAAAGACAAACCCAGTCGAGCGATGTGTGCCCAATCTACACCATCAAGACTCTGCAATAACTCTCCATATGGCAGATAATGATACCTAAATGAAACGTCACCAAAAGAATCCTACATGCACAACAACAAAGAACAAATGAAACAATCAGTATCAAGTCAAAACAATGCACCAAAACAAATTAAAATGCAACTTTTGAGTGCAAAATTCAATTTTTAAACATGTCTGTCACAAGATTTCGTGCAAAATTTATGAAATCTTGCACGAAGCTCTTGAAATTTTGCACAAAACCATTCCTTCTTCATGCAAAGAATTACGTCTTTATGGAAAAAAAGACCTTCTTGCATGAAAAAAAACCTCTCTGCACAAGAAAATAAATTCTTGTGTGAGTAAAGAATTGGCTCGCGTGAAGAATCTCAATCTTTTCGTGAAACCTAATACTTCCTGTGTGAAGATCCTTCAGCCGCACATGAAAAAATAGTGCACCCTATTTCTTCACGCAAAGAAAGAAGATCTTCATGCGAGAAGAGATAGGTCTCATGCGAAGATTGATCATACAACCCTAAAACATGCTATAACATGCAATAAATGACCTCAAAATGCATGAAAACAAAAGTACAAAGGCAGGGACTTGATGACACACCGGTGGTCTGTAGTCTACTAGGTGGCTTTGACGTCTAGAGCACTTGAATCGATGATGTCTCACGCTGAGTGACATGTCTCTCTCAGAGCTCAAATCAATAGAAGATAAATGCACAAATGAATTGAAAATGACCCCTCGCACCCTTATATAGTTGTTCACCAAATTTTTTGAAGTGCTCAAATTTGCACAAAAATCACACCCTTAGCTAATTGGACTATACTAGATCCATTTTCAGGATTAAATTTGAAATTTGACACACCTAAATGCCTAAAAAATGTGTTTTAGAATTTTGGAGACCAAGATGATCGAACACTTGTGTAGCTCAAATTTTTCTGATACTTTATGATTCTTGGAATCCTTTCAACCCTACATTCTCCATATTTTCAAAATTCATTTTGGAAATAGTCAACTCTAGTCAATTGTGGCTAAATATGGTCAACTTTTTGTCAAACTTGGTCTTTCAGACCTCACAATCAACACATGACTAGCTCTGAATTTTCTTTAGATCATTCTAATCTCTTCTCTTTTCTTCAGATTGTTCTGATCTCTCCTACATTTTGCTACATCTCAGATTTCTTCTATATCTATTACTATATTGCTTCACATCTATTTCTGGTGTGTCATCTTTCAATTTTGCTCCCAAGGGGGTAGGATGATTATATCATTGAACTAAATTTCAACTCAATTTGAATCTTATTGCTTGGAGCATCTCATCACTCAGGGCATCTTGTTCCCTTCTATCTGGTATCTTTGCCATCTATCTTATCTTTCCATCAATTGATCAACCTTATAACAATTCTTCTCAGAGTTTGATGGACAGGTATTGGGAGAGTCTAAACCCTGACTCTTGAGGATCAAGCCTCATTCTGGGGATGGTTCTATGACTTATAATTTGATCATGCTTTCTACTTTCAATCTTGGGTATCTAGGTGTTCTATCTAGATCCTTGAAGATTAAGCTCCGTTTTGGAGATAATCTTCTAAATGCTTTCAATCTTGGGTATCTAGGTGTTCTATCTAGATCCTTGAAGATTAAGCTTCATTCTGGAGATAATCTTCTAAATGCTTTCAATCTTAGGTATCTAGGTGTTCTATCTAGATCCTTGAAGGTTAAGCTCTGTTCTAGAGATAATCTTCTAAATGCTATCAATCTCAAGTATCTAGGTGTTCTATCTAGATCCTTGAAGGTTAAGCTCTATTCTGGAGATAATCTTCGAAATGCTATCAACTTTGGGTATCTAGGTATTCTACTTAGATCCCTTAGGATTAAGCTATGTTCTAGAGATGGTCCTTAAAAGCTTATCAATTGGTCTTCATATCATTAACTTTGGAACCAATCTCATCTTCTCATCATGCTTTTTGATTTTCTCTGAATTGAACGTGCTTCTCACACATTCATTTAAAGAGGGAAAAAATGTAATACCTCAAAATTGGCACATTGCTATCTCAACCAATTTTGGTCTATTTTTTATCAACTCTAATTCCTACGTCACTAGGCAATTCTTATTCTGCCACTCGTTATTTGACTTAATTGTCAAATGCAGAAAACCACAATCTGCATTCTTCATGCTCTTTATTTAATTCCTAAAGTATTGACTCATATTAGCTGCATTAAACCTATTTGATTTCAATTTAATCTAAAGTATTTATACTTTAATTAAATTAAATTATATCCTAAGGCTAATGTACTATGGAATTAAATCTATTTAATTTCATAAAAAGTGCTTATTTTAATTAATTAAACAAAATTGTTTAATTAAATGGAGAAGCTACTTCTAATTAATTATGTGAAATCATTTAATTAAATGGAAAAACTGTTCCTAATTAATTAAATGAAGTTATTTAATTAAATGAGAAAAGTGTCTTTAATTAATTAAATAGGATTATTTAATTAAATAGAAAATGCATTTATGAGGTCATATCTCATTTTATTAAATTAAATATTTCTCCAAAATCTCTCTTCAGTTCAAAAAGGAAATTTCTAGTTCACTACTGATCAAATTAGAAGTGACCCAGATCACTTGCTCCCTCAGTAAAGTCTATCTGAGTTGACTAACTCTTACACTTAGATCTAAGCCAGTTAACTCCCTTTGATTTAGGAATCTTCCTTTATGACTGAACTTCATCTTCAATCCTAATCGTTGATCTGAATCGATCTCAACAGTTGATGGATTCTAGGGAAGCCTATTTAAGAGACCCTCATTTCCTCATTATAGAGGTTGAAATTTTCATGCTATTGAATTGCTATCACATTTTTGCACTCCCTTTACTCAAGTTTTCGTTACATTCTAGCTTTTTTTAATATCATCTAGATTAATACTATGCATACATGTAGATTAAATGTTATTTTCTAATCTATAGTTTAATTGTTTGCATTTCATTTAGTTTATTTGCATAGCATTTAACTTAATTGCATTTAAATCCTTCATTCTTAGAAGGTCTAGTTTTCCTACACCTCAAATCTAAGGATACTAAATAGGCAAAATCCTTCTAGATAGAAGGTGACAAGTCAGTCTACCAGACCTCTTAGATAAATAATCCAATGTTTATTCCAGGATGATTCGACAGGTAATGACTATGTCAAAGTGTCTATGAGGTTCAGAGGCCCAAATTTCACAAGTAGAGGCCTAAGCCAAATTCTTACATGGTATCAGAGTTGAGGGAAATTCTCATCATGCAATCGTTCATGCTTCAACACCTCGACATGATTCTAGGAGATTCACAAAAATTGGGAGTGTCTAGAGCCAGATCTGACCTCACCATTATGTCCAAAGCATTGATTCAGTGAAGATCGACTATAAATTTGCCTATGTAGGTGAAATTTGATCATGAGGCAAAAAAATTTTGCAAATCATAACCTAGATGCCCCAATTTGCAATTCGGGTATGATCTAATTTGATCTAATTATTTATAATTTTGGATCAGCATTTTATTTATATCTCTGTAATTTTCAAATTTATTTTTTGGATTTGAATCTCTGCAATTTTTCTAAATTTTTAGATTTTATTTTCAAAATAATTTATTGCCCAATCGAGCAGCAGGGAAAATATTTTTGGAACTAGGAAGTGACACCCTAGCTCAGCTTTTTTATTTGTTGGTGGATTTTTATATTAATTTCGTAGGGGTTTTGTATTAATTTTGCAAGGACAATTATTCAAATCAGCACAAGGGCCATTCTGCTATAAAATAAGGCAACAATAACTCGACAAATAGAATAGCCTAAACCTACAACATAATTGGCCAGCCCTCAAATATCTAGTGGCTTCCTTTCATTTAGAGTTCTGCAGTATTATGCATATAAATAGTGTAGAGTTCCCACACCCCACAAATGTGGGATAATTAATGCAACATCCTACAGATTTTAGAAAAATATACCCTCACGGCAGCAACTTTTGACTTCGTGGTAGTTAATTAAAATTCTTGTGTAGTGCACACTTAGAGGCCATGTGACTCAATCCATGTTTTCCACACTGCCTGCAATCCTAGTGACACGAGGCAATTTTATTTGCACAGTTGGCAGTGACAGAGCTAACACATAGCATTTTCCTAACACCTCATCATGTCCTATAGCATTGACATGTGGATCCAAATTAGAAACTAAGTCAGCAAACGACATGCCTACCTAGAGGGCACATGGACATTCTGTACATTTCGTACAGTATGGTACCATACTACCACATAGGTGCTAACATAATCCATTGGGTCTAATTTCCACTAACATCACTAGGTAAAGACCTTAAAATTGATGCCCATCTAGATGTCAAAATAGGTGAACTTGAATTGCTATGATAGCCATATAATGGTCAAATTTAACCCTGTCATTCACTGATGCAACCCCTCTCCAAATTGATTTTGGTTTTTGTAGTCTAACTTCAAGAGGCCATAACTCAAACATACAAACTCCAATTTAGGTGCAATGTTTTTTGAAATTGGGTAGAATTTTCTAGATTTTTTATTGGTGCAGCTATTTTCTGGTTTTGGTGCACGAATTGTTTAGAATTTGCAATTTTTGGTGACTATACCTAGATAATCTGACATTTTGCAACTTCAAAAGCTCCATACGGGCACATCTGGAGTCAAAAATAGGTTTTTTTTCCCTTAAAGTGTGTATATTTTTTTACTTTCTAGATCTAGCATCAGATTATAGTGTTGTGTGGACAAAATTGTCACTTTCAGCAATAGGGTCTTTCTTTACATTGTAATGCTTCAGAATTGTAGCACTTTGTAAAGTTTCAACTTTATACTCTATTAAGAGGTTGTAACAAGCAAAATTAGAAGTCTACGAAGGCCAAAATTGGCAAGTGGCCCATTATAATTGCACTACTGATAAAGTTCCCAAAGCATCTATTTTGGGGGTTTTCTTGACTTAGTGAAAAGGGGGGGTATTCTTGGTGTTGTGTTCTCTCTTTTCAGCACATTTCTTTCATTTTCTACATTATGGAAAACTTTAAGTTTCCTAAGTTAACTCCTCATAACTATGCTTTGTGGTCAATCAAAATGTTATATCACTTAATGCATAATGGAGTTTCACAATATGTAGATGGTACTCTTCCTAAACCAGTAGGTGATAATATTTTTGCTAGTGATATTTCAAATTGGGTAGCAATTGATAGGAAAGCCCTAGGTGATATATGTTTTGGGGTAGATAATAAGATCATGTATCAAATAATGAAATGTACTACATCCAAGGAAGCTTTGGATACCCTTGAAAGCCTTTATGGTAAAGTGTCTGAAGAGGATGTGTTCAAAATTGAAGATGAGGTCATTTCCTTAGATCCTAAGCCATATGACTCAATATAGGACTTCATCATCAAGATGAATGAGTTAAGGACAAAGGTTACTAATTGTGGGAGTTCTATCAAAGATGACAGATTGATCTATCTCATTCATAACAAGCTGTCATCAGAATATTCCACATTTGTATCTTCTTTCAACACCTCTAAGACTACCTTAGAGTTAGCCTACAAGAAAGTTACTTTTGATGAATATGCTAAACTATTGGATGATGAAGAAAATAAGTTGAAATCAATGGGGATTCTCAAATCACCTCAATCCAAAGCATTGGTGTAAAATGAGGGTTCTCAAAATTCAGCTGGACAATCTTCAAGTAAAGGAAAGGGTAAGAAGAAGTGGAAGAACAAATCTAAGGATACAAAAAAGACAACATCTCAATCAAATAAACAAGGCAAGTCCTCAAATTCCAACAAGAAAGAGGACAACAATAAGGAGAAGAAGAAGTGCTCTTATTGTAAGAAATTGAGTCATGAAGAGCATGGGTGTTATATCAGAAAGATTGATGAATTGACCAACATCATGAAGAAATATAATGTTCCATTGCCTAAAACTTACAAGGATAAAGGGTCATCTTCATATTCAAAGGGCAAAGGACAAGAATTCATGGCAAATGCAAACTCTTCAAAGGAATGGATATTTGACTCAGGTGCCTCATATCACATGGGTTCTTCAAAGGAGGATTTCTCTTCATTGAATCACTCAAAGGTACCGCACATCTTCATAGGGAATGATAAAAAAATGGAAGTTGAAGGAAAAGGAAACATGGAAATGGAAAATGGAGAGTTTTAAGAGGTTCTCTATGTTCCAAAACTAAGTTCAAATCTCCTATCAATCTACCAAATCACTCACCTTGGAGATGGACATAGAGTTGAGTTCCTTCCAGACTCGGTTCAAGTGCACAGTCTTAAAAAAAATTCCTTTGTTATAGTGAGGAAAGTGAATGATCACAAGAGGTTGTACTCTTGCTCTCATTTTGTGCCCAAGTCTCCTTCAAAGGCCTTGTTATCTCAATCCAATTCAAACATGCAATTATCGCATGAGTGGTATGGTTATCTTGACTATCGCTATCTTTAGCAACTTTACACATACCACATGGTGAAAGGTCTACCTCAAATCAACTTTTCTAAGGGTGAATGTTCAATAGATTCAGTGGATATGCATCCAAAAGGGATGTTACAAAGAGGGAAGTCTTCTAGAGCAATAGGTGTTCTTCAAATGGTTCACATAATATTAGTAGGTCCTTTTGCATTAAGAAAGGGTCGCTACATACTCACCTTAGTTGATGACTTTTCAAGGTTCACTTGGGTCTACTTTCTACATAGTAAGAATGAAGTGTTGGACAAGTTTCTAGACTTCAAGAATCATGTAGAACGGAAATCTAGGAAAGCCATCAAAGTACTCTACATGGACAATGGAAGCATGGATGTGAATAAAAGACTTAAGGACTTTTGTAGACATGAGGGCATTGATCTTTAGACTCCTTTAGCATTCAGTCCACATAAGACAAATGTTGCAACTTTGAGGATTCAAACTCTTAAGTCTATGGCAAGTTGTATGATTCATGCCAAGTCTCTAGATCCATTATTACAAGTCAAAGCAATCTCAAGTACCACTCACATTCTTAATCATTCTCCTAATCCAGCCTTAGATGGAAAAAATCCTTTTGAGGCATGGTGCAGTAGAAAACCTATTGTGACACACTTCAAAGTCTTTGGGTGTCTTGCATGGGAAAAGAGATCTTCTAGGGGTTGCAAGACATAGTCACCTTAGCCTTGTACTTTCATTGGTTATGAAGACAGTGTGAAGGCATATAGACTTCTAGATCCTGAGACACATTAGATATTTGTGGAGAAGGATGCACATTTTGAGGAAAGTTCTCCAAGCTTGTCCTCTACTCCTCTTCGCACATCATACAATGTGGAAACTAATAGTGACACCAATAATAGTGCTTCAAGAGATATAGATATGTGGGGTTCTATCGACAGATACAGTGAGAGGTCACTTCATCAGTTCAGTCCACATGCATACATCACTACAATGATAGGTTTAGAACAATAGGGTACATCTACTCTTCTAGATATAGGTTCAGTGATAGATTTGGGGTACATTATTCATGATCTACCTCTTCTTCTTGATGCAAAAATACCTTCTTTAGTTGTCACAAGGGTTCCATTAGACTCTCTTGTTCATTCTCTACATGATCAATTTTCACAAGTTGAAGTGATTGTGGATACTTATGATCAGCAGTTGCAACAGGGTTCTTCATTAGTTGTAGAGATAGATAGTTCTTTGAGACAAGTTCTTTAGCTAGTTGAGCAGGTTTTAGAGACATCACTTATTGATGGGATTCTTTCCACACATAGTGGAAGTGTTTGATTTGTACCCTTGGCATTGTTTCTTCCTAAGGGGAGGAACACCATTCTACAGTCTTCGATCAGCTTCTTCATTGGAGCAGTCACTGCTAGGAATTCTTCCTTGGGGGGGTGAGCCCATCCTATCTCTCTTCCTCTTCTCATCTTTCTCTTATGTATATATTGTATGTATGTCATAATGGGGTTCTTGATTACTCCATCCATCCATGCATCCTCTTTTATCTCTCTTTTTGGGGCATGTTTTCCCTCTTTCCCCGCTTTTTGGGAGATTGCATATCATTATGTACATGGGTACCTAACATGGCCTAGTAGTTGGAACCCATACTGCATTTCATCCTAGATTTTGTAAGCTTAAGGGAATTCCCCTAAGTTGCACTTAAGAGGGGGTGTTGGTGTAAATAAGTATTTACTTATTACACTTACTTAAGTTTTACTTAGGTTAATGCATTATTTAATTATTTTTCATTATTTTATTATTATTTTGGGTGAGACACTTAGGAGTTTGTGTACTCTCATTGAGTTATGAAACTCTAATTATGCACATGGTGTCTACAACACAAGAGTATGCATCATTCACTGAGTTGTCATGTTGACAACACAATTATCTGCACTCCTCATTTAGCACATGTTGTCTACACCACTAATTTGCATGCTACACCATTGTAGGCTTATCCTCACATAATCACACTTAATCCCATGCTTAATGGAGGATAATCCATATCTGGTGGACATGTTCCTGGTTGTATGACATATCATGATGCTAACTTCTATGCATTCTAGAAGCTCTCCTAGGGCCTTTATATTCAGGCACTCCTAGCGTACTCTCATCTAGTTATTGAATGAATATCATCATTCTGATCATACTTTATCTATTTTGGTCTATTGTGTGCTTGTGTTGAGTTCTTTAGTTCTTGGATGAATTCTGATCTAAGCCAAATTCTTATAGTGTCCTTATGCTTGCCCAAATAATTGGATGTGTCTCTTTCAATTTTGGAATCTTCAGTGGATTTTTTTCTTGAAATATCTTTGGTCTATATGGCGTGGATATTTTCCACCTATGGAGAAATGCTTCTAGAAGATTCTTTCACCTCATATTTTATGGAACCTTTGGGATAAAATAAAAAATAGTACTCTGAGGGATGTATGTAGATCTCGTTCTCTACTAGCTACATAATAAAAATCAATGTAGCGGAAAATTATCATAGAATCTACAAATGAAAAGTAGATTTTGAGACTGAAATCTTAGGTGATATTTCTTAGATCCCTATAGATAGTAATGATGTAGGAGTATCTTGGGTTTCCTTTGTATCCTGCTCATTTTTTGCTCATTCTACATACTGGTGCTAAGTTACTATAGCTCTAGTTGGTGCTAAATTATTGTAGCACTTACTTGGTGCAGAGTTACTATGGTACTTAGTTGGTGCAAAGTTATTATAGAACTAAGTAGGTGCCAAGTTATTATAGAAATGTAGTATTGACTAAGTGTTCCTTCATGTGTTGAGTTACCCAATGTATGCCAAGTGACTCTTCCTGTGCCAAGTTTTCCTATTTATGTTGAGTGTCAACATTTGGATGTAATTTCTATGAGATAACTGTTGGGTGATGCAATGCACTCCCCTACCCACTAGTGGTTAATTATTTGGTGTTCCATGTTCACTAACAGTCATGGCTTTTGGTGCAACGACAAGTGGGCCCTACAATTGGTATCAGAGCTTGGTTTTGGCCTGGTCATAAAGATCTAAGACATTTTAATTTCTTACCAGTCTCATTTTCAACCAAGCATTTCCATTTATTAAAAGTTTGAAATACATCAGATTTCTATCTAAGGAAATAAACCCATACTTTTCTAGTTGCATCATCAATAAATGTAACATAATAATGAGAGCCACCAAGGGAAGATACCTGAGCTGGTCCCCATACATCTGTATGCACAAGCTCTAATTTTTTCTTTTTGTTTTCCTTCGCATTCTTTACAAAACTCACTCTCTCTTTTTTTCCATACACACAACTTTCACAGAAATTCATATTAACACATTTCAGACTTGGTAAAACTCTATTGACTAATTATGAAGTATGTATAGTACTTTCCTAATCAGTCACCATAATCTAACAATCTCCCACTTGGGGACTGGTCAGGCTCCACACTAAACAAAAATCTCTCATGTGGAGACTGATCCTGTAGCAATACCACTACCACATGGGGGTCCCACTGGATCAAACCACCCTGGACACTGCTATTTTTTTATTCATGTTCAGTTGAAAAGACCAACCAAAGCTAAAGAGGAGTTCAACTTCTCCCTTGTTACAACCTTTGTCAACATATCTGCTGGATTGTCATTTGTATGTATCTTCTCTAGCTTTAACTATCCATCCTCCAAAATTGACCAAATGAAATGGTACTGCAACTATATGTGTTTGGTCTTAGAATGCAAAGCTGAATTCTTTGCAAGATGAATCACACTCTAACTATCTGTGAACAAATAATTATCCTTCTGAGGATGTCCCAATTCTTCCAAGAAGAACTAAAGCCATATCATCTCATTTGCTGCCTCTTTAGCAGCAACATACTCTTCCTCTATAGAGGATAAATCATTAATCTTTTGTAAACTAGAAACCTAGCTCACGGCTGCCCCACCAATAGTAAAGACATAACCTATAGTACTTTGCTTGGTATCAATATCCCCTACCAAATCTAAGTCAACATAGCCCTGTAAATAAATAGTAGAGCCCCCAAAGTGTAAAAACTTATTGGATGTCCCTCTCAAATATCTGAGAATCCACTTGACAGCATTCCAATGCTCAAATCTTGGATTACTCATATACTTGCTAATGACTCCCATAGCATGTGCAATATCTGGCCTAGTGCATACCATAGCATACATCAAGCTTCCTACAGCTGAAGCATAGGGTACCTTTGACATCTTATCCTCCTCTTCATGTGTCTTAGGACACATCTCCTTAGTCAATTTCGAATGACTAGGTAAACGTGTGCTGACAGCTTTAGCATTCTCCATAGAGAAATGTTGCAACACCTTCTCAACATAATCAACCTGAGATAGTGTCAATGTTTTGTTCTTCCTATCTCTACAAATTTTCATACCAAGGATTTTTTTTTCTGCCCCTAAATCCTTCATAGAAAATGCATGTGCTAACTGGCATTTTAGCCCCTTAATATGATCCATGTTAGACCCAGCTACAAGCATATCACCAACATATAAATAGAAAATAATATAGCTATCCTCATCCAACCTCTTAAAATAAACATAGTAATCTGAATGACACTTGTTATATCCATGCTGATGCTAAAACTGTCAAATTTTAGATACCATTGCTGAGGTGCTTGCCTCAAGCCATATAAACTTTTTTTCAATTTGCACGCTAAATTCTCCTTACCTTTGACCTCAAAACCTTGTGGCTGAGCCATATATATTTCTTCATCCAAATCACCATGAAGAAAGGTTGTTTTAACATCCAATTGCTCTAAATGCAAATCTTTAGTAGCCACAAGACTCAAAACAGTACGAATAGAATTCATTTTAACAACAGGAGAAAATATCTCATCAAAATCAATTCCCTTTTTCTATGCAAATCTTTTTACAACTAACTTGGCCTTAAATCTTTTCTTACCTCCTTCCTCTGCTTTCAACCTGTAAACCCACTTATTTTGTAAAACCTTTTTACCTATAGGGAACTTGCACAAATCCCATGTCTTATTTTTCAGCAAAGATTCCATTTCATCTTTCATTGCAGATTGCCACTAAATCTTAGTATCCACCTACATAGCTTCATCATAACTTTTAGGTTCACCAGCATCAGTAAGTAAAATAGAATACAAAGAAGGAGAAAACCTTTAGGGAGGTCTAATTTGCCTCATTGACCATCTAACATTCACTGGTGTGTGTGGTATTTTTTGTTGCAATTGTTGCACATCATGAGGAATGGCTAGAACATCAGCTTTTGGAGTATTATCCAGCACTACATAATCATCTTTTTTCTTCTCATGTTGCTACAACAGATCTTTGTACAACACTTTTTCATTGAATATGACATCCTAATTCTTATAATTTTATGATTTTCAAAATCTCAAAGCCTATAACAAAATTCATTAATGCCATATCCAACAAAGACACATTTCTTTGATTTAGCTTCTAGTTTGGTTCTATTTTCAGAGTCTATATGAGCAAAAGCTACACAATCGAAGGTCTTGAGAAAAGAATAACTCACCTTCTTACCAGTCTGTGCTTCTTCTGGAATACCACAACCCAAAGGAGTAGAGGGACCTCTATTAATCAAATATACTGCAGTATTAACATCCTCCACCCACGTATATAATGACAATGCAGCATGTAACCTCATGCTCCTTGCACGCTCCATTATAGTCCTATTCATGTGTTCAGCCACTCCATTTTCCTATGGAGTCCTTGAAACTATTTTTTCTCTATGAATACCATTAGTGGAGCAATAATCTTCAAATTCATGACTACAATACTCACCACCATTATCAGATTTGATACATTTTAATTTCTTACCAGTCTCATTTTCAACCAAGCATTTTAATTTCTTAAAAGTTTGAAATACATCAGATTTTTATCTAAGGAAATAAACCCATACTTTTCTAGTTGCATCATCAATAAATGTAACATAATAATGAGAGCCACTAAGGGAAGATACTTGAGCTGGTCCCCATACATCTATATGCACAAGCTCTAATTTTTTCCTTTTTGTTTTCCTTCCTAGTCTTTACAAAAATCACTCTCTTTTGTTTTCCATAAACACAACTTTCATAGAAATCCATATTAACACATTTTAGACTTGGTAAAACTTTCTTTGAATGAAGTATTTTCATACCTTTCTCACTCATGTGCCCAAGTCTGTTGTGCCATAGCACTGTATCAGAATCTACATCAACTATTTGTTCTCCCTGCTCAACTACAGTAATTGTTCCTGAACATTCATTTTTCTTTGAAACAATCAAAGTAGAAGGAATAATATGACCTGTACAAAGATATAAGGTGCCTACGTTCACACCTTTTTCTACTATAAGGGAACCCTTTGAAACCTTCCAATTTTTATCATTAAAAGTAACTACAAAACCCTCATCACCGAGTTGCCCCACTGAAATTAAATTTCTACTCAACCTTGGAACATGTCTTACCTCATGTAGTAGCCAATGATTCCCATTCTGCAAATTAATCTTAATTTTTCCGTTTCCAACAATTTGACAGGGTTCATTATCTCCCAAATAAATAAGCCCAAAATCCCCTTGGACATAATCAATAAAATAACCTTTATGAGGTGTAGCATGAAATGAAGAACTAGAATCTAAAATCCATGAATCATCAACACTTTCTAAAGACAAAAGCAAAGCATCCTCGTCGAATTTGTTACTTACCACATTTTCCTCCTTGTCTCCATCTGATTTATCTCCTTCATTTTTCTTTTGATTCAAGCAATCTTTCTTTGTATGAACTGGTATCCCCTAGTACCAATAGTCATTTGGTCCTCTCGATTGAGACCTCTTCCCCTTTGACTTTCCTCTTGATTTTCCACGATTTCTAGAGTTACTTCCTCTCTCAATCATTCTGCCTTTGCTTTGTGAGTTCAAAACACTTCTTGATGTAGATCCACTTGAGGATTTCTTACGACTTTCCTCACTCAAAACAACACCAATCACATCATCATATTTTAGGGTACTAGATCAAGGAACAAAATTACTCACAGCCATTACCAAGTCATTCCAGCTTTCAGGAAAAGAACACAAAATCAAGAGAGCCCTAATTTCTTAATTAAAATTGATACCCATAGAAGATAACTAACTAGTAATATTATTAAACTCATTTAAATGATCTGTAATAGATCCACCTTCTGCCATTTTCATATTAACTAAATGCTTCATGAGAAATACCTTGTTTGAAGTAGAGGGCTTTTCATACAATGTCACTAGGGTTTTCATCAAATCTTCCATCATCTTTGCTTTTGTAATATTAAATTCCACCGATGGTGCTAGGCATTATCGAATGCTACCAAGTTCTTTTCTATCCAAAAAATCCCATTCAACCCCTAACATAGTTCCCTGATTCTTGGCTTTGCCTTCCAATGGCTTCCATAAATCCTTCTGATAAAGATAGTCTTCCATTTGCATTTTTCATAACTAGAAGTTTTGCCCATTAAACCTATCAACCCTCATCTTACCCACATCTGCCATTGCTCCCAGTCAACTGTGAGACTCCCACTTAATTGTGAGACTTTCCTACAGAGGATAAGTGAAAGACAACCTTGCTCTGATACCACTTGTTAGGATAAACCATGGACAGAAATGAAAACTACATGAAAATATAACCAATAACAAAAAATAATAGATCACACAAAAATAAACACAAGGGATCAAGATTTTACATGGTTCACCCAATCCTTGGGCTATGTCCACCAAATAGAAAATTTGATCTTATTACAATCTAGTGATTACAACCTGATTACAATCCGTAATTCCTTACAGCTCAATATTGCCGCAAGAACCAATTTCGCATCACAACATCATGAAAAAATACCTAACCCTAAACCCTTTTATACAAGTATTTTATGATGTTTTAGGGTTACAACATGTCGGCCATATGTTGGCCATAACTTTAGTGGTGAATCTATAAATCATGGTTCTACGAATTAGGGTTACAACATGTCGACCATATGTATGTACAGTACTTTCCTGATCAGTTCCCATAATCTAACACTGACTTGTAGGATTTGTTTTGATCATTGAACTACCTCACAATAGGTGTATCATATTCATGCTCTAGGCCTTTCTTAGGAATAATATATTCAAACTAGGGACCATTTCTCCCACTATGAAGTGCATTTGATCTTGTCAACCCAAGGATGTATACTTGAAATGGTCGGCACAATATGTGCACTGGGCCTCTTAATGAGTCACTAAGCTTATGGTGTAGGAAAGTAAAATCCAAGAAAAATAACTTACACTATTATTGCAGGAAACTAACACACTTAACTCTATGAATACTAGAAATAAAATGAAAAGATAACAAACATTCCAACTTGGTTAATCCACTAAAACTATTCTCACATATGCTACAAGAACATTCACAAAGTGTGATGCTATAGGAAGGAACTTACAAATTCTACTTACAACACTATGAATGCTTGAAAATAAATATATTCTATCCTAATCTAATCCACATTCTGAGTGGGCCCCCTTGATCAACTTCTCTAAGTACTAACACAAGATAGAAGCCAAAAAATATTTCATTCAATTTTTGAAATTTATTACATAACACAAAACTATAAAAACACAACTGCAAAAGTAAATAGTCTATTCTCATAAACTCTTTCTTCTTACTTGCTAAAAAACTAACACACTTGGGTTGATTCCTACTATTACAACTTTTCTCCACTGTGGTTGCTCCTTAGCATTCTCTTCTCCTTGAATGCTATTAACGCTTAGCTTTTGAATTCCTTCAATCATCTTTTAGTCTTCATTAATAGGTTAGTTATAATACAAAAACATGTTTGAAAATTAACATTTGTCAAATTAAATTCAAATATAAGAACACACATTCTGATAACTATATGACATATTGCATACTATATATAATACTGGCAAAAGATGGCATAGTTTCTACCCATAGGTTTATCATAGGTTGGGTAAACATACGTCTACAAATGTTTTGACAAAGATAAATAGAGTATCAACAAAGTATCTTAAACAAAAAAAAAAAATATAGGCAAATTTTGGTCTCATTGTCTTCCTCCTAGTAAACTAATGCTTTTCCTTAAGCATTGCACTTCCTTGTTAGTGACCTGAACTCTCCAATTTTTGTCCTTCCCTTTCTATTGCTCTTGAAAGTGTAGTAAAATCCTCTATTTCTCTTCCACTCTTCTCTAATTTAATCTTCTTGCAACCTATCAAGTCTATCAACATGAATTTTATATAAGGGCCACAGGAACATTGGAGGCTACATGGTTAATGGGCACCGCAACTTTGATTTGGGCTACTTCCCTAATTCTAAATATTTTGGAACCCTGTGAAGTGTTGATTCCAAGTTAATGGGGTTGTGTGGTTCTAACTTTTTAAGAGATTCAGGTAGTTCGGCCCATCTACTCCTAACACTAGTCATTGCTCTCTGAAATGCAAAGTAGGGAAAATTTTCATACTCAGCATAAACCTTAGTTATAGTAGCAAAGATCTTATCCCTTATGTCTAGATTCTTCTTTCCATTGGTTAATGTGAACTAATCCTGTAGAATTTCATCTGGCTTACTACTCTCTGCTCTTAAAGGAAAGCGCTCTATCCTTTCCTCATCCTTGTAGTTATTCAGTTACTTATCATAATTTTCTTCATTGGACATCGAGGACATGAGGGCTCTTAATTGTATATCTCCTATGTGAAGCAAAAAATTCTATTGAGTCTCCAAAGGGATAACAAAATTATGAACATATAATTCACAAAGTAAGTTCTGCTACCAAGGTGGTAGAGTTTGATATAGTCGATAAAATTTTTGTGCTGATTTAAACTCTACATTCACATTCTTAAAAGCTAACATTAATTGAAACAAAATAAATTACTCTTTCAAATAGAGAGCATAAACTCTAGGTGGTGGCCTACAAGCAAGGGCCTAGTTAGCTAGCTTAAGGGCATGGTCCATTCACTTTTTTTGGCCTTCTAGCTATTCCTTTAATTCTACAATCTCCTCACTTTGAGATACTATAGTCTTATTCATCTGTTTCTTCTCTTCTTTCCACAATTCCTTGGAAAATAGATGTTATCCATACAACTGAAAGATGAGTTTGTAAGTGTGATAGAGCTATTGTCTTCTTCATGATCTATTTTTCTCTTCCTTTTTTCCTACCAAAAATGTTCTACTAAACCAGTGATCCATGTTGATTTATGTGGAACTAAAGTAGTGTTTGGATCAACATATTTAGAAATTGTCTCATCCCTATAGCTGGAAGTCCCTGGTAAGTTTGCAGGGGTATCATCTAGATTTTCTTTAATTTCATCCCTACATTCTTTAGCAAGATTATCAAGAATTCTTATAGTCTTGGGATGGGAAGGAAAATGATCAGAAAAAATTTGCATAGGCGATTCCCTAGTGGATGTTTTAGACAAAATAGAATCCTTAGTAACTTGCCTTCTCATTCTAGGACTTCTCCTTATGAGGGTTTCTTCCTATGTCACAACCTTTTTCCTACTTTTCCCCTTGGGTGTCTCTATTGTAGGAGCAATTACTACAAGACCTTTCTTTGTTCTCTTTTGTTTTATTATTGTAGGGTTCAACTCTTGCTTTTCTTTCATAGAGATTCTTCTGGAAGTTTTTGTTTCCTTTTAGCTCTATTGGTAGTAGATTTAGGAGTTTCTTGCACATTTGAATGCACATTTCCTTGAACAGGGATAATTTCTTGTACATTTTCTTGGGTCGTTTTGGCTTCAGGCTCTTGAATGATTTGTTCAATAGGCTCACTAGTGGGTGTTACATTTTCCTCACTAGGCTATTCACTAGGGGTAGCTTGGGGTTGCAGGGTTTTAGTTTGCACAAATTCATCTCATGTCAGGGGAGATATATTCCTAAGTGACCTTTCTATCAATAACTTGATTAAGGCATGATGAGTAACATAATTATCTTTTCCCTTCTAAGTCTCCTCTGCACTAATGCAAAGCATATTATACAAGAGATTTAAAATATTTACTACAAGATTATGCCTTACACAACTAAGTAGCTTGAAATGATGTGCATGTAGTTATGAAAATCTGTCTTAGCATGTAAAATGTCTGATAATGTGCATGGCTAATTCATGGTATGTTGGGGGTAGTGATAACCTCTTGCAACCTTACTATGTGACATCCATTTGAGAATCAGATGGTCTAGTAAATTGGGCTCTTGCTAACATAACATCATGTGTGCTAGGGTAATGTTCTCCAACCACAAGTAACCCAATCTCTTCAGTGATGTGCTCCTCTATTGCAACCACTATTAAGCCCCAAATAGAGGCTTCACCCTCATCGAATGTCCTTGTGAATTTTGCAGCCACCTCTTCATCATATGGAGTTAAGATCAAGAAATGCCCTAGCTATCTACATGCATTAGACCTTCTTATAGCTTCTACATCTGAGAGTAACATAGTGTGCTCTAATAGCTCTCTCCTTTTCAAATACCCACCCATTTTTTGAACACTTCCTTTCTTTACTCTATTTTTTCCCTTTTGAATTCAAGCTTCAAGCTGCTGTGTTATCCTTTAGACTCATCACACTTCTTTTTTTTAGTAGGCAATTAATGTCATAACAAATTATTATGCACAATAATAAGGCTTTGAATAAAGGTAAATCATAAATATGTGTGAGAATCATCCGAAAACATGGTTTGAATGACATAAGATTTAAACATAAGTCACATCACAACTTGACATAGAAAATCATTCAAAAATAGGGAGTACAACACCTCAGTTTGTATAATTATGGAAATAAATTTTCATTAATGAAGTGAATATGAAGACTTAAAAAGTCATTATGGATAAATAGAAATGCCATTGGATATTAGTGACCTTCCTTGCCCCCTAGTAAATTTAGATAAGTGTCCTCACTTGTCAGACCTATTATGTGTAAGGGACTGGCATAACGTCACCATCATATAGATTATGCAGTATTAAATATAATTAACAAAATATGTGGACTATAAGTGTATTATAATTTGAAAATGTTATACCTATCAATATGATTATTGTATATACCAAAAGGTGGTGAGAGTGATATCATTGATAGCATCCATCAACATGTCACAAAATTTTATTGAAAATGTGTAAAACTGATGACGTGAAAAGTGGGTGGATGGAAGATAAAGAAATGAGATGAGGTGGATGGGTGGAAGGTAAAGAGATGAGGTGAAAGGAAAAAGTGAATAGAAAAGTGAACTTTATGTGAGGATAAAGTTGTTATTATAAGCATGAACACAAAATAAAAAACTAATAATGAAGAGCAATAGTTGGAAGGTTGACACCTTCAGCTATAGGAAGAGTTACTTGAGTTGTATTTGAATCTAGCTATTGGAACTACTACATGAAATCTGCTTTTTTTTTTGGGGCCATTTGTATAATTTGAGTAGGTGACCACTAACTAACAATTTGAAAGGTACGAGATCAATGGAAGTTAGTTGAATAGCTCCATTATCAAAGACATGATTAATTTCATATTGTCCTAGCCATCTTGTCTGCAACTTCCCTAGCATATCCTTGAATTGGGAATCATATAATAATGCCAAATTACCAACTTGAAATTGTTTACTGATAATATGAGAATCAAGCCATTGTTTCCTTTATTTTTGTACCAATTTAGTATGTTCAAAAGTAGATTTGCACATCTCATCCAAAGTATTAAGATGCAAAAGGTGTTCTCTTTGTTCTATAGGAAGTTCAACACCTAATGCCAAGGTTTTTCTTAGAGTTTTATGTTCAAATTCAATTGGAAGCATTGCCACCTTTCCATATTGGAGCTCAAATGGTGTAAATCGTATACTAGTCTTTAAGGTTGTTCTGTAAGCCCAAACAACTTCTTGTAATCTACTAGTCCAATCCCTATGGTGAAAATGAACTATTTTTGTTAGGATGTTTTCTAGCTCATGGTATGTAACCTCTTCTTTTCCATTAGCTTGAGGATGATAAGGATTGGATTTTTCGTGTCTGATGTTATACTATTTCATCAATTTTGAGATCAAATTAGATGTAAATTGTGCACCTTGATCAATGACTAGTTCTTTGGGTACACCATAGCAAGTAAAAATTTATTCATATAGAAATTCAACAAATTTTTCATCATGGGCACACTTCATAGCCTTAACTTCAACCAATTTTGTCAGGTTGGCTGTGCAGACAAGAATATAGGACTTCCCATTAGATGGAGGATCAATTGGACCAATGAAGTCCATTTCCTATTTGTCAAAGGGTGTTAGTGCCATCTGAGGATTAAGGGGCATTTCATCTATTCTTTTTGTATGACCCATCCATTTACACTTCTCACACTTCCTTGTATAGTTGACTTCATCGTTGTGAAGTGTAGACCAATAATAACCAATTGTTAGGATTTTGAAAGTTGTTCTTTTTGCTGCAAAGTGTCCTCTACATGGTTCATTATGACATGCATGTAGAATTCCATGTGTCTCATCTTCTCTCACACATCTTCTCATAACTTGATTAGGTTTAGTGTATAAAAAGATATTATCTATCCAAGAGAAATGAAAACTTTTCTCTACAAGCAACTTCCTTTCCTTTTAAGAAAAATGCAATGGTATTCTATTGGCTACAATGTAGTTAGCAATGTTTACATACCATGGAGTTTGAACATAAATATGAAACAAATATGCTCATCTAGAAATGCATCATCTACCAAAGTAATTTCAGTATCATCGTGATGGATTCTTGATAAATAATCAACTACAACATTGGCTTTTCCAATCTTGTCAACAATGGTTATATCAAATTCTTGCAACAATAGTAACCATCTTGCTAACCTACCTATTATAGCAAGTTTGTTCATGAGATATTTAATTGCTACATGATCAGTATGAACAATATGGAATAGCTAGTTATGTAATGCAAAAAGTTGTTCAAGATATAAACTACTGCTAGCAATTCTTTTTTAGTCATAGTGTAGTCTAGCTCTGGTCCATGAAGGTTCTTACTGATATAATAGATTATATTTTCAATAATTTAGGATTGTTGTGCTAGGACTACACCTATGGCATAATCAAAGGCATATGTATACATGTGAAAAGGTAAATTCCAATCAGGGCCTTGTAAAATTAGGGCTCTGGTCAGAAGCTTCTTAAGTTGTAGAAAGGCTTCATCACATTTAGATGTCCAACTAAATTCAGCTTTTATTATAAGTAACTTATACAAGGGACTAGCTATTTTGCTGAAATATTTTATGAAACATCTATAATATCTAGCATGACCTAGAAAGGATCTTACATCTTTTGATTTTGTAGGTATGGGCAATGTTTGAATTACCTCTATCTTAGTTGGATCCACTTGTATTCCTACAGTGGATATGAAATGACCAAGCACCATGCCCTTCTGCATAAGCATGAAACATTTTTCACTATTAAGTGCCAAATTATGTTCTTGACATCATACCAAAACTGTTTCAATATTCACCATTTCTTCTTCATAAGTGACTTCAAATGTTGTGAAGTCATCCATGTAGATTTCCATACAATCATGTGATATATCAGCAAAGATACTAATAACTACTCATTGGAATGTTGCAGGAGCATTGCATAGACCAAATGGTAAAATAGAGTATAATGTGTTGGTTTTATCTTGATATTCAGGAGCAATACTAATTTGGTTATAACCACTATACCCATCTAGAAAAGAGAAATACTTCTTTTCAGCTAGTGTGTCCAGAACTTAGTCTATGAATGGTAAAGGAAAGTGATCCTTTTTAGTGGCCTTGTTCAATTCTCAGTAATCTACATAAATTCTACATTTTTCTTCTTTTTTAGGCACCATTACTAGAGGTGACACCCATCTACTATTAGATATAGGATGAATCAAACCAACATCAAGCAATTTATACAATTCAGTTTTAAATATTTCTCTAAGGCTTGGATTTATCCTTCTCTAGGATTGATGGAGTGGTAGAAAACCTTCATTAATGTATATCCTTTGGGTGCACAATGTAGGACTTAACCCTTTCAATCACCATAGTCCCATGCAAAATCCTTTTCATGCCTTTGAAGCAATTCTTTTAATTGTTCCATCTGTGTGGGTGTTAACTTGGGGTTAATGTGGAGATTATGGCTTTTAGTCAATTCAATAGTAGTAGTGGAGTCTATCATAGTAGCTTTAGAGATTTTACTTGCTTCTAATTCACAAGGTAAGAGTGAAAAAATAATTTTAGGTTCTTTGAGCAAAGTATAATTCTTATCCCATTCTTCATATGTGATCAATTCCAACACAAAACTTTTAGATACATCTTTTTCTACCATGCAAGTGTTAGTGAGGATACTTTGAAGTACTAAACCTTCCTCTTTCAATTTTAGCAAATATTGCCTATGCAACATCATGAGTTGTACTATAGTATTTAACTCTTCTTCTTCATCCCCTAATTATGGCCAAACAGATGTACTCAAACCTGGTAATTATTGGGCTAGAGGATATAAATCAAATTTCTTTGTTGCTTGGCCATCTGATATGGTCATATTTCCTCATCTACAACTTACATTTGCATCATCTATGGCTAACCATGGTCTACCTAGGATGATAGGATAACTAGATAGATTAACTTTAGGGGACAAAATCATGAAGTTTTCAGGATACTCTAAGGAATCTAAGGTTACAACTATGTTTTCTATCATCCCATTAGGGTTGACAATAGAACTATTTGCAAGAGCATTTCTAACAAACTGACCATTTATATTGACATTAAATACTAGACTTCTTGGATCAAAATATTTTGGTGTAATCACTTTCCCTAGCATGATCTTAGTCAATTGTCCCACAAAATGGACTATGGTGGGATCTTTTTTCTTCCTTCTAGGTTTCTTCAAGTAGGCTTCCCTAATGACTTTTCCATAAATTGGAATGTCCTTAATAGCTTGAAACTATGGTATTTGGAAATGTATATTTTTCAACTGATCAAAAGGTTGTTCCTCTATTTATTCTAGTCTCTTTTGTATTATTTATTCTAGAAAAGGAGGTTCTACTATTGGTTGAATGGGGATTGACAAAGTAACATTAGTTAAGTCAATAGGTTCAGCAATTGAGGGTTCTAATATTGTAGGAGAGTCTATTATTTTAGTTATAAGAGGTGGTTTAGGTGTTGGTAAAGTCATACCAGATCTCAGATGTATATCTACAACACCCAAAGCATAAGCAAGATACTATTAAGCATTAGCACTATACATAAGATTCTATGGTTGATGGTTATTTGGATTTGGATGAGGTTGTGTAGGTAACTATGTTTTCTTTTGAGGTCCAAGATTTGTAGGTGGTGGCATTAGAGTAGGTTGCTAAACTAGAGGGGGTAATTATAGAGCACTATTATTTTGGTTAGGCCATTGTTGAGATCCCTTCCATTGTTTTGTAGACTGCCAATTTTCTTGGGGTGGTTGCCTTTGGTTCTACTAGTTTTGCTAGTAGTTTTATTGGTTTTGAGGCCATTGGTTACTCTATTGATTAGGCCAAGGTGGTTAGGAATTATGAGACCATTGGGATTGTTATGAGTTGTTTTGCCTAGTATTGCTCCAATTGGGTTGATTTTGTGGAGGACCTTGGGAATTATAGTTTTTCCATTGATTACCATATGAATTTGAATTTGGTAAGGGGTCCTTAGGCATACCTTGACATTGGGCCCATAGTTGACATTGAGAAACAAAGAATACTTGCTCATTATCTCCATCTATCTTGATGAATTCAGTTGGAAGATGTTGGTTTTCCATACTTGTGACCAATTTACATTGGCAATCCTTCTTTTTCTTTCAGCAATGAGGACAGTATTAAGCTAATTGTAATTCAACTTCTACTTGCTACTTCTTTTTAGTCATTGTATCCAACTTTGTAGCGACATAATTGATAATGTCTTGTTTAAAATATGACAATGAATTGGATATCTAGAGCTTTGAAATGCCTTGACTGATTCCTTTAGTGACTGTTGATCGAGGTCCTCAACCTTTCTTCATGGTTGACCTTGAATAGTTCTGACAAATCTTTTTTAGCTTATCCTAGGAAGCTTGATATACATCACCACCAACCATTAGGTCCAATGCTTCTAAAAAGTCATCATTCACACCTCTCAAAAAGAGTAGATTTTGTGAATCTTCAGACAACATGCACTAAGGGTTCTTCTGTAATGTGTATAAGAAATGTAAAACATAGTCTTCCAATGTTTCTTCTTCCTTCTAGGATATCCTAAAGATATCATCCCCTCTCAAACCAGATGCTTTGCAGTATTATTTATACTTATGTAGAAACAAAGCTTGCATTTCATCCCAAGTTCCTACTGCATTGGCTTCTAAGCCATGAACCATCATAGAGTTGATTCTTTCAATGTTGCTAGAAACAATTTAAGCTTATGGGCATCAGTGTTGTAGTCAAAGCTACGATAAAGTATGTCAAACTCAAACAAGAGAGTATCATGATCTTTAGTTACAAGGCCATAAATTTTTTGAAGAGCAATGCAAGGTATGTTCTTGAGATTGGCATTGGTTACAAGACTTAGAAGAGGAAATGGAAAAGTAGGTTGTGCCATGACTGGAGGTATTAGATTTTGAGGTTGGTGCTAGAAAGGAATGTTGGATATTGGATGATTAATAATTGGTGGATTCAAAGTAGTATTATCAAGAAAACTAGCCAATACTTCAGTGAAAGGTTGAAGACCAGATATGTCTATTGGTTCAGCTCTTGATGATGATGCTATGGGCAAAATAAGGCTTGTGTCTTCAAAAGGTAACTCAACTTCTTCTTCTTCAATTTCTTTGTTCAAATTAACAAATCCTGATGGAATAAATCTACCATATTCATCTTGTCATCTTCCTCTTCGATGCATGCAATTAAACTTTTCACACTAGTGAAAGAAACTTCAAACCAAAGATTTCTTTAAAAACTTTATCTAGGAACTATGACTCAAAAATACTCCTCACTTGACAACATCCCCAAAAATGGTGCCAAAAATGACTAACCTCGCAATAGGTGTATCATAGTCATGCTCTAGGCCTTTCTTAGGAATAATATATTCAAACTAAGGACTATTTCTCCCACTATGAAGTGCATTTAATCTTGTTAACCAAGGGACATATACTTGAAATGGTCAGCATAGTATGTGGACTAGGCCTCTTAATGAGTCACTAAGCTTATGCTGTAGGAAAGTAAAATGCAAGAAAATTAACTTACACTATTGTTGTAGGAAACTAACACACTTAACTCTATGAATACTGAAAATACAATTAAAAGATAACAAATATTCTAACTTGGTTCATCCACTAAAATTGTTTTCACATATGTTGCAGGAACATTCACAAAGTGCGATGCTACAGGAAGGAACTTACAACTTCTACTTACCGCACTATGAATTCTTGAAAATAAATCTATTATATCCTAATCTAATCCACCTTCCAAGTGGCCCCCCTTGATCAGCTTCTCTAAATGACTAACATAGGATGGAGGCCAAAAAATATTTCATTTAATTTTGGAAATTCATTACATAACATAGAACTATAAAAACACAACTGTAAAAGTTAATAGTTTTTTCTCATAAACTCTTTCTTCTTACTTGCTAAAAAACTAGCATTTGGGTTGATTCCTACATATATAGGATATCAAAACTTATTCCATAATAGAAAAGTAAATGACTTAGCTTTAAATCCATAGGAGAGAAAATAGGAAGATAGCAACTGAAGGCAAGAAGAAGGAATAATGGGTTAAGGTGAGAATAATAAAATCTGAACATCTGCTCACCATAGAGTAAATGCAGAGAAGGCAACAAAACTTCATAGTTCCTCCTTACTCACTTCCATGTCTTCTAGAATCATTATAACTTTCCTGCATTATGGTTTCTCCTTTTCGTTCTCTTCTCCTTGAAAGTTGTTGATGCTTAGCTTTTGAATTCCTCCAATCATCTTTTAGTCTTTATTAACAAGTTAGTTATAATACAAAAACATGTCTGCAAATGAACATTTATCAAATTAAGTTCAAATATAAGAACACACATTCTGATAACTATATGAAATATTACATACTATATATAGTACTAGAAAAAGATGGCATAGTTTCTACCCCATATGTTTATCATAGGTTGGGTAAACATAGGTCCACAAATGTTTTGACAAAGATAAACAGAGTATCAACAAAGTATCTTAAAAAACATCATAAAATAAAGGAAAATTTTGGTCTCATCAATCATGATATTTATGTTAGGATCTTTTCTTAGGATGTGTCTAGACCATTATTGAGTCAACCTTCCTCTTATGAAATGTTTGAGAATGATCTATAAGCCATTTTGGCAAGTATTTAAAGAGTTTTTAGGCTTAGAGCTAGGTAGTTTTTGGGAAGAGGATCATAGAGCATAATTGGAAAGTATGAATTTGTTGTCGAATCTTTGAGTATGAATGCATTTGTATTAGGTTGTAACCTAGAAGGCCATACAACTAGGCATGTATGAAAATATTTTGATGAATCAATAAAGTTATTTCACTTGCTTTCTCCTTTGGTTGTCGTTCTTTTTGTTTACTTCGATTGTGTTAACTCTTGTAGGGTGGTTTGGATAGTTGGGTGAGCCTTTGGACCTAGTTATTAACCCCTTCCTTGTGTCAAGTATTATTAGAGCTTGAGGTTCATCCTTGTGAAGATTGGATAATGTAGAACCATTATTCAAATTTGGTTGTAGTGTGAAAGATCTATAGATTTGACCTATATCTTGTAGAGGGTTATGATCTTACCAGAACCTAATTTGTAAAGATGTTTCATGGTAGAGGAAATGTTGATAATGCCATATTGGATTAGTTGAGAAAAATTGCAACTAGATTACATTTTGTGGAGATAGCCTAGAGAGAGGAGCACATCTTGATGATGTAAGTGAGGATGAAGCAAAAACACCAAACCACAATCCAAAACCTAAAGAAGATCAAGATGAGAAAAAATTATTGCAAGTGTTTTCTAGGGAAAATTCAAAGCCTACTATAGAAGTTGTTCCTTATGATGGAAAATTAGATAGAAATGTTGTGTTTGGTTGGATCTCAGATATAAAGAAGCTCTTTGAGTATGAAAACACTCTTGATAATAGAAAGGTGAAGATTGCAGTCACTAGGTTGAAAGGTCATGCATCACTATAGTGGGAACATTTGCAAACTAATAGATGTAGAAATTGTGAAAATTGACTTCTTAGATTGCCAAGATCACTTGCATGCAAATAACTTGCTAAAGAGAAACTAAAAAAAGAAGGAGAAAATAGAGCTTGGAAAAACTCAACAAGATGAGAGAAAAACTGTATTCTAAGATTGATCGAATGAATGCTTAGATGAAAAAATAATTACAAGAGTTCAACCTTAAAGGTGAACAAAAGCCCTAAAGCCTAAAAAAGCTAGGTTGCACAATATAATTTATAAAATATTAATTATATGCACCTAAAGATAGCTTAAGAAAACTAGAGTAATAGGCAACTTAATTAATTAAATCAAAGTGATTTAATTAATAAGTGTGAACAAATAATTACTTTAACACCCCCCCTTAAGCGAAGCTTAGGAGGTAAGCTAACCTAGCACAACTAAGAAAGCAAGAAAAGATGGGTCCTAGAAAAAAGGTCTGATCAGGTACCCAAAACAAGGAAATCTCTGTAAACTGGAGACAAAGGAGAAAACCTAGTGGGAAAAACCCCTCTCCAAAAAGAGATACCAAAGAATGTTCTAGAAGATAGGAACAAAGAGAAGGTCATGAAGAAAACCACTGAAGTAGAAGCCACAAACTTTGTCAAAAAAAAATTGTTGATTTGAAGATCCTCCTTGGAAATAGAAGGCATGAACCAAGAGTTTCTATATGGTAGGTGATCCATCTTACCAAAATGCATAGGTAGCTAGCCATTTCAATCACCTAGTATATAGGATCAAAATACTAATTACATAGCTCACTCCAATGAACTATCAAACCAAAGAAGCATTAGAACCAAAAATATAACCCCCCCTTAATGAAAATGGGGTGAGGTGATAGGCAATTGAAAAGATGGGCCAAAAATCTCCTACAACACAAGAACCAAACACATCAAGAGTGAGATACAAACACCTATAAAAGCATGTGTCATTGACACTGCATGAGGCAAAAGAGGAAGAGGGCACAAAATTGGCAAACAACTATCCCCCCATGACACTTTATAAAATAGTGCAAGTACAAAAAACCACAATGATGAAAATGATCTCAAAATGCAAGAGTGGTACTTTATCTCAGTGTGTATGCATTAAATGCTTACAAATGATATCAACAATGATAAAAATAGGAAGTGTTTTTGCATTAAATGCTTACAAATGATATCAAAAATGATAAAAAAAAGCTGATACAAAACATAGTATAGCCCAAAAAAAGAGATCCCATGCCAAGAAAATGATCCCTGGACCTGAAATACCCAAGATATCCATCATAGAGAAAAAAATGCCAAAAACATGATAGAAAGAGCATAGGGCAAAATCTCAAAGAAATTACATCATTTTTGAAAAGTAGACAGGACCAGCTTTCCAAACAATCATGTTTTCGAAAAAAGGAGATGGGACGCACAAGAAATGCTTGCTAGAGTCAAAAATAGAACTTCAAAATTTAACTACAAAAATAGGAAGCTAAACTACATCAAAACCAAAAAAATTCTACACCACTATCTCCATCTCAAAACCAACTTTCTAGCACTTCTTTCAGATCTAAAAAAGACCTTTGTATGCTCAAGATATGGCCAAAAAACCTTGACTAGGTCAATAAAGGACCTAGAGTGCTAGCAAGGGTGTTGATATAGGATGACATCATGCTAATGTCAAAAAAATGCTACCTTAAATTTGATGGCCTAGGGGTCATCACAGCAAAAAATGCCACATGGCAAAAATGATGATGTGGCTACTAACATGGTAGAGGCCATGTGGAAGATGCCAACATGGTACCCCTAGCCATGTGGTAGCAACGTGTCATGCCAACTATGTAAAAGGTGTCCATGCAGACTAATTGTATAGGAGGTGGGAGACTAGAGATCACCACCGGTGGTGGTGGCAGCAGGGGTGGCTACCACCAGTGTTGCCATGATAGACGAGGTGGGTCGGTGGTGCCCAGGTGGCGGCATAGTGGCAGAGACTGGTGGGTGGTGCCATGGAAGCTCTATGGTACTGCTGCTAGTGGTGGTGGCATGTGAGCTATGCATAGGTGATGCGGTGGTGGCCGCTGGGTGACGATGCCTATGACAACATTTTAAAGTTTTATTTGATTTTTTTTGCAATAAAATTCATACAGTTTGTATGATAGCAACTTGGTAGGCTTAAAAAATTTTCCCAGACACCCTGTCACCAAAAATGAAAAGTTTTACATGAATCCTAACTACAAATGGCCTTCTAGATCTAATGGAAATGTTCATTTGTGCCTAAAGTGCTCCTAAAAATGTCTCTTCCTCCTGATTGAAGAAAAAAGCACAAACAAATTGGGGTTTGTGTCTTCAAATCGCGGCTTCAAAAATTATTCAACGGAGAAGCAACAGGGAGGCTCTGATACCATGTAGAAGTTGTGAAAACCAACTTCTCAAATTGCCAAGATCACCTGCATGCAAATAACATTCTAAAGAGAAACTGAGAAAAGAAGGAAAAAGCAAAGCTTAGTAAAACTCAACAAGATGAGAGAAAAATTGTATTCCAAGATTGATTGAATGAATGCTTAGATGAAAAAAGAATTACAAGAGTTCAACCTTAAAGGTGAATGAAATCCCTAAAACCTAAAAAATCTAGGTTGCACAATCTAATTATTAAAATATTAATTATATGCACCTACAAGATAGCTTAAGAAAAATAGAGTAATTTTTTATCTGCTTCTTCCAGCAACCTCTAGAACATTATTTTATTAAGTGACTTACAAAATATTTTATAATTCGAGTCACTTTATTAAATTAATTAAATATAAAGTTACCTTTTAATATTTATTTATTTGATAACTTTCTATATAATTAACTTAATACCACTTATTTATTTAATTAAAATAATTAATTAGTCATCCTTATAAAATATTCATTATTTTGGACAACTAAATTAATTAAATTAATTAAATCAAATTACCTCCAAAATGGGCACATTACAGTCTAGCCCTCCTAAAATTGCTTGTCCCCAAGAAATCTTAGCAACAAGTACCATTCTCCTCCACCTAGATCCCAAGTGAAGACTTGTGTAATGTCCCAATCATCACCAAACAAATCTTGTAGCACAAGCACAACCTATTGAATCAACTCAACCCCAAAACTATGATGATAAATCTAATGCACCCATACTATTGGAAAGCCACCTCCCATTGCTTCCTGTTGTGGCACTCTGATACCTCCCATCTCCAAAATGTAGCAAGTCCTCAAGTCTAGCAAGTAGATAGCTGTCCTATTGTATGAAATAGCTAACCAATCCAAAGATGAGTTATCGATGCCTTCATTACCCTCCAAGGACAACTCTTTGGTGGTTGGTCCACTAAGAGTGTAATTAGTCATATAAAAATCCTCCTCAAAAGAATGATCAACTTCATCACAAAGTGCATCCTTCCCTTGAGTAAGGAGTCTTCTAATATTATCTACTCCTTTTTGTCTTGCCAAGTTGGAGAGATTGACTTTTTCTTTCATATCTTGGAGGTGTTGTCTTGCCTTGGTAGCCACTAACCTAGCCTCCTTGGCATTCCTCATCCACTCATCATTTATCATTTTGGACATTGTAATCTCTTCAATACCAAAGTACACAAAATCAGTCCTCTTGATGTCTTCATGTCCTACAATGGGTGTAGTGCTACCATCAAGAAATGATATCATCATTTTGGCTTGTTCATGATCACAAGCTTCCTTTTCATGAGAGTGATAATGCACTAGGTTTCTGTCCTCAAAACAATCTATTATGACATCATGCCATTGTAGAATGTCTTCTTCATTATGTTAAGAAAAAAACTAGTGTTTACTCCACTAGGTAGAGGATCAAATTTCATATCCTCCCTTATAAATATGTTCTAAATAATTTAATGAATATGTTATAAATAATTTATAGATGGTGTATTCATTAGTAGTTACAAAATATTTTATATGGAAGAGGGGGAAGGTAGGGGATGACGGATGAGGGGCATGGTATGGGGAGGTGCCTCCAATAGACTTGCATATGAATCAACATTCATTGAACTACAAGTTGATTCTTTATCATGATAAGAAGAAGAAATGTTAAATTCACCTGATGAAGCATCACAAAAAACCATATATTTATATGGATGTTCTAATAAAATTGATTGGTCTTCAAACACCTCTTTCTCTTCTTCATCCTTGAAGTCCTCCTAAAGTATTGTGTGCCGAATATCTTCCTCCAAGCTGGTCTAATTTTTGTCATCCCTACATTCATCTATATGCTAGTCACCCACTGTTGCAAACTCCTTGTAGAGGTTTCTAGATACTTCACTTGTAGAAATCTTTTGTTCTTCCTTCCTTTCATTTTTAGTTGTAGACTTCTTACAAATGGAATTCATACACCTTGCAATTTTGTCTATGGTTTCTGGTATGACAGTATCTTTACACACTTCCACTCTCAAGGTAATTGGAAGCCCATCCAAAGCATGATCTTGGGATTCCAGATCAGCATATGAATCTTCTAGCTTGTTTTTAAGGTCCTAATTTGGAGAATTAGACTCACCATAACATGAATCCTCCACATACAATGCATCATTAGTACCTGATTCCTGAGTATGTGACAATTCAATAGGACCATTTTTCACATTTGTAAACACTTCTATCTCATGCTCATGCAAGGTTTCATCATTGTTGTCATGAAAATCTAAAGTAGACTCTACATTAGAAACTTCTTGAGTCACCTCTTGCAAGGATGATAAATCATTACCCAAAGTGGTGCTAGTGTCAGCATGTCTATCAAAATCATCATATAAATTTCTACATACTTCATAGCAATTTTAAATACCAAATCATTTTGATGAAGAGTTGTATCATCCTTATGTGTAGATTCTCTATCCATTTCATGTGTAAACAATTCATGAGCTATAGTGTGATATTTCTTCCTTGCGAACTCTATCTAATGACAAAGGCTCAGGTGCAAATCCATGTAACTCATGAAAAGAAATTCCTTCTTAATTCTTTGAGGAAGAGTGCTATCCTCCTTAAACATGCTAATCACTTCTTCTTCTTTGTTTTGTGGTGTTTGACCTTTGCTGTAGGGAAGTGAATTGGATTCTTTAGGTAGTCCAAACTCTGAAAGTGTCTGCTCTAAATGTAACAACTCTGTGTGTTTATCTACCTACTTTTGTTCGGTATCTTTGAAGTTTAGGTACCTATAAAATTTCCATCCATCATGTACATATTCTAGTAATGAATCCCACTCACTCCTCACTTGTTGGAGTTCATCTACAATATCTATTACCATAGCAACAAGTGTGAGTGATGGAGTTTCTTTCCTAAATGCAAGACATGTGGGTTTGTTAGTTGTTCCAAACTTTGTCCTATGTTGTGATCCTACTATGCTCCTATCAGGTTGGTTATTATTATGATTATTTCTCCTATTTTCCCCAATCAAATGTTGCATCATAGCCATCATTGCATGTGTACTCAACTATATTGATTGTAGAAGGCTATCCTAACATTGTAAAGCCTCATCATCTCACATGATTCTGGTTAGGCTTTGAGAATGTCTCTTAGCCATGTTCTCAGTTCTACTGGTTCCCTATGTAAATAGAGTCTTTTTTTTTTTCTTTTGTAAAGTAACTTGAATGGTGGTTGCATAAACCCTGTCAAGTTGGCAAGAAACTACTCTGATACCACTATAATGACCCAACTCAAATCTGACCTAAAAATGCTGATTTAAAAATAGCCAAGAATCTTAGCAAATTATAATGACATACAATTATCATGTTTTTCTGATATATAAATGCAAACCTAAAACTATAAATGAAAATGAACTATACAATGCCCATGATCTCCTAAAGCAATCTTATGCAACACTAATGACTGAAATTTTATTGTCTCACTAACAATTTTTACAATGAAAAATAGGTAGATTAAAGATTACTATACTGAGATGCAAATTTTTGGAGTAAACTTGGAAATGAAGAATGTTGCGAATAAAACCCTAATATTGCATTAAGATGATGACTTTGATCACACAAGTATCTCCAACAATTCATCCAATTGATACCACCAAAATGTTTTTCATTATAGTACAAGTAGAAAATATGAAGCAACTTCCTCAACTTACAATAATTCAAGTGATCTTTCACACCCTCAAAATTGTGTACCAATTGAGAGTTTTCATTCTCAATGGTCAATTGTGTCTACTTGCAGAAACCTTGGGCTCCACAATGCACATCAACAAATATCAACAATAAATCTGGCTAATAGACAATGAGCCCTCAATGCCTATTTATTCTTTTTCCTCAATAGGTTGGCCTCCTTCGTGAAATTTCTAAAGTCAACTTCTAGAAGGAATATTATTTTATTAATTTTTTCTTCACTTCTTCTAGAAACCTCTAGTACATTATTTTATTAAGTGACTTTACAAAATATTTTATAATTCAAGTCACTTTATTAAATTTATTAAATATAAAGTTACCTTTTAATATTTATTAATTTGATAACTTTATAAATAATTAACTTAATACCACTTATTTATTTAATTAAAATAATTAATTAGTCATCCTCATAAAATACTCATTATTTTGGACAACTAAATTAATTTAATTAATTAAATCAAATTACCTCCAAAAAGGGAGCATTACAGAGAAAGGAAAGACTGAATGGAAAAGTGACATTTTTTTATTGAGGAGGTACTAATTCTTACCAAGGAAGAGGAAATTATTATTCTAGAGGGGGATTTCATGGTAATTGTTTTAGATGTGGTAAAGAGGGACATAGATATTTTGAATGTAGATCCTCTAAAAATGGGCAAGGTAACAAAAATGCTATGATTCAAGGAGATGATGAGGGTTCACCAAGTGGATCTAAGGCTAGAGAAAATTTGATGGTGAGAAGAACCTTATGTAATAAGGGAGTCACAAGAAACCTATTTTAAGGAGAAGTCTTTTGAAGACAAGAAGTAAGATGGTTGGAAAATGTTGCAAAGTGATCATTGATAGTGGAAGTTCTACAAATTTTCCATCAAAAGAGTTAGTTACAAAGTTGCAATTGTAGAGGCTAAAGCATCCTAAACCCTATCATATTTCATGGATCAAAGATGAGCATAAGATATTGGTAAGTGAGGAATGCCTTGTGAAGTTCAAGATTGGACATCACTTTGATGAAGTTTTGTCTGATATTATGCCTATAGATTGTTGTCATATTCTATTGGATAGACCTTGGAAATATGATAGATATGCTATGCATGATGGAAATTGAATCAATATACTCTTTGGGTGAAATGGAAGAAAAAAATATTGTTGCCTTTGATTGAAAGTCCAGATGAGGTTAGTTACACTACAATAAAAGTTTGTATGGTTAATGAGAAAAAGTTTGAAAAGGAAGTGAAGAAGAATCAAGTCTATTTTGCCATAGTTCCTAGAGGAATGAGTGTTGGTAGTAATGACTAAGTAGTAGAAGCTAGTAATGATTGAGTGACAATAGATAGTGATAGCCAAGTACTAGTAGAATTTATAGAATTTCTGAATGAGTATAAGGATATTGTCATTGAGGATATTCTTGATGGTTTACCAATAGTGAGAAGTATAAGTCATTGTATGGGTCTAATTCTTGGACCTAGTTTGCTGAACAAAGCACTATATAGATCGACATCTATATAGAATAAAGAACTTAATAGACAAGTACATAATTTGTTGCAAAAAGGTTTGACCAATGAAAACTTGAGTCCATGTGCTATAGCTGCTATATTAGCACCTAAAAGGAATGAAAAATGGAGAATGTATATAGATTCCAAATCTATTAAAAAGATACTAGTGAAATATAGGTTTCCTATGCCGATGATGGATGACATAATGGATTGTTTGAGTAGAGCAAAGTATTTTACCAAGATTGATTTGAAGAGTAGCTATCATTAGATTAGAATTAGAGAAGGTAATAAATGGAAGACTAATTTCAAGACAAAAGATAGTTTGTATGAATGATTGGTTATGCTTTCTTCTTTGAATAATGCACCTAGTACTTTTATGAGGTTGATGAAGGAAGTTTTGAAAAGATTCTTGGGTAATTTTTTGAATTTCTATTTGGATGATATTTTGATGTCTAGTAAGACTAAGGAAGAACATCTTGAGCATATTAGACAAGTGTTATAAAGGTTGAAAGAGGAAAAGTTGCTGATTAATTTGAAAAAGTCTTGTTTTATGCAAGAGGAGATTGTGTATTTGGAATTTGTGATTTCAGTTGATGGATTGAAGATGGATCCTAACAAGGTTAAAGAAATTTTTGAATGGTCTACACCTAAGAATATGGGCAAGGTAAGATCATTTGGTGGTTTCGCTACTTTTTACAAAAAGTTTATAAAGAATTTCAATACTATTTATAATGCTATGACTAAAACACTGAGGGTAGATAAAAAGGAATTCAAGTGGACACATGGAGCTGATAAGAATTTTAAGACTTTGAAACAAAAGGTTTCTGAGTTACTTGTATTGGCTTTACCTAATTTCAACAAACTATTTCAGGCTATAAAATAGGAGCTATATTAAGTCAAGAAGGTAAACCAACTGCTTTCTTTAGTGAAAATATGAATGATGCCAAAAGTAAGTATTTTGTGTATGATCAAGACCTTTATGCTATTTTTCAAGCTTTGAAGAAGTGGAGACATTATTTTATTTTGAAGGAGTTCATGTTGTATACTGATCATAAAGCTTTATAATACTTTGAAAGTCAACATAAATTGAATCAAAGACATATGAAGTGGGTTGAGTACTTGCAGAGTTTCACATTTGTTAACAAGCATAAGAGTGGAGCTACTAATAGAGTTGTTGATGCATTGAGTAGAAGACATTCATTGTTGATGGAAATGAAGGTTGAAGTTCTTGGTATTGATGAAATCAAAGAGTTGTATGGAGATGACCTTGATTTTTATGAGGCATGTAGAGAGTGTAGAGCACCAAATTTGAGAGATTACATAAGTATGATGAGTATTGCATTCAAGAAGGTATGTTTCAACATTCAAAGGCATTTAGTTGTGTATTCCTAGAAGTTTTATGAGGTTGAATCTGATTAAGTAAAAGCATAGTGGTTGATTGGTTGGACATTTTGGAATTGATAAAATATGGAGTTTACATAAAGAGAAGTATTATTGGCCAGAAATGTATAAGGATGTTTAGAAATTTGTAAAGAGTTGTGGAGTTTGTCAAATTGCAAAAGGAGTAAGTCAAAATATTGGTTTGTATACACCTATACTATTCTTGAGAAACTTTGGAGTGACATCAGTATGGATTTTGTACTTGATTTACCTAAGATAGTGAAGGGGTATGATTCCATATTTGTTGTAGTGGATATATTTTCAAAGATGGCACATTTCATACAATGTAAGAAGACATCAGATGCAGAGCATGTTGCTAAACTTTTCTTAAAGAGATTGTAAGATTGCATGGATCACCAAGAAGTATTATTTTTGATAGAGATAGTAAGTTTGTTGGTTAATTTTGGAAGATTTTGTGGAAGAAGATGGGTACTAAGTTGAAGTTTAGTTCTACATTCCTTCCATAGATAGATGGATAGACAAAGGTTGTGAATAGAAGCTTGGATAATTTGCTAAGATATTTAGTTGGAGATTACCCAAGTAATTGGGATGTAGTGTTTGCACAAGCTGAGTTTGCATATAAAAATTTTGCAATTAGGAGTATAAGGAAAACACCTTTTGAGATTGTTGTTGAAATGCAACCTAGAGGTATATAAGATTTGAGAGATGTTGCTAGTGAAGAGAAGAGAAGCGCTAGAGGAGATTTTTTTTTTGATTTTATGGAGTCTTTGTATAAGGAAGTGAAGTTGAGGTTGGAACAAAGTAATTAGAAGTATAAGGAGAATGTTGATAAGTCTAGAAAAAATCATGAGTTTGAATTTGGTGATAAGGTGATGGTTCATTTAAAGAAAGTAAGATTTTTTGTTGGAACATACAGTAAGCTGAAGAAGAAGAAATTTGGACCTTGTAAGATCTTGAAGAAGTTTTATAATGGTAATGCTTGTGAAGTTGAGTTACTTGATGACATGGATACATCTCCTATATTCAATATTCCTGATTTGTATAAGTATCATAAGTTAGATGATGAAGTTATTGTATTAGAAGATTATCATAATAAAAAAATTGAAGAAGTTGAATAGATATTGGATCGGAGATTTGGCAAGAGTACAAGAGGAAAAGATTACTATGAATATTTGGTGAAGTGGAAGAATAGGCCTATTGAAGATGCTTCATGGATTTCTCAATCTAATTTGAGTTCAACTCAGATTGTGACACCTCAATGATTCAAGAGAATCATTTTTTTCAACCTTGGTTGTCTAATATAGGAGCATCCTAGGTTGCCTTGGTATCTTGCTCATTTTTTTTTCATTCTTTCTATTGGTGCCAACTTACTGTAGCTCTAGTTGGTGTCAAGTTACTATAGAAATCTAGTGTTGACTAAGTGTTCCTTCATGTGCTAAGTTACCCAATATATTCCAAGTGACTCTTCATGTGTTGAGTTACCCAGTATATGCCAAGTGACCCTTCATGTGCTTAGTTTTCTTGTTTATGCTAAGCATCAACATTTGGACATGATTTATGTGAGCTAACCTGTGGGATTTATTTTGATCGTGATATTTATGTTAAGATCTTTTCTTGGGATGTGTCTAGACCATTGTTGGTTTAGCCTTCCTCTTATGTAATATTCTAGAATGATCTATAACCCATTTTTACAAGTATTTATAGAGTTTTTTGGCTCAGAGTCAGGCAATTTTTTGGAAGAGGATGGTAGAGCAGAATTAGAAAGTGCAAATTTGTTGTTGAATCTTTGAATGTGAATGTATTTGTATTTGGTTGTAACCTAGAAGGCCATATAGATGAGCATGTATGAAGATATTTAGATGAATCAATAAAAGTATTTCACTATTCTTCCTTGTTTGGTTGCCACTCTTTGTGTTTTCTTCCATTGTAGTAACTCTTGCAAGGTGGTTTGGATAGTTGGGTGAGCCTTTAACCCTATTTATTTACCCCTTCCTTGCATCAAGTGATGAAGATAAAATAGATAAGGTTAAATGGGATATCCCTCCTAAAGGGTGGAGTAGATTTAGTTTTAACATGATAGCCAAGGGGAACTCGAGGTTTGGTACATGTAGGGATATTATTCATAATGAATATGACAATGTGCTTATGATGAAGGAATATCTTGGGTGGCCTTGTCATCCATCTCTTTTGTTCATTCTAACAATTTTTACCAAGTTTGTAGTGTTAGCAGAGTACTTGTAGTGTTAGTTGAGTATTTATAATGTTAACAAAATACCTATAGTGTTAACTAAGGATACCTAGTGTTAACTAAGAATGCATAGTATTAACCACATACACATAGGGTTAACAAGTTCAATCAATATTAGTGATAGACAAGAGTGTTAAACAAGATATCCAATGCTAATTGGGTGTACCTTTATGTGCCATGTGAACTTGTTATTTGTTGATGCTAGGGTCCTTCTTTGACTAAGTTTTTCTATGATTGGTTCTTAGTTTGAGCTGGGATATGTATTTAATTTGGATCATGAATTAAATGATAGGATCTTGTCTTGGGATGAGTGTAGACCATTTTGAGGCCAACCTTTCTATTATGTAATGATCTAGAATCTTTAGTAAGTGTTTTTTGGCAAGTATAAGTAGAGGTATTTGGCTTAGTTTAGAGGTAGGACTTAGAGAGTTTAGAGTAGATGTTTTTGAAATCACAAATTTGAATATGGATTATAGTTCTTGAAGTTGTATCTTGTACTAGGCCATAGCTAAGAAGACCTTATAGCTAGGCATATATGCTAAAAATTTGATGAATAAATAAAAGTGTTTTGTTCTCTCTCTCCTTGGTGTTGATCTTTGTGTGTTTTCTTCCATTGTGTTTACTCAACAATGTGAGCCATAGCTATTCACCCATCCTTGTGTCAAGTGGTATCAGAGCTTGAGGTTCATGCTTGAGGAGATTGGATCATGTAGAACACTAAATTGGATTTGTTTGTAGTGTGTAAAATCTACAATTTTGACCTATAACTTGTAGAGGGTTAAAATGTTGTAGTTTTAATTTGTAAAGATGGTTTGAGGGAGAGGAAATGGTGACAATACTATTATGGGCATTTTGAGTCAAATTCAAGCCAATAGATGCTATGGAGATAGCCTAGAGGAGAGGAGCACATATTGATGATGTGAGATATGATGAAGAAATGAAAATGAACCCTAATCCAAAACCTTAGGAAGATCAAGATGAGGAAAAATTGTTTAGAGTATTATCTAGGGCACGTTCAAAGCCTACTATAGTAGTTGTTCGTTATGATGGAAAATTGGACACCAATGTTGTATTGGATTGGATCTCTGATATGGAGAAGTTCTTTGAGTTTGAAAACACTCATGATAAAAGGAAGGAAAAAATTGTAGTTACTAGGTTGAGAGGTCATGCCTCATTATGGTGGGAGAGTTTGCAACTTGATAGATAAAGGAGAGGAAAGGAAAAGATTAGGGCTTGGATGAAAATGGTGAACAAAGTGAGGAAGAAGTTTCTTCTTGTTGATTAAAAAGTTAGTTTGTTGAGTGTTAGTCATGTTTTTACCTCACATTTTAAGAGTATACTTTACTCAAAGTGTTCCTAGTTTTTCTCTAAATTGATTAAGCCTAAGAAACACCCTAATTAAGAAAAATCTATGCCCTAAGAAAGCCATTTTTGGTTGTGTGCCTTTACCTTGTAAATCGAGTAAGAAAAATCTTTTGAAAGAAGTATATTTTTCGAGAACCTTTTAAAGAATTTTCATTTTTGCTTCATAATCTCTTGAAATATCCCTCGTCATTAGATCTTTTAAGATCTACAATGGTCGTGTTGTTGCTATAGAAATTTATTTTCATTTTATAGCATGTAATGTAGTTACCAAGCAAGTACTATGCCTTTGGGCCCAATTCAATCTTAGCAAGGTTTTAATATGATGTACCTATGCTATCAAATCTTCAAAGATCAATGGTGGTCGCTATGTCACCAAAAGGAATTGCAAGAATTTTACCGGTCATGACATTGTGATCTTCCACAAAAGAGAAACATGGAAGGTCCAAAAATAAATATTGGCATCCTAAACTCTATTTATCATTAATCAGCTATGTAGACATGATGGGATGTCAAAAGTGTTAGGCACAGTAAAGGATGTACCATCGAAATAATGTGCTATTTTTTTACGACAACAAATTTTTGTGGAGTCATATTGTTAACTATGTGACCAATAAAATTTTTGAGAACTTTTCCAGACATACCATGGTGACCCCCCATGGAATTAGAATGTAGTGGGACCTAACTAAGGGATGGTGACGTAGGAGCCACATGTTGTAAAGAGACCAACTAGCATGTCAATATGGTATTACATCATGTGTTGCATGGATTAGCACTCATAAAAGAATATGTGTTTATTTGTGCCATTAGATCTCTCCTTGATTGATGGTGGGTGCCTTGTCACTATAGGAACTTGTATGACCTTTAGTGCATGCAACATGATGACAAAGGAAACTCAAAAAGGACCCACCATAGTTGCAATAAAATAATCATGAGATTTTCATCATTCAACCAAAGTTGCATCAATGATGGTCATTATGTCACATGTAGGAGTTTCTCGATGTTTATGCATAATGACATAACAAGAATGTGACATGTATCCAAAGATGCTAATGGGTCTGGTGAAACTTGCTAGTAGTGGAAGGGAGGGCTCATGTGGTGAATTTTGATTGAGTTGACTACCAACCTAGATGATTGAAATTGAGTCATCATTGGATCATTTAATTTTCTTTTCAAATCTATAACTTTCTTTCAAAATTGGAAGGTGATGCCACCCCATTCTTCCTTACAGTCCATTTATGAAAATTAAGGCTCCCAGTGTGAAGTAGAACTAGGAATATATTAAAAGATTTCACTGAGTTATTCTTGACACAAGAAAAATTTAGAATTTTTTAGAGCTGAGGGGCTTTGAAGAATTGTTCCTTGCATGATCAAAGTGCAAGTTCCTAGTATCTACCATGTGTTGCAAAATTATGGGTAAAAGGGTAACAAATAGCCAAGTAAGTATTAGAATCCATTCAAAAATAAAGAATTATAGTGTTCTACATCATAAGTAAACATGTGTCCAAAGAATTTTTTTTTGGGAAAGGTAGATTATGCAAGTAGAAATATCCATGATGACTTTCTTGAAGAACTGCCTAAATCCATGATTGAGTCAACCCAGGTTAAAAAGTTAATTACTATAAACCCTAGGCTCAAAATTGTAGATGGCTTGTGTGACAAAGGAAATTGGATCAGGGATGCAACTACTTCTAAAATAGAGCTCTATCTTTTTAAGAAGTGTTTTTTAGAAAGAAAATTATTTTCTCCCCATAGAAATATCTAGAATTTTGATCTAGGAAAACTAATAGTCCTTGGTGTTTTCATGGATTCTGATCTACTAATAGCCATTGCACAAAATTATGACCTAGAAATTAGGATAGTAAGAAGAATAGATGGGGAATGCTTGGTAGGAATAAATGCTAAAGAAATTCAAGAAGTTTTTGGCTTAGAATTGCTTTTAGATTGTCATGTAACCATTGACTTGCTATGACTAGAAAAAGGGTACTTGTTTAAGAAGGATAGGATCATACAAGGTGTATTGAAAGAACACTACATTACACCATCAACTAATGAACATTTAAAAATGAATTCTTCACTTCTAGGGTCATAGAAATATACATGACTCTGTATAGGGTTTTTGGAGAGGATGAGAAAAAATTTATGCCAATAAAATTCATGTATGTGATGACTTAGATTTCTTCCTTTGGTTTTGATATTATTTTTTATTATGCATCTTATATAGTAGAAGAGACCCATATAGGATTAGATAGAATTGCAAAGAGAAAGGTGGAAAAGAATTTTGGTCATTATTCATTATTAATGCACATGTTCTTGTTTAAGGGGGTTGCATATTTTGAAAAGGAGATGGTTTTAAACCAAGAACATGAAAGAGAGGCTCTACTAGTCCAATTTTAGAGTGTGAATATGACTTGGGATGTAGGGGAGGCTAGCTTTGTCAGATTTGATAGATATTTTGCATCTAGATTAAGATGTCTCATATTGAGGGACAATCCTAGAATCCCCAAGTTATTGTTGGATTTTATTAGACCTATGGTCCATCCTTCTAATTTGAAAGTATCCCACAATTTGGCTGATATCATAGCTTACTCTATTTATACAATTTTTAGGGTATGTGGTTTTCAAGGAACTTCCCATGTACTACCCTACCAGGTGCCTTTGAAGGTAGGGATAGCTGAGATGTTGTGAGAAATACAGGGACTAGAGGAAACTTAGTTGGTTGGTAGATCTAGAGGTTCACTTTTCCTTGATTGTATTGTGGCTCACCATTTTGTTATCACTAACAGTTGTTGGGTATTTTTGTATAAATTATTGGACTAGTAGAAGATTGTTGTATCTTACCCCCACTTTTGTGATACTTAGGGTTAATTTTTTATGTGTTCAAAAAAAGGGCTAAAGTTGGTGCAAAAGATCACCAATTCTATTTCCTTGAATATATTATAAGGAATGAATTCTCTTTATAAGAGAAAGAGATCAAGAAGGAAAAATGGAGAGTTTAATCTAGAGTTTTGGAATACATTAATTATTTTGACAAGGAATATAAGACTTTGAAGGATACAAAAAGAGGTAGACAAAGTGAATAAACTAATGACCACTTTTCTTGAAATTATGGAAGTCATGAATGAGAAAAAATCATTCTTTATTAATTCTTTTCTCGAAAAGGCCAGAGAACTTATGAGGAGATTATCTTTTACTCCTATAGTAGGATTAGGGTAGATAATTGTTCAAAGAAGACCTAGTTATAGTGTAATTTACAACCAAAAAGCCATTGTAGATAAGGAAAAGTGAATAATGGGGTTAACTAGTGTTGTCCTTGAGGAGAGACTAGATGAGCCCATGGCCAAGAGGAAAGGAGTAGAAAAGGAACAAGCACCTCAAAATGAGGAATATTCAGCCACTCAATCCCCATTACAAATAAGAGATGACAAAATCACTAGGGAGTAGGAGGGTCAATTGGGATCCCAAGGGGGAATTTTTATTACTTCATTAGATTTAGAAGAGATAAATACTTAGCTTCCTCCAATTCCAAGCCTTGAGTTAACTATGGTAGATTATAGAGGATGGGAGTTAGAGCTTGGGATAGAGTAGGCTTGCCATGAATTTATTTCTAATGATAATTTTATCAAATATAGAGCCTTTTACCAAATTGCTTGGAAATTTTGAGGAATGATGTAGTAAACTAAAAATGGAGCATCCAAAAATGGAAGAGGTAGATATACAGAACCAAAATCAAGGAAGAGATGCTACAAGAATTCAAAAGTTTGACTCTTGAAGAAGGAAGTTAAATGATAAAAGCATTTAGGGTTTTGTTGCTACCTAATTGGGATATTGCAGATGCCATGGTCTTTAATTCTATTACAAATAAATTAAGTACAAAGGAAAAGGGGAAGAAAGAAATGAAAGTTACAAAATTTAGTGAAGACCATGTTGCAGTAGTCATTTGGTTAATGAGAAAAGAATCTTGGACTACTTCTTCCTAGACTAATGATTATGGCTTGGCAAGAAGCTTAATTGTAAAGAGAGTTGAAGAAACTACCACTAAAGAGGCTATAGAGCTAGGTGTTGGATCAAGTAACTGTATCTTAACTATATCTCAAAGGGACACAAGAGAAGGATTGGAATTGCAAGAAAATTATGAAAAACCTTTGGCTACATACAATAAAGAAGTGCAAAAAAGAATTAAACTAGAGAATAAATTGATGGGACACAAAGGGTAATCTAGTATGCCTAGAATCACATATCCTCACCCACTAGTGGAGCCTTCTAAATCCACTCATCTCATTTAAATGCCAGACACACCACAAAGGCCACAATATTATACTATAGAAGACTTTGAAGAAGAAAAGAAAATATTATGCATATTACATGTGCGACTGAATGTACAACATGAGGATAAGCTATGGAAAGCCCTGATGTATTTAGTTGATAAATTTGATTGGCCCTTATTTTATGAGAAACTAATGAAGAAAATAAATATGTGGGATGAGGTAAAGGAAAATAATAAACCCTTGAAGCCAATTGTTAACAAATGGAGTAAAAGGAGTAATGAGGTTGCTTGGCCAAACAATGGTATTAGCAACATAAAGCAATGGACTGCTTAATTCAAGATAAAACACAAAAAATGACTCCTAATGCATTATTTAGTCTCATTTAATTATCAACTATGGATGTAAACTTGGAATGAAATTTACAAACTATATGCTCTAAACTTCCTCTTCTAAGCCTATTTAAGGAATTTAGATGCTTATGCTTCAAGAAAATAAAACTAAAACTGATTAATTGATATATTCTAATCAAAGTAGGAAATTATAGTTAGGAACTACTTTGACTAACTATGCTACAAGAACAACCTACTAATTTTTGGATTAGTGACTGCAAGAACAATATAGTTCTAAAACATAAAAAATAAATAGGAAATGAACTCTATACTAACAAAGCTATTCACCCATCGAGTGAGCCCCCCTTGAATGAGTAAATGGAAAATATAATCAAGATGGAAGTTGAAAACTTGAGCTGAAAATTCTATTCATCTATAAAAATGATTATGCTTGATTGGGACAATATGTAAGAGTTCTATATTAAAACTAGTTTGTTCGAATAACCTCCCAAAAGAGTCATATTAGTCAATTATTTAAAAGGAAAATATCACTAACTCCCTAAACCTATGATCACTTCATAATGAGGATTAGTTAAAACTCATAAAGTGTCATAATAGAAACATTACTGATAATGAATAATTCCCAAAAAATAGTTCATGCTAAATATGTTCATTGCATTCAATAGAAGGCATTGACTTACTTGCAAAGATTCTACAATCATGGTTTCTTTTGATGATGCTTGCACTAGTTTGCTAGTCCTTGAATATCCATGTTCAACTCCTACAAGATAATTAATGTAAACACACATCCAACCATATATATATATATATATACATACATACAATTATCAATATTTTGAAAAGATGTTAGTCTTAATTATCACTCTTGCAAACCTATGGCTACAGGAGGTAACTACCCAAAATATAGCTTAGGAGGGAAAACATCCATTAAAATATATGACTATTATATTCACCATTATTCTCCATGAAATCAGGTAGATTTTAAGTCTTTAGAAATATCCACATTCCCTCTTATATTCACACACATATAATCATATACATAGAAACCATAAGTTCACAAACCATAAATGTATGTGTATGTGTAATCAAATATCTTAGAAAGAGGATAAAAGTGGCAAAAAAGATGGTTAATTTAGGATCCCATCATTCCCACCAAAAAAACTATTGTTGGTCCCTAGTAATCATAAAGTTTTGAACCCTAGCATGAACCCTCAGACTAGTAGCTATTTTCTACCCTATCTCATCATGAATATAGTCAAAGTATCCACCAGTCTCTTTGAGTCTTTCCAAACATTTAACTTCAAAGGCCATTTCATAATCTATTGCAATCTTTTTCATTGCTAACAATGGATGAAGGAAGAATGGAGGCTAAAACTTTAATGGAACCTAATGGTTAAGGAGTGTCCTACCCAACATAATATGCCATTGAACTCTCCATGGGACAAGGGTTAAATTCTAAGGTGAGTGAGGTGCGATTCCCTTTAAATCTTATGAAATCCTTATCCACCTCTGCCTGGAGGCATTAATTTCTATAGCAATATCCTAAGAGAAATGCTAGTCTCAATCTGCAAATGCTTTTTCTCTCACTAGATAGATCTTATTGGCTCCACTATGGTTTTTTGTGATAGAGTATCTAGTCAAAATATATTCTTTTGGAGTGTTGAACTTCATGCCTCATCATCAAAGGAACTAAAATTTCTTTCTCCCTATATGGTGCACTTTGGTACTCATGACTTATCTCATTCTACATCCATGACATAAATGCTCTGTGCTATACATCTCCTACATAGAGGAGTGAATTCCACTCTGTGTTAGTAGGAACTACTAAATTATGCAAGTATAAGTCATACAAAAAATTCTTTAGAGTCATTGGGGTAGATTGAAAAGCATAGTAAAATTCATGGTGAGTTGATATAGACAGATTGAGGCCTTCCACAATCCTTGTTAATTTGAAATTAACAAGTTGTTCTTGAAGGAATATTGCATATAGTAGGGAAGGTGATGTACATTCCATTAGTTGTATAATTAATTTAGTAATTTGATTAATTCTTTATTTCAATAACTCAATTTCATTTGATTTCTACTCCAATTGAGAATTCTACTCATTAATGACTCATTTCATTTTTTCTTTTCTAAATTCCATGATGTCTTTTCCCATAACAACTATTGATATAGATTTATTCTTGCTGCAAGAGGTCTAGAAAAATTTGGTGGGTTAAAGGTTCTTGCTTAAATATATACACCCATTTAGAAGGAGGTTAAGGAATTTCAACTATTGCTTTAGGTGTAGAGGACTTATTCTTCCTCACAATAGTTGTCCTGATCGATTTGGTTTCTTCACTAACGTCATTTTCCAGCATAGCCAATGTTTCTAACATTTTCTAACTACCCTATTGGGGTACTTCTTCAATTATTTTAGTCCCAAAGTTAGGCATTTCCTCAAAGGTCTTACTAACATCTAGTTGGGCATAATTATCTACATATTCCTTTGTGTCTTCAAAATCCTCAAAGTCTTGATCACTATCTATCAGTATATAGTTAACCTCAGGGGTAACCTTTATTTCTGGACTCTATTCTCACATTATTGTGTCACTAGTTGGAGGTTGATTACTTAATTGAAATATTCATTTCCAATAGATTCAAAGGAATCAACATTAACAATATGAATAGATGCTTCAACATCTTTCTTAAAAATTCTTTTACTTCATGAGATCAAAGGACTTTAAGAGATTTTTTAGCCTTTTCTTCCCTAGGGTTATTTGAATTCTCTTTAGGGGGGTTTCTAGAATGTTCTCAAGGTAGGGGTTCTTCTATATTATTTGTATTGTTACTAGGATAATGTTATGATGTTTCTTCTTCTATTTTCAATATTTTACCCTTACCCCTCCTAGATGCAAACCTTATCCTTTTAGATGGTGAATTTTTTGGAATATTAAGAAATTCTCTATTTTTTTTTTTTCTCCCTCTAAGAAGGAGAGGCTCTAGGATTGGAAATTCTTCTTTTAGGTGACCTAGATGTTTTTTCTCCCCTACCAACATCATGACCTCTAGGTGTGACTATTCTAGGTTTAACCTCATTCATCTACAATAATTCTTCCCTTGTTCCAACCTTTTGCTTACTCAATTCCCTTTCCACTATTAATTTTATTAGGCAATAATGTGAAATGGCTTGTTGCTTCCTAAATAAAATAACAAAGAATATTTTTTCACAATATCAAATAAGAAGATGGGAAGATTTATTGGTCAATGATCATGGTAGAGATGGATAACAATTTTGAAGAGTAAAGCATACAGGTATTTGTAGCATCCCTCATAGGAGAAGTACTAAATAATAAATACAACTAGCTAAATGAACTCTAGGAGAAAAGATAATCATCCAACTCCTTACTTCTTGTCAACATCCAACTAAGGATCACCATGCAAAGTGAACTGTGATCTTCTATGAACTCAACTTTCAAACCTTAATTTCTATAAAACTATCTTTCAAGGTGGTCATAAATTTTAGAGCAACTTCCTCATTAAATCCTTCAAGGCTTGAATAATAATCTAGTCATCCTCTCCTTCTAAACATTTTACAAATTGCTACATCATATAAATAAACTATGTGGTCCACTGGTCCATGCCTTTGGAGGTCACCTCCCATTGCTATTCTTAGAAAAAATTCTTTTAGAATTCAATGATGGTAAGCCACAAATATTAATGCATTACAGAAAAAAATACTACAGAAGAAGATGACATAAAAACTACAACTTGATTTATAAAATTAAATATGTTTTGTAGTAAAACTAATGATATGATTTTCACATCAAATTTCATAAAAATTGATGCATGCCAAGGCTTTCACCCTGAACATGTCATAGGACATCATTAAAAATCAAGACCATCTTTCAATATCTTTAATTCATTTTAATCATGACATGATGTAATCATAAAAGAACATATCATCGTGCTAGGTGACAGAAAAATTTTGAAAAATAAAAAAGTCCCCCCCCCCCCCCCCCACATCCCCCCCCCTTAACTAAGTAATGGCATGGGTCCCAGCAAGCCAAGTTAGGCAAGAGTGAAAAAATAAAATGATACAAAATCCTAAAAATTAATGAATAGAAATAATATGCATGCAAGTATATGTGGCACTTACCTGAAGGTGCTACAGGAAGAGTTTTCCAAATATTGCATCTACATATGTGAACTGATGGGATGGATTAGATGGGTGGAAAAGAGAGAAGGTGAGATGAAAAAATTATTACGGAGAAAGTATATCACAAAATGTGAAATGTTTATTATGGTGGGCCTGAATGGAATCAGGAATCAGTAGAATCATGGGTGGAAGACCCAAATTCTTTGGATATAGGAGTTTTTGCTTCAAATATTGATATAACCTCATAAGGCCTAAGCCATTTGGTATAAAATTTCCCTAGTTTGTGTTGTTATCATGAATCACATAACAGTGCCCAATCTCCAACATAAAATTTCTTATCACGGATGAACTTATTATGCGACATTTTTTATTTCTGTTGTATCAACTTTGTATTGTGTAAATTAAACTTCTTGTATTCATCAAATCTATTTAATTGCAATAACTAGTCTTTTTGTACTTCGATGATATCCATATCCAAATACAAAGTAGTGTGAAGTGTTTTATGCTAGAACTCAATCAGCATAGAGGTAGATTTTCCATATACCAACTCAAAAGTAGTATACCTTGTGTTGGTTTTTCATGTTGTACAATAAACCCATATGGCTTTAGGAAGGTGAGTAGCACAATAATTTTTATACATAGCTATTGTTTTAGTGAGAATAGATTCAATTTTCTAATTTGTAATTTCAGCTTGGCCATTGGCCTAAGGGTGATATGGTGAAGACATTCCATGATGCACCATGTATTCCTACGTCAACTCAATAATGAGATAAGATGTGAATTGTGCCCCTTGATCTATGACAATCTCCATTGGTACTCAAAATCTAGTGAACATACATTCAGAAAGAAACTCAAAAACTTTGTGATCTCTAGAATGTCTCATATCTTTGGCTTTAACCCATTTTTTTGCATGACCTGTACATACTAAGATGTAAAACTTTCCATGAGAAGAGGGCTCAATAGGTCCAACAAAGTCAATACCCCACTTGTCAAAGGGTGTAATAACTATCTATTTCTATAGAGGTATTTCATTAGTTGTTGTGGGATGTCCCATGCATTGACACCTATCACAATGCTAAGTATACTTTGTTGCATCCTTATGGAAAGTAGGCTAGTAGTACCTAGTTGTCAAGATTTTATAGGTTGTCCTCCTTGTAGCAAAGTATCATCCACATGGCTCATCATGGCACACCCAAAGGATGTCATAAGTTTCATCTTCTTGAATGCATCTCCTTGTGACCTAGTCTGATCTTGTATAAAACATAAATCCTAAGATCTAGGAGAAATTAAAACTCTTTTGAACTAATAGACAACACTAAATGGGACAAAAGTGAGGTGGTGTTCTCCTTGTAGCAAGGTGGTTTTCCAAGTATGCATACCATGGGTTAAATGAATCAATAGAAAATAAGTGTTCACTGATAAAATTATCATTAATTGCTATAGGATCATCTTGCACTTGTAGTCATGACAAGAAATCGGCTACTACATTAGTCTTGCCTAGTTTATCTATGATTTTTACATCAAACTCCTGCATGAGGAGTAACCAACGTACTAGTCTACCACTAATGGTAGGTTTATTATTTAAGTATTTGATAGCTGAATGATCAATATATATATATATATATATAATTACTTCATAGCTTGTAATCTAGTGCCTAAATTTGTTTAGTGCATACACAACTACTAACAACTCTATTTTAGTAATAGTACAATTCATTTTTGCACCTTGCAAATTTTTACGAATATAGTAAATTGCATGTTTAGTAATACCTTACTTTTGTCCCAAAACTACTCCAATAGCATAATTAGATGCATCTATGTGGATATGGAATGGGAGCTTCCAATCGAGTCCTGTAAGAATAGGTGTTGTTGTTAGACCATCTTTCAATTTTTGGAATAATGCTTCACATCTTCTATCCATGCAAATACAACCTCTTTCTTAAAAAAATTATATAATTGTTCTACTAGTTGTCTAAAATATTTTATGAAATTTTTGTAGTAACTAGCATGGTTGAGGAAATTTCTGACATCCTTCTGCTTAACCGATGTGGGAAGTGTGTTTATAACTACTATTTTTAGAGGATCCACCTAAATTCCAAAAGATGAAAGATGATGTCCCAAGACTACTCCTTCCTTCATCATTGTGTAGCACTTTTCCCTATTAAGAGAGAGATTATAACCTTGACATCTCTTAAGAACCTTTTCCAAGTTAGCTTGTGCTTCTTCAAATGTTGATCCATGAGTTAAAGTCATCCATATATATTTTAACACAATCAACAACAATGTCAGAGAAAATACCCAACACTACTCTTACATAATCCAAATGGAAAGACTAAATAAGAAAAGGTTCCCCAAGGATAGGTAAATGTTGTTTTGTCTTGATCTTCTAGTGATATGTGTATTTGATTATACCCACTGAAGCCACTTAGAAATGAGAAGTACTTTTTACCTATCGGATTATCAATCCCCTGGTCAAGAAAGGTAGTGGAAGGTGATCCTTCTTAGTGGCTTTATTAAGTTCTCTATAGTCAACATAGACTCTCCACTTTCCTCCTTTCTTTAGAACAATGACAAGAGGAGAAACCTACTAACTGTCAGAGATAGGATAAATAAACCCTACACTACAGAGTTTTTTCAACTTGGTCTTGGCTATATCTCTCAAAGCAGGGTTTATTTTTCTTTGGGCTTTCCTTACTAGCTTATATTTGGAGCTTATATTTTTTCTATGAGTATACAATTTTGGATCTAGGCCTATCATGTTAGTATAATCCCATGGAAAGGCTTGCTAGCTATCTTGTAAAATCTTGAAAATAATAGACATCTGAGACTTAATAAGTTTTTTATTAACATTCAATTCTCTTCTTGAAAAAATTTCAACTCTCCTTACTTGTTATAACATCAATACTTCTAATATAGATGGAGACTTTATCTCATGAGGTAGCAAAGTGTGAAGGTAATCAGGTGCTATATGAAACTCAAATGTGAATTGCTTGGGCAGAATTGTTAGAAGAGAATAATTTAGATCATTGCAAGATGACTCCCTAGAATCATATTTGTTTGTAAGGATTGCTACAAGAATTTCATCTTTTTCTTGGGAAACCATGAATGGATTTCTTTCAATGACCATGAATTTTAGCATAGATCTTGCTTCAAGAGAAAAATCTCCCAAATTAGGCTGGACAACTTCATCAAGTTAACTTTTGGGCTTTGCTAGAGAATACAAAGTTAACCTTTTGGTATTTATTCCATCTAATATGGTCATCTTCCTGAATGGCATACAATGAAAGCATCAACCGTGGCTAACGAAGGCCTTTGTAGGATTAATGGGTAATCCCCAAGAGTCTCTTTGGATGCCAAGACTATAAAATTTGAAGGGTACTCTAATTAATCTAGAGTAACAACAATATCTTCAACCATACCATCAGGCTTGATTGTGGAATTATTAGCTAAATATAATATAGTTAGCGTGTCCTACAAACCAATGATACTAAGCCTCAATAGAACTTTTTTAGTTATAACATTAATAGATGCTCCTAATCCAATTAAAACATTATGAATTTGGGCACCATTAATGAAGATGGTTACAACTGTACTTCCTAGGTCTAAATACTTAGGAATGAAAACTTTACTTAACATGAGATTAGAGAGATGGCCTAAGACATAGAAAGTATTAGGGTCTTTCTTTTTTCCTTCTACGCTACTTGATATAGGATTCTTTAATTTCTTTGGTATAGACTAGAATTTCCTTAAGTGCATCCAACAAGGGAATTTGAACTATCATTTGTTTGAGTTGATCTATCAAATTAGTGGCAACTAGATTTTCTTTTAGAGGCACATCTTGAGACAATCTTTGTAGATAAAGAGGAGTCTTAGGTACTAGTGTCATTTGAGAAATTTATGGAAGATTAGTTGGCTAACTCATCAATATATCCTTAGTATGATCAAATTTTATTATTATTGGCTCTTTAGGTGTAGGTAGTGTAGTTCTTGATCTAAGATGAATATCATTTATATGCAAGGAATAGGCCTACTACTTACTATTAGGATTTGGAGTTGGTTGAGTTGGAAATTGAGTTGGACTTTGAGGAGTGTTATTTGCTATAGGATGTGGTGGCATAATAACTTGCTACTGAGGTGGAGGCATTAGTGTTGATTGTTAATTAGGTCCCCCTTAAGGTTGTGGTTGCTAATTACCCTAAGGTGGCCATTAGTTATTGTACTATGGCTAATGATAGAAGTTATATTATTGTGGGTATGGATTAAATGGTGGTTTCTATTGATAGGCTTTACTATAGTATGGCTATTCATTGGACAAATCATGATTCCAATTTTAACCTTGAGGAGAAAATTTGTGGGGGTTTTTGTTTAGCCAACAGCTACTATTATTATTAAAAACACTATTTAGTGGGTCCAAAGGTATACCTTGTCTTTGAGAGCTTGGATTCCTTTGAGAAACATAGAAAATCTCTCCATTTTCCTCATCTATGGATTTTAACTTGGTGGGTATTGAATTAACATCCACAGATGCAACCATCTTACATTTTCAATTTCTTTTCCTCTCTCTACAATGAGTACAATAATTAACAAGCATAGTATTTGACTCCTCCATCTTCCTCCTTGCTTGCATACTATTCAGCTAAGTGGTGAGATCATTAATGATGTCCTACTTAAAATTAGATAGTAGATTAGATAGATCCATTTTAGATGCCCTAGAACCACCATTAGACTTACATGGTAAATTTATAAGTCCTCTACCCTTCTTCAAGGTGGCCCTTGAGTAATTTCCACATAAATTCATTATGTCTACCCATGCTTTTTACATGATATCACCTCTTTCTATCAGGTCTAAAACCTCAATGCTTCTATCATTCACACCTTTCAAGAAGAGATGCTTCTAGGATGCCTCATTTAGCTAGTATTGAGGATCACAATGTAGGTTAAATATATATTTGGATACATAATCCTCCAATGTTTCATCCTCCTTTGGAGACATATTAAAGATTTCATCTCCTTTCAAATCTTGGCCTCTATAGTACTCTTTATACTTTTAAAGAAACATTGTACACATGGCATCCCAATCTGCTACAAAATTAGCACCCAACCACATGAACCATCTTAAAGCAGCTTCTTTTAGAGTTGATGGGAAAAAATTTAGCTTGCTGGCATCAATGGTATAGTCATATGTAACTCCAACAAATAATATCAAATTCAAAGAGAAAGGTCTTAGGGTCTTCTATTAAGAGGACATAAAATTAAGGAAGTACAACATAAGAGATATTTTTTAGATTCTTGTTGCCTTGCTGTTGAGGTATAGGAAAAGGGAAGGGAACTTGAGTAACCATTCTAGGAGCTTGATATACAACAAGAACAAGAGAATTATCTTGATATTTAGTTTTAGCAAATAGGTCATTCAAATGTAGTGATTCTCCAGATGATGAAGAGGATATAACTTCCTAAGCATTAGAAAATGGATTTTCAAGGGGTTCTTCTTCTTCATTCTCACTTTGTAGGTCTTCAATTTGAGGATTAAATAAACCAAATTGTTCTCCTTGATAGTTATGTGGAAGAAATATCCCAAGGTGATCTCTTCTTCTATACATAAAAGTGCTTACTAAAATACTAAATTAAAACTAAGACTATTAACTACAAGGACTAGTTTGAATTAACACCATCCCCAACAACAATACCAAAAATGCTTGGCCAAGCAATGGTATCAGAAACCTAAAGCAATGGACTACTTAAGTCAGGATTAGACAACCCAAATGACTCCTTAATGCACTATTCAGTCTCATTTAATTATTGACTCAGGATGTAAACTTGGAATGGCACATGCAAAGTATATGCTTCAAACTTCCTCTTCTAAGCCTATTTAAGGAATTTAGATGCTTATGCTTTAGGGAAATGAAACTAAAACTAATTAGTCAATGTATTCTAATAAAAGAAAGAAATTGCAGGTAGAAACTACTCTAATTGACTATGTTGTAGGAACAAGCTACTAATTCTGGTATTAGTGACTGCGGGAAAAAAAAAGTTTTAAAACATAAAAAAATAAATAGGAAATGAACTCTATACAAACAAAGAAATTCACTCATCAAGTGGGCCCCCTTGAATGAGTTAATGGAAAATACAATCAATATGAAAGTTGAAAACTTGAGCTGAACATTCTATTCATATATAAAAATAATTACACTTGACTGGAATAGTATGTGAGAGTTCTCTATTAAAACCAGTTTTCTCAAGTAACCTCCCAAAAGAGTCACATCAGTTGATTATTTGAAATGAAACTACCACTAACTCCCTAAACCTACAATCACTTCATAATGAGTATCAGTTACAACTCATAAAGTGTCATAAGAAAAAATTATTGATAATGAATAATCCCAAAAGATAGTGCACACTAAATCTACATGTTGCATTCAACATAAGGCATTAAATTTCTTAGGAAGATTCTTCAATCATAGTTGCTTTTGATAACTATTGCACTAGTATGCCACTCCTTGAATATCCATGATCAACTCCTACAAGATAATTAATAGACACACACATCCAACCATATACATATACATATACATATACATACATACATACATACATACATACATACATACATAGATATATATATATATATATATATTCATATCATCAATATTAGGAAAATATGTTAGTCTTAATTATCATTCTGGCGAACCTATAGCTATAGGAGATAACTACCCAAAACATAGCTTAAGAGAGTAAATGTCCATTAACATATATAACTATTATATTCACCATTTTTGTCCATGAAATTACGTAGATTTTAGGTCTTTAAAATATCTACATTACCTCTTATGTTCACACACATATAATCATATACATGGAAACCATAAGTTCAAAAACCAAAAATGTATGTCTATGTGCAATCAAATGTCTTAGAAAGCGGATAAAATGTAGTGAAAAAGATGACTAATTTAGGAGCACATCGGAGGTTACTCTTTTGTTTTTCTCTATCATCAATTCATCCTATGAGCATATAAAAAAGACTTATGATGTTCCTAATGATCTCTCAAAATTTGATGATAAGAGAATTGAACTACATGATCATTAATTATCTAGACTACTATAGGGGTGTTACTTTTAGACTTTTCCCACATGCCATAGACAAAAACAATAAATTGAAAGGTAAGGAGGAATGGGCCCAATAATTGAATGACTTTTTCTATTTAAGGATAAATAGAGTCATAAATGAGAAAGGAAATGCATGCCGACCAACTACTACTAAAGGAATTCTATAAGGAAATATTTTGTTGAGATTGAAAAAGTTGGAGAATATGTTATGAAGAAGAAACATTACATTCTATAATTTAATTGAATAGATGACACACAGTTTGACAAGTGGATGGTAGAACTCATTGATGCAAAGTAGTTGGAACATTTTTGAAACTGATGATGAAGATAAGGAATAAGATGAAGTATAAATTATTGATACATTAGTGAAAGACGAAGAGGACAAAGGTGAGCAACCAATTGTAGTTGCAAGAATAAAAATCCAAAGTAGTCACTTTCAAGTGGAAGAATCAGATATAAATATTATCTTATTAGTTCATGATGACATAAATGGAGAACCTCGAGTTGGAGTAAGCCTAAAAAAGTAAAGACAAATACATCACAATTAATCCCATTGGCTACATCCTCTAAGGAACTACAAGAACAATAAAACCAATCATCAAATTTTCACTAGCAAAGACACGCAATCAGAGATGCAACAGAAAGTGGTCCCACCAAAGAATATTCATAATGAAAGACATTTTGTTGCACAAATTTTTATCCTTTATGATAGTATCAATGAAAATATTTTTTGTCTTAAGGAAAGCTATTAGTTCTCTATTGAAGCTTGTTACAACTCACCCTATATAAGTGGGATCCCAAGGTTAGAGAAAAACTTAGAGTTATTGCATAATTTTAGTTTTACTAAGTTTTGTTTAGTCTGGTCCTTGGTGCAAACTTTATGATGTGTTTTCTCTGTAAATATCTGAGAGTATATTGATGTTAGAGGATCTTGATGTCTTTTCTTCTATCATTTTTAGTTCTATTACAATTGTTAGACAATTTTCAAATGAAATTTATACAAAGATGAACTATCTTTTCTCCTTGAACCTGGTCTCCATTTTTATTACCTAGTTATATTGAAATTGCATGAGGAAACCTTATTCAATTGAATGCAATTAGGCTAAGTTGTATATCATTTTACTATTTCTTTAATTTAATGAATTAGGTAAATGATTCAGTGAATATGATAGGATATCCATGGTAGTAGAGAGGATATGTGTAAGAATGAGTTTCAGTGAGAATTACTAATAACATTGGTTTTAATGCAGTTAATTAGGTCCATAAATTGGATAAACTCTGAATCCTAATGGATGAAGCACTGATCAATTAGTTCAATCTACATATGAAGAAACCATGAATAAGCATCAAGTTTAAACTCAAAAACATTTTTACTTTATTGTTTGAAGAATCTCAATACTGGTCAGCACTTGTTTACATTTGATCTCTGAGTCTTAGTTAGCTGCTATTGCACATAATTATTTGTAGATCTAAGAAGAATTCTGACCTATATAATATAAGGGATGTGTATTTTAATATAATTTCTTGTAATGAGTGAAGAGTGTATTTAATATCATGTTGTAAAATCTTTCATCCCTCAAGTATGCCCACCTTGGTTTTGCAGAGCCAAAAGAGTAGAAAATACCTCATGATTTTGATGAAGTTGGGTCCATATTTCAAGCACATATGACTACTTATAGGAAGTAGCTGATCCTTAGGTTGTTGTGATCTTTATTATCTTGTTATTAATTAAGTAATTGTTTCTTAATAGTTTAAAAACACCAACATTGAGAAAGTTGAAAATTTTTAGGCAAAAGGACATGAATTTAAAGGAGTATATCCAGGAATTCTATAGATTGGACATTGGACTTCGACATATGGATGTTGACGTGGAGAAATTTTCAAGGTACATAAATGGAATGAAATTTAGAATTCAAGATGATATAAATTTTGTGAAATTGGAGAGTGTGGAAGAAGCATATCAGTATACCTTAAAATCTAAGGAGATCTTGACAAAGAAGCATGAGAAAAGAGAAAGAGATAGAGGTGGTAGATTCCACAAAGGAAGAGTTAGATTTTTGGATAAGATGTCAGATCTAATAATTCTATTCAAAATAAAGGAAAATATAAATGAAAGAATGGTGACAAAGTCAAGACTAAATGGAAAGATGGTAATTCTTATCGAGAAGGTACTAGTTCTTATTGAGTAAGAGGTAATTCTTATTCAAGAGGTGGTTTTTGTGGTAACTATTTTAGATGTGTAAAAGAAGATCATAGGTCCTTTGAGTGTAAATACCCTAGTGAGAATGAATAAGGTAACATAAATGTTGTCATTCAAGGAGACTTTGAGGGTTCACCAAGTGGACCTTAGATTGAAGGTGAGAAGGACTTTATGGAACAAAGGAATTGATGAGGAACCTTTCCTATGTAGAAGTCTTTTCAAGACCAAAAGTAAGATGAATTGAAAATGCTTCAATGTAATAATGGATAGTGGAAGTTCAAAAAAATTTACGTTAGAGGAGCTAGTTATAGAGTTGTATTTGTGAAGGTCGAAGCATCCTAAACCATATCGTGTTTCATGTATGAGAGATGAGCATAAGATATTGCTAAGTGAACAATATATTGTGAAGTTCAAGATTGACAATTACTTTGGTGAGGTTCTATGTGATGTTATGCCTATGGAATTTTATCATATTTTTTTGGGTAGACCTTGGCAATATGATCTATATTTGATACATGATTAAAGATTGAATCAATATATTGTTTGTGTGTGTGGGAGAAACAAAGTATTGTTTCCTTTGATTGAAAGTCGAAATGAGGTTAATTGGACTACTACTCAAGTTTGTATGGTCAATGGAAAGAAATTTGAAAAGAAAATAAAGAAGAACTAAATCTATGTTTCCATAATTCCTAGAAGGCCAAGTTGTGCCAGTAGTAATCATGGGGCATAAACTAGTGATGATCAATTGACAACCACTAATAATTGAGTGACAAAGGTTAGTAGTAACTAAGTGAAAAAGAATCTAGTAGTGTTTCCTAAGTGCTAGTGGAAACTAAAAGGTTATTGAATGAGTACAAGGGGATTGTTTTTGTCACAAAAGTTTGTACCCTTGCCTAAAGTTTGACCTAAAGGAAACCTTGCAAAACATTGAAACAATCTCCAAGTTGTAGGACTTAAACAATGAGAATGAGTCTTTAGAGAAGGCCAACTTCCTCACTATTAGGATGGACCTAACTACTTATTTGAAGGAGAGGGGAGAAGGAAATGCATGAAATCAAACTACCAAGTCTAATATAGAGGGGTGATACACCAAAGAGTGTGTCCAATCTTATGTCTACCTATAACTACACAGTTCATCAGTATAATACTAAAGTACACAGATTCAATCTTTTCTTTAACTCAACAACCACATGTAGATCAAAAACCAATAGAATGTTATGAGGAAGGAGCTTCACTCTATCATTCAAAGGAGAAATAGATACATGTTGAAGAAGGGAAGAAACAAATTAATAGAAGGAAAGAAGATATTGCACAATAAATTAATGGAAGAAAGAGGAACAACAAAGAAGTATATCCACTTAGAGACAAAGTAAATTACAGTAGTAGAGTATAAAATGTAGCTGATACAAACCAGAGAAGAGATGGACCCTTTGAAAGAGCTACAAAATTTTCCTCCATAGCTTAGATATAATTGAGAAGACTTCAACTAAAACTCTAAAACTCAACCACAATCTTCAAGATGTAAAGAACAATAACTACTTACTTGATGAAGATTTGATTAGAAGCATGTCCCTATGTAGAAAACCTAATATTTTACAAGAAACTCGAGCCCTAAAGAGACATGAATGATGACCATAATAATCTGACCTATAGATGGATAACCATGGTGGTGGTAGAATGAAATTTTTATTTATCAGGCATAGAGAACACCAAAAAAGATGTTTGCATGTTATCAAAGGATTTTTATGCCATTAATGAGCTACTTGATAGTGTTTACAATAGCACTAGGTCAGTTGTGTCATCAAGTCAATTGAATTTAATAGTTAACCTCAACATTTGGCCTGATATTTTTGAATAATTCTACATATTCATCCTATTTTTTTCTAGCTATCATGTCGAGCATTAATGATGCAGGGATTCTCTTGTTCACTACTTCACAACTGCTTTTCTTCATTGATTGCATGGCTTTGCAAAACTATGACTTCCAACTGCTATGTAAGGATTTTGACATTGTACTTTCCTCTAATTGCTAGTTCACAACCCCTTTTTCTTTGTTGACTATTTGGTAATGCAAAATGGTGATATCTCCATTTTAACCCTTATCACTCCTTCCCAACCACTCACCACATTAATTTACTAACTGTTGCAACCTAATGATGATCATCATAATGACCTTTTTGTAACATCTCCATGGTTTAGATCTTTTCATCTCCATCACCTATGATATTGTGAAGACCCTCAAACTAACCTAATCATGACTTTACAACTACCAGACACAAAGATTGTTCTAAATCAATCAATGTTGCAAATACTATTCTGACTAACTTCCACTTCTCTTCATAGCTTCACAAGAAAAGTCATTAATTTTTGATGAAAACTTGTGTGAGTGTGATTTATAAGTTATTGCCACTTCTCAACTCTAACCTCAAGTTAACCATAACTCTCTGTGAATATGTAATGGTAAAAATTTTGAATGTATGTGATGCAGGAGCATCCAGAGGTATAAGGGAAATCCTATGTCACCCAAAAAAAATATACTTAGACTTAGTTTTTGTTTCATGTGTTTTCATTTTTGGATACCCATTTGGGTCAAATAAAGGTTCCAACTCTCACAGTTCCACTATCAGTGTGCAGATATGACTGATACAATGAGAGGAGATAAAAAGGGATTTTAAGTGGACAGATGGAGTTGATAAGAGTTTTGAGACTCTAAAACAAGAGTTTGTTGAGTTACCTATATTGGCTTTACCTAATTTAAATAATATATATCATGTTGAATGTGATACAAGTGGTATTGCAATAGGAGTTGTGTTAAGTAAAGAAGATATATGTACTACTTTCTCTAGTGAGTTGTTGAATGATGCTAAAAGGAATTATTTTTTATATGATCAAGAGTTTTATGTTATTGTTCAAGGCTTGATGAAGTGGAGATATTATTCAATCCCTAAGAAGTTTGTGTTGTATATTGATCATAAAGTTTTACAATATCTAGGAATTACACATAAGTTCAATGAGAGACATATGAAATGTGTTGATTATTTGTAGAGTTTCACATTCATGATCAAGCACAAGAGTGGAGTCACTAATTGAGTTTCTAATGCATTAAGCAGAAGACATTCTTTGTTGACTAAGATGAAGGTTGAAGTTCTTGGTTTTGATGAAATGATGGAATTGTATGATATTGACTTTTATTTTTCTAAGGCATTGAGATAGTGTATAGCACCAACTTTATCATATCACATGAGTAACTATGATAGGTATTTTACTTAAGAAAGTATGTTGTTCAAAGGAATCTAGTTGTATAACTACTGTGAGAGTTAATTTGAGTAAGGAAAAGTATTGTAGTGGTTTGGGTGGACATTTTGGTATTGATAAGACATTGAATTTTCTTAAGGATAAGTATTATTAGTCACAAATGTATAATGATGCTCAAAATTTTGTTCCTAAGAAACCTTGGAGTGACATTAGTATTTTTTTTGTTCTTTGATTACCTAAGATAGAAAGAGAGTATGAATCCATTTTTTTTTTTATTGTGGATAAATTTTATTAGATGGCCCATTTCATACCATGTAAGAAGAAATTAGATACTATGCATGTTGCTAGGATTTTATTCAAAGAGATTGTTAGATTGCATGGATTACCAAAATGTATTATTTCTGATAGAGATAGTAATTTTGTTGGTTATTTTTGGAGGACTTTTTGCAAGAAGATGGGTACTAAGTTAAAATTTAGTTCTACATTCTATCCATAGATAGATGGAAAAATAAAGGTTGTGAATAGAAGCTTGGATAATTTTTTGAGATGTTTATTTGGAGATAACATGAGTAAGTGGGATATTGTATTGGCACAAGATGAGTTTACATATAATAATTATGTGAATAGGAGTAGAGGAAAAACAAATTTTAACATTATTTCTAGATTACAACCTATAGGAATATTAGACTTGAGGGATGTTGCTAGTGAAGAAAAGAGAACTATTGAAGGTGAGGAATTTGCTGATTTTATGAAGTCTTTGCATGAGGAAGTAAAATTGAATTTGGAAAAAAGTAATTAGAAGTATAAGGGAAATACTGATAAGTCTTTGAGACATCATGTTTTTGAAGTTGGTGATGAGGTGGTGGTTCATTTGAAGAATGAAATATTTCCTATTGGAACATATAGTAGGCTAGAAATGAAGAAATTTGGAACTTGTAAGATCTTGAGGAAGTTTGATAGTTGTAATTCTTGTGAAGTTGATCTACCTACTGACATGGATACATCTCTTATATTTAGTGTTTCTAATTTCTACAAGTATCATGAGCTAGATGATGAAGTTGTATCAAATGATTATGAAGTAGATTAAAGAGCTTGAACAAGTATTGGATTAGAGAGTTGGTAAAAGGAAAAGAGGAAAAGATTACTATGAGCATTTTGTGAAGTGGAAGAATAGACCAGTTGGATTCAACTTAGTGTTGGAATATTCAAATATGGAAAGTATACTTATGAGAGGTGTGGGGGGGAGGGGGGCGGGGAGGTGGTGAATCAGAAGTATCACACTTTAACCAATAAAACTTTTAACTGAAAGTAAATTGCATGCATATAGACACATCAAGTAAACATGAAACTAAGACATGCATCAACAACACATAACACAAGAATTTGGTAACCTAGAAACCCTCCAAAAATAAGAAGGTAAAATTGAGGTGGGGATGATACCCACAAAAATCACTGCAGTATTATTGTTCAACCACTTCTGATGGTCTGCCCTATTAAAGGCTTTACACTATGTCAATAGAGACCTGGTTAAAGGATTTACAAAAACTTAACATGAAGTGTCACCCTATTAAAGGATTTAATCACCTTTTGATAAGGATCTAAAAATAGTTGTTAAGCCAACCTATCTACATAGGATTTCCTTTCTAATACAATGGTAAGAGAGTATTAGGTATTATAAACTTGATAGTTTGCAATCCTTGATTGTTCAATGTAGGCACTTGATCTGGCTCTCTCTCTGATTTTGATCCTCTCAAATTTGATTTTTGTTCATCTCCTTTTCTTTGTTCTAATCAACTAAATATTGAATTGCTGCTCTTACTCTCTATGTCTTCTTTCACTAAATTCCACTATGTTTTTCCCTTAACATTGTTCTCCTTCTTTTTCATCTATATTACAGTGAGACTTTTGTCTTCCTTAAAAAGACTTCAAAGAGTTAGGGTTATATATTGATCTACAATCCACATTTAATCTCAATTCTTTGCTCAATACTTGCCTTTTGCTGATTGGTTGCATGCCTTTCCAATTTTCCAATTGGCTGCATGCAGATTGCATAGGAAATGTAAAAGATTTGTTCTTATCTCTAAATCTTTCAAGATTTACCTTGTGTCAGCTACAAAAATGGTTTACATCATAGTTTTTGCAATTACAAACTCTTATGTTGATATTCTGAGTTACTCGGCTCATCAGGCATTATTGATGCTCAGCACATGTTGTTTCTTGGATAGCTCGACACCTAAACAAAACTATATCACTCGGCACCTTATATTACTCAGCACTTAATATTACTTGGCACTTAATATTACTGGGCACTTGATATCACTCAGCACTTGATATTACTTGGCACTTGATATCACTCAGCACTTGATATCACTCGACACTTGATTTTACTCAACACTTGATAAAATTGGATTGCTCGATACATGACTGTGACTTAGCTCCTACTCTTTTCTCGGCATGTATAGTGAAAAATGGTTAAGTGTATTGACACTCAACTATCAAAATTATTCTTTAAACCAATAATCTCCCCCTTTGACATGAGTGGCAAAAACACTTAACTAAGATCCTGTGATCTTGACATTATTTCATGCATCCTCTTATTTACTCAAAAAATTTTAAGAACAAATAAAAATATACCTTATGACTCCTTGTGAGTTGATTATGCCTTGTTCACTTAGTAACTTCTATCCTGTTTCTACAATCTGACCAATATGTTAGAATGTTATATCAAAATTTGTCAAAATTTTCAAAATTCTCTTCAAAATTCTCCCCCATACTTAATCTCTACTTAACTCAATTCTCCCCCATACTTAATCTCCCCCTTTTTGACACTTATATCAAGGGTTCTATAGGGAAATGCCATATTTTGCCAAAAAAGTACTATTTACTTCAAGGAGTACCTTCAGAGTTGCATCCCAATTTGCTAGTGCAACATCCAATGACTTATATTGGATGGCAATCTCTGCTGCTAGGTGTACAAGTCCGTCAGATGTGGAAATATTAGGGTCTTTCTTGAGGACTATCTCTATATACATTTGCTCCTTGTGAAGTATTTCTAAATGAGGAGTGATTGAGGATTGAATTTGCATCAATTTGGCTTTGGTGGTTGCCTCCTCTACTACTAAGATAGCTAACTCTCTTTGTGTGTGAAGCAATTGGGAAAAATGCTTCTCACTTTGAGTTGGATTCATAGGGAGTTGCATGCTAGAAATCTTCAAATTTCTCTCCAAGCTCAGTATTCTCTAGCTAGTGTCCTATGTGAATGTCAAAAAATCACACAACTTGTTGTACAGGGAAAATATGTTTCCAAGTACAATTTTGACTATTTCAATTTTGTTAGCTAGTTCCACTTGTGATAGTTCTATATCACTGAATATTTTCTCATTACCTTGCTTTGAAACTTTCTCTCTAACCATTCCAATAATTTGGCATTTGTTTCTTGGTCTTCACTAGTCACCTTGTCAACTATATCAGATAGTTGCTCTATGATTGGCCTTGACTCATCTAGAGACTGTAAGCTAAAAGATTCTATGTATATGTCTTTGATTTCATTCAAGGTATGCTTTTTCTTGTGTTCTCTTCTTAGTGCTTCTTGTCTCCTTCTTGTATCCAATGCACTCTAAATTTCATTGATCTTCTCTTCAGTGAGAGTGTTGGATCCATAGTATAGAATCCTTATTTTTTCATCAAGCTCAGGAACTCCATAGTGAAGTTTCCTAACTACCCTTGATGAGCTCGAGCCTCATGTTTTAATTTGTAATGGTAACCTATCAGTGCTCAACTACTATAGAGTCTATTTTGGAGTACCAAATTTGGGCAATGCAACCAATGTTTGTATTGCAGACTCCTCCTTCTTACTTGTCTCATCTTTTTCTTTAGGTTGTTTATCATTTTGGTGATCAATAAGTGGGGTTGAACTTATTGGCTGTTCAGATATTTCTTTGACTTCCCCTGCTATTGCACTCAGAATCTAAAGTGTATTAGTGACTACACTTGGTAGAGGTGGTGGACAAAGGAATAGAATACTAGTAGGTTGTATGGTCAAAGGTTGTTCTTGTGTTTTCACCTTGACTACCTTTGTTTCAGCTACTGGATTCTGCAATTCATCAACACTGACCAATACAAGATTTGAACACAATTTTGCTACTAGTGTTGATTGGTCAAGGATTTCTAAATCCTCTGCAGTTAATGGATTGATGTTTGGACTAGAAGTGTCTATAACATCCTTGATTTTGATAATCTCTATAGGTGTGATGATGGCATGAGGAGGACTAGGAGGGGATACATGTGTGTCTTGCGCACTTTGATCTTGTTGCTTAGTTGTATCTTTCTCTTCCTCTTTCTCCTCTATATTTGCCTCTTCATCTTCCTTTTCTTCTTCAACCTTCTTCTCTACTTGTTCATTTTCTTTTTCTTTAACTTCTAATGCCTTCATCTTCTTTTTCTTGGCACTTGCCTCTGCCTTATATGCTTCATTGCATACATCTTCTATTTTCTTGTAAACTATCCTCCACAATCTTGTGGACTTTGTAATGACATCCTCAATTTTGTTTTGCAAAATGCTGAAAGCTCTATGTTTGGGAGTGAATCTATTGTTATGCCTCTTGACTACATTTTTTATTTGATCCTTAGTTAAATCAGGCAACGATCTGGCTAATGTTGATTCCCTTATCTCCCTTTCCATTTGCAAACAAAAATTCCATTTATCCTCTACAATTTTGTACAATTCCTTAGGCATTGATTCATCTAACTCTAGAAGTGTATGCTTATACTCAGCCATCATAGAATACACTAATTCCTCTAACTTATTTTGTTCCTCCTTGGTGAGCTTAGAAAAATTTAGGTTCTTTAAACCTTTCAAATCATCATTCTTAATCTTTGTGCATAATTTATTAATAGTAGTTTGAGGTTTGTGACTTACCACTTGAAATTGTTTGTTGTCCTCTGACTCAATCTTCTCTTCATCTATTTGCAGTTGGGCAAAAAATTCTCTTCTCTTCTTTGGCTCGGTAGTAGTCTTCTTTGAGGTTTTCTTATTCTCTTTTGTCTCCTCCTAGGCTTTTTGTGTTGCAGCCCTTGTAGTAGGTCTCTTTGGTGCAGGAGTAGCTACTTTCTTTGCCTTGGGTTGAGGAGCAGGAGGAGTTGTGGCCTTTCTTTTTGTGACCTTGGTTCTAACTTGTGCTTCCTCAGCTTCTTCTTCCTTAGCACTTTCCTCTTTATCTTCTCCTAACCCTTGAGTTAGACATTGAGGTTCATCACCCTCATCTTCAATGTCTTCTTCTTCCTCTTTTGCTATTCCTTCTCCTTCAACACCAAATTTTCTCTTGATTTTCCTTACGATTTTTTCTTTCTTCTTTACTGATGAGGTAGTCTTCAAATCTGTTACCACCCTTGATTTTACAACATCATAAGTTCCAAAGGCTTTTGCATTCTTGTCAACTTCTTCTACAAGGAGGGTTGTTATTGCTGCAAAGGCTTGATCAATATCGAATTCATAACCTAGTGGCTTAAGCCATCTCACTCTAGGTATGACTACCTACATATAAGTATAATCAATATCTACAAGAAAGAAAATGTCTTTTTCATATTTCTCAGTCAATGAGACTAGAATCTTCATTCTTTGTTTCATGGACTATTTGAAGTCCTCAAAGTAACTAGTCATTTGGGCATAAAAATTATCACCCATCTATTCAATATATCCATTGATCTATTCAACAATTGTTTTATCTGGATTCCATTTCACCTTACCTATAGAAGGGAACTCTTTCATCAGATAGAAAAACATGCACACCAAAATTGATCCAAATTTGCACTGAGCTCCTTTGCTCTTCCTTATAGCTCCCAATTTTTCATTAATTTGTTGAAACATGAGCTCTGCTAGATCATATGTATGATCCCTTTTAACCAATTTGTATGCAACATCAACTGCTATACAAGGTACACTATTTAACCTACTTGACTAATAGAATTTGTGTGAAATGATTCTCACAATAGAATCTAGTAGGGGTTCTGTTATTGTATCAATAGTCATTCCCTTATTGTTCCATTTAGCACCTGTGTTTCTCTCTATTTTTTCCTTTTTGTCACTACGTAGGGTCATTGGCTGATCTAGGGTTGGAATACCAGCAACCTTATGAATATTTTTCTTGGTAAATTTCACTGGCCCTGATTCTAACCAAAAGGCTCCATCATGTATTCTACTCAAAACTATGCATACTGATTCAACTTTGAAAATAATTGAAAACTCTAGGTTTTAGTCAATCCTTTTCTCTCGACTATTGAGAACTCCTCTTTTAGTATTTTGTTCTCACATAGTTTGTCATATGCATTGTAAATTTCTATATCTCCTATGGCTCCAATTTTGCAGTTATAGCATCTACAAATATCTTGGACCATGACAACTTTATCAAAAATAACTGATAGTGCACCTGCGGGATCATTCTTGTATGCAACTTTTGGAATGGGCTTGAATTTTGGTTGCTTAACTTCATTACTAACCAATTTTATGTCATGACTCTCCTTGCCCTTAGTGGTTCTATACCTAGATGCCATTGTTTGCCAAACTAGGGTTTATAGTTTAAAAAAAGGTTATAAAACACTACATAGCTTGGTACACAAGTAAAATAGCTCAAATCGATGAAACTCGTGCTGAATCACTATGGAAATCTTTGCAAATAGCTTCTGAGCTAGCCTTGATCTTCTGTGCTCTTCTTGTCTTTTCTTCGCATTTGAATGGTGAGAAGTGATCAAAAATTGAACTATGTACCCTTCAAAATAGAGCAATTAATGCTTAGTGCAATGACAACTATCTACTCGGCACCTAAAGGATTTCAACATGACTCAGCACCCATTGTGTTTCACTTTTCTCGGCATTATCTATCAACTCGGTCACTGTTAGCAACTCGACACTTGAAGACAACTTTGGAAGATTTTGCAAGACTCTCAATTTTGACTTAGTATCTTTTCTTATGTTGATTTCTTCTTTGTAGTTCTTCTATGTCTTGGGACTGATGTATGATATAACTTAGTATATTAGTCCCACACACCCATTCTTGCTTAATTAGATGAAGTGTGATCACTTGAACCATTAGGTGAAGTGATCTCTGCACTTGATGTGGTGCACTCATCTTTCTTCTTCCATGTCTTATTCATCTCACTTCTAATGTGTTCAACATCTATCTTTGCCTTTCCATTGTTGAACTCAAAACTTGGTGCCTTTGACCTTGTTGGGCAATTCTTGCTGACATGACTAGTTTTCAAGCAACTAAAACATGTGGTTTAACTCAACCATCTTTTATAGTTCCCCCCAAAATGTGTTCTTATGCAATTCTAGGGTATATGTCCATATTCTTGACAATAGTGACAACTATACCTGGTGTTGTAATCCCAATAGTAGTGATTTTCATGGTTTGATGTCTTTGCTAGTTTATTTGATGTCTACATAGGCTTTGATTTGCATTCAAAAGCTCTATGTCCATACTTCTTGTAGTTATGGCAGTGACCCTCAAATCTTGATGTCTTAATAGTCTTGATTCTACATTCATGTGCTTGATGACCTTGCTTTTTGCACTTATGAAAATAGTTTACACTCTTATGCTTATCATGTTGATGGGCATTCTTGCTTCTACATACATTAGATGTATGTCCTTTCTTTCCATAGAAATGACATGTAAGTTTGGCACTTTTACCTTTGATGTTCCTTTCTTCTGCTACCTTGGATGTCTCTCCTTCTTTGATGTTAGAATATCCTAGTCCTGAAGTGTCACTGCTAGACCTTGGGGATTTCAGTAATTGCTCAAAATACTTGATGGCTTCATTGAGTTTGTTGAAGCTTTCTAAAATTTCCTTTTCTCTTCTCAACTCATTCTGTAATTGTTCATTCTACATCTTTATTGTAGAGATCTCAATGTCTTCAGTGTATCCATCTACATGTTTGAAATCCTTGTCAATTCAGTACATTTTTCTTCAAGTCTGTTTGCAAGATTTCTTTTGTCATTTTCCATCATGACTTTATCTTCAACTACTCTTTTCTTTTGTTCAATGATTTCACATATTATTATGGCCTCTGATTCATGTTCCATCTTGAGAGATCTTATCTCATCTACTTGAACTTTGTTTTTCTCCATCTGTTCTGCAATTGTTGCATCAAACTCTTTAGTATCTCCATTGGCAAATATATTTGTGGTATCTCAATTTATCTCTAACTTCCTCCAAGCTATGCAGAGCAATTTGCACATCTATCACCTAGTTTTCAATGATCTTTTCGAGTTTGAAAGCTTCCATCTTTAGATCTTTTCCTTCAAGCTGTTAGGCATTTTCTTGTGAGAACCTTGATGTTCTGATACCAATTGTTGGAATATTCAAATATGGAAAGTATATTTAGGGGGGGGGGGGGGGCGTGAATCACAAGTATCACACTTTAACCAATAAAATTTTTAACTAAAAGTAAATTGGATGCATGTAGACACATCAAGTAAACATGAAACTAAGACATGCATCAACAACACATAACACTAGAATTTGGTAACCTAGAAACCCTCCAAAAATAAGAAGGTAAAACTAGGGTGGGGATGATACCCACAAAAATCACTACAGTATTATTGTTGAACCACTTCTGATGGTCTACCTTATTAAAGGCCTGCCCTGGTAAAGGCTTTGCACTGTGTCAATAGTGAGCTGGTTAAAGGATTTACAAACACTTAACATGAAGTGTCACACCATTAAAGGATTTAATCACCTTTTGATAAGGATCTACAAATAGCTATTAAGCCAACCTATCTACATAGGATTTCCTTTCTAATACAATGGTAAGAGAGTATTAGGTATTATAAACCTAATAGTTTGCAATCCTTGATTGCTGAATGTAGGCACTTGTTCTGGCTCTCTCTCTAATTCTAATCTTCTAAGATTTGATTTTTGTTCATCTCCTTTGCTTTATTCTGATCAAGTGAATATTGAATTGTTGCTCTTACTCTGTATGTCTTCTTTCACTGAATTCCACTATGTTTTTCCCTTAACACTGTTCTCCTTTTTCATCTCTATTACAGTGAGACTGTTGTCTTCCTTAAAAAGACTTCGAAGACTTAGGGTTAGATATGGATCTACCATCCACATTGAATCTCAATTCTCTTCTCAATACTTGCCTTTTGCTAATTGGTTGCATGCCTTTCCAATTTTCTAATTGGCTGCATGCAAATTGCGTAGGAAATGTAAACGATTTGTTCTTATCTCTAGATCTTTCGAGATTTACCTTGTGTTGGCTACAAAAATGGTTTACATCATAGTTTTTGCAATTACAAACTCTTATCCTGATATTTTGATTTACTTGGCTCATGAAGCATTACTGATGCTCGGCACATGTTGTTTCTTGGATAGCTTGGCACCTAAACAAAATTGTATCACTCAGTACCTTATATTACTTGGCACTTAATATTACTTGGCACTTAATCTTAATTTGCACTTGATATTACTAAGAACTTGATATTACCTGACACTTGATATTACTTGGCATTTGATATCACTCGGTACTTGATATCACTCGGCACTTGATATTACTCGACACTCTATAAAACTAGATTGCTTAGTACATGACTGTGACTTGGCTCCTACTCTTTGCTTGGCATGTATAGTAGAAAATGGTTAAGTGTATTGACACTCAGCTGTCAAAATTATTCTTTAAACTAACACTTAGGTTATGACACTTGCATGATTGAAGAGAATAATTACTTTCAACCCTAGTTGTATGATGCAAGAATATTCTAGGTTGTATTGTAATCCTTCTATTTTGTTCATTATGATAGTCTTCACCTAGTTCATAGAGTTAGTCAAGTACCCACAGTGTTAGCAAAGTACCCATAGTGTTAGTGAAGTACCTACAATATTAACTGATTACATGCATTGTTAATTGAGTACATGTAGTGTTAATTGAGTACAAATAGTGTTAACCGAGTTCAAGTAGTGTTAGTGATAATCAATAGTGCTAACCAATTTATATTGTTAACCAAGATGTTTAATGTTGACTATGTGTTCCTTTATGAGCCAATTGAGCTTGATATTTGTTGATTCTCAGGTCCTTCTTTAACCAAGTTTGGTTGTGATCTATTTTTAGTTTGAGCCAGCTTATTTAGTTAATTTGGATCATGAATTTAATGATAGGATCTTATCTTGGGATGAGTGCAACTTTTTTTGATGTCATTTGTTCTATTAGGTAATGATCTACTATCTTTTATAATCCATTTTGGAAAGTATAAGTCGAGGTATTTGGTTTACTTTATAGCTAGGATTTAGAGATTTGAGAGTAGATATTTTTGGAATTGCATATTTGAAGCTACACTATTATTTTGGAAGTTGTATCTTGTACCAGACCATAACCTAGAAGGTCTTACGACTTACCATGTATGCTAACAATTTGATGAATCAATAAAAGTATTTTTTTCTCTCTCTCCTTGGTGTTGTTTTATGTGTGTTTACTTAGCAAGGTGTTTGGATAGTTAGGTGTGTATTTGGCCCTAGCTATTCATCCCTCCTTGTGTCAAGTTAAGGCCATGGAGGTTTTGCTTGCAAGTCAAACCAATCACTTAGTAGAAGTGATGGGTCTTCTCTGTGGCTTGAGAATAGTTGTAAAGTGTAGCTACAAGTGCATATGGATAAAAGGAGATTCCATATATAATCTAAAATATTTATTAAAAAAAGGTTAAAGCTTTGTGGTCAATTCATAATATAATTCTAGAAGTTTTTACTATTACTATACACTTGAAAAAGTTGTTATATTCCACATGTACAAGAAAGTGGAAAATTTGGAAGATGTTCTCACAAACATTGGTGATTTCATTGCAACACACATTATGTGAAATGAGTATCTATTAGGGTACAAAAGTATTAAACCCAAAATTGATCACAATGAGGTGTTTTCTAAAGTTAGAGATTTTAAAAATCTTATTATAAAATTAAAAGTATGCATTAGGACATATAGTGTAATAATGATTGTACTTATGTTCAAGTTAGGCATCAAAATCATAAAATTTATTACATTCTATGGGTGGTTCTCATTTCAATTTTTTATTTGATCTTTATCTTATTAATAGAGAGTTGTGGTTCAAGTTTGTCTAGCATTGTAGATATTTGTAGAGGTTTCATGATTGGTAGAGCTTTGAAAAGAAAGGATTAAGGGAACTATGACCACTAGAAAAAGGAACTAGAAGTTTGGGAGAAGATAGACAAAGCCAGTCTAGAGTCATCCATGCGAAGAATCAGGATAGTAAGCTAGAAATTATTAAATCTTTTATTAATGACTATGGTGTGGGAATGGTGATTCTTGTTGGGTGGAGACTAAAATTTGATATACACATGATGGATTTTATTATGGTTCTTTAAAGAAAAGTTATGAATTTCTACTACAACAAATAATTATTTAAAGAAATTGTTAGCAAATTTCCCAAGGTTGAGTTTGGGTTTCTGGCTAGAGAAAGAGGGGGAGGGGGTATTTGGGCTACTTATTCCATTATTAAATTTTGCAAAGTAGTTCTTAAAGTTGTAATTTAGTATGTTACTTGTGATGGCAAGCATGATAGGGCATCTAACTATCATTTTTTCCTACTTAATCACTTTTTCCATAAAACTAGGATTTGTTTCCCTTTCTATCTACTATATTTACTTGCTCACAATGTCAAAGAGTACAAGGTGAAACCCAAAAAGCTAATTCTTCATGAAGGCTCCATGTGTTTAATTGTTGAATTAATGATGGATCATGCAAAGTAATCTCTCCCTTTATACGTCCCTATCAAATAGAGAAAACCCCTAAACTACATCTAGTAGTAAAGGAAAATGAAAGAGGTTGATGACTGAATTGTGAGAGGTGGAAAGGGAGTCAGTAAAGAGAATTAAAATATATTTTTACTATAAAGAAATGGATTTGGATTTGGATTGAGTTACTAAAGATAATACCAAAAGTATAGAAAAAGAGGAGGAACCATAAGTTGATTTCTCTAGTGGTTCAGTTGAAAAATAATTTTGGCCACCAATTACCTATCCCTAGCTTATTTGGTTCATTTCGAGGATACGAAGGTTGGTCTCCAAGACAAGTTGGAAAAGACAAGAAAATTTTTGGAAACCAGTAGAGGGAAGGAAGGAAATAAAAATGTGGAGAAAATGGAAGAAGAAGATGCGAATGACAAAAAGGACTAGGGATATATATCCTTTGAGGATAATGTCACTCATTATGTTTAAATTAAGACTAATAATTCCCCCTCAATATGATCCCTAAAAGTGTCTGAGGACAAGATTGAGAAAAATCAAGAAAGTGGGTTCCTTATTGAAAATACTATGAGTGTCAAAGTTGTCCATGTCAAATTACTAGAGGAAGACCTAAATGTTATTGATATCTAGTGTCCACTTGGAGTGCTCCAAATGAAAAAAATAAATTTTAGTTTATACATTCAAAATGGAGCAATGGATGTTAAAATCCATTTAAAAACTCAATATTAGTTACATAGCCCTGAATCTAAATTGGAGGAAATTGCCAATAATATAAATGGAATTGTAGGGAATGGTAATGCTAATGCTAATATGGAGGAGAAAATTCATGGTCTGATGAAGAAAATTGAGAAATTGGAAAGAAATACTTCCATACTAACCAATAATAATGAGAAATTGATAGAATAATTGATGGAAAACATGAAATTTTTTTAATAGAAATGTTGATATGCAGGCATTAGATATTATGGTTTTGGACATAGACAAGGATAAGGGCATGGAAGAGACTCTAGGTAAGAATAGAGCAAGGTTAGCTACCAATAAGTTGAAGGTGAAGACTAAGGAATAGATTAAAGAGGATGTCAAATAAGTTACCAAGAAGATTAAGGAAACTAAAGAGGAGATAGAACTAGATCAACCATAGTGCTGGTTTGATTGTTTCTTGTTTGGTATTTTGGCTTTTTGATGTTTAATTGAACAATTTTTCAATTAGTTTTTGTTAGTGTAAATAATTTTTTATTATTTCAATTTATTTAAGTTTACTTAGGTTAAATTCATTTTCATATAGACACCTAGGAGTCTGTGTAGTTATATGAGTTATCTTGTTGACAACATAGGAGTTTGTATATTCATCTAAGTTGTCTTGTAGACAACACAATTGTGTGTACTCTAATTAAGTACATGGTGTCTACAATGTCTCTAGAGATATACCTTGTCATACTTATCCTCTCATCATCACACTAACTTTTGTGCTCAATGTAGGATAATCTATCTCTAGTGGATGTGTGCTTAGTGTTAGAAATAGGTAATACTAAGGGAGCGGGGTGAATCAGTATTTTCAATCTTTTTACCCACAATTGAATATTATTAGATACTTTTCCTCAAGCATAAGTAAGAGAACCAATAGTGAAAAATAATATAAAAATCCATATATGAAGATAACTCATAACACCATATTTGTTAACTAGGGAAAGCCTGGCCAAGGGAAAACCCTGGTGGGGACGGAACCTAGAAGATGATTCACTATATATAAAGAACCCAGTCAAGGATATTGACCCTGATAGGAGCCTATGAAGAATGTATAGTGTCTCAAGTCCCTGTTAGGATAGTAGGCCTTGTTAGAATCCTCACCCTTCTTAAGATTTGGTAAATCATATACAAATGTGTGCAAGAAGAGCCCACTACCCTAACATGCAACTACATAATTGAGTTGTTCAAAAGAATAGCTATACATACAAAATTGGATCACTTGTTCTACTTTGAAAATCTTTTGATTATTAGTAATTGAACCTAACAAAATTACATGCTAAACTTTACAATCCTTTTAATTGTTAGTTCTTAATACAAAGGTAACTGCACATAGATCAAATTGCATCATATTTCACAACACATAACATTAATTCACGTAGAATTTTCAATCAATCATATTGCACACTAATTTTGCAATTGAATTTCTTTACATATACCAAACATATTAATAAATGCTTCCTTAGTTGGGTCATATATCATCCTTAGAGTTGGCTCTTCAAGAATTGATAATTAAAATAATTATTGAAGTCAATTAAATCATTCTACTGACATGCTTTGTTCTACACTATGAAATCACTACATCACTATTTGCTTCTCATACAGACATAGACTCTAGCATGCATCATTATTATGACATCATGCATCTCTGGTTAACTATGCAAGACAATATTCCAAGGTAATATTTTGCTATCAAAAAATCTTGTCATGCTGCTATAACACTTTCTAATACTTAGACAACTTTCCTTCACAAATAATCATTACTAAACTACAAATAAATGTTTCCATAAATGACAACCACATATCTCAACTTATTTGATAGATTGGTCATATTGCCAACAATCTCTCCCTTTGGCATTGATGGCAACATTTTGGGAAAATTGGCTAAGTCCCAAACATGTTGTCATACCAATCAAAGTGAATAACCATAACACACTAAAAATATTGTATTCACATTTTGAAATGATTATATCCCTTATAAATCTAATTACAAAGTTTTCTTAAGGAAAAACTTACTACTATACTTCAAAATATAATTTATAATTACAAATTTCCTTTAACATTAATGAAAAAGGTACCAATAAAAGGACAAAATTATCAAAATCTAGTACCTACATTAGAACTTCGAGAAACAGTCACTAAAGTTAGTCTTCAATTGTGTAAGGTGTTTCTTCCAACTATCTTTCAGTGCATCAGACACACTAATTAACACACATAGAGCATATGTGGCTAACTTTGTTACATTCAAATCTATAGCCACAAACTTTTCATATGAGGACTTTGCTACTAGGCATTCCTCCAGCTGATTTTCTAGCAATGTAATCTATGGGTATAGTTGATCGCTCAATAGTGTAATTTTTTTTAGAGCTTTCTCCTTCTCTACTTGTAAATCCTTGATGCTATCATGAATATTTTGAATTACATGCTAAGGATTTCTAACTTCTAATTCTATTTTAGAAATTTATCTATGAGCATCTAAAGCTTGGTTACCTTTTTTTGATTTTGTCATCAAAACCTTGAAGGTAAAGGTATGCCAAGTTGCACTTAGCATAAGTCTATTTGCCTTCTTCTATACTCTATCTCATTGCCCTAATGCATAAATTTAGCATTTCTATATCATTTCTTATGTTTGTACACATGGTATTAAGAATTTTACATCATGCTTGGGTTGATGGTATTAAGAATTTTACATCATACACACTTGAAGTAACTACTTCAATGCTAGGTTCAAGATTCTTTCTAGAAGGTTCATCTTCCTTCATTAGGCTCCTAATCTTTTTTTTCATCAGATGAGCTATTGTAATCAACAATATTTCCAAAAATTTTGGAACCAAAATCTTTGAAAGGGTTCTTAGTTTTATCCACTATTACATTGGTGTCATCCACTTGCATAGACTCACTACCAATATTAATATGTGGTGAATCACTTAGAATTGGTGTATCAATTGGTTCCTTAAAACTATGAGGTGGACTGACTATAGTAGGACTTGTTTCTTCTATCTATGCACTCATCTTAGACTCCTTTGGTATAAGTCTTGCATTCTTTGGCTATGCACTATCCTTTGGCATAGTAGACATATATGTGACTATTGCCTTTTGAGTTTCCACATTTGCTTCTTCATAATTTCCTCCCATCTTTTTATTTCTCAATAATAGTGTTATTCCTTTCAAAATTTCAGTTATTTCTTCCTCATTATTTATAGTGCATATATTTTTCACCATATTAAGCTTTATTTTCTTATCTTCTTCAATTACTCTTCTTTTTTTGTTTCTCAATCTATTGTAAAAATCTTCAGGTATCTGACCTCTTATGCTATCAAATCTTTTGTCTTTGAGAATCATATTTCTAACTACAACATTCTCCAGTTGTCTCCTATCCATATTATTATACAACTTATAGTAATTATTTAATTGTAAAAAATTATTATCATTAATAATTTTCATGTTAAGATTCTCTACCTTTGGTTTCCATTCTTTTCTTCTTATTGAAGTCTTCACTTCATAATCTATTGGTTCTACTAGTCTAACACTAGTCTCTTCTTCAAATTGAGAGGAACTAATTTGTAGGGTTCTTCTCCTCTTGCTTGGAACACTTGTAGTTTTTTTAATTCTCTTCTTAAGATGGGTTTGGTCTTTTTAAGCCTTGTAGACTTCCTTGGTGATAGAACTTCCTCTATTTTCTTTGGGTTCCTTAAGGGTTGCTACTGCACAACTATTGCATACGACACTATAGGTGCTTGCACACTTGTCTGGGCAACTATGACCTCTTTAGTAGTTTTGGCCACTATAATAGGTGTATGGGTAAATAGCTCAAGTTGGTTGTTGGCTTTCATTTCCATGGCTATCTCTTTCACCTCTTCAAATTCCTTTCTTGACATTCCTAGTTCCTTCAAGATAGAATCAATCAATTTTTTTTCCTTCTTCTTGGAGTCTTTGATTATCTGACTTGTTTTAACTTCTCTTATCTTCTTAGTATATGTCCCCCATCTAGGACATTCAGAATCAACTTCTAAGTGTAGGATTATCTATGCATATCCTTCAATCAATTCCTCACTCATTTAATAACCCATAGGTTCAATGAACTTAACTCAATGAATTATTTCCTCCATACATGTGAAATCTATTTCTACCATGAAACATAGTTCATCCTTATATTTTTCTACTAGCACAGGAGGTATCCTATACCTTTGCTTCATTTTAGCTTGGAAATTTTTCATCATTCTATTAATATAATTGTCTTTGACTATTTCTGGTTTGGTTTTGTATGCATGAGTGATAATTTGCATTGCGCACTCACTTCCATCCCAATTTCAAATACTAGGAAACTTCTTTTTTGTGTAGAAGAATATATGAGTCAGTAAGGATTCAAACATAAAGACTACACTCCTAAACTTCTTGATTTTTGATATGTTATCCAACAATTGTGTTCTAGTAATGTCAAATAGGTTAAATTTCTCTCCCTTTACTACCATGTAACCTACATGAAGAAATCCTATAGCGACTGAATCTATCCTAGATCCATGATTGAACTTTTATTCCAAAATTTTAATTATGCGTCTCACTCCATCATCTTAAATGGTGTTGACCTTCATGTTTCTAACATCAAAACATGTGTTCAAATTTTTTTCAACTAACCTACTCACATTCATTATCTTCATTGTATTGTATCCTTCCTTGTTTAAACTTGTGACCTTGTGAATTAGGTCATTATCAATACATATGATATAATATCCCAATCATAGAAGGTTGTCATGAACTTTGTTCAAAATTATTCTTATCAATTCTTGATTATCAAAGTTCATATAGAATATGTGCTTAACTAGGTTAAGTTTTTCTAGGTATGCATGTTCTAGCTTTAGTTACAAATCATTGTTGCAACATTTTCTCCAATTCCCTATGAATCTTTGTATCTCCTATTTTTTTAATTTTACAGTGAATATAATCTCTTATATCCTCAACATGGAACTTATGAAAACACTCCAATAGGGTCATCAATAAGAGAGACAAATTAGTGTTTCTTGAAGTTGTATCTAGGTCTATTGCTGACATAAAAACTTCTTGTCTTTCCATTTCTAAAAATATACTCAAAAAATTAGGAAAATACCTTGATTTCATGTTCTAAGGTTTTAGTGAATTTGTGTATCTAAAATCTTCTTTAGCACTTCAAATCTTTCTTAGATCTTGCCCTTTAGATTTTGAACAAGCAAGTGATGTTTACAAATCAATTTGCATCCTTTAAATCTTTTGTAGTCTATACTTTTCATTAAATGCATATCTGCTGGTAGTTCTATATACCATCTCTATATAAAAAAGAGGTTATTCTTCTTATATTTCTTTATCTTGATCATATTAAGAAATGTGCACTCTACTATAGAATTCTCTTAAATCCTAGTACATGTTATTAAGTGTGCAACCTATTATATTCTCTCTAACATAAATTATTGATAATTGACATGTTCCTTCACTGAGAATGCTTAATTCTGGTAGGATGAGTCACAAACAATAAGTGACTTTATTGGCTTGTTAGTTACATCTTTTAGAATTGTATCAGATATTTTAGTTTCCTTTTTCTTTACAAATGTCTCCTTCATTTCTTTCTTTAGACTATCATCATTTCTTCTATTGTTCCTTCTATAATTCTAATTCTTGTTTAGGTTTCTTCAATCCATTTCGTAGAACATTGTTGTTGTGTCCATAGTTATTACATAACTAAAATACAAGTAGATTCCTTCTTTTCTAACTATTCTAGTTGTTAGGTGCTCTGAGATTCCTTACTATGTGTCCAAGATTGCTACATCTGTAACAAACAATTTGTCTTCTTTCTCCATTTTCATTGATGTGAGATCTTTTTTTTTTCATGCATGATTAATGCTCCTAGACACTCTACTATTTGCATTATCACTATCAAATTTAGGCTTCTTACAATCTACTACATAATTTCCATATCAATGACAATTATGACAATAAAAATTTGAAATAGGTTTAAAAGACTTACCTTTGTAATTGTCTCCTATATGTTCAAGTTCATTATACTAGGCATGAGATTCTTTTCTTTTGTTATCCTCATCTAAATCAGATTCTTTATATTTCTTAGAGTTTACAACATTCTCCTTGTCCTTAGATGTATCATCTATTTTTCTTATGCTTATATTCTTTTTAACTTTAGGGGTATTAGGTTCTTTTCTCATAATAGATTTCTTGGTGGATTGCCCTAGGAAGAATCCAAGTCTAGTTTTGTCATAACTAAGTCTTTAACCAGATATTTGTTCTTTAATATTTTCACTACTGGTATATAAATTTTCAAGTTCTTGTTTGGTTTGCACAAATCACCTTTCACAATAGTGTTTTATTTATCTAATTTTTCATGCTCTAAGTTGATAGATTCCAATTCAGATGTTACCTTTTTTAACTAGGATTTGAGAATTGCATTTTTAGCTTTGATTTTAGAATCATTATTTCCTCCATTTTTCTTAAGACGTAACTTGATTTTAACTATTTTTAACTCATGTTTCAAGATCTCATTCTATTTCTTTAGATCTTCAATATCATCATCACTGGTTTTCTCACTAGATCTCTTTCATTATTAAGGAGATCAATTTGTTCAGGAGTTTCTTCAAGATTCTTCTTCAATTTTTCCATATCCATAGGGATCTTATTCAAGATATTAAGCCTCTTTTTAATAAGTAGGATCTAATACGGATTATTAAAAATAGATAATACTGAGAGGGGGGGTGAATCAATATTTTCAATCTTTTTACCCACAATTGAATATTATTAGTTACTTTTCTAGAAGAATAAGAAAGAGAACCAATAGTGCTAAATAATATAAAAAACCATACATGAAGAGAACTCATAACACCATATTTTTTAACTAGGGAAACCATGGCCAAGGGAAAGCACCGGTGAGGATGGAACCCACAAGATGTTTCACTATATATAAAGAATCTGGTTAAGGATATTGACCCTAGGAGTCTATGAAGAATGTATAATGTCTTGAGTCCCTATTAGGATACTAGGCCTTGCTAGAAGCCTCAAACCTATTAGAAGTTGGTAGATCATATACAAATGTGTGCAAGAAGAGCCTACTACCCTAACATGCAACTATATAATTGAATTCTTCAAGAGAATAGATATACATACAAAACTAGATCACTTGTTGTACTTTACAAATCTTGTAATTGTTAGTAACTATGCATAATTGAATTAGTTGCTAATCTTCATAATCCTTCTAATTTCCAGTTCTTCATACAAAGGGTAACTGGAGATAGATCAAATTGTATCATATTTTACATCACATAACATTACTCTACATAGCATTTTTCATCGATCATATTGCACACTAAATTTACAATTTAAGTTGTTTACATATACCAAATATATTAATAAATTCTTCCATAGTTAGCTCACATATCATCCTTAGAGTTGGCTCATCAATAATTAATAATTAAAACAATTATTCAAGTTGATTAACGCATTATGTTGGCATGCTTAGTTCTGCACTATAAAATCACTACATCCTTATTTCCTTCATAACTTGAACCCAGTTTCTTGTATTAGCATGTGAACTAATATGCATTAGTAGGATGACATCATGCATCTTTGGTTAACTATGCAAGAGAATATTCCAAGGTAGTATTTCACTATCAACAAATCTTGTCGTGTTGTTGTAACATTGTCTAATACTTAGACAATTTTCCTTTACAAATAATCATGACTATATTGGAAAACAAATGTTTCCATAAATGACAACCACATATCTCACCTTATTTGATTTGTTGGTCATATTGCCAACACTTAGTTGTGAGGCTTATCATTTTGCTAACTCCTAGTCATTCTAGATGCCTTTATATATAGGTAGTTCCAATGTGTATTTTATAGAGAACATTCTCATTATTTTTATGTTGATCATACTTTTGTCCATTTTGTGCTAGTGTTTGAGCCTCTTGATCTTGGTGTTAATTTTACCTAAGGAAAATTCTTACATGGTATTAGAGATGAGGGAGATTCTCTTCACATAGCCATTAGAGACCTTATTGCTTCACCTCTCGAAGGGACTCGATTCAAATTCATAGTATCACAGTCATTGGGAGTGTCTAGAGCTAAAGAGGACCTTACCATTGCATCTGAAGTGTCGATTCAGTTAAGTTTGACTATAAAATTGCCTACCCTAGAGAATAATCAAAATTGAGGCAAAATTAATTTGAAAACCAGCACCTGAAGGCCTAATTTGCAAATTTGGTATAATAACTTTTAGATCTATTTAATTTAATTTTAGATCTAATTTCTCTGCAATTATTCTACATTATTCTATATTTTTTGGATTATTTTTTTTGAATTCTTTTTTAGGCCATTAGACCTATAGAGAATTTTATTTTGTAAGAACTAGGTAATGAAATCCTAGCCCCAACATAATATTCAACAAAATATTTATATCTATTTCCAATGGATCCAACAATAATCGATACACAAACTTAGCCAAGTCAAACCAACAACACCACACTCCAACAACCATTGCATTCATTTTAACAATTGTGGGTTCTTATTTTTAGACACTACAATTTTTTATTTTTTTGCATATGTGGGATTATTCATAACCCCATCTACCTGTCAGCCTCATACAAACTTCAACACCATTAAAACATTCATACCGGCCCCATTTCAAACATTTCTTTGGTTGCTTTGTCAAACCTTGTGCAGATGCCCCCTTCATACATCAAACCCTACAAAGACAACCTCACCAATCTTCTTTTTTGTTAGTCATGAACAAGGTCCCTAGCATGTTTAAATATTCTCCCAATGGACATCAATTGGCCAAGGAACTTTGGTAGTGACATCCCACTAGAAAGCTCCTCCAACAATCACTACACTAATCTCTAGCAATACCTCTTGATCTCTAACATATATCACGCCATGTGGTACAAAAATAACATAGTTAGGATAGCTCACGCCACATATCCACCAACTTGGTTCTATAATTAGACACACCAACTTGTCTGCCACCTCATCTACCTACATGGTGATATGTCAGTCATCTATGTTATCAATTTTGTATGGTCTATGAAGTGACATCATTAGTGATGTTAGCATTCTTACCTACCACATCACCTAATGGTTGTTTTTCATTGACATCATCTGATCATGGGATTAAATTTGATGGTCATTTGATCATTATTAGTAGGTGAGATTGCACTGCAGCAATATTCATTTGGACATCAAATTTAACACATTTTTTTCCTCTGTAGACCCCTCTCCATATCTAGTTTTGATTTGATAGTCTAACTTTGGGAAGCCATAACTCACTCATTCATAATCCAAATTAGGTGAAATTTTATTGATGTTGGGTAAAATTTCTTGAGCTTTTTAGTGGTGCTATTATTTTCTAGTATTGGTGCACGTATTTGTTAGAAATTACATTTATTGGTAACTATATTTGTCTAATCCTGCATTTTCCAACTTCAAATGCTCTATACAAGCTCATTTGGACTCTAAATTAGGTTCCTTTCTTTTGAAAGTTCTTAATTTCTATCTACTTTCTAGATCTATAATTAGATTATAGGCTTGTGTGGACAAAAGTACAACTTTGAGAAATACCTGTCTTATTTTGCATTTTAATACTTCAAAATTGTTGTATTTCTAAGCTACATTGTAATGTTTTACATTTTAACTTCAAGAGGAGGTTGTAAAAAAAAATATTAGAAGTCCACTAAGGTGACATTGGAAAGTGGCTATCATAAACACACTAAGTATAAAGTGCTAAAATGTTTCATTTTGTGGTGGGGGGGGGGGGGTGTGTGTGTCTTGAGTTCTTCTGTCTCCTTGATATTGTGCTCTTTCTTTTGCATTGTGGGCTATTTTTAAAAGTTAACTCCACATAATTATGCTTCTTGGAAAGAAATATAAAGGAACCATTGGTTGAAAAAGGTTTACTATGTTATGTAATTGGTGTAATAAAGAAACTTGATGATGATGCTAATGAGTCTCATAAAGAAGACTGGGAATCCAAAAAGAAATGGCCCTAGGAACATTGTTCAAAAATATCTTTGACCCTATCAAATATCATATCAATAACCTTCACAAACCAATTGAAGCCTAGGCTAAACTTGAAGCATTGTATGGGATAGTAGATGAAGATATAGCCTACACCATTGAGGATAATCTTATACAATTGGATCCTAAGAATTTTGACACCATCAAAGATTATCTTACCCAAGTAGACATGTATAAGGCACAACTCAAGGATTTTGGTGAACCCATTAAGGATGGAAATTTTATCAAAAATGTGATGACCTATCTTCCACCTAATGTAGCTTTTGTTTTTAGTTATAATACTCACAAATTAATAATGGGTAATGCTTTCACAAAGCCTTCATTCAAGAAATTTTCAAGAATTTTGGTCTTAGAACATGAAAAGTTAGAGAGTATGGGAATTCTCTAATGTTCAAAGACCAAACCCTGGGTAGCCAATGAAGGGAATTCAAGTGGTAAAAATTCCAACAAGAAGTAGAAGCAGTAGAAGGACAAGCCACAATATCACACACAATAATATTCCTCTAAAAAACAATCTTTGTTGCATCAATATTCCTCAAAAAAAAAATCTTCTTCACAACAAGGAAATTATTTTTCCAAAAATAATTAGAAGGGAAACAACTCGAAAAAAAGGGAGAAGAAAACTTGTGTCTATTGTAAGTAGAATGGTCACCATGAACATGAATGTAAGGATAAGTAGATTGATGAGTTGTTAAACATAATAAGGAAACATAAAATTGATATACCAAAAGCCTATAAGGATAAGGGATCTTCAACCACTCCAAAAGATAAGGGAAAATCTTTGGTAGCAAGTACAAACAAGGCTAAGGAATGGATTCTTGATTTAGGAGCTACACATCATATGGGTGCTTCGAGGGAGCATTTTTCCTCTTTAGAACCATCAAATTTACCTTACATCTATGTGGGAAATGACACTTAAGTGGCATTTGAAGGAAAAGGGAACGTTGAATTGGATAATGGAGTCTTCAAGGATGTTTTTCATGTTCCCAACCTTAGGACCAACCTTCTTTCAATCTACCAAATAACTCAGTATGGATGTGGTAATAAAGTGTAATTCTTTCCTAATTCAGTTGTGCTAAAAAATCTAAAGGATGATTCTATGGTGGTGATTCAAAAGGCTAATCATGAGACAAGAATTTATTCTTTTTCTCATTTTGTACTTTAGTCCACATCCCCTACCTTGCTGACTCACTCAAATTCACAAAGTAAACTATGGCATGAGCAGTTTAGACATCTCAATTACTGCTACCTTCAACTACTTAGCAACAAGGATATGGTCATTGATCTACCTCAAGTTAACTATTCAGAGGATGTATTTCTTGGTTTTGAAGTAGCCAAGCATCTCAAAGAGAAATATAACAAGGGGAAGTCTTGGAAAGCTATTTTTTTTCTTGAATTGGTTTATAGTGATATAGCTCACCCATTTCTAGTGCCTTCATTTGGAAAGGCTCACTATGTTCTCACCTTCATTGATGACTTTTCATGCTACACTTGGGTCTTCTTTCTAGCTCATAAGAGTGAAGTGTTTGATAAATTTATCACCTTCAAAGCTCAAGTTGAGAAGAAATCAAGGAAAGCCATTAAGATTATATGAATAGATAATTGTAGGGAATATGTAAATTCAAGACTTATAGACTTTTACACTCATGAGGATATTGATCTTCAACATTCAGTTGCATACATGCTACAATAGAACAATATTACTAAAAGGAATAATAGAACCCTTAAGGAGATGACCACTTGTATGCTTTGACATAAGTTTGTAGATCAATTGTTTTAGGAAAAAGCCATGTGTTGTGCCAATTAAATCCAAAACAAAAGTCCCCATAAGGCCTTAGATGGAATTAAAACTTTTGAGGCTTGGTGTCACAAAAAACCAAGTGTAAAGAACTTTAAAGTTTTTGGTTATCTAGCATGGCCAAGGATACTTCCACAAAAATGAAGGGCTCTGGAACCTTAAAGAAAACCTTGTATATTTGTTGGATATCCTGACTATCTTAAGGCATACAAATTTATGGATCCAAAGACACATGAAATATTTTTTGAGAGGAGTGTTCACTTTGAAGATACTTATCCATGTTTGGCTTCTTCAATTACTCCTTCTTCCTCCTTCATGGAAAGTGATGATAGTGACTCAAAAGATGATATTCCTTCAACATTGATTCATAGAAAATCACCTTTATAGGGTTGACATCTAGTTGAGGAAATTCCTTCTTCTTCCACTAGACATCATTGGGCATAGCAAACACTTGATTCAACAAGTTCATTGGTGGGGAATCCTTTAGATACTTGGAGGAAAAGGTCACAACACAAATAATTTCCACATGCTTATAGTGCCATTTCTTCTAATCCACAATCATTTAAGGAAGTGTCAAGGACTCTTAAATGGGACAAGTCCATGGAAGAATAATATAAATCTTTGATGAAAAATAACACTTGGAACTTATTTCCCCTTTGTAAGGAAATAAAGTTGGTTCAGTGTAAGTGGTTCTATCAAAACAAATTTTTAGTGGATTCTAGTGTGGATAAGAAAAAGGCTAGACTAGCTACCAAATTTTTCTTACAACATCTTGGTATTTAATATACTAGAACCTTTGCACTAATATCCAAGATGAACTACATTTGTTTGACACTAGCTATTGTTGCAGCTCATGGTTGGGTTGTACATCGGATGGATGTGAAGAGTGCCTTCTTGAATTGCAATCTTCATGAAGAGATTTATATGAAGTAGCCACAGGGGTTCATACAAGATTATACTATTGTTTCAAGATTTTAGAAGTATATCTATGGTCTTAAGTGGGCTCCTAAATCTTGGTATGCCAAGATGGATTCCTTCCCACTCTCAGCATAATTCACTAGGTGTCATTTAGACTCAAATGTCTACATTCTTCAAAGGGATAACTCACACTTAATACTTGTGTTTTATGTAGATGACTTGATCATTACAAGAAGTACTTCATCCATCATTTCTAGTGTCAAGACTTCTTTATAGCTTTTCTATGACAAACTTGGGTTTACTACATTATTTCTTTGGTATTGAGATCACATAGTCTTCAGTAGGGATCACACTTTTTCAACCCAAGTATACTCTTGATTTGATTTCTTGATTTTACATGAGTGACTGCAAGTCTACCCCTACTCTCTTTCTTTTAGGTTTCAAGTTAGATACCAAGTGTTCCACTCCACTTGTTGATGCTATATTATATAGATAGTTAGTTGGGAGTCTTATCTACTTGAAATATACATGCCCCAACATAGCTTTTGCAATTAGCATGGTTTCTTGCTTCATGCAGGAGCCACATGATTTTCATTGGGAGGTTGCCAAATGCATCTTGCAGTACATACAGGGTATACATACATGTGGGATGCACAATTCAATAGATACTAGACTTTAGTTGGTTGGATATATAGACTTAGACTATGTAGTGGATCTTGATTCTCGTAAATATACTTTAGGTTACATGTTTCACCTTGGTTCTAGCCCCATTTTTTAGTAGAGTAAGAAGAAAAATACTTTCTCTTTCTTTAATTGAGGCTGAGTATCGAGGTACTATCATTATTGCTACATAAGCTCTTTGGTTACAACATATCTTAAAGGAGTTTGGATTTGATATACCTAAACCCATAGTCATACATTGTGAAAATAGTGCTACTGAGATCTCAAAACATGTAGCTCATCATCAGTGGACCAAACATATTGAGGTTCATGTACTCTACATGAAAGAGCTGATACATGAGTAGATCATTGCATTACAATATTTCCCTACAATAGAGAAAGTCATAAATATCTTCACCAAACCCTTCAATAAGATCAAGTATATCCATTTGTGAGATCTCTTGGGGGTTTAGGATGTCTTAGAAAGGAGATTCCCTTGACTTGTCTCTTCTTATTTCTGGGAGGGATCCTTTCCTCATCTTTCATCTTCTTCTCTCTCATCTTCTTTATTGTACTTATCTCTCATTTTGGAGGAGGGTTTTTCCCATGAGGTTTCCCCTCTTTCTCTATTTTTAGAGAAATTGCATTGTATCACATTGTATATAGAGAATTTATTTTGTACATGGGTACCTAACATGGCCTCATAGCTGAGACCCATCATGCATTTTAATCCTAGCTTTTGTGAGCTTAAGTGCATTTCCATAAGTTGCACTTAAGGGGATGCTAGTGTAAATAATTAATTATTATTACACTTTACTTAAGTTTACTTAGGTTAAATTCATTTTTCATATAGACACCTGGGAATATTTGTAGTTATATGGGTTGTCTTGATGACAACATAGGAGTTTTCATATTCATCTAAGTTGTCATATAGACAACATAGTTGTATACACTCTAATTAAGCACATGGTATCTAGAACATCTCTAGATGAGATACACCTTGTCATACTTATCCTCTCATCATCACACTAACTTCTATGCTCAATGGAGGATAATCCATGTTTGGTGGACGTGTGCTTAGTTGTGAGGCTTATCATTTTGCTAATTCCTAGTCATTCTAGATGCATTTATATACAAGCACTTCTAGTGTGTATTGTATAGAGAATATTCTCATTATTGTTATGTTGATCATACTTTGGTCCATTTTGTGCTATTTTTTGAGCCTCTTGATCTTGGTGTTATTTTTCCCTAAGGAAAAATCTTATAGTTTTTGTTGTGGTTCTTGTCTCTATATTTTGGCTTCTTCTTTTTTTCCCCTTTTACATGTTGTTTAGGAGTTTTGGTTGTTATTCTAGTATGGTGATTCATGTTAAACACTGACTTTTAATTTGTAAGGAATTTTGTGTTTTAGGTATCCTATAAAAATACTATTTTAAAACTTAATCAAAATCATGATTAAGAAAAATTTTCTCTCATACCCTAAGCCATCCAAACATACCAGACACTTCCTCTAAAGTATTTGGCTGAAAATTCAATTTTGATTTCTAATTTTCTAATAGTTTTTTTGGTATATAACTAGTAATAGTATTTAGTTACCCAAAAGATAATTTATTAAACATCCCCCTTAATCAAAAGGGGTTAATTTAAAAATTTCTAAAACTTTCATTGTTTGATGCCTTGGTAAAAGTGTCTACCTACTAACATGCAATAGGACAATGCTTGAGGTGTATATCATAATCTTTCACATAATGCAACTTAATGAAATGAAACTTCAATGAAGAGTAGGGTGAATGAAAATTATGTCATCTCCAAGTCTTCAAGAATTCTTCAAACCATAAGATTTATATATATTTAGCTTTAACAAAATATTAAAGTGGTTTTGTTTGTTTTTAAGATTTTTAAGAGATTGTAATAGATATAAAATACATCAACATCATAATCTTAGATTTTCCATCTGTTGAATCACCTCAATAATTAGGATAAAAATAGCAAAGAAAACAAAACTTGTCTTTCCTAAAGTATTAGAGCTCATAGTGTTGAGTATCTTGTAGTTATCAAATAATTCTTTTAGAAAGAAATAAATGGGTTTGTGAGGCTTCTTGCATAGGCCTTGAAACAAATATAAGAATAAAAAAAATATTTTGATCACTAGTTATAGCATAGATGAAAGTGCCAACATGTTTCCTATATATAGCTGCATCAACCAATTCCAAGGGTTTGTCTTAGGTGAGTTGAAAACTTTTCTCCATAGGGATACTAAGGTGGATGCCAAACTTATGAAAATGATAAACCCTCTATTTTTGGTGGGAAATGAAAAATAAAATGAGGTATTTGAAGCATTATAGTACCTAAACAATAATGAACATGTGAAGAAAGTTAGTTATACCAAATCTTTTATGTAATAGCTCTTCTACATCATGAATAGTATTCCTGTTGGTGTAAATATGTATTTACTATTTACACTTAGTTAAGTTTACTTAAGTTAATGCATTATTTTATTATTTATTTGGCAAGATAGTTGTTTGTGTACTTTCATGAGTTGTCATGTTGATAATATAGAAGTAAGAAACTTTAATTCAGTACATGGTGTCTACAACACTAGAGTTTTCATAATTAATTGAATTGTCATGTAGACAACATAGTTATTAGCATTCCTATTTTAGCACATGGTGTCTACAACACTATTTTGCATGCTACACCTATGTAGGCTTCTCCTCTCATCATCACACTTACTCTTGATTTTAATGGAGGATAACCCATATCTAGTGGACATGTGCCTAGTTGTATGACTTATCATGTCGTTGATTCCTATGCATTATAGAAGCATTGCAAAGGCCTTTATATATAGACACTCCTAGTTCACTTTCACATTGAATAAAATACATTTGTATATTCTAATCATACTCTTTCTAGTTTATTATTGTGCTTGTGCTTGAGTTCTTTGACCTTGGGTGAATTTTTCCCTAAGGAAAATTCATACATGGTATCAAAGCTTGGAGAATTTCTCTTGACATAGCTATTCGAGACCATTGTTGCTTCAACACCTTGATCCAAATCTAGAGTATCACAGTCATTAGGAGTGTCTAGAGCCTAAATGAACCTCACTATTATGTTTGGAATGTTCATTCAGTGAAAATTGCCTATAAGTTCACCTATTCTAGGCCAAAGTCAATTTTGAGGCAATTTTTTTTTTTTTGCATATTGGCACCCAAAGGTCAGATTTACAAGTTTTGGTATGATATTTTATTAGATTTTTAATTTAGTTTTTAGATCTATTATTTTAATCTTCTTATTTTTGAATTTTGCATTTTTTGAATTTTTTTGCCCTTTAGGTAGCAAAGATTTTTTATTTTTTTTGTATAGGTACTTGATAGTGACACCCTAGCCCTGCACATAATATTCTATATTGGACGAACACATATTCTTCTAGTGAATATTCTTTCTTATTTTTTAGTTGGTATTTCATTGCATTTTGGCTCATTCTACAAATTATGGGTAAATGGACACCGACCAAGGTCAAGTCTACATTCCACGATGGGCAACCTTGTTGCTTACTGACTATGACATTCTATTTATAAAAGAATTTAAAGCTTTTCTCACTGCTAGTGTGGGATAAAACTTTCTTGTAGCCATTTGAACTTCTTCACCAGCCATAAACCCTTTCTCAACATCAGTAATCAAAATATCAATAGCCATTATTTCTCATTTTAGACTCCCACTAGCACACATAGATTCTTGATCCACTTCTGAGATTTTGGTAGCACAGATCTAGCCATGCAAGTAGCTAAGACACCAACTTGCACAACATGAACTTTCTCCACATGGACAAAGTGTACAGTCACTACCATGGAGGAGAACCCACATATGCAACCACATTTTGCCTACTTAGTCACATGGCATTCACTGCTAACCTTGCCATGGAGTTGTCAAATCAGCCAACCAGACCACTAGCTTGGGCTACCATGTAGGCATATAGTCAACTCTCCACACAGTCAGCCAGCTCATAGTGCCATGTCTATGAACATAGCTAGACACACTAACCATCACCTCAGTGCCTATGTAGATTGAAACCTAAGCAAGCCACATGTACTTTTTTGTACGTTCCATATAGTATGAATATGCCAAGTTAGCTAGTCATACGCTAATGTCAACTACCACATCACCCTAGGAGTCTAATTTTTTGCTTGCATTAACATTTTATGGTGTTAAATTTGACAGTCATCTAACCATCATTTCCTAGTATTTTTAAATTTCTATAATGGTCATTTAATCATCAAATTAAGCTCACAATTTTCTACCCAAACCCCTCTTCAAATGGAGTTTTGATTTGATAGTCTAACTTTGGGAGGCCATAACTCAATCATTCGAACTCCAAATCAGGTGTCACATTTTTATGATTTTAGGTAGAATTTCTTGAACTTTTTACTAGTGGTGTTCTCTTCTAGTTTTGGTGCAAGGATTTGTCAAAAATTGCATTTTTTGGCAATTTTACCTATCTAATCATACATTTTGCAACTTCAAATGCTCTAAATAGGCTCATCTGGACACATTTTTAGGTTCTATTATTTTGAAAGTTTTTTATTTTTTGTCTACTTTCTACATCTATAATCAAATTATAGGGTTTTATAGAAAAAAATATCACTTTCAAACTTAGCATCTTTTCAACATTTTATTGCTTTGATTAGTTTTTAGAATTGTTGTACATTTGAGCTACAATGCTTACTAACAAGTTTGGACCTCAAAAGGTAGTTGTAAATTGAAAAATAAGAAGTCCAATTTGTACATTTTGACAAGTAGCCTATTGTACACACAATTCATATAAAGTTCCAGATGCATCTTTTTTAGGGGGTCTTTTGATTGAGTGAAAGGCGGGGTGTGTATTGTGTTCTTGTGTTTCTCTTTTTTGCTCTTTTACTTTTTTGCATCATGGGTTCACCTAAAGGTCCACTTCTAACTTCACACAATTATTCTACATGGAAAGATATTTCATGGATTAGATTAATGGAAAAAGGCCTAAGTCTTTATGTCGGTGGTAGAATTCCCAAACCTGCTAATGCTACAACACTGATTGATTGGAAAACTAAAGACCAATAAGCTTTAGGAACTATCAAGAGTTGTGTACATAGAGATCTCTTCTTCTACATTTCTAGTTTTAAGGAAGCCAAACCTACTTGGGAAAAACATGTAGCATTGTATGGTAAGGTGGATGAAAAAAAGGGATTCCAAATTGAGGATGACCTACTTCTATTGGATCCTAATAATTTTGACACAATTCAAGAGTATATCAACAAAGACAAAGACTTTAGAGCACTACATAAATATTGTGGTAATCCCATGAAGGATGATAAGTTGATTCATCACATCCTGAAGAGGCTACCTTTAGAGTATTCTTCCTTTGTTTTGAGGTATAACACTCACAGGTTGACCATGGGAAGTGCTTTCCAAAGCCTAGATTTGATGCATTTGCAAAAATGTTGATTTTTAAAGAATATCATTTGATAGATATGGGACTTCTCATGTTATCAAAGACAAAAGAATTAGTGACTAGTGATGAGAACCAATCAAGTCAATGAGGAAAATGTTCTAACAACAACAAGAAAAAGTAGTGGAAGTAAAGATCATAGTCTGAGATACAACAATCCTCCTCACAAAAAGGAAATTCTTCTTACAAAAAGAAGCAAAAAAATGAAAAGAAGGCTAACTCTTTTTGTGCATATTGCAAGAAACCAAATCATGATGAGCATCATTGAAAGACTAAGAGAATCAATGAGTTAGAGTACCTTATCGATTAGAACAAAATTCAAGTGCCAAATGCTTCCAAGGATTCAACTCCAACCACTTCAAATGGAAAAGGGCAAGCACTTTGGCTGGTTCAAGTTCATCATTAGAATAGATTCTTGACTTAGGTGCCTCATATCACATGGGTTCTTCAAAGGGAGACTTTTATTCATTGAAGTAGTAATAGGTATTGTATATCTTTGTGGGAGATGATACTAAAATGGAAGTTGAAGGGAAAGGACATGTGGATATGGAAAATGGGGAATTCAAAGGAATTCTCTATGTTTCAAGCCTTAGTTAAAATATCCTCTCAATTTAACAAATCACTCACCTTGGAGATGGCAACAAAGTTGAGTTCCTTCTAGATTTAGCAATGGTGTGAAGTCTCAAAGATGATTTATTGGTTGCAGTGAGGAAAGTCAATAATGACAAGAGGCTTTATTTCTTCTCCCACATTTTTCCTAAGACTCCTTTACATGCCTTGCTAACTCAATCTAAAACATAAACCAATATATTGAATGAGCAATATGGTCATCTTGCCTTCCACTATCTTCAGCAACTTTGTTCAAAAAAATGGTCAAAGGTCTACATCCAATCAACTTTCCTAAGGGTGAATGTTCATCATGTTTAGTGGATATGCATCTAGAGGAGAATTTTGATAAAGGGAAGTCTTCAAGAGCTCCAATTTTTCTTTAGTTAGTCACATAGTACTAGTAGGTCCTTTCGTAGTGACATCAATTAGCCAAGGCTACTACATCCTTACTTTAATTGATGACTTTTCTCTCTACACATTGGTCAAATTTCTTCATCACAAGAATGAAGTGGTTGATAAGCTTTAAGCCTTTAAGAGTCATGTTGAACAATAATCAAGGAAAGCCATCAAGGTTCGTTAGATGGATAATGAAAGTAGATATTTGAACACAAGACCTTAAGACTTTTGCAAACTTAATGGTATTGATATTCAAAATTCACCAAAATTCAGTCACACAAGATAGATGTTGCAGCACTAAGGATACAAACTCTTAAGTCCATGGCAAGTTACATGATACAAGCCAAGTCTCTTGATCCTACACTTGAAGTTGAATATATAAGCAGTGTCACTCACATACTTAATAGGTCTCCTCACAATGAATTAGATGTGAAGACTCCTTTTGAGGCATGGTGTAGCAAAAAACTAGTTGTGAAATGCTTCAGAGTCTTTAGTTATCCAACATGGGAAAACATATCTTCCAGGGGATGCAATGTACCACCACCTTGGCCTTGTACTTTCATCAGATATGAAGATGGTGTTAAAGCATATAGAATTATGGATCTTGAGATTCATGAAATCTTTTTGGAGAAGGATGTAGACATTAAGGAAAGTTCATCAAGCCTATCTTCTAATCCTCTTTGCACTTCATATATTGTTGAAACTAATAGTGACACCAATGATACTGATTCAAAAGACTCAGATTGTTGGATCCTATTGGTAGATGTAGTGAGAGGTCACATCATCAACACATTCCACATGCATATATTACCACAATAAAAGGTCCAACACAATAGGGTACACCTTGATTTCTAGCTTCAACAATAAGGGATGACTACATAGTAGACATTTCAGGTTTGTTTGTGGAGTCATACATAGTGGATTTCGAGGATATCATTGATGATTTACATCTTCTCTTTGATGAAGATGATCCTTCAATAGTTGTTGTGAGGGCTCATTCTGACCCTCATGTCCATTTTTGACATGATCAATCTTTATAGGTTGATATGATTGTAGATCCTTATGTACAGTAGTTGTAGGTCTCTTTATCATTAATGGAGATAGTTCTTTGGGATAGGTTCTACATCCATCCTTGCCAAATCTACACTCATTCTTTTCAGCAGTGTTGAGAGGGGTGACCATTAGCATCAACACATTGATAGTTGAGTAGGTTTTAGAGGCATAATGTATCATTGGGATTCCATCTACATATAGGGAAGGCATCTCATTTGTACCTCTACCATTGTTTCTTCCAAAGGGGAGGAACTTTATTCAGCACTCATGGACCAAATTCTTCCTTGGAGTAGATATCATTGATCAAAACTCTTCATTAGGGGGGGACTACCTTGTCTCTCTTCCTCTTCTCTCTTATGGGGGGGAACATTTTCCTCTTTTGCTATTGTGTTCTTCACATATTTCTCTATTGTATATACTTGATATATTTTGTAATGGGGGGGTCTTGATTACTTCATTCATCCATGCATCTTATCTTTTCATATCTCTTTTTGAGGGAGGTTTTTTCCATGATTTTTTTCCCCTATTTCTCTTCTTTATGAGAGGATTCATTTCATTATGTAGTTGGGTACCTAACATGGCCTAGTAGCCAGGACCCATTATGCATTTCATCCTAGTTTTGTGAGCTTAAGTGCATTCTCCTAAGTTGTAAATAAGGGGAGGAGGCGGGAGGGGGGGGCGGGGGGGGTTGTTGTGTAAATATTTATTTACTATTTACACTTTACTTAAGTTTACTTAGGTTAATGCATTGTTTTATTATTTATTTGGTGAGACACTTAGGAGTTTTCATTATTTTATGAGTTGCCATGTTGACAACACAAAAGTAAGAAACTCTAATTCAGCACATGGTATCTAAAACACTAGAGTTTGCATAGTCAACTGAGTTTTCATGTAGAAAAAATAATTATTAGCACTACTATTTTAGCAAATGGTGTCTACACAATTATTTTGTGTGTTGTACCTTTGTAGGCTCATCCTCTCATCATCACACTTACTCCTGTGCTTAATGGAGGATAACCCATATCTGGTGGGCATGTGCCTAGTTGTATGACTTATCATATTTCTAATTCCTATTCATTCTAGAAGCATTTTAGAGGCCCTTATATATAGGCACTCCTAGTGTAATTTCACATTGAATTGAATACATATTGATATTCTAATCATACTCTTTCTAGTCTATTGTTGTGCTTGTGCTTGAGTTCTTTGATCTTGGGTGAATTTTCCCCTAAGGAAAATTCTTGCAATTCCCATTAGTGATAGTGATAAATAAAACAATAACATAACAAATAATATGGACAATAATATTATAAATCTTTCTAACAAAAAAATCTACATCATCAAATTCAAAATTCTTGAAATTCAACTTCAACTGATTTGAGCATTAAGTTTTTCATATGAGGCCCAAGGAGCTTGTTTCAAACTATAGGACTAGAAAACGGGCTATTTTCTGACACACTATGAGAAAATCACAAACTCTCTAAACATATATTGAAACCCTCTAGTCTACCATGAAAGCAAAATGAAAAAAAGAAGAATAAAAAGTTAAAACTCCCTCTTTGATTTGTAGCTCCCATGTCCTTCTTTCTTCTCCATATGATGTAGCTCCAAATTTCCTATAGTGCACACAATGTTGAAGTAGATGTCTATGATGGGGACACTACTATGAGAATACTAGAAGATGCGATTTTAGTGTGAGAGAAATACAAATGAGCTAAGGACTAAAGGGCTCAAAGACTAGGGACCAAAAATGAGAGAAATAATGCTCATTTTATAATCAACATGGAAGATGAGAACATTGGAATTGTCACCTTAAATATGGGACATTGCAAGAGATTCCTTAGAGAATCCATGATGCATATGACACAAGATGCCAAGTGTATGATTATATGACACTTGGAAGTCGAACTTGGCTAAAGAGGGAAGATAATCTATGATGTGTCATATGGCACCTCAAACCCACTTAAAGAAAAGAATCTATGACAATGGAAGCCAAACATGGATATGCGTAAGAGAATAAAAATATTGGATTATGACATATCTTAGCCAAGTTTCAAAGGAGAATCCTTGAGGGGTCACACCCATGCATCACAATGATGTCAATATTTTATGAAATATTTGAATTAAAAATCCTTTTTTCCAAAAAATAGAAATTAGTGAAAAATATAATTAATGGTGGAAAATATGACTTAGGAAACTAAGAATTTCCATGGTTTGTAGATGAAAAACCAATTAATTAATAAAATGTCAATTAATTGAGAAGGGTAGTTAAGAAGAAGAATTAGTGAAATGACATAGGATTAAATTATGGGTTATTTAATCCTATAGAGAAAATTAATAGACGATTGGCCAGTTTGATTTGATAAGTGTGATAGTATCCTCTAATGAAATGTGATGATAATGGAGATTGACTAAGATGATGATGGATAGACCAAATACATGATCAAATTTAATGATTGGCCAAAATTGATAACATGCCAAGGACACATGACATGAAGTAAAGATACATAACATTTAATTGACATTGTAAAATTCTACAAGATAGAGATTGGTTGATAGGGCTGATCATAATAACAGTAGTGGACACTATAAATGTTATTAAATTTTTGAAAGCACCATGATTCAACACTAAAGGACTTGAAAATGTCAAATATCATATGATGTGAATGATAGTTTGACCTAGCACTGAGAGGCATGATAGTACTAAGGTTGGATTTATAAGATTTAATAGATTGATAGGTTTCCAAGGCATTAAAAGCCACAAGAATTCCTAGGATCATAGAAATGATGATATGTTTGGATATTTGACAAATTACAAGTTGATTAAGACTAATTCTGAGTGATTCTAAGTGTATTTGGGGTGATTTCAAGTTGATTTGAAATGATTCTAAGTTGGTTTGATATGATTGCAAGTTGATTTGATATGATTTCTGATGATGTTGAAATGGTTTCTAATGATATTGATTTTTTTTGAAAATTATGTCAAATTGATGTGAAATAGGATATGAATGATGATAGAAACTATTGAGATACAATCAAGTTGGTCAAAAGATCAAATTTAATGGAATGAGAAAATGACATGAATTAATATGAAATGTGATGTCAACCCAAGAGTATTTTCAAGCATTACCACTCAAGACAATGTCCAAATAAAGAAAATGATAGCTCTTTTTTTTTAAACAAAGATACAAATCCAGCAAAACTGAAATTTTGAAAATTGGAGTTGAAATGCAAGAGTTATGGTCTCTAGAGTGCAACATAGGGATTATGAGAGTAGTTTTGGGCATCTTACTGCACCAAGTGCACCCAAAAAGCACCAAAGTGCACCCAGTGAACACTTGGTAAGCCCAAGTGTGCTATGATAGTACCAAGTGTTCTCATAGTGTACTTGGGAAGCCCAAGTGCACTCAAAAAGTGAAGATTTCACCCTAGAAAGCTCTAAGGGCCAAAAATAGCTTGACTCAACTCACAATGACCTGAAACTTTGCGTGCATGCCCAAAATGGTGGAAAGAGGTTAGAACATGATTGAAATCAATCAAACATGATCACATTTGGTCAAAATTGGTCCAAAAAAAGGTCAGACTAAGGTTGGACTAGGTTGAAAGCCATAGAAGGTTGACAGACAGTATAAGATGATGCAGGAATGTAGGAATGCAAGATGAAGATGATTTGGTGTATCAAAATACATGAACATGGAAATGAATGAAGATATGAATGAAATAATATATGAGAAATGAGATGAGGACCAGTTAGAATGAGGTGAATATTTTTTCTTTCAAAGAGTTCACTATATGTCAAATGGAGCTTCATTTTGATCAAACTGTAGACACAAACCATTTTTTAGGGTGTACATTTTTTCCCTCTTTGATACAATGTGATTTAAATAATTGTGTCAAAGAATACTAATGAGAATGAAATAACAACATTCCCCAGTAGGGATGATATGTATGGGTGCCCCCTCAAGAAATTGACTGAGATATGCATATGGTAGGTCAATTTGTTGATAATGAGATACAAGGTAGTGGATGAAGAAGACATAGAAGATGGAGGAGATGAGATGAGGAAGTTATAGTATGATGAGAAGACCTTTTTATTGTAAAGTGCACTACATGTCAAATGGAGCTTTATTTCAATATGGAAAATGGAATGTGACACATCATGGTATAAAGGGCCAAAATGCTAGTGCAAACTATTTGTGTAAATATGCACGATGCAGACAAAAGATGACCTTTTCCCTCCTAAGGCATATAGACATGGCCCAAACTCTCAAAGGTACATTGTAATAGATAGAAAATAAAAGATGGCCATGAACCATCTCGACCACTCTCATAGATTAGTTTATATCATCAAGTAGCATAGGAACATGATCAAAGAAAAACAAAGAAAAAATAAATCACTCACTAAAAAGTGTGAGCCAATAGCTATTCTTGTCTATTATTACTTTATTTTTAGTTTTTTAGGTCTTCAAATTGTATTTGATATATTGACCATATGATAGTTTTGATTATTGATTTAGTTGATAGGTTCATAGTGACATGTTGGCTTGATTGTTAGTTCACTTTGCTCAGATAGTGTGATTGTAATTGAAGTGTAGTGCTTTGAGGTTTAGTCTATGAAAGTGTGAATTTTTATTCAAAATGGATGACTATGTACAAGGTTATTACAATTTTTTTGATGGGTTTTGTGTTTTTTAAGGTTTTTGAGGATATTTGATGTTTTTGTGTGACTAGTTTCTTTAGGACATTTTACAATTTTTAGTGTTTACTTTAGGATATTTTATGACTTTTATGGAATTTTTCAAGACATTTTATGATTTTTAGTTCTTTTTTCAAGACATTGTATGGTTTTCAAAACTTTTTTCAAGATCATATTTGAATTTTTAGGACTTTTTTAGGATTGTATTTGAATTTTTAGAGTTTTTTTCAAGATCGTAAAAGCATATACAAGTGTTACCTTCAATCTATTATGTGATAAGTCCAATGGATAAAAAGTGCTTAGAGATATGCACCTAGTTCAAGTTTAAAGTCATGCACCATGTAGGTAATCCCCTTGACAAGATGCAAGCTATGTACAAAGGCCAATGACAGAGTATTAATAGATTGGTGATACTTTAGGTAAGATAATGTTAGTGAACAAATTGTCCTCCAAGAAAATATATACAAATATAACCCTGAATGCCCAAATGAGAAGACGAATCAGCACTAACAATTGGATAGGTTATCATGGATTGATAACCTTCCTCTAAATTTTTATTGGTTGCAGCTCCTCGTGCAAGATTTACAATGAATTAAATGTGGGTGCTTTTACCAAAAAGCACGAAAGGATATCTAACATCTACCTATAAACACAAAGTAGACGCAAAACCTAAGAACTAAAAAAAAAGAAAGGAAACAGAATAAAATAGATTACACAAAGTTAACTTGTTGTATACTACATCATGTAACAAGGATAAAACTGTGTCTTTCATCTTCTTGAGATAATTAAAATCAGAGCCTTGTAAGATATTCAGAAATGACTTCATAATAAAGGAATACTAACATCAGACTGTAATTTCCAGAGAAAATTGAAAATGATTCAAAGTTCGAATTTAGTGGAAGGAAAAACACATTATAGTCAAACTTAAATGTATTTCACCTCCAGCGTCCCTTCCCTGACTGTAAAGATCACAAAGTTTCTTTCACACATTACAATCCAACCATCATTTAAACCAAACTGAAATTCTTCTACCATATTACGTCAAACATAAAAAAGACTATAACCCTCTCTCAGCTACAAAATTTTGAAAAAGAGGTAGAAAATAAAGCCCATGCTCTACTTCTCTCTATCCCCTAGGAAGATGAAACTATTCTATCAAAATTTCCTTCTTCTTTGCCTGAAGTCCAAAGTATGTAGTTTTGGAAGTTGGAAGAATCCCCCTTGCTAATAGTACATAGTCTGTAGCTGCTAGAAGAAAAAGTGGAACCCCGTCTTGTTTAATGCTTTCATCATTTATAGAATTTGGTGACTGACTGTTCAGTTTCTCTAACTGATTCTTGGGAGAAAAACTTCTCCTTTTAACATACCTCTTTTTCTATTCTGAATGGAGGGCTGGGGCCTATGGAAATATATCCTAGCACAATATATAATATATTCATATTCTCAAATATGAATATGTAATATATTTATTTCATATTAATCCTCAAGAAACCTTTTAGGGTGAAATTCTTTTAATAGGAGACACCTGTCATTGATGGTTATTTTGTCAAACAAGTTAGGATCTTCAAGAACATTTGGCACATTTTCCTCACTGTGAAAGCCCATATCTTCAGATGTTAATTCTACATTAACATTCATCGATGATGGTTTTATGCTGTAAGGGGGAACCCGTGGCTTCTAATACTGGTGTGCGCACTCCTTAGCATATGTAGCATGGCAGAGTTGTTATTACCATCACAACTTTGAGCCTTTGCTTTCAATTATTTAAGACCCCATTTACTATTTTTTGCCACCAACACCCGATCATCATATGGCAACCATCATAGATACATGCACATTGCATATATTATTTTAATTCAGCATGGGGCATAATAGAGATATAGTAAACTTTGGGACTCAAGTATGAATGGTTTCAAATGAAAATAATGTATGCTTTGAATCATTCCTTTTGATCATTCACCATGTTCTTTCATGGCCGACAAAATTTTACTGAATCATAATGTATCCTTGTGGAGGCTCGAGCATTCTGTCGAATACCTAATGAGCATTCTTTATATGAGCTTCTTGATCATACTTGCACTCCCCCATTTTCTGACTGACTGGTACGAGGTCACCAAATTCAGATGCATCCATTTTAATAAGATTCCTATTTCATAGCTTTGAGCTTTTGGGAAACATGCCTTTATTTATGCTGATATTTGGTATCTTTCTTTGCACATATTCCTCACCAATTATGACACCCCATGCATTCCTTTCTATAAGTGTAAGGGAAACTTCTTTCATTATATTCAAAGATTTAGTGTGGTTCCATCCTTGATACATAATCAGTTGAAATTATTGATTATTATCATGAGTTTTCATGCGTCGGGTGTCATTGTCAAATATCACTGTGCAAGCTTCAAAATCATGAGATTTAATTGTAGTATCGATGTTCTACTTCATTAATCTGTGGTTTAGTTATCCATCATGGACGAAGGCTAGAACTTGGTAATACATAATTGCAATTACACTGATATGACTAGCAGCATATGCAAGTGTATCAATCTGACACCTTTGAATCTGAATTGACACATTTTGAATCCATGCTCATGGAAAAGATAACATCTCTCATCAAGAAATTTGCAACATTTTTATGGGCCCGGGTGATAATTCAGCCTTGCTTGGGTCTTTCAGATTACTTGTAAGATGATGAACTCAAAATCTTGTAAAACATCATATTTTCAAACTTCAAACCTACAAACCTTCAAAGAATAATCCACACTCTGAAAACAATCCTCTGAATACATTTGTATAGAACCACTGATTTATTGAACCTTTTAAACTATTGATCTAAACATGCATTATGAACTAAGTGTGAATCTGGGTATTGGACTGAACATGGATTTTGAATTTTGCATCAGTGTTTCCATTCTTGAACCTCTTGAACTAAGTCTTTGAATTCATGAATTGGAAAACTGCATCTCTGAACTTACACTACTGATAACTATCCTCCAGACATGTCTGTTATGCCAATTTAAACCAACAAGTCTAGCAAACTAAACTATTCGAACCACTTTGAACCATCAAACCAGTTTGAACTACTAAAACACTTCAAACCACTACATCTAAACTTCATCTTAATCTGCATTATGAACTATTGAACTACTTTGAACTACTTTGAACTTTAGTTTGAAGTGGTTCAAAGAGGTTCAACCTCTAAAACTGAAAGTTTAAAAACTGAGACCACCTTGGGTACTAACAAATAATAATGGAGATTAAGTAGTTCATGGGCCATGATCAAGGAGTAGGGATGTCTTGCAGTACAAAGGATATGATTAGGGAATGAGAAAAGGGGGAAAAAAATTACATGGAATCCCAATAGATGGAGGAGCAACAACAAATTATACATCGTGCCTGTTTCACCCTGGTACTTGCCCAAACTACCTATTTGCCAAGTTTTCACTTTTGGATGAAAATTTTCTCTTGACTTAATTTTTTGTGCCAAGGCATCTATTTTCTAGGTTTTCATGAAGGCATCCATTTTTCATTACTTTTTTCACTTTTTTCTTTTTCTTTTTTCATGGCTTTTTGCTTTCTTTCTTTTTTTCAAGACTTTTTTTCAAATTTTTTGATATTTTTTCAAGACTTTTAGATGGAATCACAAATGTATTTGATGAATGTTGAGAAGAAATTTTTTGTTGGTGATGTAGCTAATAATATCTAGATCCACGATTGACCATAACTACATAGGAGTCATTATGAGTTTGTAGCTAAGATCAAACCATTGGAAAGGCCTCAAGATATACCATTGTGTACCATATGTAAGATAGTGTCTGCCTCTTGGGAATCAAGGCATCTAATGATAATTATATCAAAGGATTCTTTGTTTGGGATGTCACTGATGATGACATATACAAAGGGTTGTTGGATAAAGACTTGATCTTGCCTATTGGGAAAATTAAGTAATTGGATTTTGGGATAAATGTTTAGATAATGGGTGTTACATACATTGCATAATATTGCTTAAATTTTATTATTTTATTTTATTATGTAATGTTGTATCTAGTAGCACCTAGATGGATGTGTAACATGTAAAGATTCCCATGGAATATTCTTGATGAGTAGTATTGTAACATTGTGATAATATTTTATGTAATTATTTAATATTGGGAAAAAGAATTAAATGCCCAATATTAAATGTGGGGTCAGTGGGTTAGTTAGCACATGGTTTTAGCACATGGTTTATGTAATACCACTTGGTGGTTTTGTGAGACTTGCTACTATATAAGCAGCAGTAGGGGTAGTTGTTGGAGTGATAATAAGAAGACAAAAAGGCAAGAGTCGAGCGAGACAAGGCTTGATAGTTTAGCCAAGGGAACATTTGTGAAGGTTGGAAGCATGGCATGGGATGTATGGATTCATGCTTGTTCACCTAGCTTGCTCAATGGTGGCTATGTCTTTGAAGGCTTCCATGGTTGTATTGCAATGATGTTTTTGCTAAGTAATACATGGTGATGGATGCTTTTGGAGGTTGAGTTTTTCCCTCAATGAGGGTTTCCTAGGGTATATCTTGTGTCACATTTTATTGGGTATGTTGTCTATTATCTTGCATGTGGATTTTAATTCCGTATTTATTTTAGATCTATGACGGGTTATGTGGAAAGGGATATATTCCTTATTGTCAAGTTTCTTTACAAGTGGTATTAGAGCTGTGGTTTTATTAGTGTAACCCCAGATTGAATCCATGGGAATGCATGAGAGGTCAAAAGAAAGGGCAAGATACATGAGTTTTTATTGCAAATCTGAGGGTTTTGGGTTTGCTGTAATGATGGGATGTTAAAAGATTTGGGCATGTGAAACTGTTTGAGAAAAGGATTTTTTTTTATGTTTCATTTAAATGAGATTTTTAGGGGGTAGCTTGTAGAAATGACCTCTTGGGTAAAAATAGACCTCACCATTGGATTCAGGTCAAAATTTCCATAAATTTTGATATATAATATGCCCTAGTTTGGCCATGTTTAGAGGAAATGAAAAAGTTTTTTAATTTTAGCCCATGATGGCCGTCAAATTTAATCTCGTCAAAATTTTCATCAAAATAAAAAATAAAATGAAAAATCATAGTGAAAATGGTAAAAAAGACTCTCTTCATAATATAGACATAACTTTCTCTCAGGATATTGGATTTTAGATTTCTTACAAGCATTGGACAGCTAATTGAGAACACTAAAACTAGGTGTAGATTTGGTTCTATTATTTTGACATTTTTTAGGTTTTAAGAGCCCAAAAGTCAAATATTTTTTATTTGGAGCACAAATTAGGGTATAACTTGGGCATACAGAGTCAAATTTTGGACTTCGAGTAGTCAATAAAAATATCTTGGAGAGCTCTACACTTTGGTTCAGATTTGGTGCAAGTTTGGCATGATTTATTTGGTGATATATTGATGTAAACAATTTATAGATATATTTTAACTATGGAAACATTGTGAGTTTATTGCATTAGAGATTTAAGTTTTGATTTCATTGTATACTCAATTCATATTTTAGATTTGTCTTATGATGATATGGTTATAAGTATTTGGTTTCAATATATATGATGACTTGTTGAATCTACAAGTTGTGCAGTGTTGTAAGTGATCTGTACTTATAAGTTGCATTTATAGCTTGGTTATGGGGTTGTCTAAGTTTCCCATTGATCTTTCAATATTGATGCATATTCAGATCAGTGTCTTGGAATTGGGTTGTCTATGCCTTAAGTCACATGATTTATTGATTTATTTTCATGTAGAAGGGATGAGATGTTGTTACTAGGTATAGTCATGGTAGAGGATTGTGGTTGACTATTTTGTGCTAACAAGTTGGACATATTAAGAGCTAGATGCTCTATTCAGTGATGTGATCATGGTGCCATAGATTTTGGTATGACATGATTGGATATATAGGTACATCCTTGATGTTCATTAGCTTGGATTTCTAATTTAGTAATGGTGGTATATCTTATTGGTTGATTCTCATAGTTAGAGGATGGTATTTTCATCATGATGTCATGGATAGCTTAGATACATGGTTTAGTGGGAGTTTATGACAGTGGTGGGATGATAGTGCAGGATTAGTTCTTGGTTTGGTTTGAAAATCTTTGTTTCAATTGGTGTTAACACTTTGGTTGTGTGAGTGTAGACCTAAAGGATCTTCATGTAAGAGATGGATTTTATGATGCCATAGGTGATTTGGTACCATACCTGAGTGGGAGTTCTTGGCATTGACATACTGATTGAGTGTTTGCAAATGTTGGAGGTTTATCTTAGATGTTGTTGCTATAGAAACATCTTTGACATTTGCATGGTGCACTTGGTTATCTTTATGGTGTGTGGAGATGGTTCTTCATGCTATGTGGAGATGGTTTTCTTTATGGTGTATGGAGATGGTTGCATCTTGAGGACTCATAGGGTTCTTGGAAAAGGTGTGGTTTATGCTTTGATTTGGCATGTTATCCTTGGTGTGAGGATGGTTTCATTATACTCTTGATATGCATTTAGAGTTTTAACATGTTATAGTATGTTCAAATGGAGCATGTTGTCTCTTTTAAGATGGTTAGATCATGTTGTCATGTTTATGTTCCTAAGGCCATGGTTGGAACTTTGACATTGATCTTGGTTTAGTTTCTTGGTATTAAGTACACTGATCATAAGCTAGATACTTCATGATATTGCTATGTTACATTTGGATTTAACATAGATTGATTGGTTGTAGATGCTCATGGATACCTAGAGACAATGGTGAAGCTAATTTCTCTTGGATTAGAGAAGTATTTGTTGGGATAGTTGATAATTTCAGTAGGAAGTCCGAGGGACAGTCACATGATATGGACTTGAGAGGAGATTATTCTTAGATGAGTCTTGGTTGGAGACTTGGAAATCTTAATGAGCATTTTGATTCCCCACTCTTGGTCTACTCAGTGCTTTGCTACTTGAGAGGTATAGCTCATTGCTCCTCTTAGTTGCATTATATTTATGCTTATCTTTCATGGACATGGATCTTGAGCTATGGTGTGTGAGATACTTCTAGAGGGTTCATATGAGAGATGGTTAAAAATTGGTTATCTCCATGTGCATATGTTGTTATGTTGGTTGAGTTTGGGAGATGGTTTTATATTGGGTGTATCCATTGGATTTAGAAATGGTTTATGAGTTTGATCTTGTTGTGAGAGGCTTACATCCATGATTAGTTAAATGGTATGGTTTGGGTCTTTTTGGGGTTTTATGCTATGTTTTGGGTGTTGTTGTGGCTTCTTGTTGGGGTTTTATGGAGGAGATCATACTTCCACAGTTTACATCTAGAGGTGTGTAGAAGGGTATGATACATGTTATGATTTGCATGGTTTCTTTGGTCTTGGTTATCTTCCTAGATTATTGATTTCACTTGCATTAGATTTGAGATTTGTTAGAGATTGTGATCACTGGTTTGTTCTCATGTATGTCATGTGAGAGATGACAGGGTTATTCTTTTATCTCTTTCCTTTGTTGGTTGTGGAGAGCTTGGGAGACTATTGGAGACCTATTTTGAGAGTTATTCTTGCAAGTTACTAGTATATGTATTGTAGATGTCCTTGAGACTGCATGGATTCACTTCTTTGAGATGTTGTGGGTGGATTGGTTATAGATTTGACATTATCTTTTGGAGTGGGAGCTTCTTGGTATATGTGTGGCAGGTATTGTTCTTGAGGCTTGTGATTGTAGGTTATAGATTGGATATGTTGATGATATGAGATTCACTTGTTATACCTTTGGAAGTATGGATAGTTAGATGGGTTTGTTACTTGTTGTGGGTGTTATTTCAACTATGGATATATTTTGACAACTACAGATACATATGATTACCTTTGGATCAGATTTTGTTTATGCTTAACATTTCGGTTGGTACAAGATTTTATGATCTTCTAATGTGATAGGTTGGGTGGGTTTCTCTTTGGATGGCTTCTATGTATGTCTAGTGGTAGTGGCATAATAGGATGTGAGACCATTCATGTTTTAGATTCTAGATACTTTGATTTTGTTGTGGGTACCAGGATGGAACACTTGGCATACTTTGATCTATGATGGTGGATGTGCTAGGAGGGATTATTTCCTTGTTCATTTATGTGGCTACAAATTGACCCTATGCAATGTATAGAACAAGTGGGAGATTTTCGAGATAATGGGTGTTGCACACATTGTATAATATTGCTTAAATTTTATTATTTTATTTTATTATGTAATGTTGTATCTAGGAGCTCCTAGATGGACGTGCAACATGTAAAGATTCCCATGGAATATTCTTGATGAGTTGTATTGTAACATTGTGATAATATTTTATGTAATTATTTAATATTGGGGAAAAGAATGAAGTGCCCAATATTAAATGTGGGGTCAGTGAGTTAGGTAGCACATGGTTTTAGCACATGGTTTATGTAATACAACTTGCTGGTTTTATGGGACTTGATACTATATAAGTAGCCACAAGGGTAGTTTTTAGAGTAACAAGGAGAAGACAAAAAGGAAAAAGTTAAGTGGGAAAAGGCTTGACAGGTTAGCCAAGGGAGCATTTGTGAAGGTTGGAAGCATGGCATGGGATGTGTGGATTCACGCTTGTTCACATGGATTGCTTGCTGGTGGGTATGGCTTTAAAGACTTCCATGGTTGTATTGCAATGATGTTTTTATTGAATAATACATGGTGATGGATGCTTTTGAACACTGGGTTTTTCCGTCAATGAGGATTTCCTAGGGAATATTTTGTGTCACATTTTTGTGGGTATGTTGTCTATTCTCTTGCATGTGAAATTTAATTCCATATTTATTTTAGATCTATGATGGGTTATGTGGAAATGGTTATATTACTTGTTGTCAAGTTTCCTTACAATAAACATCTAGATATAAAGGAGGATTAGGAGGATTGAGACCAATAAATTCCCACGTAAAGGCTAATTAGGAGTGCTTTGTTGAACACTACAATAGTTATATTCATGGCATCATCTTGTTTATCTTGTATCCTTGGGAGCTACTTAACTTTTGATTTTTCATGGTCTAATGGAACCTTTCAATTTTCACCAAGAGTCCTACTTTTTTCATTTTTTTCTCTTTTCTCTTTGCAGCTAAAAGGTGGAGTTTACCCCCTAAAATATGCCAATTTATTTACTTTAGGAGAAATTACTTCTGTATGATCACCAATTATAATGCCTTCATAGATTTCAAAGTTTTTTGCAAGAGTGTCATCATTTTTGAATCAAACAAAAATTGGTGGTCCATGTTGGTCCCAATCCAATAGTTTAGGATAACTTGAGGGGATGTCATCATCAATGTTGAATAGGCTCTAGTTGAAGGTATAGATATGGGCATTAGGTTCAGTTGTATCATTGGGGTCATGCTCATTTGTTGGAGAACTATTGGTGTTAGGTGGAGTACCCTTAGATGTCTTTTCATCATTCAAAACATCCACAGTCTTACACATAGGTGTCATAGTACTAGGAGGACCTATTTCTAACGGTTTGAATCCAAGACTACTATATACATCATACCCTTGTTTTTGCATAATAATAAACCCAGGTCCATACTTGTTAGGGGATACCAAAGTGGGTTTTCATTCTTCTCTTTCTTTCTCAATACATACGGATGTATTCTCATTGATAAAAGTGGTATTTTTTGTATTGATCTCCAAGTGTTGGTCTTGTAATAGATGTGATTTACCATAAGATTAGGTAGAAAGTGGTGACTCCCTATTATGGGATACTTGAGACATAAATTATTCTCCACACCCTTTGTCTTCAATCTTTAGATTTTCCTTGGCCTTACTAAGGAGTATATCAACATCCATATATTTGGAGGAATCTATGGGTTGTACTTAATTGTTTTCTAGGACTTGGTATGTAGTAGCATCTCTCAGATTAGCAAAAACCTAGAAGGGATCTAGATCATAGGGGATAGTAACCTCCACATTGTTGTAGGAAAACTTTAGACATTGATGATAGCTAGAGGGTATTGCTTGTATAACATGAAGCCAAGGGTGTCCTAGTATCATGTTACAATTCATTTCTATATCTATGACCTAGAATAATGTATTCTTAGTAGCTGGACCAAATCTAATGGGTAAGATGATGATGCGCTTGGAGAAGCATCCACCATCATCATAGGCTTTTATTGTGATTCTTTGAGAGGGATCCCCATCTTCCTCAAAATAACCTAAACCTTTGACACCCTTAAGAGTACAAATGTTCAGTCTTGTTCCTCCATATATTAAGATGTATCTAACTTCAACATTATGGATGAAGACTTAAAGATGAAGGGGATAATTGTGGTTGGGTCTATCTTTAGGAATATCTTGAGGGGAAAAGGTGATATGTTGTAATGTAGATAGGTTCCCCTCCATGGCTTGGAACTTGAAAACATCAATGTTATATGGGACTACTAACTCTTTAAGGGCTTGATACAAGATCTTTTGATTTTGAGGGGATGTACACAATAGGCACAAGATGGATATTTTCATAGGGGTCTTGTTGAGCTATTCAAAAATGCTATAGTTAGATGAAGTAGGAGTAGCAGGCTTTCTAGGGGGTGTAGGTCTAATTGAGGTAGTTGATCTAGATGGGGCTCTGAGTAGAGTGATCTTGGTGCTTCATGTAGTGACAATACAATGAGGGTCTTTAGCCTTTAAGGTGAATGTTGATATATAGGAATTTGACTCATTGAAATAGTTGATGGTGTAGTCATATCTAGTACATGTGTAATTAACATTACTTTGTGAGTTGTAGTTTGAACTAAAGGGTTTCTCTTTGTCGTGATTACCCAAAGGATCTTTGAAGATAGTGTGATCAGAGTTGAATGCTACTAGTGATGGATTAACTATGACTACACCATGATCAATAAGATCTTGTATTACATTCTTTAGTTGGAAACATGATAAGGTTTTATGTCCTGTAGTGCAGTGGTAATCAAAGATTTTTTTATCATCCCACCAAGAAGCTTTAGTCAGTGGTGTTGGTGTTTTAAAATGCACAAAAACTACTAAGCAACAAAATGCTTCATACCAAGATGATAATACTCATACAATCTAAAGATCAACCAATTCTTGTTAACAATTGCATGTGTAAAACATTTGGATCCAACTTCTAGAAAACCAAAGGTGGTTTTCTACTCTTTTGGCTCTGCAAAACCAGGGTGGGTATACCCAGGGATGATTCAAAACTGGAACAACTGTATGAGGATTATTCTTAGTTTCATTCTGATTCTCATTTCAAAATCCTCAGACATATACATTATTCTTGCTAACTTGATAAACACATCCCATAAAACAGATATGGCCAATAATTCTTCTATAGATTTGCAGATGTTCTTAACAATAGTGGCTAACTGAAGCTAAAACATTCCATGTAGACAAGTGCTGGCCAACTTTGAAGATCTACAAGAAATAAAAGTAAATTTGATTTGATGCTGCATTTTTATAATCATTTATGATCTATTTCTCCTTTAGCTGAATCAATTTGATCAGTGCCTAATCCATTGGGATTCAGAGTCTATAGCAAGTTCTTAGATCTAGTTTGTTGCCTTACAACAAATTCTATCAGCAATTCTTATCAGAATTCATCATTCAAAATCCTTCCCACTACTAAAGAAACCTTATCATGTTCACCAAAGCTTTTATTTAATCCATTGAATTAATAGCAGTGATAAACAGATATACAACCTAACTAGATTACATTCAATTGCACAAGCCTTTACTTATACAATATCAAGACAACCAAGTAATTGGAAGGAGACAAGATTCAGAAAGAATAATATCAGGACAGTTTACAATTTGTATTCATCTTCTTTGAAAATGGTATATCATTTACAATAGACTCAGAATGACCTTCAGAAAGAAACACAACTCATTCTATATTCATGTATTCTTAGGGAATTGACAGACAAAATACATCATAAACTTGCTTTTAAAATTTGGACCAAAAATAGACTAAGCATATTACTTAGAAAAATAGAATTTAGACCATTCTTTAGCCTTGGGATCTCACTTAAATAGTGTGAGATGCAAAAAGCTTCAGGCTAAAGACAAAATGAGAGGTGTCCTTTAAAAGACACTTACATATACTTGTAACAAGATGAAAAAAATGTGAGTAACAACAAAAGTTTTACATCAGACATTCCTTTTGTGGGCCCTTTTGTTACACGCTCCTATGTTGCTAAGTTGGTTGCTATTCTAATCCTTCCTTGTATGCAGCAGCCAAATTAACAAACGATGAAGTTTGTTATGATGATGGCACATCAACCTCCACCTATGGGCTTTCACCATCTTTATCCTATATGGGGAAAATAACTTCTACCTTTTCCCTTTCTTTAGTTGTATTAGCATCTTGTGGTCCCGGGTTTGTAACTAAAGGTAACAGATTATCCTTGTCTTCTTCTTTTGGTTGGGTCTGAGTAGTGACAAGTCAGTGATTTGGATCTCCTCACCTTGCATTTCATCACTATCATCTTCATCTTCATCAAACTGCTCAATGGGAGCCATTTCTGCCATCCATTTGTCAAATAATGTATCATCTGGCCAATTGAACTGTAAAATATCCCTCTGTCTTTTTAGCACTTATTCAACATCCTTGTTAATGGTAACAAATTCTTGCTTTAAAGAATCAAAGAATATTTGGGCCTTCACCATTTCTTCAATTGTGGCAGCCCACCATGCATGCCCTAATTCATTAATGACTTGATTCATTCTTAAACAGAATAAATCATCAAGTTCCTTTGCCCATTCATCCTTTCTTTTTCAAATTATTCTCTTTATCTAAGGCATGAGGAAACAAATTGAATTTCTAGCTTTTGTACTTTTCAAAGTAGCCTACTACTACTTTTTGTAAATGGACCCTTTTATTATTAAAATTAGTGAGATCAGAAACAATATCAAATGTCTTTTCAATTTGATCAAGAGAATTATCTATGATAGAGAAACAGAAAAGTGTTATTTCTTTCTCCCTTGTCACCCATTTATTCAAAATAGGCACTAGAGCCCCATCATTAGATTTCAAATCCTTCCAGATATTGATCACCCTGGCTAACTGATCATAAATTAGTGGCCATTCAATCTTGTCCCCCAAATATGTGAGACCTTTTCTCAATTTATCTTCATATCTAGATTCCAATTCTACATGTAAAGCCCACAGTTTTCCTTTTTCTTCTTCAAAGTCCTTAGCAGTGTAGTATTGTGGTCTTTGGGGTGTATCTGGTATTTCTATGAGAGGGGTGGATTTAAAAGGTTCAACAGGGGGGCAAGGGTATGTTATTTTTGGCCTAGTGGTTTTTCCCAATAGCTTGTTCTCAAGCTCAATTCTCTTTTTTACTTCTTTATTGTAGGCATCCACCATTGTTTCATACTTTCTCTACAGGTCAGTCATTTCCTTTTCTTCTTTTTCTGCAGTGGCCAAGGAAAATTTAGAATAGTCCATATTCATGTGGGCTGCCTGTACATGTAAAGAATCAGCAAACCTCCTCACAATGATACTCCCTGTTAGTCCTGAATCATCAGGCTGTGATGGAGTAGTCCTGGATCCTCTTCTTAATGACCACATAACAAGAGCAGCTTGGTCATTACTGAATGTTGTTCCCAAGAATTCCTCTTTATCTAGATCCTATAATCCTAAATTATTTGACATAAAATTAAAAATTAAGGCATCAACAATATCCCAATTGGGCAATAATAAAATATTTGCAACTTTCACCATCCGTCTACCCTCTTCAGGCGTTATATTCTAGAACTCTTCAATCATTTGTTCCTTTATTTGATTCTGAATAGAGGCTTCATCCATTTCTGGATGCTCTATTTTTATATTCCTACATCTTTTCTCAAAAATGTGCATGTTCGCCCTCCATGCGAATTGATGGAAAGCTCTAGATTTTACAAAACTATTATCAGACAAAAATTGTTGACTGGCTTGTTCTAAAATAGGGTCTAATTCCCTTCCCCTAAAATTTACTATAGTTAATTCAAAACTCGGCACAGGAGGCTCCTGGGGGTTCCCTTCATCAATTTCTACCTGAGTAACAAAAACTCCTCGTTGTGATCCCATTTGTTCAATTTGCTCATTGGTGAGCTACTCCTCCTTAATTCTCATTGGAGTTTGGGAAGGTGAGTAACCTTCATCATGTGATTCCTCTTCCCTATTTATTTTTCTTCTTTTGGGTGAGGATTTAGGGGGTCTTTCTTCAAAAATAGTACTAGTAGATTCAATTATCTACTTTCCTTTGTTTACAGTGGGCATCTGATCCCAAATGATAGTATATCTTGTCCTCTTTCACACAACCAATGGACCTGCCCCTATGTTAGGGGTGAAACCCAATTTCCTCATTACTTCCCTAGCTTTATCTGGAAAAGAATCAATAAAATGTTATTTCTTCTCATTCATTATCTCCATTATTTCAGGGAATGTACTCATGAGCTTATTTATTCTGTTTGCATTAGTTGCAACATTACTAAGAGGACTGTAATCCTTGTCAAAACAATTAATAAACTCTAAAACTTTTGAATAGACTCTCCATTTTTCTTTCTTTGTTTCTTGCTCCTGGAGAGAATATTCATTCCTTATTACATCTTCAGGGAAATAGAATTCATGCTAACTTGGACGAAGCTTGATCCTATGTCTAAGAGCAGAATTAAAGAAATCTTCTGCATCACAAAAATGAGAGTGAGATACTACCATCTTATACAGATCCAAAATTTTGTAGAGGAAGATCCAACCCTCTTTAGTTATTACAAACTGGTGAGCTACATTGGAAGTAGGAAAAATTGATCCTATTCCCCTTTTGTGCAAAAAGGTCTCCTCCACTCCTCCCAACTGCCATAAAAATTCATCTACTCCTACCTTTAAAAACACCTGATAGGGTAGTACATGGGGTGTCCCTTTGAATCCATAAACTCTAATGATAGTTGAGACCAGATATGGGATGATATCCCCTCAATTATGTGAACATTTTAGACTATGGGGTCTGTCCATAGGCATAACAAGGTGCATTAGTGCCTTAGGAATTATGGGATTGTCACTCAATATGAGGCACCTTAGTTTAGAAGTAAAGTGCCTATCAAATCGAACAAAACTAGCATTTTTTGCTTCCCTAATCATGTCTGCACTCCATAATTGAACTGGTAATGCTTCCCCCTCTTGTTGCCTATTTATAACCATTTCTTTACCAAAATATGTAACCCCTTTAAATAGAAACATATGCATCAATAGGGAGTACTGACCCCAAACCTTCTCCACCTTGCCCTTTGCAATCCCCACCAATCCACTGTGAATCTCATTAGCTAAGTAAGATGCAAAATCAAAAATTATTTCTACACCAAAAGAGGAGATTTGGGTGATCATATACATGAAGCTCACATGAATAAAATCTTCTTCACCCTCTCTGAAGACTCTACACAGGGTCCTATATATCTCTACTGCCCTGGCATTAAAGAATGATTTCTTGAAAGGTTCTTTAGAAGATGATGTTATTGCTGGTAGGTTTCCAATTCTGCCTATGTGGGCCTTCAGTGCACCTTGTATAACTACATCTCTTTTTGACATATATTGTTTTTCTAATTCTATCAAATCAATGGGCACATGATACCTTGTGAGAGGTCCCAAACTGAAAACATCCATAATCTCTTTTGGACTGATGGTAATTAAAACTTCACCATCCATTCTTCTCACTACCCTAGTGGCTTGATCATAACTCCTCACCACAGCCTCAAGAAGGTCATAATCCATAAACACACTGGGAACAACTAGCTTTCCCAGATAAAAATTCCATATATTGGCATGTGGGGCATATAATTTCCTTTTTGCAAACTATTTTTTGAACAAACTCAAAATAGTTTGAGAAGTTTGAGCATCTTGGACCCAGTTACCCTTATCATACAATCCATCAGTTATCCTTAGCCTAGGGTTCAATGAGGTTAACCTTTTAACTTGCACTGTCTCTATAGTAGACTCAGGGAGCAACTCAAGCAAGTCATCATGCACATTTCTATCCAAATAGTTTATTTGGCCTAAAAATCCCTTCTTCAGAAGCATCTTGGATTATTTTTTATAGAACTAAAAAGCCTATAGAGATTATGGTAGTATTACTTACTTGAATTCTATCTTTTTTTCCTCTATATTCTTGCAAACTTTTTGCAAACATACAATTTCACAAATTCTGCCAGACTTCAGCACACTTTCCTTCAGTAATTACTTCTGCATAGGAATGGCTCAGAATCTTTGCTCATGTAAGATGAAACTAATGAAATCTTCTGTGTTATACTCTATTTTTTTCAAGTGTGATTCTTTCACATCTAATTAATTCAGAGAGTGGCACCACATTCTGTGTTTAAAGTTGCACCATCAATCTTCAAAAATCCTATGATCATGTGATACGAAGAACACAACTAGGTGTTACACTTGACATGTTGGTCAATTTATCCAATGAAAATTCATGACATACATAACTCTTTCCTTGATGGTGCTTAGTCTGGACCCACTGGCAACTGAGGACACATGTCAGCAGGTCGCTACTTTGTTATGCATAAAAAATGAGCACCATGCCATAGCAAAGTAGTGACAACCATTGATCTGATCTAAATTTGGCAGATGATATGTTACTGGGCTTGCTTAGAAAGATGGCGGTGGGCCCTTATTCACTATGTCACTATACGTATCTCCCTAGCAACTCTTCATAGTGAGAAGACAATGATCATTGATCAGAGACCTAATCAAAGGTGGGGAAACTACACGCAATTTTTTGACTTATACTCGCTACATCACATAGCTTAAATAACATGCAACTTTTCAATGCAAGATAGCGAGGACTATTGATTCTATTCTAATCTAATGCTTAGGATCTCTTGCACATTTGATCAGAAGGGCATTGATGAAGTATGGAATTTTGCACAGTTGGCACCCTTTAAGATCTTACTTTAGTCCTAGTCATCATCCCACATTACTAAAGGTCCCACCAACTCTTGATTTCACGGGGCCTTGCTACTTTACTAACGGTGAGATGTCAAATTTTTTTGATAGCGAGGTAGCGAGCTCCGACAACTTTAATAAATTTTGGCACCATGAAATGCAAGGGTCCACCGGATTACTATTGTTGCTATTAACTACTTTTGACAATGGCAATTATTATTAATCATGCCACCTAGATTAGTCATGGTACTGATGAATTTCAATGTTACTAACTCTTTAATTTCATGAGCCCTCACTACTTCTCTAATGGCGAGATGTAAAATTTTTCCAATAGCAAGGTAGCAAAAAATTGAAAAAATCATCATTCCGGCACCGACTTTATACTGCTTCTACTGGGTCCCCTTTCCTATTTTGATGGTAATTGCAATGTGTACTAGACTAATAAATCAGCCAGAAAACAAAGCTCTGACTGCCATATCTTTATTTTGCAGTCCCGTTTTATAAACTTTTCAGCACTCACTACCTCCCCATACATAAAAAGTGCCCATGTTTGCATAGCAAGGTAACGACAATGGTGGATCTACTTAGATTGAACGGTTGGGGAATATGAGAGGAAAGGTATCTTGAGGGCATGAAAGATAAAATGACAACAGAATATTTGCCCTATTTGAAAATTTAAATATTTTGCACCTAACAATTTATGAATAGAAAGAAATGTAGGGTTTTCAAAAAAGTTTTTCAAAGGCTAGAAATCGGATGAATTATCTAGAAACCCTATTATCCACTAGAATGAAAAAAATTGAATTTTCTAAAATTGGACAAAAGACTTCTATCAAACAAAAAGTTAGACCAACAAGTGGTTCATCTTTGATTGGGGGTAACTATAGGAAGTGATTATTGAGTAATTTTTGAAGTGGAGTTTCAAGAGGTATCCCTAATGATTTGAAATTTCTATCTTTGGTTCTAGCATGTCTCTGAGGTCTATCCTATGTGGAAGTCTCAGTTTTCTATTGTGGAGGTGATGTTTGATTGTGAGCTTGTGAATTTGTAGGGCTTTCACCTTTCAAAGTTAATGGAGATTGTGCTATGCTAATTTTACATGTATCCACAATGCCATCATTGGTCACATTCTTGTTTTTGGAGGAAAAACATTTTCATTAGATGAGTTAGTGTTAGTGTTTTCCTTGTTTATCTTGAGGATTCCCTTATGGATAAGAGCATCTTTAATACTAGCCCCCTTTTCATCAGTTTAGAAATGGTGCTTGGAATTTTGATCTTAATTTCATACGTTAAGTCAAGGACTAGGTTTTCAATGCACAAGTTAACTTGTTGTCCTTTAGGAATGTCTAGTGAGAATTGACTGACTAAGCTTCTCCAATGTAGAAAAAATGTAATAAATGGTTCTCCCATCTTTTGTTTAGTTGAGCACAAGTCAAAAAGTGTCATCTCATTTGTAATGTTAAAGGAAAAGTGGGAGATGAATTTGTCTACCAACTCTAACCAAGATTTGATAGTACAAGGAAGTTTGGAGTACCTTTCAAGTGCAGGTCCACCTAGAGAATGAGGGAACAATCTCATGAGGTAAGTGGGCTCATCACTAGGTTTGGTACAAGAGGCACAAAATTCTCAAATGTGATCAATAGGATTGCCTTTTCCTTAGAACTTTTCAAAAATTGGAGCCTCAAAGTGTTTTGGGAATGGAGGCATATATAGACTTTTGTCAATTGGATTAGGACATAGGTCCCTTTCTATATATAGAGCTTGCTTCTTTCCCCAATTCATCAACTTGTTCAGAAAGTTGTTTGAATTTTTCTAATAGCTCTTCATTAGGGTTTTACATGATAGTCTTCCCTTCAAGTCTTTTGTGCCTATGTGTAGACTATTTTCTATGGTGGGAGCTATGTCTACTCAGTTCTAAAATTTCTATGTTTGATGAGCTTAGTGATGTGTCCCTAGGTGTTGGAGGTATGTTAGTACCTTGAAGAAAAAAGGGTCCCTATTTTGATAGATGTTGGGGTACTTGTTGTGGTATTTGATGTGGAGCTTGTTGCAGTATCAAATATGATTGATGTACCATGTGTTGTTTTTGTTCCATTTTTTGGGGTTGTTGTTGTGATACCTCGATTTCATGTGAGACCATGTATGTGAATTTTTTTGTAGAGGTATATGTTGGGATTGTTGTGGCACATGATGTTGTTGTAACAAATTTTCTAGTATGCAATTTTTTACTCAAGTAATCTTTGGTATTCCAAATATTATTTGAGTTGATCTTTTTGTTTAGCAAACATGACTTGTGGCTATTGGATTTTTTGTTGATACATTGCATGGAAATCAAGTGGGTTAATGTTGGATTGTGTGTTAGGGATGTTGGATGCTTGTACCACTTGAGGTTGGTGCTATTGTGATTTTTGTTGTTGTTGATATGTTGAAAGTGTGTTGGAAACATTAAGTCCTTGAACTATTGTTGTTTGATGTTGTTAGGGAAACATTAAGTCCTTGAGAATTGATTACCATGTTGGTATTTTTGTTTTGGCACCTTTGTGTGTTAGAGGTTTCTCCTTGGGACATCATATTGACTTGAAAATTATGTACATTCCTTTTGGGAATAGGTGCAATTTCAATAAGAATTTTCCTTTGTCAATCAATAGGGATTATTACAGTTGATTTTTCACATGGTGTACTTGTGGGAGCCTCCATAATATTTGATGTCATGACACTTGGTAGGGTTAGGAGAAAAGGTGTACTTTGTTGATTTGTCTCCAAGGAGGTATTTTTGGCATCCCTAGAGCACAAGTCCCTTTAGGAACATCTTTTTGCTGGACCATGTAATTGAGATCAAATCTTAACATCCTTTTGGGATACTTGGGAAGAGTTTTGTTTCCCTTCATTAGTTGTGATTCATCAAACAAGGGATTAATGTTGGTGTGTTCAAATGTACCTTGGAGGATTTTGATGGTTGATTCTTGATGGGACCTTATAGGTGCCATTATTTTATTTGAAAATTCAAAAGGTTGTTTTCCCTTATCTAAGTGCAAATTGATCATGGGTTGTATGTTTTCAATTGTTGTGTTGGTTTTATGTTTGGACTTAGGTCCCTCCGAGTGTGGATTAACCATGAAAATTCTTGGGCTGCCAAAAGTTTAAAGATCTTGCAATAAAATTTGTCTTGACATGCCCTAGCCATTTCTTCATAAATGATGCCATAATTAGTGTCAGATTCATCACTTAGGTGTACAAAACCTTGTTGTGTGTTTAATGCATTAGGGTTAAAGGTACTCATATTGGGTTTGCTAAATTCAAAAGAATGTGTTTTCTCATCCTTAGGTGTGGTTGTTACACTCCCACCTTCGGGTGGTATTAGCATGAATATAGGTTCAAAGTGAGGACTCCATTGAACCATCTCATGTGTAGGGGAAGTGTTTGAAGGAAACCTCATGGGAGGTGCATTGTTTAAGGTTTTTTGTATCATCTTTTGGTTTTGATGATCCTATAGATACATGTTTAAGGTGTCTGCAAGTAACAGTTTTGATGCCTCAATTTGGTCTTCATCAAAGGTTTTTTTGGTTTTCTTACTCTTATTCTATCTTGGACAAGGTTTTTATTGTATTGATGCCTCAAAAAAAAGGGTTGGTAAATTTCTTCAGGTCTTTGAATTGATTGTGTCCTAATGAGTGTTGGCATGATACTTAAGGATGTAGATGAAGTGCGGGAAAATCTAAATGGACTCCTTGCCTCCCAAGTGCACACCTAAACTACTAACTATGCTTAGATAGTACCAAGTGTACCCTTGGTGCACTTGGGGCCCTGAAGGTAAGTAGTTGGTAAGTAGGAGGTATGCAATGGGTAAATAGAGGTGTAAGGGTGCCTAAAATGCAAAATGTGAATGATTTGAGTGTTTTGCAAGGTTTAGGGATGCATTGCAAGGTGTAGAAGTGTAGATTAGGGTTCTATAACCTAGAATGAAATACTTAATTACCAAGTTGCTCTAAAACTACCAACTATGCACTAAAACTACCAATTGTGCACCTAAAGTGTGCAATTGGTAAAACAGGGGTGCAATTGGTAAATAGGGCAAAATTTGACAATTAGGATGTGGGTATGCAAGATATGATTTTTTTTTGAACTTTTAAGTGTTTAGAGATGTTATGAAATATTAAAAAGTACCAAATGAGCTAGGGTTTTCATATGTAAGATGAAAATATCCTAGGGATGCTATGTAAATGCAAATGCAAAGTAATATTTTTAAGGTTGACTAGAGGTTATGAAGATGACCATATAGTATGAAAAATGATAATTAGGGTTGGACCTAGGACTTGGTAATGATGCTAGAGGTTTTTGTATGTAAGTTGGACTATGAAAGGGATGGTGTTATAGGGTTGATAATGATGCTTGGAATATGTAAAATGAGGGTAAGTGATCAAGAAAACAAGTTGGTTGATAGACAATTTGATAGGGTTTGATAGTGAGAATGATGCTAGGACTTTGAAAAATGTGATATGAAGGGGATATAGCACTATGGTAAGTCAAAATGATTTTTAGGGACACTAGGGATATGATTATGTTAATGATAAGGGTATATGCAAGGTTTTGAACTTAGGTTAAATCTTTAAAATGTATTTTGTCTAGGAGTTTAACCTTGTAATAATGGACTTTGGATCTTGACCAAAATGTGATAAAAGACAAAAAGATCAAATTGATAAAGATGAAAAAGTCAAATCTATCAAGACATGGACAATGTTTGACCAAAGAAAATGATAAGAAAAAGTCAAGATCCATTATCCATCAAGGCTAAGAGATACTTTAAGTCTCATACTTTGTTTAGATTTTTGACTAAGTTTAAAGGTTTTGTGGTTCAAAATGATGTTTAGGGGCATCAAAATGATGATTATGTAGATAAGATATGCAATACATAAAGGTCTTAAGATGCAAATGAGATTTTGAGTGCAAGATGCAATTTTGAGTCATGTGCAAAAAGAGGACCTATAAATGCTCCTAAATGTAGTTTCAAGGCCTAAAATGGTCATAAAAGTGCCCAACTATGCTTTGATAGCACCAAGTGTGCTCCAATAGTATCAACTACACCTATGGTGTAGTTGGGGCTCAAAAGGGCATAGTTGGTAGTTTTAGGGTGTAGTTGGGAGACTAGGTTGAAGGGTTGCTAATTCTGTGGGGGGTGGTTGTCAAGTTTCTATCCAAGAAGCTAGGATATTGGGGTTGATGTTATGATGGATTAGAAGATTCAAAATGAAGGTTACAATATAGGGAATGATTTCCTTAGTGAAGAAAAAGAATTTTATCAGGTGTAGAATGCAGATCAAGGCATGCTAATGCAAGGGGACCTATCTAGGTACCTATGAACAACTCTAAAGCCTCAAAATGCTATCTAGAAGCCCAAACTAGGTTCTCAAACTACCAAGTGCACTCACATAGTACCAACTATAGCTATAGTGTAGTTGGGGCTAGTTTGGGTGTAGTTGGGAAGTTGGGCTAAAACTAAGGTAATTTTAGGTGTTATGGTTTCCAAATTGATGTCACAGTGAACTAGATAGCAAAGGATAATGTTAAAACTAAAATTAAGGTTCAAAATGATGTGTATGACACTTGGAATGTTGGGTATGCAAATATTTTAGATGGACAATGGAAAGTGCAAATTTGAAGGTTGAAATGCAAATAATATAGGCTAAACTCTAATGAATGCAATATGAAAGATGAGGAATACTGAGTGAGGACTAAAAGATGCAAGATGAAGCCTATATTATGAAAGTATGAGGCATAAAATATGGTTAATTAAAGTGTTTCTATGCGAGGATGAAACCTATGTTATGCCAAGTAGTTCTAGGGATGTAGTATTCCATGTTTCCCAAGTTGTAAATGTATAGGACCCAAGTTTAAAAAGTTTTGACCAAAGTTGTAATGTTTAGATAGTGTTTGATGTTATCCAAGGTGTAGCTTTTAATGTTGGGTTTATCTTGATTAATGTTTTACACACACACAAGACACATTAAGACAAGAATAGTTGTTGTTAAAAGTGAAGAAACACACCATAACCTAGGCTTTAGGACTGTATCCACTAAATTCCTACTTGAACTAAAATTTAGCTACACTTATCTAGAGTAGACAACCTAGGATCTTGGCACCATAGCCTCCCCCTTATAGCACACTCACTTCTCAGGGATATCAAGATTTTCTTCCCAAGGGGCATGATTTCCCAAGGGACTGTTGTCTCTACTAAGGACTGCAAGAATGTAGGATGTCTTTATGGGCATGGGTGACCCCTTTAGCGAGTGGATAGAAAGTATTTTTCCCACTAAAACATGGTTTTTAGTAAGGTAATTCTATTCAACAAGTGAATGATAAACTTCCTTAGAAGGTCTCCTAGCCCCGAGAACCGAGGTTTGATGCACCACAAGGGTACTAGAGGAGAGCTATCACTCAGTAATACTATCAACATGACTTTCACCATAATCAAGTTTTATATAGCAGTTGGAATGCTGACCTAGATTTTGGCTCATTACTACTTTGAAGTAGTCCCCTATCATACCCAATATCGGGTTTCATGGTCCAAGGTAGGCTTCCTATAGAAATTACATAAATTTCTCTTACACCCAAGACCCATGAATGGAGAGGGGAGAGGATATGTCCATGTAACCCCTAGGGTTTTAAACATTGTAGACATGCCAAGAAAAAAAGAAATTTTTTTTTGCACCCAACAAAGTGTTATCTATTCTATGAAATCCACACATGGTTTTGAGGGATACAAAAGGTCTTCAACAATGTCCTGTAAACAAGCATTAGTAGTTTCCAATGATTGTTCTTCATCCAAAAATCACCACATGCTATAAATACACCAAAAATAACACAAAAATATCTAATCTAGGTCCTCAAAGCAAAGATGAACCATAAATGTAGATTTTTATTGAAATAGGTGCTTTCATAGAGAAGGTTGCACCCCAAAAGGCTAGAATGGCTCAAAATGCCCCTAAGTGATCTCAAATAAAGTTAGCTATGCCCATCGTCTAGTTGGGGCTTAGAAGGGTTTAGTTTATAGTTTATGGGTGTATTTGGGAGCCCAAGTGCAGGCTGTGGGGAATTGTGCCTAAATAATACCCAAAAACCAAAATTTTGAACTCTACCCTCCCACATGCACTCAAATAATGAAAACTATACCCATGGTATAGTTGAGGCTCAAAAGGGTCTATTTTTTAGTTTTTGGGGATAGTTGGTAAGTTAGGAATAGAAAATAGGGGTTATGGTGGCTCCTAAACTCCTAAAACTTCCTCCTAAGAGTCCCAATTGCACCTTGACAGAGTAGAGTGTACCCTAGGACAACAAGCTATTAGAAAGCATGGAAAAAGAGCACACAAGCATTTTAATAGGCCATGTAATTAGACTAGGTGTGATAAAGGAGAGAAAATTAGGATTATACCCCTCCAAGTGAGCTCCTTCCTTGCACCTACAAGCACAAACACAAGAAACCCAAGTTAGTTAAGCATGTTCATGTCGAGTTCACCAATTGTAGTACTAGAAAATAGGTTAATGTATAACATACTATGAGTAAATAACAAACTCACTAAACATATATTGACACCCTCTAGTCTACCATGAAAGCCAAATGAACAAAAGAAGAAAACAAATTTTAAACTCCCTCTTTCATTTGTAGCTCCCATGTCCTTCTTTCTTCTCGATATGATGTAGCTCCAAATTTCCTATACTGCACACAATGTTGAAGCAAAATTATATGATGGTGATAATGCTATGAGAATACTAGAAGATGTGATTTTAGTGTGAGAGATGGAGTGAAAAAATACTAATAAGCTAAGGACTCAAGGGCTCAAAGACTAGGGACTGGAAAGGAGAGAAAGCATGATCATTTTATAATTAATATGCAAGATGAGAACATTGGAATTGTCACCTTGGATAGGCAACATGGCTAGAGATTCCTTGGATAATCCATGAATATATGATAGAAGATGCCAAGTGTAGGATTGTATGGCACTTGGAAGTCAAACTTTTCTAAAGATGGAAGAGAATCTATGATGCATCATATGACACCTCAAACCCACTTAAAGCCAAGAATCTATGATGATGGAAGCCAAATATGGTTATGCATAAAATAATAAGAATATTAGATTATTATATATCTTAGCCAAGTTTCAAAGGAGAATCCCTAAGGTGTCACACCCATCTGTCATGATGATGTCAATATTTTATGGAATACTTGAATTAAAAATCCTTTATTCTACAAAATAGAAATTAGTGAGAAATAGAATTAGTGGTGGGAAATATGACTTAGGAAATTAAAAATTTCTATGGCTTGTGGATAATGAACCAATTAATTAATAAAATATCAATTAGTTAAGAAGGTTAGTTAAGAAGAATAATTAGTGAAATGACATAGGATTAAATTATGGGTTATTTAATCCTATAGAGAAAATTAGTAGATGATTGGCTAGTTTGATTTGATAGGTGCGACAGTATCCTTTGATGAAATGTGATGATAATGGAGATTGAATAAGATGATGATGGATAGACCAAATTCATGGTCAAATTGATTGATTGGTTGAAATTTATAACATGCCAAGGACACATGACATGAATTAATGATACATAACATTTAATTGACATTGCAAAATGCTATAGGATCGAGATTGGTTGATAGGGTTGATCATAATAACATCGGTGAACACTATCAATGTTATTAAATGGTTGAAAGGTCCATGATCCAACACTAAAAGACTCAACAATATCAAATATCATATGATGTGAATGAGAGTTTGATGTAGCACTAAGAGCCATGATAGAACTCAGGTCAGATTTATAAGATTTGATAGATTGATAGGTTTCCAAGGCACTGAAAGCCACAATAATGCCTAAGATTGGACAAATGATGATATATTTGGGATATTTGAGACATTATAGGTTGATTAAGACTGATTTTGGATGATTTTTAGTTGATTTGGGGTGATTCCAAGGTTATTCAATATGATTCTAAGTTGGTTTGATATGATTGCAAGTTGATTTGATATGATTTCTGATGATGTTGAAATTGTTTCTGATGTTGTTGATTTTTTTTTTAAATTATTTGCAATTGATTTGAAATAGGATATGAATGATGATAGATAGTGTTGAGATACAATCAAGTTGGCGAAAAGATCAAAGTTAGTGGAATGAGAAAATGGGATGAATTAGTATGAAAAGTGATGTCAATCCAAGGGCCCAATTGTATTTTCAAGGGTTAACACTCAATATAGTGACAAATAATGAAAATGATAGCTCAATTTTTTCACAACAAAGATACAAACCAATTGCAACAGACAATTCAAAAATTAGAGTTGAAATGCAAAAGTTATGGCCTTTGGAGTGAAACATAGGGGTTACAGAAGTAGTTTTTTTGGTATCTTACTGCTCCAAGTGCACCCAAAACACACCCGAGTGCACCTAGTGTGCACTTGGTAAGCCCAAGTGCACTATGATAGTAAAAAATATGTGCACGGTGCACTTGGGAAGCCCAAGTGTGCTCAAAAAGTGAAGATTACACCCTAGAAGGCTCTGGGGGCCAAAAATAGCTCGACTAGACTCAAAATGACTTGAAACCCTACCTACATGCCCAAAATGGTGGAAATAGGTTAGAACATGAGTAAAATCAGTCAAACATGGTCAAGAAAAGGTCTGGCTAAGGTTGGACTAGGTTGAAAGGCCTAGAAGGTTGACAGACAGTCTAGAATGATGCATGAATGTAGGAATGCAAGATGAAGATGATTTGGTGTATCAAAACACATGATCATGGTGATGAATGAAGATATGAATGAAAGAATACCTAAGAGATGAGATGAGGACTAGTTAAAATGGGGTGAAAACTTTTTCTTTCAAAGAGTGCACTATATGTCAAATGGAGCTTCATTTTGATCAAACCAAAGACAAGAACCATTTTTGAGCATCTGCACAAACCATATAATAATTTGATAATGTTATAATCAAGTCCCATGTGCCATTTTTTAAAATTGCATCACACTCATCTTGCATAACTTATTTTCAAACTATAATATTTTTTGCTTCATTATAGGAATTTTGAGAGTGAGTTCACCAACAAACTCTAGGTTATCTACAACATTTAATGAAGCCTATAGCCTTTCATTGTAAGAGCTTCATGTACCTATTTTATATATTTCATAAGGTCTTAAATCTTTCAAAGTTTTCCAAACATGTTTTTCAGACTAATGAGAATATTTTGGTTGAACAAAAGATGTTCTAATAGTGGCCAATGGTTGTAAAATATTAGACTCATCATCTAAGGGAGTTTCTTCTTAATTATTCATAGATGGATTAGCTTGATTGAGGATACTTTGACCTATAGACTCCACATGTGAATCAATTAAAGGTGAGGCTAAATAAGTTGGTTTCTCCCTAGAATGTGTAATATGACAAAAAAAATCTATTCAATGATAAGTTTTTGAAAGTTTATCAAGTTGTAATAGACATTTAATATTTTTGGCACATTTTTATAAGTTTCACAAAATACAACATCACATGAAATGGTGAATTTCCTACTACATTCATCATAAAATCTATATTATTTGGAAGATTTAGAATATCCAAGTAAAATAAATTTAAAACTATGATAATGCAAATCAATTTTTTTAACATCAAAAATTAAAGAATAATAAAAGAACTAAAATACTCAAAGATGTAGAATAAGAGGATATCCAAACCAAACATCATATGGAGTTTCATAGAAAAGTTCATATGACAAAGGTCAATTACAATGATGGACCACATCTTTATTTTCTTCAACCCAAAAATACAATTTGATTTCTCTAAAATATAACATTTCTCTAAGTGTATAAATGATGGTGCTAGTCACTTTGTCTACATCTCCATCTTATTATGGATTATCTAGAACAATTAGATGATTTAAACTCCCATTTTGACATAGATAATCATTAAAAACTATAGAAGTTAATTCCCTACCATTGTTTGTTTGAAAAGTAGCAATTTGAGATTTACCTAATTTTTTAATCATAACTCACAATCTTTTAAAGATCACAATTTTTTAAAATTTTTTCTACAAGAAATAAATCCAAATCATGTCACTGTAATTATGAATGAACAACATAGAATGCTAAGATTTTCCCTCATATGTTATTAATTATTGGATACAATTGATTAATTGTGCGTTGTCTTTGATGTTACACAAATGTCATATTAATTGACAAATAGTGCTTACAAAGCTCACTTGGTTAGTGAAGATAGTTTTCATTGTCTACTGAGTGTTCATGGGTCTACTTTGAATATATTATAGTGTCTACCAAGATCATATGGTCATCGAAGGAATTTAGGCAAAAAAGAGTGTTAACTGAGCTCACTTGGTTAACAAAGGGAAAGTTGGACAAAGGTAGTATTCATCGAGTTCACGTAGTTGCCAAAGGATTTTTATAAGTTTGTAGTGTTAACTAAGCTTATGTTGGTTAACATAGATAACTATTCCAAAGTCATTTAAAATGAACCAGGGTTAGCTTACGAAGGATTTTTTTTTACTTTGGCATATGAAGCTTAATTAGTTTATGTATTGATTCTAGCCAATTATGATGATATATATTGGTTATTGTAATTGGAATTTGGGCCAACTTGACAATCTAGAATGTATAAATAAAAGGTCAAGTTGATATTTCTAGTGTGTGTGCAAGTGTGTTGATTGAATTGAAAAGAAAAGAGAGGGAGAAAACTTGAAGGATAAGTACGTATCCTTGTGGAGTAGAAAACTAATATTCAATAAAAAAAGGGTCAAATTTAAGTAGAAAAGAGATCTGGATTCAACAATTTTGTTGCATCACATTTAGGTCATTTCATTTTTACTCTCTAACCATTGTAGCAACAATCTAAAATCTCTTAATAGAGTTGGTTTAATAGCTAGTTGTAAATCCTCTCACAAGGTGGCAATTCTATTGAATTTTTTTAAGACCTCATGCAAGGCCACTCCTAGTAGGGTGATTAAATTTTTTAATAAGATAACAACTAATAGTGTGTTTTGTAACCTTTAATAGGGTTGGCTCCTAACAAGCCTCACTTTAGAAGAGTTAAAAATAGTAACTAGTTACATTGGTATTTTTCCTCAAATTGTGTTTCCATGTTAAATCCTAGTGTCTCATGTGTTCATGTTATTTCTCTTATGCCTACAAGTTAATTTCTAATAATGTTTTAAGATCTACTAAAATTAATTTACTCTACTTTATCAAGTTACAAAAATTTCTATTTGTTTATCAAGCATAAAAAATAATCAATTTTCTTAGTGTAAATTTTGTTATTAACATCTAAGGGATCTAGGATTTATTTTAGTAGTAACTGATTCAAACCGCGCCCCCCCACCCGCCACCCCCCCCCCCCCCCCCTAGTTACTCCTTTTGTATTTCCAAGAATTGGTATTAGAGCTTTTGGTGCTTACAAGAAAGGTTTCAAGGACCTAAGCTAAAGATTAGGATATCTTACAAGACAGAGATTCCAAAGGTAAATAGAGACAACTTTTCAACATGGCAAGGAGTCATGAGATGTAGTGCCTCTCATGTTTGCAGTCTGTACCTTGGTTATTTTGATTCAAGAGATACTTGTTACTCTTATTTTGTACCTTATGATGACTTGAGGGTTAGATTTTATACTACAATGTTGTTTAGTTTATCATATTTTCATGTTGATGCAATTTTGAGATGATAATAGATCTATGAGGATATTAGGTTGTATGGTTTAGTGGACATATTTGTTGATTATGTTATGAGGTGAATTTTATGCTATGGTTATTTACTTCATTCCTGTATCTTTACACTTTCTACAAATATGAGTGATGTAAATGGATTAAATAGATATTTTAATACATTTTGCTTCAGCTATGATATTATATACAATTGCATTTGATCATGTATTTTAATGTGCAGGAATTATATCATTGGCAGTGGCACATGGAGTTAGTGATTCAACTATTCATATTTTACCAATGTCATCCCTATATGGTCGATGCATCATTATTTAATTATTCTAAATTAAACCTTTTGGTGATTACGTAAATCCGAACTCATCTACATTATGTGATTAGACTAATGAGCATGTCTGTGCATTTAGAGGTTGGCTCTATCGCAAAAGTGTTAAGTGATTTTCTGTGATTTTGGTTTTTTGGGCTTTAAATCTTTTAAGATTTAATTTTTGGAAACTTTTCCTTAGGTGAATTTTTGTTACAAAGAATAACCTTTTTTTTTTGGGTTGATTTAGAGTCTAGCTACTCTAGATGGCTATTTTCCATAAATAACTATTTACTTGAAAAGTGAATAAGTATTCAAAAAGTGAATTCATTATTCACTTCTTACTTTTTAGAAATAGAAATTGGAGAGCTAATTTGGAAATCCTCTTTTGAAGGATTGGATTTTTGTTCATTCTATGGGTTGTGAGCATGGGATTTTTGCAAGATTAATCTCATTGGATCTAGTTTGGGAAGACCTTGCTTTGGCATCACTTTTGGCAGATTCGGTGAGGTATTTGTTTTATTTGGATTTTTTTAGTATTTTCCCCTTTGTTTTTAGATAGGGATTTTTTGTTTAATTTTTTTAATTCCATTTTAGCTTTTTTTTCTTGTAGCAATATGCTAGGAGGCTAAGAACTAGTGCTCTCCTTCGTTTCTATTTGCCAGTTCTACTTGGTTGGTCAGGTATGAACATTTTCCCTATTTTCAAGATGTGGGTTTGGGATTTTGAGCCATTATGCTACCCATTTTTGCATACAATGTATAATTTCATTTATTTTAGGATTTTTATGGTTTTTGCACCTAAAGGAAAAATGAGTTTTAATTTTGAAAAGTTTCCAAAATTTGGGGTTTTTACCTCATTTTGTGTGCCACCCTATTTTCTCAAGTTTTCTTAGCACAATGTGGTTTGTGGACCTAGATGATCCATTTGGATATTAGTCAAACCACTAGTGCATTTTTTGTTGCATTTGGATATGTGTTGTATCCATCCTCTTGAGTCTATTTTGATTCAGTGATTTTCTATATTGTAAACTCATCCAATCCTTATGCTTTGATCTTTGTGATGGTGGTGCGCTAGCCATGAGTACATGCATGTACATATCTATCAAGTGACCTATAGGTCCCGCTCTTCTATGGACTTGTTGAAAGTTATGGTCATTGGGGTTGGGTTGGGAATTTGCATGCCTATGGGCACTCATTATTAGATGATCATGGGTAGGATAGGGTAGCATATGGATGGGGCTTCTATCTCATAGCCTAGTGATCATTGTGCCTAGAGGGTTGGCAAAGGAATTTTTAATTAAGTGATAACTAAATGAAACTACTGGGTGCTAATAAATAATTTAAGATAATTAAAATTGGACTATGCACCTTCTATTGAGGGAGAGTAGCTACCAATACTAGCTTGGCCTTGTCAATGCGATGAAACTCTCCATGATGTTAGCCCATAATTAGTACCCTTTTGAGATTTCTGACCAAGACTTGTAGTTCATGCTCTGCCTTGGATTTAGCCATCATACTACCTAGTGTGTGTGTTAGTCATGGTTGTTGCTTTCCGTGTGTTTGAGGTTAGATCATTATCTCCATTAGTATGGAAGGTGTGGACCTATGGGTGCCACATGGTTGGGAGGCATAGCTACCTTCACCACTACTCAGGATTGGTATACAGAGATAGTCCTTTTGTTCTAGTATGACCATTGCTAGATGTTTTTACTTGTTACTTCAAGTTTCAGAGTATGCTTTCTTGTGATTTATGCTTTCATTGGAATGTTTGTTTATCATGTTTAGATAATGTTAATTTTAATGCAATCCTTATTATGATGATTAGCATGTGTTGGGTGATGTTATCTACTTTATAGGATTATCTTATGCTTTACTACTAGCATGTTAGATTTCCCTATGCTTATGTTGTAGCATGTTTTAGTAGTAATGTCCCTATTACAACAGTATTGATGATCTAATCAATGGCTTTGGATGTTACGCATGGGGGATGGCTAGCCATGATGGTTTTATGACACCATTGATGGTTGGGAGGAACTGTTTACTTAGTTTGGTTATTTTAGCTCATTGAGATGTTATTTTTGTTATTGTGATGTTGCTTTTAGTACACTACAGTATTTCCTTCAATATCTTTTTGTTCACTTCTATTAGATGGTTAGATGTAGATTACATCTTTTAGTAGTATCTTTGAGTGTTCATGCCTCAAATTGTGGATCTAGTACTCCCTAGTATGGAGGTTCTGAACTTAGTTTTACTCTATTGTTTGTCCTTAAGTGTTTTTTTGCATTTCTTGAGCAACCATGTGTTAGCATGGTGCAACACAATAAAGTGTCACACACCCATTAATATTGTATCGTACATTCCTTAATTGTACCACATGCCTCTTGGAGAAATATCATCTGATACTTTCAAGTATCACACCCCCTTTTAAGAACTGTGGTACAATACCCTTGTAGAGACTCAAAAATGGTTCACATCTACGACCTCATCACTTATTCATGCTAATTTTTCCCATTTTCTCATTCTACTAACTTCAATCTTTTGGCCAGATTGACCAAATTTTGTCATTTGTATCCCCTTTCATATCAATTTCATATCAACTCATAATCATATCAAATCAACTTGAAATCACCCCAAACCAACTCAAAATCACTCAAAATCAGTCCTAATCAACCCAAAACATATCAAACATCCCAAATAAATCATCATTTGTCCAACTTCTAGGTATTGTTGTGGCTTTCAGTGCCTTGGAAACCTATCACCTTATCAATCTTATCAATTTGACATTAGTACTGTCATGACTCTTAGTGCTAGGTCAAACTATCATTCATGTCATTCAATCTTTTACATTGTTGACGCTTTCAATGTCAGATCACGGCATTATCAACCATTTTAATAACATTGACAATGTTCATCGGTGTTATTATGATCAAACCTTATCAATCAATTTCAATCCTATAGCATTTACAATGTCGGTTAAATGTTACATATCAACCAATTCATGTGTCCTTGGCATGTTATCAACTTCAATCAATCTATCTAATCATGGCTTTGATCTATTGGTCATCATCTTATTCGATCTATATCATCATCACATTTTCATCAAAGGATACGGTCGCATTCATTTAATCAATTTGGGCAATTATCTGCTAATTTTCTCTATAGGATTAAATAACACATAATTTAATCCTATTCTTTCTAATTATTCTTCCTAATTATCATCCTTAATTAATTAATTTTATTCATTAATTGGTTTATCATCTACAAACCATGGAAATTCTTAATTTCCTAAGTTCCATTTTCCATCATTAATTCCATTTTCTACTAATTCTTATTTTGTGGAATAAGAGAATTTTTAATTCAAATATTCCATAAAATATTCCATCATCATGACACTTGGATATGACACCTCATGGATTCTCCTTTGACACTTGGCTGAGATTTGTCATAATCAAATATTATTACCTCTTACGCATGTCTCTATTTGGCTTCTTTGTCATAGATTCTTGGCTTTAAGTGGGTTGAGGTGTCTTATGATGCATCATAGATTCTCTTCCACATTTAGCCAAGTTTGACTTGCATGTGTCATAGAATCTCACTTTTGGCATATTTTGTCATATGCGTCATATCAATCTCTTGCCACATCGCACATCTATGGGTGACAAATCCAATGCACTCACTTTGAGTGAGAATTATAAAATGGACACTCTTCCTCTCATTTCGGATCCGAAGGCTTAATTTTTGAAAGTCCTAAAATCTTTGAGTCTTTGAGTCTCTACTTCTTTGCATGTTGCATTCTCTCTCTCTCATAAAATCACACTTCAAGCATTCTCATGGCATTATCCACATCATAGACTTTTGCTTCAATTTTGTGTGCACTATAGGCAACTTTGGAGCTACAATCATTTGGAGAAGAAAGAAGAACATGGGAGCTACAAATGAAAAAGGGGGTTTTTATTGCTTTCTCTATTAGTTTGGCTTTCATGGTAGACTAGTGGGTGCTAATATATGTTGATTGAGTTTGTGATTTTCTCATAGTGTGTTATGCTTTTAACCCATTTTTCTAGTCCTACATTTGGTGAACCTGATGTGAACATGCATATCTAACTTGGATTTTCTTGTTTTGTGCTTGTAGGTGCAAGGAAGGAGCTCACTTGGAAGGGTATAATGACTATTTTCCCTTCCTTTTAACACCTAGATTAATTAGGGGGTGCTGTAAAACACTTATATGCTCTTATTTCATGCATTCTGTTAGCTTTCTGCCCTAGAGCGCACTCTACTTTGTCAGGGTGCACTTGGGACCTCTAGGAGTAGTTTTAGGAGCCCAGAAGCCACCAAAACCTCTTTTTGTTGTTTCTAATTTACCAGCTGCACTCAACTGGGCCCTAACTACATCATTGATGCAGTCTACACTATTTGGGCACAATTGGGAGTGTAGTTTTGAAATTTTGAATTTTTGGGTCTTGTTTAGGCACCATTTCCCCACACTCTGCACCTAACTTCCCAACTGTGCCCTAAAACTACCAACTATGTCCAACTAGGCCCCAACTACATCATTGATGCAATTGTCACTATCTGGGTGCACTTGAGGGTGTTCTGTGCCATTTTGGCCTTTTGGGGAGCAATTTGCACTGTCAAAGCACACCTAGATTCATAGTAAGCACATGCACCAATCAAAATCTACATTTCAAGCTCCTATCACTCTCTAGGACATAGATTAGGTGATTTTGTGTTACTGCTGATCTATTTGCAGCATGTGGTGATCATTGGATGAAGATATGATCATAACAAACTACTAGTGTGTGTGCTTTGCAGGACGTTGTTGAAGACTTTGTGTGTCTTTCAAAACTATGTGTGTGGATTTCCTAGATTAGATAACATTTTGTTTGGGGCTTAAAAAGAACCTTTTTCTTTTCTACCAAGTGTTTCTATGGTGTTAGATCCCTAGGAGTTGCATTAGATGTATCCTCTCCCCTTGCCATTTGTGTATCTTGGGAGTAAGAGAAATCTATGTAACTTCTATAGAAGGCTTGCCTTGGACCAAGATACTCGATATTGGGTATGCCAGAGGATGACCTCAAAGCAGTAATGGGCCAAAGCTAGGTCAATGCTCCAGCCACTATATAAAATTTTATTACGATGAAAGCTATGTTGACCATATTGTTGTGTGGTAGCTCTCCTCCAGTACCCTTGTGGTGTGTCAAACCTCAATTCTCGAGGCTGGGAGACCTTCTACAGAAGTTCATCATTCACTTGCCAAACGGAATGCCCTTACCAAAAACCACATTTTAGTGGCCAAAATCCTTTCTATCCACTAGCTCAAGGGGTCACCCATGCTTGTGAAGACATCCTGCATTCTTGTGGTCCTTAGTAGAGGCAACAATCCCTTGGAAAGTCATGCCCCTTGGGAAGTGGATCTTGGTAGCCCCGAGAAGTGAGTGTTTTGTAAGGGGGAGCCTGTGGTGCCAAGATCCTAGGTTGTCCACTCTAGAAAAGCATGACTCAACTTTAGTTCAAGTAGGAATTCAGTGGATATAGTCCTAAAAGCCTAGGTTGTGGTGTGTTTGTTAACTTTTTACAACAGTTATTCTTGTCATAATGTGTCTTGCGTGTGTGTAAAACATAATCAAGATAAAAGCCAAAATTTTAAATTTACACCTTGGATATCATTTGAACTTGTGAAAAACACCACACATTGCCAAAACATTTCAAATTTTATCAAACTTTTCAAACATTGATTCAACACACCCGAACCTTGGAAAACATGGTGAGTTGTGCTCTTAAATGTGCTTGGTAAAACATAGATCTCACACTTGCATGGATTTCAATTGCATCCACCCTATTCCAAGATTCATTATTACATCATATAGACTTCATATTTCACCTTTTAGTCCTCATTTATTATCTATTACTTTTCATATTGCATTCATTTAGGTTTAGTTTTACTTTCCTTAGTTTTTGCATTCCCATCTCAGAATTGGCACTTTGCATTTACCGTCTTGCATCTTTGCATACCTATTCATCATCTTGACAACTTTATCCATTATTATGGGTGTCATAATCATCATTTTGAGCATCCAAACTAGGTCTAACACTATCCTCTACCATTTACCTCTCTGTGACATCAATCCTGAAACCATAGCTTCTAGAATTGCCTCAGTTTCAGCCCAGCTTACCAACTGTGCCTAGATACTACCAACTGCGCCCAACTAGGCCCCAACTACATCATTGAAATAGTATACACTATCTGGGTGCACTTGGTGGTCTTGAGATCTAGTTTTGGGTTCTAGATAACATTTTGGGGCTTCAACAGTGTCCTTAGGTACCTGGTTAGCTCCCCTTGCACTAGCTTGCCCAGACCTGCATTCTACAGCACCTAATCATCATCACCTTCACTTAAGACATCATTTTATATGTCATAACCTTCATTTTTCATCTCCTAACCCATCCTAACATCAACCCTAGCATCTTGGCTTCCTGGCATGTCAGTTTGGTAACCATACCCCTCAGAATCAACAAACATTCTTCCTAGCTTACCAACTGCACCTAGAAATTACCAATTGCACCCAAATTGGCTCCAAGTGTTCCAATTATGTAGTTGGTACTATTAGGGCACACTTGGCACTATTAGGGTGCACTTGGGTACCTGCATGACCATTTTTGGCCTTCGAATTGCACTTTAGGACCCCAAAACTGCATCTAGGAGCCTCTGGACCTACCCATTCTGCACTTGACCCAGAACCGTATCCTGCACCCAAAATCTCCTTTTTCATCATAGGAATTGTCTGTATTGCATATCCTCTCCGCATCACCATCATTTTGAGTCCTCAAAATGTCATTTTGAACCCCCAAAACCTTTGAATTTAGTAAAAAATCTAGACAAAGTATAAGTCTTAGAGTATCTCCTAGTGTTGACGGATAATGGATCTTGACTAGTCTTTTTACCTCTTTGCTTATCATTTTCTTTGGTTAGAATCTATCTATGTCTTGATATATTTTATCTTTTCATCTTTTATCAATTTTATCTTTTCATCTTTTATTAGTTTTTGGTCAAGATCCAAAGTCCTTTATCACAAGGTTAAACTCTTAGGAAAAATACTTTCAAAAGGTTTTATCTAAGTTCAAAACTTTCCATATACCCTTGTCATAACATAATCATATCCCTAGCATCCCCAAACATTATTTTGACCTACCCTAATGGTATATCCCCTTCATATTGCATTGATAAAAATCCTTAACATCATTTTCACTACCAAACCCTATCAAATTGTCCATCAACCAAATTGCCTTCTTGAGCATTTACCCTCATTTTGCATGTCCCAAACGTCATTATGAACCCTATAAAATCATCCTTTGCATGATATAACTTGCATAAATATACCTTTATCATCCTTAACAAGTCCAAAACATAACCCTAATTGTCATTTTGCATACCTTAGAGTCATTTTCATCCCCTCTAGTCAAACTTCAAAACATCACCTTGCATTTTGCATTTGCATAATATCCCTAGGACATTTTCACTTTGCACATCAAAAACATAATTCATTTAACATTTCCTCACATTTCATAACATTCCTAAACAATTAAAAAATCCCAAAAACACTCACATCTTGCATACCCACCACTCTAAAATCACCCAAAACACTCAAAAATTCCATTGCATTTGCACTCTTAGGTATCATGCCAGCACTTACTAGGAGACAATCAACTCAGAGACCTGAGGAACTCTATAAACCTTTGTTTTCTGAGGCACAAGCACAACCAAAACCTCATCCAAGACAAAGAAAGAGCAAGAAAAACCAACAAACCTTTGATGAAGACCAAATCGAGGCATCACAACCATTACTAGCAAACCCCTTGAACATGTATCCACAAGATCCTCAAGCTATGGGACAACAAACCTTGAACAACACACCTACCATGAGATTTCCTCAAAACACTTCCCCCACACATGGGATGGTTCAATGGAGTCTTGACTTTGAACCTATATTTGTACCAATGCCACCAGGAGGAGGAAGTGTACCAACCTCACCTAAAGATGAACAATCACATGCATTTGAATTCAGCCAACCTAACACATCAAACATACAACAAGGTATTGTAAACCTAAGTGATGACTTTGACACCAATTATGGCATCACTGATGAAGAAATGGCTAGGGCATGTCAAGACAAAAGTTTTTGCAAGAACTTCAAACGTTTGGCAGCACAAGAAATTGTCAAATTTAACCCAAACTTGGAAGGTCCTAGGTCAAAAAATCAAACCAACACAATAATTGAAAACATCCAACCCATGATAAATTTGGACTTAGACAAGGGAAAACAACCTTTGGAGTTTTCAAACACAATAATGGCACCTATAAGGTCCCACCAAGAACCAATAATTGAAATCCTCCAAAGTACATTTGAACACATCAATGTTAACCGCTTGTTTGATGAAATACCACCAATCCCTGAACACCCCAAAAGGACATTAAGACTTGATTTTAGTCACATGATGCAACAACAAGATGCACCTAAAGGGACCTGTGCTCTAGGGATGCTAGACATACCTTCTTTGGAGGCAAATCAACAAAGCACACCTTTGCTTCTAACGTTACCCCATGCTATGACATCAAACACTATGGAGCCTCTCATAAATACAACATGTGAAACATCAAGTGCAACCATCCCTATAGATGAACAAAGGAAAAGTCTTATTGACATTATGCCCATTCCTAACAGGGACACATCTCATAGTCAAGTCAATATGATGTCGCAAGTAGGAACATCTAAAACACAAAGGTACCAAAACAACAATACAAACCTGACATTGAATTCTAAAGGACTTAGTCAACCCCCATGACAACAACAACCTACAGTGGTACAAGGATTCAACACTTCCAAGGCACAACCAAGTCTACATCTGCTTGGCACACATCCCACATATCAACAAAAACATCAAACATAATGAAAACAACCACAAGTGGGGTAACCATCCAACATTCCTAACACACAATCCCATATGGACCCACTTGACTTACACACAATTTATCAACAACAATTTCAGCAGCAATTCCAACAACAAAAAATGATGTTTGCTAAACAAAAAGAGCAACTCAAGCAACAGTTGGAATACCAAAAATTCCTAGAGTAAAAAATTTCATACCAACAACATTTATTACAACAACATGTGCCACAAAAACCTCAACAGATACCTCTAGAACAACAAGCATGCACATGGTCTCACATACAACCAACAAAGGTATCCCAACAACAACACATGGTACAACAATCACAGTCAATTCCACAACAAGTGCCACATCAAATACCACAAAAAGTTCCCCAACAACAAGGACCTTCCTATCTTTGAGGTTGCAACTTACCTCCACCACCCAGTGAAACTTCATTAGACTCATCAGACATAGAAATGTCAGAACCAAGTAGACATAGTTCTTGCCATAGCGAACGGTCTACTCATAGACACAAAAGACTTGAAGGAAAGACCATCATACAAAACCCCAATGAAGAACTACTACAACAATTCAAACAACTTTCCAAACAAGTCGAGGCATTGGGAGTCCAAAAGAAATAGGCTCTATATATGGAAAGGGACCTACATCCTAACCCATTCAATAAAAGTCTGTATATGCCTCCATTCCCAAAACACTTTGAAGCTCCAAGGTTTGAAAAATACTGAGGAAAAGGAAACCCTATTGATCACATCTGAGAATTTTGTGCTTCATGTACTAAACTTAGTGATGAACCGACTTACCTTATGAGATTGTTCCCTCATTCTTTAGGTGGGCCTGCACTTGAGTGGTACTCCAAACTTCCTGGTAATATCAAATCTTGGTCAGAGCTAGCAGACAAATTTATCTCCCACTTTGCCTTTAACATCACAAATGAGGTGACACTTTCTGATTTGTGCTCAACTAAACAAAAGATAGGAGAATCATTTATCACATTCTTACTGCATTGGAGAAGCTTAGTTAGTCAATGCTCATTAGACATCCTTAAAGAACAACAAGTACACTTATGCATTGAAAACTTAGTCTCAGACTTAATTTATGAACTCAAAATCAAGAGTCCAAGCACCATTTCTAAACTAATGAAAAAAGGGGCTAGTATTGAAGATGCTCTTATCCGTAAGAGAGTCCTCAAGATAAACAAAGAAAACACAAAAACCAACTCATCTAATGACAAGGCAAAATTTTACTCCAAAAACAAGAATGTGACTAATGATGGTATTGTGGATGCTTGCACAATTAGCACATCACAACCTTAATTGATTTTGAAAGGTGTAAACCCTACAAATTCACAAAACTCTAATCAAACATTAGCTCCACAACAAAAAATTGAGATTCCCACACAAGATAAACCTCGAAGACATCCTAGAACCAAAGACAAGAAATTCACACCATTGGGAATACCACTTGAGACTGCATTACAATAGTTACTAAGTAATAACTTCCTGCAATTACCCCCAATCAAAGAGGAACCATTGACTAAAGCTGATTGGTGGGATGACAAAAGGTATTGTGATTACCATTGCACCAAAGGACACAAGACTTCATCATGCTTCCAACTGAAACATGCAATACAAGACATTATTGATGATGGTGTCATCATAGTTGATCCATCACTATTAGCATCCAACTCTAATCACACTAGTTTCAAAGATCCTTTGGGTAATCATGACAAAGATAAACCCTCAAGTTAAAACTCAAACTCACAAGGTAATGTGAATTACACACGCACCGGCTATGACTACACCATCAATTTATTTAATGAATCTAACTTCCACATATCCACATTCACATTGAAGGCTGAAGACCCTTGTTGTGCTACCACTACACACCGTAGCAAGATCACCCTACCTGGAGCCCCATCTAGACCTATTGCTCCTACTAGACCTACACCCCCAAGTAGACCTACTACTCCTACTTCATCTGATTATAGCCTTGTTGAACAACTTGGAAAAACCCCTATACAAATATCCATTTTGGACCTCCTGCATGCATCTCCCCAACATCAGAAGATCTTGGATCAAGCCCTTAAAGAGTCAGTTGTCCCAAATAATATTGATGTTGCCCAGTTCCAAGCCATGGTTGGGAACCTATCTATGTCACAAAATATAACTTTTTCACCTCAAGATATTCCTAAGGAAAAACCTAACCATAATGATCCCCTTTATCTCGAAGTCTTCATCCATAATGCCAAAGTTAGATGTGTCATAATAGATGGAGGAGCAGGACTGAACATCTGTACTCAACAATTTGGGTTATTTTGAAGATGATGTGGATCCCTCTCGAAGAATCACAATAAAATCTTATGATGATGGTGAATGCTTCTCTAGGGGCATCATCACATTACCTGTCGGAGTTGGTCCAGCTACTGAAGACACATTGTTCCATGTCCTAGACATCAAAATGAATTGCAACACGATACTAGGATGCCCTTGGCTTCATGCTATGAAAGCATTCCCTTCTACATATCATCAATGTTTGAAGTTTTCCTATCACAACATAGAGGTTACCATCCTTGGTCATCCAAATTCTTTCCAATTTGGTGCTAATCTAAGAGATACTACTGCATTCCAAATCCCAACAAACAATGAAGCACAACCCACAAATCCCTATAAGTATGTGGATGCCGATATACTGCTCAGTAAAGCCAAGGAAAAGATGAAGATTGAAGACAATGGGTGTGGAGAGTACTTTATGTCTCAAGTCTCTCACATTAGGGAATCAGCACTTTCTCCCATCGGTACAAAGAATTATACTTCTATCAATGAGAATACATCTGTATGTATTGAGAAAGAAAAAGTAGAATGAGAACCCACTTTGATATCTCCTAGCAAGTATGGATTTGGGTTTACCATCATCTAGAAACAAGGTTATGATGGCTATAGTGGTCTTGGATCTCAGAAAGAAGGAATCATTGAACCTATCACTATAGAAGGACAACCTCCTAGTTTGGGGCTTGGTTTTAAACCATTACAAATAGGTCCTCCTAGTACCACAGTACCTACATGTAAGACTATGGATGTTTCAAAGGACGAAAAGGCATCTGAGGATATCCCACTTGAAACCAACAATCCCCTAGCCTCTGAGCATAACCCCAATGACCTAGTTGAATCAATTACCCATATATCTACCTTCAACCAAATCCCATTCAACACTAATGATGACATCTCCTCAAGTTATCTTGAACCTTTGGATTGGGACCAATGTGGACCACCAATTTTTGATCAATTCGATGATGATGACACTCTTATAGTAGAATTTGATGGCATTATGACTGAAGATCATAAAGAAGCAGTTTCTCCTAAAGAGAACACATTGGCACATTTTTGGGAGCCAACTCCACTTTCTAGTTACAAAGCAAAAAGGGAAAGAAATAACAAGCATAGGTCTCTTGGTGAAAATCGAAAGGCACCATTAGACCATAAAAAATCAAAAGCTAAGGAGCTCCCAAGGATACAAAATGAAAAATATAGTGTCACGAATATTAGTGTTCTAGTGTTCAACATGCCACAAAGTCTTTTGGAGCTCTCTCAATCAGCATTCATGTGGAAGATCATTGGTCTCAACCCTCCCAACCCTCCCTTATATCCCTTTTTTTATCCCCAAATCGAACTACCTACTTTGTCCAATAAGCAAAATAAGTCCTTTATCCAACAAGCCTTTGCATATGTCCTCATCAGTGACATCCCACATGACATTTCTATTAACCCAATTATCCTTAGATGCCTTGATTCACAAGAGATAAACATTGTCTTACATATGGTACATGATGGTATCTCTCGAGGCCTTTCTAGTGGTTTGATTTTAGCTATAGACTTAGAACAAATCCTCCATAATTATGGCCAGTCATGGATCCAGAGCTCATCAGCCAACAGCACCAACAACAGATATCTTCTCAGCATTTGTCAGTGACATTCTTGATTTCATCTAAAAGTCTTGAAAAAATATCAAAAAATAGTAAAAAGTCATGAAAAAAGCCAAGAAAAAAGTGAAAAAAGTCATGAAAAAATGGATGCCTTAATGAAAACCTAGCAAACAGGCATCTTGGCATGAAAATTTGAGTCAAGAGAAAAATTCCATCCAAAAGTGAAAACCTGGCAAACAAGCACTTTGGGCAAGTACCATGGTGAAAACCTAGCAAACAGGAACCATGTGTAATTAGTTATTGCTCCTCCATCTATCAGGATACCATCTAGTTGTTTCCCCCTCCATCATTCCTTGATCATATCCTTCATATTGCACGACATCCTTGGTCCCTTATCATGGCTCACGAACTGGTTAATGTCCTTTTTTACCTTGCCTAAGCATCACCAGTCTGCACACCCACTCTGTCATTGGCCTTCATACATAGCTTGCATCTTGTCTGGGGGCATATTACCTACATGGTGCATAAGTTTGAATTTTACTTGTGGGAATATCCCTAAGTTCTTTCTATCCATTGGATCTATCACATAATAGATTGGAGCTAACACTTGTATATGCTTATATGACCCTAAAAAAATACCTAAAAATCATAAAATATCTTGAGAAAATCTACAAAAATCACATAAAGTCCTAAAAAAATCCTTAAAAATTCAAATACGATCTTGAAAAAATCACAAAAAATCACATAATGTCCTAAAAAAAATTTAAAAAATCCAAAACATTCAAATACGATCCTAAAAAAATACTAAAAATCATAAAATGTCCTAAAAAAACCCTAAAAATCATAAAATGTCCTGAAGAAACTAGTCATGCAAAAACATCAAATATCCTCAAAAAACCCTAAAAATCACAAAACTTGTCAAAAATTTACAATAAACCTTGTACATACTCACTGTGGATAACCACCCCTTTTGCGTTCAAACTTGCACTTTGCAACCTAAAACTCAAAGCTCTGCACTTTCAAGACAATCACACTATCTGACCAACATGACCAACAATCAATCCAACATATCACTATGAACCTATCAACTGAATCCACAAATAGTGCTATCACATTATCAACCTATTGAACACCATCTAAACACCTAAACCACTAAAAAGCAAGTAATAATGGACAAGGATAGCTGTTGGCTCATGCTGTTTAGTGAGTAATTTATTTTTTTCCTTTGTTTTTCTTTGATCATGTTCCTATGCCACTTCATGATATAAAACTAATCTATGAGACTGGCTGGGATAGTTCATGGTCATCTTTTTCCATTTCTGTCTGTTAAAATGTACCTTTGAGAGTCTGGGGCATGTACATATGCCTTAGGAAGGACAAGGTCATTTTTTTTCTACATCGTGCTTGTTTACATAAAAGGTTTGCATTTGCGCTCTAGCCCTTTATGCCATAATGTGTTGCATTTCATTTGCCATATCAAAATAAAGCTCCATTTGACATATAGTGCACTTTCTAAAAGCAAAAGTCTTTCCATCATACTAACATCTCCTCATCTCATCTTTCTTCTTCATCTCATTCTCCATCACCATAAACATGTCTTCCAATTCACCAAATCATCTTCATCTCACATTTAAGCATTCTTGCATCATCCTACATCGTCAATCAACTTTCTGTGGCTTTCCACCTAGTTCAACCCTAGTCTATCATTTGTCTCATCATCTTTGACCAAATACAACCATTTTTGATGATTTACCTCATGTTATGACATCTTTCCATCATTTTGGGCATGCACACACAGTTTCGAGTCATTCCGAGTCCAATCAGGCTAATTTTGGGGCCCAGAGCCTTTTAGGGCACAATCTGCACTTTTAGGGCACAGTTGGGCTTCCAAAGTGCATCATTGATGCACTTGGTACTGTCATGGTGTACTTGGGCTTACCAAGTGCATCAATGATGCACTTGGTTGAGTTTTGGGCGCAGTTGGGAACCTGGGTTATCCATAACTGCTCTCGAAACCCCTAGGTTGCACTCTGGAGGCCATAACTTTTGTGATTCAACTCTGATTTATGAATCATCAGTTGTGTTAGACTCGTATCTTTCTTGTGAAAAAAATAAGCTATCATTTTCATTATTTTGTCATTGTATGGAGTGTTAATCCTTGCAATTACTCTTGGGCTCCTAGTTGCCCCCTGCCATGTTGATTTTGGCCCCCAAAGCCTTCTCAGGCACATTTGGCACTTTCTGAGACCACTTGGGCTTCCCAATTGCATCATTGATGCACTTGGTACTATCATGGTGTACTTGATCTTATGAAGTGCATCAATGACACACTTGGTTGAGTTTTGGGCGTAGTTGGGGACCTAGGATACCCAAAACTGCTCCCAGAGCCCCTATGTTGCACTCCGGAGCCCATAACTTTTGTGTTTTAACTCGGATTTGCAATCCATCAGTTGCAATGGATTTGTATCTTTGTTTTGGACAAAATCAAATATCATTTTCATCATTTTTTTTTTTTCCTTGAGTGGTAACTCATGCAATCACTCTCGAGCTCCTAATTGACCCTGTTTTGCACTCTAGACCTCATAACTTTCACATTTTAGCTCTGATTTTCATTCCGTCAGTTACTATGGTTTTATCTTCTTGCTGTTGATAAATTGACTTATCATATGCTTATATTAGTCAATTTATCAAGGGGGCACCCATATATATCATCCCTACTGGGGCATGTTGTGGCTTTCTCATCAATTATTCTTTGATACAACGCTCTAAATCACATTGTATCAAAGAGGGGCAAAATGTAGACACTCAAAAATGGTTTGCATCTACAACCTCATCATTTCATCATGGTAATTTCTCCCATTTTCTCATTCTACTAACTTTGATCTTTTGGCCAGATTGACCAGATTTTGTCATTTGTATCCCCTTTCGTATCAATTTCATATCAACTCATAATCATATCAAATCAACTTAGAATCTTATCAAATCAGCTTGAAATCATATCAAATCAAATTGAAATCACCCCAAATCAACTTTAAATCACTCAAAATCAGTCCTAATCAACCCAAAACATATCAAACATTCCAAATCAATCATCATTTGCCCAACTCCTAGGTATTGTTTTGGCTTTCAGTGCCTTGGAAACCTATTAACTTATCAATCTTATCAATCTGAGATTAGTACTATCATGACTCTCAATGCCAAGTCAAACTATCATTCATGTCATTTAATCTTTGGCATTGTTGAGCCTTTCAATGTCAGATCATGGTATTATCAACCATTTCAATAACATTGACAATGTTTGTCGGCGTTATTATGATCAAACCTTATCAATCAATTTCAATCCTGTAGCATTTACAATGTCAGTTAAATGTTACATATCAACCAATTCATGTGTCCTTGGCACATTTTCAACTTCAATCAATCAATTTGATCATAGCTTTGATCTGTTGGTCATCATCTTATTCGATCTATATCATCATCACATTTTCATCAAAGGATACGGTCGCATTCATTTAATCAATTTGGCCAATTATCTACTAATTTGCTCTATAGGATTAAATAACCCATAATTTAATCCTATTCTTTCTAATTATTCTTCCTAATTATCATCCTCAATTAATTGGTTTATCATCTGCAAACCATGGAAATTCTTAATTTCCTAAGTTCCATTTTCCATCATTAATTGCATTTTCTACTAATTCCTATTTTGTGGAATAAGAGAATTTTTAATTCAAATATTCCATCATCATGACACTTGGATATGACACCTCGTGGATTTGCCTTTGACACTTGGTTGAGATTTGTCATAATCAAATAATATTACCTCTTACACATGTCTCTATTTGGCTTCTTTGTCATAGATTCTTAGCTTTAAGTGGGTTGAGGTGTCTTATGATGTGTCATAGATTCTCTTCCACATTTAGCCAAGTTTGACTTGCATGTATCATAGAATCTCACTTTTTGCATATTTCGTCATATGTGTCATAGCAATCTCTTGCCACATTGCACATCTGTGGGTGACAAATCCAATGCCTTCACTTTGAGTGAAAATTATAAAATGGACACTCTTCCTCTCATTTTGGATCCAAAGGCTTAAGTTTTGAACATCCTAAAATCTTTGAGTCTTTGAGTCTCTACTTCTTTGCATGTTGCATTCTCTCTCTCTCTCTCTCATAAAATCACACTTCAAGTATTCTCATGGCATTATCCACATCATAGATTTTTTCTTCAATTTTGTGTGCACTATAGGAAACTTTGAAGCTACAATCATTTGGAGAAGAAAGAAGAACATGGGAGCTACAAATGAAAAAGGGGGTTTCTATTGCTTTCTCTATTAGTTTGGCTTTCATGGTAGACTAGTGGGTGCTAATACATTTTGATTGAGTTTGTGATTTTCTCATAGTGTGTTATGCTTTTAACCCATTTTTATAGTCCTACAACCCTTAAAGTATTACACACCCTTGAGAGAGGTATAACTTAATCCCTAAAAATATTGCCCTCCTTCTTTAGAAGTACTACATGATATTAGAAAGTATTGCCTAGTGTTGTATTAAAGTATTTCTTGGGTTTTGTATTAAAGTATTGCTTGTATTTAATCCTTGTTCTAAGGATCTCCAAGTGAGGCATTACATGAGACTTCATCTAGCCACCATTAGTGATTTAGGTTGCAAATACCTTGATGAAGAATACAAAACTCCTACTGGTGCATTATTTGTTGGAGATCTTGCTAAGAAAAAGAACCACAACATCATGATGATTGATATTGCATCTACTCTTAGCTATGATGAATTTGATGAGATTAAAGCTGTAAAATTTCTTTTGATATGTGGAGCAAGCTAAATGAAATCTATGGTGGTGATGAAAATGTAAGCAGAGCCAAAGAAGAAAGCCTTAGAGGATAGTTTGTCAGATGAGAATGAGAGAAGATGAAAATGTTGCCAAATATGTTGAAAGAATCAAAGCTAGTGTAAGTGCAATTAGAGCTTCTATAGGAGAAATCAAGGAAGAAACTATTGTAAGTAAAGTTCTCAAAACCTTGCTTCCTATCTATGCAATTAGAGTATCTGCTATTCAAGAAAAGAGGTATCACATTTGAGCTAGTCAACTTTGACAATTATGTTCCAATCTCCAAAAATCTTGACTTTGCATTTGAAGCTAAACTTTCACTCAAAAAAAAAGGAAAGAAAATAAAGGACAAGTAGTCAAAAAGTGAAGAGGAAACAAAGAAAAGTTTTGATAGTGATCTTGAAGTGTTTGAAACTTTACTTGCAAAGAAACATTCTAGAGGTAGAGGAAAGTACAAAGGTAAAGTTCCTTTAGTCTACTTTTCATGTGAAGATATTGGTCATATTGCTACTAGGTGCCCAAACAGAGAAAGAAAGGATGAGAAGAAAAGCCAAAAGTGAAAACGCAAGAAGGAATCCAAAAGTCACAAATCATTCAAAGAAAAAGGTAAGAAGACTTGTTTTATGGACAAAGATTCTTATGATAGTGAAGATGAAATAGTGTACATTGCTATAAAAGATGAATCTGAGGAAGAAGAAGATAAGATGGCAATTATCTCTCATGTTAGTAAAAATGACACATGGATCATAGATAGTGGATGCTCACATCATATGATTGGAGACAAAAAAAAATAAATTTAAACACTTTGAACACTATGATGGAGGTAGTGTAAGATTTGGAAACAGTGAACCTTGTTGCATAAAATGGAAAGGTTGTAGCTCATTAACCAATGAACTTGTATGTGAAAATGCCTATTGGGTTGAAGGAATAAAACATAACCTACTAAGTGTGGCACTATTAATCAACATTGGATTCAAGGTAGAATTCATGCATGGAAAGACAAGATTGCTACATGACAAAAGGAATTTGATTGGATTAGGCAAACAAACCTGAGGTAACCTATTTTATCTTGATGTTGGTGATTGCTCATGTTTTATTGCTCAAATAGAAGAAATTTGGTTATGGCACAAAAGAATATGTCATGTAAAATTTTGATAAAATGGTCAAGATAAGTAAATTCAAAAAAGTAAGAGGAATCCCTAGTTTGAAGAAACTAGATGTTGGTTTATTCAAAAATTGTCATATTGGCAAAATGGGAAAGACTAGTTTTAAGAGAAAAAAATATTAGTTTGAAGATGTTGTAGAAATTGTGCATACTAACTTATGCAGACTTATTGGAATAGAAAGTTATAGTGGAGAAAAATTCTTTATTCTTTTTGTTAATGACTACTCTAGAACGATGACTATTATGTATCTTAGAGAAAAATCAGAAACATTTGAAAAGTTCAAATGGTATTTGGCAAGAATAGAAAAAGAAAAAAGAAAAAAGATTGAAATGTTTAAGATTAAATAAAGGTGGTGAAATCATCTCTAATGAATTCAATAATTTTTGCATTGAAAGAGGAATCAAAAGGCAAGTATCAACCCCTGGCACTCCTGAGTAGAATAGAATAGTTGAAAGAGAAATAGATCCATCATGGATTATACAAGAACTGTAATGATTAAAAAGAATGTTGCTATCAAATACTAGAAGGAAGCCATCAACAATATAGTTCATTCTTTGAACCAAGTACAATTGAAGAAGGACTCAGATAAAACTCCCTATGAATTATGGTATGCCTACAAACCAAATGTAAGTTACCTAAAAGTATTTGGCAATAAATGTTATATTTTGAAAGACTATAGAAAAGGAAAGTTTGATGTGAAAGGTGATGAAGGTATATTCTTAGGATATTCTTACAGAAGTAAGGCATATAAATGTTTGAATTGTTTTTAATCATAAAATCATAGAAAGTGCACATGTTAGAATTGATGAGTTTGAAAAAAAGATTGAAGAAGAAAGCAAAAAGAAACTAGAAGATTACAAAAGATTTGTTTACTTTGAACCTAATAAATTTCTAGGCATATCTAGTAATAAGAAGACTTCACCTCCCTAGTCTTCCACGGTCACCAAGTTGCAAGAAGTAAAAATAAAGTCATAGGAACCTAAGTCACATTCTAAACCCACCAAGTCAATGCCTACTGAGTCTAAATGACTTGAGCCTAAACTTGAAATTCAAAATGAAGATAGTGCAATTCATTCAAAAGGAAAAGAACCTATATTAGCCATCTATTTTAGAAGGCATCATGCACCTGATCAGATTATTAGAGGTAAACTAGAAGGTACTATGACAAGAAGCAAATTAAAAGGTACATGTTTACTTGCTGATTTTGAACCTAGAAGTATTAAGGATGCTTTAGAAAATGAAAGTTGGATTGAGGCAATGAATGAATAAATAGAACAGATTGAAAAGAACAAAACTTGGACTCTTATTCCTAGGCCTAAAGAGAAAAATGTGATTGGAAGAAAATGGGTATTCAAAAATAAGCTAAATGAAGACGCACAAGTATCAAGAAACAAAGCTATATTAGTGTGTAAAGGTTATTATGAAGAACAAGGAATTGATTATGGTGAGACTTTTATCCTATTGCAATATTAGAAGGTGTTAGGACCCTACTTGCATATGCAGCTCATATAAGATTCAAAGTATACCAAATGGATGTTAAATTTGCATTCCTTAATAGAATTCTTGATGAAGAAGTCTACATTGAACAAACATACGGTTTTTTTGATCCTAAAAAAAGGGAAAAGGTCTTTACATTACACAAAGCACTATATGGTCTCGAACAAGCTCTTAGAGCTTGGTATGGAAGACTACATAACTACTTGATACAAATTGGCTTTTAGAGAACAAATGATAACAATAGTCTGTACATCAAGGAAGGACCAAATAACAAAATTATGTTGGTAGAGATATTTGTGGATGATGCTCTATTTATAGGAAATGACGACCTATGCAAAGCATTTTCAAAACAAATGAACATAGAGTTTGAGATGTCCATGTTTGGTGAAATCAAATTTGTTGTTGGATTATAGATATAGAAAAATAAAAATGGTGTCTATATCACTCAATCCAAGTATATAAAAGAGATACTCAAGAAGTTTTGAATGGAAGATTCAAAACCAATTGGTACTCTATCTGTATTGGACTAAAGCTTACCAAAGATGATGACTCCAAAGAAGTAGATCAGACCTTATATAGATCAATGATTGAAAAGTTACAGTATGTAGTTGACACAAGACCTAATACTGCCTTAGCAGTTGGGATAGTGGTAAGATTCTCAACTAAACCTAGAGAAAATCACGTGATGACAATCAAAAGAATTTTGAGATATTTGAAAGGTACCAAAGACTATGGTTTATGGTAAAAACTTGAAGGAAATCTAGACATAAAGGTATTTATTAATGTTGATTGAGCAGGAAATTATGATGACAGATAAAGCACAAGTGGTGGAGCTTTATTTCTTGGTAAAAGGCTAGTATCTTGGACAAGCAATAAGAAAACCTACACATCCCAATGCATAGAAAAAGTAGAGTATGTGGCAGCATCAATAAATTTCTCTAACATTGTTTGCTTCAAAAAATTGCTAGAAGGAATGAAGGTTGTCATCAAAGAACTAGTAGTCATGTATTGTGATAACACCAATGCAATTAACATATCAAAGAACCCAATGATGCATTCCAAAACAAAGCACATTTCTATAAAATTTCACCTTCTTAGAGAACTAGTGTAGGACAAGGAAATCAGATTGGAATATGTCCATACAAAAGAACAAATTGCAAACATATTCCCCAAGCCATTACCTAAGGATACATTATTCTATCTAAGAGGTAAGTTAGAGGTCATTCCCCTATCTAAATGTCACTAATTAAATTTTAGTGATGCATCAACAAGAACCAAGCTAAAAATCAATCAATTGATGCATCATAATCAAGAGAATATTGCACATGAATCAGTACTCAAGGTATATTGATACAAATTTGACATGTATTGTCTTTGGAATATGTTGTCAAGGATGGAGATGTTTACTATAATATCCTTATCTTCCTAAATTTTTTTAGAGAGAGAAGTTTGAAAATAATTTATGCAAAGGAAGAGTAAAGCATAAAGAAGAAGTTCTTGTGTAAAATCAAAGAGGGAGAAACTTTCTGTCAAAGGAAGTCTTGTTCTCAAAATTTTATTGTGCTATGACATGTTGTGTTGCTATCAATGCCAAAGAGGGACATTTTTGGATACAATTGATTAATTGTGTATTGTCTTTGATGTTACACAAATTTTGTATCAATTGATGTTATACTTGAAAGTTAGTTTCTACCAAGCAGGGTTGGCTTACGAAGGATTTTTGTTTTTTTGGCATATGAAGCTTAATTACATTATGTACTGATTCTAGCCAACTATGATGATGAATATTGGTTATTGTAAATTGAATTTGGGCTGACTTGACAATCTAGAAGGTATCAATAAAAGGTCAATTTGAGATTCCTAGTGTGTGTCAAAGTGTGTTGATGGAATTGAAAATAAAAGAGATTGAGTGAACTTGAAGGATAAGTAGGTATCCTTATGGAGTAGAAAAGTAATATTCGATCAGAAAAGATCAAGTTTAAGATGAAAAGAGATCTAGATTAAACAATTCAGTTGCATCACAATCAGATCATTTCATTATTACTCTCTAACCATTGTAGTAGTGATCTAAAATTACTTAATAGAGTTGGTTTAACAACCAATTGTAAATCCTCTAATAAGGTAGCAATTCCATTAAATTTTTTTAAGACCTCTTGTAAGGCCACTCCTAGTAGGGTGATTAAATCCTCTAATAGGGTCACACCTAATAGTGTGTTTTGTAACCTTTAACATGGTTGGCTCCTAACAAGGCTCAGTTCAGAAGAGTGAAAAATAGTAACTAATTACATTGGTAGTTTTTCCCAAATTGGGTTTCTACATTAAATCCTAGTGTCTCATGTGTTCATCTTATTTCTCTTATGCTTGTAAGTTAATTAATATTCATGTTTTAAGATCTACTAAAATTAATTCACTTTGCATTTACCAAGTTACAACAATTTCTATTTGTTTACTGAGCATCAGCAAAAATCAATTTTCTCAATGTAAACTTTATTGTCGACATCTAAGGGATCTGGGATTTATTTTAGTAGTAACTAATTCACCATTTATTTCCAACAATTGATATGGTCCCACACAAAATAGAATAAAAAAACTATAATTTTTTTCTTTGTGGTCTCTAAGTAAAATGAAGGAAATAATTTTAATGTTTCGTAACAAGATTACATGCTTCACATTTTTTAATTGATTTAGGAAATAAGGGAAATACATAGACACCATTCTTTTCCATGATATTAATTTATCATAACTAATATGGCCAAATATTGTATGCCATAAAAGTGATATATTGACTACCTTCCTTCGTAAGATAGACAAAAAAGTTGATTACCGTCATTATCATGAGCATATAGAGATTCTCGTGGAATTTTCTCATCAAAAGGTTTAGCATCATTATAAAATTTTGTTTAACTTTTTTTCTTAAAAGTGTTTTCTTTAAAACTTTCTATGTTACCCTAAGAGAATTTGCATTCATGTGCTTTATGGCTTTGTTTTTAACCACATCTTTTATAATATTAAAATTACCTATCATTTTGATTATAGTTTTTCTTTAACAAACCTCTTCCTTTTCCTATATTAGTACAACCACCTCTTGAAGATACTTTATTTATGTGTATCACTTAGTGAGAAAAATACAAATCTTTATTTGTATTGTCTATTTTCCTTCAAGCTCTACCAACTTTCTAACAAATAGATGAAAAGTAACAGTTTACAATTGGTTACTTGTATGAAGAGTATAGATTTGTGAAATGTGTTAGAAGAATTTCTTTAATAAAAGTATTGAGATATATATCAACTTTATGACCATCACAATCAATGTCTTGTTTTATATCAAGATCCATTACCATCCAAATCTCCTTCCTAAACCATTGCTTCTATTTCTAAATATATCTAGAATTCCATACCTAAAATAGCACAACTTTTCCTCAAACTTTAGATAGTGAACAAAAACCAATGCGGATCCACTAATAGACAAAACCCTTTACACAGTTCCTCCATTAAAATTGGTTCCCCTATATAAGTTTTAGAAAGGAGTTTTAAAATGTATAGATGTCTGAATATATGCGTAATTAGAATATTTTGTACTAGATTAGGTTTCTCATCTTAAAGTTGGTATCTATAAACTGGATCTATAATTGTGAAACATATCTCTAAGAATCTATAAATTCTTTAGAAACTTTTGGTTTAAAAATAAGATTGTTAGATAGAGAGCTCTATGTTATATTGGAGATGAATAGAATAAATCATGTAAACACCTTTCTATACATAAACATAACACCAAATTATAACAGTTTGGGAAATTATGCTTCGGACCAAAGTGGAAAGTGGTGCTACTTTGGTAAAAGTTTGAGTTTGATTTAACATTTAATTCAAGTAAGATCATGATTGTGAAGAAAAATTCAAATCCCTAAAAAAAAATTGTGTAAGTGATCTTGGTTAGATTTTGAACATAAATAATGATAATAAGGGGGTTTGTATTGAGTCACACAAGCTAATGGACTAGGCCCTATTTGCATTTATCTTGAATTGGAAAGAATATTGTCGACTTAGGCTCAAAAAAGGAATTAATTGATAATGAATGTAAAAGGTTCCTTTGCTATTATGTAATTGAGGAAGTTAAAATGTGAATGCAAGATTGATTGAGGGATGCAAATTCTTGGGTTAAATGAAGATCAAAGACATCAACATTGACAAACTGATGAAGATTTGTGAAACAAATTTTGATATAAAAAATAAAACATAGAAACCATGGAAAACTTGGATATCTAATTTATATCTAATTTTGTGGGAACTTGGTTTATTGTATTACCTTATTCACATGACTAGGTCAACTATGTCATCCAATTCCCTACACTTTTGACCATTTTCAATTGTAACTTATAGTTGGGTCCTATACTTCCTAGATCTAGTCTTGAAAATGGTGACATCTATTCCTAAACACATAATAGAGAGAAACTATTGCATAGAAATATTTTTTCCTCAATCAAACCGCAATTTGGAATCAACCTTGAAATTGAATTGAAATAAACTTGAATTAAAATTTTGATAATATAAATTTGATGTTAAATCTTAAAATTCATTTTTTATACCTTCACAAATGAACTATGAGTATTCATGTTTGTGATAATTATTAAATATTGTTGAAATGTATTTTATTACTAAGAAAAATTAAGGAAACTTATCACATATTCCTAGATAGGAAAACTACCCTCAAATCTCTAATGTTGGTATGCTTAATATCACTTGCCTTGAGAAGAAAGTAATGAAATTCATGTGCTAGGAAGAATATTTTCATACATGATTAATGTATCCTCTTCTTGGCCTTTAATTAGGGAGAGAATATTGCAAAAACAAAGATGATTGTCTTTGAAAATGCCTTGGATAATTTAAGTATTCCTTATAGTACTTGAGATGCCAAATAAAATAAACTTGAAACTTGAGGTTAGGATCTGACTTATAATGTGGTTACAAAAACAAGGAGAGGAAGGTTTCTTATATATTCCTCAAAAAAAATTTGGAACTATAAAATTAATGGATATTGAAAGGGTATTTATATTCCCTACTCTATCACCAAGACCATTGCATGGTTTAAATTCCAAGGAAAACATAAGTGAATAGGTCATCTAGGTTGACCTAGTCCTAGGAATAGATCAACCATGTTATCCTAATCCCATCTAAGAGCTAAAAATTTGAGCCATGAACCTTAACTATACAAAGATATTATAATTCTAAGTAAATTTTAGGTTGGACCAAGCATAAAAAACATGAAAGCAGAAGGAAATTAGAATAGGGTTCAACATACCATCAAGTTGTATGCAAGTACAATTTAGGATGGTATGTTGAGCTTTTGCCTTAGTGGGAGTATGAGATTAACTCATATCACAAAAATATCATCAAGGAACCACCTTTAAAAATCTTCAATGAACTTATATATTCTAATTGGATGTATGGTAACATGCCAACATTTTGTCCTCTCTACTTCTTTTTGCACAACAATGACTATTTATTTGTAATCACCATAACTATAGAGGAAAAGGGGAATTCATGAGAACAACATCTTTCTCTTTGCAATTAACTTGTTTATAGAAGAAATATATAAATAGATTTAGTGATAAAATTAAAATAATAGAAACCTTACTTTGGATGTTCAAATTCATAGCTTACAATTTATGAAACTTGTGGCAGGGTTTTATTCCACTCCTCAATCTCCGCTAAATACCTACCGTTCTTTTCATAGTTAAAAACACTTCTTGACTTATTTTCCCTTTTTGATGTAAAGGAATGGTTAGGGTTCCAATAAATAAAATAGGGAATAATCATTCCTTTCTTTGTGACAAAAGATCCATCTCAGTTGGAAGCCAACTCTACTCAACAAATATTTTTAAAAATATAGTAATATTATCAATTGTGGGTTTGAAAGGTGAAGATTTTATTGGTTATGATTCTTCCACTAATATCCTCTAATTCCAAAAATCATTATGTTCTTGAAGATAGAAAATGATGCAAATTATATCAAATAAGGGTAATATCAAAGAATACTAAAATTGACACACTAATAGATTGTGGGCTAATGTTGGAAAAAATTGTTAAACAATTAGGATTCAAAACCATACCAAAAATCATCAACAACTAATTATAATCCATTTCTTGATATATCATATAAATATTTGAGGAAGAGTAAGAGTTAATGGATGTAAAATAATATCCCATGAATAATAATAAATGGTGTTTTCAAAAGGTCAATTTTCAAGATGAACTTGATAGAATATATTCACACCACAAAGAATGGTGCATCTATAGTAGACATGATAGTGTGTACAAATTATTCATTTGGATAATGTTTTTTAGCTTACATATCTTTTTTAGAAATAGTGAATAGGGTTTAAAAAAATAGTAGAGTTAATGTTTTCTTGACTATTGTCCAACAATACATGTTATGGAACGTGTGTGATACAAATGTTTTGAGCATCTTTAAGCTATCCCACTAGCAAGTTAGATTGAATTTGTGTCAAACTATTTAAAGTTTAGTATGTAGTTATGCTCCAACTATATGGAAAGGTTATTTTACTATTATATAGGTGAAAGTCTTTTTTCTTGATAATGTTGTTCTTTTAAAATTTGAAACAAGTGGAGTGAGAAATAGTGTAAGTGCAGATCCATATTTACATATGATGAGAATGCATCTGCATGGTTTCCTCCCAATGTCATGTTGAAATTGATAGTTTGATGATTTAATAATAAGACACTTATGTTATCTCATGATATTTTGAATAATAATGCAAGTAACATTTATTAGTCATTTTTGGTAATCATGTTAATTTATTTCTTGGAAACCACCATCCATTTAGCCTATCTTATGAGCACCACAAAGAGCTTATAAACATATGGTTTCAACACCAAAATTAAACATCCTAGCTTGTTTTATAAGAAAACCTAGACATAATTGTTGAATCTCATTCATGCAATTAGAAAGAGTTGATTTTTGTGCCACAACCATAACTGGGCTCGAGTTCATAAAAACATGTAAATATCCATGTAAGGAAATTATTAAAAGGTTTTCGAAGCCCTTGTAAAATAGATGGGAAAAGAAAATTCTTAATGCACTTAAGTAAAATTCTTTGTAGAAACAAAGAAAAATTGAAAATAATATAATAAGTTAGGCATTAAGAAGAACATTGAAAGATAATATAAATAGATAAAATCATAACTTTTAGATCATGCCCACTACCATTTCATCTACAATTATCACATTTTCATACAATCAAAAGAACCAATTCAATCCTACTAGATAGTGATCTCTCATTCTATGCTAAATACATGAATATAGACAATTAAAAAAAATTTCAACACAATCACAAAAGTGGAGTCTCCAAGGTAACAATGAAATATAAGAATCAATTTTATCTACAAACATCTTCACATACAAAAGTTAGGTGTTGTAGAGAAACATGATTTAACTCTTAATACAAGTTGTCTCAATTTTTTATTTTAACAATTCAACTTAGTTTGATAGAAATATTTGATAGATTAATAATTAGACATATTAAAAAATGTAACAAACTAGTCAAAATAAGAAATAAGAAAGCCCAAATGTTGATTTCAAGGGCCTATTTACATTACACAAAAAATCCAAAATAATTAGATGAAATTATTTTCATGTCATATAAAGACACAAAACAATAAACATGAAAAATACTATAACTAATTTGCACAATTTGAAATAACACACAATCACACAATTGCACTGCACTATTTCCACACAAAAGTTTCATACCTAGAGTATTCAATAAATTACCCTAAGTTGTTTCTTACATATTTTAATGATTTTCCCTAATTTTTAGATTACATATTTGATGAATTATCTTGAATTTCACAACTAGCATGTACTTTGATGAGCTTTCCTAGAATGTGGGTTACATATATATTTTAATATTTAGGTTTTTGACAAGAGTGAACAAATTCTAATTAAAATGTTGACCCCATATTGTCAAACATCTTTCAAAATAGAATCTCATTAAAAATTAATATCCATACATTCCCAAAAGTCAATGTTAGCCAATGTAAGCAACAACTCAGAGTATACAAATATATTCTTTTGTAAGGATCAAAATAAGTCAATAAGTTAGCTTCAAGTAGAGATAGAATTCAAGCATCAATAAATATTTATAACTATAGAAGCAATCATCATGACATCAAATAAATTTTTATCACTTAAATAATAAGATGTCTTCTCCATAAAGTTTACATGTAAAAACATTGAATGTTATTTTAGAAGACCAACTTGTTATCTTTATTGGATGTGCACTAGTTGGTTGTTGACCATTTCTTTTGCTTTATCGTTATGAGAATGTATTTTTATTTCTTCCATTTTCCCCATTTAAGTTTAATTACAAGTTGGCTTGCCATCCTTTTGCCATATTTTTATTTTAAATAAGCTGCTTTAGCCATTTCACTATTATAAATACCGATGGTCATATTTCATGTTTATATTAATAGGATCTATTGGTCTGATTTTTACATAACTAGCTTCTTTTAAAATCATGGTATAAAAATTAGATGTGTGTCCTTTTATTAGTTCCTGGGGTTTTAGGTTTTGGTCTCATACTTTTGGTTCCTTTCAAAATTTGTGTAAAGCCCTAGGTCTTGCCCTTTTATTTTATCCTAGTATGAAAGTTTTAAAAAAAGAAAATATTCTTTTCCTGCCTACTTTGAGGTCATTGATGAGTCCTTTTGAAAGAAGTTTTATCCCACCATTGGATCTTATTTGAATCCATGGTTTTTGCATACTCGCTATAGCAAGATGCTCAAAAATTACACATAGTGAGGTAGCAACCATCAAAGAACTATGTTGTGATACTGAAAAATAAAGTTCAACACCGAAAAAGGTCTATTAATATGAAGACATTATGATCATGTGCTATGTCCTAGGATTATCAGTATTAGAAAGAATGCATGACGAGAAGCTCACAAATGGTGTCACTAGAGTTCAAGGTATTATGCAACCTACTGGTAGTGACATAGCGAGTGCACAAATTTTAATAAAAGCAACTACCTTTTAAGGTTGATGTGATTGCAAAAATTCCCATGCAGTCTCATAAATATGCACGACTACCTTCTTTGACACCAGTATTAATTGGTGAAGTTTCAATCAATGTATCTCTTTTTATCCATCACCAAAATTATGAATCCATCAGAGGTCGCTACTTCGCTACCTAGAAAATCACCAATTTTTTGCTAGTGACTTAGCGAGGGCCCAGTCATTGCAAAAGACAATGTTCTTTTAAAATAGGAAATGATTTTAAGGATCCTGAGGAAGATATTGTGTAAGCTCTACTTTTATTTCTATGAAGTTTGTGTCATTCATAGTTTTATTTCCTTTCATTGATTTTGATGAGTTACCAGAAAGTCGCTATGTTGTTAGCTAGAAAGTTGGTAATTTTGCTGGTAGTGAGGTAGCAACTGGTCAAAAGGTTGTGATGTAATGGAAATCTTCAAAGGTGGGCCCTGAATGAGTGATTTGACAAAGCTGATTTATGTAGATTAAACAAGATGGTGGCATCCTACTGAGCAATTATAAGCCAAATTTTTTGAATTCATCAAAACTCCCTATATCGCTAGCTGAAAAGTTGGTAATTTTTTCCTATAGTGATGTAGGAACCTGCTTGAAAATAAAAAATATGGCAAAGTCAACGAAGTGTGATGTCACTAAAAGTTTAAAATAATATATATGTGATTATGTGTTAAAATAGCTCAATGCTATTGTAACCTGGACCCACTCCTTTTGCATAAAATATGCAAATAATTCTAATCGTCAGATTAAGCATGGATCAACGATACTTGGTAACTCAATATGAAAAGATGTGCATAGATTATGTATAGAGAGCTAATAAATGAGGGTCCCACCATTGTTCTTTTAGGATTTTTTTCAAATGGCTGCCACACAATCAAAGCAAAATTAGTGGTTATCACTATCTCACTATAGCTAGATGCTCGAAAGTTATGCATAGTGAAGTAACGACTTGATGGCACATGTCCCCTATCATCAGTGAGCCCAAATTGAAATTCCACCATTGAAGGAAAGGTATAGATGGAAGAAAGTTATTGGTTTGACTACCAATGTGCTAAGAAGAAAAGTGAGTCAGCTTAGTCTTCATTCCTAAATCGTAGGATTTTTCGAGGATCAACAGTGCAAATTTAAAAGGAAGTGTGATGTCACTCTGTTTTTCTATTTTGCACATTTATGATTAATGAAAGTTTTGCATGTGGGAAAAATAGAGTATAATAAAGGAGATTTCATTAGTTCTAGTCTCATGTAAAAAAATATTTCATGTCTTCTAAGAACAAGAGCTTGTTGATCATATTGCATTTAGTCTGGCACGAACGTGAAGCAACTCCTCATCTATTCGAGAGAAATTATAGAGACTCAAAGAAGAAAAAGTAAAGCAAGTAAAGTAAGTACACATATAAAACCTCTGTAGCATTCCAATTCCTATTATTACAATCAAGATGCCTCCTAAGAAAGCATTTACTAGGAAAGTTAATTATATGGATACGAATGTCCATGACGATTTGCTAGAATTACTCCTAGAATTCACCACTAAACTTGTACAAGTTAAAAGCTTAATTTCCTTAAACCCTAAGCTTAAGATTGTTGATGGCCTATATCACAAGGTGAACTGGGTTATGGATGCAACAACTACCCAAACTGGTCTTGTCTTATCTAAAAAGTTGTTTTTAGAAAGGAATTTTTTTGCCTCACATGCTAACATCTGGAATTTTGATTTGGGAAAGCTAGTAGTTCTAAGTGTTTTCATGGATTATTATTTACTTGAAGGCATTGCCAAGAATTATGACCAAGCTATTAGGGTGGTGAGAAGAAATGATGGTGTGCCTCTAATCTCAATTAGTCCTGAAGAAATTAGAGAGGTTTTTCACCTAGAACCATTGTCAGATTACCATGTGCAAATGAATTTTCTAGAACTAGAAAATGAATACAAATAAAAGAAGGATGTAATTAGGGGAGGTTCACTGAGGGCACACATTGGTATAATAGGAACATCACCGATAATTACTGCAACCTCTAGGGAACCTTTTAAGAAGAGTCTTTTCACTTCCTGTGCTATAGAGATATATAGAACCCTGTGCTTTGTTTTTGGTGAGGATGAGAAGGATTTGATGCCCATTGCTCTTATGTATATGATGGTTCACATTGTTTCTTTCACTGTAAATGTCATCTTTGATTTTGCCTCCATTTTGGTTGATTTAGTTGGAATTGTGAAGGACAAATTGGAGAAAATTTTTTGCCACTATTCTCTATTGATGCATATGTTATTGTTCAAAAGGTTGACATATTTTGGTAATCAGATGGAATTGAATAGAGAGGAGAATTGGGGAGCACTGACAGTCTAGCTGTGAAGCACATATATGACCTAGGATGCAAATAATGCTAGTTTTGTCAAATTTGATAGGTATTTTGCTTCTAAATTGAGATGCCTCATATTGAGTGACAATCCCAAGATCCCTAAGTTATTAATGAACCTCCTTAGGCCTATGGAAAAACCCCATAACTTGAAAGTCTTCATGTCTTGCCTTACCAAGTACCTTTGAAGGTAGGAATGGTTGAGGTTTTGTGGCAATTAGAAAGAGTAGAAGAAATGTTTCTATTAAAAAGGCAACTAGGGTCAATTTTTCCTACCTGCATAGTGGCCCATTAGTTTGTGATTACCAAAGGGGGTTGGCCCTTTTTGCATAAAATTTTAGATCAGTATATGATGGTGATCTCCCATCGCAATTTTAGCTATGAATGAGAAGAAACAATTTTTTTATTGATTCTTATCTTGATAAGCAAGAGAAGTCATGAGGAGGTTGGAATTCACTCCTAATATCGGAGTTGGTCAAATAATTATACAAAAGAAGCATGGTTACACTATAATTCAAAATAAAAGGGCTCAGGTAGATAAGGGCAAGCAAATAATGGGATCCACTAGTGCAACCCAGAAGGAGAGGCTTGATGAACCTAGTCCCAAGAGGCAAAAGGTAATGAAAGAAGAGAGGCCTCAACTTGAGGAATATTCACCCACTCAACCCCCTTTAAGGATTGGAGAAGAACAACTCACTAGTGTGTAGGTTGAACAGATGGGATCACAGGGAGGTATCTTTATTACTCAAGTGGAATTAGACGAGGGAAACCCTCCAGAACCTCCCTTACCAAGTTTGGATCTAACAATAGCTGACTATAGAGGCATGGAATTGAACCTTGTGTTAGAACAAGCAAGTAATAAATTTTTGGCTAATGAAAGCTTCATGAGATCTAGGGCTTTCCAGCAGTTTGCATGGAGGGTAGACATGAATATTTTTGAAGAGAGATGCAAAACATTAAAAATAGTGCATCTAGAAATGGATGAAGCTTCTATCCAAAAACTAAAAAAAGAAGAAATGATAAAAGAATTTAAAAATATAAGCCTTGAGGAGGGGAGGCAAATGGTGAAGGCATCTAACATTTTATTGTTAATGAATTGGGATATTGCCGATGCTTTAGTTTTCCATTCTATTTCAAACAAATTGAATTTGAAAGATCACAAAAAAGAAAACTTTAGGGGCACTACATTTGTTGAGGATCAAGCTAAATTGGTTAGTTGGTCATTAACAAGAGGATCTAAAGCCACACCAGTACAATTAGATGAGTCTAGATTGATGGGAAACATAATTGTAAGAAGGGTTGCTGATACCTCACATGTGTAGGCAGCACACTAGAATATGGATTCATCCAAATTTATTTTTTGGCCACTACAAGGAAGGAAGAATAGGCTATGTTTTATTTATAGAATAAATATGAAAAAATTCTTGAGGCCTATAATAAGGAGGTAAAAAGGAGAATTGAGCTTGAAGACAAGCTAATGGGGAAGTCCACCAAGCCAAGAATAACATATGCTTGTCCTCCAGTGGAACCTTTTAAATCTACCACTCTTTTAGAAATACTAGACACACCCCAAAGGCTAGAATATTATACAACTGAGGATTTTGAAGAAGAGAAAAGTAAGCTATAGGCCTTACATGTAGAGCTAAATTTTCAATATGAGGATAAGCTTAGAAAAGGTCTAATGTATTTAGAAGATAAAATCGAATGGCCCTTGTTCTATGATCAGTTGGTAAGAATGACAAGTGTATGGGAGGAACTAAAAACCCATGATAAAACCCTCAAGCCTATTGTTAATAATTGGGGGAAAAGGGGGAAAGAAATCACCCTTTTATGTTATTCAGTTATAAGGTCTTCCCATGACCATATTGAAAAAATGTATGATGTTGCTAATGACCTGTCAGATTTTGATAACAAGAGAATTTCCTTGCAACTAAAAATTGTTTCTTATTTAAGAAAGTAAAAGAATAAAAAATTTGATTTGTTTCCTTGTGCCTTGGATAGAAAAAATAAATTGAAAAATAAGGATCAATGGAGTAAAGAATTGGATGACTTATTCTACACAAGGATAAATAGAGTTGTAAATGAAAAGGGGGATACCTGGTGGGCCATCATGATACAAGAATTGGTTAAAGTCCAATTATTTTTTGATTCTTTGAGACAAGAGTTTGTTAGGTTTGATAACGAGGCTAAATATATATTAAAGAAGCAAGGTGATATCCTACAATTCAGCTGGCCTTTATGATGCACAATTTAACCCTTGGATGGAAGATATTGCTTCTAGTGAGTAGTTAGAAGGTGGTACAAATGATGATGAAGAATAGAAAGGTGAGGTGCAGATCATTGACACATCAGCACTAGGTCTAAAAGTAGAAGAAGGTGAAAAGGTAATATTTCCTATTGAAGATGAAAGCAGTGAAAATCCATAAGAAAAAAATGATTTGTAGGCACAACACTTGATAATCCTTCATTGGCTAGTTTGGTAGCCATGTATTTTGAAGATCTAGAATAGAGGGAACAAATCAAAAGTTGTTGATTTGTGGCAGTGATAGAAATGAGACTATCGAAAGAATTTTTGACGTCCTTGGCATTCTGTTATACTTGCTTTTGTCTCTTGTTATGGTGTTTTGTTTCTTGTTTGGAAGGACACTTTTCAATCACAATAGCCCTTTGCTTGTTGCAACACATGTTATATAAATGAGTTTTCAAGGAATTGTGATGGTCTAAAAACTGATGGATTTTTTGGAAGTGTCAAAAACTAGTATAGTTGGTCCTTATTTTCATGTAGTATTTTTAGATACTTTCAAGCATAATTGTTGATACAGATATATGACATAACTAGTGATTTTATGGGTTTGGTTAAGACTTTATTGGTTGATATATTAGTCATTTGAAAAAGAAAAATGCAAAGGGATGTTTACAATGTTTCTATGTCATCAGTCTCTATCTCCATTTCATGAAGTTGTCTATTTTGACATCATTTGAGTTAGGTTCATATGATGGATTCTCTTATTGCTATTAATTCAATGAAATCTAGATGGGTTATGTATTGATTCTCTTATTGCTATTAATTGAATGAATTATATAAATGCTTTACTAAAATAGTAGAATTCATGAGTTTATGAGAAGGATATTCTATAAGAATGGAAATAGATGATTGATATTGATAAAATTCATTCATAAGTTTTTTGAATTAGGTCTTGCACCAATATATAAATCTTAGGCCAATGGATAAGGCACTAGTGATAAAATTCAATGGTAATTGAGAGTTGATATGTTTCTACATGTCAAGTCTTTTTAGAAAAGAAAGAAGTTTCAAAGATTATTTTAAGGTCATAATTCTGGTCAACACTCACTTACATAATATTGATGAGTTTTAAGTAGCTTCTAATAATAGGAATATATGAAAGTTTTAGGAGATTTGAGACCAGATCTACTTAAAGTGATGTGTATAACTTTGAAAAGATAAGAGAATTGGAAAGAGTGTGCACATATTTGAAGATAAATGATGAGAATTAGAATGAAACTAATATGATCTTCACACAATTTTACAATTGGATCATCCCCAGGTACACCCACCTTGGTTTGGCAGAGCCAATAGAGTAGGAAACCATCATGCATTTAATTGAAGTTGGGTCCAAGTGATTTACACACATAATTGTTCATAGAATCTAGCTAATTTTTAGGTTATGTGGCTATTATCAATTGGGTATTGAGCATTTTGTTGTTCAATAGTTTCAAACACTAACAAAATGGTGGCTCTACTGGGGAACACTTAGTATGTGATTTAAGATCTATGTCTCCCTTGGGAAGAGTTTAAGGTAAGCATTTCAGGCTGAAGTTTCTCATGGATTTGGAATCTATATATAGTTTTCCTGAAATTGTCACTAAAGCATTTGTCATTTGTTCAGTAATGTTCCCATTTTGATAAGGTGGGTGATGACTCAAACAGTTAACTAGTGGCAATTTTTGAAAATTATTATCCTAAATTATGGAAAATAAAAAGAACGCATGGGCAAATGTTAGAAAAAAACCCAAGAATCAAATTACAAATTGATCTCCCTCCTAGAGGAAGATAGAATTGGGTTGTGAAGGGAAATCAAATGCAAAAAGGAAGCTATTCACAAGGGAAAATAGTAGGGAAAGATAATACTCATTATTCTGGTGTGGAGAAGGAGCATTTCTCCAAAGGTCCAAGATCTCACCTAGTTTCGTCTGATGATGATTTTTATAATACCCTTGAAATGATGTGTCAAGAAAAGGTTGTGCAACCATATGCACTTAATCTTGAGGATAGAACTAGTATCAATCTTTTCTAGTGTAGCAAAAACCCTTTCATGTCATATTATTCCCTTGAAAAGGTGAGACCTAGACACTTAGAACCTAAAAGTTTCAATGATGAGAAAACATCTAGGTCTATGTTTGCTATCCCTGATCTTGATGAGAATGAAATTTTGAGATCATAGCTTGCTGAGAAAGAACCTATTGATAGGGGGATTTAGAACGTAATGGAAGAAGTGATTACAAAAACTTATGAAGAAAATAAATAATTACTAATGTGAATTGCTTCTTTAAGAAAGAAAAGTGAGATAGCAACTAGTGTTGGGCAACCTAATATTGTGGGTCAAGTTGAGTGACTTATAATACAAGAGAAAAAATTATTATAGAATCAAGACATGAACCAAGAAGGTCCTATAATACAACAGATCAAGAGTTATAAGGCTCTAGAAGCTAGGAGAGATATAGGACATGTTGTTGATTTTCAAGATAAAGGAAAATAGAAGGAAGTTGGTATTAGGATCAATGAACTAGTACAAGTTGTCCAAATTCATGATTCTATGTCACCTTGAGATATTGAGCTAGAAAAGAAAAGAAAAGAGAAAGATCCTTTAGCTACAAAATTCGAGATTGCAGAAAATGAGGCTGCTATAGCTAAGATGAATAATAAGATCAAGTTCCTAGAAATTGCTAAGAAGCAATCGGCACTTATGCCTAAGGATAATGTAGATGATGGATATGATAATGCAGATCTAGATAGCACTCAGCTACCTCTTCCTTTTTATTTTCTTTTTCAAAAAAGGTAGATCTGAATAAACCTCTTGGTGATGCAAGTACTAGCAATGCTAATGATAATCTCAAAAGAAATGTTCCCTACCATCCTAAGATTGATTTACAAAGAAGACCTATCCATTTAGAAGGTTATAGGAAAATATATTTTGATGGAATTCCTAGTTTCCCTAATCTTATCCCACAAGAGATAAAAAAAAAATTTCCTAAATTTGCTAGAAATAATGCTATTACCTATGAAGATCACTTAAAAAGTTTTCTAGATATGATGAGTGACTATGAGGTTGAAGCAGAAGATGTTATAATGAAGTTGTTTGTTTAGTCACTTAATAAAAATTATAGGGAATGGTTCAAAAGACTTCCTAAATTGTCTATTATCAATTGGAAGGATATTGAATATTGTTTCAAGGAACAATATGGTGACAAGTTAAATCAAAGTTACATTATGACTAAATTTAATAACATCAAGAGATTTCCAAATAGATCTTTCATTGAGTTCAACAATAGGTTCAAAAAAAGGATATATAAGCTAATGCAAGCCATGTGAGTTGATGTCAAGGTATGTCTGATCATTTATTTGTATTCTTGTGATGGTAAAGTAGCATATCGGCTTAGGGACAAGGAGCCTAGAACTTTAAGGAAGGCCTTTAGGGTTTTTGTTAACATTGAACATAATATGAGAATTTTAAGTAGATTAGAAAGTAAAAGGGATGACCCTCAATTTTTTTGTAATAAGGGAAATAGGAGAGAGGACCATATAGTTGTAGGTGGGAAGAAATAGGAGCCTAGTGAGTTAACTCAAGTTCTCAATGCTATAAAGAATTTAAGTCTTCCTCAAGTAAAGAATGATAGTAATCCAACTAACAATAGGATCCCTTATGAATCTAACTTTGATAAATAGAATAGATTGTAGAATTTCCCCTACAATACTACTTGGAAGGATAGTCAACCTAGTGTTCCCCCTCCTAAGAACAACATCAATAAAGTGACCCCTAATCCTTTATCAAAAAATTTTGTGAATTTGGTAGATGACCCTAAGTTTATTGCATAGCCTATTTGGTATTTTGCATGTTAGTTACCTCATTCTCCTAAATCTTGTGCACTAGCACTATCATGTCAAGGGAATCAAAATGTAGTGGAAAAATGTCAAGAACAGGAGGAAACTAATGATGATGTTGGATGTAACATGTTTGATTCACATTATTCTGACAATGAAGGTTATGACAAACATGTAAATGATTAGAGACTGTTTCAGAGTGTCAATCAAAAACAAGTATTTTTTGATGAAAGTGATGTTGAGGACAATGTGTGTAACATGGTAGGTTCAAAGGGAGAAGTGACTCTGAGAAAACCCTCTAGAGAAGAAATTGACCAAATTACTACTAATATGGTAGCTTAGGTTCAAACTAGAAGCATGGTTCAAGGAAATGAGAGGAATAAGGTAGCAAGTATTTTCATAAAAGGAACTAACCATAAGAGAGGGGAAATTGTAAAACCTAAAGAGTCGCCTGTTGTGAAGGTTAAATTTGCAAATAAAAAATGGGAACCAAAGAAAGGAGGCAACCCTAAGGATATAGAGCTCTTAAATAATGTGTCGAAGAGAAGAGATGGGAAGATATCATAGAGTGCCACTGAGTAGGATAAGAGTCATCATAATGCCTTGAACACTCTGGGTAAGCATGATAAGAAAGGGAATGTGAATAATGATAACCTTTCTGATTCATCTATAGAAATGTTTGTTGTTTTGTGTCAGATTAATATTAAGATTCCTCTGTTTGAGTTATTAAGAATCCCAAAGCACTGAGATAAAGCCATAGCATGGTTGGGAAATACTAATGTAAAGGTAAGTCAAGAATGTAATGAAAATCATGTTCCTAAAGAAGTGAAAAATGAAAAGGTGAAGGAATAGGAGACTAAAGTAGTTGTGTCTCAGATTCCTTAGATGTTTTTGGATAACTCTATCAATGAATGTTTGGGAAATGTTGAGCCATTTTTCTTAAGTATCCTACTGAATGGTAAGACATTAAAGAATTGTATGATTGATTCTGGTGCTTCTAGTATTGTTATGCCTTTTGAGATAATGAAAGAACTAGGTCTGAAGGTTGACACTACTCAAGGAAGATGTTGTACTATGGATAAAAGGGAAGTTATAGTCATAGGCACTATTAGTGACCTACCCTATAGATTAACAACCTATCCAAATAAAGAAATCAATATGAGTGTGTTGGTTGTTGACATACCTCCTCAATATGGTATGCTATTATCTAGAAAATGGAGTGCTGCCATGGGAGGAAGTTTGCAATGTAACCTATCATTTGCTACTTTTAATATTGATGGAAATTGTGTAAAGATCAATAGAGAGCCAAAAGCATATATATGATAGTAGAAGAAGTTGAGGATGATATGAAAATTTTTGTTGATACAAATATCAATGCATTTAGAGCTGAGGTCCTAACTCTAAAGAAAAGCAAGCAAAAATCTCATATAGAAATAGAAGTTGATAAAAAGAGAAATAAAGGTGACTTATGGGCCATGTTCTTTGATGGTGCTTATTGTAAAGATGGAGTAGGTGCAGGTATTTTATTAATTTCTCCTACTGGGGTAACCTAAAAAAATTCTTTCACATTGAATTTCCCCTATACTAATAACGTAGCAGAATATGAGGCTTTATTGTTAGGACTTAGACTAGCTCATAAGCATGGGATAAAATGTATATATGCAATAGGGGATTCTAAGTTACTTTTATCCCAGGTGAGAAATGCTTATGTTTCAAAGAATAAAAGGTTAAAATAGTATAGAAATGTAGTATGGGACATGATTGAGTGATTTGATGCATTTGGGATAATTTGGAAGGATAGATCTAACAATAAGATGGCATATTTTCTAGCAAATATAGAAATTAAAACCTGATGATATTACATTTGTTGTTATATCTAAAATTGAAGCTCAGATTAGGCCTTTTTTTCCTAATAATGTCCAAAATTATCAAGTATTTGAAGATGACAAGGACATTTTGAGATTTTTGAATTGTGAAAATATGTTGTTAGGACAAGAAATTTATTGTGTAGCTTATGTGGAGAATATAAATGGAAAAGATACTATTTTCGGGAAAGAAGTTGTGCAATTAAAGACTAATAAGATCCCAAAGGCTTTGGTAGGCTTAGAGACTATTTTTGACAATCAGGATAGATCACAAATTGATGTTAGTAAATATGATGTCAAAGATTTAGAGGAAGTGAATCTAGGAACTAAGGAAACACCTGGAAGAGTGTATATTGGTAGAAAATTGTCTCCTAAAATTAGGCAAAATTTGATAGATTTGCTAAGGAAATATAGGCATGTATTTACATGGTCATATGATGACCTAAAGGTTTATTGAAATGTCCCTTTATTGGTTTTGTATGATATTTCCAACCTCTAATCAGATCTTTAAAATCAAATAGCTAATAGCCCAAAGATCCACCAAATTCCTCAAGAAATCCCAAATCGAGTATGCTGAAAATAGTGCTAAAAGCTTCACAACTTCACAAATTATTAATGAATCTGAAAATGGAAATTTTTACAGAACTTTCAGAAGCATAACAGCCTACAAATTGACATTTCTAGATCCATATAGCCTTTACACAACAGCTCGAAAATGTAGGACCAAAACTATGCTCATTGGGCTCCCGAAATAGCACAAAATATGCCCGAAAACACCACAAAAACACTAATAATCTATCTCAAAAGTTTAATCACATCCCAATATATATATTCAGCTCTATTTTAACATTTAAAAGTCTGATATACAGCAGCAACCCAAACTGATATGAAATACTCAACTGTAAACACCAAACTCATACAAAAAACCACACCCAAAAACCCACAAATCTACACTGTTCAGCACAAAGGCAAACTCTGTATGAGCATGCACATGGAATGGCTTCAAACTCCCATCCTTAGCCTTCCTAGAAACCTAAAAACTCCCATTCTTGGGTCTCCCTAGAAACCTGCAAACTCTCATTCTTGGGTCTCCTTCTCCACAGGTTTGGCAACCTCTGAAGAATAACAAAGAATGAGCAAAAATCAAGTTCTGAAATCAGCCCAAAATGCCTCCAAAACCCTTTAAAAGAGGGCATAACTATAACTCACATCCAAGAGAGGTTAATGAAACATATTTTAATAATAATTTTCATTTATTAGTCCAATGGTTTCCAAAGATTAACCCCCTTTTTTTGAAACTTCACTTTCTTGGGCCTGCCTGGCTTAGCAAAGATTATTATTTTTTAATTATTTGAAAAGGGGACATGACAAGTCCTCCCCTCCCAAACATTGCTTGTCCTCAAGCAATGGCTGAACAATAAACCAATCAATCCACCTGGATCCCAAATGTAGTCATGAATTATACTACTACCAATTAACACAGGCTCCTGTAATATCCTCTGCAATATGACCAAGAGGAATCCATAATCAAATTGACAATTATAGCTCAACCAAACTCTGAAATCACCACTACCACAATCAAAAACCCATGAGGCACAAACTCTTAGAACATCAGAACCCAAGTAAAGTGGAAAAATCAAACTACCAACACAGTAAATACCATCAACGCATCCCACTGGCCTATATGGAATGTACAATCCAACTCTGCAACAATGGTGAACCCTCTCGAATGAAACTGTACCAAGTATGGAGAATCCACACACTGTACAACTCTTGTAGTCAACACAACTCTACAAATCATCGGCCACTATCTCATAACCATAACTCCCATACACTGCTGATGGTGAAAAGACATTACAAGATAAAGAGTAAGAAATGGAATCCAAACCAAATTTGTCTACCATCAACTCCTTAGCACAAGGATCAAATGCTAACTGATGTACATACCCTGCAATATAATGTTGATAAAAAAAACCAACCTCAGTCAACAGCTCACCATGAAGAAGTGATACAACCCACTGTGACTGATCACCAGCTAAGTCAAGAGATGTCATAGCCAAAGGAGTAGAATCAATAACAACACCTGCTAAAGCATCACTCCAAAACACCTACTCTAAGTCATGTATTATCAACCTGTCAATTGCAGGACCTATCACCATGTCATGCCCATCACAACTCTCATCCTGAGGCATCAAACTATCCCATAACTGATGATAAGCACTAGGAAACAAAGTACATCTCTGTATCATCATCTCATCAACATGGTCATAAAAGGTAGATAGATGAGTATACCTCACAGTGTAATGCCGATAGAATGCACCAATCTCAGTCAGTGGCTTAGACTGCAATCCAGATGTAACTAACTACAATGGATGATTAACCAAGTTGGAACTGACTACTACCTCTGAAGACATTGTGAAGGGAGTAGTATTACTAGTAGGAACCATGCCAACTATCAGCTCACCAAAATCACACATGGTCTTTGATACAACATCTCTAGTCTTCATGCCATTAGTACTAGAGGTCACCACCATGTCAGACACACCACAAAAATCTGCTACAGCACCCAACTCAATTGAACCTGACTCTAGTGGGAATGAACCTGATATGCCAATGTTAGTATCAAGGATGGATGCATCCCCATCTCCACTATCTCTAACAATCTCGGCCATGGACATCCTCGGATCACCAAACACCATAGCTTGTGACTGTATAGAATTAGGTAAAGACTGTAGTCACTCTAACTCCATGGTCACCTTAGCCAAATGAAACTGTGACTCCTTGAGAGCCAATTGTGTACTCTCAAGAATCTCAAAAGTCACCTCAAGCTGCTTAGTAAGATCAATCACCTCATCTTCCTTGACCAACAATGCATCATATGCTGTACTGCCCCACTCCATAAGATAATCTCTGTCAGCTACCAACTACATATAATTCTATCTCAAAATCCGAATAGCCTCCCATAAAGAGTGGATCTCTATCAAGGAAAGATAACTTCCTCCCTGCTCATCACTAGTAGGAGAACCCCATCCATAAACTGCTAACAACTGACGAGTAGCATCGAAATGTTGGCAAGTGATAGCAATGTCTTGGTCACTAACTCTCAACTGATTAGACACATGATGGCACTGGCTTGACTATCTCCTACAAACCTCCTCTGATGCACTGTCTGAAAGAGTGTCCTCAAAGTTACTAGTCTCTAGAGTATTACCATCCATATCCTGTGAATCAAATCTAAAGCTCATATCAACATACGGAGTATCAAAAACATTAGCATTGCTGTCCAACTCCTCTATACCCAAGGAAACTAAGTCTTCAAAACTACCCATTGCATCCTTCTGGATGTCATCAATGCCAATATGATCCTGGGACTCATCTATACACACAGCCAAATATGAAATATCATCAACACATTCTAGCAAGTATGGCCAACTAGATATATGAACAAAGCCCAACATTGGTGTATAAAAACTAATACCAACATCAAACAAGATACTGGCACAAGAAAAGACAACACCATGTAATCTGCTAATTAAATCCATGATAGCACCCAAACAAACATTGCTACCAAAAAGTGTTAAAGATCTCCAGTCAACTGAATCCCAAATGCTAATATAACAATCTTGAGTCCATATCCATAAACTAGAATCAACTGGTAACTCAAGCAAACTCCTCACCTGAGTAATATGACCAATACCAACTAACCCCACATACCTGTCATGATGAGATAATGAAGTCACACTACTATCTTTGCTCACCTTCAGCGGGCTGGACAAATCATGTGAAGTACTACCAGCCTCAACCTCATGTGATGAAGCATCTAACTGTGTTTGGTACTCTTTCTCAACAATGTCATGAATGCTCAATGTCTGCTCATCTCTACCAGGTATCTCACCATCTTGCACAACAACATCCTCATAATCATCATCTGAACCCACTACACTATAGTCACTGCCTGTTGTAACTATACCATCCTGAATACCTGTGGCATCACCCTTTGACGACCTGTAAATAATTGTCTCAATTTGAGTATCAAGTTGATCGTTACTATCAATCTTTGTAATATCCCTTCCTACCACCTCCTATGGTAGAGTAGAATCTGAGACCTCTACCTGGCTATCAGCTAGTTTCTCAAACTCCTCATGCAAGTTCTTAGGAATTGTGTCATCTGTCCTGTGAGAAAATTTGTGAAAGAAAAATCCACTCAACTTATCCACCTTAGCTGGGTCAGATAACATGTCATTCATTATATGGTGGTGCTCAACCAACTGTTTAGACATGTCATGGCTTATTTTCATAAGTTTATCTCGAATGTCTAAATAACCATCCTTTCCACTATTTTGACTCTGGCTATCAATTGTCCAAGATCATTTCCTCTAAGACTCTGTACTATACCTGTCCATTCTGGATAAAGTAGAGTGTAACCCCAATAGGATATAACTTCTTCAAACACCAAGAACTAACATGAAAATGATTAGAAGTAGCATGCAACCATAGATTTGGACATGCAACTAATTAGAAGCAACATGCAACCACCAAATTATGACATGCAAAATCTGGGTAGTTGTCAGAACTGACATGCAAGATCTGGGTAGTTGTCAAAACTAACATGCAAACTTCTACAACCACCAAATTCATCAAGAACGAACATGCAAATGATTAGAAGTAGCATGAAACCATATATTTTGACATGAAACTAATTAGAAGCAACATGCAACCACCAAATTATGACATGCAAGATCTGGGTAGTTGTCAAAACTGACATGCAAGATCTGGGTACTTGTCAAAACTGAAATGCAAACTTCTACAACCACCAAATTCTCCAAGAACTAACATGAAAATGATTTGAAGTAGCATGCAACCATAAATTTTGACATGCATCTGATTATAAGCAACATGCAACCATAAATTATGGCATGCAAGATTTGGGTAGTTCTAAAAACTGAAATGCAAGATCTGGGTAGTTGTCAAAACTGACCTGCAACTTCTACAAACCCTCAGGCTAGCAAGATCATGGCTCTGATACCACTGAAATTTCCCTTTAATGGTTTTTTATGATATTTCCAACCTCTAATCAGATCTTTAAAATCAAACAGCTAATATCCCAAAGATCCACCAAATTCCTCAAGAAACCCCAAATCGGGTATGCTGAAAATAGTGCTAAGAGCTTCACAACTTCACAAATTATTAATGAATCTGAAAATGGAAATTTTTATAGAAATTTCAGCAGCATAACAGCCTAAAAATTGACATTTCCAGATCCGTATAGCCTTTACACAACAGCTCAAAAATGTAGGACCAAAACTATGCTCATCGGGCTCTTGAAATAGCACAAAATATGCCCGGAAACACCACAAAAACACTAATAATATATCTCAGAAGTTTAAACATGTCCCAAGATATATATTCAGCTCTATTTTAACATTTAAAAGTCTAATATACAGCAGCAACCTAAACTGATATGAAATACTCAACTGTAAACACCAAACTCATACCAAAAACCACACCCAAAAACTCACAAATCTACACTGTTCAGCACAAAGGCAAACTGCGTATGAGCATGCACATGGAATGGCTTCAAAATCCCATCCTTAGCCTTCCTATAAACCTAAAAACTCCCATTCTTGGGTCTCCCTGGAAACCTGCAAACTCCCGTTCTTAGGTCTCCTTCTCCACAGGTTTGGCAGCCTCTGAAGAATAACAAAGAATGAGCAAAAATCAAGTTCTGGAATCAGCCCAAAATGCCTCCAAAACCCCTTAAAAGAGGGCATAACTGTAACTCACGTCCAAGAGAGGTGAATGAAACATATTTTAATAATAATTTTCATTTATTATTCCAATGGTTTCCAAAGATTAACCTCCTTTTTTTGAAACTTCACTTTCTTGGGCCTGCCTGCCTTAGCAAAGATTATTATTTTTTAATTATTTGAAAAGGGGACATGACACTTATAGAGAGGATGTATTCCAGCATGAGATCCTTTTGAAGCCTGATTCAAAGCCTTTTAGGCAAAAGAAAAGACCAATAAATCCAACCTTGGCCCCAAAGATGCAAGAACAATTAATCAAATTAAGGGATGTTGGGATTATAAAACCTATTAGACATTCTTCTTGGGAGTCCAACTTGGTCCCTATCATAAAGAAAAATGGAGATATAAGGTTATGTGTTGATTTCAAGAATTTAAATATATTTTCATTAAAAGATAATTATGGTTTTCCAAACATTGAGGCTATGTTTCAAAAGGTTACTGGTTTAGAACTCATGTCTATGATGGATGGATTCTCAAGTTACGATTAGGTGGTTTTCAAAGAATCAGAACAATATAAGACTACTTTCACTACTCCATGGGGAACTTATTTATATGTTAGGATGCCTTTTGGGCTTACTAATGATGGGGCTACTATTCAACATGAAATGAATGTGGCATTTGTTGATATTATTGAAAAATGTGTGGCTTTGTATCAGGATGATTTAACTGCCTACTCAAAAGATGAAAATGACCATTGCACACATTTGGAGAATGTATTCATTAGGGCTCTCAAATATGGTATTTCTTTAGACCCCAGAAAGTGTCATTTTGATGTAACTGAAGGAAGATTATTGGGACACTTAGTTGGCAAACATGGAGTTAGCATTGACCCTAAAAGGGTAAAAGCCATAGATAAGATATAGAAACCCAAGAGTGTTAAAGGTATTTAGTCATTCTTTTGCCAAATAAATTTTCTTAGAAGATTTGTCACTAATTTTACAGAAGTTAGCAGGCCTATTCCAAGGATGTTGAAGAAAGGGTCTGAGATAAAATGGGATAGTGAGCCTAGAACTGCATTCAATAAAATTAAGCAATCTATCAAGGATGCTCCTATTCTCAAAGCACTAGATTATGACAAGCCAATGCATATTTTTTCTTTTGCCTCTTTTCACACTATTGCTGCAATATTGTAACAAAGAAATGAGGAGGGTTATGAGCAATTGATTGTATTCTTTAGCAAGTCATTGCAAGCAGTTGAGCTAAAGTATGATATTAATGAAAAATAGGCATATGCATTGGTCAAAGGAGTGAAGGCCTTCAATTGTTATTTAATGGGGGCTACAGTTATTGCTTTTGTCCCTACTGCTGCTATGAAATACATTTTCTCACAACAAGAGGTATTTGGGAGGAGGCGTAGGTGGATCAATACAATACAAGAATCTAGATTACTAAATTGGTTAGAGGCCAGGGTTTGGCCAACTTGATGATAGAAGAAAATGTAGAGGCAAACCAAATTAATCAACTGGATGATAATTGCAGAGAAGATCTCTATGATATGGACACCTCTGATTGGTACAAGGATGTAATATATTATTTGCAAACTATGAAATCTCCATCAAAGTCAATTGATAACCAAAAGAGATCCCTTAAGTTGCATGCTATAAGATATGCTATAGTCCAAGGATAGTTGTGGTGGAGAAGCATGGAGGGAGTCGTCTTTAAGTGTGTGGATATAACTAAGTCTAAAATAATTTTGAAAGTTATGCATGAAGATGTATGTGGTGGTCACAATATGGCTAAAACTACTGCTCATAATATTTTGAGGGTTGGGTTTTGGTAGCCAATACTTTTTAAAGATGCTCATAACTTTGTGAAATTATGTGGTACTTGTCAAAGATTTAGTGGGAAGTTGAAGTTTTCTAGAAATCCACCCTTAAGACCTATTGAGGTGCAAGCACCCTTCCAACAATGGGGAATTGATTTTATAGGCAAAATCACAAACAAGTCCAGTGGAGGTCATTCTTAGATCTTGGTGGCTATTGATTATTCCACCAAGTCGGTTAAGGCAATCCCTACTAGGAATGCAACAAGTAAGGTGGTGATTAGTTTCATCCTAAATAATATTATAATTAGGTTTGGATGTCCTCAAAAGATTATAATTGATAATGCCATGTGTTTTAGATTAGAGGAATATAAATATTTTTTGTAAAAAGTATGGCATTATAGAATATACATCATCACACTATCATCCTCAAGGTAATGACCAAGAAAAGTCTAGTAATAAGAGTATATTGAAAATCATCAAGAGGATTTTGGGTGAAAACAAGAAGACCTGGAATTCAAAGTTACCATTAGCCTTGTGGGCTGATAGGGTTACTATGAAAAAGGCTATTAGATGTGCCACATTTGATTTGGTTTATGGTATACAAGCTAGAATCCCTTAGAATAACTTAAAAGAAATGTACAAGTTTATTCAACTTTATGAAAATGATATTTTTGATGAAATGCATCTTAGAATGAATGACATCTTGCAATTAGAAGAAATAAGGAGACAATCTTCTATTCAGAATGCCAAGTAGTAGTCACAAATGTAATATTTTTATGATAAAAGGACCACTAATATGAAATTTGAAGTAGGTGACATGGTACTAATGTGGAATGCTAGAATGGAAGATAAAGGAAAGCATGGTAAATTTGATCCATTTTGGCTAGGTCCATATAGCATTCATGATACCAATGGAGAAGATTTTTATTTCTTGCAAGATTTAACTAGAGACATTCTTGAATTTCTAGTTCATGGACAATTCTTGAAGAGATACTTTTCTTAAAGTATCATTTTTCCATGAATAGTAGTTCTAGGGTTGTTGTGTGTTTTTGTACATTGTGTATATTTTGTAAATCCCTGTAATTTTCTTTTTGTAGTCTGGTCTCTTGTCCTATTTGTTTTGTTCTATGCTCTTTGAATAAGTTGTCATTGTTGTATCAAGTTTGTGGTCTACTTTCCCAAAGATTATGAATTCTTTCATAGACTCAAATAGTCTATCATCCCTAGACAGAGCCACTATTGGTCTAATTTTTACATAACTAGCTTCTTTTAATATCATGGTATAAAAGTAAGATGTGACTCCTTTTATTAGATCCTATGGTTTTAGGTTTTGGTCTCATACTTTTGGTTCCTTTCAAAATCTATGTAAAGCCCTAGGTCTCACCCTTTTATTTTATCCTGGCGTGGAAGTTTTGAAAAAAGAGAATATTATTTTCCCACCTACTTTGAGGTCATTATTGAGTCCTTTTGAAAGAATTTTTATCCCACTATTGGATCTTATTTGAATCCACAGTTGTCACCTACTCACTATAGCAAGATGCTCAAAAATTACACATAGAGAGTTAGCGACCATCGAAGAACTATGTTGTGATACTAAAAAATAAAGTCTAGCATCAAAAAAGGTGTGTTAATATGAAGACATTATGATCACATGCTATGTCCTAGGATTTTTAGTATTAGAAAGAATGCATGAGGAGAAGCTCGCAAATGGTGTCACTAGGGTTCAAGTTTTTCCAGCAATTCACTAAGTTGCTACTAAAAAATCTATGCGACCTTCCAGTAGCGATATAGCGAGTCCCCATATTTTAATAAAAGAACCTTTTTAAGGTTAATGTGACTACAAAAATTTCCATGCACTCTCATAAATATGCACGACTACCTTCTTTAACAGTAATATTAATTGGTGAAGTTTCAATCAATGTATCTTTTGTTATCCATCACTAGAATTGTGAATCTGTCAGAGGTCACTGCTTTGCTACCTGGAAAATCACCAATTTTTTGGTAGCGACTTAGCAAGGGCTCAGTCATTACAAAAGATGTCATTCTTTTAAAATAGGAAATTATTTTGAGGATCTCAAGGAAGATATTGTGCAAGGTCTACTTTTATTTCTATGAAGGTTGTGTCATTCATAGTTTTATTTCTCGACATTAATTTTGATGGTCTCTAGAAAGTTGTTATGTTGTTAGCTGGAAAGTTGGTAATTTTTTTGGTAGCAAGGTAGTAACTAATTAGAAGGTTGTGATGTAATGGAAATCTTCAAAGGTGGGCCCCAAATGAGTGATTTGACAAAGCTGAGTTATGGAGATCAAATGACACAATGACATCCTATTGAGCATTTATAAGCCAAAAATTATAAATTTGTCAAAACTTGCTTTATGGCTAGCTGGAATGTTGGTAATTTTTGCCTATAGTGATGTAGTGACCCACCTAAAAATAACAAATCAGGCAAGGCCGAGGAAGTGTGATGTCACTAAAAGTTTAAAATAATATGTGTGTGTGTGTGTGTGTGTGTGTGTGTGTGTGTGTGTGTGTGTGTGTGTGTGTGATTATGTGTTAAACCAACTTAGCACCAATGGTAACCTAGACCCGCTCCCCTTGCATAAAATATGCAAATAATTTTGATTGTGAAATCAAGCATGGATCAATGATACTTGCTAACTTACTATGAAAAGATGTGCAAATATTATGCATAGCAAGCTAGTGAACATGGGCCCTACCATTTTTCTCTTAGGAGTTGTTTCAAATGTTTGCCACAAGATCAAAGAAAAATTAGTGGTTATCGCTATCTTGCTACAACAAGATGCTTGAAAGTTATGCATAATGAGGCAGTGACTTGATGACACATATCCTTAGTCATCAATGGGCCCAAATTGGAACACCAACATTGAAGGAAAGGTATAGATGGAAGTAGATTATTGGTTTAATTGCCAATGTGCTAAGAAGAGAAGTGAGTCAACCTAGTTTTCATTCCTGGATCGTAGGATTTTTCAAGGAACAATGATACAAATTTAAAAGGAAGTGTGATGCCACTCTATTTTTTCTATTCTACACATTTATGATGAATGAATGCTTCACATGTGGGAAAAATAGAGTATAATATAGGAGATTTCATTAGTTCCAGTCTCATGCAAACAAAGATTTCACATCTTCTAAGCACAAGAGCTTGTTGATCATATTGTGTTTAGTCTGGTATGGATGTGAAGCAACTCCTCATCTATTCAATAGAAATTGTAGAGGTTTAGAGAAGAAAAAGTCTAGCAATTCAAGTAAGTACTCATATACAACCCCTATAGCATTCCAGTTCATATTATTATGATCAAGATGCCTCCTAAGAAAGCATTTTTTGGGCAAGTTAATTATATGGACTAGAATGTCCATGACAATTTTCTAGAATTACTGCCAGAATCCACCATCGAGCCTACACAAGTTAAAAGCTTAATTTCCTTAAACTCTAGGCTTAAGATTGCTGATGGCCTATATGATAAGGGGAACTGAGTTATGGATGCAACAACTACATAAACTAGTCTTGTCTTGTTTAAAAAGTGGTTTTTAGAAAGGAATTTGTTTGCACTACATGCTAACATTTGGAATTTTGATTTGGGAAAGCAAGTAGTTCCAAGTGTTTTCATGGATTATGATTTACTTGAAGCCATTGCTAGGAATTATTACCAAGCTATTATGGTGGTGAGAAGAAATGATGGTGTGCCTCTGATCTCAATTAGTCCTAAAGAAATTAGAGAGGTTTTTCACTTAAAACCATTGTTAGATTACCGTGTGCCAATCATTCTTATACAACTAGGAAATGAATACAAAGCAAAGAAGGATGTAATTAAGGGAGGTGCACTGAGGGCATGCATTTGTACAATAGGAACTTTTCTGGTAATTACTGTAGCCTCTAGGGAACCTTTTAAGAAGAGTCTTTTCACTTCCTAGGCTATAGAGATATACAAGACCCTATGCCATGTTTTTGGTGAGGATGAGTAGGATTTCATGCCCATTGGCCTTATGTATATGATGGTTCAAAATGATTCTTTTGGTGTAGATGTTATCTTTGATTTTGTCTCCTTTTTGGCTAAATAAATTCATACTGATTTAGTTGGAACTGCAAAGGGCAAAGTGGAGAAAATTTTTGGCAACTATTCTCTATTGATGCATATGTTCTTGTTCAAGGGGGTGACATATTTTTGTAATGAGATAGAATTGAACAGAGAGGAGAATGGGGAAGTAGTGCCAGTCTAGTTGTGGAGTGTATATATGACCTGGGATGCAAATAATGTTGGTTTTGTCAAATTTGGTAGGTATTTTGGTTCTAAATTGAGATGCCTCATATTAAGTGACAATCCTAGGATCCCTAAGGTATTAATGAACCTCCTTAGGCCTATGGACAAACCCCCTAACTTTAAAGTTTCACACAATTGGGGAGATATCATTCCTTACTCTGTTTCTACGATTTTTAGAATCTATGGTTTTAAAGGGAGTCATCATGTCTTGCCTTACCAAGTACCTTTGAAGGTCAGAATGGCTGAAGTTTTGTGGTAATTAGGACAAGTAGAAGAAATGTTTCTGTTAAAAAGGAAACTAGGGCCAATTTTCCCTATATGCATAGTGACCCATCAGTTTGTGATTACCAAAGGGGGTTGGCTCTTTTTGCATAAAATTTTAGATTAGTATATGATGGGTATCTCCCATCCCCATTTTTATGATTCTGAGGGATTTTTTAATCAGACTTTGAGGCATAGAATTGAGCTATCATACGTTAAACATGATTCATATTTTCCAAAGCACATTATAAGGAATGAATTCTCATTGCGGGAACATGAAACTAAAAAAGAAAAATGGAGAGTTTATTCCCAGGTTTAAGAATTTATTCATTGTTTTGATCAGAAATATAGTCCTCTAGATAATGCTAATATGGAGGCTGACAAAATAAATAAGCTCAAGAGTAAATTCCCTAAAATAATGGAAGCTATTAATGAGAAGAATTTTTTTTTATGATTCTTATCCTGATAAGGCTAGAGAATTCATCAAGAGGTTGGCTTTCACTCCTAATATAGGAGCTGGTCAAATAATTGTACAAAAGAAGCCTGGTTACACTATAATTCAAAATAAAAGGGCTCCTATAGATAATGGTAAGAAAATAATGGGATCCACCAGTGCAACCAAGGAGGAGAGGCCTAATGAGCCTAGTCCCAAGAGGTAGAAGGTAATGGAAGAAGAGAGGCCTCAAGTTGTGGAATATTCACCCACTCAATCCCCTTTGAGGATTGGAGAAGAATAGCTCACTATTGAGCAGACTGAATAGTTTGGATCATAGGGAGGTATCTTTATTACTCAAGTGGAATTAGATGAGGGCAAACCTCTAGAACCTCCCTTACCAAGTTTGGATCTAACAATAGCTGACTATAAAGGTAGGGAATCAGACCCTATGTTAGAATAGGAAAATCATCAATTTTAGGTTGATGATAGCTTCGTGACATCTAGGGTTTTCCAGTAGTTTGCATGGATGGCAAACATGAATATTTTTGAAGAGAGATGCAAAAGGTAAAAAATAGAGCATCCAAAAATGGATGAAGCTTCCATCTAGAAACAAAGAAAAGAAGAAATCATAAAAGAATTTTAGAATATAAGCCCTTAGAAAGGGAGGCAAATGATGAAGGCATCTAACATTTTATTGTTGCCAAATTGGGATATTATTGATGCTTTAGTTTTTAGTTCTATTTCAAACAAATTGAATTTTTCAAGATCATAATTAAGAAAACTTCAGGGGCACTATATTTGTTGAGGATCAAGCTACATTGGTCACTTGGTCATTAACAAGAGGATCTAGAGCCACACCACCACAATTAGATGAGTTTGGATTGATGGGAAACATAATTGTAAGAAGGGTTTTTGATCCCTCACATGTGCAGGCAACACACTGGAATGTGGGTTCATCCAAATTTCTTTGGGCCACTACAAGGAAGGAAGAATAGGCTATGTTTGAGTTATAGAATAAATATGAAACAATTCTTGAGGCCTATAATAAGAAGGTAAAAAGGAGAATTGAGCTTGAAGAAGAGCTAATGGGGAAGTCCACCAAGCTAAGAATAACATACCCCCATCCTCCAGTGGAACCTTTTAAATCCAACCCCCTTGTAGAAATACTAGACACACCCCAAAGGCCAAAATATTATACAGCTGAGGATTTTAAAGAAGAGAAAAGCAAGTTATGGGCCTTACATATAGAGATAAATTTTTAATATGAGGATAAGCTTAGAAAGTCTCTAATGCATTTAGTAGATAAAATTGAAAGGCCTTTGTTCTATGATCAGTTGGAAAGAATAACAAGTGTATGGGAGGAACTGAAACCCCATGATGAAACCCTCAAGCCTATTGTTAATAAGTGGGAAAAAAGGGAGAAAGAAACCACCCTTTTATGTTATTCAATTATAAGGTCTTCCCATGAACATATTGAAAAAATGGATGATGTTGATAATGACCTATCATATTTTGATAACAGGAGAATTTTTTTGCAACTAAAAATTGATTCTTATTTAAGAAAGTACAAGAATAAAAAATTTGATTTATTTCCTTATGCCTTGGATAGAAAAAATAAATTTAAAAATAAGGATGAATGGAGTAAAGAGTTGGATGACCTATTCTACACAAGGATAAATAGAATTGTAAACAAAATGGGGCATGCCTAGTGGGCCATCACAACAGAAGAATTGGTTAAAGTCCAGTTATTTTTTGATTCTTTGAGACAAGAGTTTTTTGGTTTTGATAATGAGGCTAACTATATATTAAAGAAGCAAAATGATATCCTGTAATTTATCTAGCTTGATGATGCACAATTTAACACCTAGATGGTAGATATTGCTTCTAGTGAGTAGTTAGAAGAAGGTGGTAGAGATGATGATGAAGAATAGAAAGGTGAGGCGCAGATCATTGACACATCATCACTAGATCTGAAAGAAGAAGAAGGTGAAAAGGTAATATTACATGTTCAAGATGAAAGCAGTGAAAATCCATTGGAAAAAAATTATTTGTAGGCACCACAAGATAATCTTTCATTGGCTAGTTTGGTGGCCAGGTATTCTAAATATCTGGAATAGTAGGGGACAAACCAAAAGTTTCTGATTTGTGGCAGTGATAGAAATTGGACTACCCAAAGAATTTTTGATGCACTTGACATTTTGTTATACTTGTTTTTGTCTCTTGTTATGGTGTTTTGTTTCTTGTCTCGAAGGACACTTGTCAATCACAATAGCCCTTTGCTTGTTGCAACTCATGTTATATAAATGATTTTTCAAGGCATTGTGATGGTTCGAAAAATGATGTATTTTTTGGAAGTGTCAAGAAATTGTACAATCAATTATTATTTTCATGTAGTATTTTTAGATACTTTCAAGCATAATTGTTGATATAGATATATGACATAACCAATGACTTTATAGGTTTGTTTAATACTTTATTGGTTGATATATTAGTCATTTGAAAAAGGACAATGCAAAGGAGTGTTTACAATGTTTCATTATTTTTAGTCTCTGTCTCCATTTCATGAACTTGTCTATTTTGAGATCATTTGAATTATGTTCATATGACTAAATGCAATCTATAGGGGTTGTGTATTGATTCTCTTATTGCTATTAATTCAATGAATTATATAAATGCTTTACTAGAATAGTAGAATTGATGAGTTTATGAGAAGGATACTCTATAAGAATTGAAATGGATGATTGCCTTTTGATAATATTCATTCATAAGTTGTTTGAATTAGGTCTCCCACCAATATATAAATCTCAGCCCAATGGATAAGGCACTAGTGATAAAATTCAGTGGTAATTGAGAGTTGATCTATTTTTGCATGTCAAGTCTTTTAGAAAAGAAAGAAGTTTCAAAGATTATTTTAAGGTCATAATGCTAGTCAACACTCACTTACATAATATTCCTGAGTTTTAACTAGTCGCTAATAAGAGGAATATACATGAAAGTTTTCAGAGATTTGAGACCAGATCTTCTTAAAGGGATGCGTATAATTTCAAAAAGATAAGAGAATTGGAAAGAGTGTGCAATATTTGAAGATAAATGATGAGAATTAGAATGAAACTAAGATGATCTTCACACAATTTTACAATTGGATCATCCCCAAGTACACCCACGTTGGTTTGGCAGAGCCAAAAGAGTAGGAAACTATCATGGGTTTTGTTGAAGTTGGGTCCAAGTGATTTAAACATATAATTGTTCATAGAATCTGGCTAATTTTTAGGTTATGTAGGTATTATCAATTGGGTATTGAGCATTTTGTTGTTTAGTAGTTTTAAACACTAACAGGATCCTCTCTTTTTGTTTGTTTGATTGTTTGTTTTTTGTTTAGAATGTTTGTTGGTGTTGCATTGACATATATCTCAATTTGGATATTTTATACCCAAAGATCATTTATTCATGGAGATAATATTTTTCATTTTTTCAACATAATCATCAAGTATGATTTTTTATATCCTTCTTTTATTAGGTTTGGATTTTGTGATATCTACCCTTGAATTAGAGCTCTTGTAAAGTCTAGCTAGAGAGATAGTATTTCTTATCTTTCCACCATAATCATCATGTAACATTTTCTATAGCTAGCTATTTTTGTTAAGTTGTATTTTGTGCTCTTTTTTGCCTATCCTTTAATTATAACTCTCCTAAAGTCTATTCATTTCTGTTTCAAAATAGGTGAACTAGATTTTATTATTATTATTTATTGGTAAGATTTTGAAGCCAAGATTAATTATTATGTATTATTAGTAATTATTATTTTATTAGGCTTGTGTAGGTTCAAACCCAAGAGTTCTTCAATAAGAGGCTCACAATTTACCATTGTGTTGTAGGCTCTAGCTTACATGAACTAGAAAAATATTATAAAGTAATTTCCTATTGCAAAGAGAGTATTTTCATTTCTTCAAGACATAAAATCAACATTCAAAAATACTATTTAACTTGTTCCAAAAAATAAATAAAATTGAGTTTTTATGCTTCATACCCTTCTAGTATTTATATTCATTAAAAAATATTATTAGTTTATTCTAAGACTATTATCCTTAAAAATATTGGAGTGTTGGCACTAATATTAGCACAATAAAAACCAATTGAATTATATGTGAATTACATCCTTAAGTTTGATGCTTCAAATAAGAAATTTACTAACTAGAGTGCCTTATAGAAGACAATAAAACTCACAAGTTCTTGGGATTGTGAATTGTCCTAGATTAACATTTTTTTGTTAGTATTTTTAGTGTCTTACTAGTCCAAAATACCTAATATTAACCAAGAGGCCAAACTACCAAAAGTGGACTCTAACAACCATCCAAAGGACATTTCACTATTATAAATATACAATAAAAAAAATCAATAGATATATGGATCAATGGATATTTGGATATTTAATGTAATAAAAAAACTAGACTTGGCATGTCTCAAATACAACTTGTAGTCGAGACAATAAAACTAGAGAAAATTTTAAAATCTCAAAAAAATTATAGAAAAAATATAAAGCATACAAGAAGTAGTCTTTATTTCATTTATTAATCAAGAATTGAATTCAATTTACATAATTCTCTAATGTCACTATAATTATATTTCAATATTTATGTTTTATAAATTTTAGTGGTTGGAAACATAGTTATAAAATGTCTTATTTATTTAACACTTCTTTTTTCAAAAGAAAGTGTTTAGGGAAATGCTCCCTATCATAAGGGTCTTGAAATAGATCCTCCAATATATTTAAGTGGAAACATCCTCCACAACATCAAAATAAAATATTCCAAGCTTGTAACAATACAAGCTATGATACGCATCAAGTCAAAGGGAAAAATCTCCACGATCTATCTTAAATTGAGGCTTGCAATCTATTTTAATATTTCATCTATTACAAATATTTTACCAAGCCAAGTATTTTTTTTTTTGACAAAACTCATTTTTGGAAAGTGTAAAGGAAAAATAACACCAATATCTAGGTGGTGAGTTATTTTTCTAGTAACTCAACAAGTTTAGTTTTCATGCATGTACTCACTTCCAACTATTCATGGAGGATGGTCGACAAGCACCCAAAGACACAAATGAAAAACAATCGACCATATTTTTATCTAGACATTTGAATTGAATCTTTGGATGACTCAAGTAATATTGCACATAGATATTTGGTGGCTAAAATAAGGTAGCTTATAACCTAGATCTCTAAGTTAGGGTTTCCTTTCATCAAACCCCCCTTACATCCAATATAGAACTAGGGTGTCACAACCAAAGGAGTATTAAAACTTTTGATTTCCCCATGGTCATAATACCATGAGTTTACTCACTAGAGTGAATGAAGATACCATGTCCTTCCAAGACATTGGTCTTTTCCAAGGGCCTTGATATTATAATGGGTTGGAGTAGATGGATTCAGTTGTCCCCACTTGGGTCCTTCTTGTGATATTTTGCCCTCAACAACAAACCTTGTTAAGGTAAAATTCTCACTTAGAGATTAAATACAAATTAGATAATATAAGGATATCAAGATTTTTTATTTACCTCAAAGAGGAAAATAATGTACCCTTATACTCCAAATGATTCTCCCAAACACACCAAGCAAATGTTAATTAAAGCTACTAAAGAGTGACCTCTCCACTCACTTTCTTAATTCATTGACCATTATAACCACTTTTGAGAAACTCTAGCTCTTGATTTATAGACATTGAGTGGCACAAAAGCCCTTACATCTAGTTTTTGAACTTGATCTAGCACTCTAAGGCCTCCAACAATGATCCTAAAGATTTTTCTAAAAAAAATTATATTAAGAATCCACAATAACTTCTTTGATATTTAAGCTAAAGAAATGAAATTTTTATGGTAGGATTGTAGTTCCAAAGTGAACCTTCATGTAGAAAATGAGAACATTATAAGCTCATATGAGAAACTTACTAAAAATAGAAAGTTCCCATAAATAGTAACCACCATAGATGCCTTGTTAAAGTAGAAAATACTCAAAATAAAATATTTTTGGGTGATGCAAGATTTCTCTTACACCATCGATGCTCCTGCATCAGACACTTGGGGTAATTTGAGAAGGGACGCAATCAAATCTCAAGTGTTCAAAGGAAAACGAAGATATTTAATATCCTCCCTTTCTAGTCATGATAAATCCTCTACTGGCCTCCCTTTCCATTTCACCAAGTACTTGTCATAATTTATGTTCCTTATACTTTTTCCAACATGATTTTCCAATATCACATCAATCTCCTTTGTATCCAAACTAGCTATTAGAATACTCTACTACACTTCTGAAACTTCATCTCCATCACCTCCTTCATAATACTCTATCAAATTTGAAATGTTAAATATTGGTGAAATATTAAACTTAGTAGGCAAATCTACTTCATAAGAATTTCTAGAATCATTTTTTTTCACTATCTTGCATAGTCCAAACTTCTTCATCTTCATCTTATTATATGTACCTATTGGAAAATGCTACTTTCTCAAATGAACAATGACTTCATCTCCAATCTAAAATTCCTTATAACTTCCTTTTACATCTGCCTTAGCATTGTATTGTGTATTCATCTTTATGATGTGCTTCCTCACCTCCTCATGGATGTTCTTTACATGTTTGGCAAATTCTTCTGCTTTAGCACTACTTATCTCTCCTTTATCCAACTGCTGCAATTCAAAAGAATTTCTATGACTACTCCCATATATAATCTAAAATGGTGATTTACTAATACCTATTGATAGAATTATTATATACAAATTTTTCCTATGGTAAAATAAGATACCATCTTTTTGGCTTGTTTACAACCAAACATCTCGACAAGTTACCCAACTGTGATTCATAACTTTTGTCTATCCATTAGTCTGTGGATGATGCAATGAACTAAACTTCAAATCTATCTTCAACATCTTCCACAATGTACAACAAAAATATCCAAAAAAATTGGTATCTTGATCTAAAACTATACTCTTTGGCATACCATGTAGTCTTGCCACTTCTCTAAAAATAATTATGCAACATAAACAACATCACTAGTCTTCATGCAAGGAATTATATGTGCCATCTTTGAAAACATGTCAACCACCACAAAAATAGAATCATTCCCATGCTAATTCCTCCATAATCCAAGAACAAAATCTACACTTAAATCCTCGCATGTCCCCTCTAGTATAGGTAATTGCTAATACAACCTTGTATTCTACTTGTCTCCTTTTGTTTTTGTACAAACTTCTTCACATTTACTTCTTAGCAACCAATGTAATGGTCTTATCTCTCCCAAAATGTCCATCAAATCCTCCACTATCCTTTTTTTCTTAATGATATTCTCTCTCATTGAACTTCTTGGAATGCACATCTGGCTTTCTTTGAACAACATACTATCTTAGATCATGAAATCCAACCACTTTGTCTTGTTAAATGTAACAAGTTCTATACAAGCCTTTTTGCTTCACCAAAATTAGGATCATCTAGATACAAAGTACTAATTTCCTTGAACCCAACCACTTCTATCTACATTTCTATTAGCAAAAGTTGTCTTCTACTAAAAGCATCTGCAACTCTATTAGACTTCCCACTCCTATGTTTCAAAATAAATGTATAACTCTGCAAAAAATCAAGCCACTTCAAATGCCTTTGGTTTAATTTTCTTTTCAGATATTACAAATCTTGATGATCAATATACAAAAAAAACTCCTTAGGAAGAAGATAGTGCCTCCACTTCTTCAATGATTGAACTATAGCATAAAATTCCTGATCATATACAAAATATTTTGTTTTTGCATCACTCAACTTTTTAATAAAATAAGTAATAGGTCTACCTTCTTGGCTCATAAAAACTCCTATTGTAGTACCCTTAGCATTGTAGTCCACTTGAAACACCTTGTTAAAATCAAGAAGTGGTAAGACAAGCTAATCAATATCTTTTATTTCAATTGATTAAAAGTCTTATTTGCTCCTATAGTCCACTTAATTTTTTTCCTATCTCCTTTCATTGTTTCAAACAAGAGTCTAAAAATACTACAAAAACCTCTTATGAACTTTTTGTAAAAACTAGCCAGTCCATGAAAAGATCTCACCTCTGTCACACTTTTTGGAGTAGGTCATTCAAGGATATCCTTCAGTATCTCTAGGTCCATTTTTAGAACTTTTTCTAAGACTAAAAATCCCGAGTACTCCAAGTCCTTTAAAAAATTGCACTTCTTTAGGTTTATTATCAACTTTTCTTCCTTGAATGTATCAAACACCTTGTGAATATGGATCAAATGCTCCTCCAATGTCTTACCAAATATCAAAATATCATCTAGGTAAACAACAACAAACTTACCTAGAAACTTATTTAGTACCTTATTCATGAGCCATATGAAATTTCTTAGTGTGTTGGTTAGCCCAAAAGTCATGACTAGCCACTCATACAGTCCTTCTTTTGTCTTGAAAGAAGTCTTCTACTCATCACCTTCTTTGATACGAATCTGATTGAACCCACTCTTCAGATCTATCTTTGTGAAATACTTAGCTCCACCCAAATAGTCCATAATATCATCCATCCTTAGAAATGGAAATATGTACTTAATTGTGATCTTGTTTATAGCATGAGAATATGTGCACATGCTCCATTCTCCATTTTTCTTTGGTGCTAATATGGCTAGTACAACACATGGACTCTGACTCTCTCAAATCAACCCCTTCTACAAAAACTCATGAACTTTTTATTTTAACTCTTCACCCTTTGTTGGTGTCATTCAGTGTACTACCTTTTTTGGAAAACCAGTTCTTGGAACCAAATCCATATGGTGACTAATCTTCCTCATTGTGGGCAATCTATTAGGTACATTATTTGATACAATATCAAAAAATACTCCTAGTATATCTATAGGTACATCCTCTACTTCTTATTTACTATCTTTTACAATTATAGGAAAACACATATGCTCATGCTTTATACCTTTAAGAAGCCCTTTTCCATCAACAAAACATATTATGGTAGTACTACATTGTTGGAAATATAGATGAAGTACCTAAGAGGGGAAGGGTGAATCAGTTACCACAAAAATCAATCCCAAAAGTAAATCCCTTAGATGTCCTAACTTATTGCTGATACTCGGTAAATAGTGCAGGAATACTATAACTTAGTAGATTAACTAATTACTGATTATCTAGCATTCATAGTCATTAATATGCTTGCAAAGATTAAAATAAAATCAACACAAGAGACACCAGATTTAACGTGGAAACCCAATATGGTAAAAATCACCAAGTAACTAGTCACCAATTTTCACTCTTTTGAAGTGAGCCCTATTAGGAGCCAACCCTATTAAAGGTTACAAAACACACTATTAGGTGAGACCTTGTTAGAGGATTTAATCACCCTATTAGGAGTGGCCTGATTAGAGGTCTTGAGAACAATTCAACTAAACTCCCACCTTGTTAGAGGATTTACAAAATGGTTGTTAAACCAACTCTATTAAGAGATTCTAGATTCACTATTACTATGGTTAGAAAGCAACAATGAGATGACCTAAATGATATGCAACTTATCTTTTGCTAATTACAGATCTATGTTCTACTCTTACTAGATCCTAGTTGATCGAATACAACTTCACATCTCCTCTAGGATATCTAATCCTTCATCAAAATTTGCTCAATTCACTTATTCCATCCTTATCCATATATTCACACTCATGCTTCAATTCACAACTTGAACATTTCTATATATACCTTTTAGATTATCAAGTCAGCTTTAATATAGGTTCCAATAACTAAAAAAGCATTACATCAATCGGCCGCATGAAGCAATTAAACTTAATATCAAAACAATAAAACCCTTTGCTAGCTGAACAAGATCGGTAACCACTACTCTAGAAAGGTTCTCTAGTGTTAACCAAGTGAAGCTTGGTAAACACTGCAAACCTTACAAAAATCCTTTGGAGACTAGTGAACTCGGTTAGCACTGATCTTCCTTTGCTGACCTTTGGAGCTTGGTAAAAGATAACTCTTTGCCACTTTTCCTTGATAACCGAGTGAGCTCAGTAAAAATTATCTTTTCTTTGTTAACCTTGGGAGCTCGGTAGAAGCTAGCTCTTTGGAACTTTTTCTTTGATAACCAAGTGAGCTCAGTAAACATTAGCTTTTCTTTGTTAACCTTGGGAGCTCGGTAAAAGCTAACTCTTTGCCACTTTTCCTTTGATAACTGAGTGAGCTCAGTAAACATTAGCTTTTCTTTGTTAACCTTGGGAGCTCAGTAGAAGCTAACTCTGTGCCACTTTTCCTTTGATAATCGAGTGAGCTCGGTAAACATTAGCTTTTTTTTGTTAATCTTGGGAGCTTGGTAGAAGCTATTTGATGACTGATATGACATTTATGTAACATCAAAGACAATATACAATTAACAATTGTATCCAAAAATCTCTCTCTTTGGCATTGATGGCAACACAACATGTTATAGTATAATGAAATTTGAAAACAAGTCTATTAAGCCTTTTTCTATTTGACCAACTTTCTCTATTAGATAGAAAACTCTCTCTCTTTTAGTAATCTCCTTCTATGAGGGAATATCATAGAAAACTTCTTCCTTTCAAGAAAATTTTAGAAAGATATGACAATAAAACTCTCCCTCTTTGACAACTAATGCCAAAGACAACACAACTCAAATGATTTTAATGTACCTTTAGTACTAATTCATATGCAATATTTCCTAATTATGCTGCATCAACTGATAGATCTTCAACTTGGTATACATTGATGCATCATTGAAACTTTATTTTAGTGAACTTCAAATAGGGAAGTGACCCCTAACTTACTTCTTAGATACAAGAATGCATCTTTAGATAATAGCTTTGTGAATATGTCAGCAATTTGTTCCTTTGTATGAACATATTCCAATCCAATCTCCTTGTCTTGCACCAATTCTCTAACAAAATGATATTTTATTGCAATGTTTTTGGTTTTGGAATGCATTACTAGATTTTTAGATATGTTTATTGCACTTGTATTATCATAGAACATAACAACTAGTTCTTTGATTTCCACCTTCATGCCTTCCAACAACTATTTAAACCAAACAATATTAAAACTATTTACTACAGCAACAACATACTCTACCTCTGCTATAGATTGGGATGTGCAATTCTACTTTTTGCTTGTCCAAGAAACCAACCTTTTTCCAAGAAAGAATGCTCCTCCACTTGTACTTTTTCTATCATCAAGGTTTCCTGCCCAATCAGCATCAGTAAACACTTTCAAATCTAGATTACCTCCAAATTCATACCATAAACCATAATCTTTAGTTCCTTTCAAATATCTCATTATTTTTTTGATTGCCATCATGTGATTTTCTCTTGGTTTTTCTAAAAATCTTGCTAAAATACAAACTGCAAGGGCAATATTTGGCCTAGTATGGACTACATACTGCAACTTTCCAATCATAGATATATACAATGTTTGATCTACTTCTTTTAATTCATCTTCCTTGGTAAGTTTTAATCCGGTACACATAGGAGTCCCAACTAGTTTACAATCTTCCATAAAAAAAAATTTCAATATCTCCTTGATGTATTTTGATTGAGTGATGTAGATACCATTTTTATTCTATTGAATTTGAAGACCAACAAAGAATTTGATTTCACCAAACATAAAAAATTCAAATTCCTTGTTCATTTGCTCTAAAAATTCTTTGCAAAGATCATCATTTCCTGTGAAAACAGTATCATCTACAAATATTTTTGCCAAAAAAATCTTATTATTTGGTACTTCCTTTATATACAAACTACTATTATCATTAGTCCTTTGAAAACCAATCTGAATAAGATAGTTATAATGTTTCATACCATGCTCTAGGGGCTTTTTTTAGACCATACAATGCCTTGTGTAATTTGCAGACCATGTTCTTCTTATCTAGATCAACAAAACCTTTAGATTGTTCAATGTAAACCTCTTCATCTAGTATACTATTGAAGAATTTTGACTTGATGTCCATTTGATAAACTTTGAATCCTTTGTGAGCAGCATATGCAAGTAAGGTTTTGACTCCTTCCAATCTTGCAATAGGAGAAAAAGTTTCTCCATAGCCTATTCCTTCTTCTTGAGCATATCCTTTGCATACTAGTCTAGCTTTATTTCTTGATACCTTACCATCGTCATCCAACTTGTTTCTAAATACCCACTTGGTTCCAATCACATTTTTATCTTTATGCCTGGGTTCAAGAGTCCATGTCTTATTTTTCTCTATCTGTTCTATTTCTTCATTCATAGCCTCAATCCATCTATCATTTTTCAATGCATCATTGATATTTCTAGGTTCAAAATCAGCAAGTAAACAAGTACCTTTCAACTTGCTTCTTGTCATGGTTCCTTCAGATTTGTCTCCAATGATTTGATCTGCTGAATGATGTCTCCTGACATATTTTTCTAATACAGGTTCCTTGCTTTTTGAGAAAATTTCATTTTTATCCTCTTAAACTTCAATTTTAGGTTTTGGCTATTATAGTTGGGTAGATATTGGCTTGGATCCTTTAGACTCAGTAGACACTTATTTAGTAGCATCTAAATGTAACTTGGGTTGTTGTAGCTCAGTTGGAACTACCTGTAACTCAGTTACTGATGACTCAGGAGCAAAAGATTCCTGATTGACTAGTACTGTATTAGGTTTAGTGAAAAAAAAATTTCTATAATCTTCTGGTTCCTTTTTCCTTTCTTCTTTAGTCCTTTCTGCAAACTCATCAACTTTCACATGTGCACTTTCTATGACTTTGTAAGTAGACAGGTTCAAACATCTATATGCTTTACTTTTGCAAAAGTATCCAAAAAATATTCCTTCATCAACTTTTACATAAAATTTTCTTTTTCTAGATTCTTTCAAAATGTAACATTTACTTCCAAATACTTTTAGATAACTTACATTAGGTTTATAGCCATACCATAGCTCATAGGGAGTTTTGAATGAGTCCTTCTTAATCTGTACCCGATTCAAGGTATGAACTGCAGTGCTAATAGCTTCCTTCCCGTATTTGATAGCAATGTTCTTTTCAATCGATAGTTTTCTTGCACAATCTATGATAGATCTATTCCTCCTTTTAGCTATTCCATTTTGTTCAGAAGTTCTAGGGGTTGATACCTATCTTTTGATTCCTCTTTCAATGCAAAAGTTATTGAACACGTGTGAAATGAATTCTCCTCCTCTATCTAACCTCAAGCATTTCAATCCTTTTCCTATTTCCTTTTCTAATCTAGCCAAATACCATTTGAATTTCTCAAATGCTTCTAATTTGTTCCTTAGATACATGACAGTCATCATTTTTGAGTAATCATCAACAAAAAGAATGAAGAACTTTTCTTTAGTATAGTTTTCAATTCCAATGGGTCCACATAAATCAATATGCACAATTTCTAATATATCTTCATACTGATGGTTTTTACTTTTAAAACTAGTCTTTCCCATTTTACCAATCTCACAATTCTTGCATAGACTGACCTCAGGCTTTTTTATGTTAGGAATGCCTCTTACTTTCTTGAATTTGCTTATCTTTACCAAGTTATCAAAATTGACATGAGACAACCTTTTATGCCATAACCAACTTTCTTCAAATTGAGCAATAAAACATAAATATTCACCAAGCTCAAGATAAAATAAGTTACCTTTTGTTTGAGTGCCTGATCCAATCAGTTTTCCTTTGTGATCTAGTAGTCTTTCTTTTCCATGCATGAATTCTACTTTGAATCCATTATTGAGTAGTTGTGCCACACTCAAAAAATTATGCTTTAGTCCTTCTACCCAATAGGCATTATCATAGATAAGTTCTTTGGTTAGAGAGATTCTTCCTCTTCCTTTTATACAACAAGGTTCATTGTTACCAAATCGTACACTGCCAACATCATAGTTTTCAAAGTATTCAAACTTAGTTCTATTACCAATCATGTGATGAGAACAACCGCTATCTATGATCCATGTATCATTTTTCTCATATGAAAAATGAGTGCCATTTCCTCATCATTATCAGATTCATCTTTCATAGCAATGTAGACAATTTCATCTTCTTCTTCATTATTAGAATCATTAGAATCTTTAGCCATAAAGCATGTTTTCTTACCTTTATCTTTGAATGATTTGAAGTCTTTCTTTCCATTGTACTTGTAACCTTTCTTGTCATCTTTATTCTATTTGTTTGGGCACCTATCAGCAATATGACCAACTTCTTCACATGAAAAGTAGATTAGAGGAACTTTACCTTTAAATTTACCTCTGCCTCTAGAATATTTCCTTGCTAGTAGAGCTTCAATCACTTCAAGATCAATATCTGAGCTTTGGTCTAATTCATCTTCACTTTCTGATTCAGATTCTTTTTTCTTTTTTCTTTTCTCCTTGAGTGAAAGCTTGGCTTCAAATGCTGATTCAATGTTCTTGGAAGGTAAAACATAGTTGTCAAAGTTGTTTAGTTCAAATGCAGTCAATCTTCCAACTATGGCCTCTAGATTTATCTTGTGATTTACTTCACATCTTCTTTCTTGAATTGCAGAAACTCTGATTGCATAAATGGGAAGTAGAGATCTAAGAACTTTACTTCTAACTGTCTCCTCCTTGAGATCTCCTCTAGATGCTTTGATTGCACTGACACATGCTTTGACTCTTTCAACATATTTTGTGATATTTTCATCCTCTCTCATCCTCATTTGATCAAATTATCCTCTCAGACTTTTTGCTTTGGCTCTTCTTACATTATCATCTCCTCCATAGATTTCTTTTAGCTTTTCTCACATTTCAAAGGTATATTTGTAGTCTTTAAAGTCATCAAATTCTTCATAACTCAGAGTAGATGCTATATCTATCATCATAATGTTGTGGGTCTTCATTTCAGCAATATCATTGATAGATAATGTACCAGATGGTTTTGCATATTTTTCATCAGGATATTTTAGTCTTGTATCTCCAATAGAAGCTAGATGAAGTCTCATCAACCCTTGCCATGCTGAGAAGTTGTCTCTGTTAAGTCTTGGAATTTCCCTTTTATAAGAGATCTTGATCTTTGGCTTAGATCCTTGAAATATTGTCCTACAAACACCAAAAGCTCTGATACCAATTTTTGGAAATATAGATGAAGTAACTGAGAGGGGAGGGGTGAATTAGTTACCACAAAAATCAATCCCAAAAGTAAATCCCTTAGATGTCTTAACTTACTGTTGATACTCGGTAAATAGTGTAGGAATACTATAACTTAGTAGATTAACTAATTATTGATTATCTAGCATTCATAGTCATTAATATGCTTGCAAAGATTAAAATAAATGAACACAAGAGACACCAAATTTAATGTGGAAATCCAATATGGGAAAAACCACCAAGTAACTAGTCACCAATTTTCACTCTTCTGAAGTGAGCCCTGTTAGGAGCCAACCCTATTAAAGGTTACAAAACACACTGTTAGGTGTGATGTTGTTAGAGGATTTAATCACCCTATTAGAAGTGGCCTGATTAGAGGTCTTGAGAACAATTCACTGAACAGTCACCTTGTTAGAGGATTTACAAAATGGCTATTAAACCAACTCTATTAAGAGATTCTAGTTTCACTATTACTACGATTAGAAATCAAAAATGAGATGACCTAAATGATATGCAACTTATCTTTTTCTGATTACAGATCTCTGTTCTACTATTACTGGATCCTAGCTAATCAAATACAAATTTACATCTCCTCTAGGATATCTAATCCTTCATCAAAATTTTCTCAATTAGCTTATTCCATCCTTATCCATATATTCACACTCATGCTTCAATTCACAACTTGAACATTTCTATATATACCTTTTCGATTATCAAGTCGACTTAAATATAGGTTCCAATAACTAAAAAATCATTACATCTGCATGAAGCAATTAAACTTAATATCAAAATAGTAAAATCCTTTGCTGCCCGACCAAGCTCAAGAACCACTGCTCCAAAATGGTTTTTTAGTGTTAACCAAGTGAAGCTCAGTAAACACTGCAAACCTTACAAAAATCCTTTGGAGACTGAGTGAACTCGGTTAGTACTGATCTTCCTTTGCTAACCTTTGGAGCTTGGTAAAAGCTAACTCTTTGCCACTTTTCCTTTGATAACCAAGTGAGCTTGATAAATATTAGCTTTTCTTTGTTAACCTTGGGAGCTCGATAGAAGCTAGCTCTTTGCCACTTTTCCTTTGATAACTGAGTGAGCTTGGTAAACATTAGCTTTTCTTTGTTAACCTTGGGAGCTCGGTAGAAGCTAACTCTTTTCCACTTTTCCTTTGATAACCAGGTGAGCTCAGTAAACATTAGCTTTTCTTTGTTAACCTTGGGAGCTCAGTAGAAGCTAACTCTTTGCCACTTTTCCTTTGATAACTGAGTGAGCTCGATAAACATTAGCTTTTCTTTGTTAACCTTGAGAGCTTGGTAGAAGCTGTCTGATGACTGATATGTCATTTGTGTAACATCAAAGACAATACACAATTAATAATTGTATCCAACATACATACCTTTTCTTTGTTATCCTTCAATGGTTTAAACTTATGTTTCATTCCATCCTTGATCAAAGTGTACGTATTTGCTCCCTTGTGATGTATAGTATGCCTATCAAACTACCATGGCCTACCTAACAACATATGACATATGTCTATAGGTATGATATCACATAGTACCTCATCCTAGTAGCTTTCAATCTTGAACTTTAGTGAGCACTGATCATTGACCATGACCTTGTGGTCATCTTGCACCCAAGAAATATGGTATGAAAGTGAGTGTTTTTGTCTCTTGAACTTCAACTTGGTGACCATCATTTTTGAAACTAGATTGTCAGTACTTCCACCATTAATGATCACATAATAACACTTATCTTCACATCTACACCTTGTGTGAAACAATATCCTTATGTGATCAAGTTCATTCTCAACATTTAGTAGGACTATTTTGTTAACTAAGACTTCTACTCTTTTAGCATCTATAGAATGTGATGATCTAGCATCTCCATCAACACTCTAATCAAAGGTTAAATAAAGGAACTAAAGAGTAACCTCTCCCCTCATTTTCTTATTTCATTTATGAAGGGTGCTCCCCTTAATACCATAAACTCATAACAAAAGAAAAGAAACAATAGGAAATACAAGAACAAAATATGAACTTCTTATTATTGCCACAAATGCAGAATTATAGAATTCACAATTATGATATGCTAACTCACATGGGCACTTTCATTACAATAATCTATAAGAAAAGATGTGAAATATCACCCAAAGTTGTCCTAAAAAATGTTTAGGCCTTTCTTAAATAGGTAATTTTATACCTTCTAGGAAGGTTCTAGATGCTTAGACTTAATATCTAGGGCTGATAGACACTAACAATACATATAGAGTTAGCTAAATATATCTTTTGTAGATTATTTTGGAAATTTTGGTAGCCAACTTAGGAAGGCCATAACTCTCAAACCATTTCTCTAATTGGCCATTATAATAGCTTTTTAGAAATGCCAACTCGTGACCTATAGGCTCAAGATGGTGCAAGTGCCCTTCCATCTATTGGAATTAACAAATTGGAAGATTTACTTCTTGGTGAGGGGGGAGGGGGGCCCAGGGTTGGGGGGGGGGGGTGAATCAGAAGTAACTAACTTTTACCTTTTCAAATTATTTTAACTAAAACCATTCGCATGCATCTAATTCATCTAATAAACATGAAAATAAAGACATACATGAAAATGGATAACATACAAATTTGGTAACCTAGAAACCTTCCAAAATGAGAAGGTAAAACTAGGGTGGGCATGATACCCACAAAATATAATTGCAACAATAATGTTTGACCACTTTTGATTGTTTGACTTGTTAAAGGCTTTAGATTGTCTCAATAGTTACTTGTTTAAAGGATTTACAAACACTTTACATGAAGTGTCACCCTACCAAAGGATTTATCACCTTGTAAAAGGTTCAACAACCTAGCTGTTAAGCTAACCTATGAACATAGGATTTTTTTCTAATACAATTGCTAGAAAGTATTAGATTAATAAACCTATTAGCTTTTAATATTTTATTTCTGATTTTAAGCACTGGATCTACTCATTCTGATCTTGATCCTCTAAGATCCGATATCTATTCATAACCCTTTTCTTTGTTTTGAGAAACTGAATATGCAATGCTGATCTAATCAATAAATCTTTAACACCCCTATAGTTTTTCCTATTTTTCTCTCTCTTAAATTATTCATCTACTTAGAAACTCCTTAACAAATTCAAATCTTGGGGTTTTTATCTTCTTATAAAGGCTTTAAATACTTAGGGTTAGGTATGAATCCACAAACTTTTTTTTCTTGCTCAAATCCTTAGATTTATCCTATTGGTTGCATGAAATCTCCAATTTTCTTATTGGTTGCATTCTGATTGAATAGGTAAAAGAAAATATTTGGACTTATCTTTTAGATCCTTCATGATTCATCAAAAAATGGCTTGCATCTAATTTTGTGAAGGCACAAACTCATATGTTGATTTTATGTTACTCGACACATAGTGGATTATTGGTGCTTGGCACATGTATGATTCTAGTTTTCTTAGCACCTATGACATTCTAGCTTTCTTGGTATCAACTATGACTTGACACATATAGATCACTCAGTATCTAAAGTCACTCAACACCTAATGGAATTCTAGCTCGGCGCATACTATGGCTCGGTATAGATACTGTACTCATCTTCTATATGAAAATTGGTTAATTATGTTGACACTCAATTGTCAAAACCAATATGAGACCAAAAATCTCCCTCTTTGACATGAGTGTCAAAAAAACTTAACTAAGCATTATACTTGATCTTATGAGTACATTATTCATTGTGCATGGCATATGTACAAAATTTCAAAAACTTGTTCAATATTTTTGTAAACAACAATATACCTCAAAATCTTATAACTCCCCCTAAGCTAATGTGCCATTTCCATTCCTGTAACCAAAATTTTGTTGCTAAGTTTATCTCATGCTAATGTATCTGATACTCTTTTCCTTTGTTTCTATATTTGTGTGCCCTATTTTTGCTTCCGGTGCTTTGTATCTATATTCTTATTTGAAACTCCCCCAAAACATTATATCTCCCCCTTTCTATTTACACACTATTTCTTCACCCTTGTTGTTGTTTCTCTATATCTCCCCCTTTATTAAATCTCTCCCTTTTTGACACTTATGTCAAAGGTTGCTAAGGGTTAAGACCATATTTTACCCAAAACATGTTATTTACCTCCATAATCATCTTGATAGATGCATCCCAATTCTCTAAAGTAATTTCCAATGATTTGTGCTAGATGGTAGTCTCTGCTGCAAGATGAACAACTCCATCTAAAGTAGAAAGATTAGGATCTTTCTTTATAATAATTTCTACATAGAATTGTTCTTTATGGAGTACTTCTAGATGTAGGGTAATAGAAGATTGTATTTGCATCAGTTTGGCCTACTTTGTTGTCAATGCAACTAACTCTTTTTGTGTGTGAAGCATTTGAGAAAAATGATTCACACTCTGAGCTGGATCTTTTGGTAGCTACATGCTAGAAATATTTAGATTTCACTCCAAGCTCAATATTATTTGGCTATTCTCTTATGTGAAATATGATAAATCACACAACTTATTGTATAATGAGAATACATTCTCAAGTATAGTCTTTTTCTTTTCAATCCTTTTAGCCAATTCTACCGATGAAAGTTCTTTTTCACTTGATATTTTATCATTTTTTTTCCCTTAAATTTCTTCTCAAACCATTCCATGAGTCTTACATTAGTTTCCTGGTCTTCATTGGTCACTTGTTCTACAATATCTGATAGTTTTTCTATTATTGGCTTGGTTTCATTAGGTGTCTATGAGCTTAAGGAATTCAAAAAGATGTCCTTAATTTCATGTAATTCTTGCCTTTGTTTATACTCTTTCCTGAGTATCTCCTATCTCTTTCTCTTGTTTAATGCTTCTTACATTTTATTGATTTTTTCTATGTTTATTCTTTTGAGTCATAGCTAGGTATGACTATCTCCTCATCTAATTCTAGGTCTCCATAGTGAAGTGCCCTTGTTATCTTTATGGAGGTCAAGCTTGGTGTACAAATTTGTAATGGCATTGCATCAGTGCTCAACTTCTGAAGGACTTGTGTAGGAGTGCCAATAGTTGGTAGATTAACTAATGTCTATATATTGGCTTGCTCCTCCTCCTTTATGGTGTTCTTGTCTTCATCTGATCTTCCTAGATCAATTACAATTAGTTGAGGTGTACCTTTTGTTTGTATTGTAGGAGTAGATGTAAAAATCTATCCTATTTTCCCTGTTGATGTATCTTTTCCTTCTTTTTTAGTTGGCTTCTATATCATGGTGTAAATTTTTGAAATTGGTGATGGAAGAATTAGAAGTTGAACACTAGTAGCTATAGAGATGATAGAAGGTGGTTCTTGTGTATTCACCTTATCTCTAATTGAGTCAGCTACTACCTTTTGTAACTCATCCACACTGACCAATATTGGATTTGTACATAATGTTTCTTGTCGAGTGGATTGGTCAAGAACATTTTTGAGATCCCTTGTAATCAATGGGTTGATGTTCTACCAAAATTTGTCAAGAAAATATTTTATGGTTATGGTGTCTACAAATGCGGAGATGACATGTGGAGGGCTAGGAGGTGGCAATTGATTGTCTTGAACACTCTATGCTTCTTGTTGCTCTTCATCTATTGCTATTTTATCTTCTTTTTCTACTTCCTCCTCTTCTCCTTTTTCCTTTTCCTCTTCCTCTTTCTTCACTTCTTCTCCTTTCTCTTTTTCCTTTTCCTCTTTTTTTTTCTCTACCTTTTGCTTCTCACTAGCCTTAGCCTTATTTGTATCTTCATCCTCTTCAATGTTGTCTCCCTCTTCTTCTTCATCTTTGTCAGCAATCAAGCCATATATTTACTTCCACAATCTTGTGGACTTATTGACAACTTCTTCAATTTTATTTTTCAAAAAGTAGAAGGCTCTATATTTTGGTGCAAACTTGCCCCCATGTTTCTTATTTGCCTTATCAATTTGACCTCTAGTCAATTCTGACATCACTTGTTCCAATGTGGATTCTCTTATTTCTTTTTCCATTTTTAGACAAAAATGCCACTTATTTTCAACAATTTTATAGAATTCTTTGGGCATTCTATTGTCTAATTCAAGATGAGTGTTCTTGAATTCTACCATCATGGCATATACAGATTCTTCAATATTATTTTGATCCTCTCTACTCAAATTATTAAAATCAATATTTTTCAACTTAGAAAAATCTACATTCTTCCTAACATTATCATATATTTTATCAATATTGAACTTAGGAGCATGGCTTACCACTCTAAAGTGGATGATATATTCTAATTCTATCCTTTCCTCATCATTAGACTCTAGTTGTGCAACATATTTCCTCCTTGGTTTCTTTTGCACTAGACCAATCAGCTCAATAGCCTTCTTCTTCTCTTTTACTTGCTCCTTGGCCTTTTGGGTTGGCTTTGCAACCTTATTTTCTTTAGGCTAGGTTATAGGCAGAGATTTTTCTTTTCTCTTCTTGGGCTCAGCTTGAGCTGGTGCTTCCTTGGCCCTTCTTTCTCAACACCTTCTTCCTTTTCTTCATCCTCACCTAAGCCTTGAGTTATCTACAATGTGCCTTGCCCTTGTTCATATTCTTCACTTTCATCATCTTCTTCTTCTTCAATTTCCTCATCAATTCATTCACTAAATTTCTTCTTTAGTTTCCTCTCCAAATTATATTTCCTCTTAATCACAGAGGTTGTCTTTAACTCCATTTCAAATTTGGAATTCACAACATCATACCCAAAAGGTTTTTCACTTTTATCAATTTCCTCTACAAGAAATGCTACAATTATTGTTGATGCTTCATTATTGTTTAGCTCATATCCCAATGGTCTTAGCCATCTAACTTTTGAAACTTTTTCTTGGATATAAGTATGATCAATATCAACTAATAAACAAATATCATTAATATTTTATTCCACTAGGGAAACTAGTATCCTTAGTCTTTGTTTCATGGATTTCTTGAAATCCTCAAAGTAACTTTTTATTTGAGCTTAAAAGTTGTCTCCCATTTGTTTAATGTACTCATTAATTTGAGTAATAACTGACTTGTTTGATTTTTAGTTTACTTTGCCACTAGAGGGAAATTATTCCAAAACATAGAAAAATATATAGACCAGAACTAATCAAAACTTACACTAAGAACCTTTTGATCTTCTTATTGTTCCCAAATTCTCCATGATCTACTGTAATAAAAATTCTACTAGATCATATGTATGATCCTTCTTGATAGGTTTGTAAGCCACATCCACAGAAATGCATAAAACACTATTTAATCTGCTTGATTGATGGAACTTGTGAGATACCACTCTTACTACAAAATATAGAAGGGGATCTATGATTGTATCAATTGTCATACCCCTTTTGTTTCATTTAGCCTCGATGTTCCTTTCAATGGCTTCTTTAGAATCACTTCACAGGGTCTTGTACCAATCTAGGGTTGGAAAACTTATAACCCTATGCACAATTCTCTTTGTTATCTTGATGGGTCCTCCTTCTAACCATAAACAACCATCATGTATTTCGCTTACGACAATTTTTATCCATTTGGTTTTCAAAATTGGTGGGAAAACTAGGGCACAAGTTAAGCCCTTTCTTTCAACTATTTAAAATTCCTCCTTTAACACTCCATTTTCACACAGTTTTCCATATGCTTGATACATCTCCATGTATCCTAGTGATCCTACCTTGTAATTGTAACATTTCTTGACATCTTACACCATTATGACTTTGGGTAGAATAATGGATAATGCACTACCAGGGTCATTCATAGAAGTAACTTTTGGAATCAGCCTAAAATTTGGTTGTTTAACCTCATTTCTCACTAACTGAACCTAGAAACCTTCCTTTTCCTTGGGGTTTTTAGAACTGGATTCCATATTACAAATATAGGGTTTCAAAAGGTATTAAATTTTATAACTAGACAACTCAACACTTGAAGAATACCTTAGATTGGTGAAAATGGTGCTTGATCTTTGTCAAAATCCATGCAAAAGTTTCAATTGTTGTTCATCAATCACTTCTATGCTCTTCTCATTCTTTCTCTATGTTCAAATGATGAGAAATGATTGAAAATTTGACGTTATACTCTTTTAGAACATAACATTAAATGCTTAGTGCATATAGAACTATACACTTAGCTCTTTAAAGATTTCAACATTACTTGGCTTCCATTGGTTTTCCACTTCACTCGGCTCCAACTAGATTTCCTCTACACTCATCTTCCATTTCTAACTTAGTTGTTACCAATAACTTGGCTCCTACTAATAACTTGGCATATACTAACATTTACTCAACATCTAAGGATAGCTTGACAATACTTGCAAAAACTTCAAGTTTTAACTTTACATCTTTACTTGTACTATTTTCTCCTTTGTAGTTCCTTGTTTGACTTGGGATTGATGTGTGATATAGATTTGTATATTAGTCCCATACACCTAAACATGCTTAGTTCGATGAGATGTGACCACTTGACCTCTTGGGTGAAGTGATCCCTCAATTGGATGTGTTTCCTCCATCCCTTCTTTTCCACATTCTATTCATCTTTGCTCTAATGTGTTCAACATAAACCTTCTCTTTTCCTTTGTTGACTTCTAACTTGGGCACCTTTAACCTTGTTGGACAATTCCTACTAATATGAATAGTCTTCAAGAAACTAAAACATGTAGTTTGACTTAACCATATGTTGTAGTTCCCTCAGAAATGTGTTCTTATGAAATTTTTAGGAACATGTCCATATTCTTGATAGTAATGATAGCTCTACCTAGTATTGTAATCCCAATTGTAGTGGTGTCCATGGTTTTTAGTCTTTTTAGGCCAGTTAGGTGTCCACATAGGCTTTGACCTGCACTCAAAAGCTCTATGACTATACTTCTTGCAGTTGTAGCAGTGACCATCAAATCTTAAAGTCCTCATGGTTTTGGTTCTGTAGTCTCATGTTTGGTGTTCTTGTTTGTTGCATTTTTGATAATAACCCTTGTTCTTGGGTTTTCCCTATTGATTAGTCTTACTACTCATGCATACATTAGCAGTGTGTCCCTTTTTACCACAAAAATGACAAGTGGGTTTAGTGTTCTTACTTTTGTCAGTTCTTTCCTCTACATCTTTTGATGACCCTCCTTCTTTAGTGCTGGTGAAACCTAGTCTTGAAGTGTCATTGTTGGACCTTCGTGATTTCAACAATTTTTCAAAGTGCTTGATGGCTTCACTTGATTTTTTGAAGCTTTCTACTATCTCCTTCTCTCTTCATAGATCATTCTATAGTTGCTCATTATGCATTTTCAGAGTGGAGATCTCAATGTCTTTGACATTTAGCTCATGATGAGTGTTCATCATTTTGCTAAGGGTATCTAGTTGCATGTTGGAGACTCTTGCCAACTATATTTTCTTCTCCTCCAATCTATTGGAAAGGTTTATTTTATCATCTTTAATCATATCCCTATCTTCAATGGCTCTTTTCTTCTATTTAGCCATCTCACACAACATCATGGCTTGTGAGTCTTGCTCAATTTTGGGAGATCTTATCCTTCTACTTGAGCTCTATTCCTTTCCATCAATTCTACTATTGCTATGTCAAATTCTTTGGAATCTTCATTTGAAAATGGATTTGAGGTGTCAACCTCCTTGTAGTGTGTGTCATTTTTAGCTATGGTTATATCCTTCCATCTTTTCAAGGATTTTCTCAATTATTCTTTGGCTTGCTCCAAGTTGTGTAGAGTGAGGTGTACATCAATCACTTGATTCTCTATAATCTTCCCAAGTTTGAAGACTTCCATATTTAGATCTTTTCTCTAAGCTATTAGGCTTCTCCTTATGAGAACCATGCTCTGATACCAATTGTTGGAATCAAAAAATAGGAAGATTTACTTCTAAGAAGGGTAGGGGGGTGAATCAGAAGTAACTCATTTTAACCTTTTCAAATTCTTTTAATTGAAACCTTTCACATGCATATAATTCATCTAATAAACATGAAAGTAAAGACAAGCCTGAAAATAAATAACACACAAATTTGGTAACCCATAAACCCTCAAAAATGAGAAGGTAAAACTAGGGTGGGGATGATACCCACAAATTATCATTATAGCAATACTATTTGACCACTCCTGATGGTATACCCTATTAATGGCCTACCCTATTAAAGGCTTTACACTATGTCAATAGTGACCTATTTAAAGGATTTACAAACACTTTACATGAAGTGTCACCTTGTCAAAGGATTTATCACCTTGTAAAAGATTCTCCAACCTAGTTGTTAAGCTAACCTATCAACATATGATTTTTCTTCTAATACAATTGCTAGAAAGTATTAGATTAATAAACTTGATAGCTTACAATCTTGATTTCTGATTTCAAGCACTAGATCTGCTCATTTTGGATCTTGATCCTCTAAGATCTAATATTTGTTCTTAACCCATTGCTCTATTCTGACCAATTGAATATGCAATGCTGATCCAATCACTAAGTCTTTAACACCCCTCTAGTTTTCCCTATTCTTCTCTCTCTTCAATTGTTCATCTACTTAGCAACTCTTTAAAAAATTCAAATCATGGGGCCTTTACCTTCTTATAAAGGCTTTGAAGAATTAGGGTTAGGTATGAATCCATGAACTTATTTTTCCTACTCAAATCCTTAGATTTATCCTATTCGTTTCATGCAATCTACAATTTCCTTATTGGCTACATGCTAATTGCATAGGTAAAAGAAAATATTTTAACTTATCTTTTAAATCCTTTTTGATTCATCCAAAAATGGTTTGCATCTAAGTTTGTGAAGGCAAAAACTCATATGTTGATTCTATGTTACTCGACACATGTATGATTCTAGTTTTCTTGACACCTATAGCATTCTAGCTTGCTTGAAATCAACTATGACTTGACACATATAGATCACTCAGCACCTGAAGTCACTTACCACCTATTGGAATTCTGACTTGGCACATATTGTGGCTTGGCATATATAGTGTACTCGGCTTCCATATGAAAATTTCTTAAGTGTGTTGACACTCAGTTGTCAAAATCAATCTGAAACCAACACCATCTAGTTTTTGGACCTCATTTGGGCATTCTAAGGCCTCCAACAGTGAGCATGAAGATTCTTCTACAAATTTTTCCCTCAAAAATCCTCAATAACTTCTCTGATACTTAAGATGGAGCAATGAGATTTTTATGGTAGGCTTGTAATTCTAAAGTGAACTTTCATGTAGAAAATGAGAGCATTCTAAGCTCTTATGAAAAACTTAGTGAAAGAAGCAAGTTCCCATAAATAGTAATCACCCTATCTACTAGTCCTTATTAAAATAGAAAACACTAAAAAGAAAATATTTTTAGGTGATGTAAGATTGCTCTTACAGCCACAATTCTCCTACATCATTTACATTAATGGGTGAAAAATTCTAATAAGATAAGATCATACTCTCCTACCATCAACATGATCCCTTGCCAATGATTAATTAAGTTTCTATTAAAATTAAATGCTACTAACAACAAACACACGTGTTTTTCACTTTGTATTTTTAATTCTGCTCTAAAACACAAGCACTTGCAAGACTAGGTTAGTACATATAATCAAAATGAACAAAAATGACCCTATAAAAACACATGTTAGGACTTGTTAGAAACCATAAAAATCAAAATGCAAGAAAATGAAAAAAAATTTGTCTATCAAAAACCAAAAGGAAACAACAACATATCGATACTATATTACATAGTTCACAAGAATAGTGTATGATGTTTCTCTATAATCCAGGTGATATTTAAGCCATAGACAATAAAAAAACATAAATGTATAATAGTTCTTTGTATAAGGGATGATATTCCAAATTAGTAATAGATGACAAAATACCACTAGAAAATTATCACCTATAACACAAAAAAGTATTGGGTAATTGACATGTGAAATATCAAATGATTTTTCCTCATAGAAAAATTAAAATGAGAAATCTCCAAGCTAAAAAATCTCAAAACAAGAAAGAAGTGGAGCAAAAAACTTTATTTGATCCCCACTATGGGGGTCAAAAATGTATACCAAAAAATCAGGTACACTTCTATAAACCATTACACTTGAGAGAACCCATGAAGTTGAGAGTCTCAAGAGGCATATTATAGCTTCCTATTTGTAATGTGTAAGGGAAATAAATAAGATATTGTGATTATGGCTCTAAAATAAACCATGATAAGAAACCCGTATAAGATGGACTAAAGATTTAATATTCAATGGAGTAAGAGAATTGAGATGCTAATATAAAAAGATTTAAAAGTGAGGTACATGATGCACTTCTCCAAACCATTATGAAATATTGGTTCCTCAATCACTTTTTGTAGCTTGCAAATGAATATTTCTAATGGGAGTGGAAAGCTAGCTTTGAATCTATACACTAGTTCTAATAGAGGAATTCTAATGGCATTCTTTGGTGTCACTCTATCTACCTAGAGAGCCTCACATAATCTTGTTTGTCAGTCCTTGTAATTCTTAGAAACCAATTTCTTCATAATGTTAATCAAAGTCTCATTTCTTGATTTTTCTTGATAATTCCCTTGAGGATAGTAGTTAGAATAATTACTAATGTGGATGTTGTTGTTATAGAAGAACTCTAGAATCTTCATAGAAGAAAAATGTGAATTATTATCCATGAAAATCTTTAGTTGCATCCCAAATCTCACCAATATGTTTTCTTTGTCAAAATCACAAAAAATTTCAGAGGTGGTTTTCTTGGTGGGCTTTTCTTGGACCCACTTGGTGAAATAGTCTATAGTGATGATAATGTATAAGTCACCAAAAGAAGAATGAGGATTAACTGGTCCAATGAACTCAATTTTTGACTACTCAAAGGGACCTTCTATTACAAGTGGCTTTAGTGGTAGGGCAACCAATTGAGGGATGCTAGAAAACATCCTATATTTATCACATTTGGCCACCAACTTATAAGAATCTTTGAACATACTAGGCCTATAGTAGCACTACCTCATAATCTTGTAGGTTGTAATTATAGAAGATAAATTCCCACCGTAGGCCTCATTGTGGAATGTATGAAGCAATATTTCTTGTTGAGTCTTATCCATGCATCTTAAGAAGGTTCTATTAATTTTTCCCTTGTACAATTGTTTATCATATATGACATACATACTTGATTTAGTTCTAAGGTCTCTTTTCTTATTTTATGTCATTCCATTAGGTTAATCCCTATAAATGATAAAATAAGCAATGTTTGAAAACCAAGGATCTTGAAGACTAATCATTAATGCTCTCAAGGATTCTTCTTTTTTTCTTGAGTCCTAATTTTCCAAAATCACTTTGCACATGCCATTTCCCTTTACTAATTTTGTTCACTTTAGCTCAATATCATACTCTTAAACTTTGGCTATCCATGTTACTCTATTGTTATATCCTATTCTTGCTGGGCTAATATGATCTTGACAACCAAATTAGGTATATATACAATAGAATGAGAGTGTACGACATAAAACTCAAAATTCTTGAGCACTCTTACCACATCATATGCATGTTTTTCCATTTGAGAATACATTAACTCATGCTTCTTGAGATGAGTACTCATTAAGGAAACTGGGCTTTGAATTCCTACCCTATTTTCCGCCATAAGTATTGTGGATAATGTGTGAGTTGATGCATAGCAATACTATATGTATGCTTTGGTATAATCTAGGTGGACTAGTACATGAGCTTGAGCTATGGCATCCTTTATTTAATCAAAAGCTTGTATCCCATAATCATTCCATTTAAATACTTGGCTACCCTTCATTGTGTCAATTATGTGCTTGTTGATTTTAGAGAAATCAAGAATGAAGCATCTCAAGAAATTCACTTGTCCAAAGGACTTGGCTCCAGATTTTCTTGTTGGTAGATTCGATTGTTGGATAGCTCTAACATGCTCAAGATTGATCTTGATACGTTCTTAGTAGACTATGTGACCAAGTAATCTACCTTTGGTAATAGATAAAAATGACTTATTGGGATTAAGGAAAATATTGTGCTCCCTAAATCTTCTTAGCACTTTCTCTAAGTCTCTTAAGTCATTCTCTCTTTTCTTGGAGAAGACTATTACATCATCTAATTATATGAAAATAATCTTGTCCTTGAGGTTAGAAAAGGAAAAATTCATGGCCTTTTAGAAGGTGGCTCTAGAATTAATGATCCCAAAGGACATTATATTATAAGAGAACATTCCCCAATGGGTGCAGAACATTGTTTTAAATTGATCTTTTGGGTCTATCTCAATTTGATTAAAACTCAAAAAGCCATCTAACATGTACATCATCTCTTAGCTAGACACTATTTGTAATAGATGATCAATGATGAATAGAGCATAATTTTCCTTCAAAGATGGATAATTAAGGTTTCTAAAATCCACACAAATTTTGATTTCTCCATTCTTATTCTAGATAGGAAATCCATATCAAATGGCATATGGAATAGATGATTGCAATCTAGGACCATTGGATTATAATTGCATTGCTTTTGTTTGAAAGTAGTCACTTCAGGTTTGATGGGGATCTTGTGCTTGAACTCACCTTTTCTAAATGTCTTTAGGTCCTCATATCCCCAAGAAAATACATCATGGTATTTAGAAAGAAACCCTTTTTCTCTAGTCCTTTCTTCATGTTAGCAAGTAATGTCAATATTGACCATCCTAGGTTTTCATTAAGTGCCAATATTCATTCCTTCAAATTCTCTAGAAGTTCCACCTTTCCTGCTCCTTTACCTTCTAATAAATGCATCATGCTTATCAAACAAATTTTCAAGAGAGATGGGATGTATAGGAATCATATTACCTTTAACTTGTTCACCACTAAGCTCCAACTCTTTCTTGCTATCAAGGGAAATTCATGATAAACATTCACACTTCCTTTAAAGTATTATCCATTAAAATGTATTGACCCTTCTAGGAAACAATGGATTTGTTTATAACTATTGAATACTTGCCATGGTTCAGAACTATGAGGAACATTTGGTCTTATCAAAACTTCAACTTTGTATTGTTTATGTAAGAACTCCATATGTGGAAGTAGAAGCAAGGATAAGGTAGCTAACATATTTTCCCTTGAAATTTTCTTCTTAGGAACAACTCATATTGAGAATTTTTTGAGGTCCTCTATTTCATCCCATACCCTATTTTTGTAGCTTTGAAGCCTTGCATTCTTTATATTATACTGTGCTCAAACTTTCTTTACTAGAAGCTCTACATCTGCTTGGGCTCTTAGGATTTTCACCCCTCTCTACTTCATAGTAGTGGTACTCAACAACAACACTTTGTATTATGTTGTATTATTAGTATTCTTGAATTGCATCTTGTATGCAAGCTATGTTATATCTCCATCTAGGGAAATGAGAACAACACCATCTCTAGAATGAGAAGTCACACAACTACCATCAAGTTCTAAGGTCCAAAATTCTTGATCATGAGGATATGATTGTTCTTCTAAATGAATGAAGTTAGAGAACACCGTGGAGTTTCGAAATTCAATTTCATGGTATAGGATTTGGGCCTTAGGATCATTAGATTTCATAACAATGAAATTGGCCTTCTCCTCCAATTTTAATTTAATATTCTTATTACCAATAAGAATTATTTCATGAGAAAAATCCATATTTATTTCCCCTCCCATATCTTTGCAAAATATTATACTTAAAAGCATTTCATAGCTGGCTAGAATACCAATTACTAGGATGGCTAATTGCATTCTCTTTGTAGGGTACACAACTAATATTACTTATGGATATTTTACTTTCCCTAAAAGGGGGATGTATTTTTTGTCCATCTAATAACAACATCAAAATTCATTAGTTAGGGTAAAGCCCAGGTCATGATCAATAGAGGAATGATTACATTATCATAGGATCTAGAATTAATCATGTAATTACTCAATTCATGACCATTTATGTATAAGGACATAGAAAATGGATTAGATTTCTGACCACATTAGGTAGCCAAGACTAACTATTCTTCTTCTTTAAAGATCATAGATAGGACATGTTCTTCTCCAATAAGTGCACCATTATTTAATTAGGTTTGACCATTGCTAATAGTAGTATTCACAATGGGTAGTTTTTTACAACCAACTTCACCTCTATAATAGTCTACTAGCTTTTGCATTTTGGTAGGGTGGGTTTTAGATAATCAAGGGGAGACACATAGATATGAGTATCCTTATAGTAGAGAATTGTATCAAATGAGGAATGAAACTTACCATTTTCTTTGAATCTTGTCTTCTCCTTCCTCCAAGACAAGGAATTAGATGCTCTAATTTTAGCTAGGGTTCTAAGTAGGAACTGAGTTCACCAAATTCTTATCTCTTTCACTTCTTGTAGCCATGGTTATTTTTAATCCATCTAGAGTGGAAAAGTAGTAACCTCCAACATTTGAATTTGATTCATACTCCAAAAAATGTTTCAAAGTCACCAGATGGAGAAGAATCATCTTTTCTTTTAGGATATTTGATTCTTAGCTCATTACTATTACTATGGTAATTGTATCTATTCATCTGTAGAGAAGAATCACCATTGTGGTCCTCTCTTAAGTGAAATATATGCATTTTATTCTTTTTGGGAGCTACCTCAATGGCAAGATTTTTCTGAGAAGATGACAATTGTAATGGTTTTCCTTCATGTTTCCTTTTGGGATTGTCTTGTTATGGTTGCTAGAAGGAGGGAACAAATTTCTCCATTTTCCTATTAATTTCTATTATTTCATTCGATAGCTTCTAAAAATTTGCTTCAATTTTATTGGTTATAGCGGCAAGAGAACTTGTTTAAACTCTACTTTTAATCTCTCTCTTCCATTTTTTGGCTTCTATCACATTGTTGTCCAATTCTATGGTCAAGGTGTGAGAAGCTTGAAGATTAGCCACATAAGATCTCTTGATTTAAAAATTGATAGCTTGGGGCATTGAGATAATGAAAAACATCTTTTGGTTATCTACAATTGGCTTACTTGCAATAGGAATTTAATTGACCAATTTGTCAAACCCAGCAATGAAATCTCTCATTGGAACACTAGGTTTCTTTTTAATTTGTGTAAGTTGAGACTAAAAGGTGTGTTCATCTTTCATGCTCTTGTAGTTTGCCTCAAATAAATTCTACATTTCATCCCAACTTGTAATTCATCCTACTAGAAGGTGTTTAAACCAATCATCTATGTTCTCAACAAGATTTTCTACAACATCGTGACTGCCACATCTTCATGCTAAGGGGGAAAAATGCTATATGTTGCAAAGAAATAAATGTTGTGCTCATCAATAGAGGTCTTCCCATCACTATTGAACTTAGGGAAGTTCTTTTTAGAATATCTAGGTAGGTGATTATTAGCAACAAGCCAAAAGGGGCCAATAGCATAACCTTAAGGCATGACCATTAAGTAGGAAGAATTATTGGTATTGGCTGAAAGGTGATAGTAGTAGGGGTTGTCATTCCATGTAGGGAGAGAGCATTACAAAATCATGTGATATGAGTGTTGAAGATGGGTGGTGAAGAGGAATGATTGCATCTCCAAACAATGGGGAAAGGAGGGAGAAATAAGGCTCCATGGACACCTTGAAATATTAGATCTTGTGACTAGGGTCTTCCTCTTCTTAGAGGGTCCTCTAGTAATGAGAGTTTAATTTTCTCTAATTCTTTGAACACAATGTCTCTCTATCCCTTTCCAAAAACACTTTTAGTACACTTAAGATCTAGGGTAGATTTCTTAATTTATAATGGGACCGCTTCCCTTAGTCTTCTTTCCCATAATAAGCTTTCCCAATATTCAACATAGGCCTCTTCTCTTTCAAGAGAAAGGCTAACTCTTTGATATTGGTCAAGGGACTTTTGACTTTCCTAGGAAAGAGTATTAAGTTGATTTATTATTTCTTCTTGCTCATCCTAGAAGACAATGTTAGGTTGCACTACTAGGATTTTTCCTTCATGAGGAAGCACAGTCTCTCCTTATGAGCTAATATGCATGAGATGAAGAAATTAAGTGTCCCATAGATAAATTCTAAGTTTATCTAGTAAAGCCACAAATAGACTTAGTAAGAAAACATAGGACATATGAGTTCTTCCCCACTAGAGCTATCAAAAACTATTTGTTAATAATTTGTCTTCCTTAATGTTATGGTTTATACCTTGACTTTTGAAATGTACAATGGCTAGTAGAAAACAAAGAAGTTAACAACATAATGGGTCAATGTAGTAATCCATCAAAAACCCCTGAATTGAAAGGTACAACTCCCTTTTAAAAGAAAGGTTTGAAATGAATGTGTTTACAAGTTTTTGGGGGTATGATCTTAACAAGATAGAAGAAGAGGTCAACAACTAGGTATCCAAAACTTTAAAAAACCTAGGCAATTTTCAAAATGGAGATTAACATCTAATATGTAATCTACACTACCTCCAATGCAAGGATAGAGATATGTAATACTAGCTATGACAACAAGAGAGGATGAGGAATGACTAAATAGGAAATTTTGGGATTATTGAAGATAGTACCTAGACTATCCACCTTTTATCTAGTTTAGTAATAAAATAACACAATTTTCCAAAAATTCACTAAATGCACAAATGGACTGTGATGTACAATACAAGCAAAATAAAAATTATTATGCTTAGGAAATTATAGCTTAGATTCCACTGAAATGAAAGAAATAAAAAAATTTCACCTAAAATCATTCAATTTTTAGTTACAACACATTCATTTTGAATATCATATGGAACTAAATGAAAAACCAAATTAACATGTAGACTCAAAGTCACACACTCTAGTCCTAGCTATAGGGGTCTGCCAGTAAATAATTTTTTGATATGATTAACTTCTCCAAAAGTTACATATATAGGTGTATTCAAATGGCCAACAACATTAGATGATTTTAATGCAAAGCATCTCTAAACTAAATAAGGTAAAAATAGGACTTGGCAGAGACATCATCGACTACAGATTCTAATCCTATCAAGGAAATGCAAAAAATAGCTACAAAAGGAGAGATGGGAGAGAGAAGAAAAAATCATAGATGTTTGAGAGGAATGTCAAAGCATTATGATTTCTTAGGAGTCATTGCCTTAGCTATAAAAGCCTTCATTAAATTTGTTAATTTATCTAGTTCATTGACACCTAGGATGATGATATTGTCAGCCCAAATCATCCATTAGTCATGCATCTCTATCAACTCATCCACTCTAGTGACCTTTGACTAGAATATTTCTGATGCCCACCTTAAGATAGCATCTCCTGGTGAGAGTTCTTATATTTTTGACATCTAGAAATTTATTTTTTCACTAAACTCATCAAAAAATTCCATAAACTTTCCTTTTATGTGCTTAACATCAATCAATTTACAATTATTGGATACATATGATTCTATGTGTGGTACATTTAAACATACAAAAAGTTTCTCCACGGCCTTTTGCACATGATCTTGCACATCCTTGAGCTCATTTTTAGATCTAGTACATCTTTCTACCATGAACTCCAAAGATTTTTTATAATGAAAAAATGGCTCTCAGCCTATCTTGAGGTTCCTATGAGAGATAAAACCATTAGTTTTCATATCAATTACTTCTTGTAATAGTTTCAATTTCTCTCTTAGTCTATTAGCTACATTTTGTATTGTAGTCTAATGGTTTGAAGTTACCTGCCTCAACTTCTCAACATATAATAGTAGATTTCCCATATTCTCAATTAATGGGGGACTTTGTTCCTTCAACTAATCTACTCATGCTCAACCAATTTTCCAAAATTTCCTCTCTTTTTGTAGCTTCAAAATAAAGTTCTTATTCTCCTCTACATTTGGGTAAAATGTGCTTGTTGAAGTGCTCGCAAGTGCAAACCTAAAATAGTCCATTAGTTATTTGTTTGAGGCCTTGAGAACCTCTTTCACAACTCTCAACTCTTCTAGCCTATCCTCAATCTTCTCATTAGTAGAATTCCATATATTAAGCATGGAGTCATGAATACAAATTTCAAGGTTAAATGTTTCGATTTGGAATTTTTTCATAGTAAGCTCATGTAACTTTCCCTCCTTTTGAGGCTCTTCTATCTCCATCAACATGTAGACAATGTTGCAATGGACTTTTATTTATTTCATCTTCTTCAAAGTTAGCTAAGAAGAAGTTTCCTATGTGATAAGGTCCTTTGATTGGGTAGCTTCTTCATATCTCATATTCTTTTGATTGATGGTTTCCTTTAACCATGACTCAATTGAGAGGAAATTGATTGCTAATTGCAAGTTAGTAGGATCAAGGAGCTTTATAGCCACTAAGGGAGTCTGCTTGATCTGAGAAGAAATAGGAAAATTTGTAAATTTTGTAACTAAGATGGCTAGAGTCTCCCCTTTTTGAGACATGTCTTATCGATTTGTGGGATTAGTATCACCATTAGAATCGATGACTTGAATAGGGGAGGAAAGCTTGGTGACTAACTTCTCTTTTTCCTAGTGCCCTTCCTTGTCTCAAACTTTTGCTATTACTAAAAGTGAAATTTCCCTTTCTCTAATTTTATATTATATTTCCAACCTCTTATCAGATCTTTAAAATCAAACAACCAATATTACAAAGATCCGCCAATTTCTCAATAAAACCCGAATCGGGTATGTCCGAATTAGTGCCAAAAAACTTCACAACTTCACAAATTATTAATAAATCTGATAATGGAAATTTTTATAGAAATTTCAGCAGCATAAAAGCCTAAAAAATGACATTTCCATATTTTAACATCCTTTACACAACAGCTCACAAATGTAGGACAAAACTATGCTCAATCGGGCTCCCGAAATTAACACAAAAATGCCCAAAAACACCACAAAACACTCATAAAATTTCTCAGAAGTTTAATCATGACCCAATACATATATTCAACTCTATTTTAACATCTTAAAGTATGAAATACAGCAGCAACCCAAACTGATATGAAACACTCAACTGAAAATACCAAACTCAAACCAAAAACAACCCCGAAAACTCACAAATTGGCACTATTCAGCACAAAGGCAAACTCCGTATGAGAATGCACATGTAATGGCTTCAAAATACCATCCTTAGCCTTCATAGAAACCTAAAAAATCCCTTTCTTGGGTCTCCTTCTCCACAAGTTTGGCAGCCTCTGAAGAACAACAAGAAAATTAGCAAAAATCAAGTTCTGGAAATGAGCACAAAATGCCTCCAAACCCCTTAAAAGAGGGCATAACCCTAACTCACGTCTAAGAGGGGTTAATAAAACATATTTTAATAATAATTTTCATTTATTAGTCCAACGGTTTCCAAAGATTAACCCCCTTTTTCCAAAACTTCACTTTCTTGGGTCTGCCTGCCTTAGCAAAGATTATTATTTTTTAATTATTTGAAAAGGGGACATGACAAAAAGAGATCCACCTCCATAAGTAAGAGTAATTGGGAAATTCTTTTCCAAATGCTATTCTTCACCTTGGCGTATAGACTTGGCTGGTCCTAAAGATATTGAAGTAGCTATCATAGTAGTAGTCCATGCAGTTGATTGGGTAGCTCCAAAAGACACTCCACCAATAGATCTAATTCTTCTTATTCTCTTATTTCTCAATTGAGTCCATTCTATCCTCTTTTCTATCTTTTTGATGATTCCATACATGAGGACCTCCATGGTGTTGATGATAGGACTTGTGGGTGGGGTAGACACAATGGGAGTGTCTTTAATCTTCTCATAGGATGATGCATGTATTTAGGAGCCATCATCTATAAGATAAAAAACATCAATAGATTCATTATACAATTTAGCTTCATCAATTGTCAACTAAGACCAAAAATTATTTTAGGTTTGATACTCATTAAGACATCTAGCTGAAAAATCCTCAATGTATGGAACATGTCTATAGGTGTATCCAAGATTAAAACAATCCCTCACAAATTTTATTGGGTCATATTGGGGCCTAAGTACCTTATAATCATTCAACTTCATCTTAATTTCAAATCTCTTGACTAGAATTTGAGCATCAAATTTGGGGGCACAAGAATAAGGTATAACAACTATGGGGAAGGAAATCTTGACTATATTTTTCACATTTGAACACAAGGTGTTCACTTCAACAATTTGTCAACACAAATTCACAAGATCAACCTTTTCCTCTAGGTACCTAGGAAGTATTTTGGGAAAACAATCAAAAGCACTTAGCCATAGCTAGGAGAAGCTTAGAAATTGCATGAATGAGCATCCAAATTGGCTAATAGCCAAAATTATTTTTGGTGAAAATCTTCTCTTAGGGCACCCTTGAAATTTCTAGTGTAAGCTCATAAGGAAGGTTTCATTCACTATTACATAATCCTTGTAAATTATCAACAAATGAAGGTGTAAATAAAACTCATACACCTTTCTATTTTCATCATAATTATAAATTTTCGGAAGGCCTTGCCATAGGTGATGAGTAGCTAAGATATATATCAAGTATAAAGACATGTAAAACTATTTTAATCCCTTAGTTGAATTTAATCATGAGGTGAGGTCATGAAAGATACTTTGGGCCTAGCCAATTTCTAGACCTTCACCATAGATGCCTTGCACCAAAAAGAAGTGGTAAATAATAAAATCTAGAATCTCCTCCTTTCCTTTTAATCTAAGTAGCAAAGTGAGGATATCTAAAATATCCCTCCATAAATTATTTCTAAATAGGATCTTTGACAAATCTTTCTCTTATTTGAGTATGGTATTTGCAACCAAGTCCTCTACATATCCTCATTTCTCAAGTTCTTCTTCTAATTAAAAATGAATGTAGAGGAGATAGCGTCAATGTCACAATATTCCTCCTTCATAGGCACATTAAATGTAGACTACATTAAAGCCTTATTGATTGAGAGGAGAATAAACTAGTTAGGAAGCAAAATTGTCTTCATCTATAGATTGTATCTTTTTATTCACTCCCTTACTAGCATAGAATCTTGTATGACATTAGGAAAAAAAATAACTTGCACCATTTTACTCTCTTTCAACTTTTGTGTAATTGGGTGAATAAACAAAGAGTTAATTCTTCTTTGAAGATCCCTTAAACCTTAAAACTTGAATGATGTATCTATTAAGTCTTTTAATTCACTCTCTATCCAATTTCCATTTTCTATGGTTTTGAAAGGATGCACTTCTTGATAAATAGCCATTTAAAAATGATAAGGAATTTTTTTGAAGAAATTCTAATGAAATAATTGCAAAATCCAAACCTTGGTGCCACATGAATGAAATACGCTCAACCAATTATTATAACAACTAGATATGTAATAAATTTGATGATCAATTACTATTTAAAATTTTCTATTTCCATGCACATGAAGTTCTATAAATCCAAAATTTATTTCACTTAAAATGATTTTAGTATCGTTTAATGCTATTGATCGAACAAAAGGTTTTTAGTTTAGTGAAAAATGATTTGTTTCCTCCATAATCTAGGATGAAAACTTATGTAATAAGTTAGTATGTGTGGGGGAGAGAGCATAGATCAAATTTTCTATGATCCCAATTTTCCTTTGATTCACACTCATAGTGTAGGGAATGATCTTTTAATAGGTTGAGCACTTCATTCTTTCATTCTCTTCCTTAAGCAGTTAACATTTTCTTTTCTTTATTTTAGGGTTGTACCTTTATGGCTGACTTTTCTAGAAGTATCTATTGGGAATTTTTGAAGACTAATGGCAAACTAAAGTCAATTGACTTTCTATTTTCAAAGTCTTTGGAGAAGTAACCTTTTACATTTCCTAGGGATGAAAAACCCCCTTTGAAAGTAGCATTTTCCCATTAATCTTGATTTGATAGTATTAAGGTGGGATCTTGAGCATGGATCATTCATTATGGACTTAGAATAATTCCTTTCAACATCATGGTTGTCTTGGTTATACATAAAGACCTTAGAATTGGGCACCAACCAAGTTAGCTTTGGAAATAGAACATAATACATTTTTTTCCCATTAGTAAGCACCTATAAACCTATAGGCCATCTTTCTTCATGGAAATGGATTTTTCCTTTGACACTTGATTTTAAAAATTCTTTTCTTTGACTTATACTATCTTGGATCTTTCCATTATGATGTAATTATGTGCATGGATTTTTAACATCATCGTGACTTTGTTCCTTGGATACATGCTTGATGAATTTTTCCAAATGAGAATACCATCTCCATTTTTTAGAATGCAAATGAAATGGGAATGCTGGAGGAAGATAGAAGATACAAAAACAAGGACCACCTACTTCTCATCAAGAAGACACTTGAAATATATCCCAATTAGTCCTACATCATCTAAACCATAAATGCACTAAAATGAAAAGAAACCCACATAAAGGGATAGGAAAAGACAAAGAAAAGGAGATCATAAAAGATAAAAAGTGAGAGCCTTTAAAATTGATGAGAAGTAAGTTCCTTAAAGGCTACTAAAACCTACAATCTCGAATAGGAACTCAATGAATACTAACAACTATTACTGACAAGGGAAAAACTAAAAGTTGGCAATACTAATGAAATGCCCCTACCAGACACATGGCCTTTAATGTTCCCCAAATTTTTGTATACATCAATGAATTCTACATTAAATGCACCATTTATCATTATTATATATATATAATTTTGGTGAAAAAGTGTTATACCACTTTGATTATCCTTATAATATTTAAAAATGAGGTAATAGTATCTATAGATAGACAAATAAAATTTATTGAAATAGTATGAATTGTATGATTGTCTCATAAAATGTAGTATCTCAAATAATGTTTTAGGCTTATATAAAATGAACAAAATATCTCAAGAATATGGGAATCATATGTTATATCTAATCTTAATGAAAAATATAGGATAATATTTAGGATATGAAGATCAAAAAGGATGTATACATGGGGGCCTAAACTTTTTGAAATTTTAACTCTATCATAAGTAATAAATGTAAATGATATATGTGTGATAAGGAACATATTTTCATAAAACCAATACATTTTAGCTAAGTCTTAGTATTTTCCACAAGTTCATTGTTCTTGTTGCAATCAGATGTCATGTAGATTTGATAAGTTATGCTTGAGATTAAATTTATGTTTTAACTATGTTGAAAATGGAATGCCAACCCTTATTTATATATGTGTTGGTTGAAACGTCATGTCTTCAAGCAAGATGGACTTGAGTAAAATGCACTTATATTTTTATCAGTCAATAATTATTTTTTCTATTTATAGTAATGTCAATAATGAAATTTTATTTAATGGCATAATTGTACAAATCATGTAAAAGCTATAATGTAAAAGAATGATAGAACCAAATACAAAATTACTAATAATCGAAACTGAAATTATTGCCTATACTAGAATTTATATATAGTTCCAAATTATTTCTATGGAATTTTAGATGGATAATTAAGCATTAATATTGATCATCTTTGTACCTCAAGTGCTGATTTGGCAAGCTTAGGAACTAATTTTACATACTCCTATCACCTTTATATTCCCTACATGGCACCATTAATTGATATCCCTCATCTATAATTTGTAACATGATTTTTTTTAGTAAAGCATGTCACTTAACCTTATTCTCAATTTTTGTACTAATTATATTTCAACCCCTTCCAACTATTAATTTATTTCCTCATTAATAGTTGAATATCTTGTAAGATACTTTTGCTACTAGTTTTCTAGTAGGTGGATACAATTAGTTTTCATAAAACTATCAGAATAATTACTTGTTTTTTAGCTAGTAATAGTCATTTTATATATGTATTTATTTGGCATTGTTCCTTGTGTAATATTATAGACAATCTTAAAAATATTCTAAACCAATCACAAGAATTTTTGAAACATTATTTGGTCTCTATTTTTGAAGTCACAAGCTAAATTGTCAAAGCTCTAATATTGTCTAGCTAGTTTTTAATTTTTTTATTCCCAATTATTTTATAAAGTTATGTGAGCTCCTTTGAAAGGAAGGGGTTGTTATTGAACACATCATATTTTTATAGCATATGGTTAAAGATTCTATTTTTGTATAATTACACCAAATCATCACACTAATATTATTTAGGAACCTCCACCTAGGTAATATGTCAATGACTTAATGAGGATTCCAATGATACCTAGGCATGTTACTTATAACTTTGATATGAATATATTTATTGTTGTTTCAATACGTTACATAGATTATTTTTTATGAATTGAGGGAGTTTAAATCACATAAAATTGTTACTTATTAATATTATCAATTCATTTAACATTTCATGATTGTACTTAGTTTTTTACAAGAATATTTTGCCTTTAGTAGTGAAAAATGATTTTTAATCATAAGTACTACATATTGCATTCGATATGTTCTTTCATTATCTATGTATTCTAATGTGTTATTTTTTCTTCATTTTGTAGAGATGTTGAGATAAACTTAGAGAAGGGGATAAAGTTAAACTTTTGGATCCATATGGTGGTCATGTTTTTAGTATTAAGATTATTCAAACCTTATCTATTTTACATAAAGAAAACATGAATGGAACTAGATATGCCAATGTAAACATTATAATGGTCACAAGTAATGTATTACTTGCTTATGAAGACAAAAAATAGACTTGTATGTCTCAATGAGAAAGAGAGAACCTTCACATAGTGGCCACTAAAGTATTTGAAGAAAATGATATAGTTAATCAATGTGTTATTTGTGAGATAATTTGGGATCATTTCTTTAGATTGCACTATTTTGAATGTGTTGTTTAAATATTTTAACTATTGAGGTGTATTTGATAGAGTTGGAAAATAGTAGATAATTTTTACACTTTTTATCATATTTATGTGTATACTTTTTAGACAATTTTGACATATTACTACTTTTATATATTTACACTAATTTTTTTAATCCCAAGTTACCTTTTTTATAATGATATTGAATCAATCTTTTAATTTTAGTGTTGTTCATGTGTAATATTTTCATTTTCTTTAATGTTTTAGTTCAACCCTAATATCATTTTTTATGTATTTTAAAATTTATGGTATTGAATATATTATTCATTTCATAATTATATTTAGTACTAATTAATGGAAATGAATAAGTAAACAACAAAAATAACTCTCAAATAAATGACTACTCAATTGCCATATCAACTACCAAATATACTATCAAATAAACTATATTTAATAACAATCAACTACCAAATAAACTACTAAATAAATTACTAAATAAACCACCATATAAACTGCCAAATAAACCACCTAATAAACTACTATTTAGTAATAATAAAAAACCAAATCATCAATCAAATCAGCAACCAAATTAATGATTAAAATAGCTTAGTCATAAATTTCGTTGTGATATTAATGAGTGACAATAAACTAGCAATGGTCATGCAATCTAAATTGGTCATATATAGTCATATATTATTTTTTTGTACTAGTGCATGGTACCAAAGACAATATAATCTTTTTTTGGAAAACAAAGTATGTTGCACCCTTCTATCGATCCATGAAACTACTTCAGAAGAATAAGAAATTTGAGGAAGGATGGATAGAGGTCTTGTCCCATAAACCCAATAAGGATAGATCAAATCACTTTGGATGGAAAAATCTTAGACCTCTTGCTAGTTTCCCTAAAAATAATGGAAGGAGGAATACAAATAAAACTAGTGCCTATAACCCCTTTGAGAAGATTGATCCAAAAAAATTTGATTCTCATTTGACCTGATCTTATAAATTAGAGAAAAGAAATCACTTCCCATCTTAGGGATCTCCAAAAAACTTTGAATCAAATCAAGGAAGAAAAGACAATGGATCATGAAGTTTTATACCTATCAGAACATGAGATTAATTGTGTTCAAAGAATATGCCAAAATTGAGGACTTTTTTCCCAATGGAGAGGCCTAAGTATGAAGGTGTGTTATGCTGCTAACTGGCTTAAAAGTCTTCTAGGTAAATAGACCAGCCTAACAATTATGGAAAATTATTTTATATATTTGTCTTGTAATAATTTAAATCCAATAAATAAGCTCCTATATGGAGAAACCCTATTTCTGAATGATTACCATATAAAATTTCTACAATGGAGCCCATTCTTTGATCCAAAAAAATTAATGAAATTTGAAGTATAAAAAGAAATCCTTCTTCCTAATCTCCCAATTGAATTTTTGGTTGAAGATAAACATAAAATAATAGGCCACAAATTAGGATCATATGTAGGGTTGGTAGAACTTGATATCACTTGCTCTAGTCCAATTATTGTAGTTATAGTGGATGTTAATGTAGTTGAATTCAAAACCCTAGATATTAATGTAAATGGTAAAATAATTTTTTTCAATCCATGACTTGTGGAGGGTCCTTTTAGAGTAGATCCAATTTATGTTTTTTCTTAGCCTTAAGATGTTTTTCTTTAGGATCCTTTGGGATATTTTCCATTTTTAAGTTTTTTTCAATACTCCCCTTAGTGTTCGTGACAAGGGCTTAATCACCTCCTATGTACTATAAGTTGAGTTTTTGTATCAAGCATTGATAGATCAATCTATTGGTGAACCAATAACCCCACTCTAACAAGTGGTATTAGAGCTTGTTCATAGGTTCAAATCCTCAAACCCTTGGGTAACATTGAGAGGAGATTGTTGGAAATTTGTTCAATCCTCTCCTTGAGATTTGTGATAAGGGCTTAACCGCCTCCTATGTACTATAAGTTGAGTGGTTGTATTGAGCATTGATATTTTGGTCTTTTGGTGCAACAACACCCCACTCTAACATTCCAAAAATTCAAATATCCCTAAATGAGAAATGTGAGGATTTTTTGTTCCACTTAGTGGAGAATATGGAGGAAGGAGAGATTAGAGATTACCCTTGTCAACTAAAATTAGTAATATTTAGTCTAGGTAATGTTGAGGAAGGTTTCCTTCTACTAAAAAATACTCTTCAAGTCACTCCTTCCAAGGAACTTGTTCAATATTGTCAAGAATTAGAGGAAGATGAGTTATTTTCCAAAATTTTGGGCCAAACTGAGGAAGATCCAAGTGAAACCCTAAAATGAAAGGAAGCAAAAGTTAATATATTAATATAGGCTCTTAATAGTATGGTATCAGATAATATAATGAATCAATTTTTGGATGATATTTGCAATGAGGAGGAGTTAAAGTTGGAAAAATCTATTTTAATCTCTAAAATTATGGAAATGGACCTCAAGGAAGAAGAAATAGTCTTTAATGTTGATAAGGAAATAATATATTTTGGAATCAATGAGGAAATGGATGAGGATAACTTGGGAGATTTTACATTTAGGAATTACCCTCCCAAGAAAAGGAGCTTTGGATTGTGAAAAAGTACTAAAGATGCATAATAAAAAATCCTTGCAAGAGTTGAGATCTAAAGATGGGGTAGCAAAAGGTCATGTTAAACTTATCGATATTCTTTATGTAAGGAACGGGAAAATATGTCCCACAGCACAATGAATATAATTACATGTAATTTTAAGGGCCTCAACACCCCTAACAAAAAATGACCCCTAAAGTGTTGCATCTCTAATACTAAGCTTGACATAGTTCTTCTTCAGGAAACTAGACTATATAATGAAGAAATGGGTAAATTTAAGAGATCTCTATGTTGTAGGGAGGTTAGAGTCAGGTTAGAGACTCTCAAGTAGAAGGAGCTTCAAGTTGGATTTATTTGTTATGGGATCCAAGGAATGTCTCTATCTCATCTTTTTAATTTCATAGAAATTAGATTAGCGGGTCAATAAAGGGTATAAGATCTATTTTTTGGTATAAGATTTTTAATATATATGGTCTAGTCAACAATAGAGAGAAGTCAAGGCTATGGGTGGAATTGGAAGAAAGTCTTAGTTTATAACAAGATGTTCTATTTATTATTGAAGGATATTTCAATGTTATCCTTCATCCCTTAGAGAAATGAGGTGGCAATAATTGTCTTTATTTGGCATCAAAGGAGTTTTCTAATTAGGTTAATAGGCTAGGTTTGATGGAGGTGGCATGTTCAAATAATACCTTTACCTAGAATAATAAAAGGAAAAGATTAATAAATATCATAGAAAGAATACATAGGTTTCTTATTTATGGAGACTTATCTTCGGTGCCTATTTTGTTCCATTGTGAAGATAAACCAATATTAGGATTAGACAACTACCTTGTCAAGCTAAAGGTTACAAAGGATAAATGTCATGGTAATTTCCCTTTCAAATTTGAGCAAATGTAGCTTAAAGATGAAAATTGTCTTAAACCAATAAAATAATGGTGGGAAGAAAAAGAAGTTTCAGGATCCCAATCATTCCAATTCATTAGTAAGATTAAAATAATTAAGCAAAAATTGAAGGAGTGGAACTCGGAATGCTTTAGGAATATCTTTGAGGATAAGTTAACTTTGAAGGAAAAATTGGCATCCCTTAATAATGAAGTTATGGAGCATGGAATGGGGAGAAATTAGTACTTGAAAGAAAAAAAGCTTATGTAGTAGTAGAAGAAGAGCTTTTCTAGAGGTAGAAATGAAGAGTGGTGTGGTTGTAGGTAGGGGACAACAATACTAAGCTTTTTTGTAGCAATTCTAAATAGATAAGGAAAATCAATTGAATTACATCTATCAAAGGGAGGGATGGAACCATTAACAATCATCCAAAGGTGATAAGCTTGGAAGTGGTCTCTTACTTTGAAGATATCTACAATGGTGGGGTTATTTATAACTTTCTTGCCCAACAAAATGTTCTATCCAATATCCCAAAACTAGTATCTAGGATAAAAAATCTTCTTCTATAGAAGAAATCTAAGTCAAAAGTTAAGTCATCTCTTAACAAATGCATTTGGATAAATCACTAGGACCAAATGGATTTTCTACCTTCTTTTAGAAATGTTGGAGCTTCATTGGGAACAATATGACTAAGGCTCTAGAAGGAGGAAGAAACTCAAGAAAATGGCTTCACAAACTTAATAACACTTTTATTGCCTATTGATCATTTTTTTCCTTCCCACCAAAATTGCCATGTTTGAATTGAAGCCTAGTTAAGATTCATAATATTAAAATATTCAAACAATAGGGCACAAAAATACTTTATATTAAAACCTTATGTTATATTGTTTGATTGTTCAATTTAATATTTAATTGGGCCTGTAACTTCCCCATCATCAAATCTTTTTGTGATTTATAATCATTGTTATGCTGCTATGTAGAGATGTGTGGGAGTTATTTTATGTGATATAGAGATGACTTGACATGTGTAATTTTTGATGTTTTTTCCCTTGTAGACTAGTTCCTTAGAATATTTTGTATGTTGTTAGATTTGAAATAACCCATGGCTATTGCTTTATTGTTGTGAGAAGTTACAAGTTCATTATCCCTGGTGACAAAGCGAATGGTGAAAAATGAATGGGATGAATTAATGACTCAGATTGAGCTAGTGTATAGGAGCAACTTCACTTGTCAAGCACTAACAATGCAGGCATAAAGTGGTCCATGAATCATCCACCATTAGATTGAAGATGATCTATGAAAAGCACTTTTCCAAATTATGAAGATGAAAGGTCTTTAGCTAATGTGGGAAATGCCTTATTGATGCATGAAATTAATGAGGTCATTTCTCTTGTGGTACACAACATGGAGCAATTTTAGAACTTGTCAAGATTAACATTGACATGTTAGAGTAGTGTGCTAGGTCAATGGGTTTTTTATTGGTCAAGGATGCTACCTGCACATGAGGTGGGATAGTTTATGTTATTCCATTTGATGGAGAAAGATCAATATCCCTCATTATCTCTCTATGATAAATATTTAATAACAATGACATAGTGAGGATTTTCTATGTGTTCCAATGGGTCCAATTTGGTAGGTGTAGTTCGGAGTTACACCTTGGTTAAAGTTAAAAATTTTGGTAGCCATCACAATTAAGTTAATAGGGTGACATCGTTAGTTTGTTAAAGTTTCCAATTATCTAAAGAATTCCTAAGGTGATAAAAAGAAATAACACTATTGGTCCATGTGGAGGTTTCTGGTTGCTTGACTAGGTTGACCTACTAACTTTGTTGATTTATGAGCCAAAAATTGAGGGAATCATGTTTCTTGCACAATATGATCTTTTTGATCGATTGAAACCATTTCTAAATGAAATCAAGGCCAAAAATGACATGACAAACACATCTCCCACCATCTCATTGCTCATTTTGTAAATTTTTGCATTAAATGGCATCATTTCTATCATTTCCAAGGTCCTTCTAGCTAGGGTTTTATGATTATGTTGTATCTGAGATTGTTCCATGATCAAATTTCTTTTACATTTGCAATAATTTCTAATTGTAGTGGTTGATTTTGGTTTAAGGTAGAAAATATCTCAGTTGTTCCTAAGCTATAAAGGTAGATTTTGTAAATTTTGTAAAGTTTGACTCTTCTCTATTTTCTTTGATATTTCTCTACAAGATCATTGTAAATACTCTTTGCCTCTAAATTGTTCATGGTTTTTTGTCTTATCTCCTTCAACCATTGATGAGAGTGTAAGAACTATTTGCCTCTCTTTAGTTTTATAACTCCTTTGAACTTTGAATGATATAGAAGTGAACACTCTTTTCCATGTGTTATTCATTTTGGTTATCTAATCTACATGTGATTGTTATATTAAAAAAAAAAATTCTATGTATAAATTTTTGTGTCATGATGGTTCAAAAGTGCACGTATTGGTAGAGATTAGTTTTAACATTCTATTTTGGTGGATCATCTGTTAGGTTAGAATAAGTAGATTTTCTTTCTTACATTTCCTTATCTCTTTTCCTCTCCAAGAGTAGTTAGGTGCATCCTAATAGAAAAGGAAGTTGGCCTTCTCTAGAGACTCAAACTCATAGCTCAAGTCCCATAGCTTGGAGGTTATTTCCATGTTTCACAAGGTTGTCCTTAGGTAAAAACTTTATAGAAGGGTGAAAAATTTTGTGACGACAATTTTTGGCATGCCCAATGGAACAATTTAACGAGAAGATCTCAAGTTCACTAGTGTCAAATAGAAGAATTTGAAGATTGATACTAGGGAAATAGTGCTACTCTTAGGGTTTTAGGCCTTCAAGAGGCTCATTCCACAAAGCACTTGGTGACTCTATGCCCTTCATATTTGGTTTTAAACCAAAATAAAATGATTCATGCCCAAAGCTGAAAAAAGGGCATCTTCTAGAGTTATATTTCAGTACAAAGAGCTTTCATTTTTAAATCCTAGAAGAAGAAAGACTAGAGTATCTCTCACTAGTTAGGAGTATAGAGGAAATACATACACCCACAAGATCAATCTCTACTACTCCTATTGTTAGATCTCTACCTATAATACCATCAACACATATCAATAGGCCACTTGTTTACATAGCTAGAACTCATGCTTTTGCCATATTTAATGGTGTAAATCCTCTCCTATTAGCCCAAAGACATGACATACTAGTATTAGCTCCTAAAAGTATACATAAGTTTACTAGTGAAATTTTTATTTCACCCTTAAAATATATTCAAGAGTTTGCAAATGTGTGTAATAAACATGGAATTATAGAAGATAATGTAGCTATTAGACAAATAGATTTATCTTTAAAAGGAAAAGCTCTATAATGGTATAGGGTTCTACCACATGGTTCTATAATAGATTGGGATCAGTTAGGAGCAAGACTATGTAAACATCTTGAGGACAAAAGTGACTATTTTTCATTTTTAGAATAGTTAACTACAATCAAAAGAGCCCCCATGAATGTATAACTGATTTTATCTAAAAATTTCAAAAGACATGGGACAAAATACCCACTTTAGTGAAGTCTACCCCTAGCAATGCATTCTTGCATTACCTTAGATCCTTTAATAGTGACATTGCCACTACAATACAAACCATGGGAGGAATACATTACTCGATGCTTATGAAATAGAAATAATGGTAGAAAAAATATTGATACAAGAAGGAAAGTTATCTCCCCTGTGCCATTCTTCCCTAATATTCCAAATAATCAACCAAAAATAGCCTCTATTCCCACACCTTCCATGTCACAGCCCCTTGCCCTAGCCCCTAAATCTTTCACCTCTTCAAATGGAATTGATGAAATTAAAGAGATGATGTAATCAATGATGAAAAACATAGATAAGAGATTGTAAGGTTAAGAGAAGATGCTAGAGGATGGTCTCTTAGTGATGTAGAAAGTTGGCAATAAGGTGTTGACTTTGGAGAGATAGAAAGCCCAAGGTAATAAGGTTCCTCAAATACAATATCAAACACCAAACAATGCTAGGCCTCCAAATCATAACCATGGGAATGCTTCTTTTGATCAAAGTAGGTAGAATAGCCATGATTCTTCTTGAAATACAAATCAAAGTATGTCCTTAGTCCACCAATATAATATGGCTTAGGATCAAGACTTATGTACATCCTACAACTACTCCTATACCTATTGTATGTGTCAAAAGGATGAATCCTATTTGGCCTTAACCATTGAGGAGCCTATATTCAGATACTTATACAAGGAGAGCCAACCCAAAGATGCTTTACAACTATAAAGACATAGTCATTTTTCCTTCATGAATCACAAGGTGGAAGAACATTGTAATCTAAACTAGGATTTCATTGCTAACAATACTAGGAGCAAATGAAGAGCTATTAAAGATGTTACCCCTCCTCCTTCTAATCATGCTTCAACATTACATGAAATAACTCATGTATAAGAAGTAAATGATCAAGCCAATTCTACTCAACAATAAAGGTAGAACAATAAAAGAGGAGATATGAATATTCACCAAATTATTCCATCTTAAACTCCTATACATGTAGCTCCCAATGCTTCTACCAGAGAACCTATTGCATCATTCAATGTGGTAGATTAGATGAAGAAGAAAAATGTGAATATCTCAATGTGGGATGTTATTTCTACTATAGCCATGCACAAGAGGTTAATATAGCAATAATTAGTGAGAATTGAACCAAAGGATCATCCATCAAGAGAAGAAAGTGCCACAATTCTGGTACAACCATCAAGGGAGTTAAAAAAAAGTAAAAGGGTTAGACCTCCTACATTTTATGTTTCTCTGATTATAGAGGATAGGCTAGTTCAAAATTGCATGATTAATTCAAGGACTAGTAGTTTAGTGATGCCTAATTATTTTGCTAACACTTTAGAAATGAAATATGAGCCCATTGTTAGGGATGTATTACAGTTGGATAGTAGTATTGTGTAGTACCTGCCCCTAGTTCACATTTTGTTTTAATTGCCAAACTCTTTTAGGACAGTTTTATACTTGATGTTTAGTAGCATTACTTTTAGATTATCAGATATTGTTTTACATTTAGTTTATTATATGATGAGATTACTTGGTACTCTATATTTCATGCATGTATGATGATTATTTAGTGTTTTCAGTTATCAATGATGATTAGTTAGATGGCTTATTATCACATATGCTTTCTTATGGATACTTACCCCATACTGCATGTGTATGGTGTGCGTGTTTGTTTTCTTTATGAATGGTGTTTCTGATGTGGTTAAGGAAGGGAGTTGTAGTCACCTGCTAGTCAGGATCTACACGATGCACCACTTCCTGCCATTGTCTATTTAGCTTAGAATATTGTGTCTGTACATGCGTGGATTTTATGCAGGTTGCAAGTACCAGGTATCGACTTCCTTGAATTGCCAGGATGAGCGTACCCTATCGCATTATCTCAATGGTAAGAGAGGGGAGATAAACTCTTAAGTCCAAATCCTAAACCCTTTAGCTAATTAGGACAAGTATTCGAGTTAATTACCCTCTGAATGCATCAAATGATGTTATTTCGTGATTATAACCCTTTTGTTTGATTTAGTATGTATTTTTTTGTGATGGGTTTTCGTAGGTTGCTTTATGAGTTCTTGGTGTACTTTTTATTAATTAAGTTTAATTAAAAAGATTAATTAATGATTAAATTTAATAGAAAATTATTATGACATTTAATATTTAATTATATTTAATTAATTGATAAATTAATTAAATAAAAAGAATTAAATTTGGAGATAAAAGTTTAAGGATAAATTTAGAACGTGATAATATTAATTTAATTTAATAATAATATATTTAGAGTTCATTTTTAAACAAATGCTAAATATTATTATTAATTGAATTAATAAATATTTTATCGATTAAAGTTTCTAAAATAAATTAAAAGTGGAAAAGATATTAAATTATTAAAGGTTTTTAGATCGCATGATCTAAGCATGAGTTTAAATAAAAGAAATAAATTAAAAGATAAAATAATAGAAAATAATAGTGTTATTTTAATTTCATAAAGTGTGCATGGGATTAAAAGTAATAAAGATTAAAAATAGAAGTCAAGTGGAATATTAAATAAAGTTATTTAATAATTCATTTAATGTGCATCAAAAGATAAAGCAAAGATGAATGCAAAATAAAAGAAAAGATAATAAAAGTTAATTTGGAGTTAACTCAGTTGTGCAAAGAGTCTTCTCGGGTGAACACACAATTAGTGCCCTAATTTGAGGAGAGAACTCTTTATCACAATTAGAGGGTTCATTTTTTAGAGAGAGGAATTTGGACACGAATTTGGGGAGAAATTTTGGAGACATAATTTGGGAGACGAATTTTAGAGGAGAATTTGGATGCGAATTTTGGAAGCGAATTTCAGAAGAAGAATCTTAGGAAAGATTTTCAGAAGAAAGTTATTGAAGAGGAGCGAATTCTTTTAAAGTTTTTGGAGATTGCATATTAGCATCAGGCTCAGGTAGGGTCTTGTGTTTTGATCATTGATTAATTACACAATTATCCTTTCCTGTCTTCTTTGTGTCTATGGATTGTAAATCCAAATTCTCTGTGATGAAAGTTTAAACATTTCAATATGGCGAGTTATTAGATGCTTGTCAATTAACTTTTACATATGTAGGAATTAGAAGAGAAATCAAAAAACCCTTGTTTTCTAGATTAGAGAAAATAGGATTTAATTTGGGAAGGGATCCAAATTTAGAGATGAAATTTTAAATAAATTTTTTAAAAAAAATTGATGGTTCATAGTATTATCTCTATCAGATTATAATCGTAAATGTTTTTAAAAAAAAATTTAATTAATTAAAAATAAAATAAGGTTATTTAATTACTTAAAATATTATTATTGAAAAATCTAAATTAAAAATAGATAACATATTTTACAATGAGATTGTATTTAATTATACATGTTGAAGAGGGGGTTTGAATTGATATTAATTAAATAAGAATCTTTTAAAAATAATGTATGTATTCTTATTTGGGAAAAAATGTTTAAAGATTTTAATAATAATTTTTTTAAAATAATAATTAAATATAATATGGGGGAGGGTTTTACACCCCACCCCACCAACCTCCTATGTTCCGCGGCTCACTGTTTGATCACAGTATACAGTACAATACCTACAATAAATTGCAAGGGTACTTGCGTTAACTGCAGGCATTTCAATGCCCGCACAGAAGCCATCAACAAATGTTTCTAAAAATCACTTGGCTGTTAATATATAAGGAAGCATGTTTTATTATAAAGTTTAACAATAGTTTTTTATTTAATAGTAAATATTTATTAATTAATATCATGGTATGTTATTTAATAAATATCAAATGTTATGTGATATTGTATATTAAATTATTGTTATGAATTTGTTAATAAGTTTTAAAATTAATTTATTATTATTAATGAATTATATTATTATTTAATAATACAATTGATAAGTGATAATATTATTAGATGGGTTTCTAATTATTAATTTATTTAGTGATTTATATATATATTGTTTATAAGAGAATTTTGTGAATAATTGTTGATTAATAATCAATTAATAATTATTAAACAATTATTAATTATGAATTTAGTAAGATAAATGGATAATAGATCTACGTTGAATTTAATGATAAATATCATTTGATAAGTTAATTATATTTATTATCAAAAAAAAAAAAATTGAATATTCATGGATTTGGGATTATTTGTATTAATTTTAATAAATGATTATAATTACTCTTAAGTCATGATATGATGAGAACAAGAACAGGTTAATTCATAAGGGTCAACTATGAAACTTAATTACTTGAAACATACGTTTAACTAGAAACTGGATCCTTACATTTGATTCAACCATATGCTTTCAAATCAAACCAACTGCAAGACTATCCTTTTATGTGTTCTTTGTACTATCTATGTTTTGGGGTTTTGGGTTTGATTAGATGTTGACCAGTTTAGGTTGTTACCAGAGGCTCAAGGGTTATGCAATTGTGATGATATGATGATTTGTTCTCGATCTTTCTATACCCAACCATGGTAATGTGATGGCATGCTCTATGATGTGTATGAATAATTGATTGTTATTGCTTCCCAGTTTCCTTGTGTGAAGTTGAGGTGTATGTTTAGGTGATACCTGACTTAAACATTTTTTAGTCTCGATCAGTTATATTTAATAACCATTTTTAAGTCATCGATCAGTTATATTTGGGTTACTTCTAGTCGCTTTGAGAGGACTGAGATGTTTTGGATGATTTTTTCTTGATGATGTCATGTTGTGACATGTTTTGACTTGACCATTTTGGAGTCTTCGATCAGTATTGTGATTTATTATTGGGATACTTTTTGGTTACTCGTTGGAGAACCATTGGATACTGTGATTTATCATTGATGCCTTCAGATGCTGATAGAGATTTGTTGTGATCATTATGATTATTATTTGATGGTATTCAATTGCTCATGGAGAACTGATGTGATGATTGTGGATTATATTTATGATGTTTTCAGTCACTTGTATAGGACTGAGGCAATTTTATTATGATTCTTTGATTTGTGATTTCATGAGCCTAGGGTAGGTTATCTATGTGTAGTGTTGGGAAGTGGCTTGCAATGGGGATCGGGGCCCTAAGAGGCTGCTTGGAGTAACCCATTGTAAGTTGTTTTAACAAGTGAAAACATCTCACCTAAATACTAAGTTAAATGAACCTAATAAGATAATTGTATGTTCTCTCCCATACCTTGAGTGCTAGTACAGGCTAGGATGGGGTAGAGAGAATGCTTGGTTATGACCTTGCATTCCGTAGTATGCCTCGTCAGTATGAGAGGATACTAGTGGCCACAGGATCACAGGGGACCCGAGATTCCTAAGGGATTGCTTAGGTAACTTCCAACGTGACTTTTCTGATGACACTTTCCCACTTGCATAGCAGGTTTCCTATGTGTCTTTGTGTGCCTCTAGGTCTAGATGTCTATCTATGTTGGAACCTTTGAGTTAGTATACTTTTAGAATTTCCTATACTTAGAGAGTACTTGTGTTTTGTGTTTGGATACCTTGTTTGGGACTTGAGACTATCTCCTCAGCACGGTGGGAGTGGACCATTTAGGTTCCACGTGGTCGAGTGGTAGTGCTTTTTACTCTTACCATTGAGATCTGTCCGTAGTCGTCGTGGCTAGAGCTTTCTTGGTTGGCACTTACCTTCACTATGTTTTTGGATTATTATGATGGATGGTTAGATTTTATGATAGATGTTTTATCATTATGGATGTATGGATGTATCATGTATGGTGGAGGATTTCATTTATTTTAGTCTACTTTGTATCATGGATTTGAGGATGATGTATTTCTATTTTTATATATGTATATTCTTTTAAGCCTTTCATACCCTGTGACATGTACAGTGGATGATTGAGCATTCTGAATTAATTTGCCAAGAGGTATTCAAAGAAAATGTATATTATGGACATTGGACTTTCTTATTATTCATTCATTTGGATGTGGTAGTTGTTACACTTAGAATTAATTAAATTTAAATGTGACTCAACGTCTTAGGATCCTTAAGGAATGTAACCTATTATGTATGTTTGTTGATGATTACATGTTATTGCTTCCGCTACTATGTGTTTGATGTGTATGTTATACATTCTTACTTTAAAAAAAAAAATGTTTAGCAAACTTAGTAAAACTTTAGGTTAATTTTTTTGGGTCCCTTGGTGGGGCGTTACATATTGTCAAGATTGTAGGCATCCTTAGGAATGTTGAAATGGCCCTACATGCATGCCCTAGTTTTATTATACCTCAAGATATATTAGTTGATAAAATCAAGATGCACATTTCCTCAAGAGATTTCATTACCCAAATAGGTGGTTATATATCATATAATTTGTCATACATGTTTTCTAGAACAAGATGGAACCAAGGCTTCACTCAAAGTAGAGCCTCTAGCCCTTAATCATAATGATCTCTATACACCAAATCTCATCAATATGAATTGCACTATCTTAGAGATGGATGAAAATGATATAGTAAATGAGCCTACTACTTCCCTAGTATAGATACCCAATTTCCTCTTAGATGAGTGGGCTAATGCATACTAGTTTGATCCTATATCAGAAACTCTTGAGATAGACTTGCATACTTATTGTATATTAGAGAAAGCTGCTCTTGTCCCAAACCTTATGAAGACCAAAGAGGACACAATTGGGATATGGATTATGTACTTTGATGGATCAAGGAATAAGAATGGACTAGGGTTGGTGTGATGTTGATTTCTCTTACACTAATAAGGTACAACTTCTCCTCTAGTCTCCAATTTAGTTGTACCAATAATGTGGGTAAGTATAAATCCTTGATTTGAGGTCTTCTACTTACTCAGAAAAGAGGAATTCAAGCACTAAGTGTATATGGAGATAGTAAGATGGTGGTTAATCAAGTAAGAAATTAGAATGTCACTAAGAAATTTTTTCTCATGTCCTATAAACATAAAGTATGGGATTTTCTTGAGCATTTCAATGTGTTCAATAGTTAAAGCATCCCTAGGAAAGAAAATAGAAATGATAATAGACTTGTAGTAGTGGGCACATCTTATGATCTTATAAAGAGCCTTTAAGATGAGAGGAAGTAGAAAATTAAAGTGGTGGTTAGGAAAGCTATTCCTAACAACAACATGAATTGGCAGGTGTTTGAATCTGATATACAAATTGTCAGTTTCCTATAGAATGATGCTGAGTTTTTAGATAGAAATCAATCTTGGTTGCAAGGAGAGTATGGTGATAAAATAATCAAATCTCATATCTAATAAATTTTCCTATAGGTCTCATTACCTTAGAGAGTTTCTTCAATTTGGATGACCAAGCAAGGAACTAAGGCATGAACCTGGCTACTAACAAAGAAGTTTTCACACTAGTGTGGTTTCTAATGGAAAGATTGTAAACATGGGGAAGGAATATACTTAAACTAAATAAGAAAATTCCACTCATCTATGTCAAGAGCTTAATGATGCATTTTCTTGGACATATGATGATTTGATGGGTTTTGACCCAAGATTATTTTAGCATACCTTAGATTTAATTGATAATGTCAAACCTGGAAGGAAGAAACAAAGGCTAGTGAATCTTAAAAACCCTTATTGAGAAAAGGACTATCCAAGCTTATTGAGGATAATATAAGTTTTCCCTATCAAGCACTCATCATGGGTAACAAACCTTGTCTCTGTTAGGAAGAAGAATGGAGAAATTAGATTGTGTGTGGACTTTAGGGACTTTAACTAGGACTCCCTTGAGGATTTCTATCCCCTTCCTTCCATAGAGAAGATCCTATCCAAGGTTAGTGGTATAGAGAGGTTCTCATTTCTTGATGGATTCTTTGGTTATAAGCAAGTGCTGGTCAAAGAGGCTGATAGATATGTGACTATGTTCACAACCAAATGGGGTAGCTATGTCTATAGTAAAATTCCTTTTGGGCTGACCAATGTAGGCACCACATTTCAAAAGGTAATGGAAATGGCCTTCAAAAATATTATTGAAAGTTTTTTGTTGGTCTACATTGATAATTATAGTTATGTAGAGAAGTAATATAAGGATAATTGTAGTTATGTAGAGAAGTAAGCCCTTGCAATGATAAGAGCTTTGAAGAAATTTAGGCATCTTCCATCACATAACAAGATCCATTTTCTAGTGCTTCATGCAAGTGTGAAAGACTTTCTTTTGAGCAAAGATATTAGTCAAAAAGAGCTAGATGGGTTAATAAGGTAATGGAGTATGAGTATGATGTTGACATCCATATTACCAAGTTGTTAAGAGGGAAAGGATTGTGAAAATATATGATCTCATCTTAGGAATCATATGAGGAAGTTTCTTGATACTAACAGAACAACAAGAAGCAAGAAATGATAATCTATAGAATTATATGGATGAAATGATGACCTTCTTCTTAGGAAATGGATATCCTTAAGGATTAGATAGAGCTAAGAGAAGATAATACAGGTTTTAGTCAATTCCTAATGCCATAGTTGATGGTATCCTTTTCAAGAAGGATTTCAATGCAACCCTATTGAGATGCATTGATACAAACCAAGCTGAAAGAGTGCTCAAAGAGCTTCATGATGGTCCTAATTATGGTCAATTTTCAACAAGGAAAACTACAATAAAGATCATGAGATCTAGTTAATAATAGCCATCCTTGTTCCATGATTGTCATAGGTATGTGAAAAAGTGTAAAAAATGGGTTTTCTTCTCTAGTTAACAAAGGCTTGGAACTTTTCCATTTCATCCCATTCAAGTGTATCAACCTTTTTCTCAATGGGGATTAGATTTCATAGGCCCCATTAATCCTCCTTCTAGCTCTAGTCATAAATGGATCCTAGTTTCTATGGATTACTTTACTAGATGGATAGAGGTAGTTGCAATAAAGGATGCTGCAAAATATTCAACTATTGAATTCCTTGATGGAAATGTAACCAAATTTGGTGACCCTTCAACTATTATTTCAAATAATGCAAAATATTTGGTAGGAGCTTAGATTTATGAATGAGAATTTGATCATAATATCTACTTGAGCACATCCTCAAACTACCACCATTAAGGCAATGGACTACCTAAGTCATCTAACAAAAACCTAATTAGGATTATGAAAAGAAATATGGAGGATAACCAAAGGTGTTGGCATAAAAGGTTGAAAACAACACTTTGGGCTTATAGAATAACACCTAAAAGGGCTATTAGAAATTTACGTTTCATTTTGGCATATAGTAGGGAAGCAAGGCTTCCAATTTCATTAGAATTCCCATCCTTAGGATGACCTCATCAATTAGAACTAATTGAAAGTGATGCCATGATAGTAAGAATGGAAGAACTGATGGAGCTAGTGGAGAAAAGACAATAGGACATGTAGACCTTAGAAACACATTAACAAAAGGTGAAGAAGTCCTTGATAGGAATGCTAGGTTTAGAATTTTTAGAGAGTGCAATCTTGTGTTAAAATGGGAGGCACACAAGGAAAAACTATGCAAGGACTCAAAATTTGATGCACTATGGAGTGGTCCCATTGTGATTATCAGTTGCAAATAAGCCAATTTTTTCCAATTAAGTAGGCATGATGGTGAAATTTTTCCTATTCTAGTCAATGGGATCTATCTCAAACCCTACTTATAAAGAGAGTTTTGGTGTTTCATGTACATAAGTAAGTTTAGTTTGTTTCTTGTGGTTTCCTATTTTCCAAGAAGTGCACAAGAACATGTGTTTTTTATAGAGGTTGCATGGTTCATCTTTTTTTAGTTGCAGAGAGGCAATTTTGAGGTTACTGGGAATGTTTTAGTGAATTTAAGGTTTTTTTGGGTGGATCTATTGGAAATTTTTTTAGTGCTCTCCTTAAGATTCATGATAAGGTCCTAACCACCTCATGTGTACTATATGTTGAGTGGTTGTATCAGACATTGACAAATTAGTGTTTTGGTGCAACAACAATACCATTCTAACAAGTGGTATTAGAGCTTGGTCAAAGGATTGAATCCACAGACCCTCAAGTAATGCTAACAGGGAGATTATTGGAAATATTTTTAGTGCTCCTCTTAGGATTTGTGATAAGGGCTTAACCATGTTATTTTAACTATAAGTTGAGTGGTTGTATCAAGCATTGAAAAATCGTCTTTTGGTGCAATAGAAACCCCATTTTAACATGATATCCATGATTTCTATGACTCTATTTCCCAATGGATGCACAGGTTACTAGTCTACACATAGCTAGCTTGCATCCCTCCTGAGTTACTAAATTTGTTGGTTATTTTTTGCCTTCCCACCAAAATTGCCATGTTTAAATTCAAGCCCAGTTGCGATTCATAATATTTAAAAATTCAAACAATAGGAAATGAAAAATACTTCATATGAAAACATTATGTTATATTTTTTGATTTCACACTTTAATATTTTAGCGAGCCTGTAACTTCCCCATTTTCAAATCTTTTCATGATCTACAGTCCTCGTTGTGTCACTATGTAGAGATACAATGGAGTTATTTTATGGAAAATATTGACAACTTGACACATGTATTTTTTGATGTCATCTCCCTTGTGGGCTAGTTCCTTGGTATATTTTTTCTATTGTCACATCTAAAATATTCCACGGCTATCACTTTTCCGCTATGCAAAGTTATAAGGTTATTATCCTTGGTGACAAAATGAGAGGTTCAGACATGGCATGTACATCTTTTCTTCCTTGCGGGCCATAGAAAAATAAATAAGATGAAGTGATGAGTCAAATTGAGATAGCTTATGGGAGGCACTTGATTGGTTAAGCACTGACAATGTGGGAAAAAGGTAGTCCATGATTCATCTTTCATCAGATCAAAGATCAAAGATTATCTATGATAGGTTCTTTTCCACATTATGAAGAAGCAAGTTATTTATCTAATGTTGGAAAACACCTTGTTGACATGTGGAATTACTGAGATAGTTTCTCTTGTGGGCCACAAAGTGGAACTATTTGAGAACTTGTTAGGACTAGTGCAAATATGTCAGAGCAATGTGGCAGGTCAATTGGTTTTTTATTGGTCAAGGGTTTTTATTGCACAAGAGGTGGGCCATTTTATGTTTTGTCATCAGATGGAGAATGATCAACATCCCTTGTTATGTCTCTATGTGAAAATGATCAATCTTTAATTATATAGACATAGCAAGGATTTGTCACATGTCTATTAAAGTTAACATTTTTTATAGTCATTGCAGTTAAGTTAAGAGGTTGACGTAGTTACTTGGTTAAAGAGGTCAAACACATGAAGAATTCCTAAGGTTGTGAAAAAAAATAACACTACTGGTTCACATAGAGTTTTCTAGTTGCTTGACTAGGTTGACCTGCTAACATTACTGATTCATGAGCCAGAAACATAGGGAATTAGGTTTCCTTGAGTGATCTGATCTTTTTGATTAATCCCAACCACTTCAAAATGAATGCAAGGCCAAAAATTACATGAAGGGAACTTCTTTGATCATCTAATCACCCATTTTGGGGTTTTTCTACATTAAATGGTGCCATTTCTATCATTTCCAAGGTCCTTTCAACTAAGGTTTTATGATTATGTTGCATCTAGGATTGTTCCATGATGAAATTTCCTCTAGATTTGTGGTAATTGCTAAGTATAGTGGTTGAGTTTGGTTTAGGGAAGAACATATCTCATTTATGCCTAAGCTATAAAGGAAACTTTTTAAAATTTTGTAGATGTTGACTCTTCTATATTTCATTGATATTGTTTTACAAGGTCAGTGTAAATTATCTTTGCCTCTAAATTATTCATGGTTTTTTGTCTTATCTCCTTCAACCATTGATGATAGTGCAAGCTCCATTTTCCTCTCTTTAGTATTTTGTGGCTATGTACAATTTACATGATTGTATTTCCTTTGATATATTAATGATATATAAGTGAACTCTCTTTTTCTTTTGTTAATCATTCTGATTGTCTGATCTGCATGTGATTGTTGGATCAAAACAAGTTTGGATGTGTATATCTTTTGGTGTCATGATGGTTCAAAAGTGCATGTATGGGTAGAGATTTGTTTGAACACTCTATTTTGGTGCATCACCCCTTAGGTTAGAATAGGTAGATTTTCTTTCTTGCATCTCCTTCTCCCTTTTCCTCTCTAAGCATGGTGAGGTGCATCTTGATAGAAGAGGAAGCCAACCTTATTTGGAGACTCAACTTTATAGTTCATGTCCCACATCTTGCAAGTTGTTTCCATGTTTCACAAGGTTTTCCTTACGTAAAATATTTGGTATAGGGTGCAAACTTTTGTGAAAACATTTCCCTTATTCTTGAAAAGGAAAATGTGGATTCATTTAATGAATTTAGACCTATTTCCCTATGAAATACTCTATATGATATCTTTACTAATATCTCAGCCTCTAGGCTTTAGAAGATTCTCTCCAACCTCATTAGTGAGAAATGGATATGTTTTGTCTCTAGAATTTTAATATATGATAGTATCACTATAGATCAGGAAGTTATTCATTCTATTAAGAACAATAGATTCCCTAGTATGCTTATTAATTTAGGCATTAGTAAGGCATATGATAGGGTAGATTGACATTTCTTATGAAAATGTCGAGAAGCATGTGGATTCTCAAAACAATGGATAAAATTAGTATTTGTATGGATCTCAGCCCTAATGATACCCATTTTAGTAAATAGCACCCCAGTAGGTAATTTTAGTATTTCTTAGGGTCTCAAATAGGGGAACCTAATCTCTCCATTCCACTTTATTCTTATGGTAGATGCATTAGAAAGGTCAATTTCATGGGATCTATCCCTTGGGGAAATTAAAGGGATTTTGATAACTAGTGACCATGACCCTATTACTCATCAGCATTTTGTAGATGATACCATGTTATATAGGGAATTATCCATAAATGAGGCTTTATATTTTGAAAATATCTTAAAAAAACACATTGATGTTTGAAATATTCAAGATATGAAAAATTACTGAGAGGGGAGGGGAAAATCAGTAACTTTAAAAATTTCCTTTATATTTATCACACATACATCTATGCTACTACATTCATTAGTTTTGAAACATAAAACATTCATTGCATAAGAGAACACAATATTTTGGTGACCCAGAAACCTTTCAAATAGAGAATAAAACTGGGGTGAGATGATACCCACAAAACTTCAATAGTACAACATAAAGTTGGCTTGTTAAGGCTTACATTGACCACTTCTAGTGATCTACCCTGTTAGGAGCACAAAGGACTGCTAGGTCCACCTTGTTAGAAGATTTAAAAACATACAATGAAGTATGCACTCAGTTAGGAGATTTATAAAAAGACTGTTAAGTCTACCTTGTTAGAAGATTTAGAGGACTGATTCACCAGTTAGGATGAAATAGTGGATCTACTTACAACAAATTGCTGATATGATCCTTTATGCACTGATCACCTTATGTGATGAATATAATGTTTCTACCTCTGTATTGACCTTGTTGTATTACTTGAACTGTTGTTGAAAATCCTTCATAGATACTCTTCAAAATTACTTCACATTACTTTTTTGTTCCTTGATGTTTTATATCTTAGAACACATTTTACATATATACCTTTCAAATTTACAAAATTGCAAGGTTGGCCAAAATACGAGTGAACAAATACATTATAAAGTCAGTCCAATAGTAAATAACTTGGGTTTATTGAACTGACTCAGTGACCTTCTGATACACAACATTCACTACATTACTTAGCATCATCATGCACTCAATATAAGTGAAGGTTTGGTCCATACTAATCACTCGATGTAGTTCTAAGCTCAGTAACCATTGGTGACTAGGTAGATGTAGTGTCACTCGGTAGATACTACATATTGAGTTTACCTTGCTTTACTCGAAAAACACTGTTTCCTCCAACCCTCAGTTTGCTATGAATTTTCATGACAAAAACTTACTTCTCAATAGACACTGTGAAGCATGGTAGATATTGAGAAACTCAGTAGACACTACTAATCTTCACATTGTCTATATTTATTCGATAGCTTTAGAAATGCTTAGTATAAATTGTATAATTGCTAAGCTTACAACATAACCACTAGATACTCAGTAAGCATTTAGAATTGAGTAAGTGTTGTCACTAATGACAAATATAATATAATGCAAAAAATCTATCCCTTTGGCAAGCTGAGATTTAGAATTCATGTAATTGCTCACAAGATTTATAGTTCCAGTCATTTGAACAACATGTAATGTTAGGCAATAGACTTAGCATTCAAAGTTTGGAATTTGACCTGTCAGAATTGCTACTAAGGAAACTAAATAAGAATCTGGATAGCATCAAGTCATCAAAGAACAATCCTTACAAATTTGGTTCTTTTTTAACATGTCTCTTCTTTTATGTGCAAAAATTCTTTCCATCTAAAGGATCTATCATATGGAGAAAAGATATTCCCATTTTATATCAGATAAATAAGTTTATATCAGATAAATGAATTTATAGCAGAAATGGGTGTCAACTTTGACAGTATAATGGATAATTTTTTTGAAGACTTCAAAGAAAGAATGAAAAATAGGTTCAAGATTCCTCCTAAACTTGTTGAGGACTATAAAGATGATGTATGTTTAATGGTAGACTAAAATAGAGTATATATTCAGGAAGTCAGGCCCCAAGTTGCATTGGTGAAACCTCTCCCTTATGAGGTCAATATTGATGAAACTAGGAACATCATTGAAGAAATAGTAAATGAGCTTTTAGATCCCAAGCAACCAGTCTTTGGTACTTATGATGAGGAAAAAGCTAAAATTGAACTAGAAATTAATCTAACTCAAGCAATCAACAAAGGTAAGAGAAAGATTGCTAAGATGAAAACTATTACTAGTCCCTTAATGCTTACCGAGGGAAAAGGAGAGGACAAAAAAGAGGATCGAGAAGAAGAAGAAGAAGAAGAGCAAGAATTAGAGAAAGAGGTAGAGCATACAAAGAAGAAAGGGAAGGTTACCATTACTAAACCTCCAAAGGCCTCCACAACTATTTTCACCAGGAGAGGCAAAGGAACAAATAAAGGTGAAGTAGTATTCAACAAACCCCAATTTACCCTCCAAGAAAGGTTGAAAAAAATGGAAGAAGGAGTTGGCATCACAAAATTCAAAGTGTTAAAGTTTGAAACTAGAACTGATGTGGAGAAGATATAGATTGAGGAGCTGGTACTCACCAAAATGGGAAAATGGAAGTATTCCCCAGACCAAATTGCTCCTCAGATCTCAAAAGAATTATTAGTAAGACTACAACCAAGATGGGAATCAGCCACTCAAATAGCAAAAGACATCTATGAACAATCCTTGAAGAATCTATTACCAAATCTCACTGAGGCAGAAGTAAAGGCAACCATGAAGAATAATGAAGGTAAAATGATGATTAGATTTCACACATGTTTGATTCTAACTAAGGACATTGAGCATGTTGTAATAGATTCAACAAACATGTGGAAGAATATCTATGATTTTCATAAGCCTAGTGATGATCCAATTGTGATCAAGGATGATGGTGATGATAGTGATAATGAAGAAGATGACAACACTCCATGTGCTATTATTGATATTGAAGATTATCAGGTACTAAGGGTTGATGATAAAGAGAAAGGGGAAGAAGATGAAGAGGAAGACAATGAGGAAGAAAACGAATAATAAGACCCAATGAAGATTGCAGCAAAATTCATTGCTTCCCTTCCTCACTCTCCACCTAAGCTATCAACATCATCAAGGTTGTAGACAACTTCAGTACAATTGATTGCATCTACATCAAAAATATCATCTACTCCTACCACCCCTCAGCTCCAAGCATCTCCTATGGAAGTATCATCTACCTCATCTACCGAATTGCAACCCTCTTCATCAACACTCAAGAAATAAATCACAACATCATCAACTGTGCCAACTTCTTCTGCTCCATGTATATTAAGTGTGTCAGCCCATTCTACAATTTTGTCTACAATAGCTCTAATTGCACCAATCTCTATTAGTACTTCAATTATAAATTTTCCAACCTATACATTACCCATTGGTACATTATTTTTGGGAAGCACACTAATTTTGAATACAGTTGGTATTTCTCTTAGTGTTCCTCCAATTCAAGCCTTTTCTACTAGTCCATCTATATCAACTATTGTTTCTATTTCTAAACCCAAGGAAGTAAGCACTAAAGTAAAACCAAAGACTCCTCTAAAACTTCTACTTACTAGTAAGGTAATTGGTGAAGATTTAGACTTGGATAAAGAAATTATTATTCCCAAGATAGATTTGAACATTGCATCAGCCAACGAAATGAGAATGGTCAGTCAAATTTTAGAGGAAAAGGCAAGGCAAAATCAACTAAGAGAGTAGAGGGAAAAAGAATACACAATAATAGAGAATGCCAAAAATATAATTACTAGAGCTATTGGTGTTGATTTTGATCCATCTCAACACATTTTGTTACAATTAGAAGAGGTTGTAAATAAGTTCAGTGACGACACCTCTAGGCAAGAGAAGCTCATTGAAAAGGAAAAGAAGAAAGTTGACAATAAGGTGCTTGAGCACATTGCAGTAAAGCAAGTAGAATTAACCACAATTTTGAGAAACCTTGAGCAATCTTTTACAAATGTAACATTACTTTTTGACAAGATCTGTGATGTTACCAAGTACACCAAGGATATTAAAGAAAAATTAAATAAGATAGATGTGGAAATGAAGGCTAGTGCTCAAAATTTGTAGCTTGACCATAGTTCAAGCTCTTCACATCACAGGAAGGTGAAATTTTTGTCAAAAAAGTAGGCAGAGTTAGAGAAGAAGCCAAGATTAGATCTACATTGATTGACATCCAGAATATGATCCTCCCAATCATCAACCAAATGCAAAAACATATTGCCTATTCCAAAATATTGATTCACGATAACAATTTTTCTATAGTAGATCATATGATTGAACTTTCTGCAGAAGTTCAAGTGGCTCTCTCCACCTACAAAATTTTGAAAGATAATTGGGATAAGACATTGTCTCTTATTCTCAAGGTACACTCTAAATTTATTGTATATATTCTTTGGCATTATTGTCAAAAAGGGGGAGTATAAGATGAATAAGAGAGCAAGGGGAGTAAAAGAGACTTATGTAGAAATAAAATAAATTGACATATGTATAGATAAAAGCTATGTATGCCATATGCATGGGGGAGACATGTAAGATATGTATAGATAACAGATTTACAAAGATCAATTTTGGTAAATCAAAATTAGAATGTCAACCAATAGTTTTGGTTCATAAGTGTTTTTGTTACTGATGAAAAATATAATATAATGCCAACAACTGAAGCATTAGTGCATATGATTAACAAAGACAAATGATAAATATTCTTCTTTAATACTAATCCTAACATAGAAAAACTAATATGTACTACCCTAGATTTTGAAAAGGGCACTCTACCCTATAAATATTTAGGCCTTCCCCTAAAATTTTTCCATAGTATATCAAAGCTTTGGGACTCTCTCATAGAGAAAGTAAAAGAGAGAATGGCTAGTTGGAAAGGTAAGTGGGTATCCTCGGTAGGGAGTAAGACCATGGTTTCTTTAGTCTTATCAGCTCAGCCCATTTATCAACTCTCTGGTATGGAACTTTTTAGTAGTAAACTAAGTATCATTAGTGGTTTCCTTAGGTCTATTTTCCAGTAAGGATGTGCAAATAAAATAAACTTAATCTAAAGAGGTAGGAGTGGCAGGCATTAAAAAAAATATCAAATTTCAAGGGATATCTTTAGAAGTAAGGTTAATTTGGTGAATGAATGGATTCCCCAACCTAAAAGGAGAAATATTTTGACTCATAAATACCTTTCATCCCCATATCTAGTTAATTTTTCTAGAGAGACTCATCCTCACAAAGGATCAAGGTTCTAGAATTTCTTGTTGAAATGTTTACATATTATATAGGATAATTTTTCATTTAATCTATGGGATGGTTAGAATGCTCTATTTTGGGAAGAGTCAAGGGGAGGATATAAGACCCTTGATTTTTATCCTTCTCTCCATCTATCTAAATCCTATTTGCAAACAAAGTGTGGATCTAAGGTTGAGGATTATGTGACTTTTGAGTACAACAGGATGAATTGGAAATGGAAATATTTAGATTATGAGGATATTCCACTAGAAGATAAAAATCTCCTCCAATTAATTTTTTGTTTGAGAAAAATTTACTTCAGAGGAGGGAATCAAGATTCCCTCATATGGGGTAGAAGTAATAATGGGGAGTATACTTCTAAAGTAGGTTACATGTTTTTAGAATCTCATCAAGATTTTTCTAAAAGAATTCTTCCTATTATTATGTTGGGATATGTTCTATCTCCCTAAGGCATGATTATTTTCCTGAATATTCCTTCACTAGAGAATCCTCACCACAGAAAGATTAAGGAAGTTTGGATTTTAGGGTCCAATTAGATGTCCATTATATGAAGCTAAGGAAGAAATTACAGATCATCTCTTCCTTCATTTCCCTTAGTCAATTATTTGTTGGCAATGGCTTTTCTCTCAATTAGGCTTATGACTAACTCCATACTCAATATGTTGATGTCTTGGCCTCTCTTTAAGTCAGATAGTATGTTTCACAGCCTTTGGATCTCCTCCCCTTCAATAGTTTTTTGGGAACTATGGAAGGTGAGGAATAGAATAATTTTTCAAGATAGCAAGATATCAGTTAATCAACTTATTAACAAAATAGAAATTTCACTTATAGATTTAACAAATAATAGATTGCTTAATTTTAAAATAAAAAAAGATAGGATGACTTATTGGGATGAAAAGATGTGTGGACAATGGATTGGGTTAAAATTCTCACCCTTTCTAGGGAAAGGGGTTGATAAAGGTAAATAGTCAATGAAAGTATGTGTATAGAAAATTCCAAAAAAGAGATGGTTCAAGCTAAATTTTGATGAAGTGTCAAGAAACAACCTAGTTAGAGCTAGAATAGGATGTTTTATTCACAACAAAAAAGAAGAGAAAATTTCCAATATAGAAAGACACATTAGAAAATCTACTAATAACTATGCAAAGGTTTGTGCTTTAGTAGAAGGACTCCTGTTATACAAACATTTGACAATAAATAAGTTATAAATATGGGACCTAACCATAATTATAAATGCTCTTAGGAAAGAAAATCTTTCTAATTGGAAGCCAGATGCAAAGCTCTCGACAACTTTAGAAATATTCAAAGCCTTCAACCAAATGATAATTAACCACTTTTATCTAGAAAGGAATAAGAGAGAAGATGAACTAGCTAATATGGGGATTCATATTATTTTTTAAATGTATTTGTCTTCACTTTAATAATTATCTTTAGAATAACTTGGCATACTTTCGATATCTCAAAAGTATTTAAATTGTTTTTTTTTTTTATATTAGTTGCTTCCCTTTGAATGTTCTTAAATCACTTTCTTGTGTTTATTTTTTGTTTCTTTCAATTTTTAATTTAATATTTTTTGATTCCTTGATGTCTAGCTTTTTAGGATCTCAATTTCTTTAGCATATTTATGTTTTTCTTGGATTTATCTATGCTATTTCAGGCCACACAAATAGAAGGGAAAACTAAGGAATTAAGGAAGCTCCAATGATTTTTATGGAAAAAGGGCAATACTCATGAACTAACACCCATCTTTTTCCTCTCACTATACCTTGAGTGGGGTTGTATAACTATTTTTCTATATATGACTTTAGCCTCTTGCTTATCAAAAAAATAAAAAATAAAAATTCAAATGACAACCAATAGTCTAATTTATTAATTAAATCCAAATTTCTCTATTATATTTGAATAACACAAGGAATTTATTTTAATTCTGAATTCCCTCTTATATTTAATCAATTTAATTAATTAAATCCCTCAACTTGAAACTAACATCAACCCAAGTGTTAACCTAATCCAACTCATGCACTAATAATTCCCCTTTTTAATTAAATAATTAAATTTATTTAATTAATTCCTCCCACCTTATCTTTTTTCTAAAAAATCTATTCACTGGTCATCACCCCCTTATCTAAACTAAATCACCCTCTTATTACATCTACATCACCCACTTATCTAATTCTAATCACCTCTCCTAGATCACTTCAACCAATCAAAGAATGATTTAAGTCTTCCTAACCCAAATCCAAGTCCACTCTCCTACCACATCTCCCTCTCCCACCAAAGAACACTAGAGTACACCTCACACCTTTAGTTAACTATTCATCCACAAATTCTATCCCTTCACACTCATTCTCCTTATGACACTTATCACAAGGCTATAGATTTAAGAAAGTACAATCTGTGTTCTCACGTATCCTTGTATCCTAGCCCTCCCTCATGACCTTTAATTTTTACATCTTGGCCATTCATTTCATTTACTATTTGACTATAAATTAAACCTTCCATCCTTCACAAATCATCCACCTTTTAAGTAGAGATATTATGTTATTTTGACATCCCAAAAACTATCAAAGCATCATTTCTATACTAGAATATATATTGATCATGTGGGGTTTTCACTTTAGGTTTATCCAACTATATCTCTAAATGAATCTTCTAGGATCCTTTTGTTGAAAATTAGGATTTGATGTTTTTAATTTTGTTAACCCTAGAATAACCCTAATTTTCATTTCAATAAGTGTTACCCTAGAAAACTTTTGGTTTACATTTGCATAGCATGCCCTTTCGAAAAAGGTGTGCGTGGAAAAAATCTTTCAAAATACCCCTTTTATTACTTCTTGGGTACCTTTTAAAATTTTGTTGCATTGTCTAATATTTACCACATCTCCAAAAATAACCTTAACCTAAGCTTTCATTTTAATTTTCTATGGGTTTATGTTGTATTTGAGAAATCAATTAACTAACGATAACCCTTGATCTTGCTTAAGATCAGGGGTTGTCACTATGTTTCCATAAGAAATCATGTGCTTTTTATTCCTAGTGACTTAGTGACCAAGTACTATCAACCTGTAGGACCTAGTCAATAAAAATGAGGCTTTAATCATGAAGTCTACACTATCAAATCATCTCAAGATCTATAGTGGTTCCTTTATCACCAAGGGAAACCACTAGGTTTTATCCTTGGCAACATAGTGACTACCTACTACATCAATATATGGTAGGACCAACCTTTGAAGATAGTGTCATAATTTCCATGTCATTAACAGACTTGTTACGATGTCAGATGCCATAAGGGATTTTCACTGAAGGAAATGTAATGTTGATTGATACTGTCAAATCTTCTCAAGATCAACAGTGGTCAAGTTTCATGAACTTTATCCTTGGTAACATAGAAACCAAAAGGAAATATTGTGGGCCCACATCATGTAAAATAAAATAATCATAAAGTTCTACCATCTAATGTGAGGATCATCAATGGTGGTCACTGTGTCGCCAATAAGAGTTGCTTAAAGTTTACCCTTGGTGACATAGCAAGAACATGACACATGTCCAAAAGTGTAAGTGAGTCCAATGTAACTCACCAATAGTGAAAGAAAAGGCTTATGTGGAAAGATTCAATTGTATTGATGCCAACCTAGAGGGTTGAATCCAATTCATTAAAGGTTTTATTCTTAAATTTCTAGATTTTTCAAAAATTTATGGCCTATTTTCAAATTTGAAAGGTGGTGCCACTCTATTTCTCTTCAATCCATTTATTAGAATTAAAGCTCCGCGTGCAAAATAAAACTAGGAATATAATGTAGATAGTCAAGGTTTTCTTCATTGCAAATGTATTTTTGATTTTCTAAGAGCTAGTATGTGTTGAAGAGCTATTTTCCCACTTGATTAAATTGTGAAGCACTTTTATAGTGATCCACTGTAGAATTTAGAGAAAGAAACAAGAGAGCCAAGTACCTTAGTCCAAATTTTTTTGAAAGAAAATTTAATTTTTTTTGGCATTGTTATCAAATATGACTCCAAAGAAGAGTTTTTTGGGGAAAGTAGAGTATGTCAGTAGGAATATCCATGATGATTTCCTAGAACAATTAAGTGAATCTACAAATGAATCAGCTTAACTAAAAAAATTAATTCTTGAAAACTCTATACTTTGAGTAGCAAATGGAATTGGACTAGGGATGCCATAACATAAAATAGGGCTCTAATTGTTCAAGAAATGGTTCTTAGAGAGGAAATTGTTTGCCCCCCCATGGGAATATCTAGAATTTTGATTTAGGTAAGCTGTTGGCCCTTGGGATTTTCATGGATTTAGAACTTCTCACAACTATAACACTAAATTATGACCTAGTAGCCAAGATGGTGAGGAGAGTAGATGGGGAGTGTCTGATAAAGATCACTACAAAAGAGCTTCAAGAGGTTTTTGAGTTCGAGCCAACCAAAGATTACCATGGGATCACTGACTTTTGGGGATTGGATTGGCTACAATTGGCAATTTGACCTTTATCACAACATTAACTAAAGAGCCTTTTAAGAAGTTTTTTTTTCAATACTAGGGCCATTGATAGCTACATGACTTTATGTAGGGTTTTTGGTGAGAATGAACAAGATTTTATGCCAATAAATTTCATGTATATGATGACACATATCTCTTCTTTTGGTGTGGATATAATTTTTGATTTTGCATCCTATTTAGTAGGGGAAATTCACATAGGTCTGATTGGAATTGCAAAGGCGAAAACTAAAAAAAAAAATTGGCCATTGTTCCTCATTAATGCATATGTTTTTGTTTAAAGGAATTACTTACTTTGAAAGAGAAATGGTATTAAAAAGAGAATATAAGGGAGAAGCTCTACTAGTCTAGTTACATAGTGAATATATGACCTGGATGGCTTTGCGAGATTTGATAGATACTTTGCATCTAGGTTGAGGAGCCTTATATTAAGGGACAATCCCATAATTCATAAGGCACTGCTAGATTTTATCAAGCCAATGGACAACCCTTGGGCAGACATGATACCATATCCTATGTCCATAGTTTTTGGAGTGTTTGGATTCTAAGGGACTCCTCATGTATTTCCTTACCAAGTACCTTTGAAGGTGGGAATAGCTGAAATGCTATGGCGAATACGTGGGTTAGAGGAACCACAATTGATTGGTCAGTCTAGGGGCTCAATTTTCCAATCTAGCATAATTTCTCACTAGTTCATAATGAGGGATTTTTTGATAGATTTAGACAAAAGGCTAAAACTAGTGCCAAGGATCATCAATCCTACTTCCTTGAAGACATAATAAGAAATAAATTCTCTCTTCAAGAGAAAGCGATCAAGAAGGAGAAGTGAATAGTTTATTCTAGGGTCCTAAAATTTATTAATTGTTCTGATAAAGACTATAAGCCTCTAAAGGATGCCAAAATAGAGGTAGATAAAATAAATAAATTGATGATCACTTTTCTTGAGATCATGGAGGCTATGTATGAAAAGAAACTATTCTTTATTAATTCTTACCCCGATAAGGCCCAAAAAAGGGCATGAGAAAAATATCTTTTACCCCTATAGTAGGATCAAGGAAATTGATTATTCAAAGAAGGATCAGCTATAATACCATTAAAAATAAAGAGCCTATAGTTGACAAAGGAAAAATAATAATTCGATCTACCAATATTGTTTTGGAAGAGAGGCCTAAAGAGCCAAAGGCTAAGTGGTAGAAGATAAAGGAAAAACATGTGCCCCAAGTAGAAGAGTACCCACTTAGTCCCTACTACATATAGGAGATGAACAACTTACTAAGGAGAAAATAGAGAAATTGGGATCCTAAGGGTGAATTTATCACTATTTCAAAATTAGAAGAGGGGAATCCTTGAGAGCCTCCCATGCCTACTTCAGAATTAATTGTTTATAATTACAAAGGAAGGGAATTGGACTCTATGATAGAATAAGCTAGTCAAAATTTTCTTTCTAATGACAACTTTGTCAAATCTAGAGCTTTCTACCAATTTGCATGGAGGAAAAATACTCAACTATTTGAGGAAAGGTGTAATAAATGAAAGAAGAGCATCCTAAGATAGAAGATGCAACTCTATAGAATCAAATGAAAGAGGAAATGATGTCAGATTTTAAGAGCTTTACCCCTAAAGAAGGTAGAAAATGATAAAATCATTCGGGGTCTTGCTTCTACCAAATTGGGACATTTCAAATGTAATGGTCTTTAAATCTATTAACAATAAATTGAATGTAGATGAAAAGGTAAAAAAGGAGCTTAAAGGTGCTAAATTTAGTGAAGATCATGCTGCCTTAGCCATTTGGTCTATGAGAAAAGAATCCAGAGCCAACTCTTCCTAGCCTGATGATACTAACTTGATAGGAAATTTAAATGTAAAAAGGGTAGAGGATACTCTGAGTGAAGAGGTTGTAGAATTAAATTTTGGAACATCCAACCTCACCCTAGCCATAACCTTAAGAGAGAAAATGGATATATTAGAATTACCAAAAAAATATCAAAAGGTTATGGTAGCCTATAATAAAGGAGTCTAGAAGAGAATAGAGCTTGAGAATAAGTTGATGGGGCACCAAGGATAGTCTAGCAGACCAAAAATTACTTATCCTCATCCACTAGTGGAGAATTTTAAATGCACTCCTCTAATTGAAATTCTAGACACACCAAAAAGACTTCAGTATTATATTATAGTGGATTTTGAAGAAGAAAAGAGGAAACTAAGGGCATTGCATGTGGAACTAGATATCCAATAAAAGAACATGTTGAGAAAATCTATTATATATTTGGTTGATAAAATTGGCTAGCCAACATTCTATGAACAATTGGAAAAAAAATAAAAATTGAGATGAGCTGAAAGGAAGTGATGATGCTCTTAAACCAATTGTCAATAAATGGAACATAAGGGAAAAAGATGTCAGTATTTTGCATTTTTTTAGTTATCAAATTATCTTATGAATAGATAGCAAGGACTTTTGACATAACAAATGATCTTTTTGATTTTGATAATAAGAGAATTGCATTGAAAAAGATAATCTCAAATTTCATTGACAAATATAAGAGTAGAAACTTTAATCTCTTCCGACATAACCTACATTAAAAGGAAAAAATGAGAAACAAAAAGGAATGGGCCTAGGAATTGGATGACCTATTATACCTTAGGATGAATAGGGTCATAAATGAGAAGTGAAATGCATGGTGGGAAAAAACAATTGAAGAAGTTGTAAAAGTGCATATATTTTATGATTCTTTCAAAGAATATTTTATTGAAATCGATAAATAAGGAGAATATGTGATGAAGAAAAAACATGAGATTTTGAATTTTAATTGGCTAGATGACACACTTTTTGACAAGTGGGTGATAGATTTTGTTCATGCAAAGCAATTGGAGCTTGATGAAATTGATGATGATGAAATGGAACAAGATGAATTGAAAATAATTGGTACATTCATAAAAGTAGAAGAGGACAGAGGTAAGAAATTAATTGCACTTACAAGAATAGATGACTTGGTAATAGGATAATCAAATGTGACTATCAATCTTTCAGTACAAGATAACATGGATGGAGAATCCTAGGTTTAGCTTAGCTTTCAAGTATTAGAACAGGGATCATCACATGCAAGTCCAATGGCCACATGCTCTAAGGAATGTTTATTATGGTAGAGCCAATCAAAAGCTCCTCAATGAAGAATGTAGCAAAAGTGGTCGCACAAAAGAATATTCATGTTGTAAATGATTTTGTTGCACCAATTTTTATCTTTTATGATAGTAACTTTTGTAGATATTTTTCTATCTTAAGGACAACTGTCAATACTCTATAGGCCTAAAGCTTGTTGCATCTCACATTATGTAAGTGACATTCCAAGGCTAGAGAAAGGGTCTAAACTATTTTATAACTTTTACTTCTACTAGTTTTATTTGGTCTATTCTTTCTACAAATTTGAAGATACATTAGCTTTGAAGGATTAGATTGTCTAGTCTTGAATTCTTCTTAGTACTATTTCAATGTTACATAATTTTAAAGAGAATTAATACAAAGATGAATCAATGCCACCATATCTATTTTCTCTTAATCTTGTCTCTATTTTTATTAACAAGTTATTTTGAGGTTCTATGGGAAAGCCTTGTTCAATTTAATGCAACTAGGATAGTTTGTATACCAATTCACTATTGCTTTTAATTCAATAGATTAAGTGAATTCTTCAGTGAATATGATAGTATATCCAAGCAGTATGAATGATTTTTAGAGAAAATTGCTGATAATATATTTGATTATAATGCAATCTATTAGGTCAAAATAGTTGGATAGGCTCTGAATCCCAATGGATGAGGCACTAATCAATTATTTCAGTTAGTATATGAAGATATCATGGATAAGCATCAAGTAAACTCTTAAAATCAAAATCAATTTTACTTTAAATGTATGAAGAGTATCATAACTTCTCAACACTTGTTTGTATTTAATCTCTATGTTTTAGTTAGCTATTAATTACCTAGAATTACTTGTAAATCTTAGAAGAATTGTTACCAATTTGTTCTATGAGATGAATATTGTAATAAAATTTTATTGAATGAATGAAATATGGAGATAGCATCAAGCTTTGAATTTTTTTATCCCTTAGGTGCACTAGCCTTGGTTTTATAGAGCCAAAAGAGTAGAAAATATTTAGGATTTTGTTGAAGTTCATTCCAAATCTGGAAACAATCTAGTTGATTATGGAAAGTAGCTAATCCTTAGGCTGTTTTGATCTTCACCATCTTGGTATCAATTTTCTTATTACTTGGTAGTTTAAAAACATCAACAGATCATCCATCATAGCATTATTTTTTGAAGCTTGAGCATCCTAATGAGAACACATACACTATCTTTGGACCATATCCAAAGCATCAAGTAGGCTATAAGTATTTGCAAGGTTTGTAGTGTTTACACATTCTATTTTCTTTTAGCCTTATCATATCTATTGTTATTTTTTTGGCTTATTTGATATTTAACTTTATTTTTATACCTTTTTACATTGATCTCATAGCATATACATGATACTAGTTTTATCTTTTTTTCACTATATTTTATTCTACTATGATATAACATTTCTAGTGCTATATCAATTAGAGGAAAAATGTAGATGCAAAAATTTATCCAAATGATCAAAATTATCCTTACTGTAGCCATTTAAATAGATATTTACTATTTATTTACTATTTATCCTTATTCTACCTTTAGTTAAATAAATTCATAATCGGATAGCTTGCCTATGTTGAGGCTATCTGATAAAAAATTGTGAAGTCTTGCCTCGGAAATTTTACAACCAATCATTTTTTTTGTGATAATTGATGGAAAAAGGGTATAGTCTTTCACACTAATGAGGGCACAATCTAAGACCAAAATGAACACAACAAGAAAAGGGGAATATTATTATCAAAAGTGATATGCTAATACATTTAGCACAATGAGAATAGATTCAAAGATATGCCCTATGGGCTTATAATGTAGTTTGATCCTAGAGAAAAACCCTTCTCTAGTACCTTCTCCCAAACTCTACCAAAAACTACTTTTACAATGCCAAAAATGTTCTTAAGTAACCCCCAATTTGGTTTAGGGTTAGGAATACATTTTTCAATATGTCATTTGACATCCACCACCAAAATAGAAGGTTCTAGAAATCATGCCAAATTTTGATGTAAACTTAGAAGAATCTAGAAATGGTAGTCCAACTTCTGGGAGGCATAACTTTTGATCTGGGACTTCAACTAACAAAGAATTTAAATTTATGGAAATCTTTCTAAGTGCTCTATAGGCCTATGGAGTAGCTTTTTTTTTCCCCCATTTTTTAGCCCTATACAAGGCCATTTAGTGCCTCAAAACTAACTTTGAAGTGCTTTGAGAGGATCCCTAGGCAACTTAAAACTCCAATAACTTTCAAACCGTAAAGCCTTTGACTTGGTCTTTTTCTCTGAAGTGCTTTAAATTAAAAATTATAATCATCCATCCAACTTACACCCTCTAACTCATCTTAATTATGGATCAATTACAAAACAACCTATTTTCTACATTGACACATATCGTAAGGTGCTAAAAACATTAACCCAGAAAATCAATAGTAGAAGTATGAAATTTAATCTCTATTAAACCCAAATGACTATTTAGAAATGAAAATGCATTAAATAGAAACTAAAACTAAGAGTATTTTTGGGTGATACAAGATTTCCCTTACATGACTGGATGCTTTGACATCAGACACCTATGGTAGATTTAAAACTAACCTTGTCATTTTATAGCTGGCAGTGGAAAACCCAAATGGGTAACCTTCATTATAGATATCCAAGTTGAATATTCTATTGGTCATCCTTTCCACTTCACTACATATTCTTCATACTACCTATTTTTGGTACTCTGACCCACATGACCATCTAGAATTTCTTCTATCTCTTCCTTCTTAGAAGTAGCAATTGGACATTGCTCCAGCATCAACTCCTCATCTACACCATCATCATGATATTGTATTAATTCTGGAAAATTGAAAATAGGAAAAATGTGAATCTCATCTGGCAACTCCACCTCATATGCATTCTTTGAATCATGTTGCTTCAAAATTTTGCAGGGGTCAAATTTCTTCATCTTCAACTTGTTGTAGGTACCCACTAGAAATTGTTCCTTCCTCAAGTATACAATAATTGAATCCCCAACTTAGAACCCCTTATGTCTCCTCTTTTGATTTTCCTTAGTCCTATACTATATTTTCATCTTGGTAATATGTGCTCGCACATCCTCGTGTAGTTTCTTGACATGTTCAACAAAGTCTTTTTCCTTAACACTTGTCCTCTCCCCTTGCTCCCTCTTCCTCAGCTTTTTTGCAGTCCTTGGACTACTCCCATACATAATTTGGAATGGTGAAATACTAGTACTCTTATTCAACAAATTATTGTAAGAAAATTCTACTTGTGGTAGAATCAAATACCATTCCTTGGGCTTATCTCCTACTAACATCTCAAAAAATTGTCTAGACTTCTATTTACTATTTATGTTTGTCCATCATTCTGTGGATGATGTGTAGATCTAAAATTTGATTCTATCTTCAGATTCTTCTATAAAGTCCTCCAAAAATACCCCACAAATTTAGTATCTCTTTATCAAGAACAATACTTTTTGGGAGACCATGTAACCTCACAACCTCTCTAAAAAAAAAATTTGCAATATGCACTTGATTATGAGTCTTGTGGCATGGAATAAAATGTGACATCTTGGAGAACCTATCAACCCCCACAAATACTGAGTTATTACCCCTTTGTATCCTTAGCAATCTAAGAACAAAATCCATACTTATGTTGTCTCAAGGCTTTGATAGAACAAAAAATGGTTGATAGAGTCCAATATTATGACTAAATCATTTGGTTGTTTGACATACTTGATAACTCTACATAGACTTCTTCACATCCTGTGACAATTAAGGCCAAAAATAATCTTCCCTAATAATTTCAATGGTCTTATCTTGACCAAGGTGTCTTTCCATCATCTACTATGTTCTTCTTGATCTAGTTTTCCCTCATGGAACACCTTGGAGTACACTATTAACTTCCCTTGAACAATATGTCATCTTGAATCATGTAATCTAGTCACCTAGTCTTGTCTAGAGTAACAAGCTCTTTACAAGCCTTCCAAGCCTCTACAAAGTTAGGATCCCCAAGATATAGATTCTTGAGTTCATTACAACCAACCACTTCAACCTACATTACTATGAGCAACAACTATCTCTTACTTAATACATCTACAACCATATTAGACCTTCCACTTGTACATTTGAATACAAATGTATAGCTTTGCATGAACTCTACTCATTTCAAATGTCTTTGATTCAATTTACCTTGGCTATTTAGGTATTACAATTCCTAGTGATTAGTATACAAGACAAATTCTTTTGGCAACAAATAATACCTCCATTTCTTTAAGGCATGAACTATTGCATAGAACTCTTGATCATAAACAAAATACTTCTTCTTTGAATCATTTGATTTTTCCCTAAAATAGGCAATAGGTTTACCTTCTTTGCTCAATATAGCCCCAATAGCACTACTACTAGCATCACAATCCACCTAGAACACTTTTTTGAAATTAGAAAGTGCCAATAACAATTACTCTATCACCTTCTTCTTCAACAATTCAAAACTCCTTGTAGCTCCTATAGTTCATTTAACTCCTTTATATCCCCCTCATTGTTTTAGTTAGGGGTGCACATATAGTACTAAAATTCCTAATGAACTTCTTGTAAAAACTAGCCAGACCATGGAATGACCTAACCTCAATGGCATGCCTTGGAGTAAGCCATTCCAAGATGACCTTAACCTTCTTTGGGTCCAATTTGAGACCATCATCTAATACAAAAAACCCCAAATAGACTAACTCCCTTCTGAAAAAGCTACACTTCTTCAAATTAATCAACAATTTCTCTTCCCTCAACCTCTCAAGGATACTATGAATGTGCAATAAATTTTCATCCAAATATTTATTGAAAATCAAAATATCATCTAGATAGACAATAACATTTTTTTCCAAAAATTACTTTAGTACCTTATTCATAAGTGGCATGAAGGTGCTTGGTGCATTGGTTAGTCCAAAGGACATGACTAACCACTTATATAGACCATCTTTTGTCATGAATGCAGTCTTCCACTCATCTCCCTCTTGTATCTATATCTGGTGATTTCTACTCTTGATATCTATCTTTTTTGAAGTATTGAGCTCCACTCAAATAATCCTTAAGATCATTCATTCTTAGAAAAGGAAATTGATACTTGATGGTTATTCTTTTATAGCCCAAGAATCTATACACATTCTCTACTCTCCATCCTTCTTTTGTGCAAGCACTATAGGTACTACACATAGACTCACACTCTCTCAAATCAAACCTTTCCTTAATAGCTTCTAAACTTGTCTATTTAGCTCCTCAATCTAAGTAGGATTCATCCCATGAGTAGTCTTGTTAGGAAATCTAGCTCTAGGGACTAAATCTATTTGATGATTGATTTTCCTTACTGGCGGCAGCCTTTTTGGAACATTATCAGAGATGAAATCTCCATACTCACTTAACAGAACTAAAAATTTAACTGAAACTTCACTACTACCTAAAATCAAATAAAATTGGTCATCTAGACTATGAGCCCCCTTTTTGGCATTCTTCCATAATTTATAGATAATGGTTATTTTTTATCAAATCCTAAAAAATCTATTTATTTAATTATAACCTATGGTATGACTACTCATATTTAATTAAAATAATATCTCCCCCTTTTAATTAAATAAAATTCCCCACTCATCTCTTATCCTAAGCATGCACACATAAAGCATTATTCCTATTTTAAAAATAAAAGAAAAGGCATTTTTGTCTACACATGAATGCACAATTGTCTATTTGAGAGGAATCTTCTATTTTTCAAATGAATTTAATTCTCCTCTACACATTCAAACCCTCTCAAAATTCAACAATTAATTGTGATTAGTTGAGATGCATGTGTACATGGATTAATCAAGATGTATTCTCCTCCCTTGATTATTCCTCTTTTGCCTCTTAATCTCTACCATCCATTTTCTTTAAAAGGGAGGCTCTCTCCTCATTTTAAAAATCTTAGTCTCTCATGCTATTGTTATGTTGTAGGTTTTCTTGGTGATTTTGGAGACTTTGAGCATTCTTGCATTCTTGCATTTTAGCTTAGCTCTCATTCTACTTATATTATGATATAGTTTTTACCTTAGTTTCATTTATGCTTTAGCTTATTTCTCTTTGTCATCTTGTATTTCATTTATAATAGCTTGCATTTGCATTGCATTTTATTCTAGATTCTATGATATTGGCACTCTTGCCTCTACTCTTTGAGTCTCTCATTCTATGGTGCACCTTGCAAGGGTTGTATACTTTAGTTCATTTGAGAGCCACCATCTCATAGCCTTTCAAAATCATAGATAGATAGCTATGAGCTGGCTCTTGAGACACCATCTTCCATGGGTTCTCTCAAGAATAATGGTTTGTAGAAGTGTGATACATTTATGCACACATTTTTGGTGCCCATCATGGGGCTTGAATCAAGTTTCTAGCTCCATTTTTTCTCATTTCTCATTTCTAGGTTTTTACTATAGCACATTGGATCTGATCAAGTGATTTTGTAGAGTTCTCACTTTGATTTTAGGGCTAACCAATGTGAAGATTGGTTTGAAGGCCAAAACCATAGGTTTTGAAAATTTGATCATATCTCCTAACCACTTGGAGTTTGGTTTCAAAATTGTTTTTGCAAGGTGATTATGTGTCTGAGATATCCTAGTGTTTTTTGTTAGATCATTTTGACTTGATTTTCATTAGTTATCAATTTTTTTTCATAAAAAGTCATTTTTGGTCACAAATCAACAAATTTTTTTAGAGAAACTTACATTTTTAGAAAGGGTTTTTGAAATCTATACAGTGTGCTTTCTTTGTGTTTTGAATTTTGAGGTCATATTAAGGATCAAAAACTCAATTTGATAAATCTAGTTTGTTTTGACAAAATGGGTCCCTAGGGGAAAAATGAAGAGACTTTTTCAAATTTCTTGCATGTTTGGAAAACTCTCTAGTTTTTAGCAAGGGTCTCTTGTTTTCATTTCTATTTTTGGATCTAAAATCATAGAAAAAAAGTCCAATCTTATTGACTAGGTCAAAATAAAAGAGTAAAAATGAGAGCAATTGTGATTAGCTTGCACTTTCATTATATAATTGGTTGGAAGATAACTTGGATCTTTGAGGCAACTAAACAATTTTTGTTGTAGGTCTTACTTGGTTGTTATGCCCTAACCTTGGTTTCTTTGCAAGGATTTTCTCATTTTAATTGCTAAAAAGAACACATGTCGAAGCTTCAAATGTGCAACGGCTACTAATGATTGTTTGTAGGGCTTCCCAAAGGATAAAATCCAATCTTTCTTGTATTTATTTTGTTCTATGTGTGGTACTGTACTAGTTTCTTTCATTTCATAGGCACATTAAACTTGTGATTGAGGTTCTTTGGTGATAGGAGAGTATGCTCTGCACCCTTATGATGAATCATAAATCTTTACCCTTTGGATTTCAAATGAAAGAAGATAATTGAATCTTCTTGAAATGTTTGTTGGAAAAAATCGAGGTAGGATAATATGCTCTTCACCCTTGAGGTGAATCAAAAATTTTGACCCTTGAGAGTGGATCCATTTTGTGGTAGTTAGTATTCTTTAGAGGGCTTGCTATTGGAAAACTTTAGAGGAATGACCCAAGTGTGGCCAAGAAATTTACTCAACTCTTCTAACCCACTATAAACTCATGGCTATCAAGGACACAAAAACTTGGTAGAAATAGTGTTTGTCTTTGCATAGTGTGATCACTTATGGGATTTATACCATGAGGATATCACTAGGCAAGAATGCTTAAGATGCTTTTGTGACTATGGGGTCTATTACCCATCATAAGGTGGGATGTACCTTAATTGGGTGCAAGAGAAACATTAAAAATGGAAGCCCTTTCTAAACATCCTAGGTTAGTAGCTACCTTATATTTTTGCTCAACATCTTGGTGCAAGGATCAATCCTAGTGGACTACCCAAATCACCCCAAGATTTACATACACCATATGTGTTCCCTTGGTTGTGCTTATGGCACTTCCATGGAAAATCCAACATATTTTGTGGGTAACCACTTGGTACAAGGAAAAGGAGCATCAAGCATGGGCTAAGTTTTTGAGTAATGAACCATGAATTTTAGGTAAACATTACTTGATGTGTTCTCAAATGTGCTAGACCCGTGGAAATCTTTTGAACATAGACATGATGATAGTTTTAGGGATTTTTTTTAAGACCTCACATATGCGTGTATCATGCAAGGTTTATTTGTCCCTTGGTTTATTTTTTGAAGACAACTCCATGTGTCACTTTCTTTCTTAGAAAGAAATTTCTTTTGAAAATAAAACTTTTTATGCTATCAACTATAATCAAACTTTGTCAATCAAGTCAAAACAGCAAGTGCAAACATTTTCTTGTGTTGTTTGCTAAGGGGAGTCTCATCATTTGATTTTTCTTTTCTATGTATCTAGTGCTTGAATATGCTTAAAGTGACTCTTTGGTCTTAGTGTTTTTGTTCCTTCTATCTTGATGGTCTATGATTGCTTTCTATTTATCTTTTTCTGAAATGGTTACCTTGGTTTCTTGACTACACTCTTATGTGGGGAAATTTGTTCGCTTCTCACCCTACTTGCTATATCTACTTGGCTATTTAGATTCTTGCCGAGATCATGACTTGAGACACTAGTGTTGTAAGTTTCTTGGAGACTTTCTTGACAAGTCACTTTATTCTATCTTTACTATTTTGGCAAATGAACACTCTACTTCTTTAGTTTGGACATCAAGTTATCTTGTATCACTTCTTAGCTTTCTTTAGTCTCCTTTAGGCTTGATTATCTATCTACTACTATGGCATTCAAACCTTGTGTTACCAAACCTAAACTAAAGCTAGATGATCATGATATCCTCCATGCCACTAAATTTTTTCAAGATCTATATGCTCAATACAAAGAACTAGAAGAGACAAATGATCTTTCTTACCTTCATTTCTCTAACTATATGATAGAAATGAAATCCAAACTTGAGAAAAGATTAGATGAGAAGATTCCATTCTTAAATTAATCTCCCTTAAGACCTTTACATACAGATGGCTCATCTTCTTCAAGTTTTACACATTCTACTCCAAGACATCAAATGTTTTCATCTTCTAGATCTAAAGACCTCCTTAGAGAGAAGGAAAGTGATACCTCCTTTGAGCCTATTCCTAGCTATCATGATGGACCTATCTTTGAAAAATACAATGATGAAGACATGGATGCATACCATTCACTTGAGAAATAAAAAAAGGACTCTAGACATACTTTTGATAGAACTTTTGCTCCCTTGGAAGATTCTTATGATGACACTTTTCAAACACTTCTTGGCGTCAAGCTCATCATGTTACCTAAGTCTATCTCATATGGAAACCCATTCCTGGTTATCTTTTGTTCTTATCATTGACATGATTAGCATAGTACTTTAGATTGCATTGAGCTGAAACATAAAATCCAAGATTTTGTCATGCCCAAAATGCAAGGGAAAAAACACAATTTTTTTTTTTTAAAATATAATTATTAAATAAAGTTCTTAAAGATGAAATGATTGAGATAACATTTTACGTACAGGTTCTCTACATTATGTCTTAAGATTATAACGCGAAGACAATTATATCTTATATGATAAGATTGATATCGATCATTAATTTAAACATATTGTTAATTAGTCTACTAAAATATGATACATGGGACTAACCATCTTAATTAAACCCACTAATATTTACATCTGATACTAACTATCTTTTACAAAGTTAATTTAATAAATCAATTTATTAAAAACCAAATTAACAAGATTCTATTTAATACTAACATCTCTAAAATCTAAGATTTAACTTAAATCTAAATAGAATTTAACTTAAATTAAATACCATATTCAGTTTTACATATATCTAAATCGAAACTAAAAATATTACAAAACTAAATAAATTAACATTAATATATAAACAACTAAATTAATCTAAAAATAAAGCTAACTAAATCTAATATAATTGACTAGTCATAGTTCTAAACTTAATTTCATTTTTAATGTTAAACTAACTTAGTTCTAAAACTAATATCAAAGAAAACTTTATTAACTTTTAAATCTAGCATTATAAAATATCACAACTCTATACTTAACTAATTTAAAACAATATACAAATGAAAAAAAATACTAAACTAACTTAATTTAAAAACTAACTAGACACTAAAACTAACATACAAATTTGCTTTAACAAACAACTTAACTTATCATATAAAAACAACTAAACCTAATAACATCTAACCTACCTACTAACTCAAGCTACCCTACACCCTCCTACATGCAATGTCAACCCACCCCCCGCCCCCCCTCCCCCCCCCCCCCCCCCCCCCCCCATCTAAAAATCAAACTAAGCACTTCCCAAGCACTCAAAAAGGATTGTGCACAGAATGAGAGAGAGGGGACAGGTATGTACCATCCCATCCCCATCTGCCATGAAAAGTGGTGATGGGAAAGGAGTAAGGTGCTAGCATTGTTTTAAAACAAATAAAATTAAATGTAAACCCCTGCAAAGACTCCATCGCTTCCCAAGGAGGGTAAGGTAATCAGGCACAAATTTAGAGTAGTATAGGGTGACATCATCCTTAATGACTAGCAAAAGAAATTGTCAAGTTGACGTGCATGAAGGAAGAGGGAAAGTAATGCTAAGATGGGATGTTTTTAAAAAAAAGTTATTGCATAAAGTTTTATGGGTAGAAAAAGATATTTTATTTTTGAATTTCTTTTAAAACTTTAACATGTATATTATGCTTGATCTTGATTTCATTTTATCACAAAATTTAAATGGAAAGAATATTTAAAATAATATTCTCTATTGCTACCATTCAAAATAAAAAAAAGATCTCTCATACAATTTCCAAAATGATATATGTGCTACTGCAGGTCTTATTCTTATTTTCCATGCATTTGAAACTTACTTGTAGGTTTAAGTCTTGCTATGGAATTTTATAGGATTGGTGTTTTTTAATACATAATGATATTAACTTATCACCTATTATGTATCATGCTCAACAAAATCACTATTGCAAGATCATAAAAACCTACATAAATCTCTTATGAATTTTGGGTTGATAATTTCTATGATCCCTAAATAGTATGCATTTCAATGATACCACATTACATGAAATAATCATATACATATTCATTTAACTATCTATTATAACTGATGGAGCAAAATTAGAATAACATAGTCACTAAACTAGTCTTAAGGCAATTGAGAAAATAAAGAGATTAAAATGATAATTCTCTATTCATTTTGATGGGAGTATCAAAACACACCAAGTTCTTTCCTCTATCGTGTTTTCAAATTTAAGTTTGGATATCTTGACATGATTCTTTCCTACATGTTCTTGCATATTCACTTTCAACACAACCATCCATAAACTAAATCATATCAAACTCAAAGGAGATACCATACATTTACAATTTGAATCTTGCATAATTGAACATCATTCTTTCATCTTATCTTTGATACACATTCATATGACAACATAGAATATGAAAATTTTAAGAGAAGCAAAAATTACTCAATCACTTATTTTATTAACAACCTGATTCAAGGGCTCATCCGAGAAAGAACTAGGAAGAAAACCCGACGTCGTGGCCACTACAATCAAAATTGAATTTACAAGTTACATAGGATCTCAATCCCAAATTTCAACAATTTAATCAAATTTTCTTCATGACCCTAATCAAGGGATTTATAATGTTTTCTGCAACTCACTTCTAGAACCATGGAGGAAACAAAATCTGATCAGGTGACAACTAAGCATAACCAAGAGACAATCAAACATGCATAATTCATACATGGTTTACACAATAGGATTCACAATGAATCAAAACTAGGGAAAGGTGGATTCTTCCAACCAGGAGAAGTCAAGCAAAACACCAAAAGATGTCCAATCGGGGCTATAACCAAGAACTTCTGTTCTTCCAATTCAACATACCAAAATCATACGAGGTTTGTGCTGATGGGTAGGGGCCCATAACACCCTATCCTTTCTCCCTCTTCTCATCCTGAGAATAGACTCTACACTAGTTGGAGTTCAACTAAATAGACCTTTCCATAAATTGGTCACTTCTGCCCTCTCCAAGGGTGAGTAATACAAAAACACCCATGAAAGGAAAATCTCAAAATTGCAAACATAAACATGAAAGGAAAACAACCAAAATAACATGGTTTTCAAATCTTCCCAGCATACCCACAACCATACAAACATTGAAACAATAACAAAGTAGCATGAGCATGAAACACAACATAAAAATTGAATAAGGGAGATGACAATTTCCTACCTTCACAAAGAGGTAATGGCAAAGAACAAGTTTGATTAGAGTTTCCACTTCCTTCCTTCAATCTTCAAAAATCCTCTCTAAATGTAGAGATTGGGTAACAACCTCCACTAGCCCAATGAAGGCCTCTAAATAAGCCTCTAACTCAACCACCCAAAAAAAGCAATAATTATTTCCACCCACTAGCAATTCTAGAAACTCCTAACTCAACCTACACTATGGTTAAATCCTAAGTGGAGATGAGGTGAGGTGACTCAAGATAACCATGGTCAATTTTCGCACAAAGGCAAAAAGAGACTTTTTGAGTGACCTCAAAAGTCAATAAAAGGGGCTTACAGGTTGGAAAAGACCCCTAACCCATACCCATACCCTTTGGGTATAATTATATCATGTTTTAAGCCTTAGGAAAGAGGTTTAGAGCCAAACAAAATCTAGGAATAAAATATGACCATCTAACTATTCTAACATTGCAGATTAGACACTAATCCAGATAAAGGGATGACTAACCTCGATTAAGAACCCAATTAGCAAACTGACACCAACTAAACCAACTTGGGTCCAAAGGTTAAACAACTAACCCTAAACATCACACCAAAGCACATCAACATTTTACGAGTGTTAAGCGACACTAAAAGAATATAATTGCGAACATTAACATTCACTGAACAAAGAAGATACATACATATATCTCACAATACAATACGTGAATTACGAACAACAACATTTTCAAAATTAGCATAGAGAGATCAGTTCTATTCTTCCGCAGGGTTTTCTCAACTAAATATCTGCACACTCATTACACACATCAGTAGTCTCATAAAATCACATGTACATAAATGTATATGTATCAGAAATTTACATAAATTAAAACATACATCAATAAAGGTTTCTTCATCCTACATAATTCTTAACCATTTAAAATATCTTAAATCAAAGTCTCAATCCTAGATTTACTAATTTCATTAATATACATATACATGAAACATTGAATGACAATCATCAAATATATCTGAAAGTAACATCACACAACATGAAATAATAAAGTATGTTCTAAGCATCAGATAATGTCTCAACATCTCAATTCATGAATATCAAAATAATAGTAATGTATCACTATGCTACGATGGGTGGGGGCAAGGCCTCACATCCTCCCCCACTAGGCATGGACTTCCTCCTAGAGTTCATCAAAAAGGTACGGGTACTGAGATCGCATCTGCGCTGAATCCTCCCATGAAGCTGTGACCTCATCGTAACAATCCCATTGGACCCTAACCTGGTCTAGCTCTCACCCTCGAAGTGCTAGGGTTTGTTGGGCAATAATGCAGATAGGCTCCAATGCTAGCTGTCCATCTGACTCCTCCTATAAAGCATCCCAATCTATAATATGAGACTCAGCATAAATGTATCCTCTAAGTACTAAAATATGAAACACATCGTGGATGCATGATAGGCTAGGTGGAAAAGCTAAATAGTAAGCAACAGGTCCTATCCTCTCTAGGATCTCAAATGGCCCAACAAACCAAGGTGCCAACTTAGAGCCCTTTCTGAAATGAATCAAACTCTTGTGTGGTCGCACCCTCAAGAACACTCTATCACCAACCTGATACTCTCGATCTATCCTCTTCGCATCAGCATACTTCTTCTGCCTATCTTGTGCCTCCCTCAAGCATTGTCTAATCAAGGTCACCTGCTGCTCCATCTCCTTTACTAACTAGGGACCAATAGATACTCGATCCTTGATCCTATCCCAACTCAAGGGTTTCCTACACGGTCTCCCGTACAAAGCCTCATAAGGTGGCATACCTATGGAAGAATAATACCCATTATTATAGGAAAACTTGATAACATGTAGGTATTCCTCCCATTTGACCTGATGGTCCATCACGTACATACGTAGCATGTCCTCCAAAACTTGATTCATTCACTTGGTCTAGCCATTGGTCTGAGGATGGTACACTATACTAAAATTGAGCCTAGTGCCCAAAGCTGACTGCAACTCTCTCCAAAATGAAGAAGTGAACAATGAGTCTCTATCAGATATGATCTTACAGGGAACACCATGAAGTCTAACAATGTCCCGCAAGGACACCTAGGATATATCTTGTGCTATGAATTTGGTACACATGGGTGAGAAATGGGCAACCTTGCTCAATGTGTCAACTATCACCAAAATGGCATCATGGTGACGAGATGACATAGGAAGACCCACAACAAAATCCATAGATATAGTGTCCCATTTCCACATTGCAATCTCATGCAGCTGGAGAAGCCTACCAAGATGACATTGCTCTGCCTTCACCCTCTGGCACTCAAGGCATCTCGCAACTAAGCTAGCAATCTACACTCTCATGCCTAGCCAGTGATACAGCTGCCTCAAATCTGCATGTAACTTCTTAACACTGGGGTGCGCTACATAAGGTGCTCTATGAGCCTCAAGTACAATGAGCTCACGCAAACCCCCAATGGAAGGTACATACATACATCCCCTATGCCACAAAAGTCCATTGGACTCCAAAGAATACTCTGCAAACTTCCCTTCCAAGGGTCTCTGAGAATGTACTAACTAACTAACTTCTGCATAAAGCTCATCAGCTGGTAAGTGCTGCAAGATCCGCTCTCTCAAGTCAGTGCAAGTAGTCATAGATGAAAGCACATGGTGCCTTCTACTTAAGGCATTTGCAACCACATTCTCCTTTCCCTTGATGTAATGAACATCAAAATCATACTCACACAGGAACTCCATCCACCTTCTTTGCCTAGCATTAAGGTTCGGCTGATAAAATATGTACTGCAAGCTCTGGTGATCGGAATGAAGCTCGAATCTATGACCCAAAAGAAAATATCGCCATCTCACCAAGGCATGAACCACTGCCGCTAGTTCTAGGTTGTGAGTAAGATAATTGAGTTCATGAGTCTTCAACTTCCTAGACTCAAAGGAAATAGGTCATCCTTCCTGCATAAGGACTGCCCCTAAACCATCTAAAGATGCATCGGTGCACACCAAAAAATTTGCAATAGGATCTAGTACTGCAAGAATCAGTGCACTCATGAGGGCTCTCTTGAGCTCTTCAAAAGTTCTACCACACTTCTCTTTCCACTCATACTTCTTCTCCTTTTTCTAAAGAGATGTGATGGGGTGTGCCAATCTAGAAAATCCTAAAATGAAGCGTCGGTAATATCTTGCTAGCCCCATAAAGCTCCTCACTTCAGTAACACTGGTGGGTGTTGGCCAATCCATGATAGCCCTAATCTTTGATGGGTCTACTGAGACACCATCACCTGATATGACATAACCCAAATAATGTATCTCAGGTCTGAAGAATGCACACTTCGACAAGCTACCAAACAACTGATTCTCTCTTAGCCTCTACAATACCTATCTCAAGTGCTCTTCATGCTCTCTCTCATCATGAGAATAAATCAAAATGTCATCAAGAAACACAACCACAAACTTATCCAAAAAGGTACGAAATACTCCATTCATGAGGCTCATGAATATAGCTGGAGCATTTGTAAGGCCAAAAGGTACCACGATGAATTCGTAGTGGCCATACCTAGTATGAAAAGCTGTCTTGGGGATATCACCATCCACAATCCTCAACTGATGGTAACTTGACTTTAGGTCAATCTTTGAAAATACTCGGGCACCCTGCAACTGATCAAAGAGGTCATCAATTCTAGGAAGAGGATATCAATTCTTGATGGTCACCTTGTTCAATTGTCGATAATCAATACACAACCTAAGTGATCCATCCTTCTTCTTGACGAAGATCACTTGTGCACCCCAAGGTGACACACTAGGTCGAATATGCCCCTTCTCTAAGAGTTCCTCCAACTGAGCCTTTAGCTCACTAAGCTCATGAGTAGTCATCCTGTATGGTGCTCTTGAAACCAGCTCGGCTCCTGGCACTAGGTCTATGCAAAAATCCACTACTCAAGGTGGAGGCATACTAGGAAGCTCTGAAGGAAACAAATCTCCAAACTCTTGAAGGATTGAAAAAGCATCAAGGGATGGCTCCCTTTCTGAATCTTCCTCTCTATCACTAATAGTGATAGCAAACAACTGACAAGTCTTTCGCATGCACCATCTAAGCTACATAGCAGAAATCATACGAAGGGACACTGGCCTCTTCACTCTGAAGATCTCCCTAGAGATACCCTCATCATCCACACATTCCACCCTCTTCTGTCGACAATCCATCTTGGCACTGTGGGCATAAAGCCAATTCATGCCAAGAACAACATCATAAGAGCCTAGAGGGGTAATGCATAGATCAGTCCTAGTGGACATGTCTCCAATCTACATCTGACAACTTTGGACCATTGAATTAACTGACACTCTGGCTCCTAAGGCTAACTCTACTTCCCAACTAACATCCTGTCTAACTGCCACTAGCTCGCAATGCTCCACCACAAATGGAGATATAAAAGAGTCAGTAGCCCCGAAATCAAATAAAATTGCAACCATATGGCCCTGTATAATACTTGTAGCCTCAATAATTGTTGCCTGATGCTCAGCCTGGCGGTTGTCAACCACTGCAACAACTCTATGGGATCTACCCATGTCACCAACTATCGGCTCTAAAAAAGCCCTGCTTTGACCACTGGAGGCCTGTCCCTGTGAACACTCCCTAGCTATATGACCCATGCCACCACAAGTGTAGCATGGTCTGCAAGTATAAGATCGTGCACCCTGTGACCTAGACTGCTCTAGGCCTCCTGACCTACTAGATCCACTATAACCACCCCTAGAAGACTATTGAGTCTTCACTGACTGAGACTGTGGGGCCTATACTTTTTGATCCTGCCTAGGTCCTTGTGACTACCACTGCTTGTGCTTGGAGCCCTGATAACCCTGAGAAGGTTTCTGCTGCTGCTATAGGGGTTTTGGCTGCTGAGACTGTTGCCCCTTAGAGGACCCTGTTGTATAGTTCTGATTCCCTTTCCAAGGGGGTTTCTGTTGGGAGGAGTTTCGGTTCTGAGACCGATCTCGTGACTCCTACCTACCTCAAGTATCCTCAGCAACTAGTGTTATCTCCACTTCCTGTCTAAAGGTAGTAGGGAATGCCATCCTAACTGGGCCCTGAAGTGAGAAATTTAGACCCATGATAAAGCGATGCACTCGTAGTTTCTCATCCTTCATGTATTCCACATAAGGAAGGAGCTCAAGAAACCTGCTCTTGTACTGAGCCACTGAAAGGCCTCTCTGATAAAGAGAATGGAACTCCTCTATCTGTTTCTGCCAAAAATGCTCTGACAAGTACCTCTCCAAAATCTTTCTAGGAAAGATTCCCATGTAAGGGTGTCCATCCTCACTCCACCTATGATCTCCTCCTAATGCCAATAGTTGGAGGCATCCCCTCTCAATTGATGAACTGCTAGGCATGCTTTTAGATTACTCCCATAAGGGCGTAACCCAAATCACTATTGTAGGCTCTATAACCATGCCTCTACTAGTGAACCCTCAATGGTACTAGTGAACAATGGTGGTCTGAGTTGAATCAATTCCCTGATGTCATCTCCTACATGTCTAAGAGGTCTGTCAAAAGGGGGTCCTCTCTAGTGTATGGACTCTTCCTTGTGTTCACCCTGACCCTCTAACTACCTCAGTGGGGGACTCCTAGTCCTCTCTCTGACTCTGGGCCTGCCTTCTCCGGGTCCCGCTGCTTCCACTACTAGAATTTGCTGAACTGGCTGAGCTACAGGTACTACTCTCTGCTGAACTACACTGATCAAAGTTTGAAGTGCATCTATAATATCCTAGTTTGGGTTTGGTGGTGGTGGAGGTGGTGGTGGTGGAGGTGGTCCATCCTCTTGTCCTGCTCTACCACCCTTAGCCCTATGACCTCTGCCTCACCGGCTAAGAGTAACAGGCAGCATCTACATAATTAAAAGCTTGAGTTAAGTTTAGGAAGCACAATGGTTTAAGGTTCCTAGTGTTGAAACCAGGCTCTGATGGATCTTATTGATAATGGAATTATTGATACCTCTAATGACTCATGTGATGAGGATACTTTTCTTGAGAAAGATCATATTAATGAACCTATGTCTAGTGATAGTTTGCTTGATACACCCACTTCCTCCAACACTCATGCACCTCCCAAAACTTCAAATCTTTCCAATGTACCTCTATCAAATAAAGAACCTAATGCTTTTCACATACACTATGCCTATCCTCAAGGGCTACCTCTAAAAGAAACTAAAGCTAACATTTACTTGGCTGCAAACCTTTTCCATGCTACTAAGGTTAAAAATCCAAGAACTACTCCATTCACTCTTCATTCTCCCTTGTCCTTAGAAGTGGCTCCATGTCAAGAAGACTCTCAAAAAGAAAAATCTATAAATTTAAGGAAAGATCAAGATGAAGCACCCTTTCATCTCTTTCAAGATCTTTCTCCTCCATATCCTATATCTTATCCATCTCCTAAGTATGATGAAGACACCACATCCACTATCTTCCCTGAACTTACTAAAAATTATGAAATTTTTTTATCTTCCTATGCTATTCAAAGTTACTTTTCAAGATCAAAGCATCCCCTCATGTTCTACTTCTCTATATCCACTTCAAAATTGTGTTCAAACATCAAATGCTCATATTAAAAAAATTTCTCCTATCAAAGCTACTTATGAGTCTATTGATGGCTTTGACCATATTTCTCACTCTAAATATGTTGATATCCCTTTTCACTATCCATTTGCATATCTAAAGTCTATCCTTGTTCCTTATCCTTTAAAGCTAAAGCATTCAAACCTTCCATATATATTGGGACCTTATGTTCCTTCATCTCCTACATTTTCCACTCCTAGTTTTCCCATCATACCTCAAGATCAACAAAGACCCTCATCCTTAATGAATTTCCACCTATCTATCCATCTAAACTAGTCATATCATCCTTATTCATTCACAAATCCCAAGTATTTTGGAAGCTAGAATAAACATAAGAAACTATTTTAAAATGAAGATCACCATGTCCCATCTAATCAAAATGTGAATGCAAAGAAGAAATTCAAGAGACCACAAAGTTCAACTATTACAAAAGATAAATCGAAGCAAATATGGGTTCCTAAACCCATTATTGAATAAATGTGTTTTAAAGTATCCAAAGGAAAATCTAAAGCTATATGGATTCAAAAGTCTCTTTTGAAAGACTTGAATATTGAAAATACTTAAAATTTGACATTCAAGCTTCCAAAGGCTTCCATTCCATCTTCTTCTAAAAATCCTCCTAAAAATATTCCAAAGCCTTCCATTCCATTCTTTTACAAATATACATCTAAACTTTAAGCTATTTCATCTATGATTTCTCCATCATTCCAATACCCTTCAAGGTGTCTGTCAACATTGACCTTGCCCAATATTTCAGCTAGCCTAATGAAATCCTCTAAAGCTTACACTTACTTTCTATATATGAACTCTTGTCCTCCATATACTCTTCCTACTTCTATTTCTCTTTCATCACCCTATAAAAAAATTTTAGCATACCTTTCTATGGTCTTTTCTTATCATGACTTATCTTTCCTATAGGAGAACTATCTTAATTGAAAAAGCATAAGCCCTTTCTAAAAATTCAAAAAAATAAAAATTAAAAAAATAGAAAAGGAAAAAAATAGAAAAATAGAAAAAATGTAAAAAAGAAAAAGTGCCTTGGTGAAAAACACTTCTTGTGGCACCTTATTAGTAAAATTAAAGAGAAACAAAATTCATCCTATGGTGAAAACTACTTCTTGTGGCACCTTGGATAAGTACCATGATGAAAACTTGGTAAATAAGCATCATGCATAATTCTTCCATCATCCATCTATCCCCTCTTCTCTCTTTGATCTTCACAATGTTGAGCAATCTTTACATATTGGCTATCTTATCCATGATATTCTCTATTATTCTTTCGCATTCACTTATAGCCTCCCTCTTGAGCTTTATTCTTATTTCTCTATTCTAGTGCTATCCTATCTAGTTGACCCCTTGGTCTTGATCACATTAAATAAAGCATGGTTCTCATAGGCCTCCTGGCATGCTTCTTTTGGATTGCATACTTCATGCTATTTGACTTGTTGGCTTTACTACTTATCCTACATGTTATCTTGCTCATTAATTTCATTTCTTATCCCAAACATACTTCATCTAACTATTTCACCTCTTTTCCTAGATTCGGTACTCTTGAGGAGTCAGTCCTTGAGGAACACTTTCTCTTGCTTCATACTCCTTTCTTATCCATCTCTACTTATCCATCAACTTATTGCTCTGTCATGTCCTATATCTTGGTAGGAATTGGGACAAAATGATATGATCTTTCTTAATAGATTAATAATCTCTAATTCATTTTTAAAATCCTAAAAATAAAAAAAAGTCCTAAAAAAATGATCATCTTAGTGAAAACCTAGCAATAGGAACTTTGATATATCACCAAAAAATTCAAAAAATTTAAAATTTTTGAAAAAGGTCCTAAAACATTTTTTTTCCAAGTGGTGAAAACCTGGAAACAGGTGCTACTTGAGACCCTTGCACCTATGTCTATCATTCTTAATCACTCATTTTATTACTCTTCCTAGCTTGGAATTGTTTCTTTTCTTGATGACAAGGGCATTGCTACTTAGCCTATTGAGGTTTTCCTTATGCATTAGGGTTTCTTTGGAAACTCACAAAATAGTGTTTCTCTACACTACATCCCCAACTTGACATCAACTGTTTCTCAACACTTTCTAGATAGATTACCTAAGGTCTGTAAATGTCATGATATTTCTCACTATCATAATCAAGTCTTAAAGAAATGGCCAAGTGACTTAGACGCACATACTTGAACACTTAAATGACTAAGCTATGCTAATCTTTGTCTACTTTATGTAATTTCTACGATGATTCCATTGCTATATGTTACCTCTCTAATAGTTTTTCAAGGATATCATGGACTAGAAGACTAGGGGTGTTGGCTCTTGATTTATTAGATTTAAAAATAACCAAGAAACTAGACCAATACATCTAAGGATAGAAAATTCCTATAATTAATGCACTTAACTATAGTCTTAGGCCAACTACAAGGCTAATTAACTCTCCTTCTTCTTTTTCAATCTCTGCTAGACCTAGGCGGGTGAAACTCAGATTCTTTATATGGTACCAGTGTAAGGCATATAGCTCAATCTAGATAATAGATAAAACCCCTTAATCTTCTACATTTATGCAAGCATTCATGGGTGAAATAGCTAATAATAGAGAAAATAATCCTAATAAACCAAGTGAGGGAAACTCTTTCAACTCTTAAACATAAAGGGAAATATATTCGATTGATAATTTATATCTCAGCATAAACTGGGTATGCAACAACATAGAACATGCTATCTCTTAGCTGACTAGTCCCTTATCCATTGGGCATCAACTAAACCTTAACATACATAGGGATATCCTAATATACTCATATATCTAGACATCTGATCCATCTATCTCACTTGGGTGAACTCACAATAATGGGTTCCACTTTAGTGGGATGAACAAAATTGAATTTTTTTTGGAAAAATATGAAATTCGATGTATCGTATGTTCACTACAAATTACTTAACACGTTCCTAGTGAACATATTAATTAAATATGTTTACTGCAAACATGTCGATATATAATATCGTATGTTTGTAGCCAACATATGTAATTAATATGTTCACTGTGAACACCCCTTGCATCAATTTTTGGCTCTTAAAAACATTGTTTTAACCCATTTACCTCATTTTTTATGGTGAAATTATTCACTTTTGAGGGTTGGAGTGAACATGTCTTCTCTGTCAGCTCGTCAACACCATCCTCTCGCTTTCTTTCAGAATCTTGTCTTCAGGTATCTAAAAGTATTATTATTTTAATGTTTTAAACATTTTTAATGTTCTTAAAGCATTTTTTAATGTTTTCAAAGAATATTTCAATTTTTTTTACATTTTTAATGTTTTGAAAGAATATTTAAATGTTAATTTAATATTTTTATTATTTATTTATATTAAACTTAATTATACTAATTTAGAAAATAGGAAAAATATTATATAAAAAACATTAGAAAACAATTCTAGAAAACATTAGAAAAAATATTAGAAAGATATTAGACAATTTATAATAATAACAAATTTATAAAATAGATTAGAAATTTTATAATAATATAAACTTTAGAAAAAAAATTTAGAAAAACATTAGAATTTAAACATTAGAAAAACATTAGAGAATTTATAATTTAATATAAAATTTTGAAAAACAAATTTTGAAAAAAATATTAGAAAAAGATTAGAAAATTTATAATAATATGAATTTTAGAAAACAAATTTTAAAAAATATTAGAGAAAACATTAGAAAAACACTAGAAAATTTATAATAATATAAAATTTAGAATTTTTTTAAAGAAAAACATTAGAAATTAAATATTAGAAAAACATTTGAAAACATTAGAAAATTTATAATAATATAGTGTATAATTGGAAAACAAATTTAGAAAAACATTAGAAAAAGCATTAGAGAAACATTAGGAAAAGAACATTACATTTAAATATTAGAAAAACATTAGAAAATATATTTAGAAAATAATAATTTAGAATTTTATATTAGAAAACTACAAGAAAAAAAATTAGGATTTAAGCGTTAGAAAATATTAGAAAAAACATTAGAAAAATATTTTAAAGTATTTTCAATATTCATATAAATTTATTAATGTTAATGTATGTATGTTATTGATTTTTTAATACATCTTAATCTTTTATGTTTACGTACATATATTTTTTATTCAAGTATCTATATATGTTATTCATCTTTATGCACCTTAATCTAAACTATGTAATTAACTATATTTAATGGCATACATCTTAAGGGGAGATCCTAAATTATACATAAGAATGTAGATTAAAATATACATATTTTATTTCATAGATATATGTATATATGTTATTGTTAAATGTAGGCATGTATGTTTTTGATATTCATGTTTATGTATATGTCAAACTCATCTTAATGTCTTAATCTTAGAAGTTTAATTAAATGACATATCTTAAATTATACATGTAAGAATGTAGATTAAAATGTATAATTTTTTATTTTGATCATAGATGTATGTATATTTGTTCATGCTTAAAAGTAGATGTATGTACATGTTTTCAATAAATTCACATTTTTATATGTACATATGTTAACTATTGATCTTAATTTGTCTTATAACTAAGTGTAATTAACTATATTTAATGACATGTCATTAGGGGAGATCCTAAATTATACATAAGAATGTAGATTAAAATGTATATTTTATTTCATAAATGTACATGTAAATATGTTCATGTTAAAAATATAGATGTGCATGTACATATGTTTTCAATATTCATGTTTATGTATATGTTATTTTTTTTAATGCCTTAATCTAAATATATAATTAACTATATAATTCAATTACATGTCTTAAGGGGAGATCCTAAATTATACATATATAAGAATGTAGATTAATTTTCATAGGTAAGAATATAACATACAATCATAAGAACATATAACTTATAACATGTATGACCTCAAGAATACATGTTACAGCATTTAATTAATAAAAGTTAATTATAAGATTCTAACATAACTTGAGTATATACAAACATAAAGAATGTACATCATATATTTGAACATGTAAGATTATATATAACTTAAATTTTAACTCTTAAACCTTAATGCTAAAAAATAGTCCTAAATACTAAATCAGGTCATAATCCTAACTACAAAATCCTAATCATAAATTATAACCCCTAATCTTAGATGCTCATCCATAGTTCTCCTAAATCTCAATTTGAACCATAGACCTAAATGATAAACCCCAACATTAAATAGTAAATCATAATACTTGATCCTAACTTTAATTATAAATATTAAAATTGCATGTTAAAATCGCAATCCAAAATCTTATCCCTAATACAAATCCTAACCCTCTAACCATATTTCTAACAATGATGTAAACCCATAACCTAGATCTAACCCTAATCATAATCATAAACCATAAACATTAAACCATGACCCTAAATACTAAACCCTAATCTTTGTACACTAAGATCCTAAAATAATAGATTTAAATGCTAAATTCTAATTCTAAATGAGCTATTTAACTAATTTTAAGTAAGTTAAACCATAATTCTAACACTGATCATAAATGATAAACCCTTATACTAGATGATAAGCCCCAACTCTTATCCTAAATTACAAGCCCTAATCATAAATTTTCTATGCATAAATGTTAACCCTGATATAACCCTAAAAATAATACTAATAGCAATGTTAACTTGGATATATATCCTAACCCTATAAATAATACTAATAGAAATGTAAACCCATACCATAACCCTGATCATAACTATGACCCTAAATCCTAAATGCTAAAGCCTAATACTAACCTAAATTGATAACTATAATTTGTATTCCTAAACTCTAACCATGTTCCTAACCCTAATCATGGTCTTAATCCTAAATCATAGCCCTAACCATAATCCTAACTCTAACCGTAAACCTTAACTAAAATAATTATCCAAACCCTAACCCTAACCATTATTAAAACCCTAACCTAACCAAACCCTAATCCTAACCATTATCCAAACCCTAACCCTAACCTTGATCTTAAAATTTAATTTCTAAACCCAAGATTATAAATGATAATAAATACCCTAAATTATAATCTTGAACTTAATCATAAACTTCATATGCTAAGTTCTCTTATCCTAAATTCTTAACCATGTACCTTTTAATACTAACCCCTAAATTTAATGCTAAATTATGTAAGTTTGTATAAACCCTAATAGTGTCATAATGTCCTAAATCTTACCCTAAAATTCAGCCTAATTATAACCCTTACACTAAAACCCTATTTCAAAACCTAATTGAGGCCTAACTTACATAAAATAAAAACAAGTTGACCCTAATCCTAAATTGTAATAAACTACATTTGAGATACATGCATACATTTAACATGTACATGTACATGAAGTATGACCCTTTTTTTAAATGATATATGTAACCCAACTTGAAACCTAAACCTTGAAACATTATCCTTTAAGAGTAATATAAATAATTTATTACCCTAATTGAGTTCTCTAAGAATACCCCCCCAAAGTATAATAAAATCCTAGAACAATAAATTAACTCTAAGCATAACCAAACTCTCAAATTTAAAGTTATCTTCAACCCTAACTATAAATCAAAGACTTTCCCTCTAATTTGCACCTTATCCTACTTGCTAACCTTAACTCTAATCTTAATTTTCCTTAAATCATAACATTAATTAAACTAATATATATCCCTATTTTAACCCTAACTATAATATAATCTAAACTATAACTATAACCTTTAAACTTGGAACCCTAACATTCATGAACATCTATAGGAAAATTTGGAGATATACATGGAAAAAAAATCAGTATGATAAAAAATTGAGTGCACGCATGTGCATTTTTTATTTCATAAATCTAAATTATAATTTACTACATCTTTAATTAAATGATATACTATTTTCACTTGTTTGAAAACAACACACATTAGAAAACATTATTATATATATTAATTTTGTGTTATTTCTATTTAACTTGGAAAATATAGAAAATCTAGCTAATTAATTTAACACATTTTAAATTAATAATAAGTAAATATATTATTGAACTTTCTTATTATATACTTGATTGAAAGTTTATTTTGAATATTAAGGTTTAGTATTTAAGGTCATGGTTTAGCATTTATGATTTATGATTATGATTAGCGTTAGATCTAGGTTATTATAAGCCCCAACCCTTATCCTAAATGATAAGCTCTCTTATACTAGATTGAAAGTTTGTACAAAGATTAGGGTTTAGTATTTAGGTTCATGGTTTAACATTTATGATTTATGATTATGATTAGAGTTAGATAGGTTATGATAAGCCCTAACACTTATCCTAAATTATAGGCCCTTATATTAATTGTAAATGGTAAATCCTTATACTAGATGATAAGCCCCAACCCTTATCCTAAATTATAAGCCCTAATCATAAATTATTTTGAATAAATTATTGTTAAAATCTAAGTTTATTTTGAATAATCATAAATCTAAGTTTACTTATATTAAATTTACTTATTATATTTACTTATTATTCATTAAACATGTGTTAAATTAGCTAGATTTTTTATATTTAGCTTATAAAAATAATGTGCAATGTCATAATATATAATTTATTTATAATGTATTTTAAGAGTACTTGGTATACTTAGCCAATTTTTAATTTTATACATATATGCATTCAATCATATATATTTAAATTTTATCAAATCATATATATATATATATATATATATATATATATATATATATATATATATATATATATATATATATATATATATATATATATATATATATATATATATATATATATATATATATATATATATATATATATATATATATATATATATATATATATATATATATATATATGTGCATGGTACAGATTATCTAGGTCCATGTGTGATGTATGTTCAATTATGTATGTATAATTTTTAATTTTAAAAATAAAAAATTGTGTGTATAGTAGACAATTTAGCTCTTCATACATTTCTACAGATATGGCTTCACACGATCAGCTTGATGTGGCTTCTGCTATAACACAAGTTGATGTGGTTCTTGTTGTAACACCTGATGCAATTCTTGATCTAGCTCCTCATGCACCCCATTGTGTTGCTCATGGTGGGGCTTGTGCTATAGCTTGTGGTGGTGCACATGGTGTATCTCGACATAGGGCTTGTCATGCAACTAGTGTTGCAGCTCTTGGTGCGGCTCCTAGTGTGGCTCCAGGTGGTGTAGGTCCTATCGTGGCTCCTAGTATGGCTCTTGTTCTAGGTTAGGCTACACTTATAGCTCCTACTAGAGTTCCTACTATACAACCTCCACACATTGATATTGATTCTTTATTTGTATTTTTAGAGCATGAGGTTGGTAGACTATAGTAGTCTATATTGTCCTCTAATGATGTTCTTTATAGAGACACATGTGCTATGATATGTAGGAGTTTATAGGATTTGACAGCTAGATTTAGAGCCCACCATTCATTTACTCCTACCATATTAGCTTCTATATCTAGGGATCTTAGGTTTGAGGTTTCAGGAGATATGAATTTGAATGATGTCAAGAGGGTAGCCCCCAAAGATGGCATCTAGAGAGAGCTCTTTCAAAGATATGAGGGAGCACAAATTAGGGTGAGAGGCTACAGACTCACATGATTTAGAGATATCCTCAATTTTTAGCTGCACATGGTCATTATCCTAATAATGACTAGATACCCCTTTATTTTGCACAAAAGTTGTACGTTGAGTTCTATATGGGGCTCAATGTCAACTACTTGGATATTCTTGATTATTGCAAACAAGGGCATGGTTAGATAACAGATTGTGACCAGTATCATAGTGCACAACATCTGCCACCTCCAGATGTTAGATAGGTTGTTGGACAAAGGTTGCCTTCTATGACTCCTGCACGTGCCTATTGCAGATAGAGTTGCCATTGCTTCCTAGAGGGGAGCAATTGACAATATTGGGCATATTACATCTACAATCTCTAGTATCACTTCAAATTCTATTGGTCATTATCTTCATAGTCAACATCCTTGTCCACCTGATTGAACATCTTTAGAGGCATCTAGTAGCACTTCGGGCACCTCCTTTGATGATGCATATAGAGTTGTTGGGCTACCACTACTAGGTGATATTCATGGCCTTTCAGGATAGTAGACACATATGGATATGTCACTATATTTTTTGGAGGATATATTGTACATTATCAAGTATATTTTTGATACATCGAGGATTCTACTATACTCGATGATGGATGTTGTTAGACAACATCAAAGCCCCAGCATAGTTCCACAAACATAGGCTGCCACACTAGTGATAGATGATACACTTGTGTGTTGCTCATAGCATTCGACACCAGGCTCACCATACTCTAAAAGTGACTTAGGCATAGGAGTTGGAAGTGTCTGGATCACAACTAAGGATCTTGATGATTTCGGTGAGCAGTTATGAGGCCTATCTAAGATTGATACTAGTTTGAGCTTGGGTATTTCATCATACATGGACTTGTTGTTCCAACCTAATAGCACTAATTCTACACCATTATCCAGTTGGTTACACAGTCCACTTCACTCAAATTTACTAGTAGTTGGACATGGTGCTAAGGGTGGTTTAGTAGGTGTCAGAGTTTCAAGCTTAGGTGCATCAATAGATGACATGATGGAGTTTTTTTAACATCCTCCACCTCCGAAGACCTAGGTACATATATAATTTATTTTTAATTTTAAATATATATATGAAATTAGAAAATATGTTCATTTATTTAAAAATTTAGGTCTAATATATATCTAGATATTTATTTTAATCTTTGACTCATAATAAATCATGTAGGCATAGGTCATTAAGCAAATGGTTACATGTACTATTGGTTCAGGGCATCATGTACATGAGAGAGAAGATTTTTATCATGCCTGACCACTACTTTAGGATTTTTTACAAATTAGGACCTTGTGTTATCAGATTCCCGTCAATTGTTATGTTTGTAATGCTGAAGTATTTGGTTATATTATTGTCTTTGAATGATGAGACTGATGTTGAACACATTTTCTATTTTGAACTATGTTGTTAATAGTGAATGTAATTTAGGATTTTGTGATTTGAATTGGCATATAAATATTTGCATGTTGATTGGGTATCGATTATGTTTATAATGTTTCAAACTCATTGTATAATACATTTTGTTTCTTATTGTATGATTAACTTGATGTTGCAAATAAATTTAAATGGTAATATGTTGTATGCATTTAGAATTCTTCATTATACTTTCATATACATAACTATAAAGGGATTAAATACTTACATTGTGTATACCCTTGAGATGGTTTTGTTTTCATGACTCATATTAACTTGTTATTTGAGGGAACCGCAGTTTGCATTTCACACACACACACACATAGAGATATATATATATACATATATATATATATATATATATATATATATATATGTGTGTGTGTGTGTGTGTGTGTGTATATATATATATATATGTATATATGTATATATATATGTATGTATATATGTATAGATATATATATACATATATATACATATATACATATATATATGTGTATATATATATCTATACATATATACATATATATATATACATATATACATACATATATATATATATATATATATATATATATATATATATATATATATAGTTAAAAGGGTCTAACACCTTAAGTGGAGGTTGGCATATGCATTTCTATTTGTTTTTAAAAAGGTTTAATTACCTCTTAAGAATTAAGGTAACCCTAAATGGGTATCGATTGCAATAAAGGAGGAAAACATATTCATTTTGTTGGAAGCCAAACATGGCAGTGGCTTTGTAACCATCTGGTGCACGACCTTGTGTAGTATCGCAGTTGAATTGAATGCTAGTTTATGAGGATTGATGGCATTAAGGGTTTGGTTAGCCATTTCTTGTTGTGAGTCAGGTTTTTTGTAAAATGTGGGCTAAAAACTAGGCTGCATTGCACTGCTTGGCTTAACATTTGCAATCTTGTTGCTGAGGTATCAGCATAATGTTGGTTATTATTGGGATTCTTCTACTACATCCCATTGTGAAGTCATTTGCGAATTGTTATGTGTCAGTTGTGTGGAGATTATTATCAATTTGATTCAGCATTTGGGGCTTTGGCATCGAGTTGGATTGCAGAGCATTTTCCATCTTCAGTTTTCACGTAGGGGCAATTTCTTACCCTACTCTCTCTTTCTGTTTGCAATTGCAATGTTATTTCAATTGGCATGTTGTAAATGGTTATGAGTTTTACATATTATGTATCGACACTCAAGGATTGATATGTGTAGAGCATGGCACTGTGTGCAATGCTTAGCCCTACATATACCCATCTTTGAATGTGGATTTATGGAGAAATTAAGTCGGTGTTGCTTTATGTATATATTTGATTGGGCTTTGCCCTAACCATACAGTATTTCTCCGAGTTGAACCCAATCGGGACTTCATGTCTATGATAGCATGTGTGCAAAGTGTTTAAGATTTTCTTATGGGTGGTCAGCTTTGACAGGGTCGAGCTCTGTAGAACCCATATCTTAAAATATTTAGATATGAAAGGTTCGGCCACAGTCACAAGCTTAAATTTGGTTGCAAACTCATGACTGATTAGGGCATAGATACTTTGTTTTATGATATAAATGGTTAAAATGAGGGTTATGTTATTGTTTTAAAGGAAAACAATATGTTCAAATCTTTTAGATTGGTTATTGTATAGTAAAATAGTAACTTAGTGAATAGTTTTGACATTTAATGGTAATGACATTTTGTCAAATGGTTAATAGGTAGCTTGAATTAAGAAGAAAATCTTCTGCAATAGCATAGTTTACCCATTAATTTATTATAGAAATCGAGTCTTATTTAACTAATTTTTTTGTAGTATAATTTGCAACTGAATAAGGCATTATTTTAAACAAAGACATTGATAGATGTTGTTCTATCACTAGGGTCATTATGTGAATAGCTAGTGAGCATCTTACAGTTTTGGGATTTTACATCTTAATCATTTTTAGTTATTGATATAATGTAAGTTACATTGCATGTTTGTGAGTCGTATTTTAAATTGAATTAGATATTTTATTTTAAATGCTGATTGTAGATATAACTGGGTGGTGTCTTATTGTTAAATAGAGGTAAAACTTCAATAGACACTTGGATATTCAGTAACATTGTAGATTATCTCTTGTTAAGAATTGATTGTACTTGGATTTAGTAATGTTTGATTTTACTATGAGGTGTTTTAATAAGCAGTTACAGATTGTTTTGAAATAACATGTTTGAAACAGAATCTTGTTTTATAAAGATGTATTTTTGTTCTTAAATGAAATGGAAAGTCATTTTAAGTTATGAGATGGATTATGATATATGTTGGTAAAATGTCATTTAAAAGAAAGAATATCATATGTACATTGTATTATTATCTTGGCCAATTTGAAGGAATAGCTTAGTTTGTTATAACAGTAGAGATAAGTAGTATAGTACTGTGACTGGTAAATATCGTTAAACTGATGTAACAGTTTAATTATATTTACGAGATCGTAATATTATAGTATTTATTTTTGTTGTTATAATAACTTGAGTTTAATTTCAAAGTTTGGTAGTAAAAGATGAGATTTTAAAAGATGAAGAATGTAATGTCATGTGAAATTCGACTGTTATTCATTGCATGTGCATTCTTAGAATATCTGATTGATGTGTATTTTAAGGATTGCTGTAATGAACATATATTGAGGTGGTTGAATATCAATTTATCCTATTTATTTAATTAATTTAGTGATAATTTTTAAAATTATTTGGGTGGGTTAATTACTATACACTCGAAAGTGTCACACTCTAAACCGTTCTATCCAAATGATTCCATGAGTTGGAATACTTAGATGCCGGCTTAGAGCTCCCAATCCATAGAGTGCAAGAGAGTGTATTTCAAGTTCAAGGGCTCTTAGATGAGCCTTAGAGATATGCTTCCTGCTAGTAAACCATGCAATGGGAGGTTCCAAAGACAAGATGCAAGAATGCAAATGTCTCAAGGAGTTCCTCAAGAATGCAATGCAAATGAAAATTAAGCTAGAATGAGATGCAAAGTGGAGCTATGCTAAAACATGTATGAGAGTGTTACAATACCATTATTAAGCTATGTGAGATTAAGCTACATGTAAAAATGAAAGCTAAGCTAAGATAGAATGCCATGAATGAGAGAATGTAGACAAGAAAGAGAAGTTCTCCACAAAGCTCCAAAGAAACCTATTAGAAAACCTGCAGCATAACAATATTAAAAAATGAGGATGAATTGAGGGGGAAAGCTCTCTCCCTTTTAAAGATGTATGGATAGTAGAGATCAAGATGAAGATGGTGGATGATCAACGGTGGAATTTGAAAAGAGGAGTGATCCATGTGCACACACAAGTCAACCAATAGAATAGAAGTTGACTTGTCATATAAGACAAAAGTCACAAAGGCATTTCTTTTAATTGCAAAATAGAAAAAGGACTTTATGTGTGCACTTTAAGTGGGTTAGAAGAATGGGGTCTTTTATTTAATTAAAAGGCGACGTGTTCTTTTAATCAAATAATGAACTTAGGATAGCATAGTCAAACTATAGGTTATAATCAAATAAATTTATTATTAGCAATTTGGTCTAGATAAATGATTGAATTAATTTAGCCAAAATGTTGAAAAGGGGGCTAATAGTCTAGATGACCATTTTTAGGTGATTACATTTGCCCCTCTTTGACTAATGCATGATCAATCTGGGAACACATTATGTCAAAGAAAATAAAAAGCCAAGTAGGCAGTGATAGATATAGATATCTAATTTTGAAGAATGAAATGTAGAAAAAGATAGCAAGTCCTAAATGGATAGCCTAATAGCAGTAGTACTGAACACTCAGAAAATATGATGTCAGAATTCAAGAAGAATGCTAACACTTAGAAAAGCAGATAGAGTGAGAGCAAGTGAGAAGATCAAACAGTTGCTCCTAAGCAGTGATAGAGTATTTCTGCCCCCTCGGGATCGAAATGGAAATGAGGTAAGGGGATGCAAAAATTGGCTAGAAATGAGAAAATTAGAATATAGAAATGTCCAAGATGATAGATAGATGATTAGAACCAAATAATGACTATAAGAAACTGATAAAATGCCCCAGTTTGACTAGAGTTGACCTTGAAGGATATAGCATAAAAATTAGGTCGAAATGAGTAGAAAGGTGATTTTAGACATGAAACAATGAATTGAAGTAGATATGAAGTATGGAAATGATGAAGACATGAAGAAATGAAGATGCCCCAGTGATGATTCAGAGATTAGACCTCAAAAGGTCAGCTAACTGCTCAAAAGAAAGTAGAATTTTAAAAGACAATTTTGACCATCAAGATGAACTCGAATTTGGATTTCGATCCCAAAAATGAATTTACGAGGTCAAAAATTTATATAATGTGATGATAAGATAGAAAAGAGATGAAGTGAAAGATTAAGAAGGTGAAAAGACATGAACAAGAAGAAAGTAAAGAAATATATGAAAGCAGTTAGCTAATATGTCCATGAAAAGATGAAGAGAGAGCTCTCCCCATATGTAAGAATGCAAGACTAAGCTAGAAAATGAACCTAAAATGCAAGCTACTATGCAAAGTGGTTTACCAGAAAGAAGTGCATAACATTTAGACTCTTAATTTCATCATTGAGCATTTATTAGGGACATCATGAGATCATACAACCATCACTAGTATAACTATGAGGATATGAATATGATTGAGATTAGATAGGTATGTGGAAATCCAATCTAAGCATCAAAGACATGTAAGTCAAGATAACTACATGATTAGATTCCCTAAGTTTAATTTAGCAAGATTACACTTGTATCAAGGCATAAGTGCTAGGATAAACCCTGAGTGCGGTCTTGCGAAATAGTCAAGGATGATACATTTATAAGTCAAAGTGTTGAATAGGACAAGCATGAATGCTTACAACACTATATTCAAACAAAGTATACCCACAAGCAGAAATCAAGAAGACATGCCCCATGACCCCAGTCTTCGAGTCAATGACATCCTTGAAAGACTATTAGGAAGGGAACACATGGCAAAGAAATCATCATAGACAACACACAAAGTAGATAAAGATCAGCATAGCTCAGTTGTTTAAGTGTTAAAGTACGTGTGTGTAAGTCACTTGGCCATTTCTTCTAGACTTGATTCTGATAGTGAGAAATATCGCAACATTGGAGACCGTAGGTAAACTATCTATAAAGTGTTGAAAAACACTTGATGTCAAGGTGGGGGAAGTGTTGAGAAACATTGTTTTGTGATTTGTCAAAGAAACCCTAATGCACAAGAATACCTCAATAGGCTAAGTAGCTATGCCCCCGAGACAAGGACAAGAAACAACTCCAAGCCAGGAAATGTGTAGCGAAGTGGATGATTGAGACTAATAGACATAGGTGCCAGGGTTTCAAGTAGTGCCTGTTTCCAAGTTCTCACCACTTGATAGATTTTTTTGAAGACTTTTTTTTCAATTTTTTTGTATTTTTGAATTTTTGAATTATTTTGGTGATACATCAAAGTGCCTATTGCTAGGTTTTCACTAAGATGATCATCTTTTCAGGACATTTTTTGATTTTTAGGATTTTTTCAGGATCATGGCTATATACAAGATAGCTGAGCGACAAGCTGCTAGGTATAGAACTTCTTCAAGTGTAGGATGTTGATAGGCTCTGCATGTTCTTCCCCCTTTGAAGTAGACAACTGATAAGCACTAGACCCAAATACTGTTGTGATAATGTAAGGACCCAACCAGTTAGGTTCAAATTTCCCTTTCTGCTCTCGATGTTCTTGATTTTTTGGATTCTCTCTAAGCACGAGTTCACCAACCTACTCATGAGGGTGAACCTTCTTGTTATATTATGTAGACATGCACTTATGATAAGCTCTCATGTGATCAAAAGCAGCCTTACGACGTTCATCAAGAGTCTTTAATTCCTGTACTCGCATAGCTCTATGGTCTTCATCAATTATTAACCCATGTAAGGAGACGTGCAAGGAAGGTATCTCAACTTCTAACGGGAGAACGGCCTCAGAGCCATAGACTAGAGAAAAGGGTGTAGCCCCTGTAGGAGTATGAATAGAGGTTCTATAGGCCCAAAGTGCCAAATTTATTTGCAAGTGCCAATCTTTCCCAAACTTGTGAACTGTGCGGTGTAGGATTTTTAGCAGTGTTTTATTAGAGGCCTCAGCTTGGCCATTCCCTTGGGGATAGTAAATGGAGGACCAGTGTTGCTTAATTCAAAACTTTTTGCATAGCTATTTTAAGTCCATATTCTTGAACTGTCCTCCATTATTTGTAACAATAGAGGATGGGATACCATATCGGCAAATGATGTGATTCAGTATAAATAGGGCAACATGTTTTCCTATAGCAGCAGATAATGGTACAACTTCAACCCATTTAGTGAAATACTCTGTTGCTGTGATGATGAATTTATGACCGCTAGATGAGCTTGGATGAATCTTTCCTACCAAGTCAAAGGCCCATTGCTGAAATGGCCAGTATGTCACAGAAGGGATTAATTCTCGCCCAAGAGCATGTATCAAGTTGCCATGGAGCTGACATTTCTGGCAAGACTTTGGATAGCACATAGCATCAGCTTGCATGGTGGGCCAGTAATAACCTATCCTAAGCAGTTTTTGGGCAAGTGCAAGGCCATTAGAATGTGCCCCACAAATGCTATCATGGACTTTGACAAGTGTCTTCTCGGACTCTTCTAGCTCTAAACATCTAAGCAACGTTTCGTCTAGAACCTTCCTATACAAGTCACCAGAGACCAAAGTGTAGTGCGAGGCATTACGAAGGAGTTGGCATTTTTGGTTGTGCGTGAGGGTTTTGGGAATAAACTGATCATGTAGGTAGGATAAAATAGCTGCATAGCGGGAGGAATCATGACCCACAATAGTGTAGATCACCTAGTTATCTGAGGAATCATAGGCTAGATGATGCAATTCTTCCACCAGGAACTCAAATCACGATTCATGTTCTTGTAATTGGAGGATAGATGCTAAGGTGGGCATAGCATCAGCAGCCTTTTTTTCTGCTCTAGGAATTTGTTAGAATGTTACAAAGGTAAAATAATTCCTTAGAGCATCTATCAAATTTTTATAAGGGATCGACTTGCCATCCTTTGTTTGATACTCATTATTCACTTGGTTCACAACTAGTTGAGAATCCCCATAGACGTGTACCTCAGTTATTCGCCATTCAAGGGCCATTTTGATCCCATTTGTTAATGCTTCATACTCTGCAATATTGTTTGTACATGGGAACAATAATTTGTAGGACTTTGGGATCATATAACCATGAGGGGAAACAAACAACACCCTTGCTCCTACTCCCTTCTGTGTATGGGATCCATCAAAAACCATCTTCCATGTTCTATCAGTAATGTTCCAACTAGTCAGTAATCTTCCAACTGGTTAGCTATGGCCTGTCCTTTGATTGCCTTACATTCAACATACTGAATGTCAAATTCGAAAAGAATCATCATCCATTTAGCAAGGCGACCAGCAAGTGCAGCTTTACTTAATAAATATTTCAAAGGGTCTATCTTGGCAATCAAGTGAATTATATGGGCCAACATATAATGCCGATGTTTTTGGGAGGCAAAAACTATAGCAAGGCATGCCTTCTCTATACTTGTATAATTTAGTTCATAAGCCACCAAAGTTTGACTGATATAGTATATGGCTCTTTCTTTACCCGTCTCATCACTTTGGGCTAAGAGTGCTCCTAGAGAAGAATCTGTAGCTAAAATGTACAGAATCAAAAGTTTTCCCAGAATGGGTGGCATCAAAACTAGCGGTTTTGCCAAGTAGCCTTTGATTTGGTCTAAGCTTTGTTGACAATCACTGTTCCAAATGTGGGTAGATCCTTTATGCATATTTTTATTGAAAGGTTGAGCCTTATCAGCTAATTGACAGATAAATCTTTTTATGGATTGTAGCCATCCTTGAAGACCTCTAAGCTGACTCATAGTCTTTGGTGGAGGCATATCCATGATTTCTTGGACCTTTTCAGGGTCACCCTCAATGCCTTTTGCTGAAATGATATAACCTAGAAATTTTTTAGAAGTGACACCAAAGGCACATTTTTTTGGATTCAACCTAAGTTGGAATTGTTCCATACCGTCCAATATCAAGCTAAGGTCTTTGAGATGTGTGTCTTGTTTCTTTGATTTTTCCAATGTGTCATCAACATAGTCTTCCATGTTTTTATGCATCATATCATGAAAGATGGTTTTCATTGCTCTTTGATATGTAGCACCATCATTTTTGAGCCCAAAAGGCATGACATTCCAGCAAAAGGTACCCCATGCACATGTAAAGGCTATCTTTTCTTGGTTTGCTGGAGCTATCTTTATTTGGTTGTACCCAAAAAATCCATCCATGAGCAAGTACATCTCATAACCCGCAGTCATGTCCACTATCATATTGATGTTTGGTAGTGGAAAGTCATCCTTGGGGCATGCTTTATTGAGATCTCTAAAATCAGTACAAACTCGTATGAATTTGTCATGCTTGGAGACAGGTACAATGTTGGAAATCCACTCAGCATAATCAATGGCCCTAATGAAGTTTGCATTCAATAGTTTTTCCAACTCTGTCTTGACCAGTAGAGCCACATGTGGATGCATTTTTCTCAACTTCCGTTTGACAGGCTTGACATCTGGTGAGATTGATAAGTGATGCATGATGAGATCTATATCAAGCCCTAGCATGTTAGAGTATGTCCATGCAAAGTTGACCTTCTTGTCTTGAAAGAATTGAGCAAACTATGTCTTTTCTTTGTTTGACAAAGATTGAGCTACATGGATAATCTGAGGACATTCTTATGTTCCCAAGTTGATAGGCTATGTAGGTTTGACTAGAACTGAAGATCTATCTTGGAAATAGCTTGGCAGACTACCAAGTACCTCATCCGCAAGTGCCTTAGAGAGGTTTTCACCATTAGATACGTCTTTATTTTTACTTTTTTGAGGGTCAGACACCGCCACAATGTGGTTTTTGCCGTCTGATCGCTTATTTTTCCTTTTAATTTTTTGACTGAGGTACTTGATATCCAATTCCATCATGTTAACCGTGGGTTCGCTAGTGGAAGAAATGACAGGTTCAATTGTGTTTAGATAACAAGCGATCTCATAGTCATTTTGGAAAGATCGTATTTCAGGTCTTTGATTTTGGATAGACCAATCTATGAGATCTAGGTAAATTAGTGAGAGTGAGGGAGAATTTTCAATGTGATTGATATGGAAGGAGTCATCTCTAGTGACCTGTGAAGTTGAGCCTATAGAAAATGTCGCAAAACAGTCCAACTCAGGAATAGTCCTAGAGGAACTAGCATGATCCATTGACACATGTTGTGAGTCAAACTCATTCGACCCCATACTAGACCGTTCGACTACATCGGGTTGGGTTGCATAGGCATGAATGACATCCACCCCTAGCTCGCAAGATGCATCAGAGAGGCTTTCCCACTCATACTCATGAGAATCTGTACTTTGACCCCTATCTATGAGATGAGCAATATTCTACCTAATTCATCCTCTATTTATGTCCTCAGAAGTAGACCCTTCTTGTTCTTGTTGTTGGGAGGTAGAAGCTTCTTCATTATTAGCAGTAACTATTTCTTCTCCCCAAAGGAGGGAAGTGAGAGGAAAAAAGTCTTCGTCTTGTGCAGTAGTAGCAATTACAGGAGAGTCATCATCCTCCGATTCACTTGACATGAGTAATCTTCAATTATAGTTTGGTGTATTATTGTCTAGCCCAAAGCCTAGACCAGCGGTGTCTCGAGCATCATGACCTTGAATGTGACTTAAAGGTTCAACTAGAGCATTCTTACAACCAGTTAAGGACCCATGGCCCTGGTAGCCCATTTTTGTTAGAAATTTATAGCCTTTTCCATATTTTTTGGGAGAAATAGGGGTAGTCATTGTAACCTCCTCGTCTTCCTCTTCTCTGTAGATCCAGTACCTAATGGCTTGTTCTTCCTTCTCTGCTTCCAGTGGTATGGAAGATTGCACAAAAGTGCCAAAAAGTGTTATAGCAGAAGCAGAAGACTTCTTTGCAATAGTTGATTTCCCATAAGACTAAGGGGAAATTGGTAAGGCAGCAATAGAGTCCAAAGTGTACTCACCCATACCAAGGCTCATCATTTTCAATTTTTGTTCACATTCTGTGAAAGATGGTGCTAGCTCATGAGAAGAGCGATTGTGTGGGACTAACACTTTGGCAGCAGATAATGTGTTGATAGACATGGAGTTGTCATCGAGGACAACTACTTTAGTACCATTAAAAGGGAACTTAATGCATTGATGGTATGTAGAGGGTACTGCTTGCATATCATGAATCCATGGTCGTCCCAACAACAAGTTGTATGCAAGTGGTATGTCTAAGACTTAGAAAATGACATTCCTCTCAACTGGACCAACTCTAATTGGAAGTACAATAAGACCTTTAGAAGGCCTTTCAACCTCGTCATAGGCCTTTATAGTGATCTTGCGCTTAGGATCGATGGCAAATTCAGACATGCCCAATTGTTGGATTACATTGAACTAAATGATATTTAACCCTGCACCATTGTCTATTAGGACTCGACGGACGCGGGTACGAAAGATTTGAACTTTGATATGAAGAGAAAGGTTATGGGGATGATAGAGAGCTCGGTCATCTTCTTCAGAAAAGGTGAGATAGTGAGGAGAGGAGATGTGGTTCACCATAGCTTGGAATTGTTCCGCATCAATATTTGTGGGAACATTGGCAGCACGTAAAGCTTTCTCAAGGATATCCCTATGCAAAGGAGATAACTCTAGCAATTCAAAAATGGAGATTTGTGCTTGAGTGCATTGTAGTTGGCTAACACGATCATAGTTGGAGATTTTGGAAGTAATTGGTTGTTTAGATGATGAAGCATTTTTAGGTTCATTAGCAACTTTTAGGACAACCTTAGATTGCCCCCTAGTGACAGCGTTAAGCGGTTCACCTTGAGAAGATGAAGACTCAGCCACCTGGAGTACCACCTTGGGTCTAGTATCAGTATGATCTTGGGGAGTGGATCATGTCTTTAAGACCACTCTTGGTCGCTCATCTTCAGCATCATAATTTGGCCAGTTGTCATTGTTGGAGCTTGCCATACATAAGTATTCAATGGGCTCAAGCATGTTTATAACATTATCAGTGTAAGCATAACTGATTTTGGCATCATGATTCTTTTTGGCAGCAGCCCTTGAGGTCTCACCCTTTTCATATTCAGGTAATGGTTTTTGAAAAGCCTTATCATCAGCATTTTTAACAAGGCCATCTGTAACAACTTTGCTAGCTTCGATGAGGTCTTGAATTACATCTTTGAGTTTGAAGCAATTCTCTGTGTTATGTCCTTTACTTCGGTGATAGCTACAAGTATGATCTTATCTCCACCATGGAGGTCTAACAGGTAGATCATAAGGACGTGAGTTGTCTAGCAAGGTAACCAATTTGTTTGCAATTAAGGTTTTTAAAACCACTTCATAAGGTTCAACCATAGGTGTGTAAACACGTCTCTTCCTTGCAAACATGGAGCCTTTGTCAAAGGGTTGTGGTTCTGAACCTTCTTGTTGTTTTGTTGCATAGATGGCACTGGAAAGGTTAAACACAGGCTCCTTAGTCTTAGGAGTATCCACTACTTCATCATTGACAACATAGTTGTTTTTGTTCCAAGGTTTGCCTTTGTCTTTACCATTTCCATTGTTAACTCGATCCTTGTTTATGGAAATGTCACCTCTTTTGATAGCAACATCCTCAATGCGATATGCACTTTCCACCATGGCGTTGAAGGATGTGAATAACTATTTTCTTAGATCAAAGTATAATTCAGGTACAAGCGTATTGACAAAAATGTCAATTTTTTCAGCCTTAGGAACTTGCCGAGGATATCAAGAGTATAAAGATCTCCATCGTTGAAGGTATATTGCAAAAGATTCTCCTGGTTTTTGTTTGATGTTGCATAAGTCTAGCATAGTCACAGGATGTTGAATGTTGTATGAATATTGCTGGATGAAATGTTGCACAAGTTCATAAAATGTTTTAACAGGAGGATTCAATTTTGTGAACCACTCCATAGCTTGTCCTCTTAGACTTCTAGGGAAAAAATGCATAAGAAAGGTGTCTTCATGCATAAAGTCCATGCTAATAGCATAGAAATGTCTCACATGGTCGTGAGGGTCACCATTTCCATCATATTTGTCATACTTAGGAACCTCTATATCCTTAGGAAATGGTAGCATGTATAGACTCCTATCAAATGGAAGAGCGCAAATTGATTCAAAAAATGATGTCTTAGGTGGATCTTTTGAAGTTTGCAACTGTGTAAATTGTTTCCTTAGTTCTTGTATTTCTTCCCTTAAGATTTCAGCCTCAGTGGGCTCTCATTTTGGAATAATATGTTCAACACTAAAAACTTGAGGGAGTTTCCATCCCCTAGCTGCCATGTATCAGAAGTATTGGTCTCCATTTTCCTCTAAAGCTCTGAGCATTAGTTTTTGGGTGAAGCCATCTTGTTGAAATTTTATCACATCTTCGCTAGTTACTTCTTCATCACTATCATGATGAGATGGTTTAGGTGAAGGACATGCACCAGCAAAAGCTCTAGGGGTCCTTGGAGGTGTGTGATTACCATCATTGTTCTCAAAGGGATTTTGAGGACAAATTCCTTTATATCCTTCATAGCGTGCCTGATTTTCAGTTTCAACTTGTTGATTTTCAAAAGCAATTTCTTTCCAAGCAAGATAGTGACACATGGAGTATTCTTCAAACAATCAAGCAAGGGACAAAGCAACCTTGCATGATACAAGCATATGTGAGGTTTCAAAAGAAATCCCTAGAATTATCGTCATGTGTATGTTCAAAAGATTTTCACAGGTATACCACATTTGAGAACACATCAAGCAATATCTACCTAAAAGACATGGTTCATTACTCAACAACTTGGCCCACGCTTGATGCTCCTTCACCTCACACGAAGTAGTTTTCCACAAGAGATATTGAATTTTTCATAGAAGTGCCATAAGCACAATTAAGGGAACACATATGGTGAGTATAAAATCTTGGGGTGATCTGGGTAGTCCACTAGGATCGATCCTTGCACTAAGAAGTTGAGCGGCTAAAAAAAGGTAGTTACTAACTTAGGGTGTTTAGATAGGGCTTCCATTCATAGTGCTCCTCTTGCTCCTGATACAGGACACCTCACCTTGCGATGAGTAACCAGTCTCACAACCACAAGAGTACCTTAAGCATTCTTGCCTAGTGATCTCCCTATGGTTGAAATCCCATAAGCGATCACACTAGGCGAAGACAAACACTATGTCTACCAAAGTTTTGTGTCCTTGGTAGCCTTGAGTTTATAGTGGGTTGGAAGAGCCAGGTAATCAGCTTATCCCCACTTGGGTCATTCCTCTCAGGTTGTCCGAGAGCAGACCCTCTAAAGGATCTTAACTACCACAAAATAGATCCACTCTCAAAGGTGAAGAGCATACTCTCCTACCTTGATTGCTTCCCCCAAACACACCAATAAGATTTAGTTGCCTCTTACTCTTGAAACCAAATGATAAGTCAAGATTTCTAATTCATCACAAGGGTGAAGAGCATACTCTCCTATCACCAAAAGATTCCAATTGTAAATTTTAATGTGCCTAAAAATAAACAACTAGTATATGTTGCACATGTAAAAGTAAAGAAGAAGCAAAATTGGGTTTTTATGCATTGGGCAGCCCTGCAAACAATTGTTAGTAGCCCTTGTGCATTTGAAGCTTTGACATGCATTTTTTTTATGTAATGTTTCAATTGTTTTCATAAGGATGGCAACCTGCAATTACAGCTTGTTAGGACCACAAGTTAGTGTAAAATAACATAAAATACTCCAATAAAAAGTGGTTAGTTGACTCAAATATCCAATTTATCTTCCAATCAAGTGTATGCAAAGAAAGTGCAAACTAATCACAAATGCTCTCATTTTTACTCTTTGCTTTTGACCTAGTCAACAAGATTAGACTTTTTTTGCTATGATTTCCTATCCAAAAATAAAAATGAAAAGAAGAGACCCCTATTAAAAATCAGAGAGATTTCCAAAAATATAAGAAATTTAAAAAAATCTCTTCATTTGAGCTCTAGAGATTGATTTTGTCAAAACAGGCCAAATTTATCAAATTGAGTTTTTGATCCTTAATACGACCTCAAAATTCAAAACACAAAGAAAGAACCCCCATTAGAATTGAAATTTTTTTTTGAAAATGTAAGCTTTTTAAAAAAATTCACTGATTTACAATCAAGAACAACTTTTTATGAAAAAAAAAAGAAAAAGTCATAACTCCCGAAAATCACATCAACATGTTCTAAAAGTTAGACTGAGACATTTTGAGCACATAGCCAACCTGCAAAACAAATTTCAGAACCAAAATCCAAGCGGTTTAAAAGATATGATCAAATCTTTAAACCAACTAAGTTTTTGGCCTTCAAACCAATCTACTTATGAGTTGGCCTTAAAACCAAAGTGATAATTCTACAAAAGCATTTGAATAGATCCAATATGTTGCTGTAAAAAAACTAGAGATGAAAAATAAAAGCAAATGGAGCTAGAAACTTGATTCAAGCCCCACGGTGGGAGCCAAAAATGTACACTCGAAAGTGTCACACTCTAAACCATTCTATCTAAACAATTTCATGAGTTGGAATGCTTAGATGCCAGCTTAGAGCTCCCTATCCACAGAGTGCAAGAGAGTGTCTTTCAAGTTCAAGGGCTCTCAGATGAACCTTAGAGATACTCTTCTTGCTAGTAAACCATGCAATGGGAGGTTCCAAAGACAAGATGCAAGAATACAAATGTCTCAAGGAGTTCCTCAAGAATGTAATGCAAATGAAAATTAAGCTAGAATGAGATGCAAAGTGGAGCTATGCTAAAACATGTATGAGAGTGTTACAATACCATTATTAAGCTATGTGAGATTAAGCTACATGTAAAAATGAAAGCTAAGCTAAGCTAGAATGCCATGAATGAGAGAATGTAGACAACAAAGAGAAGTTCTCCACAAAGCTCCAAAGAAACCTGTTAGAAAACCTACAGCATAATAATATTAAAAAATGAGGATCGATTGAGGGGAAAAGCTCTCTCCCTTTCAAAGATGTATGGATGGTAGAGATCAAGATGAAGATGGTGGATGATCAACGGTGGAATTTGAAAAGAGGAGTGATCCATGTGCACACACAAGTCAACCAATAGAATATAAGTTGACTTGTCATATAAGACAAAAGTCACAAAGCCTTTTCTTTTAATTGCAAAATAGAAAAAGGACTTTATGTGTGCACTTTAAGTGGGTTAGAATAATGGGGTCTTTTATTTAATTAAAAGGGGACATGTTCTTTTAATCAAATAATGAACTTAGGATAGCATAGTCAAACTATAGGTTATAATCAAATAAATTGATTATTAGCAATTTGGTCTAGATAAATGATTGAATTAATTTAGCCAAAATGTTGAAAAGGGGGCTAATATTCTAGATGACCATTTTTAGGTGATTACAATTACATACAAAAGATACTTGGCCTTACCTATGACTTAAACACGTAAGGTTAAGTATGAAGAACAAGGCAAGTCTCTATTGCATCATTTCACGAGTACAATAGAGAATCCCACTATGTGTTGTCTATGGGCTTACCATATACGGATGCAGTATCTTAGCACCATAGTGATGACACCTCAGTATATATATGGTTCATTAAATGGTTATTCTTAGTGCAAGTTTAATTTTGTATTGTTAAGAAGATGTTACTTCTTGCATAATAAAATCTAAAATTGCACTATGTTATGTGGTTTAGATATCTGCATTATGGTTTTATATATGTTTATTTTGACATGTATGGAGGAGGACAATGCTTTTCAACTCAGTGTGTACTAAGCCCTCTTTGTGTTGTGTTGTATTTTGTGTATGTTTCAGGTATTCAAGTTGAATAACTAGTGCTAAGGAAGACTGTTGAAGTTACTTCTTGAAACTGAATTTGATAATTGTGAAGTCCATATGTTGGACTTAGGTGTCTTTGAATGATACTATTCTTCATTATTGTATTGAACTCATTATGTATTAACATCATTATGGAAATTTATTTAGATGATATATTCTTATATTTTTAGGTCTACAAATTGAGAATGATTCAATCATTGAACTTTTTCTTGCATTATGATGTTTAAATAAATAAATAAAAATTTATATGGTTCTTTATGTTTGTTCAAGATTTCCTAGTTTTGATTTTGTTTTGTTTGTGTAGCATTACAATTCTATTGAGGCACCCAGTAGTGCTCAAGTACTTGAGGTTTAAATAGTTTGTTTAAAGTTATTTAAATGTTTTGAAAACTAGATATATGCAAGTTCATATTTAATTTGAATGTACATGTACATGTATGTATATATATATATATATATGTTTAGATAGAACTTAACATGTATGTATATATGTATATATATTTGCAATGCTCGGTTGATTTGCCTCAACAAGAGGATGAACAATAGACTCGATTAGAGGGTCATTCTATTCATATGTGTCTTGAAGGGTCCCTTTAGTAGTAGATCAGATTTATATATTGTTTGATGCATTTATATATTGGAGACAATCTACATACACATATGTGTATTTCAATACCTTGATGACATACATGTACTTTCACTATTTATTTGATTATTGAACTTACATCAGTAGTTAGATACCATCACATGTATATATGAATTTTTATTTTTTTCTACGTACATGTATTTATTCAAGATTTACAATTTCCATTTCAGTCATAAAGATATATTAGATCTGTAGATGTTTATTCTTGAGACATGTATATGTGTACATATGTGTATTGTTTTTGTGTTATAGCTATAGAACATGATCTTGAGACATGTGCATATGTATATCAATTATCAATTAATAGGAAGTTAAAAAGATACATATTTCTTAAATTATCAATTACTAACCCACTAAAGATAAATATTAATTTTATGTGGATAAAAATATGTTAATTAGGTAAGCCAATACATTATTTTAGAAAACTTTTAGAAAATATAATACTAAAAAAGTATATTAATTTAAACTACTTTAAAATTTAAGAGTACATTACTATAGATGTAATAAAGTAACATTAAAATATATACTTTTTTAATAAACTAACATAAATGATAACTATGAACTTATAATCTTACACTTTTAAAAACATATTTAATTCACTTATGAAATTCAATGTAGTTTGAAAAAAAGTTGATAAATAATTTAAATTATTAAATTCATCCATGGTACAATTAGTTTAAATTATTAAATTATATATTTTTTAATAAACTAATGACAATTAAGAACTTATGATCGTACAATTAAAAACACATTTAATTCTAGATGAAATTCAATAGTTTGAAAAGAAGTTGATATCTAAGAATTGTAACATATTAAATTATTTTTGATACATATGTATAGATAATGATTGTGTAAGTTTGAACTAACTTCTAGCCTATTTATATCAAGTTGTTAAATTATTAAATTCATCCATATTATAATTAATATTACTAATTTATATAGTTTTTTAATAAACTAATGATAGCTAAGACTATGATTGTACAATTAAAAACACATTTCATCAAAGCTGATATTCATATTATTATAAAATAAATCTCAAAGTTCTAATCAACCATGATGTACACTTTTAACATGTAATATCTTCTTATGATCTTCACTCTATACTCTCCACTTGCGATGTACATGCTTAAGTTTGACTGGATATAGATAAAGCCCGATAGCAATGACTAGGTGGTTGTATTGTAAAACCTTGTTGTTAGGTTGATAATCAACAAAGTTTATTCCATGTTGGACTATTTTGTCTTGCTTCAAATATGTTCCCTCTATCACAATAGAACCTGCACCACAAATTTAAGTATTTTAAAATTTGATAGATATAAATTTATCTAGATATATATATTTATTCATATATGTATGTGCATACATGTATATGTATAATTTACCTATGGGGAACAACATTACATTACTTTCTTCAGGGTCATATAACCTTTTCCTCTCTGTAGTACATTGCAATAAATAATAACTAACACCCTAATGATTTCAAGGCTCAGCAATCACTACAAAGACATCTCTTGCATAAAAAGTATACATGTATGTATGTGTACAATACATATAAGACAGTTGAAATTGATAATTAAATAACAAGTTGAGATTAATTTTTATGATACTCACCCACTTTTACCAATCCAGAGATATGATTACAATCATTAGAAATCAATGGAATATCATCAAAAATTTCATCATCTTTATCAAATGTATCAGTAACATCAAGTGATACCGAAATCCATGCACCTGTATATCCACATGTTTGATTGATGGATTCTTCATAGTCTTCATCAATACAACTGTCACAAAAAAATGAGTATTCTCTTGTCTTCAATGTCCTATTGCAATTACCTGTACTCAAGACTAGATGTAAGAAACATGTCATTTCTATTCTCTTGCAACCATGCATGTTTTTTTCTATTAACACCTGAAAGTTCATTAAATTGAAAATATGAACAAATTAAATTTAAACTTCAACGAATTGAAAAATAAAACTTAACAATAAAATTTTATAACTTAATTGCATAAAAGTTAAATAGATGTACACATCCATACCTATTATCTCCTGGAAGACTCTATATGGTACCTGTCAACTCATCTTTGATGATGTCCTGACCTCATCTAGTACAAAATTAATCTTACACCATTGAAAAACATCATGTGCATCATTTACACAAACTCCCTGATAATTCATTTGATACTTTTGCAAATCATGTTTGATGCAAGCTCTAACACCATCATGTTCACCTTTTCCATGGCCACTCTCAAAGAAATTTCATATGTGTTTTATATTCTCATTGTGATGATATCTACACAATGCATAAAATGGTCTAGATGATTTAAACTGTGCAGCACATCCATCAAACAAAATATAATGTTTATCAACATTTATGTTTCTTTCTTTCAAAGAAGAAAAAAACATATTGAAGCAATGTTCTACATAGTGAATGCCATGTTCTTTATCATCACTTGTATAAAAATGACATTCCTTTATAATTACTCATGCTTGAACTGTACTCTCAACACCATCCAAATCTAACTGTGTATGTCTATAACAAACATGTACCATAATAGTGACCTACTTATTAAAGTAACAATTTGATTGAATTGCTTTCTAATGAACAACATAATAGTTTTTTGTAAAATCAACAACTAATACAATTGTTCCAAGTGGGAAATTATCTCTAAAAGTTTGAAACTATTGTGCTTGCCACTTTGCAAAAAATTCCTGATGAATATAAGGTTGAATCAATTTCTTTAATATGTCCATACATTTTAGAATAGGCAACTCCTCTTCAACATATTCCAACCTTTTTGTCTCTTTTCCAAACTTTTTTTCATTCTTGACATACTTGTAACTTTTGTAATTTTATTTTTTTGTTACATCAATATTTTCAATTTTCAAAGGAAATAGAGCCAATTCACCACATGTTTCACATAATCCTTTGATGCAATTTAATTGACTAGTTGGATCATCTATGTTGTCACACAAAATGGATGATATATACTTACTTCTCCTACTAGGAGGAGAAACATGAAATCCATATGTGTCTTCTACAAACTTTCAAAATACCTGATAGTGGAGATCAAACTCAATATGATGATGGCAACAACACATTTCAAACACTTTGTTTGACCTCACAAAGTATGGCTTCAATTTTTCAAACAATTTTTGCCTAACTTTTACATTAGGATCTTCACTACAAAATGACACATATAACTCATGTTGTGTTGTGTCCAACCAATGTTTTGTATGATGTTCATATTGACCAGGTGCAATCCTATGCCTAATAACATCTCTACTATTTGATGAAGGATGAGTGTTATCAATCCAAACTAGTATGACTATTTTTTTTAATAACTCTTCAATCCTATTAGAAAGAGGTGCTCTACACATGATTTCCCAATTTCCTTCCATAGTACTGTCATCCACAATTAATCTTCTCTTAGCATATTCTCTCATTATTTTCCTCTTAAAATGCATTTCAGATGAAATTGAAGATATTTGTCTATTTTGGGTCATATTCTTATTTACAATAGACATCAACATCACTTTTCTTTTTGTAGACTTATCTTTAGTTCAAGAGTGTTTTCCTATGTTTCTCAAACCTTGTTTAACATTTTCAATCAGATCAATTTGCATGCTAGCAAATCTTCTCTTCTTTGATGTTGTTTCTACACCTACCAATTTCAATGCCTCTTGCAACTTCTTTTGTGTAAGGAAAAGTGAAAGCAACTGAGCTTGTTCAAGTGTTTCAATGTTATCAAATTGAGTCATAATTTCTCTTATCTTCTTATTCATTAACCTTTTCTTAGATAGACTTAATGGTTGAATAGTAGCTACAAGTTTTCTCAATTTATTGACATCCATTTTAAGTAAATGATCTAAATTCTTACAAGAAATATCATTCTTTATAGACTGGGCAATATTTAAGAGTTCATCCATACTAGTTCTTGTACCCAATCTTGACCCTTCTTTGACTTCAGTTACTATAATTTCTACAAGGACCGATCTTGAGCCTTCTCCAATATCCATTGTTTAAGATTCTATAGGAAAAGATTTTGACTCTTCTCCAACTTCTATTATTTGAACCTCAGTAGGGAGTGATCTTGAGCCTTCTTCAACATTCATTGTTTAAGATTCCATAAGGAGTGTTACTAACCTCTCTCCCATATGCACTGCTTCTACTTCTATTGAGCCTTCTTCAACATTTCCTTAACCTTGTTTAATTTGATGATAACGTGTCACAGTCTTCTAAATATTTTTTTGTTTTGCTTCATCAGATCTCTTCCTTGCATATTTTTTTTTCCTTCCTTTCTTGTTTCCCATTATAAAATGAAAAAAAAAAATCCCTTGCCTCAAGATAAATTTCGTGCAATAACCATATAAAAAAATTGTTGTACAGATTTTTCTATCACTGATAGTATTTTTAAACTGCTTGTCTGAAGCTAATGTCATCTTTTTGGTTTTTCTATGTGTCCAAGAAAACATAATAAAAAATACATGTTCACTGTGAACATGGCTTGTTATGTTTCTAGCAACTGGGAAATTTTAACCCCCATGTTTGCAGTGAATGCATGTTCATAGTGAAAATTCTTAATATATTCATTGCAAATGCCATGTTCACTATGAATGCCCAAAATTAAGAATATTTTAACCTTTTTTTTGTATGTTTTTTTTCTCTTTTGACACCCATAATTACAAAAGAATGATCTACTACTGTAAAATAAAAAATGTCAAAATATGCTACTCAGAGCAAGCTTTCTAATGACTATAAATGTAATACATATTTTACTCATTAAGACTTTCAAATATGAGCTTAACTCATCATAGGTTCATTATCGATTGAACATCAACCGACTTCGACACCTCAGGAAAATTATCAAATTAGGTCAATTTTTTTTTAAAATTATGTAGGAAATAGCTTATTGAGATAGATTTCTATTCAAAAATAAGGTTTATATAAATTGACTACAAATTATTTGTGTCAAACGGAATGTATGTCTAAATTAGGATTGGTGTCACTTCATAAACTATACAATATTAAACCAAAATGAATCAAATCAAGTGCATCCTCTAGATATTGATGTTAAAAATCTAACACCAAAAGAATTACTTCACTATCATTTCTAGAAAGAAAAATTTAAGCATGTCAAATGGACTATCACTCTTTAAAAATATTAAATTTTATTATGTACCACTTTTCGAAGGAGATGAAAAAATTGACATAAAATATATATATATATATATATATGTATATATATATATATATATATATGTATATATATATATGTATATACATATATATACATATATATATATATATATATACATATATATATATATACATATATATATATATATATATATATATGTATATATATATATATATATAAATTAGATCAAAACATATGGCTACAAAGTAAGAACAGAGTACTAAAAATCACTAGTTTATGTCATCTTGAAATTATTTATAGTTTTGGAGATATAGTCACTTGAACGTGACATTTTTTGTAAAAATAATTATTTTAGTGTCAAAATTGGTCAAAAAGTGGAACCTATTATTGTGGAATCACCTGCTTGCATATAGATACCAATCTTCATAAAAACTCTCATACTTATTACGAAATCCTCCTAGTGTAACCTACAACCTTGCCAATGTAAACAAGAATTTACATGGATCTTTGTTTCACTAGAAAATTTGTAATGCCCTGGCAAGGGACCCAAAAGAATTAACCTAAATTCTTACTAAGTTTGCCAAACAATTTTTTTTTTTTTTTTAATAATAATTTTTTCAAATTTTTTGTAGATTTTGTTTGTGTACTAAGTGCATGGTTCCTCCCAACCACAAATAGCATCATTAGACCATCATGGATCCTAGCCATCCCTCTATGCATAACATTCCAAATCACCGAAGAGATCATCGGTATTAACATAGTAGGAATGTCACACTTAAACATACTACATCATATACAGAAAGTAATCTAACATGCAAATATAAGCATAAGATAAAATCATCTAACATATGCTATCATCAATGAAAGGATACATATCCACCATCAAAATCCATGAAGATAGAAGCCATCATAGAATACATTAGCCATGGTGTCTCGAACGGATCTTAAATGATAAGAGTGAAAAAACACTACTACCTGACTACGTGGAACCTAATTAGTCTACTCCCACCATGTTGAGGATATAATCTCAAGTCCCAAATAGGATATCAAAATCACATAGCACAAAAGTCTTTAAGTTCTGAAATCCTAAAAGTATACTAACTCAAAGGTTCCAATCACAAAATCGACATCTAATGCTAGAGGCACAAAAATAAGTACACCACCAAAGGTACACAAAAACTATAGAGGAGACTCAAGCTACATACTAGGGAGTATCATCACATGGTTTCTTGAGTTACCCTAGACTGGTCTCTCATTAGACCCCGAACCCTCAAGCATTGAGTTACCCTGGACTGATTACTCTGAACCCCAGACCCTCAACGTGGCACATGTGGAAACCAAGAGCCCTCTCAAGAAGATGAGGCACTCATCCCATCCTTAGTCTATACAAGCACTCAACACATGGGTGGATCAAATATCTCTAACTTATCTTTTTAGTGTGTTGACCCCCATAAATTTTAATTACTAGATTATCACTTATTATGTAACTTGCATTAGGTTACCCTGGTACTGACCACTTTGGGCCATAGACCCCTATACAAGCCACTCCCATAGTCATGTACCTAGACAACCTCTCCTAAGCACATAAATCCATAGTTGTGTCCCATACCACAACACTCATAAAGATCAAACTCGGTTCCTTAATAGGCAACCTGATAATAAGATGGTTCTCCCATCCAAGAATACATAAACCTCATAAATATAATTTCTAATATGAATCACTATCCATTGGTTCTCAACAAGCAACCAAAGAATATCTCAAAGCAATATTGATCAAAGACTCCAAAATGGTTGAGTCAAAAATGTCACAACATGACATCATAAATTAGCATTTCAGTCCCATCATGGCAACTAGAAAGTAATTCAAGTATAACTGATCGATGACTCAAAAATGATTATGTCAAGTATCTAATAATCATCCACCTCAGCTTCACATAAGAAGATTGGAACACAATAACAATTAGTAAATACAAACATCTCATAGAGCATACCAACACATAACCATGGTTGGGTTTATAAAGATCATAATTAAGACATCATCATGACATCACAATCATAACCCCTGAGCCTCTGGTAGATGTCCTATAACTGGTCAACACTAGTCAACCCAAAATTCAAAACAAATAGTATATAGAAAACACAATGCAAACACATGTTCTGGTTTACTAAAATCACATAGTTGAATAAAGTGTAAAGGTTTCAGTTTTCATTTGAAGTATACTTCAAGTGTCTAAGTTTAATCATTTGACCTACAAGTCAACCTGTTTGTTCCCCAATAGCATTATTCTTTCCATCATTAAAATAATATTCTAAGAATAGCTGAAGGATAAATATTAAATCATTTGACACTTAATAAAATCATTCACTTTATTTTTCTAAGATCAATGTTACAAATTGAATGACTCTTCTTAATGTTCTTCAACTTTTAACATAAATCAAGGATCATTATTCATCTAAATTATAAGAGAGCCAATTACTAGTCTTCGAATAAGAAGATTATAACTTTATTAAAATGATCAATTTAATCAATCAATTAACATAGGTACACTATCCATGACCTATTAACATTCTAATAGTTCTCAATTAAATATTACTAAGTCTCACTATTAAAATATCTAAGGTCATTATTCAAGTCATGAGAGTACGACTTATCAACTTCGATATACATACTTCACAACTTTGCTAGAGGAATCGATATTAACATATCAATTAAAACTTTATTACATAACTTAATTATTAATTAGATATAATTAAATCTAATTAATTTAATTAATAATTACATATCCATGGCAACGTTCCAATTAATATCAGTTGACTAATAACTAACTATAATTTTGTAAGTTAAAAGTCAACTATAATCTACTACACAAATATTCATATTCATAGTTCAATAATAATAACTTGTTAATATTTAATAACAAGCTATATTGAGAATCTTATTAATAAATCTATAATGACCACATTCATCTCTCTACAACAATGTTCCTATTTATATTTTAATAATAACAAGTTATAATAAATCCCCACTACCAAGTATTATTATCTCAAATAAGTTTCCCCTATGTACGTTGATTCAATTAATTAATACTTCTCCAAATTATTAACCAATTCAATTTGATTAATATCTTTTACAGTTCTTCAATCATTAACTAATCTCCTCTAGATTAACTCCGATCGTATTAATTGATAACTATTTATACTATTTATACTATTATTTATTAATAGTTTGTTAGACCCAAAAAATATTAATAAATAATAAACTCATCAAAATTATTATTAATCGATCTAGAGAACTTTACATAAGCTTCATTAGGTAACTCTTAATACCATTAAGGTATATCAATAATTTAGTTGATAATATATAATGTATTAATAATACCATAGTAATTCAAATTATAACAATGTTATAACAATGACTCCATGTCAATTAAATCTTAATCCATTATCATTAAAGTCTCTTCATTTAAAAACGTAATATAAAATTACCATCTCTAAATTATTTAATATACATTATAAAAAGTCCACTATATAAACTATATTAAAATCTCTTTTCTTTTAATTTTCTCTCATTTAAAAATTCATTTACTTAGATTGACTAATAATTAATTACACTTCTTCTACTATTAACTAATCTTAATTAAATTTGATTAGTTAATAAATCATATAAAACTAATGCATAAAAATAAAATTCTACTAAGGGAAGATTGCAATAATATCTTTAATTCATTCCATGCTTTGATATATTATTTTTGTGAAGTTTAAGCATAAAGAACTCTTGGTTGTGGAAAATGGAGAAATATCTGTCCTTGAATAAAATAGTCCCAGTACGAGGGCCATATCTCCTAAATGAACCATTGGATCGAGCTGAAATTAAAATATGTTGGAGAGGGCCAAGTTGTGCCAATTTTGACTAGAGCGATCAAATAAATTCAATCATGATAAAAAGTTATGAATGACTGAGTTTGGGTCTATCCAAGGGGCAGCGATGGGACGATTTGTGATGAATTAAGAATTTCTCCTAAAAGGTAATTGTTCTCTAAATTTACCCATTCATCCATCTAATAGGTTTGTCCGTACGCATCTGAAAATATAATTTGATAGAAAGATTACATCTAACCATTCAAATTTTTAACTTAGAATTTCTATTTTAATTTCAAATCTTGTCTATCTAATTTCACAATATAAATTCGAACCCAAACCTGATTCAAATCTAATTTCTTTCTTAAATTGAAGCTAGGGTTTTTCTAATGAGTTCTCTATTGATTTCTTTTGCAACCAAATAAATATATATCTATATTCCAATTTCAAATTACAGATTCAATCATAGAGAAGTTTCAAACACATATAACAGACACGATAAAGACAGGAAGAGAAAGAGTGCAAATAGAATATGTGATTATCATGAGTGCACCTAGACACTGATGCTAATTCGCCATGCCTTAGAAGTCCATAGAAAGTCCCTTCCTTCTTCTCATATGCAATTCCTCCAAGATCCAAGCCAACTCAAATTTCTATGTAACTAGAAGTGCTTGAAGAAGCATAGAAACATATGACCATGTAAAAGCATATGAGCTTCTCAAATGAATGTAAGCTTTGAAGTTTGTCCAAATACACTAGGAGAACCTCTATTTAAAGGCCTCTAAGATGCATCTAGAATGTGTCTAGAAACAACTAGAAGATAAGCATGACAACCAAGGATGAGTCTTCTCCAACCTTCTAGATGAGTCATAAGGTTGTAGACACGATGTGCTCAAATAAAATGCTAACTCCTAAGTGTAGACAACTAGTGCATACTTAGAGTGCAAACTCCTGTGTTGTCTATATGACAACTCTTGAGAATTTGCAAACTCCTATGTGAGCAAACATTAAAATAATGTACATTAATTAATATATTATTTACTTTACTCTTTCCAATTTTATTTATTTATTTTAAAATCTCATTCACTAACTTTAATAATTCCACTTATTCTTGTCTTAATATATTTATATTTTAATCACATGAAATCTAAAATCTTTTTAATAATTTTAATATCTTTTCTAGTTTTACATTTCATTTTCAAAAATTAATTGCTAAAATATTTATTAGCTTAATAATAATATTATTTAGTCATTTATTTAAAAATGAACTCCAAATATATTATTATTAAAATAAATATTGTCACATTCCAAATTTAAACTTATAACTTTTATCTTCAAATTTAATTATTTTATTTAATTAATTTCCCAATTAATTAAATAAAATAAATATTAAAATATCATATTAATTTTCCATTAAATTAAACTATTAATTAAATCTTTTAATGAGGCTTGATTAATAGAAAATACTCCAAAGACTCACAATGTAAAAATATGAAAACCCATCATAGCCAAAATATATACAAAATCAAACTAAGGGTTAATATCACGAATTACATCATCTGACATATTCAGAGGGTACTCAACTTAGATACTTGTCCTAATTTCCAATTAGAACAAATGGCTTAAAGGGTTGGGATTTGGACTTGAAAATTATCTCCCCTCTCTTATCATTGAGATAATGTGATAGGGTACGATCATCCTGGCAATTAAAGGAAGTTGATACCCAGTACCTGCAACCTACATAAAAACTATGTATGTACAAGCACAATATGTACTAACTAAACAAGTAATGGTAGGAAGTGGTGCATAGTGTAGATCCCGACTAGCAGGTGACTACGACTCCCTTCCTTAACCACATCAGACATGCCATACATAAGAACAAACATGCACACCATACACATGCAAGTATGGGGTAAGTATCCATAAGAAAACACATATGATAATAAATCATCTTACTAATCATCATTAATAACTAAAATCGCTTAAATAATCATCATGCATACATGAAATGTAGAGTCTAAAAAATCTCATCACATATTAACTGAATCCATAACATAATATCTAAAAGTCTCAAACAATGCTACTAACCATCAACATAAAACTAGCCTTAAAAGAGTTTGACAAAAATGTGTCCTAGAGGCAGGCACTACAAAATTTATCCAGACATACAACCGTAAGGGATTGTAATTGTGTTTAAGCTATTAGTTTTTAAACACAAAACATTGTAAAAAATAGAGGAAGGAGATGAGAATCAGAATGGAACTAAGAGAAATGAAGCTCTTCAATTAATCCCATTGAAACCAATACATCATCTGTATGTCAAAACTTACAAAATACACAAAAGATGACCATGTAGTATAAAATGCTTCAAAAGAATTAGAATACTACTGCTTATAATAGAGGAATACTAAGAATGGTATCACAATACTTTAGAAATTCTCCAACTTTAGAACCTATCTAGTCTCACAATCATGAGAAAAATCTCAAAAAATTGGAACCCTTACAATGAGTAGAGAAGAAAGATATATAGAAGAGAAGATATTTCAAGATCTTGAATCTGAAATTGACATGTGTCCCACTAAAAATTGTATTCATACTGATTGTTGTTAAAACTGATCTTCCTTCATATGCTTGCAGTTAAAACCAATAAATGATACAACAAAATATCTAATATATCCCTCAAAACAATCAACAAAATGTCTCCATAAGAAAATATCAGATACACATCAAATTTGTGTTGGAGCTTTAAAATCTGATTTTGGCATGTCACTTCTAATCTTTTCCATGAAATCAATTGTGTTGCTGGCAAAAGGACATCATTTTGCAACCAACTACATTTAAAATCATCAAATCTCCCTTAAAGTTGTCAATGAAATCAAATCTACTAAAAGTATGGCTATATCTATTCTCATTTCAAATTGGAAACATAAATCTGCAATTTTCATTGAGAAGCTCTCGGAATCACAAAACCTCATGTAGCTGCTTCTGGAAAAAACCTATATGAAAATGCACTAGAAAAATGGATAGTGCATTCTTTTCCAATTCTATTACTATATTACATACATACTTTGGATAAAAATCATGCCTTTGAGGTCACTGCAAAATTGGAGTTCACTGTCTATGAATAGTCATTAAAAATTAAAAATTAAAAAAATTACATAGTCAAAACTATATAAAATCTTAAATTTATTAAATCCTTTCAATTTTGAAGCTCATGAGCATTGAATATTTTTGATATTTTAATTTTTAAAATCATTTTCCATTCCCCCCAAATCGAATAGTGCAACTTGTCAGATTTCCATTGGCTAACCATATCTGGGTGGGCCCCACATTTCAACCATTTGAAACACACAATTTTTACCTCTCATAGCATCTTACATTTTCAATTTTTTCCCTTTGACCATATGATTCCTACTTATTTCATGACATCATAGCACCCGTAACTTCTCCCTCCAATCTCCCAAAAACTTCTCATTTCAGAGCATCACAAATGCTTGAAAATCACTCTACAATCTCCTAATGAACCTTAGAAAACTATTAGAGATTGTCAATGTTCTTGTCCCAATCTCTTGACATCCTCCATTTTTGTAACATCAAAGGCTGAAATCATCCATCTTGTAATCATTTGGAGTGGTTGTAGCATCATTCAGGCATAACATCAGAGGTCTTTCCCTCTCCTCTTTGAGATCTCACAATGAGCTTCCAAAATATTGCCATGTGTCCTCCATTTTCTACATTGAAATTCAAAACATGTTGACTTTGCCACCATCCTAGCCCCACACGATGGGTTACTTCACACAAGCCTGTGCTTTTCTTCAAACGTGTCTCTTAAGACACCAAAAGTCATTGTAATGGGGCATTTAAACACATAGAGACAAATTCACATAGAAGATGTGGGACTATGTTTTTACGCTTTCATCAAAAATTATTCTAACATGGAACTCCCCTTGTTGCACCCTATTCTATAGCTTCTTCTCATGCCATGGGCACTCCACACATTTTTGCAATTTGCTTATTCTAATGGCAACCCCCCTTTGTATGCAGTAGCTGTTAGATAGCTTCAACTTGTGGATGCCATATAGTTTAAAACTACTTCTCTCCCCATTGTGTGAGGTGCTCAAACCTTTTTCTTTCCCCTTGATTGGAGGTGCAACTCCTCCAAAGTGAGGCTTACCTTTATTCACAAGCTATAAACATGGATGGGTCCTCCTCTGCCCATGCCATGGGCTTCTAGCTCAGAATGTGGGTGCCCTGCATTTTCCATTTATATGGAGTTGTTCCTACCATGTTGTTTCCTATTGATAGATGGCATGTTGATGACTCTCTGGTGGTGTTCCCCTTCAATGTGAGGCTCTACCTTATTGCTGCTCTACTCTAGTTGTGGGTTTCCCTACAACGAGACATTGTTGTCTTCTAACTTGTCCAGTTGTTGAAGCTCTGTAATGCATGAACAATTCTTTTATTTTGATCCTCTTCAGCATGGGAAACTACCTTCATTGTGTTTTCTCATATATCAAAATGGGTTTTATTATCTTTCCAAACTTTCATTTCAAAGCATTTGAGAGTCCATTTGTGTTGTGCCACAAATATGTGATTCTCAAGTTTAAGAGTAATATATGATTATCATATGTAGGGGATGCACAAATGTTGAACTTACTGCCATAGTTCATTACATAAGCCTCTGTATTAGATGTGCAATAATTTTAGAGTAAAGATTACCATGTTTCATAGACCTTACACCAATGCTAGAAAATTATAATGAATTCATCCTTAGAACCATATAATAAAATATTGTTTCAATCACTTCTGCTCGCAACATTAGCAAAGCTAGAACTATCATGGCTTTGAACAACTAATGAAACCAATCAGGCCCCAAAGTGGGTTTGGCTTTTTTTTTTTTTTTTTTGAACAACTAATTCTTGGAATTGATCTATTTAGAATCTTCTTGGACTGACTAACAACAAAATCAAGAACTGAATCATTATTAAAACTCATTTTACCAATTATTTGCAAATTGTGATTTTCTAATAATAAGGCCTATCAGCTAGCTTTAATAACTGACCCAAACAAATAACAAGGCTTTGAAATCTAAGATGTTTATAGTTGATCTTGCATTATTGCACTCTACTAGATCTCATCACATGATGACCACTCAGTCAAAAGATGTCATATCCCCTATTCAAATAATTAAAAAAAATAAACTTTGTTAAGGCAGGCAGGCTCCAAAAAGGTGAAATTTCGAAAAAAGGGGTTAATCTTTGGAAACCAATGGACTAATAAATAAAAATTATTATTAAATTATATTTTATTAACCCCTCTTGTATGTGAGTTAGGGTTATGCCCTCTTTAAAAGGGGTTTGGAGGCATTTTGGGCTCATTCTACATATTGATTCTTGCTAATTTTCTTGTTGTTCTTCAGAGGCTGCCAAACCTGTGGAGAAGGAGACCCAAGAACGGGAGTTTGCAAGTTTCTAGGAAGGCTAAGGATGGGAGTTTGAAGCCATTCCTTGTGCATGCTCATACAGAGTTTGCCCTTGTGCTGAATAGTGCCGATTTGGGTGTTTTCGGGGTTGTTTTTGGTTTGAATTTGGGTTTTCAGTTGAGTGTTTCATATCAGTTTGATTTGCTGTTTTATTTTAGACTTTATGATGTTAAAATAGAGCTAAATATATGTATTGGGTCGTGATTAAACTTCTGAGATAATTTATGAGTTTTTTGTGGTGTTTCCGGGCATTTTTGTGTTAATTTCGGGAGCCCGATTGAGCATAGTTTTGCCCTACATTTGTGATCTGTTGTGTAAGGGCTATACAAATCTGGAAATGTCATTTTGTAGGTTGTTATGCTGCTGAAATTTCTGTAAAAATGTCCATTTTCAGATTTATTAATATTTTGTGAAGTTGTGAAGTTTTTGGCACTAATTTGGACATACCCGATTTGGGTTTTATTGGAAAATTGGCAGATCTTTGTAATATTGGTTGTTTGATTTTAAAGTTCTGATTTGAGGCTAGAAATATCATAAAAAATCAGTAAAGGGACATTACAGTGGTATCAGAGCCGTGATCTTGCCAGCTTGAGGGTTTGTAGAAGTTGCATGTCAAGTTTTGATAACTACCCAGATCTTGCATGTCATATTTTATGATTGCATGCAACTAAGTGAAAGAGAAAAAAGATATTTGCAGCGAGAAAAGAATAAAGAAATTTTGATCAAACCCCCAGTTGAAAGAAAAAGTACAAAATCCAAGGAAGAAAAAAGTATGGCTGATCTAGATGAGATGGCAAAGAAATTCTTCCAAGACATCCAAAATACTCAAAAGCAAACAGTGGATGGTTTGGCGAAAACCAGAGAGGCTTTGCGAATATTGACAGAAAAATTACAAGGAATTGCATCTATTAATGAGAAAGGGAGCACTTCAGAGGAGCCAAGAAATGGGAGATCCACACCATTTAAATCAACCAAATCTATTTTTTTTCCTGTAGATGAGCCACCAGTACCAAATCCAGCCATTAATCCAGTGGAAGAGGTTACAAGTAATTTGATTACATTAAGAGCTACTTACAATGGCTTAGATGATTACTTTTGTAGTTCAGTTCCTTTTAGAGAATATGTTGATATGATGAACGCTTTGATGCCCAAGAAAGAGAATAGGAGGGAGCATGACACAAGTGGAAGAGAGCTCAAAAATAAAATAAGCAAGTTTACAATGCCTACTTTTGATGGAACAAATAAAATTTCAGCTAGAGCATGGCTACAAAAATTACAAACTTTCTTCACACTTAACCCCATAAAAGAGAGTGATGCTATTCAATTTCCAAGTCTACACTTGGAAGATGCAGCCTATGATTGGTGGTGTCATGGAATGACTACTCAAGGTCACGATCAGGTAACTACATTTGAAGATTTCAGTCAAAGGGTGATAGATAGATTTGACCTCAAGGATGATGAAGAGTACTTTAAAGAATTGTCAAAGTTGAAGCAAACCAAATTAGTTAATGAGTATATAGAAGAATTTCAAAAAGTGGCTGTTATGGTACCTGATATGAGTGAAAAGAGGATCATTTATCTTTTTCTTGATGGTTTAGAAGATTCTGTTAAGGGTTTGGTTAAGGCTTTCTCACCCTCAACCTTACAGGAAGCTATCAAAAGAAGCTTGCAACTTGAAACTTGCGTGCCTATGAAATCAATCACTAATCAAAAACCCCCAAATCTTTGGCAACATAAGGGAAATTTTCAGAAAAAGACTTTCCCAACACTACCACCAAAAGATGTGACAAATGTGGCAACAAAGAAGGTAGATGAAGAGACTAGGAGTGAATTATGAAGGAAAAAGCTTTGATTTACTTGTAGAGAACCATGGGTTCTAGGACACAGATGTTTGGGGAAAGGTCAAGTGCACTATATTGAAGTTGCTTCAGAATCTGATTCAGATGAGCATGAGGAATTTCATGATACTAAGGAGGAGGTAGAAGAAGAGAAAGTAAAAGAAATCAGCAAGGATGGCACTTTAGCAGCATTATCAGGAGTCCCAAGATACCATCCCTTCTGAATTCGAGGGGTACTAGCAGGGAAAAGGTTGACTGTTCTTCTTGATAGTGGGGCAACTCACAATTTTATTGATGAGGGATTTGTCATGAAAAGAGGGCTTAAAGCAGAAGATTTTGAGGGATTCAATGTTACTGTAGCTGATGGATTCACTATGCCTTGCACACGGGTGGTGAAACAACTCAAGATGACCTTAGGAGATTATGAGTTATGTGATGACTTCTATGTGGTTGGTATTGGGGAGACAGATCTTGTATTGGGTGTTCAATGGTTGCACTCTATCGGAGGCTATTACATGAACCATCAAACTATGGAGTTTAAATTTCATTCCAATGGGAAAGAAGTCATATTGAGAGGGTTATCAAATGGAGCACCTAAGGCGGTCTCTGCAAAGAGGATGGAGAGGACTTTTCGAAGAGGACAAGTAACATGGGCAGCAGGAGTCATAATCCAACCAACAAGCTCTCCCAAGAATCAAGGTAATTTCCATTTTGAAATTCAAAATATTCTTGATAAGCATAGTATAGTTTTCAATGACTTTCCTCCAGGATTACCACCAGATAGAGGTTTTGAGCATGTTATAGAGTTAGAACAGGGTGCCAAACCAGTTATAACAACCCCATACCACCATCCAAGAGGTTATAAGGAAGAAATTGAAAAAACTATTAAAGAACTCCTGGACATGGGATTCATAAGGGCTAGCTCTAGTCCATTTGCATCATCTGTGGTACTTGTCAAGAAAAAGGATGGTACAATGAGAATGTGTATAGACTACAGGGCTCTAAACAAGAAGACCATAAAAAATAGGTATCCCATACCACACATAGATGAACTCATTGATGAGTTACATGGTGCTATATACTTCTCAAAAATTGACTTAAGATCAGGCTACCATCAAATCCGAATGAGGAGTGAAGATGTGGAAAAGATTGCTTTCAGATATCACTATGGGCACTTTGAATTTCTTTTTATGCCATTTGGACTCACTAATGCACCAGCAACATTCCAATCTTGTATGAATAAGGTATTCAGTCAGCATCTTCAAAAATTTGTTTTGGTATTTTTTGATGATATCTTGATATACAGTAAAACATGGGAAGAGCATCTAAAGCACATAGACACTGTTTTGGGAATCTTGGAGCAGCAATCCTTCTATGCTAAGCTATCTAAATGTGAGTTTGGTTTGACAGAGATCCTATATTTGGGACATATTATAAGCTCTAAAGGAGTACAGGTTGATCAACAAAAAATCCAGGCAATTTTGGATTGGCCTCCACCTACTAATCTTACACAGTTGAGAGGTTTCTTCGGGTTGTGTAGCTACTATAAGAGATTTGCCAAGGGATTTTCTCAGCTTGCTGCCCCCTTGACTGATTTGACAAAGAAAGGAGCTTTTGTTTGGATAGAAGAGGCACAAAATACATTTGATAAGCTTAAGGAGGTAATGAGTTCATGCCCTGTGCTTGCAATTCCAGATTTCTCTTTACCTTTTGTTGTTGAATGTGATGCTTCGGGAGAAGGTATAGGGGCTGTCCTAACTCAAAGGGGACATCCAATAGCATTTGAGAGTCAAAAATTAAATCAATCAGAGAAAGGGTACTCCATCTATGATAAAGAAATGTTGGCAATCATGCATGCACTTCATAAGTTTAGACAATATTTGGTATGTGGGAGATTCATTGTAAAGACAGACCATAATAGCCTCAGGTTCTTCTTGAACCAAAGGGATTTGAATGATCGTCAACAAAAATGGGTAAGAAAATTACAAGCTTATGATTTTGATATTGAATACATGAAAGGAAAGAATAATGTGGTTGCTGATGCTCTCTCAAGAAAGCCCACTTTGTGTTCCTTATCATCTATCTCTGCTGATTGGAAAGTCTCCATAATTTTAGAGTATGCTAAAGATTCATTTGCCACCAAGATTTTGGATAAGTTAGTGGATGATAACAGGTACAAGGTTGTTGATGAATTGATTTATTACAAGAACAGGATCTTCTTAGTGCCAGGGTCAAAAACTAAGGAGAGGATATTGAGGGCCTTTCATGACACACCTTTGGCTGGTCACCAGGGATACTTTAAGACATACAGGAAAATTTGAGAGCGGTTTTCATGGAAGGGTATGAAGGAGGATGTCCTTAAACACATTAAGGAATGTATGGTATGCCAACAAAGCAAGAGTGAGCAAAATTTTCTTGCAGGGTTGTTGCAGCCACTTCCTATTCCTAAACAAAAATGGGAAAGTATTTCCATGGATTTCATCACTGGGTTGCCCAAGGTTCAAGGTAAGGATTGCATATATGTGGTGGTAGATAGACTAACTAAGTATGCACATTTCTGTCCTATCACATCTGATTTCAAGGCATCACAAGTGGCCAAATTGTTCTTCAAGGAAATTTTTAGATTACATGGTTTGCCTAGAAACATTGTTAGTGACCGGGACAGTAGATTCCTCAGCTCTTTTTGGAAGGAGCTCTTTCATTTGGCAGGAACTAAACTCACTCCCAGTACTAGTTATCACCCTCAAACAGATGGACAAACAGAGATAGTTAATAAATGGATAGAAGGATATTTGAGGAACTATGTTTCAAATCAACAACATTCTTGGGTGAAATGGTTACACCTAGGGGAGTATTGTTACAATACATCTCATCACATGTCTATTGGTATGCCTCCTTTTTGTGCTCTTTATGGTTACGATGCCCTTTCCTTTGTTGATCTAATACTTTCCAATAGCAGAGTATCCGTAGCAAGTGATTTCATCAAGCAAAGCCAAGACATAATAAGGTCCCTCAAGGATAATCTACAACATGCACAAAACCAACAAAAGATATATGCTGACAGGAAAAGGATTGAAAGATCTTTTGAGGTGGGAGATTTGGTATTTGTTAGGTTGCAGCTTTATAAGCAAAGCACCTTAAAGAGAAGTGGGGCAGAGAAACTCAAGCCAAGGTTCTATGGGCCTTATAAAATCATCAAGAAGGTAGGAGAGGTAGCTTATGAATTGGAGCTCCCACCAAACAGCAAAATACATAATATTTTTCATGTATCTTGCTTAAAGAAGGTTCTAGGCCAGCAAACCATAGTATCTACAGAATTACCACCTCTTGATGATGAAGGGAAATTAGTTTTGATACCAGAAGAGATTTTGGATACAAGAGAGAAAAGGTTGAGAAATAGGAGCATCCTAGAGCATTTGGTCAAATGGAAGGGATTACCACTAGAGGATGCAACTTGGGAAGGAGAACATATTCTTGAGAATTCCAACCTTCATTGCTTGAGGACAAGCAATATTTGGGAGGGGAGGACTTGTCATGTCCCCTATTCAAATAATTAAAAAAAATAAACTTTGTTAAGGCAGGCAGGCTCCAAAAAGGTGAAATTTCAAAAAAATGGGTTAATCTTTGGAAACCAATGGACTAATAAATAAAAATTATTATTAAATTATATTTTATTAACCCCTCTTGGACGTGAGTTAGGGTTATGCCCTCTTTAAAAGGGGTTTGGAGGCATTTTGGGCTCATTCTACATCTTGATTCTTGCTAATTTTCTTGTTGTTCTTCAGAGGCTGCCAAACCTGTGGAGAAGGAGACCCAAGAATGAGAGTTTGCAGGTTTCCAGGAAGGCTAAGGATGGGAGTTTGAAGCCATTCCATGTGCATGCTCATACAGAGTTTGCCCTTGTGCTGAATAGTGCCGATTTGGGTGTTTTCGGGGTTGTTTTTGGTTTGAATTTGGGTTTTCAGTTGAGTGTTTCATATCAGTTTGGTTTGCTGTTGTATTTCAGACTTTATGATGTTAAAATAGAGCTGAATATATGTATTGGGTCATGATTAAACTTCTGAGATAATTTATGAGTGTTTTGTGGTGTTTCCGGGCATTTTTGTGTTAATTTCGGGAGCCCGATTGAGCATAGTTTTGCCCTACATTTGTGATCTGTTGTGTAAGGGCTATACAAATCTGGAAATGTCATTTTGTAGGCTGTTATGCTGCTGAAATTTCTGTAAAAATGTCCATTTTCAGATTTATTAATAATTTGTGAAGTTGTGAAGTTTTTGGCACTAATTTGGACATACCCGATTTGGGTTTTATTGGAAAATTGGCAGATCTTTGTAATATTGGTTGTTTGATTTTAAAGTTCTGATTTGAGGCTGGAAATATCATAAAAAATCAGTAAAGGGACATTACAAAATATATTGATGTTGCAAGTTTCCCAATTGAAAATATCTTTAAATAAACTTGTTAGAAAACTAGAAATTGCATTTTGTTTAAGCCTTGAAAATAGGGCAAACAAATACTTTAAGGCTTGAAAACTGGGGGAACATTTCATTCCATGAGAAAAAAGTAATTATATAATTTGGGCTCATGACAAATCACATGATACATATGACGAGCATGCAAAGTAGGCTACTCAAAATTGTAGGACTTGAAATAGTAGTAGAAAAGTGTTTTTCTGCAAATGGAATGACCCTAGCAAAGTGTGCAGATGGATTCATCAAGTCTTACAAACTGGTACACTTGTAGTATTTTTAGTATGGAACATAGTGGTATAATCCATTTGGTCCCACCAATCATGGACTCAAACATATGAAACCTTGAATAAGACTCCTAATGATTATACTTTTTAGTTTACCAGTGAAACTTTATACATTGCAAACATAATCACATTTAAAAAAAAATCAAACAGATTTGTCACAAGCTCAACTATGAAATGTAGCAAGTCTTTGACCCTTAGAGTATGACACAAAATGAATTTTATTATTTGGGTCAATTGGTCAAAATTTATAACTTGGCAAACAAGGCTACTTGAAAATATGAACAATATGTAGATTTACAATAAAGGCAATTGACCAACTTTGAGACATTCAAAACCTAGTCAAAACACATTGAAATAACTTGAAACATACAAATAAATTCTTTATAAACATGCTAAACATCCTCAAAGTGGAAAATCATGAATCTTAACTGGGTAAAAGATATTGAAAGGAAAATTGGGCTACTGAACACTATTTGACACTTATGCAGAATTGTGAAATATGACACTAGCTCAAAAAAAATTTCACCAAATGATTCAAAATATTATTTTATCATTGTATAACACATGGACATGCTGAATTCAATGTGTTAGAAACATAAAACACCTTTAGGACCTTAACACAATAGCCAGGTACTAAAGCAAGGAAATGTGTCTTTAGGGCTCAAAAGGACTCAAAATTTGGAATGGTACTCAAAATAGGAATGTAAATTTGAGTGCCAATAGGGGACATGGGGCATTCTTTCTTAATATTTCCTTGTGGGTATACTTTATTTTTCTATAGTGTTTAAAGCATTAATGCTTGTCCCATTTGACACTTTGACTTATAAACATATCATCCTTGACTATTTTTTTGCAAGACCACACTCAGGGGTTATCTTGGCACTTATGGCTTAATAGAAGTGTAATCTTTCTATACTAAAAGTAAGGAATATAAATTCATATTCACCTTGACCTATATATCTTTGATGCACAAGTTCAATTCCCACATACCTATCAAATATAGATCATATTCATATCCTCATAGTTTAACCTAGTGGTGATTGTATGATCTTCTAATGTACCTAATAAGGCTTGATGATAAAAACTAGGACCTACTTGTGTAACCCTTGCAATTTCAACTTTTTATACTAGCTTGCATTCTAGGGTTCATTCTAGCTTAGCTTTGCATTTTTCATGTTGAGAGAGCTCTCTTCTTTATCTTTCATGGACATGTTAGCTAACTATGTTCATCTCTTTCTTACCTCTTCTCGATCTTAGCTTATCTCTTTTTTTCTATCTTACCATCTCATCTATGCTTTTCACCTATCTTTTCTAATCTCGACATCTTAGATCCATTTTTGGGATCAAAATCCAAATTCGGAAATTCATCTTGCTAGTCAAAACTTTCTTCTTTCTTCTATGTAGTTGGCTAACCTATTAAGGCTTAATCTTTGAATCTTGTTGAGGAAATCACAATTTCTTCATTTCTTCATCATTTCTACTCTCTTCCACTCTTTTCTTTCATTTCTATTTAATCTCATTTCATCTTTTTCTTTCTTTCTTTGACCTAATTCTTATGCTTTATCTTTCTTGGTCAAAGTTAGTCAAACTGAGGCATATCTTCATTGCTTGGTGGTGACTCATCAGTCTTAATCTCTTATCTATCATCATGAACTTTTCTTTGTTCTAAATTGATCAAATCTAGCTTATTTATGCATCTCCTCTATCTTATTTTGATTTCAATCTTGATGGGGCATGGATATTCTATTATTGTTGTAAATTCCTTTCTTCTACAACTATCTATTTTATCTTGATCTATCTTCTTTTCTTTGTGTTAGTACTCTTCTTGAGTTTTGATATCATCTTAGTGTCCAATAATATTTCTATTAGATTGTAAATTTAGGACTTGCTATCTCTTTCTACATTTAATTCTTCGTAATGAAATCTCTCTATCTATTACTACATACTTGGATTATGTATTCTTTGATGTCATGTATTCCCAGATCAATCACACATTACTCAAAGAGGGGAAAATGTAATCAACTAAAAATGGTTATCTAGGCCATGAGCCCCCTATCTAAAAAAATTTCATAATTTATCTAATGGTTCTTTTTTATCAAATCTTCAAAAATCTATTTATTTGATTATAACCTATGGTATGAACACTCATATTTAATTAAAAGAACATGTCCCCCTTTTAACTAAATAAAATTCCCCACTCATCTCTTATCCTAAGTGTGCACAGATAAAGCATTATTCCTATTTTATAAATTAAAAAAAGGCATTTTTGTCTAAACATGAATGTACAATTTTCTATGTGAGAGGAATCTTCTATTTTTAAAATAACTTTAATTCTCCTCCACACATTTCAAACACTCTAAAAATTCAACAATTAATTGTGATTAGTTGAGATGCTTGTGCACATGGATCACTCAAGATGTATTCTCCTCCTTTTATTATTCCTTTTTTGTCTCTTAATCTCTACCATCCATTTTTATTTAAAAGGGAGGGCTCCCTCCTCATTCAAAAAATCTTAGTCTCTCATGCTATTGTTATGCTACAAGTTTTTTTGGTGATTTTAGAGATTTGGAGCATTCTTGCATTTTTACATTTTAGCTTAGCTCTCACTCTACTTATATTCTGGATACTTCTTAGCTTAGTTTCATTTATACTTTAGCTTATTTTTCTTTGTTAGCTTTCATTTCATTTAGAATAGTGTGTATTTGCATTGCATTTTATTTTAGATTCTTGGGTACTGACACTCTTGCCTCTACTCTTTGAATCTCTAATTCTATGGTGCACCTTGCAAGGGTTGTATAGTTTGGTTCATTTGAGATCCACCATCTCATAGCCTTTGCATGTCATAGATAGAGGGCTATAAGCTGGTTCTTGAGACTCCCTCTTCCATGTGTTCTCTCAAGAATAATGATTTATTGAAGTGTGATACTTTTATGCACACACTACCTTCCTTATCTTTTCTAGGAATCAAAGCATAACACATATGTTGATGTTTCATTCAATCCAAAAAAAATTCTTCCATCAACAAGACATACCCTAGCACTATTGCGTACCTTTTCACCCTCCTTTATCATGGGCTTCAATTTGTGATGAACTCCATCCTTTGTAAAAGAGTATGTATTTGCATGACCATCATGTATAGCATTCCTATTAAAATTCCACAACCTTCCCAATAATAAATGGTAGACATCCACAAGAATGATGTCACTGAGAGACTTATCATGGTAACTCCCAATCTTGCACTTTACCAAATATTGCTCACTAACTAGGACCTTATGATCATCCTACAACCATGTAATCCAATAGGGTTAGGGGTGTTTCTTTCTCTTGAGATTTAGCTTTGACACCATCTCCTCCAACACCAAGTTGTTAGTGCTTCCACCATCAATAATCACATCAAAACATTTACCCTTGCACTTGCACCTAGTATGAAAAACTCATTTGTATAGGTTCAGTCTCACTGCTTAATAAAACCCTTTCAGTAACTAGAACCTCTCCTCTTTCTACATCCTCTGAATGTGATGACTTTGCATCATCATCAACATGAGAAACCCTTACTTGACCATTAGCTCTCCTATCTATCCTCCCTTGACATTGAGGGCATTTGAAGGCATGATGGCCTTCTTTATTGCAATGAAAATAGGTACCATAGAAGCCTCCTCTTCCTAAACCTTGTCCACATCCTCTACCTCTTCCTCTCTAATCTCTAATGTTTTGATCATGGGAGTCATTGAAACCCTTGTTCCTCTAGCTTTGGCTAGTACCCACATCTTCATTTTTCTTTTAGTTCTCATTTTGACCTCCAAATGACTTAGTAGTGCTCCTTCCTCCTTGACTGTGCCCTCGTTTCCTTCCATCAAACTTTTTTTTTGTCTTCTCCGCAAATTGTAAGGCAAACTAGTATGCCTCTTCAATGCTAGACATTCTAACTAGACTTAACTCCTCTTGAATGCTAGGTCTTAACTCGCTAAGGTAATGGGAAGCCTTCCCCTTGTTTGCTTCTACATGACTTGGCCTAATAAGGACTCAATAAAATTACTTTATGTAATCCTAGATAGATTTTCCCACTTTCTTTAACCCTTGCACCTTCTTGAACAAATCAAGCTCATAATCACTTGATGAATGAATTTCTTCATTAGTTTTTCCACCATGCAATCCCATCTTGTAATTTTCTCCTTTTCTCTTCTATTTATTTCCAATTGAATCTCTTGCCACCAGATTTTGGCATAGCCTTTCATTTTGGCCTTTGCAAAATTAACCCTATTAGGTTCCCTGATATCGTCATACTCAATATATTTCTCTAGCTCATTGATCTAGTTGATCAACTCATCTAGGTTTAGATTTCCCAAAGACATGTTGATGTCAATTTTATTTCATTTTCCAAGCTTGGAAATGACCCTAGAAAGCTTCTCCTCTACTTGGTTTATGACTTCTCTATCTCCTTCCCCTTCTTGCCTAATATTTCATTCTTCTTTATTTTCTTCTTCACTTTCATCACCTACGACAACATTCATCCCTCCTCAGTTCTCCTCCTGTAATGCCTAGACTTGTATTTGGAGGGTTCTAACCTTAGAATTAATAACTCTAGCACTTCCACCATGCTCCCTTAATGGATGCATCTTCTTGTATCAAAACACACAACCACATAGTTCTAGTGCAAACTACTTCAAAATTGGTGCTCTGTCTACACACTCAAGAAAAACACTCTAAGACCAAAATAAACACAACAAAAAAAGGGGAATATTATTATTGGAAGTGATATGATACTACATTTAGTAAAATGAGGATAGAATCAATGACATTCTATATGGGCTTACAATGTAGTCTGATCTTGGAGAAATACCCTCCTCTAGTACCTTCTCCCAAACTCCACCAAAAATTGCCTTTACAATGCAATAAATGCTCTTAAGTAATCCCAAATTAGGTTTAGGGTTAGGAATACATTTTATAATATTCCATTTAGCATCAAATGCCAAAATAAAAGGTTCTACAAATTATGTCAGAAGTTGGTGTAAAATTAGAAGAATCCAAAAATGGTAGTCAAACTTCCTCGAGCCATAATTTTTGATCTAAGAATCTGATCGCCACATTGTTTAGATTTTTAGAAATCTCTCTAAGATATCTAGAGGTGTATGGAAAGATTTGATTTCCCCCCTTTTTTTGGCATGTACGAGGCCATTTAGTGCCTCAAATTTGATTTTGAAGTGCTCTTAAGGGTCTCCAAGCAACTTAAAATTGCAATAACTTTCAAACCATAAAGCCTTTTGACTTGATTCTTTTTCTAGAGTGTTTTAAATTCCAATTATAATCATTCATCCATCTTAAACCCTTTAACTCATCATAACTATGACTCAATTAAAAAATAATATATTTTTTTGCATTGGCACATATCCCAAGGTACTAAAAAACATTAACATAGAAAACCAATAGTGGAACTATGAGAGTTGGAATCTCTATTTTACGCAAATGGGTATCTAGAAATGAAAATGCATTAAATGGAAACTAACACTAAGCATATCTTTGGGTGATATAGGATTGCCCTTACAACACTGGATACTCCTATATCACACACTAATAATGAACTATTTTATTAGAAAGGGAAACAAAATGTAATTTATATTTTTAGATGTTATACATACAATTGTTATGTTGGGAACATGCTAGAGAGTTCTTGGGTGGTGGTAAAAATAAATTAAAATAGATGTAACATTAGATGCACAACTCTAGAATGAATAGGCAATAACTATCAAAATATGACAACTTTCAATCAACAACCTATGAGATATGTTTAAAATGAACCATAAAGCATTGGACAATAATCTTAATATATTGAAAAAATTGCTTCCCTTGAGCTACAATCACTAAGATTTGTTAACAAAGTCCTTTTAAATGTATATTTCATAGAATTATATAAATCCATCACTACATTTAACCAATGCCCATACACTTTATTTAATATTGTTACTTTAACTCATTAATATTTCTTAAGAGAAGGGGATTTGTATAGTTTTCTATTTGATATGCATTTTTCTTATTATTCTTAGCTCATGATTGGATGACAAAATTGAGGATTCAGTCAACCCCAAGCTTGTTTAGGATGTTAATATTGGCATGATTAAGAAAGAGCTCAAAGCCCATTTCATGGATATTAATGGGCCTAGGTGAACTTAGTTAAAGAATTTTAATAATATGATTAGTAGTATCAGTCTTGGTGTGGTCATTTCTACTATATCTAGGGTCCCAAAAGAGATGATGAGGAAGGTTTCCTTTGATATTGTTGTAAACTAGAGAAAACTAAAGAGAGAAAAGAAATGCAAAAGGATAATGTAAGTATGGAGATGAAGTGTTTAGAGAATGTTCACAACTAGACTAAAGATCTTAAGCCCGTAGTCGAAGACTAGGAGAATTTCAAACAGGCCTTGTGTCTTGAGGCCTTTTCTATCCTTTTTTCTCGTGGTTTTTTGTTTATTAGTTAATAGTTTTTAGCTAGAGATGATTATTACATGATTCTTGTAATTTTGGGAAATAGCTTTAAAACTATTATGTTAATATGTTTCACCTTAGTGGTCAATAGTCTAAGACTTAGTTAAGCTTTATGATTTTCAACTATGATTTGGTTGATAAGTTAGATTCTAATACTCTCACTACTTTACTTTTTCTTATTAAGTTTTGTTCTTTAGCATGTCTCTAGTTGTTTGAGTTAGAGATGACATTTCTTCTTGCTTGGTTGTAATGGCCCAAAGCACAAAAGTTCTATATTTTCATTATTTTAATTGGGTTTTAGGACCCTTTGAGTTCTCCTTTAATCAAAAACTTTAATTTAATCAATTCTTAGAAAAAATTTAATCGAGTAAGGGAATAACATATGTTTTAAAAAGGGAATGGAGAGATAATATATAAAATAAATTTAATATATTAAAGAATGGTAATTAAATATAAAGGAAAAGTAAATTTATATAACTAAATAAATAGAATAATATAATATAGGAAAATTGAGAAACTAAACTATAATGTTAAAAAAAATATTAATATTCTAGTGCAAAGAAATTTTTTAGATGTCTACATTTTCCCCCTCTTTGATGTGGTATCAAAATCAACATTGCATCAAAGAAAAGAAAATAAGATGCCCTAAGAGTCATGCTTAAGAGACAATGGGGAGAGAAGGTATGTCCTCGAAAATATAGTGTGAAAATAAATTTTGGGAATTTTTTTTGAAAGAAATGACCCATAAGAAGAAGAAGGAGAAGAAAACAACATATGAAAACTTGGGGAGATGGGTAACCTACATTGACTTAGTGTTTATGCAAATATAATTTATCTTGTTAACATGCATATGAGCATTGCCCATCTAGCAAACAAGAGAGTAAGTGCAATAAGTTGGGTGTCAATTTTGTAGAATTCTCGTGGAATTAGAATATGTTGCTAGAAACATATGCCTATTTTTAAAAAAATAGGTGCCTCTTTCAGGTTTGAATGCCTGATCTAGAATTCAAAAAATGCACACCAATTTTTTATTTTTGAAACAGGATGCTTGTTTTAAAATTTGATTTCAATTGTATCTATAAAAAGCTTTTTTAAGAAAAGGACATATTTTTTCAATTTTAACTAGAAGGTGTCCATCTCTAAGAACATTGAGCAAGATCTTTTCCTCCACCTTAGTTTTTGGTTCAAGATAGGCTTGGTGGGACCAATTTTATCTTTGACCTCAAAAAAATTGTCTAAGGCACTAGAATCCTAAACTTCAACCTTGTAGTAAATTTTAGAGGGCCTTACCTATCAATATTTTTGATGAAATGAATCTTGATTCTAGAAATGTAAATGTTACGAATATGTTTTCTATTTTTTGTAATTTTGCATTATTTATGAATTAAAAGTGATACCTAAATAATATAAAGTAGTGAGGCTTACTTAAAGCCTTAATTCAAAAATTAAAAATTGGTTTTTTTAAAATTAATTTATCTGTCATCAATCTACATATAATTCTTTTGAATTCTTAAAAAATTGTAAAATGTGGAATTTTTATCAAATTATGGTCGTTGTACAATAAAGGTTAAAAAAAATGTTATAGTCAATTTAAAATTAATTTAAAAAATATAATATTAAAAAAGTTTAATAAAAATTATTCTCATCAATCTATTGTGTCAGATATCTTCCCTAAAAATGATTCACAAAATTCATTTATTTACATGTCAAAAGATGGTTGTCATACATGAGTGTTGCATGGTACTTTAAAATGCACTTTTAAAAAGTATTTTTTAAAGATTTATACCAAAAAATTATATTTTTGCAAGTGGTTACTAAAATAAATTACATATTAAAAAAGTAAACTCTCACAACTATAATTTTGATTAGTGAAGTTTTCTCATATTCAATCTCTAAGTGCTTCAAATATTATGGCCTTGGCCTAAGATGTTTTAGAAGTTAATATTCTGATGTAGACATGGAATAAGGATTGTGACAAGATGTTGTTGGAATTCTTTAAAGTAACTGAGGGGGGGGTGAATCAGTTATCCAAGGTCCAGATGTACAATAAAAACTTTTCATAGCTTAGTGAACTGATATCCATAAAATATTTTTATCATGCATGTGCATCCATTAGATTATGCAATCACTTAAACTTGTAGGTTACTGTCAAATCAATTTGTAGAAATGTAAATGTGAGACATAATAGATTAAATAACACATATGACATAATGATTTAACATGGAAACCCAATTTGAGAAAAACCATTGGTAACATGCTACTCATTCTCACTCTTTTGTAGTGATGTCTTGGGAAAGTCCAACCTTGTTAAAGGATATCAATCACCCTGTTAGGAGTGATCCTTTTTAAAGGACTTTAGATCATTCACTTGGAATTTCACTTGTGACTGTTACACCAACCTTAATCCAAAGGATTTACCTTACATTGATACAATGATTAGAGAGTAATAGTAAGGCTTGATCTGATAACAACTTACAAATTCCCTTGCAAATTATAGATCTTTTTTAAGTCCTCCATATTTCTTGGCTTTCACATTCTTCAGCAATGATAGCTTGTTCATGCTACAAGAATCCATACCCTTAAGCCTTCTTGCTTTGCTTGCTAATGTAGTCTCTTCTCTTAGGCCATTGAATGAAGGAATACCCTAGACTTCTTGTCTTCATTAGGTTCTTGCACATGACAACCCTTACTTTTAACCAATCATCTCTATAAATAGAGAATTAAGATGTTTTTTCCATTCATCCTCCATCATCCATTTTAGGGTTAGGTTAGATTAGGAAGGATTCAATGATTCTAACCCTCATTTTATTTCATTCCCTTCTAGAAGCTTCTCCTTCAACTCTCTTTGTATTCACCTCAAAATGGTTCATCATGAATTCTATGCAACCAGCTCATCAATCTTATCTTCCACACAGTTCACATAATCCAAAAAATCAAACTTGATAGCTCAGATTCTTCAAATTCTCCATCTTTCTCATAATGCTAACACTAAGCATTAATTGGCTTGTAATAATCAACACATACTGCATTTCTCGGCATCCATTGTAAAAATACTCAACATGAACTAAAGTTTACTACTACTTGGTATCAACAAAACATTGCTCGACTTACACTAAAATTGACTTTTCTTAGCTCCAACTAATTTTTTGCTTAGCTTGCACTAACTTTGCTAGGCACCAACTATCCACTCATTCAAGCTTGGCAAAAAATTTTTTTTTAATGAGTTCTTCTAAACTAAATCAGTGTATCCAATGTTTGCATGCTTAAGTAGATTACCAATGCACTATAATATCACTATTTTAATTGATTTTTGTATTCCTTTTCATATCATAACTCAAGCTTTCCTCTAGGTGCTATTGTTACCTCATTTGATCAAATCATCTTCTTTAATCAAAGAAATAATATTACTTAAATCATATAAAAAATTATCTTACCAGCAAGTAGCAAGTTTGACATTAGTGACAAAATAATGATTGAAACACATTTATCATAGTTGTATCAATCTATTTTCAATAGATCCTAGATCCCATTTACAACACAACTATGGAATTCCAACATCCTATCCATAATTAGGAGAGATATGTTATTGATTTGACGTGGAGATGTATTTCCAAACCTTTTACTTTTGGTTTAGTCCCAATGAAACCATAGTTGGACCCTCATCTAAGGTAGAGAAAAGAAAATTAAGGAAGGCTAATATCTTTGTGTTCAAACATACTACACCTCTTAGATTAGAGACAATCTATAAACACAACGTTTTTTTGGTGTATAGTTGGACCCATTATATTTTATATATATTTTGCTACCAAGAGGACAATACAATGGTTGTCACTCCATACTATGGTTGAGTTTAGTATTTAAGATTTTTTTGAAAGAAATCTCTACTTGATTTTCCAAATGTTTTTATTTTTTATTTTGTTAATATGAACAATAATGGTAGTAACAAATTGATTAGTTTATGTATTAGATTCTAATGTAGACACCTCCTTACTTTATATTTCTCAACTATCATTTCATTTTTCTATTTATTTGTAGATTTTTTCATCTCCTATCCATTATATTATCTTCTATGCTAATTAGACCAAGGACCATCCTCCTTCCCTATATGATAAGTATTCTTGATATATCCTTCTAGGTTTGGTTCAATGCTCTTGTAATTTCTAACTGAAATAATATGTATATTCTTATTCAATACCATTTTTTGTTGGGATTAGTTTTTAATTTTTATTGGATGCTAAATTGATTCTTAGTCTCCCACTATTTGATTAAGGAATAGAGATGAAACTTGGTGTGTATTATTATATTGTGTCCAATTCATCTGTTAAATGAAAGAGTTGGTTAGCTTGCTTATTTCAATTCCTTCATTGCTTTTAATACCTCCCAAATAAAAACTAATTGCTTTTAATGAATTTGTAACCAATATCATATGAAATCTCTCCATTGTATTCCCTTATATCTTCATTGTCCTTATATCTTCATTATCTTTGTTGGCACTCAAAATTGCGTTCTCATTTTGAGCATCTATTTGAAATTTTGAGTTGCATATTGAAAATTTTGAGAAATTAAGCCCCATAAATGCATATGTACCCTGTTGTACCTTTGAGGCTTAAGAGGTGTTCAATAATTCTAACACCTTCCTTTCAACCTGTCTAGGCATTCCACGAAGTTAAATTGACATTCTAAGTCATTTCGTGAAGTCCCATTTTGAGTGTTTGTCAAATCTACATTTTCACATGTGTCAAATAATGACAGGAGGCTATGTTTGCATCTGAATATCTCGCACCCAAAAGTGTTTCATGACCCACCACTTTGGGAGTATCTAGTGTCTATACTTGAAAGCTTATGTTTTAAATTCCAAATAATTTTGAGTCCATTTGACTAGATTTTGAATCCCTCAAATTTGGTCAGTTACTGTTTTCATGCTTTTGCAATTAATTCTGAATTCTAGGAAGCCCTTTTTGGCATGTTATAACTTTGAACCAGTTGATCAAAATGCTAAAATTCTTTTTTTGGTGCATTGAAAATATCAGAGACTTGTTATGTTTCAAGTTTCAGCTTATGACGAATCCATTTGATCAGTTTTCAACAGTGATTCCAAATGGAATTGCTAAAGTTTTACTGGTGTCAGCATTTGCAGATTGATTGGTACCCCTGTTTGTGATGCTATATCTTGAGATTCGTGATTGGTGAGATCAAATGGATTGTACTACTATGTTTTCCTCTGAAAATACTCCAAGTTTGTCAGTTTTCAAGCCCTAATGAATCCATTTGCAAAAACCGCTTTTTTGCCATTATTTCAATCTGCAAAATCCAAGTGGCCCACTTTGACCAATCACCATTTTCGCCTAGTTATTCATCATGACCCCAAATCGTAGATCCAGATTCACCTTGTGACAAAGATTCAATGCCCCAGTTTTCATCCTCCTATGTGTTAGTTAACACGGTTTTCAAAGCCAATTTCAAACCCAATTTAGTGTGTTCTGACATGTTTTCTTGTAGGTAGTTCTGAGAGGTCAACTTTGATAGCAAATATCTTTTGACCTCGAATTTTTTATGTGATGAGATTTGACATGGGAAAAGTGTGCAGAACAGAGATTCAATGGGTTAGATTTTAGAACCTGGTCAGGTGTTCAGATCAGTTTTCAAGGCCAGTCAAAGGACCTCCTGGCATCAAAATGACAATTTGCAGATCAATGGTGAAATGAGTTTTAAATGATCAATCAATGCTCAAATTCAAGTTTAATCAGTGTCATATTGATCAGTAGGTTACTTTGCAATGTCAGTCGCATTGAAATGAATATTTTTTTAGCTGGACCCACTTTGGGGCCCGACTAATACCTACTGATTCCATCAAACTGATAAAGAATGGTATGGTGCACCTGATCAGTTTCCAAGAGATAAAAATGTTGAAGAAAAGGATTATAATAGTGGAGAACCCACGGAGGATGATATTCCTAAAATACATGATGTTGTGCTAGTTACAAATGGTGATAGTGACATTGGTCAATTGGTGATTCTATCATTAATCATTAAGTGGGCTCAAATCAAGACACTTGTTAACGATTTAAAAAATACCATTAGTTCTTTGGGTTCTTATTTTGAGATGGAGATATAACAGATAAAGCAAGAGTAGGATCTCGCTGATCTAATTCTGTAGTAATTAAGAGCATCAACTATTTTTAGGATACAGTTACAGATCCAAACAAGGAATTGAGTAGTGATAGTGATGATGCTCAGAATAATTGTAGTAGTAGTAATGTACCAGAGCCTACTCAAAAGCCCAAGTCTATCAAAAGATTGAGTGTCCAAGATGCCATTCATCTATTTAAAAGAAAGCAAAAGGAGGTTGGAGGATTTGAAAGATGAGAGTTTAAAAAAATGGAAAGATAGAAAGCCAAAGGGCCATGTTGTGTGAGAATGTCAATTCTAACACAGCTAAAAGAGTGGTATTGAGAAGTCAGAGTGGAGCGAGTGATTAAAGTATGGACGATATGGCATAGCAGCAAGTGAAAAATGAAAATCAATTTCAAAATCAAAATGCCATGGTTAGAACCGAGCCATGCACACAAACCTCACTATGTGATCATGCAAGGCACCATTTTAACAATGGAAGATGCCATTATTTGAAGCAATCAACGCATGTTTAAAAAGAATCAGCTCACGACAGTTAAAATAGGCGAGCACACATGCTTAAAAGAGGAAAATCTGCTAGTTGAAGCAGTGAAAACCATGCTGAGTATGAAAGGAAAACCCCACGTACAACAACCTAAGCAAAGCCTCAGGGCAGCAGCCAATAAAAGAAGCTGTAGGCATGATAAAGAAGACAAGAACCCAGGCACGTGAATAGAGCAGGAACCCATGCCAAAGAAAATAAAAAAGGAGGTCTACGCAATCATAAGGAAAAGTCGTCCATGAAACAGAGCATGAAGAAATAAAGAGGCTCCGGTGCAGGAAGATTCAAGCTATAAGTAAGGAGGAGCTCTCAAAAAAATAAAGAGAAGTAGCACCAGTCAATGAGAAGATGCCCACGAATACTGAATGAGGAAACCGCCTTGTGAAGGGAGAAATCCATGCGACATATGCAAGGGTCAGTGATATTTCTTTGCATAGAATCTGCAGAACAGAGAGCTGGGCTAAACGAAGAGGCTAATCGAAGAGGAAGATGACACCATGTTTCAAAGGAAGCAGTAGGAAGGAGAAATTATGTATCAAACCACGTAGCTAGTTAGAGAAAGCCACCAATGAAAAAGGTAGCTAGAAAAAGAAGCCATCGAAAGAATAAAAGGAAACCATTTTCAACAAAGGAGCACCTGCCATGTATAAAAGCATACCACGTGGGGTAAAGTAGCAGGTCCACATCCAAAGGGCCATTCACATGATAGTAGGGAAACACATGGAAACAAGACTCCCACCGTGCCCTGGAAAATGGAAGATGTGTATGAACATTTTGTCCCACATCGACCATGCGGCGATTCATTAAACGTTTTATATTGAGAAATGTTCAATGGTTAAAATGCCTTGAGCTTTGGGCTTTGGAAGGCAATGAAGTGTTCAAAGGGACCCGCGATGGATGGTTGACTAGGTTTAAAAAGTTAAACAAATTGTGACCAACAATGCAATTGAAACTGCTGCCACCATATTTCAAACATGCCAAGAACCAAAAAAGTTGAAGAAAAAGTTGCACTTCCTAGAGGCAACATGGTGACCTACTAGAAAACCATAAAACCGGTGAGATCATGTGGCCTATTCAATAGAATGATCATGTGGCAAGCAACATGGTGACCTACTAGAAAACCATAAAACGGGTGAGATCATGTGGCCTATTCAATAGAATGATCATGTGGCAAGCAACATGGTGACCTCCATATTTCAAACATGCCAAAACCCAAAAAGAGTTGAAGAATTAGGCAAGTCACCATGGAGAATTAGGCGAGTCACCATGGCACTTCTCAGAAAACTTAAAATTTAATTTCTACCAGGCAACATGGTGACCTGCTAGAAAACCATAAAACTGGTGAGATGCAGCATGGTGACCTACTAGAAAACCATAAAACCGGTGAGATCATGTGGCCTATTCAATAGAATGATCATGTACCAAGCAGCATGGTGACCTACTAGAAAACCATAAAACCGGTGAGAGCATGTGGCCTATTCAATAGAATGATCATGCAATGATGTGGTAGTCTAATGGTGAATCACATAAGGACAAGTGGCACCATAGCAAATAAATCTCAGGGATGCACCAAATCGCGCCACATTGCGGATTGGAAGGTCATCATAATGTTTTTGAAAGAAAGATATAAGAAAAATAAAGTAGCGAAATGGTGATCTTGATGTGTCACATTGAGATGGATGGATGATGTGGCATTGGCTATGCAGAACCAATCCAATCAAGATGCGCCATGTGTCAAGGTTAGTCAACTATGTTTCACCTAGGTGAAAATAAAAGAAATTTTCAAAAGGAAAAGGATTTATTATTATTTTATTTTTCCCTACACATACTTGGCTAACATTTAATAAAATCTTAACTTATAACATAGTTCAAACTTTATAGTATTTCAAAATTTTGAAATTATCAAGTGCTTTGAAAGACATGGAATAGAGCTCAAAATTTCAAATGAGCATAACAGGAGCATTTTTTATCGAAAATGGGTGCTCCAATATACTACCAGAATTGAAATGAGCTGAATTTTCCATTTTTGAAGTCAGTTAGTGGACAAGTTTTTACTAGTTCATGCTATAGGTCAATTTGTGATTCTTGAGGCATTGGTAGCAGAATAGGTGTTTCTCATCATTTATCATCAAAGTTTGTTAGAGGGCTGATTTGAAGACTTTTTGTGGCCTGAATGTGGTAAAAATAAGATGGATAAGATTATCTTACATTCTGAAGCCCAGTTAACTGATTTTTTACTTTTACATTGAGTTCATTTTTGTTAGAATCTGAAAAGATTAATAACCCAGAAAACTAGTGCAAAGAATAAATATCTAAACTATGAATGCAAATGATACAAAATCAAAATAGCAACATAGAGTTAGTCTGCAAGAGAGTAATGCAAATGCTAGAAGCAAAATAACACTAAGAGGACGCAGAAACAAGAGATGCAAATACAAGCTAGTAGCATGCTTATATAGGCTAGGAAGAGGGAGGAGGTGCACTAACTAGTAAGGAGCAACCATCTATCAGACTAAAGATAGCAAAGTATCTTCCTAAGATAGCTAATTGATGCTCACATGTAGGAAGGTGACACCTCACAACCATTCACCTAATAAGACATGCTTTATTAATTTAAGCAAGATTATTAAAAGTGTAGGAAAAACCTAGCAAAATAGGAAAAATAAAAAACTACACTAAAACCCCCCCATAAGCGAAGCTTAGGTGGATGTAGAAATGGGTCCCGACAAGTCAAGCCTGATGAGGTACCCATGTACATAAGATTTCCCAAAAGAAAGAGAAAAGAGACCCCCCAAAAAAATTCAGGACTCCGAGTGAGAGGAAGAGGCCCCCCCCCCAAAAGATGAAGCATCCTGCACCCCCAACAAAGCTCACAAATGAAGGAACTTGCTCTCAGTGAAGGGTTTGGTGAAGATATCACCAACTCGCTCAAAAGTCAGACAATAGCAAAGGTCAATGACATGACCATGGATGAGCTCTCAGATGTAGTGCATGTGGACCTCTATGTGTTTGGTCCACTGATGATGAATCAGATTCTATGAGATCTGAATGGCACTCTGGTTGTCACAAAATATGACTGATGGCCATCCAATCTGGATATCAAACTCAGTGAGAAGATGTTGAAGCCAAATGGCCTCAGTGGTGGCATTTACAACCCCTTGATACTCAGCCTCAGTAGAAGATAGAGCAATGGCAGACTACTTTTTACTCGACCAACAAACAGGACCTGACCCAAGTGAGAAGCTATACCCTGAAGTAGACTTGCAATCCTCATAATCACCTACCTAATCTGAATCTGTGTAGCCCACCAATCAAGCTCAATATTTGCTACATAGTGAATCCCACAACTATGAGAACCCTAAATGTAGTGAAGGATTCGCTTGGTTGCTTTCCAGTGCAACTCATGGGGCTCTAGCATGAATTGAAAGACCATGCCTACAACATAGGAGATGTCAGGTCTCGTATGTGTCAAATAAATGAGACTCCCAACAAGTTGGCAGTACAAAGTGCCATCAACAAGTGGAGAAGAACATTGAGCCTCAAGTTTGACTCCAGAAAGGAAGGGAGTTAGAACAGGCTTACAGTCAGCCATATGAAACCTCAAGAGTAAATCTAGAGCATACTTGGACTATGTGATGGTTATCCCAGAAGGAGACTCAAGGATCTCAATCTCGAGAAAGTAATGCAACAAGCCCAAGTCAGTCATCAAAATTTTTTTCTGAAGGGCCACTTTGACAACCTTAATGGTGGGTGAAGAACTTCCTGTGATCAACAAGTCATCAACATACAAAACCAAAAATAGAAGTGAATCACCCTATTGCAAAATGTAGACATTAGGATCAGAATGGGACCAAGTGAACCCAACTGATAGAAGGAAGGAGTCCATCTTGGCATACCAGGCCCGAGGAACCTATTTAAGGCCATAGAGAGACTTTCAAAGATGACACACAAGTGAAGAATCCTGAAGGAAGCCTTGTGGCTGCTCCATGTAGATCTCCTCAGGAAGGTCACCATGAAGAAAAACACTCTTCACATCTATCTAATGTACTTACCAATGATTAGCTACAACAATGGCAAGAACAATTCGAATGGAATTCACTCGGGCAACTGGCAGAAAAGTCTCAGAGTAGTCAATCCTAAGAACTTGGGAGAATCCTTTGGCGACCAAGCGAGCCTTGTGTTTATCAACTGACCCATCTGCTATAAATTTTGTCCAGTAGATCCACTTACATCAAACAAGTTTTCTTCCTTTAGGAAGAGGGACAAGATCCCAAGTGCGGTTCCTCATCAAGGAACTATACTCTTCCTGCATAGCTCTATCCCACTCAGGAATACTAGAAGCCTCATGAAAGGATTATGGATCTGAGGCAGTAGCAATGAAGACATGTGGAGCATCTTGGAATTTTGAACGAGTTTTCCTCGTGTCTGATGGATCCCCAACCCAATCACCTACAAACTACAAGGTTTGTCTAGCCCAAAGTGGATAGGAAGATGGAGAATCTGGAGGGGAATCATTAACCTCTGAATGATGAGTAGGAGAGGAAGGAGGTGAGTTCGTAGAATCACTTTCTATATCAGAAGTAGAGGTAGAAGACTGTTCAAGTGAATTCGGCTCATCAGAAGATCTGTCATGTATTCCAAGTGACTCTAATGTTAAGGTAGAAGGATTTGGAGAAGTGATAGAAAGCGAGCTTGAAGATCCCTCCTCAAATTGAACACTCCTCTCAATGACTAACTCATGTGTAGTAGGGTGGAGCAATTGATAACCCTTCACACCATTAGGATAACCTACAAATATGCAAGGTATTCTTTGCAGATCCAAGGCCTTATGTTTCTCTATAGAAATGTGGGCCCATGCAAGGGAGCCAAAAACTCAAAAGTGCTTAACTGATGGTTTCTGACCTCTCCAAGCTTCAAAAGGAGTAACTCCCTTCAAGGCTCGGTGAGGAACATGGTTCTGGATATAACAAGCACAGTTAATGGCTTCTACCCAATATTGTGGTGCAAGAGATCTAGAGTGAATCATATAGTTTGCCATTTCTTTCAAGGATCTATTCTTCCATTCTACAACACAATTTTGTTGAGGATTATATGGAACTAAATGCTATAAATCAATCCCCTCTAAAGTGCAAAACATTTCAAACCAATGGTTGACATACTCACCACCATTGTTTGTGTGCAAAACCTTGATGGCTTTCCAAGATTTCTTTTCTACAAAATTTTTGAAGTCTTGAAAATGATCAAATACCTTTGACTTCTATTTGAGAAAGTACAACCATAAAGGTCATCAATGAATGTGAGAACATATTGGGCCTGCTGAAAGAAGGATGTTGAAATGGACTAGACAAATCACTATGAACCAACTCTAGTATCTGTGAGGCTCTCCATGCCTTACTTTTTTCAAACTTTTCCTTAGGATTCTTACCAAGAATGCAACCTTGGCAAACACTTCCTAAGAATTGAACCGAAGGCAACACTGTGACCATGCTCTACTGGTTGAGTTGATGCAAATAGCAAAAGTTAAGATGGCCAAACTGCTCCTGCCATAATTTACTCACATCATTAGAGTGAGTGAGAAAAATAGATGAAGGATGATTAGGAACAAAGTGAGAAAATAGATAGAGTCATGACTGATGATCTACTCTCCCAACTGCAACCACAGAATCACTGTGCAACTCACGTATCTCTATTGAATCAGGAGTGAACTCAACCCGCTTGCCTGAACCTATGTGAGTGATCTTGTATATTGATAGGAGATTAGTTGATAATGAGGGTACACAAAGAACATCATGGAATGTGTCATCCCCTACATCAACAGACCCTCTCCCACACACCTCAACACGAGTGTCATCACCCATCAAAATAGAAGGCATAGTATATGGCTCCAAGGATGCAAGTTCTTCCTTAGATGAAGCCATGTGGTGCGAAGCACCCGAATCAAGAACCCAAGTGGATGGTGAGGAAGCAACCGGAACAAGAGCCTTGCCCTTTCCTTTCTCCTTGTTGTTTTCTTTTGCCATGTTAGACTCTTCATTACAACTTTGTTTGATAGACTCAAGAATAGTAATATTATTCTTCTCAAGAATATATGTCAAGTGATCAATTTATTTCTTCAAATATTTATGTTCATCATGACTGGGCCTTTTATAATAGGCACATTTAACCTTTTCTTTCTTAGGCTTATCGCCCTTAGAGAATGAGGTATCAATATTTTCTTTTGAAGCAATTGGTATCTAATCCTTCTTTTCCTCACTATTATTTTGTTTCTCATCCTTACTATTTTTGTTACTACTTTGTCCTTTTTGTTCTTTTGTGTCTTGGTTGGCAACTAAGGCATGTGACTTAGAGGACTTAAGAGTGCCCATCAAGATTATCTTGTCCTATTCTTGAGTGAGATTGACAAAAAAACCATCTAGAGATGGCATGGTGAATTGAGTACCAAGCGCACCCTTAGTAGCATAGAAGGTAGAGACAAACATAGAATATTCTGAACTTAGCTTAGAGAGAATACTATGTATTAGTTGTTCATCTTTCTTTTCAATTCTACATTGTTTTAACTATAGCCTTAGTGATTTCAATTTAGTGAAGAAATCTTGGATTGTTTTGAAATTGCCTAGACTCAAACTAATTAATTCATTTTCCAACATATGACCCCTCATTGAATCTTGTGTGCCAAATAGTGTTTCTAGCTTTGTCCATACTTCATTTGGTGTATCCAAAGATTCAATGTGAAATAGAAAGTTAGGAGAAATAGACAAACACAATGTTTTATATGCCTCATCACATTTGTTAAACCACTTAGGCTTATCTTCATCTTTATTAGGTTCAGTTTCAAGTCCCATAGTTATCCTATTTAATCCAGCTTTCCTTAAGTGAATTGTCATGCATGATTTCCACTCAAAGTAATTGTATGGAGTTAGGATGGGCATATTTATTTGATCCATGATGAAGAAATGCAAAGAAAAAATGCTAAAAAGAAGAGAACCCAGCCATGAAAATGCCCCCCCCCCCCCCCCCCCCCAAAGAAATTTGATTTCATAATTTATTTTAGTGCGTTTACAACTACCATTAGAAAGAAATACTCAGTGGTCTTGATTTCAATCCATTACAAACCCTCATGAAGAGCATATGCTGAAAGTGAAACTTGGGCACAATAATCAAGGAAACAAATAGCACCAATATGATCTACTCAAAAAATCATGCACTTTCAAAAAAAGAATTGACCTAATATGAGGTTGTATGAGAAAGTTATGATCCTTTAAAGTTTCCAAAATGAGAACTGTGCATAGTCACGGTCGAGAATCTGCAATTTCTAAATAATTCATTCATGAAAATTTAAAAAAACTCCACTAGTGGATAGAGCACAAAAAAATAGCCAAGGTCATAATAAGAATCATCAAAATTGGAGTTTGTATGAGCAAGAATGAGACATTTGAAAACTGCATTCAAATCTACGACTGACAATGGAGAGGGGTATGGCTATAGCTTTTTGTGCTCAATTCTGCAAAATATATAGCTTGCATGAAAAGACTAAAAGATACCCAGATAGTTTTTTAGTGTTGCAAACAAAATTGAGAAAGCGTTCTTCTTTTTAATGTACAAAAGATGTTGCTGTAGTGTAAATCAGACACTTTTAACAGTAAAAGAATGGCTCCAAAAATCAAGAAATGACTTCAGCAACCAAAATATGACATGGAAATGCTAGATCAAATTCCTAAGTCCATCAATGGCATGGTGGAACCTACAATACTGATTGAAAACTCCAAATATGCAAGTTGGTTGTTAGATTTGAGATTGAAACCCCAAAGAAAACTATTTTTGTCAAAACTTTTCTGATTCTCAAGATCATCCAAAGATGCAAGAGAAGTGCATACTTCATTTTATTTAAAACTACAATAAAATTTATTACCCCCCCCCCGAATCTCTCAAATAAGGAAACTGAAATCTACTCTTGCACATAGAAAAGCTCTAATACCATGTTAGAATCTGAAAAAGATTGATAACCCAAAAAACTAGTGCAAAGAATAAATATCTAAAATATGAATGCAAATGATACAAAATCAAAATAGCAACATAGAGTTAGTCTCCAAGAGAGTAATGCAAATGCTAGAAGTAAAATAACATTAAGAGGATGCAAAAATAAGAGATGCAAATACAAGTCAGGTAGCATGCTTATATAGGCTAGGAAGAGGGAGGAGGTCGCAACACTAACCAATGAGAAGCAACCATCTATCGGACTAGAGGTAGCAAAGTATCTTTCCAAGATAGCTAATGGATGCTCACATGTAGGAAGGTGACACCTCACAACCATTCACCTAATAAGACATGCTTTATTAACCTAAGTGAGATTATTAAAAGTGTAGGAAAAACCTAGCAAAATAGAAAAAATAAAAAACTACACTAACAATTTTTACATCAAAGTTAGTTACATTCTTTCATCATTAGGAATCTAAGATATTTGATGCTTTTGGGACATAAAATAAAGGGATTTGATTCTGGCAATTGAAGAGAGAGACTAGAGATAGGCTTTTTCTACTTCTTGGGAAGAAATTCTAAAGGGAAACTTGTCATCTCCTGATTAGATCCAAGAATTTCTTCTTCCTATATCTTTCTCATTCTTTCTTATTATAGAGGTTCTAGTCTTTTGGAGAAAATTTGCACATTACTATGATACTAGGGTTTTGGTTCTAGTCTTGATGCATTCCCAATACTGAGACACCATATTTTTTAGCATAATTCTCTCATGTGAACAATAGTAGGAAGGAATATATAGATAATTCAAATCTATTAAGTTGTCTCATGTTTTGATTCCATGCATATGAATGTATTAATTTCAAGGAAATAAATGCAGAGAGTAGCAAATGATTGAGTTTCATTTTAAGTCTTGTATCATTTACCAATACCCTTCAATGTTTTATGATCTTTGATAGAGAGCTTAGGTTGTAGTTATAGTCCTTTAAGGTTGTATGTTATTTCATTGTTTCCTATAACTCAAAGGGTTATGTAAATGCTTCAAGAAAATCAACAGGGTTATAAGGTTACTGATGGGGATATCATGTAAGAATGAGGTTTAGATTGAGCATAGATGTCTATTTACAAGTTAAATGGATAGATGAAGTATTTGAAGATAGAAATATGTCTCAAATATCCATATGTGTGTTTTTGATTCATGAAATTGTCCAATGGTTAAGGCATTGATTAGATTACAATATCATCAGGTCTTATTGCTACATATTTGAGGTTTTGTTGAATCAACATTATTAATCAAATTGTATTTCCCATTCATGTTGAAGGACCTAAATGTGATGCCCTCACTCAACTTATGAATTTCATTATTTTGCATTTAGCTACAATAGATCTATTTCATTTCATGAGTTATTAGGAGAAATAAGGGCTTGTATCTATTGATTATAGATTCAGGTGTATGTTTTGCACTGTTACCATACATCAGAATCTCAAGGTTAACCTGCCTAGGTCTCATAGAGCCTAAAGCGAAGAAGGTTCATGCCTTATAGTTGGCCCAGTGTCTAAAGTGATGTGTTGAAGATGAGAGTTAGCTACCCCTAGATGTGTCATATTCCCATTGGGGTAATTGAAAACCCTCCAGTGTTTTCAAACATAAAAAATCTTCCCCTTCATTAAAATAAATTTTAAAATATTGATAGCCTTAAAATATCGAGAGGTTGTTTCATAGCCTTGAAAAAAATAAATTATTTTTCTTCCTAAGGAAAAACATTGATGTGTGTTCAAAGAATCTATTCTGGAGTATAATGGAAGCATCTAAAAATTATAGTAATATCTCCTAGTGAAATAGTCATATGTGTATTAAATAAAATCATGCTAGCAATCAATGAATTGTCTGGTTAATTTTGGTATTGACAAGTTTATATTAAGTCTTTAATTTCCCCACTTAACCTCGTTAATCTCCCCAACTTGGTTAATATTATGATAAAAAAACATATTTAGAATAGGGTTAAGTCCTCCTCATATTTTATTTGATAGTAAATCATGACTTCTCTATGATTTCACATGTTTTTATTATCTTTTATGGATCTCACTTGTTCTTTTGAGATATTGTATGTAGGTCAAGGTCTCATATTATACTTGCATCAGATGGCTTTCTAATATCATGTTCTTAATTGAAATTTTGGATGTAGATTAGTGATGGTAATATTTTTGATAGTTTTTGGTTGGGCTCTTGGTCTTGTCTCTAGAACCAATTAATGAATTGTATTCATATGAGTTTTTGGCTCCTTGTAATCACTATATTCTCAATCTAGGAATCTCTAGAACATGTTTCATTAGTGTTGATAAATACTCTATCTTGATGCAATATTTCTTCTTCTGCATCCCTTTTCTATATCAGGCAATAACTAGATTTTTTCTCTGGTGCTTTTCTTAAGAAGATTTTTTGAACTAGTTATTATTAATATAAATGTAATGTTTCACCCAAAAAAAATTATGCTAACAATTCATGTGGTTATTATTCCCTTTTTTAAGATGAAGATTGTCTACCTTAGGAACTATGTATGTCACTTCTACAAGAGGTCATCTTAATGTAGATATCTCATAATGAAAAGAATATAATATAGTGTTGGGTTACAATTCTTCCTGGAGTTATTTCTTTATTCATAAATTCATCATATTTTTAAGAATACCTTTTGTCGTTTAAGTTTCAATCGCATTCTTTTTCTATATTTTCACTTAAGCTTTGATAACATGTTAAGGTAGGCTCCGATACTATGTTAATGGAAAAGGATCTCTACAAATGGAATAGCACATTTTTTTTTGTGTGTGTGTTCTAAACACAGATTGTATTTTGTAGAAATATGTATACAAGAGACATATCTCTATGGTAATTTATTAACTAATCATCAATTATATATATTAATGTATTAATATATAAAATATCTATATGAATTACATGTATAAAATATATAATAAATATAATAAATATGTAAGTAGATATATGAGGGTTTGTCTAATTCATGATTAACCAATACAAGGATTATCTATAGGTCAATTCAATCTGACTAAAACTAAAACATTAACAAAACAAGAGTTAATTGATTCAAGAAGGTCACAATTAAAATAGAGAAATTCAATAAGAAAACAAAAAATTAGATTGAGATGTGTGCCAATAACAAATTATGAAGAGGTAAATGAAATCATATATCAATTATGTTCACAACATTAGGGAGCCTACAAATGACTAAGGTTTGAAAGTGGTAAAATATAAATTTATGTCTTCTTGACTTCAATTTTTTTTTAGATGCAATATTTCAACTTTCTAGACTTGAAAGTCTAAAAATACTTTAGTCACCTAAAATCTAAAGATAAAATTCCACACTTCATCAATTTTTAGAGTTCATCTTTTTAGAGTTGGAATTAAGTTTGAGATTTTGGATAGTGATAAATTTTTCATATTTTTGCATGTTGAATGTGCTTTTGGAAAATTTGTATTTAGATAATGCCTTAGAATTTTTAATCAGTTACATACATGAATTGGATTCCATGTGAATGTGTTGACATATCAATGAAATTTGTTATTAGTGACAAGCACTTATTCAGATTGTATATAGCTATCGAGCTCAGTATATAGCTCTTAGTATTCTCCATGTAATTCAATTGTTCACTAAGTTCTATAGTTTCTACCAAGTCCTTTGGACACATCCCAGTGGTTATCAAGTAGATTCAATTAATGTAATGACTAGTAGTGTAAACTGTGCATTTTAGTTGATGCTGAGTTTATCATTCATTATCGAGAAGTGTAGTTTTCACTAATTTTGTAGTGTATGTGATGAAAGTCTTGTATTAACTTATCTTTCCAATATTAGTCAAGAGATAAATTTTATACCAAGCTTGAGGTAAGAATGTTTACTAAGTAATATAGTAAAAATCAAGAGACTTAGTTTATATGATGATTTTCACAATGTCTACTAAGTCACCAGTATAGACTGAGTTTAGGACTACTTAGAAGTGATCAGTATGGACCAAGCTTCTATGTGTATCAAGTGCATGATGATGTTGAGTATTGACAGTGGATAATGTGTATTAGAACCTCACCGAGTTAGTCTTCATAACCCAAATGTCTTCATGTGGGCTGACTTTGTAACATTTTTGGTAACTTGTATCATGTCTGACTTTGTAATTTGTATAATTGGATATATATATATATATATATTGTATCATATCCAATGCATAAAGGATGTATGAAATGTGGGAGAATGTGAAGATGTGAATGCAAATTACATCAGTAAAAAGTAGAAGGAGAAAATTTTAAAGACCATAACATCAAAAGGAGCAACAAAGACATATCTATCATGGATAGGTGCTCAGTATACAAAGGAATCTCATTTAGCAAGCAAAGTTGCAAATTAGAGATCATCTACTATTTCATCCTAACAAGTGGATAAGTCAAATCCTTTCACAAGGTAGACCTAATAGTCTTTTGTAAATCACTTTATCGAGTGCATACTTAATTGTATGTTTGTAAATCCTTTTGCAAGTTGGACCTAGTAGTCCTTATTGCTCCTAATAGGAAAAATCATCAAAAGTGGTCAATGTAAACCTTAATAGGCTAACTTTATACTATAGTACTAAAGTTGTGGGTATCATCCCCACCCTAGTTTTAATTTCTATTTGGAAGGTTTTTGGGTCACCAAATCTGTATGTCTCAGTGTTATGAATGCTTTTAGTTTCTTATGCATGAAATTAGATCAAAATTTATATAATGGATAAATGCTAATTGAATGGTTGGATTAAAGGTTGAAATTGTTGAAATTTTTTATTTTATTGATTCACCCCTCCCCTCTCAATATCAATTGGCATCAAAGCTTTTTGGTTCTCAGGAGAAAGCTTAATAGCTTGAGGAAAGATCAAGACCATGGAGATATTCAGAGTTGAAAAATCCATTGACAATGAAAAGATAGATTTAGAAATGGCCATTACCCAACTCAAGAAAGCAAAAGAGAAACTCTCTCAATCCTTGAAAAGAAGAAAAGAACTTGCTATTCAAATGAATGATCAACTCTACATTGAAGAAAGAATTGAAGACCTTCATTCAAGTAATTTAGATGAAGCCAATGAAGTAATAAAAAAACTCCTAGGAAAGAATGGTTCCCTACGAGAAGAAGTAAGAAAGCTAATAAGAGAATATGAAATTCAATGAACAAGGTTATGTGAAGTTTTGGAATAGAGAAACAAGATAAATGAAGAGATGAATGGAAGTAACAATGAAATCCAAAACTAATCCCTTTAGAAAGTAGACCTTATTGATCAACTTTCCAATGCAAATGAAGAAATCATGAGCCTAAAATTTGAAAATGAAAGAATGAGGAATGATCTCAATTATGAAAGGAAAATCAATGAAAGAATAAAAAATGATCTAAATTTGAAAATAAATCAATGAAAGATTGAGGAATGATCTAAACTCTAAGAAGTAAATCAATAAAAGAATGATGAAATCTCAAGCAAACATGAATCAATTGAATGAGAAAAACCTCTACGAGAAAAAAGGAAAAGTAAAAATTTGATATACGAAAGAAGGAGAATCATCCAAGCAAGGAGCTCAAAAGGAACAAAGATCTACTTGCAATCACTATGGTAAGATAGGTCATACATCAAACAAGTGTTGGAGTAATGGAAAAGAAAAATTTAGTGGAATGTGCTACAATTGCAATTAGCATGGTCATAAGGCTAATGAATGCAAAGAGAAACCAAGATTTGATGGAAAATGTCAAAAATGCAAGAAACATGGATGTAAGTCATCAGAATGCAAAACCAAGGTATTGAATCTAGAAAAGAAAATTGTGAAAGCAATATTTGGATGGGACTACAACACCTGGTGTAGATGTCATTACTATGGAGAATTTGGACACATTGGTATGAATTGTGTTAAACATCATATGAGGAAAAGAGATATCACTAAAAGATGTTTCATTTGTACAAAACTTGGTCATCCTACTAAGAACTACATGAATATTTGTAGAATTGAAGATGAAAAGAAAGCAAAAGCTAGTAACATCCAAACATAAATGAGATAGCAATGTGTTCCTAAGTCTATTGAGGATACAAGTTTGAGAAATGATGGTCAAGTTACTCAAGAATTTGGTGACTCTACCATTTCTAATTAAGTCTTTATAGGAGAACTAGAACTAGGCTAGCAAATAAGACATCAAAAAAAGTTCCAGATTGAAAGATGGTAAAGATCCAAATCCATATTCAAGATACAAAGGGATCACTGAGTGAGATCGATATCAATTGCTACTGAGTTACTTCTCTACTAAGTAAGGTTAGGTCATAGACTCTATCAAGCAAGATCACACATAATAAAGATCCATATGGTTACCAAATCATGAAGACTTTGATGAGTGTTCAATGCCAAGTAGTGGTTGACAGTCTATCAATATGATATTAATGTGATCTACCTTTGTACCAAGCATTAATGGTGAAATTTCAATGAAAGGCATGGAATTTAAATCACTTCTTCCCATGAGATTTCAAATGCTATTGCAAAGAGTAATTTTCAGTGCAATCAAAGTGATTTGAATGAATTTCTAGTGAAATTTTTTTGAATTCTCTCAAACCCTACCAAGTGAAAATAACATCTAGTAGTAGAAATTTTAAGCAAGGAACTGCCATGTTGGTTTGTGGAGTTGAGTTGAAGGTGCTAGATTTCAAGCTCACTCCTATGGTTGCTAAAACCCTAGATCCAAGTGGTGTGCAATCACAAATTCCTCCTAAGGTACTTCTTATCAATGATATTCACACTCATTTCAAATGCATTATCCAAGAAATTGGTACACTAGAAATGGACGATGCCCTACATCTACTATGTGTGAATGGAGTCCTAAGACCCAAGCATTGACATCTAGAAACCAAAAGGTTGACACACATCCCTCATATCCCCTAAGGATTTCAAATCAAATATATTAGGTTTATTCTTAATTGGGTGCATAATGGGTAGCTATGTCTTGAACAACCAATTCTAATAACCAAGAAGATGATTCATCAAATCACTAGCCTCCTTATGCTAGCCAAAGCCAAAATGAAAAAAACTCTACGTCAGGTAGAACTAGAAAAGAAAACCTTAGCTAAATGGGATGACAAAGGAATGAAAATCAGTAGTGTCACTGATGTAGAACTAAAGTTTGGTATTCATGTTATTGCACACATGATGTTTGGTTCAAGAAGACTAAATAATGTGTCATGTGATGCCATGGAATTAGCTTACAAGGTGGTTAAGAAAAATTTATCGTATGACCTCACCAAGCTATTGCTGAGATAGTTCAACAAGGACATGGAAAGCATAAGAACATCAAAGAAAAACCCACATAAGTTTGGTTCCTTGTTGACTTGCCTATTCTTTTGTTTACAAAAGTACATTCCTTCTAAAGGCACTATAGTATGGGGAAACTATGTGCATGTGCTCTATCAAATCAATGAGTATATTACAGAGATGTGTGAAAATTACAATAGTATCATGGAAAATTATTTTGATATATTTAAGGAGAAAATGAAAAACAAGTTTAGAATCCCCAAGAAGCTAGTTGAGGACTATAAAGATGATATATGTTTCACGGTGGATAGTGATATGGTGTATTTTCAGGTAGCCAAGCCTAGAATTGTGTGGGTGAAACCTCTTGTTTATGAGGTAAACATTGATGAAGCAAACAATATCATTGAAGCTCTTATCAATGAACTAATTGATCCTAAGGTTGCATACTTTGGAGCCTATGATGAATTAAAGGCTAGCATTGAACTTGAAATAAAGCTCCCTCGGGTGGTTAACAAAGGGAAAAGAAGGATTGGAAAACTGAAATCAAGTTCACTCCTTTTGTTAATAGAAGGAAAATGTGAGGATGAGCAAGATGAAGAAGCAAAGGATGAGGAAGAGTATGAGGAAGAAGAACCTTTAAAGAAGAAAGGCAAGTTGATCATCACCAAGCTAGCAAACTTATCTGCTACAATTTTACAAGGAGGTCAAGAAAGAAAGCTGACAAATAAGGAGGAGACGTGATATTTAGAAAACCTCCACCAACCTTCCAAGACAGATTAAAGAAATTGAAAGAAGAAGTAGGCATAACAAATTTTAAATCATTAAAATATGAGATTAGGATAGAAGAGGAGCTGAAGCAAGTTGAAGATCTAGTGTTGAATAAAATGGGTAAGTGGAAATACTCACCAGATCAGCTTGCTTCTCAAGTTCCTAGTGAATTACTAGAAAAGATACAACTGAGATGGAATTTTTCTATGAAAACTATCAAGGACATATATGGAAAAACCTTGAGGCAGTTATCACCGAGCATCTTAGATGTTGAGGTGAAAGAGTCATTGAAGAAGATGAAGAAAAATTGACTCTAAAGTTTAACACTTGTCTAGTTTTGATCAAGGACATTGAGCATGTTGTTAGGAATGCAACAAACATTTGGAAGAATATATATTTGTTACATAAATGAAGTGATTTTCTAGTCAATGTCAAAGATGATGATGAAGAAGAAAATAAGGAGAAAGATGAAGAAGAGAATGTTGAAGAAGTAACTAATTTTGACAATGAAGAAGATGAAGAGGATCAAGGACAAGAGGCTACTTAGAAAGAAATGAAAGATGATGTGGAGAATAACCTAGTCGAGATAGCTATAGTAGTCATTTCCTCACTTCCTAGTAAGCCAGTGTGAACATCAAGTATGGAGACAACATCAACAAGTTTGATTATGACTGCTAGTGATATATCAAATGTCCAATCACTCTTTGTTCCCACTTAGTTTAACACATCACTAATAGAAGTGACTTCCACTTCATTTAGTGAGCTATAGCTTCCTCCTTCATCTACCAAGTTAAGTACTTTAGTTTTGACTTCTCCAATTTTGATTTCTTTAATTGTAAGTACGCCAATTTTGGGTTTTACAATTTTAATCACATCAATTTTGAGTTCCTCAGACATTTCTCTAAGTATTCCTTCAATTAGTACAATATCAATTTTTACTGCAAGCCCTAGTATCTCTATCATTGTTTCTATTCCAGATACAAAAGCAATAAGTGCAAGAATAGTTGAGCCCAAGGTTCGACTGAGCACTATTTTTTTGGGAAAAGGAAAGGAGATAGAGGAAGACATTGATTTAGATGAGGAAATAGTAATCCCCAATTAGGATATTTACAAGCTTACTCTAGACCAAATTCAAACATTTGGTGAACTTCTCCAAAAGAAGGCTAAATAGCAAAGGCTAAGAGTGGAGAGAGATTAAGATAATTGAAGATGTTAAGAACATTTTGGCAAAGGCTATAGGAATCAGGATTGATTATTCTCAAACTATTTTGTATCATCTAGCAGAAGCAGTCCAAAAATTCAATGAAGACAATTATGGACAAGATAAGCTAATGGAGAAGACTAAAAAGAAGTTTAACAACAAAGTGCTAGAGTACATTTCTCAATAGATTATCATTCATCAAGTAGAGCTTTCTAAAATTTTGGGCAACTTAGAAACATCATATTAAAATGTGTCATCACTTTTTGGGAAGCTATCTAATGTTTCAAGTTTTACAAAGGAAATAAAGGACAAATTGTCCAAAAAAGATGAAGATCTAAAGACTAGTGCTCAATAGCTACAACTTGATCCTAGTTTAAGCTCTGCACACTTCAACAAAATAAGTTTCTTGTCAAAAATGCAAGTAGCATTGCTAAGGGAAGAAGCAAGGATTGGATCGACATTGATTGAAATATAGAACATGATCCTTCCCAACATGGATGCACTACAAATACATATTACATATTCAAAAACTCTAATCCATGAAAATAAATTATTTATTACGGAGCATATGATAGAATTTTTAGCAGAAGAACAAATTGCACTTCATACATATAAGGTCCTATAGGAGAATTGGCATAAAACTTTGGCAATCATTCTTAAGGTACATTCTAATTTTTTTTCTCATTTCGGTGTTTCTATGTAAATAAAATAGAATAAATCTTTGGTATTAATATTAAAAAGGGGGAGAAAAGATATATCTGTGAAAGCCATATGTTATGGGGAAGTAAGACATGTACATAGAGAGACATATAGTATGAGGAGAAATATTCTATAGGGGAGAACTTGCAGTAAGCAAGACATGGTATATAGCAAGAAGATGTATAGTATATTATATATACGTTACAAAATCAATTTTGAAAAATCCCAAAAATAGTATACTCTATCGAGCCAGTATCACATGGTGATGGATATAAGGTATTCAATTTTAACTGATAAGTGTTTTTGTCACTGATTGCAAAGGGGAAGATTGTTGACATATTAGTCAAGTTTGTTATTAGTGACACACACTTATTCAAATTGTATATAGATACCAAGCTCATGGTATAGTTCTCAGTAATTTCCATGTAATTTATTAGCTGATGTTGATTTTATTAGTGGTTACTAGGTAATTTAGTTGATGTTGATTTTATTAGTGGTTACTAGGTAGTACAATGTTCACCAAGTTTGTAGCATATGTGATGGGAGTCCATTGTTAACTAAGCTTTCCAGTGCTAATCAAGAGACTTAATTTATATGGTGCTTGAGGTGAGAATGTTTACTGAGTCATATAGAAAAAATTAAGAGACTCACTTTATATGACAATTTTCACAATGTCTACCTAGTCACTAGTGTAGACTGAGTTTAGGACTATGTAGAAGTGATTAGTATGGACCAAACTTCTATATCTATCGAGTGCATGATAATTTTGAGTATTGACAGTGGATGTGAAGTATTAGAACCTCACAAAGTCAATCTTTAGAACCCAAATGTCTTCATATGAGGTGACTTTGTAATATTTGTAGTAACTTGTATGATGGCCAACTTTGTAATTTGTATAGTTGGATTGATTTATATGTAATGTATTATATCATATCCAATGTGTAATGGATGTATGTAATGTAGGAAAATATGAAGAGGTGAATGCAAATTACATCAGAGAAAAGTAGAAGGAGAAAATTGTAAAGGCCATAACAACATAAAGAGTCATAGAGACATATCTATCATAGAAAGGTGATTTGTACACAAAGGAATCTCATTTAGAAACCAAGTTACAAATCAAATATCATCTATTGTTTCATCCTAATAGGTGGATCAATCAAATAATTTCACCAGGTAGACCTAACATTCTTTTGTAAATCTCTTTACCAAGTGCATACTCAAGTTTATTTTTGTAAATCCTTTTACAATGTGGACCTAGCAGTCCTTATTGCTCCTAATAGTGCAGATCATCAGAAGTGGTCAATGCAATCTTAAATAGGCTAACTTTATAATATAGTACTAAAGTTGTGGGTATCATCTCAACCCCAATTTTACTTTCTATTTGGAGGGTTTGTAGGTCACCAAATCTTTGTGTCTTAGTGTTATGAATGCTTTTAGTTTCTTATACATGCAATTAGATTGAAATTTATATAATGGATAAATGCTAATTGAATGGTTGGATTAAAGGTTGAAATTGTTGAAGTTTTTGAATTTACTAATTCACCCCTCCCCTCTCAGTAACTTAGCTTTGTCTTGAATATTTCTAGTGGAATGAACCAAGTAGATATTTTGAAAGTCAAGTTTAACTAAAGATGAAGAGCAATAGAGCTATAACATCTTCCTTGATATTTGTATGATTTTTGGGTGAGTATGTATAAAAAAATATGTAAGTTGATGAAAATATATTCTTAGTAGTTAGAAACAATTTTACAAGTAGAATTCCATAGAAAAACAAAGTTTCATACTATTTTCAATTTGATGCATAGTTAAAACCCTAGCTATAGGTTTCTTGTTCTTAGAGGTGAAACAATATGTATGCACATTAAAAAATCTAATTAAGGTCAATATTTTTATAATAGAGATATTTGTAATGTGTGGTTCTTTCAAGGTGTCAGAATTCTGTTATTTATGTGAAACTTATGAATTGGCTTCGCTAATTTATGAGTTTGAAAGAGTTGATTATGTTTGGTGTGATTGATAAGTATGGCTAGTATTTTGGAGTTTGTTATTAATCTAATTTTCTTTTGTAGATGATGATTGAGAAGATTTTTATTGGTGCTTTACGATAAATTCGTCTCATGTGTGTGGGGATTTGTAGTAGCTTTTTGGTTTTAATAAATTTTGATATATCATAAATCTTTGTATTTTTCATTGGTGATTGTATATAGAAAACATGAATTGTAGATAGATCTATTTTATATTTTGTAGGTTTTATCTATATTTCTTGTTTATTGATACACATGATGATTTGGCAATAATTTATGTCTATTTTGTTTTCATTTTCACCAATTTACTTAAATTCTCATTACCCTACTCTTTTGTTTTTTGGAAAGGTTTGTTAAAATATGAAATCATAATAATAATAGATTGACTTGGATTACTAGAATTAAATTTCATCCAAAAATATTTATAAAAAAAAGAAAAGTTTTATACATTTCTTGTACCCTACAATTTTCATCAAAGCAAGAAAGTCTCCTCATAGTTAATTTTCATAAATATTCAATTGAGATATATAAATAGTTGACAAATAACCTAAACTAACCTTATGAGTAATTCTATTATTCTTTCTAAAGAGGAATTTTCATCACAAAGTCCTAGCCATTATCTTTGTCATGCCCAAAATAACGGGGCAAAAACACACCAATTTTTTTTAAAGATTAATAATCCAATATGTTAATAGATGCGACACTGATTAGGTTACAAGAAGTTGACAAATTATTAAAGTGAGTTTCAAATACATACCGTAAAGATGAAGAGTCAGTATTCCCACACAATATGCAAGTTTGAAACCCTAAGTCCTAGTGTTACAAGAACACCTATCTCAGGTTGAATGAGTTGATTGATTCACATTTAAGTTCAATTTACAAAGGTATGACTTAAAATTTGAATTACATTTTAGGGTTTCCAAGATCATAAGTTGACTATGATGCTATTCTTTTATCACTATACTAGATCAACCTTTAGGAAAATCTAATTTTGCCTTTAAATGTTAATCTATCATAATATAATAATATTTAATTCTAAATATAATCATAAATCATTTAGAACTAATTGAAATATTAAAAAATTCATCATTAAATTATTTACAACATCTAACTCATCTTCTATCATAACCTGACTCATCATATCATGTTATCTAGTCTACTTGAGTTATAACACTTCCCGATCCACTAACCACCTGCTATGTTAAAAATTCAAATGAAAAATATCTCAATACTATAATTGTCACATAAATTTAAGTCCCAAAAAAAGACTAATTAAATAAAATTTCTAACTAGTCCATTTCCAATTCTATCCTTCACTTAATTATTTAAGAGAATGTTATCCATTAACAACTAATACTAGTCTTTGACATAACAACTTTTAACCCTAATGCAAATTCGAGTTTACTAAACCCATAATTAAATCCATAATATAATTATGAAATTATTAAAAAAAAATTCCCTCAATAAGATATAAACATATTTTCAATCATGCTCTACTATAGAGTAAAAAACTTAAAATTGTATTATTAACCTCTTTACTACATACTAAACCTATCTAACATCTAACACTTCAATTTAATATAATTAAATATGTAAATAAGGTCGCAATTTTTTTTCATGAAAACACTATTTATTAACACTAAATTCAAATATAAATTTTATAAAACATAAATTAAAATCTAACACTAATTAAATCTACTTTCTTTATATATATAATAAACTATCATTATTTAAATGAATAAAGTTACTTTAGTATACTAAACTAGTTCTAACACCTAATCCGTTATCATCTACTAACAAAATCCTAACTTAACATTATTTACTTTACTATCTTACTTGCTAACTAATCACTTTGACAATAATTAACCTTTACTAACTAACCTTAACTCACTAACTAACCAAATCTACTAACTTCCCCTTAAACAACATCTAACCCCACCTAAGCATATTCTCAAAGATAAGGTTCAAAAGTTGTTTTCACTTTATACAAGCATAAAGTTATTATTTCAATTTAATTATGTGAATATCTTTCTTTGATTTCTATTTGAAAACTCCAAGCTTAAAACCAAAGTGAATGGGGATTGGGTGAGTGGAAAGTAATGTTTACTTAGAGCTCTAAAGGATTTAAATTCAACTTGCTTCCAAGATCTCATGCACTCAACTTTGGGGAAAAACAAGGTGATGTGATGTGGATTTTATGTTTGGGTATTTTTTTCTTTGTTTTAATTACTTTATTTCAAGTTTGCTAGTCTTTCAACTTTGAAGAGGTCTAATGGGTAATAAATGCAAAAAGTTTTATAGGCATGGGTAGAGATAAGGGAAGTGAAATGAGGTTTATGTAATAAATTTAAGTAGGTGGGCTAGGATATGATAGACATAGGTTTATTTCAAATATTATTTTTTTAATTTATTTTTTATTTATTTATTCACATAATTCTCTTTTAGAAAGGTATTCAAGATTTTTAAATGAAATCTTGAAAGGACTATACTCTGCTCAACAATTGGTGATTTAATTTTTTCTCCCATACAAAAGGGTAGAGAGAAATTTTGCTCTAAAGAGACATTTTTCTTTTTCTTTTTCCAAGGTTTAATTCTTTTTTAAGTGTTAGGTTCTCTAAATTATTCACATAGTTAAAGGGAAACATATCTATATGTTTTCTCTATGATAGGTTATAGAGTAGAGTTTGATGTTATGTTTATACATTTTACATAGGAATATTTACCTTTTCAACAATTACAAAAATACAAGATGAAATACCATTCATATAATCAATTTTTCTTAACATAGTTCGGAATCAAATTGCATAACTTTATATAACATCATTTCATCTATTTACTTGTAAACATATGTCTATATCTTGAATATAAAGATTGTAAGATGAAAGGAAATTGCTTTTTTTTTTTATCACATGTGAGCTAGCCACTTCTTATTCAATCATCTGAATCAAGGACTACCTTAGGGAAGAACCAGGAAAGAAAACATGACATCATAATCATTTTAGAAATAGGGTTAACAATAACTTTTTACAATAGGATCATTATCTCAAGGAGAAGCCTCCCATACATTTGAATTGAAACATCAACTCTCAGTTCATACTTGGCTCCATATCAAGGTAGTCACTATGAAATTTGCAATTTACATTTTAGTAACCATGGAGAAAAAAAATTGACCAAGAGACAAATAGGTATTACATAAAAACACATAGAACCAAATAATCCCATCCCAGGATTACACAATAGGTTCATTATCAAACCAGACTAGGGAGAAGGTGGATTTTTTTAGGGTAGGAGAAGTTAGTCACAAGACCATAACAGATGTCCTTTTGAAGGCTATAATCACAAGAACTTCCATTCTTTTACTTCTCAATTTTCAAAACAAAAGCATGGTTTATACTGATTAATAGGGGCCCATATCACCCTATTCTCTCCCTCTACTCATAATGAGGAGAGACTCTGCACTTCTTGGAGTCCAATTGAAACCCTCCTCCTCTATGTCGCAACTTCTACCCTATCTGATGGTGAGAAATACCAATACAACCCTTAAATTTTTCTCATAAATCAAAATATAGAATAAAAAAAGAAAACATTTAAGAAACTTGTCACAATTCCATCCCTTAGATGTCCATTAAACATATGAGTAAACATACATGCAGAAGCCTAATTTAAACAATGAAAAAAAAACATGAAGACACAAACTTGAAGGATTCCTACCTTCACAAATGGTTATGGAAAACAAAAATTTGAGAAGAGCTATCCTTCTTCCTTCTTCAATCCTAACTTTTCTTTCTAAATGTATAGATCATGTGAACACTCTTCAACCCAAAAATTTGCAACTTAATAGGTGAAATGTCCCTTTACTAATTTTGTATGATATTTCAAGCTTAAAATCAGATCTTTAAAATCAAACAACCAATATTACAAAGATCCACCAATTTCTCAATAAAACCCAAATAGGGTATGTCCGAAATAGTGCCAAAAAACTTCACAACTTCACAAATTATTAATAAATCTAAAAATGGAATTTTTTTACAGAAATTTCAGCAGCATAATGGCCTATGGAATAAAATTTCTAGATCTGTATAGCCTTTACACAATAGTTCACAAATGTAGGCCAAAAACTATGCTCATCGAGCTTCTGAAATTAGCACAAAATAGCCCGAAATCACCACAAAAACACTAATAATCTATCTCAAAAGTTTAATCACATCCCAATACATATATTCAGCTCTATTTTAATATCTTAAAGTCTGAAATACAGTAGCAACCCAAACTAATATGAAATACTCAACTAAAAACACCAAAGTCATATAAAAAACACACCTAAAAACCCACAAATCTGCACTGTTCAGCACAAAGGCAAACTCTGTATGAGCATGCACATGGAATGGATTCAAAATCCCATACTTAGCCTTCCTAAAAACTTGCAAACTCCCATTCTTGGGTCTCCTTCTCCACAGGTTTGGCAGCCTCTAAAGAACAACAAAGAAATGAGCAAAACTGAAGTTCTGGAATGAGCCCAAAATGCCTCCAAACCCCTTAAAAGAGGGCATAACCCTAAATCACGTCCAAGAGGGGTTAATAAAATATAATTTAATAATAATTTTTATTTATTAGTCTATTGGTTTTCAAAGATTAGCCCCTTTTTCTGAAACTTGACCTTTTTGGGGCCTGCCTGCCTTAGCAAAGTTTATTATTTTTAATTGTTTGAAAAGGGGACATGACAAGCCCTCCCCTCCAAAATATTGCTTGTTCTCAAGAAATGAAGGTTGGAATTCTCAAGAATATGTGCTCCTTCCCAAGTTGCATCCTCTAGTGGTAATTCTTTCCATTTGACCAAATGCTCTATGACGCTCCTATTTGTCAATCTTTTCTCTCTTGTATCCAAAATCTCTTCTGGTATCAAAACTAATTTCCCTTCATTGTCAAGAGGTGGTAATTCTATAGATACTATGGTTTTCTGGCCTAGAACCATCTTCAGGCAATATACATGAAAAATATTATGTATTTTTCTATTTGGTGGGAGCTCCAATTCATAAGCTACCTCTCCTACCTTCTTGATGATCTTATAAGGCCCATAGAACCTTGGCTTGAGTTTCTTTGCCCCACTCCTCTTCAAGGTGCTTTTCTTATATGGATACAACCTAAAAAATACCAAATCTCCCACCTCAAAAGATCTTTCAATCCTTTTCCTATCAGCATATAATTTTTTTTGGTTCTATGCATGTTGTAGATTATCCTTGAGGGACCTTATTATGTCTTGGCTTTGCTTGACAAAATCACTTGCTGCAAGTACTCTGCTATCAGAAAGTATTAGATCAACAAAGGAAAGGGCATCATAACCATAAAGAGCATAAAAAGGAGGCATACCAATAGACATGTGATGAGATGTATTGTAACAATACTCCCCTAGGTGTAACCATTTCACCCAAGCATGTTGTTGATTTGAAACATAGTTCCTCAAATATCCCTCTATCCATTTATTAACTATATCTGTTTGTCCATCTATTTGAGGGTGATAGCTAGTACTGGGAGTGAGTTGAGTTCCTTCCAAATGAAAGAGCTCCTTCCAAAAAGAGCTAAGGAATCTACTGTCCCAGTTACTAACAATGTTTCTAGGCAAGTCATGTAATCTAAAAATTTCCTTGAAGAATAATTTGGCCACTTGTGATGCCTTAAAATTAGATGTGATAGGAAAGAAATGTGCATACTTAGTTAGTCTATCTAGTGCCACATATATGCAATCCTTACCTTGAACCTTGGGCAACCCAGTGATGAAGTCCATGAAAATACTTTCCCATTTTTGTTTAGGAATAGGAAGTGGATGCAACAACCCTATAGGAAAATTTTGCTCACTCTTGCTTTGTTGGCATACCATACATTCCTTAATGTGTTTAAGGACATCCTCCTTCATACCCTTCCATGAAAAATGCTCTTGAATTTTCCTGTATGTCTTGAAGTATCCCTAATGACCAGCCAAAGGTATATCATGAAAGGCCCTCAATATCCTCTCCTTAGTTTTTTATCTTGGCACTAAGAAGATTCTATTCTTGTAATAAATCAATTCACCAATAACCTTGTACCTATTATCATCCACTAACTTATCCAAAATCATGGTGGCAAAGGAATCTTTCGCATACTCTGAAATTATGGAGACTTTCCAATCAACAGAGATAGATGTTAAGGAACACAAAGTGGGCTTTCTTGAGAGAACATCAGCAACCATATTATTCTTTCCTTTCATGTATTCAATATCAAAATCATAAGCTTGCAATTTGCTTACCCATTTTTGTTTATGATCATTCAAATCCCTTTGGTTCAAGAAGAACCTAAGGCTATTATGATCTATCTTTACAATGAATCTCCCACATACCAAATATTGTCTAAACTTATGAAGTGCATGCATGATTGCCAACATTTCCTTATCATAGATGGAGTAACCTTTCTCTGATTGATTTAATTTTCTACTCTCAAATGCTATTGGATGTCCCCTTTGAGTTAGGATAGCCCCTATACCTTCTCCAGAAGCATCACATTCAACAACAAAAGGTAAAGAGAAATCTAGAATTGCAAGCATAGGGCATGAACTCATTACCTCCTTAACCTTATCAAATTTTTTTTATGCCTCTTCTCTCCAAACAAAAGCTCCTTTCTTTGTCAAATCAGTCAAGGGGGCAGCAAGCTGAGAAAATCCCTTGGAAAATATCCTATAGTAGCTACACAACCTGAAGAAACCTGTCAACTGTGTAAGATTAGTGGGTGGAGGCCAATCCAAAATTGCCTGGATTTTTTGTCGATCAACCTATACTCCTTTAGAACTTATAATATGTCCCAAATATAGGATCTCTGTCAAACCAAACTCACATTTAGATAGCTTAGCATAGAAGGATTACTACTCCAAGATTCCCAAAATAGTGTCTATGTGCTTTAGATGCTCTTCCCATATTTTATTGTAAATCAAGATATCATCAAAAAATATCAAAACAAATTTTTGAAGATGCTGGATGAGTACCTTATTCATACAAGATTGGAATGTTGCAGGTGCATTAGTGAGGCCAAATGGCATAGAAAAAAATTCAAAGTGCCCATAGTGACATCTGAAAGCAGTCTTTTCCACATCTTCACTCCTCATTCGGATTTGATAGTACCCTAATATTAAGTCAATTTTTGAGAAGTATACAACACTATGTAACTCATCAATGAGTTCATCTATGCATGGTATGGGATACCTATTTTTTATGGTCTTCTTGTTTAGAGCCCTGTAGTCTATACACATTCTCATTGTACCATCCTTTTTCTTGACAAGTACCACAGATGATGCAAATGGACTAGAGCTAGGCCTTATGAATCCCATGTCTAGGAGTTCTTTAATAGTTTTTTTTCAATTTCTTCCTTATAACCTCTTGGATGGTGGTATGGAGTTGTTATAACTGGTTTGGCACCTTGTTCTAACTCTATAACATGCTCAAAACCTCTATCTGGTGGTAATCTTGGAGGCAAGTCATTGAAAACTATACTATGCTTATCAAGAATATTTTGAATTTCAAAATGGAAATTACCTTGATTCTTTGGAGAGCTTGTTGGATGGATTATGACTCCTGCTGCCTAAAGTCCTCTCCATCCTCTTTGTAGAGACCACCTTAGGTGCTCCATTTGATAAGCCTCTCAATATGACTTCTTTCCCATTGGAATGAAATTTAAACTCCATAGTTTGATGGTTCATGTAATAGCCTCCAATAGAGTGCAACCATTGAACACCCAATACAAGATCTATCTCCCCAATACCAACCACATAGAAGTCATCACATAACTCATAATCTCCTAAGGTCATCTTGAGTTGTTTCACCACCCGTGTGCAAGACATAGTGAATCCATCAGCTATAGTAACATTGAATCCCTCAAAATCTTCTACTTTAAGCCCTCTTTTCATGACAAATCCCTCATCAATAAAATTGTGAGTTGCCCCACTATCAAGAAGAACTATCAATCTTTGCCCTGCTAGTACCCCTCAAATTTGAAAGGGATGGTATCTTGGGACTCCTAATAATGCTGGTAAAGTGCCATCCTTGCTGATTTCTTTTTCTTTCTCTTCTTCTACCTCCTCCTTAGTGTCATGAAATTCCTCATGCTCATTTGAATCAGATTCTAAAGCAACTTCAATATAGTGCACTTGACCTTTCCCCAACCATCTATGTCCTGAAACCCATGGTTCTCTACAAGTAAAACAAAGCTTTTTCCTTCATAATTCACTCCTAGTCTCTTCATCTACCTTCTTTTTTGCCACATTTATCACATCTTTTGGTGGTAGTATTGGGAAAGTCTTTTTCTGAAAATTTCCCTTATGTTGCCAAAGATTTGGGAGTTTTTGATTAGTGACTGATTTCATAGGCACGCAAGTTTCAAGTTGCAAGATTCTTTTGATAGCTTCTTGTAGGGTTGAGGGTGAGAAAGCCTTAACCAAACCCTTAACAGAATCTTCTAAACCATTAAGAAAAAGATAAACAATCCTCTTTTCACTCATATCAGGTACCATAATAGCCACTTTTTGAAACTCTTCTATATACTCATTAACTGATTTGGTTTGCTTCAACTTTGACAATTCTTTAAAGTACTCTTCATCATCCTTGAGGTCAAATCTATCTATCACTCTTTGACTAAAATCATCAAATGTAGTTACTTGATCATGACCTTGAGTAGTCATTCCATGATACCACCAATCATAGGCAGCATCTTCCAAGTGTAGACTTGCAAATTGAACAGCATCACTCTTCTTCACGGGGTTAAGTGTGAAGAAAGTCTATAATTTTTGTAGCCATGCTCTAGCTGAAATCTTATTTGTTCCATCAAAAGTAGGTGCTGTAAACTTGCTTATTTTATTTTTGAGCTCTCTTCCACTTATGTCATGCTCCCTCGTGCTCTCTTTCTTGGGCATCAAAGTGTTCATCATATCCACATATTCTCTAAAAGGAACCGAACTATGAAAGTCATCATCTAAGCCATTGTAAGTAGCTCTTAATGCAATCAAGTTACCTGTAACCTCTTCCATAGGATTAATGGCTGGATTTGGTACAGGTGGCTCATCTGCAAACAAGAAAATAGTTTTTTGTTGATTTAGATGGTGTGGATTTTAGATTTCTTGGCTCCTCTGAAGTGCTCCCTTTCTCATTAATAGATGCAACTCCTTGTAGTTTTTCTATCAATATTTTCAAAGCCTCTCTATTTTTTGCCAAACTATCCACTATTTGCTTCTAAGTATTTTGGATGTCTTGGAAGAATTTCTTTGCCATCTCATCTAGATCAGCCATACTTTTCCCTTCCTTGGATTTTGTACTTTTACTTTCAACTGGAGGTTTGATCAAAATTTCTTTATTCTTTTCTCACTAAAAATATCTTTTTTCTCTTTCACTTAGTTGCATGCGACCATAAATTTTGACATGCAACTGATTAGAAGCAACATGCAAGATCTGGGTAGTTGTCAAAACTGACATGCAAACTTCTACAAACCCTCAGGCTGGCAAGATCATTTCTTTGATACCACTAAAATGTTCATTTACTAATTTTGTATGATATTTCAAGCCTCAAATTAGATCTTTAAAATTAAAAAACCAATATTACAAAGATCCACCAATTTCTCAATAAAACCCAAATCGGGTATGTCCGAAATAGTGCCAAAAAACTTCACAACTTCACAAATTATTAATAAATCTAAAAATGGACATTTTTTTATAGAAATTTCAGCAGTATAACGGCCTATCAAATGAAATTTCTAGATCTATATAGCCTTTACACAATAGTTGACAAATGTAGGACAAAAACTATGCTCATCGGGCTCTCGAAATTAGCACAAAATAGCCCAGAATCACCACAAAAACACTAATAATCTATATTAAAAGTTTAATCATGTCCCAATACATATATTCAGATCTATTTTAATATCTTAAAGTCTGAAATATAGAAGCAACCCAAACTGATATGAAATACTCAACTGAAAACACCAAACTCATACAAAAACACACCCGAAAACCCACAAATATGCACTGTTCAGCACAAAGGAAAACTATGTATGAGAATGCACATGGAATGACTTCAAACTACCATCCTTAGCCTTCCTAGAAACCTTCAAACTACCATTCTTGGGTCTCCTTCTCCACAGGTTTGGCAGCCTCTAAAGAACAACAAAGAAATGAGCAAAAATCAAGTTCTGGAATGAGCCCAAAATGCCTCCAAACCCCTTAAAAGAGGTCATAACCCTAACTCACGTCGAAGAGGGGTTATTAAAATATAATTTAATAATAATTTTTATTTATTAGTCCATTGGTTTCCAAAGATTAGCCCCTTTTCTTGAAACTTCATCTTTTTGGGGCCTGCCTGCCTTAGCAAAGTTTATTATTTTTAATTATTTGAAAAGGGGACATGAAAATAGGCTCCTAACTCAACCAATTAAAAATTGAAATAACTCCAAACTTGACTAATGCCTTCTAGGGTCTTCTAATTTAATCCTATCATTAAGGAAAATTTTATGGTTTAGTATAAATTTGTCAAACTCATGGTGAAGTTCCAATTTTTGCACTAAAGTAAAAACACGATATTTGGGTGGTCACAGAAGTCAACAAAAGGGTCTAGAGGGGTGGAAAATGGTTTTCATTAATTTTGGCCTCTAGGTTCACTTTTTGGACTTATTAATTGGTTAAAATATTTTGACTTTCTAAAGACCCTAGGGATGCAAACAAATCATGAAACTCTAATTAGGCTAATTAATCCTTTTTACTAACTAATTAGTATTAGGTTACTAACCTAGTCCACCTCAAATTATCAAGTTGCTTACCTAACCCTAGTCATCATGCTGATATACATGTACAAATTATGAGTGTCAAATGACACCATAAGATCACTATTACAAAACATTAAACACTTTATGATTACAGAATGATACACACATTCAAATTATGATACAAATAAAATATGAAAGAATGGGGTGTACATCTTTCATTAAACTTAATCCTAGTTTTCACAAATTATACATAGGGTGATTACCAGTTCTTTGTTAGATTTCTTGGCTAATAATCTTGAAAAACTCATTTTAGACATTAGTAGTTCTATAAAAATTACATGCATATATTTAAAACTCATCTAGATAATCACATAAATTAAAACATCAATCTTTCTTATAAATAACTATTATCTCATTTTTGCTCATATATTTAACCATTAAAAATTGCCTAATTCCTCCATTCATTTATTGTACTACACCATCAATATGCATATAACGTAATCATTAGGGTACCATAATTAATATCATTACCATAAGGTGAAATACCTCATATTGTCATTAGAGAAAATTAATGTCTAAACAATCATGATAATATAGTAGTTCTTGATATCACAGAGTATTTAAAACATGAACATATCAATTGATCTCAATTTTCATTAGGACATATATAAATATAAAACATTACTTCAAATCATTCTAATATCCTATAATGGATTTAATAGAGAAAATCATATTTAATAAGTACATACAAGGAGGGACATTACAATCTTGTTTAATTAAAACACTCAACAAAAGTGGTGCTAAAAGAAGAACCCATAGAAGGCAAGGCTAGAAAATATTGAATCTTCTTCTCCTAGAAATCATGAGTTCTACTTAGATCATCATAGAATAGGGTAGAGTTTCTCTAACTTACCCATTCTTATAAAACTCATTATGATAAAAGGGACATCTAAAGTAAATTCTTCATCTTCTCCACTTTACTTCAAAGGACCCCATTCTAGTATTTACATTATCTTCTCAACCATGTTTGATACTAAAAATCTACCACCACATGTTGGGTGGTCTGCTCCTCTAGTGCACAATATTCACCATTGATCTTGGTGGGTGACTTTATGAATTACCTAAAAATACTAAGACATTTTATACTTGATTCATATATGGAGAATCATAGAAAATTAGAAAAATATGTATATACTTTTAAGGAAATATGCAATCACAAGGAGATTATACATCAAGATGTGGTCTATTATTTATTTCCATACACACTTGATGAATTTTCATACAACTAGTATTTAATATACCATGACCACCCATTTCTAAATGGGCAACTATGAAACAAAATTCCTTCACCAATTTTTGCATCTATGTTTGGAGAAATCAAAGCAATGAAAAAAGATGCAGTTGTATGGGTTGCAAAGGAGATATGGTCTTTGATAGACTTGATCTCAAGATCTATCAAGAATATAAATTCAAATGTATCCCATGAAAATCACTCTCTAGTGATTCAAAGGCATCATTGATGCAGTGAAAATAAAGAATGACCTTCAATAGTTGTTCAAATGTAAGGAATAAAATTAGTAGATGATGAAAGGAGTTAATGACTTGGATAATTCACCATTAAAACAAATAAAAATCAAGAAATGGTCCAAAAAAATTGATTGAAATCTATGTTGATGTTAAATTTTGTGCACATATTGGAATCCTATTAGAGGATTAAGGTCAAAAGGAAACATAATGTAAAGTTTAGTTTTCTAGATTTTGGTTTTCTTGAGATGAAATATTCTAGAGTTTTAGACTATAAAAGTTCAAAAATTCTCAATGTGGCCAAAGCTTGAGAATCATGTTCTAGACTTTACCATATCTAACTTCATTTTTATAGATTTGAAGTCGTTACCAAAAATGTTAGACAATCACAATTTTTTTAGTTTTACATGTTGAATCTATTTTTGGACAATTTGCAATCAGTTGCATACACATAGGGCTTACACGTGAAGGATTCAAGAAGATATTTCCTAAGTCAATTTTAATTGAAGATGAAGAGTGATAGTGTTGTGACTTATTTTCCTTCATTTTTGTCTGATTTTGCATAAATACATGTTGTAAATGGACGAAAATCAAAGTATAGTAGTTAGCAACTAATTTAAAAGTAAATTTGCATAGAAAAATAAGAATTTTATTTTATTTTCAATTTCAATCACTTTTGAAACTCTAGCTATGGGTTTTCTATTTTTAGAGATGAAGTAATGTACATACACATCAAACAATGTAATAAAGATCAATAGTTTTTAGATTAAAGTTATATGCAATTGGTACATCATTCATGGCATGATAATTCTTCCATATATGTACAATTTATGTGTTGATGTTGCTAATGTATTGGTGCAATTGTTGCAATTGTATTATTGTGACTAATAATTGGGAAGATTTCTATTGGTGCTTTTAGATAAATTTATTTCATAGGTGTGTACAATCTTAGTAGCTTCAAGATTTTTTATATACCTCACATCTTCATATTTTTCCATTTGTGATTGTGTCTAGAAAATATGAATTTTGAGCATTTCTATTTTATGTTTTCTTTTAATCATCAACTTCTTAGTGATTTAACTTGTAAGATGATTTGGTGATAATTATTTCAGCAATTTACTTAAGTTCTCATTACCCTACTCTTTTGCAATTTTTTGAAAAATTGGTTAAAATAGGAAATCATATTATGAATAGATTAATTTGCATTTATAGAATTGTATTTCATTAAAAAAGATAAAACACCAAAAAGATGATGTTATTAACTTTCCTTACAACCTATATTTTCTTTGAACCAATGAAGGCCTCCTCATAAGCAATTCACATAACTCCTCAATTAAGATATCTAGGTGGTTTACAAACATCCTAAAGTTCTATGATAATAATTATATTATTCTTGCAATAGAGAAATTTTCATGTTAAATACCTAGTTCTTCTCTTGCATAGTAACAACTATCCATAGTTATATAAGTCTATATTAGGGTTGCTAACCAATCAACCAGTCATTCTATAAATAGTGTAAAAAAATTAAGATTACAAACATTTTTCAATCTATTTATTATACAAAGAGGGTAATTATATTTTGCATCTAATAATATTACAAAAATGAATAATTAATAACTTTATTTAATAAAATTCCTTATTTCAAATAAGTTGTACATCTAATCTAATGAACAATAAGCAATTTACTAAAGAAAGAGATTTATTTTATATAACTTTAATAGAAATTTTTCATTTATTATAAGCAATAAATGTTGGAATTTTTTAGAATAACTAAGAGGTGGGGGATGAATCAGTTATCCTAGGTGTGGATGTATAAACAAAACTTTCCACAACTTAGTGAACCCATAAAACATTTATCTTCATCATGAATGCATCCACAAGATTTTGCAATTACTTAAAACTTGTAGGTTACTATCAAATCTACTTGCAGAAATGTAAACATGAAATATAAAAAAATCATCAATACACTCGACACAATGATTTATGTGGAAACCCAATTTGCAAAAACCCATTAGTAACATTCTACTATTTTTCACTCTTCTAAAATGATACCTTGTGAAAGGCCAACACTATTAAAGGTTACAACACACATTGTTAAATTTGACCCTATTAAAGGATTTCAATCACCCTATTAGGAGTGAGCTTTGTTAGAGGACTTTAGATCATTCACTTGGAATATCACATAGTCAAAGGATTTATAAATGACTATTAGATATTACCCTAAGCTGATACAATTTCTAGAGAGTAATAGTAAGGCTCGATATGATAACAACTTACAACATCACTTGCAAATTATAAATCAATGTTTTTGTCCTCAATTCTACTTGGAATTCTTACTTTTTAGCTCTGAAAACTTCTTCATCCTCTAGGCATTCATATCCTTAAGCCTCATTTATTAACATGTCAATGTAGTCTCTTCTATTAGGTCACTTGATGAATCAAAAACCTTGACTCCTTGTCTTCCTTAAGTTCTCACACTTAACCATCTTTGCTTCTAACTAGTCATTCCTATAAATAGGAAATTAAGATCTTTTTTTGCTCATTTTCTATCATCAAAATTAGGGTTAGGATGGATTAGGTAGGATACAATGAATCTATTCCACATTCCATATCTCTTCTAGAAATGTATGCTTGAATCCTCTTTGAATCTACCTAAAAATGGTTTAACTTGAATTTTGTGCCACCAACTCACCAACCTTATCTTCCATTTGGTTCACAAATTCCAAGAAAAGAACTTGTAAGCTTACATCCATTGAATTCATGGTATTTTAAATAATGTAGTCACTTGACATTATATGGCTTCTAATGCTCAGCACACACATTGGGTTTCTTGACATCCTCTATGAATTTACTTGACACAAACTAAAGTTTACTGGTGCTCAACATAAACTAAACTTTACTTGGCATCCAATGTTCTACTTAGCATACACTAGAATGAAATTTTACTTGGCTCCAACTAATTTTCTACACAGAGTGTACCAACTTTGCTCAGCACCTTCTCTCCACTTGGTCAAGCTTGGCAAACAACCTATGTGTAACTTGTTCTTCTAGACTTTCTTAGTGTAACCAACCTTTGTAACCTTAAGCAAATTATCAATACATCATGTTATCACTATCTTAATTGATTCTTGTACTTCTTTACATAACCATAATAAAACATTTCCTCTAGGTGCTATTGTTACATCTTTTAATCAAATCCTCTTCATCAATCAACTAATTGATAGTACTTAAATCATATAAGTAGTTTCCTTACTAGCAAATAGCAAGTTTGACATCAGTGAAAAAAATGATTGAAACATGAAATATTCTTAAACAATCTCCTTATTATAATCTAATCACAACAATATCCTTCAACAATGACCTTTTCCAATCTGATCTGAACAATAAATTAGAGAACTTGGGATGATTAAAACTCCATGGTTCGCAGAACCTAAATTTTGTGTGACTATGTAAGATTTTCATAGCTCTTAATGAACATGAAAATTGTAAACTACTTGTTCGTTTCATGCATGAGAAAAGATATCTAAGTAACAAAATCTTTATTAGGCATGGTCTTTGGTGACACTCAATCAATTAGGGATTATATGTGAGATGATTATAGTAATGATATGGAAATATATGCATTTGAAGAATGAGTTCTTTTTTCAAGTTAGATCTACAAAATAACTTAGAGAGCTTCTTATAGAAAAGCATGAGCCATGAAGTCTAAACCCCCTCTAAACCATGTGATGTTAGTATGAATGTTGATGGTATTCTTTTGGGGGAGTATCCTAAGCATTTGAAAGATGGTTAACATGATTGAAATTTTGCATTCATGACTATGTTTATCATTGATGTCAACATAGTATTGTTTCTATAAAGATTAGTAGAGTAGTAGAAAGAGAAAAAAATTATAAGGACTATGTATTGCTGACTAGGTCAAGTGAAATTAAGGATATATTCTACATTTTATCCTTAATATGTTGACACATCCACCTACATAGAGTCAGAGACATGCGACAGTTATTCACAAAATATAGAGGACAGTGTACAAACAAAGTACTTGATAAGTAGTTTGTGATATTTGGATTATATCTCCTAATAGGTAGAATCATGATGAGTGAAGTTAGATAGTGATAGTAGAAAACTTAATGGTGATATCAAAAAGTGTGCAAAATTGAAGGTTACATGTTTAAAATATTGTGAAGATAGTAAGCTGACATTGTTTTTTATTATGAAAAGATGTAATGTTTTGTAATATCTTAATGAGATCCTGTTATAATTAATTGTGAAAGTCTCAAGGCCAAATTACAATATTAGCTTGAGAATATGATATAAAGGAATGTTATTTTTCTTATGATGAAGTGTGTATTTGTTATTAAGAAAGTGATATACAAAGTTGATCAATGCATGTAAGTGATCCAAGGAACTATTGGATGCAAAGTTGGTGATATGGTATTTAGATTAGAAGAGATTTGGTTCAATCAAGAGGATAGAGAAAGAGTTCAAGTTATTCATTCTACTATTCTACAAGAAATAATAAAAGGATTAGTTCACTAGTACATTTGACCCCAATTTTTGACCAAAATTTTTGACCATCTATTAAAATGTTTTAGATTGGTTGAAATATGCAAGGAAAAATATTTTTTGTTAAAAATCCATGCCCGTGTTGGTCAAAAATTTGACCAACACGGGCTTCATATGTTAAATTTTTTTAAAAAGTGGGAAAAACTCATTGTTACTGAGGACGAAAATCGAGGAAGGGTTTCACATGCTGGAGGAGGCAAAGGCGAAGGTTTTTGAGAAAGGTGCATCTATGTATAGGGGGTGCATGGAGATGGGTGTGGCAGCGGCAGTGTTAATGAAATCCTTGCAATCAATGTTTTCATCTGCTAATGAGGAGGCCAAGTTAGGGCTAAAGATGAGAGTGGCAGCGTTGGTTAATGAGGATGGGGTGTTTTGATAATGCGGGATCTGTTAATTGCTAGTTTCGACATCACTAGTGCAACAATATAATGGGAAATGGTAAAACTCATTCATAATCTAGATAAAATGGAAAAAGTCCAAGGGGAGTTAGAGGAGGTTGTAGGTCATAGTAGAAGAGTGGAGGAATCTGATATTGATCATCTACCTTACCTTCATGCAATGGTGAAAGAAGTGCTTCGACTGTATCCTCCTGGTCCTCTTTTGATCTCTCATAAAGCATCAAGATCTTGTGAAATAGGGGGTTTGTGATCCCCAAAGACACACAAGTATGGGTTAATGTGTGGGAAATTGTGAGGGATCCTGTTGTGTTGGAAGGAGCCTTCCAAATTTATGTGAGAGAGGTTTTTGGAGGCAGAGGGAGCTACTATGGACTTTAAGGGACAAGATTTTGAACTTATACCATTTGGAGTAGGGAGAAGAATATGCCTAGGGTTTCCTTTGGCTGATAAGATGCTTCATTTAATTTTGGCTTTGCTGGTTCACTCCTTTGACTGGAGTCTTCCTAATGGAATGAGCACAAAGGAACTAGACATGGACTATATATTTAGAGTGGTATTGTGGAAGAGTCAGAATTTGGAAGCAATCCCACTACACCTGCAACATCACTTGTATTAATTCTTCAATATTAAGGTAATTTCTTCAATATGTTGGATCACAAAGTCTAATATGATAATGTCATTTAGAATGGAGGTGTCATAATAGATTTAGTAAGTTGATTGACTTTCCCTACAATAATTTTATTAGTGTCTAAGACTCTAAAGTATCAAGAAAAGTGACATCTGTGTACAAAACATAGTGAACGAGGGCTACAATTTCTTTCTCAGGTGTCACACCTCTGTATCAAGAGAGACATACCCATACAACGTAGACCCTTCCCACACTCTAAAATGCACTACTTCTATGCATATCAATGAATTTGAATGCAATATTATAAATAATTTCTGCATGCAACTTCTTACCATTATATGAAAACGAGTTTGAAATTTGTATTAGAAAGACTTTGAGATTTTTATATGGTTTTTGTAATGTAATATGGGTCTTATTCAATGTTATACCACTTCTCTGAGTGTGTTTCATATTGTTTCAAGGAAATTTGGATTTATTTGTAGCTACGGGTTCTTGTGCTTTGTCTTGATAATAAAATATAAAATTGGCATCGGATGGACATTCTAGATTATCTACTTTGAAATGTGAATTTGTTGACATATGGGGTGAAAACCTCTAATGTATCCTTGGCATGCACTAATAATAAATGACATATTGTTATCCTGATGTCCAAGCCCACAAGTTATGTGGAGTAACAATGGTTGAATATCGAAGTCTCTAAAAGAACCTTGGAGACATTATGACTCATTTATTGGATCTTTATTACTAACTACTGCTTAAGATCCATGTGGAAGGGTTTGGGTTTATCACTAGTCCATAAATATTGTCATGCATAAATGTTAAAATGCTAGTATCATTACTATTAACAAAATATATTTCCACCAGGTTTATAAAACTCTTTATAGAGTCATTTACCAAAAGCTCTCTATTAATAGGCTCTGAAAATACTCTATTAATAGACTTTAAAAATACTACATTTTCAATAATAAGCATTTATAGCTAATATAGTACAAGGCTAAAAAATCCATTTATTTAGATTCTTTTTTTTAAATGCTGCTAACTCTTCAGAGCCCTTTATTCATCTAGCTCAATTGCAAATGTTCTGCTCTGGAACACAAACATTTACATGCTTTAATTCAATGGAGAGTGTTGTATGGGGGCATTTCTAAATTTATTTAGGTCAATTCCAAATACACAGCTCTGTGTCGGTCTCCAGCTGCAACATCTACAGGAAAGATGGCTTTGATTTCATTCATGTCATCTGCTGTCAATTTTACTGAGAGAGAAGATATTATCATCCAAGTTCTTCATCTTGGTGGTTCCAGGAATGGGCACAACATCATTTCCCTAGTCTTGAACCCATGCAAGAGCAACCTGGCTTGGGCTGCACCCTTTTCTTAAACTGATCTTACTTAGCTTTAGTAATAGATCTTGGTTTCGCTCAAGATTCTCACCTTAAAACCTTGGATTCCCCTATTTAATAGATCAATTATTACGATATGAAACAATCAACAATGAAAAATCAAATCAAATTAATTTTCACCTTTATTGTCAGTCTTGTCATGTAGATTTTTGTTTAGATTTTACTTTGTTGTTCAGTCTCAGTGTTTGAACTCAACATCAGATCATCTTTAAAATGGTACAATTATTAAATGGAAAAAAAAATCCTATCCTTTACCTTACAAAGTCATTATCTATCACACTTTGAAGAAGTTTTCCTCCTGTGTTGAAGAAATCGATGCCTAAAGGACTGTATGGAACAATCCCAATCCCCAACTCCCTATGAATGGAATAAAATGAAATAAAATAAATATAAGTAATCTTGTATTCCTTATCTAAGTTCAAATGGAACAAAGTTCAAAAAAAATCTTATTAAAAATTTCAACTTTTGGTATATATTGTGAACCCAATTCACAAATATTTATTCTTAGTTCTCTACAATCTATAAAGTAAACATTGAATCACTGACTATTGAAGTATTATATCGTCACAATGTTTACCTAGAGGTGGGAATAATTTGGGCCTCAGAATCCCTACTCTAGAGAGACCATTCAAGCTGCACAACCGTGATTGGATGCACTGCATGGGCCCTATGGATTGTTGAAGCAGAGGCTTCAAACAAACCCACATATTTTATATTTCCCTCTTCTACCAACGTCTTCAATTCACCCATCTGTATAAAAGGAAAACTGATTTTCTTGTTATCAGATTTCTTATGTTTTGCTAGGTGTCGGTAAAGAGCCAGAGGGATACAATCTTGCCCTCCAAAGCCATACATCCTTGATTATTAGACACATATTTTCTAGTGAAATTAGAGGTTTGAAATTTTTATTTTGTTGTTTTTGAGAAAAATTCATTGACTCATGTTACATTAGCTTCATAAGAACTCATCTCTCATGACAATAAGTTGGAGTAGTATTACACTTAGTAACCTTCTGGAAAGGCTTAATGCTTGACCTTATGAGCATCATCTAAATGTAATGAGTACTACATGTTCCATTCATTCTTATGAAAAATGAGTTCTTGTGAACCACTATTAAAATAACTTGTGTCAATGCGTTTCACTAGAAAACCACACAGTTGCATCCTTGTAGTAAAATCACAATTTGACTTGCCGTAGAAAATATTTCATACTTATCAATCTCAAGAATTGATATGTAAAATATATTTCTCACATCAAATCAAATTCAAGATTCAACTATGTAGTTTTTGGAGAAAAACTATTGCCCAAAATTTTATAAATAAGATTAAAATAAAAAACCTGTCATAGTAGTACAGATTTTGAATCTTAAAACTTACATCGCCATGACAAAATAGTATTTTGGTGCAAGGTTAAGGGTTTGGAATCCAAAGACTTATAGTAGCTTCTATGGGTATATTAATATCCACCCTGTGCTGGTAATAAAGATCAATGTAGTCTATATCAAGCCTCTTGAGGCTTGCTTCATAGGCAGCCCTGACATATGTAGGATCTCCCTTCACACCAAATTCCCCATTACTCCAAGTCAATCCAAACTTAGTTACAATATGCACCTTCCCTCTGATACCTTTCAGAGCCTATTTAGGAAGGAACAATAAAAGCATTATGCATGGTGTTAGAACAATCAAGCTCAGAGAATTAATAGATTAAGAAATGGAAACAGTACGAGCTGGAAACAAGATGTGCATGTTTTGATCAATCAATGGTTTTAACAAATGTATCTTTTGAGTAATATTGATCACTTTTCAGTGATGGGTTATATAGTTTTCAGCTATGTAAGGATTTGGTACAGTTGATGCTTTCGGAGCTCATAATTATGTTATAATGTTGAATTAATTTTCAGAAGAGTCTTCTAGTGTAGGCTGGAAAAGAAATGTTAGAACTTAAGTATAAACACACAAGAGAGCTTGTTAGGTTTGTTTACATGAATGATCCAATGTTTTCCAAGATGACACAAAATAAAATAGCATGTATGGTAGAACCGTTTTTTAAATTGTAAAGTGAAGCTTCTCGACACCTAACATATAGAAACTGTTATCCAAATTTGCTCATCTACATCACCACTTATCAGTTACAGCAGTAATCTTAAACTATATCATAACAGTAACTGGGAGCCAGGCATGCTCAGATCAACATGTATGGTAATCACAATCAAACATGGATTTCAAGAATTTTTAAGGAAATGAAAGCATTTCATTTTATTCATGCTGCCTATCCAAGAACCTTGAATGACACAAAGAAATCTTACTCCTTTTGTCATATATTCTATCTTGGCTATATTTATAAGATGTGTCTATATAATCTTTTGTCTAACATGAGAAGTCATACAAAATATTTGGAAATACCTTCATCTCTGAGTTACAAGGCATAGAATCATGCTAAATTGCTTTAATCCACCTTAGGTTCAGATTTCTTGATTATGCTTTGCAAATATTGATACACTGTTATCGTTTTTTGTAAATCCAATTTGACATTATTTGATTGGTAGTTGCTCTGTATTATACATTAATGGTAGTCCATGTTCGGAGAATGTAATCCCATCTTTGTTATATGAATATAGTTCGCATAAGAGATGTTGGTATGGTTTTTATAAAGAAGGTTAATAGCTCTGTCTTCTAAGTTCTTTCTTATAAATGGACATTTGGATATGGTGATAGTAATGAAGGGTCTATATTGGTCAATATGATTGTGTTGGAACAAACAAGCAAAGGAAGTAATCAAAGCAATTAAGAAACGCATTGCCAATAAGAATCCTAAGATCCAAATTCTTTCTCTGACGGTTAGTATTGAATAATATTATAAATTTCTATATACATTTTGATTTCCTTTAAGTTATCATTACTGAGATATTTGGTTGAATTCGAAGTGCAAAAAAATTACTATAGTAAGAATTCATTTATGATTGACTTTGATGGATAACTTTGATTTAATATTTGCCTAGTTGTTTTTGCAGCTATTAGAGACACTTACAAAAAATTGTGGTGATACTGTTCACTTGCAAGTTGCCAAGAGAGATGTGCTACATGAAATGGTCAAGATAGTAAAGAAAAAGGTCTGTAAAAAAAGCTTTTGTGTAACTTGCACATGTTTTTCTGGGTTGTAGCTTAAGCAATTTTTTGTTTGTGCTCTTGGTGCATATTTTCAGCAGTCCTTTATGTGGGTTTTATTTGTATTTTATTTTGTAGCCTGATTTAAATTTTAGAGAAAAGATCTTGGTCCTGCTAGATACATGGCAGGAAGCTTTTGGGGGGTCAAATGGAAGATGTCCACAATATTATTCTGCATACCACAAGTTACAGGTAAGGAAAAAAATAAAATGAATCTTAAGGATGTTCAACAAATCTCATATTTTTCAAGGGTAGGTTGAATATATTTGACTGACTCTGCCAAATGGCAGGGTAAAACATTGACCTTGAGATTGACCCTCATTTTTGTTACTTAGATTTGCTTTCTAGATCACATACTTTAAATGCCATTTGGAAGTAGTCTATATTGTTAAACTATTCCAGGATGCAGTGCAGCAGTGATGTTGGCATAATGACATTAGTTAGTAATTAATTTCATGCCGCATGTTCTTAGTTTGAAGTTTTATTTGTCATTTTAGAGCCCAGTGGCTCTAGGGCCTTGAGTATGGTAACCTGAGAGAGTGCATGAATTGTTTTTTATTGCATATTAAAATGTGATTGCCTACCTCAGTTTGCTACATTTGTAGATGCTTTAAGGCTTACCAGAAAACAACAATAATTGTGTTACAGTTCTTCAAGTATCTTCTACAGTCACTCCTCAAAGATCTATTTTAAGTTTTTATCTTAACCAATGGAAGACATCAACTCCTAATGGAAATTTCCTTTTAGGTGACTACCAAAAATGGTATGATTCTTCAAAATGATGGGGCTACTACACAAGCAGCATAATGATCTCTTTATGGGATATATTGGATTTTGCCCAAAAATAACAAGTCTCACAACACAAGTTATTTATAAATAGTATTCTATATATAAAATACGTAATTGCAATTCAATTTAGAGAAAATTGTATCAAGGATTTATGATCATTATACAAATGATATTGAAAACAGAACACCCTAAATTCACTTGTATCCATTTCACTGCATACTTCTAATAGCTAACCATATTAGGAATTTGGTGGAAAAGCTTGATAGGATGCTGGGAGAGTTAAGACTATCCTCCTCAATTAAACTCAAGGGCACATAATGAGTGTCCAATTCATATGGCCCCTTGGGCCATGAGAATGGCAGGACATCTATCATCTTGTAGTTTTTGTATTTAATGACAGAACCAGTACTAGTGCATCTTTCTATCAAACATTTTCAAATTGATCCCAAATATGATGTTTGCTGGAAATCAGATAAATAATTATTAATCTTATGTTCCTTGTTAAGAGGATCAAATATATTCTTCCTCAACCAAGGCCAAGGGCATGGAATGAGCCTCTGAGTAGAACCCTTAGTCCATCCATCTCACAATTGGCATACTTGACGAGGGATGACCATTACTACTGCATCTTCTTAACAAATTTTTATGGAGATTAATAGAAGAATACTTGCATACCAGTTACTTTCTATTATATTCTTTATTTCTATTATTTTATACACCGATTCTTTTCTAATTCAAACATGGTAGTTTGATTTCCATGAAGTTTTGCAAATCCTCAAGACCACAAGATAGATTAAGCATCAATAAGTAATTGTGAAAGATCCCCACCTAAACCCGATCCAATTTTTCCATTTTGTTTGGTATGATGTATATTTTGGACTCCCAGGAATGGTGATGTTTCTAAGTTCCCCAATTCTGATCCGACTTTGGCTGAGTTCACTTTGATGCTTTTTTATGATAACAAATTACAAATGATTAAAGGAAATGACTATGCAATGAATGAAAACATGTATAGCTAAATGATATGGCAAAATATGACTTTATTGTTTACTGCTAAGACTGAAAAGAGAGATTACAAACCTATTATCAGTCACAAATCAAACTGTAAAAATTCAATCCATAGCTTTTAATGCCATATAATCAACATGTATCACATCCAGATGTTAACTAGCTATTGTAGGCTTCTGTAGACCACTTTGGGACTAGTAAATGACCACTTTAAGGTATGATATGAAGTATGATCTGCAACAAAAAGACTGATATTATCCTACACGGTTTTGATATGCAATTTCCAGCCATTATATTCAGTGCCACGAATCTAATATGCACTTTCAGCCACTATATCCATTCAGATATGGTAAGTTTGAATAACACTGTAATTTGATTTTTTAATTTGATTCCAATATTGAAAACTAAGAACTCAAATGACTAGTACATTGTGATCCTGTTACACCAAACATCTAGAACCAGATTACTTGAGAAAATTACAGATTCACACTGAATGATATTTCTAATCAATGCTTTGGCAATATAAATTGCAGAACTAATTATAAAGAAGCAAAGACTGAGTTTCATAGTCAATATTAAGGCATTTTTATATCTCAAATCACATGTATAGGAACGAGAAATGTCACAGTTCTGGATCCACATTAGCTCTCCAAGTGGTAGGCAACAAGCCTCTATTTCCCATTGTGACTAGTAATTCAACTATGCTTTTCAAACCTCTGATTTTGTCATCTAGAACCAACCTTAAGAGCCTTCTAGGTGATCTATGTTGTTTTAATCTCTCTCAAATATTGCTTATTTATTTGTTGCTATTGTCAGTCCCAATTGTAGGGACACATTTATCCATTCACCCCTTGTACCACAGTTATCCTAGTATAGCCATGACAGTCAAACAGTGAAGGCTGAACTTCTTTTGAGATTCTCATGCATGGCTCTGAATACATTCTTGTCACATTAAATAAATAGACAACTATTTTTGCTAAGAACACATTTTCAGTCTACTAGTCTTTTGTTTGTTTATGATCCATAGTGTTAGTTTATAGTTAATAAATTATAATATTAGCTTATCCACCACCTATGAGCATCATCTAATTGCAATGAGTGCTAAGTGTTCCATTCATTCTCATGAAAGATGAGCCCTTGTGAACTATTACTCATGAAACATGGGTCAATGAGTTTGACTTAAAATCTACAAAGTTGAATCCGCATAGCAATATCATAATTTGACTTGCTGTGGAAAATATCTCCTACTTACTCATAATATATTGTCATGTTGGGTAGTTAATGGTTGGTTCTTATGGGAAAAATGGTTTTAGAAGCTAAAAAAGTGAAGGCCTTTTGAAAAATAATTGAATATTGTAACTGATATAGAAAATATAAAAATAATATAATATTTGTGAAATTTTATGTTACTTAAAAATGTGATTCTATATTTTGTTTCCATTTTTTAATCTTGTACTCCACGTGTTCATCAATGTATCATCAATGGCCTTTAGCTATATAAGGTATAGTATTATTCTAATATATGTCCTTTCCCCATGCAGTCGAGCTATTTGGTATAGGTTTGGACCGCATCTAAATGAAACTGTTCCCCTACTTATTAACTATTGTAAAAGTGCATCTGAAACTGATGAGGAGCTAAGAGAATATAGCTTGCAGGTGTTAAAAGAATTTGGTTGTAGAGAAATTATGTATTTTTATCTCACACTATTTTTTAACATTAGTGGTTCCATTTTAAAAGTTCATATCATCTATATTGAAAGTATATGTATGTTTTGTGAAATGCATCTTCAAATTTCATTCTTCAAATAGAAAACCCTGATTATTCAAAAATCTGTAAATAGTCACCTTAAAGATGCAATTTGCAGGCATTGGAGAGTTTTTTCCTATGTTGTGCCAGAGATGTGGTTGTTTATTGTGATATGATTTTGGAACTTTCTCTGGACTACATAAGCTATGATCCAAACTACACTGATAATATGGAAGAAGATATAGAAGAGAGTAATGGAGAGGAGGATGAGTATGTTAAAATTTCTTAAGATAATTATTTTCTTGAGAAAATTTAATTTTTGCACAATGGTGTCTTTTATTTTCATGTAATTATGAATTTTATGACCAACATGTGAATACTATTCTGTTGATGTAGAGAGAGTGCTAATGAATATAGCGATGATGAGGATATCAGCTGGAAGGTTCAGAGGGCAGTAGCTAAGTGTTTGTCTGCTATGATAACATCTCATCCAAAAATGCTATTAAAGTTGTATGAGGAGGCATGTGCTTTGAACCTTTCTCAATTGTTGATGGGAGATATTTATCATTTTCATAAAAGTTGACTCTATTTTCCCTATACATTTGCCATGTTTTTTGACCTTTGTGTGCCCAATAATTTTGGCTTAGTGTCTCTTGGGAGTTTATGGTTTACCTCTAAAGAGTGAAAAGAATGGCCCTTTGTCTTTGTTAGAGTCAAGAGGATACATAAATTCCATTCTCTTGGCATAACACTAACCTGCTAATGTTATGCACAAATAGGAATAAATTGAGTTTTAAATGATATATATCAGTTGTTATCTCATTTCAAAATGTTGTTAGCTTTAGGAATTCTTTTATAAGATGTTATATGAAATGATTGCTAGCTAACACCTGCCAAGGAAACATAACTTGCTTCTTCTCACAGTGAATTCTGCTCAAGGTTTTGGCATTGTGAAGTGTAGCCCAGTTCTTTATGTGCCAATGGCAATACTGAGAATGCTAAGAGATGGCATGGTTACTCTCATTGATGTTATTTCTTTGTTGATAAATATATCTATTGCATTTTCCTTGGTTTGTTAAATGGGAAGTAATCTAAGGGGAGAACACTTCGTTATGTTTCCAAGTAAGTGTTTTTATAAATATAAAATGATAGCATTATTTAGACTTGCACAATATACCAAATTTTTGTTTGCTTCAAGTGACTTGGAGGGGTGACTTGGTGAGCTGACTCGGCAAGCCGACATGGTGAGTGGACTTGGTGAACGAACTTAAAGATTTAAGCCATCTCACAAATTTCAAAAGAAAATGTTGACAGTTAATCCAACAATAAGATGCTGCTCTAACTAAGTGCAAAGAAAAGAAGGTTATTCATGATATTCAAAGAATGAGTTTGATGACAAAAACAAGTGCAAATATATGAATCTGAAGAACATAGAGTAAATCATACAAGCCTCTACAAATTCAAGAAATAATACAACTCACAATTAATATTTTATATCTTCTATACATGCTAGGCTAGAATGCTTTTTCCTTTATGGAATTGTTTTTTGGCTTCTACATGCTTTTTGGTCTATGAAACCTTGCTTTGTCAAGCCTTCCTGGGATGTACAAAGTTTTACCACAATTGGAAGAGAGATTTCTTGGTAGTGGGCCAAAAAGACAAGGATAATAAAATGGTATCATCTAATATCTCACTGAGAAACTGACTTCAACAGATTGCTGGTATTCTGATTAAGAAGAAGCTAAACAAGGAAACATTAAACTGACAGAAGAAGCAATCCTTGAACTCCGCAAATGTTTTGAAGATTAAACCATGTATATTCAACATGATGAGAATCAGATATGATATTATTGGTGTCAACACATATTGCTTACAGGAAATGGTTCTTCTATCAGAACTAATGGTCTTACTATTAGAAAAAGGCCATCAAGGAGATGGGTTGCAGAGATAGAAGACAACATTCAAAAGATCAGTTTGTTGGGCACCTTTGACACTGCAATGGATGAAGCAGCTTGCCTTTTGAGGGGCAAAGAGACTGCCAAGATGCTCCTCCTCAAATTCAAGGATGCCCATGCTAGAAAAAAGACTATGAACTCTAATTCAAGTCCCAATTTTCTCTCTAATTCTGAGCCAAATTGTCTCAAGAATCATTTCATATAGTCAAAAGTCAAGCTAGGAACATAGTATCTCAGCTCTAATGCCCATGTCCAAAATGCTGAACTTACCTTCAGAAAAGTCCTCTTGCATTGGAAGTAAGATTTTGAGCTTGGCAAATGCGCACATTACTCCAAGTAATTCCATGGGTGAGGGGAATTTCGAAGGTAAAGACAATGACTCAACTAGTTTTTCTCACAACTCTATACAACAGAGACATAGTAATGGTGAAAGACAATGGCTGTAAACGTTAGTGAACCATAATTTGGTAAACTTTTAGTTTTCCATCCCTTGTCTCTCTTCTATTTAAAAATTTTCTTTGTTTTGGTAAACTTTTAGTTTTCCATCACCTTTCCGATTAGGATCCGCCTTGTAGATTTGAAGCGACATGTTTGGATTGGATCTGGTTTAGGTCCTTGTTTACAAGTTTTGTGCCCAGATTTGGGTCTTATTTCATGTGGCTAAGGCCTATATGTTTCATGTTCTAGGCTAAGGCCCACATGTTACCGTTTTGAGGTTAGATCTGTCTCAAACTTAGCCTGGTATATGTTCCCAAATTCACACCCTATATGCTAAAGCCCTAGCCACTTGGATCTAGGCCTAATTAGACTTGTATGTCAGCTATTGGGGCCTAATCAAGCCCATTCTACATTGAATTATGGACTTGTCTAATTAGATCATGTCCATTCATTAGACCCAAAGGCTGTTTAAATAATTTTTAGGCTCCAATCTCGAGTTTTGAGCTTCATGTTTCATCGTAGGCCTGATTATAGGAATTATTATATCTAGTTTAAGCTTGATTTGGTCATATAAGGCCCACGTATTTCATTACAAAGGGCTTGCTGATTGGTTGATATTATATGGGTCTTTAGGAATGTGCCAACACTCCCATAGGAATCTGGCACTTGGGAGGAATCAGTCATGGAGAAAAGTGAAGAGTGAGCATTGCCTTAGAAATTTCTATGAGCTAGTATAATAATATGGTTAATTGGTTCAATAGATCTCAAGATTTGTCATTTTTTCACTTAATAATTATCATAACATAATTATTGTTCCTCTATATTGATATCGGTTATGAGTGTTGCATGCTTATTATTGCTCAGTCATATGTAGATTGATGTCCTCTTGATTATTTATATTTATTGATACAACTTCTCCTGATTTTTGTATCATCTTGTTACATAGTGATCATGGACCATCATTGGATATACATATGATCATTGATCAATTATCACTTGGTCTTTGGTCTTCATAGTAGCTATCATACTTATCAGCACTTGGGAACCAGAATACCCATTATGGATTCCTCATTTGCTATTATGTATCACTCCATATTGATTTAGTAATTGGTTCATTAACCAAATCACTTCTTCTCATGATGTTGATGTGTATTGACTGCTCTTCAACTTCTTCCATGTATGATGTAGATTGATATCTTAGCTACTAGTGAAAATAGTTCTAAATGATGATTTATCCATAGTTGTGATTCTCTAATATGAGTACTTTCCTTCATCTAGGAATGATTTCTCAATACTAGATGTCACACTGAGGATCCTTCACCATTTGATCATGGATAATCTTCTGATGGTTATTGCTTTACAATTTACATGATGACTAGTTTGAAGATGTCATGCTGACTATCCCTTTGAATGGTTTACCCATACAACATAAAGTGTTTGATGCTAATGAAAGCCTATATATGAACTACTTGAGCTCCTCCTTTCCTCTTGTTGGTAGTTGTAATGATTTTTATGCAAAACCTTAGTTTGAATGTGAGATGGACAAAAAGATTCCCTTTTAGTCTACCCTATGGAACTATTGTCAATTATCAACCATACAAATCTTTTTATCTCTTAGTTGCTACCTTTTAGAAGGAATTCAACTTAGGTAATGAAGGTCACTGAGTTTGAATGTGAGATGAGACACAGACTCATGTACTATTAGGAATATCCATTCATATGGAGCTCAGATGACTTTTCAACAATGTGCCAATTTATTTCCCATAGTTGCTTTACAATAAAATTGTAGTAGCTCTACACTTTACAGTCTACATTCTTAAAACAAACCTATGTAATGTGGTAAAAAACATTTGTGCTGGTTTTCTATTAATTATTTAATGAAAATGCTAGGAATGGTTTTTTCCTTCTGTAAGGTTGATTGATCATGATGCGTCTTAATTTATCTAACAAGACACAAATTAAATACTGAGGCAAAGCTAATGTTCAGTTTATTCATGTTCTTTGTAATTAGGATACAATGGCTAGGTGACCAATTGATCCAGAGGAGGAGTTGAGGTTGATGTCTCAGGAAGTATGTGGTTATGTGGAAGCTGTTCTGAATTGTCTTGCTGCAATGTACCCAAAGTAAGAACCTTAGAACATCCTTTCATTAAAGAACTACATAAATAGGTGTTCTTCTATATGGTTCTCATGAGTATTAACTTGTCCTTCAATGATTGACAGGCTGTGGTGCTCTGCCAAGTTGAGAAAGCCAAAGAGGAAATGCTGACTCAACTTTATAGCTCTATCAGGTGAAGATTAATTACATGTGGCTAATATGGCCATGGTACTAGTTATATTTTTTTTCTGTGTTCCTCATATATTATTTTTCAATTCTAATTCAAACAGATCTTAGAGTACAACAAAGATTGAAGAACTTCTCCAAGAAGATCAGAATGCAAAAAGGAAACGTGAGAGATTCAAAAAATAGGCATCTTTATTGTCAATACTTACTCATCAATTAAGTATCCATGATGTTCGAGCAACAAGTGATAATTTTTCTTCAAATGGATGTACTTGATATATTAGTTTTTGTTAAGTGAAATGTTTATTTTCATAGTAATTGAATAATATATTTAATTTCTTATAATGTTTATATCTATATACAGCTTCATATAAAGGGAGAATTGTTACAGTAGATCTGTAACCTCCATTATATTTAGAAGCTTCATATTTGCTTAATGTTCCTTGTAACCATATTTTATTGTGAAGATATATGCTGTTCATTTTTGTTGTCAAACAGAATTGCACTTGCATTTTAATATATGTTTTTAATGAATATTCAATCACAATAACTCAAAACCAAAACGATAAGAAAAATTATAGCAGATATTGAGAGGGATCATCACATTTGAGGAACCATCCATGTAGAGAAAAATATATTGAGATTATTTTGTTTGTTAGTGATGTAATTTTTCTCTACTCCTAGCTACATTCTGCAACTAAAAATAGTTGAAGCAAAGGAATATTCTGTACAGATATGATCTAAGAAAACCAAAATATACTTTCTAAGCATACAATAATATCATTGGCTCAAAATTTTGAAATAACCATTTCTTTGCAAGGGCTGGCACAAGCTATATGCCTAAGGTGCATCAAATTGTTTGAATAGAGTTTGTCTCAAAGATAATACCTCTAACATTTACTTGCACCTTTTGAAAGACTTCTTTGACACTTAGCATAAAGAATAGGAGTCCCCATCTGGACAAAAATTCTTACCATCATCTTTATCTTTATGAACCTGCATTGCCACATTATTCACAACAATAGATAATGTGGCATCTAGATAGACTTAGAAGAGTTATCCCCTACAACCAATTTATTAAGCAACAAAACTATCTGAAAAAATGACTTTTTAGGTAGATAATTAGACCAAATTCTTATCTCTTAGCCCAAACATTCCTAGAATCATGAAGACCTCATAGGAGGTTCAATTAATTGCACCAATCCGCAGAGTGTAGTCAAGCTTACATGTAATCAAGATTATCTTGAAAGAGTTTCTTACCACCAACCCATTTAATATTCTTCTACAAGCCAAAATTGCAATGTATTCTTGTATAACAATATTTGATTAGTTAACACAATTGCACACATGCCTAGATAAGTCCCCAACCTTATTTTTGCAAAGAGTTTGAGTTTGTTGGAAAGTTTGTGATTTGTTGGGTATTTGAGCAAGTATTCTCACAATTTGATGGTCCAATTGATATGGGTTCCCCTATTACGATTTCATGGTCAAGCCTTCATAAGAAATATCAAAATGAGTTTTGTCTCTTTCTTATCAAATTTTATATTTGATATCAGTGTTCCTTCCCACAGAATTACCACTTGTGTTGGGGATGCTGCTACGTTGCTTGCTATATGGCACATGCCATACATATTGATAGCAAACTTTTTGAAATCTAGTTTACTTTTCATGGGGTACTCAGATATGTTATTTTACAGATTTTGCCTAATATTTCAGTTCTTCTCAATTTGTGTACTGGCTATTTTCCTGCCCACGAATCTTGTCTCTGGGAAATTAACCTTTTAGAGTATATGGTGACTAGATGCATTTGACATCTTGACAAATTGATTCATGACCACTGTCATTTGATACCTATCTTGTTGGTATTTTGTTTGTGAAAGAAATATATAGTGCTGTAATAGTCATTATTTTTACTCCAAAATCAAGTTATGGATGTCATATTAGGTTTTTCTGGAGGAAGGCTTGGGGTTGGACTTAGTTAACTACCTTGCCATAATTATTGGTCCTTTTTAAATTTAATTTTAACATCACTGCTTATGGCCATTGATGTTACCTTGATGTGGGAAACAATGAAAATTAGAGCTATGTCTATGTTTAAGGAGTCAAAATTGAGAATGTAAAGAGTTTGTGAAGGGAAAAATGTCTAATTATTGAGGGAAAAGTTAGGTTCTCATCAAATAATATAATTTCCCCAATTTTGATTTGTAAAGGATCTTGATAGCATTTCCTGAAGTCTCAGAAAAGCAAATTATTAGTTGGCGAAAATCTATTCAGTCATCCATCTTATCTTTCTAGACCAAGTCTCTCAGTAATAAATTGTAGTGCCATTTAAAGATTTACAAGTTTATCATAGAGGCTTCAAAGTAGTTTCAATTAAATATGCAATTTTTCTTTAGTGTTGATTGAATCCAAGAAATTATATTTTTATGTTCTTGCTGTATATGGTGTAGATCTTGTTGACATGTTATATTGGGTGTAGAAGACAATGGTCCCACTGCAAAATATGCTAAATGTATAAGTTTTGACTCAAACTCTCCTCACAGTTGAATCCTGATAAATTAACATAATTTGATACACTGGAAACAATACTCATATGGGAATTAAAGTTACAATATCCATAAAGATAGAGGTTTCACACATCACATAACCTTTTGTTATTCATTGATTACACGATCAATAAACTTAACTAAAATCTCTACATTTCATGTTATATCCATTTGCAGCATGTGCCTCATGGCTATGTTTTTGTGATGGGCGATAATTGGAACAACAACTATGACTCTCATGTTTGGTAAGTAGAGTGGAAGCTTAAGTTTCTAATAGACTGTGTGCCACCTATATTTGTATATTTGACTTTTAAATGGGCTGACTCTGATTTGTCTTATTTTAAAATAGGGGATCTCTTCCTGTCAAGAACATTCTAGGAAGATATGTAATGTGTTATTTGCGACTGTCACAATTGGGATCCGAACTATACAGACATCATTAGAAATTTAGAGGCATGAGATTTGCCAGGATGTTACTAGAAAATAGCTTTTATGACAACATGAATTTCCTTTTGTGGAGAAAATCCTCGTAGTAGTCATGCATCATATGCAACCTTCAAATATTGGCAGGGACCCTGGTGGATAGAAAACTAGTGGTTGTGAGTATGTGTCATTGGAGTATCAATTCCTGACTGGGGTAAAGCTTCTTAGGAAAATGCTGTCTATAGTAAAATGAGCAACTATAGACTCTACAGACTCACTTCTCAGTCACATAATTTGGTGGTTGTAATTTTGTTATGTTTCTGATTATGAGATACTACTTGAATTCTTCACAATTCAATGAATATAGAAATAGTTTCTTCTATTTAAGTAATATTTGAATGATTCTTAATTCCAAATGCATATATAGTATGGTTTAGATCAAAATAATTATGATTGCATAACAATCAAGATGATATATATTTTCTATTTCTAATATATAGGAAATTACATGCAATGACTGAGGAAATTCTCAGTACCTTGTACTATTCATTGTGTCTAATATACAAGTAAGAATTTGCAAATATGCAGGCCATCTCTAATATAACTTTATATTTATGCTCTAAATAATGTGATAAGTTGCCTGATATGACAATATAAATATACTCAAAGATGATGCCATTTCGGATGGTAGACTTTATATGCCTGCACTGAATGGGTGCCAAAGGCAATATGCTCTCTTATAGAGCGATCATTGTGAGATACAAAATATAATAAGTTCTTCCAATCATCCTGAGTTGAATGATAGAACTACCTTTTTATAGCTTTCATTAGAAATGATTAGTCATGTCGTAAATGACGTGAGTTATCTCTCTTTTCAGTCGCACCCTTTCATAATAATCTCTAATCACTTCTCTTATGATCCAGATTGGTTTGTTCACAATAAGCACTGGGTGGGGGTGACTTGGTGAGCTGACCTAGGGGGTGGACTTGGTGAGCAAACATAAAGAGTCCAGTTGGTGAGCGTACTTGAATTGTCAGCTTGGTGAGCTGACTAGGGGAGTCGGCCTGGCAAGTTGACATGGCAAGTCGACTTAAAGTGGCGAGTTGGTGGGGCAAGTGGGGGTGACTTGGTGAGCTGACCTGGAGAGTTGGCCTAGGGGGCAAACTTGGTGAGTGAACTTACAGAGTTGACTTGGTGAGCATACTTCAATTGTTAGCTTGGTGAGCTGACTTGGGGAGCTGGCTTGGCGATCTAACATGGTGAGTGGGCTTAAAGTGGCAACTTGGTGGGGCAAGTTGGTGAGCCGACTTAGCGAGGCCACTTAGAGACATGACATAGCGAGCTGACTTGGTGAGCAAGCTCAATGAGTGGACCTAAAGATTGACCTTGATGAGGCACTTTGGTGGGGTGACTTGATGACCGAACTCAAAGAGTCAACTTGGCGAGCATACTTGAACAATCAACTTGGTGGGGCAAGTTGGCAAGCCGACTTAGTGAGTCCACTTGGTGAGGCAAGAGGTGAGTCAACTTGGTGCGATGACTTGGCGAGCTAACTTGGTGAGCAGACTTAAAGACTAACCTTGATGAGGTGCTTTGGTTGGATGACTTGATGACTGAACTTAAAGAGTCAACTTTGTGAGCGTACTCGAAAAATAAACTTGGTGACATGACTTGGTGGGCTGGCTTGGTGAGCTGACCTAACATGCGTACTTGAACAGTAGACTTGGTGAGCTAACTAAAAGAGTCAACTCATTGAGGTGACTGGGTGGGAGTGACTTAGCAAGCTGACCTGGAGAGTTGACCTAGGGGATGGGCTTGGTGAGAAAACTTAGAGTCAACTTGGTGAGCGCACTTGAATTGTCGGCTTGGTGAGTAGACTTGAGGACTTGGTGGGACATGTGGGCGAGCCGACTTAGTGATGCAACTTGGTGACATGAATTGGTGGGCTGGCTTGGTGAGCCGACCTTAAAGAGTCAACTTTGTGAGTGTACTCGAACAATTGACTTGGTGACATGACTTGGTGGGCTTGGCGAGCTGACTTGGCATGTGTACTTGAACAATAGACTTGGTGAGCTGACTTAAAGAGTCAACTCGTTGAGGTGACTCAATGGGGGTGACTTGGTGGGTTGACCTGGAGAGTTGACCTAGGGGGCAAACTTGGTGAGCGAACTTAAAGAGTTGACTTGGTGAGCATACTTGAATTGTCAACTTGGCGAGCTGACTATGGGAGTTAGCCTGGCAAGCTGATATGGTGAGTCAACATAAAGTGGAAACTTGGTGGTGCAAGTTAGTGAGCTGACTTACCGAGGCCACTTGGTGAGGCAACTTTGTGAAGCAACTTGGTGAGCCGACCTACTAAGTGTACTTAAAGACTAACCTTGATGAGGTACTTTGGTTGGGTGACTTGATGAGAAAACATAAAGTGTCAACTTGGCATGCCAACCAAGTGAGTTTACATGGTGAGCAACTTTGTAAGCACACTGAGTGTGCCCACTTGCTGGGGAAAGGTTGTAAAACCACTAGGTGAGTCAACTTTGTGAGTTGACTTAATGAGTCAACTTGTTGAGGTGACTGGGTGGGGGTGACTTGGTGAGCTGACCTGGAGAGTTGGCCTAGGGGGAGGACTTGGTGAGCGAACTTAGAGAGTCAATTTGGTGAGCATATTTCAATTGTCAGCTTGGTGAGCTAACTTGGGGAGTCAGCCTGGCGATCTAACATGGTGAGTGGGCTTAAAGTGGCAACTTGGTGGGGCAAGTTGGCGAGCCGACTTAGCGAGGCCACTTAGAGATGTGACATGGTGAGCTGACTTGGTGAGTAAGCTTGATGAGTGGACCTAAAGACTAACCTTGATGAGGCACTTTGGTGGGGTGACTTGATGATCGAACTCTAAGAGTCAACTTGGCGAGCATACTTGCACTAGTGCATTTGGGTTTATTTTTCGACCTTCATTGATCAAATTTTTGACCCAATTTTCGACCAAATTTGACCAACCCATTGGTCAAAAATTTTTTGGTCAAAATTTTGACCAACTCACTGGTACATGATTTGTCTCAATCATATAACTAATAATATATTTTTCATATTAGTTACTGTTAGTTTTTTTCAGGCATTCTATAAAATAGTTCACATGCCTTACGTATGATATGACATTTTGCATGCATCCTGCACTCTCTCTCATCTAGCTAATGATGGATTATGTAGAGTGATCTGAAACCATGATGCTAAAAAACACACAATCAAATCCAAAATGAACTTGCACTACAAATGGATTGTGGAAATCTGATATTAGTAAAATTGCATGCATGTCTACCGGGACAATCACAACTTAAACATATATTTGTCTTGGTAGACATGCATGCAAAATTAACAATATCAGATTTCCACAATCCATTTGTAATGCAAGTTTGTTTTGCATTTGATTGTGTGTGTTTTTTAGCATCATGGTTTTAGATCACTCTCCGTAATCGATCATCAGTCGGATGAGAGTGTAGGATGCATGCAAAATGTCATATCATACGCAAGGCATGTGACTATTTTATAGAATGCCTGAAAAAAAATTTACACCTACCTGTTGGTAGAAATTTCTACCTTCATTGGTCAAAATTTCTACCTTCATTGGTCAAGATTTCTACCTTCATTGGTCAAAATTTCTACCTTCATTGGTCAAAATTTTTGACCTTCATTGGTCAAAATTTCTACCTTTATTGGTCAAAATTTTTGACCTTCATTGGTTGAAATTTATACCTTTATTGGTCAAAATTTTCTACCTTCATTGGTTGAAATTTTGACCGATTCTTGACAGAACTTGCACCATGGCTATGGAGGTTTTTTGACCAACGTATTGGTCAAAATTTTGACCAACCAGAAGGTTGGTCAAAATTTCGACCGAAAAAATTCTGACCAATGGGTTGGTCGAATTTGGTCGAATTTTGGTCAAAAATTGGGTCAAAATTTTGACCAATAATGGTCGAAAAATGGTCTCAAATGTACTAGTGGTTAGACAATGAGTTCAGTGGTCAAGCCCTTTAAGTTATTTGGACGATGGGTCTATTTTCCTGCTACAAGTCCTAATAGGGTTCAAATCTCCTAATAGAGAGTCAAAGTCTCTTAATAGGGACTGATATGCACTAAATGTATTTCATTGGCTCCTAACAGGGCCCATCATCTTACAAGAAACTTTAATATTAGTACATCATTTTGTAGGTACCATCCCTACTAGGGTTTTTCCTATAATGAAGGGTTTCCCTAGTTAACATAGCTAGTGTTATAATGTATATGTATCTTCTTATGGTTTTTGGTTATATTTCTTACATGATTAAGAACTAATAAGGTTGATAAATATTTTAAAAGTTGGATAACTAATTCAACCTACCCCCCTCCCCCCTTCCCCACCTCTCTTAGTTATCTTGGTGGTCTTCACTTTTAAAAAATTGATATCGAAGCATTAGGTCTTTAAATGAAAATATTAATAGCTTAAGGAGATCAATGACAAGATACTTTAGAAAAGGATGTCATAATTTTGATGAAGTTAATTATAAAAGATGGAGGGATAAGATGAAGACTCATTTTCTATGTATAGGTCTAGGGTATTGAATGATGACAAAAAATGGAAACAAGATTGTGGAAGAAAGCAAGATTAAGGATTGTAGTAAACTTGAAACAACTTTTTTTATGTGCAATATTCTTATGAGTGAAGAATTATTTTCATCTCTTCCTAAGAATGAATATCGTTGGATACAATACTTAAAGGCATTGCATGAAATTTGGGAAGCTTTAGAATCTACTTTTGAATGTGATAAGCATGCATAAAGAATCAATGTCTTTATTTCAATATGCTAAAATGTTGGAAGATGAATATGTAAGAAGCTATATTAGTAGAATGTCAGAAATTAGTTTAGAAATTAATTTTTGGAGTAGATCTAAAGATCAATATGAGATTATATGAAAAATCTTGAAAATTTTGACTCCACCATTCAAGAAGACAACATAGATGATTGAACAAGTGATAACTTGCACAAAGACTTTTACCAAGGAGACTCTACTTGCAAGATTGGAAGCAACAAAAGTAATCTTGAAGCAATCTGGAGAATTTCCAAGAGTAGAAACAACTTTTAGTGCATTAAGTACTTACCCTTTATTGTCAAGAAGTACAAGCACTAGTGGAGACCATGCTAGTAGTAGGAGATTCCAAGATGAGGAGGATAGAAGAATTGAAGAAGGAATTCCTTTCTTATAAGGAGAGAACTAGATGGTACTTAAGAGAATCTTTAAATGTTGGACTTGTAATGAATTTGGTCATTATGCTTCTAAGTTTCCTAATAGAGAGAAAAAGTATAAGAAGAATTTCAATTCTAGAAGGCATAGAGATTGTTTGTATGAAAATGAAGATGATGAATCTGATGGAAGAGTTCAAAGTGAAAGTGATGATGAGTTAGGATTTTTAGCTATAAAAGAAGAAAATCTTAAAAAATAAGTCAGAGAACAGAAAGCCCTAGTTTTGTATGTTGCAAATAAATATGATTGGATTATATATAGTGGTTTCTTCAATCATATGACTAGAGACATGAATAATTTTTTTAACTTCATTTTTCATGATAGAGGGATTGTCAGAGTTGGTAACAATGGAGCTTGTCATATCAAGGGAATAGGATCTATCACTTTTAATGGAAAGACTGACACTAATGATGTATATTTTGTTTATGGATTAAAGCATAATGTATTAAGTGTTGGACAATAGGTTGATAAAGGTTATTAGTTATGACTCATAGATGCATTATCAATGATAAAGATGGTAACTCAATCGACACTAGTACACGATCTAGAGGTAAAGTTTTTCAATTAAATACTACAAAAATGTCATGTTTGCTTGTAAAGGTTCGTAATAGTTTGTTGTGGAATAGAATATTTTTTCATATAAACTTTGAAAATATTTTGAAAGATAGAAATACATTTTATTTCAAAGATTTACCTAAAATTATAAAGCCGACTAATTTTGTGTGGGAAGAATGTGTTATGGCTAAGTAGAAGAAAGTTTCCTTTCCTCAAAAGAAGTTCACTACAATAGAAAAATGGGAGATCATTCATATAGATTTGGGTGACTGTACTGGAAAAACACTATTCTATTGTGAAAGGTACTTCATGATTTTTTTAATGATTTTGTTAAGATGGTGTTGGTAGAATTTCTTAAAGAAAATTTTGAGGCATTGGAAAATTTTAAGTTGTTTGAGAATGGAGTTGAGAATGAATCTAGAATAAAGATAAAATGTTTGAGATTATATAAAGGAGGAGGGTTTACTTTGAATGAAACTAACACCTTTTATGAAGTGAATAGCATAAAGACATAGCTGTCAACACCTAGGAACCCTGAGAAAAAAGAGATTGTTGAAAGAAGAAATAGGCCTATAATAGAGGTAGAAAGTGCTAGACAAAATTGATTAATTGTGTATTGTCTTTGATGTTACAAAAAATATCATATTATTTCTAGTTAGTGTATGTCAAGCTCACTCAAGCATTGAAGACAATTCTCTATGGTTGCTGAGCATTCCAACATTTGCCTAGTTTTGAAGATAGTGTCTATCGAGTTCACTCAGGAGACAAAAGGAAAGTTTGCAGAAGTTGAGTGTTAACATAGCTCACTCAGTTAATGAAGGAAATGTTGGATGGAACCAATATTAACTGATCTCACTCTGTTACCAAAGCAACTTTATGAATATGCATTGTTAGCCAATTTCACTTGGTTAAAATATGAAAATCACTTTGAGTTAGTATCTACCAAGTAGGGTCATCTAACGATGGATTTTCCTATTTTAGCATATTGAGTTAAATTTAATTGTCCATTGGTTCTAGCTGATTGATAAGATTAATATTAATTAGTCTAAGTTGTATTCAATCTAATTTGACACTATGTAAGATATAAATATATTATCAAGTTGAGGTTTAGAAAAAACTTGTGTGTGGAACATAAACTGAAGATTTGGTGATGCTAAGACAAAGAAAATTGGAAGGATAAGCATAATATCCTTGTTGAGATGCAAAAGTACATTTAATCAAGAAGGATCAAGTATACAAGATAGAATTGAGATCTATAATTAGAAATTTGTTACAATAAAACCACAGATAGAAATAAAAATTACATGTAAATATAACCAATAAAAGAAAATAATAGATCACACATAAAAGAACAAAAGACACCAAAATTTAACATGGTTCACCCAATCCATGGGCTACATCCACCTAACAACAATTTGATATTGTTACAATCTAGTGATTACAACCTAATTACAATTCTTAATCACTTAGAGCTGAATACTATTGTAAGAACCAATTTTTGCATCACCTAGAACAAAATAATCCTTAACCCTAAGGCCTTTTATACAAGTAATTTTATGCCTCTTTAGGGTTACAACATGTCACCCATATGTTGGCTATACATCACCTAATTAGTCACCACAAACTAACAATCTCCTACTTGGAGACTGATCAGACTCCACACTAGACAACAATCTACCACTTGGAGATTGATCCTATAGCAATACCACTACTACGTGGGGCTCCAATTGGATCAAACCACCCTAGATTCTAATGTTCTTTTAGTCATGTTCAATCTAAAAAATCAGCTAAAACTGAATAGGAATTTAGCTTCTTCCTAGTCACTACCTTTGTATACAAATCTGCTAGATTATCATCCATATGTATCTTATCTAACTTTAATTGTCTATCCTTCAAAACTAACTGAATAAAATGGTATCGCAACTGTCTATTTTTTGTCTTGTAATGCAGAGAAAAATTCTTCATAAGATGAACAACACTCTAACTATCTATAAACAAATAATTATCCTTTTGAGGATTTCCCAATTCTTCCAAGAAGAACTAAAGCCATATCATCTCCTTTGCTACCTCTATAGCAGAAACATACTCTACCTCTGTAGTGGATAAAGCATTAGCCTTCTGTAACCTAGAAACTCAACTTATGGCTACCCCACCAATAGTAAATAAATAGCTTGTAGTACTTCACTTGGTATCAATATCCCTTTCCAAATTTGAGTCAACATAGCTTTGTAAATTAGTAGTAGAGCCCCCTATCGAAGGATCCATTTGACTACGCTCCAATGCTAAATTCTTGGATGATTCATATACCTACTAATGAATCACACTCCATTTGCAATATGAGGAGGATAAGATGTTTAAGTTACCCTATGCTTGTAGAGGTCTGGAACCTATCTCAAACGAATCATCACATATATTAAAATATATCTTAAGTATAAGGAATTAAATATATGCCAACTTATACTTAAATGCAAAACTGAAATTGAATAGAAACAACCTAGATCCAAAATGCAATACCATACAATTGAAGAACAACAAAAAGGGTATCCAAATCAACTCTTAAAAAGTTTGGAACAAACCAAAAAGTGCCCACTAGTGACCTGCATAGGTTTTTACAAAACTCGAGTGATACTTTAATACAACATTGGAAAGTATCATGCGACATTCCTTAAGAAGGATGGAAACACTTTCAGAAGTTGGGCAATACTTTTCTCAAAGGCGTGTGATACTTTAAGGGTATCATATGATAGTTCTCTAGAGGAGGCACAATACTTTCCAATATCGCATGATATTTCTCCATGAGGCATGTGATAAAGTCAAGGCATGCACGTTACAATTTATATAGGCGTGCGATACATTTTTGTGTCACACCATGCTAATAAAAGGTCACTCATAGAAACACAAGAAAAATTAAAGAAAACACAAAAGGGAAAAAATCAAGTATAAAACTGAGTTTAGAACCTCCACACTTGGGAGTACTGGATCCATGTCTTGAGGCATGAACACTTAAACTATATCTTCATAACTAAAAGATGGAAAGCTGAAATCTAACCATCTATCAAATAGTGAAGGGAAAGTATGGAAAGGAAAACATCACAATGAACTAAAAGAAACATCATATTTAAACATAATTAACATTGCAATGAGAAAAATAACTACTAAGTATGTGGTTCTTCCCAACCATCAATGGTGTCATAAGACCATTGTGGGCCCTAGCCATCCCCCACACATAACATCCCAAGCCACCAATCTAATTGTCGATACTATCATGATAGGGATGTCACTACTAAATATGCTACAATATAAGAATAAGAAAATCTAACATGCTAGTCCTCAGAATAAGGAATGCATTAAAACTAGCATCATCTAAACAAGATAAATGAAATCCCAATGAAAGTATCAATCACAAGAAAGCATAATCCATAAATTGAAGTGCACTATCTCTACACACTGGTCCCTAATAGTGGTGAAGGTAGCTATGCCTCCCAACCACATGACACTCATAGGTCTACACCCATCATGTTGATGGAGATAATGATCCAACCACAAACACACAATACAACATCCATGGCTAACATCCTCAATGGGCTACTATGTAGGGGTAGAAATCATGGAGAGTCACTTTGCATTGACAAGCCCAAGCTTAGATCATTTGTCCTCAAACTTAATTGGGTGCTCACACATTGTGTCCTCAAACTTAATCGGGTTCTTATGCATTTTATTATCCTAACATAATCAACAATTATGTCCAATAAACCATAAAGCCAAATAACATCATAGATATACTGTCATCTAAAAATAGCATCAATGTGCAAAATGATAAATTGAATAGCATAGTAGCAAACCATCATAGTACCAAAACATGCATAACATCTACTCCTCAGATCAACATAAGGTACAAAATAAGAGTATCAAGTATCTCTCAAATCAAAATAAACAACGTGTAGAATGAAAACATGAGAGGCACTACAATAAAGAGGGAGAAAATCTCTCTAGAGGTCTAATTGGCCTTATTGACCATCTAAAATTCACTACTATGTGTGGTATTTGTTGTTATGGTTGTTGCACATTATGAGGAATGGCTATGACACCATCTTTTGGAGCATCATCTAGCAATACATAATCATCTTCTTTCTTCTCATGTTGCTGCAATGGATCTTTTTACAACACTTTCTCATTGAATATGACATCCCTTCTTCTTATGATTTTATAATTTTCAAAATCCCAAAGCATATAGCCAAATTCATTAATTTCATATCCAACAAATACACATTTCTTTGAGATAGCTTCTAGCTTGGTTCTATTTTTAGAATCTATGTGGGAAAATGTTTCACAACAAAGGTTTTGAGAAAAGAATAACTCACCTTCTTAATAGTCCACGATTCCTATAGAATACCAAAGCCCAAAAGAGTAGAGGGACTTCTATTAATAAAAATATATAGTAGTATTGATAGCCTCCACCCACATGTGTAAGCGAAACCCAACATGAAACCTCATGCTCCTTGGATGCTCCATTATAGTCTTGTTCATGCATTCAACCACTCCATTTTCCTGTGGAGTCCTTGGAATAGTTTTCAATCTATAAATGCCATTAGTGGAGCAATAATATTCAAATTCATGACTACAATACTCATGACCATTATCAAATCTAAGACATTTTTATTTCTTACTAGTCTCATTTTCAACTAAGCATTTCCATTTCTTAAAAGTTTGAAATACATTGGATTTTTGTCTAATGAAATAAACCCATACTTTTCTTGTTATGTCATCATTAAATTTAACATAATAATGAGAGCCGCCAAGGGAAAATACCTGATCTAGTCCCCATACATCTGTATGCGAAGGCTCTAATTTCTCTCTTTTATTTTCCTTTGCAATTTTCACAAAACTCACTCTCTTCTATTTTCCATATTCACAACTTTCATAGAAATCCATATTAACACATTTCAAACTTGATAAAACATTCTTTGAATGAATTACTTTCACAACTTTCTCACTCATATGCCCAAATCAGTTGTGCCACATCATTGTATCTGAATTGATAGTAGCTATTTTTTCTCCTTGCTCAATTGCAACAACTATTGCCAAACATTCATTTTTCTCTAAAACAATTAAAGTAGAAAGAACAATATGACCTATATAAATATATAAGGTGGCTACCTTACAATTTTTATCATTAAAAGAAACTAGAAAACCATCATCACTAAGTTACCTTGCTGAAATTAAATTCCTACTTAGGCTTGGAACACATCTTACCTCATGTAGTAGCCAATGATTCCCATTCTACATCTTAATCTTAACTTTCCCCTTTCCAACAATCTAACAGGGTTCATCATCCCCAAAATAAACAAGCCCAAAATCCCCTTGGACATAATCAATGAAATAATCTCTATGAGGTGTAGCATGAAATTAAGCACTAGAATCTAACACCCATGAATCATCAACACTTTCTAAAGACAAAAGAAAAGCATCCTCTTTGGATTTGTTACTTACCACATTTGCCTCTTTGTCTCCATTTGGTTTATTTCGTTCATTTTTCTTCTGAGTCCAACAATCTTTCTTTTGAAGCCCTAGTTTCCCACAATACTCACAGTCATCCAGTACTCTCAATTGAGACCTCCTCCTCTTTCAATTTCCTCTTGATTTCCCATGATTTCTAGAATTACATCCTCTTCGGTCATTTTGCCTTGACTTTGTACATTCAAAGCACTTCTAGATGTAGATCCTCCTGAGGATTTCCTATGAGTTTCCTTACTCAAAATAGCATAGATCATATCATCATACTTTGGGGTACTAGATCCAAAAAAAAATTACTTACAACCATTACCAAGCTATTGCAGCTTTCAGGAAAAGAGCACAAAATCAAGAGAGCCTTAATTTCTTCATCAAAATTGATACCCAGTAAAGATAAATGACTAGTAATAATATTAAATTCATTTAAATGATCCACAATAGATCCACCTTCTTTCATTTTCATATTAAATAAACACTTCATGAGAAATACCTTGTTTGAAGTAGAGGGCTTTTCATACAATTTCACTAGGGATTGCATCAATTCTTCTATCATCTTCACTTTTGTAATATCATCTTCAATCATATAGGAAAGACATTGGTAAATATGAATAGTTAAATCACTAAATCCATGTGCCACTATGAGGGATATAATTCCTGCACACTAAAACACATGATCAAGTGCAACTACATATAATATAATAGCTGAAGTAACATGTATTAAAATATCTATTTAGTATATTTACATCACTCATGTTCACAGAAAGCATAAAGATACAAGAATAAAGTAAATAACCATAGCATAAAATTCATCTCCTAACATAATCAACAATTATGTCCAATAAACCATACAGCTAGATAACATCATAGATATACTGTCATCTAAAAATAGCATCAATGTGCAAAATGATAAATTAAATAGCATAGTAGCAAAACATCATACTACCAAAACATGAATAACATCTGACCCTCAGGTCAACATAAGCTACAAAATAAGAGTATCAAGTATCTCTCAAATCAAAATAAACAACGTGTAGAATGAAAACATGAGAGGCACTACAATAAAGAGGGAGAAAATCTCTTTAGAGGTCTAATTGGCCTTGTTGACCATCTAACATTCACTACTATGTGTGTTATTTTTTGTTATGGTTGTTGAACATTATGAGGAATGGCTATGACACCATCTTTTGGAGTATCATCTAGCACTACATAATCATCTTCTTTCTTCTCATGTTGCTGAAATGGATCTTTGTACAACACTTTCTCATTGAATATGACATCCCTTCTTCATACAATTTTATAATTTTCAAAATCCCAAAGGGTATAGCCAAATTCATTAATGTCATATCCAAAAAATACACATTTCTTTGACTTAGCTTCTAGCTTGGTTCTATTTTCAGAATCTATATGGGAAAATGTTTCACAACAAAGGTTTTGAGAAAAGAATAACTCACCTTCTTAATAGTCCATGATTCCTATAGAATACCAAAGCTCAAAAGAGTAGAGGGACCTCTATTAATAAAATATATAGTAGTATTGATAGCCTTCTCCCACATGTGTAAGGGAAACCCAACATGAAACCTCATGCTCCTTGCATGCTCCATTATAGTCTTGTTCATGCATTCAACCACTCCATTTTCTTGTGGAGTCCTTGGAATAGTTTTCAATCTATAAATGCCATTAGTGGAGCAATAATATTCAAATCCATGACTGCAATACTCACCACCATTATCAAATCTAAGACATTTTAATTTCTTACTAGTCTTATTTTCAACCAAGCATTTCCATTTCTTAAAAGTTTGAAATACATTGGATTTCTATCTAATGAAATAAACGCATACTTTTCTTGTTATGTCATCATTAAATGTAACATAATAATGAGAGCTGCCAAGGGAAAATACCTGATCTAGTCTCCATACATCAGTATGCGGAGGCTCTAATTTCTCTCTTTTATTTTCCTTTACAATCTTCACAAAACTGACTCTCTTTTATTTTCCATATTCACAACTTTCATAGAAATCCATATTAACACATTTCAAACCTAGTAAAACATTCTTTGAATGAAGTACTTTCACAACTTTCTCACTCATATGCCCAAGTCTGTTGTGCCACATTATTGTATCTAAATTTATAGTAGCTATTTTTCCTCCCTGCTCAATTGCAACAACTATTCCCAAACATTCATTTTTCTCTAGAAAAAGTAAAGTAGAAAGAACAATATGACCTATATAAAGATATAAGGTAGCTACCTTCCAATTTTTATTACTAAAAAAAACTACACAACCATCATCACTGAGTTGCCTTGCTGAAATTAAATTCCTACTTAGCCTTGGAACACATCTTACCTCATGTAGTAGCCAATGATTCCCATTCTACATCTTAATCTTAACTTTCCCCTTTCCAACAATCTAATAGGGTTCATCATCCCCAAAATAAACAATCCCAAAATCCCCTTGGACATAATCAATGAAATAATCTCTATGAGGTGTAGCATGAAATTAAGCACCAAAATCTAACACCCATGAATCATCAACACTTTCTAAAGACAAAAGAAAAACATCCTCTTTGGATTTGTTACTTACCACATTTGCCTCTTTGTCTCCATTTGGTAAATTATTTCATTCATTTTTCTTTCGAGTCCAACAATCTTTCTTTTGATGCCCTAGTTTCTCACAGTACTAGCAGTCATCCAGTCCTCTCAATTGTGACCTCCTCCCCTTCAAATTTTCTCTTGATTTCCCATGATTTCTAGAATTACATCCTCTTTCAATCATTTTTCCTTGTGTTTGTACATTCAAAGCACTTCTAGATGTAGATCCTCTTGAGGATTTCCTACGAGTTTCCTTACTCAAAATAGCTTAGATCACATCATCAAATTTGGGGTACTAGATCCAAAAAAAAAATTACTTACAACCAATACCAAGCTATTGCAGCTTTCAAGAAAAGAACACAAAATCAAGAGAGCCCTAATTTTTTCATCAAAATTGATACCCACTGAAGATAAATCACTAGTAATAGTATTAAACTCATTTAAATGATCCACAATAGATCCACCTTCTTTCATTTTCATATTAAATAAACACTTCATGAGAAATACCTTGTTTGAAGTAGAGGGCTTTTCATACAATTTCACTAGGGATTGCATCAATTCTTCTATCACTTTTACTTTTGTAATATTAAATGCCACTAATGGTGCTAGGTATAATCAAATTCTTACAAGTGTCTTTCTATGTAAAAGATCCCATTTTTCATTTGATATAGATCCCTAATTCTTGGTTTTTCCTTCCAATGATTTCCATAAATTCTTTTAATAAAAATAGTCTTCCATTTGCATCTTTCATAATTGAAAGTTATGCCCATTAAACCTATCAACCCTCAACTTACCGTCATGTTTCATTTCTCCCACTCAATTGTTAGAGTCCCAGTCAACTATGAGACTTTCCTATAGAGGATAACTAAGAAAATAACCTCTCTTTAATACCACTTGTTAGGGTTAAACCACATGTAGAAATAACAATTACATGCAAATATAAGTGATAACAAAAAATAATAGATCATACTAAAAAGAAAACAAGACATCAAGACTTAACGTGGTTCACACAATCCCTGGACTACATCCACCAAACAACAAGACCGATATTATTACAATCCATTGATTGCAACCTAATTACAATCCATAATCCCTTACAGCTCAATGCCAGCACAAGAACCAATTTTTACATCACCTACAATAAAAAAATTCCTAACCCTAAGCCCTTTTATGCAAGTAATTTTATGTGGCTTTAGGGTTACAACATGTCAACCATATGTTAGCTATATGTACAGAATTGGCTTATGAAGTATGTTCGAAATATGTATAGTACTTCCCTGATCAGTCACCACAAACTAATACAATTGAGTTGCATCAAACATTAGGTCATCTCATTATTACTCTCTTACCATTGTAGTAGTGATCTAAATCTCTCAACAGAGTTGACTTAACAACTATTTTTAAATCCTCTAACAAGGTGAATTTCTATTGAATTGTTTAAAATACCTCTAACAAGGGTACTCCTAATAGGGTGATTAAATCCTCTAATAGGTTCACACCTAATAGTGTGTTTTGTAACCTTTAACAAAGTTTTCTCCTAATAGGGCTCATTTAGTAGAGTGAAATCAGTAACTAGTTGCAATAGATGGTTTTTCCCAAATTGGGTTTCCACATCAAATCTTGATATCAATTTTGTTCATGTTATTTCTCTTATATGTTTGCGACTAAGTTAAAGTAACACTAACCATAGATAATGTCTTAATATTTTCATGTTAACCATTTGTCGAGTTATTTTAGTGTTTATTGAGCTACACCATTTTGTTTGTGTTTGTCAAGTTTTAGTAGAGTTGATGTTTCATAGAGTTTGATTTATATTGACATCTAAGGGATCTAAGTTTTTTTTTAGTTATAACTAATTCACCCATCCCATCTCAGTTCATCCTCTTATATTTCCAACAATAATTATTAGAGCTTTTGGTGCTTGCAAAGAAGGTTTTAAGGACTAAAGCTAAAGATCAAAATGTCTTACAGAAGAGAGATTCCCAAGTTGAATTGAGACAACTTTGCAGCATGGAAAGGACTTATAAGATTACATTTGGAAACTATTAGTGATTCAAGTTTTATATATCTTGATGAAGAATACAAGACTCCTACTAGAATATTATCAGTTGAAGAAATTGTTGAAAAGAAAAATTATAACTTCATGATGATTGACATTGCTTCTGCTCTTAATTATGTTGAATTTGATGAAGTCAAAGGTTGTACTACACCTTATGATATGTGTATGAAACTAAAAGTCATCTATGGAGGAGAAGATAATGTAAGAAGAGATAAAGTTGAAAGTCTCAAAGGACAATCTGATCATATGAAGATGAGAGAAGATACAAACACTGCAAAATATGTTGAGAGAATTAAAGCAACTGTGAGTATAATCAAAGCATCTAGAGAAGATATTGATGACAAAATAGTTGTAAGAAAGGTACTCAAAACTCTTCTTCCTATATATGAAGTTAGAGTTTCTACTATTCAATGGATGAGATGTGATCTAAATAGAAAAATAACTTCTGATGCTCTAGTTGGAAGATTGATAGCTTTCGAATTAGAGATATCAGATTTCCACAATCCATTAAAAATATTGATATGATTTCTGGATTAGATTGTGTTCAATTTTTTTACCATCAACATTTTGACTCATATTACATGATTCATCATTATGATGAGAGACAAAGAAGTGAAAAACCAAGTGAGCTACATGATGCAGGAGCATCCTAGGTGTAAGGGTAATCTTGCATCACCCAAAAATATTTTATATTTTAATAAGGACTAGTAGACAAGGTGGTTACTATTTATGAAAAATTGCTAATTTTAGTAAATTTTTCATATGAGATTAGAATGTTCTAATTTTCTATAAGAAGGTTAATTTTAGATATATAAGCCTACCATAAAAATTTTATTGCTCCAATTTAAGTATCAGAGAAGTTATTGCAGATTTTTAGTTGAAAATTTTGTAGAAATTTTTTTAGGCTCACTATTGGAGGCCTTACAGTGCTTGGATGAGGTCTGAAAATTTGATGAAAGGGTGCTTGCATGGATCTAAGCCTATAGATCAAGTGTTGCATTTTTGAAAAGTGGTTATAATAGCCAATTGGACCAATGGTTTGTGAGATATGGCCTTCCAAATTCAGGCTACTCAAAATTTCTACAATAATTGTCAAAGATGTATTTGGACAACTCTATATATTTTATTAGGGTCTAGATATTAAGTTTGAGCATCTAGAACCTTCCTGGGTGGCATAAAACATCCTACTAAAGAAAGGCTCAAACATTGTCTAGGACATCTCTGCGTAATGGTTCACAGTTTGTCTTGAAAATTATTGTACCAAAGGTGCCCATGTGGGTTAACATATTGTATTTATGAATTTTTCATTGGTGATGCAAATAAGAAGTTCATATTTTGTTCACACATTTTTATTTTTTTTCTTTATTTTTATTATGAGTTTATGGTATTAAGGGGAGCACCCTACATCAAGTGGTATCAAAGCTAGAGTTCTTGAGTGTGTGGATAGATTGTCGACTATGAGGTAGTTCACACCAAGACTATGGTTTGGGATAATCATGTAGATAGATCACTGATCATGAGGTAGTTTTCACTAGGGTTTCAATGGGAGCACAAAAATGCCTCCACAAAGAGAGCATAGTGGAAGAACTATAGGTGTTACACCTAATGGTTTTTGAGCCCTACAAAGACAAATGCAAGCATTGGAAGAACAAATGAATAGAGGAATGAATCTTACCATAAGAGATGAAAGTGAGAATGAGGATGAAGTAGAAGAAAATTCTTTAAAAAAGAGGCAATTCTAAATCCAAAGGAAGAGAAGTTTTTTAGGGTCATCTCCAAGATTGGAAAAAGACCTAAGTTTGAGGTTTCCACAGTTTTGGGAAATCTTAACCTAGAGAAGCTAATTGAGTGGATCAATAAACTAGAGGAGTACTTTGAGTATGAAGATATTGATGATCCTAATAGGGTCAAGTTTGCAAACACAAAATTAAAGGGACATGTGAAGATTTGGTGGCAAGAGGTTCAGTTGGAGAGAAATAGAAAGGAAAAGGACAAAATCACCAAATGGGATCAGATGAAAGATAAACTAAAGTGATAATTCATTCTTGTGGACTATGAGCTTGATCTATTGAAGAAAATATAAGGGTTGAAGCAAGTGGAAAAATATATTCCAAAGTATACTGAAGAGTTCTACCAAGTTCTTAGTAGAACTAACCATGCAGAAGCTAATAAGGAGAAAGTGTCTTACTATCTTAATGGGTTAAGTCCAAGCATTTAGGATGAGCTAAGACTAGTTTGAATGAACAACATTGAGGAGGCATACCAATTTAACCCTAAAATTTGAAGAGAAACTAAGTAAGAAGTTTGACAACAAGAATGGCAGAAGAGGTCATAGTAGAAGATCTAGATGATGATCTTATGGAGCGATAATGATGATAAAGAGAACAAGGATGAGGCTAGGAGTGGTAGTCAAAACCAAAGGAAAAATAATTCCAATAATTTTCATGATCAAAACAATAGAGATTAGAGAGGAAGAGGTAGAGGACAAGGATCTAGAAGAGGAGGCTTCTGTGGGAAATGTTTTCACCATAGAGAAGAAGGGCACAGAGCATTTGAATGTACCCAGTGCCAAGGAAGGATAGACTAAAGAAAAAAAGTGAGGCTAGAGTTGCACATGTTGATGAAGATGCTAGATCATCACATTTTGAAGATACTAAAAGAGGAGAAGTCCTAGTTAGTAGAAGATTCCTACTAAGTTGCGAGAATGAACCTAATCAAAGAAGGAGCTTATTTCGCACAAGGTGTAAATCTAAAGGTAAGTGTTGTGATGTGATCATTGATGGTGCAAGTATTGAAAATCTAGTATCATAAATTATGGTCATCAAGTCGAAGCTAAAGAGATAGAAACACCCATGTCCATACCATATTGCCTAGGTGCAAGATGACCACAAGGTCATAGTCAATGAGCAGTGCTAAAGTGAAGTTCAAGATTGGAAGCTACTAGGATGAGGCACGATGTGATATCATACCTATGGACATACGTTATATGTTGTTGAGTAGGTTGTGGCAATTTGATAGGCATTCTGTACACTATGGGTGAGAAAATACCTACACTCTGACCAAGGATGGAGTGAAAGATAAGTTGAAAATATTGAAGGAGAAAGAAGAAAAGGTATGTAGTACTGCTAGAATCTATGTTGTTGATAGAAAAGAGTTTCTCAAAGGTATGAAGCATGGGCATATGTGTTTTTCTATAATTTTTAAAGATAGTAAAGAAGAAGTAGAGGAGGTACTTACATAAGTTGCATATATGTTTCAAGATTTTTTTGATATTATATCAGATAATGTACCTAATAATTTCTCCCAATGAGGAAGATTAGTTACCAAATTGGTTTAGTTGTAGGAGATAGTTTGACAAACAAGGCAACACATAGAATGACACCAATAGAATGTGATGATTTGAATAAGAAAGTTCACGAGCTATTGCAGAAGGGGTTGATTCAAGAGAGTCTAATCCATGTGATGTTCCAGTAGTATTAGCACCAAAGAAGAATGGGGAATGGAGGATGTGCATAGATTCTTGCACTATCAATAAGATCACAATAAAGTATGGATTTCTATTGCCAAGGATGGATGATATTATGGATTGTTTGAGTGGAGCTGAGTATTTCACAAAGATAGATTGAAGAGCAGGTACCATTAGATTTATATTAGAGAGGGTAATGAATGGAAGACTACTTTTAAGACAAGGGAAGGATTGTGTGAGTGGTTAGTCATGCCTTTTGGGTTAACCAATGTACTAAAAACTTTCATAAGGCTCATGAATGAGATACTCAAGGAGTTTCTAAGAAAGTTTTTCATTGTTTACCTAGATGATATATTGATCTTTTGTAAGAAATTGGAGGAGCATTTGATTCACATTCACAAGGTGTTTGATAAGTTTAGAGAAAAAAAGTTGTTAATAAACTTGAAGAAGTGTAGTTTTGTAGAGGAGTTGGTATACTTGAGATTTGTATTCTTAGTAGAAGGTCTAAAAATGGACCCAAAGAAAGTGAAGGCTATCCTCAAATGGCCTACTCCAAGGATTGTGACAAAGGTAAGATCTTTTCATGGACTAGCTACATTTTACAAAAAGTTCATAAGAGGTTTTAGTAGTATTTGTGGACCTTTGACTGAAACAACAAGAGGAGATAGGAAAGAGTTTAAGTGGATTGTAGGAGTAGATAAGAGTTTTAGTCTTTTGAAATAGAAAGTTATTGAGAAACCTATTTTAGAACTTCCTAATTTTAATGAAGTGTTTCAAGTATACTATGATTCTAGTGGTACTGCAATAGGAGCTATTTTGAGCCAAGAAGGTAGACATGTTGCTTATTTCAGTGAAAAATTGAATGATGCAAAAAGAAAATATTATGTTTATAATAGGGAATTTTATGCTATTGTTCAAGAATTAAAGAAGTGGAGACACTATCTTCTTTCTAAGGACTTTGTTTTGTATACTAATCATCAAGCTTTGCAATATTTGAATAGTCAAGGAAAATTGAACCAAAGGCATTTATAGTGGGTTGAGTTTTTGCCAACTTATACATTTCTTTTGAAACATAGGAGTGAGAAGTCTAACAAAGTTATAGATGCTCTTAGTAGAAGAAAACTTTTGTAGACAAAAATGAAAATATAGGTGGTTGGGTTCAAGAAACCTAGTACTTTTTATCTAGATGATACTAATTTTGGTGAAGTGTAGAAGGCTTGTACATAATTTGTTACACTTGAAAGGACAAAGTGGTTGGATTTTATGATCTTTGATGTTAAAAGGAAGAAAGTTGTGCATTCCTAGAAGTTAAATGAGAGATAATATCATCAAGGATAAGCATAGCAGAGGATTGGCTAGGCATTTTGGCCGAGATAAACAATAGGTTTGGTTGCTAAAAACTATTACTAGCACTAGTTACAACAAGATGTGAAAAAGTTTGTACAAAGTCCCAAAGTATGTTAGATGGAAAAAGGAGTGAAGAAAAATATAGGGTTGTACCAGCCATTACCTATAGCGAGGAAGCCAATGGAGGATGTTAGCATGGCTTTTGTTCTTGGATTACCAAGGACATAGCACAGGCATGATTCTATTTTTGTAGTGGTTGATTGGTTTTCAAAGATGTCATATTTTATTCCTTGCAAGAGGACTAGTGATGTTGTATAGTAGAGATATTTTTTAGAGCAGTGGTGAGATTACATGGTCTGCCAAAGAGTATAATTTTAGATAGATGATAGAGTATAATTTGTTGGGTATTTCTGGTGTAGATTATGGAAGAAGTTGAAGATAGATTTGAAGTTTGGTTCATCAAATCATCCACAGATTGATGAATAGGAAAAAGTTGTGAATCATAGTTTGTGAAACTTTTTGAGATGTTTAGTTAGAGATAAACCAAAAGGATGGGATATGATTTTACCATGGAAAAAATAGTATATAAAAATTTTGTCAATAGGACTACTAGGAAGTCACCATTTCAGATTGTATATGGGAGTAGTCCCATAAATTCTTATGAATTGAGGTAGTTGGATAAATGAAAGATAAGTAGCACTAAAGTAGATGATTTTGCAAAATAATTGAAGAATATCTATGAGGAGGTGAGGACGCACATTATAAAGATGAATACATAGTATAAGGCCAAGGCAGATATGAAAAGGAGATATAAGGAATTTTAGATTGGAGATGGAGTCATGGTTCATTTGAGAAAGGAGCATTTTCTAGTGGGTACATATAATAAGTCAAGGATGAAGAAGTTTGGATCATGCAAGATAGTGAAAATGCATGATTTTTGAAATGCATATGAAGTAGAGTTGCCTACTAAATTGAATATTTAACCAGTATTTAATATTTTAGATTTGGTAGAGTATTATGAAGGAGGTGAAGGAGATGAAGTTATAGAAGTGCAGTGAAGCCTTCTAGTAGCTAGTTTAGCTACAAAGGTGATTAAGGAGATATTTGATAGTTGTGTTGGCAAAAGTACTAGAAAAAAAACTTATAAGGAATATCTAGTCAAATGGAAAGGGAGGCTAGTTGAGGATTCATCATAGCTAGTAAGGAAGGAGGTTAACCAACTTGGTTTTCCTCTGAACACCTGAGATGTGATGGGGTCACTTCTCAAATTACCCTAAGTGTCTGATGCAGGAGCATCCTAGGTGTAAGGGAAATATTGCATCACCCAAAAATATTTTATTTTTTAGTCTTCTCTATTTTAATAAGGACTAGTAGAGAGGGTGGTTACTATTAATGGAAACTTTCTATTTTTAGTAAGTTTTTCATATGAGCTTGAAATGTTCTCACTTTCTATAGGAAGGTTCATTTTAGATATATAAGCTGACCACAAAAATTTCAATGCTCCAACTTAAGTATCAAAGAAGTTATTATGGATTATCGATGGAAAAATTTGAAGAAAAATCTTCTGGATCACCATTGAAGGTCTTAGAGTTCCTAGATGAGGTTTGCAAACTTGATGTAAGGGTGCTAGCATTGTTTTGAGTCTATAGATCATAACCTGACATTTCCAAAAAGTTGTAATAATAGACAATCAGAGCAACGGTTTGTGAGTTATGGCCTTCCGAAGTTGGGTTACTTGAAATTTCTAAAATAATTGTCAAAGATGTATTTGGCTGACTCTATATGTTTTGTTAGGGTCTAGATATTAGGTTTGAACATCTATAACCTTCCAAGGTGGCATAAACATGCCTATTTAAGAAAAGCTTGAACATTGTCTAGGACAACTCTGGGTGATAGTTCATAGCTTGTCTTGCAAATTATTGTACTAAAGGCTCCCATGTGGGTTAGCATATTGTATTTAAGAATTCTATAATTCTGCATTTTTGGAACAAATAAGAAATTCATATTTTTTTGTTACATTTCTTGTTGTTTCTTTGTTTCTATTATGAGTTTATGGTATTAAGGGGAGCACCCTACATCACTACAGATGGTGACTAGCTCAAGAGATAAAGAATTAAGGAAAGAGGGGTTACATGCAAGCCAAGGGTTGGAAGAAACTAGAATTTGGAAAAGAAATAAATTAAAAACTGAAAATAAAACAAGTGGGGTGAATTATTGAATAGGAAATTAAAATCATCCCATAAACTCATAAAACACAACAATATAAAATAGACAAGATATAGGTGAAGAGAAGGGAAGAAAGTGGAAAATCAATGAAAGAGGGAAAAATACATTAAGGCACACCCACAAAATGAAAAATACAAAAAGAGAATGTGTATATATACATATATATACATTTATTTATATATGTATGTATATGTGTGTGTGTGTGTATCTATACATATAAATGTGCATACAAACATAAATATATATGTAATCATAATTATTACATCTCGAAATATATGCATGCATATATATATGTCTATATTTATGTATATGTATACATATATACATATATGTGTGTGTATGTATATATATGTATATATGTATGTATATGTATGTATGTATATATATGCCTATATGTTTATTTTTACATATAGAAAAACCTAGATATATACCTACACACGCGCGCACGCGCACACACACACACACACACACACACACACACACACACACACACATGTACATGACTATATAAGAAATCTATAGGCATATGAATGCACCTATATTAACAAAGGCAAACCTAAATAAAGGGAACAAATACCTCAATAAGCACAAAGCACAAAAAAAAAAAAAAAAATACAAATTGAATAATAATAAAATAAAAATATAGGACTAACATCATATGCCCATCTCTGAATTTGTTACTAACTATATACATACATACATACATACATACATGTGTGTGTGTGTGTGTGTGTGTGTGTGTCCATATAAATATGGGAATATATATCTATATATATCTAAAAGAGAATAAAAATGAATATATAAGAGTATAAATATACAAATATAAGAAACTCTAGGACAACACCAAAAATAGGAAATAAGAAAAATCACCTGATATGATGAAAATGAGAGCAAGAGCCAAAGAAACAGTACCTCAAACCTATACCCTAATGCAAGAAACACAACACACCAACAATACTCAAAAGAAATGAACCAAGCCATGACACAAAGAGAAACAAGAATGGAGCAATAGGGACCAAAGAGAGTGCAAGGGGAGAACAACCACCCAAACAAAGGTAGTTAAAAAAAGAGCGAGCCTAATAGGTGGAGAAGAGATGAGCAAGAGGAAAGACAAGGGAGTGAATTACTGATCAAGAAAATTTTGAGAAGCTAGCATAGGCTTCCATGAGGGGTTGAGGATCCAAACATCATCATGATTGAGGTTGATGAGGTTGCTATTGATTTCAATGGCTTCCTTTAGCTTTATAAAAAAGAATTCTCCTCTTTGGAAAGGATTTCCCTACTTTCCAAACAAATGTGATGTTTGTTCAAGTGGGAATGCTTAGCTAGGGTTGATTTGAAAACCCTATCATATCTAATGTCAGCGGCATGCTCTTTGATCTAAGTGTGGAAAGAGAAACTTGTTTCCCCAATATAAGGTGTGCCATAAGAACATGAAACTTTGTAGACTCCTAAGTTAGAATAAACATCTCTAGAGTCTTTGATGGGAGGGACATGGTTCATGATCCTAGAAAGTGGTTTGAAAGCTACACACAAGCCTTTTTGGACAAGATCTTGAAATTTGTTTTTGGGAGATGTCTTCAAAAAAAGGGAGGGAGACATTCAAAACATGAGGGGCAAAAAAGGGGTTGGGATTAGATAAGGAAATATGGAAGGACTTAGATTTCTTGAAGGCCTTGGATAATTTCCTAGGAGAATAGTCATTGAGCCTAAAAAATTGGTGGAGATGGTTAAGTTCAAGGTTTTAGTAATCACCATCACATATTCTATTGGTTCTTAAAGCAAGGTTCTTGAGAATGCCCACTTTTTTACTAGGATGGTGGTGGGAAGAAGAATAGATGTAAAAATTTCAATGGGTTACCTTTCAAACACTTGGTGACCAAGGGAGCCATTGGGTTGGTTGATGATAAGAACATCAAGGAAAGGCAATTAGTTATCTAATTCAAGCTTCTTGGTGAAGGAAATAAATTATGAGATGTTGCTGATATACTGGTGGAATTCTTCTAATTTTTCTAAACCATGAGGCCAACATATGTTACTATCATCCACATAATGCTTCCACCATTTGGGCCTAAGGGGCAAAGATCAAAGGGCTAGCTCTTCTAAATGCTCCTTGTAGAGGTTGACAATGATAGGGAAGAGATGTGAACCCATGGATACTCTATCCATTTTCTCATAGATGACACCTTGGAAGGACAAAAAAGTGGATTTGAGCCACAACTCCACTAAACTAGCAATCTCCCTACTGGTCTTATGCTTCACGATCTTAATAGAATTAGGGATTCAAACTTTTATGAAGAGAGAGACCACATCAAAGCTAACTAAAATTTCATTACTCTCAAGATACACATCCTTAATGAATTTGACAAAGTGGGTCAAGTCCTTGACATAGGAATCTATTTTTTCAAAAATAGGAGCTATTAGTTTTTCCTAATGTGCAGCTAGAGGCTACGTGGGGGAGCCTATGGTGTTGATAATTAGTCTCAAGGGAACTCCCTTCTTGCAAATTTTTAGAACTCCATAGATGTGAGGGGTGACCTCCTTGGTAGGAACCAACCTCTTTTTTATGTCATCCTCAAAGGATGAGGCCAAGACACCTGCTTTGAATTTTTTTCAAAATTTTGGCACAAGGGTTATGAGACAAGGTTTTGTAGCTATGAGAATCAGAGAGAAGGTCTAATATCATGGTGGCATAGTCTTTTTTGTTCATAATAACTATAGCATTACCTTTTTCCACTTTGAGAATTACTAAGTCATTATGATGCACCAAGTTTTTGAAGAAAATGAATTCCACTTTGGAGAAATTGCCTCTAGGAGGTTTAGCATGTCTTAGAGTGACACCATATTCTTGTCTGATAACTATGATAACTATGTCCCCAATTCTAAAGGTATTCAATCTACATTTGAAGTCAAACTTTCACTCAAGAAAATTTATAAGAAATCAAAAGCCAATCAATCAAAAATTGAGGAAGAAGAATAAAGTTCAGACAATGATCTTCAACTTGTTGAAGTCCTACTTGCAAGGAAAATTTCCAAAGGTAGGGGAAAGTACAAAGGTAAGATTCCTCTAAACTATTTTTCTTGTGAATAAGTTGGTAACACTAGTGCAAGGTACCGAAAAGAAGAAGACGAGGATGAAAAGAAAAGCAATAAGTAGAAAAGTAAGAAGGAATTCAAAAACTACAAGGACTAAAAGGACAAAGGTAAGAAATCTTATTTTATGGCTAAAGATTTTGATAACAGTGAATATGAAAAGGTATGTATTGCTATAAAAGATGAATTTGATGATGAAGGAGATAAAATGGCACTTATCTCTCATGTTAGAAAAAATGATACATGGATTATTGATAGTGTTTTCTCACATCATATAACTAGAGACAAAAAAAAATTTTGAGTACATGGAACATTATGATGGTAGTAGTGTGAGATTTGGAAAAAATGAACCTTGTTGCATAAAAGGAAAAAGGTGTATCTCATTAACTAATGAGCTTAGATGTGATAATGCTTATTGGTTTGAATAACTAAAACATGATTTATAGAGTGCGGCATAGTTGAATAACATTAGATTCAAGGTAGAATTTATGAATTAGAAGCCCAAATTGCTGGATGGAAAAGGAAATCTGGTTAGATCTAGCAAATAAACAAAAGGTAACCTATTCTATCTAGATATCAGTAAAAATTCATATTTTATTGCTCAAGTAGAAGAAAGTTGGTTATGGCACAAAATATTATGTCATGTGAACTTTGATAACCTGGTCAAGATAAGAAAAAATAGAAGAGTAAGAGGTATTCCTAGCTTGAGTAAACTTGATATGGGTCTATGTAAAAATTGTCAAATTAGCAAGATGGAAAAAACTAGTTTCAAAAGTAAGAACTATCATTCTGAAGAAGTTTTAGAGCTTATACATAAAGACTTATATGGACCTATTGAAATAGAGAGTTATAGTGGAGATGAGATTTTCATTCTATTTTTTCATGACTATTCTAGAATGATGACAATAATTTATCACAAATAAAAATATGAAGATATTCAAAAATTTAAGTGGTATCTAGCAAGAGTAGAAAAAGAAACTAGAAAGAAGCTAAAATGTTTGAGATTAGATATAGGTGTGAATTCATTTCCAATGAGTTCATTGAATTCTACATTGAAAAAGGAATTAAGAGACATGTATCAACCCCTAGTACACTTTAGCAGAAGAGTATAGTTGAAAGAAGAAGCTAATCCATCATGGATTGTGCAAGAACATTGATGATACAAAAGAATGTCACAGTCAAATACTAGAAGTTAGCAATCAGTATTGTAATACATACCTTGAACAAAGTATAGATGAAGAAAGATTAAAATCAAACTCTTTATGAACTATGGTATGGATACAAACCTAATGTAAGTTACTTGAAAGTATTTGGTAGCAAATGTTATATATTGAAAGAGTTTAGGAAAATAAAGTTTGATGTCAAAGGTGATGAAGGCATATTCCTAAGATACTCCTGCAAAAGTAAAGCATATAAATGTTTGAATTTTTCTACATATAAAATCATAGAAAGTGCACATGTGAGAATTGATGAGTTTGTAACAAAGAGTGAAGAAGAAAGCATCAAATAGCTTGAGGAATACAAAGGATTTGTTTACTATGAACCTAACACTCTACCAAATCTATCTAGAAGATAGGAGGCCTTACCTCCCAAGTCCCCAAAATTTCCAAAATCTACTGAGTTGAAAGTAGTATAACCCAAGTCATAGTCTAAAGGACCTGAGTCATAGTGAGAAGCTATTCAGTTGTTACTAGAGAAAATCAACTCTAATGGACCTGAGTCATAGTCAGTGGGACCTAAGCTTAATACAAAAGATCATGAAGAAAGTAGTGAAACAAACTCCAAATCCAAAGTACCTATGCTAGAAAATATGTCAGAAGGCATCATGCACCTAATCAGATTATTAGAGAAAGGTTAGATGGAACATTGATGAGAAACAAATCCAAAGGTACATGTTTACTTGTTGAATTTATACCTAGAAATGGTAAAGATGCTTTGGATAATAAAAGTTAAATTGAAGAAATGAATGAAGAAATGGAATAGATAGAGAAGAACAAAATATGGATTCCTATTCCTAGACCAAAGGAAAAAAATGCAATTGGCACAAAGTGGGTATTCAGAAATAAGCTAAATGAAGATGAAGAAGTTTTCATAAACAAAGCAAGGTTAGTATGCAAAGGTTATTCTCAAGAGGAAGGTATTGATTATGGTGAAAAAAATTTTACTATTGTAATATTAGAAGGTTTTAGAAATTTACTAGCATATGTAGCTCACAAAGGTTTTAAAGTTTATCAAATGGATGTAAAATCTACATTCTTGAATGGAGTTCTTGATGAGGAAGTCTACATAGAAAAACCTAAAGGTTTTGTAAATCCCAGCAAAAGAGATATGATCTATAAACTACACAAACCATTATATGGTCTCAAGAAGGCTCTCAGATCTTGGTATGAAAGAATTCATAACTACTTGATATAGATTGGTTTTCAAAGAACAAATGATAATAGTAGTCTATATATGAAAGAAGGACTAGACAAGAATATTGTGCTAGTAGAAATATTCATGGATGATACTTTATTCATAGGAAATGATGTCTTGTGCAAGGAATTTTTAGATGAAATGAGTTAAGAATTTGAGATGTCTATGCTTGGAGAGATAAAATTCTTTGCTCAATTGTAGATCTAGTAGAAGAAAGATTATATCTACATTTCTCAATCTAAATATATCAAGGAGATAATAAAGAAATTTGGAATGGAAGACTCAAGGCTAGTTGGAACTCCTATGTCTACTAAACATTAGCTTTTCAAAAATGATGATTCCAAGGAGGTAGATCAAATCACATAAGATCAATGATTGGAAAATTGTAGTATGTAGTGCATACAAGGCCTAATATTGCATTAGTACTTGGTATGGTGGCAATATTCTTAACAAATCCCAAAGAAAATCACATGATGGAAATCAAAAGAATCATGAGAGATCTAAAAGGTACCGAAGACTATGTCATATGGTCCAAAAGAGAAAGAAATTTGGATTTAAAAGTATACACATATTTTGATTTGGTAGGAAGTATTGATGGAAAAAAGAGCACTAGTGGAAGAACATTCTTTCTTGATAAAAGACTAGTGTCTTGGATAAGAAACAAATAAAATTTTATTTCTCAGTCCACAACAAAGGTAGAATATGATGTGGTAGTAGTTAATTGTTCTAACATTGTTTTGTTCAAATAACTATTGGTAGGTTTGAAGATAGAGATCAAGGATCTAGTAGTTATATACCATGATAACACCATTGCAATTAATATATCAAAGAATCTAATGATGCATACCAAAAAAGAACACATTTTTATAAAATATTATTTTTGGAGATAATCGGTACAAGATAAACAAGTAAGATTGGAATATGTGAGTAGCAAAGAACAAATTGTATAAATATTCACCAAGTCATTATCTAAGGATGCATTTCTATATCTTAGAGGTAAGATATGATACATTTATCTATCCAAAGCTCACTAAATGAAGTTTAGTGATGCATCAAATAGAACATGTTAAAGATCAATCAGTTGATGCAATATTGACAATGCCATATTGCAAATGAATCAATACATGTGGTACATTGATATATACTAAATATTGTCTTTGGCATGAAATATCAAAGAGGGAGAAGTTTATTGTCATAATCTCATAGAAATTTTATAAAGATAAAGAGAAAGAGATGTCAAAAGAGGAGAATGAACTTGGTTTGATATCAAAGATAGAGTTTTCTACCAAAATAAGATGTGAAAGGTAGAAGCTTTATGATAGAGGGAGAAACTAAAGGCAGAGGAAGTTCACACTGATAGAGAGAGTTCTCATAGATGAAAATCAAAATGAAACTAAGGATATGTTCCTTACTTTATTCTTTCTCTAAAAATTTCATTGCATTTTGACATGTTATGTTTCCATCAATGCCAAAGAGGGAGATTGTTGAAAATAATTGGTTAATTGTTTACTATGTTTGATATTACACAAAATGTCATATCATTTCTAGTTAGTGTATTGAAGATAGTTTTATGTGTTTGCTAATCATTCCAGAGTTTACCAAGTTTAGAAGGCAGTGTCTACCATGTTCACTTGATCAACAAAGTAAAGTTTGTAGAAGTTGAGTATAAACCAAGCTCAGTCAGTTAATAAAGGACATTTTGGATGAAACTAGTATTAACTAAGCTCACTTAGTTACCAAAGAAACTTTGTGAATATGCAGTGATAATTGAGTTCATTTGGTTAACATAGGAAAAGTAATTTAGTTAGTATCTACCAAGCAGGGTCAGCTAATGAAAGGTTTTCCTATTTTGGCATATTGAGTTCAATTAAATTGGCTATTGGTTCTAGCCAACTAAGAAGATGAATATTAATTATTCTAAGTTGTATTCAAGCAAACTTGACACAATTTAAGATATAAATATAAGATGAAGTTGAGGATTAGAAAAAAAAAATGTATGGAACATAAATTGAAGATTTGATGATGGTCAGAGGAAGAAAATTGAAAGTATAAGAAGAATATCATTGTTGAGATGCAAACATACATTCGATCAAGAAGTATCAAGTATGCAAGCCAAAATTAAGATCTATAATCAGCAATTTAGTTGCATAAAAAAAAAATTCATCTCATTGTTACTCTATAACCATAGTAGTTGTGATCTAAATCTCTTAACAGAGTTGGCTTAATAGCTATTTGTAAATTCTCTAGCAAGGTGGCATTTCTATTAAGTTGTATAATAGACATCTAACAAGGCCACTCCTAACAAGTTGATTAAATCCTCTAATATAGTCAAACTTAATAGTGTGTTTTGTAACCTTTAATAGAGTTGGCTCCTAACTAGACTCACTTTAGAAGAGTGAAAATCAGTAACTAGTTACAATTGGTGGTTTCTCCCAGATTAGGTTTCCATGTTAAATCTTGGTGTCAATTGTGTACATGCTATTTCTCTTATATGTTTGCAACTATTTTAAAGTAATATTAACCACAAATAATATCTTAATATTTTCATGTTAAGAATTTTTTGTGTTATTTTAGTATTTACCAAGTTACAACATTTTATCTATGTGCTTGTCAAGTTTTAGCAGAGTTGAGTTTTCACAAAGTTTGATTTATATTGACATCTAAGGGATCTGGATTTGTTTTAATATTAACTGATTCATCCATCCCCTCTTATTGAGTCCTCTTATATTTTCAATAGAAAGTTGTTAGTCTTAGAATGGTTTTGACATTTGAGTGCCAACATACTTAACTACTTTCTACATTGGAGCTGAGCACACTATGTATGTCGAGCCACAACATGTGGCAAGTGAGGAAATCCAATAGCTGCCGAGTGATCTTCAGGTGCTGAGAAGACTTTAGGTGCTAAGTGAAGATCAAGTGTCAAGTGACTTCAAGTGCCAAGCATGATACAAGTGCTAAGTAATATTTAGGTGTCGAGTCACATATGATGTCGAGAAAAATAGAAATGCAATAGGAGCTGAGTAAGCTAGTTTGTTATATGTGCTGAGCATCAGGAATCAATAAGTGCCAAGTAACATAGAATGCATATATGAGCTTATAACTTCACTAATTCAGATGTAAACCATTTTTCCTAGCTGACATATGACAAATCTTGAAGGATTTAAGTGATAAGATCGAATCTTTTCTATTTCCTATGCAATCTATATGCAGCCAATAAAAAAAATGGAGAAGACATGCAACCAATAATAAAAGTACAAGGAATGAGTAGGAAACAAAGATTGAATATGGATCATAGATCCACATCTAACCCTAAGTCTTTGAATTTCTTTATAAGGAAGACAAAATCTCACTGAATCAAGGTGATTGATGAAGGAGTGTAAGGAAAACTATTTCAAAGTGAAGAGTAAAAAGACTTAGAGGAAGAGAGTAGTAATTAAATATTCAGTTGATCAGAATAAAGCAAGGGCTACAAATGAGTATCAGATCTTAAAGGATCAAGATCAAAGTAAGTAGATCAAGTGCCTGTATTCAGCAATCAAAGGATTGTAATCTATTAAGTTTATTATACCTAATACTCTCTAGCCATTGTATTAGAAAGGAAATCCTATGGTGATAGGTTAACTAAAAAACTATTTTGTAGATCCTTTAAATAGGTGATTAAATCATTTAATAGGGTAACACTTCATGTAAAGTGTTTATAAATCCTTTAACCAAGTCACTATTGACACAATGCAAAGCCTTTGATAGGGCAGACCATCAGAAGTGGTCAAACATTATTGCTGTAGTAATTTTGTGGCTATCATGCCCACCCCAATTTTACTTTCATATTCCTAGAAGGTTTCTAAGTTACCAAAATCTCAAGTGTTATGTGGTGGTACATGTTTTTTTTTCATGATTGTTTGATATGTTTATATGCATCCAATCTACTTTTAGTTAAAAGTTTTAAAGGATAAAGTCCAATACTTCTGATTCACCCCGCCTAGAAGCATTCTTCCTATTTGAATATTCTAACAATTGGTATCAGAGCTAAGTTCTCTTAAAAAGAAGCCTAACAGCTTGGAGGAAAAGATCTAAAGATGGAAGTTTTCAAACTTGGAAAGATCATTGAAACCAGGTGATAGATGTGCATCTCGCTCTACACAAGGTAGAATAAGCTAAAGTGGAATTAAGAAAATCCTTGAAAAGAAGGAAAGAGATAGCCATAGCTGAAAATGATATAAATTATAGGGAAATTGATACCACACAAGTGTTTTCCAATGAAGACACTAAAGAGTTTGATGCAAAAATAGCAAAATTGATGGAGAAAAACAAAGTCCAAGCAAAAGAGATAAGATCTCTCAAGATGGAACATGAATCATAGGCCATAATGTTATGTGAAATCACTGCACAAAAGAAAAGAGTAGTTTAGAATAGAGTCATGATGGAAGATGACAAAATGAATCTTGCAAATAGACTTGAAGAAAAATATACTGAATTAACACAGATCTAAAACATGTAGATAGGTACACTTGCCCAAATGATGAACCTTAATCATGAACTCGATATGAAAGATATTGAGATCTCTACTTTCAAGATGAAAAATGAACAACTATAGAATGAATTGAAAAGAGAAAAAGAGATAGCAGAGAATCTCAACAAGTCAAGTGAAGCCATCAAGTACTTTGAATAGTTGATGAAATTCCCAAGACTAGCCCATGATACATTAGGACTTGGGTACAACAACACTGAAGTTGGTGAATCATCAAAGAGTGTTGAACAAAGAAGTGACAAAGGTAAGAATTCTAAACCCACTTGTCATTACTGTAATAAAAAGGGGCATACTACTAATGTTTGTAGGAGTAGAAGAATCAATCAGCCAAACACACCCAAAAGCAAGGGTTACTATCACAAGTGCAACATGCAAGGACATTTGACACAAGATTCTAGATCCAAAGCCACAAGGACACAAATATTTGATGGAAATTGTCATAATGGTAAGAAGTATGGACATAGAGCATTTGAATGTAGATCAAAGCCTATGTGGACATCAAATCAACTAGCAAAAACAAAAGGGAATGAAAGTCACTACGATTGGGATTATAACACCATGTCTAGCTATCATTATTGTCAAAAATATGGACATATACCCCAAAAATACATAAGAACACATTTCAAGGGGAACTATAAAAGATGGTTGAACCAAATCACATGTTTCAGTTGCTTGAAAACTATTCATATCAGTAGAAACCGTCATACAAGGTCCAAAGCACCAAAAATTGAATCCAACAAAGGAAAAGAAAAGATTGATGTCGAGAAAATAAGAAGACAAATGAATAAGACTTGGAAGAAGAAAGATGAGTGCAACACATCAAGTGGAGGGATCACTTCATCCAATGGGTCAAGTGATCACACTTCATTAAACTAAGAAAAAGAGAGGTGTATGGGAATGATATACAAAATTACATCATACATCAGCCCCAAGACAAAGAAATATTGAAAAGAAGAAATAAGCATAAGCAAAGATGCCAAGACATAATATGAAGATTCTCACAAAGTTGTCAAATTTTCCTCAGATGTTGAGTAAATCCTCAATACATGCCAAGTTCCTAACAATGATCGAGTTGATAACTGATGTCGAGTTAAATAACTCCAATGGAAGCTGAGTGAACTAGAAATGTAGTGCAAGCCGAGTAATGTTAAAATCGTTTAGAAGATGAGTGGGTAGTTCAGCATTTAATGCGATGGAAATAGGGTATATTATAGTGATTTTAATCATTTATCTTCATTGAGAATGAGAAGCAAAGAAGAGAAAGAGAGTGAAGCAACTTCATCACAGAGAATCTAGTATTCCAAGCATATTCCAACCTCTTACAATGCATTTTCATTGATCTTGAGGTATTTTCATTTGTACCAAGCTACACAGTTTCATATTTCTATGTAAAGGAAACCCTAGTTTACACAAATGGCTTTGAGTTCTAAGAAAACCCATGAAAAAGAGTCATTTGAAGTCCAACTAGTATCTAATGAGGTTAGGCAGCCTAATTTTTGTCCCATCCTTGAAGTTGCATACAAGAACGGTCCCGCCGGAGCCCTTTCTCGCATACCCCCAAAAGTTGTAATGGTTTAGGATGTAAGAAGATTGTATAATTGTAAGATAGGAGCCATAGGAGATATGAAAATAAGAGAAGCCTATGATAAGTTGTGTATAGATAGAGTTTTGAAAGATGAACAAAAAATTGTTGAAAGGAAGGGTTTAACACAAGTTTTGATTTTTCCCACCATATTTAAGATAGAATGGATCAGACTTGTGTTAAGCAAAATTCATGATGGTAGTCTATGGCTAGAAGATGTTCTCATCAAGATCATGAAAAGAATCATTCATCAGGTAATCGGATATCCTACCCTAGATTGGTACAAGACCTTGAGAAGTGAATCCAAGGAGCTTATTGCATAGCTGCCCAATGGAATAAAAGAGGAATGACAATTCACACCATTCAAGATCCTCTCATTGAATTTGATGTTAGAGTTATTGCCCATAAATTCTATAAATTCAATAGAATCAACAATGTGCCATGTATTGTAGTAGATGTAGGCTACAAATTCATGAAAAAGGATCATACTTATGATCTTGTAGAACTACAACTACAACATATTAATGAAAACCTAGCAGCTATAAGGAGGACAAAGGGTGCCCAATGCAAATTAGGTGCAATTCTTGTTTGTGTATTCTTCTATGTTCTAAATGAATTTCTATCTTTTGGAAAAGTTACATGGAGAAATGATAGAACTATCATAGCCCAAATTAATGAATATATAGAACAAATGGGAGACAATTTTGACACACTGATGACAAGCTATTTTAAGGATTTCAAGAAATCCATGAAGCAAAGGGTAAGAATACAAGTTTCCTTAGTGGAAAGACATACTAATGATATAGGCTTCTTAGTTGATATTGACTTCACCTATATCCAAGTAGCAGTTCCAAGGGTGAGATTGCTAAGGCCATTTGGTTATGAGATCAACATAGATGAAGCATCTACATCAATAACTACATTATTGGTAGAACAGATAGATAGGAGTGCCCCACACTTTGGCACTTATGATGTGGTAAGGTAAAAGGTGAATATGGAGTTAAAGACTGCCTCCATAATGAAGAAGAAAGATAAATTGGTGAAGAAAATTAAGAAAAAATTTGGTGAAGGAATCGAGGCTAAAGTAGAAGAAGAAGATGAGGAGGAGGAGGAGGAGGAGGATGAACAAGAGAAAGGCCAAATGGAATTGACTCAAGGCCTAGGTGAAGACAAGGAGGAAGGTGCTAAGGAAGAAGAAGCTAAGGAAGCACCAACCCAAGCCAAGCCAAAGAAAAGAAAGGTGACTGTACAGCCTCTAGCCTAGCCCAAAACAAAGAAGGGTGCTAAGCCAACTCAAGCCAAGCCACAAATACCAGTTACAAGGGCTACCGCAAGGGCATCTACACAAAAAGCCAAGGAAAAAATCAAAGAGAAGAATAAGGCTATTAAACATACTGGCGAAGTGTGGAGAAAAAGAAGAAAATATGTAGCTCAACCAGATTCTGATGAGGAGGAAAGAATAGAGTCAAAACATATCAACCAATTTAGAGTGGTAAGTCATTCTCCAAAATCAGCCTTAGATAAAATTTGTGAAAATATTAAGAATGAAAATTTTACTGATATGAAAAGAATTGACTTCAACAAGCTCAGTAAAGAAGAGAAAAACAAAATAGAAGAATTAGTATATGCCATGATGGCTGAATTCAAGACTACACCACTAGAGCTAGACAATACCATGCCTACAGAATTATATGAGATAATTGAGAACAAATGGCATCATTGTCTAAAAATTGAAAAGGAGATAAGTGAATCTACCTTAGCATAGGTGATGCCTGACCTAACAATAGGTCAAATAAAAAAGGCTAATAAGAAATATAGTGGCAATTTCACACCAAAGCATAGAGCCTTTGATATCTTACAAAAAAAGCTTGAAAATGTTGTCAGTAAGTCAAGAAAAATATAGAAGTTGATATATAGATTGACTACTATCAAAGATGTAGAAAAAGATCCCCTTGAGGGACAAAACATAGAACATGAAGAGCCTAGTCAAAAAGAGGAGGAAGAAGTAAAGAATACAAAAAATGGAGAAAAAGAGAAGGAATAAGAAAAGAAAGATGGAGAGGAGAAATAAATAGAGGAGGAGACACAAAAGAAAGATGAAATGGTAATAGCTGAGCAAGAGCAACAACAAGACCAGAGTGTGCAAGACACACAGTTGCACCCTTCTAGCCCTCCTCATGTACTCATCACACCTACAGACACTATAACTGTACAAGATGTTCCTGACACTTTTGCTCAGAACATTAATCCTTTAACTACAGAGGATCTCAAAAGAATCCTTGACCAATCCACACAACAAAAAAAATTGTGTACATATCTAGTATTGGTTAGTGTGGATGAATTGCAAAAATTAGTGGAAGACACCGTTAGAGATAAGGTGAATCCACAAGAACCACCTTCCATCATCTCTACAGCTACTAGTGGTCAACTTCAAATGAAAATAGTTGTTTCATTAGGAATAGTTGACACCATAGTATAGAAGCCGAGTGTAGCTAGAGACAAAGAAGTAGAACAAATAGGATAGATTAGTATATCTAATCCTAATCCACAAACACAAGGTGCACTTCCTAAAAATTCCATAATTGATCAAGGTTGTACACAAGAGAAGAAAGTAGAGGAGACCCTTAAAGTGTAGGAGGCAATACAAACATTGATAAATTTTCCTACCTTGAGAACTCCTTCAAAACAACCAAGTAATGATGTAATGCCTCTGCAAATATTAGCACCAGGATCAAGTACTACAAAATTTGCAAGGCTACTTCACAATGGAGAGCCTAAATTAGATGAGGAGATAGTCATACCAAGTTATGACTCAAAAACAATAAGCATTGATCAAATTAATGAGGTGTAGGAAGTGTTAAATAGAAGAAATTGGCAAGAGATACTCAGGAAGGAGTATAAACAAAAGCAACCATTAGATGAGATTAAGGACATCTTTATGGATGCCTTCAATTTGTAGTCACCAGATGAGTCAAAGCATATAATGGAGCAATTATCATATATTGTTGACCAAGTGACAAATGAAGACTAATAAACAAATGTAAAACTTATGGAATGGTCTAAAAGTAAATTCCAAGGGAAAGTAAATGAGAAAATATCGAGTGAAATTGCACTTTCCTAGGTTGAACTTGCAAAAATGCTTGAAAAGTGAAAAAGGTACTTGAGAATATATTCTCATTGTACACAAAGTTGTGTGACTTTTCATACTTCACATAGGAGACAAGCCAAAGAATAATGAGCCTAGAGAGGAATCTGAAGATTTCAAGCATGCAATTACCCAAAGATCCAGCTCACAGTGAGAAGTATTTTAATCAAACACTTCACACCCAGAAAGAAGTAGCTATGTTGATAGCAGAAGAGGCCACCATTAAGGCCAAACTAATACAACTCCAATCCTCCATTACCCCACATTTGGAAGTACTCCATAAAGAAAAGGTCTATGCTGAAACTATTCTCAAGAACGATCCTAATCTTTCTACCTCAGATGGACTTTTTCACCTTGCTACAAAGACTACCATCCAACACAAATCTTTTGAAATTGCTTTGCATGATTGGGATGTATCTCTCAAGATGATTGTGGAGGTAAATAACACATTTTTGGCAAAACATGGTCTTAATCCTTATCACTCTTTGACATAAGTGTCAAAAAGGGGGAGTATATTATAAGATGAATGGGGGAGACAAGATGAATGGGGGAAGACAAGTTAAAAGGGGAGCATGATATATAGCATAAAATTTTGGTTACCAAGATAGTACAGATAATGACACAATCAACTCAGAGGGAGTTACAATAATTTTGAGGTATATATTGTAAGCTACAAAATTTTGATCAAGTTTTTAAAACCTCTGTATATATACAGAGTAGATTAGGGAATGTACTCATAAGGTTAGATAAATAATGCTTAGTTAAGAGGTTTTGTCACTCATGTCAAAGGGGTAGATTGTTAGTCTTAGAATGGTTTTGACATTTGAGTGCCAACACACTTAACTACTTTCTATATTGGAGTCCAGCACACTATGTATGATGAGCCATAACATGTGTCGAGTCTGAAAATCCAACAAGTGTCGAGTGATCTTCAGGTGTCAAGAAGACTTTAGGTGCCAACTGAAGATCAAGTGCCAAGTGACTTTAGGTGTCGAGCATGATACAAATGCCAAGTAATATTTAGGTGCTCAGTCACAAATGATGTCGAGAAAAATAAAAATGCAACAGGATCCGAGTAAGCCAGTTTGTTATATGTGTCGAGCATCAAGAATCAGTAAGTGTCGAGTAACACAAAATGCACATATGAGTTTGCAACTTCACTAATTTAGATGTAAACCATTTTTATGGTTGACATATGATGAATCTCAAAGGATTTAAGTGATAAGATCAAATCTTTTCTATTTCCTATGCAATCTACATGTAACCAATAAGAAAAATGGTGAAGACATGCAACCAATAATAAAAGTGCAAGGAATGAGTGGGAAAAAAAGATTGAATATGGATTGTAGATCCACATCTAACCCTAAGTCTTTGATTGTCTTTATAAGGAAGACAAAATCTCATTGAATCAAGGTGATGGACAAAGGAGTGTAAGGAAAACTATTTCAGAGTGAAGAGTAAAAAGACTTAGAAGAAGATATCAATAGTTGAATATTCAATTGATCAAAACAAAGCAAGGTATACAAATGAGTATCATATCTCAAAGGATCAAGATTAGAGTAAGCAGATCAAGTGCATGTATTTAGCAATCAAAGGATTGTAAGCTATCAGGTTTATTATACCTAATACTCTCTAGCCATTGTATTAGATAAGAAATCCTATGGTGATAGGTTAGCTTAACAATTATTTTGTAGATCCTTTAAATAGGTAATTAAATCCTTTAACAGGGTTACACTTCATGTAAAGTGTTTATAAATCCTTTAGCTAGGTCACTATTGATACAATGTAAAGCCTTTAATAGGGTAGGCCTTTAATAGGGCAGACCATCAAAAGTGGTCAAACATTATTGCTGCAATAATTTTGTGGGTATCATCCCCACCCCAGTTTTACTTTCTTATTCTTGGAAGGTTTTTGGGTTACCAAAATCTCAAGTGTTATGTGGTGGTACATGTTTGTTTTTCATGATTGTTTGATATGTTTATATGCATCCAATCTACTTTCAGTTAAAAGTTTTAAAGGATAAAGTCCAATGCTTCTAATTCACCCCCCCTCCTGCCCCCCCAAAAGCATTCTTCCTATTTGAATATTCCAACAAAAGATCCATGATGGTTGAGAATGATAAATCAAAGGCATTTTAGAGAGAAGTAGCCAGAATAATTATATACACAATGAATAGAATATAGATTAGAAAATATACAAACAAGACCCCCTATGAATTATTGTTTGGACATGCACCCTTAATGAATTATTTCAAATTTTTTGGAAGGGTTATATAAATAAAGATGATGACATTGGTAAGTTTGATGCAATAAATTATGATGGCATGTTCCTTGATTATTCATTGAAAAGAAAATATTATAGATGTCTGAATCACATGACTAAGACTATTGTTGAGTGTGCAAATGGAAAGTGGACGAAAATTCTGGAGTTAAAGAAAAAATGTTGGATTATAATTCTGATGAAGAAGTTAAACCTAAATCTGTTAATGTTGAAATTTTCTTTTAGACTAACAATGATTTGCATAATGATGTTCAACTTGTTGAATAAAGAGAAGCACCAAGATATGAACCTAGAGAAGAAGTAAGAGTTGAATTAGTAATGCATAGACCTGAAAGAAATTTTACAAAGGATCACCCTGCTAATTAGATTATTGGAAGAAAAAAAATTAGTTATGACAAGAAATAGAGTACATGAAGAATTGTGCTTGATTTCTTAAGTTGATCCAAAAAGTTTAGATGAGGCATGCAAGGATGATCATTGGATTCAAGTAATGATGGAAAAACTAGATCACATTGTGATAAATGAGACATGGAAATTGGTTCCTAGACCTAAAGACAAGAATGATATAGAAAATAAATGGTTTTTTAATAAAAAAAATGAATGAACAAGGTGAGGTTGTCAAAAATAAAGAAAGATTGATATGAAAAGGATATTCATAGTAAGAAGGTATAGATTATGAAGAGACATTTTCTCTTGTTTTCAGATTGGAAGCAGTAAGCATGTTCTTGGCTTATGCAACAAATAAGTAATTTAAAGTGTATCAAATAGATGTAAAATCAATGCTTCTAAATGGATAACTTGAAGAAGAAGTCTACATTGAGAAGCTTGGATGATTTTCTTTGACAGAAGAAAAGGACATGGTATGTAGATTGAAAAAAGCATTATATGGTCTAAAGTAAGCACCTAGAACTTGGTATGTGATATTTGATAAGGATTTGGAAATTTTAGGAATTGCTAAAGGTATGATAGATTGTAACTTGTGTTTGAAATAAATTGAAAAAAGGATTATTGATTATTGTGATATGTGTGGATGATATAATCTTTGGAGTTAATAATGAAGCAAGTGAAAATTTTACTAATTAAATGAAGAATGAATTTGAGATGACTATGATTGGTGAGATGAAATATTTTTTGGGTTTATAGATTGTGTAATGCCCTGCCAGGGAACCCAAAAGAAGTTAACCTAAAGTTTTACTAAGTTTTCTAAAAAATAATTGAAAGATAATAACTTAACATCAGATACAATAGCAGAAGCATAACCACATACATAAACACAAACCATAAATTAGATTACATCTCTTAGGCCTTCATGATGTTGAATCATATTTAATTTTAATTGATAGTAAATCCAATTTATAATAAATACACATTAAAGAATAATTGAAAGTATATATTTATTTAAATAATATACCATTATAGGATGCTACGTGGAAATTAGAAAAATGCACAATCATCCATTGTATAGGTCATAGAGTATGAAAGGATGAAAGAATATACAACATAAAAATAGATAACAACTCATAAGATTTACAAAATACAATACAATACAAAAGGTATAGCCATCCATCATAGTAAACAAGAATAGAATTAAGGGAATATAGAATAGGGAACTCCAACCATGACATCGAGCTATCAAATCTCAATGGTGCAAGAAAGAGAACTATCACTTGACCTCATGGTAACCAAAAAGGTCCACTCCAACTATGCTAACGAGATAGTCTCAAGTCCCAAACAAGATAACAAATGCAAAGTCAAATCCAACATCTAAGTCAAGGAAAAACTAAAAGCAATCTAACTCAAGGTTACCAAGACACAAAAGACATCTAAACCCAAAGGCAACAATTACACATAGGGAATCTATTATGCATATGGGCAAGTATCATCACATGAGTAAACTCTAAGGTTGCCTAGCTAGTCTTTTAATCCTCTGCCCCCCTAGTGACTCTATGCAGTACTAGTATCCTTTCATATTGATGACGCATACTAACAAGTCAGCTCTAAGGTTACCCAACTAGTCTTTTAATCCTCTAACCCCTTAGTGACTTTCTATTGTACCAATATATTATTAATTCATTAAAAACCCATTTCACAAAATGTTATCACTTATTAAAATAACCTACAATGGGTTCCCATTAGCCTCTTTAGGGCCTCGGCCTCCATTGTAAGCCACTTCCCAACATGACATAAAGATAACCTACCCTAAGCTCAATAAAGAAAAATGATATCCAAAGACCGCATTCTTGATATGAAGAAATAGAAGTCTTTTTGGCCCTTTTTGTGAACACTTGTCTATAACATACAAAAATTTATCATCTTTTAGTATAAATGTTTTAAAATTTTGATGTATAAAGTATGGACATAGGGAATAAAAATGATAATCAGAGTTATATCTTAAAAGGGGTTCATTTTCTGGTAAAAATCTTTCTTCATCAATGTTTGATATGGGTAGATCTTCTTGCAGCTGAAGAGATTGCAAAAACTATTAGTTGAATAATTAATGCCTTTTCTTTATAAACTAATAAATGTTTGTGGGAAGTCTTGTGCATATTAAATGTTGATCTCAAGAATACAAGTTGAGCAGGAGTTAATAAAAAATAAACTATGAAAGAATAGCGCTAAGGCATTGATGGTATTAAAGAGAAGCGTTATGACACCGTTGCAGTTGGAGACTTGGCGACAAAGTTAGAAGGGACCTGTTTTAATGAATAACAAAGTAGGACCTGATAAAGTAGTTGAGAAAGGAAGCAAGCATCAAAGTAATTAGTTAAACATGCAATGCACAATACCTAGATTCCTGGAAGCTGTTTCAAGTCAGATAAAAGAGTAGATTTAGCATTTTCTATGATCTATATTTGTGGGGAATTTAAGGGGTAACTAATGTCTTTATAATTGCATGCTTGCAGTCTTAAGTTGTAACTGACTTTCCTTCATGAGGAAGTCATAATTATAGGAGTTTGATGTTTTTCTTTCCTTTTAAATAAGACCTTGTCTATATCTATGAGGTTAAGAAGTGAGTAGACAGACAAAGTTGATAGACATCTTGTTGTTTTTCCCAAGTTATTGTAATACTGCATATTTTTATGAATACATGACTTTCTTGAGTTTCTACACTTTTATCTGAGCTTATCTTTCCTTCATTTTTTTGTGGGGGCCCATGCAGAAGGTGGAGTTTACTTTAGTAAGTAGGAGTTAGACTTAGTTTTCTAAGTTAAGATTAGAACTACTGTTCCTATAGCCACTGAAAATAGAACTAGTCATTGTTCTTGCATCAGTAGGTGCATAGATGTATGGTTAAATAATTAGAATTTCCTTCCAAGTACTTGATAGTTTTCTTTCCTTCGGATAAACTAGATTTCCTTAATGCTTATTGCATTCAAAGTAGCAGTGATTTTTAGCAAAAACTAGAGCATATACTTTGCAGACATCATCTTAAGTTCACATTCCCAGATTGACATTTAATGAAAATCAGCATAGTATTTTGGTAGTAAGGGACATCCAATCCTATAACTAAAAAGGTGTTATATTTATTAGACACGCATACCATACATTAGTTTTGAAACAAGTAATTGAGAAGCATTGAAATGTCACTCATCAAAATCACACATTCCACCACTATAATAATCCAAATAGGACTAATTGAAAATCAAGTACACATAAACCAATCCACATCATAACATGACATCACTAAGAAAAAATTATGCAAACACCTCAGTTCTATACAAGTGACTAAAAAGCAATCCAAATACAATTGACCCAAGACTCAAAGGTGATACCAAATAGGTCACACCGTACACCTAAATTTCACACAAGAACAATGGAAAGTAATAACAATCAATAGATCAAAACACCTTAAAGAGCATACAAGACACATTACCATGGTTGAGTATAAAAGATCATGATCAAAACATCATCATGACATCACAAAATAGAACTTTCAAGCCTTTGGTAAACATCTTGATTTGGTCAAAGTACTAAGTCAACCCAACACTGAATAGTAAAATCACACATCATAAAAAGAGTACATACAAAAGTAACTTTCACAAAAATATTAGGTTTTGAAAACACTAGTAAAATCACATGTCACAAAAAGAGTACATACAGAAGTAACTTTCACAAAATATTAGGTTTTGAAAACACCATAGTTCAAATTTCACCTGTAGTTTTTTCAAGTTGTCATTCTAATTTTTAAGTATTGCAGTTCATAATGTTTTCGATCTCAAACAAGATTTTAGTTTCCATTTCTCTAGTCGCTAGACGAGTTCACTAGAATCCCAAATGATTCAAAAATTCATAATAAAGTTGTTTAAACATAGTTTCATATTTCAATTTGTTGCCAAATAAACACAAGATTCGATGTTGAAAACTAGAGTTTTAGTTTCCACTTCTCTAGTTACTAGATTTACTAAGGCTTCTGATTCTGCTAGAATCCCAGATGATTCAACAATTCATATAATGTTGTTTAAACATATTTCCATGATTGAATTTGTTATCAAATCATAAGAGTTTAGGTTTTCATTTCTAAGTTTTCGACTTTATAAAGTTTATAAATTTTCCCAATAATAGAATCTATTTTGATTTTTAAATTCGATCACCAATTATCACTAATTCACAACATCACATCTCTGTTAGAATTGTAAAATGAACTAAATAATAAAAAATGAATTTTATTTAATTAATTTCATCCTCATGTTCTTTTAACAAATCAATTAATTAATAATTAAATTAATTGTTAATAACATAATCCTTTAATAAAACACTTAGTAAATTGTAATAAGAAATTATTAACAAAATATATATTTATGTTATAATTAAATTTTAATTAAATTTAAACTTAAATTAATAAAAAATTAAATAAATTTAAACCTTAAATAGAATCTAAATTAAATTTGAAAAGAATGGCATTTAAGGCACATCGACTGGCCTTTAAAAGGGTTGTTAACATTCAGCCATAATAGCAGTACAAAGTATTGTTGGGTGCAATTGTGGCTACTACTGCCACTAGGACAGGAGGTGGGGTATGGAATGCAACCTCCCTCCCTATCTCATTTAATTATTTTTATAAAAGTTATTTTTAGAAAACAATCCAAGACAAGACCCCCAATTTTTATTTATTTATTTTAATTTTAATTTTTATGATAAATTTTTTAATAGGATTCTAGTAGAGAAACCAAAACCAACCAATCAAATTCTAAAAAAGTTTGTTTTCGTTTCAAAACACAAATTTTGATTTTTACCAATCTGATTGCAATTTATAACATCTATCAAACACGGGTTTATGATTCTTTCATTTAATTACAAATGCTTTTGAGCATGAAGAGAAATAAAACATAAATGAGGTTTTTCTACTTTCCAATTTGTATATAGATGTTTCCTAAGAATGATTAACAACCAAATCCACACACAAGGTTTTCAATCATCAAAGTGCTTACTAAAGTTTCTAAAAATGAAGAATAATAAATATGCAAACAAGGGTTTCAACCCAAAAGAATTCTAAAAATAGGAACACCACAAACATGAAGAAGATAGAAATTTGAAGGATGGAAATCTACTATAAAATTAAACTACAAGATCCTGCATGGATCTGATGCTAACACGTAAATCGACAAATGTAACAAGCACAAAAGAAAACCCATTTCTTCTTGTTGTGGTGTCCACAACACATGCCCCACTCCTCAATAGGAATGGGGACTCCCTACCCTCTTTTGACTCTCGAGCTCACAGTTTGAGAGTCAGGAGAAGAAATTTCATTATAGTTAGAGTGTTTGAGTCCAAAAATTAAAGAAAAGAAGAAAAAAATAGCAATTTGAAAAACAAAAAACAAAAATTAAATAGAGAATAAAAAATAAATAAAATAAAAAATTGAATCAATTTCCATGCACGTGCTGATGGGATGCGTGCCATGCATCGGTGTGCATGTCAAAGCACCCTGCGCACTTAGCCCAATGTAGGGTATATAAAACCACCACCCTCCTCTCCATTTTTTGCACTTCTGTTTTGTTTGCTCAGCTGTGTATATTGACGATTGATAAGGTAAGCATGACCATAACATTCGCTTTCACACGTGCAATTTTTTTACAACACTTAGTTTCCATGCCCCTAGTGCTATGCTCACTTGCAGCATGGTGCAATGCATGCCCATGGTGCAACGCACTCCCACAGTGCAATACATGTCTGCGATGTAGTGCTACACATGCATGCCTAACCCTAATGTGCCATTCACATGCCATCTCTACTAATTCATTACGTGTGGTGCAAACCTACCGCTGCACCTGCTAACTCATTGTCCACGGTGCAAATGCCGCTCGCACCACCTTCCACTCATGCCTTCCTGCATGCGGTGCAAATCTTCCACCTACACAAGCTATCGCAACACCCATGTACCACTACTGTGCACAAACCTTTCTTGCCTTCTATGCACACCACCTTTTTTTCGCACCATACTTCGCAAAACCCACTTTGCCTTCCACGCATGCCACCTGTTTAGTGTGCTGCACATTTCACAAAAACCCATGCCCCGCCAATATCCACGCCCACCTGCCAATGGCACCATGCCTTCATGCACACACCTCACATTTTTTTATTTAAAGAATTTTAAAAAAAAATTTAAAAATATATTAAAAATATATATAATTGAAAAAATAAAATTAAAATAAAATTAAAAATTAAAAAATATATTAAAAATATTTTTAAAAAATGTAATATTTGTATGCTTTTTCTTTTGACAAGTAAACATTTTTCTTATGTTGTGCAGCTAATTAAATGTTGTCAACATCTGGAGTAGCACCCAAGCCTATAGTCTTCAAGTTCCAAGGCATACCATACAAATCAATATTTCACGATGATTATGTCAAGATTTGAGATACTAATTTGGGACACAGAGATTTAGGGAAATTCCTAAAAACTTGTAATAAGCCAACCAAGAGATTAGATCTAGTATTGTCCTTGATACATTTTGGGTTGGTGAACGGAACATCACTTCCCATATCAGTGTAGTCAATAGAACTAATCATGACTCTGGCACAACATTTTTTTTCTTGAAGAAAGAGTGGTAAAAAGTTTGATGGAAGAAGTAGTTCTTGATCTTTGACCTGACAATATTGAGAGGGTCTTCCATCTCCCAAGATCAGATTAGTTCATTAGGCTCTCCTATGAATTAGTAGAGATATGGTACAGGGAACATGCAAAGTAGTCAACGAATATCATCCAATCATCCTATCTCATTGAGAGACCTCCTCAAGGAAGGATAATAGGGAAAGTGGATATGACTCGAGGATATATGAAGGAAGATATTGGTTACTCCATCATCCTCTTGAGCAGAGTCATGGGTTTATCTATAGCTAGCCACCTCAATACCTTCATGATTAACTTCATTGAGACCATCAAAACATCAAAGATACCATTGGACTGCACCACCACACTAAGTGAAAACTTGTGTGAGTAGTTGAGGATAGTAAAGTATACGAAGAAGTTTTACATTATGTCTTACATAGTATACTTGCTTGTAGCAAGGGTGGCAGTTACCCTGGGTTGCATAGAAGAGGCAATATGCAAGATCCCAATGCCTAGCCTTACATAGTCTACTCTTAGTTGGTGAAGAAGAAACTATCTTCTCAAAGCAAGGAATATAGAATCATGAACGATGTATTCATTTTTGCAATCATTTGATTCATTGAAGGAGATTATGGAAAGAGGCTATCTGGTGAAGAAAAAGCACAGATAACAACTCTTGAGGCCTATTTCATTCAGTTTAAGACATTTAGATATCTACAAGTAGGTGGTGTGACTATCAACCCCAAGAAGCTCCCTAGATATTCGAGTGACAAGTTAGTGCTACTAGAAATTTCTTGGCAAATTGAATCAACATGTGAAAGGGTGAAGAGACAAAGAAGACCTTGTTGGACATGGCCTCTCATCATTGGACCATACCAGGTAAAATAGAAGCAAGACATTCTAACTTTTGAATGGCAGTGGGAGAATTATCCCCTTGAGGAGTACAATTCCCCTAGGATACATTTTGATAATGTTAGGAAGGTGGAGAGTATGGTAGGTAAGGAGTTTTATCATGAAGATGTTATTCAAGATCATTGGATGAATATGACAAATGACTATGATATTTGCATTCGGTATTATTGTAGGATGACTTTGTATCTGGCAGAGAAGACCCTCAATCTAAATATTCTAGAGGAAATAAGGCAACAAGATTCTAGGGATCAAGTTGTAATTATGAATATGAAAGGGTTAAGATATATGGGTACTTTTCATAATAGAAAAATGGGAATTTGTAAATGCAAATATCCTTCTTTGATTAATTGCCATGCTTTGTGGGTTGTTTATTGCATTCGTTTTAGGGGCAACAACAAAGTTATTTTTCTTTGCTCCTTGCTTAATCTTGGTGGTCCTTTCTAGCCTCACAGTGAAGAGCTTATGAGTAAAGCAGGTGAGCAAAGTAAGGAGATGGTGGGCAAGAGATGCAGAAAGGAATTGGCAGGGGACTTTGAGAAATGGAGAAGCAAGCCAAAAGTTTGGAAAAAGCTAGATGAGGGTGGGGTAACCAAATATCTCATGAAGCTACATGATTATGATCAGGAGGTGACTAACAGTATGGTGGGGTCCTGGAAAGAGGGCAAGGTTAAGGTGAATGCCATCAACTTTTGGATAACAGAGGAGGTAATCATGACTGTTACCAAGATCCCTATCAAGGGTTTCAAATTCTTCAGGGATAAGAAGCTCTCAGCCAATGCGGTAAGGGATTTTGTGGAGAGTGAGAAGGAATTGAAGGTGTTAAAAAAAATTGACACCTACTATGTCCCTAACTCCACGAAGAAGTGGTGGAGGTATGTGCTGAAAGCTGTTATTGAGTATTTCACTTTGGACCCAAGGTTTGATAGAGCCCGCACCCACCATTTTGTTATTTTAAATCATTTCTAGAAGAAAGCCAAAATTTCTTTTCCTTTTTATCTGTTAATCTCTATGAGTAAGGTGATAGACAGCTTCAAAAAGAAGCCCATTGCAAACCCGACACTGCATGAAGGGCTGTTACTTCTTATCCATGAGCACTTCAAAGCTCAAACTATTAGTAATGCCCCCCATCAAACTGAGACTAAGGAGTCTGGAAGTTCAAGTTACTCCTCTAACTCAGATGACATTCAGAGCCTCAGTTCTAAGAAAGGCAAAGTCTCCTCCTAAGGGAAAGTTGTGACTATTAAAAAATCCCCCTCCCCCATAACCCCAAGTAGAAAAAGCCCTAGGGATCTCATGTAAAAGTAGGCTAAGAAGGCTGAGGAGGGAAGTAGTGCTGATGAGGAGGATTCAGAGTCTGAGGAGGTGGTGAAGGAGACGCAGGAGGAAACAAAGGTCGATAGTGGAAGGAAAAAGTGTAAGAGGGAGAGTCTGGAGGATATGTGCTCTCATTATAAGGAGACATCAGCACTACCCCTTTCTCCTATCCATCTCCACCCTAAGGAATAGAAAGAGGAGAAAGTTGGGTATGCAGAAGGGGAACTGTAGACCAATGGTAAGAGGAAAGCGTGGATTAATTTCAATGTCAAGACTGCCAAAATGGGAATATTCAAGGAGGCCATGAACCCCCAAATCCTAGTGGATAACCAAGAAGAGCAATGGATAGAAGAATTAATTGATGCGGTAATTGTGGCTATTTCAGATAGGGCCAAGGAGATAGGGATGAATCTTTTAAATAATGCTCATAATAGCATGATTGATAATTTTAGATCAAGCAAATTGCTTTCCACAAGCTTTAGGAGGTTAAAGACCAAGTGAAACACATTGAGGCAACAAGGGAAGGAATGGATGCCAATAGGAGGATAGATTCAGCTAATAGGCTTACTCTAACGGAATAGAGGATACACAATCTAGAAAACTACAATCAAAACCTTGCCAATTAGATGTTTTCCTTATTAAGCTCCATGAACAACAACATCATCTCTCTCATGGGCTAGATCAAAGATAGAGAAACACACGATGATGAGGATGGTAATGACAGAGATGAGGCTAGAATAGAGGATGACCTTGCAAAGGACAACTCCACTCCTATACATGACCAGGGGAATCAAAGAGGGCAATAGATGGAAACGAAGGAGAATCATCAAGCCTTTGAGGTTGCTCAAGTGATGCATGATTTGGAGTGAAAGAATGAGGAATAACTCTTGCCTATTCTTTTCTTATCGCTATCTTTTGGCTTTCTGTGTTGGCTTTTGGCCATGGCTTTGTTTGTTTCCTTTTCTTGGTCTTTTCTTAGTACTTTTTCCTTTGGCTGGGCTTAATGCTTATTATCAGCCTTTGAACTTATAATTTTTTGGCTAGACTGTCACACTTATTATTAGCCTTCTTATGTACTAACTTTTGAGTTTTGGGTTCCCTGTAAAACCTATTTATCTAATTAAAAACAAGATTCTAGGGAGCTATTGGACCCCCTATTCAACTTGGAAAAAATTAGAGAAAGACCCATTATGAATGAAAAAGTTGACAGGGAGGAGGGCAATGATATCAATCATCGGGCAAGACATGTAGTTAGAATGACAAAGGAATGGATCAAGCAGTCCTTTTCTTTTGATCCCATACCTGACACTGTAGTCTTCCATGCTCAAGCCTGCCTTGAGAAAGGTAGAGGAAGGAAAGTTATAGTTCCTACTTTTGCACTCCAATCTCCCATTAGGCCAGAGATAGTATACCAACTTGACTACCCAGTTGGATACTATCATCCTCTGGTGAGGACAGGAATGAACAAAAGGAAGAGTACTTCCCCACAAAGAATTCAAGTAAACAGGGTGAAGTGCAAGCACCTCCCCATCAACAATGAGAAGAGATACAATGATCTGAGGATATTGAAGCTTCTCAAGTCCAAGATAATCCTCCACTACCTCCCTTTGTGTCTACCCAATCAGAAGAGGAAGAGAGTTAGCAAGTTTCTATACCTCCAACACAAGAAGAACATGCTTCCCCTTCTGCCTCTATAAAAAAGAAGAAGATTAAGATCCAAATGAAGAAAAGGAAAAGGGTGACTAAAAGAATGGTGCCTTTTCCTTTTGTTCCTGAAACCATCCCAGAAGAAGAAGAAGAGGACAAGGAGGAGACAGATGAAGAGGAAGAATTGCTCATACAAAGAAGAACTTGGCTAGCTAGAGCCATAGAGGAAGAAAGGAGAAGGAGTACCTCAAGCATATCACCATCCACTTAGGAAATACCCTTGCAAGTCTCTTCTTTGGAAGATGAAGTGCAACAGCGGGTGGATGAGCAAAGTGAAAAAGGGGATGATGTATTTAAAATGTCTAATTTTGACTTTATGCATGTGGGAAAAATGTTAATTGATGGCAAGATTAGATGTACTCCTACTAGTCAATCTCAATAGGAAGGATAGACATAGGTACCGCCAAGCACACAAGGTCGTGATCCTTCTCACCTATCTTCACCACAAGCTATGGTGGTAGATAAAAATTTAGTTACTCCTCTGCTTCCAAGATTAGAGGAAAAAGTTCAAAAGGAACCATTGCAAGAGGAGCAACCAGAACAAAGGGCAACCAATGAAGTCTCAAAGGAGGGGCAAATAGATGAATATTCTCAATCACCTCCCCAAGATACTGAGGTGCAAGCTGCAAGATCCACTAAGACCAAGCAAATAGAAGGAGAGCCGTCATAGATAGAAACAACTCTAAGGAGTGATAACGGGAAGAAAGTTACAGAACATACTCTCTCATCTTTAATAAGAAGACCTCTAGCTAAACACACTCCAAGATGGCTACAAAAAGAAGTCATAAGAAGTTCCAAACCTAGATTCCAAGCCTCAAAGGAAGACATTTATGAGATTACAAAATTTTTGATTAAACTTGAGTCCTCGATGCATGAGACAATACCATTTACATTTGTTACAACTACATGGAATAGTTCTAAGTTGTTTGCAGAGGTAGTTGTTCCTCCTGGAGATACAAATGTAGAAAGCCTTGGTCTCAAGGATTATCAATTGGAAAAAATCATGTTGGGAAAACCCACTCAAGATGCATCCCAATTAATGATGACCATGGGAATTAAGGAAATCATGAAGAACATGGAGGAAGATGAGATGAAAATCCAAGCACTTTGAAGGTAGGTTGAAATCCTAAAGGGATATTTGGCCAAAGTCTTTGGTCCTCTTGATCTTGAGTGTTTGGCCCTGAGTAGACCTTGAATACTATTCTTAGAGAAGGGGGAGCAGTTCATATGGATCCATTTTTGAGAGTTTGTCAGTAATGGTGAGAGAGTTTTGAGGAAAAAGGAGTCATGATCATCATAGAAAACCTAAAGATGATGCACACTACATAAGAAAATGTAAATAAAATGGTGGCAATTTTGAAGCAAGACTTTAGCATTATTTATGAAGTATGAGCCTGGAGCAAAGATTTAAGGACTCTACAAGCTATAAAGGGACAAAGGTACCATGTTTTGATTGATGTATATATGGGTGATGAATTGGATATGATTGATGACTGGATAGAAAATATAGTAGATAGTAGTAAAGTAATGGAAACATTACATGATGAAATTCATTGGCTTAATGACCAAGCTTGAGAGAAAATTTTGGAAGTAGAGAGGCACTATAGTGATGCTTGCTTGGATATTTTTGAAGATGGGGAACATGAGCGATTGCTACCTATAGAGACAGTAGTGGAAAACTTCAAGAAGATTTTTGTGCATGTTGATGATGAGGAGGACATCCAATAGGCCTTTAAAATGGAGGAAGCATTGTTAGAGTTGGATACCAAACTTGGGGATTTTGCTAATACCTGAATTGAGGTAGATAGTTATAGATAAAGGGTTAAGGATAAATATGAGGATTTGGATTTTCCATATGTGGCCAAAATCACTGAGATTATAGAGAAGTTCAAGGGAAAACATCTAAACATACCTTTGGGATGAAGTTGAACAAAACCCAAATGCTAGAATTTTAGTGTTGACACTTAGTGAAATTTTGAGATTTTGACCAGTCAATGTCCATGGCTACACAAATTTGCTACTCCACAGCTCTGCAATTCAAAGGTGCACCAAAAGTTGACTACCAGTTCTAAAAATGACACTTTCCATGCATCAGAAGAGCATCTTGGTGGCAAGTTAGCTCCGACACATGCCTAGTGAAGGGCTAGTTTCCATTTTTGACGCTTCAAGGCACTTCCACTTCGACTTATGGCTCCCTCCTACTTTCTCTTTCATGCTTTCTCTATTTTTGATATGTAAAGGACTCATGCATCCAATAAATGAATAAAATATGGATGGAGTTCCTCTAAGCACCAGTTACATTGTCATTTTGTATATATTTAGTTTGTTTAAATGTTTTAAAAGCATTTTATTACATCAACATATCTCTCACTCTCAAAACAAATTGAGGAGACAATTTTTTATAAATACCCCATTGTAAAATGTAAGAGGAGCCACCAATATTATGCAATAAAATTATGCTTTTGGTGCTAGCATTTAGAGTGCAGTTATTCTTGCCTGAATGTGTCATTGTTTTGTGGATTTTATTATGAGATTGTGATTGAGCCAAAAGTTTATTACATTTTTTCTGGTTGTGTGATCTTTTAGTTCTGGTGTTTGTTATAGGTATATGAATTCTACTGATGTAATGAGCTTGAGAAGACATCACCCTATTGTGTCTACATAGCTTTTTGTCTCGCATGATCACACTTTCCATGGCCTTGCAATTTGATAAAGAGTGAAATATCATTTGATTTGTTAAAGATTCTCACTGGCAATTGCATCAGTGGATTCTAGGAAGTGTTGCTGCTATTTTCATTGGTTTCTTGCCGATTTCTTTGAAGGTTTAACTTGTAGCATGTTGTGTTCTATAGCTTATGTCTGTTTAGGAATTTCAATTTCAAGTCATTTGATTTCACATTATTTTTCTTTCAATTTTGTTATTTGCTTTGCTAACCCCCCTGTTAGAGTAGGACCTCATAGTAGCTACATTGTTAGAGTTGCATTCATTGAAAAATAAAAAAATAAAAAAATATTGTTATTTTGGTGGGATATTTTGAGATAGCAAACAGATTTTACTTCAATTCCAGGATAAGAGAGTTTTTAGAACCAACAAAGGCCTCCTCGTGAACACTCAAATTTATCTTCTACTAAGCAGATTTTGGTACGTCGCAAGACAAACCCTAAACCTTGGAGTGGATCCTTAAAAAGATTTTCTTTTCAAGAGAGGAATTGCACTATGGATTCTTGCCATTGACCTCATTTAAAATGAACGCCCAAAAATTTTGAAAAGATTCCTTCTCTAAAGATCACTTCTCAAAAACCCAATTTCCACAACAATGAGCTCTAGATCTTTGATATAGAGTTCTCCTCTAAATTTGGGGCTCTAATTGTGCAATCATGAGAGGGAACTCATTGATGAATTTCTTTTAATGTTTTTATTATCTTTTACCTTTTCATGCACAACTCTCTTAGATATTTAATTACAAAATACTTTAATTAAATAATTTTGTTCTCTCTTTAATTAATTATGAGATGTATTAATAATATATTTATTAACTTAACTAATAACATTATTTGGAGTTTATTATTAAAACAAAACTCCTAAATAATTATCATTAAATTAAATAAATATAAATACATCAAGAATAGAACTTTAATAAAATCTTTTAAGTTTAATTATTTTATTTAATTAATTTCTCAATTAATTAAATATAATTAAATAATAAATTTTCTTTATTAAATTTCTATTAAATTAAATCATTACATCATCTTTTAATTTGATTTAATTACTAAAAAAATTATCACATATACACAAAACTGAGTATGAAACCCCATCATACAGAATCACAAAAGTAAATCAAATTCAAGGGTTATAATCACTAATCTTTGTCACTTGATTTATGTGGACAATAGAAAACTTAAATTCTTGGCCTATTTTTTAGGACAAATGGTTTAAGAATAGGATTCAGACTCAAGAGTTATCCCCCCTCTCTTACCATTGAGATATTGTGATAGGGTATGCTCATCCTAACAATTTAGGGAAGTTGATACCTAGTAACCACAATCTGCATAAAAACCATGCATGTATGAACACATATATTCTAAACTAAATAGGAAATGGCAAGAAGTGGTACATCATGTAGATCATAACTAGCAAGTGACTATGACTCCCTCCCTCAACCAGATTAGGAATATTAATTATAAAGTAAAATAGACAAGTACACCATACACATGCAAGTATGGGGTAAATAGCCATAGAAATTGCATATAATTAATCTATCTACTAATCATCATGAGATAACTAAAATTATTGAATGAACAAATATCTAGGTTATGTGTAGGATCATGGTCAACCAAATTATGCCTTTAAGTGGCAATGAAAAATAAATAAATTAGGGTTATGTCAACTTGATGTGAAATTTTACACTCTTTATGAATTTTCAATCAAAAATTTGTTAGAAAAAATCAATAGAAAATTGAATTTAGTTTCTAAACTACTAGGTCTGATCTAAAGAATGAAAAAAAAAAAAATTGTCAAAGTTTTGAATTTTATGAATAGAACAAAAATTTCAAGACAAAAATAAGAAGTAGGCATATGTATGAACACCTTAATCAAAATCAAATGATAATATTCTTCAATAACATTATAGATATAAGAAGTAGATTCATGCCTAGATGTGACACATATTTTTTGATCTTTTTCCAAATAAATAATCAATTACGAATTTTCTACTATAGCATTTTTAGAATTAAAAAGCTCCCATGTCTAACCACCTTAACTAATTCAAAATATTATATAATTTTATTTTTATTTTTATTTTCTTATAGCAGGAGAAGCATAAAATGTGATGCATCTTTTTTATTTCAAAATGTTATACTATTTGAAAGTTATACTTGTTTTTAAATCAATGTATCAATCAACACTTTATGTGTAACTGTATTAGAAAATGAATAATAATTACTTACTAAACTTGTAATTTGACATACATTACATTTATAGAAAGATAAGAAACCATTTTCATTTTATCAAATTTGGGTGAGAAAAAAGTCATTAGACAGATGTTTGAAGTTAAAAAAAACACAAAAATAGGCCAAAAACATGTTTTTGCTAGGACATTTTTTAATTTTACCATTTAAGGTTGCTATCCAAAGAAATGCTAGGCCTTATAAAGGTATTAATATTTTGGTTTCATATCAAGATGGGTAGGAAAAAGGTTAGAATAAATTCTAAAATTCTTTGAGGCATTTCAAAACTACATATTTTTTAGATCGCCACATTTTGGGACACCATGATTTTGTACATAACCTCTATCATTATTAAAATAATCATGAAATAATTGAAATAAATAAGTAACTCATCACATACATAAATCACTAATAATCATAAAACACAATAAGAAAATTAGCCTAAAATAATCTGTCACTACAATAGAAAAGTCAAGTAGGGGTAGGCATCACAAATTGTGCAGAATAGTGATGGTGTCTTCCTATCATAGACTAAGTATTTGAAAGACTTGTTGAAAATATTTATCTTGGAAAGTTGTAATCCTATTGGTACACCTATGACAATTGTCCACAAGTTATCTAACAAAGATGACGCACCTATAGTTGAGAAGATGATTTTGTAATAATTTGGTATAGCTCTAATACATGTAAGAATTTTCCCAAGGAAAGAATGAAATTCCAACATCTAGAATCTCAAGAGATAGCACAAGAGAGACAAGATATGATCAAATGAGAATGGATTAATCAAATAATTGGATGAATACATCATAAAAGTTCCTTGTATATAAAGACAATCTAGATAACTAGGAGTCATGCAAGAGATAAGAATAACAACTAAGAACATGTCCACCAAGAGTGGATTATCCTTCATTGGCCATGAATGTGCATGCAACAATGAGAGGATACAACTATAAAGGTGTATCTCATAAAGATATGTAGTAGATGACATGTTCTCAATTGGAGTATGAACTACTATGTTTTCTACATGACAACTCATATGAATATGCAAAATCCTACGTGTCTACATGAAAACTAATATGAATATGCATTATCCTATGTAAACTTAAGTAAAGTGTAAATAGTAAATATTTATTTACACCAACACCCTCTCTTAACTACAACTTAGGATAATGTACTTAAGCTCACCAAAACTAGATAATAATGCAAGATGGGTCCCAAATACTAGGCTATGGTAGGTACCTATGTACAAGATGCAAGTGCAAAAGATAGATGCAATCCAATCTTATAATGTGGAGAAAGAAGAAAAACCACATGGGAAAATTATGCCTCCAAAAAGAGAGTGAAGACCTCATGTGAGGAAAATACCCCCCCATAAGAGAGAAGAAGAGAAAGATAGAAAAAGTAACCTATCCTCAATGTAGAATGTACATCAATGGTAGGTGCTTTAGGATCAATGTAGAAAATGATCCATGAGTGTAGAACAACATTCCTCCCATTAGGAAGGAAAAAAACCAAAGGTGTATCAAAGAATCCTCCCACATGTGTAGAAAGAAACCTCTAAATGTATTAGATGTTTGAAAACTACTAACGTGTCCCCATGTCAGTACTGAAAAATGCCTCCTACAAAGCATGTGCACTATGCGACTCTTCTGAAATAGACAAGTTAGGATCAACTAAGGATGAATGTATAACATGAATCAAAGATGCACACATCTCCTCTAAAGAGAAGGTGACCTCCTCTAACTATTGTATCAAAGTATCGACCATCATGTCAACCTTGAAAGAATGATCAACTAGGGAATGAAGAGGAGGGTCAGAGCATTCCCTCACAAAAATTGAAGGAGGATCATCTTCACCAAAGAGAAGATGAATATCATTAATAATGTCTCCCAAATCTACAATATAGTACTCCACAAACAAACTTGCAATGTTAGTCAAGTAGTCATCCCATGGAACTAAGTCTAGAAGAGGAGTATCCTTCTATATTGAATCACTTCAATCCATGGTTGTGTGACTACAAGAATCATCAAGAAAAATAGTAGATGTAATATTAATAGGATAATTAGTAGCTACAACTAGATTCTTTAAATCATCAAGACTCTCAATATCATAAAAAGTTTGAATCTTCCATAAGGTATGTTCATCATAGGGAATGGTATCTACATCACAAGTGGAAGGAGACAATTTGTAACTAGATCTTGAGGCAATGGAGGAACATGAGGATCTCCAAAGTGCTCCCAAATAATAATCCAATGTCTGCATATGCACTTAATAGCTTCTAGCTTGCTATCAACTTTAGAGAAGAAAGATGGACCAAGGCTATAACAAATCAATCCCCTTATATGCATAATCCTATCACACCAATCTAATTTTTTAAACTTTGACTTGGGATTAAGAATAAGTCAATAAATATCAGGCAAAATTTTTATCCATCTACAATATGTAATGATTCCATTTTCCCATGATGCAAAATTATCCCCAATAAAAAATACAATTGCAAGATGGATTTTCCATTCCATGACTTTACCTATGATGTGCTTGTCTCAAGAAAAAAAATTTAATGCATTCTCCAAAATGTAAAAAAAGAAATAACCCCCCCAACCCCCTACCCACCATGACCCACCCCCACCACCAAAATAGATGCTTTGGCACTTTATACTCAGTGCAAGTACAATTGTCAGTTGTCCAAATGAACCAAAGTGGACTTCTAATTTTGATAATTATAGTAGAAAATATGAAGTTATGTATGACTCAAAAATATAAGACATAAGATGTCTCAAGGATCTAATTAATTAAAGTGCTAAAATAGGCTAAAATTGACCAAATCCTAAAAGTACTATGTCCACTCAAAATTACTCCAAACTCATACTAGATCTAGAAAGTAGACAAAATATTTTCCACTTTAAAAATAATACCTGAATATGTGTCCGTATGAGGTAGAATGAAGCCTTTGAATTTGAAAAATTAGGATTTTTAATTTTTAGAAAATTTCAAAACCAAAGATTACAGGAAACTTGCAACAATGTAAAGAACACAAAATTCTACCCCAAAACAAAACAAAAAATTGTGAAAAAAAAAGCATCTGTATGAGGCAGATATCATTATTTGAAAATCATCTTTGTAATTATTTTTCCTCAATAATCATCATCACACCTATAGAAATTAAATGACTCTATATTTCACCTCAGATGTCAGATTTTGAGGAAACAACAGTTAACTTATTAGTTTTTTAGCCTTCTGAATGTGATATCAATATCTAATTTGCACCAACAAGCTCCAATCTTGACTTGCAAAAAAAATCTCCAATGGTTATGTTATGAAACTCATATGGCTCTAATACCATATAAAAATTTCATATAGCTCTCATACAATGTAAATTTGGAATAGGTCTAGTACCATGTAACAATTTTCCTAAGACGAGAAAATGGAAATATCTAGAAGCTCGAGAGATAGCACAACAAAGACAAGATATGATCAAATTAGAATGGATTAGTCAGATTATTGGATGTATACTATTGAAATATCATTCAAGTTTGTTATTAGTGGAAATTATTATTTAGATTTTGTATGGCTACCAAGCTCAATGAACATTCTATAGTTTTTGCCATGTAATTCATTAGCCACCAAGCTCTACAATTGCTATTGAGTCTTCTAGACTAATTCCACTTTCTACTGAGCATTCCATTGGTTACCAAGGAAATTTAGTTAGTGTGTAGTGCAATAGTTCAAACCAAGTAGAATTAGGTAGTGTGAAGTCTAGCAGTTCAACTCAAGCACTCCAGTGGTTATCGAGCTTTGCAATTTCTACCAAGTTAGCAGCTCATGTGATATAAAGCTAGTGTTTGTTGAGTGATTTAGTTTATGACAAGTAACACAGTATCTACTAAGTCACCAATGCAAACCAAGTTTGAGATTACTTTGAGGTGATTAGTATGGACCAAGCTTCTACTTCTATCGAGTACATAACAATGCCAAGTAATGGTAGTGGATGTCGTGTATCAGAATTTCACTAAGTCAGTCTTTAGAACCTGAGTGTCTTCACATTGGCTAACATTGTAATATTGGTGTTAGCTTGTATATTGGCTAAATTTATAATTTTGTAAATTATATTGGTATATAATATATATCATGTATTGTATCATATCCAATGAAGTATGCAAGATATTGAACATGTAATAATGCAAACATGATCAAGAAGCTGATAAAGTATATATTGAAGGCCATATCAAAAAAGGAGCAGCAGAGAAATATCCATCACAAAAGGTGATTAGTACTTCAAAGAATCTCTATCAAAAAATTAGTTGTATGTTAGTGATCAACTATTTCATTATAACAGGTGAATACGCCTAAATCCCTTCACAAGGTAAACTTAACAATCTTTCTAAAATCTTTTAATAGAGTGCATACTTTATTGTGTGTTTGTAAATCATTCAACAAGATGGACTTGGAAATCCTAATTGCTCCTAATAGGGAAGATCATCAAAAGTGATCATTGTAAGCCTTAATAGGCCAACTTTATGCTACAGTATTGAAGTTTTACAGGTGTCATCCCCACCCTAGTTTTAGTTTTTATTTGGAAAGTTTATGGGTCACTATTATGAATGTTTTATGTTTTTAGTTTATCATGCATTCAATTAGATCAATAAATGATAATTGGTATATTACTATAGAGTTCTAAATTTGATAAGGTTTTAAAGGTTATTGCTTCACCCCTCCCCTCTTAGTAACCTAGCTTACTCTTGAATATTTTGAATAGGATACATCATAAAAGTGCCTTGTATATATAGGCAATCAAGATGACTAGGATTCATGGAAGAAAGAAGAATAAAAATTAAGCACATGTCCACCAAGAGTGAATTATCCTCCATTGTGCATGAACATGTGTGCAACAATGAGAGGATAAGAATGTAAAGGTGTATCTCACAAAGAGATGGAGTAGAAAATATGTGCTCAATTGGAATGCAAACTACTATGTTGTCTACATGAAAAATCATATGAATATGTAAACTCTTAGGTGTCTACATGACAACTAATATGAATATGCATTATCTTAAGAAAACTTGAGTAATTTGTAAATAGCAAATATTTATTTACACAAATAGAAGTTCATATCAATGATTGGACATTTACAATATCTGACTCACACTAGACCAGACATAGCTAATGCAATTAGTATAAAATAAAAATTTCAAGAAGATCATAGAGAAGTGCACTATACAATAGTTTAGAGGATATTCAGATATTTGAAAGGTACACCTAATTTTGGTTTGTGGTATGATAGATCCAAAGATTTTACTTTGTATGCATATACTAATGCAGATTGGGTAGGTAGTATGAATGATAGAAAAAACACTAGTGGTGGAGCATTTTTCCTTAGAGGAAGATTGATTTCTTCACTAAGAAAAAAAAAGACTATATCTCACAGAGTATAGCAGAAGCAGAGTATGTTGCAGCAACAATTTTTTTTTAATTATATCATGTAGATGAAACAAATATTGAAGGACATTTGTGGGATAGAGTTTTCAAAACCTATCATGATCATACATTGTGATAAAATGAGAATAGTAAGTATGTCTACCTAAATCTTGTGTTACATTTTAAGACTAAGAATATAACCATTAAGTTTCATTGTTTGAGAGAGAAAGTTTTAAAGAAAGAAATTAGATTGGAATATGTTAGCACAAAATAATAGATTGCAGATATTTTTGCAAATCTCTTACCTAAGGATACATTTGAATATTTATAAGGGGTACTTGGGGTTATGCCCCTACTTACTTCTGAATAGATGATGTGGAAAGTGCATTAGTCTAGCGGCACAAAGCACTATTATTTATATGGACTAAGTGATGATGTTTCCTACATCAGGGGTATCTATGATAAGTGGAGTGATTAAGGAATATTGATAGTTGGTATAGAATAGTGTCTTTGGACACTTGATCTGGTAGAAGACTTTGAGAAGATGATTTACATAATGAAGCATTTTTCATTGATTTCAATGGGGGATTGTACTGTACATGAAAGATATCCTCTGACATAATGGGGAGAAATTGTGTACATGAAACAAATATCCTCTAGCATATTTAGGGAGATGAAAACATGAGAGAGAAAGTGTAGATAAAGTATTTGGGAAATGTATGCATTGTTCATAAGGAGATTGAAGTAAATAAGGAGAAGTACATTGAGTTACATCAATAGGGGAAAAGTGTGAATGATTGATTTCCATCCATGACTAAGAATGGAGATTTGTTCCAATGAGTTAGAAGGTGAACAATTGATGTTAATCCTAAGAATGAGGAAGCACATATGAAAAAATATTCATGTGAGTTTTAAATTTGATTGATGAACAACAAAAATAGTACCAAAGATGGATTTTGTATTCTTGGAGATTAGATGTTTTTCATCTATGTTGCCATCAATGTCAAAGGAGGAGATTATTAGAATATATGCTAATGGTGTTCCTTTGTGGGAGTATCCTAAAAATTCAAGAGATGATTACCATGATTGACATGTTGCAACTATGGCTATGTTTGTCATTGATGTCAACAATAGTATTATTTTTGTAAAGACTAGTAGAGTAGCAGATAGAGAACAAGGTTTTATGTACAATGTATTGATGATGAGGTCAAGTGTAATTGAGGATTTGTGTTAGGATTAAACTATGGACATAAAATAACAATTACATGAAAATATAACCAATAACAAAAAATAATAGATTGCACAAAAAAGAACACAAGGCACCAAGATTTAACTTGGTTCACCCAATCCCTGAGCTACATCTACCAAGCAACAAGTTCAATATTATTACAATCTAGTGATTATAACCTGATTACAATCCATAGTCCCTTACAACTCAATACCATTGCAAGAGCCAATTTCACATCACAACTATGAAACAACCCCTAACCCTAAGCCCTTTTGTACAATTATTAAACCACTTTAGGGTTATAAAATGTCAGCTCTAAATCTCAATAAAATAGGACCTAATAAAAAAGGACCCAACTTTTTTAAAAGAATTTATGAAGTATATACAGTACTTTCCTAATCAGTCACCATAAACTAACAATCTCCCACTTGAGGACTAATCAACCTCCACACTAAACAAAAATCACCCACTTGGAGACTGATCCTATAACTAAACCACTACTCCATGGGGCCTGCACTGGATTAAACCACTCTAGACTCTATTGTTCTTTTATTCATGTTCAGTCTAGAAGACCAACCAAAGCTAAAGAGGATTTTAGCTTCTCCCTTGTTACTACATTTTTTAACATATCTGCTAGATTTTCATTTATATGTATCTTCTCTAGCTTTAACTATCCATCCTTCAAAACTAATTGAATGAAATGGTACCACAACTATATGTGTTTGGTCTTTGAATGTAGATCTAAATTCTTTGCAAGATGAATGGCACTCTGACTATCTATGAAAAACTAATTATCCTTTTGAGGATGTCCCAATTCTTCTAAGAATAATTGAAGCCATATCATCTCCTTGGTTTCCTTTGTAGTAGCAACATACTCTACCTCTATAGTGGATAGAGCATTAATCTTCTGTAACCTAGAAACTCAACTCATGGCTGCCCCACCAATAGTAAAGACATAACCTATAGTACTTCACTTGGTATCAATATCTCTTGCCAAATCTAAGTCAACATAGGCCTATAAATTAGTAGTAGAGTTGCCAAAGTGTAGACAATTATTAGATGTTCCTCTCAAATATCTGAGAATCCATTTGACTGCATTCCAATGCTCAATTTGTAGATGAATCATATACTTCCTAATGACTCCCACTGCATATAGCCTATTACATACCATGGCATACATCAAGCTTCCCACAGCTGAAGAATAGAATACCTTGGACATCTTATTCTCCTCTTCTTGTGTCTTGGGACACATCTCCTTAGTCAACTTCAAATGAATAGGTAAAGGTGTACAAACAACTTTAGCATTCTCCATAGAGAAATTTTGCAACACCTTCTCTAAATAATAAGCTTGAGATAGCATCAATGTTCTATTCATCCTATCTCTACAAATCTTCATATCAAAGATTTGTTTGGCTGCCCTCAAATCCTTCATAAAAAATGCATGTACTAACTAGCATTTTAACCCTTTAATATGATCCATGTTAGACCCAACTACAAGCATATCATCAACATTTAAACATAAAATAATGTAGTTATCATCATCCAACCTCTTAAAATAAACACAATAATCTAAATGACACCTATTATAGGTATGCTCATACATAAAACTGTCAAATTTTAGAAACCATTGCCAAGGTGCTTGCTTCAAGCCATATAAACTTTTCTTCAATTTGCACACTAAGTTCTCCTTACCTTTGACCTCAAATCCCCATGGTTGAGCCATATATATTTCTTCATCCAAATCACCATGAAGGATGGTTATTTTAACATCATGCTACTCTAAATGTAAATCTTTTGTAGCCACAAGACTTAAAATAGTATGGATAGAAGAAATCTTAGCAACATGAGAAAATATCTCATCAAAATCAATTCCCTTTTTCTGTACAAATCCTTTCACAACTAACTTGGCTTTAAATCTTTTCTTACCTCCCTCTTCTTCTTTCAACCTATAAACCCACTTATTCTATAAATCCTTTTTACTTGTAGGCAACTTGCAAAATCCCCATGTCTTATTCTTCAACAAAGAGTCAATTTCATCTTTCATTGCCGACTCCCATTGAATCTTAGTATCCACCTGCATAGCTTCATCATAACACTTAGGTTCACCAATAGCAGTAAGTAAAATTGAATACAAAGAGGGAGAAAATCTTTCTGGAGCTCTAATTTTCCTTTATGACCATCTCACATTCACTGGTGTGTGTGGTATTTGATGTTGTTGTTGCACATCACGATGAATGGCTGGAACATCATCTTTTGGAGTATCATCCAACACTACATAATCATCTTCTTTCTTCTCATGTTGCTACAATAGATCTTTGTACAACACTTTCTCATTGATTATGACATCCCTTCTTTTTACAATTTTATGATTTTCAAAATCCCAAAGCCTATAACCAAATTCATTAATGCCATATCCAAAAAATACACATTTCTTTGACTTAGCTTTCAGCTTAGTTCTATTTTCAGAATCTATGTGAGCAAAAGCTTCACAATTGAAGGTCTTGAGAAAAGAATAACTCACCTTCTTACCAATCCATGCTTCCTCTGGAATACTAGAACCTAAAGGAGTAGAGGGACCTCTATTAATAAAATATATATTAGTATTGATAGCCTCTTCCCACATGTGTAATGGAAACCCAACATGCAACCCCATGCTCCTTGCACTCCATTATAGTCTTGTTCATGCATTTAGCCACTCCATTTTCTTGTGGAGTCCTTGGAATAGTTTACTATCTATGAATACCATTAGTGGAGAAATAATCTTCAAATTCATAACTGCAACACTCACCACTATTACCAAATTTGAGGCATTTTAATTTCTTACCAGTCATATTTTCAACCAAGTATTTCCAATTTTTAAAAGTTTGAAAGACATCATATTTCTATCTAAGGAAATAAACCCATACTTTTCTAGTTTCATCAACAATAAATGTAACATAATAATGAGAGCCTCCAAGGGAAGATACTTGAGCCTATCCCCATACATCAGTATGTGCAAGCTCTAATTTCTCCTTTTTGTTTTCCTTCCCAGTTTTGACAAAACTCACTCTCTTTTATTTTTCATACATGCAACTTTCACAAAAACCCATATTGACACATTTTAGACCTGGAAAAGCTTTCTTTGAATGAAGTACTTTTATACCTTTCTCACTCATGTGCCCAAGTCTATTGTGACATAATGCTATATCAAAATCTACAACAACTATTTTTTGTCCAAGCTCAATTGTAGCAATTGTTCCTAAACATTCATTTTCCTCTGAAACAATTAAAGTAGAAGGAACAATATGACCTATACAAAGATATAAGGTGCCTACTTTCATGCCTTTTCTACTAAAAGGGAACCTTTTGAAAAAATCCAATTTTTATCATTAAAAATATCTACACAACCCTCATCATCAAGTTGCCCTACTAAAATTAAATTCCTTCTCAGCCTTGGAACATTTCTTACCTCATGTAGTAGCCAATGATTCCCATTCTACAACTTAATCTTAATTTTTCCCTTGCCAACAATATGATAAGGTTTATTATCCCCCAAATGAACAAGCCCAAAATCCCCTAGGACATAATGAATAAATAATGTCTATGAGGTGTAGCATGGAATGAAGCACTAGAATCTAAACCCATGAGTCATCAACACTTTCCAAAGATAGAAGCAAAGCATCCTCATTAGATTTTTTACTTGCCACATTTGCCTCCTTGTCCCCATCTAGTTTATCTCCTTCATTTTTCTTTCAATTCAAACAATATTTCTTTTTGTGCCCTAGTTTCCCATAGTACTAGTAGTCATTTGGTCCTCTCAATTGAGACCTCCTTCCTTTTGACTTTCCTCTTGATTTCCCATATTTTTGAAATTACTTCCTCTCTCAATCATTTTGCCCCTACTTTGCACATTCAAAGAACTTCTTGATGTAGATCCACCTAAGGATTTCCTACAAGTTTTCTCACTCAAAATAACACCAATCACATCATCATATTTTAGGGTACTATATCAAGGAACAAAATTACTCACAACCATTACCAAACCATTCTAGCTTTCAGGAAAAGAACACAAAATGAAGAGAGCCCTAATTTCTTCATCAAAATTGACACTCATAGAAGATAAATGACTAGTAATAGTATTAAAATCATTTAAATTATCTTTAATAGATCCATCTTCTACCATTTTCATATTAAATAAATGCTTCATGAGAAACATCTTGTTTGAAGTGAAGGGCTTTTCATATAGTGTCACTAGGGTTTTCATAAAATATTTGTTGTCTTTGCTTTTGTAATATTAAATGCCACTGATGGTGTCAAGAATAATTGAATGCTTCTAAGGGCCTTTCTGTCTTAAAGATCCCATTCATCATTTGACATAGATCCCTAATTCTTGGCTTTTCCTTCTAACGGCTTCCATAAATCCTTTTGATAAAGATAGTCTTCCATTTTCATCTTCCATAACTAAAAGTTTTGCCCATTAAACATATCAACCCTCAATTTACCCTCATCTGCCATTGCTCCCATTTGACCATGAGACTCCCACTCAACCATGAGACTTTTCTGTAGAGCATAAGTAAAAAACAACCTCGCTCTTATACCACTTCTTAGGATTAAACCACAGACAGAAAATAACAATTACATCAAAATAAAACCAATAATAGAAAATAATAGATCACATAGAAAAGAACACAAGGCACCATGATTTAATGTGCTTCACCTAATCCCTAGGCTATGTCCACCAACCAACAAGTTCGATATTATTATGATCTAGTGATTATAACTTGATTACAAGTTGTAATCCCTTACAACTCAATACCACTACAAGAACCAGTTTTGCATCACAATTATGAAACAACCCCTAACCCTAAGCCCTTTTATGCAAGTATTAAACTACTTTAGGGTTACAACATGTTGGACCAAAATCCTGATAATATAGGGCCCAAAAAAATATGACACAATTTTTTTTGAATAATTTATGAAGTATGTACAGTACTTTCCTAATCAGTCACCACAAACTAACAATATGTTCTACATTGTGTCCTCATGATGTGGACAAGTTCATGTATAGAGTGTCAAAGACATATGAATTTCATTCAATAATTACATAGAATAGTGTGAAGACAGAGCACTTGATAATACTAGTAGATTTTGACCCATTTTTTGACAAATATTGGTCAAAATTTTGACCCAACTTGGTCGAATTAGAGACCAAGTGGTGCGTCTCAATTTTTGTTGTCAAAATATTGATGAAGCCTTCAACTGGTTAGATTTTTGACCAAAACTTGGTCAAAGTAAGTTGCATTTGGTAGGAGCATTATTGGTGGCCATTGGTCAAAATTTTGAACAAACTATGTCAAAATGGCCACCAAAGTGTGGTCAAAATTTTGACCAATTCTGGTCTTTTAATGACTAGGAAACCATACTCATGACCAAAGAATTAGTTGAAATTTCAACCAATATTAGTTGAAATGGACACCAAGCTATGGTCAAAAGTTTGACCAATTCTAGTTTATCACCAACTATGATGCCATACTCATGACCAAAGAATTGGTTGAAAGATTGACTAATTCTTGTCTATCACCTACTACAATGTCATATTCATAACCAAAGAATTGGTCAAAATTTTGACTAATATTTGGTGGAAATGTTGACCAAGATTGGTTGAAATTTTGACCAATTTGATTTGTTTAAAAAAATATAGTAATAATCCAATGCTATCCAAAAGAAGCCTTATAGATTATATTTGACTAGTTTTATGGATTATAAATGTGCATTTTTACAATTTTTTCACAATAACATTAGTGTGATTTATACAAATAATTGATTCTTGATATTTCAGTGATTAAATTGTTTCTAGGGGTGACTAAAGATATATCATGTTTCTTGTGAATTTTGTGTGATATTTTCATCTATGGTTAAATGAGTCTATTTGAACAAATATATAAAGTATTTATGGAGAGTAATTCGTTTAGTTTCAATCTTTTAACACCTTTTATGACACTAAACACAATGGGAGACTAGAAAGGATTTTGCATATAATAGAAGTTTGAATTATCTATGTGGGGATAGAAAAGAGTAAATAACATATAAAGAAAGAACAATGCACATATTGTTTCATCTTAAATAATGAAGTATATTGAGATGTGACTTTTTTAAAAAGGTAGATTGAAGGTCATCATCAACATTAATTTTTTTAACATAACCTTTCAATATTTTGCTCTTGATTTTTTCTTGGTAAGAATTAAATTTAAATCTAGATAAAAATCCATTTGCATTGTGGTTCATATCTCCTAGGCCTTTTTTTATGCCTTTCAACTCCCTTGCATTATCCTCATAGTTACTAGCATATAGGTCAAGTTTTGAATCTCAACATGAGAATAGATTATCTTAGTTCTTATATATAGTAAAAGTACTTAACATAAATTACAAGTCATAAACATGCATTAAAAACATGCAATTGTGTCTCAGAAACTTGATTTAGGTTTTCTCATGACTATGTGTTTAGCAGGCCTTAAGATCTAACCAATAAGTCATCCTTCTATGTTAATAGGCACATATTGTAGTCAAGTTTGTAGGACTTGATTGCAAGCTTTTTAAGCATCTTCATATGTCATCAGGTTAAGTCTTGCATCCCTAAAATCTAGTCTTCAAGACCTAATTACAAATCAGCCTCTTAACACAATCATAGTTAATTATTTGAGACTTGACTACACAACATGTATTTTTTACAACTTATAATGTAGCTCTAGGACCCAATTATATATTGTATCTCTTCTACACTTGAAATGAAGTGTTTAGGGTATTATTTCTTATCTCCTTTCTAGAAACTTGTAGGAAATTATTGAAGATTCAACTACATACTATCTACAATACATTCTTGTAACTAAGTTAGTGAGACCCAATTACATAGTAACACTGCAAATTTTTTATCTTCATCTGTGAGCTCTACATTTAATTATGTGTCATGTATTTTTTGCTTAATATCCTTTGTTTTGCATGTATGATATGATTAAACCAAAAAAATTGCCACATTATATTAAAAATTTTATATGAAATTCCATTTATGCTACTTACAAGTTGAGACTAGAGATTGATATAGCCACCAGAGCCAAGTTTGTGTTGGCCAACCTTTTCTAGTCTCATTTTTGTAGCCACTAATGTGTTATGAAATTTATGAATACTTTGAAACATGTTAGATTATATAAATATCACTAATTATTGCATGATTACATTCTACTTAATACTATCATGACATACCTTCTTTTTTCCTCTTTTGGTAGATTTCTTTTTATCACCTAGTCTTTTCTCTTTTGCATGTTTTATTATTTCATTCAACTCCATGGTGGAATCATAGGAGGATTGTCATACTTTGGGTTATCTTTTAGACCCCTTCTATATTGGTCTCTCATAGTCTCTATATGTCTTGATGCTCTTTTGAAAAGTGGGTCAATGTCAAAAATGTTTTTTCCAAAAATATCCTCAAAAGATGTAATGAGCAGATTTTTTAACTGAGGACCCTAGTCATTCCAACTTTTTTGAGAAAGATTTTGTTAGATCAATAAATTTAATATAGTATAATAAATTGAACAAAAAAAAATTGTATCAATGATATGAAACTATGTACCTTTTACATATATTGGGTCGAAATAGCCTCAATGTCATATCAAAAAGATGATCCAAGAAAACATTATTTCCTACAAAAATGTCATGGGATTATTAGTCCAAAATGTGTTATGTATAACTAAAATACAATTACACTATAAATAATAACAATTTTAAAGCCCCTGGAAGATTTTGTAGTTTTAATGAAAACTATAGTTTTCTTGTTCAACAACAATGTTCCCATTAATGAGCCAGTACTAGTCACATGGACTACTCCACAAAATGGGCCAGCTTTAGTAATACTAGTCTATGTTGGTTTATCAACTAAAGATCTATATATTAGTACAAAAAATAGGTACATGAGTATAAAATCCAACGAAAAAAAAAAATGCATGATTAGAACATTAAAAAGTATACCAAATTTTTTTTTTTACAAGTTATACTGGGCATTGTCAAGGATGTTTGCATGCTCCTTATTGCTAACAATGCAACTAGAATATCAGAGTGATGAACAAAGGAGACATCTGCACTTCATCATGAGATAAAGAATACAACATTCTTAAAAAAGACATTTGTAATGGATAAAGATAAAATGGGATACTAGCTAGAAGCATCCAAAAAATAAGTTAAGTGGTATAATGTTGATGAAAAAAAATAATGTTGCACCAGTTTCACATTCAACATTAGATATACTATTTCACCACTAAGTAGGACAGGCTAAAAAATCAAACATATAAACCCATAATAGTCATAAGGTTACTAACACAAACAAAAGGATTGGGTTAGTTAAGATGGATCAATTTGTTTTTAACTACATTCAAAATGGTCCATCTATTGATGCCAACACACATAATCAACCTTGCTCATGTACCTAACTTATGAAACACATTAATGCATTAAATAACTTTTGTTTGTCTTAACATATTTTTTATACCTACCTCTAATATTACTTTTATATTAGAATTTTAAACTTTTATGAGGCATCTTATACCTCTAATATTACTTCTATATTATAATTACAAACTTTGATGAGACATATTAAACCTCTATTTCTTTACTTATGGTCACTTACAATATTGTTGAAATCATATTAGATATATTCAAATTCTAAGCAATTCAAATTTAGGTCATTTGACTCTATTAATTGTAAGTCTAAATGAATTATTTTATTAAAATTAATAGAATAGGTGAAGTGATGTTTTTCAAAAAATAAAAAATAAAAATTGATTGTTCTTGCAATAGCAATCTAGATTTATCTAGAATTTGTTAAGATGTGTACATTATTCTTGTGATTTTTGAAGTATACTCTAAAGATGGTTGAAAGAAGATAATATGTGATATGATATGAATTTCACAAGTTTAACATCTATTTTAAAATAGTGGGATTTTTTAATCAGTGAATCCTAAATTAAGATAATTATATTCTTTTGAAAATGGAGTATTCAGATAGTGATTCTTTAATCCTCTTTTTATTCCATGTGAATCTTGTCTTTAGAAAATAAAAAATACCATGAACCAACAGCCATGAATGTCTAATTAAATATCATACTTTGCTGAGGAACTAGAATACGCAAGGCATATTACAATGTTTGGAAACCTTATGTCTAATTTAGTATATTATCATTGATTTAACTAGAGTACTCTTTTTGTTACATGGATCTATTAACAATAAATAAGTTCTTAGTTGAGCTCAGTGGTCATAACACTCTCACCTTCCATTTTTAGTCACAACCTAAACTAGTTTAAATATAGAGAAAGTTGTAAAGAGAAAGTTTTACTTACATGAAGGTTGTGAGCTACAACTCTCACCATGTTCGCCAAGCAGTCTCATAGGTGTCACAAATTGTTGTAGAAGAACACATAATATTTTAGATCATGATCCATAGGATACTATAAAATATAAACATCTATTGAACTTCTATTGTTGCTTTAGATAAATTAATTCCTCCATTCAAAGATTTGACTCTACAGACCAATTCTTGTTTTGGTCCTTCTATCTCCTCATTTGTGACATTCTTGATGATAATGTTAAGAATTTTATTACTATATCTTTGTATGAGTTGTTGGGCCATGAACATGGGGCTAAAACTAAGGGCAATGCAATCTAGAAATGATGCATGTGTTTTAGATCACATTTGATCTACTATCATTTTAACATTGCAAATTACTATTTGGTAGCCCTACATGTTGGATACAATTATCCAATTGTGTGTTGTCTTTGATGTTACACAAATGTCATACCAGTTATTTGTCAACATTTATTGAGCTTAGTTGGTTTGCAAGATGATTTTTAGTGTCTACCAAGCATTCCTAGTCATTAGCTTACACAGATAGTGTCTACCAAGTTCACTCAGTCGTCGAAGGAAAATATAATAAAAGATAATTTTTACTAAGCTCTCGAGGTTAGTGAAGGAAAGCTAGTGTTCACTGAGTTCACTTGGTAACCAAAGAATTTTGTAGGATTCACAGTGTTAACCGAGCTTTTGATTGTTAACTCAGAAAATCATTTCTAGAATAGTGTTTACCGAGCAGGGTTGACCAATGAAGGAATTTCTTGATTTATGAATTAAGGCTTAAATGTTTTTAGTATTATTTCCAACTGACTATGGTAATGAGTATAGATTATTGTAACTTATAATTGGGATAACTTCATAATCTGAATGGTATATATGAAAGGTCAATTTGTGAATTCAAACTATGGAATTGATATGAAAGAAAAATGAATGTGAAGGTGAACTGATTATTTGTGAAGAAAATTTTGAAGGATGGTCAAATATCCTTGAGGAGTAGTAAAGCAATATTTGATGAAGGAGGATCTAATAGTGCAAAAAATACATCCGTAATCAGGGATTTCATTTGCATCTCATTTAGGTCATTTCATTGTTATTTTCTAATCATTGTAGTAGTGATTCTAAAATTTCTTAACTGAGTTGGTCTAACAGCCATTTTGTAAACCCTCTAACATTGTGACATTTCTATTCAATTATTCTAAAGACCTCTAACAAGGAAACTCCTAACAAGGTGATTAAATCCTCTATCAAGGTCACACCTAACAATGTGTTTTGTAACCTTTAATAGGGTTGGCTCCTAATAAGGCTTACTTCAAAAGAGTGAAAATCAATAGCTCATTACATTGGTGGTTTTTCCCATAGTGGGTTTCCACATGATATCTAGTGTCTTATGTGTTCATGCTATTTCTCTTATGGTTGCAAGTTATTTTATGCACGTTAAAGTTCACATTCATTTCATTTACTGAGTTACATCAATTTTATGAATGTTTATTGAGTGATAGTAGTAAATAATTTATTGGACATCTAAGGGATCTATGGATTTATTTTTGTGGTAACTAATTCAAACCAACCCCCCCCCCCCCCCCACCCACCAAATTACTCCATCTAAATTTCCAACAATTGGTATCAAAGGTCTTGGTGCTTGGAGGAAAGGTTTCAAGGACCTAAGATAAATATTAGGATGTCTTACAAGAAAGAAATTTCAAGGCTTAATAGGGACAAGTTTTTAGCATGGAAGAGACTCATGAGACTTCATCTGGCTTCCATTAGTGATACAAGATTGAAGTACCTTGATGCAAAATATGTAGAACTTACTAGCGCATTATCTATGGATGACATTGTTGAGAAGAAGACTCATAATAACATGATGATAGATATTGCATTTCCCCTAAACTATGAAGAATTTGATGAAATCAAGGACTGTAAGACTGCACATGCAATGTGTAACAAGCTAAAGAAAATCTATGGAGATGATGACAATGTGAGGAGAGCCAAAGTAGAAAACCTAAGAGGATAGTTTGATGAAATGAGAATGAGAGAAGATGAAAACATTTCCAAATACGTTGAAAGGATCAAAGTAAGTATTAGCACAATCAAAGCCTCTAGAGGAGATATCAAAGAAGAGATAGTTATAAGTAAAGTTCTTAGAACATTACTTCCAATTTATGCAATCAAAGTATCTACAATTCAACAAAGGAGATGTGAAGAAAATCACAAGATACATATGGATGCCATAGTGGGAAGACTAGTAGCATTTGAACTAGATAATTTTGATAATTATGTTCCATCCTCAAAGAACATTGAATCTATATTTGAAGCCAAGCTTTCAGTCAAGGAGAAAGGCAAGAAGATTAAGGACATTCAATTAGATAGTGAAGAAGAATTAGAAGAAAGTTCTAACAATGATCTTGAAGTTGTTGAAGAATTTGCAAAGAAATATTCAAGAAGTAAAAGAAAATACAAAGGTAAAGTTCTTTTAATCTATTTTTCATGTGAAGAAATAGGTCATATTGTAGCTAGGTTCCCAAACAAGAAAAACAGGGATGAGAAGAAAGGTCACAAGTGCAATGACAAGAAAAACTTCAAAAGTCACAAATCTTTCAAGATAAAGGTAAGAAGACATGCTTTATGGTTAAAGATTCTAAAGATTTAGATAGAAGTGAAGATGAATTTGATAATGATGAAGAAGAAGATGAGATGGCACTCATATCTAATGTGAGAAAAAATGATATATGGATTATAGATAGTGGTTGTTCACATCATATGATTGGTGATAAAGAAAAATTTGAAAACTTTGAAGACTATGATGGTCATAGTGTAAGGTTTGGTAATAATGAACCTTGTTGTATAAAAGGAAGAGGCAAAATTTCTTTAACCAAAGAAGTTGTATGTGATAATGTATATTGGGTTGAAGGACTAAAACACAATCTATTGAGTGTAGCATAGCTGATTAACGATGGATTCAACATGGAATTCATGCATCGCAAAGAAAGACTACTAGATGAAAAAGGAAAGCTGATTGGGTAAAGAAAACAAATAAAAGGTAACTTGTTTTATCTTGATCTTGGTGAATGCTCATGTTTTATTGCTCAAGTTTAAGAAAGTTGGTTATGGCATAAAAAGTTTTTTCATGTAAACTTTGACATGGTAAATATAAGAAAATTTAGGAAAGTAAGGAGAATTCCTAAATTGAAGAAACCTGATGTTGGTCTATGCAAGAATTGTCAGATTGGTAAGATGGGAAAGACTAGTTTTAAAAGTAAAAACTATCAATATGAAGATATTTTGGAAATTGTGCATACTAATTTATGTGTACCCATTGGAGTAGAAAGTTATACTAGAGAAAAATTATTTCTTTGTTTTTTGATGACTACTCTAGAATGATGACCATTATGTACTTAAGAGAGAAGTTAGAGGCATTTGAAAAGTTTAAATGGTATCTAGCAAGAGTTGAAAAGTGAATAGGAAAGAAACTAAAATGCTTGAGATCAGAAAAAGGTGGTGAATTCATTTCCAATGAGTTCAATAAATTTTGCATTGAAAGAGGAATCAAAAGATAGGCATCATCTCCTAGAACTCTCGAGAAAAATGGAATAGCTAGATCCATCATGGATTGTGTAAGAAATTTGATAATAAAAAATGACATTGTTATCAAATAATGGAAGGAAGCTATCAGCACTATAGTTCATACCTTAAACTGAGTACAATTAAAAAATGACACATTCAAAACCCCTTATGAGTTATGGTATGGCTATAAACCTAATGTAAGCTATCTTAAAGTATTTGGAAATAAATGTTACATTCTAAAAGAATGTAGACAAAGAAAATTTGATGCTAAAGGTGATGAAGGAATATTCTTAGGTTATTCTTCCAAAAGAAAGGCATATAGATGTTTTAATTTGTCTACTCATAAAGTTATAGAAAGTGTACATGTGAAATTTGATGAGTTTTCAAAAAAGACAGAAGGAGAAAGCAAGAAAGAACCTGAAGATTACAAAAGATTTGTTTTTATTGACAAAAGGCTAGACATATCTATCAACAAAAGGACTTTATCTACCAAGCGCAACATAGCTACCGAGTTGAGAATAGTTCAAACAAAGTCACAAGGACTTGAGTCACAACCTAAAGCTATCAAGCCAATAGCTACCAAGCCTGAGCAACTAAAAATTGAAGTTGAATCTCAAGAAGATAACAATTCAATTTGCAAGGAGCTAGTGCTAGCCAAATATGTCAGGAGGAATCATACACCAAATTAGATCATTGGAGACAAATCAGAAGGTACCATGACAAAAAGTAAGCTAAAAGGTACTTGTTTACTTGATAATTTTTAACTTAAAAGTGTCAAAGATGAATTGGAAAATAAAAGTTGGATTGAGGCTATGAATGAAGAGATAGAGAAAATAGAAAAGAAAAAAACTTGGACTCTTGTACCTAGGCCTAAAAAAAAAAAGTGATTAGAACTAAATGGGTATTCAAGAATAAATTGAATGAATATTGAAAAGTATCAAGGAATAGAGATAGATAGGTATGCAAAGGATATTCTCAAGAAGAAGGTGTAGATTATGGAGAGACTTTTGTTCCTATTGCAAGATTGGAAGGTGTCAGGACACTACTTGCATATGCAACACACAAAGGATTTAAAGTTTATTAGATGGATCTGACGTCTACATTTCTCAATGGTATTCTTGATGATGAAGTCTACATTGATTAACCTAAAGGTTTTATTGAATAAAACAAGAAGGACATGATCTGCAAGTTACACAATGCATTGTATGGTCTGAAACAAGCTCCTAGAGTATGGTATGAAAGATTGCATAACTACCTTATTTAGATTGGTTTTCAAAGAACTAATGATAGCAATAGTTTGTACATCAAGCAAGAATCAGAGAACAAAATTGTTTTGGTAGAAATATTTGTGGATAATACTTTGTTTATAGGGAATGATGATGAATGTAAAGAATTCTTAGAGAAAATGAACAAAGAATTTGAAATGTCTATGTTTGGAGAGATTAAATTTTTTATTGGTCTTCAAATTCAGCAGAGCAAGAATGGTATCTACATCACTCAATCAAAATATATCAAGATGATACTCAAGAAATTTGGTATGGAAGATTCTAAACTACTTGGAACTCCCATGTGTACAGGACTAAAGGTTACAAAGTATGATGATTCAAAAGAGGTAGATTTGACTTTATATAGATCAATGATTGGAAAATTGCAATATGTTGTTCATACAAGGCTTGACATTGCTTTAGCAGTAGGTATAGTAGCAAGATTCTTAGCTAAACCTAGAGAAAATCATATGATGACAGTAAAGAGGATCCTAAGATACTTGAAAGGAACTGAAGATTATAGATAGTGGTATAAACCTGGAGGAAACCTAGATTTGAAAGTGTTTACTAATGTTGATTGGGCAGAAAACATTGTTGATAGAAAGAGTAAAAGTTGAGGTGCATTCTTTCTTGGTAAAAGATTGGTATCTTGGACAAGTAAAAAGAAAAATTGCACATCCCAATCAACAACAGAGGTAGGGTATGTTGTAGTAGCAGTTAACTATTCTAACATTGTTTGGCTTAAACAATTTTTGGAAGACATGAAGGTAGAGATCAAGGAACTAGCTATCATGTTCTATGATAACACAAGTGCAGTTAAAATTTCAAAATATCCAGTGATGCATTCCAAAACTAAGCATATTGCTAAAAAGGACCACTTTGTCAAAGAATTGGTGTAGGACAAGGAAATTAGATTGGTATATGTCCATACAAAGGAATAGATTGCTGACATAATCACAAAGCCACTACCTAACGATGCATTCTTGTATCTAAGAGGTAAGTTAGGGGTCATTCACCTATCCAAAGCTCACTAAAATAAAATTTTAGTGATGCATCAATAGAAACTGAGTTGAAAATCTATTAGTTGATGCAGCATAGTCAAGGAAATATTGTTAGAATTATTTAGAGTAACTGAGGGGGGGTCAATCAGTTATCCAACATTGAATGATGTCCAATAAAACTTTTTTTACAAATCCTTAATGGCACATAACTAAAATTATCATGCATGCAATTAAAAATTAAACAACCATGAAAAGTAAAAATGCATCGTGCCATAACACTAAGGATTTGATAACCCAAAAACCCTCCCAGAATAAGAAGGTAAAACTAGAGTGGGGATGATACCCATAAAATAACTGCGCAATTGATTTCAACCACTTCTAATGGTTTTCCCTCTTAAAGGCTTGCCCTATTAAAGGCTACAACACATTGCTAAATGTGACATTGTTAAAGGATTTAAAAACATTCAACTTGGAATGTCACACTATTAAAGGTTTTACATAGAGCTATTAGGCTCACCCAAGTCCATGGGATTTTTAGTCACCTTCTCAAAAGAATATTTCATCCCTCTCTAAGGATCTCCTATCCTCCTCCTAAGGATATCTTTATCCTTCTCTTGAGGATCTCTTTATCCTTCTCTTGGGAATCTTCTTTTCTTTTCCTGAGGCTTTATCCACCTAGCCATTAAGCTAACCTAGAAATGTAGGGTTTCCAATATCTAATACAACGGTAAGAAAGTATTAGAAGGGTTTTGACCTGATACAGATTGCAACCCTAATTGTGCAGATTTTTGATCACTCTTCAATTCCTTTCTTTGCTTGGCTTCTCTTCTTTGCAGTGCTAACATCTTGTTCACCCTTCAATATTTGTCTCCTTGAGTTCTTCCACTTGTTGTGCCAATGCAATCTCTAGTCACTTGATCAATTCAGAGTCTTAATGCTCTGTTCTTACTCCTCTTGGCTTCTTACACTTATGACCAGCTCCCTCTCATGCATGCACACTTGATCTCTAACTTGTAACTCCTTATAAAGAAGTTATGTTCTTCATTTCCCGCTCAAATCTTAATTTTTTCTTAAGAAAATGGTATTGTTTTTCCCTCCAAATTGTTTCTCCTAGACACTTCATGATAAATCCATTAGCATTTTCCAAAAAAACATTTTACATAGTGTTCTGTGCCACAAGCTCATCATTCTCATCTCTTATCTAGTTCACAACATTCTAGATAACTACCATGTCAGCTTAGATCTGGTGAATCTTCAACTTTTGAAAATAATGTAGCAACTCGGCATCATTGATTTACTAATGCTCAACACCTTCTATGTTACTTAGCTTCTTAATGTTATTTTACTAGTGCTCGATACTTGTATCTTGCTCGGCACCTGATCTTCACTCGACACCCAGAAGGCTGCTTGGCACCTAAAAATCACTTGACACCTAAAGACTGCTCAACACTTGATATTTACTCGGTACCTAAAGATCACTCAGCATATAGTAAGTTGAACTTTCTTGACTTCAACTGAGAATTTGTTTGGCACTAACTAGAACTTAGTTAATCCTTACATCTTTGATAAATCATAGTGTGTTTATCCTCTGTGTCTTAGAGTATGTCATCAATACACTATTTCATCAATGGCTTAGCTGATCCTTATACTTCATTACAACATCATAACTTCAACCTTTCTTTAGGTACTCTTGTTACATCTTATTGATTGCCACCTCCTTGTCAATCAACCAATTAATAGTATTTGGATCACTAAAGCAATTGTCATTCCTGGAAGTAGCAAGTTTGACATCAATGAAAAAACAATGATTGAAAAAATTCTTTACCAACTCCATTATCCTTCATTCATGATCTTTTCAATCATTTCCAATAATATCCCTCTTTGGCATTAATGGCAAAGCAAACTGATCAAATGATTAAGCTGATCAACTTAGTTACCACCAAAATTACATATGTTTCCTGCTTGGTATATAACTGATACAAACTGAATCCTTTGTTGTACTTCTCCTTTTGTACTACTACATCCTTACTCTATATTCCTAATCCTTCATCTATATCTACATACATATCACCCTCTTACTTTGTATTGACTTGATCATTTTCTCATGTATCTCCCTCTTTGACATAAATTCCAAAGATGTAGCATCTTTAACATGCTAGATAGAGACTTTGCATATTCATGTTTTTATCCCTCTATCACCATGCTTGTGACTGTTGTCATCCTATGCATCACACTTCTGATATTTCAATGATCTACTCCTATTCATGCAGGGTAGCTTCTATGTTACTTTAGTCTACTTGAGTTAGGGGTATTACCCCCAACTTTCCTCTAAGATATTCATATGCATCCTTGGGCAATGGTTTGGTGAAGATATCTACAGTTTGTTTCTTTGTGTGAATGTACTCCATCTTCACTTGTTTTTCTTCCACCAATTCTCTAACATAGTGATGCTTGCAATATGCTTGGTTTTTGCATGCATTATTGGATTCTTGGATATGTTTATAGCACTTGTATTATCACAATATAATGTCACAAGTTTAGTTACCTCTTCTTTCATTCCTTTCAATAGATGTTTAAGCCACACTATGTTTGTGCAATTAATTGCTGCTGCCATGTATTATGCTTCTGCAGAGGACTAAGATGTACATGTTTGTTTCTTACTAGTCCAAGTAACTAGCCTTTTTCCTAAGAATAATGCTCCTCCACCTGTGCATTTTCTGTCATCAATGTTTCCTCCCCAATCTACATTTGTGTATGCATTGAGCGCAAAATTCTCATTCTTTTTGTAATATAGGCCAAAATCATCAGTTCCTTTGAGATACCTCATTATCCTCTTTACTGCCATGAGATGATTTTCTCTAGGATTGGCAGAGAATCTAGCCACTATTCCAACTGCTAGTGCTATGTCTAGTCTGCTATGTATAACATATTTAGTTTTCTAATCATGGATCTGTACATTGTCTGATTGACTTTAGCTGATTGATCATTTTTAGATAGCTTATGTCCTATTTCCATTGGTGTACTAATAGTTTTGGAGTCTTCCAATCCAAACTTCTTGAGTATCTCCTTGATGTATTTTGATTGTGTCACAAATACACCATGTTTAAGTTGATGTACTTGCAATCCTACAAAAAAATTGATTTCTCCAAACATAGACATTTCAAACTCATGTTTCATTTTGTCAGCAAAACTTTTGCACAGTGTTTCCTTTCCTCCAAAAACTATATCATCCACAAATATTTTAGATACAGGAATATCCTTACCTTCTTCTGATTTAATGTACATGTTGTTGTTATCATCAGTTCTTTCAAATCCTATTTGTACCAAATACTTGTGAAATCTCTCATACCAAGCTCTAGGTGCTTGCTTCAATCCATATAGAGCCTTATGTAGTTTACATACTTATTTTTTGTTCTTTTCATCAACAAAACCTTCTGGTTGCTCTATGTAGACTTCCTTTTCAAGTATACCATTCAAAAATGTAGACTTTACATCTATTTGATAGACCTTAAATCCTTTGAAGGCTACATATGCTAGTAAGGTCCTTACTCCTTCCATTCTGGCAACTAGAGAAAAAGTTTCTTCATAATCCAACCCTTCTTCTTGTGCATATCCTTTGCAAACTAATCTTGCCTTGTTCCTTGTGATTTCACCATTCTCATCTAACTTGTTTCTGAACACCCACTTGGTTCCAATCACATTCTTGTCAGGTGGTCTTCAGACTAAGATCCATGTCTTGGTCTTCTCAATTTGTTCTATTTCTTCTTTCATAGCATTATACCAGTCATCATCTATTATGACTTCACTTACTATTTTTGGTTCCATTTTGCTGAGCAGACATGTTTCATTTTTGAGTCTATTCCATTTCATTGGTCTTGCCTCTTAATTTCCAATAATTTGATCTGCAGGATGATTTCTTCTTACATACTTTGCCAATACTGGTTCTTTCCTTGTTTGCATATTGTCTCTTTCAGAATCTGAATCTTCATGCATATTTTCATTACATATTTGTTCATTTTCTTCATGTTAGTTGTTCTTAAAGTCTGAATGGACATTATCTATATTCTACAGCTCAACTTCTAAATGTGTCTGTTGTTCAACATTCACTGTCTGTGACTCGACAAATACTAGATTCTATTATTGATTGTCATTCTGGGTTGCAACTTCACCATTATTAGGTATACCTTCATAAAAGTATACAAAGGTCTTGTATTCCTCTACTTTCTTGGTGTTTTCAATATTTGAACTTCTATAAGCTCATCAAATTTCACATTTGTGCTTTCTACTACTTTGTTAGTGTTAACATTCAAGAACTTATAAGCTTTGCTTCTAGTAGAATAATCAAGAAATGTACCTTCCTCACTCTTTGCATCAAAATTTCTATTTCTAGAATCTTTAAGTATATAGCATTTACATCCAAATATTTTGAAATGTTTTACATTAGCAGAATGCCCATACCATAATTCAAAAGGTGTTGCATTTGTACCTTTCTTGACTTGAACTCTATTGAGTGTGTAGACTATAGTACTTACAGCTTCTCTCCAGTACTTGAGTGCAACATTTTTCTCCATCATTAAGGTCTAGGCACAGTCAATAACTGATCTATTCCTTCTCTCTGCTATACCATTCTAAGGTGGAGTCCTAGGTGCTGATGTCTACCTTTTGATTCCTCTTTCATTGCAAAACTCCTCAAACTCTCTTGATGTGAATTCACCTCCTCTATTAGATCTAAGACATTTTAGGCTCTTTCTCAACTCTGGCCAAGTACCATTTGAACATTTGGAATGAATCTAATTTTTATTTCAAGAACATGACTATCATCATCCTTGAATAGTATCTACAAATAAAATTATGTAACTGTCACCTTTGTAGATTTTTACTTCTATAGGACCACACAAGTCAGTATGAAGTAGCTCTAATACTTCATTAGAAGTATAAGTCTTTCTTTTGAAAGTTGACTTGGTCATCTTCCCTAGTTGGCATTTTTTGCACATGATGTTATTAGGTTTCTTTAACTTTGGTAGTCCTCTGAATTTCTTCATTTTGTTGATGCTTATCAGATTGTCAAAATTTACATGACATAGCCTCTTATGCCATAACCATACATTATCAGTTTGAACAAAAAGATAGGAAGCATCTTCCATGTCAAGGTAAAACAAATTAATCCTAGTCTAATCACCTTTTCCTATTAGACTTCCTTGAGAATCATAAATCTTAGCAATTCCTTTTTCAAATTCAACCTTACATCCTATGTTGCCTAGCTATGAGACACTTAACAAGTTATAATTCAGTCCTTTAACATAGTATGCATTATCACATGATATCTTTTCAGTAAGCTTGATACTACCTTTCCCTTTGATCTGACATGGTGCATTGTTACCAAATCTAACACTATTTTCCTCATATTGAGTAAAGGAAATGAACTTACTTTTGTCTCTAGTCATGTGATGAGAGCATCCACTGTCTATGATCCATCTATCATTCTTGTTCATGCAAGTTACTAGGGCAGTTGCTTCTTCTTCATCTGATTCATCCTTCATAGCCATATAGACTACTTCATCATCATTTTTGCCAGAGTCTTCTTCGACAATGTAGCATCTTTTGCCTTTACCTTTGTAGTCCTTGTTTTCCTCTTTCTTGTTCTTGAAGTTGCCTCCATCCTTGTAATTTTTCTTTTGTGTGCATCTGGCTGCAATGTGCCCAACTTCATTACAATTGAAACAAATGATTGGTAGCTTACCTTTCAATTTGCCTCTTTCTCTGTGAAATCTTCTTGCTAGTAATGCCTCCAATTGGTCTACATCATCTTCATTAGTGCTACTATCACTAGATACATACTTTTCTTTTCCATTCTTTTTCTTTGTTTGCACCTCATCATTGTCTTTTATAGTCATCTTAGCGTTGAATGCAGATTGAAAGTTTTCTGGCTTGTAGTTGTCAAAGTTGGATAACTCAAAGGTAGTGAGTCTTCCAATTATTCCTTCAAATGTCACTATGTTGCCTAGTACACACTGTAGCTCTTGGATGGCTGACACTCTTATAGCATAGATGGGAAGCAAAGTTCTCAAGTATTTGTTGCATACTATTTCTTTTGTTAACTATCCTCCTAGGCTTCTTATGGCACTGACTACTTCCTTCATCCTTGCACCATATTGAGCAGCATTCTCTCCTTCTTCCATTTTCATATCATCAAATTTTCCTCTTAGACTTTCTCTTTTGGTTCTCTTGAGATTGTCATCTCCATCATAGATTCTTGATAATGTATTCCACATTTGATGTGATGTATCACATCCTTTGATGTCATCATACTCAGCATAGCTTAGTGCTGAAGCAATATCTAACATTGCTTGATTATGCTCCTTTTTCTTGCTCATATAATCTATAGTGAGGGGTCCTGCAGGGTCTACATGATCAACTATGTTTGAGGTCTATGCATAGTCACCTATTGATCCGAGGTGTAGCTTCATCAAACTTTTCCATGCAACAAAGTTGTCTTTGTTTAGCTTGGGAACTTCTCTCTTCGACATCTTGATCTTCCTAATGCTAGTACCTTGAAACAAATCAGCAGTGAGCTCTGATACCAATTGTTAGAATTATTTAGAATAACTGAGATGAGGAGGGTGGGGGGGGGGGGGGGAATCAATTATCCAAGGTCCAATGATGTCCAATAAAACTTTTTCTACAAATCCTTAATGGTACGTAATTGAAATTATTGTCCATGCAATTAAACATTACACAACCATGAAAAGTAAACATGCATCACACCATAACACCAAGGATTTGATAACCCAGAAACCCTCCAAGAATAAGAGGGTAAAACTGGAGTGGGGATGATACCGACAAAATAACTGTGCAATTGATTTCAACCACTTCTAATGGTTTGCCCTGTTAAAGGCCTACCCTATTAAACGCTACACCACATTGTTAAATGTGACCTTGTTAAAGGATTTAAGAACTTTCAACTTGGAATGTCACCCTGTTAAAGGATTTATATAGAGCTATTAGGCTCATCCAAGTCCATGGGATTTTTAGTCATCTTCTCAAAAGAATCTTTCATCCCTCTCTAAGGGTAAAAGCATAGATCTATGTCACCGTTTGTGATACAAAAACCTGTTTTGGACAAATCTCATTTCTCTATCAAAACTCAATTTAAAAAAAAAACTAAAAATACCCTTTTATAGATTTTAGATTCAATATCATCATTATATAAATTTTTGAGTCTTTTGATTAGTTATAATATGTTATAATCTAAAAATATTATAAGTCGATATTTCAACATTTCAAAAGATGCTCTCTCAAAAAATGAAAAAAAATAGTAAATCATATCAAAAAATATATATATATATAACTAGAGGAGAGAATCCTCTTCATGAATATGTAATTTTTTTTCAAGAAGGTATAGATTTGATAGGGAAGTTTCGACGGGAGGAAAAAACTATTGGATTCTAACAAGGTCGAACTTGAGAACTTATAACAAAGAAAATATACATCAAAAATAATTATTTCTTTTTTTGTGCACTAGCTATACATGTCATCTATAAAATATTTTCAAATCATAACAAAAAAAGATGATTTGCACATACTTGTTTGATGGGAACTACATCCTATATTTTTTATAGTTAAAAAAGGGACTTCAAAATAAAATAAAATGAATAAATTCTTAGTCAAAAAAATAATAAAAATTATATGCATAAAATTCATACAATTCTACACATTTCATCAGTTTACATCATCTTCATATTTTAAACACAAATACCATTTTTTTTGACATTAATGTTGAACTGTCACATTCTGATATCACTTTTCTTTATAAAAGGTGACACAGGTTTGTGCTTTTACCCCTAAGGATCTCCTATCCTCCTCCTAAGGATCTCTTTATCCTTCTCCTGGGGATCTTCTATTCTTTTCCTGAGGCTTTATCCACCTAACTGTTAAGCTAACCTAGCAATATAGGGTTTTCAATATCTAATACAATGGTAAGAAAGTATTAGAAGGGTTTTGACCTAATAGAGATTGTAACCCTAACTGTGTAGATTTTAGATCACTCTTTAATTCCTTTCTTTTCTTGGCTTCTCTTCTTTGCAGTGCTAACAACTTGTTCACCCTTCAAGATCTATCTCCTTGAGTTCTTCCACTAGTTATGCCAATTCAACCTTTGGTTACTCAATCAATTTAGAGTCTTAATTCTCCGTTCTTCCTCCTCTTGGCTTCTTACACTTATGACAAACTCCCTCTCATGCATGCACACTTGATCTTTGACCTATAACTCCTTATAAAGAAGTTATGTTCTTCATTTCTCGCTCAAATCTTAATTTTCTCTTGAGAAAATGGTATTATTTTTCCCTCCATTTTTTTTTTTCTAAAAACTTCATGATAAGTCCATTAGCATTCACCAAAAAAATGTTTTACATAGTGTTCCATGCCATCAACTCATCATTCTCATCTTTTATCTAGTTCACAAAATTTTAGATAACTACCATGTTGGCTTAGATCTAGCGAATCATTGACTTTTCAATATAATGCAACAACTTGGTATCATTGATTTACTGCTTGGCACCTTCTGTGTTACTTAGCTTCTTAATGTTATTTTGCTAGTGCTTGGCACCTGTATCTTGCTTGGCACCTAATCTTCACTCTATACTTGAAGGCTGCTTGGCACCTAAAGGTTGTTTGACACCTAAAGATCACTCAACACCTGAAGACTACTCGGCACCTAAAGATCGCTCAGCATACAATAAGTTGAACTTTCTCAGCTTCAATTGAGAATTTTTTTTGCACTAACTAGAACTTAGTTAATCCTTACATCTTTGATATATCTTAGTGTGTTTATCCTTTGTGTCTTAGAGTATGTCATAAATACACTATTTTATCAATGGCTTAGTTGATCCTTATACTTCATTACAACATCATAACTTCAACCTTTCTTTAGGTGCTTGTGTTACATATTATTGATTGCCACCTCCTTGTCAATCAACCAATTAATAGTATTTGGACCACTAAAGCAATTGTTATTCCTGCAAGTAGAAAGTTTGACATCAATGACAAAACAATGATTGAAAACATTCCTTACTAGTTCCATTATCCTCCATTCATGATCTTTTCAGTCATTTCCAACAAATATTGCATATGAATTAGTACCTGAGGTACATTGAAACTAAATTGATATGTGTTGTCTTTGGCATGTATTGTAAAAGAGGGAGAGTTTACTATCATACCTTTCTAAAATTTGATAGCTAAGTAAGAGAGTTTAATATTATATCTTTCTAGAATTAGTCAAAGGGAGAAATTACTGAGAAAGAGGGAGAGTTTACTACCATATAGGGAGACTCTTGTAGATAACTCAAGCTTGAGGTGTAAAATCTAAGAGGGAGAAACTTTCTATTAGAGAAAGTCTTATTCTCAAATTTCATCATGCGATGACATGTTGTGTTGTTGTCAATGCCAAAGAGGGAGATTATTGGATACAATTATCCAATTGTGTGTTGTGTTTGATGTTACACAAATGTCATACCAGTTATCTATCAGCATTTACTAAGCTTAGTTGGTTTTCAAGATTATTTTTAGTGTCTACTAAGCATTCTGGTACTTTACCTTGCATATAGTGTCTATCGAGTTCACTCAGTTGTTGAAGGAAAATATGACAAAAGACAATTTTTACCAAGCTCTCAAGATTAGCACTAAAGGATTTCGTAGGATTTGCAGTGTTAACTGAGCTTCTAAAGGTTAACTCAAAAAATCATTTTTGGAATAGTGTTTACCGAGTAGGGTCAGCCAATGAAGGGATTTGGTGATTTATGAATTAAGGCTTGAATTTTTTTAGTATTATTTCTAGCCAACTATGGTAATGATTATAGGTGATTATAACTTATAATTGAGCTGACTTGATAATCTAAATGGTATATATGAAAGGTCAAATTGTGAATTCAAACTATGGAATCGATATGAAAGAAAAATGAATGTGAAGGTGAATTGATTGTTTGTGAAGAAAATTTTGAAGTATGGTCAGATATCCTTGAGGAGCAGCAAACCTATATTTGATCAAGGAGGATCTAATGGTGCAGAATAGATATTTGTAATCAGCAATTTTAGTTTCAGCTCATTCAGTTTATTTCATTGTTACTTTCTAATCATTATAGCAGTGATTTCAAAATCACTTAACAGAGTTGGTCTAATAGCCATTTTGTAAATCCTCTAACAAGGTGATAGTTCTATTGAATTGTTCTAAAGACCTCTAAGAAGGCCACTCCTAATAGGATGATTAAATCCTCTAAGAGGGTCACACCTAATAGTATGTTTTATAACCTTTAACAGGGTTGGCTCCTAACAAGGCTCACTTCAAAAGAGCAAAAATTAGTAGCTAGTTACATTGGTGGTTTTTCCCATATTAACTTTCCACATTAAATCGGGTGTCTCATGTGTTCATGCTATTTCTCTTGGGTTGCAAGTTATTTTATGCATGTTAAAGTTAAAATTCATTTCGTTTACAAGGTTATAGAAATTTTGTGAATGCTTACCGAGTATATGGATTTATTTTTTTGGTAATTAATTCACCCCAACCGCATCCCCCCCCCCTCAGTTACTCCATCTACATTTCCAACAGTACGAGTTGCTTCCTCATTATTATTACAAATTTAGAAACTAATTAAAGGTTTCCGTTGGGTAGGAAATATGAAAAATGTAAAGAAAATCCCTCTTATTTCTCTTCAAGATATGGCTTATATCCCTGTGTTAGGGGGTGTGGGGGTGTATGACCTATCAAAAAGGAAAAAATATTTTGGTCCCAAGTTGGTTTGGAAAATGTACAACAAACCACAATTTACGTGGTGTCAAATAATGCAATAGAAATACTTGGCTAGCAATGATCCACATAGAATTATTTCAATGCTAGACCCTCCTAAGGGCTTTGTTATTTGGCATTTTATGACCTCATCCAGAGATATTGTCCTTAAATACATCTCTTGGGAATTAAAATATGGTGACAAGACTAATTTTTGGATAGACTTGTGGAATGGTCAACCTCTACTAATTACATTACCAAAAATTTAGGAACTAGTGATAGCCTCAAAAGTAGCTTGGGGAAATCTTGTCATTCATTTTGTTGATGCAATTTCTCTTTCTTCAAGGAAAGTATTTTGGAAGGATCTGGACCAACATCCTTTAGATGTACAAACTAGAAAGCTCCTTAGAGAGATACTTTTAGATTAAATAGCTTTTGTATCCAATCATGAGGATTGACAAATGTGGGTACCAAGAAAAAATGGTAAATATTTAAGTAAAGAAGGTTACACACTACTAAAAAGAGTTTCATTAGAGAAGAACCCATCTTGAGCCTATTCCTTCTATTTGAATAATGTGGTGTTACCAAAGGTAGACTACTTTGTGTTGCTAGAAATTAAGCATAGGATTCTAAAAGTGGTTGGTTAGAAAAGTTAAGTATTACTCCTCCATTTAAGTGTGTATTATGTGATGAAGAATATGAATTAGTTGATCATGTATTCGTTAGGTATCAATTTTCATATCACTATTGGATGTTTTTCCTTAGAAAATTAAAGTATTCCACTCCATTACAAAACAACAGTTGGGAAGCCCATAAGAGTCAGGAGCAGATTGCAAAGGAGACTCACAAAGTCTATGAAGCAACTTAGACTATGTAGGAGTTCGAGTGAAAGATAGAAGAGTAATCATGTTTTATTTAATCTTGTCTTTAGCTATTAGTTTACTTTTGTTTTTTCTCAAGTTGGATTTTTATTATTCTAGATTTTTAGATGTAAGTTCAACTAGCCTTTTCATTGGTCTTTGTGTTTGGCTAGGCTTTAACTCTTATTATTAGCCATGTGACTTGTAATGTTTATTTGGGCTTTATAAGCTTATTATTAGCCTTGGTTTTTGCTTTAACTATTGTGTTTGAGGATCCCTGTAAAACCAATTTTTCTTATCAAAAACATTTGAGATATTTTTTTAGTATGGTCAATCCTCTACCTTCATGCATTTTTTGTGGGAATTTGGAAATGCACTCCAACACTAGTACTTTGGGCAATATGATGGGAGAGGAATAAGAGGATCTTCAGAAAATAATTTTCTTCCCTATACAAAGTGAAGGAGGGGATAGAAAAAATGATATCAAAGGTTAGTAATGCAAGTTAAGCAAATGCAAAATCAACCCACCTATTACTACATGTGATGTAGGTGTCATTCAAAATTGGAAATTATTATTTATACCACTAGGAATTTGACTCAATAGAAACCAAAGAAAGATAGATAGATCAATAGTGTATTGGTAGCCCCCATAGTCAAGATTTGTGAAGCTCAATTTCAATGGGGCGGTGAGAGGAAATATAGGTCAATTAAGGTTAGGTGCATTTTTAAGAGATTGTAAAGGTAAAGTGCTTGCAATTAAAATGACCCCTTTACCAGATGGAACTAACATTACGGTAGAGGCTCAGGCATTACTATCAAGGTTAATACTTGCAAAGAAAGGGGAATAGAAACAAGTCTATATTGAAGGTGGTTGACAAGTTATAATGAATGCATGCATTAAAAGGAAAATGACTTCATGGAAACTCCTTTATAATTTACAAAAAATATAGATTTTAGTTGATTAAATCCTTGAAGTGACAATATTGGACACAATAAGAGAAGGGAATAAAGTTGTTGATTGGCTATCCAATTTAGGTTGTGATGGTACTGCTCATTTCACATTGCAAACTGTTGGAGTAAATAAGTATTTACTTATTACATTTACTTAATTTTTACTTAGGTTACTACATTATTTAATTTTATTGCATTATTTTATTATTATTTTAGGTGAGACACTTAGGAGTTTGTGTACTCTCATTGAGTTACACAACTCCGATTATGCACATGGTGTCTATAGCATAGGAGTATGCATCATTCATTGAGTTGTCATGTTGACAACATAGTTATCCGCACTCCTTAGTTAGCACATGTTGTCTACACCACTAATTTTCATGCTACACCATTGTATGCTTATCCTCACATCATTGCACTTAATCCTATGCTTAATGGAGGATAACCCATATCTGATGGACATGTGCCTAGTTGTATGACATATCATGATGCTAACTTCTATGCATTCTAGAAGCTCTCCTGAGGCATTTATATTCAAGCACTCCTAGTGTACTCTTGAATCCAATTATTGAATGAATATCATCATTCTGATCATACTCTATCTATTTTTGTCTATTATGTGCTTGTGCTGAGTTCTTTAGTTCTTGGGTGAATTCTAGCCTAAGCCAAATTCTTACATGGTATCAGAGCCAAGGAAAATTATCATCACGTAGCCATTTGAGACCATTCATGCTTCAGTACCTTGACTCAAATTCAGAGGATCCACAAAAATTGGGAGTGTCTAGAGCCAGATCTAACCTCTCCATTGCATTTGGAGCATCGATTTGGTGAAGATCGACTATAAACTTGCCTATCTTGGCTGAAAGTTGATCGTTAGGCAAATTTTTTTTGCAAATCAAAACCCAAATTTATAATTTTCCCCTAATTTGTAATTTGGGTATGATCATTTCATTGATCTAATTATTATTTTTTAAATTTGAATATTTAATTTAATCTCTACATCAATTTTGCATTCTCGGTATTTTCAAAAAAAATTATAATACAGCAGAGATAAATTCTTTGTCGAACCAGGCAATGAAACCCTAGCTCAGCTCTGTAATTTGGTGGAATATTTTTAATTATTTCGTAGGATTATTTGAGATTTCTTGTCTTAAAATTAATTATTAATTCTATGAGCTCATTATATTATTGAGCGACATAATTCAACCAGTGGCATTATTGATTTTCGGCCCCAGCCAAATCAAATACCGTCGGCAAGAAACTTCCACCAACCCACAGGCTTAAGCCAAATCTCCAACTTAGTAGTGCTTTGTTTTACGTACTACAGAAGACTCTTTTTCAAAAGCTAATTGCTCACTCTATCCATGAATGTGGGAACTTTCTTTGCAGAGTTTTGGCGCTCAAAGTTCAAACATGGCGATCGCTATAAAATTTTTGACAATGGCATTTGAACCTCCAGCATCACGAGTGAATTCTGGCTTGAGTTTAATGTTCTAGCAACCTGAAAGGTTCTTCGGCCAGTTCATTGCGGGACATGTGGTGATACATTACTCATCCACCTATTATCACAGTCGACAGTGACTGTACAGTCTAGTCAGCAACACGTCATTGCCTAGTCAGCGCCAACATGGACAGCATACAGTGAGAGAGCTCAGACACATCAGATCCCATCATCTACCACATCTACATCTAGTCAGCTTGCCCAATCAACACATGTCATCTGCCATGTGGATCACTGCACATTTTTGTACATGATGACATTAGAGGGTAGAGTTTTGCTGACATCATCATTTTTCTATCTTAAAATTGATGCCCATGTGGACGCCATTCCAGGTTAAATTAAAACTACTGCGATGGCTATATGACCATCAAATTTAACCCCGCATTCGCTGATGCAACCCCTCTCTATATTATTTTTGGGTTTTGTAGTTTGAGTTCAAGAGGCCATAACTTGCACATTCAAACTTGAAACCAGGTGCAATTTTTTTGAAATTGGGTAAAATTTTCTAAATTTGTTAGGGGTGTATCTATTTTTTGGTTTTGGTGCACGATTTGTTCAAAAATTAGCATTTTTTGGTGACTGTACCTAGATAAGGCTACATTTTGCAACTTCAAATGCTCCATATGGGCACATCTAGAGTCGAAAATAGGTTTTGTTTTTTTGAAAGTACATTTTTTTTTTCTACTTTCCAGATCTAGAATTAGATTATAGTGTTGGGTAAAAGCACAAACTTGTGTCACCTTTTATAAAGAAACATGATATCAGAATGTGATTGTTCAACATTAGTGACAAAAAAATGGTATTTGTGTTTAAAATATGAAGATGATGTAAATTGATGAAATGTATAGAATTGGATGAATTTTATGCATATAGTTTTTATAATTTTTTTGAGTAGGAATTTATTCATTTTATTTTATTTTGAAGTCCCTTTTTTAACTGTAAAAAATATAGGGTGTAGTTCCTGTCAAACAACTATATACAAATCATCTTTTTTTCTTCTAATTTGAAAATATCTTATAGATGACATGTATAGCTAGTGTAAAACAAAATAAATAATTATTTTTGATGTATATTTTCTTTGTTATAAGTATTCAAGTCTGAGCTTATTAGAATCCAACAATTTTTTCCTCTTGTCAAAAACTTTCCTATCAAATCAATACCTTCTTGAAAAAAAATTACATATTTGTAAAGAGGATTCTCTCCTCTAGAGATAAATATAATTTTTTAATTTTTTTATATGATTTACTATTTTTTTTCCTTTTTTGAGGGAGCATCTTCTGAAATGTTGAAATATTGACTTATAATGCTTTGAGATTATAACATATTATAGCTAATCAAAACACTCAAAAATTTATATAATGATGATATTGAATCTGAGATCTATAAAAGGGTATTTTTAGTTTTTTTTTTAAAATGAGTTTTGATAGAGAAATGAGATTTGACCAAAACAAGTTTTGGTATCACAAATGGTGACACAAATTTGTTCTTTTACCCTGTTGTGTGGACAAAATTGTCACTTTCAGTGATACGACCTTTCTTTTCTTTGTAATGCTTCAGAATTGTAGCACATTGTAAAGTTTCAAATTTGTACTCCATTAATAGGTTGTAACAAGAAAAATCAGAAGTCCATGAAGGCCAAAATTGGCAAGTGGCCCATTGTAATCGCACTACTGATAAAGTGCCCAGAGCATCTATTTTGGGGGGGTTTCTTGATTTAGTGAAAAGGGGGGGGGGGGGGTGTTGGGGGGTGTTCTTGGTGTCGTGTTCTCTCTTTTCTACAAATTTTTTTCATTTTCTGCATTATGGGCAACTTTAAGTTTCCTAAATTAACTCCTCATAACTATGCTTTGTGGTCAATCAAAATGTTGTATCACTTAATGCATAATGGAGTTTTGCAATATGTAGATGGTACTCTTTCTAAACCAATAGGTGATAATGTATCAACAAGTGAAATTTTAGATTGGGTAGTAGTGGATAGAAAAGCCCTAGGTGATATATGTTTGGGGGCAGATGATAAGATCATGTATCAAATCAAGAAATGTACTACATCCAAGGAAGCTTGGGATACCCTCAAAAGCCTTTATGGTACAGTGTCAGAAGAGAATGTTTTCAAAATTGAAGATGAGCTTGTAGCCTTATATCCTAAGTTGTATGACTGAATACAAGACTTCATCATCAAGGTGAATGAATTAAGGATGAAGCTTACTAATTGTGGGAGCTCTATCAAAGATGACAGATTGATCTATCTCATACATAACAAGCTGCCATTAGAGTATTCCACATTTGTATCTTTTTTTAACACCTCAAAGACTACCTTAGGGTCTACCTACAAGAAGGTCACTTTTGACGAATATGCTAAACTATTGGATGATGAAGAAAAGAAGTTGAAATCAATGGGGATTCTCAAATCACCTTAGTCCAAAGCATTGGTTGTCAACAATGAGGGTTCTTAACATTCAACCAGACAATCTTCAAATAAAGGAAAGGGCAAGAAGAAATGGAAGAAAGACAAATCTGAGGATGCAGAAAAGACAACACCACAATCCAATCAACAACGCAAGTCCTCAAATTCCAACAAGAAAGGGGACAATAATAAGGAGAAGAAGAAGTGCACTTATTGTAAGAAATCAGGTCATGAAGAGCATGAGTTTTATCTCAAAATGATTGATGAGTTGACTGACATCATAAAGAAAAATAATGTTCCATTGCCTAATGCTTACAAGGAAAAAGGACTATCTTCAAATTCCAAGGGCAAAGGGCAAGCACTCATGGCTAATTCGAACTCTTCAAAAGAATGGTGTTTTGACTCAGGTGCCTCATATTACATGGGTTCTTCAAAGGAGAATTTTTCTTCAATGAAGCAATCCAAGGTACCACACATCTTCATGGGGAATAATAAAAAAATAGAAGTTGAAGGAAAAGGAAATGTGGAGATGGAAAATGGAGAGTTGATGAAGGAACACTCTACTACCACTAACAAAGGTATGCTCTGATACCACTTGATGGGGACACAACCCAAGAAGCATCTTGCATGGGAAAATTAAAATTTAAAAAAAAAAGAAGAAAAAGAAGAGAGGGGGAAAAAAGTTGTCGAGGAGAGAGAAACTGACAAAAATAGAAAGAAAAAAAAATGAAAATAGCAAAAAAGGAGAAAAGAGGAATTTTTATTTTCAAGGTGCATAGGTGGCATAAAAAGAAAAAAAGTTGTTATTCCATTAATCGAGGTGTGTAGGTGGCATCTTAGAAGTTTGTGGAAAGTTCCTCAAATCATGCATTTAATATTTGTTATGATCCATAAAGCAAATGTAATTTTCTAATTGGGCCACATGGTGGTGCTTAGTTGTATTTAGTTAGAAATTTTAGAAAGTTGTAGATATTGTAGAAGGTTGTAGGTGAAATTCTAGAAGGTTGTGGAAATTCTAGAATGTTGTGGATAAATCATGCCTTGGGTGGTAAGTCCCTATTTAAGGAAGGCTTATGTTCATTTGTAATCAAGCTCTTCAGATGTAATGTCTTGTAGTTCAAGCTCTTCTAATGTAATCTCTTATAAGAAAGCTTGAGAAGTAGAAGTTTGGGAAGTAGAAGCTCTTCAAGTGTAAGCTCTTGTAGTGAAGCTCTTGGAATGTAATCTCTTGTAAGGAAGCTCTCTTATATTATAAGAGTTTGGAGTATTTTCATTTGGAGAATATTGTAATGAATGGCAAGTATTAATCGATGCTTTATGAAGCATTTTTGTCATCTCTCTTGTCTCCATCTTGTTGCATTTTTGATTGTGAGTTGGTACAGGTGGTGTGGCCTTACATCAGTGGTATCAGAGAATACCTTTGTTAGTGGTGGTAGAGCCATACCTACATCAGATATCTTACAAACTCACCTCAAATTTAGAATTAGTGAGAGTTGGAACCTTTATTTGACCCAAATGGGTATCTAGAAATGAAAACACATGAAACAGAAATTATGTCTAAGTACAATTTTTTGGTTGACACAAGATTGCCCTTATACCTTTGGATGCTCCTGCATCAGACACCTAGGGTAGATTGAAAAATAACCCTATCACTTTATGAATGGTAGAGGAAATCCCAAATGGGAACTCGCAGTTGCTAAAATCCAAGTTGAGTCCTTTATCAGTCATTCTTTCCACTTGACCAAATACTCTTCATACTGCCTATTTCTGGTACTGCTACCCACACAATGATATAGAATGTTTTCTATCTCCTCCTTCTTAGAAGTAGGAATTGGACATGGCTCTAACATTAGCTCCTCATCTGCACCATCATCATGATACTCAATTAAGTTTGCAATGTTGAAAATAGGAGAAATGTGAATTACATCTCGCAAATCTACTTCATATGCATTTCCTGAGTCACGTTTCTTCAAAATTTTGCAGGGGCCAAATTTCTTCATTTTTAGCTTGTTGTAAGTACCGGTTGGAAATCTTTCTTTTCTTAAGTGTACCATGACTAGATCCCTTACTTGGAATTCCTTATGTCTTCTCCTTTGATCAGCCCTAGCTTTATACTCTTGATTCATCTTGGTAATGTGTGCTTGAACCTCCTCATGTAGATGTTTGATATGTTAAACAAATTCTTCAACTTCAGTACTTGTCCTCTCCCCTTGCTCTATCTTCCTTAATTCTAGTGTAGTCCTTGGGCTACTTCCATATACAATTTGGAATGGTAATTTACCTATACTCCTATTTATAGAGTTATTGTAAGGAAATTTTGCTTGTGGTAGAATCAAATACCATCCCTTGGGCTTATCCCCAACTAAACATCTTAGCAAATTTCCTAGACTTCTATTTACCACTTCTGTTTGGCCATTAGTCTGTGGGTGATGTGTGGAACTAGATTTCAAGTCTGTTCTCAACTTTTTCCACAATGTCCTTCAGAAATATCCCACAAATTTAGTATCTCAGTCAAAAACTATACTCCTTGGGAGACCATGTAGTCTCACCACCTCTCTAAAAAACAAGTCTGCAATATGGACAACATCATGGGTTTTGTGGCATGGAATGAAATGTGCCATTTTGAAGAACCTATCAACCAGTGACCACAAATACTAAGTCATTACCCCTTTGTGTCCTTGGAAATCCAAGAACAAAATCCATACTTATGTCCTCCCATGGCTTTGATGGAACAGGCAATGGCCGATATAGTCTAGTATTGTGACTAAATCCCTTGGGAACTTGACAAATCTAACAAATCTGTGCAAACTTCTTCACATCTTGTGAAATCTGAGGCCAAAAATAATGTTCTCTAATAATGGCAATGGTCTTATCTTGACCAAAATGTCCTACCATCCCTCCACTATGTTTCTCTTTAATCAGATTTTCCCTCATGGAACTCCTTGGAATGCACAATTGGCTGCCCTTGAATAACATACCATCTTGAATCATATAGTCTAACCACTTAGTTATGTCTATAGCAATAGGCTCTTTACAAGATTTCCACGCTTCAACAAAATCAAGAACCTCAAGGTACAGATTCTTGAGTTCATCAAATCCAACTACTTCAACCTACATTACTATAAGCAACAACTGTCTCCTACTTAGTGCATCTGCAACCCTATTAGATTTTCCACTTCTATGCTTCAACACAAATGTATAGCTCTATAAGAACTCTACCCACTTCATATGTCTCTAATTCAATATACCTTGACTATTTGGGTACTATAATGCCTGATGATCAATATATAAAACAAATTCCTTTGGCAATAAATAATGCCTCCATTTCTTTTAGGCCTGAACTATTGCATAGAACTCTTGATCATAAACATAATACTTCTTTTTCACATCATTCAATTTTATACTAAAATATGCAATAGGCTTACCTTCTTGGCTTAATACAGCTCCAATAGCACTACCACTAGCATCACAATCCACTTGGAACACTTTTCTAAAATCTGGAAGTGCCAACACAGGTTGTTCTATCACCTTCTTCTTCAGCAATTCAAAACTTTTCACAGTTGCCACAGTCAATTTGAACTCTTTTCTATCCCCTCTTATTGTGTCAGTCAGGGGTGCACATATGCCACTGAAATTCTTGATGAACTTTTTGTAAAAACTAGCCAAACCATGAAATGATCTTACCCCAGTAGCAGACCTCAGAGTATGCCATTCCAAGATGGTTTTTACCTTCTTTGGATCCATTTTAAGACCTTCAGGTGATATAACAAATCCCAAGTAGACTAACTACCTTTTTGCAAAGATACACTTCTTCACATTAATTAATAGTTTCTCTTCCCTTAACCTTTCAAGGACACTACGAATATGCAATAAATGTTCTTCCAAAGTCTTGCTGAAAATTAAAATATCATCCAAATAGACAATAACAAATTTTCCCAAGAACTTTTTAAGTACCTCATTCATAAGCTTCACGAAGGTGCTTGGGGCGTTCGTCAATCCAAAGGGCATGACTAACCACTCATAAAGACCCTCCTTGGTCTTGAAGGCTATTTTCCACTCATCTCCTTCTTGTATCCATATTTTATGATAGCCACTCTTGAGATCTATCTTTGTGAATTATTGATCTCCACTCAAGCAATCCATAAGATCATCCATTCCTGGCAAAGGAAATTGATACTTGATGGTTATCCTATTTATAGCTCAGGAATCTGTACACATCCTCCACTCTCCATCCTTCTTTGGTGCCAATACTATAGGTACTGCACATGGACTTAGGCTCTCCTGAAACAAGCCCTTCCTTAATAGCTCCTAAACTTGTCTATTTAGCTCCTCAGTTTTAGTAGGTGTCATCCTATGAGTAGCCTTGTTAAGCAAACTAGCTCCTATGATTAAATCTATTTGATGACTAATTTGCCTTACTGGTGGATATCCTTCTAAAACATTATCAGAGATGATATCTCCAAACTCACCTAGTAAATCTGAAACTTCAAGTGGTATTTCACTACTACCTTCTTTATCTTTCCTAGGAATCAAAGCATAGCACATACAATGATGTTTCATGCCATCTAAAAAAATTTCTTCCATTGACAAGAAAAATCCTAGCACTGCTACATACCTTTTCACCTTCCTTTTTCATGGGCTTCAGTTTGTGATGAACTCCATCCTTTGTTAGAGAATATGTGTTTGCATGACCATCATGTACTGCATGCCTATCAAACTTCCATGGTCTATCCAACAATAGATGGAAAACATCCATTGGAATAACATCACAAAGAACTTCATCATGGTAACTCCCAATTTTGAATTTCACTAAGCATTGTTCACTTACCAAGACCTTATGATCATCTTTCACCCAAGCAATCTGATAGGGCTGGCGATTTAGAGACCATCTCCTCTAATACCAAGTTATCAGTGCTACCACCATCAATGATCACATCACAACATTTATCCTCACACTTGCTCCTAGTATGGAATAAAATCCTCCTTTGTCCTAGTTCAATCTCACTACTTAGTAGGACCCTTTCATTTACTAAATTCTCTCCTCTTTCTACATCCTCTGAATGTGATGATTATGCATCCTCATCCACATGAGCAACACTAGCTTGACCCTCAGCTCTCCTATCTATCCTTCCTTATCATTGAGGGAATTCAAAGGCACAATGACCTTCTTCATTGCAATGGAAATAGGTACCACAGAAGCCTCCTCTTCCTTGTCCACATCCTCTACCTCTTCCTCTTTGATTTCCAAAGTCTTGATCACAAGAGCGATTGAAACCCTCGTTCCTTTGGTTCCTACTAGTACCCACATCTTCATTCTTCTTTTAGGATCTCATTTCGGCCTCCAGATGACCTATCACTACCCCTTCCTCCTTGACCATGCCCTCTTTGTCTCCTTTCAAACCTCTTATTTATCTTCTCTTCAACTCATAGGGAAAACTGGTATGCCTCTTCAATGCTGGTCATTCTTACCAAACTTAATTCCTCTTGAATGCTAGGTCACAACCCACTGATATAACGAGCAACCTTCTCCTTATTTGCTTCTACATGCCCTACTCTAATCAAGAGTCGATAAAACTCTTCCATATATTCCTGGACTAATTTTACTGCTTGCTTTAATCCATGCATCTTCTTAAACAAATCAAGCTCATAATCTACAGGAATGAACTACTTCTTTAGTTTGTCCACCATGCGATCCCACCTTGTAATCTTATCCTTTCCTCTTCTATTTCTTTCCAATTAAACCTCTTTCCACTAGATTTTGGCATGTCCTTTCAGTTTAGCCTTTGCAAACTTAACCCTATCTGGGTTCTAGATATCCTCATACTCAAAGTATTCTAGCAATTCATTGATCCAATCTATCAACTCATCTAGTTTTAGATTTCCTAAAAATAAACCCACATCAATTGTAGGTCTTTCCCCAAACTTAGTAATGGCCCTAAAAAGCCTTTCCTCTACCTAATTCATAACTTCCCCATCAGATTCCCTTTGTGGTCCAATTTCTTCTTCTTCATTGTCATCCTCACTTTTGTCACCTGCAACAACATTCGTTCCCCTACGAAGCTCCTCTTGCAATGCTTGGACCTGCCTTTGGAGGGCTCTAACCTCCTTAGGATTAATAGCTTTGGCCCTTTTTCCACACTCTCTTCATGGAGGCATCTTCTTAACTCAAATCGATATCCACATAGTCCTAGTGCAAACTGCCTCACAGTTAGTGCTCTGTCTACACACTTAGGAAAACTAGCTCTGATACCACTGATGAAGGAACACTCTACTACCACTAACAAAGGTATGCTCTGATACCACTTGATGGGGACACAACCCAAGCATAGAATGGACACAATAGGAAAGGGAAATTTTATTAACTTTGTAAATAAGATAATACATTTAGTACAAATAAAATAGACTTCAAAACATGCCCTATGGGCTTACAATAGCATAAATCTGGAGATAATTTCTCTTTTCAGTACCTCCTCTCAAACTCCACTCCAAACTACCTTTTACAATGCCTGAAATGTACTTAAATAGACCCTAGAGGGTTAAGGATTAGGAATACATTCTAGAAAGTGCTAGTAGACATCCGTTGACCAAGTAGAATGCTCCAAAAGCCACATTAGAAGTTGGTACAAATCGAGAAGAATCCAAAAATGGTAATCAAACTTTTGAGAGGCATAACTTTTGAACCGTAGCTCCGATTAATGAATCGTTTACATTTTTGGAAAGCTCTCAAACTGCTTTATAGCCTATGGATGAGCTTTTCTCGTCCCCCATTTTTTTCCCTATTCAAGGTCATTTAATGCCCCTAACCTAACTTTGAAGCATTCTTAGGAGGTCTCCAAAAACTTAAAAACTGTAATAACTTCCAAATTGTGGGGCCTTTTGACCTGATTCTTTTTTTGGAATGCTCTAAATTAAAATTACATTCATTCAACCAATTTAAACCTTCTAGTTCACCAAAATGATGGCTCAATTACATACTCCTATTTTTAGCATTTACACATATCCCAAGGTGTTCAAACACTCTATCCTAGAACACTGATAGTGGAATTGTGAGAGTTGGAACCTTTATTTGACCCAAATGAGTATCCAAAAATGAAAAAATATGAAATAGAAACTAAGTCTAAGTATTTTTTTTGGTTGACATAGGATTTCCCTTACACCTCTAGATGCTCTTGGATCAAGAGTTTCAAGAGGTTCTCTATGTTCCAAACCTAAGTTCAAATATCCTTTCAATCTACCAAGTCACCCACCTTGGAGATGGACATAGAGTTGAGTTCCTTCCAGACTTAGTTCAAGTGTATAGTCTTAAAGACAATTCCTTGGTTGCAGTGGGGAAAGTGAATGATCATAAGATGTTGTATTCTTTCTCTCATTTTGTGCCCAAGCCTCCTTTAAAGGCCTTGTTATCACAATCAAATTCAAACATATAATTATGGCATGAGTGGTATGGTCATCTTGACTATCACTATCTTCAACAACTTTGCACATACCAAATGGTGAAAGGTCTACCTCAAATCAACTTTTCTAAGGGTAAATGTTCAACAGATTCAGTGGATATGCATCTAGAGGGGAAGTAACAAAGAAGGAAGTCTTCTAGAGAAACAAGTGTTCTATAAATGGTTCACATGGTATTAGTAGGTCCTTTTGCATTCAGCCAAGGTCACTACATACTTACCTTAGTTGATGACTTTTCAAGGTTCACTTGGGTCTACTTTTTGCATAGCAAGAATGAAGTGTTGGACAAGTTTCTGGACTTCAAGGCTCATGAAGAATGAAAATCCAAGAAAGCCATCAAATTACTCCACATGGAAAATGGAAACATGGATGTGAACATAAGACTTAAGGACTTTTGTAGACATGAGGGCATTGATCTTCAAACTCCACCAGCATTTAGTCTGCATAAGAAAAATGTTGCAACTTTGAGGATTCACGCTCTTAAGTCTATGGAAAGTTGCATGATTCATGCCAAGTCTCTAGATCCATCATTAGAATTTGAAGCAATCTCAAGTGCCACTCACATTCTTAATCATTCTCCTCATCCAACCTTAGATGAAAAAATTCCTTTTGAGGCATGGTGTGGTAGAAAACCTATTGTGACACACTTCAAAGTCTTCAGTTGTCCTACATGGGCAAACAGATCTTCCAGGGGATGCAAGGCATAGTTACCTTGGCCTTGTACCTTCATTGGTTATGAACATAGTGTGAAGGCATACAGACTTCTAGATCCTGAGACACATTAGATATTTGTGGAGAAGGATGTATACTTTGAGGAAAGTTCTCCAAGCTTGTCCTCTACTCCTCTTCACACATCATACAGTGTGGATACTAAAAGTGATTTCAGCGATAGCACTTCAATAGATTTAGACATGCGGAGTTCTATCAATAGATACAGTGAGAGGTCATTTCATCAGTTCAGTCCACATGCATACATCACCATAGTGATAGGTCTAGAATAGTAGGGTACATCAAGTCTTCAAGATATAGGTTCAGTGACAGATTTGGGAGATAATATTGATGATCTACCTCTTCTTCTTGATGCATAATTACCTTCTTTGGTTGTTATGAGGGCTCCATCAGACTCTCTTGTTCATTCTCTACATGATCAATCCTCACAGGTTGAAGTGATTATGGATACTTATGATCAGCAATTGCAGCAAGGTTCTTCATTAGTTGTAGAGACAAGCAGTTCTTTGGGAGAGGTTCTTCAACTAGATGAGCAAGTTTCAAAGAAATCACTTATTCATGGGATTCTTTCCACACATAGCAGAAACATCTCATTTTTACCCTTGGCATTGTTTCTTCCTAAGGGGAGGAACACCATTCTATAGTCTTGGATCAGCTTCTTCATCGGAGTAGTTACTGTTCAACATTCTTCTTTGGGGGACAGCCCAGCCTATCTCTTTTCCTCTTCTCATTATTCTCTTATGTATATACTAGATGTATGTCATAATAGGGGGGTCTTGATTACTCCATCCATCCATGCATCCTTCTTTATCTATATTTTTAGGGGAGGGTTTTTCCCATGAGGTTTTCGCTCTTTCTCTGCTTTATGAGAGATTGCATATCATTATGTACATGGGTACCTAACATGGGCTAGTGGACGGGACCCATATTGCATTGTATCCTAGATTTTGTAAGCTTAAGGGCATTCCCCTAAGTTTCACTTAAGGGGGGTGTTTGTGTAAATAAGTATTTACTTATTACACTTACTTATTTTTTACTTAGGTTAATGCATTATTTAATTATTTTGCATTATTTAATTTTTATTTTAGGTGAGACACTTAGGAGTTTGTGTACTCTCATTGAGTTACACAACTCTAATTATGCACATGGTGTCTACAACATAGGAGTATGCATCATTCACTGAGTTGTCATGTTGACAACACAGTTATCTGCACTCCTCATTTAGCACATGTTGTCTACACCATTGATTTTCATGCTACACCATTGTAGGCTTACCCTCACATCATCGTGCTTAATTGAGGATAACCCATATCTGGTGGAAATGTGCCTGGTTGTATGACATATTATGATGCTAACTTCTATGCATTCTTGAAGCTCTCCTGAGGCTTTTATATTTAGCCACTCCTAGTGTACTCTTGAATCCAATTATTGAATGAATATCATCATTCTGATCATACTCTGTCTATTTTGGTCTACTGTGTGCTTGTGTTGAATTCTTTAGTTCTTGTGTGAATTTTAGCCTAAGCCAAATTCTTACACAACCTATAATAATTTTCAAATAGTAAAACAAATTACAGATGCTAAGTTCCTAGGAGTTAGTCAATTTTTAGAGTTAATCATTAATTGTTAACCCAAAAGTCATTAGTTATCAATGCATAGAGTGAGGCAATTAAACCTTATGGTAGTTCACTCCCAACTACAATTTTAGATATGCTTAGTTTCTCCACTAAGGATTACACTCCAAAGAGTTTTGAGGGGTTTGATTTGGGGAATTCTATCTAAAATAATAGTTTGCCTCATAGTTTGATGCATGGTTTACAAAATGTTAATGAGTTTGCAACTCAAGAAGATGACATCGAAGGAATGACTGTGCTAATGGCCGCTTCTATAGGATGGGAGTTACCCCAATCGAGTGTACAAAATCCTACAAGAGAAGAGGAGAAAAATGCTTGACCTCTATTAGAATTCGAATAGGTAGCTTGATAGGGTGGGATATTTCTCCCCATAATTAGATACCTAGTAATTGGGAGTGTTCATTAGGTTAAGTTAGCAACCACACAAGCAAAATGGAAGAATAAAATAGCCAATAGAGAATTTTATGAAATATGAATTTTGATAATATATTGTCAAATCTAATGAAATAATATTTATTTTCTCAATTTTTTTTGTAAAATAGGAGGAAAGATAATCTCCATTTTGTAAATTTGAGCAATCCCTCATCAATATAAATAGTAGTTAATATTGATGCTTTTTATGAGAAATGATGTTAGGTTTTCTTACTGATTCTTTCCTAGTTGAGCTTTTTTGAATCAATTTTAATAATATATAATGGCTCATCTACTTTTGCAAAATAAAAATAAAAATGTATCAAGTTATGACATCAATATCAGTAAAATTCTATCAAAATAACTCCAAAGCCATAAAGAAAAGACTATAATAAATATGACATCTATTTCTATATAATTTGAACAAGTAAAATAATTAAGGTTTACCTTAGTTGAAGAAAGTGTATGTGATTGTGCATCCCTACTTGTGGGTGGTGGTCTATCCATGTCGTCCTATGAAAAAGATTAATAATTCTTAGCAATCAACACTGAAATGAAAGTAATAGACTTATAAAAAAATTACTAATAAAATAATTCATTGTACATTGGAGTCAATATTAATTGGAGGAAATTGGTTAAATGTTATACTTACTAGTCCCATGATAAGGAAATTTTAATATCTACACAATTCAAATTGTAATCTATCAGAATCTCTTCCCCTACAATTATTGATTTTATCACACATACAAAAACATGACTTTTGTCTTGTGCCTTGAATAAGTAATTCAATGACTTATTAGTTGACATAGGTCGATAATTATTTATAAATATTGAAAAATTCCCTATTTCTTTCGGCCTTACATCAATATACATAGTGAAATTTTATTTTGATCATTTTATTTTCATTGTATATAATTTGGTGACAATGCATACCTACATATACTTTTTTTATATTGCACAATCTGCATCCAACTATTATAATTGTAACAAGGTCCTACACACTCCATCAATTCAACATATTTGTTGTAACAAAAATTTATGTCATCCATGGAAAATAGGCCCAAACCATATAATTAAGATGGAGCTATGTGATATATCCTTTCATCAACAAAAAAATCAATATTAATTGGAGGTATTTCGTTGGGTACCCATTCTTTCTGAAGATGTGTGTATCTTAAGGGAACCTTTCTATCAACTTTTCTTCCATTATCATAAGAACATGAGCCCCCCTAAGAAAGAAAATTGCATTCATTTATTGAATTTTCTTCTATTCTTTTCACCTCTAGGTTATCTCCCTATTTTAGACCTACTAGATGTCTCACTTTTTTCTTTTATTCCTACATTTTCCTCACTCAAGGAAGAAAGATTAGATAAATACCTATTTGGTGATACCTACGATCCATAAAGTTGATGGAGACACAACCCACGCACAGAATGGGCACAACAAGAAAGGGAAATTTTATTAACTTTGTAGATAAGCTAATACATTCAGTACAGAGAAAATAGACTTCAAAACATGCCCTAAGGGCTTACAATAACATAAATCTGGAGATAATTTCTCCTTTCAGTACCTCCTCTCAAACTCCACTCCGAACTACCTTTTAAAATGCCAAAAATGTCCTTAAATAGACCCTAGAGGGTTAAGGACTAGGAATAAATTCTAGAAAGTGTTAGTAGACATCCACCGACCAAATAGAAGGCTCTAGAAGTTGCGTTAGAAGTCGACGCAAATCTAGAAGAATTCAAAAATGGTAACCAAACTTTTGAGAGGCATAAATTTTGAACCGTAGCTCCGATTGACGAACCGTTTACATTTTTGAAAAGCTCTCGAAGCGCTCTATAGCCCTATGGACAAGATTTGCTTGTCCCCCTTTTTTGACCCTTTTCAAGGTCATTTAATGCCCCTAACCTGACTTTGAAGCATTCTTAGGAGGTCTCCAAAACCTGAAAAACTATGATAGCTTTCAAACCGTGGGGCATTTTGACCTGATTCTTTTTTTGGAATGTTCTAAATTATAATTACATTCATCTGGCCAATTTAGACCTCCTAGTTCACCAAAATGATGGCTCAATTACATACTCATATTTTTTTGGCATTTACACATATCCCAAGGTGTTCAAATACTCTATCCTAAAACACTGATAGAGAGTTGGAACCTTTATTTGACCCAAATGGGTATCCAGAAATGAAAACACATGAAATAGAAACTAAGTCTAAGTACATTTTTTTGGGTGACACAGGATTGCCCTTATACCTCTGGATGCTCCTACATCAAAAGTGAGATACATACTAGGACTAAAGTTGATGTTGATGGTAAAGAGAAGATATTCAAATAAAAAATTGTATCTATAAGGTCTATTGACTTATACTTGTTGTTCTATGTGACTGTGCAAGATCCTAGTCAAAGGTATTAAATAGCCTACATATGTAAATCATTTATCTTAAGTTAGCAAAAAATATTGGACATGTTGTACTTAATGTTTATATCTGCACATATGGTTTTGAAAGAAAAATTTAGTCACCTTGCTCATCAAATCCACCCATATTATAATGAATGAATTTTGTTTCACTTACAATGCTCTATATACTAAAAATTATGTAGAAGATAAAAATGACATGATACATTCATTAAAATCATTATATATTTTATAATTTTTTACCTCTACTTTATGTTTGGTAGCTATATGCCTTATCATTTTATATACTCCATAACAATAGAGTTCAACACATAATAAGTTAATTATAGAAAAATATAAGTCAAACAAATTTCTATAAATAAATCATGACCCCATCATACTTGACATTGATTATATCTTAACAAAAATTTCATTGATTGTATCATCACCATCATCATATTTTTCACTTTGATCATCATCATTACCACCACCATCTTCATCATCATCATCATCATCATTATCATGACCATCATCACCTTTTCATCACCATCCTCATCGGCATGATCATGATCTCATCATCATCATCACCACCATCATTATCAGTATCACTAGAATCTTCTTCTTCATCATAATTCTGTAATAGTCATTCATGATCATCATTTACTTCATCTTTTAATTCTTTAGTATCTTCTTCTTCCCTCACATTATACTTTATTGGCCTTCCTCTTGAATCATTTCTAACAAAAAATGACCAACCACTTTGTATGGAACGCCAATTGCTCATGTTGGCTTGAAAGAACATAGGTCTAGGTAAAAGTACAAAGTTGTGTCACCTTTTAGGCTGACTTATCAAAATGATTGAATTTGAATATTTCTATCTAATTTTATTTTTCTTCTAACTTATGATCTAGATAAATTCATTCTAGCAAATTTATATTTGATGTCACACTTTTCCAATTAGAAATGTCTATGAAATGAATGTTTTATACTAGTTTGTATCCAATTAAAGACAAAAAATTATTTCAAAAAAGTGGAATTTCAATAACTCTTACTATTTTTTATGATATATTTTTAATAACATATAAACATGACTTTATAGAGCTCAAAGTCAATAATATTCTTATATAGAGTTTATAGTGCTTTTATTAGATATAGTATGACGTAATTAAAAAATTCTACAAGAACATATTTTAGCACTCGAAAAGGTGCTGGTTTGAGAAAAAAAAACCATTTAATCATATCAAAAAAAATTTAAAAATTATATTAAATTCTACATGAGAGAGTGATCTTCTAGAATGTATAATTTTTCTCTTGGTTAGAATAGATTTTTTTTGAAAATTGTGGTGGGAGATGAAAACTATCGACTTTAGGTGAGTTGAAATTTCAACCATTATGAACGAGAAAATATAGATCTAAATCCAATTTTTATTTTTAATTGTTCTAGCTATATATGTTATCTGTAACATAGTCTAATATCAAAGGAAAACAAATTTATTTCCATATAGTTTTATGGTGGGAAGTAGATCCCTATTTTTCAACATTTTTTAGCAACTAAAACATTATCTAGAAAAATTATGAAAACATATAAATTTTTATTCCAAGTGATTATCAAAAATTATAATTGTAAGCTTCATCCATTTCTACACATTTCATTAGTTTACTTCATTTTCAAATTCAAAATAATAATACCAATTTTATGTGATTGAAGGTGAACAATTATACTTTTGTTAGCCTTTTCTTTTACAAAAGGGTGACATAGGTTTGTGCTTTTACCCAAGGCTCATCTCTAACTAGCTCAAATGACCTTGTATTAATCATTGTAAATCCACTATCATGTTCAATAACATTCTTATTAGGATCATTTCAATTCAACCATAGCCTATACCATTTGATGACAAATAGAACTAATTTGGATGAACTAAAGTCATACTCAAGTCTATCATCCAAAATGCCATAGTATTAATTTTTCAGAATGTTGTGGATGCATGTCATTTCTAGATGAAATATTAGTGACCATGAAGGTTGATCTTACACTAGAATCAAAAGCTTTCTTTGTTTCATCTAACTCTTTTATGTGAAATTTATGGCCATGGTAGTACATAGCTTTGTGGTGTTTGATCTACAATTATTCAAACATGTCAAGGTTATTTGTATCAATCTATGAGTTGATAATAAACTTATAGGTCAGAATTAGCAATCTACTATGTACCTTTCTATCTCTAAAGCCATATGCTAGATCAAATACCATTGGCATAACATTGGGATCTCCATTACAATGAGCTTCTTTAACAAATGATGCAACATAGTCTCATGTTAATGAGTGACCATTTTCTTGAGACTACTGAATCCATACCATTTTCTTGGACATGTTGTACTCAATTTTCATATTTGCACATATGGTTTTGAAAGAAAAATTTGGTTACCTTGCTCAAATTCATCCATATTATAATATCAACAACTTGCATTGACATAAATTCAACAACCTTCATTGAGCCTTTCCAATACTCCTTCTTTGTCATGAGTTGGGGTTGTTTAATAGGGAAAATTTGTATTTAGTGTAGAGTATTCACATATTAGAGTTGTGACTATTTATTTTAATAGTTTGGTATGATTCATTCTTGTAGTTGTTCAGCTTTCCTTCTATACATGTATAACTTTCTATTCAAGCACCTATAGTTAGATATTAACCCAAACATATTACTCTTATATTGATCAAATGTGGTGTTATCAATTTTTACATAAAGTATTGACAAATTAGGTGTTTTCCCTCATGTTTTAGATAGTGTCTATCATGATATCCATAAATGTTGTGGTGGTAATTTTGAGATAATAAAAAGCTCCACCTTGCATTAACCTACTCCATAGAAATCCAAGCAATAGGAGTAAAGCTTATAGCTCTTAAGAAAAACCTTGTCACAGAAGAATTTTATAATGTGCATGGAAGATGTGAGCTTCAAAATAATAAAAGGAACATCGTCGATGTTCAATACTGTAAATATGATGTGCAACATGATTTTTCCCTCTAGAGGATTAATGATAAGAGATATTAACATCAAATTAGTCATGACTTCCCATTCAAAGTTAGAATGCATTAATCCTTTTTACATGGCTTCCATAGATTTCTATCATATTTTGCAAATTATATTTGGGATCTCAAACTATTTATCATACAACAAATGTATATTTTACCCAAGGGGTTGTTCTTAGTTATAATATGCATAACTGTGAAGATTTCAAAGATCTTCAAAACTAATTGCTAAACAAAATCAGCATTAAATGTATGTCTATAATAATTTTATAGAGCACTTTTTGATAGATATATTCTCCAAAGGCTTAGGTATTCCTTTCCATTTTTTAAGTTATGGGTGAACCCACAATAATGGGTTCCACTTTTGTGGGATGAAGAAAATCCAAAAACTTTGCAAAATGCACTAATCACATTTATCATTTGTTTGTGCAAACATATTAAGCATGTTCGTAGCGAACATGTATTATAACAGTGTTTACAACAAACATATTGTGCAATTATTAGGTATGTTCATAGCAAACATATTGTACATTTATTAGGTATAGGTGGCTGTAAAACTTAGTTGTGTATGTTCACTGTGAACATGTGTTTGCAACGAACTCATAAAACATGTTCATTGGGAACACCATGTTCACAACAAACATGTCAAATTACAAAATTTTGACCCTCTTTTCTAATTTAAAAAAAAAAATAAAAACTTTTCTGTTCTGAAACCCAAAATTGAAAATGATTGATCTCCTACTATAAAATTAAAAAAATACCAATTTGTACTAATTAGAGCAAGCTTTACAACAACTATAATTGTAATACATATTATATTCATTAAGACTTTCAAATATGAGTCTAACTCATTATCGGTTCATTACCAATTAAACATTAATTGATTAGGAAACTTCAAGAAAATTAGTAAATTAGGTCCATTTTTTAAAAAAATATCTATGAAATAGGTTATTGAGAGAGCTTTCTATTCAAAAATAAAATAAAATTAGATTTATGATAAATTAAGTTCAAATTATCTGTGTCAAAATGAATGTATGTCTGAATTCTAAATGATGTCACTTCAAAATTTCATAAACTATACAATATTCAACCAAATTGAATCAAACCAAATGCATCCCCTAGATATTATGTTATAAATCCAACACCAAAACAATTACCTCATTATCTTTTCTAGAAAAAATGTTGTGTGTCAAACTGACTGTCACTCTTTAAAAATATCAAATTTTAACATGTACCAATTTTCAAAGGAGAAGAAAAATTTGACATAAATATTTTTTTTTTAAATTTATAAAATATGATTACAAATTAGGAATAGATTAGTACAAATCACTAGTTTATTTCATTGCAAAATTATTCATATTTTTAAAGATATAGTCACCCGAACATGAGGTTTGTTTAAAAAATATTGATTCCAGTGTCAAAATTGGTCAAAAGTGGAACCCATTATTGTGGGATCACCCTTGGGTGCATAGACCAATGTCTTTGTGCCAATTCTAACCATTATTATATGACCAATGAAAATTACATTTTCGAACTAGGTAATAGTTGATAATGATTGCGATTCTTATCTTCAATATCTCTTGAATCCTTAAATAGTTACACATAATAGTTCTTATTAGTTTAACAACATGTTTGACACCTAGTTGTTTGCTAGATATCTCTCTTTTTGTTTAAATCTTATGAAGGAAATATTATTTTACTCTTTTAGCACAATGTCATAGACCACATTTTGTAATCAATTTTTTTCAAACTTCTATGATTTCTTCATTTTCTAAATTTTTCTTGTTAGAATTGATACCAGAAGACACCTTAATTATTATTGATCTAATGGTGTTTCTTACTTCAAGGAGTAAATGGAGATTGAGTTTTAATTGTTTCATAGATTAAATATTCTAATTTTAGATGTTTTAACTTGAAGATACTCAAACAATAGTATTTTATGGGTTCATGGATTTGTAGATCTAAAACAAATTCACAAGTCCTCTCATGGTTATAATTTCCATATCCAGTTTAGAATCCATCATAAATGACCTTTTGATTAATCTAGTTGTGTCATCCCCTATTTGATTTGTTAACACAAAGACATAAATTATGGGATATATAAATTGCACAAAAAATAACTTATTTACTATTATTTTATTTGTGTTCAATAAGCATCAAATATCTACTCACTACTACATACTACCCAACCAAAAATAATACACAAACTTGAAGACTAGTTTTCAAAGGCCATTGAAATAGGGGAAAGTTGACTATAGAATATGTTGCTCTATCTTAAACTTATAAGGAATCTTAAATAAAACATCTCATTTTCTAAACAAGGAAAAGAATCAAGAACCTAGAATATAGCTACTACAGCTTGAAGAAGAAGTGATCAATAAATAAGTCTAGAGTTAGTACAACCCCACCTTGTCCAACTTCCTCTAAACTTTATACATACAATGGGAAGCCATACCTACAAGTAACAACACCATAGATTGAATAATCATGGTACAATTTAGCATAGCTCTAGAAATAAAATAAAATTAAGAATATCATTGAGGAAATTGAAATAATTATGAAGTGATCATTCTTGGTATGTTGGACAAAAGAACTAATTGTATAAGACTTTTTATGTAGAATATACAAAATAAAATACAACAATAGACTATAGTGGATTCAAAATTATTATAAACAAGATTCATTGGGCATTTAATTAAGAAAAGTAACTTTTATTTTCTTTCTTCTAATTCTTTAATGAGAATAGATTCATTAATTAAACAACACCATGAGAATCTATAGACATTGCTAGCTTACCTATATCCAGGAATAGCTTAATTTGCATTATGTGAATCCTAAACCTAAACCATGAGAAGCCGAAACTAGACACTCATATCAAACAAGAACACTCAAAAAGTGGTCCATGAGCACTATCCAATTATTACAAAATATTATAATGTACTATGAATGGTAACTACTAATCCACTTTGTCTTGTATGGCCATAATAGAACCATGTCTCAGTTAAATTATGGCATCTTACATTCAATATAAATAGGAAGAATAGTTATAACATAGTTTCTCAATGCATTAGGCAACACCCAACAATTTCTTGATAACTATACAAACATAAGTTTACATGTACTAGCCATTATTCCTATAAGATGTGTTATCAAACAAATAAAACCATCTTGAAAAGATTGTAAGTTCAATTTTCATATAACAAATTGACAAAATAACAAAATATGATTTTTGAGTAACTCAATCTTAAACAAAGATGTTGTGGGTGCATATGGATCAACTACATTTCCATCATTGTCAACCAAAAACTTAGTGAAGTTTCATTTTATGCTATCACTAAAAAATCTACCTTTGATTGATTTCAAGAACTTGTAAATAGGGGCTGCATTACACTAGTATATTTGAGGTCATTTTTTGACCATTATTGGTCAAAATGTCGACCCAATTTTTGACCAAATTCAACCATCCCATTGGTTGAAATTTTTCTCATCAAAATATTGACCAACATACTGCTTAGTCAAAATTTCAACCAATACATTGGTCAAAAACTGCATAAAATTGTTGGCATAATTTCTACCAAGCATTGGTCAAAATTTTGACCAATGCTAGTAGAAAACTACACAACATTTGTCAAAATTTTGACCAATTCTTATTAGAAAACTGCCAAGCATTGGTCAAAATTTTGACCAATGCTTGGTCAAAACTTTTTTGAGGCTCACACTTGTTAAGGTTCACTTCAAGAATGGCCCTCCCTTCCTATGAAACTATTGTCTAAAACCTTTCTAATGAGATAATGTGTTATGATCTCTTCATTAATGAGATGGAATGTGGATCCAAGAGGTAGTTGTGCATCACCGAATCATGATTGTAACTAAAGTTAAGAGCCTCTATTATTGAATTCTCTTCCCTATCACCCATATTAATTTTCTTTGCTATTCATAATTCACATGATGCATTTATTCAATTTATGAATAGCAAAGGAAATGAATATGGGTGATAGGAAAGAAAATTCAATAATAGAGGTTCTTAACTTTAGTTATAATCATGATATGAGTGATGGACAACTGCCTCTTAGATTCATGTTCCATCCCATTGATGAAGAGATCATAACATATTATCTCATTATAAAGGTTTTAGATAGAAATTTCATAGGAAGGGCCATAGCCAAACTAGACCTCAACAAGTGTGAGCCTTAGGGAGGGTTCAATTCCATACTTTATTATTCACTATGTGTATAATCCTACACACCCATTTGATTTCGAATGATGATATGTACTAAATGTTGAGTGCCTATGCTAAGTGCTCCAAAACCATCTACTTCATGCCTTCATCTATACACAATATCTTTCTAGTTTCTTTCTACTCACATGCCCATTTCATTTCAAATGATCATCTGAAAATTGTGTCACTCTAAGCTCTCAACTATTTCCTCTTGATTCATCATCTCATAACTGCTGAATGAGAGCTTTGGGATAAGCCATATAAATCCATCAAAGCATAAAGGATTTTGTCAAATAGTGTAGATGAAGTAGTAGAATTTTCCTTGAAATTCTTGCCAAATTGAAGCATAGATAAGTCATGTGAACTGTTTGACAGGATGCCCAAACATAATGTGGTCATCAAAAGTCATGGTTGTTGGATATGCACAAAATAGATATATTGAGAGAATATATTTGTTTAAGTTGCAACTACCCTAGTAAACATGCATGCAAAATATGGAATCCTAGACAAATAGTTCAATTGAATCCTCCTCTTGGAGGAAGGCTACAAAAAATACATAGTTCAATTGAATCTTCTATAGATACCATCAGGATCAGCATTTTGAACAATCCGTGTATGTAAAAGCTTGTGAAAAGGCGGGCTCTTTGAGGAATCTTTCTGTAGTAGCTACATAATTATGATAAATAAAAATTTATATAAGTAGTGAGACAAACATATATAACAAAATTGTCTTTAGAATATCAAGGCAACATATACTAACTTTAGATATTAAATCTTTAGCTACAACAAAAACAAATGGCTTTAAAGGAAATTTCAAATCCACTTTCACGATCCTGCATAAAAAATCTAGCCATGGTAAAATCCATGATTGAAATAAGAAAATATAAGAACCCTTCAAGTATAAGGCCTGAAACAAAAAAATAAAATATATACTAAGAACCCTTCAAGTCTAAGACCTTTTGTAAGTGTTTGAATGCTCCTTTGCTTCAAAAGGAGGAACCACGTAAACAAACTCATAACACAAGATCCCCAAACTCCATATGTCTACCCCAGAATCATGCTCCTTGTTTTCCACTGGAATAGACATTTGCATTAACCTTTAAAAAAATATATGTAGTGCAACCTTTACCTTCCCACTTTAACCCTTAAATTAACTAATATCCTGATTTATGAAGAAAGAACTTATAGCACTGGGTTAAGGATTTTACTTATGATAGTCTAAACGTAACAAAAATCAATTTAGATTAAACCACTTAACTTTCATAGAAACATGGGCATTATAGTAGAGGATTTGACATGCCTTTCCCTCAAATCCAAAAACTAATAATTATCTCATAATGGAAACATTTATGCCAACTCGGTTTGTATCTCAATTACAAACAAACCATCAAACATTCTTTCTAATAGTAGGTTTTGATAGTATCAAGCGTATAATGAAGCACTTCATAGGAATCACTAAGGAAATCTTCTAGTTTTCCATATACCAGTTAAAATTTAGATAGATCTTGTTGATCTAACAACATCCCATCATTAAAAGTGCCAGAAAGGAAAGGATATGCAAATATTTGTAGATCAGCATAAGATCCATAACACTAAAATGTACTTGTAATATGCACTTGGAGATGATGCATAGAACCTCTATTTGCAAGAGTCATTCTATGAAAACTCCTACAAAAATAACAAAGTTTTAGATACAACCAAACAATAATGTGCTACTCATCTTGCATCCTATTCCTTCCCACACTTGAGATATTATTATCTTTAATTTGTGAAATAGTAAATGCTACCACTAGAATCTCTTCAAATTCTCAAGCTACCAACTAGCAGCTTGTATAATATTTCTACACTTTGATTCTCATTCAGCCACCTCAAGCTACAAGAGCCTCTTCTCATATAAAAAAAATGTTGTGTTTAAAAAATTAAGTTATGCCTCTTAGAGCCTCATTCTATTCCAGCCTATGGTAGCCTCATGATCACATATTTTTATGCCATAAAAATGTGTTAAGGAGATATCATACTAAGACAACTCTGAAGTCTACTACTCAAACCCCAGTAAGCTCGCACAAAGAAAAGATTAGACTTCACTATCAAAGACTAATATTTTATAGTAGAAAATCTAAAAATTATAGTTACAGTTTAATAATAGGATGAGCCACTACCACCTATGTATCCACCACCCATGCCACAACTCAAATACAAAGACGAGTAAGAACCTCCACCAATCTGAATAAAATAGGAACTAGTTAATATTGTTACAAAATAAAACAAATAATAATAGAAAGATATCAAGTTACATATATCAGCACCGCTAGATGACAAATAGTCAAACATATCAGAACCTCTATTTTCACACTAAGAAGATGCAACATAGGAGATGAAAAAATAAAGGAATTAAGTCACTATTTATCTTCATCAAGCCATAGGCATACACATGGTAGTTTCTAAACTGTAAATTGTGTTGTCTTCAGTCAGAGGTTGATGTGGATTTTGTTTATGGATGCATAAAAATCATTACAACTGCTAACAAGAGGAAAGGAGGAGCTCAAGTAGTTCATATATAGGCTTTACAGCAAAAGTTTAGTGTTAGATCCTTAGAGAGAAATATTAATTGAAAGCAAATGGTAAATGATTGAGCTTTTTAAGAAAGAATCTAGCTCTAAAACCAAGATCCAATCATAGACACAATGAAGCCAAAACAAAAGGGACCAAATGAATTTTGTGCAAAAGACAACCCTTAGTTATGGCAATGAAGCCAAGGGTGTGCAAATCGTAAAGGATCCTCAGCATGAAATCTAGTATTGAACAATCATTCCTAGATGAAGGAAAGTACTCATATTAGAGAATCACAACTATGGATAAAATGTCATTTAGAACTATTTTCACTAGTAGCTAAGATATCAATCTGCATCATACATGGAACAAGTTGAAGAGTAATCAATACACATCAACATCATGAAAAGAAATGATTTGGTTAATGAAAAAATTACTAAATCAATATGGAGTGATACAAAATAGAAATTAAGGAATCCGTAATGGGTATTATATTTCCCAAGTATTGATAAGTATGATAGCTACTATGAAGACCAAAAACTAAGTGATAATTGTTCAATAATCATGTGTATATCCAATGATGGTCCATGTTTACTATGTAACATGATGATACACAAATCAGGAGAAATTGTATCAATAAATATAAATAATCAAGAGGACATCAGTCAACATATGACTGAGCAATAATAAGCATACAACACTCATAACTGATACCAATACAGAGGAACAATAATTATATTTTGATAATGATTAAGTGAAAAAATGACAAAATTTGAGGTCTATTGAACCAATGAACCATATTATTATACTAGCTCATGCACACTAACTAGTGAGATTATTACTATTGGCATCCAATAAGGAGAATATTATAATCAATAACTAAAGTTTGATTAATTATTGAATGAAAGGATGAAAATCTAACAAGGAAAAGGTGCATCTAGACATGATCATGAAGGGATACAATCTTCATTTTAAAAAAATTTTATACTAACTAATCTTATTGTTAGAAGACTTGTAACGAAAAAGTGTGATTAGCAAAGGAAATGAAGGGACACAAGACTTATCCCATGTAATGGCACTCCTCACTTAAAAATGCAGATCAGAAAAATAATATAAATTAGATAAAACACAAAAAAAATACAAATTAGAAAAAACAAAAAACAATTTAGCACAAATTTCTTATATTCATTTAAAGAGGTTCTTCTAAATCTATTTCTTCTTTCAATCATTTTATCTTTATTAATCCTAGCTAAAAGAAATGAATATTTCTAAGTTTTGAATCAACATGAATAGTGCACAACATTTATTCAATAGAGGTATGAAGAATACTCGTAATAGATAGTCATTGTCAGTATGCTCTAGAATACTATCAGTTTGCTTGTTCTTGTATGTTTTGATTGTCCCCAAGTAATGAGCACACTCTTCCACACTACAATCTCCAAAAAAAAATCCAAATAAAAGTAAAAAAATTCACCCATTTAAAAGAAAAAAAAATTGCACAAGTTATTTACAATAGGAATAAGGGGCAATATATCCTCAAAAGGTATGATTAAAAAAAACACACATAATGTTATTCTTGCGACATTGACCTTGTAGGGTAAAAAACACTTCAAGTTCAAAGTAATTAATATTATAATAAAACTAGAAAATAAATCATCACAGTGTTGCATAGTTGAGCAGGTCCCACCAACAAGCAAGCAATTATCAAACCTGAAATAATTACAACACTTGAGCATTGTAGGTAGAAGCAGCTGACTCACGAGGATAAAAATCATTTCATTGATGCAAAGTCTAATATTTTTAGCTCAAAATTTTTAGAAAAAAAAATACATTAAACATTACAATTAAAAAATACACTCAAAAAGCATTGGACTTAGAGACTTCTTACCTTTACAACTTGTGCAATTGTATAGTGTACTGTCAATTGGATAGCAAGTAGCTTATTACCAATTACACAATTTTATTATGAATTTTAAATCTAAGGAAAAAGATTAATCATCCCAGTATCCCTATTTATCCTAAAAGGAGACTTTACACCTTACTCACTGATATTAGCAGTCAAAAACATCAAAAGTGTTGTCGAACATATTAGGTATTCCCTTAATGGTTTCATCATTTCATGACTTAGTCCTTATGTTCTCTTTCTCATCCCAATGACTTCATGGTTTTTAGATAGTCAAGGTGTGCCATGATCCATTTGATAGGATGGTAATAGAAACAAATTCCATAAAAAATTTAAAGAGGTGTTATGAAATAAAATTTGTTCCACAGTACACTTGATGACAAAGTAATGAACTTGACATGTTTGATGCTACATTGGATGAGATTCTAATGGAGTATTAATAGAAAAACTAGATGTAACTACTTTATTTTCCAAGTTGGGTCAATGAGAAAATGTGCAGATTACATCTCCTAAGACTACAATGATGATGAAATTGACAACCAAGAATAAGTATTGTTTGGGAAGGGAAATTAAATAATATCAATAGAAAATACTAATATTTTATGGATAAAATTTGATGCCTTGATTTTGTAAGTATTCTAATAAATTCATTTTGTTCTATCTTTACTAATGCAAGCAAGTTTTGAGGTAAAGAAACAAAGAGTTGAAATGATTCCTACGTAGTCTGAGTCAGAGAAAAATGAAAACTTTCCAACTTCTCTCAAGTCAAAACACCAAAACTTTTAGACTAGGTAGATCTAGTGGAAAACATGAAACATGGTAACTTGTATCAGAAACACTAAACTATATATTTGTGTTGATATAATCTTTCTACTTTGACAATATTTTGTTCACCTTGACTTTGGTTAGAGAAGGTAGAAGTTAGATGGGGGTCAAGAATGAAGGACAAATAAACATTTTCTGGTAGTAGCATGCACTTTGATGGAATGCAGTACCCATGATAGCCTCAATGGTTATCAGTAAATGATAGTTGATGGAATTTCTCAAGTGGGAATTCTCTCTCATGAGTGTTGAAGGTAGGCATGTCTAGAATGTTTCAAAATGAAGTGCACCATAGTTTAGAAGATGAGATAAATGTTTTTCTACCTCCTATCATAGGCTCTAACAGAATACCATTAGGTGGGTGGAAAAAATAGGTCACTCTGATAGGGCCAAACCAATAAAAAGTGCATAAAGTTGCAGACACTACCACAATGGGAGATAGTATTCAAAGAAGTACATATTATAAATGACATGCATTGATGGAAGTATATCAAGAGTATTGTGAACCATCTCAAGTGTTTCAATATTGGTTTCTCCCACATGGCCTCATCCAATCTTCTTTCTATTTCTCCCCCCACATTATTTCATATAGCTTTTGAGATGAAGAGTTCAATGGTGGTATAGCTAATATAGTAGTAAGATGCTATCATCCCTAGGTTCAAAGGAGAAAGATGTACATATCATGTTCATTTTGCAAAGCCACCTCAAGAAGAAAGGAATCTGATAGCTTGAAAGAAATTTATCCATAGAAAAGTCTTGCAAAGAGAACATGTGGATTCTTTGACTAGAATATCAAAATAGGAAAACAATAGTGAAATCAAATGTTTTGTATGAGAAATTACATACCACAGGAAGTTTTTTTTGGTATGCTAAATGCTCAACATGTAACTTCACATTTGATGTAGCCGCAATCCACATGGTATAATTCACATCTATATATGCTTTTGAAAAAACTTCATACATAGTCCTTGCACCATCTTCAACAGCTTTCAGTACTTTTGCCTCCCTTTGTTTCTTATGCTTGAAAAAATCAATTTTGTTGGCTTAAAGATCCAGTGGACAAACTTATTAAAATGTCAAAAATATTTGCAGTGAAAGTTTCCTGAATAGAGAAAACTACTTAAATCAAATAACCACCAAAGAAATCAGTCCATGGGGCTGACTTGTTCGATGTTTATAAGAGGAAGAAATGTTTTACTAATAATTTCATTAGAGAAGTCCAAGGCTTGAGTTAGAATCCAAAACAAAGGATATAAGAGCTACAGTCAATATGTTGTTTGCTTATGCTTTTAAGGATGTCCCTAATGTAGATGAGATAATGTATAAGGGTGAGTGGAGTGCTTACACTGTCCATTTTACTAATTTTCTACCATAGACCAAACTACATAGGCATTCTAGTAACTAGATTCTGATGCTCATCAGTAATTGTATAAGCCATTACATGCATACAAAAGCTTTACCTATTTGGATTAATGCTTACAAGTGAAAGTCCATGTGTTTATCTATCAGTATCCTCTTGAATACCAAGATCATTTAGAGACATTTGTACATGGAGAATCATACTTTGACCCATGATACTCCTATCATGTATTAGAATTGTGTTCCCATCTTAGAGATCAATTCGAATATGTCTCCACACACAAAGATACTTCAAATTAAGTTTCTTAGCACCTTGTTGGCATTCTAAGTTATATTTAATGAAATAACACAAAACAAAATAGCACACATGAATAAGCTTATCTTCAAATTAGAAAGGATGGTTCTTAAGAACTAAATATTACTCAACCTAAAGCTATGAATATAAAACTATACACACTTTGGAAGATTGTCAATGGGATTTCCATAAAAGAGATAACTGAAAATAAAATTGACCTATCATTTTTAGTCTCATAGGTTGAGAACAAGACTTGAAAGGTTATTATCTCACACTCAAGGCTTTTAGTATCTAAAATTTGCAAGTATAGTCAATCAAAAATAACTAGGTGGCTCAAAATATAGACCAATTGATATATATACACATGCATTGAATAAAAAAAACTAGTTCTAGAATAAACCACTGTGCAAGATTTTAAAAAATGAACCGTAGAAGTACACACATTTACTAAGATGAAAGACCACAAACCTCAACATTTTTCTTCACTAAAATCCCCTTATTAAACCCTTACATAACACATAAAACTTTAACACATGTGCAAATAAATCAATCTCTAGAACATAAGCTCACTTTCAACTCACATCGAGAGTATCTTGTGCTAAAGACATTTATATCTAGATTAAAATGAATATGCTTTAGATATTTGAAAGTGATAATTAAATATCACAAAATAGGAATTGACCAAAAATTCCAATAGAGACAATTAAAGACAACAATTAGAATTTTAAACAAATATAGTTACTCACCAAGTACTCCAAGTCCTCCATGGTCAAAGTAATAGATGAAAATGTGGTCATTAGGGCCACTATCCACCACTTTACCAAGGAGGACATCTTTCATGCACTCCAATGCCCACTCTCTAGAAAGGGTCCCAAAGAACTCGACAAGGGCCTGAAAAGTTATGGAATCGGTAAGGGAACTAATAGTTTCTATTCAATTTCAAGAGCACAAGATGTTTCACAGACCCGTGGCTCAATAGTGTGGGTATTGAAAATGACAT